>OY728165.1:1278569240-1283569240 GCA_963277665.1 Viscum album | reverse complement strand
TTTTAGGGAAAGTAAAAATCGTAATATATTCAAGAAAAAACTAGATTTCTAAGAGTTATTTTAAGGGGTGTTTGATAGGCCCCATTTATTTTTTGTGATAAAGTTAATTTTGTAAATATTTAAACATAATATAAATGGAGAACATGTTAAAATATAAAGGGACTCAAAATTTAATATGTAATTGAGTGGGAAATATATAAGGCCGATCGATACTAAATAAACTCAATTATTGACATATTTTTACCAGGTTTCAATTCCTTTACACCTTCAATTATTACTTTTACAATTTTAAATTTTACTATGATAACGCATTTTTACCTTAGGCAACTCATTTATATGCCTAATAATAAATAATACCTAAATAAATAATTTGGACCCAAAGATTCTAAATTTTTAAATACATTTTATATAATTCAATTTATAATTGTGATAAAAATTAATGTTAAAATTAAAATGTATAATATATTAATCCAATTTTTTTTGAAAATATTACTTATTTTTAAAAATATCATATATGGTGTGTAAATTAAAACCAAAATTTTAAAAATTATAAATAAATTTGTAAAATAATTATTTTAAATTATAAATATGTTCAATGAGATTAAAATTATTAATTATATAATAATAACGCTATAAAGGTCATGCAATTTGAACAAATTGTATTTTCACTATTCTCATAAAATAATTCATTTAACAAAAAATTCAAAAAAATCATTTTCAGAAAGTATATCTATATTGAACCCAAAAATACATAAATTTTTTAAAATTCAAATTATAAATTTAATTTATTTAAATTTAAAATAAAAAATGAATGATATAATGAAATGATAGTTTTTCAGGAAAATAAATATTTTTGAATATTAACTATTCAAATACATATTTCCTATTATTTACTAATAAAATTGATATTAATCATTTATTAATATTAAATATTTATATAATCCTTAATAATATGATTATTAACATATAAATTCATAACATATGGAATGTAAATATTTAGAAAAATACATTTTATGCATCAAATCATCACATTAGTCATTTTAGCTATACCAATTAAAATTTCACTCATATTAAAAGTAGTTTTTGTTTTTTATGAATATCACATAAAGAGGATAATCATATTCATTCCCACTAATTCAATGTGTATGTGTTAATGGTCATACTAAATATTTATTTTCTTATTAAAATGTATTGTTATTTTGTTTTAGTTCGGTGTTTTGTGCGGAGAAATCTATCAATCACATCAATATAATTAATGGTAATAATATGTAAATTATATGTGTGTAACATCCCCCCCATAAAAAATTGTGTCCTTATAATTTGACTCATAAGATCATTTTAATTATTATAGGGAACTCAATATTTTTGATACACTTCTAGATGATAATGGGCTTATTTAGGATGTGGTATGAGATTTATCTGTACAAAAATTACTATAAGGACCTTATAAGCTCAACTACCCCATTTCTAATTTTATGTAGAAGTTTACTAAGGGGGAACATATAGATCCAAATTGATTAACTTCCCACAATCTATGAAAATTAATTATATGATAATCATACAACTAGTAGCTTTTATTTATAACTCAATATATAGTAGGTGGTGAAAAAATAAATCACATAGGACACTCAAAAATCATGGGTGAAAACTCAGTGTATGATTCATTAGTTGTAGTTTCAATGGAATTTTCTTTTTCAGATGGTTGTTTGTGACTATTTCTCTCATTGGCCCTTGGATTGGGACATTAAGATGTATATTGGCCAAATCTCTTGAAATTGAAACAATATATTTTTACATATTCTCTATTTCCATGAATCATGGGAATATTATGAACTTTATATCCACACAAATAAAATTTACCTATCTATTTATAGATGTTTCTCCCATGAATCTTGCCACATTTTAACGTGTAGGAAATTAAATATTCCTTTCATTATAACCATTTCCAACTGAATTTCTATGATATTACATCCTTATCGACATTGTATATTTGGAATTTCAACTTTTATCCCATTATTAATCGTAATTCTTGATAGTTAGTTTACCATAATGAGAATCGTTATCATCCCATCCCTTATCCAGTTAGTTTGTTCATTGGGATATTTTTTTCATTATCCATGGAATAAATTGTTAACTTGGTTCTTTCAGGCTTTAACCATTACCAAAATAAGAATGTTCAACAAAATTGATGATTATTATGAGACGATTATCACAGACAACCATATAAAAATATAATCTAATGATATCTCACTTTGTAACACTACAATGTTTGGCTACAGTTCTTATAACTTAACTTGTATTTGACCCAGTTTAACGTTTTTCACTGCCAATTTATCATATACCATTCATGGTTCATCCTACGTTACTTTGAGTTGGTTTCTCTCCTAGTTCTAAACCATAACCACAAAATGGAGATCCCAAATTGTGATGAAGATTATTAAAATATTCTAAACCCAAAAAATGATTTAAATATATACTCATAAAACTATACATACCCTTTATCCCTGAAAGCACATCCTGGTTAATATATATCGTAACTTATTAATATCTATGATTCAATATATTTTATTCTTGGTAATTTTCCTATTAGATTATATTACCAAAATATATTCCAATCCCACATAATTGTTTATAGAGAGAATGTGAATTAACAAAATCATATCCCTGAGATGTTTTAAACAAGGTGTGAAATTATGTCTCTTTGTCATCCACCAGGTTGTTGCTGAGTTAATACCCAGTCCTCCCTTAATGGAGATATTACCCTTCAGTATATATTTTCTAGAGATTGTATCCACCTATAGTATACAAACAAGGATTTAATATCATGTAGAATCAAACAATCTATACCTTACCAAAACATGAATATGTTATCCTATATATAGTGTTCTTACATATATTTATCTTTAGATATTTCACAATAGTTTTCTTATTATAATACCTAAATTAAATGTTCAATATTGAATTTGAATTAATTCATAAACTATCAAATAGTGAAATATATACATTTGAAAATATGATTAACCATAACTTATTGATGTTCCAAAGGATCAAATAAAAACTGAGAAGGGTGGTTGAATCAGTTGTTAACTTTTTATAAGTTTCAATACATTTAGCAACTTAACCCCTTAAACCTGTTAAATTTCACTACCTTATTATATTATCATAAATACTCATGCATGAAAATGTTGTAATGTATGTAAAGAACACATGATTTACATGGTTAGACATTAATGTTAGAACATAGACACTTTTATGGGTCTACGAAAATTCAGTATAATGAAGAAGTGAATAAAAACTGTGTCAACTACTATTAGACACATTGTATCTCTGTAACAGAATGATTATAACCACTCATGATGGTTGAAAATGATTTCATACAAACACTTTGAGGTATGAATTAAAAGAATAGAAAAAATATCTTATTCGCAAAACAGTATCTAAAACCTCTATTTGATGCCACTAATTCTGATTTACTCAGTCCAATGAACATTGTATAATGGTCTCATTACAATGAACCAATTATCAATCTGAATTCACAGACTCTGACCAATTGAACAGTTTTACCTTCCTTAGTCCAACAAAAAAAATCATTTAAAGTTCAATCATCTTATAAGATCTCTGTCTGGAAAGTAACTCTGACTCAAACTATATAGTTATTCACCTTCTGTGCACTACTGAAAAAGGTTTCAATGTATGAATGTATAGTGCATCAATTTATAGGCACCTATGAATGGAAAAGGTGGAAAATTGAAAAAACATTTCTCACATACTCAAACTCAAAAACCATTGAAATTTACTCATATATGACCTTCATGTTTGACCAATTCAACTCTTCTAGAGACATCTTGAATCATATTGAGTTTTCTTAGTAATAATAATTCTAAAATTACTAACATTTATTTAGTATGATATAAATTCCTCAACTTATTATGATGGAATTTCCTTAGCTCAATCTGATCTGACGTCTTTAACTCAGTCTGATCTTTTTCTCATTCTGATTTATTTCTCATTATAATGGAAACATCATTATAATTGATTTATCAATACTATAGATTCTTCATTAAAATAAATTTATCATTATTATGTAATCCTCCACTTATAAACTTATATAATATTAAATATTTATCATCTTTTACAAAATCATACTTCAATAAAATTCGGTGACTTTTACTTCGAGATCCGATGAAAAATGTTTCTTATTTTCTGAAAAAAAACATAGTATTTATGATTCATCCATTTAATTAGAATATTTTATCATGATTTTTTCATGATTTTTGATAAATTCAAGAGAAATAAATCATCATCTGATTTTGGGTTAGAATGTATAAGAAATTTATTAACTCATGACAACATTGTCTTCATTAAACCTCTTCAGTAACATTCTGACTTTCTTTCACTACACCTATTGAATTTCTAATAATCACTGAGTTTGATGAATCCTTAAATTCATGTTGATAGATCTGAGACCAGTGATGCATCCAATAATATACTATATATCTATATAATTTTTTCTGTCTAGTGAGACTCAGTTCGTTACTCTATGCTTGGAAAACAAATTTCTAAAAAAACAAAACATTTCATCCCCTTTGTGTTTGAGTTTTAACAACAAAAAACATTCACCTATTTTTCAAAAAATATTTTACAAAATATTAGTTTTCAATAAATACAAAACATTATTAACAAAAAACACAAAAAGTTTCTTCAATCTCCCCCTTTGGATTTGTTGAAAACAATTAGTAACAACCTTTTCATCTCTCAAAAATCATTCCTAACTCAATTGTTTTTAAAAAATACTGTCTTTTGACTTCTACTAAAATATGATATTTCTCAAAAGAGAGTTTCCTTTCACCACACTACTGGATAATGTATTTTTTGATCGAATTCCATCCCTTGGTGAAGAGAAAACTTTTTATTCCAAGTTAAGATAATCCCATTCACTTTTATCTTTTCCACTCACTTTTATTTTTCTCTCTCTTTTCTTATTATTTCCACAATTTTATGACAACAACATCTTCATCTTCATTTATGAAATATAAGTAAAAAGTTATTATAAAGAATTTTTTCTCTCTCTCCCCTATTTTCATTATAATCAAATGCATAGTGGGGGATTTCCATATGAGGATTAGACGGTCATTAGAGGAGGTTGAGCATGATGTTTATGCCTCAAATCAAAAAACATTATGAAAAAATGGTCATTTTCAAAGGGTTATTTGCAATGGGGAAGGGTCTCGTCGCATATTTTCCATTGAGAGGGGCTATTATCCACGAGACTATCTTATCATCCTAAATAAGTAGGTATTTGCGATGGGCATTCATGGTCGTTACAAATACCCAACGGTGGTTTTTAGTATTTGCGCCAAGATCTATCTCTCGTTGTATATAGTATATTGGCTTGTTGGTCTTTGTGATGGGACCCATCACAAATTCATTCTCAAATGCCGCCCCTAATTATAGGGGGTTACTATTTGTGATGGAAATATCGTCACAAAAAGTGTAACCAATATATACCACTATTTGTCTTCCTCTCGTTCCACTCCACCCTATACTCATCTCTCCCTCTATACATACATTTTCTCACTCAATTTTTTACTAAGATAACACGATAAAATCAGAGAAATATTCGATGCTCAAATCCTCCTAAAGAATCACTTTCATAGTATTTATCTATTTTTTCATTTATTTTTTTTAATTAATTCATGTTATTTGATATTAGTTATAATTATTGTTAACTTGTTGCAAATAAATTTAATAATAATTAAATAAATTTGTTTTGTATTTTTTTTACAATTACATGTGATTAGAATCAATTTATATTAATTAATTATAATATTAATTATTATTAATTACTATTCATTAGTTATAATTAGAAAATTTATTAATAATTAGAAAAATTGTTATTAAAAAGAAAAATTATTAATAATTAGTCACAATTAGAAATAATAAACAATAATCAGTAATAAGTAGCGAAAATTAGTAAAAATTAGTGTCAATAACTAGTAAATCTGAAATAAATATTTATAATTAATAATATTTTTTAATAATTAGATATAATTTTTAGTAATTAGAGATAAATAAAAATAATTAGTAGTAATTAGTAATAAATAGTAATATTTATTAACAAATTGTAGTAATTAATAATAATTTGTAATAATTAGTAATAATTAGGATTAATTAGTAATAATTGGAAATAATCAGGAATAATTAGTAATAATTAGGATTAATTAGTAATAAATAACCATAATAAGTAATAATTAGTAATAATTAGTGATAAAAACTATTAATTATTAATAATGAGTAATAATTAGTAATAAATTGTATTAAATTGTAATGATTAGTAATAATTAGTAATATTTAGTAATAAATAATAATAAATATGATTAATTATTAATAATTAGGAGAAAATAGGATTAATTAGTAATAATTAGAAATAAATATGACTAATTAGTAATAGTTACTAATAATTTGGATTAAATATGATGAATTAGTAATAATTAGTATTAACTTGGATTAATTAGTAATAATTAGTAATAATTTGGAATAATAAGGATTAATTATTAATAATATGGAATAATTAGTAATAATTACGAATAATTAGGAATAATTAGAAGTAATTAGTATTAATTAGGAATAATTAGTAATAATTTGTTTTAAATAGTAATAATTAGTAACAATAGTAAAAAAATAGAAATAATTAAGATTAATTAGTAATAATTTGTAATAATTACGATTAATTACTAACAATAAAGATTTGTTAATAATAATTATGATCAATTTAAAATTATATTTAATAATTTTAATAATTAGGATTAATTAGTAATAATTAGTAACAATTTATAATAATTAGTAATAATTAGTAATAATTAGTATTAATTAGTAATTATTAGTAAAAATTAGTTATAATTACTAATAAATAGTAATATTTAATAATTTATAGTAATAATTAGTAATAATTATTAATAATTTGTAATAATTAGCATTAATTTATAATAATTAGGATTATTTATTAATAAATAGTTTTATTTATTAATAAATAGTAATATTTAGAAATAATTAGTAATAATTAAGAATAATTAGTTATAATTTGGAATATTTATTAATAAATAGGATTAATTAGTGATAAGTTGTCAAAATTAGTAATAGTTATCAATAAATATTGATAATTAGAAATATATAGAAATAATTAGCAATAAATATTAATATTTTGGGTTAATAAATAATAATAAGGATTAATTAGTAATAATAAGGATTAATTTGTATCAATGAGGTTTAATTAGTTATAATTAGGATAAATTAGTAATAATTAGTAATAAGTCATAATAATTAGTAATAAATAATAATAATTAGTAATATATCTAGAATATTAGTAACAATTAGGATTAATTAGTGATAAATAGGATTACTTAGTAATAATCAGGCATAATTAGCACTAATTAGTTAAAATTAGTAATAATTTGAAATAGTTAGTTATTATTAGTAATTGTTAGGGTTGATTTGTAATAATTTGTAATAATTTGGATTAACTAGCTTTATTTAGTAATAAATATGATTAATTAGTAAGAATATGGATTAATTATTTTGAATTAGGTTTATGCATGATCATTATCATTAGTTTTTCACATTTTTTGAAGGAAATAAATGATGAATGCAGGATTGATAGAGTTTGACAAGCCTTGTCGTATCCCTCGACATGATTATATTTATTCTCATGTTTTGGATAGATTATGTTCACACTGGTTTAGTGGACGTTTTTAGAGAAGATCATCACTAATTCAGAACAATCGGGGGATACATGAGGTGACAGATCGAGTTGGTAGTCATATATTCTCTACGCTGATGGAACATATGGAAAAGAATTTTTTTGTTAATAATTTATATAATAGTAAATGTAATCATTTATTTTATATGCAAATAGGAAATCAGAAATCCTGATGATATGATGTTTGATGTTTATAAGAGGATATAAAATGATCTGATCGCTTGAGAGATTAAAGGTGATCACCCGCATCAGATTGTGGTCAGTATAATCTCTTTTTGAGTTTTAAAATTAACTGCATATAGTATTTTACCTATTTTAATTTTAAATTGAAATTGAAGTAGTCATATGAGGTTGCAATATCTCAGATGAAGATTGAGAGTTAGTTTGAGATCGAGGATCAGACCAGTTCCAACAGATTTGATGAAGAAGCATGGATGCTGGTGACCAAGTAAGCCTTCAAGAAAGTGTAGTTTTTTGGTATCCTATCTCGATTGATGCATGAGTGTTATTATGGTACCTTTGTGGTGTCAGCGACTTACTCAAGAGGAGCTTGTGCAGAGTCCTATCATTTTTTGCATAGTATTCAGAGAAACTATGATCTCATAGTGATCTTATAGAGGGTATGTGTTAAGTGAAGGTGGAGATTTATCAATGAAAACAATAAGATATCCACCAATGGTAGAATCATTAGTAGGAAGAACTCTGATGACAATAGCTTCAATAGGAGGAGGAGATGCATCGATGACTGTAGTAGCAGCACGAGAAGATGGAGTACATGCGACGTCTAACTTCTGGTTTAGGGATGCAGTTCCCTCAACCATCTCCTCTAGAAATTCCAAAGGACCCAATCTTATTGATATGTTTGTGTTTTATGATAAAACATTTGAATATTTTTTTGTAATATTAACTATTTACATTTCAAAATATTTCATTTTTTATTATGTTTTAAATATTTTTTTAAAAAAACATTTTTTTATTTTTTTATTTTTTTTATTTTTTATTTAACCATTAACTATTCTATTAATTTATTTATTTATATTTATCCTTTTTATTTATATTTTTTATTTATATTTTTTATTATTTTGTTGAATTTTTTAATATTTTTACAAATAATGTGGTTTTTATTATTTTAAAATTTATTTTTATTTTACTAATATAAATATTAATATTTCATTATGAATAATAATAAAATCATTTTTATTGTAGTAATATTATTTTATTATTATTATATTCCTAATAATAATAAAAATCATATTTTATTATTTTAAAATTTTTTTATTTAACTAATATTAATATTAATATTTTGTTTTTTTATTATATTTTAATATTTCTGATGGGCCCATTTATGATGGCCCATTGTAAATACTATTTTTTAAATAATCTCGATGAAACTATTTGGAATGGGTAAACATCCCATCAAAAAAATATTTTTGCAACACCCTTTTCTACAATGGCGTATTTGAGACAAAACCATAGCCCAAATGACATTTTGCGATAGGGTACCGTCACAAATGCCCCATCGTAAATAGTCCAATTTTCCAGCCATGAAATCTTTATTTTGGAATGGATTGTATAAATATATTAATATTTTGAAACTTCATTGATATATATTCCAGCAAAACATCTCGAGTAGTAAATTTCTACTTTTTAAACTGAAACACTATATAATTTTTTTGTGATCTTGAATGTTGGATAGGATTTTTAGAGGGATCAATTGTACTATAATTGTTACAAAGTATATTCAATGGTTTAGAATAATTAAATTTCAAATCATCCAACTGAACTTCCATTTATAACCTCTGAGTACAAGCTTGACTAGGTGCAACATATTCTAATTCAATTTTTTTCAAATTTACCAAAATCTATTTCATACTACACAATCACATACTATATTTTTACAAGAAAAATATTCCTCCAAAAGTTGAATTTCTGTCATTACATTATCTCTCCCAATCAGTATCAATATAACCAAGAATATTCATATTATAATTTCTTTTTTATAAAATTTCATGTGATGTTGTTCTTGAGAATTCTATTTATAACCAACAAATGAGACTCTTTGGTTCACTTTGATATCTAGCACACACAATAATAGCATAAAAAATATCATTTCTTGAGGATGTGAGATAAATAAAACATACTATCAATTTTTGAAAATATTTTTGATTGAAACTTTTTATTGATTCATCATTACTCAACTTTTGATCGCTGAAATAAGAGTAGAATATTCTCTGGATTCTTCTATCAGTAACAACATTAACAATTCCATGGAATACTTTTCCTGAGATAATAAAATGCATTTTTATTATTTTTTAACCTGTAATCCATGTAATGAAGTCAATTATCCCATCATTGAAATTATAAAATTATTCATCATTTCATCAAAAAATTCATTACATAATTTTTCTTTATCCCCCCCCCAAATTATATAATCTACACACACAATAAGAATTAGTGTGATCGAGTTAATTGTATTCACATGAATGTTACTATAAACCTTTTCTTTTAAAAATTTTAACGTTCTCAAACATATTTCATATTCTAAAGATAAGGCATGTGGGTATTGTTTCAACATATACAAAGAATTCATCAATCTACAAACCTAGCATTCATCAGTATCACATTGAAAACTAAAAGGTTGTTTAAAGTAAACTTCTTCCTCAATGTCGCTTTTTACAAAATAAAACTTCACAGCCATAAGATAAACTTTTTAATTTCAATGATAAGACACTAATAGAGACATTCAAATAGTTTTTAATATTTTATCAAGGGGAGAGTTTCTTTAAAATCCACACATTCCTCCTATTCATTGACTTTGAAAAGATGTATTTCAATGTTTCATGAAACTTATCAATGTTTGTTAAATTTTTTTATGTAAACCCACCTTGTTTTGATTACATTTTTATTTTTTGGCTCTGGGAAAAGATCCCATTTTTTATTTTTCTCAATATGATATAACTCTTCATTCATGGCATCCACATATTTTTTGTGTTCAATATATTTTAAAACTGAATTATCTTCATCTATTGATATGAGAGAAGTTTAATTTTCAAATATCATCCTTCTTTTATTCTTAACTAGAGCATTTTGATTCCTATAAATATTTTCAGTATAAAAATGTTTTTAAGGTAGGGAATTTCATAGTTTCATTTCCAGCTGAACTTTTCTCATCACATGATTCTTTTGAATCTTGATAATTATATTTTGTATCATTGTCAATTTCATTGGAAACCTTCAGTTTATCCTCCTCAACATTCTCAAAATAATTTATCAATGAATTTTGATTTTCAAGAACATACACATCATATGAATCCATAAATTTTTAAATATATTTGTTCTATATTTTTTAATATTTCTTGTTGAGTGCATATCCAATGAAACTTAATTCTTCAAAATTATCATCAATATTTCCTTGATGCAGATTTTTGATATTTAGAAAACATGTACATATAGAAACGTTGAATTAATTAAATTATTGTCTTTTATAATAAAAAATTTCTTAAGAAGTTATGTGGGATTCCATCCTAAAAAAACATTTTTTATGAACACGTTCAACAATACTAATATCTTCAATCTAATAGATCATTAATAGTTTGTATTCTACTAACTTTCTTCTCCATATTTCCACCAAACATATATTATTTATTTCTTCTAATATATTTTTTTGGATTATATGGAAGACTATACTAATATTTTATTCTATTCTTTATCAGATAAGTTTCAAGAGTATTACATGTGATTTTGTACCATTATATGTTATCAAATTGTTTTATGTAAACCGTAATTTATTTTTTAATATATTTTTGATGAATATAAACATTTGAATATCCCCAGAACTGATTTTTTTAAAAAAGATATTGGTCATTCGAGTGAAATAATCAATTAATATGATAAAGTAGAAATTATTTATTATTGATTGATGTCTCAAGGGCCCAAAAAATTGGAATAAATAAGTTCATTATATATTGTAGACTGAATCTTATCGTTCTTATGAATTTTTTAGTTATATTCAATTTTTAACAAGTTAGAGAAACATTTTCTTTTCTTATTTTCAATTATAGAAATTTTTTTATAGCATTAACTTTATAATAATTGATCATAGTTTTCTTCCCAATGTGGGAAAGACTATAGTTCCACAACTAATTATCATATTCAATACTCAAGTAACAAGTGTTTTTAAATTCTCTATTTTGAAAGAAATTCTCATTAGTTATTTATTTTTTCAATAAATTTTACATATTTCACACTTCTTATGATATGAGAATATTTTCTACGAAATAACTTCTTTTACCTCATCAAAAATTTAACTAACAATATATAGGTTATGTTTTAGTCTATCAATAAGTAAAAAATCCTATGATTTTAACTCTTCTATTTCAATATCAACCATTATGATTTTTCTTATTTTTAAATAACAATCTTTTCTGAAGAAACAACACCACCGTCATGATTTTCAACAAGTTTCATGATTTTTAAGTCACTTGTAAAGTTTTATGAACAACCACTGTAATGTATCCATGTATTTTTCCTTATACTGGATATACAGGTATTCTCAACAATAAAAACACCATCTTCAAAATTATTCTTTATTGCTTCCTTTTAATTTCTCACATATAACAATTTCCCTAGAAGACTATTCAATCATTCATTAGAAAAATGACCTTCTTGATATCATATAAGAAAAAAACGTTTTGATATATATACTAATTTTTCATTCGGTTGTTTCTAATATCTTCACAATTTACATCTTAAACATTATGTAATATATGAATGTTTCTCATTATACATTCAATATTTCTTTCATTCTTTTCAAACATTCTTTCAATAAGATATTTGTTATGTTATAAATTTTAATCCTTCATCCCATAAATTCTATAGAACAAATAACAACCAACAAATTTTATTTTTTATTGAAGTAATATATTTCTCTATAGAAATATTGTTGTAGTTGATAATTTTTTTATACTCCAATATACTCTGGGTGTGGACCATCAGTCCTACTATGGGTGTTTTCAAATTTTTACATATGTGATAGGCTTCTCACATACTTTCTCATCCCATGAATTCCTATCACTTTTCTTCTCACCTGATATGTTTGAAAATTATTTTTAAAAATTATTTTTTGTGATTATATATTTAAAATAATTCTTAATTTGAACATTCTCATAAAATTTAGATGTCCTGTCTTTTAAATCCAAATATTTGTTGAAATTTTCATTCATTTTCCTTAAGGTAATTTTTAAATCACGATGTTTTGATGGAAACATTCCATATTCTTCATTAATATCTCCTATCTTTTTAATAAGATATTAAACCATTATTCCGAAATAAATATTTCTATGTTTCTATATAAATATATCCTTTGTGTATTCTTCTTTTCTCTTGATAATATCTTTTCCTCCATCCAAAACTCTTCTACCATCTTTTTTTTTTCTTTCGGATTTCATTATTGGGTGATTTTCTTTCCTCATAAAATTTAAAAATTTCAGTTCTGAGATGATACTCATGGTCAGATTCATCACCTCCTTCTTATTCACTATTTTAGGGGTTTTTAATTTTCTCAACATTAGAAACTAATGTTATACCCTTTTGTGAACTATCTTCCTTTGATGAATTTTTTTCAGATGAGTCTGATTTAGTTTTCTTACTCAACTAACTTCTCTAGTTCTGAGTTAACTTATTCATATATTTTTATGAATGAATTATATTATTTATAACTTTTGTTTCACTTACTCCACTGAGGGTTTTCATCAAAACAATATCAATATTCTCCCAAAATCTTCATGGGACAATTCATAGTAAATTGTCCAATTCCACCACATTTAAAAAATTTGAGATGAATTTTACTTCCATAATTTTCTTATTATTATTTGGCAGTTAATATTCATAAGAGACATGACTTTATCAATCAACTCATCATTCTGTTTATCTTTAGAATCCCAAGGATCAATAACTTCAACATCTAGAATCATAATTTTTGTCATAGATTAAAAAGAAATTTCATCATTCATATTCTTTTTGAAAATTGGAGCATTTATCATTTCATAATCAATATGAATGTTATGAAATAAGTAAAGAGATAAATCATATTTATTTACTAAAGTGGAAATTATAGATTCAATCCTATCAGAAAATTTTCTCATAAGCTTCTTCACTATTAATGAATCTTCTAAAATATCTCTAAATCCTCTTGTGTTGAAAACAATTTCATTTCACAATGTGAAGTATTAATCAATTCTTTCTTCACCTATCATTTTTATTTCTTCAATATTATTATTCAATATCTATAAATTTTCTTCCTTCACTTTAGAATTCCATTCAAAAATACTTTGCATCTTGTCCAATATACTCCTATATTTTTTGACCCATCACCATCCTATAAATATTTTCTGAAATAGACATAAGAATAAAATAACTATATTTTACATGAACATAAACATTTCTCTTATCAAAAAAAATTATTGGGACGTATATCTAAATAAGTGGAAACCCAATTGTAGTATCATCGACCGCATCATGTCCAATATATAGAAGACAAGGAATCAACCTATTTTTCTGTCCATAGTAATTTATGCCATCAAACATAGGAATTCCACTACTATTTACAGAATTTTTATTATATATTATATGAATTAAACAATGGATCCTTCCCTTAGATAGTAATTGAAGTTTAAAAGGATCAGATAACAACTAATTAGTGGGGTTGAATTAGTTTTTAACTTTCTATATGTTTTAAGATTTTTAAAAATGTTATCCCTATAACGTGTTGAATTTCCTTAACATATTAACTATTAGTAAATACTCATGAATAAAATAGTTAGAAAGAATGTAAATCACCTTATATTTACATGTTTTGGACTCTATGTGGTACCTTACATCCTTTACACAACCACTCCTCCAGGTCAATAAAAATTCACTATAATGAATAATGAAATATAAATTGTGTCAAATCCCATTAAACACCTTTTATCTCCTAATAGTAATTATTATAATAACTCATGATATTTTACAAGGTTTTCTTAAAAAAAATTTGTTCCTTAAATTAAAGAACACAAATATTTTTTTTCAAAAAAAATCTTTCTAGAAACTTAGTTAGATGTATCTGGGTCCGATTGACTCAGTCTGAGGAAATCAATTTCATATAATCAGTCCAATAAAATTATTCACAATCAAAAATTCTCAAACTATGATCAATTTCTTATGTCTAATCTCCCTTCGTCTGATGTTACTCAACCTGTTATTCCTCAGTCCGATCTTCCTTAGTCTGATAAACAAAACATTCTGAAGTCTAATATTTTGATGAGATGTTTTTATGGATTGCAACTCTAACTCAATCTATATAGCACTTCACATTTTAATGCTCTTTAAAATTATATAAATGTACGGATGTACTTTGAATCTATTTAATGTCACCCTAGAAATGAAAATATATGAAACCGAAAAACTTTTCTCATTTAATTTTATTAAAAAAATAATGAAATTTAGTCATATTATAACCTCATGTTTTACCACTTCAACTCTTCTGGAACAATCATGAATCATCTTATGTATGTTTTTTAATCAACCTTCTCAGACTTCCCAACTTTTATTCAGTATGATTTAACTTCCTTAGCTCACTATGATGGAACATCATCAGCTTGGTCAGATTTTATTTCTTCATCTCAGTCTGATCTATTTTCCATTATGACTAATTTATCATTATAATGGAATCCTAATTTTAATTGATTTCTCATTATGGTGAAATCCTCATTACAATGGATTTCTAATTACGATGGGATTCTCCACATTGAAACATACAATATCATCAAACCTTATCTGCTTTTACATATTCAAAAACCTATCAAATTCTGTGTCCTTTAATTATGGATTTCAGGAAAACTTTTTCTTGATATCTGAAATTTATATAATATTTATGATTCCACAATTTATTCATAATATTTTTTCATGATATTTTCATGATTTAGGTTAAATCTAAGATTACTAAAGTATTATCTCATTTTTGGTTAGAAATTTTTAGAAACATCTAACTCCTAACATCACTTTCTTCATTCCACTTCTTTAGAAACATTCTAACTTTATATCACAACATATACTAACTTACTAGAAAAAATTTAGTATGATAAATCTTCAAATCCATATATATGGATCCCAGTCTGATGATGCACCTGATTAATAGCAACATCTTTCTGAAAACGTCTACATTTGTTACTGCTAAGTTAGATACAATGTCTCAGAAAAAAAATTATCAAAAAATATCTCCCCATTGTGTTTGAGTTCAAACAATAAAAGTCATTCACATATTTTTCAAAAAAAAAGTCTATTACAAAAGATTAGTTTTCAAAAAAATAAAATACATTGTTTAAATAAAAAATCCACATGGTTCTTCTCTTATCCACCGTAAAATTATTTTAAACAAGCATCTTAATCTTCCATGTTATCTAAAATCTATACCAATAAAAACTATGAAACTTTTAGACCCATGTTTCTAGATTTGGATCCATAAAAACATACTTTAGATATTTTCTTGGATGCTAACTTAATATTACCAAATAGAATTATCACTTAATTACATGACTTTTAGAACCAATTTCATTACATAAATTCCTAATACCTTTTAGGTTTGGCTAATTATAAAATTATGACAATATATAAACTAATATTTTCCATGTTATTCTCTTCCAATGATCATTGTTTCGCATTATACAAGAAACCACATAATTTATGACAAGTATTCAAAATCTTTGACAATATTTTATACACAAGATATCCTCTTAGGCATTTCATGTGTAATAATTTTGTTCATAACCAATGTAAATGGAAACATATGAATTTGTGAGCTCATATTCTCGATAAGGGAAAATATACCACTATGGTAATCATGGAATAAACATGGGATAATCATTTTGGCATGAATAAGTAAACATTATGAAGCCATAATCAACTGAAACTGAGAGATTTATAAATGCATGAAAACTTATTAAAAAAGTATATCATTATTAAATATCTCATACTAATTAAATTCATAATTTCTAACATCAAAAACATGTCTCGACGTCCATATTCCATGACACTGTCTTCTTATTGGACAAGATATACATTAAAACACTACCATTTTGTCTGATGGTACATGTTAATGGGTAGAAGGGATTTAAAATTTTTGTCCCCACCTATCACCTGATTATGTCTAATGCACTCACCTTAAGAGTGAAAAAGAGCTTTCATTAAATTACACTAGGATACTTCAGCTGAATAAACATATTGACATATGTATAATGAAAAATAAGATATATAAATATATGATCAAGCTATATTTGTATTCAATAATCATTAAGAATTTTTTTACTTATCCCAATGTAAATAAAGGGGATATCTTGATGATAACCTATCATGATAAAGAATGTGGATGGTCAAAAAATACATCATTAACTTTACAAAAGTCATACATATTGGAATTATAATTTATGATAGTCTAATAATTTTCCCCATATCTACATAAGGTATAAAATGATCAAATCCCATACAGAGAAATATTTTAATTTTTTTTGAAAAGGAATAACCTAATTGTATCAATTGAATCATATATGTATGCTTAAATAGATGACAAATAGCCTTCTGAAAGAATGTTTGTATGGTACCACCTAAGAAGGGATCCAGAATCTGATTGTATTGTTCCATGAGTTGATTACCCCAAAAGATAAGTATATAATAGAGTGTAAACAATGAATCATAAACCATACAACGATCAATAATTTTCAAAATTAATTTCTAAATTAATTCTAATACTTAATGATCCTTCATAAAACATTTTTATTAGTGGTATAAAAGAAAATGATACAAGTCATATCTAGAAGTCAATTTAAAAACCTAAAGTGAAAACTACTTAAAAACAATTAATTTTATAAAATAATCTATAATAATTGGCATTTTAAAATTATATAAGATTTATACATCATAAATTTTGAGAGGAAGATATAACATATTTATGTGAAAAGGAAACCCCCTTTTATAATTTTCAAAATACCTATGTTCAAAACACAATTTTTAAGAAGAGTAACAAAATAGTCATTTTTATTAAAACATATTTTTCCAAAGTGGATTATAAAATATCATATGATATAATATTATGTTGGGATAACCCAATAATATAAAATTAAATTTTGTGATGAAACATTATAACTCCAACAAAAGAAAATTTGACTTATTAATCTCCATTATAGGGAAATATAATCCATGAAGATTGACACATTTTAAAATGGATTTATTTGGAATAAATTTAAAAAATGAGTGAACACTAAATAATATAATCGTGGGGTATAATTTACCCATATTATATGAAATAAGTTCAAGAGAATAATCATAACTCAATTCAATAATGTTGAGTTACTAAGAAACATCACTACTGAAAAAAAGAATCAACATCCACATGAATAATAGAACATGGTTATGATAGTAAATCCTATAAAAAATTAATATTATAAAAATATATCCATGTGATGTGAATAAACCATATATAAAAAACATTATTCACAAAAATGTATTATGTCTCAAAGAATCAAAAATAAGACCAAGAAACCCCTAACATATTTTGGAAAATTCAAACCAAAACTCATTGAAAGTGTAGGATTTTATTTCAACATAAAATACCATGAATAAAGGTATTTACTTATAAAAATATAAAATATTCAGTATATATAACACACATAAAAGTAATTAGGTTCACAATACCAACTATGTCACAAAGAGATGAATTTCAGATGAAAATTCTTAACATGGTTCTATTTATTCTGAACCTGCACCAACCGTCCTAAGTAATTAAATTAAGATCACTAAATAAATATCCAAAAATAAAATTCATTACATTAATGGTTTATATTCTTCATTTATAATAACTACGTAGATATATATTTATATTAGTTAGTTTTTACCTACTATCAACACCATGTGTATGTAATCATTAATTCTTTGAACTAGTTTAAAAAATGATGTTGGTATTCATTAATTTTACAATGTTCATTACTCCATTGTAATTTTTGGTACCAGAATAGATGTTCCATGATAGTTATAAAGTGTATAATTTCATTCCATGTTATTTTGGGTTACCAACCATTAATATAAAATCAATGATGATTATGTTTCTCTTATTCTTAATGAACGAAAGGTGCTTTTTTAATTTATGACTTAAGTATTGTTATAAAATTTACTAAACATAAAAACAATATTTATATATAAATATCATATTATTCTAGTAAATAAGTTATCATATTCAACTATGTTATAAATTCAAAGTATTATTCATGTGGGTGGTTAAACCGACCCAAACATGAACCTACCATGACTAATGGATGATTTTGTGGTGGTTTAGTATTGATTTAATTGTAAAATAAGAATAATGATATTATTTGAAGCATATTATTGTGATATAAAAGAAATTTAATGAATTTTAATGATACAATAAATTATATAATGTCTATACATATAATGAAGAGATCATTTTCTTCTAATTTAACTCATTTTAAATGATTAAATTAATGATAGTAGTTTATTGATCAAATCATTAATATGATATAAAATATTTCATAATATAAAACAAACGATATAATGAAAATGATACTCATACATTAATCCCATCCCCTTGAACATAAATTAAAGGTGTTAATGAAACTAAAAATAGAAATCAATCTTTTGATAGAGGCAGTAGTCCACACTATGCAAGAACAACTGTTTCACATTTATTAATAGAAAAGGGTAAAGGTTATTAATGTATATTACCATAAAATAATGATATTATTTATAAAAATAATACTTATTTCATTACATTGGTATTTTAAAATCATTCTTGTAAGAAAAAAAATAAAATCAAGAAGTTATGTATAAATGATTAAACATAATTAGCACTTTGTGATATCCATTATAAGTCCCTTGGAATTTGAGGCCATACACAAATATATTTCGACTATAATATTTATAGTGTGAAAAATTATTATAAGATAATAAAATAGTGCATATTAAGAATAAAAAAATATATTTTTAGGAGTAACTTAAATGTGTGATTAGAGGTTCCATTTATAAATGGAGTAAGGGGATGTTTTGTTAATATTTCAACTTTATATAAAGGGAAAACATGTTAAACAAGTTAGGTGTATCCATAATTGAGAAATTAATAAGTGGAAAATATATAAGGTGAAAAGAATTCTAATCCAATCAATTCTAGACATGTTTTTTTCAGGATTCAGTCCTTTCACTCCTTGAATCATTACTTTTACTATTTTAGCATTAAATGTGCTAACTAGTTATTAACTAAGGTAAATTTAAAATTTATTGGTACTAAATTGATAATTTGATCATGGTAATTTAAAATTTTAATTCCATTTAATTTGATTTAATTTATAAAATTGAAAAAAATATTATTGAAAAAAAATTATATTGTATTAAAAATATTTTTTGAGAAAAGATTACTAATGTTATGAAATATTAAAAAGGGGTTTGTAAATTAAAACCAATGGTTTTAAAATCTCAATAAAATACAAATTAGATATTAGAAAATTTATCATGAATTTAAAATTCGTACATACATAATAATAATGTTATAAAAGTTATTTTATTTGTTAAAATGATATTTACATTGTTCATCTAAAAATTATTCTCTTTAGAAGAGTCAAAAAAATAAATCGTAAAAAAATTATTATGATGAATATGTAATTGTTGTTAATTTTATTAATTTAAAATTCTATATTTTTCAAATTTTACATTTCAGTAAAAAGTATATATATATTGAAAAAACGTTTTTATAGAAAAATATATTTTTTAGAATATTAACCATTGCCATTCATATTTCATATTATTTAATAAATAAATTATTATTAATAAATTATTCATACCATATATATGTTATCACTATTTTCATCAAATAGAAATTCAAATCATATTGAAAGTAAATATTTAGATAACTACATTTCTATGTAAAAAGTTATTATACTAGTAATTTTAGTTATACCAATGTAATTTCATTGATATTAAGAGTATCCTTCATTTTAGTAATATAAATATTTCATAAATAAGTTACTCATATTAATTTTAGCTATTTTAGTATCTATGTTTTAATGATCATAGTTAATATTTATTTTTTAATTAAAATATATGACGGTTTCATTTTAGTTCAGTGTTTCATGTCGAGTATGAAATCATACCCATTGAATTAAATAGAGGTAATCATATATTTAAATTTTAGAGTGTAAGAGTTTATCTCAAATAGTTAGTGAGAATCTCTACACCAGAGATACATATATTTTATGGGAGTTTATTAATGTCATTATACAGAACTTTCATGGTCTTCCTATGAAAAATAAAGTTAATTTTTCAATAGAAATCATGCTTGATGCTATACATATTAAAAATAATATATATAGAATGGACCTAATTGAGTTTCAGGAAGAGAGGATGAAATGCTTGGAGAATATTGACAAGGTATTCATTTGGTAATGTAAGGAACCACGTGGTGTACCTTTTCACTTTGTTATAAATAATGATGGATCAATGTGACTATGCATTTATTGGTTGGAATTTAACAAGATCGTGATCGAGACTAGGTTTCATCTACAATGTATTAATGATTTTATGATCAACCTAAAGAGATAAATACTTCTCAACAATTTCCCATCATTCATGATGCTATCAATTGTGGGTTGGTAGTGAATACATAACTAAGACAAACATTCTGTATGAATTATGGAATAAATGAAATTCTATAAATTACAATTTCACTTTGTAATTCCCCTGTTATCTTCGTGAATTTAATGAATAGAGTCTTTAGACATTATCTTGATCAATGTTAGGGGGTCCTTATTATAATATTATTATATACTCCAATAATATAAGATCATGATGATTAGATGATAATTGTGTCTCTAAACCTAGGGAAGTAGAAACTATATTCCAAATACAATATATTTCAATCCTAGATATATAAAGTATCATTATTTAGAAATTTGATAACAATAAAGGGTACTCTAGTATATCCTTCAAAAAAAGTCATTTAAAATTTTCTATACCAACCATTTTGACTAAGATTCATATTTTTCATATAATAGATGAATATTATTAATGTTTTGTGATGAATTTATCATCTATTTATAACCCACTCACTAAGTTAACTGATAATGGATTCTATTTCGATTGAAAAAATGAATTTGAATAAAATTTTATGGGGTATGTGAGAAGGTTGATTAGATTACCTCTAATCACACTACCCAACAGTGGAAAATGATTTGTGATCTATAGTGATTCATATAAGAAGGTATTGGTATGGGTTCTTATTCTGATTGATATAGTGATTTTTTATTCCTCTCATAAATTAGATGTTAAAAAGGAAAATTATACCCCCATGAATTAGAGTAAGTAGTGGTAATCATATTATTAAATATATAGAAGAATTAAATTTTCAAAGGTAGGTGTTACATATAAACTGATCATAATTTTTTAAATTATATATTCATCCAAAATTATTTTAATGTGTGCTAGAGAATATGGTTGGAATTGATTTTATATTTTGTCTGCTTAAAATATTTCTTGCATGGGAAAGATAACACGGTGGATAATTCTTTGAGTGAAAAGGATCATAATAGCTTATATATGATGAAGATCACAAAAGATCTAATATTTATGTATTTATAAAGGATGGACCATAAAATGTTAGTGGAAGTAAAGAAATATTATCTTTCTCAAATAATTTTTAATAATACTTTCATGTTCAGATTAAATAAGAATATAAGTAATACGTAAAGATGTAGAATAAATTGGAAAATGTTCCTTAGTTCGCATTGATTATGATTTAAAGATATGATTCAGGAATATATTATTTTTCCCTTTTCAAGAAAATTAAAAAACATGTTATTGGATAGATCTTAGAGAACATCAATCACCATTAATACTTGAAGTAAGAAAATTAATAGAGACCTCAAATATAATTTCAGGTGGAATAATAAGAAGATAGATATTGTAGAGTATATATCCTAGTGCCTAGTTTTCTAATAATTCATGGAATAGAAATATAATCTATGGGGTTTTATAACCATTATCCAAAATATATGAAAATGGGAAATATTTTCCATGGATTTCATCATAGGACATCCTGAAATATATAAATGGAATAATTATATTGGGTTTCTAGTCTATCACCTAGTGATTTCAGCACATTTTATTTATAAGAGATAAGATCTAATTCTTGATCAGCTTACCCAGATATAGCTTAAGGAAGATAAATTTTTTATAGATTACCATATTCTATTATATCTAATTTAGATTCATGGTTTACATCAATGTTCTAGAGAATTATTTATCATTATCTACACACAGAGTTATGTTTCAGTACTTCTAATCATCCATTGATACATAAATAGTTTCATAAAAATATTCAAACTCTAGAGGATATTCTGTTATCATGTTCTAAGGATTTATAATTTGGTTGGTATCATCACCCTCCCGTATTAAATTATCATATAATAATTCCATTCACATGAGAATTTATATGTATCCTTATAATTCAATTTATGGAAACAAGTACAAAACAAATACATGTTAGGAATAATTTAGAGAACAAACTCTAGAATAATGTGAGATTGTTGTTGAAATGGAATATAAGTTTAGATCTATTCATATGTACATCATGCCAACCTAAATTCAATAAAATGGTGATGATAATAACATTTATAAATATCTATATTTCAAATTTAGATATAATTTATTCATATGAATTTATATTTTAATGAATGTTTTGGGATTCAGATTGAAGGGAAAACTAATCCTTAGGTCAAATGTCCCCATCAATATTCCTTATCAAATAGGGATTGAAGCTTATTTCTTGGCGCTTTCATTGAACCACTCTCAAGTTCATGATGTGTTCCATATATACCTTTTTTCGATGCACATTCCTTATCCTTCACATGTAATGAACTCAATGATTATACTTCTAGTGTATGATATTTCTTTTGAAGGAAAACCAAAAGAAATTACAGTTCATAGAGATTTTTTTGGCAAAATAAGACTACAAACATGGTTAATGATCTTTAGAGGGTTTATAAACTCAACGAAGATACATAGGAACCTAAGGATGTGATGAAGATCAATTTTCAACATTTGTTTACATTAATTTTATGGAATATTTAGAGACAAATTAATTTTAAGGGGGGGAAAATATAACACCCAATGATTTAATATATATTCATTTTAAACAAATGTGATGTATTTGATATTCTACTTTACATGAATCCCTGATGATAAATAAAACATGATATATAATTACCTATATTACCATGTTACTGTATTATATATTTTATTAAATATATAGATAGATATATTTTTTCTTTATTAAAATTTATAGATTAATTTATATGAAATAGTCAATATATTATTAATAAAATCATTTCATTTTTAAAAGTGTTATTTTTATAAAAAAATTCATTTTCATAGGATTTACGAATAATTTATTAGAAATATATTAATTTCTATTAAAATTTATATAAATTAAAAATTCTTTAAATTTGTGAGCAATCACTAAAAAATTATTTATCTAATGGATACAAATAAACATAGAATTATTTGAATATACACTGAGTTATTTTTTTTAGAAAACTATGTTTATGTGTGTAATGTATTTTTATCATAATAAATTTAATAAACTACTACTGATTAATAATGATATTGAAATATGTATATTATTTATTCAATAAAATATTTTTAACAATCATCTAATATTTTAACATGGTATGGATTGAGTGTATTTTTAGTTTTATGTTTTAAAATGATTTTTTCTAAAAATCATTTTCATTGTGTTTTACAAAATTATTTTAAAGAAAATTTATTCGACTAATAAAATTAAATTTGGTAAATTTTATTCCATGTTTGGAATCATAATTTCTAAAATTTTTATTTAATCCACTTTTTTTCGTAATGAATAATAAAAAATTAAAAAAACTAATTATCACATTTATTGTAAAAGCAGGGTTTCTAGGGGTTAAACTAAAAGATAAAGGTAAAATTTCCATGTAAATATATCTAAATATTATTGGTTGAGTTGATTTATGACTTATAATAACCTAAATATTATATCCTATCCTTTGTCATCCTATTTAATGAGAAAATTAATGTACATTATATAAATAACTTTGTAATTCAATGTGTTCCCCACCTCTTAATTATAAAAGGGAATATCTTCTACTCCATTATTAATTTTTTTATCTATATAGATTTTCTAATACCTATTGATACACATTTCATGATTACATAATTTAATTAATTAGGCTTTATTCTTCTCCTATGATCATCATAAGAGGGCTTAATGTGTAATCCAAACGAGGTCTCTCAAAGAAGTGGTAATCACATTACCCAACTCTGTCAAATATTATTTATTCTTTTAATTCGTCTGAATATATTGTATCCATCATAAAATAATTAATTATGTAAAATATATATACTAAAATTTTATTTTTACTATGGGAAAATAATTTTCCACCTCCTTTCAATCAAATTGGAAATGAATGTATTGCTTATGTGTATGTATGAAGTACCACCTCCACATAACGGTGTAATTCATTCTCTATCACAACCTTCAATAGAAGGTAATAAATATGTATTTACTATATATATTATATAATTATGTTGTTGTAATTATTTTTTGATGATAAAATATTATCAGATTTATTTTCATTCTTTCATTAAGAAATCGAGGAATTTTTCGTGTGTACATACAAACAACCATCTACAAAATGATATATTTCATTTACAATATGAACCTTTTATTGAAAATCCTAAAATTTAATATAATGAATTTATATATATTATTACAATTAAATAAATAATATTATTTAAATATTATATTATTATTCATTAAATAGCATGTTATTAGTCATTCTGTCTTTATACCATTCTTTTGTTTTGGTTAGTTGTACCACCTACAAGAGTGGTGGCATAATGTTTAAGACATAAATGGTTAAATAATGTTAAAAATTGGTGATATTATGTAATAATATGATATAAATTAGATTATTAATACTATTTATATTATTGAATGATGATGAATGTCCAGGTATCAAAACTACCGAACCGAAACATGCATGAAAAGGGAAGCAGTTATCACCAGGAATAATGATTTTAAAAAAAGAATTAGAAATGAACAGGTGATAAAATGTTATAAGAAAAAATTTATTATATTATAATATTAAACATAGTCATATAAAATAATTATTATAAATTTCAATTTATTATATAGGGGTTTAGATAAATTAGAATGAAATTTAGACTGGATGCAATGGTTTTATGATATAGTCTCATAGTTTACGGGGACTATTTATGCTCAAATTCACATTATTGAAATTATATGAATTGTATTCTCTTAAATATCATTTATTTTATTCTCATATATTAATTTATTTATATTACATGTTCTCCTTTAATTTTATTCTCTCTTTGTACTCAAAAGATTGAAAGCCTATTTTTTTTAACAAAATAGACTTTTTGTCTCACTTCAAACAAGCATATTTTGTCTTATATATCCATGTTTTATAAAAGGATTTAAGGAATGGTTTAAATATTGTCTAATTATTGATTTAATTAAATCTACCCATGTTTTAATTTCAATAAATATTTTTTAAAAAAATCTTCATGTCATATTCCAAACATAGTACTTTTTCCATTTTACTGAATATCTGACTGTTATATTTTCATTATCATATAACTATTGAATATATTTTCCCACCATCATGAATAATCTGTTATATGATGTTTAATTTACATCATTCCACGATTCTTTGTAAATAAAATGTTGTTAATAATATTTGGGAAATATATTTATTTCAATTAAGTGATTTCATAATGAGAAGGGTATTTTTCCCAAGAAATGCATCAATGATATTTGAAAGGAATTTTCATCTATAATAAAATAATTTCATTTTTATTATAAAATAAATGTGATATGATAAAATGGTACAATATTTATTCTTTCACCAGGGGGTTCTTGGTTATGATGAGTAAATGTTGATGAAACCTCTTTTCATTCCTACGGGATAAGATTTAATATAATGAGGAATGTTTTTTTGATCATGTAGAATAAGTATGAATGGATTATGATTATGTGATAATGGGTCCCATTATAGACCTCTAATTATAGTGATAAAAGTTTATTTTTTATGTGCTCAATGAATACATAGGAGGTTATCCCAATCCCAAAAGAGGATACACATGTGGTTAGACAAAGCCCAATGAAGGTAAAAGGGTGGCTTGCACAATCCTAACATGTGATGAATATATTAGTTGGTTGCCTTAAAATATTATTTCTAGGACTATGTTTATGTCACTTATTTTTTCCAATATCTATGATATATTCATAAAAATATGATATGATCTCATGTATCGTGATATTTTATTATTTTATATTAATGACATATAATCAATGAAATAATTTTTCAATTCTTATGATATATTTATTGATGCGTATTATTTTCAAATGTTAATCTCATAATATCATAACCTTATGCTCAAGATATTCTTTAATATGATCATTAAATAATATCTCCATTTCTCACCCTCACTAAAATATGGTCTCGGCAGTTATTATGTGTCCTTTTCAATCAGATATGAAGAAAGGTTTTAAGTATGTTTTTTCTAAATAAGGTTTCTAAGTGTGAAAAAGATAGTGGTTAATATTATAAATATTTAGTGTAACATCTTTTTAATTATTTATGTTTTCAAAGAAATTAATCCTTTATAGAATAGAGGAGTGTTTTGATAATAATTTTATTCAATATTCATCTAAATTTTTGTAATATTTAAGTATATAATTTTGGGTAACCTCAAAATCCCTTGCAGCAAACACATAAAATAATGGTAGTAACATATTTGGTTATATTATCATATGTTAAGAGGGAGATGAATCCCATAACACACATTACAATAAAACATTGATAATGTTTTAAAATGAATTAGCAATCAACAACAAAAGTGACAATTTTATTTCTGGCCATAGAAAACATTAGTGTGAATGGGTAGGTCATTCCCTTAGTAAAAAAAAATATTATTCAAGGGAATATAATCCACATAACAGAAATAAAAATAAATTTGTGTATAACGTCACATAACATTAACAAAAAACATAATAACATAATTAGTGGCTTATGAAAATATACTCATGTAATGAAAAATTAGGTTGGTATTGTTGGTTCAATGTCCAACAGAAACATGCAGAGGTGGGTGATATATTAATATTTGATTTAATAATCCTTCCCTGAAATCAAGAGTGGTGATTTTTCATGTCAAATTTATAATTAACTTAATTAATATTTAAATAAATAAATTCATAGGATTAGGAACATTAATCGTTGGGTAACGTTGATCATCCTAAAAGACTGTTTCTGACTACCTTTGTTGCTTTGTAAGGATCCTAGTTTATAACTCATCTAATGATGATCCACATAGGATCTGATGATCTTCATTAAACACCACTCAATAACTATGTGGTATCACAATATGTTAAATGTCTTGTGTTGATGGTTCCTAATAGCTCATTCTTTGGTCTTACAATAATCTATCATTCACTTCTCATTCATGAGAGGGAGAGAGAAGCATGAGTTGAGATAGAATTAATAATGGGAAAATGTTTTTTATTATCAATTTTATAATGCACCACACAATAGAAATAAACACCTATTTATAGAGTTTGTAATTACATTAACATATTATTTAATTTCTTACTCTCCATTAATTAATACATATTACCATTAATAAATCTAATATAAAAAATAATTATATAATTTTTATTTAGTGTCAAATGAAAACATTCATAATAAATAATATTATACAACAGTCTTGTTAATTAATATTTTCACCAGAGTTGGTCTTGTTCAATTAGAATACCTCTAGAATTTATTGAACTTTGGAAGAAATATTTTATCCATAAACGAATATTTTATTCACAAGGAAAAGAAGTAAAATTTACTTAATTTATGAGATTATTATAAATTGAATTAAATTATTCCTTAGACTTGATTTTAATATTTATTCCATTAATTAAACTCATATTGAATTTAATTTAGATCAAAACGTACACTTAGAATGTGAAACACTACGATTGTTTGTCGTTTTCTTTAGGAGATCTTGAATAATGTACAAAATTATTGTTTAGAAATAGGTCAAGGAACCCAAGGGAAAATAATTATTGTTACATCATTGAAAATATTATATGAACACTGACTATTTAATATAACCCCTTTGTCAAAATATCTCACCAATAAGGTTACACATATGTGTTTCCAACCTATAGGCTCGATATGCCTTCTATCGAATCTCTAAAATAAATAAATGATTATACCATGGATATATAATTTAATGTGATAGTTCTATTCAAATTAAACTACTGAGATATCACCTTCAATAAAGATGGAAGGTTTAAACCTTCCTCAACTTATTTCTAACACCCTGAGCTTCCACGATACGCTTCTCATTCAATAATTCCATAGCGTGTGTTGTACGCAACCTCGAGCTCTAACACACACCACGACTAATTAAACTAGCCGTTGTGAATAGTAATACCTACTTTTGAAATTTTATAAATTTTCTATTTCAAAATGGACTTCATTTTTGTATTCGTAATATCGAAATTATCCTAAGTTGAATTTTTTGTTATTTTCTGAGAACTTTCAATTTTTTATGAATAGTGAAAAATACTTAAAAACAAATTTTTTAATCAAAATAATTTATTATGATAAATTAAACTATTTAGTGGTTTTAAAGTATAATTAGAATATATTTTTACCATTTTATCCAATTATGGTCATTAGAATTAATTTAACATTGAAATTGGACATAATCAATTGCCAATCTTTTGATATAAATTGTTTCTTAAAAACACGCTATTTGTTGTAACAGCGGGAATTAATTATAAAATTAATTAATGCAACTTATATATTTGGAATTTTGTAAAATAGTCATCATTTTTGAATTCGGAATATCAATTATAGCTTAGGGTGAAATTTTGGCATTGTCCTGAAAAACTTCAATTTTGATGAATAGTGAAACCACTAAGTGGTTGTTAAAAAAAATGATTTTTCGTTTAAATGAAATATTACCACTTTTGTGATTTGATTTTCAAAAATCTGACATACATGGTTGTCATTAAGAAGTAAAATGTGGTTCAATGAGATTAAAATAATTTTTTGGTGAATAGTAACTTTTAAGTTCTTAATCGTGATTAGAGGTAATTAGTGTAGTTTAAGGTAAAAATAATGTTTTAATAATATGAGATGATCTTGAAACTTGTCCTACTCCTATTGGATGAGTCATGGCCGACCAAGACAACCCATGGGTCAACTTGGGGACCCCATGGAGCCACTTTGGTTGGAAAATGACATTAATATATATTTATTTAATGTTAAAGTAAAAAATGAAACAAACATGAAATGTTTTACTAAAACAATTTTTACATGGGGTTATACAAGTCATATTTTTTACTATAAATAGTCATTGTAAATCTAAAAATATTTCCTACATCATAATATTTTTTTTATAATTTGTAGACATTAAATAAATTAAATTATTTAAGACATCATTATGATGCAGCGATGACCTCATTATTTAACGATTTTAATAATATGAAAATATAATGTACAATCCAAGGCTTACACTTGTCAAAAAATTATTGGATGAGTATATTTCGAACCATTATCACCTTATCCTCGAATTATATAAGTGTGGGACCTTTAGAATCCGAAAATCATTGTTTAATAAAGTAACATTTTATTACTTTCCAAAAGTGCCCCTCCCCTCAACTTATAAAAGGCCCCCACCTCTACCACCTCATTCACACTTTCAAGCCATTTGGATCGACCAAACTCTTCCCAAATACTCTCCCAACTTCCCCCCCTACTCCTATAAGCCTCACTTTGGGAATAACACTTCCCAAGGAAGCCTTTGGATCAAATAAAAAAGAGTTACCCGATTTAAAGGTAATGTCTTCTCTTATGTTATTTTGTTTTATTTTGCTTCTCCAACCCCATAAACTCTATTAATTAATTTCTTTTGTAACAAAAACAGTATCCTAAATATCCTAGGATGTTGTTATAATAAGTATTCGAGCTACACTTACACACAACTACATATAATGGTTATTGAACATACTGTTTCTGTGGATGGAAAGTTTCTGCCTCACGAAATGATGATTGTTCAACACTCGTATAACACCTTCAAAGGTGGCCATTAATATGTAAATATATTTATATATTATATATAATATGTTTATGTTTTACTTATGATTCTGTATTTCTCATTTATTGCATACTTTATGATTTCCATTATGGGTAAACGCGATAATTTCATTTTAGGAAGTGCGGACTACCGCCCCCTCAAAGTGATGTGAATCATTAATGCCATATGTGGGATGTATAAAGAATGGAGTAAATGATATTATATGCTATATTATACTGTAATTATATTATACATTTATATCATTATGATTTCATTACATTAAATATGAAATAGAAATGAAAGTAGTGTTCATGTGTACGTACGGCTTACCGTCTCCATGAATGGTGCATTTCATTTCTTACCTCTAAATGTCATGTAATATTATGAATGAATGTATATACTGGATATATATGAGATATATGATATCTATATCATGAATATAATTCTGGATATAACGGATATTTCACCACATGAACAACTCGTAATTATAAGAAGTCTATTTTTGACTCAAGTACCAAAGATCGACAAAACGACCGTTAATTAACTTAAATAATTACATAATGTTCATAACATTGTAATAAGTGATATAAAAAGGATAATGAAATTTAAAATGTTTCTTAATAAGGTAGATATTAACTCTATTTTATTATTCAGGAGGTTAAAGAACGGTTGAGTCAAGTCGGACACGAGGTAAGGGAGCTTCTTAACCCAACTTCCATTCTTTGGGTTAATCTCCTACTTTCAAATTATGTCATGATATTATTATGTATTATTTTGTATTTTTACTTTCTTTATTGTACCTACAGTGAATACACATAATATATCTATGTTATTTTAAAAATGATCTTTTTAAGGACTTCGTCTCAATCTCCTTTCATTGAAACATATTTGGTTTTATACACAACTTTCTTTTATACGGTGTATAAACCCCTTTGACTTTTACGTTTATTCAAAAGGAATCTTTTTTATACGAAGAGTTTTAATAAACGACAAAAAGGGAATGTTTTTCTTTCCGTACATATGTGGTGACAACGACTTCTCCGCCGCCGTGACCATTATTTGAGATTCGGCTTCCTCTACAAGCCATCACTTTTTTTAATGAAAAATAAATACAAAGTTTTAACTTTCTTTTATTTTGGTATTGAAAATGGTTTTGAAAGCGTTTTTATTATATCAATGTTCTGTATTGATATCTTGTGATTGAAATGTGGAAATGTTACGTTTCCTTTATGTATGTTTTATGTGATACGATTATGTTATGGTTTATGATATGTTTAAACCTATTCATATGAGGAAAGCATTGGACTTAATAAGTGATGGGTGGAGCCCGCTATAGCTCCTCGATGCATCGGTAGGTCTCATGAGACAACTATACGTGGAATTGGCCGAGGCCCTTTCCCATTTTGATTTATGGTTTTGGCCGAGGCCTTAATCATTTTAGACATCTTGGCCGAGGCCTTGACAAAATGTTTCAGAATGTCTGGCATTATGCATTCCATCATTATGAAAGGGGTTATTAATATTGCATATGATTATTCGACTAGTAGAATATCCATGTGAAGAAGTGAATGGCATTATCTCATTTTACTTTTTCTATATTATGCTGATGTTCAAGTTTAAAAGGCTTTTTTTTAGTTATACATTGCCTTAAATTTTTATGTTTATTTATGAAATCTTCTGCAATATTGTTATCCTTACTGAGCATCTGAGCTCACCCCGTTCAATATTTTAATATTTTCCAGGATGTGAAGAAGCATTTTATGAATGACCTGCAGGGATAGTCAGAGGAGGATATGAGTGTGGACTATGAAGACTTTGTTATTAGTTTTTCACTTTATGATGTAATGTAACATTTATGAATGTATCTTGTGTTTCCAAGGCTACTAAACTAATCGGTCTTTCGAGACTTGATCTTTTGTGATCATGCCAATGTTACGAAGTAATGCACCGACTCTGGGTAGCTGGGGTCGAGGCGTTACAGTTGGTATTAGAGGTAGTTTAGTACTAACCTTGTAAGCTAGATTTAGATAAACTCTGATTAGAGCACATAGCCCGAAGATAGATTTTGAGGATTAGTATAGAAGAACTTCCTAGAATATTGGTATTGTAGAGATGTTGTGAGTTTTCTGAGCAATACATCCCTATCTGGATACGAGCAGGTAGAGGCGGCTCTGGCACAGATGTACCTAGGGGTAAAACCTGAAAACACCGCTTTGAGCTAGACTCGAACGGGAACTGGTGCACGACAACGGGCCTTGCTGCACTCTTGGTTACGACACTCCCGGGGGATATGTTTTGGATAATTCTCATTTTCTTTATAAACCAATATGAAGGGTTATGAGTATATACTTCCTCAAAGAAAACATTTTTATGGATTATATCCATAAATAGTTCAATTTATGTTAAGTATCTTACAAGTATGGAATTATGTATTTTGATTCATAAACTAATATAGTTTATTCCATTGTTTAGAAATGGCGCCTAGTGGAAGGAATGGAAACCGTATCAATGCACGCACTCCGTGTAGGGATTTTCCTCCTGCTCAAGATAATTATTGTGGATCTGGAGATACAACTGGTGCTGATCAACTTATTACTATACTGGGACAACTCACTCAAGTTATGAATAATAACCTTACTCGTATGGAGCACCCTGATACGCAACGTGGAGGATCAATGTTAGACCGCTTCATGAGGCAACAACCACCAACATTTAATGGGGGTAAAAATCCGTTAGTAGCTGAGCAATGGATAAACTCCTTAGAGAAAATATTCCATGCCTTGGGGAGTAGCGAAAGGGAGAAGGTTGTCATGGCAGTTTACCGCCTCACTAAAGATGCCGATCAGTGGTGGTTGCTGTTTCAAAACACAAAGGAAGATGATGACATATCGAATATGGAATGGAGGGAGTTCAAAGAGCTTTTCTTAGAAAAATACTTTCCTCGTGACCATCGAGCAGATATTGAAAGGGAATTTCTGAGTCTGAGGCAGAAGGAGGATGAGAATGTCGCAAAGTATGAGGCTAACTTTACAAGGTTAGAGAGGCATGTTGCCAATTATATACGTAACCCAAGGTGTAAGATTGATCGTTTCTTTGATGGGTTAAAACCATTTCTCTGTCGAGCTTTAGTATCACAATCCTTCTCATCATATGAAGATATTGTCTCGTGTGCTATCAAGACAGAAAAGGAATTCTCTAAGTCTTATGACAACAAAGTAAAGCAAGAGAAGAAGAGAACGGTGGAACAAGAGACAGGTAAAGGGAAAAAGGGAAAGAAGTATTTTCCATTATGTGATAATTGTGGGAAGAATCACCCTTGTACTTGCCTAAAAGGAATGAGAGTTTGTTATAAATGTGGAGAAAAAGGTCACCAGGCGCGTGATTGCAAGGGAAAGAAAGAGGCTATCAATGTTGAATGCTACAATTGTAGGGAAATGGGGCATTATGCAAATGAATGTCCTAAGCATCAGGGAAAATTACCTCAGAAAAGGCCAAGGGATCAAGGACAATCTTATGCTGTTACTACAGTCTAAGCAGAATAATTAATGTATTGGTGCTTTTGGACTCATGGATTATATTCTAGTTACTAGAATAATGTGATATATATATATATAAGGATTGTACTGCAGTACTTGTTGATTTCAGTAAGGTTTTAATATGATGAAGGTAATCATATTTTTAGTATCTGAAAAAAAGAGAAACTTTAATTTGTTTGGGGAATCTGATGTTACAATTGATTTTGGAATTTAGAGACCTTTTAGAGAAAGTCTCGATGGAGGTATTTTGGATAACTATAAAGGTTGGAGTGGATTAAGTTGATCTTTGGATAGTATTGTTTAAGGTTAAAAAATTTATGAAGATTATTTTTGAATATTATAATACTATAGTTTTAGGAAAAGGACAACCTGCAGGGTGGGGTATAAACCGTCGCGTCGGACAAAGCTGCAGGAATCGAACCCACAACCATAGTGCGACAGGCCTTTATTTCCTACCACTAGCCTACAGTAAGTCCCTGGTTGTTACAAAATAATTTTACTAATCTAAATGGTATGTGTTAACATTTCGAACCTTATACAATTAGGATAAGTATAATATTTTTGAGTTCTATTATCTTTTTGAGTGAAAGATGAGTTGAAGGTTGAAACTCTAATTGTCAAGCATAAATATATATATACCTATCTCTTATTCAATGAACAAATTTATTCTTAAACTATAGTAAAGGGATATTAAAACAAAAAAATGTGTTATTCTAATACCCTATGTCTTGTTGAAATGATGATATTTTAAATCAACATAGATTGAAGGCTTTGAGGCCCTCAGTTTTACAGTTGATTGTGATTGATGACCTCAATCACTCCCTACAAATATTTACGTTTTTCCTCCAATTATATGTCTCTAATTTCCACCAATGTTCTCCTAATAGAGACATAATTGGGTGGTGACTCTTTCATTTCCCTTTCCCTCTTATTAAGGCTAAATTTTATTAATCTTATTTCCGATGTGGGTTTTCCACAAAGGTATTTTCTATTTTCAACCTTTTATTTTCAATGAAAAAAAAATTCAAATTGCGAGGACACAATTTATTGAAGGAGGGGAGAATGTAACACTCCGAGCTTCCACGATACGCTTCTCATTCAATAATGCAATAGCGTGTGTTGTACGCAACCTCGAGCTCTAACACACACCACGACTAATTAAACTAGACGTTGTGAATAGTAATACATACTTTTGAAATTTTATAAATTTTCTATTTCAAAATGGACTTCATTTTTGTATTCGTAATATCAAAATTATCCTAAGTTGAATTTTTTGTAATTTTCTGAGAACTTTCAATTTTTTATGAATAGTGAAACATACTTAAAAACAACTTTTTTAATCAAAATAATTTATTGTGATAAATTATACTATTTAGTGGTTTTAAAGTATAATTAGAATATATTTTTACCATTTTATCCAATGATGGTCATTAGAATTAATTTAACATTGAAATTGGACATAAACAATTGCCAATCTTTTGATATAAATTTTTTCTTAAAAACACGCTATTTGTTGTAACAGCGGGAATTATTTATAAAATTAATTAATGAAACTCATATGTTTGGAATTTTTTAAAATAGTCATCATTTTTGAATTCGGAATATCAATTATAGCTTAGGGTGAAATTTTGGCATTGTTCTGAAAAACTTCAATTTTGATGAATAGTGAAACCACTAAGTGGTTGTTAAAAAAACTAATTTTTCATTTAAATGAAATATTACAACTTCTGTGATTTGATTTTCAAAAATCCGACATACATGGTTGTCATTAAGAAGTAAAATTTGGTTCAATGAGATTAAAATAATTTTTGGTGAATAGTAACTTTTAAGTTCTTAATCGCGATTAGAGGTAATTAGTGTAGTTTAACGTAAAAATAATGTTTTAATAATATAAGATGAGCTTGACACTTGTCCTACTCCTATTGGATGAGTCATGGCCGACCAAGACAACCCATGGGTCAACTTGGGGACCCCATGGAGCCACTTTGGATGGAAAATGACATTAATATATATTTATTTAATGTTAAAGTAAAAAATGACACAAACATGAAATGTTTTACTAAAACAATTTTTACATGGGGTTATACAAGTAATATTTTTGACTATAAATAGTCATTGGAAATCTAAAAAGATTTCCTACATCATAATAGTTTTTTTTATAATTTTTAGAAATTAAATAAATTAAATTATTTAAGACATCATTATGATGCAGCGATGACCTCATTATTTAACGATTTTAATAAAATGAAAATATAATGTACAATTCAAGGCTTACACTTGTCAAAAACTTATTGGATGAGTAGATTTCGAACCATTATCACTTTATACTCTAATTATATAAGTGTGGGACCTTTAGAATCCGGAAATCATTGTTTAATAAAGTAACATTTTATTACTTTCCAAAAGTGCCCCTCCTCTCAACTTATAAAAGGCCCCCACCTCTACCACCTCATTCACACTTTCAAGCCATTTGGCTCGGCCAAACTCTTCCAAAATACTGTCCCAACTTCCCCCCTTACTCCTAGAAGCCTCAATTTAGGAAGAACACTTCCCAAGGAAGCCTTTGGCTCAAATAAAAAAGAGTTACCCGATTTAAAGGTAATGTCTTCTCTTATGTTATTTTGTTTTATTTTGCTTCTCCAACCCCATAAACTCAATTCATTCATTTCTTTTGTAACAAAACCAGTATCCTCAATATACTAGGATGTTTTTATAAGAAGGATTCGAGCTACACTTACACACAACTATATCTAATGGTTAAAGAACATACTGTTTCTGTGGATGGAAAATTTCTACCTCACGAAACGATGATTGTTCAACACTCATATAACACCTTCAAAGGTGGCCATTAAGATGTAAATATATTTATATATGATATATAATATGTTTATGTTTTACTTATGTTTCTGTATTTCTCATTTATGGCATAATTTATGATTTCCATTATGGGTAAACGCGATAATTTCATTTTAGGAAGTGCGGACTACCGCCCCCTCAAAGTGATGTGAATCGTTAATGCCATATGTGGGATGTATAAAGGATGGAGTAAATGATATTATATGCTATATTATACTATAATTATATTATACATTTATATCATTATGATTTCATTCCATTAAATACGAAATAGAAATGAAAGTAGTGTTCATGTGTACGTACGACTTACCGTCTCCATGAATGGTGCATTTCATTTCTTACCTCTAAATGACATGTAATATTATAAATGAATGTATATACTGGATATATATGAGATATATGATATCTATATCATGAATATAATTCTGGATATAACGAATATTTCACCACATGAACAACTCGTAATTATAAGAAGTCTATTTTTGACTCAAGTACCAAAGATCGACAAAACGACCATTAATTAACTTAAATAATTACATAATGTTCATAACATTGTAATAAGTGATATAAAAAGGATAATGAAATTGAAAATGGTTCTTAATAAGGTAGATATTAACTCTATTTTGTTATTCAGGAGGTTAAAGAATGGTTGAGTCAAGTCGGACACGAGGTAAGGGAACTTCTTAACCCAACTTCCATTCTTTGGGTTAATCTACTACTTTCAAATTATGTCATGATATTACTATGTATTATTTTGTATTTTTACTTTCTTTATGTGTACCTATAGTGAATACACATAATATATCTATGTTATTTTAAAAATGATTTTTTTAAGGACTTCGTCTCAATCTCCTTTCATTGAGGCATATTTGGTTTTATACACAACTTTCTTTTATACGGTGTATAAACCCCTTTGACTTTTACGTTTATTCAAAAGGAATCTTTTTTATACGAAGTGTTTTACTAAACGACAAAAAGGGAATGTTTTTCTTTCTGTACATATGTGGCGACAACGACTTCTCCACCTCCGTGACCATTATTTGAGTTTCGTCTTCCTCTACAAGCCATCACTTTTTTTAATGAAAAATAAATACAAAGTTTTAACTTTCTTTTATTTTGGTATTGAAAATGGTTTTGAAAGCGTTTTTATTATATCAATGTTCTGTATTGATATCTTTTGATTGAAATGTGGAAATTTTATGTTTCCTTTATGCATGTTTTATGTGAAACGATTATGTTGTGGTTTATGATATGTTTAAACCTATTCATATGAGGAATGTATTGGATTTAATAAGTGACGGGTGGAGCCCGCTATAGATCCTCGATGCATCGGTAGGTCTTATGAGACAACTAGACGTGGGATTTTCCGAGGCCCTTTCCCATTTTGATTTATGGTTTTGGCCGAGGCCTTAATCATTTTAGACGTCTTGGCCGAGGCCTTGAAAAAATGTTTCAGAATGTCTGGCATTATGCATTCCATCATTATGAAAGGGGTTATTGATATTGCATATGATTATTCGACCAGTAGAATATACATGTGAAGAAGTGAATGGCATTATCTCATTTTACTTTTTCCATATTATGCTGATGTTCAAGTTTAAAAGGCATTTGTTTTAGTTATACATTGCCTTAAATTTTTATGTTTATTTATGAAAGCTTCTGCAATATTGTTATCCTTACTGAGCATCTGAGCTCACCCCTTTCAATATTTTAATATTTTCCAGGATGTGAAGAAGTATTTTTTGAATGACCTGCAGGGATAGTCAGAAGAGGATATGAGTGTGGACTATGAAGACTTTGTTATTAGTTTTTCACTTTATGATATAATGTAACATTTATGAATGTATCTAGTGTTTCCAATGCTACTAAACTAATTGGTCTTTCGAGACTTGATCTTTTGTGATCATGCCAATGTTACGAAGTAATGCACCGACTCTGGGTAGCTGGGGTCGAGGCGTTACATTATTCATTAATTACTTGTCACTCATGACGCACCCAATGTATCCAACATCTCCATGATCTTATAATGTCATAGTTTTTAAAAAAACATATAAGAAAACTAGTTGTGACATGCATTAATAATAATATTAAAGTATAAGGACCCTCATAGGAGCTAATATATAGGAATATTCGATGACAAAAAATCATCAGAAATTTCTATTTGTGGGTTTATTCTAATAATTTCCTATCTTGGAGATTACCAAATGTGAATTTCATGAGCAGATTCCTCATCTGATTATTAGTACTCATAGATGATAGTGTATGTACTATGTTTCCTATCATAGTTCATTATAAAAGAACAAAAAGTATTTCAGAATATCATTATAGCATATCAGGGTGCTCATCATGGCAGGGAACTACTATGAGCATATTAATGCGACAAATAATCATGAAAATTATGACATTAGAGTCATGCATAAAAATATAATATTTATTAAGGTGTTTTATTAATATTCAATACATTGAATATACTTGTATTCAAAGTACAACTAATTTTTCCTATGATAAAAACTCTAACTGGTATATCATCTAACACACAGTAAGTCTAAACTACGTTAACACCCATATTATGAAATCATACCCAAATCTAAATCAGAGGTATAACGTATTTGGTTTCTACATACTAGGAGGGGAAGGAACACTCAACCCATTCTTTATTCATATATGCTAAAAAGACTAAAAAGGCATCACTAATGACCCATTCAGGTTAATCTGCAATATGACCTTACATAATTTACACATCCCTAATAAAAAAAGTACATGAGAACCTATTTCATATACTTTATATTTTGGTATAAAAATGATACAATCTTTTTGGTTATAAAGGCCACAATTTCCAAAAGATTAATTTCCACCACAATGACATCAATGGAAAAGGCATCAAAAAACATCAAATGGATAGAAAATAATAAAAATAATATTATATACTCTCTCTCAAGAGGTGAAAGGATCATTCCAGTTAACAGCTCACATCGACATCACTCAGGTACACGTCTCTCCAATTTTTAAGAATGTTGAGGAACAAAATCATGGTTTTATTCTTTTTAACATAAACCAAAGGAAGCCCAAATTATTATTGATTATTATTCCCTCCACTTTAGTTCATCCCTATAATAATTAGTGGTCAAGTAATAATAAGTGGGGGGTATATAATGACCCAAATTTCTATACAAACTCATACATGTTACAGGAGAATAATTCACTTTATTTTGTGGTCAATTGAAAACGGGTGAATGAACTTCATTCCAAAAATCCCATAAACGTGCATAGCAATAAGCATGCTATAAGATAACTTAAAACCAAATTCAACCCAATATATGATTTTATTTATATATATCATTTTCTTCAATATAATGATATCATAGTTTTTTACTACATATGGTAATGAAATTTTTAATGGTTAAATCTTTGAATGACAATAGATGATTATTATTAGGTAATACATTTCATAAGATCAAAAACATGATGGATTCTTTCATTTAGTAAATTTTTTAATAAATTAAGGAAATTTACCCATACACTACAATGAATAAGTAAATGAATGGGACACAAGGTGCTTACTTGAGGCTTATATAAGGGAGTCACTACTATTAGTGTGTGAATATGTTTTTGTTTTTTGAATGACACTCCAATAATCCTAAAGAACTCTTCTTATTAACCATTTACAAAGAGAGCCATTATTATGTCTTGGGTTTTAGGATTCTCACTCATGTATCAAGCGATTCATCCAACCGGTGAATACACAATGGAGTAGGTATGTCATTATACCACCTCTTTTTAATTTCCTCAATCATGTGGGAAGACGACCACAATATTGGAATATCAACTCGAATAAGGTAAATAGATTTCATAATTCTATATTTTTACATGTTTTATAGTTTCTTATATAGAGCTAATAGTTTATTATTTCTTTTTGGTTCTGATGTACTGTGTAAGTGTCTCAAAATCCGATGAAACCAAACAGTTGTATCAATGATGTACTATGTATATGATACATGAAATCATACCATTAAAATGAAATTTCAAACATTGATAAAAATATATAGCACCAAATTAACATTAATGATTCATTTGTTTCATTAAATATAACTAGTAATTGTATGGTTTGTATCACAACATTATGATAGGCATTGACTTGTTTTTTTGTGGTCCATAAAAATATATGAATAATTTAGTGTTAATTTAATGAAAAGGGGTATGGTATAATATTCCATGTGAGGTAGTCTCTCATTGTGTAAGCCATCATAATGCATAGATAATCTTATGTATAAAAGTTACAAAATAAAATACCATGTGACTTATCTATCTATTTTCCAACATCATATAGGGATATTGTTATGTTTTATCTATCATGCACTATGTGAAATTAATCTTATGCATGGGATCTCCAAATGAGTTAAATTACCACAATGCTTATATTAATGTTAAAAAAAGTATACATGTAATTTTTATACCATTATCACAGTGTTAATACTATATAATTACTTAAATGTGAATTAAATATTAAAAAGATCCCTATGTGTATATTTAATTGCATATAATATTATTGTCACATAGTGCTTGGATAAATCCAATTAAAATACCATTCCATAGAGTTAATCCTATTAAATACATCCTACATCATGTTTAATTTCATTTAGATGGACACAAGACTAATCTTATAAATGATTCATATCTCATTTTGTCATGTTATTCATGGTTTTCATGATTATTTAATTATAGGAATCATAAGTAATTAAATATAACATAAAAGATTTTTTTACAAATTATATTTATTCGTCCAATCATATAATTTATAAATTAATGATAAACTATGGGAAAATGTATTTTTGTATATTTATTAGTATATAATAGTTTTTAGAAATTATCTAATAATATATTATTTATAATTTGTTAATTAAATGTTTCTGTAAAATTTATTAAATAGATATCAATAAATAGTAATTATTAAAATTTAAATTTCCTTTATAATGATATGGAATGACATATAAATTTGATATAAAGTTTTTATATTACAATTATATGGGTTTTTTTATAAATGGTTTATAAAATAAAAAACAAGGAAAAAAATATAAAAGTGGTTATATTTCATAATATGGATTGTACATTATTACATTAATTCAATTGTTCAAATTAATGACATTATTTAAAAAATTATTGAAACCATACACATATTAGTTCTGATAATTTATATTATCAAGGATTACATATTATTAAATATATAACAGTTTCACTATGTCAATTTTTTACATATAATATTTGGAATATAGAATGGTTTCACTTTATATAACATCATATTTTTAAATGTAATTATCATATAATGAATAATTTTAAAGGGTTCATATTAAGAATAAATATAAAAATTTAATATTTCTTTTAATATTTCTTTTCTCTAATGAATTGGAAAATTTCAAATTATTTATAATTTTATATATACGAATTCTCCATAAATTGTTTACCTCGTGTATAACTATTTTAAATATTCAATTATTTATGATTAATACCATGTTTTATTCATATATCTAATTATTAAATTATGAATTATTATTTATGATTTTTTTAAATTGTTAAAATTATTCTTTGATTTCTTAAATTTTATCTAAGGAGATGCATTAAAGGTATGAAAGTTGATTTATTTTTATTCTAGTTTTTATTTATATTGTATTGATATTGGACCATGATTTATATTGAAAATTATAATTTATACATATTACGAGTTATAATTATAATGTAATTGAATAATACCCTATTTGAAGTATATTTGAATAGAAAGAATTTGGGTTAGACTACTCTCTTTCTAGAGGTTTATTCCTTTTCTAGTAAAGAGAGGGGTGACTATCTGTGGATCTTGGTTTAATCATGTGTAGATTATAAATTTCATGTATTTTTAATAAATTATATGAAATTATTTTATATACCTTATTCATAAAATATATTTAGAAATATATTAATGCTATTGGTTTTTATTAGACATAGCAACAAATGTTAATAGTTGTGTATAGAGTTACAGATAAAAATTGTCTGAACATAATGGGTTGGATTAAGTAATATGATTATAAACTAAATAATTAAATGCCTGCATACATGTAAAAGATAATATCATGAAAAAATATGGTGAGAGAAAATGACATTTTAAAATTACTAATGGGTAGAGTCCTTCCAAATAAAGCACATGTAAAATCCTTAATCATTCAGTCACGTAGATTATTATTAAGAACGATGTCAATGGATTATCATATATCAGATAATGTTCAAAAGATTAACTATAATATCAATGTAACCAAATCTTATTTGGATCATTTTGTTATACTTAGTTGGGAATCCATAAGAGTTATCATACTAGTGGACGATAGTTGTATTTATCTGATAGGTTTTAGAGGATCGTCAAATGATCATTCAAAGGAAAAAACCCATAGATATGCTTGATCTATTGTTAATGAATCAACAAGCAGTGAAGAAAAAAATGTAAACATGCCTATCTAAAATGAAGCAATAACTATCTACATATATATCAAATGAATTTTATTTATCATAATCACCTATATATGGCCAACGAATTATATCCTCCAAAAGGATACCACTGAATACTAAATTCCTCTTTCATAATGTTGGGACCCCATGAACTCCTAAAATGTGATGGCACAATCTACATGAATATAATATTAGATCCAAGAGGAAGAGATATTGGTTATAGATTATGTGTGTATCACTTCCTTAATAGGGGGATTTGATTTCTAAAAATAGGATCCCTTCATTCAAATAAGGGTGTTGAGTATTGTTTTTCTTTTGACGACAACTAACATAAAATATGATAAAGCATGGTCTATTGGTGATTAATAATTATTTGATGCTTTGAAGAAATTATTACATGTATTTTCATTCATAAATAGATCAAACTATTGATTTATAACTAAAGGAAAGAATGTTAGAAAATATAGAAGAATATATGCACTCATTTTACATATTATAATCTAACCATAAGCAATTATAGAGTCATATAACGCATTATACGATATTAATTTATCATAATATGTGATTTGAATCACATTCATATAGTTTTTTACAACTCAAGGGATGTCATATTATATGATTTCCCAATTTTAGTGTGTTTCTAATAATCTCCCACTTAAAGTACAATAACCTAAGTACATTATGAAAAACATCACAAATTTTTTGAAATTCATCCAAACACATTTGGATAAGGGTAATAAAACTCTATTTTAGAGAAAATCATGGATAAAATTTAATCCTTATTCAAAGGCCTAACTATTTGAACCTATGTGATTTTTTACCATTAAAAAGTAATATCAAATCCAAATTTCATATATATAAGAAAGGATAAGCCTATAAAAAACATCAGTGCTACTAAATATATAAACGGGAATAGCGTGATATAAATAAAACATATTTATATCTCCATATGAACATATCCACCTTACGATGCATCATATTTAATCATTTACGATACCTTATTCCCTGATATAAATTTATTAATATAAAAGAAAAATGAAAATCTACTATAGAAAACTCCAACATTCCTGACTCTTTGAAATTGTATGACTTGGTCGATGAATAACGTTTTTTTCATTCATCTAGCATATGATCACATCACATTACCCTCATCAAAGAAGCTACAAACATCATATTTCATAAATCTAATAATGTCCATGTGATTTTTAGTCTAATTAAATCATAGTCTTAGATTTCATTGACTCATAAAACAAGTGGCCAAATCCCATTTGGTTGAGCTCCAACCAGTAATATGATTAACAAAAAACCCATTCAACATTGATTAGATATTGATCAAGGATTTTATGAGATATGAATGAAATTATAATGGTTCTAAAGACTTGAATATCACCATACTTAGGGAATGGGTAATCATGTTAACGATACACCACTAATTTATATGAATGATTGTATGATAGTCAATGATATATAAATTGGTTGTTCAATCCCAATATAAAGTCATTATTTTTTATCCTATGAGTCTATTATTTGAATCATATATAAAATTTTTTTATTTAGTACAAGATTCTACTCATGCTAATCATAACATATAATCACAAACTACAATACTGTTTGATGATCATTGATAGGGGTAACTCAAATATGGACTTTTTGAGGAAATTTTCATTCAATTAATCATGTAACATATAGTTACAACACACATGAACAAATTATAATTGGATATCCCCTTAATAATAAAAAATGATAATATTATAACCATTATATCCAATCTATGATGTATGTAATACCAATATATTGAACATGAACATCATAATTTTTACTCCATAATGATTCTATTAATGGGTCTGATACATCATCTTTTATAACCACCCAACATATCTACAAACTACCCCTCTCAATGATCACTTGAATGATATGGTACTTTGGTGATACCAAGGTTCCTCAACCTCAGAAATATCTTCATTGTTGTCAAAAGTAATCTTGATTGCTCCCTTAGAGCTAGGAATCCACCTATGTTTAGTGATGAGATTATCAATACAAATAACTTCCCTTTCAATATCTAATACAGTGATGGAATATGAATATATCGTTGATTCCCCTATGGTAGATTGTTTAGGAATATTAAATCTTATAGATCAACTATTTATGAAAAAACCATATTGAGATCTCAAATCAACTCTTTCAGATTGAAAACTAGAATTAGTGTAACCTATTAGAATAAACACATCCCCACCTTTAAAGGCCAAAAATATATCCTTAATTATTTGTATGTACCCTAATATGTTCTTACCAATAATCCAGTAACTCTCACTAGCTTTATAGTTTTATCTTCTTAGTATCATCAAATACTAATCAATATCAGGTTAGGTATAGAAGATAGAATACATGATAGATCCTAGAATGGTATCATAATGATTCATATCCATCATTTCTAACTATTTAAGAGTAAATTTAATCTTTCTAAGATTCGTTCCATGAAACAATAGTAAACACCACTCTTTTGATCTATCTATACTAAATTGATTTATCAATTTACTAGAATAATATTTGTAACTAATTCCATGTAGCCTCTTATTTTAGTCTTTATAGATCTCTATACCTCGTATGTAGGTGTATCCACTTATGTATTGTAACACCCCAAACTTCCACGGCAGTCTTCTCATTGAATAATACAGTAGCATGTGTTGTACACAACTTCGAGTTCTAACACACACCACAACCAATTAAACTAGTCGTTATGAATAGTAATACCCACTTTTTGAAATTTTATACATTTTATGTTTCAAAATGGAATTTATTTTTGGATTTGTAATATCGAAATTATGTTAGTCAAAATTTTTGGTATATTTCTGATAACTTTCATTATTTGATGAATAGTGAAAATTACTAAATTTTACATAAGAAAACTTTTTTAAACGAAATAATTAATAGTGATAAATTATGATTTTGTGTTGTTTTAAAGTATATTTAGAATATATTTTTACCATTTAGTACAATTTTTCTCATTGGATATAATTTCACATTTAAACCGGACATAAAAAATTGTCAATCATTTGATAGTTATTATTCCTTAAAAACACACTTTTTGTTTTGACAACGGGAATCAATTTTAAATTAATTTCTGCCACTTCTGTGTTTTGAATTTAGAAAAATTGATTCCATATTTAGATTCCGGAGGTCTAAATTATGTAAATAGGTAACTTATAATTTTAGACATTTGGAATAATTACTTCGGTAAATATTTTATTTACCACGGTTAAAGTGTAACTCTGGTAAATAAGGGTAAAAAAATAATATTATAATAATAATAAATTACCCTAAAACGTGTCCTAACCCTATTGTATGATAAATTTCCAAACTTGGGCATCATTGGGTAGATTTTGGGACCCCATGGATCCACTTTCAAGTGATAATGACACTATATTAATTATGTTAAAGTAAATTCAAAAATGACATAAGCATACATCATTTAGAAAATTAATTTTTACATAGGGTTATATATGATATAATTTTTACTGTAAATATTATTTAGAAATATAAAAATATTTCCAAAATAATTGTATTTTATTTATAATTTTTAGACATTGAATAATTAAATTTATTTATGACATAATAATGATGCAGTAATTTCCTTATTAATCAATGAATCAAATAATTAGTATTATAAATGATAAAATAAATATAATTTCAAAGTTTTGATGCCATACAAAAATTTTATTGGTCAATATAACATGTTATTATTTCTTAAATGATTTTTTTTCGAATTAATAAAGTCATTAAGTCTTTACCAAAAATCAATTATTAAATAGTGTCAAAATTGACATAAATGAGTTTTTAAAACAACTATTATATTATTAATTCATATTATCTTACTAAAAATATAAGGTTCGGACAAAAGACTTATATAATGATAGGTTTATCATTAATGGACCACTTGGGGGTCTCTTGGAAGTATATAGTAAGTTTATTAACTATATAATATAAAATTACAAAGAGACATCGTAAATGTCAAACTAATTAACAAAGAGTTAAAACTAATAGACAAGGTTAATAATGTGATTGAAACCAATATAAAACCTATTGTTAGAGTTATTTGAGACCCATCTCCACCTTATCCTCTAAATAAATCAGTTTGGAGATATTATAAACTGAATATATATTTATTATAAAATAATATTTTATGTTTTTCCTATGGTGCCCCTCACCCCACTTATAAAAGGGCACTCACCCTTATCACTAATTCAAAGCATCAATGCCTTTTGGCCCAGAAAACCTCTACCCAAATAACCTCCAAACATCTCTCACTTAATCCAAGAGGCCTTATTTTGATCATAAATCCAACCAGATGATCACTTTTCATCAAATCAAAAGGAAGAACCCAAAGAAGAGGTAATGTTTTCACTACCCTCTTTCACGTTCCTTTCTTATTCAACCTCTTCTTTATTTGTTATTTCCATTATCAAATAATAAATCTAGTATATTCTATATTCTGTGATGTTATTATAAATATGGTAAAACCATATTCAGTATTCAATCCATCCTCTGAATGACATGTCACCATACGTGCGTACATACAACTTATTGTCTCCACGTCGCGGTGTAATTGTTATTCAAAACATTATTACATTGATGGGTATGATAAAAATGTATAATTGATGTAAATAATAAATAAAACATGAAAATGATTCTGTATATATGATATACAATCCAATTATGTATTATCTTAATATCAAAATAATTATATTATCGCTCGTGCGTATATACGGACTACCATCTCCACGAACGCGACGAGATTCATTCCCCATCATATCCATTCAAGTATAATTCTCATTTGATGTTTAAAAATACGGTTTAAGGGCTTGATATCATTCTATATATGAATAAGATACTACCTATCCATAACAAACACAGATTATGTAATGAAACATATAAAATAAAACATGTAAGTTAACACCCAAAATGACGATAATACTAAGATATTATTAACAAAGAAATGTTAAAAGATAATATATGAGATCATATTAATGTATATAATTCTTGTATAATTTAATAAAAATTGTTTCACCATTATACAGGAGGTTAACCCACGCTTGACCAAGGAAAATTACAAAGTAAGGGTTAATTTCACAATATCTTTATTATCCGAGGTAGTTTTTACATACGTATATACTGGGATCCCATTTATCATCCACATCCATGTTTCTCAAAAATATATTTCAAGTAATTAATTCTATTTACTATAAAATGAGTTAAATACATTTATACCCTTATGTGTTTTTAAAGTAATCTTTTCGTCGTTTTCCAAACAAGGTGCTTTTTGACCTTTTCGACAAATTTAAGGTAAGAATGTTTTTTTAACTTATACGGTGGGATCGTCTATTTTCCACCGTTATAACATCATCAAAGTTTCCCTTACAAGCTTCTAGGAATATTTTCAAATAAATGTTTTCTTTATAATTATGTGACTTTTAAATGATTTCAAAATAGAAAGAGATATTTATGTAAAAAGGGTCTTGATTTCATCTATGTAAACATCTTTTGATAGATTTTATGTTTATTTGAAATTGATTTATTATGATACAAAACCACCATATTGTATTGAATGTTTTGTGATATGTTTGACTGTGGATGTGATATTTTTATACCATTCATGGTTTATGGTTACAGTATTGAAATTTCTTATGTTATTTTTAATAGGAATGTTTATGATATGATTAAACTTTTTCATATGAGGTATGTATTGGACTTAGTAAGTGACTGGTGGAGCCCGCTATCACATCTCAATGCATCAGTAGGTCTCATCAGACAACTAGATGTGGAATTGATCGGGGCCCTTTCCCAATTTTGATATATGGTTTTGGCCGAGGCCTTAATCATTTTTAGACGCCTTGGTCGAGGCCTTGACAAAATTTTTCAGAATGTTCGCCATTATACATTCCCTCATTATGAAAATAATATTGACGGTTCATGTGGTCATTCGACTAGTAGAATAACAATGATTATTTTTTATTATGGAATTATTTACTCATCTCATATTTCTTAAATAAATGTATCATGTTTATTATTGGTAAAGGAATGTGGTTTCAATTATTCATCATGCTTAATATTTATGTTATCTTCCGTTGTATTGCTTACCCTTAAGGACCGTTTGAGCTCACCCCTTTCTTATGTTTCATTTTCCCAGGATATAGAGAAGTTAGTTATGAGTTACCACCATGCATAATATAGAAGGATTGTATGATTATAATGATATATATTTGTGTTGTATTTGTTTTCATGTTTTAAAGTTGAACTTATGTATGAATCTTATTTCCAATAACACTAAACCGATCGGTCTTTCGAGATATGATTTCGTTGTGATCATTCCAATGTTATGTAATAATGCACCGACTCTAACTATATTTAGATAAACTCTGATTAGAGCACATATCCCTAAGATAGACTTTGAGGATTAGTATATAAGAACATCCTAGTGTATTGGTATTGTAGTGATTTTGTGAGTTTTTCGAGAAATACATCCCTGTCTAGATATGAGAAGGTTGAGGCAGCTCTGGCACAAATGTACACAGGGTAAAAACCTGAAAACTCCACTTTGAGCTAGACTTGAATGTGAACTGGTGCATGACAACGGGTCTTGCTTCCCTCTTGGTTACGACACTCCCAGGGGATATGATTAGGATAATTCTAATTTTCTTTACAAACCATTATGAAGGGTTTATGAGTATATACTTACTCAAAGAAAAGATTTTTATGATTATGGATTATATCGATAAACTATTCAATTTATGTTAAGTGTTTTAGAAGTTTGGAATTAAATATTTGGATTCATAAACTAATCTAGTTTATGACATTGTTTAGAAATGTCACCTAGTGGAAGGAATAGAAACGGTTTCAATGCACGCACTCCATGTAGGGATAACCCTCTTGCTCAAGATAATTATAGTGGAGATAGTGATGCAACTAGTGCTGACTAGCTAATCACCATACTGGGACAACTCAATCAGGTTATGAATAATAACCTTACCCATATAGAGCACCCAGATCCACAACGTGGAAGATCAATGTTTGATCGCTTGAAGAGGCAACATGGGAACCCGAGGAACTTATGATGAAAAACCACCCAAGTATTTTTATGTTGTATTATTCTAGAAATTTCAAGGACGAAATTATTTGAAAGATGGGAGAATGTAACATTACAAGATTCCATGGTACTCTTATCTTTGAATAATAAAGTAGCGTGTGTTTTACGCAACTTCGAGTTCTAACACACACCACAACCAATAAAACTAGCCATTATAAATAGTAATACCCACTTTTTGAAAATTTATACATTTTATTTTTCAAAATGCACTTCATTTTTGGACTTATAATATCAAAATTATCTTAGGGTGAATTTTTGGTATATTTCTGATAACTTTCATATTTTGATGAATATTGAAAATTACTAAATTTTAATTAAAAAAAAATTTAATCGAAATAATTAATAGTGATAAATTATGAATTTGAGTGGTTTTAAATTATATTTAAATTATATTTTTTCCATTTAATACAATGTTGGTCATTAAACATAATTTCACATTTAAACTGGACAAAAACAAGTGTAAATATTTTGATATTTATTATTCTTTAAAAACACTTTTTTTTACAATTTGAAATAAATTTAAATTAATTTCTGCCACTTCTGTGTTTTGAATTTAAAAAAATGGATTCCATATTTAGAATCAAGAGGTCAAAATTTTGTAAATAGGTAACTTTTATTTTTAGACATTTTGAATAATTATTTCGGTAAATATTTTATTTACCATGGTTAAAGGGTAAATCCGATAAATAAGGGTAAAAAAATAATATTATAATAATAATAAATTACCCTAAAATGTGTCCTAACCCTATTGGTTGATACATGTCCGACCATTGTAATCTTTGAGTAGATTTTGGGACCCCATGGATCCACTTGTAAGTTATAATGACACTGTATTAATTAAGTTAATGTAAATACAAAAATGACATAAGAATAGATCTTTTAGAAAAACAATATTTATATAGGGTTATATATGTTATATTTTCTACTATAAATATTCATAAAAAATATAAAAATATTTCCTACATAATGGAATTTTATTTATAATTTTTAGACATTGAATAATTAAATTTATTTATGACACAATAACGATGCAGTATTTTCCAAATTGATGAATGAATCAAATAATTAGAATTATAAATGATAAAATAAATATAATTTGAACGTTTTGATGCCATAAACGAATTTTGTTGTTTAATATGACATGTTTGGATTTTTTTAAATTAATTTTTTTTGAATTAGTAATGTTTTTATGACTTTACCAAAAATCAATTAATAAATAGTGTCAAAATTAACATAAATGTTTTTTAAAACAAATATTATATTATTAATTGATATTCTATTTATAAAAATATAAGGTTCAAACAAAGGAATTATATAATGATAGGATTATCATTAATAGACCACTTGGGGGTCTATTAGAAGTATATAGTAATTTTATTCACAATATAATATAAAAATACAAAGAGACATGTTAAATGTAAAACAAATTAAGTAAGAGTTAAAACTAAAAGATAAGGTTAATTAAGTGACCCAAACCTGTCTAAAACATATTGGATGAGTTTGTTTGACCCATACCCACCTTAACCTCCAAATAAATCTATTTGGAGCGATTATAAACCAAATATTAATTTATTATAAAATAATATTTTATGTTTTTCTATGGTGCCCCTCACCCCTCTTATAAAAGGGAACTCACCATTCTCACTAATTCACACCTTCAAAGCGTTTTGGATTAGCCTAAATCTGCCCAAATATCCTTCCAACTTCCCTAAATTCAACCTATTGGACTTATTTTGATCAAAAAACCAACCTAAGAAGCCCTTTTGATAAAATCAAAAGGAAGAACCCAAAGAAGATGTAATGTTTTCACCACCCTCATTCAAGTTCCTTTTTTCATCATCATCTTTTTTATTTGTTATTTCCATTATAAAATAATAAATCCAGTATATTATACATACCGCGGTGTTATTATAAATATGGTACACCCATATTCAGTATTCTATCCATACTTTGAATGACATGTTACCATACGTGTGTACGTACAGCTTACCGTCTCCACGTTGTGGTGTAATTGTTGTTCAAAATATTATTATTTGGATGAGTATGGTAATGATGTGTAGTTGATGTAAATAATAAATAATCCTGATAATAATTATGTATATTTGATATACCATCCAATTATATATTATTATAATATCAAAATAATGATATTGTCGCTCATGCGTAAGTACGGACTACTATCTCCACGAACGCGATTAGATTCATTCCCCATCATATACATTCAAGTATAATTATCATTTAATGATTAAAAATATAGTTTAAGGACTTGATATCATTATAGATATTAATAAGATACAAACTATCCATAAAAACACAGCTTATGTAACAAAAAATATAAAAGAAAACAAGTATGTCAACACTCGAAACAATGATAATACTAAGATATTATTAACAAAGAAATGTTAAAAGATCATATATGATATCATAATAATGTACATGATTCATTTATAATTTAATAACAATTATTTCACCACTATATATGACTTTATCCTACCCTCGACAAAGGAAAAGTACAAGGTAAGGGTTAATTTTACAATATCTTTGTTATCCAAGGTTATTTTTACGTACGTATCTACTAGGACCCCCTTTATCGTCCACATACTTGTTTCTTAAAAATATATTTCAAAAAATTTATACTATTTACTAGAAAATGGGTTAACATCATTTATACCGTTTTTTTAAAAGGACTCTTTTCGTCGTTTTCCAAACAAGGTACTTCATGACCTTTTTGACAAATTTAATGTAATATTTTTTTTAACTTATACAGTGGGTGCAGTTATTTTCCGCCGTTATAACATCATAAAATCTTCCCTTATAAGCTTATTAGCATATTTTCAAATAATTTTTTTCTTTATAATTATGTTACTCTTATGTGATTTCAAAATAGAAATATATATTTTTTTTAAAAGGGTCTTGATTTCATCTATGTCAACATCCTTTGATAGATTTTAAGTTTATTTGAAGTTGATTTCTTATGATAAAAAACTTCAATATTTCATTGAAGGTTTTGTGATATGTTTGACTATGGATGTGCAATTTTTATACCATTCATGTTTTATGGTTAAAGTATTTACATTTCGTATGATAGTTTTAATATGAATGTTTATGATATGTTTAAAATTTTTCATATGAGGAATGTATTGGACTTAGTAAGTGATGGGTGTACCCCACTATAGCTCCTCAAAGTATCAGTAGGTATCATGAGACAACTATACATGGAATTGGCCGAGGCCCTTTCCAAATTTTGATATGTGGTTTTGGTCGAGGCCTTAATAATTTTTAGACGTCTTGGCCGAGGCCTTGGAAAAATAATTAAGAATGTCCGGAATTATACATTCCCTCATTATGAAAATAATCATGATGGTTCATGTGGTCCGTCGACTAGTAAAATACCAATGATTATGTTTTATTATGGAATTATTTACTCAACTCATTTTTCTGCCTTAAATGTATTCATGTTTATTATTGGTAAAGGCATGTTGTTTCAATTATTTACCATGATTAATATTTATGTTATCTTCCACGGTATTGCGTACCCTTACTGAGCGTTTGAGATAACCCATTTCTTATGTTTCATTTTCCCATGATACGAAGGTATTAGTTATGAGTGACCAGCAGGAATAATCTTGGAGGATTGGATGTTTCTAATTAAATATATTTGTGTTTTATTTATTTTCATGTTTTAAAGTTGAACTTATGTACGAATGTTGTTTCCAATAATACTAAACAGATCGGTCTTTCGAGACATGCTTTCCATGTGATCATGCCAATGTTATGTAATAATGCACCAACTCTAGGTAACTGGGGTCGGGGAATTACATTTGGTATCAGAGAAAGTTTAGTAAAAAACTTCGAAACTATATTTATAAAAACACTGATTAGAGCACATAGCCCTAAGATAGACTTTGAGGATTAGTATAAAATAACTTCCTAGAATATTGGTATTGTAGAGATTTTTTGAGTTTTCCGAGAAATACGTCCCAGTCTAGATACGAGCAGGTAGAGGCAGCTCTGGCACAGATGTACCTAGGGGTAAAAACCAAAAACACCACTTTGAGCTAGACTTGAACGGGAACTGGTGCACAACAACGGGCCTTGTTTCACCCTTGGTTGTGACACTCTTAGGGGATATGCGTAGGATAATTCTCATTTTCTTTACACACCATTATGAAGGGTTTATGAGTATATACATACTCAAAGAAAACATTTTTATGGTTATTGATTATATCCATAAACTGTTCAATTTATGTTAATTGTTTCATAAATTTGGAATTATATATTTCGATTCATAAACTAATCTAGTGTATGCCATTGTTTAGAAATGGCACCTAGTGGAAGGAATGGAAACTGTATCAATGCACGCACTCCATATAGGGATTTCCATCCTACTCAAGATAATTATAGTGGAGCTAGTGATGCAACAGGTGCTGATAAGCTAATCACCATACTGGGAAAACTCACTCAGGTTATGAATAATAACCATACCTGTATGGAGCACCCAGATCCACAGCGTAGAGGATCAATGTTAGATCGCTTCAAGAGGCTCCGTGGGAACCCGAGGAACTTATGATGAAGAACCCCCCAAAGTCTTTTTATGTGGTGGTATTCTACAAATTTCAAGGATGAAATTATTTTAAGGAGGGTGGAATGTAACACCCCATGCTTCCACGGTACGCTTCTCTTTGAATAATACAATAGCATGTGTTGTACAGAACTTCGAGTTCTAACACACACCAAAACCAATCAAACTAGTAGTTATGAATAGTAATAAACACTTTTTGAATTTTTATACATTTTATCTTTCAAAATGGACTTCATTTTTGGATTCTTAAAATCATAATTATCTTAGGGTGAATTTTTGGTTCATTTCAAATAACTTTCATATTTTGATGAATAGTGAAAATTACTATATTCTAATTAAAAACAACTTTTTTAATTGAAATAATTTATAGTGATAAATTATTAATTTGAGTGGTTTTAAAGTATATTTAAAAGAATAGTTTTAAAATTTAATACAATGTTGGTCATTGGACATAATTTTACAAGTAAACTGGACATAAACAATTGTCAATTTTTTGATAGTTATTATTCCTTAAAAACACGCCTTTTTGTTTTGACAACGTGAATTAATTTTAAATTAATTTCATCCACTTATGTGTTTTGAATTTAGAAAAATAGATTCCATATTTAGATTTAGGAGGTCCCAATTTTTTATATACATAAATTTATTTTTATACACTTTGAATAATTACTTCAGTATATATCTTATTTACCATGGTTAAATGGTAAATCCGGTAAATAAGGGTAAAAACATAATATTATAATAATACTAAATTACCCTAAAATGTGTCCTAACCCTATTTTTTGATACATGTACGACCGTGGGAATCTTTGGGTTGATTTTGGGACCCCATGGATCCACTTGTAAGTGATAATGACACTTTATATTAATTAAGTTAGAGTAAATACAAAAATGACATAAGAATATATCTTTTAGAAAAACAATTTTTAAATAAGGTTATATATGTTATATTTTCTAAAATAAATATTCCTTAGAAATATAAATATATTTCCTACATAATGGTAATTTTTTTATAATTTTTCAACATTTAACAATTAAATTTCTTTATGACACAATAATGATGCAGTATTTTCTATATTAATGAATGAGTCAAATAATTAGTATTATAAATGATGAAATAAATATAATTTGAAAGTTTTGATGCCATACATGAATTTTATTGGTTAATATGACATGTTATTATTTGTTAAATGAATTTTTTTCGAATTAATAATGTTTTTAAGGTTTTACCAAAAATCAATTGTTAAATAGTTTCAAAATTGACATAAATGAGTTTTTAAAACAAATATTATATTATCAATTGATATTCTCTTCCTATAAATCTATGGTTTAGAAAAAAGACTTATATAATGATATTTGTATCATTGATAGACCACTTGGGTGTCTCTTGTAAGAATATAGTATGTTTATAAACAATATAATATAAAAATACAAAGAGACAGGGTAAATGTCAAACTAATAAACTAAGAGTTAAAAATAAAATATAAGGTTATTAAAGTGACCGAAACCTATCTAAAACCCATTGGTTGAGTTGTTTTAGACCCATACCCACATTATACTCGAAATAAATCAGTTTTATTCCATTAGAAATCGAATATGAATTTATTATAAAATAATATTTTATGTTTTTCCTAAGGTGCCCATCACCCCTCTTATAAAAGGGAACTCCCCCTTATCACTAATTCACACCTTCAACGTCTTTTGGATCAGCCAAACTCTACCCAAATATCCTCCCAAAATCCGTAAATTCAACCTATATGCCTTAGTTTTATCATAAATCCATCCTAAGGAGCCCTTTTGGTCAAATCAAAAGGAATAACCCGAAAAAGAGGTCATGTTTTCACCACCCTCTTTCATGTTCCTTTTTTCTTCAACTTATTATTTATTTGTTATTTCCATTCAAAATTAATAACTCCAGTATCTTATATATAATGTGATGTTATTATAAATATGTAACATCCATATTCAGTATTCTATCAATCCTTTTAATGGCATGTCACCATACATGTGTACGCACAACATACCTTCTCCACGTCGTGGTGTAATTGTTACTCAAAACATTTTTATTTGGATGGGTTTGATAATGATGTGTAATAAATGTAAATAATATGTAAAACATGATAATGATTCTGTATATATGATATTAAATCCAATTATATATTATTTTAATATCGTAATAATGATATTGTCGCTCGTGCGTACGTACGAACTACCGTCTCCACGAATGCGATGAGATTAATTCCCCATCATATCCATTCAAGTATAATTCTCATTTTATGATTAAAAGTATTGTTTAATGAATTGATATAATTATAGATATGAATATGATACAACCTATCCATAACAAACATGGCATATGTAATAAATCATATAAAAGAAAACAAGTAAGTTAACACTCGAAATGATGATAATAATAAGATATTATTAACAAAGAAATGTTAAAAGATCATTTATGATATCAAATTAATGTATATGATTCTTTTATAATTTAATAACAATTATTTAACCATTATATAAGAGGTTAACCGAACCTCAACCAAGGAAAAGTACAAGGTAAGTGTTAATTTCACAATCTCTTTATTATCAGAGGTTGTTTTTACGTAAGTATCTACTGGGACCCCCTTTATCATCCACATCCATGTTTTGTAAAAATATATTTCAAAAAATTTACACTATTTACTAGTCAATGGGTTAATGTCATGTATACCCTAATTTATTTTGAAAGGAATCATTCTTCCTTTTTCCAAACAAGGTACTTTTTGACCTTTTTGACAAATTTAAGGTGGGAATGTTTATTTAACTTATACGGTGGGTGCGGCTATTTTCTGCCGTTATAACATCATCAAAGATTCCCTTATAAGCTTATAAGAATATTTTCAAATAACTGTTTTCTTTATAATTATGTGACTCTTAAATGATTTCAAAATAGAAAGAGATATTTCATTAGAAAGGGTCTTGATTCCATCTATGTCAACATCCATTGATAGATTTTAAGTTTATTTGAAGTTGATTTATTATGATAAAAAACATCCATATTGTATTGAAGGTTTTGTGATATGTTTGACTGTGGAAGTGATATTTTTATACCATTAATGTTCTATGGTTAATGCATTGACATTTTGTATGCTTGTTTTAATATTAATGTATATGATATGCTTAATCTTTTTCATATGAGGAATGTATTGGACTTAGTAAGTGACAGGTGGAGCCTGCTATAGCTTCTCAATGCATCGGTAGGTCTCATGAGACAACTAGACGTGGAATTGTCCGAGGCCCTTTCCCAATTTTGATATATGGTTTTGGTTGTGGCCTTAATCATTTTTAGACGTCTTGGATGAGGCCTTGACAAAATGTTTCAGAATGGACAACATTATACAGTCCCTCATTATGAAAATAATATTGATGGTTCACGTGGTCATTCGACTAGTTGAATACCAATGATTTTGTTTCATTATGTCATTATTTACTTAGCTCATATTTCTGCAATAAATTTATTCATGTTTATTATTAGTAAAGGCATGTGGTTTCAATTATTCACAATGATTAATATTTATGTTAATTTCTGTCGTATTTCTTACCCTTATTGTGCATTTGATCTCACCCATTTCTTATGTTTAATTTTCACATGGCATGAAGAAGTTAGTTATGATTGACCAGAAGGCATAATCTAGTAGGCTTGGATGTTTCTAATGTAATATATTTGTGTTGTATTTATTTTCAAGTTGTATAGTTGACCTTATATTTGAATCTTGTCTCCAATAATACTAAACTGATCGGTCGTTCGAGAAATGAATTCCTTGTGATCAATCTAATGTTATGTAATAATGCACCGACTCTAGGTTACTAGGGTCAGGGAATTACATGTATTTCAAAAAGAAGAATTTTAGAATACATATTTATACAGATTTTAATGGAAGGAAAATATTTTTTATAAGAACTATGTGGTCTTGATACAATATCATAAATAAATCATAAATCCATATATTATACCTATCAATAAAATAATCATTTGTATTTCTTATTAAACCATGATAATTAATTATTTTATCAATATATATATTCCATCTATTAGAAGATTTTGTAAATCAATAAATGGATCTTTGCAACATGAAAAACAATGTAGAATCATTTGGAACTTCAAAACCTCTAGGCCATATCTTATAGATTTACATGCCTAATTTCCCAATAACATTACAGAAATTTATATCCATTTGATATATAGAATAATAAAATGGATATAATATGTCAATAAATATCTAAATTGTATTTATAAACATAAGTTCTGAAAATTTATCTTCATATTCAATACCATAAAATTCAATTAATCTTTTTCCACTGTGAATTAATTTTAGGTAGAAACTCTTCCATCCATGAAATATTCCATATATAAAACCCCCTTTCACAGTATGGGTCTTATCCCTTTAAATGAAATCACCAATTCCCAAACTTAATTGGTGTACATGGAGTCCATTTCAGATTATATGACTTAACAATTTCTCAAAATCAAAACAATCCTTGTTCTTTTAGTACATAGTTTGTTTATTATCTATGAACATTACTTAATAATCATTTTCAATAATAAATCCACATATTGTGGGATCTTGATGAATCATATATGTAATTTTAGAATATTGTGTGCCCTATGTCGATTCTTCTTTCACAACTGTTTAGGGAAATTACTCAACATCCATATTAGGAACACTTCAATATAATTATTTCTGAATATCTCTATGTTAATCATTCCTCTCAGTGAATCCATAGTTGATATATTACTTTGAAATAAATGTATAAAATCATCCCATAATTTTTTTTCTCAATCTCATTATATGAATAATATCCAATAGTATCCTTAGGATAACCAATAAATAAGAACATTTAAGACTTAGGTTTCTGTTTTTCAAAATCCGAATTTCATACAAGTACTTCACAACCCCAAATACTCAAAAAATTGAAACTCGGATGTTTCCTTAACCATATCATCTATAGTTTCTCTATGATGAATGTATATGGAATTCAGTTATGTAAGAATTTATCAATTCTTTATGTATATCCCCACAATGAAATGAGAAGGCCACATTATCTAATCACTGATTAAACAATTTCCCATAAGGCATGATTTCTTACATCATATAAATCATTCACTTAGGTTGTTCTAGGAGGAGTGAGTTGTCGAAAAATTCCATTATATCCTATGTGATTAATAAATTAGTGGATCATGTATTCACCACTCCAATCTAATCAGAGATTCAAAATACTTTTTCCCAGTTAATTATATACATTTTATGAATCAATTGTAAATTTCAAAATGTTTTACACTAATGTTTTATCTGAAGTATTAATCATTACAACTAAAGAAATTAGTAAAGGTTGTGAATTACAAATAACCTACAACATTATTGAGTAATCATTATTCTACATACATCACAATATTGATGATGCAACAGTCCTCTAGACCTTTCTCCTTTTGCACTAAAATAATATTCTATCATTTTTCTCAATAAACATGTTTAAAAATTATTAAATTATTAAGGATAAAATGACTCTAATAATAAATATATGTGGAGTATTTGAATATTTTTCTAATTTATATATTTATGTAGAAAATATAAAATATATGTGGGTTAGAATCAACCTTGTACATATTATTATATAGTATAGATAAGATCATTAATTTTTGTAATCTATAAATAGTGAACCATATTATCAATGTCATAGAAAATTAAATTCATATATAGATATACTATCTATAATTATTTATAATGAATTAAAATCCCATATCAACCAATAATGATAGGGAAATAAAATTTATTTCTATGTAAGAAAAATCATAATAGTTTTTCAATTATATAACAAAGGTACAATGTGTAATTAGATCATATATGAAAACCTATAATGCAATAACATTTTCTCCATTTTCATAAAGTATTTATAGTTTTAAATTATATTTTATCGCTTAGTATATGTTTCCTATAACACATATATGACACACACTTAGTATCTAATTACCATGATTCAAATATAGATAAATTATTTATATAACATTCAAATTAATATTATCTAAATGATTCTCTTTGAGAACACATCCCAACCTTAGATAATAATCAACGAATGTTTTATAGGCCATACCAATAGGAGATCTCATAATGATAAATAAAATGTATTCCATAATATATAACAATGATATATGTATATATATATATATGTGTCCGTGTGTGTGAGTGTAATGTTTTATATCTTTTCAATAACGATTTTTTATAAAATTACTCACACTAAAATAGAAGACACCATACATCATATCCATTTAGTGATCCAAGCCCCATATTTTAATATGTGTTCGGTCACTTTAGTCTTTCGACCATAACATTTCTATTTAACTAGTTAATCATGTCAATCATATCATATATTATTCTTATATAGTTTTGTGGAAAACCCTTTTACGAACATTTCATATAGATATACACAAATCTATTACCCATGAAACCCAATCTAATTAGGGTATCCCAACTAAGTGTAACGAAAAGAAAATTATATGAATAATTACATAATAATATTAGGACTACACATTACTATATTTCCAACCAAACAATAATATTGGGTAACTAAAAAATATCATGAATTATCCAGCTTCATGATAAAGGTTTTGAAAAGTTCCTATTTGGGAAGAATATCATACTTAGTATTTGAACGATTTTTATTTTAAAAATATCACTAATTTAATTAAAATGACAGTTATATTTAATTCATAACTATTTTATCTCATGAAATATTTATTATCACATGATTTATTCCTTGATATATTCATTCTTCTTGTGATTTAGTTTCATAATCCCTCTCCCATCCACCAAATTAATAATTTTACATTATATTGATGTTTAACTCATTAAACCACTAAACGTTTGTACTAATCACCCATAAAAAAGTGAAACATATTCACACATATAAAAATTAACCATATGCATTAGTTATATGAACTTTATTTATAATGTTTTATAATTATAGGATATTGGTAATCCCCACATGATTAAGCCCAAAGCCACAAATAAGATACTCCCACCTCTTTTGAATAAGGCATAAGACTACAGGCTAGTGGGATGTCTAACCCAATGTCCCTCTATATAGGGACACATTACATAGGATAGATTCTGGTTCATCATGACTCTAATACCTAATATGATTAAATAATATTCAATAATTAAATTCATGTTAATAAAATGAATTTAAAAAAAAATGTGCAAGGTAGATGAAGACTAAATATTATATTTTACTACTTAACATGTAATTCATGGTATGAAAATTATAATAATAAATTTATCACCTAGTATGTAAATAAAAAATTTATTTTTTTTCTAAAAAAGATACCATAATATGATTATTTCATATTTTATTTAGGTATGATGATCTCCTATTTACAATGGATAAAAATTATATTTTTAAGAAAATTATAAATTATTAGTATTTTTAGAAAAATATTAAATTGTAAACATTTTTTAGTAATATCATATATTATGATTGATAAAGGTAAATTATCAACCATAGGCCATGATAATAAAAAATTGACCTTTACATATTAAGATCAACTTTATTGGAAAATTAATTATCCCTTATGTATAAATAACCCTTACTTATATGATAGTCATTTATATAAAAGTGGAAATGACTCATAAAAATGTGAATCTTTCACGTAAATGAATGCCTTTAAGTATCAAAGGGATCTAGGGTTGTATAATTAACACATATGGTCATTTTTTTATGATATATGTTATATCATCATTTCAACATGATGCTATGTTTTTGTGAAACCCATGTTTCTATCATAGTCTATGATATTATCAATATCATAGATTATAGTACTGATAAAACCCAAGTGTTTTAAACAAATAAAAATTTATGATATGTATCATTTATATTGTACGATTATGAAAATAATAACTACACATTAATATCTCACTACAACTAAATGGGCCTTTAACAATGATAAAAATGGACTTTATCAGTTCTAGAGAAGGGATGACAATTGAAGAGAGATTAATAGAGCAAGTCTTTTATCGGAGCTTGTAAAAACGTTGATAATGGATCCCTTTATCTTAGCTATTATAAGTGTTGATAAAGAATCCCTTTATTATTGATTCTAAAATAATTGATAAAGGGTCATATTACAGTGTGATTTAATAGCACACTACATCCCCAAAACCACCACAACATAAGACAAATTATGTATAAATACAAAATTTAAATGAAGATAAAACAATATAGGCTTATTTTCTCAGTTTTGGTGACGTGATGCACATTTTAATGTAAAATTAAGCTTATAAATTTAATAAATGCACTTGGAGTCATAATGATCACACCATACATCATATTGAGGTGTAGTTGATCCTTACACATCCCAAATGACTTATGAATCATTTTTCTAGAGTAACAAAATAGTTCGAATGTGCTCTCCTGGTTTTGAGTACATTGCTTGATTTTTATTCTAAAATGTAATTTTATACTAGAAACACACAATTTTTATCATATTGATCCCATTATATGTCAGTTTGACATGATACCAATTACTAAACATTACAAATTACTTATGAATTGTTTGTCTATTTATAAATAAAATCGAAGCACATTTGTTCAATTTTCAGTCAGTGAAACTTTTTGAACTAAATTGTCAATTTTAAATTGATAATGGACTAACTGATACATACTGGAAACATTGTGTATCATAATGAGGAAATTCTAAATCACACACATCCAATATGACTTATGGATCATTTACATAATCTATCAAAACAACTTGAATGCATTTTTTGGTTTTGAGTAGGTCAGTTGTCCTTTTTACCAAAATTGATGTCAATTTTAAATAAAAAGATGTCCTTGGAGTCATATCATTTACACCAAGCATCATAACAAGTTTTGGAAAATTATTACACATCAAAAATGAATTATTAATCATTTTCATACAGTATCAAAATAATCTAAATGCGTTTACTCGATTTTTAATATAACCGTTGTCTTGTTTTTAATAAAATGAAATTTTAAACTGGAAACACACACTTTGGATCATAAAAATCACACCATGTATCATTTTTATGTTATAATTATATATATATGTCAAAAATGACATGTGAATCAATTTCCAAAATTATCAAGAATATACGAGCGTGTTTTCTCGGTTTTTAAGGAGTGGACTTTTTTTGAACTGAATAGTCAAATTTAATCTAATAACAGACACATTGAGTCATACTGAGCACATAGTGTATAAACTTGATATGTGTCTAATTTATATAGGTAAAAATTAATAATGTTTCATTTCATTAATTTATCCAAAAAATCTGAATGCATTTTTTAGTTTTGAGTAGGTTAGTTTTCCTATTTTCAGAAATTGATGTCAATTTTAAAAATGCACTTTGATTCATATCGATTACACTATGAATTAGATTGATATGAGGATAATTATTGAACATATCAAATGTATTATCAATAATTTTCATATAGTATCAATAAACTCTAAATTTGTTTACTCAGTTTGAGTTTTTCAATTTTCATTTTTACTAAAATGTCATTTTAAACAAGAAACACACACATTGACTCATACCAATCATATCATGTATCTGATTGATGTGAGGATTATTACTATACATGAAAAATGAATTATGATAAAATTCACTAAATTATAATGAAAATATAATTTCATTTGTTAATATTTCAATGAGATACAATTTTTTACGAGCAGTATATTTTTAACTGATAACAGACACATTGAGTAATGTTGGGTACATCGTGTAGCGGATTGAGATGAGGCTAATTACTACACATAAAAATTTACTTATAAATAATTTATCCAATGTATCAATATAATTTTAATGTTTCTTCTTAGTTTTGATTTGGTTATACATCTTTTTTATTAAAATTGTTGTAATTTTTAAATCAAAAGATGCACATGGAGTTATATTGGCCACACTGAGAATGATATTGATGTACGATTGATTCTTTCATGTATCAAATTATTTATGGATCATTTTACAATATTATTGAAACTATATAAATACCTTTTCTTAGATTTTAGTACATCGCTTGTTTCTTTAAGACTGAAAAGTAATTTTAAAATAAATGCACACACTTTGACCCATACCAATCACATCATGCATCGGTATGACATGAGACTCATTCCTACATGTCAAAAATGAATTATGAATCAAAGTCCTAAATTATAAATAATTTATGAGTTTTTTCTATTTCTTTTCATTGAGAGACATTTTTTTAACTCAATGGTCAATTTTAAACTGAAAAAGGAAAGATTGGTTCATAGCAGTCACAACATGCATCATATTAAGGTTTGGTTGATTCCTATATGTACTCAATGACATATAGATATTTTCCCAAAAGTATAAAACAAATATAAATATGTTTTTTTGGTTTCTTGTATTTCATTTGTACTTTTTACTAAAATTAATGTCAATTTTATATTAAAAACAAGCAGTTGGAGTTATACCGGTCACATCGTGAGTGATATTGAGGTGGAGTTGAATCCTACGCATCTTAAAGCCTAAAAAAAACTATACTTCCAATGTAACGACGTTTCCATTTTCTTTATATGTTTAACTTCCAAAACGGGATATTGACCTGATGTTATTAGCTGAAAAATCGTTCTTATTTTTGAATGTCATAAAGTTAGAGGCCTCATGTGCCCATTATATCATGAGAAGTCACCACAATGGGTACATGAACTTATTTTCATCTCATGTATTTTATCATTGAGAATGGGTTTTCAGATAATGACATAAAATTGATATTTCGTATTGGTAGTCTGGTAAGGAAAGGCAATGAATTTAGAAAATGTGATTACATTGGCATAAAAATAATTTTATCTCTTTTTTGGATTGTTTTGGATAGATGAAACCAATATATGAGTTCCCAAACGGTTTGTGAAAAAAATTAATAATTATTTGATAAAAAAAGATAATGAGTTTAACATACAAATAGTATATAAAATGATAACAAAATTCAGTTAATAACTAGTAGGAAATCACATTTTCTATATAATTTTATGCATTCTTGATGTATTTCCTTATTGTCATTTTCTCAATTGCAGGATCAATATTCCACCCCAACAAGGAAAAATGAATCCACATGTACTTGGAAAAATTATTATATGAGTAATACCGATAAGAAATAATTTAAACATAAATATGATTGAATAAATTAATTAAATGGATAATGATTTTACTCTAAAAAATTGATGATTGTAAGGATATGCTGACAATAAAGAAATAATGACGATAAAAAAATAGAACTCACCAAACAATCAATAAATAACTTAGGGGATGAAGATAAAATATGAAACATCTTATTAAAGTATTGAATTGTCTAAGAGAAAGTAATGATATCCAATTGGGTTTATAAAATATTCAATTTTTATAATAAATTAGTAAACACACATCATATACTCATTATCAAAAGGGAATGCCTCCTATTTGTGAAAATTATAGGGATGGCAATCAGAGATTCCTAGGGTTGGAACCGAAAGACAATGTTAATGAATAATCTATTTTTAGATAGATTAAGTAAAAATATTTAGTTATAATTATAAGTGTGGTGACTAAAATTATGTGATTTTGAATAAGTATTAATGAGTGGGTAATTATTTCAAAGATGCCTATATTTTTATCAATTGTATGACATAAAGTAAAGTATAAAATCAATGAATAAAATGTAATTGGTGATTGGAAAGTTTCAGAGATAACTAAAATGAATAAGACTCTATAAAAGAACTAGTTTTTCCTAAGTATATCCTAAATAATTTGAAGAGGATGGCAAGGAAGATAATTGTATCAAATCTATGAATGGGGATCTTGATCTGAATAGGAACAATTTGATATGGTTAATTGTTCTAAGGATAGGAGATATTAATGTTATCATAACCAAGTGGGTGTTCAATAATAAATTTATTGACAATGGGTAAGTGACTCTAAATAATTAATGAATATAGTATTTTTAGTTTTTATTTCATAGTTTCAAGATTAATCATTTTTAAAATTTGGGGTTTTGTTTAGATTTTAATTTTGGGGAGATTTAGGATAATATATAGCTTCTTTGTTGGTCTGAAGACCACTCTTATTTTTGAAATCAATATAATTAACCTAGTATTTAGTTTAGTGATTTCAAATTGTTTAACAATATTTAAACCATCAAGATGTCATGAATGTTAACTCATTTTTGACTGATTTTTTTAAATTAGTGATGTATTTTTTATTAATTTCAATCTCGTAAGGAATTTTTTGATTAAAACCTAAATATTATTTTTTGAAACATTCCATTGACATAATAATGATAACCATAGTTTTAATCATATGGTTTTAATTATAATAGTGGCCAATATTATTGTTGAAATTCAAGGAGCGATAGGCCAATGTTCTCCTTTCTCTTACTATGAATGTTTTGGTTGTTAATGGTAGCCCTGATTATAGGTATCAAAAAATGGATAATACTTTTCAATAATTCTATTCCATTTTCCAACTAATTTGGGATTCTTAGGGACATAAGAAGGTATTTAAAAATGGGGAAAATGATAATTTTAATTTCAAAACATGCCGATGTGTTGTCATTTCTCTATAAGGGTGTTTTTAATAATTTTAGTAGATAATCCAAATGATTGATCTTTATCATAGAGAGAAATCGCGGTTTATCTAATAAAAATGGTTCTCCTCCTATAATAATTATGCAATTAATATTGTTCCATGATGTTAAAAATATGTTTGGGTGGTTTTAATATTTTATCACTAATGTTACCCCAAGAAGACAATTCAACAAGAGTTTATTATTATGGGATTAGACATTCATAAAATGTGTCTCAATCAATTTTTCATATATATTTTTGATTATTCAATTTTATAATTGAACAATAAATGTATCCCAATACTCATGAAATAGTTCATGGTAATACTAAATAAATCCATTAATTTTATACCATATTTCAGTGCTCATTTTCCAAGTAAAAAATTTCATGAACAAATCATTATATAGTTATTCTCATGTGTCACATATTTCTTCATATATTATTTGAGAACAACTTATAAAATAGACTTCCAAATAGAAAGGGATAAACCTATATTTAGCATTCTACTCACTAAACCCACTCAGTGCTAATTTCTAGATGACATAATATAATACCCTAGTGATGTCAGATATTTCATCATCCAAGTGACAGGTAATTTAATTTTCCTAACCAAGGAAACTACCGAACACTATATGGATATTTTATTTAAAATTTTATGATTGAAAATAGTTAAATTTCATTGAATATTGGTATTGGGTGCCTATAATATCTCACAAAATTATAATCCATCATTGGGTTTGATATATTTTATGTCATAGATTACCAATGTTGTCCCATGGAGAGCCACATGCTATCATAGAGGATGGTACTTAAATATATCTAAAAACAATTAATTTTGTATTGTTTTATTATTGGATAGTGAAAAAAGTATTGTTTGGATACCAGGATGTTGGATGAGAAGGTTTAGTGGATAATAGAGGGATATTAGAGATATAAAAAAACATGTATTTCAATCGAGCAATGGTTTTGTTCAACCCTTAAATCACATGAGACACCAAATCAAGCCTTGGAATAGTTGGAGCCTTGGTTTTATCCTATATTCATGATTGGATTCGACATGAAATAGATATGGAAGCAGGTCACATCCGTTGAGAGATTCTGATATCACAAACGGGTTCATGATTGTTTGGTTTCTTAAAATAGATATTAACACTTTTATCTACCGTAAATAAACCACTAATAAAGATAAATTTCCTCATCATTGAGTTAATAAGTTCTGGTAAAATGAATATTTATAAGTGGTATTTTTATCACTGATGACGATAGAGATTTATTTTCCCTAAAGAGGATCTAATGAATATTTTTAATACTTTTTTGGAAAAGATAATACTTTTTTTAAAAAAATTATAATTTTATATATATAACTATAAAACATCTAATAATAATTTTTGAAAAATAAAAATTTTATATTTCTTGGAAAATATAATTAATTATTTATAATTAAATAAATAATTTTTTAAGGAATTATATTTATGTAATTAAAAATGTTAATATAATTTTATATATAAATATAAATGGTAAATATATACATTATTTAAACAAATTTATTATAATTTTCTAATTATATATATAATGATATAAATACATTTTGAAAAAATATTATTAATTCATTTATAATTAAAAATGAATGAAAATAGTAAATATACATTTATAAATATATTTAATTATAAATAAATCTTTAGAATTTCATTTTTAACATTATTAATGAATATTTAATATTATGTTCATGCTTGCCAAAAATGTGTAAATTTGATTAATAAAAAAAAGAGAACAATATTAATTGTTTTGATAAATTTGATTTTATAAATCATTAAAAAATTTATATATATTGAAATAAAGAATAATACATATTGAAAATATTAAAACATTGTAAATAAATATACATAAAATAAATAATATAAATTGATTAAATTCCCAAAATAATATTTGTGTGTTTGTATATATAAAAAAATTCAATAATTATGTATATGTGAATTATATATAATATGTTTGATCTATGTTTATTTGAAAAATAACAAGACTTTTAATTATTTTAATTAATCGATGTAATTAGATAGTATATTTAATTATTAGTAATTTTTAATTATAAACCATTATTCACGAAATATATTACTATTAAATGTAATGAATAAATAATATTTTCTATTATATAAATTATATTTATATAGATTAAAATATATATCTATATATTTAATATATACTACTTATTAACGTTATCTACAATTATCTAATTAAAAATAAGTTTAATGTTTTTCTAAATTTAACTTTTTTTATTTTAATCTTATTCTAATTTTCATTTTTCATATATTTATATATTTATTACATACCATTTATTATTATTAATAATTATATATATAGTATAGTCAATTTATATATTTTTATCAATAATTATGTAATTAAGAAAATTTTAATTTTTTTAATGAACTCATTTTTTTTATTTTTTTTATTTCATTTCATTTAATTGGACCTTTATTAGTGCTAAAAAATCATGATAAAAGATTTCTTTATGAGTGCTAAAATTATAGTCTAAATAAAGGGCACCCATTATCTGCGTAAAAAATTAAGCGCTAATAAAGGGAATCCTTTATCAATGAAAAAAATAATGCACTGCTAAAGAGTTAAATTTATTAGCACATTCTTTAGAACTGATAAAGATTCCATTTATCAATACTTTTCTACAAGTGCTGATAAATACCATCACTCTTAAATGTAAGTTTTATAGTAGTGTTGTATGCTACAATATTGCATCAAGAATATTAAAATACAAATTTTTTATGAATGTAGTGAATAAAAAATTTATTAATTGATAAATGATTATTTTACACCACTAATTTGAATTTCTAGGATCTTAAAATGGAAATTATAGTGGAATAACCCAAAAATTATGATCGAGCTATCATCAACTAAAAATCATACAATGGATATATTATAATTTAGATAGTCATACCTAAAAAAACAATCTCAATATCCATCAAATTCAAAATATTTTCCTTGTTTAAATTCACATAGTAATATCCAACATGCTCTTTACTCCACCAGGAATCCATCGACCAGTATAATTTTCAGTACTAATAGTATAACCTCATGGTTTTTTATGATATAATTTCTCCTTTTGAATAAAGAAAAAAGCGGATCATGTAATAAGAGATTATTGATTGTATATTTTTATTTTCTTTTTTTAATAGTGGTATCCTATTTCATTAAATAAGTTCCATTGATTCAATGATGGGATTTCAGCATCATTATCCATTGCATGGAATCCAACATGCATTATTATAACACACAGACTATTGGTTCTTCATAATCATTTGAACATTTTAAATTATTATTATATGTATGTGTATCTATAAATGAATCAACCTATTTATTAATAACTTGTACCTCGCCTTTTCATACGCACGATGATATAATTCAAATCTAATTTTCTAAAGTGTATTAATAGATTGAGTAGTTAATAATGATAATTAGTTAAAATATGTTAAAATTACAGCTTTAAGGATATATAATAATAAAAAGAAATGAAGAAAAAGAACATTTATCCAAAAATATATATGAAAAGGAATGAAAATGAAATAACATGATGAAAAAAGATATAAAAAAACATGACGTATCATTAGGTTTATATCAAAGCTAATGAGACATTATTTTCACCATGGAGAAATCATAAAACATGATGTATCAGACATTTGAAATAATAAACAGTGAAAATCAATATTGAATCGTAAAAATTGAAATTTTTATAGTAACATATTACATATTTTTTTTTGAAACCAAGGACAAATAAGAACATTTCTATAGATAAGGGTTTATTTGAAATAACATGTGTGACAACAGTAATAATGGGTACTGGTTTTAGAGTATGTGTACAGTGGTGTTAAATCTGTAGCTCTGTCAAATGGTTTAGTATCCTGACTGCCAATGCTGGAATCCTTGTAACATCCAATGTTGGGATCCTTCTAGAAATGTATGCATTATTTTCATGCACTTCAGTTATTCTGTTTTAGACCAGATCCTGGTATGGTACTATAACCTAATAGAAAATTTCATAATAGGAATTAGGATACCAAAAAACGCCCAAGAAAACTGAATGATGACTTACATTAAATATAAGATTTATTATGTACTGAAACAAAACATTTTGTCTTGAACATAATGTTTCATAAAAAATGGATTGTTAATTAGAAATTTTCCTTAGTTATAAAATATATAAATTTAAAATTATAGAAAAAAATTTAGAAGATGTAAGATTTAATTTTAGAAAGGGTTCATGTTTACAGAATCATCAAATATGAAGAAAATGCAGTTGAACACATATAGAGGCAAGAATCTATTAACGTAGTTGGACACATTTAGAGGCATTAATGAAACCTGGAACTAAAATATGCTTCAAAACATTCATATCCCTACAAAAATAGAGGGAGGAAGATATTAATTCTTGTCAAAATCATATAGAACCAGTATTTCCCTATATTAAAATCACATTCCTCAAAAAATGTATTTGATAATATTATCAACAAGAATATGATTCCATAATAAATGGAGACATGCAAGAGAATCTGCGGGTTCCGCTTCCTCTCAAATGAATGATACAATATGAAAATGATGGGTCATAATTATATTCAAATGTTCAATTGATAATATAAATAATACACAGTACATTCCTCAAAATTATCTACAATATTACTTGATTATTTCATTTCCTAGTATGCATAATTAAATTTTCCTAGAAGATAGAACCTTGAGTTTGGAATATACCACCTAATCCTGCATAAAAAGAGGCACAAATATAGTAATACAGTTGAACACATTTAGAGGCAGCAAGACAGGATACAACTATAATTCCAAATTTACATCTAATGGTGACTCCAAAGGCATTAAGGGAGGATCAGTTCCTATGTTGTGGAAGGAGGTCAAGGAATATGGGGGGAATGGATTGCTGCTTAAAGTACATTGGCTCTAGCTGTTAGTATGGTTTCCCCTAACTTGGCACTCATTCCCGATGCTTTAAAGGGGAGGGAAGAAGGAACACCTTCGGTGTCAACATTGAGAGAACCTATTTTAGGGGGAAAACATACTATTGTTTCTTCTATGGATATTACAGCTATTCATAAGAAGAGGCATGAAATGAATGTTGGGAATAACCTTTTGAATGCCCCTTTGGATGTGAATTCAGAGGGACTATCAGGTTAGGGGAGCAATGATTCTAGGGGATCTAGGGGGATCGGGACTCTTCAGATATTCATGACGAAAGGGGGTTTTTCCTAGGGACAAACACTACCACTGGGTGTGATTCCTCTCAGAACCTGAAGGCCCGAGAAAGTGCAGTCCCCAAACATAATGCTAGAAGTTAATGCAATACTTCTAAAGAAGCTTCATCTAAGTATAAGCTAGATAGAAATGGGTACCTGGCTTGGAACAAAGTTAAGGATGATGAAAATACTGGTAAGACCATGAATAAGTTAGATGGTGGAATCCTTGGCCAGCATGGTGAGGCTGAAACTTCTCTAGGTAGTGCCGATGTTTCTACAGATCCTAAACATGGTGGGGTTGAACTCGAAGCATCCATACTTGGAATTGGGGGTTGTAAAAACACTCAATCTCTCTGGATTAGTTATACCTCCTTGTAAATTATAGGCTGAGAAGGATACTGTTAATAAGGGGGGGGTGGTTAGTTTGGAAAAGGGCCAGACCTCTCATTCACTCTCTATGACATCTGCTAAGGATCATAACTCAAAAAATCTACAAGCTGTCTAGGTGGATTTTATAAAGGATTAAGGGAACTCCAATGAGAACATGTATATAGTTCCTATTATTCATTATTTTGGTGTTGCTAGTGCTACTGCTAAGGAGGTTATGGAGGAATCTAGCACTAAGAGTACTGGTAAAGGATCAAAATCCCTAAGCACTTCACATAATGAAACCATGAATTAATATTTATCACATTGAATATAACGAAATCATAAAATACTGATAATGAATATAACACTAAAAGTGTTCTCAAAAAATTCATAAAATGATGTTATGTACATTGAACCTTATAAAAATTTGGATATGATATACATATACCAAACAAAATACTATTAAATAAAAAAATTGGAAAAAAATATGGGTATACTTGAAGTTATGTTATTGTGTATAACCAAAAATCGTTGTTATTTATTATTATCCGAAAAATGAATCCTTGGTAAAAAAAGAAATTAAAATTAATGGGACATACCTTAAAATAATTGATACTCATAACTTGATGATTTTGCATCATTATAAATCATGCAGTTAGTGAATGATGCACCTTTGATACATATCGAGTTCATACACTAGTTTTAGTAAATAATGCTCTTATCTCTGGAGTAATTGTTGTAGTTGGGGCTAGTCCTCAAATGGACTATACAAATTCCTTACCATTGTTTAGAAATCTCATTAGTTGATTCATCTAGTACATGATAGTTATAAACTACTTCAGATTATTTCGTATGTAAACCTACTAAATATAAATAGAGAACTTAATTCTAGAAAAGTTTCATGAACTGAATATTTCAGAAAATTTTCCCTATAAAACACTTTTATTTAGGCATCAGTTGTCTGAAAATAGATCAGTATAACATTTTATAAGAAAAAATAATTTATTTATTTGATCCTACTAAAATAAAAATGGAATATTACTTGTCCAGCACAACCCAATTAGAATTTTCCCTCTTGTATTCAGCAGCCAATGTACCACAAGGTGATTCCTAGACAGTCATGATACTAACATTTATATGTAATTAGATGGTCAGAAAAACTAAATAAAAATTAATTTTCAATTTAAAATGAATGATTTTTTATAATTTCCTTATTTGTATTACAAATATAATGATGTTGTAGGATCATCTATGAGAGGGATTCCATGATATCAGATTTGTTGTCTAAAGTTGAGTGGGAATGAAACTGCTAGTGGTCACCGGTACAGTAACCTGAAAATCCGGGGAAGCTCCACACCTTTCTTCCAAATAAAGACATGTGAATTAACGATTGGGTTGGTTAATTCCATACTGTCAATGCCAGTTCCTAAAATGAACCAACGGTTACACAGACAGAAATAAAGATAGAATTTCATCATTTGATAATAATCTAAAATAGAAAAGAAAAATTACAAGATAAAAACTACACAATAGCTTCAAAATACCGAAATAGTAGTAAAAAAGAGTGGGTATTAGCTCTAAGAACACGCAAAACAGTTAGCAGGAAAATGATGTTTACCAATTTGAACTGAGAAGAAAAAAAATCAGTATTATATATTGATACAGTTGATGTAAATTCAACTGAAAAAAATCAGTAATGTCTACTCAAATGTTCTAATGAAAAAAAAGACAATGAATATTAAAATCTTTATTCTTGAGTAGATAAAAAATTTATAGTTTTTGTAACAAATCTTCTATCAGTGTTGCAATTTACTCCTAAACATCCTACACTTTCATGTTCTTATAATGAAGTAGTAAAAAATATTTTACAAAACTATGGATTCCGTTATTTCATAAAATGAAATAGAAAGATTCAAAGAAATCAAAACTATTCCTATGATGGTCAAAAGAAACAATTATTTAAATATTTTTTGATTATTAAAACCTTCCATAAACTACATTATGAAGATACAATAAATATTAAAAATATGAATATATATTAATGAAATGAATTAAAAAGTGGAACTTGTAGTTACTGAAAATCAGAATGTTTCCTTGCAATATGTCACGAGGACGAATGATATGAATTTCAAATAATGTTCCATGATAAGAATAGTTAATCAGTTTCATTTAACTCTATTTATGTAATTCCCAACTGTACCAAAATAAAATAATAATTTTCTGAAAACCAGAGAAAAATATCAATAAAATTTATCATACCTGAACCAAAAAACCCATCAAAGAGGATCCTTGTACACCTAAAAGCACTATTTTATGGTCTGAAAGCTAGAAGAACCCTTTTCGGCATGATCATTATCATAACAAAAAATGTGTTTTTCCAACACTTTTCTATAGTATGTACCGTAATAGTAACCATAATTATAAAATAAAGTTTTCTTCAATGCATAAAAAATGGCGTTAGCATACCAGATGGTAGGATGCAGCAGCTCTGTTGACCTCTAGATATTTGCTTATATAATATATAAAGATTAATGTGAAGAGGAAAACCATAGTAATCACAATAGAAATTACGAATCGAGCAATTATCATGCTTGAATTCAGGTAAAAATTGAATGGTTTACCTTGAGATGAAATAGATTTTCATGTTTCTATTCCAGTTTTCAGCATTAGATCAATGATGATAGAACAATAAAAAAAATCCAGAAAAAAATAGAGAATAATGAAATTGTAGGGATTTTATTGAGAAAGGTGAATTTCAAAATTTTCAAGGTCGGATGTAGAATCATTCTTGTTATTTTTTTGAATCTTTAGTTTGCAACCATCAAATGAACTCTGTGTGGATCAATCAAACTGGAATCACCTCCAATAGTCAAACTGGGTACCACATAATGTGGAATGGTTAGGCATTCTAGGTATATGTACATATATTGAAATGATACCTCAAAAAATGCAACTAATTTCCTATTGTAACAAAGACATATTGAAATAAAATATTATTGCTATGGAAGCAGAACATAAAAATATTTAAGGCATTTCAATTAGTACATTAATTTATAGTAAAAAATATCATCCTAGAGATGGTAAAAAATACAAGTAAAAGTGAAATAAAAACTAATAGTTGACACAACATTCCAACCATGAACAAATAGTGATCAAATGTAAGGGTTTGAGGCGAGTCGAGGGCGTAAGGTTGCGAGGTCGTGATGCCTAATGCCTAAGTGGGAGTGTGAGAGGGAGGGAGTGAATTACAGTGAAACCACGCCGAGGGGAAACGTGGAGTAACTGTGGAATTTCACGTATGTAAAAAATGGTGTGGAGGAATGTGACTATGACATGTGGCAGCTGGAAAGCTAGGATTAGTATATATATAGATGTCAAGGTGTGCATTGTTACATTTATATGTAAAGTGGATAGTAAAGGCAATGTAGTATAAATTGTGAATACAGACACCAAACTGGCTAAATATGTAATTGAATGGGTTTATATAACTGTTAAAAAGTGATACATGGAATCTTCATGTAGTTAAAAGTAAAAGTTGCATCTAAGAAACAGTGGAGGTTATGTATTGAATAAAATTTTATAGGAATACCTGATTTGTATGATATGATTGGCTGTATTAGAAAGCTGACAGATCAGTAACTATAAGTAGTTATGTAAGTAGTCTGTTTAGAATTCTTATATAATGTATAAGTCGGTGTGGTGAAAATTTATTATCACAAATACCGTAACATAAAATCACATACCTCTTAATTTTGAATATTTTATTCTGAAAACTGATCAATACCAGGCGCTAAAAAATTATAATACCTTAATGTCAGGATGTTTTGTGTTTCCATATAATTGAATGAACAGTGGAGCCTAAATTCCACTAGCGGTAGTTATTCAAGGTGTTCAATGAAACCATATAATGCATAGTGGATAATAAAGGCAATGTAATATAAATTGCAAACGCAGACACCTAAATTATTAAATATGTAATTGAATAGATTTGCACCTCTGTTAAAAAGTGATACAAGACAGTTTCATGTAGTAAATAGTTAATGATATAAGTATAAAATATTGGAAGTTATGTATAGAATAAAATCAGATAGGAATATCAGACTTGTATGATATGATCATGTGTATTATAACCCAAACAGTGTCGTAACTACAAGTAGTTATGTAAGTAGTCAGATTAAAGTTCATTGATATTATATGACAAAAAGTAGTGGGATTTTAATATCATATATATGGTAAACTGAAATCACATACCTACAGTTGTTGAATACTTTATTCTAAAAACAATTCAATAAGTGTGAATTGACACAAGTCATGTAGAAAGATGAAATTTTTAAACCAAAATGGGTTTTGCTCGAACACATGTGTTGCAATAGAAAGCGGGTGGTTGTGCAACAATGAAATTATAGATGCAAAGAAATCAGATAATATTAAAATATTAGGTAAAGATGAAAAAATATATATTATCAAACCTGATTGTTCCTGCACCTAAAAATTGTTTTCATGGATGAGAATAGAGTAAAGAATCCATTAAAATAATTAAATATTGAAATCATATGATGGGGAAAACATATTAATACCTATTTGATTATCTATGGGAATGTGAATTGGGAAACATATCGTTGGAATGTGATAAGTCATCGACTAGTTGTGAAGTTAAATGGATCGACATAAGGATTGGAAAATAAGATATGTCATTATAATGCAAGAAGTGGGAATTTACACATGTCATCTAAGAAGAAGAAAAAATGAAAATAATAAGTTTGCATGAATCAACTTGAGAATTCATTACTGCTAATCATCCCTGTTGCCTGATCGGTGTAAAATAATTTTTTGAAATAAACTAATATAAATTGAAGACAAAACAATCAAATGGATACAGTCAAACCAAAACATAAATATGAACACAAGCAAGCTTAATTTGGAAAAAATCATTCCAAATAAACAAATTATAATGAATATCAATGTGCAGAACCACAATGAAATAAATAAAAGTTGCATGGAATAACCTAAAACATACCACAGTTGTAGTTTATTATTCATAAATAGAATATAAAAAATAAGGGAACAAAAATTGATCCATAAGTGATATGCAATTGAAGTGAAAAATTATAATAAATTTTGATGAAAATATTTATGTTTTAGAATGGTTATTCATTCATATACATGATTTAGGAAGATAATTCAAGAGTGAATAGGGGTTTCAGAAGTAGTGGATGGTTAAACTGAACTGAAAAAAAGATGTCGAGGAGCCGGTAGCGGAGGAGCTGGATACAGAGGAGCCAGATACAGATGAGCTGGGTGCAGATGATCTGGAAATGGAGGATTTGTAAATGGAGGATCCAGATGCGGTGGAACCGAATTTAGGGGAGCGGAACATGTAGGAGTTGGAGGAAGCTGAGGCAGAGAAGGAAGAGGCATAGGAGGTAGAATCGATGAAGGTGGAGGTAGATAATCCGAAGGCATATAAAGTAGTCGATGAGGTTGAGGGAGCCAACGATGGAGGCGGGAACCCTAGGTTTAAGGGAAGTGTGATTGATTTTGGAGGAATGATTTTGGAAGATACAGATTAGGAGGAGGTGAGGGGGTCGGAGGCATAGTAGCCATAGGTGGCGCAGATGGATGCTGAGAATTTGGCTGCAAAGGATCTAGAGGCGTAGCAACATGAGTCGAAGAAGACGGAGGCAGAGAAATGGGAGTTGAAGAAGACTGAGGCAGAAGAGTCGATTTGCGAGGGGTATTGCGGGGGTGAATTATAGAAGTGGAGGGTTAATTCGTAATTGGATATGTGAAATTGGTGATGCAGAGTAATGTAGAGATGACACGTAATCGGGGGAACACCTAGGTTTAGAAGATATAGTAGATTTATAGAAACAATTTGTAAATACATGGAAGAAGCTAATAACTTGGTATCCAATATCATAATCCAACCACAATCTATTATGGAGGCATCCCAATCCATATATTATATCAACATACTATAATATATTATATGAATCACATGTATATTGGTGGATATGACTCATGATAAATCAGACAATTTGAAATCTCTATTTTATTTTATTTCCAAAATTATCCACATAATGGATTGGGATAAAAATTTCCCATCAACTATCCATGATTCATATGTGATAAAACTTGTATAGTTCCTTATATATATATATATATATGTGGTTAAATAAATTCCAAAATTATAGAGAATCGAGTATAACAAGAATGATTATTATGTTATTGTTGATGAATATTTAATACATATAAAAAACACATGTCGAGAGACTATAAAGCGTTTGTATATTTTGAGACTAGAAACATAATCAACTTATTTATTAAATGATCTTAATCATATACCACAAATTTCATCAAATTATTAAACATCTAAATATATTATACCTAAATCCATTATTCAAAACCCATGGATGGAAAACATAATAAAGGATGAGCTCAGATGCTCAGTAAGGGTAAACATGAGAGAAATGAAGCATATTATAAAATGAGATAACCACAAGGGTATGAAAGCATAATAATGTGTATGTTCTAAACATATATGATTTATACCCTTAAATAATTAGATCATAAAATCCAAAATTAATTCATATCTAGAAGCATGATCAATAAGGGTGTTGAATTAGTAATCATCATCAAAGATTCATAACATAGGCATGTATAATAATATGAAAAGGAAATCATAATCTTTTGAGAACACAAATTTTCAATCATGTCCATGAAAAATATTTTGATAATTTCATGAATCAATCATACACACACATCTCTATATAAACATATCTATTAATAGTGTTGTTCATGAATAATATTATGAGAATAGATGAAAGAAATAATACTCAGGCATTGAAATGTGAAAAAATATATTTCAAATAATTTACACACTTATCATCATCACCTAAAAAGATATAAATATCAAATTAACAATTCATTAGAGAGATATTACATACCCAACAATGAAAAAATCATGATACATTGATATATATTCCATAATGTCTTGAAAATTTTTCATTTTTCATTGTATAACTCATTAAAAAATGGGATTCACCATGATTTCATTATAATAGTAAAAAAATCCAGATAAAGAATAAGGATGGAATAATTGGATAATTTCCATAATGATACATAAGTAACATAAAAAGTTATTTTAATAGATGAAAATACATTAAATGATCACCAGAACATTTGTTGAGGAAAATAACCTTTTAATTATGAAATTAATTATTTAATTTATATACATTTTAAAATATTAGGGATTCAATTTTCTTTGTAAATAACTGTGTAATAATTTAAAGGAATATTCAAGGAAAATAATATTCATAGTGATGGGAAAATTTGTTTGTGTTGTATATGTTAAAACAAAAAAAAAATTTCACCCCTTCTGAAAAGATAAATTATTCAATAAATGAGATTATGATTTTTTAAACCATTTTTAGAATGTCAAATATGTGTAAAAATTACTTTAATCAATAATTATAGAATTGTATAATAGTCTTCAAAATAAAATTAATAGAATATTTACATGGTAAAAAAATATTTACAACCAAAGAGGAAGTAAAGACTATTATATATAAAAACATTTTCTCAATCATTTTTATTACTGAAGAGGGAAATATTGTACTATTAATTAAAAATTTCTTTAATAAAAATAGTATAGTAAAATTTATGAGTTTTAGTGGATATTATTTATATAATTTAAATCGATGAAAATTTATTATAGTAATTTTAAAGAAGAAATGAGATTGGAATATAAATACCTTACCTTAAGGCTCATATTTCATCATACACTTTAACACATATTTTATAATAAATATATTTTTTAAAATAAATGATAGAAACATAATCATATATATCATACAATATATGATTTACTTATAACTTTTTATCCCCCATTTGATAATAATTATTTAATTAAATCACTATTCCATGTGATTACTACTTATTTTTTCATACATGTTTCGGTTGAACATTACTGGTCCTTGTACTTTCATCATGGTTCCAGTAGATAAATAATTTTAATCATTTCATTTGTTCCACATTTAATAATTATATACACTTTTAAAACAATTCATGTATTTTGTGATGAAAATTTATTTACATTACAGTGTGGATACAGTACTCTGTATGTATCTGCGAGTGATGTTTCCACTTTTCAATGGATGGAATGAAGGAAAATACAATATAAATTCAAATTTAAAGAACTATAATAAAATCTTAAATATCACACACACACACAGAGAGATATATTTATATATTAAATACATCATTATTACAATAAATTAAAAGAGTTAATTAAAAAAACATATCTCTTTAAATAGGCGGTAGTCTATAGTTGTGCAGAAATTGTGTTTTATTTTCTCATTGAATTGAAAAGAGATGGATAATTGTTGTTAAATGTTAATATTAATAATAATAGTATATATATTTAATATATTAAAATAATTTTTTTTGGAATGGATACTATAGATTTATAAGTGGTAAAAGAAGAAATTAAATTGAAAGTACTCAGTAAAAAGTTAAACCTCTTCGTCAAGAATCATCCTCTTTCTTATAGCTTAATCCTGGAAAGGATGGTATTTTAGAAACTATAATATATATAGGGAAGAGAGAAGGAAGATAGTATGGCACTAGGTTTTGTATTTGGAAATCTAGAAGGCAAAAAACTTGTGTATAAGGGAGGAGAGGAGGTTCCCTTTTATATGCAAGGGAAATGATACACTTGGAATTACATAAAATATTAAATAATATATAAATAAATATATATCATAAACATATTAAGTAAAACTAATCCAACCCAAATTAAAATACTATATTTTATAGGGTCAATGTAAACACATAAAGTCACATTTATATGAATTTTGGATACATTTTAAGCATTATCTCCTGGTTAAATCACATTAAACCCATTTTAAAATTAACCATTATAACTTTAATTATTACCAGGATAATGTAATTATATAAATGAAAATAAAGGGGACTATATAAAAAAATATAAATGATAATTCCATGTTTTGAATATATTTTCTCAGATTAAATTTCTTTAGGTGGAAAAAATTAATTTTAATATAAGAAAACAAAACGTATGAAAAAATATTTATTTGGAAAATACATAAACTTTGTATAAGAACAAATTTACATTAAAATCATGTAAAAAAGACGAATTAAATGTTTATTTGTTTTTTTAACAAAAATGAAATTTTTTTAGACTCTTTTATCAATCCAAAATTGAATGGTACTTTAATAAAATACATTAAATTGTAATGAACGAATACTAGTTTTTGATTTGGATAAAATATAACTTATCTTTACAAAAGTCAATATTGGGTTCCCAAATTGAAAATAATATTTTAAAATACCTTATTTATATTTTTATATATATGTATATAACAAAAAAAATCACCCAATAGGATAAAAGAACATTTTATAGTGAATTTAAATCTTTTTCTCATAGTTTAACCATGTTCTACCTGTTTGACCCTTACCAAGGTGACAAATCATTACCATAGTTATTATTAATAATGAAAAAACATAGGTTGACACTATTATATTATCATAGTTATGATGATTATAAATATAGAATCCATTTTACAATATTCAATTTCTATATTTGGTATAAATTCATTTCAAATTAAGTGCGCAAAATGCAACGAAACCCATTTATATAAGAATGCATCTCTAAAAATAAAATAAGAATTTCTCATATTACATATCTTGTAAAAAAAATTATATGAATGTTAAAAAAATTATTGAATATATAATCTATAAATTTCATTAAAATAATTCATTAATATATATGAAATTTATTTAATCTTATAAAAACAAATTTTTTGCATAAAAATCATTTTTGATAAAAACATCTCATTTACATTAAAATGATTTTGTTTTCATTTAAAAATAGTTGATAACTAATGAGTTAATTTTATAAATGTCTTTAAATTAAATTTAAATAATTTATGTATTCTAATTCATACCCACCAACTCAATGTGCATTTGATAATGCTGACATTAAATAATAATATTTTAGTATTTTATCACAATTTATTTAAACTCGGTGTTTCTTGTAAAACTAGTTATCAAGGAAATAAAACATATTTGAAAATAAATATATCCCAAAATATTGTGGTGTTACATTCTACCCCACTTATAGTAATTAATCTCTCCAAATTCCATCACTCTAATATAGAAAATTAAGGAAACTTATACCTTATCACATCCCCACGTTTCTATAAACTTCTTCAAATTTTTGATTACACCATAAAACATTGGGGAGGTGGGCGATATTGGTACATATAAATTTGTCTCATCTATTCATAATTATCACTGATTTTTCCTCATAATATTGATCATACTCTATTGGTATGACCTATAAGGTCAGTACTTTTAAAGGATCATGTATATAATTCCCTGAGAGAGATACATATAACACATTGGGAACATGATAGTGATTCAACAGATTCCCCAATATATAATAAAATATCCCAATATTATAAATAATGTTAAAGGTACTAAAATATATTGAGATATACTTTACCTTCACTATAAAGTTTATAACCTACTTCAAAGGAGATATTTTTAGAAATATAGTATAACCCACATTAAATTCTATATGTCAGAGATGATTTTCAACATACCTTTTCCTTATACTCTTAGTTTACCTAACATGATACTTAATGGACATAACCTTCTCAACCATTTCCTCTATTATATCATTCTGAAATAGATTAATTTTTTATCTTCATCCTAGAATGTTAGAGTTTTTTAGTTCCTTCCATATAGGGTTTCATAAGGAGACATCTAAATTATTTAATGAAAGCTAATATTTTATGAAAACTAAACTAGAGAAATGTGTTGATCACATACACATTTGAAATATATATAATATTCTAAAAAATATATTGTAGTATTTTGATGGTACTATAAGACTATCAATCTATCTGTGAAACATATTTAGTACTAATACTCAAATTTGTATCCAGAGCCTATAAAATAAATCTCTATAACTTCAAAGAAAACATCAGATCTCGATCAGCTACATTGGAATGTTGTACTACATGAAACCATAAAACCTACCCAATATAAATACTAGCAAAATGATCATGGGATAAATAATATATAATTATAATTAAATGTGAATACTTTATTAGTAAATCAGCTGAATCCTAAATAACAATATGGACTTTTGATGTTTTCAGGAGTACAATGAAAAAAATCCATTGTGATGATTTCTCATATCCACTATGGTATGGTTAATGGTTATTGTATCCCTTTATAATTTTATCACATATAATTAACTGGTTGAAATATTAAGCATTGAGATATATACTCTACAATATCACTTTTTATGTTTTCTCACCATAAATGATTTTTAGATCCTTACATATATTTTCACTTCAAAGACTAGTATAGAAAAATGAACTTTGATATTCTCCCAATAGAACATTCCTCAAGTCCAGTATTTATGAAACACATATTTTATTCTTATCCCTTATACCTGTTTCAAAATCATGGTTGACCTCTGGAACATTTATCACCTTATTTTGATGTTCTATATCCGACTTTCATTCCTATTTCATCCTCACATAGATAGAGGGTTATAATTTCATTTGAGAAAGATATGATATATCCCCTTATATAATTTTTTTTGGTCCATATTTTGTAAATCCATATGTATTTGGTCCCTTTAAATCCTCATAATGGAAAAACAATCTTTGTTTTTTGACATAAAGCTTCATCCACTGAATTGTTCTTCCAGGCGTGGTTGTGTATTGAGTTGTGAAAATATCTAATAAATTCAACGACTCTACTTTGGTACATATGAAATTTTTTTAAACTGAATATATAATTTAGTTTTTTCATTAGTGTATATATCATATATTTATTCATAATGATAATGTTTCGACCTTTTCACAGTAAAAAACACGATTGTCATCTCCAAACCATGAGTTGGGTAATTTGTATCATCTATTTTAAATCAGATAAAGGAATATTCTATAACAATATGTTATTACTTGAGGATACATCCTAGTCCCTTCATCAATTAATCACTATAATTATAAAACCCTTATCTAATGAAATTTCTTGTGAGCACATGTGTGATGCCCAAAAATATTTTTAGCTCATTGAAATTTTCCTCACATTCATATATCTATATAAATTCCAATCCCTTCTATGTAAACTTGTTTAGTGGATTATATATCCATTGTAAATCCTGCATGAAGAAACAATTGAAATTAGAAAACCCAAGAAAATGTAATATATTAGTTATCATGTTGGTTTGGTCTAGTGGTAAATAACTTCCTTCATTAAAATATATACTAATATACCATCATATGATATTATATAACCCATGATTATAACCTTATATATCCATAATTCACTCATGGAAAATTTAATATAAAATATTTCATTCCATAGGGTCATCAAAACAATTTTTAATTGATATCTATTATCATTATTTATGTTTGAATATATAAGAATATCTTCAATTAAGTCTATAAAATATTATCAAGGAAATCTATAATGAATCGATTCATTAGATCCATGAAGTTAGTGGGGGGAAGGGTGAGTCCATATTCCATTAAGAAAAATTCATAATTACTATACCTCATATAGAGGTTTTCTTTGATATATCATCCTTAATGACCCTTAATTGATGATATCAATAATCAAGTTCAATCATTGAAAATAAACTATGTATGTATAGTTAACAAATAAGTCATCAATGTGGGGTAAAAGACAATTTTTCATGATAATGTTCTTATTATGTTCTCGATAATAAAGGAAAAGAAACATTAAGCCATATTTATTCATAACTAATAATTGGTGTCCCACATGGTGACAAACATAGGTTTATGAATCCTTTTTATAGATTCTCTTAAAATTTCTTCTTCAATTCTTATAAATCAATCGATCCCGTTCAATATGGGGTCTTTAAAATAGGTGTAGTAATAGGTATTAATTCTATAGAAAATTCAACTTCATGATATGATGAAATACTAGGAAAGTATTTAGTAAATACATATTCATATTCAAAAAAGGTATATATTCAACGTTGAGTTTCTCTATGACAACTTGAAATATCCCGCATTATTAGGTATTAAGACATATCCAATTGAATTAATTCCCCTTGGAAGTTCATGTTCATACTTGCACAGATGGAAAATCATTGGTTGATTCATAATAAAAAACATTATTTCTCTTCATCATAAACTTATTTTCTATTTATATATACAAATCCAATTCATTTCGAAAATGACCTAAAATTCAACTAAATGTAGAATCACATGATTTCGTGGAAGTACTTTCGCATAAATTTCTAAATGAGAGGAGCAATAGACTTGACATACTATCATAATTTCATTTGGTGTGTTTAATACCAAATCCAAATATATGAATTGAAATATTGATGTGATTCTCATGGAGTTTTTAATATAAAATAGTGTATAAATATAGAATCCAAAAAGTAATTTGAAGTTATTGAGCGAGTGGTAAGTGTACATTTCACCGCGTCATTCTTGTAATATCTAGAGATTTATGAAATATCATTATTAAAATTAATTTAAATTATTTCATAGATTTTGTTACATTAAATGATTATATTATCATGAATTTTATGAAACACTATATTTATCATTAATTTCACATAATATCATGTTTCTTCGATAACTTTTGTCACATGCAAGTCCTAGTCTTAGTGGATAATGATACACTATTAATATTCAAATTTAACATGATAGTTATCACCTCACCATTGGAATGTAGGGTATGGATAATATTGAAAAAATTATGAAAACCTATTCTAAATATTAATTTAAGATAAATTATTTGGTTACTAATTAATTATAATGGAAAATAAAACCCTATTTAAAATGAAAGGAAATTCTTTTCTTAAACCCCATTTAAAAGCGCACAAGTGTATTTTATACTAGTAAAATAAAAAATCATCCTTGTTGGATTATGTTAATGGATTTTATGTATAATATAATCAAAAAAATTTCAAAATTTATCAGATGTTTTTTTCTAGAAAATTGTTTAAATTAAATAAAATTTTATGGTTAGGACCCATATTTTGTCTAAGATGTAGTTTTGTAACCTTTATATGGTGAACTTTATTTAAATATCATTTTTGAAATTTATATAACCTTTTTTTCAAAAATAAAATTAATTTTTGAAATAATAATACTAAAATAATCTTAGAGTTATTTTTTTTATTTTTTGAAATTGTTCATTTTTTTATGAGTAGTGAAAAATGATTAATTTTAATTCAAAACTCTTTAATTCCTAAATTATTTAAAATGTAATATTGTATTTTTAATTTGTTTTAAAATAAAAAATGATAACATTTTTATCAATTAAAACATATTATATCATTGGAACCTTTTTACATTAAATTTATATATAAAAACATAGTTAACTTTTAAATATTATAAACCGCTCATTTGTCACATTTACCGGATTAATTTTAAATTCTATTATGCGTCTTCTGTGAGATCAATTGGAAAAATGGATTTAATTTTATGAATAAGAGTAATTTATATTATTTAATAAGATGAACATCATTTTTTATTGATATTATTTTATAAATAATTTATAATAATTATAGTGATTAAGGTAAAAACAAGTTCACTTTGTGGTTGACCATTGAATATATGGTGTAAAAGTGAACCAAAAATGTTAAAAACCTATTTTAGCTACATATATGTTACCTTATGACCTTATTATTGAAATATATATGTTTTTGGGAAAATTTTATATGAAAGTGACCCATATGGTAAGATAAATAAACAAAAAAGACAAAAAATGCACCTTTCATCCTTTAAATTTCATTAATGATTTTGGGATGAGGAGAAACAACATAGGTTTAGATATAAATATTATATTGGAATATAAATGATTTATTATTATCATAGAAATTTATATTTAACTTTTAGGGACTATATAATTACATTAAATTCTTATGAAATGCCAACACAAGGTATGTTTCGTTAATAATTTAATAAATTAAATGATACCAAAAACATTAAAAGTGAAGTAAGTATAATGAATTATTGTATTAAATTTTTTTAAATGATTATATAATGATTATTAGATATAAATTTTATATTTTTAAAATCAAATTTTTATTGATATTTGTTAAATTTAAAATAAATTAATAATTTCAAAACTGAAATTAATTCTATTTTATAGTAAATGATGTTCTGTTAATTACTGTATGTTTAATAAAAAAACATATCATATACTAAGGTATTTTTAAATTTTAATAAATATAAAATACTTTCCATTTGTGTACAAATTTATCTTTTATAATAAAAACATTGACCACAAAATTTTATAAATTCTGTTAGCGTGATCAGGGTTAAATTTTTGTTTTTACGCTTTACATGAACTTCTGTTAAAATCAATTTCCAATACACATGGGTTTTTAATATTATAAAGGAGTTGTAACATTTATAATTAGTAGTTATAATATTTATAATAATTCCCAATATTATTTATTCAAAATGGATAAATTAATTATGTTTGAAAAATAGTCAACTTAATGAAAACCCAAAATGATAAAATATGAAAGCTTAAGAGTTATGGAAAAAAATGAAAAAAATGATTTTATTTTTCATTTGAGTAGGTGTGTCTTGAAAATAAGTTTCATAAAATCTATTATTTGATGTTTTTTACGTACATGAGTTAATGAAGACCTCCTAATAATTAAAATTGTTTAGTATTTACAAGAATGTCGTTCCTCTATAACTATAAAAGGGTACCCACTCTCCCAACTTACCAACACATATTAGGAAATTAGGATAATAAAACCCCTAAAAATCACTCAAAAAAACCCTCCTATCAACCTAGATGTATTAATTTTCTAGTCAATAAAATTAAGGAATCCATTTTCTTCAAACTAAAAGGAGCTATCTGATGAAAAGGTAATGTTTATCAACAAACATTTTGGTTTTATTTCTTCCTCAAACCACTTAAATTATTTATATATATTAATTATATAATAACATCAATATAATATATATTATAATATTTTTTATGATAATGGTATACCTAAAACCAAATAAACATCCATCAAATGGGTTATGAAATCATCATTCGTGTGTATGGCGGATTGACACCTCGTGAACTAATGTTGTTCGTTTTTCCATTACCACCTATAAATGTGGGTAAACATTATAGAAAATATATTTATATATGACAGATATGATACTTATTATGTTATTATTATTATTTAATTATTATATCACACATACATTAATGATTTACATTTTTTGGGAATACGATAACATCATTTGTGTGTACGAGAAAGTGACATCTCACGAAGCAAAGTTATTCATTTACTATATAACTAGAATGTATTATCGATGTTCTTAATAATATTTTTTTCTATTTATGACCTAAATATTATTGTTAATGATTATATATCATTCATTTTTGTTTTATTTCAAAATGACCTGAAATTGGAAATAGTGTTCACGCGTAGGTACGACCTATCATCTCCATGAATGGTGTGTTTCATTTCCTATCAACAAATTTTATCGATTAATTTAAATAAATATATTATGAATATATATCATATTTATATCATTTTAAAAAATAAAGAGTATATTAAACAATTATTTAATTAATCATTCAATAAATAGCATTTCAAATCATATATGAAAAATAAAGCAGTTTTTACCCAAAATGAAACATTAACATGTAATTGTTAATAAACATGTAATAAAAGGTCATACGAAAATAATTTATGAGATTAAAAATATTAAAATCAAATTTTAATAAGTTAATAAATTTTTTAATACTGATATACGTGATTTTAAATCATGTTCATCCAAAATGAAGCAGGGGGAAAGGGTTTTTCTCATCTCACTTTTATTTCTATGAGATATATTCCATATTCACCACTCATTTTTTATCTGTGTTGTATATATCCCGTGAATGTAAATTTTGAATCCTATAATTAAATTTAACAGTATTTAAATATTCATTTTAGAATATCTCTTTATTGTCGATTGCAGTTTCAATGTTACCAATGTGTTCATGAATTTTTGTCTCAATTTTCCTCCTTTGAGACATAATTTATGCTGTACAGCTATCGTGTTTTACTAGGTGTATATTTTATCCCATTTAAATGTTATATCATGAATATAATTATTTACATGATATTATAAAATTTATTTAATTATATTCTTTTATGTATATTGTGATGCAATTTACCAAAGTGTCAACAGTCTTACGATTCAATCACATCGTTTAAATGGATTATTTATGTTTATGCTTACAATGATGAAATACAATTATACATACATAAATAAATCATTGTTTTTCTTCTATAATGTTTATTAATAATGTTTTAAACTAATATTACTATTTTAAAAAAAAAATCTTAACTTATAAATGTTTTTAAAGAAAACATACATCATCACTGTCTTCAATGGAAAATCCATTTCCTTTCAAAACCATATTTTCTAAATATGTTTTAGAAAATATTTTAATAACTTTTCTTAAAATAAAATTGTATATTTTCTTCAAGAAAATTTGTAAATGATATTTTAAATATTCTTTTGTAATATTTCAAAGTTATTTTGAGATTAAATAATTTTCCACAAGTTTTATGTTTAAAATTGTGATTTTCAAAATGAAAATGATATTTTGTTCCAAATAATTTTTATAATATTATTTATGTATTTAAATTTATAATTTACAACAAACCGTGATGATTGTTATTCTCAATGGAAATATTTTTTAATGATATCATCCCCAATATTTCTATAGATGAGTCAAAATTGATTCAATGGAATTATTATGGAACCCATTTCTTTTAAATTGGATAACCATGTTTCAAAAAAATCGCAATGAAACCCATTTGTTTTCTATGGGTTAATAATTTTTCAATGTGATTTTAATGGAACCCATTTAATTTCCATGGGTCATTCATGTTTTCTATAGAGTTACATGAAAATACTTTCTATTCCATTGTTTTCTCAGGTTCTAAAAGAATAATTACTATTTATATGAGTTTTATGATGATTTTGTTTTATTTATGATATTTTACTTCAGCATTATATGAAATGGATGACAAAAATAAATATTATACATTGTTTTAAGCGCAATTATAGCTCACAGGAGATCTCGATGGTGCTTATGTGAAGGGTTCATCACTATTATAACACCTAAGAAATGGGTGAGCCCAATATATTTTATACAAAGGGTGATCCTAATTATGTTTCTATAATGCATTGGGAAATGGTAATGATGGAAGTCAACTATATGGTTATTCCAATTAAATTTGTTCTTAATGGTTTTATGAATATTTTTATTTAAATTACCAAAATGAGTTATAATTTCATTTTATTGGTTTTAAATGTTTCTCATGACCATGGATTGATATCACATGTCTCATGATTATCAACTCATATGACTGTTTCCTTTTTTAAAGCCTTATTACATGTTTTCATGTTTGATGATCTAGGTATTGATGGGAGTGAGTTAATTTATGATTCTCTCATACACATTAATTATTCCATCATACCCTCATTAACTCTTATGGTAATTGATGACAATCAAGAGTTAATGCTTATTTTTACCCTTTCTGAGCATTTCAGCACACCCGTATTATGTTTCTTTTTTCCTTAGGTTATAAAGAATTAGGTTGAATGATATATTTATATAAAGTATTTAATAAGTATGGAGTAAAATACGTAATCTGGAATAAGAAAATATGGTTTAAATTAGAGAAATATTCATTTAAATTCATGTAAATGTTTTATACAAGAGTTTTTCCAAATTTTCTAAAACTCAAAATGAAAAATATAATCGAGGTTGAAAGTGATCCAATTTTTATATTGGTGTTATAAGGTTTGGATGAATAAAATTGGTTCAAAATAATGTGAATCAAATTTCAAAATGTAATGTTTATTATTTCATCACATGATATGGGAGTGCAGGTCGATGGCTGTTATAGATGGAATCAACAGTTAGTTTAGATAACATTGGGGATTAATATGTTTTCGTGAGAGTTTATCTTAAGAGATACGAATAACACCATTGTTCCATATTATAATTAATGGACACAAGGTCAAAGTATTAGAAACATTATTTGAATGTTTTATGTAGTAATTTTATTAGATATTACTAATGTCATTTAAGAATATTTTTTACTGGGATGAATAATATGTAAAATTTATGTTTAATGTGAATTATTACATTAAAATTTTAAAAAAAATTAGATTTAAAGTATTTATTACAATTAGGGTTTATATGTTCTTTGATATTGAGGTAGTAATGGGAAAATGGTTATTATCATATAAATAATCATTAGATTAAAGAGAGATTGAGTGACTAACTGACTAATGATACATTCAAAGTATATTTACATATTTTTGTACATGAAATAATAAATTAATGAGATAAACATTGACGATAAAACCCACTTTAATATTGAGGATATTGAGGATATTTGGGATATAGAATTATGGAATGGTTTAATTTTCTCTATGTGTATTGTTGTTGAATTTTGAAAATTATTTTATCTTATGAAGGATTAATAATTTTGGTAATTATTTAATTATGTGATAATAATTTTTGTTTTGGTTAATGTTTAATGACATAAGGAATATCATGTTATCCATTTTATGGTTATGTTTCCTTTAAAATTTTATTTTAGTTATGTAGATGTGAAAATTAATCTTCAATACTCAACCTTTTGGAGAAAAAAATGAGATTGTGTTGGAAATTAATTAATGGCTGAAATTTTACTTTTCAGGTAAGTATAATTCATTATGTTTTTAGTCTATATGGTAAAATAATCCTTTCGAATTAAGAAAATGATACTGAAATAAAATGTTATCATATTACCATATTTTCTAATGTTATCAATGAAAATTTACACACCTATTTGGCTGGTGGTTTTGTTTTCATTGACTTCCTCTTGACTAGGTTCTCTATCACTATATATTAATCCATGGAATTACTTTTCCCTTACAAATCCATCTTTTAATTTCCCACCAAAATTCTCTCTAGGTGGAATCATAGTTATATGTAATTTTAGGTAACCATTACATTCCCTTCATTCCATTTTAAGCGTAAATTGTTATCTCATTTCTTCGATGTGTCTTTCAAACAATTACTTCAAAAAAATGTTAATCTTTTGATAACCGAGATGTATTTCGTGGGTGAAATTCATTTTATGGTGCATAAGATGAAACATCCTGAGATTTTATGAAATATCAGATTTAAAATTAAATTAAAATCATTGAGAGCATGCATTAACTACAATTCATAGTTTATATTATTTTTTAGGAAACACCATTATTATCCTTCATTACATATATCATCATTTTTATTTGATAAATTGTGTTACATGCAAGGTCGAGTCTTATCGGACAAAAATATACTATAAATATTATTATTTAAGATGATAGTTACCAAATAGCCTTTAGAATATAGGGTATAGAAAAGATTAACTGACTTATGAAAATACGTTCTACATACTTTTTTATAGTAAGTTATTTTATGGAAAATTAATTAGAAATGAAAATAAACCCCTTATAAAACAAAAGGAAATATTTTTTGAAATACTTTTCAAATGCACATTTGTGTGTTTTATACGAATAAAATAAAAAAATCACACATTTTGTATTATATTATTTAAATTTATATATAATATCTTAAATCCAATTTTTACCATTAATTATACATGTTTTATATAATATAGATAATAATAAATCCAATTTTACATTTAAATACTGTATTTTTTCTAAAAAATAGTTTTGTCTCCTTTTTGACACATTAATTTTAAAATTAATTTTAGACAGTTTAATAATTTTTATTTTAAAAAATAAAAATTATTTTTCAATGTGTAATATCAAATTTATCTTATGTTTAATTTTTGGTATTTTTTCTAAAAATTTTATTCTTTTGATGAATAGTAAAAAATACTTTTAATTGAAAACAATCTTTTTTCCAAATTATTTATTATATTTAATTATATTTAGAATTGGTTTTAAAGTTTACAAATAATAATTTTATATCAATTAACCATTTTTTTAATTAGAGCTATTTTAATATTAAATTTAGATATAAAAACTTAGTAAAATGTTATACATATTCACCTTGAAAACCTGCTCTCTTATCACCTCAATGGGATTAATTTTTAATTACATTTTTACTATTATATGATTTTAATATGGAAAAATAGATTAAATATTTTTAATAATAATAATTTATAAGATCTATTATAGTCAAAATATTTTTTTCCTAATGTGATTACAGAATACAATTAGAATTAATTACAACATTTAAGGTAAAAACGAGTTTACTTAGTTGTTAAACATAGAATAGATTGTGTAAAAATGACCCAAAACTTGTTAAAACCACATTTTGTTGATATATTTAGAACCATATTACATTATTTTCAAGGTATATAAGTTTTTTGGTCACTATTACGTGAAAGGGCCTGTATAATATGTTAAATAATGAAAAAATAGAAAAATTTATGTAACGCCCCGACCCCAGTTACCCAGAGTCGGTGCATTATTGCGTAACATTGGCATGATCACAAAAGTTCAAGTCTCGAAAGACCGATTAGTTTAGTAGCCTTGGACACACTAGATAAATTCATAATGTTACATTACATCATAAAGTGAAAAACTACCATAAAAAAGTATCCATAGTCCACACTCTTATCCTCTTCTGACTATCCCTGCAGGTCATTCATAAAATACTTCTTCACATCCTGGAAATTATTAAAACATTGAAAGTGGTGAGCTCAGATGCTCAGTAAGGACAACAATATTGCGGAAGCTTTCATAAATAAACATTAACATTTAAGGCAATGTATAACTAAAACAAAATCCTTTTTAAACATGAACTTCAGCATAATATGGAAAAAATAAAATTAAATAGTGCCATTTACTTACTCACATGGATATTCTACTAGTAGAATAATCACATGAAATATCAATAACCACTTTCATAATGATGGAATTCATAATTCCAGACTATCATAACCACGTAGCCAAGGCCTCGTGCCAAGACCACAAATAATATTTTGTCAAGGCCTCATGCCAAGACACTAGTTTGTCTCATGAGACCTACCGATGCATCGAGGAGCTATAGCGGGCTCCACCTATCACTTATTAAGTCCAATGCATTTCTCACGTGAACAGGTTTAAACATATCAGAAACCATAACATAATTGTATCACATAAAACGTGCATAAAGGAAACATAATATTTCCACACTTCAATAACAAGATATCAATACAACACATTGATATAATAAAAACATTATCAAAACCATCAAAAATAAAAGAAAAGTAAAACATGGTATTTATTTTTATTTTAAAAAAAACTTATGGCTTATAGAGGAAGCCGAAAGTCAAATAATAGTCATGGAGGCGGAGAAGTTGTTATCACCGCATACATAAGAAAAAAATTCCTTTTTCCGTTTAGTAAAAACTCTTCGTATAAAAATATTCCATTTAAATAAAAGTAAAAGTCAAATGGGTTTATCCACCGTATAAATGAATGTTGTATATAAAACCAAATATGCCTCAATGAAAGGAGATTGAGAGGAAGTCCTTAAAAAGATCATTTTTTAAATAAAATATATCTATTATGTGTATTTACTATAAGCACACATAAAGAAAGTAAAAATACAGTATAGGCCATAATAATATCATGACATAATTTGAAAGTATGAGATTAACCCAAAGAATGGAAGTCGGGACAAGAAGTTCCCAAACCTTGTGTCGGGCTTGACTCGACCGATCTTTAACCTCCTGAATAATAAACTAGAGTTAATTTATAATCGCTTAAGAAACTTTTTCAAGTTTATTATTCCTTTTATATCACTTATTACCATGTTATGAACATTATGTAATTATTTATGTTAATAATGGTCGTTTTGTCGATCTTTGGTACATGAGTCAAAAATAAAATTCTTAAAATTACAAGTTGTTCATGTGGTAAAATATCCATTATATACATAATTATATTCATGATGTAGATATCATATACATCGTATATATCTAGTATATACATTCATTTATAATATTACATAACATTTAGAGGTAAGAAATGAAATGCACCATTCATTGAGACGGTAAGCCGTACGTACGCATGAACGCTACTTTAATTTCTATTTCATATTTAATGGATTGAATATATAATTATATAAAGGTATAATATAATTCTATTTTAATGTATAATACCATTTACTCCATTATTTATACATCCCACATATGGCATTAACGATTCAAATCACTTTGAGGGGGCGGTAGTCCGCACTTCCTAAAGTGAAAATATCGTGTTTACCCATAATGGAAACCATAAAGGTATACCATAAATGAAAAATACAGAAGCTTAAGTAAAACATAAACATATTATATATCATATATAAATATAGTTACATCTTAATGGCCACCTTTGAAGGTGTTATATGAGTGTTGAACAATCATCATTTCGTGAGGCAGAAATTCGCCATCCACAGAAACAGTATGTTCTTTAACCATTAGATGTAGGAGTGTGAAAGTGTAGCTCGAATAATTATTATAACAACAACCTAGTATATTGAGGATACTGGTTTTGTTACAAAAGATATGAATAAAAAGAGTTTAGGGGGTTGGAGAAGCAAAATAATACAAAATAACATAAGTGAAGACACTATCCTAAAATCGGGTAACTCTTTTTTGATTTGAGCCAAAGGCTTCCTTGGGAAGAATTCTGCCCATAGTGAGGCTTCTAGGACTAATAGAGGGATGTTGGTAGAGTATTTGGGTAGAGTTTGGCTGATTCAAATGGTTTGAAGGTGTGAATAATGTGGTAGAGGTGGGGGCCTTTTATAAGAGGAGAGGAGGGGCACTCTTGAAAAGATTGAAATGTTACATTATTATGAAATGCTTTTCGGATTTCAAAGGTTCCAAAATGATATATTTCTAGGATAAGGTGATAAGGGTTCAAAATATACTCATCCAATAGGTTTTTGACGAGTTTAAGCTTTAGATTTTACATTATCTTTTCATTTTATTTAAATCGTTAATTAATGATGTAATCGCTGCATCATCATAGTGTCATTAATAATTTAATTTATTTAATGTCCAAAAAATATAAAAAAATATCATGATGTTGGAAAGATTTTTATCTTTCTAATGAATATTTATAGTAAAAATATGACTTCTATAACCCCATTTAAAAATTGTTTTAGTAAAACAAATCATGTTTGTGACATTCTTATTTTAACATTAAATAAAAAGTTTTAAATGTCATTTTCCTAACAAAGTGGCTCCATGGGGTACCAAAGTTGACCCATGGATTGTCTTGGTCGTCCATGACTCATAAAATAGGGGTAGGACAAGTTTAAAGGTATTTTAAAATTTTTACGATATCATTTTTACCTTAAATTTCACTAATTAACTTTAATCACGATTAATTAAACTTAAAAGTTACTATTCACCAAAAAATTATTTTAATCCCATTAAACCACATTTTACTTTCTAATGAAAACCATGTATGTAGGATTTTTGAAAATAAAATCACAGATGTGGTAATGTTTCATTTGAATGAAAAATTAGCTTTTTAACTACCACTTAGTGGTTTCACTATTCATCAAAAATTGAAGTTTTTCAGAACAATGCCAAAATTTCACCCTAATCTATAATTGATATTCCGAATTCAAAAATGATGTCTATTTTAAAAATTCCAAACATATATGTTTCATTAATTAATTTCATAATTAATTATCGCTGTCACAACAAATAGTGTGTTTTTGAGAAACAATATATATCAAAAGATTCACAATTGTTTATGTCCAATTTCAAAGTGAAATTAATTATAATGAACACCATTGGATGAAATGGTAAAAATATATTCTAATTATACTTTAAAACCACTCAATAGTATAATTTATCACTATAAATTATTTTGATTAAAAATGTTGTTTTAAGTATTTTTCACTATTCATAAAAAAATTGGAAGTTCTCAGAAAAATACCAAAAAATCAACATAGGATAATTTTGATATTCCAAATCCAAAAACGAAGTCCATTTGGCAAGATAAAATTTATAAAATTTCAAAAATTAGGTATTACTATTCTTAATGGCTACTTTTATTGGTTGTGGTGTGTGTTTAGAACTCGAAGTTGCGTACAACACACGCTGCTGTATTATTCAAAGAGAAGTGTATCGTGGAAGCATAGGGTGTTACATTCTCCCCTACTTCAAATAATTTTGTCCTCGAAATTTCATATAATATCACTGTATAAAAAGACTCTGGTGATTCTTCATCATAAGTTCATCGGGTTCCCACGTTGCCTCCTCCATCTTATGGTTTCTCCATAGTACTTTTACCAGACTAGTCGTTCGGTTTCTCAACACTTGTTCTCTTATATCAAGAATCATAACGGGCTCTTCACAATAAGATAGATCAGGTTCCAGTTATAATTCCTCATAGGTGAGTACATGCGTTGGGTTAGGCATGTATTTTCTCAACAGTGATACGTGGAATACATCATGAACTTTGGAGAGACTTGGCGCCTTTTCCAAACGGTAAGCTACATCCCCAATTAGTTATATAATTTAGAAGGGTCTGATGTACCTGGAACTCAATTTACCCTTATTAACGAAACATATAACTCCCCTCTATGGAGATACTTTCAAGAAAACATGACCTCCTACCTGAAATTCCAAATGCTTCCTTCGGTTGTCGGCATAGCTCTTCTACCATCTTTGACATTCCTTGCTGTGGTTTTGGATTACATTCACTTTTTCCATCATTTCTTCCACCAGTTCTAGTCCTACATGTTTTCTTTCACCAACGTCATCCCAACAGGTTGGTGTGCGACATCTCTTTCCGTATAACAATTCATATGGTGCCATCTGAATACTTGAATGGGAGGTATTGTTATAGGAAAATTCTACCAGAGGTAAATATTGATCCCACATTCCTTGAAAGTCAAGTGAGCATGATCTCAACATGTCTTATAAGGTTTGAATAGTTCTTTTTGATTGTCCATCTGTTTGAGGGTGGTAAGCAGTGCTCAAACGAAGTTTAGTATCCAAGGCCTTCTGAAGACTTTTCTAGAATCATGATGTAAAACAAGGATCACGATCCGAGACAATCGACAGGGGTACTCCATGAAGTCTCACAACTTCAATAATATACAGTCTTACTACACGTTCAAGTGGTAGATCTTCCCTTATAGCAAGAAAATGTGCTGACTTCATGAGACGATCAACAATGACCCATATTGTGTCATTTCTTCTAGGAGTCTTTGGTAGTCCCATGACCAAATCCATCGTAATATTATCCCATTTTGACTCAGGTATGGGAAGAGGTTGCAATACTCCACCAGGCAGTTGCCTTCCAGCTTTCACTTGTTGAAAAACCATACATCTTGACACAAAATAAGCAATCTCCCTCTTCATGTTGTCCCACCAGAAATGTCCCTTTAAATCTCTATACATTTTGGTGCTCCCAGGGTGTATAGAGAAATTGGAAATATGAGAACCATCCAAAAATTCCCTCTTTAAATCAGGTATATTGGGAACACAAAGCCTCCTCCCAAATTTCAAAATTCCATCTTCATACACAAAGTCACTCAATATCCCATCATTCAGAGATTTAATCTTCTTTTTCAACTCTTCATCATTGGCATGAGAACACTTTATCCTTTCTAGTAAAGATGGTTTGGCATCCATTTGAAATATTTTTGTATGTTTCACCCTCCATGGTGATTCCCATATCCTTCTTTACTAGATCCATGAAAATAGGATCCCTTTCCACTCTCATCATGTTCAAAACTCCATGATCTTTTCTTCTCAAAGCATCTGCAACCTTATTTGCCTTCCCTGGGTGGTAGTGTATCGTGCAATCATAATACCTGAGTAGTTCAAGCCATCTCCTTTGCCTCATGTTGAGTTCTTTTTGTGAGAAAATATCTTTCAAACTCTTGTGATCGGTATATATCTCACATTTTTCACCATAGAGATAATGCCTCCATATCTTCAAGGAAAATATTACAGTAGCTAACTCGAGATCATGAGTAGGATAGTTCTGATCATGAGTTTTTAGCTGTCGTGATGCATAGGAAATAACCCTATCATTCTACATAAGGACACAACCAAGTACTTTCATTGATGCATCACTATAAATAACGAACCCATCATTCCATGATGGTAGAGTCAATATAGGAGTGTTGACTAATCTTCTCTTCAGTTCTTCAAAACATTCTTCACACTCTTTTTTCCAGACAAATTTAACCCCTTTACATGTGAGAATCGTTAATGGGGTAGCCAATCGGGAAAAATTCTGGACAAAACGTCGATAATAACATGCCAAACCAATAAATCTACGTACCTCAGTTATACTCGTCGGTGCTAGCCATTCTTGGATTTCCTGGGTCTTAAAAGGATCAACGGAAATTCCATCCTTAGAGACAATGTGGATAAGAAATGAAATCTCTTGAAGACAGAATTCACACCTGCTAAACTTCCCATTTAATTCATGCCTTCTAAGAGTCTTCAAGATAATATGCAATTGATTTTTATGATCTTCGTAGATTTTGGAGTACACTAAGATTTCATCAATAAATACCACCACAAAATCATCTAGATATTACTTGAAGACTCTATTCATTAGATCCATGAATACAGAGGGTTCATTAGTCAATCCAAAAGGCATTACTGTAAACTCATAATGCCCGTACCTTGTTTGAAATGGTGTCTTCAGAATGTCTTCCTTCTTCACAAACAACTGATGGTATCCAGATCGAAGGTCAATATTTGAAAATTATTGAGCTCCATACAATTGGTCAAATAAATCATCAATGTGAGGTAGGGGATACTTGTTCTTTATTGTTATAGCATTGATCTCCTTATAGTCAACTCACAACCTCATAGATCCATCTTTATTCTTAACAAAAAGGATAGGGGCTCCCCATGGAGAAACACTAGGGAAAATAAATCCATTTTTACTCAATTCCTCTAGTTGTTTATTTAGTTGAACTAATTCTACAGTGTCCATCCTATAAGGGGTCTTCGATATAGGCCTTGATACAGGAATTAAATCAATGGAATACTCAACATCTCGTTCTGGAGGATGTCCAGGTAAATCTTATGGAAACACATCTTCATATTATTTCACGATAGGTACATCCTCTATTTGAACATTCCTTTCATCACCCTTAGTCATTTCATTCTATTGCTCCTCAATAATTGAATTTAGTTGAGCTACTGGGGGTGGATCTAAATAAGAAATAGGTGGTGACGATTCTGCTCTAAAAATAAGGTGTTCCTTATCATCATCATCAAAAATTGTAACCTCCTCCTTCTTATAATAAATATTTTCATCATAGTCTGAAATCCAATCCATACTGAGGATTATATCAAACTCAATCATAGGTATGACAATGAGATCAGCGGATAAAGAACAGTTATGTGCTCTAATGGGGACTGATTCACAAAACATTGTTGCAATAATACTTCCCTTAGGAGTTTTCACTGACAATTCTCTTGTTAAATCAAATTGGAAATATCTAATTTTCTTAGCAAACTGGGAAGATATGAAACAATGTGATGATCTAGAATCAAATAATGTATTTGCTAAACTTGAGGAAACCATTAAATTCCCCGCCACCACATCTTTCAGAGCTTCAACATCAGTAGTAGTGATAGCATAAGCTTGAAATTGATCCCTTGGCCTCTTCTGAGGTAAGTTCCCCTGACGCTTAGGACATTAATTTGCATAATATCCCATCTCTCTACAATTATAGCATTCCACATTGACAACAACTTTCTTTCCCTTGCAATCATGAGCTTGGTGGCCTTTTTTACCACACTTGTAACAGACTCCCATTCCTTTCAAGCAAGTACCGGGGTGTTTCTTTCCACATTTACTGTAGGACTGATATTAAACTCTTCCCTTCTTCCCCTTATTTCCATTTCCAGATTGATCAGAAGATCTCTTATTTTCTTTCTTTGCTTTAAAGTCATAAGACATAGAGAATTCCTTTTCCGTCTTGATAGCACACGAGACAATATCATCATATGACGAGAAGGTTTGTGAGACTAATGTTCGATGGAGAAATGGTTTTAACCCATCAAAGAAACGATCAATATTACTTATTGGGTTATGTATATAATCTTAAGCATGCCTCGTTAAACTTGTAAATTTATCCTCATACTTTGCGACATTTTCATCCACTTTCTGACTCAGACTCAGAAATTTCCTTTCCATATCTGCTCGATGGTCATGGGGAAAGTATTTTTCTAAGAAAATTTCTTTAAACTCCCTCCATTCCATACTTGATACTTCTTCATATTCCTTTGTGTTTTGAATCAGCGACCACCATTGATCGTCATCTCCAGTGAGGCGGTAGACTGCCATGACAACCTTTTCCCTTTCACTACTCCCCAAGGCATGGAATATTTTCTCTAAGGAGTTTATCCATTGCTCAGCTACTAATGGATTTGTACCCCCATTAAATTTTGGCAGTTGTTTCCTTATGAAGCGGTCTAACATTGATTATCCACGTTGCTGATCAGGGTGATCCATACGAGTAAGGTTATTATTCATAACCTAAGTGAGTTGTCCGAGTATTGTAATAAGTTGATCAGCACCAGTTGTATCTCCAACTCCACAATAATTATCTTTAGCAGGAGGGAAATCCATACATGGAGTGCGTGCATTGATACAGTTTCCATTCCTTCCACTAGGCGCCATTTCTAAACAATGGCATAAAGTAGATTAGTTTATGAGTCAGAATACTTAATTCCATACTTGTAAAATACTAAACATAAATTGAACTATTTAGGGATATAATCCATATTCATAAAAAAAATTTCTTTGGGGAAGTATATACTCATAACCCTTCATAAGTGTTTGTAAAGAAAATGATAATTATCCTAATCATATCCCTCAGGAGTGTCGTAACCAAGAGTGCAGAAAGGCACGTTTTCGTGCACCAGTTCTCGTTTGAGTCTGGCTCAAAGTGGTGTTTTCGGGTTTTACCCCTAGGTACATCTGTGCTAGAGTTGCCTCTACCTGCTCGTATCCAGACAGGGATGTATTTCTTGCAAAACTCACAAAATTTCTATAATAGAAAAATTCTTTGAAGTTATTCTATACTAAACCTCAAAGTCTATCTTTGGGATATGTGCTCTAATCGGAGTTTATCTAAATCTAGCTTCCAAGGTTAGTTTTAAACTGCCTCTGATACCAACAGTAAGGCCCCGACCCCAATTAACCAGAGTCGGTGCATTATTGAGTAACATTGGCATGATCACAAAAGATCAAGTCTCGAAAGACCGATTAGTTTAGTATCCTTGGAGACACTAGATACATTCACAATGTTACATTACATCAAAAAGTGAAAAACTACAATAACAAAGTCTCAATAGTCCACACTCATATCCTCTTCTATATATCCCTACAGGTCATTCATAAAATACTTCTTCACATCCTAGAAAATATTAAAACATTGAAAGTGGTGAGCTCAGATGCTCAGTAAGGATAACAATATTGCAGAAGCTTTCATAAATAAACATTAAAATTTAAGGCAATGTATAACTAAAACAAAAGCCTCTTAAACTTGAACTTCAACACAATATGGAAAAAATAAAATTAAATAATGTCATTTACTTACTCACATGGATATTCTACTAGTCTAATAATCACATGCAATATCAATAACCACTTTCACAATAATGGAATGCATAATGGCAGACTATCATAACCATGTAGCCAAGGCCTCGTGCCAAGACCACAAATAATATTTTGTCAAGGCATCAGGCCAAGACACTATTTTGTCTCATGAGTCCTACCGATGCATCGAGGATCTATAGCGGGCTCCACCCATCACTTATTAAGTCCAATGCATTCCTCACATGAACAGGTTTAAACATATCACAAACCATAACATAATTGTATCACATAAAATGTGCATAAAGGAAACATAATATTTCCACACTTCAATCACATGATATCAATACAACACATTGATTTAATAAAAACATTATCAAAACCATCAAAAATAAAAAAAACATGGTATTTATTTTTCTTTAAAAAAAAGTTATGGCTTATAGAGGACGCTGAAACTCAAATAATAGTCACGGCGGTGGAGAAGTCGTTGTCGCCGCATATGTAATAAAAACATTCCTTTTTTCCATTTAGTAAAAACGCTTCGTATAAAAAGATTACTTTTGAATAAATGTAAAATTCAAAGGGGTTTATACACCGTATAAATGAATGTTGTATATAAAACCAAATATGCCTCAATGAAAGGAGATTGAGACGAAGTCCTTACAAAGATCATTTTTTTAAAATAAAATAGATTTATTATGTGTATTTACTATAAGTACACATAAAGAAATTAAAAATACAGGATAGGACATAATAATATCATGACATAATTTGAAAGTAGGAGATTAACCCAAAGAATGGAAGTCGGGTTAAGAAGTTCCCTTATCTCGTGTCCGAGTTGACTCGACCGTTCTTTAACCTCCTGAATAATAAACTAGACATAATTTATAATCACTTAAGAACATTTTTCAAATTTATTATTCCTTTTATATCACTTATTACCATGTTATGAACATTATGTAATTATTTATGTTAATAACTGTCGTTTTGTCGATCTTTGGTACTTGAGTCAAAAATAAACTTCTTAAAATTACAAGTTGTTCATGTGGTAAAATATACATTATTTCCATAATTATTTTCATGATTTAGATATGATATACATCATATATATCCAGTATATACATTCATTTATAATATTACATAACATTTAGAGGTAAGAAATTAAATGCACCGTTCATGGAGACGGTAAGCTGTACGTACGCATGAACGCTACATTCATTTATATTTCATATTTAATGGAATGAAGATATAATTATATAAAGGTATAATATAATTCCAGTATAATGTATAATACCATTTACTCCATCATTTATATATCCCACATATGGAATTAACGATTCAAATCACTTTGAGGGGGCGGTAGTCCGCACTTCTTAAAGTGAAAATACCGTGTTTACCCATAATGGAAACCATACAGGTATGCCATAAATGAAAAATACAGAAGCTTAAGTAAAAAAATAAACATATTATATATCATATATAAATATAGGGACATCTTAATGGCCACATTTGAAGGTGTTATATGAGTGTTGAACAATCATCGTTTCGTGAGGCAGAAATTCGCCATCCACAGATACAGTATGTTCTTTAACCATTAGATGTAGGTGTGTGTAAATTTAGCTCAAATAATTCTTATAACAACATACTAGTATATTTAGGATACTGGTTTTGTAACAAAATATATGAATAAAAAGAGTTTAGGGGGTTGGAGAAGCAAAATAATACAAAATAACATAAGTGAAGACATTACCTTAAAATCGGGTAACTCTTTTTTGACATGAGCCAAAGGCTTCCTTGGGAAGAATTCTACCCAAAGTGAGGCTTGTAGGAGTAAGAGAGGAAAGTTGGGAGAGTATTTGGGCAGATTTTGGCTGAGTCAAATGGTTTTAAGGTGTGAATAAGGGGTAAAGGTGGGGGCCTTTTATAAGAGGAGAGGAGGGGAACTCTTGGAAATATTGAAATGTTACATTATTATGAAATGCTATTCGGATTCTAAAGGTCCGAAAATGATATATTTCGAGGCTAAGTTGATAAGGGTTCAAACTATACTCATCCAATGTGTTTTTTACAAGTGTAATCCTTAGAGTTTACATTATCTTTTTATTTTATTTAAATCGTTAATTAATGAGGTAATCGCTGCATCATCATGGTATCATAAATAATTTAATATATTTAATGTCTAAAAATTATAAAAAAAATTCATGATGTAGTAAATATTTTTAGATTTATAATTAATATTTATAGTCAAATATATGACTTTTATAACCCCATTTTAAAATTTGTTTTAGTAAAACAACTCATGTTTGTGACATTCTTATTTTAAAATTAAATAAAAAGTTATTAATGTCATTTTCCTACCAAAGTGGCTCCATGGGGTCCCCAAGTTGACCCATGGATTTTCTTGGTCGTCCATGACTCATCCAATAGGGGTAGGACAAGTGTAAAGATATTTTCATATTTTTATAATATCATTTTACCTTAAATTTCACTAATTACCTTTAATCGCGATTAATTAAACTTAAAAGTTACTATTCACCAAAAAATTATTTTATTCCCATTGAAACAAATTTTAATTCCTAATGAAAACCATGTATTTTAGATTTTTGAAAATCTAATCACAGAAGTGGTAATGTTTCATTTAAACAAAAAATCGGTTTTTTAACTACCACTTAGTGGTTTCACTATTCATCAAAAATTGAAGTTTTTCTGAAAAATGCAAAAATTTCACCCTAAGCTATAATTGATATTCTGAATTAGAAAATGTTGTCTATTTTATAAAATTCCAAACATATAAGTTCCATTAATTAATTTCATAATTAATTTCCGCTGTCACAACAAATAGCGTGTTTTTGACAAACAATATATATAAAAAGATTGACAATTGTTTATGTCCAATTTCAAAGTGAAATTAATTCTAATGACCACTATTGGATAAAATGGTAAAAATATATTCTAATTATACTTTAAAACCACTAAATAGTATAATTTAACACTATAAATTATTTTTATTAAAAAATTTGTTTTATGTATTTTGCACTATTCATAAAAAAATTGGAAGTTCTCAGAAAAATACCAAAAATTCAACATAGGCAAATTTCAATATTCCAAATCCAAAAACGAAGTCCATTTGGCAAGATAAAATTTATAAAATTTAAAAAATTAGGTATTACTATTCATAACAGCAACTTTGATTGGTTGTGGTGTGTGTTTAGAACTCGAAGTTGCGTACAACACACACTGATGTATTATTCAAAGAGAAGTGTACCGTGGAAGCTTGGGGTGTTACAATTTACATTTCCTTAATTGAATTTCTATTAAGCATTATAGATATGAAGAAACTTTATAATATTGTTTATAAATATTATTTAAAAATTTATAATGGTTATTATTATCATAATAATTCATATTTAATTTTTTGATACTATATAATTACCTTAGATGCTTAATAAATTCCAACACATGGATTATTTAGTTAATAATTAAACAAAATAAATGATACTAAAATCATTAAATGTGAAGTAAAAAATAATGATTTATTGTGTTCAACTATATATTTTTTATTTTAATATATCATTATAAGATTATTTAAATATAATATATTTTAATTATAATTTTTTCTTTAAATTTTTAAATTCAAAATAAATTAATATAGTCAAAATTGATATTAATGTTATTTTATAATAAATTAAAATTTATTAATTAATATAAAATTTGAAAAAATATATATCATCTTCATAGTGATTTTTAAATGATAATAACTATTTTATATGTTCCATTCATGGAACAATTTATCTTTTATAATGAACAAATTTACCACTAAATAGTTAGAACATTGTTAGCGCGGTTTGGGTTGAAACAATGTTTTTCGTTTTACCCGTGCTTCTATTAAAATAAATTTAAAAAAACATGAGATTAATATTTTAATATATAGATAATATTTATATGTATTAGGTATTAATTTTATAATAATTCTCACCATAAATTAGTCTTAATGGATAAATTAAATAGATTACAAAACTAGTTACCTTAATGAAAAGTCACAATGAAAAAAAGGAAACATAGTTGTTTAAAAAAATGACGTTTTTTCTATTTTTATGTGTTGTAGTTGTGTATATTCCCTAATTTCCATTCAATTCATTTGTTCTTAAATTTTAGAGGCACGTGAGTTAAGGGATATCTTCGATTAGGGAATACATTTGAGTATTTTCAAGAATTCCACTCCTCCTTAACTATAAAAGGGAACTCACTCTCCCCGCAAATCCATATATGTCAATCCATTTGGATCATAAAAAACCATCCACATTCTCTTCCTAACATAAATAATCTCATATTATAAGTTACACTTTGGTCATAAAGATATCCAGAAAAGGCATTTGTTTGAAACCAAAAGGAGTTATCTAAATAAGAGGTAAAGTTCATCAACAATTGTTTATTATTTCTCCCTAAAAACACTTAAATTATTAATTATTAATTTATTATATAATAAAAATATTATAATATATATAAAAATTTATTTCATCATATGTTTATATCATAACACCATAGAAACTTCCATTAAATGTGTTACAAAATCATCGTTTGAGTGTAAGGAGGACTACTGCCTCACGAACCGATATCATTAATTTTTCCATTACAACCTTTCATGTTTGGTAATAAGGCTGTAAATACAATTTATATATTATTTACATATTTTTTATGATGTTTTTATTATTCATTATTTTTTACGTCACTCATAAATTCATGCTTTCTATTTTGTGGGAATACGATAACTTCGTTTGTCTGTACGACAGATTACTGCCTCGTGAGGCAATGTGATTCATTCACACGATACATTAAATGTATTAAGGACGGTTCTAATTAATATATATATATATATATATGATATAAATCGGATTCATTAATTATAATTTATTAGTAACGTGTCTTTCTTTCATCCTGACATTAAAATAGAAACATTGTTCATCCGTATATACGACCTGCCATCTCTATAAATGGAGTGTTTCGTTTCCAGTCACATGATTTTTGGGATTAATATAAACAAATATATAATTAATTAAAATAATATTTATATCCAATTTTTTTATTCATTAGTCTATTAAACAATAAATAAAGTAAATAGACTAAAAACAGAAAGTCAAAACATGTATGGAAAACAAAGTGGTTATTACCCAAAATGCATCTTCGACACAAAATTATTAAAAAATAGTTCATAAAAGGTCATAAAGAAATAATATGTGATATTTAAAAAATTAATATGGTTATTTAATAAGTTAATAACATTTTTAAAACCACTATAAATTATTTTAAAGAACTTTTGACTAAATAGACCCACGAGGTAATGGTTTTTATTGTCTTAATTTTATTATTGTGAGATATATTCCATGTTCACCAATTATTTTTTTATGTTGTATATAATTATAATGAAATTATTTTTTGATTCCAATAATTAATTTTATTTCGATTTAAACATCCATTTTAGCATCTATCTTTCATGGGGTTTATAGTTTCAAATTTACCAAACCATTAAGATATTTTTGTCTCAATTATCCTTCTTTGAGATATATGTTATTCTATACATCTATAATTTTTATAGTCACTTTGGTGGTGGGGTGGTGGTGAAAAATAGGGGTATAACATCACAATTCTTTGGTAGGTTCGGGGTTCATATCCAAGGAGTCATCTTTCAGGGAGAACCAATCCCCTGGGATCCACTCGCCTTATAGGGTCACCCAGTTTCTAACTCGGTGGAAAAATGAGGCACATCACACCCATGTGCAAAGATATTAGGACAAACAATCACTTTCTAGGTTTTTACCCACAATGATGATATTCCATCTCCATAAAAAACAACTCTTACCTAGTTGGGTGAATCTCTTTAGTGACCTCTTCGTGGGGAGAGGGTTTCCTTGTATGGTGGGTTCGTAAAGGCAACACATGGGAATTCCCTTTTTGTGAAGAAAAAAAATTATTTTAAATGGGGTATATTTTGATCATTTGAAATCTTATATCCAAAATCTCATTATTTTAATGATATTATGTATTTTATTTAATGAAATTATTTTATTTGGATTTTGATTGAAGGTACCAAAGTGGTAAGAGTATTATTTTACAATCATATCATTTATAATGATTTTTTAAGATTATTAGTAAAATGATGAAATGTTGTTACATATCCATCAATAAAAACATGAATTTTATTATCCAGGAAAATTAAATTTTTTTAGTAATATTACAATTTTTAATCTTTTAACTTAAATTTATTTTATAAAATTTTTATGATAATAACCTACATAATTTCAATATTTAGTAGAGAGTTTGTAACACCCCAAGATTTCATAGTGTGTTATTTCTTCAAAATAATTCAATAACTTGCACTACACGCAACACCGAGTTCAAGCGCACCATGACTTACCAAACAAGCCGTTCAAAAAAGTTTATGAATAGTATTAACTAAATTTTAAACTTTATATAATCCTTATAATTTTAGAATTCATATTATGAGTTTCTGAGACATAATGTAAGAACAAATTCATCTTCAGTATTGTAGTTTTACCAACTTTTAATAGTGAACCCTTTTTAAATAAAATATTTTAAACTTTTTGACTAAATGGGGACATCAAAAAAATTTAAAATAAAACATCCCAAGCTTCCACGGTATTCTTTCCTTTGAATAAAATAGTAGCGTGTGTTGTACGCAACTTCGAGTTTTAACACACACCACAACCGATCAAACTAGCCGTTATGAATAGTAATACTTAATTTTTTGAAATTATATATATTTTATATTTCAAAATGGACTTCATTTTTGGATTCGGAATATCAAATTTAGCCTAAGGTGAAATTTTGGTACTTTTCGGATAACTTTCATATTTTGATGAATAGTAAAAATTACTAAATTTTAATTAAAAACAACTTTTTTAATCAAAATAATTAATAGTGATAAATTATGAATTTGAGTGGTTTTAAAGTATATTTAGAATATATTTTTAACATTTAATATAATTTTGGTCATTGGACATAATTTTACAATTAAACCGAACATAAACAAATGTAAATCTTTTGATAGTTATTATCTCTTAAAAACACGCTTTTTGTTTTGACAGCGGGAATTAATTTTAAATTAATTTCTGCCACTTATGTGTTTTGAATTTAGAAAAATGGATTCCATATTTGGAATCAGGATGTTCAAATTGTGTAAATAGGTAACTTTTATTTTTAGACATTTTGAATAATTACTGCGGTAAATATTTTATTTACCATGGTTAAGGGTAAATCCGGTAAATAAGGGTTAAAAAATAATATTATAATAATACTAAATTACCCTAAAACGTGTCTTAACCCTATTGGTTGATACGTGGTCGACCATGGGCATCTTCGGGTCAATTTTGGGACCCCATTGATCCACTTGTAAGTGATAATGACACTTTATTTTAATTAAGTTAAAATGAATACAAAAATGGAATAAGCTTACATCTTTTAAAAAAACAATTTTTACATAGGGTTATACATGTTGGATTTTAGATTATAAATATTAATTAGAAAGCTAAAACGATTTCCTACATAATGATATTTTATTTATAATTTTTAGACATCAAATAATTTAAATTATTAATGACACAATAATGATGCAATGTTTACCTCATTAATAAATCATTTAAATAAATAAGATTATAATGATTAAAATATTATCTAAAAACTGTCCAATTCTTATTGGTTGATGTTATTTAGAATATGAGTCATCTTATCTTCGACCTCAATGATTTTTGGACCATTATAAACCGAATATAATTATATTATAAAGTAATACTTTCACTCTTTCCTAAAGAGCCCCTCCTCTCCCTTATAAAAGGAGACCACTTATACTCATTCCTCACACCTCTCAAGCCACTTGGCTCGTCCAAAATCTGCCCAACTAAGCTCCCCACATCCCTCTCCTCCTCCTTGAAGCTTCCCCTTAGGCAGAAAGCATTTCAAGAAGTCCTTTGGTTCCAACCAAAGTGAGTTACCTAAATTAAAGGTAACATTTTCTCTTAAATTATTTTCAATTATTTTGCTTCTCCAACCCCCAAACTCTTTTTATTTCCTTTCGTTTGTAACAACACCAGTATCCACAATATACTAGGATGTTTTTATAAGAAGAATTCAAACTACACATTCACACAACTCCATCTAATGGATGATGAACATAATGTTTCTGTGGATGGCAAACTAACGCCTCACGAAACGATGATTGTTCAAATACATCTTACCGCCTCTCATGGTGGCCATTAGGATGGAACTGTAATTAAATATGATATTAATGATATATATTTTATATATAAGCTTCTGTAATTCCATTTTATTTCATACAATTATTCGTTTCATGTTGTATATACATACGATAATTTCATTTGAGGAAGTGCGGACTACCGCCCCCTTAAAATGATATGACTCGTTCATACCACACATGGAACGTATAAAGGATGGTGTTAATGAACTTAAGTAACATATATAAAATATTTTATTTTACTGGAATAGTAATATACCTATGTATCATTTGGATTCGATTCTTTTAAAATAAAAATTAAATGGAAGTAGCATTCGTGCGTACGTACGGACTACCGTCTCCACGAACGCGATGAGATTCATTCTCCATCCTATCCATTCAAGTATAATTATCATTTGATGATTTAAAAATGATGTTTAAGGACTTGATACCATTCTGGATATGAATAATATACATCCCATTAATAACGAATATGGCTCACATAACAAAGAATGTAAAGTAAAATGAACTCGTTAACACCTGAAATGACAATAATTCTAAGATATTATTAACAAATCAATGTTAAAAGATCATATATGATATCATATTAAAGTAACTGATTCTTGTATTATTCAATAACAATTATTTCACCATTATACAGGAGGTAAACCTACCATCGACCAAGGAAAAAGTACAAAGTAAGGGATTCTCTTATCTCACTTTCAATTCCGTGAGATTTCCATTGTTCGCTACTAAATTATTGAAAGTGGTGTATTTTGTACTTCCATTTGATATATGTTATCATGATTCACTTTATATTCATGTTATTCTGTAAATAATTTGGTGGTTATTAACTTTTGGCCATGCGACTCAGTTGATTAACGTGGTAAGGGGTTTCTTGTCTCACTTTTAATTCCGTGAGAATTCCATTGATCACCACTTAATTATTGCATGTGGTTTATGTGTACTACCCATGATTGTATTCATTGTGTAATATACTTTATTTTATGGGTATTTACATCATCATGGTATGATCTTTCTTTCATGGGTGTTTGTTTCTTAAGTTACCTAATCAATAAGGGAATTTGAGATTTCAATTTCCACTCATTTGGCTTTACGCATATTTCATTGATTATATTACCCCAAGATTATGTGTGGAATCACTATTCATTTGATTATGTCATAATTTCCACTCCCCTTCCTGTGGATATACTTTTGATACACATAATCACTCCATTGAAAATTCTCAAGTCATTGATATGAATTTGATAAGAGTAATTTTAACTCTTTCACCATTTGTTGAGTTAAACATCCAATTCATTGGTGTTGTTTTTACAGGAATATGTGTGAATATACTTTGATTGTTTTACACTGAATATCCAATCATATTTAGTGTATTTTTATTTTTCACACATAATTATGTTTTTGATTTATCCTTAACCTAAGGATATGGCCTTTATGAGAGATTTCATCTCAACTTACATTCCATTGAGACTTCTTTGTTGATATACACCAAATCACTTTTATGTGGTGTATATAATGTACTTTGACATAGTATATCATGAATTCCCATTATTCTCATGATATTACAAAGTTTTGATTACCTCAATTATTTTCATTCAAGTGTCTCTCTTTTGGTTAGAATCTCTAACTAAAATACCATTTTTAAATGTTTTAAAGACTTATTCATCTAAATCTTTCTCATTAATGTACATGTTTTAAAAATGGTTTTAAGGATTTATTTATATGGACATTAAAGTTTAGAAATTAAAAATCCTTTTAAAAGGTTTCAAAGTGGTATGGGACACTTTGATTCAAAAATCTATTTTTAAATGGCTTCTTGACAAATAGTGTGACTTTTAAATGTTTTCAAGAAAAGGGGGATATTTCTCTCAAATGGTTTTGATGATTATTCATTATTCATGATTGAGGTTAATGTGATACAATACAATCTTCCATATTGTATCAAATGAATTATATTTGACTGTGGATGTTCTATTTTTATACCATTCATGGTTTGTGGTTAAAGTATTGACATTTCGCATGCTAGTTTTAATACGAATGTTTATTTTATGCTTAAACCTATTCATATGAGGAATGCATTGGACTTAATAAGTGACGGGTGGAGCCCGCTATAGCTCCTCGATGCATCGGTAGGTCTCATGAGACAAACTAGTGTCTTGGCACAAGGCCTTGGAAAAATCTTATTTGTAGTCTTGGAACGAGGCCTTGGCTATGTGGTTATGATAGTCTGGCATTATGCATTCCATCATTATGAAAGTGGTTATTGATATTTCATGTGATCATTCGACTAGTAGAATATCCATGTGAGTAAGTAAATGGCATTATTTCATTTTACCTTTGCCATTTTATGCTGAAGTTCAAGTTTCAAAGGCTTTTGTTTTAGTTATAAATTCCCTTAAGTGTTTATGCTTATTTATGAAAGCTTCTGCTATAATGTTATCCTTACTGAGCATCCGAGCTCACCCATTTCAATGTTTTATTTTTTTTCCAGGATTATGAAGAAGTAATTTATGAATGACCTGCAGGGATAGTATGAGGGGATATGAAGACAAGATGTTTTTTTTATGATGTAATGTAAAAATTTATGGATGTATCTAGTTATTCCAAGGCTACTAAACTAATTGGTCTTTCGAGACTTTATCTTTTTCATGATCATGCCAATGTTATGTAATAATGCACCGACTCTGGGTAACTAGGGTCGGGGCGTTACAGTTGGTATCAGAGGAAGTTTAGTACAAACCTTGGTAGCTAGATTTAGATAAACTCTGATTAGAGCACGTAGACCTAAGATGAACTTTGAGGATTAGTATAAAATAACTTCCTAGAATTTTGGTATTGTAAAGATTTTGTGAGTTTTCCGAGAAATACATCCCTGTCTGGATACGAGCAGGTAGAGGCGGCTCTGGCACAGATGTACCTAGGGGTAAAACCCGAAAACACCGCTTTGAGCTAGACTCGAACGGGAACTGGTGCACGACAGCGGGCCTTGCTGCACTCTTGGTTACGACACTCCCGGGGGATATGCTTAGGATAATTTACATTTTCTTTACAAACCGATTTAAGTAATATATACATAAGATGAGAGTAAATGACCTTGGTTAATCTTAATATGTTTCAAATTGAGAATATGGTGACATTTTAATCTCTAAATGATTTTACGACTACTATTACTCACACAATGCTTTCTGGTTTTAGTCAATGGCTGGATTCCAAGGAAGTCATAGTGACTTTGAGAATGATGTACAAGGTGGGAACGGTGGTGGAAATGAGCAACAAAATGGAATGTTGATAGGCGTAAAAGATATCGTCTTTATGCCAAATCAGTTTTCCAAAAATATGATCAACAACATATATATTAACCAACTCCCAGACTCAACAAGGAAGTGAAAGGTGATAAATGATAACATCTCCAGCAATGGAGACCATGGAGAAAAGAAACCTCAATTTTCATCATGCAGGAATTGTGGAAAGAGACACCCAGGAAAGTGTCTCAATGGGACAACGAAATGTTTTACGTGCGGGAAGGAAGGACATAAAGTGAAGAATTGCTGAAGAAAAATGAAGAGTACTATGGAAGAAGATAAAAATGGTCCCAAGAGTCCATTTACAGTCATTTGCCGTAAATGTAGGGGACCTGGCCATTACCCGAGTGAATGTCCTATTTTATAGGATATTTTCTTGCTCAAAGAAGAAGCTATGTGGAAATAAATGGTTGGAGAAAAATTTAAAAAGTATTAGCACTCCTTGTTGATGGGTTTACTTTGGAATAATTTTCTCTTTTATTTGTAACCCCTCAGTTTGCCATGTGAGAATGATATTTGAGGAATAATTGTCTCTTCTCTTGTGGATATAGGTATAAATAACCATTTGGTTTTATATGATCATTGGGGTTTGAGAAAATGATAAGTTTTTATAATTTGGGATGAAAATGCAAAGTATGATATAACATTTGTGGTTAAATTATGTTATTTTGAAAAATTTATCTCATTTTGGTAATATTATAGAATATAGTTTTTGAAAAAGGACAACACGTAGACCGTGTGACAACTCGTCGCGTCGGACAAAGCTGTGGGAATCGAACCCACAACCAAAGTGCGATTGGGATTTATCGCCTACCACTGGACTACGTGAAGTCCCTGGTTAATATGACTATTTTTTTGTTAAATGATTTTATTGATCAATAATAAGATGATTTGGGTTCTTATGTCTTATCAAATGAATACCCTTGGTATAGGAAAATGATTTGGTGATTAAGTGATAAATGTTATTTTGGAAGATGTTCGTTTTGTTAGGAACACTATATGCCCAAGGAAAATAGAATACAATGAGGTTTCATTTGTAGAGTAATGGTGGATTTTTATCTACATTTTTATTGTTGATTTATAGTGATTAGGGTTATTTATGGAAATGATTAACCTATAACAGAGAATATGTGATGATGTTAATTACTTTTAAGTATGCAACTTTAAGAGTATTTGATGTCATTTGGAGATACAATGTAACATGGGAGACTACATAATCAAATTCTTCTATGTTTTGGGTTTCAATATTAGTTTGGATTATATTAAAGGATTTTAAGGACAATTGGTTATTGAATGGTATCTATTTAACTTTGGGGTATTGTTGGTTTAATTTTAGAAATTAAGATTAGTGCATATTTATCTCAATGAATATCCTTTTGGGGGATCATTAGATCATTCACTAACCATTTTGGTTTTGATTAATCTTCAAAGACAATGTAAATATATGGTTTTCCTGCATGGATCATGTGATTCTATAGAAGTTTATTCTAGCTCTTCCAGTGTGACCAAGTCTTCTTGAATACTCATCGTTTAAAACAAATTGAGTTAGTGGTGGAAATTTATTAAATAATGAAAATCTACTTAAAATTTAAGTATATATCATAATGTTCTAAGTCAATATCATAAATGAATTCCTCTTCCTTATGTAATGTAACTTTAAAAAAATGTTGTCCTAGATTGTACCTTAAATCATCACTAATTTATGGCTTTGGGATTGTTGGCCTTTTCATAGCCATGTTCTCTACCACTCTCCATCAGATAATTGATGGTTAGATTTCTCCTCCATATCCATATTTTCCTACATGGAACCCTAGTATGTGTTATTTTCGGTAATCTTCATACTTTCCACTCTTTATTTTAAATAGAGGCCTCATTAATTCATTTTTCGATGTGGGATTTCAACTAAGATATTTTGAGATGTCAAAAATGTGTGATCCCAATACCCTATATTTTGTTGAACCGATGGTATTTCAAATCATCATAGATTGATGAGTTTAAGGACCTCAATTTTATACTTGTTTGTGATTGATGACCTCAACCACTACCTATAAATATTTACTTTTTTCCTCCAATTATATGTCTCTAATTGCCACCAATGTTCTCCTAATCGAGATCATAATTTGATGGTGACCCTTTCATTTCTCTTTTCCTTATATTAAGACTAAATTTTAGTAAACCAATTTCTGATGTGGGTTTTCCCACAAATATATTTTCTATTTTCAACCTTTTATTTTCAAAGAACAATTTCAAATTGCGAGGACGCAATTTATTGAAGGAGGGGAGAATGTAACACCCCAAGATTTCATAGTGTGTTATTTCTTCAAAATAATTCAATAACTTGCACTACACGCAACACCGAGTTCAAGCGCATCATGACTTACCAAACAAGCCGTTCAAAAAAGTTTATGAATAGTATTAACTAAATTTTAAACTTTATATAATCCTTATAATTTTAGAATCCATATTATGAGTTTCTGAGACATAATGTAAGAACAAATTCATCTTCAGTATTGTAGTTTTACCAACTTTTAATAGTGAACCCTTTTTAAATAAAATATTTTAAACTTTTTGACTAAATGGGGACATCAAAAAAATTTAAAATAAAACATCCCAAGCTTCCACGGTATGTTTTCCTTTGAATAAAACAGTAGCGTGTGTCGTACGCAACTTCGAGTTTTAACACACACCACAACCGATCAAACTAGCCGTTATGAATAGTAATACTTAATTTTTTGAAATTATATATATTTTATATTTCAAAATGGACTTCATTTTTGGATTCGGAATATCAAATTTAGCCTAAGGTGAAATTTTGGTACTTTTCAGATAACTTTCATATTTTGATGAATAGTAAAAATTACTAAATTTTAATTAAAAACAACTTTTTTAATCAAAATAATTAATAGTGATAAATTATGAATTTGAGTGGTTTTAAAGTATATTTAGAATATATTTTTAACATTTAATATAATTTTGGTCATTGGACATAATTTTACAATTAAACCGAACATAAACAAATGTAAATCTTTTGATAGTTATTATCTCTTAAAAACACGCTTTTTGTTTTGACAGCGGGAATTAATTTTAAATTAATTTCTGCCACTTATGTGTTTTGAATTTAGAAAAATGGATTCCATATTTGGAATCAGGATGTTCAAATTGTGTAAATAGGTAACTTTTATTTTTAGACATTTTGAATAATTACTGCGGTAAATATTTTATTTACCATGGTTAAGGGTAAATCCGGTAAATAAGGGTTAAAAAATAATATTATAATAATACTAAATTACCCTAAAACGTGTTGTAACCCTATTGGTTGATACATGGTCGACCATGGGAATTTTTGGGTCAATTTTGGGACCCCATTGATCCACTTGTAAGTGATAATGACACTTTATTTTAATTAAGTTAAAATGAATACAAAAATGGCATAAGCTTATATCTTTTAAAAGAACAATTTTTACATAGGGTTATACATGTTGGATTTTAGATTATAAATATTAATTAGAAAGCTAAAAAGATTTCCTACATAATTATATTTTATTTATAATTTTTAGACATCAAATAATTTAAATTATTATTGACACAATAATGATGCAATGTTTACCTCATTAATAAATCATTTAAATAAATAAGATTATAATGATTAAAATATTGTCTAAAACCTGTACAATTCTTATTGGTTGATGTTATTTAGAATATGAGTCATCTTATCTTCGACTTCAATGATTTTTGGACCATTATAAACCGAATATAATTATATTATAAAGTAATACTTTCACTCTTTCCTAAAGAGCCCCTCCTCTCCCTTATAAAAGGAGACCACTTCTACTCATTCCTCACACCTCTCAAGCCACTTGGCTCGTCCAAACTCTGCCCAAATAAGCTCCCCACATCCCTCTCCTCCTCCTTGAATCTTCCCCTTAGGCATAAAGCATTTCAAGAAGTCCTTTGGTTCCAACCAAAGTGAGTTACCTAAATTAAAGGTAACATTTTCTCTTAAATTATTTTCAATTATTTTGCTTCTCCAACCCCCAAACTCTTTTTATTTACTTTCGTTTGTAACAACACCAGTATCCACAATATACTAGTATTTTGTTATAAGAAGGATTCAAACTACACATTCACACAACTCCATCTAATGGATGATGAACATAATGTTTCTGTGGATGGAAAACTAACGCCTCACGAAACGATGATTGTTCAAATACATCTTACCGCCTCTCATGGTGGCCATTAGGATGGAACTGTAATTAAATATGATATTAATGATATATATTTTATATATAAGCTTCTGTAATTCCATTTTATTTCATACAATTATTCGTTTCATGTTGTATATACATACGATAATTTCATTTGAGGAAGTGCGGACTACCGCCCCCTTAAAATGATATGACTCGTTCATACCACACATGGAACGTATAAAGGATGGTGTTAATGAACTTAAGTAACATATATAAAATATTTTATTTTACTGGAATAGTAATATACCTATGTATCATTTGGATTCGATTCTTTTAAAATAAAAATTAAATGGAAGTAGCATTCGTGCGTACGTACGGACTACCGTCTCCACGAACGCGATGAGATTCATTCTCCATCGTATCCATTCAAGTATAATTATCATTTGATGATTTAAAAATGATGTTTAAGGACTTGATACCATTCTGGATATGAATAATATACATCCCATTAATAACGAATATGGCTCACATAACAAAGAATGTAAAGTAAAATGAACCCGTTAACACCTGAAATGACGATAATTCTAAGATATTATTAACAAATCAATGTTAAAAGATCATATATGATATCATATTAAAGTAACTGATTCTTGTATTATTCAATAACAATTATTTCACCATTATACAGGAGGTAAACCTACCATCGACCAAGGAAAAAGTACAAAGTAAGGGATTCTCTTATCTCACTTTCAATTCCGTGAGATTTCCATTGTTCGCTACTAAATTATTGAAAGTGGTGTATTGTGTACTTACATTTGATATATGTTATCATGATTCACTTTATATTCATGTTATTCTGTAAATCATTTGGTGGTTATTAACTTTTGGCCATGCGACTCAGTTGATTAACGTGGTAAGGGGTTTCTTGTCTCACTTTTAATTCCGTGAGAATTCCATTGATCACCACTTAATTATTGAATGTGGTGTATGTGTACTACCCATGATTGTATTCATTGTGTAATATACTTTATTTTATGGGTATTTACATCATCATGGTATGATCTTTCTTTCATGGTTGTTTGTTTCTTAAGTTACCTAATCAATAAGGGAATTTGAGATTTCAATTTCCACTCATTTGGCTTTACGCATATTTCATTGATTATATTACCCCAAGATTATGTGTGGAATCACTATTCATTTGATTATGTCATAATTTCCACTCCCCTTCCTGTGGATATACTTTTGATACACATAATCACTCCATTGAAAGTTCTCAAGTCATTGATATGAATTTGATAAGAGTAATTTTAACTCTTTCACCATTTGTTGAGTTAAACATCCAATTCGTTGGTGTTGTTTTTACAGGAATATGTGTGAATATACTTTGATTGTTTTACACTGAATATCCAATCATATTTAGTGTATTTATATTTTTCACACATAATTATGTTGTTGATTTATCCTTAACCTAAGGATATGGCCTTTATGATAGATTTCATCTCAACTTACATTCCATTGAGACTTCTTTGTTGATATACACCAAATCACTTTTATGTGGTGTATATAATGTACTTTGACATAGTATATCATGAATTCCCTTTATTCTCATGATATTACAAAGTTTTGATTACCTCAATTATTTTCATTCAAGTGTCTCTCTTTTGGTTAGAATCTCTAACTAAAATACCATTTTTAAATGTTTTAAAGACTTATTCATCTAAATCTTTCTCATTAATGTCCATGTTTTAAAAATGGTTTTAAGGATTTATTTATATGGACATTAAAGTTTAGAAATTAAAAATCCTTTTAAAAGGTTTCAAAGTGGTATGGGACACTTTGATTCAAAAATCTATTTTTAAATGGCTTCTTGACAAATAGTGTGACTTTTAAATGTTTTCAAGAAAAGGGGGATATTTCTCTCAAATGGTTTTGATGATTATTCATTATTCATGATTGAGGTTAATGTGATACAATACAATCTTCCATATTGTATCAAATGAATTATATTTGACTGTGGATGTTCTATTTTTATACCATTCATGGTTTGTGGTTAAAGTATTGACATTTCGTATGCTAGTTTTAATACGAATGTTTATTTTATGCTTAAACCTATTCATATGAGGAATGCATTGGACTTAATAAGTGACGGGTGGAGCCCGCTATAGCTCCTCGATGCATCGGTAGGTCTCATGAGACAAACTAGTGTCTTGGCACAAGGCCTTGGCAAAATCTTATTTGTAGTCTTGGCACGAGGCCTTGGCTATGTGGTTATGATAGTCTGGCATTATGAATTCCATCATTATGAAAGTGGTTATTGATATTTCATGTGATCATTCGACTAGTAGAATATCCATGTGAGTAAGTAAATGGCATTATTTCATTTTACCTTTGCCATTTTATGTTGAAGTTCAAGTTTCAAAGGCTTTTGTTTTAGTTATAAATTGCCTTAAGTGTTTATGCTTATTTATGAAAGCTTCTGCTATAATGTTATCCTTACTGAGCATCCGAGCTCACCCCTTTCAATGTTTTATTTTTTTTCCAGGATTATGAAGAAGTAATTTATGAATGACCTGCAGGGATAGTATGAGGGGATATGAAGACAAGATGTTTTTTTTATGATGTAATGTAAAAATTTATGGATGTATCTAGTTATTCCAAGGCTACTAAACTAATCGGTCTTTCGAGACTTGATCTTTATCATGATCATGCCAATGTTATGTAATAATGCACCGACTCTGGGTAACTAGGGTCGGGGCGTTACAGAGTTTGGTTTCATCCAAAACCATATTTTCTAAAAAAAATTAAAAAATATTATAAAATGTTTTTTCACTGTGAAATTATATTTTCCTCAAGAAATATTTTATATGATTTCTAAAATATTCTTTCAAATGAGTTAATAATTATTTTCAATGAAAAGGATTTCCAAAATGTTTTATTTTTTAAAAAGTGATTTTTAAAATGAAAAGGGTATTTAAAATAATATTTTTACAATTATTTTTAATGGAATTACCATAAATAAATGTTAACCACCTTTTTTTAAATATTATAAAATGCAAATATTTTAAAATCATACAAACTTAATTCATTCTCTAGGTGGATTATGGTTGTTTCTATGAGATTGATATGACACCCATTTTTTCTCCTAGGATAACCATGATTCAAATATATTTTTATGAAACTAATTTCTTCTCCATGGAATAATAATATTATAAAGAGATTTTTGTGGAACCCATTTCTTTTCCCTAGGATAATAATGTTTTAAATAGATTTACAAGAAACTCATTTCATTTCCACAGGATCAAAAATTTATAAAATAATAATGATTATTTCTATGAGTCTTATGATGAATTTATTTTATTCATAAATTATACATTCATATTATATGAAAAGTGTGACCAAAATTCATCATATAAGAATTTTTGAGCCCCATTATAGATCATACATGATAACAATATAGATTATATGAACAATTAATTCCCATTATATCTCATTAGAAATGGGCGAGCCTTATATGGATTATATGAAGGGTGATACCATTAGGTATATCAAATGAATTGGGTAATGATTGTATCAGAATTTGGTCAACTGGTTTTTCCAATTAAAAGGGTTTTTTATGGGATTTATTAATATGACACTTCAATATTATAAAAAGAGTTTTAATTTCTTGGTATGGGTTAATAATATTTCTCAAAAACAAGATTTATATCACATGGCTCATGATTATCATTTATTATGAATTCTTCCTTTGTTAGAAAGTTATTATATGTTTTTATGATTTATGATCTATGTATTGATTGGTATGAGTTATTTTGTTGTTTTCCCATGAACATGGACTATGTCATCATATCCTTATAAATTATTATTCTCGTTGATGACATTAAATTATTAATTCCAATGTTTACCCTTACTGAGCATTTGAGATCAACCTTCTTATGATTACTTTTATCTATGTTATAGATAATGTAGTTGAATGATTTATCAATATAAAGGATTTTAAAATGATGACATTGATGAAATAATGTGAAATAAGAAATTCTAGATTAAATGAGAGAAATGTTCATTTATTGTCATGAAAATTTTTATGTATGAGTTTTTATTAATTCGCTAAAACTATAAAACTAAAAGATCACCGAGGTTTGAAGTAATCTAGTTTTTTTATTTTGATGGTGTAAGGTTTTGATTAAAAAATCTGGTCATAGTTATCAGTATCAAATCAAGAAATGTAATGTTTATGATTTCTGCACAAGATTCAGGACTGCGGGTCCTGGGATGCTATAATTCTTTGGACCCACTTCATTTATTATAGATATATACATCTCGTTATTCGTTTTCTTATTGTATTGTTGAGGCTTATAATCCTAATTTTCTATTAGACTATGTAATAGATTTGAATAATGTCTAATATCCTTATCTCTGAATAATTAATCTTTATTAATTAAATCCTTCTTTGCCTCTGTTTTATTAACCAACGACTTCATACCCTATCATCAATATAAATATTGATGAAAACATTTTCCGTAATTTAATCATTTATATGTCCCTTTTATACAATATTTGGATTAATTTATTAAACAAATTTGGAATGTGGGTAGTGTAACTATTTCTCATCCATGTGATTTACAATTCTAGATTCCATGAAACATCATTTTTCTATTCTTATTTCTAAAATCGGATGAATAATTGGATTCCCCACTCTCAATTTCCACCTTAATAACACATTGGATTATTTATGCATAATTAACAATGACAATTATAGCTAAAGTAATTATAATAATTGGTTTATAACAATATAATAATTGATAAATATTTTTCACAATCTCAATAATAAATCAATAATTGTGCCATAAAATTCATGTAATTTATTCATCTAAGGTACAAATAAATTCAGAATCCATATATTTGATCTATAAAATCACTTTACAAATTATTACGAAGTTTAAAATGAAATTATTTCTTGATTATTACTCTCATAAACACCTACCATTCCATGGAGTGTATTTCTTCTTCATTACTTTTGTTCTTTATAGGAGTATACTATTGATCTATTTCACCTTCCATGTAATTGGTTAATAAGAAAACATAATATTGTTTTGAGATTTAAAGAATGAAAAATTACTTTAAAATTTAATCGATACATTTATATAAATGTAATAGATTAGAAGACCCATGAAATGAGGGTAGATGTTGTCACCTAAAATACTTAATGTCACGTTTACCCCTCCTTGGAAAATTCATAATCTCAACATGGTACACGATGATGCCCATATCTTGAGAGATTTGAGTAATCATATTCACAAGATATAGTATCCTAAAATCTAGTCCATTTGGTTAACCATGAGTATGTTCATTTCATTTTCCATTACATTCATTGTTCACAAGATTCTTTCTAGATCCATCCATTGACTAAAAACAAAAAAAACACGTGTTAGAATAAACCTTCAATAATCAGAGTTAACAATCATATAATCATGAAAATCATTCCTATGATGTCCTAAAGTATACCACATTATTATCAACCTAAAACAGTTTAGGTTTAAAATTGGTAATTCATATTTATAGTCTATTCTAATCCTTCTTAATGGTTTATAAAGAAAATATAAATTAACTCAAGCATATCCCCTAGTAGTTTCATAGAATGTGTGTAGTATTAGGATAACTCATCATGATTCGGAGATAATATTGTTTAAACTAATCCACCACATTTAATGTTATTTCCTCTAGGTACATCCCAGAGAGAGACATAACGAAATTCTTGTATCTATATATGAATGTATTTTCTAGGAGAACCACACTCCTTTCATCACCATAACATAATATTTTATCCTATATTTAGGTTTATCCCTAGGGTTCTCATAATATTTTATCCTCCTAATTTACAATACATACTAAAAAATTCTTCTAATACCAACTATATATACCATAAAATAAAAAAATGTTAAATTACTTTAGATAAATGTTTCATACATATCCCAAATATACACAACCAAGGATCGTAATGTTTTTTGTGTGTATAGTCTATTTACATAATCAACTTATTTATTAAAATATCTTCTACATCTCCCACAATGATCTTGATATTATTACCCATCTATACATGTCATTCTTGAATCAGTTGATGAAATACTATGGAGATAAAACATTAGAATGGTTCAGTTCAAATTCTTATTAATGTTAAAAATAGGAAATATCAATCATATGAGAAAATAATATGATCATAAGTATTTTATAACAAAGTAAAGTACATGTTCAGAACATAAATGATACATACCTTTAAAATCATATATCATAAACTCTAAAATGAATTCACATACTGAAGCATGATCTAGAAGGTGGTCAAAGCATTCATCATCATCAAAGATACATTACATTTACATGTGTCATCATAATAATACGAAACATTAATCTTGTGAGAACAATTATTCACAATCACGTCCATGCATAATCTTATGGATGTAGCTAGAAGAAATCATAGTCACGTACCAATATATGAACATATATATTTTCAATCATGTCTACAAATAATATTATGATAATACCTAGATTAAATCATAATCAAGAATGAAAAATTGATCAATGATATTTAAAATAATTCCCACTATTATTATCATCAACTCATAAGCAATCAATGTAACATTACCCAATGGATTGGATAGATATTACACAATCAACCATCACATAATCATATTCCATTCAGATGTATTTAATAAAGTGTCAATACCCGACACACTCGGGCCCACCTGGTTGGAAATAAGCAGAGAGTGACACACCATAACCACCTCCAATATGCTAGGGCTTGAGAAAAGTATTGTGTGGGCATATGACACACATGGGAGACCATATACTAAGCTATATATAAAAGCATAGATATCTCTGTACTCTATTATATTTATGAAAGAATAAAAAACATAACCAAAATACATGCTTAACATCTATCCAAATTTATATTATCAAAAAAGCATAGGATATCATAAACGGTAAAATATAATCCCAAAAAAAATGAAAATGAGTCCATCCTACTAATAAGGAGAGGACTTCTATCAAAACGAAATTCCTTGAGAAAACTATTGTTTGTCTAGTTCAATTATGATTTGTGTACTCATGGTCCACCTAGTAATTTATCGGTATAAGAAATAGAATATGATGGATGATTCCATGCATGGGTAAGTATATACATACCTAGTGGGGAACTCTAAAATCAAAAAATTCAATAATGTTTTCCTCTCATCATAAGAAATTCAAGTTTATTATAATATGAGACATATTAATGAAAAAACCTAGATTTACTCTACATATATGCTATGTCTCAAATTAATGTTATAACCGTACGTTTTTATGAGGATCCACTCAAGGACTCAATGTAACACTCTTCCAGGAGAATATACTCCACGATCCATGCTATAAACAATGGGACTCATCCCAAATATCTTTCTCATTAGGCCTCACCATGAATAAGTAAACAAATAAATTTTGAAATAATGATACATGGATAAGGGATCTAAACTAGGGCCTTTTTGGAATACATGACCATATCTACAATAACTTATTATGTAGTTGATTGAATTCCCATATATGTTGGTCACATGATTCCTGACATTACCTATGGAAGAATAAATGATTGGGGATAACATCTCTAGAAACACAATGGGATGTCTGGCACTATCAAAGAATAATCCCATGCTGAGGATCATATCCAATGCTCAGGACATGATTCACATTATAACCTCATATAGATGGGACATGGGAACACAACCTATTGATATTGGTCAAAACTAAAGAAAGAAAAAGCCTCAACATACCATAGAAAATGTACAAACTCTGTATATGTTATACATGATGTGTCTTTGCAACTCTAGGTATTCCCGTGTACTCCAGACCATCCATGTTTACTAAACTCTGTGATAGTGTACTCTATACATGCATATGTACATGGTCATCCTCATGTACCTATTTGTGTATGGGTACTCAATCAATGACAATGTACATGGACATACCCGTGTAATCCAATAGTTCCGATTTACTTGTTCATGTCTTTGTAGTCTTTATGACCCTATGTACTTGGCCATATTAATGCTAGTGTATCCTAGGGGTACTTTCCAAGTCACTAGTCATGGGTCAAACAACGTGTGGTAGGTCCCACACATTTTATGATATTTTATTTTTGTGAAACCCCTGTATCAATAGCCAGGGGACTACTTAAAGTTTGTTCTTCAAACTACACTCCCAGTATATTGGGTTCTTCTAGAACCCACTAATACATACGAGGTTCCAGTCATGCCAGCCACAAATCTCAAACACGGAACAAGGATTTATGTTGACGGAACTTCATAATTTATTTTTGGTGGAGTTTGGAAACCAATATGCTTGTGAATAATTATCATAGAATTGGGTCAGTAGAACTCTTGATTCTATAAAACTATAGCTATGTATATAATTCTTAATCATCCATTTTCTTCACACACAGAACTTGTTTCATAATTATGATCCCATGTCTATATAAATGATTCAATTCACAAAATAATTATTGTTAAAAAAATCATCTATCATGTATTTTTGAAACACCTGGAAAAATAAAATTGTGACAATGAACATGTGAAGAATGATAGGATAAATGTTTGAGAAAACATAAAGAAGGATCTTCTTCCATTCTTAGGATCAGAGTCATATATATTTCTATTACAATGATTATTAAATAAATAAAAATTAGGGATTATCAAAAATATATATTCCTAATTATAGGATGATAAAATCCTTACACATAAATCAATGATCGACCCACGAAGCAATTCATTAGAATGATTGATTCATGTTTGACATAATATAACTAAATGGATATTAATTACAAAATAACAAAATAATCCTATGTTAGGATTGGATTTATCAATGATGAATACCCATTCTACAACACTGTTGTTGGAAAAATCCACATACTCCCTTGGCGAATATGACTCCATGAAAAATTACTCATCAATCCTTGATCACATTATTATTCCCCAAACAATACACCAAAACTTTCTCAAGAACTATAGGGTTATGTAGTTAAACATATGGTTTTATATAAATAAGAGTATATAATAGGATATTTTCTCATGAAAATTAAATAAAAAAATCAATAAATAAAATATTTATTTTATTATTTTCACCAATGGGAGTACTGAAATGAACCACCAGACGCCTATAAGAATTATGTAATGATGAGGGTAAAACTCACATTCTAAATTTAATGGAAGTTTCATATTTTCCATCCATGACTCTATATGGGAGTTATTCAACTATTTCATTAAAAGATCAAGCACATTATATAATATAAATAATATTTTTATTATATCAATACCTGGTCATCCAATGCCCTGGAACCTCATGGCGACCCAACACCTATCATCAAAAATATTTATTAAATGTTCTAAATATATATAAGGATAAAACAAAGTTGTTACATCCAACCCACCACATGGATTTTCATACAAAAAAGAAAAAAAGTACTTAATAATATGAGGGTACTATGCTCACCTCTAGTTCCCACACTCCCATGTTCTCTCTTATAGATTCTCATGATACCAACAAATACATCCCAAGATAATCCCTTTCCCATAGAGAATATTCTACAACCAATCACATATCTCTACTAGGTACTCTATAACAGTAACTTCTTCCTTGATGTAAATCTCACCATATTAGATAACATGTAGTGGTTAGTGAACATACCTCCTCAACTATGTCACATAGAAGACGTCATCCACCCAGTCTAATTGTGGTGATATTTCCAAGAGGTATTCCAAATCTCCAATCCTATATAGTATCATGAAATGGATAATGAATCATGGAGATAGATTTTCACCCTGGCCAATATTCAACAATACTTACTAAGGTGAGAATTTCTGGAACATATGGTCACCCCCAATGAACTCAAAAAGGCATGTGTCATTGTTCCTTATATGAAATTTGATAGATCTATAAAGATCTAATATGATTATGGACGATCTTTACCTTAACTGTTTAAGTATACACAGCCTCTAGGAACATGAGTACTGAATCTCCTATACCATTCTAGCATAGTGGTGACCTACAGTGATGCCCGTACAAGGCCTCAAATAGTTCGATACCAATTTTAGAGATGTTATTTTGGTTATACACAAAATAAAATAAGGGTAAATGATCCTCCCAACTACGCTCAAAGTCCAGCATGCAATATTGAATCATAACCTGCAGAACCAGAATGCTCTATTTTTTTCTAGCCACCTTTCTTAGTGTCAAATGTCATGGTCAACTATAAATGAGTCCAAAATTTCTCTTATAATACTCTAGAAAAATGATGTGAAGAAACTGTCATGGTCTGAAATGATCCTCAAGGGAACATCATGAATCCAAACAATGTATTTCACATAAATGAATCCAAATAACTCTACTAAACCCTTCTCTATGATGGCTAGGAAGTGGGAGAACATGGGGATTCGAACTATAATCACTAAATTTCCACCATACCCTACAGATGAACATGGAATCGACATTAAAATATAATTATATACTATCCATATTCCACTCCATCACCTTATGTGGTTGAGCCGATCCCACTGGAGCCTGGCTCTAAGTCTTCATATTCTAAAATGTGAGATATCAAGAGACAATCTCAACTAAAAAATTCTTTATTCATAGAAACTAGAAAAAATAGTAAATGTTCTAGTACATATATGCTACTATTGGATGTATTTCAATGGGAAGAAGGAAACTACTTCAAAACATCGAATCACAATATTATTGGTACTATCATTTTCCCCATAAATGGATGTCAGGCTCCCCACCTTCAAAAAACCCTATAGAAGCACATCCAATGGATATCTAAACACACACAGTCTCACAATACTTATGTCCAAGATAAGATTCCCTAACACACTATATTAGAATGAGTCTAATAACCATAAACCATATGTAAGCTTAAACATCGTTGTCTACTAAGAAAACCAATAGTGTTGCCAAAACTTTTGATGCATTTCTTATCAACTATGAACATTTTATCTTAAGAAGAGCATCTTCCATAACATTATATTTCCTTGGAGTATAGACTACCTAAATATCATAATCTTGGAGGAACTCTAGTCACCACCACTGAACCACATTATGATACTATTATGAAAATATACTCTTGAGATTTATTTTAGAAAAGGTGATAAACTAATCACCATAAGATAATGTCTCCACATGTTAAGGGTTAAGATCACTACTTCTAGATCTAGATCATTAGTGTTGAAGTTATACTCATGTGTCGTTATCTATCAAGACCTGTAGTCAATAACATCCTTCAAATAAATTAGAACACATGTAAGACTTGTTATGAAGGAATCACATAACACCACATACTCAACACCCTCATCTAGAAGTCTCATGATGGAGGTGCTCATATAAATGAGACACAATTATTGAAAATCCTACGGTTACCTCTTTGAAAAATCAAATGATTACCCTTTTAGGTCATAGAATTTATGTGTTCCTTAATCCTAGATTATTTAGGTGTGAATCACGGATAGTATCCATCCATCCAACGGAATATCTTCACCACAATAAGTCCCTTTGGTGGCTACTAATCTAGAAAAATCTCAACATTTTTTGGATCCATTACTACTCCCTCTTATAAGATTACATGTCCCATGTAGTGGACCTATCAAATCCATAACAAACTCTTCAATATGTGTCATATATCTGGTTATCAAATATTATGTCCAAGACCATCATCAAGTGTCTTGAATACTTTTTCATAGACACCAAGTACACAAGGATTCCAAAAATGATGACAACCCTGAATTGATCAAATAAATGATGAAATATATAATTCGTGAGACTTATAAACACTTTTAGGGTGTTATTTATTCCTAACAGCATCACCATGTACTCATAGTGACCTTATCAAAATAAGAATATCATCATCTCAATCTCAGAGTCGGTGATAGCCCAACCTAAAGTCAATCTTCAAGAACCATCTCACCACCATTCAAATTGGCAAAGAGTTCATTGATTATATATATTAGATACTTATTCGTGATAGTAATGCGATTTAGGATGATGTAATCTAAAAATAACCTCTATCTCTCATTTTATTTGATAGCGAACAAGATTGGGGATGCCTTGGGGGAAACACTAGGACTAAAAATTCCAATTATATGAAAATCCTTAAACTAAAACATCATCTCCAAAGGATATATATATTCCATCCAATTTTATGAAATAGATATTGGGGAGTTCCCTATGTGAAATTCAATGTATAATTCAATCTCTTATAGGGGTGTTAATCCTAAAACATCTTCAAGAAAGACATCGTCATACTCCACCACTACTACATGAAGCAAAAATCTAGAAGTATCATCCACTTGAATGGTAATACTATCTAGATGATGAGAAATTAGTTGTATACTGCTATGTATTATTCTATCATACTCTACATGGTTATCCATATCACTGATGAAGGAAGTCCTCGTCCCATCTAAATGGACACACAAAATCCATGCATCCAATGTTAATTTATATTATTAAAATTGGAGACAAAGGAACAACTACCTTAAAGAATTATAAAGTAAGTAAGGATAATGGAATTATCTTTATAAATACTAAACCATGTGGGGGGAGGGATACTATGCCAGTAAATAAAGTAAATGATGTCATTGCAGTGGACTAAGAAGATTTGTTGTCTGAATCTTTGTCCCCCCAAATTCTGTGTGTTAGGAAAGTTAACATTATTTTCAATGAGGATCTTGTTTCTACATATGAGATAATTTATGGGGAAATTTATGAGAATATCCTCTTGAATATAGTTGTGAAAGAATGAAGAATTTGTTTCGCTGATTCAATCGTAATACTGTGTATGTGGTAAAATCATTCGTGTTAATAACGCCTCATGATTCTTCCATGAAATAATCCTCATGACCATAGAAGTAATTAAATGTAACAATAACTGATCCTTTATGATCATAGAGGGAACATACCCCTATTATGATACTGACATGGGGTGAATAATCTATGTATTTTATGCTATTGTTGGGGGAATCCATGAAACCAATATCCCATGTGAGGGGATGCTATGAATTGTAGGGATAAATCTCCTACCAACCTTAAGCATATATAAGTAGGTTGTATAGTCCCACTATTTTAATATAGGGTCTAAGTAAACTACTAAGATTCACCACTTAATCATAAAATCTAGATGCGAGATGGGGTTACCATATAGATGTGCATTGTTTATGCATTCTAAATGAACCAACATTAAATTTCCAAAATAACCACACTCACATTCCACTATAGGTTATTTCTTCCCATTATAGAAAACCTGGTATATAAGAAGTTAGAACTGGTGAACACATGAATGTGAAGATTAGTGGACTCTATAAATTTTATGCACTTTGAAATTTCCCACTATCCATTAATGAATCGATGAGCGGACGATTATTCTTTGGAGTTCTGAAAAAATAGTAATTTTGATGTAAGCTTGATCCAATTTCATCTGACCTCCTTATTAGTAGATATATAATGTTTAGGGTCACTCAAAATAGGGTTGTTGTATTTCATGGAAACACCATTACATCATATGGTGCCTCCATATTCATCATGCACAACATTTTAGTGGATAATGTGGTAGTATTCTTTTATAAATAATATGCTTAAAACTGAGTACATGAAAAAAAAACCTATCTTGTTCTATGTATATGATAATGTTTTTGAATATCTCTTTGTGATGATTATTGAGGATAATGTGAATAAAGGATGGGTAACTAATTTTTTATGATAATGATATGTCTAGGGACCGAAATCATGGGAAAACAACCTTGATTACCACAAAATTGTCATTCTAAAAATAGATCTCTCCTCAACTGATGATATGACACGAGTGTTTTTAGCGGTTGGTAATATTTCATTAGATTGAGTTCTATAAATGATATTTTCACTATCTCATTCAATCCAAGTGTGACCCATATTTCCAATCAATTAATTTAGCTAATAAAAATTACCTTTATAGGATCCCCATGATTTTCTGTAATGATGACACTATAAGGTCTTTGAAATAATCCTCATGTAAATGTGTCTAACCACAACCTTCTTATTCATCTTATACCACGATTCTGAGTGACATCTCACTTATGTTTGAGCATCCCTAATTCTGTCCGACAATATGTTATTAATATTACTCAAAACTAACTTTGGAACATTGAGGAAGGATAATAAATTCATCGGTATGGAAGAAATAACTAGAGTTGGCCAGTGTGATACATCCTCCAAAAGAGAGAAAATGATTCATCTATTTGAAGAAATAGATTTATGTTTTTTCAACCAAGCCATAAAAATGGTGGATGTGAATCTGACATGGGGATATTTGGGTTCCTATGTAGTATATGGGTAAGTGCCTCCTATGGACTCTAAGACCCTCATTAGTTTTTTACTGAGACTTTTCAACAAATGCATTGAAATGTACATGGTATTTTTTAAAGAGTAATTATCTACTCACTCCACATAGTATATTCATCTATAATTATATTTAATTCTCTAATTGATATACTAATTCCATTGATTATGATGACCATTTAAACTATTAATAGAAGGTGAGAGACACATGTGCATTGAGGTTTACATGATAAGGATAGTATGCTACTATTGATGGTGCTTCTTTACAAATGTATAATGATAGTGTCTCAAACTAGAATGAAAATATTGGATTTTAAAGGATCCCTTTTACCTTATCCCATGAGAAAAATTTAAGAACCCAATTTTTTCTCCATGAATGTATCTGAGATCCATGGTGAGATTATGAATCAAAAAAAAGAGATCAATAACCTAGCCAAATGTTCTGAAGTAAGTCTTAATTTTTTTGATGAAACCCTAATACAATATATCATGTGTTTCTTCCATATCATTTATATGGATATGTTGGATTTTTTCATATTTTCTTTAATATTTCCAATAATTTAATGATCCATGGAAATGGACTCATGAGTGGGCCTTCCTCTCATTTAACCATGTTGTTCCTCATAGACCCATTTTTAGAGATGAACCTATATTCTTCTACTGATCAAGATTTTAAGGATATTTTTGGGATATTATCACATGATAATGGGTCTATATTACTTATAGGTGAAGGGTTACATTAATTTTCAATGATAATTAGGGTAGTATAATAGGCTACATGTGTTAAGCTTCCACACCTGAAGTAGTCTTGGATGAATTCCACCAGATCACCCTTGACACGGTCCTAGGAGTTTAAATAGAACAATCCTATGATGAAATGATATCTGGAAATTCCTTAATGATGAAGGGAGATTATGGATTCCCAAATATATTTCTAATCTAGGATTTTTTCAAATATCATATATGTAGAATTTGTTACCACTCAGGGTATAGTGTCAAAAATATCTGCATGGCCCCATGGATATTTGTGTAGCATGAAAGGGTTAAGGATTGCGATTACAATTTTAAAATAGTATTAAACTATTACTCCCTCCATGTTAATGTTGTTGGTGAAGGATGCATTATATAAGAGGATGTTTTGGATGTAGTCTCAATTATTCCCCATAAAATAGGCCTGAAAAAAAATGCAGTATTTTTATCCCCTCTTTTAGCTACGATTCTCTAGATTATTCACATTCTATTCACTCTTGTTCTAAAATTATTTTAGTTAACTCGAACTTGTTTCCAAAAAAGGATATTGAATGGATTGTCATACCGACCGACCTCATGCATAATGTATTCATTATTGATCGAAATTTGATAGAATTCATCTCTTGAATACGATAGGGTGTATTAATATTGAATGTTTAGATGTACTTTTTTAATTGACATATCTGGTTGTGGAATCTAACCCATAAGTTATATTGAATGATTATTTTCTCGGATTTCAATGGCCATAAGGTTGTCAGTAGGACTAGAAACCAACCAACTAGAGTAGAAAAAATGGTTGCATCCCACACTAATGTTATCTATGATGATGTGGAGAATATATTGATCTAAAAGTAGCCTGATAAGGGTTCCAAATCATTCATTTGGGAATGAGGAAATGATATAGAGATTATAAAAGAAATGATCAAGACAACACAAAGTGAAATAAATACTCTTATGATTATTATACCATATAAATTTATCCCATGAGAAAGCCATATCAAAGATACCATTTAGGGAGAAGGAGGTATAAAATTATTGTTGATCCATCCTAGCTTATACCACTCCATATTTTTCATCAATATTTCTAGAATGGAATTAAAATATCCTCTAATGAACAATGTCGAGTCCCTCATATTGAAGCAACCCATATCAGTCCATATTGTTTCTTTTTCCCCATGAATTATACATATCATAGACAAATGATATAGAGTAACAAAAGTTACATGTAATAATCCGCAGTGATATGTGTTGGTTGGGGATGACCATTTTGTCTGCTAAAATTGTTCTGCTCCTGAAAATCCATTGATTCTGCTTAATATTTTAACCATGCATCTAGTTGTGATGGTCTGGGTTCTAGGAAAATTGATAAGTCATGGATGGATTTTGATTAGTTTTATGAACTATAACTATAAAGGCCTCAATGCAGATAACTTTATTATAGAAAATGTTCATTATCACCCAAGTTCCTAGGCCCTAGGAATTGAAAATGATGAGGGAGAACATTATTGGGAGTGATTCTTGGTTTTAACCTCCAACATCGATGAAAACCCAGAGTGAAAGGAAGAAATAAATAGATCAAATTTTACATGATATATGTTTTTGATACCACCACAGAGGGAGGTGAGACAACTAGATTCCATACATTAATCATCTAGTACATTTGATAGAGCACTATATCCATTTGATATGGTGATGGGAATAAAACCAAAGGGAATGGGTACACTGGGATAGGGATTTGTGTGGTTTGAGACAATAATGATCACCTTTATGTGATAAAGAACTTTTTATGGTCTCATTGACAATGCTTGTGGAGGACCGAGCGAGAGGTGATGATCCACCCCCGTTGATAAAACGCTATGTCTAAACAAAGTCCACCATCACGGTGGGGGGGAGAACTTGATGGTGGTTCCATCTCCAAGGGAGGAACTAACATGGTAATAGGAATATGAACCGGTATAAGTGGAGAAGTATAGGGATTGAGAATATCCCCAATGGTGGAGTAAGTACCATGATGATTCAATACTAGACCACATTTTAGTGGTGAGAGAGGACTTGGAAAAGAATATTGTAGATGTTGAGGAGCGGAGAGTCTGACATGAATATTTCAATCATTGAGAAAGTTAGTTTCCTTGAAGATGAAATCTGAAGAATAAATATATTATACAAGGGTTGGATAAGGACTTACAAACAGAGATATAATATCCTTCATGTATAATAATGTGTTATTAAAATGCATAGGAGAGATCCATTTCCACACAGAGCCTGAGCATCGTAACATCTTAGAGATAAATAATTCAAACATCTACATAGGGAAAGTAACTAATAAAATAACCTTTACCATAGATAAATGAAATCTTATGGATGGGAATGTGGAAACCATGAAGAATAATGAACACTACTTCTTTAGTAGATTCATGACCTAAGTGAGCCCCCATTGACCAACAGAAGTGACTGAAGTACCACATTACAATCAACCAAGTGTACTAAGATCATGATTTCATGAGGTCCTTTCTAGAATATAAAACCAAGAAAAACACATTTTAATTAATCAAAATATCTTGAATAGATCATCAAAAAAGTGTATTGAATGATTTTCTAAAAGTGTTGAAGAAGAGGATAATCTTAGCACAAACGAGCAAACAGTATCCACCAGTTGAAACCATCATCGCCTCGAAAGAATACATGGAAACATTAAGCTATGAAGATACTCATATATCAATGAATGAATATCCTCTAGTGGGACAGTGGGGATTGTGGGAATATCTATTGAATGGTATGATAGAGGGGCAAGGAGTGCCTTTTTAATTGTAGTGTCATCAATCACCATCCTGGCTTGTAGAAGGGGGGAGGGGGTGATCCCATTGGAGGGATTGCGGTGGTTGAATGAAAACAATCCGAGAGGGGGGGGTGGAAGAGTAGTCATTGTAATAGACGGATGGAAAAAATTATCTAATGAATAAATACATAAGAAAATATGTAGGAAATTTTTAAATATGTAGGGCATATATGGCTTGTTCCCAGTTTTCACTAAATCTATATTTTCATTACACAAAACATCCACTATTTGAAACATTCAACCTTATAATAAACTATAAGGATCATTTCTATTCCCAGAATATAAATAATAGAGCCTTATCATATCCATTAAAGGACCCCAAGTTAATCTCTCTCTTCTATGGGTCAGGTCACACTATTTAATAAAGTGTGTGACCATTGAATCTCTTCTTATAAGAGCCTCTTACCACAATGGTCAAGTTCATTAGTGAATTTAAATCTATATACCTCCAAAAAGGGATGTGGAATGGATTTAATATCTCGTTAATATTTCTATAAACACTAAAAATATTTTATAGAAGAAATAGATCATAAATTTAATCATCTCTAGAGACTCTGGTTCATAAAAATTGACTTCAGGTAGCATCCTGCATCCCTAACCACCATCTTTCTGATCCTGATGTGGGACACCTATTGGTGGTGGTAGAGAAAAATCAATTCATCGAAAAAATACTAATACTATCCAATATCCAAATGAACATTTTATCCCTATGTAGTCCTCAATTTTATAGCCACAACCTTTTCCTAGGAAGATTATTGATGACCTCCATGTCAGTTATACAGAAGGTCAGACAATCCCAAGAGAGATTCAAAACCCATTACAGGAGTGAAATCACCATTATTTATAATAACTATAACCATCCTGTGAGAACATAAATATAGTCCCTCAGTCAATATACTATCTCTCTAAATTACTATCTCATTTGTATGCTTGATTTTGATGTCTCATACTAACTACTGAAGTCTCATCTTGAGGGTTCCCACTACTACCACCAACTAATGATGACCACTCTACCTAGAATCTATTTACTACCAAAGATAGAGTGAGAACCCTATCCTAAGTTGGAATAAAAATAGATTTTAAACATTCATGGATAACATTTTTTTGTTCATTATTTATTTTATATTCTTTTATTAACTCATCTCAACCCATATCCATAGAGTATCACGCGAGGTTTGTAACACTTGATATATACTATTCCACAATAATTCTTCCATATTTGAGCTCAAGAATCAATTGGATTCACACTTCTGACAAATTATATGCATACAAATTCTCTCCAAAGATATTCTAAAATAGTTTCTATGAATGTTTCACCTCATCGTACATCAAAGTCACCAGAACCCACAATTTCCCTGTGGATCCACGTTGAAGGCTCTCTTCATAGACCAACATCAAATTAGGATGTGTCATAACAAGGTGGAGAAAAAACACAAATAATTATATCCATTACTATAATATATTAGTGTATAATATTCCTTGAAATGTGAAGTTTTTCTATTTCTAAAAATCTTGAAGTCCACTCATCCTACACACATAAACTGTTGGTACTTCGGGTGTAACCTACTAATCAACGGGTGGTGGTATGACTAGAAACCACCCAGGGGTACCACCTCCTAAAATTGTCCTCATACCAAATCCTCATCACTAGAAGGATCAAAATTATGGCCCTATTTTGTAATTTTAACAAGTTTTTATTATGGAGGCATCCTCAATTAGAGAACTATTGTCATGGTAAAAAAGAATATCAAGGGAGTTCACTCAAGTAATACATGAGAATCAAACCAATTTCATTATGATTCATTTAAATATGTTTTCATTGAAACCAATTACAAAATTTATTGAGTAAAAAAATAGGTTATAAGGGCCCTACTGAATGGATATGATAGTTTCTACACTAGTACTATTTTCCTTGTCTGCGAGCGAAACATTAGAAACATTAAAATTATTTCCCTAGTTTCAAAACAAAACCTCACAATTAGATATTCTTTAAAATATGGTCCTTAGATAACCTCCTCTAATACCACTATATCAGGACAGGACCCATTTGGTCCCACCTGTTGAGAAATAAGTGGAGAGTGACACCCCAAGCCTACCTTAAATAGGATTGAGGATAAAAACATGTGATGAGAAGGCGTATCACACACATGGGAGGCCATATAATAAAGTACCTACACAAACACACACATATCTATATACCATTATAATGTAGAATGATACTATAATGGGATATAAATTCATTCTTAACATCTAACCCAAATTAGATTGTTACACAAGCATTACAATGAAATATAATCCCACAAAAACTATAAAGGTGTCTTACTTTATAGTATGATGGGGACTGCTGTCAAATGAAACTCCTAGAACCATTTTTCATCTATTTAGATCAAATATGGTCTACCTTCTCCTGGACTAATTAGGACTCCAACAAATGGACTACCATTTTCATAATACATGACATGTGTGGGAAGAGCCCTTGTGGGGTGAATATATACATACCAAGCAGGACTCCCCAAAATAGCCGAAAATAAATCAGAAAAATATTGTTAATAGGAACATCACAAAGTCATGTTAATCATAATGTGAGAAATAACAATAAATCAACCCATATATACTCAATATAGTCATCAAGTCTCGATGTATGGTAATATCCATAAAACCATAATATGATCCACATGAGGCTTCAGGGTAACACTTGTTAGAGAGAACTCATTTCATGACCCATGACATCACTGATAGTGCTCATCCAAGAGGTCTTGATCATCAGTAATATCCAATATTATGTTCATGTTGGAACTCATTAGATTCAGATAAATAGATTGGGGATCTCACCATGGACATGTGGGGTATACCTAACCCTTTCTAGAATAACCCACTATGTATGGGATCGAAAGTCTGTGTTTATTGGTCACATGACTCTTAACCCTACCTAGGTAATAATAAATGATATGGGATCATGCACTGAGACAGACTGAGGGATGATTTACTATATATGAGACTATTTTATTGGAAGGGAATACATCATATTCTGAAGACTTGATACCTCATTGTACCCTCATAGGCATGGAATAGGTAAATACACCATACCGATATGGATCTAAACTTGAGAGAATGAGATTCTAAAACTACCTTGGAGAAATTAAACAATGTGTATAGGGTGCACCCAACATGTCTTTGATACATCGGGTAGGATCATGTACTCCAACCTGTGCCTATGAACTATGGCCCATGCCTCAATACTCTGGACATTACCATGTACATGTCCATCCACATATGTCTAGTATTTTCTCAGGTACTCTATCCATGTCCAAGTACAACATTGTTCTCGTGTTATTTGGTCATTCCCATGTACCAAACCATGTTCTAGTAGTCTATTCATGCCAGTGATTCTAACCATGTATATGCTTGCACATTAGAGGGTATATGTTGAATATCTAGTCAAGGATCTCACTATGCCTGGAAGGACCCTCACGGTGTGTGATATTTTAATTTCATGAAACCCTATTCTTCATAGGAAAATGACCACATGAAATGTGATCATTGAATTACACATCATGTATGTCTTGTTTTTTAACAACCCACTTGTATTCACCTGGTTTCGATTGAGCATACTCTTCATTCATTCCAATAGTAAATTTTTCCTCTGAGACATGGATATAAGATGACTAAACATTGATCTTCACCAAGGGCTATATTCTAGCCACCAATATACTCGTTAATTGATCATGTAGAACTGTATTTCCTTGATTCTTGATTTTTTGAAATGAGAACTATCAATCTAATTCAAAATCCCCTATCATCGTCATTTACTACATTCATTCCATTGATTCTAATCCTGATCCCACATTAAATATCCATTGATGAAAATTATTATTGAACAATGACCATCTACAAGGTATTTTTTGAACTACCTAATAATGGATACATCAATGGTTAATGTGAAATGAATTAGGAAAAAAATGAAAAAAACAAATACACGATGAATCATCTATTGTTCAGGATGGCCTCAAAAAATTATCATGCAAATAAGGAACCCGTAAGGAATAATCATGGATTATCAACAATAAGAATTTCTAATTATTGGAAGATAAAATCCATACCCATAATTCAATGATTGACCCATGAATCAATTCATTAGAAATATTGATTTCTATTTGACATGATAATATAATAGTGATTAAATCCAATGTAAACTAATTCCTTGCATCATGTTTTGATTTATCACTAATGAATAATGTATCTACATTATTATTGTTGATGAGATCGAAAAACTCCATTGGTGAAGATGACTCCATGGATAATTGAACATGGATCCTTTGTAGAGACCCGAAGCTTAACGTACATGGATATTACATTACTTTTGCAGAATACTTAGTACATAACAAAAACACACACACACAAGGACCATAATAGTTTAGGGTCTTTGGAAACTCGGAATTTAATCTTCTAATCGTGGTGAAAGATCTTAAAAATCTCGCATAAAGATCTTCCTTTTTTTTACCTAAAACCTTTCTTTATATCCTGGGGAAAAGAAAAAATAAAAGGGTGAGCTCAAATTCTCAGTAATGGTAAACAAAAGAAATATCAATCACATCATATACAGAAGAACATAACTTTTGGAAATCTTAACCTAAAAAAGAAATCATAATTTCATTACATGGGATAAATCATAGTAGTAAAATTTAATCCCAATAATCATAACTTAAAACATGAAACTTTGTGGCATGCACACATAATCATATAGAATCATTTCTTATTAGTCAATAGTCATTACCAAGATTATCTTAGTGGAAAAAGTCCATTTCTGAACCGAGTTCACTCCTCGTTTCAGTCCTGTTTCACGGAACCGGTTTAACCTGCCGTTACAGCCATGTCTATCTCATGAGATATAAAATCTTTACCCAATGAATTGGAGGGAGATATAGGTCCCACTCATCTCATAATGATACCATTCTTATGTGTGCCACAAAATCATAAACCATACATTATAGCATAACCCATGTAATAAAAATGGGAATCTTAAACATCATGACATCATAAAACAATTCATATAATATAATGGAATTCATAAAAATAATTCCACCACAACATAATCAAATAAATTTAATAATAGGGATAGAAACAGAACCCTTTATTATCTTAGATGGAAAATAAATTTTATAAAACACTTGAACTCCATTCTTGAGGAAAATATCCTTTCTACTTTAAAAAAACTTTTCCTTTCTTAACATGTCATACAATTATAAACTAAAAGAATTTGATTAAAAATAAACATGAAAAATTTTAAGGGAAGCTTCTTGCAAATAATGTTTTAAAAATCCATTCATGCCATATGAGTTAAAAAACATTCTTCTCGTACTTTTGTCGGAAAAGTCAAAAAGTACCTCGTACGAAAAACGACAAAAGATTAATTTCATATCTTTTACTAAAAACTCACCGAAGGGTAAAATTGGATTTAAACTATTTTAGAAGGATATAAATATTACATATTGAGGAAAAATGGATGTGGATGATAAAATACACCCTAGTAAATACAAAATTATAAACAATCTCGGATAAAAATGAGATTGTGATATTTTCCCTTACCTTAGGTCAGATTTTCTTCGTAAGTGTCCGAACCTCATGTATAATGATTTAAATAATGTCATTTACTTATTACAGAATCATAATCATTGTTATGATATCATATATGGGTCACTTACTACATTATATTACCCGTTCTTTTGTAAATTCCATGTTAAAGAGCGTTATGGGTAAAATTGTTTCATTTGTCGTCCGTGTTTTGACTTGTAATTATTCATATGATTACTTAGATCATGATTACTTAATTATAGAATATAAAACATGATTTATATATAATATATATTTATAATATACATATATATAATAGATCAGTAAATGGAAAGAAATACACCGTTCATGGAGACGGTAGGCCGTACGTACGCATGAACACTGTTTTCGTTTCCTTATTGAGTTGAATGGAATTAAGTAGATTAAATACATATATATACACATAAATACAGTATCATTATTATTTCATATATTTCATGATTAATTATTATATATACTTTATAATCATTCATGAATTGATATCGTGGAGAATGAATCTCATCGCGTCGTGGAGACGGTAGTTCGTACGTACGCACGAGCGATGATATCATTCTCATGATCGTGGAATTGTATTGGAGTGTATGTATAATATTTCAGAATCAATATCAATTTACAATAATCATATATATTAATTCTTTACACCATTATACCCATCCAAGTAAGGTGGTGGTGGAAAATAGATTACACCACGGCGTGGAGACGGTATTTCGTACGTACGCACTTGCGGTGATTTCATTTTCCGTACGATGGATAGATGGTGAAATAGGGTTGTTTAATACTTATAATAAAATATCATTATATTATTGATACTGATGTTATTACTTCATAATTAAACAACTAAATAAGAAGAAGTGGAAGAAGAAATAAAGTTGAAAGAATTGGTAACAGACATTACCTCTTATTTGAAACGCCTCTTTGAGATCTTTTTTTATGGCACTAAAATTGGTCTTTGAAGAAGACCAGGACCTCTAGGATGTTTCTAGGTATGTGGAGAGGAGAAATTTTCAGGGTTTGGCCGAGATTGAAGGATCAAAGTGGTGTGAGGAAGAGGGGGAGGAGGTGCCCTTTTATAAGGGAGGGGAGGGACACCCTCGGAATAACTAAAAATATTATTTTATTATAAAGACAAATTCGGTTTTAAATAGCTCCAAATTGATTTATTTCGAATATAATGTGGGGATGGGTCGAAATCCTCTCATCTAATAGAATTTATACATGTTTAGGTTCCTATTTTAAACTTATCATTTAAATTTATCTTTAAGTTAGATAATTTTACTTTTACTGTGTCTTTTTGTGTTCTTACACTATAAGGTTAATAAACATACTGTAACATTTCAAATGAACCCCAAGATGTTTATTATTAATATATATAACCTTATCTAAGTCGTTTGGCCGAACCGTAGATTTTTAGGAATAAAATAACAATTAATAATATAATATATTTTTTTAAACTATTTTATGTCAATTTTGACACTATTTAGTAATTGATTTTTGTAAAAATCATAACAGAATGATTAGTTCAAAAAAAATTTATTAAATCAATACTAAAATGTCATATTAACTTATAAAATTAGTGGAATTCATATAAAAATCTCAAATTATATTTATTTGGGTATTTATAACATCAATTATGTCAATATTTCATTAATAAGATAATTACTGCATCATATTTGTGTCATAAATAAATTAAATTATATAATATCTAAAAATTACAAATAAAATATCATTATGTAGGAAATAGTTTTATATTTATAATGAATATTTATAGTCGAATTTATCTTATGAATAACCCAATATGAAAAATGATATACTTATTAAACATTGATTATAACTATTTTAACCCTTATTTAAATAAATTAATAATAAATGTCCTAATCTAATCCAAGTAGAACTAAATGGTAATATTTTATTCCTAAGGTTGTTTTGGGTTGAATTAAACTTGTCCAATATAATTAGGACATGTGTTTGGGTAATAATAATATCATTTTTACCCTTAATTACCCTATTTACTTTTAACCGTGGTAAATAAAAGTAAAAAGTTACTATTCACAAAAAATTATTTTCATCTCATTGAACCACATTTTACTTAATGAAATAAACTTTGTTTCTTGGATTTTTGAAATTCCACTCACAGAAGCGGTAAAATTATGTTTTATGAAAAATTCATTTTTAACTACCACTTAGTGGTTTCACTATTGATCAAAAAAATGAAAGTTTCTAGAAAAATACCAGAAATTAGGCCTAAGATATATTTGATATTATGAACTAAAAAATGATTTCTATTTTACCAAATTAAAAACATATCAGTTTCATTAATTAATTTAAAAAAATACTTCCCGTCGTCAAAACAAATAGCGTGTTCTTAAGAGATAATAACTATCAAAAGATTGACACTTGTTTATGTATGGTTTAAATATGAAATTACATCCAATAAACAACATTGTATTAAATTGTAAAAATATATTCTAAATATACTTTAAAACCCCTCAAATTAATAATTTATCACTATTAATTATTTCGATTAAAAATGTTGTTTTTAATTAAAATTTAGTAATTTTCACTATTCATCAGAAAATGAAAGTTATCCGAAAAGTACCAAAATTTCACCCTAAGCTAATTTTGATATTCCGAATCCAAAAATGAATTCCATTTTCAAAAATAATATTTACAAAATTTCAAAAAGTTGTTATTACTATTCATAACGGCTAGTTTTAAAAATATTCTAATAGCATATCGTTGTTTAGTGAAACTCGGTATTGCGTACTACACACGCTATTGAGGAACGTTGCGATTGCATGTAATGCAAGGCAAGTCAAGGATGCGTGTTGTGCAAGATAATTTTGGTGTAGAGTACAACACAAGACATTAATGAAATTAAAAATAATATTTTTCATAAAATCTCAGGGTGTTACATTCTACCCCCCTTAAAATGAATTTCTCCCTCGTATTTCATCAGGGTTAAAAATGGTTTACTACTCGAAAGTTTCTTTAATAGAAACCCACATCGTAAAAAGGAATACCAAAACCAATATTTAAAAACAAAAATATGAAATGTAATGGTTACCCAAATAAACAAATCACTGGGTTTCCACATAGGTGAAAATATGGATATGGGAGAGAAATCTAATCATCATGTTCTGATGGAGAGTGGTAGAGAACATGGCTATGGAAAAGCCAGCAATCACAAAGCCATAAATTTGTGATGATCTAAGGTACCATCTGATTCATCAGATATAAGAGCACTAGGACAACATTTTTGGTTTTCAAGATCATTTCCTTAAAGATGAAGAATTTGAATTAGAATAAATACTTACTTTATTTTGGTACAATATCACTGTTGTTCGTGCCTTGAACAATTTACACTTCATCTCTTAAAGAAATGAAGTTTAATTTGTTATTCGTGAAGTGTTATCAGATCATGTGATAGAATGACGGGTCATTCCATCTGTCTCAAACAAAAGGTTAGCAAAATTTATTAAATATACATAAGTCGATCTATAGTGAGATTAATCATATATGGTTCCTAAAATGGACTTATACTTATTATATTATACTACTTAATATAATAAAACTAGTTTCTACTAAACAGGGACTTCCAGTAGGCCAGTGGTAGGAAATAAAGGCCATTCGCACTTCGGTTGTGGGTTCGATTCCCACAGCCTTGTCCGACGCGATGTGTTATCGCCCGTCCTGCAGGTTTTCCTTTTTCTAAAGCTATATTACTATAAAATCCCATCAATAATATCTAAAAAAGTTCTATCCTAACTTATGTCCAATATAATACATTCCAATATTTAGGCTTATCTAAAATACTTCGGTCCAAGCTCACAGTATATAGAAAATGATTACTTGAAATGTCACATAACAATCACTTGAATGCCATCATTTATCCCCCATATATCATAATATATATCTTTTTGGTCAAATTACAAACATGTGAATACATTAATCATGTATTCTCTTGAAGAATGAATACCCATTGAACCTTAGTGAAAACATGAATGCAGTAAAAATTAACACTTTCCACAAACCAAAATCCTCAAAATTCTTTATACTCAAACCATGATATCACTTAGTCCTTATATAAATCATGAGCTCATGAATACTGTCAAACATTTCATTTTCTCCTTATCCCTTCATTATGCATATATCATCTTCTTTCCAAAATATTTGAATCACTTTTCATGGTTACTGGTACCTTAAAATTACTGAAAACCACAATAGAATAATACAAAAATATTATAATACACAAAAAGAATTCTGTGAGAGGAAAAAATCTTGCTAGAGAAAACAACGTAGTAAAGGGGGAGTACCTTCATTATCTAACATATTAGGTTAAATTATAATATCATTATCGTAGTTCTAGGACTATATCCTATACGTATACTTATCCTTAGGGACATCCCTAGACATACCTTGGAAATATCTATAGGGATCTCACTAAAGTTTTTGCATCCTAGTTTCCAAAGGTTGACTAAACCATTCCTCTGATACCAACTTTGGAGACCTGAAGATTAACATACATGGACATTACATTAATTTTTCGGAATACTTAGTACATTATAAAAACACACACACACAAGGACCGTAATAGTTTAGTGGCTTTGGAAACTCGGAATATAATCTTCTAATCATGGTGAAAGATCTTCAACATCTCCCATAAAGATCATCCTTTTTTTTACCTAAAACCTTTCTTTATATCCTGGGGAAAAGAAAACATAAAAGGGTGAGCTCAAATGCTCAGTAAGGTTAAACAAAATAAATATCAATCACATCATATACATAAGAACATAACTTTTGGAAATCTTAACCTGCAAAAGAAATCATTATTTCATAACATGGGATAAATCATAGTAGTGAAATGTAATCCCAATAATCATTACATAAAACATGAAACTTTGTGTCATACACACATAATCATAGAGAATCATTTATTATTAGTCAAGACTCATTTCCAAAACTATCTTAGTGGACAAAGTCCATTTCTGAACCGAGTTCACTCCTCGTTTCAGTCCTTTTTCACTGAACTGGTTTAACCTGTCGTTCCAGCCATGTCTATATCATGAGATATAAAATCATTACCCAATGTATTGGAGGGATATATAGGTCCCACCCATCTCATAATTATACCATTATTATGTGTGCCACAAAATCATAAACCATACATCATAGAATAACCCATGTAATAAAAATGGGAATCTTAAGCATCGTGACATCATAAAACAATTCATATAAGATAAAGGAATTCATAAAAATAATTCCATCGCAACATAATGAAATCAATTTAATAATAGGTATATAAATAGAACCCTTTATTATCTTAGATGGAAAATAATTTTTATAAAACACCTAAACTCCATTCTTAAGGAAAATATCATTTCTACTTCAAAAACATTTTTCCATTCTTAAAATGTCATAAAATTATAAACTAAAAGAAGTTGATTAAAAAAAACTTTAAAACTTGTAAGGGAAGCTTCTTGGAAATAATTTTTTAAAAATACATTCATGCCATATAAGTTAAAAAAACATTCTTCTCATACTTTTGTCGGAAAAGTCAAAATGTACCTCGTACGAAAAACTGAAAAAGATTCATTTCATATCTTTTACTAAAAACTCACCGAAGGGTAAAATTGGACTTAAACTATTGTATAAGGATATTAATATTACATATTTAGGAAACATGGATGTGGATGATAAAATACACCCCAGTCAATACCAAAGTATAAACAATCTCGGATAAAAATGAGATTGTGATGTTTTCCCTTACCTTAGGTCTGATTTGTTTCGTAAGTGTCTGAACATTCTGTATAATGACATAAATAATGTCATTGACTTATTACATATTCATACTCATTGTTCTGATTTGGTTCACTTACGACTTTATATTACCCTTTCTTTTGTAAATTCCATGTTAAAGAGTGTTTTGGGTAAAATCGTTTCATTTGTCGTCTGTGTTTTGACTTGTAATTATTCATATGATTACTTAGATCAGGATTACTTATTTCCAGAATATAAAACAATATTTATGTATAATATATATTTAGAGTATACATATATATAATAGATCAGTAAATGGAAATAAATACACCATTCATGGAGACGGTAGGCCTTACGTACGTATGAACGCTGTTTTCGTTTCCTTATTGAGTTGAATGGAATTAAGTAGAAGAAATACATATATATATACATAAATCCAGTATCATTATTATGTCATATATTTAATGATTACTTATTATATATACTTTATAATCATTCCTGAATGGTTGACGTGGAGAATGAATCTCATCGCGCCGTGGAGACGGTAGTCCGTACGTACGCACGAGCGATGATATCGTTCTCATGATCGTGGAATTATATTGGAGTGTATGTATACTATTTCAGAATCAATATCACTTTAAAATAATCATATATATTCATTATTTACACCATTATACCCATCCAGATAAGGTGGTGGTGGAAAATAGATTACACCACGGCGTGGAGACGGTATTTCGTACGTATGCACGGGCGGTGATTTCATTTTCCGTAGGATGGATAGATGGTGAAATAGGGTTGTTTCATACTTATAATAAAATATCAGTATATGAGTGATACTGATGTTATTACTTAATAATGAAAAAACTAAAGAAGAATAAGTGGAGGAAGAAATAATGTTGAAAGAATTGGTAACGGACATTACCTCTTCTTTGAAACGCCTCTTTAAGATCTCCTTTTAGGGAACTAAAATTGGTCTTTGAAGAAGATCAGGACCTATAGTATGTTTCTAGGGAATTGGAGAGGAGAAATTGGCAGGGTTTGGCCGATCTTGAAGTCTCAAAGTGGTGTGAGGAAGAGGGGGAGGAGGTTCCCTTTTATAAGGGAGGAGAGGGGCACCCTTGGAATAACTAAAAATATTATTTTATTATAAATCCAAATTCGGTTTTAAATAGATCCAAATTGATTTATTTCAAATCTAAGGTTGGGATGGGTTGAAATCATCTCATCCAATAGAATTTATACTAGTTTAGGTTACTATTGTAACCTTATCATTTATATTTAACTTTAAGTTAGATAATTTTACTTTTACAGTGTCTTTTTGTGTTCTTACACTATAAGGTTAATAAAAATACTATAACAAGCCAATAGAACCCCAAGTTGTTTATTATTAATATATATAACCTTATATAAGTCATTCGGCCGATCCTTATATTTTTAGGAATAAAATAACAATTAATAATATAATATTCGTTTTAAAAACTATTTTATGTCAATTTTGACACTATTTAGTAATTGGTTTTTTTAAAAATCATAACAGAATTATTAGTTCGAAAAAAGTTACTTAAATCAATATTAACATGTCATATTAACCTAGAAAATTAGTGTAATTCATAAAAAGTCTCAAATTATATTTATTTGGGTATTTATAACATCAATTATGTCAATATTTCATTATTGAGATAATTACTGCATTATATATGTGTCATAAATGAATTAAATTATATAACATCTAAAAATTACAAATAAACTATCATTACGTAGGAAATCTTTTTATCTTTCTAATTAATATTTATAGTTGAATTTATCTTATGTATAACCCTATATTAAAATGATATACTTATTAAACTTTGATTTTAACTATTTTAACCCTTCTTTAAATAAATTAATAACAAATGTCAAAATCTAATCCATGTGGGCCTAAATGGTCATATTTTATTCCTACGTTTGTTTTTGGTCGAATTACACTTGTCCAATAGAATTAGGCCATGTGTTATGATAATAATAATATCATTTTTACCCTTAATTACCCTATTTACTTTTAACCGTGGTAAATAAAAGTAAAAAGTTACTATTCAACAACAATTATTTTCATCTCATTGAACCAAATATTACTTACTGAAATCAACCGTGTCTCTCAGATTTTTGAAATTCCACTCATAGAAGCGGTAAAATTAACTTTTATGGAAAATTCATTTTTTTATCTACCACTTAGTGGTTTCACTATTTATCAAAAAAATGAAAGTTTCCAAAAAAATACCAGAAATTAGGCCTAAGCTATATTTGATATTATGAACTCAAAATTGATGTCTATTTTACCAAATTCAAAACATATCAGTTGCATTAATAAATTTAAAAAAATAATTCCCGTCGTCAAAACAAATAGCGCGTTCTTAAGAGATAATAACTATCAAAAGATTGACACTTGTTTATGTATGGTTTAACTGTGAAATTACATCCAATGAACTACATTGTATTAAATTGTAATAATATATTATAAATATACTTTAAAAACACTCAAATTAATAATTTATCACTATTAATTATTTCGATTAAAAATGTTGTTTTTAATTAAAATTTAGTAATTTTAACTATTCATCAGAAAATGAAAGTTATCCGAAAAGTACCAAAATTTTACCCTAAGTTAATTTCGATATTCCGAATCCAAAAATGAAGTCCATTTTGAAAAATAAAATTTTCAAAAATTCAAAAAGTGGATATTACTATTCATAACGGCTAGTTTTAATAATATTCTAATAGCATATCGTTGTTTAGTGAAACTCAGTTGCGTACTACACACGCTATCGAGGAACGTCGCGACTGTGTGTAATGCAAGAAAAGTCAAGGATGTGTGTTGTGAATGCTTCTTTTGGTGTAGCGTACAACACAAGAAATTAATGAAATTAAAAAGACTATTTTTCATAAAATCTCGGGGTGTTACATCCTTGATCAAGTTGACATCCACTAAACTCTCCTCTATAACATGCTTAAGAATGATGGGGTTATATGGATAACCATAGTTTTAGGATATAAATTTGATTTTATATAAATAGATTTGGTCATGAAAATTAAATAGCAATTAATGAAATTTATTTATTTATTTTATTATCAATATCCATGACTGCACATAAACAAACCACCCGATGCCAACAAGAACTATGTCACGCCATGTGTTAAACCCATATTCCATATTTAATGGAGGTCTCTGATTTCCCACATAAGAATCCATTCAGGTGTTATTAAATTATTTTAGGAAAACTATCTTTGTGTGGTATAACATATATAATATTATTATTATATCAATTCTAAGCCTCTCCAGGCCCTTGAATATATAATTGAATCAGATCCTAGTTTAAAAAATATTCCTTAAAATGTTCTGATGTTTTAAATGTCAAAACCATATTCATTACACAATGTTATGAAAAACCATGAAAATTTGATTGAATTTAAAATAGTAAGATAGAAATTTTATACTAAATACATTTTTGATATGTATAAATAAATCATACATTAATCTGATGTCGGATTAATCCATATTTTGGAATTTATGATTTCTAATTATTAGTATTTATTTTCAAATGAAAAATAACGCATATATGAGTCTAAAATGAATAAATGATCATCAATTTTGGTGAAAACATATGAATATGTTCTTTGATCTATTTATAATATGTATGAATCATCCACACATCAATTCCATACATAAATTTATTGGTATGATCTAATGTGTAATTAAATGTTTACATTGTTATTATAATGAGAAATCACCTAAATGTAGTTAAAATAGAATAAATGAATTCATATTGGTGTGAAAATTAAAGAGAATGCTTATCAATTAAATTATGATATGTAGGAATCAATTAAACATCAATGTAATTATTGGATTGTTTGGAATGTTCCCAATTACCATTTCACAATTATATTTTTATTAAGATGACATGACAACCAACAAAGGATCAAAACTTAATAAATTAATTTGGATTGATATGAAAATTTAGGATAATGAACCTCAAGTCATTTTTTTGTACATATCAGTTTTTCATCAATCTAATGTACGTATTTCATGGTATCATGGAATTAATGATTTCATATTATTAAGGATTATTCATAAATGGTATATCATCTATAATGGAGTAACAACTGTGAAAAAAATCATAGATTGGAATGAAAACATAGGAAAATTAATTTTGAGTCATTCCTGATCTTTAGGAACCAATTTCATGTTAATATAATACCTGAATTGCTCGGTATGATCGAATGTGTTGAGTAAATTCAATTTATTTTTTAAATTGGGAAATCACCAAATTTTGTTGAAAATAGACAAATGAATTATAATTAGAGTCAAATTTTAATATATGATTCATCATGTCAATTATGATATGTAGGTATCGAACACGTATCAATTTGGAAGTTATGATTTCTTGGAATGATCCAAAGTGACATTTAACATTTAGTTTTTTATTAAAATGAAAAATCACTAACTAAGGGGTTAAAACAAAACAAATGTGTTTGGAGCAGCCTAAAATATTTGGAAAACAATTCTCAAGGAATTTGTGATATTTCATAATTAATGACACATCAATCTTATGCATGAATTACATGGTATGGAGAATGTATGATTACATAGTATAATAGCTTATTTAAAAATTAAAAATCATTCATGAACGGTTAAAAACTGAGTAGAAGAGCTTGGATTAAGATGATAGTTTAAGAAAGTAATTTTTTATTGATTCTTTGTTTATAGGAATCAACCACCAATCCAATATCTTAATTGTATATTATAAAAAAATTAATTTTTAAAATCTAATATTTTTTATTATGGTTATAATTACAAAATAAATCTACACATTTGATATGAATTCTTCATTATACTGTTAAGATATTAATTATTTTATGATTTCTTATGTATTAAAAATGATTAACTGATTTTACTAGTCTATATGGATGGAATTAATTTGATTTTGATAATTTATATCATAATTAATTTTTTAATTTTTTCATGATTTTTCATTGTATGTACAATTTAACAATGATATATGAGGGGAATAGAAAACATTTTGTGTTGATTGTCTGGATGGCATTTTTTGTGTTTTATGACATGATTAACTTAATTTAATATATGTGTGAGTGAGAGGTAAAGGGTGATCACTTTTGGAAACCACCAACAATTGACATTAAATGACCATCCAATTGTGACTACTATTATCAAACACTTGATAGGTGATAAGGGGTAATAGAATCCACTTTTCGTAGTTTTATTTTCAATAATTCTAATAGTGGTTGAACAATAAGAAGATATTCATTATTAAAAACTAAAAAAATTATTCCCATTTTTTATAATAAGGTATTTTTTTGAAAAATAGATTTTTTAGAAAAATATATAAAAAATATAGTTGTTTAGAAATAACAGTAGAGTAAATTAAATAAAAGGTTTTTTAATTAAATATAAAATGTTTTCATATTTTTTGTTGTGTTTGTCTGAATCACTACCTCCAAAATAACATCCAAACTATAGTTTTTTTTTACGGATGGACTTTTAAACATGTTTAAAACATGATATAGTGATTTTTGGTTCCCCATTCTCTACAACAGTGAAATGTTGAAAGGATAGGTGATTGAGGGCTATATTGTGGACCCATCTAGGGGATCCTTCATTCTTTCTCAAAAGATTGGAATTATATTTTTGTGGAATCATATTACATTGAGGTGATTACTACCTTATGAAAGAAAGAGGATAATTTTCTATAATTTTTCCTCATTATTAGAAAGATTTGGTTACCAAGTGAATGATTCACAAAATGAAATTTTTTCTTTATCAAATGTGGAAGTAATATAGAGGCTCATCAATTGGTGCATTATGGGAAATCTTTGGATGATCATTGTAGGGTAGATATTTTCCTTATTAGATTTTTAGGTCTAGTGCTTATATTTAGTAATACATTATCTCTCTCATCTAAAAAACACCCATTTATTGAATTATATAGAGTTTATATAATTAGTACAAAATTAGATACATAAAAATAACTAATTAATATTTATTAACATTTAAAATTATTAATTTTCACTTCCATTTTTTTCATAAATATCTGTCAGAAAGAAAGAAATAAAAATATCTAATATATATAATTAATTGAGTAATGATAATTATTTAAAATAATAATTATGGATGATAATGAAATAATTACACACTAATTTGGGATACTTAATCCTTAAACTATTTAGTTTTTCAAAACCCTTATCGTTTTATAAATGGTTTATTTTTAATTATATTTCTGTAAACCTAGCATATCATATTTTTAAATACGAATTTATGTTTCTTAATCAATATTAATACATGTTTGTATTATAAAAATTTTAAAATTCCTTTTTATATTTAAAATATATAGATAAAAATATAAATAAAATTATTTTTTTATTTTATTCTTGTAAAAATAGATTTGATGAAATAAAATTATCTAAATTAATCATATTTACATTTAAAAATAATTTAATCATTTCATTATTATTTAATAATATATAATTTAAAATTACTAATTATTATTTTAATGGGGTAAAAGTTCTAGAATACCTGGTCAAATGCAAATAGAATGATAGACTAGTCCAAGGAAAAAGGTGATCAAACTAAAGGTAACAAACTCTCTTATGGTTTTATGATATACAATCACATTCATATTGTTTTTTATGATTTCTACATTGAGTCATATAATATGTGATTTACATAAGACTCACCTCTTTTAAAGTGTAATCAATTTTCACTCATAATGATTATGGTGTGCATTAATAGCCTTCATTACAAAGGTGAAAAATTAAAAAATTGTGTCGAATGTTGCATTATTTTTAAATGAATTTATAGATAAAAAGATATATGCCACTAAAATATTAGAGAATTATCAATGTACAACCACTATAAATAGTTTCTAAATATTTTGGGTGGACCTTTTTAGACTTTTTTTAAAACAGGTGCAAGTGATTTGTTGGTCAATGAGCATTCATGATTTCATTATTCAATTTCAGGTTTCCGTGTTTATTTAAACTGTTTTTACTTTGAATACATGAATATTTGACGTTTTGAATATTAATTAAACACCTTATAAAGTTTTTTTATTATGATATATGTCATTGATGTATTAAATTCATAGAGTATATGTCACATTGATGAGGTCTTAAAATCATCACACTATTATGAGAATCTTGAGGTACTATGAAAAAATTCTTAATATAGCTATATCAAAGGATAAGAGACTAATATATAACACAGAGTACATAATTTTTAATTTGAAAGTACTTGTAAGAGGATGACACTTATTCTGATTAAATTTGCACATGATAATCTCCATGATGAGTATTTTTGAAAAAATAACCACTAGTAAGAACAACGCATGTTTTGATGTAGTTGAATATTTGTATCTGCGATCATGCATAATGGTCCTTAGAATATAAGATTATCATTAATGTATGCAATGACTCGCACACATAGAATTACAAATTAAAACTAACACACTATATATTCGTGGGAAGTAGAGTACATTGCATGCATCATAAATGATATGTTATTAATGGATATGTCAAGAAGGATTTCTCTCATCCCTATTTATAAAAGTTGATATATCAGCACATTGATTAGAATAACTAGTAGAAAAACAACTTATAACATCGCATTTTTCACATTGGTTATCTAGAAATGATGTGAATATATGTGATTATTGATCTTCCACATTCTTCTTTACATTAGTGGACGTGGTAAATCCGTTTTCAAACAAGTTATAAGAAATATGATGTAAAATATTCATATTTGCTACTCATTCATGTCAGTTTTATAATTTAACTGATATGAATGACCATTTTTTGAAGTTCATTATAATATAACCGATGTGGAAACCTTTATTTTCGGGTCTGAAATATAATAAATGGCATTATATATCTTTTAAAATATTATGAATCAATGGAGGGTTCAATTCATGGTCTTATAATATCATGATGCATGTCTCATTTCTTTGTCTCATATGACTTAACACTCTTGTTTCTATGATCAGATGGTACAATTTTGCATTACGATTTTAATATATCCTCATGTTTTGTAACAACCCATGGTCTTATCAAATAATTTCATTTCAATCTATAATTATGTAGTCAAATTAATTATATATGTATAATGAAAAAATTGGAATTTATATAAATTATGAATGTTATACTGATGGAATAGTATCCTGACCTTAGGAATAGTAACCTAACGATTTGGAATAGTAATGTAACAACCTGAGATATTATGAGATATATTATTTTAAATTTATTTAATGTATTCTATTATACACTACACCAAGATTAGATTGTACTATACGCAACACCGTATTAGCATGTATTATACGCAACACTATTCTTGGCTCATGTTACTCACAAATTCAAGTTCGTTTTGTGGAAATTATTCTATGCAACATTAAGTATAGATTTTGGTTAATGTATAAATGAAATAAGTTTTGATTATGTTATGCGCAACACCAAACAAGGCTTTCACTGCACACAGCCCTAACATAGCTTTCATTACACGCAATCAAGACCTTCTTCGATAGCGTGTGTAGTACGCAATACCGAGTTTCACCAAACGAGATATTATTATAATATTATTATGAACTAGCCATTATGAATAGTAATACCCACTTTTTGAAATTTTATTAATTTTATCATTCAAAATGTACTTAATTTTTTGATTTGGAATATCTTAATTAGCCTAGGGTGAATTTTTGGTATTTTTCTGAAAACTAACAATTTTTGATGAATAGTGAAAACATTGGGTTACTATTTAAAAACATACTTTTTATTTTAATAATTATTTATATTATTTAAATTTATTTTAGGTCAAAATTGATACATAATACCTATATAATTTAATGTAATTCATTGGAGTTATTTTATAATAATTTTATATATAAAAAAAATTATTGAACTTTTCACCATCTTTTACCCACCTCCTAGGAGAGTTTGAAAATTTACCTAAAACTAAATTTTACCACTTCTGTGAGTGGAATTTCGAAAATCCAAGAGACCCGGTTAATATCGAGTAAAATGTGGTTTAATAAGAAAAAAATATTTTTTGGTGAATAGAAATTTTTTACTTTTATTTACCACGGTTAAAAGTAAATAGGGTAATTAAGGGTAAAAATGATATTATTATTTCCCTAAAACATGTCCTAATTCTATTGGATAAGTGTAATTCGACCAAAAACTAACTTAGGAATAAAATATTACCCTTTAGGTCCACTTGGATTAGATTAGGAAATTTATTATTATTTTACTTAAAGAATAATTAAAATTGTTAAAATCAAAGTTTAATAACGAAAACATTTTTAATAGAGTCATACATAAGATAAATTCGACTATAAATATTCATTCGAAAGGTAAAAGGATTTCCTACATTAAGGTATTTTATTTATAATTTATAGACATTAAATAAGTTAATTTATATATGACACAATGATGATGCAGTAATTACCTTATTAATGAAATATTACCATAATTGATGTTATAAATATCAAAATAAATGTAATTTTAGACTTTTTATGAATTCCACTAATTTTCTATGTTAATATTACATGTTAGTATTTATTTAATTAACTTTTTTCTAACTAATCATTCTTTTATGTTTTTCACAAAAATCAAGTACCCAATAGTGTCAAAATTGACATAAAATAGTTTTTAAAACAAGTATTATATTATTAATTGTTATTTCCTTCCTAAAAATCTATGGTTCGGTAAAATGACTTATATAAGAATATATATATTAATAATGAACCACTTGGGGTTATCTTGGCTTGCCATAGTAAGTTTATTAACCATATAGTGTAAGAAAACAAAATAACAGGGTAAAAGTTAAATAACTATTTATTTTTCAGATTTTTAATCAAAATTACCCTTTCTTTCATTCATAATGTAATATATATTTATTCACTTCTATGTAGAAAAAATATTATTTTATTAATAGTATATTTATTCAAGTATTATATCATTGTTGAGACGTTAAAATGATGAATAATTATTTACAACCCGATAAATATTATTTATTGTTTGAACATGTTGGAACACACAAGTAAATAATAATAATATTATTATAGGTATTTGAAATTATGTTTCTTAAATGATAGAATATTGTTTATGTCACAACATGAAATTAAACAATATTTTAATCTAAACACGAGCTCTACTAATAGACCATTACTTCTATTGTGTAGTGTTAATTGAAAATTTATAATTATTGCATACAATGAATCCTCTCTCTACTATTCCTTTTCTCCTTATATCTAGAATGAGAAATTAAAGAGATTCCATCAAGACCCAATGTCATGCGATCATAACAATAAACACATGATATTTAATTGACCACACTAGCACCCTAACATCGATTGAATTTTCATGAAGATGAAAGGAGAATTTTTGGATCACAGTTTCATGGATTCTACCCTTGGATCATCACAACACAATGAAAAAAATATAAAAGGGTCTCTCTAGATGATCAATAACATCACAGAAGTATGAAACCTAATTCAAAATAATCTATTTCTTTCGATATAAATAAATTTATTATAAAACTATCATTCAAGATCCTATATTGGGGATTCAAGAATCACAAATTAGAAAATTTTAAATTATCACGCCTTAAACTAAATTCTTTTGTTACCCCCTAAACCTTCAAGTTGTATTAGAGTGGTCACATTATAAATTTATAATTATTCATTTAATTGTTGATCTATGCATAATTGTGGATAATATTTCATTTCAAATTATTCATTCATTAATCTTATTTTAATTAAAATATTTCAGTGTATTATTCATATTTATCTAGAGATTTAAATTCTTAATGGTAAAAGGATAAATGATGAATGAAAGGTGCTCTCATTGGTTCTTTCAAATTATATGTGATTGTTTTGTACTTAGGTGCAGCAGAGTGGATGACCAAGGTTGTCTAAAAAAGAGACAGTAATTAAAAAAATTAAGGTTATATTCAAAATAAAATAATAGTAAATTAAATTAATATTTAAAAGTATGGGGATGTTTATCTTTTTCAAATATAGAATAAGTTTTATGGAAGAAGATTGTTTTTTTTATAAATGATGTTCAATTAAAAAAACAACAAGAAGATTCTTTTATAAAATATTTAGAAGGAGTAATCGATATAACTCTACCTATTCAATATTTTATTAATAATTATCATTTAAATTTATAATCACTTAATTATGATCCCTTAATATTTTAAATCCCAAACCCTATGAGAATTAAATTTACCACAAAGATTAAGTGGATTTAACCCTAGGCTATCTTCGACACATTCAATCACAATACCCTGCATTTATTGATGTTCTAAGGTTAGATTATTGTTAGAAGTAAATTAAGACACATTTACTCTTGAGAAATTAAAATTAATTGTGTTTAGGGATTATATTCAAATAGTACAAATTGATGCCGTATGGTTTTGAATTATCGATTAAGGTTGCCCTCTAATAATTCACATTATTCTTGACCTTGTGTGTTTTGTTTCAATTTTTGGATTTCATTATTAGTTTCAATTAAATTAGAAACCAAATTAATTGATTATATTTTTTGAATTAATGTATATCATTGATTAAAAAGAAATGAATTAAAAAGGATAGAGGTCGATTGATTACATGAAAAACTACACTTCCAAGGGCAGGGTAGTTATTATTTAAACGTTATTCAATTGCAATGGTTTAGAAAGTGTATAACCCAGTCTTGTTTCTACTATTCATTCCATCCCAATTAAGTAAAATATGATGATAAAAATAGCTAATATATAATATTTATTGAAATGAAATTAAAACTACCAGCATGAAAACAATGAAGGACAATGTGGAGGTGGGAGAGGAGAGCCTTCTTGGAAGAGAACTACGCATAATGTATTACTTCTTCCAAGAGGATTGAAATGATTCTAGGATCCAACATTTCGTCCACACCTTCCCAAAACCTCTACCAACCATCACAAAGAGTGAAAACACTAATTTATAGAGTGGTGGGGAGGCTTGGATCAATGTTGTTTCAAGTGTGAATGGTGAATCTCGTCCAAATATTTTAATCCAACTTGAACCACACATTTGACCTAAAAAAATGGGTACAAGATGTTCTTTAAAAATAATTATTTGTGTATAATTAGGCTGGATATCTCCTCTCAAAATTTGGGCCCAATCGAATCACTTATGAAGAATATATGTCCCCGACACTATAGTGATGTCCAATCTGGTGGGACAAGAACACCTTTGACATCATGGTCCATTTAGTCCAACCAAACGCACAATTTAGCTCCAATGTAATGAACAAAAGTTTTATCCCAATAAGTCAGAAACATAGTTACAGAATTTTAATTTCATATAATAAATATAAAAGTGTTTTTCCCCAAAATATTATAGTGCATTATAAAGGCCAAAACTGGAATTTCCATAAAATTTTCAAATGAACGATATAATAAAAAATATTTTATAAATTAAGATATTTTACACAATGTGTGGATCTTTTATCATTTATTTTCAATAAAATATTAAATAAAAATATGTTTTTTCAACTCCCCAACACTTAACCTTTTGAAATCTTGGGAGAAACCCCATATCATGTATTCGATAAAATTGTGACACGGTATGCATATTCATATTTCTCAATTCATAGTGAAAATACCGGAAAATTATGAATCCTATCAAGAGTAAATATCAATAAATATTAAAATCATTGTCTCCTAAATTTAGTCAAAACAATGTACAGTGATATTCATAGCACTAATCATTGAAAAACAAGTCATGGGTCTACCATGCCACTAATTCTCCACGAGTGTTTGTTCCAACCATTACAAGATCATAAATCCACCCTTTATTTAGTATATTTAGGTCATGCAAAACCATTATTCTTACCTGGTTTAATTCACCAAACCTTATCTACATTCCTTTGCAATCAAATTTCAATACCCACTCACTTATGCATTCTAGAAAGTCACATCTTGAAATCGCAATCTATATAACCCCATATGATGTACATTTCATCACTCCCCTTATTTATTAATTTTTTTATTATTTTTTTAATATGCACTCAAAAAAATCTCAGACTCAAATCTCAACCCATTTTTATCTCTGCGCATCACTAATTGTAATAGTTATAATAAGTTCTAATGTCAATGATGAGTGGTTTTTTGACCTGTCCAAGACATAAGCCATATTTGTTTTAAGGGCGTACAAGTGTCGGATAACAGGTGCTCACACATAGGTCAATTTTGTATAGTAATGAAACTGATCAGAAGAAAAATGAACGTATGGATCATCCAATGAATTTTTTTACCTAACTTAACTATACCATTAATTGAGTAGGAAAAATTTTACATGTCATATTTGAGTGAAAATATATGTAGAGAAATATATAACAAAATTTACTTAGAGAAAAATATTAAAAATAATGATTTCAAAATATAAGAGGATTTATAATGACAGAACCATTCATATCATCGATGACTTCAATTGTTATAAAAATATACCCTTTTGACGAAATCATACATATGCTTATAATTAGACCAATGAATTTTGAAAACATGATTTTTCCATATGTTTCACATGAGAATGTTACATGATATATATTTATTTATTTATTTTTTTTTGAAAATTTTAGCCAAATATGTAACAAAAAATACACACAAAACACACAAATGTAAATCCTAAATATCTACCACAAAATTGTTTACCCTCCCCACACATAAATTATTATATTCTGCTTAATGTTAACTTATGAGATCATATATGCACAAGAAATGTGTAATTTTAGAAGGACAAAGAATATAAAAGTGAAATTGTTAGGAACGACTTGATATGCTCATGTGATGATGGGGTCATGCAATGTGCTGAAATCCACTGCATCGGTTGGAAGTCCATCATTGTATTTCTTCAAACGTTCCCCACTGACTTTAAATCAATTTCTAGTTTCCTCTTGTGTGATCTCCACTGCACCATAAGGAAAAACATTAGATACAATATATGGACCTAACCATATGTAACACAACTTACCAGACATCATCTTCACCCATGAACTATATAGAAGGACATTCCATCCAATATGAAACTCCCTTTTTTGGATCATTTTTTCATGAGCAGCTTGGGATCCTTCCATGTAGATCCCTGAGTTCTCATATGAAGATTATCAAATCTCCTCATTCTCTTGAATTTTCTGCTTCCGTTGAATTCAATTTTGGGTTAAATCCATGATTCATTTCTTTATTACCCAATAATCATGATGCTCAACATCCACAGGTAGATGGAAGGATTTACAAAAAAAATCCAAAATGGGGACATACCGATAAGAGTTTTGTATGTTGTCTTATGTGCCCATAGCGCATCATCCAAGCGCTTGCTCTAATCCTTCCTATTTAGCTGCACAGTTTTCTAAAAATTTTGTTCCAACTCCATATTTTAAACTACATCTTGACCATTTGTTTGGGGGTATTATGGTGTTGATTTTTTCTGTCACCTAAATATTTCAAAGGAGGGAATCCAAATTCTGATTACATATGTGTGTCCCTTGGCCATTGACGATAGCCTTTGGTACTCCAAACCTACATAAAAATATCTTCCAGTACAAAGTCCCATACAAAATGAGAATAATCAGTATAGATGGCCTTATCCGCTACCCATTTACTCACATAATCAATAGAAACCAAAATATACAGAAAACCAAATGAACTAAGAAAAGGACCCCAAAAATCCAAGCCCCATACATAAAAAATCTAACATAATAATATAGGTTGTTGGGGAATCTCGTGTCTCCTAGAAATGTTACCAGTGTGTTGGAAATGTGAGAATGGCTTACAAAAAACTTGAGCATCATAGAATAAACTAGTCCAACACAATCCAAATTTCAAAACATTCATATCTATCCATTGGGGTCCAAAGTGTCCACTACAAGAATGTGTGCAACAAAATTGTAGAACAAACTCAAACTCATGATCAGGAATAAACCTCTTAAAAACATGGTCACTAAACATATGCCATAAGTAGGGATCATCCCACAAATAAGATCTGGACTCACTCTTTAACATTTGGACATGATGTTTCTTAAAATTTTCAGTAATTTCATAGGAAACAAGGTAGTTATCAAAATTATCATACTAAGGATATGTACTTGAGATGGAATAAGATGTTTTTCAGGGAAAGTGTCTTGATGTGGTACCTTGTTCAAGGTGTCATCCTCTAGTGTGTGAATAATCCAAAACATGTGGTCCACCACATGATTTGATATCCCTTTTTTCCTTTATCTTAATGTCCAATTCCTCAAGAAGGATCATTTATTGGATTATCATGGGCATTACATCTGGATTCATAAAGAGGTACCTCAGAGCTACATAGTCAAAAAAAGCTACTTTAGAGCCCAATAAATATGAAAGGAAATTATCTAAAGAAAATATAATATAATGATAATCATTTTATGTGGTTGTGTAGTTTTATTTGGATGAATTCAGTGTTCTCTGTGCATAGACAATCACATATGAGCATCCCTCCACCCTATGAGATAAGACAGATCTTACCGCGAAGTTGGAGGCGTCACACAAAATCTCAAAAGGAACTTACATAGAGTGGTCAGAAATTTATTTATCTCTTCGAAGGATGTCCTAAAGGAATCATCAAACACAAAATCAGAGTCATATTGAAGTAATCGTGACATTGTAAGAGCCATCATACTAAAATATTTGATGAAGCGCCGATAAAATCATTCATGCCATAGGAAAGATCTAACATCACACACACATGAAGGATAGGGTAAGGATAAAATAATTTATACCTTAGATATATCATCCTCTATACCGTGTTTTGAAACTACATGCTCTAAGAAATTACATTATCTACCATGAAATGACACTTTTCAATGTTTAAGACCATATTATTCTCAATACAATGATTCAAAACATTTACCAAACTAGAGGCCAAATAATCAAATATAGACCCATTCCTTATAAAATCATCCATGAATACCTCCAGGTTGGTCTTAATAAAATCAAAAAAATACTCACCATTCATATCTAGAAGGTACCTGAAGCATTTCAAAGTCAAAATGGCATCATTGGATAGAGAATCATACCAAATGGACCCGTGAATATTGTCTTCTCCAAATCCTTTGATCAATAAGAACCACCAAATATCTAGAAAATAAATCCATGAAACAATAATGTGTCTTCCCAACTATTCTATAAAGAATTTTATCAATAAATAGGAGAGATAAATGGTCCTTGATAGTGGACTGATTTAGTTTCCTATAAAATAGACAAAAACACCAACTATTTTGCACCCCCATTGGAACTAACTCATCTTTCTCATTTTTAATAACAGTAACATCAATTCTCTTAGTTCCAACCAAAATAAGACTGCCCCATTGGTAATATGAAATGGAAGAAATTGTACCTTCCTCTAGCAATCATTCAACTTCTTTTTTACAACTTCCAAAAGTTTTGTATTCACTCTCTTTTGTGGCTACCTAACCAGTTTATCCGCATCCTCAAAATAATCTTATGCATGTAAATGGAGGGGCTAATACCTGATATGTCAGCCCAAGTCCACCTAATTTCCTTAACGTTCTTCCTCAAAAGATTCAAAATTTTATTTCATGATAAAAAGGGAGATTATTAGAAATGATAATAGGTAATTTATCACAACTTGAAAAGTATGAGTATTTGAGAGAAGGTGGAAATATCATGAGTTCTTGTGTAGTGGGGTGATGTATGGATGGAAAAATTGGGGGAACTGAAATATGTGCACAATGAACATCAGTATCAGAATTTACACCATCAAAACCATAGAGTAAAGAATTAAACCCATCATCATACTCAACAACCGTGTCATAATCAGAGTGAACATTATCAAAATCAGAATATAAATCCATATCAAAATCAAATATAAGAGAGTCTTGAGCATTTGAAATCGGTGTGGATGTAGTTTTAGACATAAATCTAGAACCAATAATCAAAATCTTCCTAAGAATAGGTCAATGAAATACATTGGGTTTTTTATTTGGGGGTTCGAAAGGGGAGATAACAAATGTTGAATGGTCCTCTGAGGGGAACATCATGGTGTCCATAACATTAAATATAAAAAATTAATCTCCAAAATCCATGGCAATGTTCCCTCATTGAAATTTATGATAGTTTTTTCATATTTGAGGAAGGTCCTACCTAAAATAATGGGTGCAAGATAACTTACAAGATTATCCTCCATGTTAAGAACATAGAAATATGCAAGGAAGATCCTTTCTCTTACCAAAACAAGTACATCCTCTAGGACTCCTGCTGGATATATTGAAGCTCTATTCACAAAATTCACCAATACTTTTGTGTGATTCAACTCAGAAAACTATAATGAAAAAAATAGAGTGAGGCATTAAATTTATTGAAGATTCTAAATCACATAAAACAACAGAATAGTGTAACTCCCCTATGGTGAATGTGATATTAAATAACCCCAGATCCTTTCACTTTTTTGGAATTCCTATTGTAGGTGTAATAAGTATAGAAACATTCCTTCCATGATTGATCCTTTTATTTCCTCGATCCATATTTTATTGGTATAATGTTATTTTAACAATTTGTCATACCGTGGTATTTTTTTAGTAGCTTCAAGTAAAGGCATGTTAATATCCACATACTTTAATGCATCCAAAACCTCTTTTTGCATTAACATTTCAGATATAATTTTGGTTTGAAAAACTCTATTTGGAAAAGGAAGGGGTTTAGGAGGAACACCATTAATCATTTTCTTACCTTTATCTTTATCCTTGGGTTTCACATTAACTGGTTTTGAATGGGGATTCTCTGAATTTTAGGTGTATCCTAGTCGGATGATAGGTGCATATGGATCAATTTTTGCTTCATACATCTCAATGTTATGGAACTAATATTCCCCTTGGGATTTGGATAAGGTTGGGAAGGTATATTTTCTGAGGTCTTACATACGAGTTCATGGAGGGCGGTGGCAATATGGCTCATTTGACTCTTAAACTCTCTCAGCACCAAACCTTGACTCATCAACTCATTCTATTGATTAGGAACAATTTTCATAAAAATAACATTAGTGTTAGAATCTACCTTGGGTGGGGGATTCCCTTGTTCCTGGCTTATTGATGAATGGGCTTCAAATCTCTATTGGGGTTGTTGGGAACCCTGCTGGTAAGGTGGAGACAACTGTATTGTTTTGTTGAAAAGGGGGGCCTTTGTTGTTGTCCAGAGCCATACCTCATGTCTAATTGATCCTGCCACCCATTCTTGTATGTTGGAGAAAAGGACTGAAGCGTATTTTGGGGATATGTTTTTTTTCTGCTAATATGCCCTCCCTAGAAACACTGCTGCACAATCATTTGTTTCTTATAGTTGGAGGCAATAGTCAGTTGGCTGGATTAACTCAGAGAAAATGCCATAAGGATTTGAAAGAGGGGGTTGGAATGTCTTTTTGGAAAATAAAATCTATCTCACAATAGTTGTAAAATCATCTAACTTGGTATAAATAAATTGAATTTCAAGATATGATGGACTTACATGTTGTACTCCCATGACATGTGGTGTAACTCAATCACCAAGTTATTTGGAGTTTTGACATATCTTGTCAATCTATAGAAGTTTCATCATGTGATATGGGAATGCACGTCATTTGATTTGATCTTTAGAAACATTTCTTGGTTTTAAGGTTTAGCAAATCACATTGAATTCTTTTAAATGTTTTGTTGTATCCACACCAGATAATCCATCAATATTTTTTAAGAATATGAATTAACCAAGATTTCAGTTCAACGTCTTATTAGATAATTGGGTACGCAATACAATTTGGTTGATAGTTAATATCAGTTTCAACCATTTATTTAATGGTTCTATTAAATTAATTTTTATTTGTTTTCATCTACTGTTTCTTGTTTTATGTTCGAATTAGAAGTCTTTCCAATTTCAATGTTCATAGAGTGGAGCAATTCTCCTACTGGTTGAATGATGAAACTTCCCATAAAGTGAGAATGTCTGATTCAAGATTGAAGGCTAAATTCAATCATAGGGACACGATCTAAAAGATCCTAAGTATTATTTCCTATCATAAATAAAATAAAAATGAAAAAAAGGAAAGTGGACTGTAGTAAAATAAAAATGATAAGTTTGAGTTGATGGTCCAAAAAGAATAATAAGAAAATAAAAGAAGAAAAAAATTCAGATTTGGAAAAGAAGGACGAAAGAAGAGAAAAAGATAAGGAACTGTAAAATAAAATAAATAACTTTAATTATTTGAAATAATTTCTTTCCTTCTTGGAAATTAAGATAATTTTAAAGGTGTTTTCATGGGCACTTTAAAATGATTTGTGACTGTTGAGTACATAGGTGCAGTAGAGTGTCTGACCAATGTCATCTCTCAAAGAGGAAGTAATTAAAACAACTTCATTAAGGTATTTTGAAAATAAAAATAAAAGTAAATAAAAATACTAATTATAAGGATGGGTTTTTTTATCATTTATAAATCAATAATATGTTTTCGGGAACAAGATTGTATATTTATTTTCTTTTCAAATGATGTTCGATTAAAATTACACAATAAGAAGATGTTTTTTTAGAAAATATTTAAATGGATTAATTGATCTAACTCAACCTATTAAATCATTTATTAATAAATATCATTTAAATTAATATCCACTTAATTATTATCCCTTAATTTTTCAAATCCTGAACTCTATGAGAATTAACTTTACCACAAAGATGGAGTGAATTTAACACTAGGCTAACATTAGAACATGCAATCACAACACCCAACTTTGATTGATGTTCTAAGTTTAGATTATGGTTAGTGGTAAATTTAGGCACATTTACACTCTAGAAATTATAATTAATTGTGTTTAGTTATTATATTTTAACACTATAAATTGACCACATATGGTTTTGTATTACCGATTAAGGTTGCGCTTTCGCAATTCACACAATACCAGACCTCGTGTGGGTTGTGTTAACTTTTCAATTGATTTCTTAGTTTCAATTAAATTAAAAACACAATTAATTGATCATATTATTTGAATTATATAATATCATTTATTCAAAATAAATGAATGAAATAGGATAGAGGTCGATCGATTACTAAAAAACTACTCTTCCATGGGGGGTGTATTCATCGTAGAAATGTTATGCAAGTGAAATGGTTTTGAAAGGGTATAAACAAATAATGTTTCTAATCTTAATTAAATCTCATATAAGAAAAATATAATTATATAAATATATTAATATAGAATAAATATTGTAGAAAATTTCAAATTACAAGCATGAAAATATTGAAATACAAAGTGGAGGTGGGAGAGGAGATCCTTCTTGGAAGAGATCTATGCATAAATACTTACTTATTACAAGAGGATTGAAATTATTATAGGGTCCATAATTTCATCCACACCTTCCTAGAACATTGATAAACCATCCCAAAGAGTGAAAACAATAATTTATATAGTGGTGGGAGGATAGGTTGAAGGTGGTTTCAAGTGTGAATGTAGAATCTCGACCAAATATTTTAATCCTACTTGGACAACCCATTTGACCTTCCAAACGCGTGAACTAGAAGTTCTTATAGAAGAAGGATTTTCTCATAATTGGGTTTTTGAGATTCTCTCTAAATGTGGACCCAATACAAGATCTTTTAAAGATGATATGGCCCAAACACTAAAGTGATGTCCAATCTGGAGGGTCCACCCAACTTTGACTTCTTTGTCTATTTAGTCCAACCAAATTCACGATTTAGCTCCAATTTACTGAACAAATGTTGTATGCCATTATTCTAGGAACATAGTTACAAAATTTCAAGTTCAAACAATAAATAAAAAATATTTGTATTTTAAATACTACAGTGAACTATAATGGCTAAAACTGGAATTGTCATCAAATTTTCAAATGAATGATCTAATCCAAAATATTTTATAAATAAATATATATAACATAATGTAGGGAAATTTTAATGTTTATTATCAATAAAATTTTCAATAAAAATGTTTTTTATCAATGAAAAACTTAAATTATCATCAAGGAAATCTAAATGTTTTTCTAGTAAGATAGGTTTACATGACATGTATCCAAACTACATGTTGTGTACCCTAGTTCGCTACACTTAGAAATGTCATGGGATGCATGAAATACCACTCAATAATTAGTTGCAGTTTAGTTATTGTAAACCATGTGTAGAATTAGCATTCCTGTAAAATGATGCGCTTGATAACACATTTTGTAGTTGGTGTGCACGATGTATAGTTTTCTTGGGTTAGAGGTGAAATTCCTGGAATTTATGTGGTCATCATTGATAGTCTAATCAAGTGATACTGATAGATAGAAGGCTTTATGATATAAAAGGTGTATTTGCAGTGTACATGGTGTGTTGTTCATCAATTATCTCATTCTAAGAACACATTAATCCACTCAGTTTGAAAATTAGACACACACCATTAAAAGATACAAGACATGTTTCTAGTCTGTACACTTTTTTTAGTCTCTCAGCCGATAACACATTATTTTTCTAATAAGGATGCATGAGCGTGATAAATTCAGATAATAAATAATTTAACAGTCATGTACACGCCTTGTTCCCCATAATTTGTGGAAGACCCCAATCTTCTCATTTTTCTGAAATCGATATTCAAGTTTGAAATCAACTTTCTTCTTGGAAGGGTAAATATCTTTCTATGGCAGCTATTTTTAAATCTACTATTTTCTCTAAAATGGTTTCCACTATGATGGTCTAAATGTTACATGTTGGTCTTATTAAAAAAATATTTACATCTATAAATTTTCTTGTTTGAATAGGAAGCATGGTGGATAGGAAACATGTCACCAAACCATGGTTAAATTGTTTCAAACACATTGATAAAAGATGATTTGGAATTTAAATAATAAACACTTTAATGAGGCTCTTCAAGCCATGATCACTTAGTATCTTTTCATAATAAATCTAATTTTCCTATCTTCCTTAAAAATATATTTCATGAAAAACTCAATAATAGAAACTCATATTTTCTCACCTCTCTTATCTAGATATCCATAAAACAATATTTTTCACCCATTGTGAATAACGCCAGGTGGATGGTCTCTAGGGGCTCCTTAATGAATTTTTTTTTGGATAACCAGACAAACACTGCTTTAATATCCAGAATTTCTTATGACCAAAGTCCTGATAAAACCAACCTTTATATCAGATATTTCCTCTGCTCCCAAAAATGTTCATATTTCAGACCCCATCATCAATGTCATTGATATATGTTCATTCTCTATCACCGATGACTTCTTAGTATAGGAAACTTCCCAAAATGGCCTACTTAATTCAAAAAACTATTACAACCACTAGTTATGTATGTTTGAAAGTTATTTTGGGTGGATAATGATATTTTAAAATCCTATGATAAAACACTAAATATGTACTCTTATCTGGAATCTTTCTCACAACAGGATCCCCAAAGATGATCACCTTCAATCGTATGGTATTTTTCTCTACTCAAAATACAGTCTCTACAATAAACAAATAGAAGATACCAATTATCTCTTTATTTATTCTGTCATTGCTTCTTATCATTGGAATTATATTTTTTACATTTTTTACTATTAGTGGTTGACAGATGACACTGTCAATTCTCAATTAAAGAGATGTGCAGATATGGGCAATTCTCAGCAGATTTAGAAAAATTTCCTTTCTATTGTCACTAAGCTTCACCATGTGATATGGTCTGATAGAAATGATATTATTCATAATTAAATTCCATTCAGTCATAATACATGGTGAATGTAGATTCTCATTGCCATACGTGAAGCTACTTCGATCCAAAAGGGACATTGCAACAACAAAGCGCAAAACTTTGGCATTCTGTGATGACTCTGTATTGATGGAAATTATTTCCATCCTTGGTGCACTTTTGATATCTTTTGGAACGCCCCTCTCTCGGGTTAGGTAAAAGTTAATTTTGATGGTTCTTCCAAATAAAATCTGGGTCCTGTGGGTTGTGGTTCTTTCGATAGGAATCATGCTTGTCAGATCCTTGGATGCTCTTATGGTAGCTGTGGAATTACTCCTTCACTAGAATCAGAAATGATTATTATGATTCATGCCATCAATTTGTCCAAACAACATGGTTGGAGAAAGCTTTTGTTTGAGAGTTACTCAACCACACTATGCAAGCAATTTGGAATGGTGTGATATATCTTTCTTGGTCGATCACCACCTCCTAGATGTGTTTTATTTTCACTCTTCTTGACATAAACCAAATAATCACTCATATATATCGGGAACATAATATGATTTTTAATGGCCTTGTGAATAAGTGGGATAATCAAGATATTACCTGGATTTATGACCTTTCTACTGTTCTACTTCCCTTTCATAACAATGATTGTAATATATTTCCACATTTAGAATATTGTAACCTTTTTTTAAAATAATTTTTCCTTGTTATTCGGGCCATACACCACATTCATCAAAAAAAATTCATGTACACACCTTGTAGTTTGGAAGAGTTACATGCCGAATACCAATAAGTTTACCCTAGATACATAGAAATTGAGAAACATGTCATGTAACTAGACAATACAGACAGTGTAGTATCCCATTAATAGAAAAAATAAAAAATTAAATTAAATTCCATAATTTCAATATAAAAACATTTTTAATGATTTATAGAATATATTTGTTTAATAATTTAATATTTGATTTAATATTTTAAATGCTAAAATTAATTTTTAAAATATATTTTTTATTATTGGTTTCCCAATTTATTTCAATGAATTAAATTAATGATGGGTATCTCAAAATGGGTTCAGATTATCACTAAGAAGAAAAGAATTACGTAATCAATTAATTTATTAATTTAATTGTTCTTATCATAATAAAAAAAGATACAATAAGGAAATAAATTTAGCCATTTAATTTTTCATATTTTTTGTATGTATGACTGGTCATGAGATAGACCAAGCCCAATGTTTGTGTTGAAATTTATTTAATATAATTTATATCATGATGTTATAATTATTTAATATTAAATTAATATGATGGACAATGAGTTATCGCTCCATGAAATATTATGTAGGACCAATCCATGGTAATTTATATAATCCCCTTTAACCAATAATTTTATTCCCCTCACCTCAATGTGATTTATAAGAACATGTAATTAATGGAACATGCCAATACATATAAAGACATATCAAGGAGGAACCAAGATGAAATTAAATAAGGTGATTCAAATGTGTACATGTGGAACATTCTTAGCCATTCCAATAAGGAAAAAAGAGTTATTCCCCTAGGTAATAAGATGATTTATTTTCCACTCAATAAATCAAGTGTTATATAAGCTCATGATCAGGTAATTTATATTATTTATTTAATTTTATTTATACATTAGGTATTTTATATATACAAGTCCAAAATCACATAGAGAAACAGATTAGTGTTTGAAGATAAAATTTATAAAAATATATTTTACAGAAATTTTTAATCCAATATGGTTGATTGATTAAGTAAAATCCATATAATATTAAAACCATATGTAAAATATAAAACAAGATGAAATTTATGAATAATAAATAAAATCACTCAAATATATTTTATGTAAAACTTGACCATACTTTAATTGATTACGAATGAAACTAAGAGAATTAAGTATTTGAAAATCACTTATAGGGACACTTACTTTTGGATGGAGTGTTCTTATGAAGGTTTTTGGTTTAATTAACCTTTTTACATCAAAATGAGTAACCCTTTCAAGACATGGTGAAATTTAGAGGCATGTGTCTAGGATATACAATCCATAATTTTAGGATAAGAGAGTCCACTCAATGGATCAAGGAGATTCAATCCCATAGTTGAAAAATACCTTCCTTCCAAGATATCATCAATGACCTTGACCAACCCTTGTTGGGGTGATGTTAAGGGGATTGTGGATCCTTCCACTAGAATGTCCTATCGACTATAAATTTTGAGTTCAATGGTGAGGGATATTATTACATGATAAAATTGTCGTAGATTTTATAAAATAAATTATTTTACTATATCTCACATAAATTACAATCAAGAAAATTAGGAACAATATTCTATTTTAAATATTAGAACAAATGGAAAGATCTTCACCAACACTATCCCATCGATCAATTTTGGAATAGAACCATATCCTCTCTGGTAGAATTTTTTATGAGTGGTTATGATGACATTATGTTATTTCACTCCATGAATGAAAATTTTATGTGTTATAATCCTCAATTCTTGTTCCTCTTTCTATGGAGGTGAGTGATGAAGTTTATTCAATCTAGAGGAAGCTTTTAAATGACATGGTCGATATCTAATGTTTGATTCTTTTATCTTTTTATGGTGAGATAATGATGTATCACAAAAACATTGATGATTATAGCATGATTGAAAGCCTCCATAGTTTTTATAAATATACATATAGATATGAAAAAATGTAGATCATTAAGTAACTCTTTTAGAGTATGCTTTCATAGGGTGCACCAATTGGGCCTCATGTAGTCAAGCACATTGGCAACATTGAGTGGCTAACGGTTCAAGTGATTAAACTCTCTAAAAAGCTACACACTAATCTCATTCTCACATCAACCCCTCATAGTATGTCCACGATTGTTATACATCTTAACAAGATCAATTTTGAGAGTAATTTGTCAAATCTTATCACTCTTATTCCCTAAGTAGATAGTCATATGATGTGAAAAAAACCATTATTCTTTCTATTGAATATTAGGAATGGGATAGAGAAGAGATCTATGTCCAATGATTATTCAGAAATTTCCAAGAAGAGGAATATAGAGGTAAAAGTAATGAAAAAAAGACGTTTTTTATTTCAAATGTGGCAAAAAGATCCACTAGAATTAAAACTACACCCATCCAAATAAGAATGGGAAAGCATCAGGTGAATTTTTCATATGGTGAAATTTATTTTTTAAAACAAATTTGGTTCTTGATACCAATTTTGGTGCTCACATATATATTAAAATATATGAACCAATTAGAATCTGTAATATTTGCAAGGGGGAGTCATATATATGAGCATCCAAAAAACATAAATTTACTTTGGTAGTTATTGAGGACTACCACCTCATGATTTCGACTAGAATGATCATGGTTTTGAATGGTCTTTATTATATAACATCCATTACTAAATAATTTATATCTATATCCATACATCATAAGTATGGATTTATTTTCATGTTTAGAAATAAATGTTTCTTCTTGTAAAATTATTACATTTTAATGGAAGGATACATTTAAATATTAGTCTTTCTGAATTGGATTACACAAACCAACTATTGGAAATCGATAATGGGAATACTTTACATGACTAATACCACACCCAAATATAATATCAACAACTAGGTCCTTTAGAAAAACATAGCAAGTCTAAATTTAGTCAAGATAGATATTTAGATTATACTGAACAAAAACTACCTGGTATATGCCACAAATGTTTACAAGGAAAAATGACAAAGCCTTATTTATTGGAAAAGGTAAAGGGGAGACATATTTTCTTAGATTATATCATAACAATGTCTGTAGAACATTTCTTATCATAGAAAGGGGTGGATAGTCATACTTAACAATTTTTATTGATGACATTAGTATATATTGATATGTCCACTTAATGAGGTGAAAGAAAAATGTCTTTGACAAATTTAAGGAATACGATAATGATGTTGAGAACTAGCCCGGTAATATGATTTAGAAACAACACAAACTATGGTAGAAAATGACGTAATCAACACTTCATTTTTTATTTATTATATTTTTACATTTTATCTGGACTCACTCTTCCTAATAAACATTAATGGAATTGTGAAAGTGAAAGGTGGAAGAACACCTTGTTGGACATGTGGGATCAATGACGAGACATGAAAGTCATCCATTATTTGTTTGGGGATATGCTTTATCAATACAAGCACACATACAAAAACAAGTAATAAATAAAACAATAAATGGTATTATATATTTATTTTGGAGTGGAGTAAATACCATATAGTATGATTTAATGGACTGGGGAAGAAAAGTGTTTGTTATGTCCTCTTCAGGTAATAAATTTTCAATATAAGGCACAATGTATTCCTTTATAGGATACCACAAATAATCAAGAAGTATTGACTATAATAACCCTTAAAGAAGTATATAGTGAAATGAAACACAATATTCCTTTAGAGGTAGTACATATCTAAAAGGGATATTAGGAGTGATATAAAATTCAATGGAGTTGAGGCTCAAGGTACACAGGAGTTGTTATTAGAAAAAATTCCTCAAATCCCCATGGAAGAAAATGTTGTTCTAGAGACACAAGAACTACATATGAGTACAAGATAGGTTAGAGATATATAATGTTATGGTTTTCTAGTCATTGAGGATAGTGATTAATTATTAGTTGATAATAGTGATCCTATAACCTACATGGGGGTGTTAAATGGAAAACATGTTTCTAAGTGTCATGAATCTATGAATTTTGAAATGGATTCCACAATCAATAACCAATTAGGTATTTTTTAGATCTTCCAGTGGATTTATTTCTTATTGGTTGAAATGGTTATCAATGAAAAAAATATCCATGGAAGGAAAATTTAGTATGCATTTGGAAAGACTGGTTACAAAAGTTTTTAAACCACATCGATTCATTAAATAAGATGCAATATTTCCACCAGTTTCCATGTTAAAATCCATCATAAATATTCATTTCATTACAAACATCAATGATTAAGAGATTTGGGAAATGGATTTTATTTTATAATTCCTTAACGTGAACCTTATAGAATATTTTTTACAAAACAACCCGAAGGGTTTTTGACTCAAAAGGATTCTAATAAATATACAAATTTCAGAATTTCATTTATGGATTAAATCAAGCCTCTAGGTCATGGAATATTTATTTTGAGGAGGCCATAATTAAATTCAAATTGATAATGAAAGTACGTGATACATGTTTTTGTAAATGGTTTAGTGGGAGTACATTCATTTTCTTATTAGTATATGTCAATCTCATATTACATATAGGAAATGAAACACCAGTCTTACACACTATTAAGTATTCGTTGAAGAAATGATTATATATGATGGAATTAAGTGAAAAAACATATATTCTTGGGATTAAGATCCATTGGGATAGATTAAAGAGACCAATAGGCCTATGTTAATGAACATATATTGGAAAGATATTGTAGATATTCAATATAGAAAAATACATGAATGTATTCTTTTCAATGTCACATGAAATTCACCATTTTTAGAAAATGAGTCCTCAGAAATAAGTGGAATGAAGTAGAATGGAAAATAATTAATATGCCTTAGAGATTGAATTTGTCATTTATTCTATGCTATGTACTATTCTATAAGTTTCTTTATGAATTGAGTGTGGTATGTAGATATCAAGATGATCCAGGTTACCACCATTGAACCATAGTCAAGACTATACATAAGTATCTAAGACATACTAAGGATTTGTTCACTGTAACACCCCGATCTTCCACGGTACGCTTCTCTTTGAATAATACAGTAGCATGTGTTGTGCGCAACTTCGAGTTCTAACACACACCACGACCAATCAAAGTAGCCGTTATGAATAGTAATACCTAATTTTTAAAATTTTAGAAATTTCATCTCTCAAAATTGACTACCTTTTTGGATTCAGAGTATCGAATTTAGCCTAAGGTAAAATTTTGGTACTTTTCAGATAACTTTAATATTTTTATGAATAGTGAAAATTACTAAATTTTAATTAAAAACAACTTTTCTAATCAAAATAATTAATATTAATAAATTATGAATTTGAGTGGTTTTAAAGTATATTTAGAATTTATTTTTACCTTTTAATACAATTTTGGTCATTGGGTATAATTTCACAATTAAACCGGACATAAACAACTATCAATCTTTTGATAGTTATTATATTTTAAAACACACTTTTTGTTTTGACAGCGGAAATTAATTTTACATTAATTTCGGCCACTTGTGTGTTTTGAATTTGGAAAAATGGATTCCATATTTGGAATTAGGATGTCCAAATTTTATAAATAGATAAATTTTATTTTTAGACATTTTGAATAATTACTTTGGTAAATATTTTATTTACCATGGTTAAAGGGTAAATCTGGTAAATAAGGCTTAAATATAATATTATAATAATACTAAATTACCCTAAAACGTGTCCTAACCTTATTGGTGGATACATTTCTGACCATGGTCATCTTTGGGACGATTTTTGGACCCCATGTAGCCACTTTTAAGTGATAATGACACTTTATATTAATTAAGTTAAAATAAGTACGAAAATGACATAAGCATATATCTTTTAGAAAAACCATTTTTTATATAGGTTTATATATGCTGGCATTTAGATTATAAATATTCATTATAAAGATAAAAGGATTTCATACACAATTATATTTTATTTATAATTTTTAGACAATATATAATTTAATTTATTTATGACACAATGATGATGCAGTAATTACCATAATAGTTAAAAATTAAAATAATTGATATTATAAATTCTTAAATAAATATATTTTGAGAATTTTTATGAAATAAAATAATTTTATAGGTTAATATAATATGTTAGGATTTACTTAATTAACTTTGTTCGAAGTAATCATTCTGTAATGATTTTCACAAAAATAAATTATTGAATAGTGTCAAAATTGACATAAAAGAGTTTTTAAAACAAATATTATATTATTAATTGATATTAAATTCTTAAAAATATAAGGTTCGGCCAAGAGACTTATATCATGATAGATGTATTATTAATGGACCTCTTGGGGGTCACTTGGATTTATATAGTATGTTTATTAACTATAAAATATAAAAATACAAAGTGACATGGTAAGTGTCAAACTAATTAACTAAGAGTTAAAACTAAAAGATAAGGTTAATATAATGACCCAAACCTGTCTAAATTCTATTGGTTGAGTTTTTTGTGACCCATACCCACCTTAAACTTTAAATAATACACTTTGGAGCCATTAGAAACTGAATATAAATTTATTATAAAATAATATTTCTAGCTTTTCCAAAGGTTCCCCTCACCCCTCTTATAAAAGGGCACTCCCCCTTCTCATTAATTCACACCTTCAAAGCATTTTGGTTCGGCCAAACCCTTCCCAAATACTCTCTCAACTTCTCTAACTTCATCTTAGAGGCCTTCCTTTAGTCAGAATGCCAGCCTAAGAAGCCCTTTTTATCAAATCAAAAGGAAGAACCCGAAGAAGAGGAAATGATTTCACCACCCTTTTTCAAGTTCATTTCTTCTTCCACTTCTTCTTTCTTTGTTATTACCATTATAAAATAATAACTCCAGTATATTATATATACTTTGATTTTATTATAAATATGGTACAACCATATTCCATATTTTATCCATCCTTTGAATGACATGTCACCATACGTTCATACGTACGACTTACCGTCCTCACGTCGTGGTGTAATTGTTATTCAATATATTATTATTTGGATGGGTATAATAATGATTTTTAATTCAAGTAAATAATAAATATAACATGATAATGATTCTGTATATATGATATACCATCCAATTATATATTATTTTAATATCAAATGAATGATATTTTCGCTCGTGCGTATGTACGGATTACCGTCTCCACGACGCGATGAGATTCATTTCCAAGTTCACCATTCATCGACGATTATAAAAATATATATTACTAATGAGTATGTAATATATGACATAATAATGCTACTGGATATATATATATAATGATTTATGTACTTACATATATCTTATTCACTTACTTCCTTTCAATACTATATGAAAACAGAAACAACATTTATGCGTACATACGGACTACCGTCTCCGTAAACGGTGTTTTCTATTTCATATATATTTATATTATACATATTTATATTATAAATATATATGATATATTTATCCTGTTTTATATTCTGGATGTATTTAAATCATGATCTAAGTGATACAACCAAGAGTGACAAGTTAAAACACGTACGATAAAGAAAGTGATTATTACCCGAAATGTTAACTTAACATGGAAATTATTATTAAATGGGTAATATAAATTCATAAATGAATCATGTATGGTATCATAAATATTAATATGGTTCATGTATCATTAAATAACAATTATTTAACCACTATACAGGAGTTTAAACGTACCCTCGACTAAAGGAAAGTGCAAGGTAATGGGATTTCATCTCACTCCTTATTCCCATGAAATTCATGTCATATTGCCACTATTACCTTTTGTGTGGTGTATGTACTTCCCATAAATGTATTCATTGTATAATACACTTTAATTTATGTGTATTTACATATTTATTGTACGATACCTCTTTCATGGGTTGTATGTTTCATAAGTTACCAAATTGGTAAGGGTTAATTCCTCAATCTCATAATTATCCGATATTGTTTATGTGTAAATATTTACTGGGAAATTTTTATCATCCATGTCCATTTTTCATAAAAATGTTTTCAAAATGAAGATTTTAAGGATTTTTAAAGGTACTCTTTATCAAGATCAAAATTTCAAATGTTTCAACGATTTATCTTTCTAAACATTTTCAATTAATGTCCATGTTTTTGAAATGATATTATGGATTTATTTATATAGACATGAATGTTTTGAAATTATATTTATTTTAAAAAGTTTCAAAGTGGTATGGGACACTTTAATTCAAAAATATCTTTTAAATTACTTCCTTTATAAATGATTTACTTTTCAATGATTTCGAGAAAATAGATATTTCTCTCAAATAGTTTTGATTTCATCTATGTCAACATCCTTTTATGGATTTTAATATTATTTGAAGTTGATTTATTATGACAAAAAACTTTTTTATTGTATTGAAGGTTTTGTGATATGTTTTACTATGGATGTGTTATTTTTATACCATTCATTGTTTATGGAGAAATTATTGACATTTCGTATGCTATTTTTAATAAAAATGTTTTTGTTATGTTTAAACCTTTTCATATGGGAATGCATTGGACATTGTAAGTGACGGGTAGAGTCCACTATAACTCCTCAATGCATCGGTAGGTCTCATGAGACAAACTAGTGTCTTGGCATAAGGCCTTGATGAAATCTTATTTTTAGTATTGGCACGAGGCCTTGGCTATGTGGTTATGATATTCTGGCATTATGCATTCCATCATTATGAAAGTGGTTAGTGATATTACATGTGATTATTCGATTAGTAGAATATCCATGTGAATAAGTAAATGGTATTATTTCATTTTATTTCTTCCATATTATTCTGAAATTCAAGTTTAAAAGGCTTTTGTTTTAGTTTTATACATTTCCTTAAATGTTTAAGCTTATTTATGAAAGTTTCTATTGTATTGCTTACCCTTTCTAAGCATTTGAACTCACCGCATTCTATGTTTTATTTTTCTCTGGTTTCCAAGAAGTGTAATGTGATTGATATGCAGGGTTAAGCCAAGGGAATAATGGCGTTCATAAAGATTATTTATGTTGTTTTTTACGTCTTAAGGTGAATATGTAACATTCATGTATGTGATCTATTTTTCCACGATTTCTAAACCGATCGGTCCTTCGGGACTTGATTCCTTGTAATAATGCTAATGTATTAAAATAATGCACCTACTCTAGGTAACTGGGGTCGGGGCTTTACAGTTGGTATCAGAGGAAGTTTAGCAATAACCTTGGAAACTAGATTTAGATATACTCTGATTAGAGCACATAGCCCTAAGATAGACTTTGAGGATTAGTATAGAAGAACTTCCTAGAATTTTGGTATTGTAGAGATTTTTTGAGTTTTCTGAGAAATAAATCCCTATCTGGATACGAGCAGGTAGAGGAGGCTCTGGCACAGATGTACCTAGGGTTAAAACCCTAAAACACCGCTTTGAGATTGACTCGAACGAGAACTGGTGCATAACAATGGGCCTCGCTGCACTCTTGGTTACGACACTCCCGGGGGATGTTCTTACGATAATTCTCATTTTCATTAAAAACCATTATGAAGGGCTCATGAATATATACTTACTCAAAGAAATTATTTTTTATGATTAAGGATTATATCCATAAACTGTTCAATTTATGTTAGGTATTTTACAAGTTGGGAATTATTCATTGCAATTCATAAACTGACCTAGTTTATGCTATTTTATGGAAATGGCACCCAGTATATGGAAGGTGAACTCCAGTAATACATATGATCCAAGGAGTAAGAAGGATCATATTTTTCATGGTCCTATGGTAGAATTTATAAGGGAAATAGTCTCCCAAGTATTATCATCATATGAATAAAGAATATCATGTGTTGATAAGATAAGTAATGAATTCTCAAAGTCCTATGGCTTTGAAGGGAATCCATAGAAGAAAAGGATGGTAGAGAGAAGGACAGATAAAGGGAAGAAGGTAAATAAGGGTTTTCCCATATGTGATGACTGTGAAAAGAATCACCTTGGAAAATGCTTGAAGGGAAATAGAGTATGTTATAAGTGTTGAGAAAAAGGACACCAAGTACGTGACTGAAAGTGTAAGAAAAAGGTTTCAAATGTACAATGCTTCATCTACAAGGAGTTTGGACACTATGCAAACCAATGTCCAATTCATCAGACTATGCCACAAATGATTCTATTGGATAATAATCAAGTTATGATACTACCACAGATGAAGAGGAATGATTAGATTTCTTATTTCATTTAGTTTTGTATTAATAATGTAGTTGTTATAATAATTATAGAGTATATAAGGATTGTACTGCAGTACTATTTGATTAAGGACTTGAGATTGTGTGGAACAAAGAAAAGTGACTCAATAGCAGGTTAAATTTTTGGAAAATATATGGTTGAGAGAATGATAAACCATAATATTGTTCTAATATTGAGGTAGTGATTTTAGAATAATACATGATTGATATGGATAAATTATATTGGATATTCTTGACTACCTTGAAACTGATTAATGATTTGTATATTCCATCATTGTTGGGGTTTACAACATTTTTGGATCTAAGGAGTATATCTATTATTCTTTAAGGAATAAGGGATCATGAATGTAATCAATAAGGTTTTTTGGTAATTAAGGATGTTGTAGTGTTTTAAAAGAATACATGATGAAGGTGTTCACATGTTATTATGCGGTAAAAAGGATCTTCATGGTGTTTACCTTCCTTATAAATTTTGTACTGAAGTATTTTGGATAGTTCTAGTTTGGATTATTTTGGATTTCCATAAAAGGACAACCCAGAGGTCGGGCGGCAACCCGTCGCGTCCGGCAAGGCCGCGAGACTTGAACCCAAAACCGAAGGGCGACAAGAGTGTATCACCTACCACTGACCCACGTGATGTCCTAGATTGAATAATTTTTTTTAATGGTTCTTATAGATGAATTATAAATTCATTTTTTTAACCATATACGAATAAGATATCTAGAATATTATTTTTAAGTTCTATTAACTTTTAGAGTGAAAGATGAGTTAGCGGTAGAACTTAGTTAAAGGATGAGACCCTACTTGTCAAGTATATATTTTTCTTCTTCTCTTATTCAATGAAGAAATTAATTCTTATACTTTAGTGAAGGGATCTTAAAACAAAAAAATGTGTTATCCTAATACCGTATGTTTTGTTGCACCGATGGTATTTTAAATCATCATAGATTGATGAATTTAAGGACATCAATTTTAAACATGTTTGTGATTGATGACCTCAATCACTACCTATAAATATTTACATTTTTCCTCCAATTATATGTCTATAATTTCCATCTATGTCCTATTAATCTAGATCATAATTTTGTGGTGACCCTTTCATTTCTCTTTTCATCTTGTTAAGACAAAATTTTATTAACCAAATTTCCGATGTGGGTTTTTCCACAAAGATATTTTCTATTTTCAACCTTTATTTTCAAAGAACAATATCAAATTGCAAGGATGAAATTTTTTGAAGGAGGGGAGAATGTAACACCCAGATCTTCCATGGTACGCTTCTCATTGAATAATACAGTAGCGTGTGTTGTGCGCAACTTTGAGTTCTAACACACACCATGACCAATCAAAGTAGCCGTTATGAATAGTAATACCTACTTTTTAAAATTTTAGAAATTTTATCTCTCAATATGGACTTCATTTTTGGATTCGGAGTATCGAATTTAGGCAAAAGTGAAATTTTGGTACTTTTCGGATAACTTTAATATTTTGATGAATAGTGAAAATTACTAAATTTTAATTAAAAACAACTTTTTTAATCAAAATAATTAATAGTGATAAATTATTAATTTGAGTGGTTTTAAAGTATATTTGGAATTTATTTTTACCAATTAATACAATGTTGTTCATTTGACATAATTTCACAATTAAACCAGATATAAACAAGTATCAATCTTTTGATAGTTATTATATCTTAAAAACACGCTTTTTGTTTTGACAGCGGGAATTAATTTTAAATTGATTTCTGCCACTTCTGTGTTTTGAATTTGGAAAAATGGATTCCATATTTGGAATCAAGATGTCCAAATTGTGTAAATAGTTAACTTTTATTTTTAGACATTTTGAATAATTACTTCGGTAAATATTTTATTTACCATGGTTAAAAGGAAAATCTGGTAAATAAGGGTTAAAAAATAATATTATAATAATACTAAATTATCCTAAAACGTATCCTAACCTTATTTTTGGATACATTTCATACCATGGGAATCTTTGGGTCAATTTTTGTACCCCATGGAGCCACTTTTAAGTGATAATGACACTTTATATTAATTAAGTTAAAATTAATACAAAAATGACATAAGCTTATATATTTTAGAAAAACATTTTTTATATAGGGTTATATATGTCGGATTTTTGATTATAAATATTAATTAGAAATATAAAAAGATTTCCTACACAATTATATTTTATTTATAATTTTTAGACAATATATAACTTATTTTATTTATGACACAATAATGATGCAGTGATTACCATAATAGTGAAAAATTAAAATAATTGATATTATAAATACCCAAATAAATATAATTTTAGGATTTTCATGAATTAAAATAATTTTCTAGGTTAATTTAACATGTTAGGATTGACTTAATTAAGTTTTTTAGAAGTAATAATTCTGTTATGAGTTTCACAAAAATATATTATTGAATAGTGTTAAAATTGACAAAAAAGAGTTTTTAAAACAAATATTATATTATTAATTAATATTAAATTCCTAAAAATATATTTTTCGGCCAAGATACTTATATCATGATATTTTTATAATTAATGGACCACTTGGGGGTCTCTTGGATGTATATAGTATGTTTATTAACTATAAAATATAAAAATTTAAAGTGACATGGTAAGTGTCAAACTAATTAACTAAGAGTTAAAACTAAATGATAAGGTTAATATAATGACACAAACCTATCTAAATTCTAATGTTTTAGTGGTTTTCGACCCATACCCACCTTAACCTATAAATAATACACTTTTGAACAATTAGAAACCGAATATAAATTTATTATAAAATAATATTTCTAGCTTTTCTAAAGGTACCCCTCACCCCTCTTATAAAAGGGCACTCACCCTTCTCATTTATTCACACCTTCAAAGCCTTTTGGTTCGGCCAAACACTTCCCAAATACTCTCTAAACTTCCCTCAATTCATCCTAGAGGCCTTTCATTAATCATAAAGCCAACCTAAAGAGCCCTTTTGATCAAATCAAAAGGAAGTACCCGAAGAAGATGTAATGATTTCACCACCCATTTTCAAGTTCCTTTATTCATCCACTTCTTCTTTCTTTTTTTATTACCATTATAAAATAATAACTCCAGTATATTATATATACTTTGATGTTATTATAAATATGGCACAACCATATTCATAATTCTATCCATCCTTTGAATGACATGTCACCAAACATGCGTACGTACGGCTTACCGTCTCCACGTCGTGGTGTAATTTTTATTCAATATATTATTATTTGGATGGGTATAATAATGATTTATAATTCATGTAAATAATAAATATAACATGATAATGATTCTGTATATATGATATACCATCAATTATATATTATTTTAATATCAAAATAATGATATTTTCGCTCATGCGTACGTACGGATTACCATCTCCACGACGCGATGAGATTCATTTCCAAGTTCACCATTCATCAACGATTATAAAAATATATATTAATAATAAGTATGTAATATATGATATAATAATTCTACTGGGGATATATATATATATAAGGTTTTATGTACTTACATATATCTTATTCACTTACTTCTGTTCAATACTATATGAAAACAGAAACAACGTTTATGCGTACGTATGGACTACAGTATCCATAAACGGTGTTTTCCATTTCATATATATGTCTATTATACATATTTATATTCAAAATATATATGATATATTTATAATGTTTTATATTCTTCATGTATTTAAATCATGATCTAAGTGATACAACCAAGAGTGACAAGTTAAAACACATACGATAAAGAAAGTGATTATTACCCGAAATGTTAACGTAACATGGAAATTATTATTAAATGGGTAATATAAAGTCATAAATGAATCATTTATGATATCATAAATATTAATATGGTTCTTTTATAATATAATAACAATTATTTCACCACTATACAGGAGGTTAAACAAACCCTCGACTAAAGGAAAGTGCAAGGTAGGGGGTTTTCATCTCACTCCTTATTCCTGTGAGATTCATGTCATATTGAAACTATTACCTTTCGTGTGATGTATATACTGCCAATAATTGTATTCTTTTTGTAATACACTTTAATTTATGTGTATTTTCATATTCATTGTATGATACCTCTTTCATGGGTTGTATGTTTCGTAAGTTACCAAATTGGTAAGGGTTAATTCCTCAATCTCATCATTATCTGAGATTGTTTATGTGTAAGTATTTACTGAGACATTTTTATCATCCATGTCCATTTTTCATAAAAATGATTTCAAAATGAAAATTTTAAGGATTTTGAAATGTAATCCTTATCAAGATCAAAATTTCAAATGTTTTAAGGATTTATCTTTCTAAATCTTTTCAATTAATTTCCATGTTTTCAAAATGCTTTTAAGGATTTATTTATATAGAAATGATTGTATTGAAATGATATTTCTTTTCAAAAGTTTCAAAGTGGTATGGGACTCTTTGATTCCAAAATCTCTTTTAAATTACTTCCTTTATAAATTTGTGACTTTTCCATGATTTTGAGAAAAGAGATATTTCTCTCAAATAGTTTTGATTTCATCTATCTCAATATCCTTTGATGGATTTAATGCTTATTTGAAGTTGATTTATTATGATACAAAACTTTTGTATTGTATATAAGGTTTTCTAATATGTTTTACTATGGATGTTTTATTTTTATACCATTCGTGGTTTATGGATAATGTATTGACATTTCGTATTCTAGTTTTAATATGAATTCTTATGTTATGTTTAAACCTTTTCATATTGGAATACATTGGACTTAGTAAGTGACGGGTGGAGCCCGCTATAGCTCCTCGATGCATTGGTAGTTCTCATGAGACAAACTAGTGTCTTGGCACAAGCCCTTGACAAAATCATATTTGTAGTATTGGAACGAGGCATTGGCTATGTGGTTATGATAGTCTGGCATTATGCATTCCATCATTATGAAAGTGGTTAGTGATATTGCATGTGATTATTCGATTAGTAGAATATCCATGTGAATAACTAAATGGAATTATTTCATTTTATTTCTTCTGTATTATGCTTAAGTTCAAGTTTAAAAGGCGTTTGTTTTAGTTTTATACGTTGCCTTAAATGTTTATGCTTATTTATGAAAGTTTCCGTTGTATTTCTTACCATTACTGAGCATTTGAGCTCACCCCTTTCTATGTTTTGTTTTTCCCAGGATTCCAATAAGTGTAATGTGATTGATATGCAGGGTTAATCCAAGGGAATAATGGCGTTCATAAAGATTATTTATGTTGTTTTGTACATCTTAATATGAAAATGTAACATTCATGTATGTGATCTATTATTCCAAGACTTCTAAACTGATCGGTCCTTCGGGACATGATTCCTTGTAATCATGCCAATGTATTAAAATAATGCACCGACTCTGTGTAACTTTGGTCAGGGTATTACATTCATAGTCTATAGAAAAGATAATAAATAAGTAATTATAGGATATACAAATTCTAGTTTCCAATAAGATCAGGATGATATACAGACACATTCGAGATACATCTTCACTCTAAATGGAGGTATTTTATAACACTGATGAGGTCCAAGATAGTTGAAGTCAAAAGTTCTATAGTTAGGTAAGATTGTATCACAGTTTATGAGTAATATAAGGAATCAATATTGATACATAAATTTTTCCCAGATCATGATTTTTTTCCTAGTAGTAAAAATCCCATCACACTCTATTTTGATAATACTACAGAAGTAGTTCTCACAAAGGAGCCAATGTAAAAATAGCAAACAAAGCATATAATTTGTAAATATTATCTCTTGAGGGATTTTTCTATGAGAGGTGAGGTAATAGTGAGTAGTACTTCCATAAAGGAAAACTTGGAAGACCCTGTGGATAAATCCTTAACATAGAATAAGTATGATTATCATGTTAGGTCTAGCTTACTGAATGCCGTAGGCAGTTGGATGTTGTCCAATTGGGAGTTTTATGGAGTTGGTGTTCTCGAACCAATTGTTTTGACATTGATTACATGTAGATTAGTTTTCGTGAAAAATAATTAAAAATAATATTACATATTGGTAATTGTTTTTCATTACATTAATGTAACAATGTCTTGGGATATATATCAAATTGATATGGACATAGCAGTTACCGACTATGATGAAAACATTTAAGAGCTATGAAAATATTCTTAATATAGTTCTAGGGTAGGATAATTTACTATGATGGGACAAATAGTATATAGACTCTTAGGTGTGAGTACTTGTAAGTGGGTGAGGATTATTTTCAGAATGTTCAGACATGGTAATCTCCATGTTGGGAGATTATGACAACAATCCTACAAGTATAAGTATCGCAAGTTTTGGTGTCATCAAAAAATTCTATCATCACGCAGGTGTTTTCGTAAAGAGACATTAAGGTTATCATTGGTGCATTTCATGCCTCACACACTTGGATTTACTAATGGAAATCATCATTAAATATATTGGTAGGAATTAGGGAATGTCGGGTGGGTCAAGAATGACATGTTACTAATATAAATTTTGAGGATGTATTTCTCTGTTCCATATTTATGGATGTTGATATCTCATCCATTTAATTGGAATCGAACAGTAACATAAAATTTTATGTCCATTTTGAAATGAAGTGTTTATTTTAGAGAGTCAAAAAAAAGACATATCGAACAAATAGGTTTCTGAAATAGATTTGAAACTAGCTTGATATGATACTAAGACAAGGGCATTACATTAAATAGTGTGAGTTCATGTGTAGTTGTCAATTTCATGACATTAATTTCTTTCTTTTTTCTTACTTGACCTATTTCTTGAAAGTAATCTTGGAATTTAGGGAATCCCTCCTAATTCAAATGAGAAGGAATCCCAGAGGGTCACACACAAATGATTTCCCATGATGTTTATTAAATTCTACATGAATTTAATTAATGGAATAAATATTATTCTCAAGATCAAGGAACAATTTTATTCATGTTTAATTGACAGCGAAAATTAAATAACGATTTTTTCATTAGATTTTGAATAAAATATATTTTTTCATCTTATATAATATTTTAAAAAATATTTAATCTCTAAAATGTGGGAAAAAAATTATTTATGAATAATATACCTATTTTGTATTCAATTAATGCCAGGGATTTCAAGTGGGCCATGACAATGTCTAGTGAAGAATAATTATTTACAATTCAATTAATAGTATTCATCATTCTTGTATTCTAGTGAAAACCACAAAATAATAATAATAATAATTAAAATAATAATATGTGGCATGGGGTTTATAATAGGTTATAAAATTTTTTAAGTGCAGGAATGAAATTAAAAAATATTTTAATTTAAATCCTTGATCTATAAACAGACTGTTCTGGATATTGTTTAGGGTTAATCCAAAATGAATAATTTTTTCACACAACGAATTCTTTCTCAACACATAATTTTATCTCCCTCTCAAGTATGAGAAATTTCAGACGTATTCCTATAATACAAAAGGATGCATAGTCATCAGAAAAAATTAAAGACGATCGATTTTCCGTACTAGAATCCTGACATTGGTTGGTGTTGCCCGAAGATCAAATGAGAATTTTTGGATCACTAATAGACGGATTCTATCCATGGATTCTCAAATTAAAATGAAGGAAATCCAAAAGGGTCTTTTTATATTATCAATAACATCACAAAACTAAGAAACCTAAGATGAGGTAATATTTTTCTTTTGATCTAAATAAATTGATTATATATTTAAAGTGTAAGATCCTATATTGGTGTTTTTGGAAACTCTATTTAAAATAATTTTTACATATCATGCCATCCACCATTCAATTCAACATAGATTGTGTAATAAAGTCATGGAATCTCACTAATGACCCAATCAAATACAATATCCATAAGAGGATACAAACAGTTTCTAGAATCATTTAGATACAACTTTTTTGTTTCAAATAGTAAATTATCCACTAGTGTAGCAGCCAACATATTTGGATCTATGAAATAAAATGAGAATAAATAAAATAAATCATCATTGTACAATGAAGTTACTTTTATCACCATTGGAATAAAGGATATTATTCCACATTATATTCATTATGAATGATAATTGAATACATTTTATAGGAGGTGATTGTTATGGAAATCACTTATTATATGGCTCAATGCTACACTATTAAAAACAATATAAATATGAATGTATATCATGAAATAATAATTGATCTTTCTACTTCCAATCTATTCAACTTTATCCTTATAATAGTCTCTCATTATATGTGTATTCTCTTAGGTATTCTAAAATAAATACCTGAATAAAAAAATTATATAGATTAAGAAGAATACCATGTCTTTGGTTTTATAGTTCGATGATGTGTTTGATCATAGAAAAGGACCCAACCAGATTGATATCGATGCACTATGATGATACAAGGATAGAATCCCTATAACGTTGATCCACACATTCTTATATTATCTATGAGAAACACTAATCGATGTTTTGGTGTTATAAAGAATAATTGATTGTCTTGTGTTTTTCATGATGATCACACACCCGTCGGTCAGAAATAAATCTCTTTTTTATTTATCATTCTTAAGAGAGATAAAATAAACGAGTCGAGAGAGAATTCATTATGCATATAAATTCTCAATATTCAATTAACCATACCTAAATCCCATAATGGTCTATTTATAGTGATAGAGTTAAGAATAAAATACTTTTTAATAGCATGTTGGAATTTAAAAAATATTATAACTTTTAAAAAAATCGGATTCCACATAATTATAATTATAATATTATTTTGCAGAATGTGCCAACATATGAAACAGATAAATAATATTGACTGGATTTTAAATAATTATTCCTCACCGAACATGGTCTAGTTCCGTTCAAACTCCTTAGAATTAATTAAATATCATAATAAATTTATTACTCATAACCAATAACTTTATCCACACACCATATAATAAATATTTGTTATATATTCAATAATATAAATGAAGATATTTTATTTAAAATCTGAAAAAAAATTATTTAATATTTGATATCAATAACGAAAGAATGATATTATTCCTTAGACTTGATAATAATGCTTATTAAATTAATTAAATTCAAATAAAATTTAGTTGTGATCAATGTAAACACATTCTTTATGACCCTCTAGGATTCTTCCACGTTGGAGTTAGGTAGGCATGCCTAATGTAAATGATTACTATATAGTAATTGGTCAGGGAACCCAAGAGAAATAACTTAATGTTGTAATGTAAAAAACTACATATGAATATTCACAATATAATATAATCCTGTTGTCTCAGTATCTCATCAATTAGGTTGCACATCCATGTCATCAACCTATTTTCTTAATACATTATTCATTGACTATCTAAAATAAAATCATCAATACATAGTGGACTTGGAATTTAATAGGAATTCTCTATGATAATCAAATGGATAAGATATCAACATCCATAAATATGGAATGGAAAAATACTCCCTCGACTAATCCTTTAATAACAAGTAATTCATGATGCACCAAACGTACCCTACTTCCCGCCAATGTATGGTGTGATAGAATTCATCAGTTAATCCTTGTGTGAAACTCATGACTCAAACCAATTTTAATATTGATGTAAATGAACCACTACACAATCTTACATATTGAAATATCATATTACCCCAAAACATGTGGTATTCCTACTTGCAGGTCTGTTCACATAATCTCACATCCTATAAATTACAAAGTGAAAAATTCATGAGAAGAAGCCACATCTTTTTACGGGTACTCTCACATGATGGAATATATACTATGTGTACCATCATAGTATGTTATCCCTCCATAGAATTATATTGTGAATATTTTCATATCACTTGAAATTTCTCATCATAGTGGGAAATTACTATTACTTTTTCAATGCATCAGATACTATAGGACATTATTACATTAAATTCATGTATAAAAATAAAAAATATGTAAAAATATGATTAATTATTATTTAAAACCATTAATTTACATGTAATAAAATTAAAAAATTTGGTTATAGGACACCAACTCCAACATTCTCCCACATATAATAGATCCCACTACCTATAATTATTGGTCTGCTAAAAAACACATGGTAATCATGTTTTTTTAGATCCAAGGATTTAATTAAGGGTTTCACCACATTGTCTTCCTTGGAATTACTTCTCACCATATTCTCACCTCACTGATAAAAATAACTCGAGTGATGATACTGATGATACATATGATTCATTTGTTGATGTCACCATGGAACATTTCAGATATCCACTACTGAATTATTATCATAATAGGGTGTGATATGATCAATACTAGAAGGTAAGACATCATGATCATGGAAGAATTTGTGTGTTGATGTTATTTCATTAGTCTCAATAGAATCCGAAATTTACTCAGACATTACATTAGAATCTAGGGCCATGACCTAATTTGGTCTCTTTAAGCTCACATCACCTAAATTGAAATTGAATATGTGTCCCACTTATGATTTCATGTCATCTTGATCTATCTGGAAATTAGAATTTATATATCCTCTGATTACAAGTTCCTTATCACCTCCATTGACTAGGAACAAATCCTTATTACACCTCAGATACGTAAGCATACTCTTGAAGACCATCTAATGGTTGTCACTCAGATCGTATTGATATCTGCATATTGCACTCAATGCAAAAGAAATATATAAAAAATTATATTTAAAAGAATACATGATAAACCTTTTTATTGATATATATTGATCATTTCCATTCTATTTCATTACTCATATGTAAGAGTAAATATTTTCCTGGGAAGGAAAACTTAATGTGACATTAGAAATAATTAACTCATGGACTGTTTCATATTGGACCTCTTTATTAAAATGTCAATATATGTAACCTAAATTAGGCTAAGCGGTCTCTTAGATCTATCATGATGGATGTTGATCCCATGAATATATTCCACTTCATCTAAGTCCTTCATGGATTGGAATTTATTCAACCAATCCATAACAAATTATTAGACTAGTATCTCATTTCCAATGAGTAATATGTCATAGACATATAATATATAGAAAATTAATTCATTTCAACTATGTCATTTGTAGAGACATGAATAAAATTCATTTATTATGAAACCAAATTCAATTATGCCCTTATCAGAATTAATTTTCCATGACAGAAATTCCTAATTTAATCAACCAATGGATTTTTTTAACAATCATAACTTATTAACATCTTATGGAGTCACAGAACCTTTGGGTTGTGTCATATATACATCTTCCTAAATGTTTCAATTAATAAAGGAGATTTTGAAATTCATTTTACAAATATCATTGTCATGGAAGTACATAAAGGAAAGTAGCATTTTGGTGGATTTCATAATGGAAACTGGTGAAATGATTTCATCATTGTCAATGCCTTTACACTGTTTAAACCCTTTTACATCCAATCATGATTTATAGGTACTTAATCTTCATTACATGTCCATGTTCATCTTGAATACCCATTTTTAACCAATGTTATTTTCATCCATTGAAGGATCTCTACATATCCCAATCTATTTTTGGTATATGGAATCTATTTCTTAATTAATGGATTCTTGTCACATTGATACATATGAACCAAAAAATATTATTTATAGGTTAGAGTATCATTATTATCAACCAATAATGAGTCCCCATAGTCGATGAGTAAAATACAATATTATTCTACTTCAATAACCTCTCTTGTACTCCTACACAATACTTTTGTCTCTAGAACAACTTATTCTTCTTAGAGGATTTTTGAAAACCATTATTGTACCAACTATTGTATACCTTGAGCCTCAAATTCATCAATTTATATTTCACTCCCACTATCAATTTTAGATATTTATTCCCCCTTAAGGAATATTTCATGTCTTTCCATTATAAAAGGGGTAATATGGGTAATATATCCTTGATTCAATTGGGTATCCTATAAAGGTTAACTATACAACATGGGGTGAAAATTTATGACCTATAGTGGTAATAAAAAATTATTAACTTCCACACACATGTAAAATTGACAACATGGTTTTTATTCCACTCCAAATTCGTATGGAATATTATTTATTAATTTAGTTGTTACATTGTTTAGTATGAATTCTTCAATTTATAATACATATCCTTAAATTCACAATGGAGTAGTTTCATGACTAATCATGGAACTCACGTTGTCCAACAAGGTGGGGGTCGTCCTCTCACATAAACCATACCATTTATTTGAATAAGTATGAGGCATTTGAGATAAAATAAAAAACACATGGAAATCATTTATGAAATCTTGATTGTTTTATTCTCTATCATAATCTACCTGAGTTTCTTGATCTTCTAATGAATGGAGTTAACTTCATTCTTGAACTCCTAAATATTTTCAAAGGTATATGATTATATCTCTCTATGTATAAATACCCATATCTACTAAAAAAATATATAAAAGTGATGATGTAAAATTACCCATACCATAACATAATAGAAAATGGGAAACACATGTGGGTATGAACTAATTCAAAAATCTATTTACCACTTTCACCATTTCCACTAAATGGGGATTTGTTCATTTTTCCTTATAAACACGCATGAAATACACCATGATATTTTAAATTAAATGAATATAAATATAAACCTTGATTAAATTTAGCCATATAATTTTCCTTGACATGACCTAGTTGGTGTTGAAAAAGTTTCATGTGGTGTGAGTCAAGTAATGTTGTCTATTTATCAATTTCTAATAATTAGTTCATGTAATGTAATACATAACTAGAATTATTTAAATATAAATTATCATAAAAAGTACTGTAATAATAATGTAATAGAATATTTATTCCCTAACATGAAAATAAATCCACCTATATCCAGTCCTAATAGAAATCTAATGTTTTTGTTAAATGTTGGTACATAATAAAAACCTTTCAAAACCAAGGTCATTATAGTTAGCAGTGTGAGGTGTTAGTCCCTAATAACTAGGGTAGAAAGTTTATCTCTATTATAAGATCATATATCTACCTCCCCTAATTAAATCTTCATTAATTTACTTGGTTCATACATCTTAATACATATTTGAACACAAAAATATGTATCAAATAACTAATTTGTATAAATAGATAAATTAAACTTGATCAAAATGCACCTGCATCATCCCCTTGATTCTTTGGCTTAATGAAGTTTTTATTCTAGTGGAACTTCATACAACATTAGAAATAGATACCATCATTCTCCTTTTCCTTTCACCAAAATATCCATATTCTTGGAAGGGCATGTAGATGATTTAGACATAGAGATATCTGTTTTTTCGTTCTTTTTTCACCTTAGGGACCAATTTGTTTCACACATTGTATCATTATTTACTTGGAAAAGAAGAGGTAAATGATCTGGTAGAGACTTATCAATTTTTTTCATGTTTAAATTTAAAACAAAACAGGATAATCTCTATAGGAGTGTTGGGAGAGTGTGAAAAACATCCACTATTTTGGGACATTAAACCAATGAAACTATAGGTGATCAATGTTTTCAATGATCTTAAATACAAGTAGTCTAGCTAGCACACCCTCTATAAGAATTATTTTAAAGAGTTCCTTGGATACCACAATCCATTCGAGTCATTCTCTCTCCAGGTAAAATCTATGAAGGTTGTCAAGCATGCTATAAGAATCTATGTTCTCCTAAGATTTCATGAGCTCACTAGAAATAGGAAAAAGATTCAAGAATTTAATTTTGACCATTTAATTCAATGTTTTATCATAAATTGAAAAATTTTCATTACTCACAACCTTATCATGTGGATAAGGATGTGATAATTATAGTGTGTATGATCTCTATTCATTGAGAAAAAAAAAGTCAAAGGAATCTGAACCACTCCAGGAAGTTACTATTAGCGAGGAGAGGATCTTTATCCAACATAGATTTATGAAATATTTTGGATTATGTTTTCTCCATTTCTTCTACAATTTAAAATAGAATATCATTAGTACCTTTCTGGAATACAAGTCATGTGAGATATAAAAAAATAACTTATTTTAATAAAACTCTCACTATTTTATCAAGTCTTAATAGGACTCACTATTGAAATTAGAATGTATAGCTTCTTAGATATTATAGTGTTATGTATCCATATTCCTCTTCAGATATCCTAAAAAAGAAATATATATGGTATTTATATACGTAGATCTTTCCCAACTATCGACTTGTTGCTCTTCGATCCGTTGAGTGGATCCCCAATCCTAACATCCATATCTGGATTTCTTATACACATACCTAAATATTACACCATGTCTGGTAAGTTATACTCCTCTTAATGTAAAATGGTTTATTTCACCCAAAACCTTCTTTTGAACTCCCCTTATAGTAGTAAGTGCCCCAACAAGTGTTTTTAAAACACTTAGCTCTATTATTTTCATTCCTAATCATGTAATGGAAGGTAAATTCTAACTTATTAGTTTTTTTTTACTTATTTTAATTTATTATTAATAAATTCTATCCTATTTTAGCCATTACATGTATTTTTAATAATAACCAGATTTTATATAATTAATTAACATTGTTGGACAAAACATTTATGAATAACCAATTTATTTAAATTATATATTACCACATTATTTAATTAATTTATCTGATTGTCAACTTGCATACATAAAATAAATAACACATAGATATAACTAAACAAATAGAGTAAATGACCCAATCATGGGCTTTTCTAACGATTGATTTTTTGAATGAAAAATAAATCAACCAAGAACGTAGGGGTGTAATTCCTTTTATTGATCGTGATATGAATTAAAATATTCCACCTGTACACCTATGTATCGACTAAAATTTCATCATCTTGGTTAATTCATGAACTAACTCCATGTATATTGTGATTTTCCATTAATTACAAGTATTTATAACTCACATGCAGGTTAGGGGTACTAAAAGATTTCTAAAAGGGGATAAATAAATAAATATGGACATGTAAGTCCAAGATAATAATGATGGATGGATGAATCACATGCCATTATTTTTTTAATAGTAAATAATTTCAAACCAATTTAAAATATAATATTAAATAAATTCTAATATATAAATTTGTCTTGGTCGATCTCATGATCAATCATATATGTAAAAAATACATAAAAGTAACTAGATATAATTTATTTTATTATTATTAAAATAATCAAAGTTACAAGAACGATCTAATTAATTAAACAATTCCCTTTCATTTTAATGATCCTCAAATCACATTTAGAGATACCCACTAGTAATTGAATTCCTATAAAACTAACGTCAGAACTAATAATTAACGATTCATTAAGATAAATTAATTCAGCATTAAAAATTATTTAAAAAGACATTTTATTTTCAAGTATATATAATATCCCAATCAATAAAATAATGATTTAATGATTAAATTATTCAATTTAATGTCATTTTTAATTCTATACATTAATGGGAGGCTACGCATCATGTCCAACCAAGCTACATACTATGTATCTCAGTTGTCCTATATCAAGGGTGCATGCTTGGGTCATCGGTGTATACCTCAGGCAGACTACACGGTGTGTACAACATAGTTATATGTTGTGTTATCTGCATTGAGAATGTCTATTAAACCCTCTAAAAATCTCATCATGCTATTAGATGACGTAGTATTTGTTGTGTATAGAACAACTACACTCCATGTATCTTTTTATGTTCTGCATCCACTTTTTCTCATCTGGCGGATCGGTGTGTTATTCGAACATAGTAATTGGTGATATACATTCCATGTACACAATATAGAATTATTGTATATCATAAATGCTCCATCCATTCAATATAAAATGGTTATACTATATATTATGACCACATCTGTTTCTGGGATTTCACTACTAACCCATATAGACTACGTTGAATGTACTCTAGCTACATGTCATCTAATCTGACTTTCTATATGAAAATCATTCCTACTATGCATGTGATATGCAATAAATTCTTCTTGTTTAATTATTGAATGTAATTCAACACACCAAAAACACATGTTATGGTGATGTAAATTAGGGTACACGTTGTGTACTCCAAGTACACATAATTTAACCCTAGATTACCATAAAAAAATGTGGCAGTTGACGATGGCATCCCAGGACATTATTCATCTGTTCATAGACCTTTAATAGAATTAATCACTTAACAATCGTGATTAATATGTCGATGCATGTTTATTCAAATAGGATTAATAAAAAAACAACATTAAATGAAAATCTAACCATAATTACACATACATCAAAAATGAAATAAATAATTTTCAATTCAATATGTCACAACTCTTATATCAAATGATGGTTCTAGAAATAGTGGAATCACATGTTGGATGGTGTGATGTTTAATATTTATTACAATTAGAGTCTCCAAAAAAACCCAATAAAGGATAATTCATGTTAAATATATAATAAATTTATTTAGATCAGAAGAATGATATTTCACTTTCATTGGTTTCATAATTTAATGATGTTGTTGATCATAGACAATGGCCATTTCATGTTGAATTAGTTTCATTATGAGAATGTAATAATATAATCCCTCTGGCAGAGATCCACATGTACTCCTATGGTTTTTGATCAATTCTAATCAATGTCAGGGTGCTAGTATGGTGAATCAACAATCTTTAATTATTCATGATGATTTCACAACATTTGGTCTTAAGGGAACATATCTTTTATTTCTCATTCTTGAGTGGAATAAAAAATTAGAAGTCATTATGGGATTTCTTTTCTTTGAAATAATTATATATATTGAACTTGCCCTACATAATAGCCTGAATAATGAATTTATAGAGCTATGATTTATATTAAAATATTGTTTAATTTAATCTCACCCTTAAATAATATTATATATTTTAATAATCCATATTCCATGTAATAATATTATTACTATTTACATTTTTTAGATCATTCCAACAGACGAAAATGATAAAAAAATATTTATTGGATTGAAAATAATTACTTGTCAATCAATACAGTCTTGGTTTATTCAAACTCAATGAAATCAATTGAATACTTGAATAAATATATTATTAATAAATTGATATTTTTCCATAAATTAGAGATAAATTTCTAATAAATATTCAATAAAATAAACAAATATATTCTCTTCTGTATATAGAGGATTAATATTTATTTACTATAAGCGATCAATAAAAGGTGAATAAAATTATTCCTTATGATTAAGAATAATATTTTTCCCATTTACTAAATTCGAATTTAATTTAATCCTTATCAACCAAAAAAAATTGTTTGAAACCCTCTAGGTTTTTTTCTCATGGTATTAAGTAGGACTTTCAAAAGACCATGATTACTTTCTACCAATGGTTCAAGGAACAGAAGAGGAAGAACTCACTATTGCAACATTGACAACCACATACAAACACTCACTATGTAATATAATTTATTTGTCTCAATTTCACATCAATTAGGTTACACATCTATGTATTCATCTAATTTTATTGAAACAACTTTATTTTACTATATGAAATAATCATTTAGTTACACTGTGGTGTCATTTTATCCAATGTGTTATGTTTGGAAGCAAAAATTTAAATACCCAAATTTGTTACTAGTATAGTTCAATATTGGGGTCGATCTATATGAAGAAAGAGAGACTATGTTATGTTTTTCTATATTATGATTAATATGGTGATGATTAACTGAATTTAGAGTCGATATTATAATTTTTTTCAGAGTAATCAATTCTTCAATTTCATTGAAATGTTAAGTTAAAGACTAAGAAAAATGTAAATTTGATTCTGATAATAAATGAGAGGATTGAATAAGGGATGAGGATTTTGAATGTCATCAATAAATAAATTTGATTATTATGATGTGTTGTTCATAATAACTCATATCACTAGGTGTTAAGTATAATGGTATCCCCATGGTCTAATGAGTTTCGTTTGAATCAACAAAATTAAATTCCATTGTTTGGAATCTGATTCCTTTTAATTTAATTAATTGTAGGACATTTTGAGAGGATAAGTCAACCCAATTATCATGGATATACAATATCATAATTCCTAAAAGATCCCCATAAAATCAATTCTTGGTCTCATATAGGGTTTCTAGCAATATTTATCAAAATATTTTGAGGGATTATGAGAGAAACACAAATAACGGAAATACAATAAGGCATATGATTAATAATGAACCATATTCATCCACAACCCCAACACATTAAGGATTTAGCTATACATTGAATAAATAAGGACTAACAGACTCTTAATACATGAAATAACAATAATAAATATATTCATATTGAATATTGTCAAGAAGGTAGTGTGGGAGCACCTCTTCTCTTTGCTTCTGTCATTATCTTTCTCTTTTCTTCTCTCTCATCTATTCTCCCATTGTGTGTCTCTAGTTATCCCTTTCTTATGTGTATTTGAATTTAGAGGGCCTACCCTCTTATTTATATAATTTAAAAATACATGGTGTGTACTATAATATACACAGAGTGTAGTCATGTCAACATTACTTGGCTCATCTTTCACCACAGATAGGTGATATGTCTCACCGCCCTAGACATTGAAGCCCTCGATGGTCAGTTGGTGGGGGTACACGACATGTATCTCTTCCCCACATAGAATATTGTATCATCTTTAGCCACCAACAACTTCTAGAATGGGGTAGAGGGCATGAAAATAGATTGTACATGGCATGTGAATCATGGCCTACATCATGAGCGTGTACTTGGTCTAGATGGTCTGTGTCGGGACAACGGTACATGGAGTGTGTAAGAAGTACACATTATGTATGTTTTAACTTCAATTATGATCCTTCCCGATTTTTTACATTTAAAAGAAAATACGAGAAATTTACCATGATCACCAACAATAAGGATATTATCCACAAAATGAAACATATTTATTGAAAACATGTTTTTATTCTCAACAATATGTCTGAAAGGTGTATACAAAAATTGGGCACATCAAACGCCTCCATACATAGTTATTTTATTAACCTCAAGAAAAATCTCAACATCAAATAAACTAAATAGATACTCTAAAAAGGGAAATACTCAACTAATTATACATATAAATACAATATCAATAAGTGTCTCTCTCGCAGGAGAGTTTCCCCTCCTAGGATGTCATAGGGTTGGGTATCTTCTCGGTGTCCTTGCAGCGGCGGGCAACGATTTTCTCAGTATTCCCCAGTTGCAGATCTGTGACTGCAGTGACATTACATGGGCGGGAATTCTTCATCTGCTTTGCGTAGTTTTGTTTCCTCGCCAGATCTGTGAAGTCTCGGTTGATGTCTTCTTATTAGTTTCTCTTCCTCGGGGCATAGGTTTCGGCTCGCGCCGGCTCTACGGTCCGCCATCATCCCCTGTGCGGTCTTCAGTTTTGGCCAGGGCCGTCTCTAAGGTTCTCCTAGGTCTCTTTTCTCTGGGCTTCCACTTCAGGGAGAAGTAGCACCGGTGTTCGTCTGTCCTTCTCAGGGGTTCCTCAAATAAACAGATCTTGAATGGCCCTGCGATATCTGTGACGACGCTTCAACAACATCTGCAAACTGGCAACCCTCCTTCCGGAGACTATAATGGTGTTGATCGACCTCTGACTCCACAACCAACCTGGTGTTTTCACGGGTTTCCAAATCTGCGCCAGAGACGCACTTTGGCCTCGATGTTCTTGAACCGCAGTTGCTATGTTTTCCCAAATCCGCAGATTTTCAGATCAATGCCAGAAACGGCTTGAGGTTTCGATCTGTGCCCGTTTTGATCTCTACAGAGAGCTTGGGTTGTGAAGGCTCCAGCCCATGAAGAGACCTTGTTCGCGGAGTGGCCCTTGTTCGCGGAGGTCTAGCTCGCAGAGGTCTCACGAAAGTGTTTGTGTACAGAGTAATACATACAGAGAACTTGGCTTGTACAAGTTTTTTTCATGTCTCTGCCAGCTGATGGACCGCCTCTCGAACGTCATATGCCCATGAAGTCTTACCTCATGGAGATATCGCCCGCGAAGGGGAGTTTTCTTGTGAAGGAGACTTTGGTCGCGAAAGGGGATTTGCTCATGGATGACTTTTGGGATCCCCTTCCGATTGTGAAGCGGGGTTTCATGGCGATCTTTACTTGTAGAGGTCATTTGCGGACTCAGCTGGAGCCTGTTTCCTGTGGCGTCCCTTTTTCCCTGGTTTGCAGTGGTTTTGACCTGTGGTGGGAATGGGATTTGAAGGCTTACGAGGTTCATGCAGGATCACATTGTCTATTTTTTTGGTTTGCGACACGGCGTTGGTTCGTCGAAGGTGTTGGTATGCGATCCGAAGGTGGTTCGCATTCTGGCATGGGTCCGTGAAGGCGCTTGTCTGTGAAGGTATAGGTGTGTGGTAGCACAAATCCCGACGACTCTTGAGGGGAACCTGGGGAGGAATGTGACTACGCAGCCCAGGGACAAAGGGGTTTGTGGTGATGAGGGAAGTTATCAGTTTCAGTTAAATGGAGCCGAACCAAATGGATTGGTGGCAGAACCTCTCCTTAACTGATAAAGAAAATGCTGTAATTGCTACATGGAACAGTGAATATGTGTTTCTCTCATAGTGACAGTGGTTGTTTGTTGAGGTAAAATTTCTAGGAAAAATGTCCTTCAATCTGGGAGTGCTGAAAAAAACTCTACAAAATATCTGGTGATTGGAGGACGACATTTCTATAACAGAAGTGGAAGTGGGAATCATAGTCTTTGATTTCATTAATGAAGGAGATAAATTAAAATTCTTCAAAGGTCGACCATGGTCATTTGACAACCAAATCATTCTCATGGATGAGCTTAATGGGGAAAAAAATTTCAGTCAGTTAATCTGTCTTGCTCACCTTTCTAGATTAGATTTAGAGGAATCTCGTTTCATGGTAGAACTGATCGTGTTATACATGAGATTGGTGGACACATCGGTTCATTTCTGGAATGGGGCATGTCTGATACAATTCTAGGGACGTATTTTGTAAATCACAGCATTGATGGATGTTTCACATCCTCTTATGAGGGACATGTTTTTGACAATTGAGGACTCTGAAGTCTGGATATCTTTTGAGTTTGAAAAGCTTCCTATTTTCTTTTTCTTTTTTGGGTGCCTCAGACACTTAGAAAAGGCATGTGAGGTGAAGGAGGATGGATAGGGTAATTTTATTTTGCAATATGGTCCCTGGATCCATGAAAAACCCTATGGGGCGGCTTTTATTTACCATGTTGAAAAACAATAGGACTGCGACAAACTAGTGAAGGCTCTTAATATGCGGCATGAACCAACTCATACTAATATAATCGTGCTTGGGCCACCAAATATTTCTGCTGATAGTTATGTGGTTCAATGGGTGGAATGAAGGAATCTGGACTGGCCATGGATCTCGGTCGAGCTGAGGGAACAACCCATGCGTCAGGGGCAGGGGCCGGCTGCCCCCCAAGGCAGACCACAACCATTTTGAAGGCCATTTTCTCCCCATCTTCTAGGCTGCAGCCAGACTCCAAGGAACCACCGGACCCAGACTCAGGGGTACAACAGCTATGTAATGAATCAAAAGACCCGGTTTCTAGTTCAGATGATGTTCTCCCAGTGCTACCCCTCAGGAAGTAGATGACATGATTGGGATCACGTTGATAGGTACTATAAAATGTCAAACGTAGAAAAGAATGATTAGAAGGGATAAGGGTGTGGATCCCCCTAGTTCACAGTCGAGGGACCATAAACTACTCTTGGAGGCATCTCAGATGACTGAGAGCCTGCCAAAGAGGTAGAAAGTGGCAGATTATAGGTGGTTAGTCGAAGATTCAGAGGCGGTGGCGTGTGTGTCCCATCCCCACCTAGGGAAATGAAAATCTTATGCTGGAACTATCAGGGGCCTAGAAATCCCCGAAAGGTTCGCATTCTCCATCACTAGAGTTCTAAATTTCACCATGAAATAGTTTTTGTATCCAAAACTATGTTGGATATCTAGGATGTGGGCCTTATGGGCCAGAAGATTGGGTTAAAAAACGTCTTTCCCATTGGAAGAAAAGGGCACTCAGGCGGACTTTGTCTCTTGTTGAAGGAGGACCATGGGGTGAAGATCTCTAATTAATCAAGTAACCACATTGTTGTAATGGTTGCTTGCCCAAGAACTCCTCCTTGGTTGTTTTTTGGGATCTATGGGTAGTCGGGTGGGCAGGATAAACACAGATCATGGGCCCTTTTGAAGCGACTGTGGGACTCCCTCCCTGGCCCTCTTTTGAGGGGGGGGGGATTTTAATGTGGTCCTGAATCCCCATGAAAAAAGGGGGGCATGAGAGCAGTGGTGTTGCGATGAACGATTTTATGATGTATCTTGTTTTGACCTCTCTTCATGACCGCAGGTTTTCTGGATCACCATTTTCCTGGCATCAGGGTAGGTCAATGGAGAACCACCTAGTAGAATGGTTAGACAAACTTGTTGGGAATGATGAGTGGACCCCTCTTTTCCATGCCTTCTCTATTGTCCACCTACCTCCCATCTCCTCTGACCACTACCCAATCATGTATTCAACAATCTCACAAGGGCAACAGAGGTGACCGGAGTGAACCTTTAACTTTGAAAGTATGTGGCTCCAAGATAGTGACTATGAAAAGGTGGTTCAAGCGGCTTGGGAGGGATCGAATCGGTGCATCATGTCCAACTTCCGCACAATTGCGTCATGCCTTCAGAAGTGAAGCTAAGCTAGGTTTGGTAACATTGACTGACTTATTAAGGAGGTTGAGAGTCAATTAAATTGACTCCACTCATATCGTTGTTGTGACTCTGTAATTAGAAACATCTCTGTGGTAGAAAACAAATATTAATGCAGCTTTGAGGGAGAAAGATATTTTTTGGTTCATTTGGGCACGATAGTCCCATATCAGAGATGGTGATCAAAACACCAACTTTTTTCAGCAACAAGCGTCTATGAGGAGAAAGAAGAATCATATTGCTCATATGACGGACCCCACTAGAAGTGTTGCGCTTTCCGTAAATGACATTCACTCCATTATCCTGAATTTTTTCAGAAACATCTATTCAGCAGAAAGTATTAGCACTCCCTCATGCCTGATTGGAAGCATCCCAAATTTGGTTACAGAAGACATGAATCAGTACCTAGAAATCGATTTTTCTGTGAGGTGGAAGTTCTTGGGGCCCTGCATCTTATTCACTCGACCAAGGCACCGGGGCCTGATGGGTTTCATGCCATGTTCTTTAAACGCTGTTGGCATATAGTGGGGCTCGATGTGGTGGCCCTAATGAATGAGGTGTGGGATGGAAGAGCCTCTCTTGAATCCCTAAATGAAACTCTTATTACTCTTATCCCCAAATCCTAGTGCCCTCAAAAAATCTCGATGTTTCATCCAATCGTCCTGTGTAATGTGGTTTACAAAATATTCTCCAAAATGATGGTGGCCAGACTATGGAATTTTCTCCCACTGCTTGTCTCTGATAACCAAAGTGATTTTGTTCCAAAGGGATATATTACTGATAATGCTTCAATTGCCTTCGAATTATTCCACTCTAGGAAAACTCTCTCCTCATCCAAGCGTGGCACCATGAAATGAAACTAGATGTGATGAAAGCTTATGACAGGGTTTAATGGCCTTTTCACGAACTTGTTTTATCTAGGTTGGGATTTGGGACGAAATGGATCTCTATTATCATGAATTGTTTTACGTCTTTCTCCTACAAAATCATCATTAATGGGGTCCTTTCAGCGAGCTTTAAACAGTCAAGAGGCTTGAGACAAGGGGTCCCCCTATCACCTCAACTCTTCATTCTGGTGGCATATGTCTTCTCTCATCTCATCATGAAGGCGGCAGATCAAGGAGTTATCCATGGTTCTATGTTATGTAGAAATGTCCCCTATCTCTAATATGTTCATTGCAGATGATATCCTCTTTTTCATGCGTGCTACCCTGCAAGAATGCAGTGCAATGCTGAATATCATCAATCTATATGAAAAGGCCTTGGGAAACGTCTTAATGCTATAAAATCAGAGTTATCATTCATTAAAGGAATCCGACAAGATAAGATAGAGGATTTTCAGCGAATGTGTGGGCTTACGCTGGTTGATAAGCATCCTAAGTACCTTGGACTCCCGACCCCGGTGGGTAGGTCGAAGAAACAAGTTTTCAGCGTGATTGTGGATAGGGTGGATAATTTGATTTGTCTTTGGTCTGGTAGGAATATTTACAAGGTGGGAAAGGAAGTTCTCATGAAGTCAGGGAACCATGCAATCCCTTCTTATGCAATGTCGCTGTTTAAATTCCCAGATACTCTCATTGATCATCTCCACTCCTGGTTGGCCAATTTTTTTTCTGGATCCCATGAAGGAAAACACAATTCCCATTGGATGTCCTGTGAGAAGCTGTGTGTTTCGAAATTACATGGCGGCGTCAGCTTCGAAAATCTCAAATTGTTTAATGAGGCTCCTTTGGTGAAGAAAGGATGGAGCCTTTTATCCCACCCAAATACCTTTTTCTCAAAGGTGGTGCGAGCTATGTACATCCTTCATTCTGACTTCTTTCATGCCCAGTTGGGATCACGACCTAGTTTTTTGTGGAGGAAAATTTTGGGAGAAAAATATCTCAATTATTTGGGCTGCATGTGCAGAATTGATGATGGGAATAATATTAACATTTGGAGTGATCCTTGGCTGAAATATGGCGTCAATCATAAGGTTTTCTCACCGGTTGTTCCTGGATTCGAGGGTGCAAGGGTACATGACCTTCTTGATGACTCGCTTGAGGAGTGGGGTCGGGAGAAGCATTGTTGCCGGTTTAATGAGGTGGATCATCAGCTCATCCTGAGTCTCCCTGTCACACCAGGAATTGGTATTGGCCAGATTTTTTGGACTTGGGAACCTCATGGGAGCTATTCTATTCATTCGGGTTACAAAATGAGGGTTCAATCTTTGGCACAGGTCTTTACCGATAATTGGTGGAAGTTCCTCTAGTCTGTCACTGCTCCCCCTAAGGTGAAATTTTTTTGGTGGCAGGTCTGTTCTGGGGTTCTTCCAACCCGTGACTTTATAGTACAATGACATTTGGCAGAGGACGACATTTTTCCTTTATGCCTCCATGAAGTGGAATCCCCTTTGCATGCAAATATTTCCTATAAGGGGGTGGAAGTGGTGTGGATGGTTTGGAGTCCGGATTTTGGTATTTTCTTTGATCTTTCAATTGGTTTGGTCCCAAAGCATTCTAAATGGGTGTCTTCTCTGGAACCTAGAGTGGTAGGGATGATATGCACAATTTCTTGGTTGGTTTGGACTCAATAGAAGGAATGCATTTTCTAGATGAAGGTGACCCCAAATCACATATGGGTGGATACAGCTTTAGAGTGGATGAATGTTTGGAAGAAAAGTGATGCAGGGAATTCTTTGAGCCACACTAGATGAGTGACTTTTTTTGGTCTCCCCCCCTGAGGGATTCTTCAAGATTAATTCAGATTCTGTTGTCTCTGCTAATTTACCGGTTGGTATTGGGCTCATTAATCATAATAGTTTTGGCATGATTGTGGATGATCAGTGTAGGGAAGTGCCTAACACATGGCTCCCTGTGGTGGCAGAGGCCTCAGCCATCCTCTAGGGGCTCCTTTCTGCCCGTTCAAAATTTTGTCCCAAGATTCTGGTGGAATCCGACTGCCTCAAAGTGTGAAATGCTCTCTCAACAGAGGATGAGGATTCCCAGCCTTATGTCCTCATCTTGAGGAAGATTTGATCCCTTACCGATGGATTTGCTGCATGAAAATTTTCATTCATCAAAAGTGTTGGTAATTAAAAATCCCATCGTTTGGCTCGTTTTGGGAAATATTGGGGTGATCATTGTTGGCTGAAATCGTTCCCTAATTGGATTTGTAATCCTATATTCCTTGATCTGTAATTTATCATTTACTTCAAAAAAATACTATATCAAAAATATAGGATCTTAAAAGGCAAAAAATATATTGCAGTTCCAAATTTTTTCTTACTCAATCCTCTTTTATAATTTGATTAAAAATTTTCATCATCTTACATACAATTTGTTTATATTTTCATAACTACACATGTCACTTGATGATTTACCTCACCTGATATTACCACAATCATCACTGAAGATCAATATATTAGATTTGTTCTCAATCTCACGTATATACATATTATCCATAGTATTGAATGTATTTTAATTATCTAACATAGAAATCGAATCACAAAAATCATGTGGTCATTACATAAGGGTCAAATGGTTCTGTAGTTTTGGGTTGGTAGGTAGTAATGTGAAAAAATAGAGGCTCGATAAAGGAGGGTGAATTCATAAATAACAATGCTTGATATTAAGAAATAGATCACAATGAAAAGAAATCCCCAATCTTGATATCTCAAAGGGTATCATCACCATTAAATTCCAATACTGAAATGGGATCATTAACCATCAATAATGTGTAATGATTGAATCTAGTCCCAATTTTTCATTGTTCAAAATATTTTCTTTCTTATTTTTTTATCAGGAATCCCCAACAATATGATGAATAGTGGATGGTAACCTTTCTACCCAAGTGAACAAGTGAAATTCTCCCCCACTCATAAATTCATGATTTCTCACCAAAATATACCTAGAATGGCCAAAATTCCCCCATTAAATATCAAATGAATAATCCTAAACAATTATGAATGAATTAGACAAGGAAGAGAAAATAGTCTTGTAATGTGTCTTCGTAAAAATAAATTTCATGGTATCTATGGGTTTTACGAAGATTAGATGTAGTGTAGGTCATAAGGTCCAATGGGATAAAAAACATTCAAATCCCTCAATCATTTTAATGTGATTCAAAAAAAATATTCACGTTTTCAAGAGAAAGACTAAAATGTTTTTTTAGTTATGCATATCCCAAGAATCTATCATGAAATAGGGTATATGAAAGAATATGTCCAAAGGGTATAGAATACCTCTTGGGAATGAGGAAAAATAAAAGGTCAATCAGGTCATGACATAGATACCAATTAATTGTATATTAAATTTAATTTTACATGAATTTAAATCCTAAATCAAACTATATCAGCAATCATTTAAAAATTATTTCAAATATGAAATATTAATTTAAAATAAAAAATTACATTTTTTGTCCCTACTATTTATAATTATAATTAATCCAAAAATTTCCACATTTTAAAATTTTTCTACTATGAATGATTTATCATAGATCATTTCAAGGGAATTGACTAGTGTAGTATGAGAATCTCTCCCACACATAACATTTCACATGGTCCCCCAAGTGAAACACTATGGAAGAGAATAGGATGTGGAAAGCATGGGCATTCAGGGTGAGGGGATGTAGTGAAAGAAGTAATTCCCACATAAAATGAAAAAGAAACTCTAAAATAATACTCCCCTCTTGTTGAGTCAACAAATATGGAAGGTAACCAAATGAAAATTGCCAGGAAACAATCTCTGGTAACTATAATTTTTGAGGAAAAGGAAAAAGAAATCTAAAAATTCATACAACATCAGAGGACATGCATAGAACAAAAGAGAGATATATAAATGACACAAATGTTCCAAAAACCAGTCACTTGGTATCCTCAAAATATGTGTCATTAGTAATAGGAGGATCTAGTAGATGGGGCCTTTTAGAAGTAGAAACTAGAGCTACCTAATCTGTACTCTAATTGGAAGGCATAACAGGATCATCAGTCATGGCTGTTTGAGGAATAGTAGCTAGCGACACTGGATCGTCACCCTGCATGGGAGGCGTTATTGACACATCTTGGTGAGTATTAGATGTAGTAGAAGAATATGGGCTTGTAGTGGATAAGATAATTGAATCTATGGTCACTGTTGTCAATAGTGTGGTTTCTACAAAAGGTGGATGACCGAATGTAGTATAAGGAGCTGGGGAAAACCAATGATCGTGATGGTGAAGGAGAATCCCTGACATATGACCAAGTCATTCCTAGGATTATAGAATGGTAGTTTTGTGGTTATTAAGGACGTACAAATGGAATTTGATTGCATCTAGGTGGAGGTTGATGCGGTGATCACCTGAGGCTGTAGGTGGAAGTGCAGATTTTGGTGGAATATAAGAAGAGGGTATAGTTGACTAAGGTGGATGAAGGATTAATGGAGGAGGAAGTGTGGTGAGGTGTTAAACAAGCATCCTCTAGTGGATGGGGTGTGACTAGCTCAGCAACATCGACAAGAGAAACTGTGTCATCTCTCACCCTTGTCGTAGATGGGGCATCCTACATGAGAACATAGCCATCTTCCCTACACATGACCATTCACATACAGATAAGTCTTAAGAATTCTAGACGCTGAGGAAAACCTAAGGTTTCATGAGGGATAAAAGACTTAGAAACACCTAGATAGTGTTATAAGAAGCTTGGATATAAGTATCCATTCTAGAAGACCTAACGGTCATGGATCATGGAATTGAAATATGTAGCAGCAAGACAAGGGATGATAGGGTATTTTTTTCAGACGACACACGTGAGAAGCTCCATGTCTTGACCATACACGACACTCATATCCTCATGGTGGGGAATAGTAATGGTTCTGATGTACCAATAGAGGAAATGAAGTGGAGGGGATATGATGATTATGCTCTTCTGGGATGTGGGGAGTTGTACCTGTTGTTAGGCACAACAAGGTGCATTCACACATCGATGAGTTCAGATCACTTAGGGTGGGTAAGGGTGGAGAATGGAGGTGGGGTGGATGGATAAGGATATAATATTCACCCTCATCCAAACATGGCCATGGTAAAGAAAAATGGTTGCCTGCTCAACTGAAATTGAATCGGTGTGGTTGTATTAGTGTGCATCTGGTGGTTGGCAGGTCTATCAATCATAAAGGTCGAGATATACTCCAAAAATAAATCTCTATAGGCAGTGTTCTGACCTAGAGTGTCCTAATAAAGTGTGTATGGACATGGGATCTCCTCAATCTCCTCATAGATTTCGAGATGATGTGTAATTCTCACATCAAAGAAGCTGGCTCTCAGCAGTATCATCCATTGTAAAATCACATTAATATTCTTGTGGTTGGGAGGCCCTTAGGAAAAATCTGGTAGGGATGCGTCTGAGGTTGGGTAGAATACTAATTTGTCTAAGGTGGGTCTATAGGTGATGTAAAGGATGGGATATTAGTATTCTATAGATATGGAGATGTAGAAGCCAAAGCAGGCTTGGGTTGGTCCGCTGAAGTAGTGCTCAGTTCTGAAGGTACAAAGAAAGAATAGGGATCTACGACACCTAAGCTCTTAGCTACAATGGATGTTGTTGTAGCAGCTGTAGTGGGATCATTAGTGGCAGGAGAGGGTTTCATAGAATCTATCCCACTGGGTGACGTCGCTAATGGGGGTTTTGGGAGAGGATATGGTAGCATCTCCAAAGCTAGTGGTTGCAAAAACTGGGAAATAAAATACTATTCTCTCAAAAGACCAACGTCGAATCTGATGGTGAGGGGGTATCTCTCCATCTTTTGAAGAAGATGTATACTACCCACTCACAAGATAATCACCTTTCATATCTAAAAGAAATTAGGTAAAAATAAAAAATAAGAGAAACCTATTAAAATGAAAGAAAATTTGAGAATTTAGAAAAAGAAAAGTACACCGCATGTGGATATAGTGTACATGGTGTGTAGTGTGATCTGAGTAAAAACCCATGTACACCGGATAGACATGCTGGGTGGGTATGTGTTTTGGAAAATCAATCATATGGTTTGTGGATGGTGAAACACACCATGTAACCAAATATGGGTTGGAGGTAGTGTATGTGCCCCGACACGACTCAGCTCTAAGGGGTCATATAGAACATCACACACAGTGTGGAAGGGATACAAGTTCTATGTGAATACATGGTTTCTGAAGGCATGTTATCCCTTCACATATATTCCTCTGAATAGAAAGTGGACAAGGTGTGTACAAAATATAAAAGTCATGTGGGAGGACATGGGATGGGTTTGTGTACCACATGACATAGACTAGGTTGGAAGGCTCGAGGAGGCACAATACACAACATCTTTCAAACATACATCCCATATATATTTCATGTTATAACAATGTTCCTATGTTTCCATGTACAATATGTACATGATTTGGGTTTATCATATACCTCATGTACCACAGGTCAAAGGTGAGAAATCGTCCGATCAACAAATCATCCCAAACACTACTGAAAGCATGAAATAAATGGTAGAGAACAACATACATTGAGAAAATATCAAAATAAACAAGAAATTTGGACCCAAAATGAAAAAAATGGGGGATTGTGAGGAGGGAGGTGAAGAAACATCCGACAGAAGAATAAAAGATGATGGTGGGGGGTGTGACACAGGGTCAGGCTGGGTAGGGTTCCCGACCATTATACCCAAACCACACAACATGTAAAAGATCCCACATGTTGTGTATGTTTTTTTTGGTTTTAACATTATTATTATAGAAATAAAATATATATATATACCTATACATGTAGTGTATCACGGGATGAAAATCCTTGGGATCAATAATTTACAAAAGATAACTACAACCTTCGGTCCGGTTCTTAGGGCGCGATTCGAACCGGCAACCAGCCGATCAAATTGCAATCCCTCTACCACTAGAGCGATGGTTATTGTGTAGCATTTTTTATTAACATATAATAATTATTCAATATTTTCTATTATACCTGGGATGGAAAAAATTCATGGCATGTGGTTTTAATTGTTGAAAGATTACGATGATGTATAGAGACTTGATGAGATCGAACACGGGTCTTTTGAATCCTAGGTTGACAGTCTTCCAATAAGCCAACTTCACCCGCATGTAATTAACTATTTTGAAAACCAATTAAATTATTAATTAAAACATGGTGCACACAACGTATATCAAATTACATGCCATTTGGTTTTATTAATATGAAAAATGATAGAACTGGGCCAGTTTTTAGGATTCAAACACGGGTGTTTTGGATCCACATCTTACGACCCTAGAAAGTCATTCCAGCCCCTTCATGGCTTTTCTTTTCTATCTAATAACTTGTATTTTCTATTTATTGAAAATTCCTCACCTTAAATTTATCTAAAAAAGGGTTAAAAAGGTTGAACCTTGTACCGAATGTAGGTATTGGGCAATTTGAACCAGCGACGACTCAGACTCATTCTAGTTACCTTACCATCGATACATGTATCATCCCAATTTATTAACACAATTAATATATACTTATACTAATAGTTATATTATAATATACATTAAAAGGAAAGTACACACCATGTGAAATGGTGATACATGTCGTGTAGTCTCTAGGTTGACTTCTAGGAAGTGCCTTTGTTTTAGGTGTTTTACATGACCTACTTGAGACTCTTGCTATCTGAATTGCATGGTGGTGATCATACCAACCACATCCCCCTTGTAATGATAGGGTTTGAGATGCTTCCCATTCACCTTATATGTTTGACCGTCTGCTACTACGACTTACACTATCTCATGGTGAAAGACCATGATCACTCGGAAGGGTCCCAACCATCGGGGCATCAATTTTAATAGAATCTATCTCAAATAGGATTTAAAAACATGACCTCATCACTGGCCTAGAATAACATCAGTGAGATCATTCTATCATGGACCACCTTTTTATATTCATTATTCATCTCAAGATTCTCATATGCCTCCCACTGAATTTCATTGACCTATGTTAGTTGAAACATGAATTTCCCTTCCATAAAATTTATATAATAATTCAAGACCCTAACAGACTAATTGGATTTGTCCTCAAGTTCCACTAGTAAATGACATGGTATTCAACAGATTAAACTGAATGGGGACATACCCAGAGGTGTCCGAAGGTGTTCTGGTATTTTTATAAGGCATCATCAAGATTCCTGGTCCAGTCCTTCGTTGAGGCTCCCATGGTTTTCTACAGGATTTTCTTATGTTCCTTATTTTATACCTCCACTGGGAAATTTGATTGGGGATTATAGGGTGTCCCGATGCTATATCTCACCCCATATATTATGATAACATTACACATCAATTCTTTGTTAAAATGTGTCCCTCTTTCAAATATCAGAACGTATGGAACACCAAATCTACTGAAAAAAACTCTTCTTCAAGAAGGAAATAATGAAATTTGTTGTGTTGTGTGTCCTGGTAGTATCTTTTACCCATTTTTACACATAATCCAAAAATAAAAAAAAGTGTGAATAGACATATAATTAGGGGAAACAACTCAATGAAATCAATAAGCCATTTTTATGAGATCTTGACCTCAAGAATGGGATGTTGAGGCTTTTCAGCTCGATGACCATTGTTACCAATCCACTGAAACCTATCAGAGCATGATACAAAATATTGGGAATCCTTTTGCACGATGAGTGAAAAAAATCTATATTGAATAATTTTATTTATTATTTGGTTTGGCCCGTGATCCCCCAGGAATAGAATTATGAAAAAACTCCAAAATTCATTTAATATCATCTTCCGAGATGCAGTTGTAGATCTCCCTGTCTCCACATGAATAGAAGAGTAGTGCCTCTTCTAGAAATACATTTTCTGTTTTAGATAGAAAATTTTTATTTTATTGAAAAGTAAGATTATGATGAACACATATTTTAACCATGTAATTGGGGATGTTGTCATACCATTAGTGAGGTGTAACTCCAACAGATAAAAGATTCTCATCTGGGAAGCCCTATTTGATTTCTCTATAATCCTCTATTTCTAAATTAGGTAATTCCAATTAGGAGAGATGATAAATGAAAAAGTTCTCACATCCATTCTTATAATGGATTTCCAGGTCAAATTTTGGTGCCAAAGCATCCATCGAATGATATGTGGGTCTACATACTTCTTATTCAGAAATTATTTATGTGCTTCATGGACTGTATAGAAAAAAATGTTTGAGATTGCTAAATATGAGCCGAGCCTATCTAATTCAATTACCACAACCAATATATTCTTATATATAGTGGTGTATTTAATTTTTTCTTCACTAAGGACACTATTAGAATTGTAGATCAGATTGAAGATACGATTGAGTTTTTTTCTATGAACTACTCCAACAACCTAATCACTTATGCCACCCATATTTTAAAACTGTTCCTCCAAATTTGTGGAAATCATGATAGGTTATTAACTAATAATTTCTTGAAGAGTTAAAAGGTTTTATAGCATGTTTTTTCAAATTTGAAGATAGAATATTTTTAATGGAGTTTGGTTAGTGGTTGAGAGATTTATGAAAAATAGAGAACTAATCTTCTCTGAAAACTTGAATACCCAAGAAAACTTTGGATCTCTCAAACAGAAGTTGGAATGGGAAGTAGTGATGTGACTTCAGTCTTCACATGGTCAACCTCAAATCATTTCATAGAAATCTGGTGGCATAAGGTGATACCATTATTCACCATAAATTCACACTTCTCCTTGTTAAAAACTAGATCGGTTTGTTCACACCATTCCAAGACCAATTCTAGATTTCTCAAAGAGGTTTTAAATGCTTTTCCATAGACTAAAAAATAGACCATAAAGTGTTCTAGAATTTTCTCTTCCATGTCATGGAATATCACCAACATGCACCGTTGGAAGTTTTTTTGGAGCATTGCACATGCCAGAAGACATTTTTCGATAGAGAAAAGATCCATATGAGAATGTGAAATTTTTATTTACTTGGTCTTCAATGGAAATATAAATTTATTTATAAACATAATAACCATCTAGAATGGAATACTAGTCGTGCCCCTCCAATCACTCCAAAATCTGATCTTTGAAATGAATTGAAAAGTGTTCTTTCTGTGTGGAATCATTATGCTTTGGGTAGTCCACACAAACTCTCTATATAATGATCATTTTGTAGGGATGAGTTCATTTTTATCAAGGTTAATCTCGGTGATTACCCAACCCTTTTGGGATCCACTTGCAAAGAACCCACCAATGGGCTGTCAGAGATTGGGTAGATGATTCCTACATCTAATAGCTTGATCACTTGTTTCTACATGACCTTCATAATTAGAGGGTATAACCATCATAGTGGTTGCTAAGAGGGATTTTCTTCTTCATCAAGCACCACCTTACGGGTGAAAACGATCGGACTGATGCCCTTATGATCAATGAATATCCACCCAATATCCTATTTTATTTTCTTTAAAACTTGTAGAAGATTATGTTATTGTCCTTGTGAGAGAGATGAATTTATTATAACTAGAAATTTGTGGTTATTTCCCATGTAGCCATATTTTATGGATTATGGGTTAGGTTCTAGTTCATGTTGTTGGGATTTTAGAAATGAAGGAACAACCATTTCTACCTTATCCCACTCTAGAATATCTGGAACAAGTGAACACTACCAATATTGACTGCCATAGCCTATGATGAATTGCCTCTCTTCTAGATCATAAACAGGAAGGATGTCTATGATTACTAGTTCATTAGTGACAAAACAACATCCCATGTCATCTTTCATGTGGACAAAGTGATCGTTCACTATATTCAGTGCATCGAATTCCTCATTTTTTTAATTAATACTTGTTTAACAAAATTGAGGATATTGTTGGATACATTTTCATCTCTTACTATGATGATTATTTCACTATGGTGAAGATCAGTCAAAACATTACAAGTATCCATGATGGGTATTCCCAGAATAAGAGGTTCCTCTTGGTCTTCCTCATCTCAAGTATGACAAAATCAGCAGTAAGAATCAGTCTTCTATATTTCACTTGAACATCCACAAGAATCCCTTTAATATAGTTAATGGAGAAATTTTCTAGATTTAATTCCACTATATTTTGTTTTATATTATTTATCCCCATATTCATAAAGACTCTAAAGGCCATAATATTGACACTAGACCCCATGCCACAAAGGGTCTTCCGAAACTCACAAGACCTGATTGTGCAAGGGATTGTAAAACTTCTTGGATCTTGGAACATTAGAGGAATAGAGTGCAGAACCACTACTGCAAATTCCTTATTGATAGGAATGGTTCCAAAATCCTCCATCTTTCTTTTTTCTTGAGGGGATTTTTCATAAACTTTTTATAAGTTCGCATTTGAGTCAATTCCTCTAGAAAAAGAATATTAATGTGATGTTTTTGGAATACATCAATAAATTTTGTAAACTTCTGATACAGATTCCTCTTCTTCATTCATGAAAAAAATGTTATGGTGGGTTCATAAGGATTTAACACCACTTTACCATTAGCATTTGCAGCCTCCTTCTCTTTTGATAGGTCTTTTGTTGAGTTGTAATTATTGATCTCGACATCATTTTTCGAAGAGGGTGTAGGTGGAGCTAGATTTTTGTCCATACCATGATTTATAATTATTTTATGGGGTAGATCCTTCCCACTTAAAAAAGTTATAACAGTTTCATCCACACATGGGTTCTTCTCTCTGTTACCTATTTGTGTACCAGGTTTCATAAAGATATATTATTACCAAGCTACCCAATTTTATTTTCAAGGCTTCGAAAAAGATGCCTCTTGATTCTAAAATCTTTTTTTATTTTTGGTTATAAATTTTGAAATCATTTCATCTATATTTGATGATTGTTTTTAATGAGGTTGTTATTAAGACGATTGAGGTTGTTTCTGCTGAGGTTGTTGTGCCGAATGAGGGTTTTGAGACCCTTGTTGATGTTTGGGATACATATTTTGATACTATTGTTGACCATAATCGGTCTGCCTTAGGGGTGGGGTTTAGAGTTTTCTTGTTGCTTCCCAAATCCTATGTTTGAGTTATTTTACAATGACTAGTTTTGGTATTGAGTTTAATTTTTTGGACCTTTTATATGAGAAAAATAACATACCAAAAATGTTTTAGGACATGAACTTCTCCCCATGAATTCACCCATGGAATGATTTTCACAACATTCACTACATTCTGGGTGATTTACTGCTTGAACATGAAATTCATTTTTTAGATTCAATGCATCAATATTCATGGACATGTCATCGAGCTGGGTAGAAAGCATAAAATTGGCCTTAATGTTATTACTTCCTCTATTTTGAGTACCCCCTCAATGTTGCATTGGATTCTATTTGCTGACATTTCTTCTAGTAGGTCAAAATATTCCTTTGGGGGTTTCCTCATCTCTGTTCTTCCTACAACTGCATCCACCACTGATTTTATGTTTGTTGTAATACCACCATAGAACTTTTGAAATTTAATTCATAATTGATGTACATGATGAATTAACTTCCTTAAATTTTTTTTGAATCACTCCCAGGATTCATACAATGAATCTAAATTAGGTAGCTGAAAGTGGTGAATTTCATTCCAGAACATCATAGACTTGGAAGGTGGAAAATACTTTGGAAGAAACACCTAAGACAATGCCTCCTAGGTGAAGATGGAACATTGATGCAGTGAATTAATCTAATCATTTTATTCATCCCATAATGATAAGGGGAATAAAAGAAGGTTAATAGTGTCCTCAAAAACCCCATGGTAACGTAATCTGTCACAAATCTCCCAAAAATTAGAGAGATGAGAATTGGGGACTTCACATGGTAAATCTACAAACAGAATCATATTTTTTAAGAGTTGCAGGATGGCGGGCATGATCTAAAAATATTGGGATTCCACCGGTGGTATAACTATACCAGCATCTTCTACATGGATAGAAGGATGAACATACTCTATAAGGGTAGGGTGTGGGGGGAGTTTTTATTGCGGATATAGGGTCATAAATTACTACCCATGACCAAAATAAGGACCCTAGCCTAAATTCATGTATGGAAACTGCCCTGGTAGATGGATTTGCTGGGGTTACTCTATGAAATAACCTAGATCAAATTGATATTGTTGGCTTTTCTAGTTCTGTGTAATGAAATATTTGATGTTGGATGGTGGAAGTTGGTTCTGCCTGTCCTCAGTAGGATGCTGTTGTTTCTGGTTCTCATCAAGAATTATCTTCTATGATACTCCTTAGATAGAATCCATTTCTCCCTCTTCCTTGTTTTCCATGGGAGAATTTTGGTTATTCTTTCCTAGATGTTCCAGACATCTCCCTAAGATTGTTCATTCAGTTTTTCAATCAAGCAGAAGGAATTTCGATGACTCGATGCTCTTTGAACGATTGATTTGGATACTAAAGAACCTATAATCCTACACAAAAATAAACAAAACACCTAGCATAAAAGATAATGTCTAAAATAATGAAAAACAAAAATGGGATTAAGAAAAAATATTAGAATTTGTGATTTTTAATTTCACTTTATTAAAGAAAACAAGATTCCTCAAAACACCAATAACTTTTTATCCCAGATAGAAGAGCCATTATTTGGTGTCATTTTTGCCAAAGTGTTAGGTTTGGAAGCCCAAATTGAAATACCCAATATTATTACTAGTATAGTGTATGAGTAGGGTCTATCCCTAGGTGGAGAGAGTCACTACATTTCATTTATCTTGTTTATTATTAATTAAGTGATGATTAACTGAATTTAGAGTCGATATTAGATATTTTTATGGAATAATCAATTGTTAAATTTGAATGATGAGTTACCATAATTACTAAGAAAAACATTCAATTGGTTCTGATGATAAATGGGAGGAATGCATCAGGGATGGGGATATTTAAGTTCATTGATAAATAAATTTTCTTATTAGGCTATGTTGTTCATAATAACCCAAATCTCTCAGTTTTTAGTATAATACAACCTCGTTGGTTTGGTGTGTTTTTTTTGAATCAATTGAGAACAATTACTTGGTATGGAATTTGAAGCATATTAATTTTATTAATTTAAGGCCATTTGGGATGATAAGTGCAACAAATAATCATGGATATACATTATATAAATTCCACTGAAGATCCTAGTAAATTCCATTCATGGGCTGATACAGGGTTTCCATTGATATTTAGCAAGTGATTTCAAGGGATTATGAATGAAACAAAAATAACAAAAATACAACATGACAGTTGATTAATAATGAACAATAATCATCAACATCCCCATCACATTGAGGATTTTCCATCACATGTGGTTGGTAATGACTAATGGAGTCTCAATACTTTAAATAACCATTGCAGCATATTCAGATTAAAGATCAATGGAAGGTAGATCAGTAGAACCTCATCTTATCTTTTCCCTCTCCCCCTTTCTCTCTTATATTCTCCCACCTTTCTTCCCCCATTTTGTATCTCTAGTTGTCCCCTCTTTCTGTGTGTCCGAATTTGGAGGTACTACCGTCTTATTAGTAGTGGTAAAAATAAATGGTATGTACCACAAATTACAAGGAGTGTAGTCATGTCAACTTGACTTGGCGCCTTTTTCACTGCCGGTAGGTGATCTGCTACGCCACCCAAGACTTTGAAGGCATTATCGGTTAGTTTGGTGGGGGGGGGGGTACACAGTGTGTATCACCACCCCACATGGCATGTAGTATCATATAAATCCACCAACATCTTATGTAAGGTGGTATATGGTGTGTAAAAATATTGTACAAAGCATGTGAAACTTGGCCGACATCAGTGTTGGGTAATGGTACACGGTGTGTGTAAGATGTGCACACCGTTTATATTTTTACGTAAGTTCTGATCATTCCCAATTTTTTAACATTTAATAGAAAAAAATGCAAATTACAATGATCACCAACATAAATGATTTTATCCACAAAAAGAAAATTATTTAGTGAAAACATATTTTTATTCTCAATAATATAAATAAACAGGATATACACAAATCAGGCAAATAAATCTCGCCCACTCTTAGTTATTTGCTAACCCTCATAAAATATTTCAACATCAATTCAGTAGAATATATACACTAAAAAGTGAATTATTCAACTAATAACAAATATAAATAGTATATCCATATTAGAGGATTTTAAACGGCCTAAAACATATTACAATTCCAATGATATTCTACGCATACATCCTATATAATTATTTTATAAATTTTCAACCTCATACATCCAATTTTTTATACTTTTCATAACTATGAATGTCACTTAATGATTTACCCCACCAAAAGATACAACACTCATCACTCATGATTGTTTTATCAGAGTTCTTCTCAATCTCATTTATAAAAATTCTATCCATAGTTTTTCATGTATTCTCATTCCCTACTTTAGAAATAAAATCACAAAAATTGTGAGGTATTTTAATAAGGTTCAAATGATTCTGAGGGATTGGGTATGTATGTAATTATTTAAAAAAACATAGAGGCTTTAAAAATTATTCTTAATAATTAATTAAAAATACATGATATTTATAAATAAATCTTAATGAAAATGATTCCCCAATTATGGCTTCTCAATAGGAATCATCACCGTGAAATTACCTTGCTGGCATGGGTCCATAAACCATCAATGATGTCCAATGAATGAACTTGCCCCCTAATTGGATTTTTTAAATTATTTTTTGTCCTTATTTTATTAGGGACCACCATGAATACGATGAATATTGGTTGGGAACCCTTCTACGAAAGTGAACAAGTTACATTCTTCAACACACATAAATTCATGGATGCTCACCATAATATACCATGAGTGGAAAAAAATACCACATTAATGCTCTAAGAAAAAATCATAAAAAATAATTAATGAATTAGGATTGGAACGGAAAATAGGTTTCTAATGTGGATTTCTATCAAGTCACGTCATGGTTTATATGGGTTTTATGAAGATCATATGTAGGGTAGGTCTCAAGGTCAGTGGAGATGAAAAATAATCAAATGCCTCAATCATTTTAATTAGATTCAAAAAAATTTGATAATGTTTTGAAGATAAACAACATAATTTTATAGTATTTATGCATATAACAAGACACTCATGAATGATGGATTAGACAAAAATATGTCAAAAGGGCTTGGAATACCTCTACAGAATGAGAAAAAATAAAATGTCAATCAGGTCATGACATGAATATAGATCATTATTCTAATAAATATCAATGTCCTAGAATATAAATGAGGAATAATACTATATCATAATTCATTTAAATATACTTTGAAATTTTAAATAAGTATGTAACATTTAATATTACCTTTTTTGTCTCGAATATTTATAATTATAATTAATCAAAAAAATTCTACATTTTAAAATATTTCAAATATTAATGATGTATCCTAGATCAGTTTATGGGAAAAGACCAGTGTAGTCATAGAATCTACCCCACACATAATATTTAATATTAGGCTATGTAGTTCATAATAACTCAAATCTCAAGGTTTTGAGTATAACTGAACCCCCTTGGTCTGGTGGGTTTTGTTTGAATCAACAGAGATCAATTCCTTTCTATGGAATTTGATTCCTAGTAATTGTATTAATTTTAGTCCATTTTGAGTTAATAAGTTCACCCAATTATCATGGGTGTATATTATCATAATTCTTATGAAGATCACTATAAATTCCAATCATGGTCTGATACAGGGTTTCCAGTGATATATTGCAAGAGATGTTTAGGGATTATTTGAGAAACATAAATAACAAAAATACAATAAATTAGTTTATTAAGAATGAAATATAATCATCCACATCCCCAACAGCTGTGGGATTTATCTACACATTAAGTATCTAAAGACTAAAAGACTATTAATACCTAATATAATCATCAATGTATCTTTGTATTGATGATTATTGGGAAGGTAGAGCAGAAGAACCTCCTATCTTCTCTTCTCTCTTTTTATTTCTCCCTCTCTATCTCCATCTTTTATTCTCCCATTTTGTCCTTATAATTGTCCCATCCTTCTATGTGTTCAAATTTCGAGGTCCTACCATCTTATTTATAGTATTTAATTTTACATGGTGTGTACCATAATGTATAGGGTGTGTAGTAAGGTCAACATGAATTGGATCCCATTTTATCACATGTTGGTGATCTGCTATGTTGCCCTTGACATTGAAGGCACCGACGATCAGTTGGTGGGGGGTACATGAAATGTATCACCACCCCACATGGAAAGTAGTATCAATTTAAGCCTCCAAATTCTTCTGAATGTGGGTATATGAAGTGTAAATATATTATATACAGTGTGTGAAACATGGATGGAAACATGGGTGTGTACTTGGTCTGTTCAATCTGTTTCGGGGAAATAGTACACGACATGTAAGATGTACATGTCATGTATATTTGAACATCTGTTATGATCTTTCCGGTTTTGTGATATTGAAATGAAAACACCTGAAAATTACCATGATCACCAACATAAAATATTTTAACCCCAAAATGAATTATAATTAGTCAAAAAAAATTTTTATGCTCAATAATATGTATGAATGGGATATAAAAAAATTGGGCACATCACACTTTGTCCATTGAGTTTATTGTAATGATTATAATTTAATAAAATAAAAAATATATCAATTTATATAATTATGTAACGTACAAATTATTCACCGAATTATCAATTAATATCATTCCATTCACGATTCACCCAACATACCATACTTTCCACCAATATATGGAATGACAGATTTCATTTTAAGTATAAGTGTGTGAGTTGTAACTTGAAATAATGGTGATATTAAAATCTAAAAACTGTAATACATGCTGGTAGATAGTAATATTTGATGACACTAAAACATGTGGTTTTCCATCTTCTGGTTCGATTCACATAATTTACCATGTAGAGATTACAATGAACAAACATCATGGGACGAAGCCTCATCTTTATATGATTACTCACACTGGATGGTCTATATACTATATTCCATATCAATGTATATTATAAAACTATAGAAATATTTTATGAATATAGTTTTATCACTTCGTTATTCCCATCAAAGAGGGGAACTAATATGACCTTATCAATGTGACAGATGCCCTGTGAAATTAGTACATTAAATTCAGACATAAAAATAAAAAAATATTTAATATGATGTTTAATTAATATTCAAAAAAATTAATATTCATGATTTCAAAATAATAATAAAAAATGTCATAGGAAACCAATTTCAACAGTTCACACTACGAATAGTCATTCGTTACATGAATGGATTGTAGGAGGAAGCCGTGAATTTCAATTCGGGTGTTGATGGTTTTTAGGGAAGATGTTGTCTCAGGTAATATTTGGTGTGAAATTATTTTTATTAAATGAATGTGTTTTGAAATTGTAAAACTAACGGGAAATTTGTTTCAACATAGTTGTAATCCTTCTGATATACATAGTGAATCTAATATACACATTGTAAATTTATGTATGTGAATAATATTTAAATGATTTTGTACCCATCCATTTTATTTACCCTGTCCTCTTTCTACATTAAACATCAAGGTCCCCATAGGTGATTTTTGGGTGTCTCCTAACTCCTAGTGCTTGACTGTGAGGAACCATCATGTGTTATATTAAGGTATTAAATGGTAAAAATTTTATTCTCCCTTATCCTTATCAATTAACTATTTCTTTGTGGGAATAATCTGATGTTGGTATTTCAATGATTGATTTTTATTTGAGGACATTTTTTTGATAAATTTTAATTGGGATTCATTGAAAGAACAAGAAGTAAATCTTGTATTCTATGGGTTTTGGTGTTCCTATTAATAGATGATGTAGGTGGATTTTGTATCTATACACACTCTCATAGAACATTATTGATTGGATTTTTAAATTCTTTCTGTTTTTTTATTTTGAAATTCAAGACGCATTCTTGTTAGAAAAGAAACATTGGTTTGGGGATTGAATTTGAAATCATAGACAATGCATGTAAAGTGTTTAGTGAATTGATTTGAAAAAATGGTTAGCGTTTTAAAAGGAATACATTTATTTGTAGACATAAAATACTTGGTTAGTGTGTATACATACTTGTATTGAGGGCTCCTTGTTGGGTTTGGTCATGGGGCCTATGACAGAGGTACACATTATTAGATGACTACATGATGATTAGTATGAGAAGTCCATTTTATTAATTTTGAGTTAGGTTTTCTCAATGTCTGGATGCAAGGGTTGGGTTTGTGTGTGGAAGAAAAAAGGTAATTTTGAGTGGATTTGATTTTTTTTGTTTCATTAATATATTAAATTATATATCTGTTTTGATATTCTCTCCTTATGTTATGTCTTAAACTGTTAGGTAAATCATTATTGTCCTAAAGGTATATGTGGGATGTAGTAGGGTTTTCCAACAAAATTTTCATACTCACCCCATGTTTATGAACTTTCCAGAATATAATGATGTTTTTCCATGATACAGGAAATATACTGGTTTTTTACTTATGTAGTGGAGTACAGTAATGTGGTACGTAGGATGGATATGATTTAGATCCCATCTTCTTGTAGTGGATTCATCTTGGTGCCACTTATGTTTCTTCATGTCTTTCAGGTTTTGAGTTTTCATAAATTGATTATGTATTATTATTTCATTTGTCTCTTAGACTATTTCTTATATTATAATATGTGAGTTTTTTTTCACAGAACATATTATGTCTTTCCATTTTTATTTTTGTAGGTTGTTTTCTTGAGGGAAAATTTTCACCCATGGTTAGGCAAATTTCTGGGAATTTATTTCCAGACATTAATTTTTTTGGTATTCCACTTATGGTTATTAGAACATCCTCCTCATCCCAAGACAATGAGATCATGTGGGATGTTATAAGTTTTATCATAATTTTTTGTCCATCAATTAAGATGGTTTTAGGGAGGTATTATTTTTTAGTATTTGAAATATAAAGTATTAAAAAATGTTGCAAACATTTTTGGAATAACTACAAGTCAATAGGGTAGTTTGGGTATAAATAAGTGTTCTTGATCACATATAGGAATTTTTTAAACTCATTATAATTGGATTAACTAATGAATTTGAAATACAAACCATTAACAAGGATAATTTCCACTAGTACTGAATCATTCATGATGCTATTTATTTATGTTTAGAAATTGTTTTGAATATATTTTATGTAGGGATTTATAATATCCTATGACTTTAATTAATCACTACATAGAATCTGTGAAATAAATTTTTTTCTATATATATATGAAAATGGAACAAGTCAGAAGAATATAGAATCAAATAGTAGTGGTTTCTCATATTGTGTTTCAACCTGAACAACTAGTGAACCCACACCCTATACAATATTTTTATGTTGAGGATATTGGAGATTAAAATGAAGAATATGAAGGGAGTTTAAGAGTATAATAACTATTAAAAGAAACATAAGAATTTATTTAACCCCTTATTCAAAGATCTCTCATGCCTGATATATAAAATCTATGTAAAAAAAATGATATATATTGTGAATATTTTTTCATAACACTAAAGAGCCCCTGAAACATCATGATTATAAAATGTGATTCATAAAAATCACTATGTTCAAAATGAATCCATCCTTTATAGTGTATCCATGAGTTTCTTTAATTACTCACTAATTTTTCAGGCTCCACCAGCCTCTAAAACACACTGGTACCTTTATATATATAATGGAGATTATGAATGCGACCTAAAACTATCTAAGAGTTTCGACAAAACATAAAGATCTCAACACATTCCCCACCATCATATGGAATTGGGGTTTTTAAATAACTTAAGAGAACACCATGATATTGAATGAATTATAACACGTGTATAATATGCCTGAGTTAATGAAATAAACATTCATACATCATATGCATCAAAACAACAATCCCATTTCACATTACAACTCTTGTAATAGTTTAATAAATGATTACGTTTAACCATGTTGAACTATATAAATATTAAAACTCTTTAATATTAATCTATTCATATGATCAAATGTCATAGAAGGAATAAAATATAATTTCATGCATTCATCGTGATATATTATGTAATAAATATTTCGTAGAATCGGATACAGTATATAGTTGTAGGGTATATCTCCTTCAATCTCCAAATTTCACTAAAGCCTAATAGATTGTGTGCCATTTCACCATATATTATATTTTATACAATAACTGGTGAAATAATATGAAAAAACTATTTTAGCCATCATCCCAAACACTTTCAAAAAGCTATTATGAACTTCACCATTCATTACCTCGTATGTACAAACATGGGAATACCCATCTAAAAAAATTTAGATTATCTCTAAAAGAACTTTTTTAGTATCTCTCTCAGTCAAAATCAATCCCCAATATGTCAACCACAAAGTGTGATCCTAAATTCCATTATATAATTGAAAACAAATACGAACATTCAAATCATCAAATGTAATCAAAGAGAGGCCTCTAGAAAAGTGTCAATGCTACTAAATATATAAGGAGCTCTAGTGCGATCTATATCAAAAAAATTGTATCTAAAAAACTCTTTCCACCAGTATTCATTATATAAAAACATGAATTATAATATTTCCCCTTTCTAAAATACATTGAATGGCAATGGTACTTCGATCATGTCAGTCCCATATAAGGAAATAATTTTTCCTCAATTTTTAGAGTTTAAACTAATCTGACCGACGAATTAATGGAATGTAATTCATCATTTTGGATAAACACATTGAATATACCATAATTGGATAGATATATAATATATACTTATGGATTAAAACTCCCATTGTATATCTTAATATAGGTAATATATGTTATAGTTTTTATATTAGAGAAAAAATCACATATTGGTTAAGCTCCAATGATTAATATTTTCAGCAATATACCCAACCAACCCTATATTTCTTAAGTAAATCTATATACTTGAGTATTTAGGGTATCAATGTATGAAGCATTTCATAAAAGATATATTGATAACCCCAGGTAATGGGGACTCAAATATGATCCATACACCGCTATTATACCAAATACATATATATACATCTCAAAATGGTATACCTAGTATATAATATATTGCACACAAAGAATCATATTCTTTGTTCTATGCCTCATCAACATTTTTCATGCCTCTATTAAAGAATATAACTCACAACAACCTTTTAATTTTTCATAACCTATAATACTCTTTTATGAACATTATCTATTGATAAACTCAAAGTTATACATTGGGTGGCCAATTATCATTACACATTATATAAATATATATATATATTTGTATTTCCAAATTGAAGGAACGATAAAATAGTGTCTCCTTAAAAGATGATATATTTTATTCATCATAAACTCTTTATGAATATTTAACAAACCCAACATAAGAACCGATTTAATATATATTAATTGTAAAACTGTCAGATCGAAAAAAAAAATTATTAAACTTTCTAGGAATTATCAACTCTTTACATCTTATGTAATTATTGTCACATATATATTTGATCCTATGATAAAACCATCCCACTAAAATATCTAGAAAGAAATATCTATGATGAAATCTAGTTCAAATAATAGAGATAATTAGGAATCATATTATTAATTGTTAAAATTAATAAACACATTCAATCTTCTTAAATTCAGAAAATTAATTTTTAGGATCCCAAATACTATTGTATACATTAACTCTTTCTAAAATCATAATCATTTTCATTGGTACCATATTTCAGATATGTCATTACAGTAAATAATTTAACTACATACATGTTGTTTATCATCACACCTATACTCTTTTAGGATAAAGTGACATTGTAAATAAATGTTATTATTTCATTTCTATTGACTTTCACATCCTAAAATCTATGAGGATGAAGTGATAACATGATGTTATGATATATACTATAACTATTTACTCATAAATTTACTACCAAACCCAAAAAACCTTTAGTATATGAAGTGTAATTCAGTATCTAATACTTACTTGTACAATCCTTCAATAAATAATGTGTTTCATTTTTCCTGATAACTATATGTAACAGTTTACATTTTTCTTTATCATCACATATTATGAACTCTTTTAGGATATTCATCGAATTTTTTTTAATCATATTCTGGTATAATCCGTTAAATAATTATGATATCCACTTTCTAAATGATTTCTAAATGTAATACATTATTTTTATCCCTACCCTCACATATCCTAAATATTTTACGATATTATGTGGAAGAAACTTTAACTTAAGATTAGTTTTATTCCGTAGTTTTTATTTTTAAACTTATTTATGAAAATAAATACTCCCACTAGCCTCTTAGACAATATATTCTTTTCTGAATATCTGTATTATATACACAAACCCTTTTTTGTTATGAAATAATATTCATTTCCTTTCAGTAGGAATATTAAAAAAATATACAATTGTTTTCATATCATATGTTGAAACACAACATGATTTTATGAATTAATTCTTTTCTAATGGATTTAATATTTCAATATTTTTATTACATAATAAAACAATTTTATACTGTTTTACATGCCAAACTATTTTTATCTTACACTACATGCATCACCGAGATTAAACAGAACATGAAATACTACTAAAATTATAATTAAGATAGTTATAATCTAGACATTGGAATATAATTTAGGAATATTATTAGCTAAATTATAAAAATATATGATTCAAACATGTATATGAAATTAACTATTTGGTGGCCAATTAATTTAAAATTAAATGAAAAAATTTATGGAAATAAAGGAAATGTTTTCCTGAAAAACTAATTTATGTAAATAAATTAAACAACAAACTATTAATGATTTATTTTAATTATATGTATATAGTATATAATAAATAATATATTTAACATTAAAATAATCTGTTTTATATTAAAGTGATAAGAATAAAACCAATTTGACTCTAAACATTGTATTATTCCAAAAAATAGTTTTTCCCATTTTTTATGCCCTTATTTTAAAAATAAATTTTTTTTTTCAGTTTTTTATAATTTATTTAAAAGTATAAAATTAATTTTGGAAATAGTAATTTCAAAATTAAATTATGTGTAATTTTATAAAATTTTATGAAAATAATAAATTTTTGGATGTATAGTGAAATATACTGAATTTAAATTTACAACTGCCTTTTCATATAAATTATTTATAATGATAAATTACATTTTATATTGGGTTAATATAGAAATTTCTAAAATTATATTTATATATATATATATATTTATATATATTTGTCTAATTTATTTCGTTTTATTCAATTTTATATTGAATTTTGATAATTAATCTTTTCAAACATTAGAACAAATTTTCTCTTCAAAAACTCACTTTCTGATCACGTTTGTGGGATTAATTTTAAATTAAAATTTACAGTAATATTAATTTAATATAGAAAAATGGATTCCATATTTAGAAAAAAAATAATTGAAATTGTCTAATGTGTTATGATAATATTTTTTCAATAATTATTAGGGGAAAAAGTTAAAACTTAACTACCACGATTAAGGTTAAAATGGCATTTTACGCGCTAAATGTGATCATGATAAAATTGATATTCAAAATATTAGATTTAAATTTGATAAATTTTATTTAATACTTATAATATGTAGAAATATGTTATCAATTAAGACTTATTTATTATCTTAAAGGATAAATTACATTGGATATAAAAACTAGTGATTGTGGTAAAAAATAAAATTGTAAAACTGGTAGAAATTTTCTTTCTTAGGAACTAAATGTTTAAAACAGGTAATTTTTGGGTGTATGTGTTTGTTTGAAATATAATCCACCAAATACATTATTTTTCAATTTTTGAGACACATGAGGTTAGAGTGACCTCCCATTATTAAATACTTTCGGTTATTTAAAAAATTTCCACTCCTCCTCAATTTTAAAAGGGAACTCGGTCTCCTCACATCATCACACCTCTCATGACAATTGGATTGAAAATAACCTTTCCAAATAACCTTAAAAATTTCTATAATATTATCATAGAGTAATTATTTTGTTAATAAATCCATCATTGGATGAATTTTTTTGCAAACCTAAGGAGGTTAACCAAGGGAGAGATAACGTTCTTCATCAAGAATTATTTTTTTCTTCCTCCAACACCTTCAATTATTATTAAAATATGGTGATATGATAACCTATGTATATTACATATACAAATATGTTGTTATTTTATCGGAATTAACTATAACCATATCAACTTCTATCAGATGGGTTATGAAATCAATGTTCATGTGCATGACAGACCACAGCCACGTAAACTAATGTCATTCATTTTTCCAATACTGCCTATCATGGTTTGGTATGATAATGAATATAATATATATATATATATATATATATATGTTTTGTAATATTATTATTCTTATGGAATCATAATATTATATAATCCATCTTTTACTTTACATTTCATAGGGAATAGGACAACATCACTCTTGCGTATGGCAGACTACAGCCTCATGAAACAATGTGATTAATTTTTAACTAACACGTTATATAGAAGACAATAAGGACAAATAAGTGTGATATACATGTTAAAAATATGATATTAATGAAATATTAATCATTTCTGGATGAATAATATATCATTTTATTTCTTTCTATTTCACTATATGAAAAATTATAACATCATTCATATACATGTGGTCTACTGCATTCATGAAGCAATGTAACTCTATATTTTTATCACCAATCCACATGAATGATATGTATATGTATATTTAAATAAATAATATTTTATATATTGTATTATGATCATTTAATAATGATAAATCATTACATTCCTTATTTCCATAATGTTCCTTGAAAATTGGAAATGTTAGTCATGCCTATTCATATCACTTCCCATCTCCATGTTCGTAACATACTTCAGTTCTCAGAACCATCATTCATGATTGGTATTAAAATAATAATTGGATAATAAAAATGATAATTATTTCATGATAATTATTTTATAGATAATGTTACCATGATCAAATTAAGTACACCAAAAAGTAAAAAATCATAACTTATCTGAAAAACAAAGAGGTAATTTCCGAAAACATGATTTTATCAAGTATTTGGTGATAATTGGGTAATAATTGGGAATATATAAACAATATATGGAATTATATATATAATTATGGTTCTATAATAAAATTAAAATAACCATATATTTATTATACCGTGTTTTTGAACGTGTATGAATGAATTAAGGGCATATGTTAAGAGATTTATAATCTCATTTTTATTTCATGGATATAAGAAAATTCATCCCTCATTTCAATTGTGAAGTGAATATACTAAACCTTTTATAAATTATGACATTAATATCATTATTTTCATTATATTTAAAGCTTCATTTGATGTTATTCATTATTTTGGATTGAAATTCAAAATATTATTAATGTAGTAATAGATTTTTGTGTCAATTTGCATTCTGTTAGAAATATGATAAACTATGTACCTATCATCTTTTATGAAGCATTTATAAATCACATATTACTAGTAATATCATCAATTTGTTTATACAAACAATATTTTATATTTCATTTCATTTTGTTACATCATGATGCTTATGTTTAAAATTTTAAATTGTGGTAAAAATTTTATGTTACAACATCATCACCTATAATGATTATTAATGATTACATTTCCAATGATAAAATATTATGATCCATTTATCTATATACAATTTTATTTCCTTCTCCTATTGTAATTCATGATATTAATTATACTATTTTACACTGTTTATCACTTTAAATTGTTGGTAAAATGTATTTATGAAAATCCATGTTTATTTCTCTCTTCGGTCAAAAATATGTTTTCTTCGAAAACCATTTTTTCTAAAAACAAGTTCAAAAACATTTTACCCTTATCCAATGGTTTTTAAGAAATTATTACCCATGAATAAATTTTTTAAAATGTTCTTAATGTAATATTCATGTAATTTTCAGACAATTCCAAATTGTGTTTTACCAAAAATGTGAATGGAATCTTTTTTTAAATATGTATGGTATGAATGATACATCCATTAATCATGCCCATTATTCTCATTGAAGATTTCTTTATAACATTTCAATGTTATTTTAAAATAAATTTATTTCTAAATTATTTTATGTTTTCAAATGTTTCTTTCAAAGTGGATAAGATATTTTCCTGATGAATTATTTTAGATGATTTTTAATGGTTCCATTATTAGTTTCATGGTTATTATAAATGAAAAATATTTATAAAATATTTTATGAATTCGTAGTATTAATAAGATAATATCCAAGAAATTTAACTTCCATAATAAAAATTCCACATGATTTATCTTTCAAAATCATTCCTCATCTAAGATTATATCCATTTATAAAACATTTGTTTTTTCATGGATATAAAACAAGGACACCATTATTAATCATTATCTAAATAGTTTATATTTATGATGGAATGACGTTTATGAATGAAGTTTGTATTCCAAGGCTAATGCCATGAATTTTATTTTAGGAATCCTTTTTCTTTCCCCATGTTTCAAGAAATAATGAAATGATGAATTGATTATGAACCATTTTGTTTTTCCATAGGTTAGGATATTTGAAATGTTTAGGAAGACCATTTCATTTCATTGGATATGATAAAAATAATGTTTGGAACACATATGTATGATTTTATTATTTAATGGGTGGGACATATATCTCCCTCCATTTCATTGGTAAATGTTATTATATCTGGATATAACAATGGGAAACATGTCAATGTGATTGATGCACTATGGGAAATAGGTGCCTCTTGATCCAATATGAGAAATAGATGTGTCTTGATCCATAATAGGAAACATGAGATGAGTCCTCATCCACTATTTTGTTGTTCATTCTAGTTATCATTGAAATATCAAATGGTTTTCAATATCTATGATGGTTCTATATTTTTATGAAGTGAGATTTTGGTTCATGACTAATTTATGATGATTTATCAACCTTATTGGACATGTTTTTGTAAATGATAATTTTTTTGCCATAACTCATTTCTGGATCTATGATAGGTTGTGTATGTAATTGATAAGTTATAATCATGATCACATACAATTATTCTTATCTTATTATTTCATATGATCATAGATTAATATATTTTATGTGTACACTTACTGAGTATCGAAGCTCGAACCTTCTTATATTTTTGATCCCTTTGTTTTAAGAATGGTTTAAGAAGGGTATGAAAAAGGTAATAACTATTTGATGAGATATTTGAGGTATATTTTCATGATCATTCACTAAATTATATTATTTCATAGCTAGTATCCAAATCAACAAAAATTTATGATCCTCAAGAATTTGTTTGGGTAATGTAATGATTATTTACCTATAAAGATGTAATATCTATGTGTTAAAGCATGAGTCCATGTATTTGGAATTATAGGAATGGTTTATTTAACCTATGGAAACCACGATGATTAAACTTTAGTAGAATACCTAGGTATTTTTCAAAGAATATATCTATGGATGCTTCTAAGGATAAGTCTAAGGATAATCCAATGTACTGGAAAATGTCTTCTAATTTTTTTAAAGGATATAGAAAGTGGTTTAAATGAAATTAATTCTTAGTGTAGATACTATAATTGGATGTAAACATGGTATAGAGAGACCATAGGGTAATAATTAAAAGGGTGTATTGTGACATAATCAATATTGACTTGGTGCACAACAATGGGATTTTCTACACAATTGGCTCGACCCTCTCGGGGAATTTAATGTGGAAATTCACAAACCCTTTAGAAACAATCATGATATATTTAAATTTATAATGATCCTGGATGATGTAGTTAAACCTAATGTGACCTAGATTTAGTATATGATGTCATTATTAGGACCCACTATATATATATCTTCATACCATGTGGTTTTCCATTATTATTATCATTTCTCACATAATGTTTTTGGTTTTATTATATTATGGGTACCCAAAGTGGCTGGTTTAATAATGAATTTTCCAAAAAATTGTTGATTATACTGCAAATGGAATGATTACAAGATTGAAGGATGTTGTTATTACGCCTAATCAGTTTAAAAGAAACATGATTATCAACATTCACATTAACCGACTCTTAGAATCACTATAAAAGATAATGATGTAATTCAATAAGATTTGGGATAGTGAAGACCATAAACAAAAGAAGATTCAATTTCCATTAGGATGTGAATCTGAGAATAAGAATATAAGGTAATATCTTTGATGGAAAATTAGATGGGTTGAGTGTGGAAAACATGGACACAATGGAAGTAATTTCTAAAGAAAAAGGAAATTTCTAGTCAACACAAAAGATTCGAATATTGGAGTCCCTAATTTTTTATTAGTATATGAATATTTTAAATATTGAAATTATGCTCATTGTGAAAATAAATATCCTAAGGGGAAATATTTTGAAGATAATATACAATGTGTTATGAGTAATGGTTATACTACTGATAATGAAGAATATACAAATGATATATGAAATGAAATATGTATTATGGTATATGACGATGAATCCCAGTTAATGGTATGGTTGAAGTGTTTTTGTATGGGAATTCATGAATTATGAAGTATATAATAGTTCTGAATATATATTTTTTGTAAAGGATTTGAAATAATACATTTAATGGTGCAGATGACCTAAAAAGTTATTTATAGAGAAGGTTATATTTTTATTAAGGGATGATAACCATTAATATGTTCTAGGAATTGATATAATTATATTGGTATAAAGAGATGTTTCTTATGAATAATTAACTATATAGAACTCATTTACATAATGGATTTTTGACAAAGTGGTTTATGCTATCATTGATGGAATTAAAAAAATGAATTTAAGGAATATGTCAAACAATTTTGGTTTTATTTAAGTAATGAGGATGAATGTATGTTTTCAATAAGGTTTTATGGTAATTTTGGTTATTACAATATTTCAAGGGAATATATGATAGAGGTATTCACATGTTTTTTATGTGACAATAATGAGACAAAATGTGATACATGGTGGGTTAATGATATGTTGATTTTGAAAAATTTAGTGACCTTCTTTATCAATTTTGAAATTTTGAAGGGTTATATGGTTAACCATTTCATGAAGGATTTAAGGTGAACTGTATATGAGTTTTTAGATATTAATGAATTACAATAAAATATGAAGATTTATCCATATTGGATAACCAATATTATTATTATTAACCAGAGATAGAAGGAATGACTTATCACTCTTTTATGGATCTAGTGATAAGTTAGTGATTTAGGCATAAAATAAATCATCTTCATTTCATGGATTAATAAATAAAATGCATATTAATCGAAGCACAACAGAAGGATAAAGTTGTGATTATAGAAGAGATGAAATATAATCCCTATGAATATCAGTCCCTTTGAAATTATTGATCATATTATGATGGTATCCTATCGATTTTAATTTCCACCAATCATCTCTTTGGTTCATGATGTGTTTTATGTATCACTCATAAGGAAGTACAAACCTGGTCTATCATATGTACTAACCATAGAGATTGTATCATTGGTGAATGATATTACTTATGAGGAATAATTAGTAGATATTATAGACCAAATAAATAATGTTCTACGAAACATGACCCCTTACCAGGTCAATTTTTGTGGTGAAGCTACTAGCTTGATGAAGATATGTGGGAACATGGGGATGTAATGATACAAAATCATCTTCAGTTTTTCATACTGATGTGAATAATTTTCAGTATAAAATTTATTTTAAGGGGGTATAAGGTAACACCTCCAGAATTTAGTATTTTTTCCAATTACGTTTAATATTTATATATTTATTATTAGATAGAACACAGAGTTTAGATTTTTTTACACATAACACCTTTAGCCTATGTTACATGAAACATGAAGTTTGAATGAAATATAACATACAATTAAAATAACTATATGATAGTTATCTTGTAGCTATTGGAATGGTGGATGTTAATATTTTTAACTATATTATTGAAATATGTGGTTTACATATTAATATAAAATATATTTTTTTGGACAATTAATTAAAAATTTAATGTAAAACTATTCGAAAGGAAAGGAAATATTTGTCTAAAAAACATGTTTTACCTCATTAATTAAAAAATATGACTTTTGGTGAATGATTTTAATGAATTTTATATAATATAAATTCATTAAAATATTTAAAAATCATCTTCTGTATTTTTTAGACAATGTATAATAATAACTAAAATTTTATGCTTAAAAAGTAGATTTTTATGAAAAGGATTTTTTTCCACATTTTGTACACTTATTTTAAAGCTATTTTTTGAAACTCTTAAAAATTGTGTTAAAAAATAAGTATCTTTTTTTTAAATCATCATGTAAAAATTTTCTCTGTTTGAATTTTTGGGAATTTTTTGAAAATTTAACTTTTTTGAATTGTGAAAAATACAGAATTTAAAAGGAAAATGGAATTTATATTTATATAATATTGAAACATAAATTATATTTAAAATTTGTTTCAAAAAATTATTATATCATATATATATACATATTATATCCAAATTAGGTCATTATAATAAATTTTATATTGAATTTGGATATAAAAACTTATCAATCATAGAAAACTATTTTTTCTTTAAAAATCTGATTTCTCATTGCATCCACAAGAATAATTTTATACTAAAATTTTACACATCTTCTAAATAAATTTTGAAAAATTAATTCCATATTTCAAGTGATAATAATTTATAATATATAATATGTTCATCATAATTTTTGACCATACAGATTAGTGAAAACTGTTAGAAATTAATTATAATCATTAAGGACAAATCATTATTTTTTCCCAATGCATGCGCTTGTGATAAAATTAATTATAAATGAATATGAATTTTATATTATAAAATTATTTAATATTTATAATAATCAGGTTCAAATTATTTAAGACTAATAATTATATTTTATCCTTAAAAGATAAATTACTTTAGTTAAAAAAGCTAGTCACCCTAGTAAGAATTAAAATAGTGAAAGTGAGTAAAATTTGAAGGCTATGGAATGAAATGTTTAATACATGTGATTATTTTATAGTGGTTACGTGGATAAGAAATATAATTCCTACCTTCCATTATTTATAAATTTTGGAGCCACATGAGGTAAGATTGACCTCCCATTATTTAATACTCTTGCGTATTTATAAAAAATTCCACTCTTCCTCTATTATAAATTGGAATTCACTCTCCTCACTTATTAAAACCCATAAATCCATTTGGATCGCAAAAAACCAACAAAAATAACCTATAAAATTACATCCTCTCATTATATAATATATAGTTTCATAATGAAGCCAATCATGGAAGGATTTTGGTGTAATCCTAATGTTGTAACCTGGGGAAGATGTAATGTTCTTCATCAAGCATTTTTATTTTATTTATTCCACAACCTACTTCAATTATTATTAAAACCAAATTCTATAAAAATATCATAATATTTAGAATATTTTTTCTATATTAATTACATGAGCTAAAACCATCTCCACTTCCATCATATATGTTATGAATTCTTCATTAGTGTGTGTGGTGGATTTCCGCCTCAAATCCCGACATCATTCATTTTTCCATTAACACATATTACGGTTGAGTTTGATGAAGTATATATATATTTCATATTTATAATATAATTATACCTCTAGATTAATTATATAATATATTACTTTTTACATTCCATTCTGCAGTGTATAAGATAATGTCCCTCACATGAACAGAGGACTGCCGCCTTGCTAAGCGATGTGATTTGTTCGTCACTAACACATTACATAGAGGACAATAAGGATTCATATATGTCATATAAATGAAATAATTATGATATTAATGGAATATTTTTTTATTTTTTAATTATAATAAATAATCTTATTTTTTCACTTCTCACCCACTAAATGTTGACAACATCGTTTGTGTTCATGTGAACTACCGCTTTCACGAAGTGACCACACCACATGGATGATATGTAAAAGTATATGTAAATAAATATTATTTTATTTATGATATTATAATACTAATAGAAATATGAAATTTTAATAAACTAATTTATATAAATATTTTTGTATAATGGAATTGTTACCCATGTGTGCATACGACCTACCTGCTCCACGAACAAACCATAATTCATTTATTAAAACAATCTTTCGTGATTCATTTTAAAAGTATAAATAATGTATAAATATGATAATTATGGAATTATTATTATTATGTAAATATTATATCCATGATCAATTAAAGAAGAAAGAAAACTAAAAAATAAAACATATATGGAAAATAGAGTAGTTATTACCAAAAACGTGATTTTAACATGGAATTGTTAATAATAATGAAATAAATGGTCATAAATAAGTCATATATGGAAAGATATATATAATTATTGTTAAATAATAGAGGTATAATAATATTATATTTATTATATAGGAGGTTCAAAAGTGTACAAGGGAATATGAGACATAAGTTATAAGATTTCAAGTATATGTTTTTAACTGGAGACAAATTAACATTCACCACATATTTATTTTACGTGGTGCATATATTGACCCTTTGAAATTTTATAAAATTAGTAAATTTATTTTCTTGAAATTTAAATAATTATTTGATTCCATTATTAATTAGGTATTATGATTCAAAACATTTCTAAATAAGTAATGGATTTTGTAACAATTTTCCATCTTTGAGTCATATGTAAGGTTATACACCTATCTTCTTTTAAGAGGTATATATAAAGCACTTTTTATATTTAATATAATTAATTTATATATACTCAATATATTTTATGATTTATTTAATTATGTTCCTTCATTGTTCTTATATTTTAATGTTTCTAATGTGGTAAATATTTTATGTTACAATCTAATCATTTATGGTGATTATTTATGATTATGTTTCTGATGATAAAATTAAATAATCTCTTTTTTATGATAAAAAAATATTATTATCCTATAACTACTAATGGTATTAATAATACCAATTTTGTAATATTTATAACCTAAAAAAATAAGAAAATGTTTTCAACAAAATCATTATTTATTTCTCTTTTTTTCCGGGAATTGGTTTTCTTCCAAAACCATGTCTTATAAAAATATTTTTAAAAATGATTTTATATTATCATATAGACTTATAATGGAATTATATTAGTGTTAGTATTTTAAAAAATGTTTTGAATGGAATATTCGATGTCATTTTACAAATAATTTCTATTGGTTATTACTGAAAATGTCAAATGAATATTTTTTAATGTGGATGGCATTAACGAAAAATTCCATTATCATGAAGATTGTTTTATATGAAGATTTATTTATATGGTTTCAATGTTATTTTTAAATAAAAATATTTTGAAAATGTGTTATGTTTTAAAACGTGTTCTTCAAAATTAGAATGGATATTTTCCTTAAGAAATGTTTTAAATAATTTTAAAATCATTAATTCTATGCTTGCAATATTATTTTCAATGAAACGTATTCAAAAAATATTTTACTAATTTTTCATTTGAAAGATTGATTTTCATATAAAATTTGTTTTCTTAAAGAAATGATCCAAGTGATTCATTTTTCAAAATCATTATCCATCCAAGAAGAAATCCATTAATGAAACTTATTTTTTTGTTTGTATATGAAACAAGGATAGAATTATTATTATTTTTTTGAATTATTTTTATTTATTATGAAATTATTTATATGAAACCATCATATCATAAATGATTTATACCATGGAAAAGTTATTATTAATACCTCTTCATTATCTATGGATTGTGTAATGATAACATGATTATGAAACCTATCACTTTTCTATATGTTATGATGCAATGAAATGTTTTTGAATCATATTTCATTTCATGGGTTAGGATATGGTGAATGTTTTATAATCTTATGGAAAACATATTTATAATTTTCATTATCTAACCAGTCCAAACCATATCTCCCTTCTATATGTTGGGTAAAACATTATATCACATGAGATAATAATGGAAAAATTATTGATGGGCTTGATCTACTATGGGATATATCTATTTCCAGATCCACTATGGGAAATAAGTGTTTCCTATTCCACAATGTGAAATAGGTGATTAGTATAGATCCACTATATTTACGGTCTTGGTATTTAATGTTTTCATATGAAAAAGTTTTCAATATTTATGATCATACACAACTTTTAGGACCTGATCATATGGTTCAAAATATATTATTGATGATTTATCACCATTATTGCCCGTGTTTTTGTAATTTATATTATTTTATGCCCTGGATCATGTTTATGATCTATGAAAGGTTGGGTATAAATTTCTTATATTATGTTCATGATCACATATGCTTATTCTTAACTTATGATATCATATGATCCTAGATTGATATCTTTTATGTTTACCCTTAATGAGCATTTAAAATCACCCATTTTTATATTTCCTTCCCAAGGTTATGAAAAATGGTTTCTGTAGGGTATTCCAAAGAGGAATACTATGTGATAAGATCATTTTCAAAAATATTTATGATAATTACCCAAATTATAAGATAGTTTACCTTGTCTCTAAGTATACTAATCATCTATATTCCTCAGAGATGTGTCTGTGTAATGTCATAAATATTCATCTAAAAATAAGTAATATATATGTATCAAAATCATAGGTAACTATATATATGGTATTATACATGTTTGGAATATTTAATTTTTATAAGAATAATTTATTAAAATATAAAACCGATGGGTGGAAGGGACACATTAACACATATTTTTATCAAAGTGACAGACAAACACTTTTGCCCTAGATAAACACTTTTATCCAAATATTCTTCTAAAAACATGTTATATAAATTGATGAGTAATTAACCATATAATTTTTTTTAATAATATTATACTTGTTTATAAAAATTATTTATTATCAAACAGATTCACTTTTCACATTAAATAAATGAGAAGTTGTTGCACATCATTTTCATAAATTTATATATGCATGAAACTACTCTTTACATTCATATGTAGAAACTGTTTTCTCCTTGAATGTAAACTATAAGGTAAAAACATATTTATTTGTTTTTTATCTCTAGTATATTTAAATCACATTTAAAATATTCATTTGGTAACATCTACCATTCAAACTAGAATAATTTATTTCTCTATCATTCATATCAGATGAGGATAGTCCATTGAGTAATATAAACTTTTTTAGGTATATATTATAAAAAACACATATTTATGTGTTATGATTCCTTCCAAAAAAACGATAGGACTAATTTAATTTGATTGGAATCTTGAAGAAACATTATTGAACTTTTTTATATACTTTTTTATTTTAGTATGTACTTTTACCCACTTGTACTATTCAGATAGTACCAGAATCTTGAATTCATATAGCCATTTCATCTATTGTAAAAAAATTAAGAACACTAGATAAAAAATTATGGAATTGATACAATTTCTTATAAAAATTTATATAGAAGAAATTATTATAAATTTTTTAATATGAAAAATCCATTTTTATTCTATCATTGAAGTATGTTATATAATTAATCAGATAATGAAACTTGTGTGTTATAACTCCTATCTCATTTAATTTAAACAACTCATGTTTATGTGATCTTATTATGATCTAAATGAGGTAAAATATAGATATTATGATGAGTTTATCCATGATTGAACTATCCATGTTATCAATGTAGAAAATTATTTCTCTATTACCCAAAAAATTAAATGTTTAATTATTTTCATATTGTGATGATCTGTATATTTAAAACACTTTTTAATAAATAAATTTGATATAATATATATATTAGAATAAAAAAAATTATGTAAATAATAAATCATTAAAAAAACTTTATTCTTACCAATTATTTCAATATATTTAATTATATAGAATTTAAGAATAAAATAATTGATGTAACCAATCATATTGAGTGCTTGAATGGAGATTAAGATTCAATTTTAGATTTAAAAAATAATTCTTTTAAAACCATAAATGAATCACACTACACCTCTATAATTATATATATTCCCTTGTTTAATAACTTCAGAAATCAGTAACTATATAAGGAATTATTATAACCCATAGAATTGTTTTATGAAATTTTCCAAAATAAGTAATCTTTCATAAGATATTTTCTGATGTTATATATCTTTGAAGTATCATAATTTATTCTTCTCTTTTCAATGATTGATCAAAATGAATAAATTAACGATGAGGATTATTTTATATAAAATATAATCTCATATCAGATGAGTTTTATATATTGTTAACCATTTTAAAAAATACTTATATTAAATGAGATTATAGTTAAATAATAAACCCATTTTAAAAATTCATCATAAACATTAATGGACAATGAACTATTTTTCACTATGAAATGAGTCTGATTTTGTGTTCATCTAAAAATGTAATTATTTATGTAGAGAGCCACCCTAATCATATCATAAATAATTCTTGGATAACTAGGGGGAAAATATTCGGTTTAAACCATCATATAGACAAACTAATGTTTATTCTTCTAGTATCTTAATTATTAAGACTTCCCAACTATGTGTTACCCAATGAAAATTTAAAAAATAAACAAACCAGGGGGATCCCAACCTAAAAAAAACCAAAAAAGATAATCCGAAGTCACTTATTACTTTCATTCCTTAAGAAAAATAATCCAAGGGTTTCAAATTTGGTATGAAACTATCCGGTAGATTGATTAATTTCTTATCGAGTTACTATTTAGAAGGAATCTGAAAATTAGTATTTGAAGGGGATTTTAATCTCACTATCCAATCACATGTTATTCTATTTTATATACTCATGCTTATAGTAATTTATCTTGGAATCCTACTCCCTTCACCAAATAAATATGTTCAAACTATATTGATCTATAACCCTTTACACTACCCACGAGTTCATGTTACTTACCCAAAATACATAAATCAAACTTATTCATTCATATCCAGATTCATCATATATATATGGTACATGTACACTTCATGTTAAGGTATAGAGTTATCCATAAGATTATGACCTAATAAATAGATAGCCAACACCATTATCCAACCTAGATAAGGCATAAACCTCTAGGTAGGTAGATGGTATAGACCAAGTCCCTCTACCCAAGCATACAATACTCATTATAGAATTAAATTCATAATAACTTCAACATCTAAAATATAGAAACTATATTTTATATCCAAATTAATGTTCATAACTCTCATTAAACACTAATTTCAAGGTATATAACATAATAATTTCATTATGGATTCATTCTTAGCAAGTAATGGATGTCTTTGTCCTTGACGAATATTATGATGTTAAACAAAAGTATACACATTATTAACATTTCTCCAGAAAAATTACTAAATATGAATATAGAATGTAATAACATTTAAAAAATTGAACAATACAAATAGTTAGAAATTAGATAACCATTTATGAAAATTCATAAAATAATATATAATTATAATCATGTTATTATTTTAGTTCTAAAATTATGAACATTCCATAAATTTTAATATAAACCCTTTATATTTATTCCAATAGGAACTATTTCATATTTTCCATCATATGGAATTTAAATTTTAAATATATGATGTTATAATAATTAGAAACAATTTACAGTCAAATTTCTATTATTTAAAAGAATTATATAATCTAAATATCATATAGTTAATCATTATTTTAAAATTTATCATATTAATAATCAAAAAATCATTTATGTGGTATAAATAACATCCAAATATGTCCCATTTTATTTTTATAAATTCAAAAAAAAATAATGAAAAATTTATAATTAAATTTAAAAAATTTATATTTTGGCCTTATTTCATAATTTATAACCATATAAAAATAATTTCTTATGATTTTTAAATAAACACTTTTTAATATATATCATAATAATTTTTATATACTTTGTTAAAAGTTATTTCAAATTTTAAAATTCAATATTTTGGAAAAATTAATTTTTTATAAACATTTATTTAACTATTTATAAAAAATTGATAATTAAATAATCAATTCATATCCCTTTATAAATTAAATATACCAAAAATTTTTTTTATAATGATGTATAAAAAATCTATAAATGATTAAAAACTATTAATATGTTTTCTTTTTTTACAAATTTCATATTTACCCTTACACTTAGGGTTTTTCCCACATGAAGGTAGACTATTTTACCTTTACAAAAGTCTTTTGGAACCATGATGTATAGGTAAAAAATTGATACCAATATTCAGTTTTGAGAAATCCCACTGCATGTTTGTAAATTTTTTTTACCTTAAAGAAAAATTTAGAAAATACCAGCAACCCATATATTTTAACCATTTAGCCTTATGTAACCATTTAAATTCATATCAACATAAAGGTTTCATACAATAACCTTTACCCCTGATATATCATTACATTTATACAACATTTGGAAAATTTTGTTTACCCTTATTTTAACCCTTCATGTAATGGAGTGTCATGACTTACCTTTACTTGACTGCTCATATATGAGTAAAAAAATTGATAACTAAAAACACATCATCTATGAAAGGATTATTCCTTGTTTATCATTATTCATATAGCTATGCATACCACTTTCCCATACATAACTCCTTTATGCATACATGGTAATTCATGTTACCCTTATATAGATTGATATTTGGAAGGATAGGTTGAGATGACCCTTTCACAAAACTGTATACAAAAGGGTAATACATAGGATTACCTTATGAACCTCATCATTCTAAGGTTATGGACCTGGTTACCTTTTCATGTCCTAACTACTTAAGGGTAAAACATTTTAAAAATCGAAATTTCATAAACTGAAAATGAAACTTTATAATTAGTTTCTTCTTCATTTCCGAACTTGACTTCATAAATCTAAATCCTAGATCCCATTAAATCTAATAATGGATATTATAAAAGTCTAATTAAAAATATTAGAATAAGAATAGGTGATTTAAACCCTTATTATAGGATCTTCCATGCATGATATATGAAACCATAATGAAATATAAAAGAAGAAATATTCTATAAATATGTGTACATTATAATGAATACCCACCAATATATATTGATCTTCATATGTGTCTGATAGTTATAACTAAGTGATAAAATAATCCTCCCTCTATAGTGTATCTAAGGGATATGTTTGAATCAATTCACATTAGGCCAGGATCCACCATTCTCCACAATATTCTAGTACCTCTATAGGCATATACGGAAGAAGAAAAAATACATACAAGTATAATGGAGTTTTGATGAAGAATAATGTTCTCAATCCACATCCCCATCATTAGGATGTGGGATTTATAAATCCCTCAAAACAATTCTAGATTCTGTAAGTATGAAATCTTTCATTTAAAATGCATGAGCTAATTAAATATCTACTGAATCATAATATTTATGGAAAAAGAAATTCAATTCACATTATAACTCTTGTAAAAATTTAATAAATAATAGATTTTAAGTGAGTTGAACTATTTGATTATTAAGACTCAATAATATTTAGCTATTCATATGATCAATGTCATTATCATGCAAGAAATATTATTCCATTCATGCATCCTGATATATCATACACTCAAAATATCCATGCACCATATTGAACCTATAGATTTTGAATATATGTCCTTTAGAATCACACTATATGGATCATTTGACATGATTCAAAGGTTGAATATACTGATGAATTATGGGAATTAATGACAAAAAAATGTGGGGTCATGGATAAATAATTTTAATAAGTTTTTTGATTTTGTCATTACATCTAATCATACAATGGTGTATAAATCTCTTTACATGTTGACGAATCTCACAGAACAATGGTGGGATTTAGTAATTCAAATTAAATCTGATCAATACCATACTTTCAATGGATTTGAATAATTTTTTAGCATAAAATTATACACTCATACATTCATGATTGAATAAATAATTGGTTTTTTTAGTATAAATTATGAAAACGGGCATGTTTTGGAGTATGCATCTATGTTTACAAAAATAGTTTGGTTCCCACAAGAGGTGGATTCTAGTGAGTTATGGAATTAACATTAAGTTGGTACATTAACCATACATTCAATAAAAGATCATTGTGCTCTGAATTGATGACTATATATAAATGTTGAAACCTGTTCCAGTTCCATAAAGGGATATCATTACTAATTATAAGGGTGGGAACAATTTTTTTTACATAGGAACAAGTTGGAAATCCAATACCAAAAACAAGATGAAGAGATGGTCCTATTCCTAGGGATTTATATTATAAAATAATCAATCAATGATATTAGTTTCCTTTCCCCTCACTATAATATTAATCTACGAAGATTATAATGTGTTTCAATTGGACTTGTGATGAAAGATTGTGGGACACTATAGAGATAATGTTACTGATTTGGTCCGATAAGACACAATTGAAGTTACCATATTAACGCTTTAAAGCTAGCTAATGGTAATAATTATAATGTGATGAAGGTATATGATGATAATATTGTTTATCATTTTATAATATCTCTTGAACCTATAATTGGGTTTGTCATTTTGAATCTCGAAACACTCAGATTCCCCATACAATAACAACTCTTTAGGGAAGTAAGGATTACTCGAGAAGAGCTGTAAAATAGTTGTTTGGTGATAAAAAGGTTTTCTCAGAGGAGTATGTGGTAGCCTAAATGGTGTGTTTTATTATCCTCTAAAACTCTACCATTTTTAATGTATTGTTTGATATTTTCTCATCCCAAACTTTTATTGATGTTCGTTTTCTTAAACAAATGAGGATTAATTTATAAATCATGCCTCATGTGATGAGAATCTGGTCCACCCATGGATAAAGAGAGTTAGGTATTTATGTATGTTATTTTCACTATAAAACATTGTGTAGTGTAGTTTATTTTTTTCTTTTCCATTACATAAATTGAAATATTTTATTTTATCCTACTGATGTACGGGTTGGTGGACTTCAAAGCTTATTTTGATTATTCTCAATGATAAGTGAGATATACAGATCATTATAGATAAGTAAACATCTTTATAGGATATGTGTGTGTAAATATAGCAAGATCAGGTCATTTATAACTACTGATTTAAACAATATCTTACTAATTGGTAGTAATAAACTTAGGGATGTTGATGTAAATAATAATATAGAATTTCCTACCATTGTTGACCGGTATATGAATGCATTACTATAAAATTTAATGGTTTTTCCAACTGAAAGGGAAGTAAAATTCCCTAATTGACCTACTTACATGAATAAATCCAATTTTCAATATTATTTTATAGACATAAATCAATATAATTTCATTAATTAATAGTTCTACTAGGGGAGTGAGAATATAAGGGATTCACAAGACCGGGTACTTCACCTAGGGATACTATTGCACAATTTGTAATGAAAGAAGACTGGTTTATTTAGTTTTATATTGATTGTGGTAAAATAAATCGTGTTAAAATTAATAATTATTACCCTATTCAATGAATTAATAAATTATTTGATCAATTTATGGGAGTTAAATGGTTCTAAAAAACAGATATGTAATTAGGCAATCATCAACATTGAGTTCGTGGGGTGTAAATTCATAAAAAACAATAGATGATGTTATAGTCATTATGAATATATGGTCATGCATTTCGGTCTCAATAATTCACCATTATTCCTTATGTAATTATTGAATCAAATTTCAAAAAGGTATCCTGACTCCATTATAGTGGGTTTTTTATGAAATTTATGTGTATTTTCAAAATAAATTGAACTTGAAATTTAGTTTGAAATTGTGTAGAGAATTTTACTGGAATACCAAAATTTATGAAAAAAATATATATGTAAGACTTATTGATACACGAATAAATATTTTTTAATAATTTCATATCTAAAATAATAATATTGGTAGACCCTATAATGATAGAAGTTTTTGTTTATTAGAAATCCCTATTTTTTTTTTGAGAAATGCATCTCTCTAGGCTTGGTGGGTTTCTATAACTACTTTGTTCTTGTTTTTTAATATCTCTCTTTTGACATGGATACATTATTGAGTAAATGAACACCATTTGGATGGATTAATGATTTTTATAAGTCATTATTATAGATTAAGGACAGACTCATCTAAGCACACATCTGTACCTTTCTAGAACTAGGGATGGGTTATGTGGTTTACTTTGTTGCATATGAATCTTTTTTGGGCTATATATTCATTCTAGGGGATTATGTTGTAGCTAATGAATCATGATAGTTTTGATTTTATGAAAATAATTATCCAACACATGATTTGGAATTATCTATGGTTGTGAATGCACTAAAAAATGGTTCCATTGTCTTTTTATGGAAAACTACGATGTGGTAACAATCTGTAAAAGATGAAAACAAATTTTTAACAAAATGATCTAAACCTTAGGAAATGAATTTGGATGAAGTATATATAAATTAATGAATTTTATTTGGTTTATACACATTTTTATTTGAATTCAATGGCTGGTTATTTATGATATTAATTGTACAACCGACTAGCTAATGAATGTCATGTTTTTTAGAAATAAATGGGAATATTTTTTTATAAGAACATGGATTATCTTATGTGAAATAATGTTGCAGTATTTTCCCAGTGACTCTTATCCCTAATTTTGATCCGTATTTCAAGGATTTCAAAAGAAATAATCTTGATTTTATTATCTTATTGTCAAAAATAAATGGCGGGAAGAACATTAACAGATGAAAAAAGACGGAAACACAATGTTTTATTTTTGAGGTTAGATAATGGTTTTTCTAACTTATAATTAACATCTTATTTTAATTTATCCCCATTTTTAATTTACTATTACATTGAGAATAAAAAATATCTATAATGTGTCAAGGACCTTTATTTTGGGCCTATTTATGAAATAAAGGGTCTGTATTTATGTTAATAAATGCCTCCCATGTCAACAGGTCAAGGCAGATCATCAATGTATGATTGTGTTGTTGTAATCATTACTTATACCTATATAGAAATGGGAACATATTTCCATATGCTTTTTCACTATTATAGTGAGAATGATTCAAAATCATGATTCTATTTGGGGAAATATATACTATGTTAAAATTCCTCCCATTGAATTCTAATCCATATCCTAATATAGTGGAAGAATTAACAAAAAAATATATCCAAGATGTTGTGAAATTTCATGGAGTTCAACATTTGATTATCTTAAAAAAATATCCTATATTCAACTTATATTTTTTATTCTCCTTTTAAAAATCCCTTAGAACATAGTTTACTATGATCATGATGTGTCATTCTCTAATGGATGGGAAAATGGAGAGGATGATTATGATGTTGAAAGAAATTATCTAAACTTGTGTTTGGGATTTTGGTCTCTATTGGGAGGATCATTCCTTCTCGTGGAATTCACAAATAAAAACAATTTTCAGGTGATGATATATCTTTCCCCATTTGGGGAATTTTATGACCACCAATATTGACTAATACATTACTAGGAAGAAACTAAAGAAACATCATTATTTAGTCATATCATTGTTCATAATAGGAATGATTAGATATAGATGATTCTGAAGTCAATGACTATAACCTATGACCTCCATAATTATTTATGTTGATCGTCATCATATTTTTTATCCACTTCAATGGGATATTATATATTTTTAAAAGTCTCTCCTAAAAAGAATAATTGTCATTTTTGAATGAAATAGATATTGGATGATTAGTATTTTGGGAAATTTAAAATCCTATATTGGATTATATACATTTTTTATATATTTTTTATAACACTAATATTCTATTTAGCTCATAATCTGTTACATGCATCATATTTTAAGAAGTATCAATTGAGTTATATTCAGGTTCTTTGTTGGGATCATGTAAATATTGATCCTGATGAGACCATTGTGCAAAACCCATTTAATATTCTGGATAGGAAATGCACTGACTTTCTTGGTAAAAATATCTCCTTAGTGTTGATTTTGTGGAACTATGGTTGAATTTAAGAATATAATTAGTAATTAGAGAACCATATATGGAATACATGGTTAGAATTTTACAAATAACTAATGGACTCAATATTTCTGATGTTGGAATGACCAATGGTAGGGAGATTATGATAACCCTCAGTTTTAGGATATGGTTAATCTTTAGGTATTTATTTTATGTGTAGAGTGTATGGATCAAAAAATTAGATGTTGTTAGAGGAGTAAACATATGAGAAGATAAAATATAGTTGTAGGAGATAGTTTAGAGCAAGAATTTTCATTCATGTCATGAATAGGTATTGGGTATAATCCCAACATTCAATTTAGGGAATACATGGTTTTTCAAGAAGTTTTTATTTGAGTCCATATTTGACATGAACGGATTTTCAGATTTCAAAACTAAGGTGATGAGATTTTTTTGATACATTATATCATAAATATTTTCTCCATGAATATATAATTCATGATATTAAACCGTATTTGAAATTTAGAATGGGGTTTTGTGTATATGACATAATTGGATTTGTTCCCTTTTATTTTAATTTCCCTTTCCTCTTTCTACCTCGATAGTCTGTCTCTCCCAATGAAATTTTAGGTAATAAATTCTCCCTAGAGAAATATTCTGATGAATCTTATCGTGTTGGATCTCAGAAGTCAATAGAAATAATTATGTTAACTCTTCTCCTTCATGATTCCACAGTTCTTCTTGAAAAAAATAATATGTTGTGACTAAAATTAAATATCTCTGACCAAATTCATGTTTTAATGAATTTAATTTTGGTTTATTGAAGGAATGTGAATTAGATCTTAAATTAAATGAGTGGTGTTGTTCTTTTTCATTATTGATGTAGGTGTCACTCTTATATATCCACACTCTCAAAGAAGACAAAGTCTTAGATTTATAAGGGTTTTCATGAATTCTCATTGTAAATTTTCGACACAATCTTATTAGATAATATTGATTGGTTTTGGTTTTGAATAATGAATTTAAGGAAATTCCAATGAGGTTTTTTTTGGATAGTTTTTTGAAAAATGTGTTATATTTTTAAAATCAATACATGGTTGGTTTTTGTTCATACATTTATTGAAATTCCTTGTTGGTTTTAGACATGGGGAATGTGCTGGGGAATATAGGTAAATGAATTTGTAAAAACATCGTATGGGGTTGAATAATATTTATGTTCATGACATAAGAAAGTTTTAATTTTAGATACATGTATTTTCTATGTTCGTGTTGTAAAATGGTATTCTTGGGGAATTTGAATTATTAATTTTATCTCTAAACTATGAAATTGTCTATATGTTTAGATAATATCCCTAGATGTTGTATCATAAAACATTGGATATCTCATTCTTGTTCTGGTATCATGTATGGGATTTCGTGGATTTTTACCACTAAGTTATTCTACTCACCCCATGTATATGAACATTGATACATATTCAAATGTTTCATTCCATGATATATGAAAGGGACATGTTTCATACCTCTCTAGTGGATTACCATGATGAAAAACCATATTTGATAGGAGTTGTATCATGTAAGTCTTATTGTTGTGCAGTTATTGTGGTGCCATATTCATGCCTCAAAATCATTAACATTTTGAGTTTTAAAGCTAGTATTGGGTATTACTATTTCCACTATCAAGATAACGGTAATCTAATTTATATCATTTATGTTATTTTGGATTTATGTCACACATCATATTATAGATTTCTATAGTTTTTTTTGTAGGATTTGTTCTCGAGGGAAAATCACTTCTATGGTTTTTAAATTCTCTTAACAATTACTGCAGGCTTTGGATGTATTGGGGATTTCACCCAAGGATTATAGAACCGCCTCCTATTCTCATTATAATGGGTTAGGGAGTGATGTTTCACTAGTAATAGTGTTTATAAAATATTTTTTTTTATTTTTAAAATGTGAAATATTTTTATATTTTTATTATAATGGTTGATTTTTACCTTTAATGTTTATATGAAATAAATATTTGTACATTGAAATATTTCATAATTTTCTAGTATATAGGTTTTTTTATATAGTTATATTATTATATATATATTCTATATCTGAATATATAAATGGTAATTAAATATAGATAAATATAAATATGTAGATTTTATATATAAATTATATGTACACTAATATAAAATTCATTACGTATAGTGGGATACACACATATATGTGTTGGATGATGGAGATATGTTGTAGATATTAATTCATATATGATATATATATACGATGTACTCTTTTCATGAAAATTATGATTTACATGCACAATGTGTGTATCATTTAATGCTAATTATAACATTGATCAATCATTCATCTTGTACATTAGTTAATAATGCCTTATAAGACAAATAATAAAAGGGAGTAGAATCCATAAAATAAATAATGAGCTAGACATAGCATTTATTCATGCAATATAATGCATGAATAAATGAAACTACCCATGGAGTATCCTTATGGATTATAAATAATACAACCTTACGATGGCTATGTGTAGTGCTTCTATTATACTAGTATGAAACTCTCCAAGACTTGAAACACTATTGTTCTTTCTTCTTTTATATATGAGAGGCACATCATGAATAGAAGAAGAATCCCATATGAACAGTTGATTATTTAGTATATCACATTGGTAAGCTATAGAGATGGGGTGTCTCTTGGATATTATTTTGAGATCTTTATCAAACTCATTCAATGGTGTTATAAGTGGTTGTAGATTCTCTATAGTGCATGGTATGACATTTACAATATTTCTTAATTTTATTTTTATCATAGTTCCATATTATCTTTCATGGAGATCATTTAAATGGGTTTTAAATTTCATCCATTAAATTTGACAATTGTTTTCATACTCATTTAAAACCCATCGACTTTTTCAGAGGTAACCTAGGTTTTATTATAATGAAATATTGAGTTGAAATAAATAATAAAATGTAAATCATAGTATCGTGTATGGATTTAATAGAAATTATAGTAAAAAGGACTACCCTTATCCATAAGTATTATATGAATGGGTCATATGTGATTTCCCTTATATTTAAGAGTTCAGCATAAGGGTACTCATGATTTATCGTTTACCACAATTGTTCTATGTAATTTTCATCATGGATTACCATTACATTGAACTATTCAACTTACATTTCATCTAACTTAAACTTGCATAGATTGGTCCATGTAAGTGTAATCCCCTAGCTCATATAAAGATAACTTACTAGATTAAAGGTAAGTTCCCAATTCCCTTCACTACATTCGGGTAAGAACCTCCTCACAAAAATGTCTAATACCTGAATGATTTTTCATAAAAGAAGTACTCTTTTTTAATGTCCTGTGTAAATTTCATTGCATATTACATTGACGCGTGGAGGGATTTTAAGTTCATGTAAAAGTGGATTTATAATTTTTATTACATGAAGACTTCACATAATTGTAATACTTTTATACCCCTATAATTCTTATTCTAATTATGGTTCACATATTTCTTATATTTTGTAGAATATCTATGCATGGGTAGAGGTAGTATGCCTTATAAAGAATATGGAATCAATGTAAGGGGAAACTTAATTTTTTTCACAAAAAATTTATCATGTTTTTCATTATTTATAAAATACTTATAAATTAGACTTAAATGTATTTTTAGAATATCTAATTTATCGAAATTTATTAATTACTAATTCAATTATAATTGGTTTATGATTAATTAATTTAACATTTATGAAATTTTTATATTTTCAAATATTATATGATAATATTTTAAATACTTTTGTTAAAAAATTATATTTCATGTATTATGATATAGAAATAATCTTTTTTTGAAATCATAAATAAAAATTTATAAAGAGTTATAAATTATAAAATAAGGTAAAAATATAGTTTGTTCATATTTATATTAAGAATTATTAAGAATTATTTATTTTTTATTATTCAAATTAAAGGGTCCTTATTTGGATAATTTATAATCATTATCAATTTTTTTTTGATGATTGATATGATAAATTTTCAAATAATGATATGTATATGATATATGATTATGATTACATAAAATAAATTGAATTGTAAATTGTTTATATTTCATAAAATATAATATATTTCCTATTGATATTCTATATAATGATAAATATGAAATAGTTATTATTGGATTGAATATAAAGTGTTTATTTTCAAAATTATTGAAAGACCATAATATAGAGCTATAATCAATTTTTTTATAATTAGATTTTGTTTGTGAATTGTTTACAAATGGTGATCTAATGTTTATGTAATTCAATTGTTAAATTATTTAAATGTTATTCCTTATTTTATTAAAAGTAATAAAATGTTTATTTTATTAATGTTGTATGATTTGGTTCAAATTATTAAACTAGTTCTAGATATATCCTTGCAACACTTGTTAGGTGTGATAATTAATTTAGTTTTTCATCAACAATGACAACAATATTAAATTGATGTTATGAAATTTAATATAGTTTTTAATATTGTTTATGAAAATTATGTTTTAGTTTTATGTTGAATTAATATATATATTGATGATGTATCACTAGGTAGTGTGACTAATGGTTAGACTACCTACCTACCTGGTGGATTATTCATTATATAAGAATGTAAAGGGGGTTAGATATTTGTCACTCTGAGCATACTCATGTGTAGATTTATATTGCAACATAATTATAATCCTTTAAATATATAGCTCATTTCTGTTATGGATATGATGCATTGAAGTATGTATGAATATACATGGTGTATAAATTTGGCTGATTAACACAATCATATTTGTTGTGTAAAGTGGAACACATCAACATAGTTTGAACATATTGATTTGGTGGAGGGAATTGGATTCCAAAATAAATTCACTAGAATCATGCATTCATAAAAGGAATATTAAATACATGATTTTGAGATTAAATCTCGTAAATACCAAGTGCGATATTCCTTCTAATGCATCCCTTTTCAATAACTCAATCATATTACTAAGTAGATTCATTCCAAAGAGGGGTGAATCAAGACTATGTTATGTGAAGAAAGAATTTAATGAGTGATACAACAACATCCTTCGTTAGATTCGAGACAAATAATGGTTCCCTTTGATTGTTTTGTAATTATCTCAATTTTTACATTTTATTTTGGTATCACTAGTTAGGAAATCCTAGGCGTTGGGATACGAGAAGAATATATTTGGGTTTATCCATATGCATGATTGGAAATGTTTTTTTACACTCAACTATCCCTGATCCATATATGATATAGTTGGGTTGATTCCCTACCTAAGTAATTAGTTGGTCAGTTTTACAGAAATGTGGGGTAATTTTCATAGTGAAATATGGATATTATCCCACTAATGGGTGAGATGGATTTCAAATGGTTTCATCGTTTTAATAGGATCCCATTAAATAAATTATTTATGTCATTTTTATAAAACATTAATCTATTCTTATAAATGATTCCTTTGTAGATGAATAACATCATTAAGATTAAAATAAACATTGAGTTTAATCCATTAATATGAGAAGGTTAATATAATATAATCCAAAGATAGCTATCTTAATAATTTTATTAAAAAATATTATTTTATTTAATAAATTTTATTAAGGAAAAGTCTATGTGTTAGAATAGTCCCTTTCTCTATAACCATGTGATGAAATAGTTAAAAAATTGAATCTAGATATATATGGATGCATAGAGTGAGTCATTCCTGGTTTGGAAGAAATAAAATGAAAAATAATCAAATGAATATAAGTCACTCCACATGTATTAAATGTGATTGTATATTTCAATGATTTATGGATTATTTGTATCATATACTCAGTATTAATGAGAATGTCAATTGACTATCAATATGATTGAATATGTTGATGACTTGATGAGACTAAATGATTCCTTAAATATTTATTATTTATATGATCCAATTATAATATTATAATAAAAATATGATATCAAATATATGTTTTACAATGTGTTGTGAATATATATAACGTTAAAAGATGAAAATAATAGAATCGTGAAGTGTGATTACAAGTAATTGTGGGAATGAGTTTCTAAATTTATAACATATAAACTTCAATCTCAGATACTATTTTCATGAGATGTTTATTCCTATATGGTTTAGATATTATGAAGATAATGTAAATAATAATTGAATAAATTAAATGAGGTATGTATTTTTTAGGACATTTTAATTTTGATTCGTTTAATTATTTAACTTGAGACTAAAATGAAAAATGGAATATTCTTGTTAGGGAATTATCCTATTATCATCTAAAAGAATGTTCTGAAAATATGATTGCATTAAAATAATATTTACCCCTTTATTATATTTTTTGAATATATATGAACTACACAAGTGATTTCTATGTTCTAATGTGCTATACAAATAGTAAATGTAGGTAAAACTATAGACTATATGAAGAAAATTTGGTTGTATTGTTCAACAATGTTTTTTCAAGAATCCTTTAATGTCAATTAAAACTTATGTTTTTTTATAAAGGATGAATAATAATTTAATACGATTGGATTATCCATGATATACGTGAAAGAGTTTTTGAAACACAATGAAATTTCCATTTCAGGATTGGTTTTTATAAAAATAATTTATTTTAAAATTTTGAATGTTATATGCTACCAAATATATATTTTTTAATTTTTTATAAATATACATTTCATCAAAATAAATGGAAGAATTGATTATTCTTATAGTTTAAATTCATGTAATTTAGTAAATAGATACTATATTTAGGATTTTAATGTAATGTTTTTTATTAATCTTAGATGAATGTAAGTAAATGATTTGTATCATTTTTCTCTTATGTGATGAGAAAAGATGTTTTACAACACAAGTCTTTATAAAAATGAAATTATTACTTTTATTCAAATGTTTTAGGAGTCATTGGGTTCTATTTAGTGTTGATAGAAGAAGATATGGATAAATGTTTTTATCAAGGATCAAATCGTTTATCAAGTTAATTGTTAGAATATGATTAAATGTTCCCCTAGAAAATATTAGTGTTAACATTTAATAAAGTTCTTTTCTCCACAACAAAATTCCCAAAAAAATAGAATTCCATACATATGATATGGAAACAAGAGTTTATTTTTTAAATATTCCAAATAAAATGTATATAAGTGCATTTTGTTATACACAATGTTGATTTTTTTAATCATTGAATGATATTATAAAAAAAATTTATTTTTTGAAAGGATAGTGGGAGTATTCATGGACATAGAGAGTTATGTATTGACCAGTAAATGATAATTAGAATATTAATGTGATTTTCACTTAATATCCTAAAATTTTTAAGATATGTAATGGGAGATAATAATGTTAAGTGTTAAATTTAGTTAAATTTTTAAAAATGAATATATCTATTTCCCAATGGATTATATCAATCTTAGATTAAAGTGATTTTCACTAATTATCCTAAAAATAATTTAGAATACGTGAAGATAAAGAAAAATTTAAAGAGTTACATTTAGTTTTCAGGAAAAGTGAAAGACACTACTTTTGAAGGATTGAACTAGTAAAAATTGAAATTGAATTACACTTGATATCCTAAAATAATTTGTGGTATGACTATAAAGATAAATGGAATTATTTAAATTAGTTATCGTAAAAAACATGTTTTCACTATATTCTAATAGTGTTTAGGTGATGAATGAAATGATAAATGTAATGAGTACCAATAGATATCAAAAGAACTGTTTTTAACATTATCTTAAAAGTGTTTTGGAGGGTTGAAAAATAGAAATTTCAGTTGATACATTATATCAAGGAAATATTTTTATGTAATACGGTTGTAAGGATATCATCTATTAACATTTTAGAGCTTTGGTAGATCATTCAGGGAAACTAGGAGGCATGAATCAGTGTACCCAAATTTTTATTTAATCTTAATTTTTTTTCAATTTTACATTCATACTTTCAAACCTCTAGCCCAGATAAGAGTAATGGATCTATTTTTTCCTCTAAAAAAATATATATACATGAAATTAAAATAATAAAATAAATAAAAACACACACTTATTTTTACAAGGTTCGGTACAACGAACCTATCTTTGTAGTGATTATCCTATGGATTCTTCATGCCTTCTATTTTCACTATTACATTGTAGTTATTAAATATTATTGGAATTAGTACACAATTTCCATGAAATAAATTAAAAATATTCCTGAATTAGGTGTATTCATTATACTATTTCCACCATTTTCAATGGAGTTGTTTATAATGGAACCCCCAGTTCATCATACATATTCAATAAAATTATGAACAAGATATTCTCAACTACACTGGATGGATTCTCATCAACTGAATAATCATTTTCCACAAATGTAGTTATCATACTACCACAAAATCAATAATTTTATATGTATTTCAACCAAAAAATCTTCAGTAAGTGTAATATGAAACATCCAATCAAACTAACTACTTTTTCTGAATTAACAACTAGAGACTCTGAAAACACACCACTAGTTTTCTTCTTCCTCGATATATCAATTTCTTGGGATGATACTCCACTTAAGGATGTAGTTCCCAACCTAAAACAAATGTGGGTAATAGGTTCACATAATTTTTTTGGGATTATTTTGTACATGAATAATCTTATAAAATATCAAAATTATTTTTTTCAAATACCCAACTCGATTAAGTCTAAGGGTTCTTTTTCAGGGATGTTTAATACATGGTGCATGTTATAGGAAATCATAGCACATTATTTTTCATTATTCTAATTTTATGATCGGTCTTCAATAATTATTTGTGTATATAAATTAACAAAGATTTCATAAACTCCTTATCTGTTAATTGTATTGTGAAAAAACTTATTCATCCCACATATTTTCCAATGATTCTATATTTTACATGTGCAATAATGTGTTCATGCAGTGTTCTTATTTCCATGGGTCAGTCTTCTCTTTATATATTGTTCGAATTATTATTTATATAAAAATTGATAGTTGTGTAAACCTTCTTCTTAATTGTGCAATTATACTAGCTCTTTTTCACAAAAAGATACCAATAGGATATCAACTACCTCACAAAGATGATTATGGCTCATAATAGGTTTATTGTTTCTTTATAGAAGTTAAGAGGCTTCATGAATTAGTTTATTTATGTATCCATTGAGTGTGATATTAACATGTAAATTTCCCACAGTATTTCATTCATTCTTTCACACTATGTTTCTGAAGGATTGTCCTTCACATGAGTATGCCAAGCATAGCTCCCAGTTCCTGGTTTCACAAGATGAGTTCTTTACAGATCAATTCGATAACAGAAATATTTAGGTTGATATTCATATGTCAATATACCATAATATTTCATACTCTATGTTTCACTATTTAAATTCTAGATCTACCTTAATATGACTCTATCAAGCACATAGCCTTGTTCGTTTTTTGTGCAAGCTGAGTGCTTCATGGATCCCACTCATCACAAAACTACATTTTTTGTGTTGGCAATTGTTTCATAAAACAAGAGATCTCAATATATTTTTTTAATAGACACATCCCTCAATACTGATTCATTTTTATTAATAAATTAATAAACGCCAAATATATTTTGATATTTATACTTTCTAATTAATATGATTAAAAATCAATGTTGAGCCTGATATTTAAAACTCCCAATGATATTAGGATTTCATGGACATGAATTTCCACCTCAGAAGATGTCCAAAAACATCGAATCTCTTCTTATAGAATGAAATGTAACATCCATCAGATGAATAGACCAACACTACCCTAAATAATATAAATCAAGAAGGATTAGTGAATCATCATTTTATATTCATCTGAAACAACATTTTACATCAAACAAAAAATGTTATTTTCAGACATGCAAAGTGAAGAGGAATGCATGATCATTTCAACCTTACCTAGGCATTAAATCCATGGAATATATTTTCCAGTCATTATTATACCATCACCGAGTGTGGTATATTATGGTGAAACACCTAATTGAGAAGTAGGATTCAATAGTGCTCCTTCAATCAGATGGCTAAGATTAAAGCGATCCGACAGTCTACAAAATTTCTATATCATTTATGGCAGGTGAACAGTATACAACTCACACTATTCCCACATCAATTATCTTTTAGTTCTAAAGTTTCCATATTAATAAAAACATAAAACGTATAGGTTTAAAAAAGACTTTTTGGGACGAAAAACTACATACACCATCCATATAACACATTTACTATCTTCAACCAACCAATAATCTGACCCATCTTATGCTCCCATGGTAGTGCTCTGGTGGACTTACACACAAGCATGCCTATGATATGTGGGAACTATTCCTATCCTTCCACCCATCGGATGGACTATGATAATATATTTGGTATGGTTGTCTACAAAGCCCCAAAATGATGAGGTTGATCTTGGATAAGGCTTGGTAGTGGGATGACCCAAATTTTTTATAAATAACAATTCAAATATACTTAGCAATACTAAGTATAAAATAGAATTCTATCATTATGAAATATAAATCTCATCACCAAATTCCAATCCCATAAAATATATTCTATAACTATTTATGAAAACCAATATTTTCAATGTCCTTTAAATTCCTTACTTCAAAAAATTTATTCATTAATATAAATAGGAATTTATTATGGACTTCAGTAAAGTCACCATTATCACGTCATGAAATCACATTACAAAAAATGTATAAATATACTATTTTATGGGCACCTTATTCATTTCCTTCTTGAAATGTGGAATTTATTTTTTGCATAGATGCCTTTAAATATTTTTCATCAATTATTTCATCATGAAAATTAATATTTTCATGGTGTTCATATAAAATATTCATGAAATTTTCAAGGCCTTCATTTATAATTCTTCAAAATACTCATGCAATAAGATGAGTACTGCATGGATTCAAGAAAACTTGTTCTTCCTATAAATAAGAATTTTGATAGTATTCATCCTATTAAATGATGAATATAATGTGCACCCTCCTATTATAATTGAATCATGTCTTTGAATTTATGAATTGTTCAAAAATTTCCATCCTTTTATGGAGAAGTGTTCCTGAATGACATCCAATGCCAATAAATGAATCCTTGAAAATTCTCCAAGAATCAATACATCATTTGAAAACATGATAATTAACATTCCATTGATGGAAATAAGCTTCATAGGTATTTTAGAATTTATTTCCAAGATTATCACTAATCATAAAGGGCTTAATCATACATTTACATTCGATTCCTTTTTATATATTGACAACAAGAACAACTATACACATCATCCATGCACTGAGATTTTTTATTCACCATTTGAAGTTTTTTAGAGACCATTTACATAAATAAAGTCAATTTCACTTCTATACTGTATTTAAAATAAATGAAAAGGATTCATGGATGGATTTTCTTCAACATTTTAAAGAAATTTGAAAATTGTTTTATATTAACTGAAAGAAGGATTTTATCACATGGTTCTCTTAGTAAAGAGACTTTTCTTTTTATACTCTCTTTCTATATGGGATAAGCTGATGTAGAAAACAAGAGAGATATAAATAACCATGTCTATGTTTTACATTAACAAACATGAGTGGTATAACATTCTTAAAAAATATTTCTCAAATATGGCTCTATATAAAATAGTTTAATCAAGAAATATATTCTCCTACACACATTAGTTAAAACATCAAAAATTTAAATTGAAAGAAAACATTTCAGCCCATTTATATGAGCTTACTCATCAACCAACACTTCCCATCGATGCACATATGTTGTATGATCAAGACCAGGGAGATAATTTCAATTAGATTAACTCTATATTCAACTTCTACAGAGATGACATGAATTCTAGTTATTCGAAGAATATGCCTTCACGTCATATTCTTTATTTTCCCCCTCAAGGTGTACACTCTACTAAATTTACAAAGTCGATAATTTCATCCGATATTATCCATGATATTAATGTTTTTTAATCAATCATTAAGGAATAATTAATTTTTTATCCAATCATTAATAATCATTCTAATGTTTTTTCTTCAACTTTTTTTACCTATATTTTTTCTTAGTAATTATATTCTCCTTCAATTATATTCATCTGGTTTGGATTGTTTATCCCCGCTTCTTTCAGTAGTAAAATAGCTTCCTGTGGTGCTATTTTTCTATCTTTATCATCTTCATGAGATCTAACAGAATAGTTATTAAATTATTTACATCATTTTCAATCTTCTTGCATCTAACAAACTAAATTTCTAAGACACTTGGGCTATCATTTATTAACAAACTATCATGAAATTTGATATCTTCATGTAGAAAAAACAATTTTCTTTTTTCCTCTTATCTATTTAGTTATTCAAATTCATCCTTATGTTATTATTTAGATAATTGAAATTGATCAGGAAAAATAGTTAGTTACTTTTTCTAAACATATTAATAATTAGAGGTTCTACATGGCTTCCTCAAAATTTTTGAGCTACCCTGTTTGGGTATCTTATCAAAACATTCTTCAAGAATGTATTCAATCAATAATATATTCTTGTTTCATAGATGGAATGATTCTTTTATTAACTTATTCTTTCTATAATTTATCTACATGGAATTTTTATAATTGTACATGGTATGAAATATCTTTCCATAGTATAAGAATCTACTCATTTTTGAAATGACGTTATTTGATTCTATCTTACAGTTATTATTGGGAATATATTTATTCACTATCCTGTTGACTTCCTTCTTCATCTTATTTCCCAAGAAAGAATTTACATCTTTTTTTACATGATTTTATATTTGTTATGGTATTTTATTCTCATCAACATATGTCTGGTTAATGGTTATTATATACCCAAAATCATTATAAAAATGACCACTTCTATTTTAATAATCATAGATGTCCTCACAAAAACAAAATTTTGAACTGAATATTCAAATTATTCTTCATATACTTATTCTACCGTAGATTTATATGTTTCTTAATTTCATTATATCTACTCCCTATAAATTTAATCCTTATATAATTTTCAAAACATGACATGTTATTTCTATAATCAATGGAATGATGCCAAAATTTCCAGCAGCGCTAATAATTGAAAAAAAAACTCCATCTTTTTCATGAATTACTTGTCTAACGATATTTGGTTCTCCATGGTTTTTTGAATTTTGATTTTCTTCATTGGAGAGTTTTTTTGTTATTTGTTCTTCATGATCAATCTAGTATACTTGTTTGATGGTTTGGTGGATTTATTAACATATTTTTAAACTCACATCTTCCCATAGTTTGGCATTGAAGGCATATTATTAGTTGAGAAAACATTAGAAGAAACAGAAGTTTCTAGGCTATGGGTTACCTTCTTCCATGATCTTATAAAAGGTTGATCAAGATTTGAATTAATTATTCATACCACTGATATGTGTCTCTTTAGATAAACGAGTCTCATCAACAGTTTTATAGAATCATACCTCTTTTTTAATTGACTCACTTAATATGTCTTAGTGTCAAAATATATCTTCTCAACAACATTGGATGTTCTAGATTTTGTTTCCTTAAAATTTATCAAATCAAGCTCTAGTTTAAATAATTTCGTGTTGAAGGAAAATGTCTCATTTTCAACTGATGTCATCCTACTTTTCCATTCACTTTTCATTCTATTATTGTGACCTTGATATTGTATTTTACATTAATTAAAAGCATTTTGATGGCCTTTGATTCTTCTAGACTTGAATTCTAATTGGTATTCCTCGAGACTTATTCTATCATTATGAAATTCTTCTATAGAATATATCTTATGAATATATAATTCATGTAACATTGTATTTTTCATTAAATAATGTGTAATGTTCACGAAATAAATCACTAAAAACATGATAACTAATATATCTTTTATATGGATTCCATTATAATTACACTTTAATTATTAAAATAATTTCATTATAAAGTGTCATGAATTATTTAATTTCTTTAACAAGGTTTGTGTGAACATTGAAAATTTTAAGTATCATTCCAACTAAATTCTTATATTTAATTATTTCCTCATCAAGATGTTATCTATCATCTGGAAGATCCATGAATGAAAAATGCATATATAAAATCAATTCTTTAGGAAAATTCATTGTATATATTTTAAATTTCGAGTAGAAGTATTCAAATTTTTTGGTAGAATTATCTTCCTCATCCTCTCAATTTCATGAGAAATTAAGATGATCATTATCAACTAATTTGATAAGAGTGCATAGATCCTTCTCACCATTCTATTAGTTTTTTTTGTAATATATTTACTTCCCTCTTCATCTAATTTTTAAAAGCGTTGATAGTTACCTTCATGTTTTCATCAATATGAGTAGAGATTATATTATACCACTAACGTAATTAAGGATACATTTAAAATAATCACTTCATATAACATTGTATAAACAAAATGGGATAAAAACATGAATGAATTAGTAGAAAACCAATGCTCTGATACCACTTGTACATCCAAGATGGATCGAGCAAGGACACTGGGGGGGGGGGGGGGGTAAATCAATATGCCCAAAATTTTACTTAATTTTAATTTTTTTATATTTTACCCACCTAATATGGAACCTCTTCCTTGGTTAAGATTAATGGGCATATTATGTTCTTTAAGAAATCACATAGGTGTGAAATAAATATAATAAAATAAAGTGCTACACATAATGATTTTTACAAGGTTCCGTTAAAAGAAATACACCCTCCCATGATCATCTTATGGGTTTCCCAAAATTATCTTATTACTCCAAATTTTTAGTGATTATAAATTCATAGAATTTTCATTCAATATTCATGAAAAAATAACTGTATTCTTAATCTAATGGTGTTATTTTGAATAATACCACTAATCACCAATAGCATTGTTTATACTGGCACCACCAATTCTTCAATGTTATTTAATAAAATTATGAATAATATCCTCTCAACTAAACTAGTTCAGTTTTCATAAACTCGGTATTATTGTCCCCGATATGATGGTATTTAAATGCTATTTAATCATCAATATTATATGCTTATCATCCCACATCTGTTTAATAATTGTAAGATGAATCTTCCACTCTAAACAATTTATTTTTTAGAATGATAAATTGATGAATCTATCAACACATTGTAATTTTTATTCTAATTCAATATATAAATTACTCAGGTAGATACTCATTTCTACGGTGATGTTACAATCCCCAATTAGATGTGAAAAATAGATGAACAAAATTTCATCATTATTATTAGAAGCACGAAAAATATTATAAAATCTCAATGTTATCTGTCATTAAATTATAAACAAGATTAAGAAAAACACCTTATGCATGGAAGTGAAATTCATGGTTCATGTTATGTGAAACCCTAGAACATTTATTTTATTTATTTTTCATATTATGTGATATATTATATAAATATTTTGGTATCTTAATTACAAATGATTTCATATAATATATATTTATATTTAGGTCTCATAAATCCTTTCTTCTTCCCACATGCAATCGAATTATACTATATTTTACATGTGCTTCATAGAGTGCATGTACTAATCTTCATACCTTGGCTCGATCCACTCTTTATATATATATAATAGTTTTTCTTCATGAAACAATAAATAGTTTCACGAAACACCTAATTCATCATTTAAGTATGCATGATATTCTTCATTAAAATTATAGAATGGGATATCTTCTCCCTTATGGAGATGATTATGGATCATGGGAGGTTTATTAGTTCCTTATAGAACCTATAAAGCTTCATAGATCAGTTTCACTGTGGATATACCGAGTATGATATAATCATGTCCATATTCTACAATATTTTAGAATTCTTGTAAGAAAATGTGTAAAAAGGATTTTTTGTGTGTGACTATGTCAATTGTATCTCCCTATGTTTATTCACACATGTTGAGTGATTCATGGAATAGTTTCATTACAGATCTGTTGACTTTTATTTCTTCAACTAAAGATCCCATATTTTTTAAGACTGTACATAACAATGTCTGTTTGTGGGATCTCCTTTAATGTAACTATTTCATGCGTGTTTCCATATTATTTTTTTCACATGCTATATGATTTGTGGATTCCACTCATTATGAGACAAGATATTCATTCTGGCTTTGTTTTTCAGAAAACATGAGATATAAAAATATCTCTCAATAGTAACTTCTATCGAGATAAATTACATGGAATTTAGAGATGAAAATACACAGAATATACTTTTACATTTATTACATTTCAATCATCTAATTAAGTATAGACATTGAGGATGATATTTAAAAATTCGAAAGATATCAGTATCCCTTTGAAGAGGGGTTCCAACCAGAGAAGATGTTAGAAAACAAGGTGTGTATTCTTCTGTGATGACACCTCTCCTCCATCATATTAATGAACAAAAATATCCTTAATAATATAAATCTATAAGGATGACTTTAAATTCATTTTACATATTCACAAGACAACATTTTTCTTTTAGTAGATAACTCAACATTCATGTTTGCAACGTAAATTTGCATACAAAATCATTTCGATCATAACATGGACTTAAATCCAAGAACTAACTTATTTAGTCATTGGTATTCCATCTTCAAGAATGGTATATCATTAATGGAAAAACTCCTCATCATGAGGTAGGATATAACAGTGCTCCTTCGATCAGATGACTGAGATTGAAGTGATCAGATGGTTAGTGGAATGTCTTTTTCATTTAAGGTAGGTGAATAGTATGTGGCCCGCACATGTCCCATATCGTTTATCACTTTATTACTAGAATTTACATATTAATAAATTAATACCATAGAAGGGGTGTTCCAAGGGTACATTGGATCAACACCCTCTTACACCCTCCAGACAATGGCTTCATGGGCTTTGGCTCTCTAATAATCCATCCCATCCTGTACACCCATGGGGATCTTTTCAGCCATTCACATAGCCCCTCCCACATTATGTGGGCACTGTGCTTCTTCTACCACATATGGGATGGCATGGGGTGCTTCCTTGGGTGTTCTGGACCTCCATGACCCACAATTACAATGTGAAACCTAGTCAAGGCTAACTAACAGGTTGGTCCCATTTTTTATAAATCCCCACACAAATATACTTATTAAAAACAAAGTATAAAATATAAGTCTAAACATCAATAATATATATCTCATAAAAAAAAATTTACCTCAAAATATCTTCTTCAAATATTCAAGAAAACTAATATTTTAAGAGGCCTTCAAATTCTTCTTTTCAAAACATTTCTTCATGAAAATAAAAATGAATTTATTTTTTTAATAGACTTGAATAAAACCATCAAAGTCACATTATGAAATCTAATTATGAAAAATGTATGAATATATTGTTTCAGGGATACCTTAATCTTTTTATTCATCTAATAAATAATTTACTTTTTTTCATGGAAACCTATAAATATCCTTCCAAAATCATGTAATTTTGAAAATGAATATTTTTTGGCCTTTATATAAATTCATCATGAATTTTGAATCATCTTCACCATTAATTATTCAAAATATTCATGCAATAATAAGTGTATTTCACTCCTTCAACAAAATATTTACTTCATGAAAATAAGTTTTTTCATGGTGTTGACCATGTCAAATGATGAAGATAACATGGACTCTTATTGTAAAATTAGAACATGTCATTTAAATTAATTATAGTTAAAAAATCATCATAGTTTTACAAAAAAGTAATTCCAACTTGAAATACAATTCCATTAAATGAATCCATAACAAATTTATAAGAAACAATACATCATCTCAAATTATGAAAATTAATAATACATATATAGAACATAACTTTGGATTTCATTCTCTATATATTTAGTTGGAGGGTTTTATCAGCTCATCACATGTAAATGTGACATGAAATATATAAAATTATGTAGTTAAAAAAACCCAGGAAGCATAGATATTATAAAGATGATATAGTAGTTAATCATAAATGATATGATATATAGGTTCTTATATTGGTTTTGTTAAGTATTCATAACAATATTAAGAATAAAAAAATATATAATATTAAAGGAAACCTCAGTTTTTCATTATTTAGTGTCAGCTATATAAATGTAGGTATAGATAGATATTTTTTGAAGGTTAATGGTAATTGAACTCTCAATGTTTTCCCTAACAAATATTCACTAGGGAGTTAAATAAGATATAAATAAATGTTAATGTTAGAATGAGTAAGATTATTATAGAGTATATAATATTATTATAAGGTAAAAAAAGAGGAATACGATTATTTGTGTGCACAGTATGATATACTAATTATACAACATGGAGTGTCATTCAGATGTCTTTGGGACACTTGGGGTGGGTAGATAATATTTGAATCCCTAATAAATATGGTTGGAATGATACATATAATGAAAACCTTCATAATTTGATACTATAATTACACATGTACACATGTTGACTTAGTTAATAATGGGGTGGTTGGGTATTTTTCTGATCATGTTATTTGTTGTAGCTTATAAATGATGGCATTTGTTCTATCATACGAAGAGTATGACATCATGGACCTCAATTGATGTAGAACATGGGAGTTCATAGCTGCAAAACCATATTATATATTTATATAGATAATGGATATGGTATGTTATTATTCATAAGGATGAATGACTTGTGACGTATTCTGTTATTAAATCAGTCTACTCGTTTTGATTCTAGAACAGATGAGTTGGCTATATGAAACTGACATGTACCATGTGCATGGTTTCTTGTTTTCCATAAAAAATGGAAAAAAGAGAATGAATGTTTTCACATGATACAAACTAGTGGAAATAGTGATAGAGATACATGTATTTGATGGAGGACAAACTGAATCCTTTCAAAACATTAGCTGCGCCATTTCATTTTTAGTGGTCACCCTTTTATTATATGTATGAATCCGATGATTCTTATTTTTTTCAATGATTTAAAGGCCCATGGGGAAAAAATTTATGGTTGAATGAATGAGGATTGATTTTTCCTCAGAGAGATACTCTAAAATTATTTCATTTCTAATACAAAAATGTTTTGGATGGGTATTCAAATGCTATTACATATAATGTGATACAATGTGATGTACATGATGGATTTTGAGAACAGTCATGGGAAATCTCCAAAATGGTCTTCATATATGACATTACAAGTCATTATATAGAATTTAATTTATAGTGAAATGGTGAAATGTTTATTAGGATTTAGTCTAAGTGAATGATTTAAGGTGATATCCCCTATATTTTAATAATTCTATGATATATGTATGTTATATTACATTGCATGAGAATTATGATTTACAGATCTTATGAATGTATAATTACATGATTACTTTAATTTTGATCAATCATACCCATTTTACATCATTAAATAAATAATTTTTTGAGATATAATACAAGGGAATATTATAATTCATAAAATTAATGAACTATAAGTTGAATTTAAGAATATGTTAATATGCATGAATAAATACAATAGACCAAGGAGTGTCCTTTGGGGGAGTTGGTACCCAAGAACCAACTTCTTAGTACTTTATGATTACCTATGATAAATTATTTGAATATTAAATAAATTTATCATAATTTTCATATACTTATTTATAATTATTCTATGATCATTGATTCATTTTTCATTTTTCATTAGTTGTCAAATCCAGTGTAATCATTGTTTAATCTAAAACATGATATATTCTCTTATTAGTCTTCATTATTTTAAATATAATCGAATTCAGTTAATTTTACGAATGAAAACTATTTAAATAACTCTTCCAAATATTCTAAGAATTAGGGATTGATTACCCAAAAGTACCCATCATATACCCAATTTTTACACACCTTATACCCATGATTGATGAAAAATGAATTAATTCAGAATCAATTAGATATTTGTGTATTTATTAAAAATGATTATTTATTTAGATACAAAACATGTTGACAAGGATATGCTAGTTCATTGTTTTAAAAACTATTAATTGTGTAATATCCATTAGCGAAACATAGTACATTTTTCAAAAAAAAACAAGATGTGTATTCTCTTAGACCAACTACACGACTAGTGACCACATAACTCAGAGACAACATGCCACATACCCCATGTACATGTCGTGTTCTTTATTATTTTCATGGAATGTTTTCACACAAATTCCCCAGGCGTGTCATAGATAAAAAATGAAAAATATAAACACTATATAGATAGACACTACATGCCACATATATTACTAAATTACATTGAACTATCCAATTAATTATATTGCGTGAAACATATATTTTTTTTGATGAATCAATCATTTTACTATGTACATTCCATGTGATGGGTTATATATAAATATTTATTAAATTTTTAATGAAAATATTCTTAATTTTATGAATTTCCTATCATATAAATGTTTTAATATAGTCCACAATGTTGTAACACCCCAAGATTTCATAGCACATTATTTTCTTCAAAGTAATTCAATAACTTGCACTACACGCAACACCGAGTTCAAGCACACCATGACTTATGAAACAAGCTGTTTAAAAGCAGTTATGAATACTGTTAACTAAAATTTTAAATTTATATACTCTATAAAATTTTAGAATCCATATTATGTGTTTCTTAGACAAAATATAAGAACACATTCATTTTTTCATATAAAAGAATTATTTTTTAGAAAATACAATTTTACCGCCTTTTAATGGATAATTCTTATTAAATCCAATATTTGACACTTTTATATATTAAATTCGACAAAATAAACATCTTCTTTAGAATTGGGACATAAAAATTTAGTTTTGATACATTTTTGGTTTTTTTCTGATAACATCCATATTTTGGTGAATAGTGAAAATTACTAAATTTTAACTGAAAATAACTTTTTTAATCAAAATAATTTATAATGTTCAATTAAAAATTTTATTGGTTTGGAAGTATAATTAGATAATATTTTTACCATTTAATCTAATGTTGGTCATTGGATGTAATTTCACTTTAAAATTGAACGTAAAAAAAAGTCTCAATCTTTTGATAGTTTTTACTTTTAAAAAACCCGCATTCTGGTTTTGACAACGGGAATTAATTTCAAATTATTAAATAGAACTTCTATATTTTGAATTTTTAAAAATAGACTTCATTTTTTAATTCATAATATCAAAAATAGATTAGGGTTATTTTTTGGTCTTTTTCGGAAAACGTTTAATTTTTCATTAATAGTGAAAAACACTAAGTTATTGGTTAAAACCGACATTTTATTTAAATAATTATTTCTTTAATTTAATATTATTTTAAGTCAAAAAAGATACATAATACCGATATTATTTCAATTTAATTCATAGGAATCATTTTATAATAATATTTGATATATAAAATTTTATTGAACTTTTTGCTGTCTTTTACCCACCTCCTAGGAGATTTTGAAATTTTTTATAAAACATAATATTACTGCTTTTGTGAATTTAATTTCAAAAATCCAAGAGATGCGGTTGATATCAGTATGTAAAATGTTTTTCAATGTGATGAAAATAAATTTTGGTGAATAGTAACTTTTTACTTTTATTTTCCACAGTTAAAAGTAAATGGGGTAATTAAGGGTAAAAATGATATTATTATTACCCTAACACATGTTATAATTCTATTGGATAAGTGTAACTCGACAAAAAACGACATTAGAATAAAATATCATCCTTTAGGTCAACTTTTATTAGATTAGGAAATTTATCATTATTTAATTCAAAGAAGAGTTAAAAGTGTTAAATCCAAAGTTTATTCACTAAAATATTTTTAATATATTGTTACACATAAAATAAATTCGACTATAAATATTAATTAGAAAGATAAAACGATTTATTAAATAATAGAATTTTATTTATATATTTTATAAATTAAATAATTTAATTTAGTTATGACACAATAATGATGCATTAATTACCTAATTAATGAAATATTAAAATTATTGATATTATAAATATACATATAATTGTAACATGAGACTTTTTATTAATTTCACTATTTTTATAGGTGAATATGACATGTTAGGGTTGGTTAGATGAATTTTTTTCGAAGAAGTAATGCTGTTATAATATTCGAAAAAACAGAAGAAACCAAATAGTGTCAAAATTGACATAATTTTTTTTTTAAAAAAATTATTTTATAAAATGATATTCTATTCCTAAAAATCTATGGTTCTGCCAAAAGACTTATATAATGATATGGGTTTTATTAATGAACCACTTGGGGTTCTCTTGGATTTATATTGTATGTTTATTAACCATATAATATAAAAATACAAAGAGACATGGTAAATGTCAAACTATTTAACTAAGAGTTAAATCTAAATGATATAGTTAATATAGTGACCCAAACCTATGTAAAACCTATTTTTTGAGTGGTTTTCGACCCATCACCACATTATCCTTTAAAAAATCCACATTGGAGCCATTAGAAAACGAAAATGACTTTTTTTATAAAATAATATTTTATGTTTTTCCTAAGGTTCCCCTCACCCCTCTTATAAAAGGGCACTCCACCTTCCCTATAATTCACACCTTCAAAGCCAATTGTATCATCCAAACACTTCCCAAGTACCCTATCAAATATCCTCCCTTAATCATAGAGGCCTTCCTCTAGTCATACATCCAACATAAGGAGCCATTTTTATCAAATCAAAAGGAAGAACCCGAAGAAGAGGTAAATATTTAATCACCTATTTAAAGTTCCTTTCTTCTTCCTTTCGTCGTGGTGTAATTTTTATTCAATACATTATTATATGGATGGGTATTATAATGATATTTAATTGATTTAAACAATAAATATAACATGATAATGATTCTGTGTATATGATATACCATCCAATTATATATTATTTTAATATAAAAATAATGATATTGTCGCTTGTGTGTACGTACCGATTACAGTCTCCACGAACGCGATAAGATTACTCCCCAATCATATCCATTCAAGAATAATTTTCATTTGATGATTAAAAATAATGTTTACAAACTTTATATCATTCTAGATATGAATATGATAATTCCCATCCATAAAAAATATGAATCACATAACAATTAATATAAAGGAAAATTAATCTGTTATCACGTGAAACGATGATAGTACTAAGATATTATTAACAAAGAAAAGTTAAAAGATCATATATGATATAATATTAAAGTATATGATTCTTGTATAATTTAATAACAATTATTTAATAGATTGAAGATCGGGAGTGGTGATGACGGTGGTTTTGACTCCCGATCGGTGACGGCGGTGGCCTCTGAGCGGGTTCCTCCCACTCCAGGGGGGGGGGACCTCTGCTGCGACACACAAGAGCGGAAGCACCTTTTCTCCCATTATACAACCTTGAGTTTCTTCCTCCGTTTCCCCAATGCATTATAAGCCCTAAGGTTTTAGGCTTACATGATGGATGACCTAATATTCCGATTTCGGTTGCAGAGTTTAATGATGCCTTAGCTCTACATTATCTGACGCTGATTGCTCAATTTTTGAAGAGAAAACCCTCGGTCGATCTGTTTGATAGATTTGTATTTGGTTCCTGGGATTTGCAAGATAAGGCAACCGTAAGAATTTTACACAACAAGAATATTTTGATTCGGTTTGCGTCGGAGGAAGACTTGATAAGGGCCTGGTTGAGAGCTCCTCGCAACTGCAACGGATCACAATTCTATCTTTATTAATGGTCGTACGATTTCCAAATGCGGCGTGGTTCACCTTCCGTGGCGATTTGGGTTAGTTTTTTGAATCTCCCTTTAACATTTCAAAACCCATCGATTGTTAAAAGTCTTGGTAATGTACTGGGGAGATATATTTGCTCCGATAGACGGACTATGGTTGTCTGCCAACTGATTAACCCTACAGTGTGTGTTGAGGTGGACACCTCAAGGGCCCCGTTGGAATTCATTTAGATCACCATCGGTGAAGAGTTCTGGTGTAAAAATATGATTGTATATTAATCATGGGATCATTATTGTTATGATTGAAAATGGTTGGGCCATTCACTGGAGAAATGCAGCCGAAGGGCAAGGGATGATGGCTCCCAGAGGAATGCGAGCAATGACGATTGTAGCATTTCTGGGAATGAAAGGAATGGGGATCGTAGCATCTCGGAGAATCACATGGTGGAGAATTCGTTGGTGGATGAACCTGGTGGAGAGGCCCTCAAAAGACCCCCTAAAGGTAGTGATCTAGCAGGCCGTGCTCGGGTTCTCCATAATGATGGTGTGGTTCAAGATGAACAAGAGGCAGGTGTTATTTCAGTTGGATCAGGCTCAACGATTGCAGGTGCTGGAATTCAGGTGAGGTCAGAGAAACCACCTGCTCTGCCTCCTAGGCCGAAAGTCCAAGACTTCTTTTGCAGGATATTAGGTGAACTCAACTGAGTGAGCAGGACAAACATTTTTCTGATTGACAATGAAAATGGATGGTCTGGACCGGATAGACTTGCAGGTGTTTCTCAACCGGATCTCAACGAGGGAAGGTCTACGGAGCAAGATTATTGTGCAATCCGTGAGGTGACTTTAGAGGAAACTAATAGATAGAACCAATTCATGGGGCACATCCTCTTATAGGCCAACCAGGTGGAGGCAGTTGGTTGAATAATGCTTGTTGAAGAGGCTGAATTGGGTACTCCGAATAAGAATTCAGGTGGAAGTGGTTCTACACCTGGAAGGGAGCTACAAATGGTGGATGAGAGCAGGGGTCCGGGATTGATTCGGACATCAGTCCCCCTATGTAACATATTTGAAGGTTTATCTGAGGATAATGTTATTTTGGAACACATTACACCAGGTGAGGAGGATGAGGTTGGCATGGAGGAATCCAATCTGGATGAACTGGACCATTCGACTGAAGAGGTCCCAATTCCAAAGAACAACATGAGTTTTAAAAAGAAGAAGGGGAAGAAGGATTACTCCTTGCTCCCCCCACCATTAGAGACCCACTCTGTGAAGAAGTTGTTGGTGTTATTGATCAATTCGGTAGAGGAGGATTCTCAGGTTTTAATCAGGGAGAGCAACAATGAAATGGGAAGATCTACTGGAATGGTAAAGAACATAAAAGAACCTATCCTTTGCTTCGAGGAGGACATAGTTGAAGAATTTTTGTATGTTGAAATCCCACAGGAAGATGTAGATATGATGGGAAGATCTATAAGAGTTGAGGTCAACAACGAGCATGCTAAGTGGATTGACAAACAGGATTTAATCCTGATGAGAGGCTTCAATGATCAGAAAATCAGCGAAGAAGAATATATCATAACATGGGACAAAATGGCGGACCATTTTGAATACGTTATTGGGGAACATCCTAATTCTAAGGTATGGCTAATGAATTGGAATCTTTACAGGGATGAAATCACTAATAGGCTAAAGCTATGTTTTGTAATCTTTTCCTTTTCTTATGAGGATTCTCCTCCGGACTGATTTGGTATGTCTCTCAGTTTTCCAGTTAAGTTGTGTTGTGGGGTTTTTTGGGTTTCATGTGGTCTGGGTGCTAATGGTATCAGGAGATGGTCATCCACATTCAGGATTTCTTTGACGTCCTCGGGGGTGGATCCTGGGGGTCCATTCCATCGCTTGAAGGCTGGTTGAATTCCTCTAGAATTTTCCAACGGCAGGATTTGGGTCGGTGTCGATGGTCGCGCCGGAGGATGCTCAAGGTAATCCAGGGTGGGTTTGACTATCTTCTATGATGTTCTTGTGCCCTGGTTCGTGGTTTCTTGCACATTTTAGTGGTTTTTTGTGTTTGTATGTTTTGGTTAATGTGGTTTTTTGAACTCATGTTGCGGGATACTCAGAACCCATAAACCGGCTTTTGAAAATGAGAAAAAAATAATTGGCCTCAAGCTACCCTCAACCAAGGAAAAGTACAAGGTAAGGGTTAGTTTCACAATCTCTTTATTATCCAAGGTTGTTTTTATATAAGTATATACTAGGACCACTTTATCATCCGCATCCATGTTTCGTAAAAATGTATTCCAAATATTTTTACTATTTACTAGACTATGGGTTAAAGTCATTTATACCCTTTTCTGACTTTTTTTAAATTTTTTTTGAAAGTAATCATTTAGTTGTTTTCCAAACAAGTTACTTTATGACCTTTTCGATAAAATTAAGGTAAAAATGTCTTTTTTTAACTTATACGGTGGGTACGACTATTTTCCGCCAGTGTAACATCGTCGAAGATTCCCTTACAAGAATATTATAATATTTTCAAAAGAAATTTTTTCTATTATTATTACATGACTTTTAAATGATTTAAAAATAGAAAGAGATATTCCTCTGAAAAAAGTTTTTATTTCATCTATGTCAACATCCTTTGATGGATTTTAAGCTTATTTGAAGTTGATTTTTTATGATACAAAACTTCCATATTGTATTGAAGGTTTTTTGATGTTTTTGACTATAGATGTGTTATTTTTACACAATTCATGGATTATGGATAAATTATAGACATTTCAATTGCGATTTTTAATAAAATTGTTTACTTTATATTTAAACCTTTACATATGAAGAATGCATTGGACTTAGTAAATGAAAGGTGAGCCACCTATAGCTCCTCAATGAATCAGAAGGTTTAATGAGACAAACTAGTGTCTTGGCACAAGGAGTTGACAAAATCTTATTTGTAGTCATTGCACAAGGCCTTGACTATGTGGTTATGAAAGTCTAGCATTATGGATTTCATCATTATAAAAGTGGATATATTTATTGCATGTGATTATTGAACTAGTAGAATATAAATGTGAATAAGTAAATGGCATTATTTGATTTTATCTTTTCAATATTATGCTGATGTTCAAGTTTAAAAGGCTCTTTTTATTCTTATACATTGCCTTAAATGTTTATGCTTATTTATGAAAGTTTCTGCAATATTGATATCCTTACAGAGCATCTGATCTCACCCCTTTTTATGTTATATTTTTCCCAGGATGTGATGAAGTATATTATGACTGACCTGCAGGGATAATCTGTGGGATCTCAGGGTGGTCTATGGAAACAATGTTTTTTTAGTATTCGTTTTTATGATGTAATGTAAACTTTATGAATGTATCTAGTACTTCCAAGGCTACTAAAATAACCGGTCTTTTGAGACATGATCTTTTGCGGTCATTCCAATGTTATGTAATAATGCACTGACTCTGGGTAACTGGGGTTGGGGCATTATAGTTGGTATTAGAGTAAGTTTAGTACAAACCTTGGAAACTAGATTTAGATCAACTCTGATTTGATCACATAGCCCCATGATAGGATTTGAGGATAATTATATATGAACTTCCTAGAATTTTGGTAATATAGATATTTTGTGAGTTTTCCAAGGAATACATCCCTATATGGATACGAGAAAGTAGAGGCAGCTCTGGCCCAGATGTACCTTGGGGTAAAACCCAAAAAACGGTTTGATCTAGACTCGAATGGTAATTGGTGTACAACAATGGTCCTTGCTTCACTCTTGATTACGACACTCCCATGGGATATTCTTAGGATAATTAATATTTTCATTACAATCCATTATGAACGATTTAGGAGTAAATATCTCTCAAAGAAAAATTTGTATGATTATAGATTATAAGAATAATCTTTTCAATATTACGTTAGGTATTTTAAAAGTTTGGAATTATGCATTGTGACTCATAAACTAACCTAGGATATTCAATTGTTTAGAAATGGTACCAAGTAGAAGGAATGATAATTCCACTAATACGTATGGTGGAAAGATTAAGAAGGATCACATCTTTCATGGTATTAATCCAATATTTAAAAGGGAAATAGCCTCCCACATATTATCATCAAATGAAGAAATAATATCATGTTTTAATATGATAAGTAGATAATTCTATGAGTCATATGTTTTTGAAGTGAATTAAGAGAAGGAAATGATTGAAGAGAGAAAGATGGATAAAGGGAAGAGGTGAACGAAGGATTTCCCCATATGTGATAACTACAGAAATAATCACCTTGGTAAATTCTTGATGGGAATGGGAGTTTTTTACAAGTTTGGAGAAAAAGGATACCAAGTACGTGACTACAAGGGTAGAAAAAAGGTTTCAAATGTACAATTCTTTATCTACAAAGAGTTGGGACACTACGCGAATCAATGTCCAAATCATCAGAATATTCCCCAAATGATGTTATTGGATAATAATCAAGTTATGATACTACCAAATATGAAGAGGAATGATTAGTGTTATTATGTTGTTATTAAAATATTATATCATTTTAGTGTTGTATATATTATGTACCAGTTATGTAACATCCCGGCCTGGCTCACCATCGAACCGGTGGCCAAAACAGTTAGTCACATGGCCTCTAGCACGTCTCCCCATACGCCAGAGGCTATCGACTAGCAGCGAGGGTCTCGGGAGGTGATAGTGGGGAGACTATACCCTCATATTAGTGAAACACAACGATTTTATATGAGTAAATAATATTCAATAGCTGAATCAGTAAATAATTGAAAGAAAGAAAAAAATGACAGATAATAACCATTTTTATTAAAGGCAGCTAACACCAGTTTATAATGAATGCACGTACAGATGACGATATGGATATGAAAGTTGTAAAGAATACAACAAGATTTACAAATTATACAAAAACAAAAGGTAGCATATCTCGACAGAAATCCTTTGAGCATCCCAAGCTCATGATTGGTCCTTTTCTCTCAACTCCTCAGGTACAAATAGCACATCACAAAACCTAGGTCCAGCAAACAAGAGGTTCTACTCGGGTACCCCAGTGTAATGGCGGCCCGAGTAGGGTGTGAGATATAAATCTCAGTTGGCCAACACCACCAGTGTCTAACTCAATCCAGACAGTGTATAGTAATTAAACAGTGAGCAGGTATAGAGAAATAAGTAATCATAAATTACATACTAAATAACACCCATCCAAGTTCCCAAGGGACACTTGGCGGTTATACCCGCTTCTGCTCGTTGCCGGTAAAGTAACCTGATCATGTCATAATATATATATATATATATATATAATCATTTAGGTCATAGATGTAATGGGGTAAGAATGCCTCCCACCCATTAGTCGGGATTAGCGAGCATGACTTAATAATGCCTCTCGTCCTTATGAGTCAACTGGCACGAGGTAAGAATGCCTCACTTACATCACATTCATTCAAACGATATGGGGTATAACTGATTTCCATCTCTCACATTCATAATGCTGGCATGGGGTATAACTACCTCCCATCCAGACATGTAATCATCAACTGAAGTCAACTGGAAAGGGGTTAGAATGCCTCCCTTCCACACAGGTAATCATCATCAGAAGTCAACTGGAAAGGGGTAAGAATGCCTCCCTTCCATACACGTATAGAGAATAGGGGCACGAGGTAAGAATGAATCTCATCCCTAAACTAACTGGAAAGGGGTAAGAATGCCTCCCTTCCATCACATTCATTCAAACGGCATGGCCTATAACTTCCTCCCATCCATAATAATATAGGGTAGATGGCATGGGGTATGAATGTCTCCCATCCATAACCATACACAGTCATTATCAGCATTATAATACAATGAATAAGGCAGTAACTCTTATGCATTTCAATTAAACATTCCTCATTCACAATCAATCATATATATCATTTTAATATAAGTTCCCACACACACGTTCATCACATGTATAATTATGGAAACTCCTCTCAAGTATCTATATCAAGATATTCACATATTCCTTTTACTAACATAAGTCGTGCTCATTACGTATCCCAAGGCGTGTTCATACCCCCCTAGTCCATTTATTCTAGTTTAACCATTTCATCTTAAAGTATATGTTTTTATCAATCTCTAACGCTTTGATACCTTCTAGAGGGAACATTTCATTTAGGTCATCCCACTAAGGTTACCATCTCACTAAATTTTCCTAACATGGAAAATTGACGCAAACACGAGTATCACAAAATTTTCATTCCCTTTGTATCAACAAAGAATGTTCACATACAAGGAATAAAAATGAATCACAATTATTAAGCATGAAAGAATAAATATCTATCACTGCTTTTCATCTTGCAGGAAGCGCACCTCTGATTGAGGGGTTTTATTATTAAATCATTAGTTTTGTGAGCAAGCATCCTCTTTTATCTTATTACTGAAATTCACACGATTTGCACAGAAATATTCAATCAGAACTAATTTACATAATTAAAATTCTAAGGCAGTGTAATATTAAACTCACTTTCAATTTACATAAATTAACGGGCAAGGTGAGTAACCCTACCTCAAGGTGGATCCATCCGTCCACTCCGGCTCTTGGTGCTTTCTAACTAAGAGTTGCAGGCGAGTCTCCTAGTCTTTGGTGACTCGAAACAACGCTAAAACCTCGAACACACTATAAAAAATGTGCTAAGAACTCATAAACATAAAAATCCCCAAATTCGTCATGTGAAAAACAAAGAAAGAGGTGAAAACCTTAACCCGAAACCACGCCGATGATCAAAAACCACATGAACCGCATCACCTTCAGTGGCGATTGTCGGAACGTGCAACAAGGAGTCCCAACGGATCTTCCACATAACCTAAAACCAAAAGAAGACTGAAAATCGGATCACCCTAAAACCTAGGGTGTTCGGCTGATTCTCACCGGTGATGAATATGCTGAAAAGAAGATTGGAAGAGAGAGGAGGAGGTGGAGAGGTGTTTACCATAGAGATTCGATGAAGAAACAGCCAGATATTGGAGGAAGAAGCTCATTCGAGAGGAGGCCGAGAGAGGGGTGTCGCACGCGGCTCATAGGGGAGAGCCCTTGGCGTCGTGCAGGTTGAGTGAGGGTAAGGGAGAGATTAGATTAGGTATTAATCCTTTTATTTTATTTTCTTTTATTTTTATTTTAATCAAAAACCTAAACTCAACCATGCAAATGGTTTGACCCGCACGGTTTGCCAAACTGTGCACAAACTGTGCAGAGTCCACTTCCTCCAAGACATCCGCTGTATGGGAAAGTCGAACGGTTTGGGCTGCACGGTTAGCCAAACTGTACTCAAACCATGTGCCCTCTACAGATCTTTTAAAAACAAGGGTCTGGCACTTCCAAAACCTCTCGGGCCACCCGAAAAACTTAACGGGCCTTCGCCCATGCCCAAAAACATTAAAAGTAAAGGTTCCAACCTTCAGAACCGTGTTCCGAAGCCCGGTCTTCAAAATGACCAGTTCAGTAATTGAAAAGTCCAAATTCCTTCGGGTTTTTGTCCGATTCAAAATGCGGGTCATTACAACCTTCCCACCTTAAAACTTCTCATCCCTGAAAAGCCTTTGGAAACAACATAAACATCACCCCACCTACAAGGCTTGTGAATATTCGTTCAAACAATCAAATTCCATTCCCAAACGTCCAACAAACCCTTAAGCATCCATTAAATGCTATGGCGCTTATGTCACCAAAACATGAGCCAATGCTCGTTTCCCAATCGAAACACCAAGACGACTCTTCCAGATCTTATCTACTCAGAGACATGAACTTGTCGTCACCTTTCCAAGCATCCAGCAATAGGTACTTCCCAACTTATATTTTTAACTTTATGAAACCAACTCCAAACTATGGTTCAGACCACCGTTGGAAGTAACTTTCAAAGAACACACCAAGCGTTCCCACGACGCTCCTATCGTGATTTGAAAAAGATCAAACACTCAATTCCCCATCGACCTCAAGGAACAAGTTGAGCTGGTTCTTCCTATTAGGCACCGGCTGACACAAACCACACTCGCCTCTACCTGATTATGTGCTAGAGAACGGTATGTCACCGAACACAGACACTAAACAAGGACCCCGAGTCAAGCCATCTCCAGCTGAATAATTACAGGAACGCTGGTCCTATATAGATGACGTATTTCGTACAGAACCACAATGCATTTCTCCAAGGCACCTTATGTTTAGCACAAACACGTTCACCGAAGCCTACACACGACTTCCAATGACGTTTCCAAGAACAAACCAAACAAAAAACCACACATCCTGCATGCAATGCCAAAGGAGAACTACCCGAACATGCCCCGCATATTTTATGCTTTAGCGCGGATAAGACCGACGCTCTCTTAGTGCATCTAGGCGGAGGGAAAGATAGGGGACATGCTCGTCGCTAAATAGAATACACTAAGAGGTTTGAACAGATTCCAGTTAATCATACCAGACTACTGTAAGGAATAACAGTCGAACCTCAACTGGTCGACTTGAAGGAAGGAACTCGGCTTCACCTGCCAACACATCCACACGTTTTAAACACGCATAACACAAAGCATTCAAACATGAAAAAACATATCCAGAAGGAATTCCAGGTACTGTCTCTTCTACTTGGAAGGACATATTTACCAGATTCAACACAACGCGCTCCCATCCTTAGGAGTGTCCTAGTCGTCGAAGAGAAGGAAGATAAACTAGCCGAGCACAAGCGCGCTAGTACACAAACCCTGCAAACGATCGTGTGACACTCCTCCGCAACAATCACATCACCACACAAGTGAAGAAGATCCAAAAAAAAAGAAAAAAGTGTGTCAAAACACATGAGTCATTCGAAAGCCATCCCAAACATTGGGACAAAACAATTATTTATCGTCGGGCCACACTACTAAGGAGATGACCAAAAGTCGCAACGAATGTTAAAACCCAATGACCACCCATACGAACAAGGGTGTCATTAGAAATAAAAGAGTCCAACAAGGGACAACATCACACAAATGGAACCTCATGTCAGAAAACTAATGGTACAAGCAAGGCATTAAAATTCTTAGGGTACTACCAACCACAAGCTTGCCCCTTATGAAGATGAAGTGCTGACCCCAATGCCGGGTCACGCGAAACAAGGTCCCTAGGATCAAAATCCTAACATCAAGCCATTAATAAGGAAACAAAGCCCACTGGAGACATCTATGGTCCTGTTCCAAAGCAACTCACGAGAAGATCAAAACTACCCCTTCCCCGAGGGTCTCAACACACCACCATGGGTTCCATTACCAAGACCTTAACATTTTATCTCATTAATCATTAACCATTTCATAGTTTCATCCACACAACAAGCAAGCAAGAATGTTTCACAAAAGCATCCTTTTAAAAACATTAAAATTCAAAGAATTTCCATCTTTATCCATCAATGAAGAAAAACCAATCTATTTAACCATAAAGGCGACCTACTAGGGTCCCATTTTATTCATCACGGGTTCTTCAAAAAGCAACCCCAAAGAGAATATTCAATATTATTTAATGATTTCAAACACCCCAACCGGGTTGTCTCATACAACAGTTACCCAAATGACCTACTCGGTTCCAGTTGCACATTTAACAATTAGCCAAAAACTTTCAATTTTAAAATTAGGCTACATTTTCCATTTAATAATTTCACAATACAACAAGCCCTGACATTTAATACGAGTTGCCATTTCCCAATTCATAAAGTTCCCATTCACTTCATGGATTGATAATTTACTCCCCTTTTTATCAAAACCAGATTCCAACCCAGAATTTAACATGCTCACACACAACGGTCCAAGTATACGGGTGGCTATCTACAATCTTATAAAGCACCCATAAACTTCATAAATTGGAATTTGTCTCCCCTTTTAAATAAAAAATATCTCACTTAGAATTTTAATTTTTTAACAGCCTATTTCAAAAGTCTGATTACATGGCTTACCTTTTCCCATCTATAAGGCACACATACACCTTAAAACTGGAAATTGGCTCCTGTCGTAATCGCATCCAACATATATTACTCATGCCATAAATTACCTATGTAATAAAAAGCATGTCACTAAGAGCAGATAACACCGAGGCATGTTATTGAAAATAAGAACGACACATAAGCAAGAAAGGAAACATGCCAAATTGTCACTGAAACATTCTATTTAAATAGGCATGATAATGAATACAAGGCATTGCATGCAATCAAGGCACACAATTCGAATAAACAAGAAACCTAAAATGAAACTACATGGAAAGGCACTATGCATGGCATGTTAATCACGACATGCCTATAATGATGCATGGAATGAAGCTTTTCTTCCATATCATGCCAAGGGTAAAGCTCTAGGAATTTCATAAACCAAATGTAGCAGGAAATACAACAGTCACTCAAGGTGATATCATCTCAACGGTAACAGTAAACATCATGAACAACAATTACCAGCCCTGGCCACTTGGTCATTTCCCATACGTGGGGTGATCAGTCCCAAGCATGGCTATCGGCAAAGCACCGACACATTCCTAATCTCCTGTCTACCAACCCAAAACAATATGACAATATGAAAAGAAACACCTCTGATACCACTTTGTAATGTCCCAAACCGGCTCACTATCGAACAGGTGGCCGAACCGGTTGGTCACATTGCCTCAAGTGCGTCTCCCCATACTCTAGAATCTGCCGACTAGCAGCGAGGGTCTTCAGAGGTGATAGTGGGGAGACTATACCCTCATATCAGAGTAACACAATGGTATTTTAAGAGTAAATAATATTCAATAGTGGAAGCAGTAAAAAATTGAAAGGCAGAAGCGAAAGACCTATAATAACCATTTTATGAAAGGTAGAAAACGCCAGTTTACAATGCATGCATGTAGAGATGACGATAAAGGTATGAAAGCAGTAAACAATACAGTATGCTTTATGAATTATACAAAGATAAAAGGTAGAAAAGCCCGACTACAATCCCCTGAGTATCCCAAGCTCTCGCTTGGTCCTTTTCTCCTAACTCCTCAGGTACAAATAGCACAGCACACAACCTAGGTCCTCTAAACAAGAGTGTATACTCGGGTACCCCAGTGCAATGGCGACCCGATTAGGGTGTGAGGTATAAATATCAGTAGGCCGGAACCACTGGTGTCTAACCCAATCTAGAAACAGTATAGTAATTAAATAGTGAGAAGGTATGGAGAAATAAGTAAGCAGAAATTACATAAGTAAATAACACCCGTCCAGGTTCCCAAGGGACACCTTGCGGTTATACGTGCTTCGGCTCGTTGCCGGTAAAGTAACCTAATCATGTCACCATATATATATATATATATATATATATATATATATATAATAATTTAGTTCATTATAGTGGTTCGGGTTCATGGAGGTCCATTACTTGGTTGAAATTTGATGTTGGGTGTTTCGGGTAGTCTGGGAAAGTTATCGAGGCTTCTCATTGAAGCCTGACCCCTAACGGTAGGCCTACCGGTAGCCTTAGACTACCGGTAGTAGGACTACCAGTAGCAGGCCTACCTGTATCTTGGTCTACCGGTAGCTCGACCTACCGGTACCTCGGTCTACGGGTAGCTGCTGCCCACCTGTAGCTCGGTCTACTAGTAGCCGCCGCCTACTGGTAGCTCAGGAAACCGGTTGTCACAGCCTACCGATAGCTCGACCTACCAGTTGCTTGGTCTACCGGTAGTCGGAGCCTACCGGCATCTTGGTCAACCGATAGCTGCATCCTACCTGAAGCTCGGACTACCGGTAGATCGTTCTACCAGTAGCTCGACCTACCTATAGTTCGGTCCACCGGTAGCCGTAGACTACCGGTAGCTTGGCTAACCGGTGGACCTAGCCTAACCCCCACGGGTTTTCCAGTAGAGCCACCTTTGGAAAAAATTGGGTTTTAAACCCTGTTTAATCCCCCTTTAAGATGCCCATTAATGCCCATTAATGGTGTTTAATTAAGCGTTTTATGAAGTACCTTGGTCTGCGTCAGTTTAAACCACCCCTAAAGGTGGGGACCCTTTAATGACGTGTGGGGCCACGTGGTCAACCCACGACCCTGCTTCTTATATGGTTTAGTGTTCTTATCTCGGTATCTCAACCGTCCCTGACCCTTTTAAACTAAAGGTTTCTCCCTGGATTCCTTTTTCTCGATCACCTTGTGATCGATTCGTCTGCTCGTCCTTTCCGGAGGTCACAACCATTCAATTTGTGCATCCGTTGTTCCTTGCATTTGAAGGGAAGCTTAAATCGTCGATCAATCAGGCAGGGTTTCACCTTCGTCTCTCCTTTCTGTGTATCTTGTGGTGTGGGTACACTACTACTTCAGTAAAATTGGATGAACCAATCTTTAATGAAGATAATAAACGGATTCTATAGAATGAAGGGGAGGGGTGCGACCAATGATGCTGCTATGTTTTTCTCCTCTTTCATGATTAATGATTTCTAATTTGTACGGGCTTACACCTACTGAAAATAAATTCCATTGGTGGTCTTTCTATGTGCACTAATAAACCCTTATCTCTTGTGTTTTTTGTGAAAAGGAAATTGGTTAATTGGTTAATGGAAATTTGTTAATTACGTATATTTGTCTAAATAAATTTAAAGCACCAGGATCAATGCATTTCCATGATAACCCCAGTTAAAGTACAGCTGAATTGGAATCCTGGAGTGTTTTAAATCTTTTAAATTTGAAAATACCGGCATGAGCCTACTTTGTGTTGGTGGTAGTGGTTTGGTTGTTTTCTTTCACGAGTCGATTTCTGGGTGATGTGGGTGGGGATGGGATCCCATGTTGTTATGGTTTCGCTGGTTGTGAATTTGAGTATGTGTGGTTACCTTGCATATATCAAGAATTGGGGTGGAATCCTCTATTGTTGATAAACCGTTGTCTCCTGGGTTTTGGGAACATGTGGTAGTATCTGGGGGTTCTCCTTGGTTCTAGTACGTTGAGGGATCTCACTTAGCTTTTTTTTTTGTGGTTGTGACTTTACAAGAGAACCAGGTGTGAATGATTAAGTTGATGTATGATTGTACTCTTTCCTTGGCTTGTTCTTATGCTTTCTAGTTGCCCGAGTAGATGCATAAACTTATTTAAACGTTATTACGGAACATGAAAACAAGGATGGGACAAATGGGTTTGGTTGGTGTGAGTTGTGACTTGGACATGGGTGCTGTTGTGTTCTTGAGGCTGGCTGAAGAAAAACCTAGATTTGCGTGAGTGATTTTTACCTATACATATACTTTTATTTTTGTGTTTATTGTTCGCACCCCACCCAAGTTGATCACTTAGTTCCGAATACCCCCATTTCATGGGGGAGAGTGTTTTTTCCAACACTACTATGAGTGGCTGGTTATTGGCTCCTTTTTGGCTCCCTTTCCTGAATAGCCCATGATTCTATGGGTAGGTTGTGATGGCTTGAAGTCCATTATTAGCCCAAGAATCTTTGATTAGGGTAGTGTGGTGGTTCTCCCAGGTGTGTGCGGGCAGGTGGTTTCCCAAGTGTCTTCGGGATGAAGCCCAAGTGTCTTCAGGCATGGCAGTAGATCTTCTAGCCCAGGTGTCTTTGAGTGTGGTGGTGGTTGTTCTGGCCTAGGTGTTTGTAGGCATGGTTACGTGTGACAGTTGTGGCCCAGGTGTGTGTGGGCGGGGTTTGGCAGTGGGACTGCATGAGTATATGGCCCAGGTGTGTGCGGGCAGGGTGTGGCAGTGGGACTGCGGTGAGAATGGCGGGATTGGTTCGATGCATATGATGTCTTCAATGACCAGTGGGAAAGTGGCGCAGGGTACCCAAACATCAACATGAAATTATTATACATTACTTGACTTGCGTTATTTGGGGAGTGTGCTTTGATGAGGCTTGGGTGGTTAGTTTCCTTATTGGGTGTTGGTTATCTCTTTTCTCACAGGGTATTAGTATGCCTCCCCACTTGTGCATGAGAGCCTTTGGTTTTTTCCCTACTGAGTATACTTGTATGCTCACCCTACGTATATAAAACTAATTTCATGTTTCCATGAGGACTTCAGGGATCATGATGGGTCGTAATAGCTCAGACCTTTTGACAGATCATTGTAGTTGCTGTTGTTCATTCTTTTGGTACTTTTCCTTGTAGTCTCCTTATACATTGTGGATTTTACTTTTATAACATGCATTGGGAATGGTTCTTGGATTTACTTTTTACTTTCAGTCTTGGTGTTGTGGGATTCACTATCTTATCTCCTGATCCTATTAAAAGAAAAAGGGTAATTCCTTCCATTTAATGTGTTACTTTATACCCATGGTGCTGTTCGCCACTATGGGACCAATTAAAGGAGGGTTTTTGGGGTCATTATCTCTCCTTGAACTTAAAGAAGGAAGGGCCTGGAAATCTGTTGACCCTTCCTTTTTTTTGGTGAAGGAGGGTCATGAGAGGATGGTATCAGAGGTGAGGTTGAGATATAGGATGGAGTCTGGCGTTAAGAATAGTAAGGATGTCATGGGATGGTAGGGAAACAATGTTGGGTGACCTTGGTGCGTGGATTGGGCTAGGGAAGACTGGCTAGGACACAAGATTTTTGGGCCCCCCCGTGATCTGATGCATGGACTCTGCACCTACCGAACGACCATGTGAGGCCATGCTGATTTCATTGTAGAGACCCTAGGAAATGTACATGCATCATAATGACTTCTGTTCTCAAGTTTCAAGGGTGTTTTGGGAATTGAACTCAATAACAAGTTTAATAAATGTAAGAACAATATTCTGAACTACTTGGGCTTAGGCATTCCTTATTTACCTTGCATCTATGGAACCTGGGAGGAGACCACAGGCGGTCAGGTGATCGAGGCCCAAAAGGGTGACTTGGACGATCGGCAGCTGGATGATCGAGAGGAGGATGATGACCAGTGGAAAAAGATGCTTTGAGCCTTCCAGCGACAGACCATCGAGAAGTATGAGGGAAGAACCTCTGACATGAAGACAGAGAGCTGGCTAGAAGAGTTAGTGATAGATTTCAGCCTAATTCGGGCTCCGCCTGAGTACTGGGTTCCTCTGGCCATTAACCAGAAGTGGGGAGTAGCACGTCCGTGGTGGACACATTACCTAGGGGAGAAGAGAGAGGCTGAGGAGGCATGGGCTGATTCCGAGAAGGAGTTCCAGGCAGAATTCCTCTCTTCTACGATGAAGGCGGAGGAGAGGCAAGAGCTACTCTCCATCCAGTAGGGGATTATGTCAGTAAGAGAGCTGGGAATCATGTTCAAGGACCTCCTACGTTTTTCTCTGGACCTCTTTCTAGATGAGGAGTCTCGGGCAAGACGTTTAGAGGAGGCTCTCCGACCCTCCCTCCAGTACGCTGTTACCCCCTTCACCTTGCCGACATACTTGGAGTTCCAGAAGAAGGCCGAAGTGGTGGAGAGGATGCACGCTCTAGGAGGTGTGTCGTGAGTGGGGATCCAACTGGGATCATCGAAGGGGAAGGATGTCAGCACCAGACCACCAGCATCAGGACCCTCTTGGTTCCGACCAACATGGAGTAGGCCACAGTAGTTCCAGTTCCGATCCCCCAGTCCTCACCCTTTTCTTTCGGGCCCGAGACTGAGGTGCTTCATCTGTGGGAGCCATGGTCATATCGGGAATCAGTTCCCAGACTGATTACATTACGGCGGTGGCGGACATGCCCAGCACCCGCCCCAGCAGTAGCTTCCAGCTAGGCCCTTCCAGCAGCAGCAGCAGGGGAATCGAGCTCCCGCTCCTCCGAGGGTGGACATTGCAGGAGGAGGCCGACCTCAGGGAGCTCCTTAGGGACCTCGAACAGGGCTTGGTCGGGGAGGTGGCTGACAGCCGAGAGGAAAAGGAGTTGGGCGTGGGCAGTTGCACACCGCAGAGGCAGCAGTCCCAGCAGGACTAGAGGTTGTTCGAGGTATGATCTGTTTGTTTAGTACCCTTGCTTATGCCTTGTTCGATACCGGGGCTTCACACTCCTTAGTTGCACCCATTCTAGACCATATTCTAGGACTAGAAGTCGAGAGACTCCCAATGCCCCTGGTGCAGATCACACCAGTCAGAGGTCAGACCGACATGTTATATGTTTTTTGAGGATGCAGACTGATGATAGGGCTACATCAATCGGTCAGGGATCTACTACTGCTACAGAAACAACCATACGATGTCATCCTAGGCATCAACTAACTGTTCTCTGTGTGTTCTGTCATCGACTGCTTCTGAGGAAGGGTTGTGTTCCCATACTTGGGCGTCCGGCGTGTTACTTTCACCGGTGAGCGGAGCAGTCCGAAGGGCAGCAGGCGAGAGGAACCCCTTCTCTCCTTGTTAGCCGAGCTGTCAGTGGAGTCAGTAGATGCTGAGATGGTGGAGGTGTTAGGGATCATCAGTGAGTTTATGGACGTCTTTCCTAAGGAAGTAACAACTCTACCCCCTCGATGTGATATCGAGTTTGGGATAGATTTGCAACCTCGTGCTCATCCAATTTCGATGGATCCTTACCAGATGGCACTGTCGGAGCTACGAGAGTTGCAGATTCAGATTGGCAATCTGATGAAGAGGGGTTATGTTCGACCAAGTGCATCACCATGTGGTGCTCCAGTCTTGTTCTCAATGAAGGGATATGGTGGTCTCAAGTTGTGCATAGACTACAGGAGGCTGAATCACGTGACGATCAAGAATCTCTACCCTCTTCTGAGGATAGACGATCTTTTCGACCAGCTGAAAGGGGTAGGATGGATCTCGAAGATTGACCTGCAGTCTGGATATCACCAGTTGTGGGTGAAAGAGGGCGACATCCCGAAGACGGCCTTTGGGTTCAGATATGGAAACTTCAAGTTTTTAGTAATACATTTTGGTATTACGAACACCCCGACTATGTTCATGGTGCTTATGAACACTGTCTTCCGGGAGTACATGGATTGGTTCGTAGTCATGTTCATCGATGACATCCTGATCTATTCAATATTAGAGGAGGACCACATGGAGCACCTGAGGACGGTTTTAGATGTCTTTCAACAGCACCAGCTCTATGGGAAGTTTTCGAAATGCATGTTCTGGATGCGAGACGTGCACTTCCTTGGGCACGTAGTGTCCGAGCAGGGTGTAGTGGTGGACCCATAAATGGTTGAGGCAGTTGTTTCTTGGGCATCACCCAAGAATGTGGTAGTGGTTCGCAGCTTCCTCGGGCTAGCGGGTTACTATTGGAGGTTCATACTCAACTTCTCCCAAGTTGCACCCCCTTTGACAGCCTTGAACAAGAAGTACCAGGTTTTCGTGTGGGGTGAGCATTGCGAGACAACATTCAGCTATCTTAAGGAGAAGTAGCTTAGTGCCCCAGTGCTGAGACTACCAGAAGAAGGGGTAGCGTATGAGGTGTTCTGTGATACTTCATGGCAAGGCCTCAGATGTGTTTTGATGTAGCAACAAGGGGTTATCTCTTATGGATCTAGGTAGCTACTCCCTCATGAGCATAATTATTCCACCCACAACCTGGATCTTGTAGTGGTCATTTTTGCACTAATGTTATGGCAGAATTACCTCATCGGTGAACTCTTTGTGGTCTTCACAGATCAAGAAATTTTGCGGTATATCTTCTCCCAGTAGAACATAATCTTGCGGTAGTGAAGGTGGATGGAGTTCCTCCACGATTATGACTTAAATATTTCCTACACTTCAGGAAAATGGAATGTAGTGACTGATGCCTTGAGCAGGAGGTCGCAGAAGGATGCAGTCTGAGAGTCGACAGATGCCTGGAAGGCAATGGAGGAGTTGGCTACCTTGCACCTGGATGCGATGATGGATAGTGGTAGATGTGGCATGTATCAGACGACAATGTAGTCATCTCTATTTCAGCAAGTGGAGGAGTCTCAGTGGGGAGACCCAGAGTGCGAAGTTATGCGTGACTGAGTTGACCAGAGCAATGCTCTGGAAGGATAGACGGAGGATGGTCAGAACTGGATGCTTTTCGGGGGAAAGCTGTTTGTTCCAGGGGAGATGCGCAGCAAGGTTCTTAGTGAGTTCCAAAACTCACCCCTAGCGGTACACCATAGAGTTTCCAAGAAATTCCAGGGTCTGAGGAGACAGTTTTGGTGGCCTGGGGTAAAGCGGGCGGTGGTAGAGTACGTGGCCAAGTGTCTAGTGTGTGAGCAGGTAAAAACTGAACACTGTGTTCCAGGTGGTTTGTTGCAACCCTTATATGTCCCCGAGTGGAAGTGGGATGACATATCTATGGGTTTCATCATGGGACTACCCAAGGTTCAAGGGGGATATGATGCCATCTAGGTAGTAGTGGAACGATTGACTAAATCAGCTCAATTTTTGAAGATTAAGGAGTCGAGTGCAGTGGATGCTTTGGCATGATGGTACGTGGATGAGGTGGTGCGGTTTCATAGAGTTCCAAGCTCCATAGTCTGGGATAGGGATGCACGGTTTACCTCAAGAGTCTGGAGAGGATGGAAGCATGCTTTTGGCACCCAGCTACGTCTTAGCCCTTCTTTCCATCCCCAGACAGATGGACAGACAGAGAGCACCATCCAGACCTTGGAGGATATGCTTCGGGCATGTGTTCTGGACTCAGGAGGATCGTGGGTGCGACACTTACCTTTTATAGAGTTCGTCTACAATAATTTCTCTCACTCTACCACTGTTATGGCCTTGTTTGAATCCTTTTACAGGAGGTCGTGCTGCTGGCCTGTGTGTTGGACCGAAGTCGGAGAGGCGGGCATCCTTGGCCCGGAGGTGGTGCAGAGCACGAAGGAGAAGGTTCAGCTTATACGGGAAATGATGAAGGGGGCCCTGGACTAACAAAAGTCGTATGCTGATTGAAGGATTAAGCCCTTGGAGTTTGTGGTTGGAAACCACGTGTTGTTGAAGGTATCCCCTCGGCGTGGACAACAGAGGTTCAATAAGGAGAGTAATCTTTCTCCCAGGTTCATCGGTCCCTTCTAAGTGTTGTGGTGGGTCGGCGAAGTGTCTTATCAGCTAGAGTTACCACCTCCACTACTGAGGATATTTGACTTCTTCCATGTGTCCCAGCTCTATCGGTATCTGGACGACGATTCACACGTCCTTGGATGGGGATAGCAAGACATCGAGGACGATGTGACCTTTGTTGAAAGACCAGTGATGATCGAGGATCATGAGGAGAAGGTTCTTTGTGGGTGAACCATTCCCTTGGTCCGTGTGTTATGGAGACATGGTGGGCTTGAGGAGAGTACGTGGGAGAGGGAAGCACAGATGCGTGCCCAATACCCAGAGTTTTTTTGAGTTTTGTACTGTTCTAATCATACTTGTTGTGATGGAGCATTTTACCTTGTTGGCTATGAAATATGTGGTTTCCCTTTCCTATGAATGTGTGTGAAAAGTCATGGCTATGAGGAGGGGAGTAACTGACCCATAATTAAGACGCATTAAGGTGGAAGCGATTAAACCCGTGGGGGAGAGTCAGTGCCGCCCAAAGTGGATAATATATTGACATGGGGGAAGAGACTACCCAACCCACATGACTGGGAAGTTTGACATGGTATGTTTCTTGGTTCTTGAGAGAGAGGAGTTTTTAGTTAACAATGAGGTTCACTCTTAAGAGGTATCTTTCGAGGTTGTTGTTCGGCTCATCTCCTTCAGGGTTGTTTTGATTCTCGAGGGTGAGAATAGTTTGAGAGGTATTTGATTTAATGGCCCAGGTTCTTACAGGTCCATTACATGGTGGAAATATGATTTTGGGTCTTCCGGGTAGTATGGGAATGTTATCGAGGGTTCTCGGTGAAGCTTGACCCCTAATGGTAGGCCTACCGGTAGCAGGCTTACCGGTAGCTCGGTATACCGGTAGCTCGCCCTACCGGTAGCTCGGTCTACCGGTAGCCGCAACCCGTCGGTAGCTTGGTCAAGTGGTAGCCGCCGCCTACCAGTAGCTCGGCCTACCGGTAGCTCGGTCTACTGGTAGCTCGACCTACCGGTAGCTCGTACTACCTGTAGCCGCAGCCAACCGGTAGCTCGGTCTACCGGTAGCCGCAACCTTCCGGTATCATGGCCTACCTGTAGCTCAGCTTACCGGTGGACCTAGCCTAACCCCCATGGGTTTTCCAGTAGTGCCTCCTTTGGCACAAATTGGGTTTTAATCCCTGTTTTTACCCCCACTAAGAATCCCATTAACGCCCATTATTGGCGTTTAATTAATCATTTGATTAGGTACCCTGGTGTGCGTCTGTTTAAACCGCCCCTAAAGGTGGGGTCTCTTTAATGACGTGTGGGACCATGTGGTCAACCCACGACCCCTCTCCTTATGCAGTTTAGCATTCTTAGCTCATTATCTCAACCTTCCCCAAACCTTATAAACTAAAGGGTTCTCCAAAGATTCCTTTTTATTGATCACCTTGCGATCGATTCGTTTGCTCGGCCTTTTCGGAGGTCACACTCGTGCAATTTGTGCATCCGCTGTTCCTCGCGCATGAAGAGAAGCTTCCATCGTCAATAAAGGCACACAATTAGAATCAACAAGAAACCTAAAATGCAACTACATGGCATGGAACAATGCATAGAATGTTAATCCCGGTGTGCCTATAATGATGCAAGGAATGAAACTGTCTTGCCATATCAAGACAAGGGTGAAACTCAATGAATTTAATAATCCAAATGCAGCAGGAAATACAACAGTCACTCAAGGTGATATCATGTCAATGGTTATAGAAAACAACATGAACAACAATTCCCAGCCTTGGCCACTTGGTCATTTCCCGTATGTGGGGTGATCAGTCCAAGCACACCTATTATCCAAGCACTGACAATTTCATAATCTCTTGTCTACCAACCCAAAACAATATGACAAAACTAAAAGAAACACCTATGATACCACCTTGTAACGTCCCATCCCGACTCACCACCGAACCGGTGACCGCACCGGTTGGTCACATGGCCTTAAGTGCATCTCCCCATACTCCAGAGGCTGCCGACTTGTAGCGAGGGCATTGGGAGGTGATAGTGGGGAGACTATAACCTCATATCTGAGTAACAAAGTGGTACTATTAGAGTAAATAATATTCAATAGCGGAAGCATTAAATAATTTAATGGGAGAAGCAAAAGACAGAAAATAACCATTTTATGAAAGGTAGAAAATGCCAGTATACAATGCATGCATGTACAGATGAAGATAAAGTTATGAAAGAAGTACACAATACTACATGATTTACAAATTATACAAAAATAAAAGGTAGTGAATCCTGATGGGAATCCCCTATGTATATAAAGATCTTGGTTGGTCCTTTTCTCTTAACTCCTTAGGTAGAAAATAACATAGCACAAAACCAAGGTCCTGCAAACAAGAGTGTCTACTCGGGAACCCCAGTGCAATGGCGACCTGAGTAGGGTGTGAGATATAAATCTCAGTAGGTCGGCACCACTGGTGACTAACCCAATCCAGACAGTGTATAGTAATTAGATAGTGAGCAGGTATGGATAAATAAGTATGCAAAAATTACATAAGTAAATAACACCCGTTTAGGTTCCCAAGGGACACCTGGCGGTTATACCTACTTCAGCTCGTTGCCGGTACAGTAACCGAATCATGTTACTAAATATATATATATATATATATAAGCATTTAGGTCATTGTAATGGCATGGGTTCTTGGAGGTCCATTACTTGGTGGAAATCTGATGTTGGGTGTTCCGGGTAGTCTGGGAAAGTTATCGAGGCTTCTCGGTGAAGCTTGACCCCTAATGGTAGGCCTCCCGGTAGCAAGCCTACCAGTAGCAGGCCTACCGGTAGCTTGATCTACCAGTGACTTGACATACCGGTAGCTCGGTCTATCGGTAGCCGCAGCCCACCGGTAGTCGCATCCTACCGGTCGCTCGGGCTACCGGTAGCTGCCGCCTACCGGTAGCACGTCCAACCGGTCGCTCGGTCGACTGGTATCCGCAGCCTACCGGTGTATCGGTCTACCGGTAGCCATAGCATACCAGTAGCTCGGCCTACTAGTATCTCGGTCTATCGGTAGCTCGACCTACCGGTAGATCGGTCTACCAGTATCCACAACCTAACGGTATCTCGGCTTACCGATATCTTGGCTAACCGGTGGACCCAGCCTAACCCACACGGGTTTTCCAGTAGCACCTCCTTTGGCACAAATTGTGTTTTAAACCCTGGTTTGACCCCATTTAAGAAGCCAATTAAGGCCCATTAATTGATTTTAATTAAGCATTTGATGAGGTACCCTGGTGTGCGTCATTCTAAACCGCCCCTAAAGGCGGGGACCCTTTAATGACGTGTGGGGCCGCATGGTCAACACACTACCCCATTCCTTACATGGTTTAGAGTTCTTATATCAGTATCTCAACCGTCCCAAACCCTTATAAACTACAGGGTTCTCCCTGGATTCCATTTTCTCGATCACCTTGCGATCGATTCTTCTTCTCGTCCTTTCCAGAGGTCACACCCGTGCAATTTGCACATCCGATGTTCCTCACGCATGAAGAGAAGCTTCGATCATCGATCAATCAGGGAGGGTTTCACCTTCGTCTCTCCTTTCTATGTATCTTGTAGGGTAGGTACGCTACTGCTTCTGTAGAATTGGATGAACCAATCTTTAATGAAGATAATAAATGGATTCTAATGAATGAAGGGGAGGGGTGTGACCGATGATGCTGCTTTATTTTCTCCTCTTTCATGATTAATGATTTCTGATTTGTACGGGATTACGCCTACTAAAAACCATGGTCGTTGGTGGTCTTTATCTGTGCACTAATAAACCCTTATCTCTTATGTTGGTCGTGCAAAGGAAATTGGTTAATTGGTTAAAGAAAATTGGTTAATTACGTATATTTGGCTAAATAAATTAAAAGCACCAGGATCAATCCTTTTCCATTAAAACCCCGGTTAAAGTATAGTGTAATTGGAATCATAGAGTGTGTTAAATATTTTAAATCTTAAAATATATGCATGGGCCTGCATTGTTTTGGTGGTAGTGGCTTGGTTGTTTTCTTTCATGGGCCGATTTTTGGGTGATGTGGGTGGAGATTGAATCCCATGTTGTTATGGTTTCACTGGTTGTGAATTTGAGTCTGTGTGGTTACCTTGCTTATATCACAAATTGGGGTGGAATCCTCTATTGTTGAGGAATAGTTGGATCCTCGGTTTTGGGAACATGGGGTAGTATTGTGGGGTTTTCCTTGGTTCCAGTACCTTGAGGGATCTCACTTATCTTTTTTGTGGTTGTGACTTTACAAGATAACTGGGTGTGAACGTTTAAGTTGATGTATGATTGTAATCTTTCCTTGGATTTTGATTATGATTTCTAGTTTCCCAAGTAGGTACACAAACTTATTTAAACGTTATTACTAAATATGAAAACAAGGATGGGACAAATGGGTTTGGTTGGTCTAAGTTGTGACATGGAAATGGGTGCTGTTGTGTTATTTAGGCCGGTTGAAGAAAAACCTAGATTTATGTGAGTTCTTGTTACCAATACATTAACTTTTTGTTTTGTGTTTCTTGTTCTCGCCCCACCCAAGTTGAGCACTTAGTGCCGAACACCCCCACTTGATGGGGGTTTTTTTTCCAACACTTCTATGAGTGGATGGTTATTAGCTCCTTTTCTGCTCACTTTCCTGAATAGCCCAAGATTCTACAGGTAGGTTTTGATAGCCTGAAGTCCATTATTAGCCCAAGAATTTTCAAGCAGGGTAGTGTGGTTGTTGGCCCAAGTTTGTGCGGGTAGGTTGTTTCCCAAGGGTCTTCGGGATGAGGCCCAGGTATCTTCGGGCGTGGCAGTAGATCTTCTGGCCTGGGTGTCTTTGGGCATGGCGGTGGTTGTTCTGGCCTAGGTGGTTGCAGGCATGGTTATGTGTGAAATTTTTGGACCAGGTGTGTGCAGGTGGGTTTTGGCAGTGGGACTGTGTGAGGATACGGCCTAGGTGTGTGCGGGAAGGGTGTGGAAGTGGGACTGCGGTGAGAATGGCGGGATTGGTTCGATGCGTATGATGTCCTCAATAACCAGTGGGAAAGTGGGGCGGGGTACCCAAACATAAACATGCTATTATTATACATTAATTGACTTGCTTCATTTAGGGAGTGTGCCTTTGTGAGGCTTGGGTGGTTATTTTCCTTATTGGGTGTTGGTTATCTCTTTTCTCACATGGTATTAGTATGCCTCCCCACTTGTGCACGAGAGCCTTTGGTTATTCCCTAACGAGTATACTTGTATGCTCACCCTACATATATAAAATTTCTTTCAGGTTTCCAGGAGGACTTCAGGGATCGTGCTGGGCCATACTAGCTCAGACCTTTTGACAGATCATTGCAGTTCCTGTTGTTCTTTCTTTTGGTACTTTGCCTTGTGGTCTCCTTATACATTTTGTATTTTACATTTGTAACATGCATTGGGAATGGTTCTTGGATTTAATTTATTAATTTTAGTCTAGGTGTTGTGGGATTCACTATCTTATCTCCTAATCCTATTAAAAGAAAAATTGTAGTGCCTTCCATTTAGTGTATGACTTTATACCCTTGGTGATGGTCGGCACTCTAGGACCTATTGAAGGCGGTTTTTGAGGGTCATTATCTCTCCTTGAACTTAAAGAAGTAAGGGCCTGGAAATCTGCTGAACCTTCCCTCCTTTTGTTGAAGACGGGTTGTGACAGTCATAGAAGGCATGGGGTAAGTATGCCTCCCACCCATTATTCGGGATTAGTGGGCACGAGGTAAGAATGCCTCTCGTCCCTATGAGTCAACTGGCATGGGGTAAGAATGCCTACCTTCCATCACATTCATTAAAACGGTATGGGGTATAACTGCTTTCCATCTGTCACATTCATAATACTGGCATGGGGTATAACTGCCTCCCATCCAGACATGTAATCATCAACTGTAGTCAACTGGCAAGGGGTAGGAATGCCTCCCTTACAGACATGTAATCATCATCAGAAGTCAACTGGAAAGGGGTAATAATTCCACCTTTCAATACACGTATAGAGAATAGTGGGCACAAGGTAAGAAATCCTCTCATCCCTAAAATAACTGGGAAGGGATAAGAATGACTCCCTTCCATCACATTCATTCAAACGGCATGGGGTATAACTGCCTCCCATCCATAATCATACAGAGTAGATGGCACGAGGTATGAATTTCTCCCATCCATAACCATACACATTCATTTTCATCATTTCAATACAATGCATATGGCACTACCGCTTATGAATTTCATGTAAAAATTCCACATTCACAATCAATCATATATCTCATTTCTATATAAGTTCCCACAAACATGTTCATCACAAGTATAATTAAGGCATCTCCTCTCAAGTATCTATATCAAGATATTCGCATATTCCTTTTACTAAAATAATCTGTGCTCATTACGTATCCCTAGGCGTGGTCATACCACCCTAGTCTGTTCATTCTAGTTTAACCATTTCATCTTAAAGGATATGTTTTTATCAATCTCTAACCCTTTGATACCTTCTAGAGTGAACATTCCATTTAGGTCATCCCACTAAGGTTACCATCTAACTCAATTTTCCTAACATGGAAAAGTGACCAAAACATAACTATCACATCATTTTCATTCCCTTTGTCTCAAGAAAGCAAGTTCACATACAAGGCATAAAAAGGCATCACAACAATTAAGCATGCAAGCATAAAAATTATATCAATACTTTTTATCTTGAAGGCAGCACACCACTGATTGAGGAATTTTATTATTAAATCAATAGTTTATTGACCAAGCAACCTCTTTTATCTTATTACTGCAATTCACATGATTTTCACAGAAACATTCAATCTAAACTAATTTTCCTAATTAAAATGCTAAGGCAGTGTAATATTAAACTCACTTTAACTTTACTTAAATTAAAGGGCAAGGAGAGGGACCCTACCTCATGGCGGATCCATCCGTCCACTCCGGCTCTTGGTGCTTTCTAACTAAGAGTCGCAGACGAGTCACCTAGTCTTTGCCAACTCGAAACCATGCCAAAACCTCGAACACACTATAAAAAACGTGCTAAGAACTCATAAAAATCAAAAGCCCCAAATTTGACAAGTGATAAACAAAGAAGGTGGTGAAAACCTTACCTTGAAACCATGATGACGGTCCAAAACCACCCGAACTGCTTCACGTTCAGTGACGGTTGTCGGTACGTGCACCAAGGAGTCCCAAATGAGATTCCGCATAACCTAGAACCAAAAGTAGACTGAAAATAGGATCACCCTAAACCCTAGGTTGTTCGGCCGATTCTCACCGGTGAAGAATAGGCTGTAAAGAAGCCGGGAAGAGAGAGGAGGAGGTGGAGTGGTGCTTACCATAGAGTTTTCATGAAGAAACGGCCAGATATCGGAGGAAGAAGCTCGATCCAGAGGAGGCCGAGAGAGGGGTGTCGCGTGCGGCTCACAGGGGAGATCCCCTAGCATCGTGCGGATTGAGTGAGGGTGAGGGAGAGATAATTTTAGGTTTTAATATTTTTTATTTTATTTTCTTTTATTTTAATTTAAATAAAAAACCAAAACTCACCCACGCGCATGGTTTGATCCACAAGGTTTTCCAAACCCTGCACAAATCGTGCAGAGTCCTCTGCCTCCAAGACATCCGATGCACGAGCTAGGTGTATGGTTTGGAAAAACGTGCATAGCCTGTGCGCAAGCCACTGCCTCCTTTAATAAGGTTGCTTGGTTTGGGCCGCAGGATAGCCAAACCGTGCACCAATCTTGCGACCTCTGTAGCTTTTTTAAAAACATGGGTCTGACGCTTTTGAAACCTCTCAGGACACTCGAGAAACATAACAGGCCTTCCCCCATGCCCAAGAACATTAAAAGGAAGAGTTCCAACCTTCATAACCTTGTTTCGAAGCCTGGTCTTCAAAAAAATGGTTCAGTAATAGAAAATTTCAGATTCCCTCGGGTTTTTGTCCGGTTCAAAAGGCAGGTCATTACAAGTTATTTGAATTATTGAAATAAATAAGGATTGTACTGCTGTTCTATTTCATTGAGGATTTTAGATTATATGGTTCTATAAAAAGTGACTCAACAACAAGTTAATTTTTTTTTAAAATACATTTTTTGAGGAAAGATAAACCTTAATATGGTCTTGATTCTAAGATAGTAATTTTGAAATATAAGATGGTTGATTTGGATAAATTATATTCGATATTATCAACTACTTTTAATTGTCTGTTTATTCCATTTATGTTGAAGTATACAAAATTTTTGGATATAAGGAGTATATCCAGCATTCTATAAGGAATAATGGGGGATGAATGTAATCAATATGATTTTATGGTAATTTGGTGTATTACCGTGTTTTAAAAGAATACATGATGAAGGTATTCAATGTTATTACATGGAAAAAAGGATCTTTATTGTGATTACATTCCTTATAAATTTTGGAGTGTGAGTTTGGATTGAAGTATTTTGGATAAGTCTAAAGGTTGGAATCGATTATGTTTGACATTGGATACTATTGATAAGGATAAATCATTTATTGAGATTATTTTTGTATTATCATAAAAAGGACATCCCTGAGGTCGGGGGACAACTCGTCATGTCCATCAAGGTCGCGAGGCTTGAACCCGCACCTGAAGGGAGACAAGGGTGGATCACCTACCACTGTCATATGTGATGTAATGGTTTGTATAATATAGTTTTTTCAAAATAATATGAAAAATGAATTATAAATTCATTATATTTGGAACCCTATACGATTATGATAAATAGAACATTTTTGAATTCTATAATCTTTTGGAGTGAAAGATAAGTTTTTGGTAGGAATTAGTTGAAGGATGAAGCACTACATGTCAAGTATATTTTCCCCCCTCTTATTATTTGAATAAATTAATTCTTAAACTTTAGTGAAGGGATCTGAAAACCAAAAATGGGTTATCCTAATACCTTATGTTTTTTTGAACCGATGATATTTTAAATCGTCATAGATTGATGGATTTGAGGACCTCAATCTTACACATGATTGAGATTGATGACCTCAATCACTCCCTATAAATATTTACATTTTTCCTCTAATTATGTCTCTGTAATTTCCAACAATGTTCTCTTAATTGAGATCATAATTTTGTGGTGACATTTTCATTTTCCTTTCCTTCTTTTTAAGACTAAATTTTATTAACCCTATTTCTGATGTGGGTTTTCCACAATGGTATTTAATATTTTTAACCTTTTATTTTCAATGAAAATTTCAAAATTGGGAGGGGTATATTTATTGAATAAGGGGAGAATGTAACACCCTGAGATTTCACAGTACGTTATTTCTTCAAAGCAATTCACCAACTTGCACTACACCCAACACTGAGTTCAAGGGAACACGACGTACCAACTAGTCGTTCAAAAGCAGTTATGAATAGTGTTAACTGAAATTTGAATTTTATATACTCTATAATATTTTAGAATCCATATTACATGTTTCTTAGACAATATATAAGAACAAATTTATTTTTGTTCAGATAAAAAAATTATTTTTCAAAAAATGAAAATTTTCAACTTTTTAATGGAGAATCCTTTTTAAATCCAATATTTGAAACTTTTATATATTTAATTTGAAAAAATAAACATCTTATTTAGAATTTGGACATACAAATTTAGTTTTGATAAATTTTTGGTGTTTTTCTGATTACATCCATATTTGGGTGAATACAGAAAATTATTAAATTTTAACTGAAAACAAATTTTTACTCAAAATAATTTATAATGTTGAATTACACATTTCAATGTTTTAGAAGTATAATTATATTATATTTTTACCATTTATTCCTATTTTTGTCATTGGAAGAAATTACACTTTAAAATTGAACATTAACAAGTTTCAATCTTTTGATAGCTTTTACTTTATAAATACCCGCCTTTTGGTTTTGACAACGTGAATTAATTTTAAATTAATAAATGAAACTTCTATATTTATAATTTGTTGAAATATAATTTGTTTTTGAATTAATTATATCAAAATTATCATAGGCTGATTTTTAGGTATTTTTCTGAAAACTTTTAATTTTTTATGAATAGTGAAAACACTGAGTTATTGGGTAAAACTGACTATTTATTTAAATAATTATTTATTTAATTTAAGTTTATTTTAAGAAAAATATATAAATAATACCATTATTAGTCCAATTATATTTATTGGAGTCATTTTATAATAAAATTAGATATATAAAATTTTATTGAACTTTTTACCGTCTTTTACCAATCTCCTAGGATATTTTGAAAAATTGAATAAAAGATAATTTTACCGCTTATGTGAATTTAATTTCAAAAATACAAGATAAATGGTTGATATAAATAAATAAAATTTGGTTTAATGAGATGAAAATAATTTTTGGTGAATAGTAAGTCTTGCTTTTATTTACCACGGTTAAATGTAAATAGAGTAATTAAGGGTAAAAATGAAATAATTATTACCCTAAAAAATTCCTTAATTCTATTGGATAAGTGTAATTCTACCAAAATCAACCTTAGGAATAAAATGTGATCATTTAGGACCACTTGTATTAGATTAGGACAATTATCATTATTTAATTCAAAGAAGAGTAAAAAAGTGTTAAATTAAATGTTTAATAACTAATTTTTTTTAATATAGTGTTACACAAAAGATAAATACGACTATAAATATTTATTATAAAGATAAAAATATTTTCTAAATTATTGTATTTTATTTATATTTTTTATACCTTAAATAATTTAATTTATGTATGACACAATGATGATGTATTAATTACCTAATTAATGAAATATTAAAATAATTGTTATTATAAATATCCAAATAAATGTGATTTGAGACTTTTCAGGAATTACACAAATTTTATAGGTTAATATTACATGATAGCGATGGTTAGATGGATTTTTTTCTAAGAAATAATGCTGTTATGAATTTAGAAAAAACCAAATACCAAATAGTGTCAAAATTGACATAAAAGAGTTTTTAAAACAAATATTACATTATTAATTGATATTTCATTCCTAAAAATCTAAGGTTCAGACAAAATACTTGTATAATGATAGGCGTATAATTATTGAAACACTTTTGGATCGAATGGAAGTATATAGTTTGTTTATTAACCATATAATATAAAAATCCGAAGAGACATGGTAAATGTCAAACAATTTAACTAACAGTTAAATCTATAAATATAAAGATAATTTAGTGAGAAAAACACATCTAAAACTAATTTGATTAGTGGTTTTAGACCCATACCCACCATAGATTTAAAATAATCCACTATGGGGCCAATATAAACCGAAAATGAGTTTACTATAAAATAATATTTTATGTGTTTCCTAAGGTTCCCCTCACCCCTCTTATAAAATGACACTCCCTGTTCTCTCTAATTCACACCGTCAATGCCATTTGGCTGGGCCAAAATATTCCCAAATACACTCTAATATATCCTCCATTCATCCATGTGGTATTAATTTAGTCAAAATGCAAACCTAAGGAGACCTTTTGATCAAATCAAAAGGAAGAACCCAAAGAAGAGGTAAATATTTCATCACCTCGTTCAGGTTCCTTTCTTCTTCCACTTCCCCCTTCATTGTATTTTCTATTCTAAAATAATAAATACATTATATTATATATTATTTGATGTTATTATAAATATGGTATAACCATATTCATTATTCTATCCATCCTTTTAATGACTTGTCACCATACGTGCGTACGTATGACTTACAGTCTCCACGTCGTGGTATAACTGTTATTCAATACATTATTATTTTCTTGGGTATAATAATGAATTTTAATTGATGTAAATAATAATTATAACATGATAATTATTCTTTGAACATGATATACCATCCATTTATATATTATTTTAATATCAAAAGAATGATATTGTAGCTCCTCCGTACGTACGGATTACCGTCTCCACGAACGTGATGAGATTCATTCCCCATCGTATCCATTAAAGATTAATTTTCATTTGATGATTAAAAATAATGTTTAGAGACTCATATAATTCGTGATGTGAATAATCTATATCCCATTGATAACAATTATGACTCACATAACAAATAATATAAAGGAAAATGAATCTATTAACACTCGAAACGACGATAATACTGAGATATTACTAACAATGCAACGTTAAAAGATAATATATGATATCATATTAATGTATATTATTAATGAATAATTTAATAACAATTATTTAACCATTATAAAGGAGGTTAACCTACCCTCGACTATGGAAAAGTACAAGGTAAGGGTCAATTTTACAATCTCATTATTATCCGAGGTTGTATTTATATATGTATCTACTGCGACCTATTTGTCATCCAAATCCATGTTTCTTAAAAATGTATTCAAATTTTTTTTAGTATTTACTAGAATTTGGGTTAAAGTCATTTATACACTTGTTTGACTTTTTATAAAATGGTTTGAAATGAATCTTTTCGTCGTTTTCCAAACGAGTTACTATATGACCTTTTCAAAAAAATTAAGGTAAGAATGTCTTTTTTAACTTATACGGTGGGTGTGGCTATTTTCTGCTGTTATAACATCGTTGAAGCTTCCATTACATGAATCTTAGAATAATTTCAAAATAATTGTCTTCTTTTATAATTGTATTACTTTTAATTGATTTCATAATAGAAAGAGATATTCCTCTGAAAAAAGTTTCAATTTCAACTATGTCAACATCCTTTGATGGATTTTAAGATTATTTGAAGTTGATTTATTTTTATACAAAACTTAAATATTGTATTGAAGTTTTTGTGATATGTTTGAATGTGGATGTGTTATTTTTTCACCATTCATGGTTTATGGATAAAGTATTGACCTTTTTTATGCAATTTTTAATACTAATGTTTATGTTATGTTTAAACCTTTTCATCTGTGGAATTCATTGGACTTAGTAAGTGACGGGTAGAGCCTGCTATATCTCCTCAATGCATCAATAGTTCTCATGAGACAAACTAGTGTCTTGGCATAAGGCCTTGAAAAAAATCATATTTTTGGCCTTGCCACAAGGCATTGACTATGTGGTTATGAAAGATTCACATTATGCATTTTATCATTATGAAAGTGGCTATTGATATTGCCTTAGATTATTCAACTAGTAGAATATCCATGTGTATAAGTAAATGGAATTATGTGATTTTATCTTTCCCATATTATGATGATGTTTAATTTTAAAAGTCTTCTGTTTTAGTCTTATTAATTTCCTTAAATGTTTATTCTTATTTATGAGAGTTTACGCTATATTTTTATCCTTATTGAGCTTCTAAGATCACCTCTTTCAATGTTTTATTTTTCCCATGATGTGAATAAGTATATTATGACTGACCTATAGGGAAAGTCTATGGGATCTCAGTGTTTTCTATGGAAACAATGTTGTAGTAGTTTTCCATTTAATGATGTAATGAAAATCTTATGGATGTATCTAGTACTTCCAAGGCTACTATACTAATCGGTCTTTCGAGACTTGATATTTTGTGATCATGCTAATGTTTTGTAATAATGCACCAAATCTGGGTAACATGGGTCTGGCCATTTAAAATTTACATGCATTGAAACATAATATGATAAATAAAATAACATGTGTTCTATGTGTCAATTACTTGACTACGTACATGACAGGAGATTTTGTGACAAGTATTTTATTCCATATATTACATGTGTAAGAATATACATGTATAATATAGGCTGGGTAGATTGAATGATTATTCATTACGTTGCCTCCAAGGTAAACATTTTGTAAAAAAATTAGATTAAAAAAATTTATTTACTTTGTTGAAATTTATGTTTGATGATAATCTCAATAATTTTTAAATTATTGGTAATATAAAATATTTGATTAATTAAATAAGATAATTAATTATTTTAATGTGATTTATCTTAAAGAAGAATGATTATTAATGAAAATTATTTTATTAAAAGTGTAATTAATTTAATATATTTGAATTATAATGAGTAGAGACTGTATGTCTTTATGTGATTGGTTTAATTTAATTTATCATTAAATGAAATTTATGCTCAACATGTCTACTCTCCTCTCACTATTTAATGGTCTATGTGAACATGGTTTCCTTTCGTGTAAACCCCTTAACCAATCCTTTATTTCACCTTACCTATGTGTGAGTAAAATATTATCTAATTGAAAGAGATCCAAATTGAGTGTAGGAAAACCCAATACAACAGAGATATATATGTGGATAGGTGAAATGATATAGCAAAATCCATTAAATGGTTCAAGGTTTTCTTTCCCCTAGGTCAATAATTTATTTATCATCTTAAATATAAACAATCCCTTAGTAAAAGCTTATAATCATACCACATTATTATTTTATTTATTCAAATTTTCATAGTCATTTAAATATAGATGTTTTTTCATTATCAAATGAATTATTGAATTAACAATCATGCAAGATATTATAAAATATTGTATTTTGCCTAAACATCATCTAATACAATGTTAACCACCTATTTAAATCTATATATTATTAACAATATTGTAACAAATATAATAATTTTATATTTATTTATAAAGATAAAAATTACTCAATTTTATATATTATGTTGGTATAGATTTCCACTGTAAATGTTAAAATCAAAAGATAGTTAAAATTTCTTGACCAAACAGAGATAGGGTGTGTTCAATTATCTGGGAAATTTTTATTGATGTTTTTGAGATATTTAGTTTATATTACATAAAGGGTAAAAAAAATAGTGTTCAGAGTGTAAATATTAGGAAATGATTGAGGAAATAAAATTTAAGGATTTTTGGATTGGGGAGTCAACTCAAAAAATAAATGGATTATGGGCTAATAAAGTTGGTGAGCAAAATGACTAACAAAACTATTCAAATTTCTTGAGTGACCAATGTTAGGGTACCGATATGTGGAATATGGATCCTTTCCTATATAATTTCTAATAAACTAGATATTTTGAAGTCAATGGTTGGATTTTGGGATTCAATAAAATATCAGGACATTAATGAATGCAATAATTATTATCTACTTTTTCAGATAATATACTGAAATTATAGTCATCTAATTTGTATAAAAAATAAAAAATATGACTTCATACATTTTCATGAAATCCATACATGAAAAGGATATCCTTGTGAGAATAAAAAATTTCAATGAATGGAAAAGGTGGTTTTGAATTATCCTAATCCATGAAAGACAATTGAATGTTCTAAAAAACCAGATTCATAAATCACCTTGCCAAAAGGATAGTAAGGGAGAGTTTTCTATGAATGAGAAAATTTTGAATGATGCCATAAATTTCCAAAGATTATTGAAATCATCCACGAACAATGATCTTTTGAAACAACATGAGGGAATGGATGAGTATTTTATGATGTCTCACCTTCTAGATATCTATCAAGATAAGTAATGTTAAGATACACATGAGATCATCATTGATCTATATACAACCAATCATGGAGAGTTACCACCATCTCGACCAGATTTAGTCAGAATATCTTTAGAATTGGACACATAGAAATATTATGGTATACATTCTCAGATAATTTCCATATAGATCTAATAATATCTTCACTACCCAAGTTATCATATATATTAATTTGTTAATTATAACATGAGAAATAATGAGAAGATTATTTTTTACCTTCATACTCTAATTCTCCGTGTATATAAGGGGACGTGGCATTAAAAACACATAGTACATATAATGATTGAGAAATGTTCATTAAATGAAAATTGTCCTAGGAATCATAATAAGTCTAAATATTTTGAGCAACATACATCCATTTATTGGAAGATCCAAAGGTAGTTAAATGAAAGGGATGTAGTAGGTTTTACATGTGTCATTAAATACTACTGGAAGAGGAACTACAAACATAATAAAGGGGGAGTTAAATGTGTGGTTTTATTGAGTTTAATAATTCAATATATACATAATGTGTATTAAATATTATTTTAGTTACCACATATGTATCCAAATGTCAGAACAAGGTATAATTTAAATTATTTCTTGAAGAGATGTGGATTTTTGGGCTAATAATGGTTTGAGGTTGGCTTCTTAAATAATTTAATATTACAACCATTCATTTCCAACATAGATAATATTGGATTTGAGATATTTTTATTAGGTACCAAATGTTACAAAAAATATAATTTATATATCTTTCCAAGATAATTTTTTTCATGTTTCGAAATAAGTGTTCTTACTTTTATTAAGAAAACATATGTTATGGTAGAGAACTATAATGAACCATCTTTGGATGTTCATCCAACATACTCCAGATTCACCCCACGACCTTCCTTAGGGGAGTCCATGATCACTCTATAATGATGAAAAAATTTAGGGGTATCAAACAAAAAAATTTGGGATAGTTTCACCCATATAAAACATGGATGAAAAATTAAAATGGAAAAGAAGAAAAGGAAAATTGAACATCCAAACATGGAATAATAAAAAAGGGACAAGATAAATCCAATAATGGACATTACTATAAATAAAATACAAATAAAACTGATAAAAAACTAAAACATAATAAAAAAGATGAAAAAGAATTCCAATGAATCTAATAAAAAAATCGATCCAACTATTTCCATGAAGCCAAAGAATATATCATTGTCTCTATGTGACGCACAAGTCACAACCACAAAGCCAAAAACCATCCACTTTCTATGAAATATGAAAACTGATCAAAATATTAAGATATGCCTGAAAAAACCTATAAAAGACATTAATACTACCTACTCACCAATGATAGTATATAATATGTGAGAACATTCATGTCGGATACCATAATGATTTCAATTAATTCGTTTTATAAAAAAATTAAAACATCTAATATAAAATATAGGTAAAGAAATAGAGTTTTATTTCACTTTAAAATATATATGTTTAAAAAATGAATCCATCATGAAAATTATCAAGAAAAAAATAAAAAATATTCTATAAATAATATTTACTAAAACAATTACCATTCAATAAATAGTAATTTCTCATAAAGACACTAAAATTTTGAAAGCAACCCCACACATAGTTCCAGTCATCTCTAAAGCATTCCAACTAAGACCATCTATTTGAAAAAAATTTACCCTTTATCCTTTATAATATTTACACAAACAACTGAATGGTAAGATAGGAAATAGTGTAAACTACAATAATACACAACCGTAGAAAGACACAAACACTTCCATTAAGTGGATGGAATAAAGCTAGAAAATACCAAGACTAAACAAAAAGTTGATCAAAAAATAATTAAATTCCATCCAATTTATAATAAACAAAAATTTTATTATATATAATAAAGGAATAACATATCACACATATCTTGAATAAACATCACAGGTACTAACATGACATCCCAATAAACACAAATCTGTACGTAATTTCATATATGTAAATGGTCACCCATACTTCAATGGAATCACTCTCAAATATCAACTAGTATAACTGTTTAACACTACATCCTTCTTTAGTCACCTCAGTCTCCTCATTGAATTTTATGCAGATGTGGTCCATGTCCAAATCATGTCATCACATGAAAACAAAAAATACAAAAAGGCTAATACCATAGTCACATGATTCCCACCTCACGAACCCATTATAATGACCCCCAACCCACAATTTCATCATGAATCATATCAAAACATCTATGAAAATAATTACATAACCATAATAAAAAAATAAGTGGGCTAAATAAGGTCACAATCAACATCACTTTACAAAGTGCTAACCAAACTATCAATTATCACATATATCATATACATTTTAAACTTTCCATTTTAAAATTAATTTCAATACAACAAAAAAACTCCCAAATAAATTATGATTATAAAAAATAATAAAAAACCACCTAATAGAGAAAACATTTAACATTATAAGACCACACCACCTTTTTAGAATAAGAAAACCCTTTAGAAACAAAGAGAGAAACCAACATTAAAAATCAAATTCGGCATAAAAACCAATCATCTATTTAACTTATTATAGAAACCATAATTTTAAATTTATTAAAAATTTATAATGTATTAAATAAAATATTACATCAATATACCATTTAAGAATGATGTTCTAACCTTTAAACAACATGAAAACCAACTAATTATAATGGATACATTTAAAAAAATCATAAATAAAACACCCTAAAATTATATAAGATATAAATGAATTTAGAAAATATAATCACCCATTGAAATATATAAAATAGGGTATAAAATGGAAGCTCCTACAAAATTTGGTGGAATATTTTCACCTTTTAAAATAATCCACCAGATTAGGTCCCAATGGAGGGATCACAACCCCTAGGAAGAGAAAACCACTTTTAAAAACACTTTGTGTGGAAATTATCCAATAATTTTCATAATGGTTAGAGAAAAAGATTAAAATGAAATAAAACTGATGAATAAGAAGAAGGAATCTCTAACAATTCAATCTAGGTGATAAATCAATAAGAAACACCATTGAAATCACCATTTTAGAGATTTGGAGAGAAATAAAACACCATTAAAGGTACCTTGGTCACAAGAGAGATGATTAGGGTTTCCAAAGAAGGAAAACCATGTTAAAAAGGACCCAAATAGAAAAAAACCCCTCAATAAGTGGGATTCATGGTTTACATGTATGATTAAACAAACCATGTGGTAACCTTATAGATTTCCACTGTCAAAAACTGAACAGCATACACAGTTATGATGCATGGTTATTTTACCCACGCACCTTAAGTGTGTAAAATGAAAATTTCCCCAAATTTTTCTTCTTTTTGGCCTAAAATGCCATTAAATCAAAGGAAAAACCCATTGATCAAGTACCCACACATAAAAGTGGAACATGGGATGTCAAAAATTCCCAACCATCAAAAATTCCATCCCTAAAAATTCCAAATTTAATATAGAAGTAAAAATAAAATGACAAAACCCACCCTCCCCAAATATATGTAGGTTCGGTGAAGAACCACTAGAGTGGTATCTATAGACAAATGGAAAATAAATTAAGATTCATCTATAATAATCTCCTAAACCACAAATCCACTGAATGCATCTAAGTAAAACAACACCACACTCACCGATACAAGACCCAAATATTAAATGTGGATAAAAAAACAAGTCTATATACAATTTAGAAATTTATTAATCAGTTTAATAAGGAGAAAATGTCATATTATGGCCTCCACTATGGGTAGAAATATCTAAAAATGTTATAAACAACACTAATGAAAAATCCTCACTTCCAAAAAGAAAGGCCAACCAGAAGATACACATCACCCACATGGAAGATCCATAAAAATGTTTAGCACTCACCTATGAATGGAATAAATTTTTCAAGGAATTCGACAATGAGAAAAAACATGGGATCTCAAAGCTAGTCACCTTACTATATGATTAATCTGGAAACTAAAAACCGAACATTATCTCATGGAGAACCCCATAGAACTAAAACCATTGAGTTCTCAAAGGCCCAAAGGCTACATCCATCTTTTTTACAAACATTCAAACCTAAAGGTCACTTAAACCCATATCTAAAAGTAAAAAACTATAAACATTTCACAAAATTAGAAAAGATAGAGGAGTAAAAATAAGAAAACCAAACAATTAGGCATGCACTCAAGCTCAAAATCCATAGCATCCTACAAGAAGGAAGGTAAGAACACAAACCTCATAACATCAAAATAAATAACACACACAAGCCATTCAAGAAATGATCAAATTTATATTAAATAATAAATCATTGAAAATCAACAATCCATGATTGTGCATTTTATAAAACAATGAACGAAGACTATTTCTTAAAAATAATGTAACAAACTAAAATCATTTGGGCCTCTTTCAATCATTTTCCAAAAAACTAGTCAATGGAAAACACATTGCATTTGAAAAAATAATATCCTAAATATTTCAACAATATAATTTAAAAGTGTATTTAAACACAATCAAACCATTCCCTTTACAAAAAAAATAAATGTGAAATATTTCAATGGTTTAAGACCCATATCATTCAATCCTTTTAAATCCAAGATTTTACGATATTTTCTGATAAAAATATTCCATATCTGTTTTGAAAAACGTCAAGAAGAATTATTTTTAAAAGAAAAAACATTTTTCTTTAAAAACATTAATATTATTAACTGAAACATTTAAATTTAAAAATATATCTTAATTAGGTTTGAAGAATTTTAAAATATCACACTAAAATCTTTTTCAAAAAATATTAAAATATTTTTACAGTTTAAATACCTATGTGAATCAGCATAGAAAAACATTTAAACCAAAAAACCATACCTCCCATTTCATTTTATGACCCAAAAGAGGTCCCACGACATTTAAAGTGACACATCCCAATTTAAATAAATTTATGAAACCTAGAAATACTTATCATATAAAGTACGATAAGAAATTCCCTGTGGAAATCAATTTTCCAGAAAGATAGATCCATCATGAAGAAATTTTAAATACCCAAATAACCCAAAATGGATGACTTAAACACTAACAATTTGGAAATCCCAAAAAACTAATCACATGAGGCATCAAATTTACCTACCCCAAAAAAGAGCAAAGAAGGTCACATTCTTAGAAGGGAACAAAACCATCAGAGGAGAACCCATAGAAAAAATACTCTCACTTTTATAGATACTCTTTTGTGGGGAACTGTAAAACTAACAGAAGATATAATCCAAACCACCCGTGTTCCTCAATTGAAAAAATCAGACCCATAACCAAGAGAACCAAATAAAACACAATACCATAACATCCTTTGAAAAAAAATAATCCTCTTTAAAAATAAAATTTTAAAGATTAACTATATTACGTCACTCTTTTCTAAAAATCTCAACACAATACTAAGACCTGGAAAGATAATATAATTTAATCCACAGTTCAACCACTAGAACAATAAGATGAATCACTTATCTTGGTATAAAAAGGGAAATCTCAAACACATTTCTAGAAAAAAATGAAAACTATTCAATGAAGTAAACCTTTTGAAGGAAATCATTATATTCATGAAACTCAAAAAACAACCAATTTAAGAAAGAAAAAATTTCAAAAACTTATACATTTGGAACTAATATTATATTTCCTTAAAATGTTTTACTTAGCATAGTCTCAAATTTACAATAGGTTTTGAAACCACTATATATTTTCTTTCAAAAAAGAAACATCTTAGTTCTAGAATATCGAGCTCCCATGGTACACAAAATAACTATTTCAAATTAAAAAACTACAAGCCACATAAATTTCCATAAAAACTCAATTTATAAATCACTTACATGATAACCTGTGAATGAAATAATATATTGGAATTAATCAGGGAGATAGGAGAGAAACAATTCAATTCCATAAGAGAAGTTACACTATGCATGGCTTTGAAACATGTGATAGTAAACCATGATCTAACCATAAAACATTAACATTCATGGTCCCAGAACTATGATGCATAAGAACAAAACAATTTACTAGAAAATGAGTACCAACCATGAGAATGAGTTCCATTTAAAATATTCACCTATGAAACTCACACCAACCACTAAAATCCACAATACACTCAACATGGTTTGAAATAATCTTATTAATACATTAAAATATATCATTATATCGAAATGAAAACACAATATCAAGACTCAAGCCTGATACTCCCATGGAAACATACGATTTCGTGTGATGAAGTGATGTCTAGTCCCTTAACTCCACCCACCACGTGAGTCTAGATGAGAATCCTAGTCAATAGATTACCTAGACACACCATAAATAACAATATGGTGAGTCTCATGATCCTAGGACACTTTTAAAGAAAACCAGATTCTCTAATAACATTTTATAATTTACCAACACAAGATTTCAATATATTAACCTCCCAAACTAGAATTCCATATACCATAGCAGAGTCTCTGATCCCTATAGGCCAACGACATGCCTTAATAGAATGCAACCAAAACATTTTCTAATGTTTCAGCCTTATTAAACAAGGACCAACATATTGAAATTAAAGAAGTAAATGATCAACCAAACATCCAACATTAAAAAATATAAAGAGGAAAGATAAATCTCTAAAAGAACATCACAATTAAGAACCATTAAATAAAAATTCTACAAAACTCAAATTGAAGCTAAAAAATAAATTTAAATCCAAATAAGTCAATAATAAATCAATCTAATATTTTCAATGTAACAGAAGAATCGTTCACAATCATCATATGACTATCAATTCTCCACCACGATCTCAACAACCATACATTTCCTAAGGAATATGGAAACAAATCAAACTAAAAATGTATTCATAAAGATACATATAAAAGTCCTGATGACTATATACCCACCAACATGTGTATGTAAGGTGCGAGATGAAGCCAATATGATACATAAATAATGTAGATTAACTCATTTTCTTAAATAAACCAAAAATTCTTGTTTAAAATTAATGTAAACAATTTTCTGTTCATTTTATTATAAATATAACTGTAAAAAATCATAGATCCTATATTTCATAAAAAATAATCTTTTAAAACATTCCTTATATTTGTGTTACTAAAATAATACCAATTCCAAAAGCACTTTTTTCAGATTTTATTTCATAGGAAAAACATTTTCTACACTGATTACATGGATTTTCAATGGTTTGAATATTAATTAAACATCATAATACCTTATTTATAATTATTTTACATGAAAATAATGTAATAATGGATCAGGGTATCAATCATATTGATATGTTCATAGAATTACTACTCTATGATAGATCATTGAAGTTCTATAAAAATATTCTTAATATAATTCTACCGATGGATAACAAACAATGATGTGACACATAGTATATAGAACGTTAGGTGTGAGTACTCATAAGTTTATGTGAATTTTTCTCATGATGTTTTTTCTTGGTAATAAACAATATGGTAGATTATAAGAACTGAAACTCATGTAGGAAAACAACATGTTGTTGTTTCATTAGATATCATAATATTTCGCAGTGTGTAATTTTCCTTAGATAGTAATATTATCATTTGATCAAGTCATTACTCATGAACTTATATTTAATGACAAAAAATGTCAAGTCATATATTTGTAATAATTAAGGAATGTTGAGTGTGTAATGATGAACATGTTATTAACGGATAAATTGATAAAGGATTTCTATCTTCCATCTTTATAGAATTATATATATTATCCATGTTGTTGGAATAGATTCTTCACATAAATTTCATGACCATGGTGTAATGACATGTTTATTTCAGATAGTCAATGAATGAAGTATCATGAAAATAGGTTGATGATATAGATAGGAAATATTCATGATGATATACTAAGATAAATGGATTATATTATACACTGATCATTCATATCTGGTTGTTGAATTTGCAAAATTATGTTATTTTCTTCGTTTCCTTGACCCATTTCTTGATAGTGATACTGGAATTTAGGAAAAACTTCCTATTTCTAATGATAATGAATCCCAGAGGGTCACACACTATGTGTTTCCATTGAAATTGATTAAATTAATATTGAATTTATGTAATGTAATAAATATTATCCTTATGAATGATGAATAATTTCAATCAAATTGTTTTGATCGCATAAATTAAATATATATTTATTCTTTTTTTTTGAATAAAATAAATATATTTATTTTAATGACTATTTAATAATGATTTAATATATATTATTTGGAAAAAATATTTTTCTATGTATAATATATTTATTCGAGTACTTAATTAATGCTTAGGATTTTAAAGAGACCAATGCATTTTCTAGTGATGAAATCTTACTTAAAAGACAGTAAATTTTATTTATCGTTTATGTTTGTTGGATAACACCAGAAAATAATAATAATAATAATAATAATAATAATAATAATATTTTTAATGAAGTTTATTAAATGTCATAATATTGTTTAAGGGGTTACATGAAAATAAACAATTCATTAATCTTAACCCTATATCTATAAATAGACCATTATGGTTATTGTGTAGGATTGTTAAAAAATAGAGAATTGTTGTGGACAAAAGATTCTCTCTAGAATCCTCCTTTTTAATTCCTCTCATGAAGTATAAATGAAAGAGATATTCATTCAAGACATAAGGATGTGAATTCATCTTGAACAATTCATGACTTTCGATTCACCGCACTAGCACCTGAACATTGATTTGGTTTTCCTGGATATTAGAGTATTACATGTGTATCACTACTAGAATGATTCAATGCTTAGATCCTCATAGTTCAGTGAAGGCAATATAAAATGGTTTTTTGGGATGATCGTCAACATCATAGATTTAGTAGTACTATTATACTTTAATCTATTTCTTTTGATCAAAATCAATTAATTATAAATTTAAAATTAGAGATCATTTATTGGGGTTTCAGGAAACACTAAATAAAAGAAATTTTAAGTATTAATATTTATATTGGGATCATCTACTTCACAAGAAACCTTCAAGTGTTATTATAGTGTTATCATTTTAAATTTATAACTATATATTTTTTGTTAATCTATGTGAAATTATGGTTAGAATTTCATTTCTTGTTACTTTTTCTATAATACGATTTTAATTAACATGCTTCATCATATTATTTATATCTGTTTAGTGTTTTATTTTCATAATAGATTATGAATAGATGAATAATGTCCAGATATTCCATTGGGAACTGCCTAATGTTTTTCTAATAAGGTAGAGTTACATGACATGTTGCTGGAGTACATGACATGTAACCTAATAAACAACATCTAAACATGTCATGAGACATACAACATGCCCAATGGTAATTACATATGGTGACATTAATTCACAAAATATTTTTACTGGGACATTCTAGAATACAACATGTCATAGGACATGATGTGTAGTTGGTGGTAAAGATGTGTAGTTTGAATTGGATAGTGGGGAAATTCATGCAACTTGTGTGGTCATTATACATGGATGACCAATATGAGACTTATATGATGGATCATTTTATGATATAAAAGATGTGTATGTAGTATACATGGTGTCTAGTTTATCAATTACTCCATATAAATAACATGTTGATCTACTCGGTTAGAAAAGACTACACACAGAATAAAGAGATACACGATGTGTTGCTGGTCTATACCCATAGTGTTGTCTCTCACTCTAGAAGAAAATGAGTATTTAGGTGGTTGCATGGGTCCAAAATATTTTGATAACATAATGTGCAGTTTTCCTTTATATGCCATGTAATCTAGCATAGGTATACGTTGAAGACATAAATTTTTACCCTAGATACATGATAACTTAGATAAATGATTTGTAGACGGATAGAACATGCAGTTCAGATCACCATTAAAGGATATAATTATATGTTACATTAATTTAAATGTTTTGATTATTAAAACCTTATTTTATTGAGGGGAAAACTATGTACATATGAAAAATTATTAATTATATAAAATAAATTTAAATGATCGATTAATTTATCGTAATAAATCTATCATTATTGGTTCTTCTGTTTATTTTTCATGAATTCCATTAAAAATTGGAATCACCTACTGAGTTTGGATGATAATTAAGATCATAGATAACTAATTAATTTATTAAGGAACATTTATCATAACAACAAAGAATATATAATGAAACAAATGATATCAAGTTACATTTTCATATTCATTTCATGTATGAACAATCATGAGCTTGACCAAGGAATATTGATTTTTTGTTATTTATATAATTTAATTTATTTCATGAATTGGAAATTATTTAATATTAAATTAAAATGAAGCATTGTGTTCATCCCTCCTTCCATTATTGTGTAGAACTGTCATTCCCATGGTTATTTATGTAATCACCTTTAACCAATGTTTTGTTTCCCCTCGCATACATGTGATTTATAATTATAATTAATAGAGCATACCAAGATGAATGGATTTGGCTGAAATTGTAACCAAGATAACTACAACTCATTTGATTCATAGGTGTACATGTGTAATGTTGTAACTCATTCCAAGACCTTAAAAAGGACTTACTCCCCAAGGTCATATGTTTATTTAATACCCACTCAATAAATCAATAATTATATAACCTCATGATCACATCCTTTACATTTTAAAAAATTTTCAATCTATTATTTAATTATTTTATGTATGAAAGTTTTCAATAATATAAATAAATGAATGAACATGAAAATATAGATTTTAATTAATGCATTGTGCATAAACATTTTATAAAAAATGGATAATTAATTATGTAAAATCTACTTAATATTGAAAATACATGTAATGGATAATGGATAATTAATTATGTAAAATCTACTTAATATTGAAAATACATGTAATGGATAAAACAATGTCAAATTTAAACATAATAAATACAACAATGTAGGCCTTTAACAATGATAAAAATTCCATTTTTCATCACTAGATAAGCAATGAATACTATATAATGATTAAAATACCTTGTCTTTTATCAATGCTAAAAAATCACTAATAATGGGGAAAACTATAGTATGTTGCAATAACACACTGTATGACATGGGCAGTGTGCTATAACAACACATCGTAACACAAAATACTCCAATAAATTTAAAAAATTAAGTACTAATATAAAATTTAAATAAAATAAAATTTGAAACATAAATAAAAGAAAAGAATACTATGTTATATACATTTCCAACATTTTTTGTACAATTATAGAAGTACAAATTAATAAATAGATTCAAAAATCGTGTTCTTCTTTGTCATTTGATCCTAACCGCTACTCGAGGAAAAAATAAACCTAAATAAGAAAAAATTTATTATGTTAGTAATAATATGAAAAACTAAATTAATAGAATCAGTTAATTTTAAACTAATATTTGAGTCAAACGAGGAAAATTGTGTATATGACTGGGTTGCAGTTGATTATTGTATGTCCCACTATTTCATGTTCATCTTCTAGCATTATTTTTGTTAAAATATAGTAAATAAGTACAAGTTAAAAATGATACAGAAATTGTTTAGGTTATAGAATATAGATTAATGTGAAAACAATTTAGGATTATTTTATAGGTTTGGGTGATGTTATGCCCATTTTTGTTCAAAATTATAGTTATATATGAAATAGATGCACTTGGAGTCATACCGATCACACATTATATATGAATGAGGTACGATTGATTCATACATATCCTAAATGACTTATGGATCATTTTTATAATGTATGAAAACAATCTGAATGTGTTTTCTATATTTTTACTGCGTCACTTTCCTTTTCTACTAAAATGTCATGTTAAACAGGAAACATGCACTTTGACTCATACTGGACTCATCACGTGTCGGTTTGATATGTTACTAATTCCTACACATCAAAAATGACTTTTGAATCATTTATGTCAATTATCAAGACAATCCATGTTTGTGTTTTTAGTTTTTAGAGAGTGAATCTTTTTAAACTAAAATGTCGATTTTAAACTCATAAGGGACACATTGAGTCATACTATGTACTTTGTGTTTCAGATTGATGTGAGGATGATTCCTACACATCAAAAATTACTTATATAACATTTTAATTAAATATCAAAACTATCCGATTGTGTTTATTTTTTATAGGAGATTTTTACTATATACAAAAATTGATGTCAATTTCCAATAAAAATATGCACATAGAGTCTTACCAGTCAAATCCTGTATTAGTTTGACATCATTCCAATTCGTACACATCACAAATAACTTATGGATCTTTTTCCAAAAGTATCAAAATAATCAAAATGTGTTTTCTATTTTTTTGATAAGATGAATCAACCTTTGTAATAAAAATGATGTTCATTTTAAATAAAAAAGACACACTTGGAGTCATACCAATCACACCAGGTGTTTGATTAGGGTCTGAATAATTCCCACACATTTTAAATGGCTTTTGAATCATTTCCAGAAATTATCCACAAATCTGAATGTTTTCAATTTGTTTTAAATATGTTACTTTTCTTCTTTATGAAAATGTCATTTTAAACTAAAAAAACATGCTTTGACACATTAAGATCACATCATGTATTAGTTTGACATAAAAAAAATCCTACACAATAGAAATAAATTTTGAATTTATTTCATAAATTATCAAGATTATTAGATTAGGATAGATTGGTTTTCAATTAGTGATATTTATTGAACTAAACTATAGATTTTATACTAAGAATGGACACATTGAGTAATAATAGTCAGAACATGTATCGATTTAGGTGATACTAATTCTTACATTGAAAACCTGACTAGTGGATCATTTCTATAAAGAATCAAATCAATCCAAATTGGTTTTCTCAATCTTGAGTAGGTTAGTTATCCTATTTAATAAAATTGAATTTATTTTTAAATAAATATATTTACATTGTATAATACCAGTCACACAATGCATTTGAATAATGTACGAATGATTCATACACTTCTAAAATTACTTATAAGCAATTTTCACAAGGTATCAAAATAATCTGAATTTGTTTCCATGGTTTTGAGTATATAATTTTTTCCACTAAAATTCCATTTTAAATGGGAAACAAACACTTTTAATCATACCAACACCATAGATTTGTAGATTGATATAAGATTGATTCTTATATATTAAAAATGACTAACAAATCAATGTCATAAATTATTAATAAAATCAGAGTGCATTTTATCTATTTTCAATGTGTGACATTTTGTGAACTAAACTATAAATTTTAAACTAATAATAGACAAATTGAGTCAGAGAGGTCACACAATGTATTAAATTGAGGTGTGGCTGATTCATTCACATCAAAAATGAATTATGATCCATCTCCCTAAATTATCAAAGGAATTAGAATTTGTTTGATTGGTTTTTTGAGTATTTCAGTTGTTCTTTTTAATAAAATTAATCTACATTTTAAATAAAAATAATCACATTATGACTTTATGGTCACACTATGTGAGGGATTTTGGTGCGTCTAATTTCTACATTCCCTAAAGTCTCAATGTATTCATAACTACCAATTTTACCTCATTCCAATTTTTTTATATAAAAATTCTAAAACATCATACTGGAACAATGTTTGTTTTTGAAAAAAATTTCTTGTTATTAAAATAAATAAGTGTAGTGGAGGCTCATGTTCCCGTTATATCATGAGAAGTAACCAAAAATAGTCACATGATCCTTCCCTACTCTTCATTTTTTCAACAAAAAAGGATTTTTGGCTTGCAAAATCAAATCAATATGCACTGTTGGTAGTTTTAAAAAGAAAGGAAATGAAAATGGAAAACATGGTAATATTAACAGATTGAAAAAAATTATCTATTTTGTGGCATTTTGCAGATAGATGAATGTAAAATATGACTTTCCAGAAGATATTTTATGAAACAAAAAAAAATAATTAGATAAAAATGATAGGAAATTAGCTCACAAATATTTGAAAAAATGATGACATAATTAAATAAGTAAGAATTATGAAATCATCTTTTATTGATAGTTATATGCATTCATGAAACCTTTTTTTATTTTAATTATCTTCTTTGTAGGCATAATGTCAAATCTCTAATGAGAATGAGCAGCTTCAAACAAACCACCCCAACTCGAACAAAATAACGCTCCTATAAAACAAAATAATTATTATATGAGTAATACTAAAAAAATTAAATAAATATAAATATGAAACAATAAATTAATTATAAGGACAATAATTTTACGATGAAAACATTTTGGACTATAGGGATATGTTGACTGCAAATAGAGAACAAAGACAAAAAAACCGAAATAGTACTTTCCAAATAATGAATCAACAAAAGAGGAGGATCAGGAGAGAATAAGATTGCTTAAATTAAATCTTTGAATCATTCTAGATAAAGTAGATATATCCTATAGGATTCATAAAATATTCATTTATTACAATAAATAAATATATGTACATAAGTTATTCATTTTCAAAGGTGAATGTAATATATAATTTTAATAAGGTAAACTCAAAATTTGATTGTTTCAAAGAATTCTAGTTTTAATCGAATAAAATGGGTATTTGGATTTTAAAAAATAAATATTCCACAATGGTAGTTTTTATCCTCTGTATTCATCCATTGGTGAATATTATATACCTTTTTCATCCTCATCATCTAATTTTAAAATAGTTATCATTGGATTTTATGGTTTGGAACTAATTATCTGTATCTTATTGAAATGCACATATGTTTCTAGAAGTACTCAAAGTAGCAGTAATCCATATGATGACTACTTATTAGTGTTATAAATGAAACATATAATAGATGGAGTATGAGTCTTAAGAAATAATTGGAATGATAACTATTATGGAGGTGAAACTAATGATTGTTAAAGTTGTACACCATTGTGTCTTCTAAAAAGGACAATATATCCTATTTGTGAGAATTTCATGGATATTAATCATATATTAGTAAGGGTTGAACCAAATGAAAATGTTACAGAATGATTTCATTTTATATAGATTAAATTAAAAATATATATAATTTTAATTAGATGTGTGAAGAAATAAATGAAGTGATTTTTAAGAAGTAAAAATGAGTGGGGTTTCATTTCAATGATTGATATATATTTAAAAAGATATAAAAAACTAGTCAAACCAATTTTTGATTTGGGTTCTATAAAAATTTATTATAATTATGTTTTGATGTGGAAATTTATTTATGGTTTCGAAAAATTGATCATATTGGAAAATTAGACAATTAAATACGGACAAGGTTGGGTTGAGATGTTTTATGATGAGAAGAATAAAAATGATAGATAATTTTTACTAATTATAATGAGTATTTTCTTATCAATAAAAATAATGATGAAAAATCGGAGGAAATTAATATTTAACTGAGTGGAATAGGTGGGAGAATAGGTAGATTTGTTAGACAAAAAATAAGACAATGATGGTGATGATACTATAGATGGATTATCAACTGCAATAATCATAATAAATACTTAAATCAATTAATATTATTTCATTGGTGATCAGCATGTTTTGTTGAAATCATAAAAGAGTAAGACTCTAAAAAACTCATTTTCCCAATTTGAGAATAAATCATTTAAAGAGGAAATAAATTAAGATAATTGGATCAAATATATGAATGAAGAGCTTGATCAAAATAAAACAAACTGACATTAGAAATTTTTCCATGTTTGTAAGACAACAATGTTATGAAATACATGTGGGTGTTCAGTGATAAACACATTCACTAGGGAAAAGAGGCTCCAAATAAAGAATGGATAGTGTGAAATGAGAAATCCGAGATCAAATGTATTTATATTTATGATAAATTTACTCCTCTAGTCCAATTGGAAACAATTTGAATTTTCATGGCTATTTTAGTTTGAATATAGATAAAAGGATAACAAATAAATGTCAAATCTATGTTCCTAATTGGAGTACATAAGGGGGTATATACATTGATAATTTTTATTGGCTTATTTTTAATGAAAATGATAGAAAGTGTGACAATTAAATAATTATAGGAATAAAAGTTTGAAATCCCTGAGTACCTGGTATTTAAGGTTGGATCATAACCTATGAAAGATTTGTTTTTAGCGATGTGGAGTTGATCATATCATATACATCTATAAGGAATATGATCATTGTATTTTGGTACTATTATATGTTGAAAACATATTATTTTAGGATTGGAAAAGGCACAATACAATTTTTTATGGATAATATGAGGTATAATATCAATATGTATAAGATTGGTAAAACATTTCCCATGTTTTATTAGATACTCACAGAAATCATATAACAATAATTTCCCAAAGAAAATAAGAAAAAATTATTTCCATGTGATCTACAGTGGAATATTCCGATCCATTGACAACACTGAGAACTATATGGAAAAATTTATCAAAACATGACCAATTGAAAGAGAAATATATCATGTAATATAAGTATTGGGAGGCAATTATACATTACAACAACATGAACAAACATTAGGTTTGATATATTTATCGTCGAATCGTACAAATGTTGTCCCAAGAAGAGCCACATGCTATCGAGGAAGATGATACTTAAAAATATCTAAAAAAACATGAATTTTAGGTTTTTTTATTAGAGGATAGTGAAAATGGAGTTGATTGGATGAAAAAATATAGGATGAGAATGTCCAGTGGATAAGCATGGGAAAGTAGAGAGATTGGAAAACCTGTATTTCATTCATGTGTTGGTCTTGTTCGACCCTTTAACCCTTCATTATTTGTATTTGAGACTTGGAATAGTTGGATCCTTGATTATATCATAGATAAAATCGTGGATTCGACAATGAGGAGCACTAACAGCAGGTGTCTTCTCTGGGGGGCATTGGATATCAAGAACTTGTTCGTGAAGGATATGGTTTTTTAAATAGATTGTGACACTTTTATCAGTGCTTCCAAAAAATTGATGATAAATATAACTTTTATTAGTGCTATGTTAATAAGTGTTGATAAAAGATTCTTTATCAATGCTAAAAAAGCGCTGATACATACTTAAAATATTTTTCATATACATTTTATTTTTTTAAATAAAGTATAATTATTTTAAATAATTATTAAACATATAATAATACTTTTTATAATATAATTACTTTATAATTCTGTGAATATATAATTTTTTATTTATAATTATACAAATAATTTTTTAAAAATAATTTTTATATAATTATATATTTTTAAATAATTATGTATTTATTTATTTAATAAATTTATATAAATAAATATATATTAAATATATTCATTATTTAAATAATCTTTCTATAATGTAATATTTATTTAGATATTTATTTATTTATTTATAAATAAATAATTACTTTTTAAATAAATATTATTGATTTATTTATAATTATAAATGTATAAAAATAGTAAATATAAATTTAAAATTATATTTTTTAATAAAAAAATTTACAAATATTTTTTTCACATTATTAATGAATATTTACTCTTAAGTGAATGCTTGTTAAAAATGAATAAAACTAAAGAATAGAAAATGACTGGACAATGTAACAATATTAAAAAATTTAATAAGATTGATTAATTCGATATAAATCTCCAAAAACAGATATATATTGAAATAAAGATGAACAAATATTCAAAATATTAAAACATAGAGAATAGATATATATAAATTAAAAAATAAGAATTGATTAAAATCACAATGTTTTTGTATTCATTATATATATAAAAAAATTAATTAATTATATGTAGAATCAATATAGTATTTCCAATCAATGTTAAATTGAAAAATGAAATGACATTAAATTATGTACATTAGTCAATGCAGTTCTTCTTTATTTTTAATTCATATTAATTAATAATTATTAACCATTATTCAATATATATTACAATTAAATGTAAAACAGAAATATTTTATGTTATAAAAATTATATTTACCTGAAATACATAAATAATGATCTTGTATGACATAATTTTGTTGGAATTCCAACAAAGGAACAAACAATTCTCCACTAAAAGGTGATATAAAATTTGATAATGTAAATGATATTATCATTATCATTGGTAATGATTTTACAAAAAAAAAATAGTTTATAAATAGGTTGGAAAAAGGGATTTTTTTAATTCCCATATGGGAAATTATTTTATGTCAGAAATCTTCATGATAGTTTAAATATTGAGAAAAATATATATGATAGTGTCATTAGAATGTTAGAAAATAAACCTGAATTAAAAAAGAAGTTATTGAGATATGGTTGGACATGATTGATATGAGGATAAGGATGATTTTAACTTGTGAGGGTTGAACATATAATTTTATTGTAAATACCCTTATCCAAGAATTTTAGAGTTGGTGGCTACTTTATTACATTAGTAGTATATATAAGGAATGACATATTGAATGACCTAATACTTTGGATTCTGTGGAAAAAAATATAACATATTGAATTTCACATCACATGTGAAAACATATTGTACTACCCAATATTTTATTCATGATACATATTTTCCCCTTTAGCACTTCCTTTCATATTAATTACAAAATACATCCAATTAACCTTGGGAAAAGAAATATTAGAAAACTGTGACCGTAGACTCTTAATATGAGTGTGTGTATAGTAGACGATATCATGAATAAATAAGGAATATTTTATATAAAAATATAAATATCTAAAAACACATGGAATTTAATCAATAACCTGATAATAATATGTATAAAATAAATTAAAATCAAATAATTGGATATGCATAAACACATGAGAGTAAAACATATCCATGGATATCATAACATATCAAATAATGATAGTAAAATAAATAACTATTTTTGAAATGATGGAATGCTTAATTTAGGACATTTGAAACATACCATCATGGCCCATTCTAGGACATATTTACCATCAAGTCCTTGTTCTAAGACATCGATACCATCTAGGCCTCATGAAAAATATCTTACATAAATGGGTAAGGCCATGCTGGAAAACCCAATCTTGTTTGACTCATGATTCCTTCTAATACATTACGGTTATTTTTAATTCCTTTTCCCACCTATCAATCAATAATTCCAATGCATTCCTTATATTAATATTAATATAACTTAGTCAACATTACTTAAAATCAATAATTTCCCATATTAAAAAATCTATCATATAGAATATCAATACTTTCCCCAATCATGCTGATTATAAACCATCTAGACAAAGGATAAGGATTTTATCATTAAAATATATCCCTAGTGGATCATATGGAAAGTACAGTTTCAATGTTTTTGATGAATATAAATATCAAAAAAAAAATCATGAGGAAAATAACCCTTCCATACTTATACAATGTATTTAAAAAATTTCCCAAATATTATTAAAAAATTTTATTTCAAGATAACCCAACAAAATTTTAATGTAATAAAAAAACATTGATTTTATATGATGAAAGTAAATTCCATTCATGTTTTATAATTTAAAAACATTTCTTTGGTAAATGTTTTGAAAAATCTAATAACTACCTTGATCGGAAAATGACAAGATGATTACTTTTAGAAAAAATTTTAAATAGTTAAATATGGGTAAAAATAACTTTAAAAATTAATTTTATAACATTAATTTTTTTTAAAAAAATTAAAAAACATGGATATATAATAAAAATATCCCCCACATAAATTTAAACCTAAAAAATATCATATATTGGTGAGTCTCTAAAATAAACCCTCATCTGAGGTTTGAAATGTATTTTTTTGGTTTATGAACCTCCCATAAAATAAATATTTATTTAATATTAATATATTATAGGACTACAATAATATACATTATACCATGTATGGTTTACTTACAAACCTTTAGAAACTATTTATTTTAAATTCTTTATTAAAATCATTGTTCCTGGTAATAACTGCTTCATTTATCATGTATGTTTTGGTTTAGTTATTTTTTTCCTTTTAATTTTATCATGGTTTCCAAAATCTTAATAATGTTAATCATCTTATAAATAGTTTATATTTTCATTATATATGTATTTATAGTAATCCATAAGTGTTATAGATAGAAAAATTAATTACACTATTCACGGAGATAGTAGGTCGTACGTACTCATGAACATTATTTTAGATTTTAAATGGATGGAATTAATTAATAGTAAATAATATATAATATTTCAATAATAATTATTTTATCTTTTAAATATTATATATTTATCAAATAAATCCTCATTACCATCTATGTAAAGTAGAAATGAAAAATAAATCACATTGCTTTATAGGGGGGTATTCCACATGTATGCTTAAACGACATTATCATTTTCTAATGGTTTTGAAATTAAAAGAATGAAATGATATGCAAATTTCAAATGTAAACTTATTTCATAACAAATATACCTGAAACAATAACCATAACATAATGATATTTTTGAAAAATTAATTTTATAGCCACGTGGATACGGTAAGTCATTCACACTCATGACCGATACATTCACATTACATGTGATGAGAAAGAGGAAGGATAATGGTATATTCATAATAAATATAATATTTTATCATATTTAGGATACTTTTAATAATTTATGATGAATAAAATTTATTTAGAAGATTTAGTAGAATAAATGAATTTAAACATATTAGTTATGATGATTACCTCTTTTTTGGGATAACTCTTGTGCTTGTCCACTAAATACACAAGGGTTGGTAATTTTGGATACCGAAACCTAAATAATATTTATATAATTATAGAAGATAATTTGGTAGGTTTTGGTTGATATATAAGGTTAAATGTGATGTAAAGATATGCAATGAGAGGTGTCCTTTTATAATTAAGGAGATCAGTTTTGTTGGAATTTAATAAATAATTAAATTAATCAAAATTATATATATTATCAAAATGGGTAAAAATTTATTTCATTCAAATATATGATAATAAAAATTTAATAATATCATAAAATTAAATTTTGCAAATTTTTGTGTATGCTTTCACCATTATATATTAGTTTTAACCACATGTTAACATTTTTTTCAATTTCCATAATATTAATGTTTTCTACCATTTAAGTGTTTATAAAATTTCTATAAACTAAAAAATATACAAAATATAGACCATATTTTACTTTTAAAACCATATCACATTAATTTTCATGAATCTTATATTATTATTATTTTTAAATCATATAAATAAATATTTCTACTGTAAAATATCATTAATGTCATTTTTAATACTATTCATTTATTTTAACATTAAATAGATCATAAAAAATGGTTAAATAGAATATAATGATTTAAACCACCTTTAATATGTCATATAGACTAAAAAAATACATGGAATGGATTTATTCATAGAAATTATATCACTTTTAATATTTTTTTGAAATCATTTATATTATTTTTCTCTTAATGGAATAAATACAATAGTGGTGTTTCACATGAATTAAATATAATAATATAATTAATAAAAATTATGAAAAAATGTATATAATGAATATAGATTCATTATGATTTTAATATAAATTTATATTCATTAATGACTTTTTTCCTTATGTTAATAAATAAAATATATTTAATTGCAAGATAGTGACACTTTGTTGCTTTATTTATTTTAAATATTTTAATTTTAAATTTAATGGAAAAGTGTCATTCAAAATATTCTTTTTTAGAATAATATTATAAGTGTATAATTTCTATTATCTAATAAGTATTAAGATGAATAATTATGTCCATATCACTTAGTTCTACCCTATATTAAACTCATTTTTCTTATATCATGGTGATAAATTCCCCCACAGATACTATTCATATAAATAAAAAATAAAAAGGGGAATGATTACAAAATTTATACATCCTAATTATATATTTAGAATTCATTTTATCAAATTAAATTTCTATAAGTTTCATAATTTTATTTTAAAATAACTTCATAATACTCGATGAAAACAGTTTTTTTGATCAAAAACCATTTTAAACATAGGGTTTCATTTATTGTTATATAATTTCTACACAAAATATAAAATAAATCTCAAAAAAATTGATTGAATATATAATATTTAAACTTCATTAAAATCATTCCCCAATACTAAGAAATGTTATTCATTAACAGAAAAATACATTGCATGGATAAAAAAAATTTGGAAAAATTTATTATACCATTAAATGATATTATTTTTCATTTATAATCAATTGATTACTAATGAATTTATTTTCTTCACATGAAACTATATATTTTTTATAATTTATTTAGTTCTATTAATTCCCACCAATTAAATGGCTAGTGATAAATGTCATATTAAATTGTAATATTTTAATCATATATCATGGTTCATTTAGAATTGGTGTTACATGTAATGCTGGAAGTCACATATTTAGATTTATTTAAATATTTATATCTTATAAAATCTTAGGGTGTCACATTATATCCTAATTAAATAAATTTTATTCTCCCAATTTTATCTTGGACATCAATAGTACATCGTTTTATGAAAACCCGTGTCATAAAAAGGGTTAACAAAAAATTCTATTGAAAATATGAAGGTCATAATAAAACTATTTTTTATAATAGATAACATTTTATGGAACTAAAAATTGGATATGGGAAAGAAAAAAGATTGTTTTGGATTAATAGAGAGTTATAAATTACATAATCAATATAATGTTAACTTCAAAAAAAAACTATAAATTAATGATGGGTTGATGGGAGGAAAAATAAAACAACACTCTACCAACTCCCTTATCCCCCTCAGCTTCTTCATCCCTTCTTATAGGGTTTTCACTAAATCTTCTCTAATTGTATTTCTTCTCTACCCCTTCCATATTTCTTATTCAGCCATTTGATATCGAGGAAGTTGTGTTTTGTATGTTTTCTTGTTATGTTACCATTTTATGGCATCAATTTCATCTTGTTATTGTCGGGTACTCCTCTACTCTTGCAATGTGTGAATTCCAAGTGCTTCCTTCTCAGATCCCATAGTGATTGTGGTTACAACATATGTCGATGGCGCATGGATCCTCTCAAGATATGGTAAACTTTGATGGTTTAATTATTTTCTATCGGTGGTGATTTCATTATGGGATCTTGCTTATGTCATCGATGGGAGTCTTCATGAGGATTATTTTAGTATCATGATGGTGGAAGGCTGATAGATGGTTTATTCAGGTTCATAGAGAATCTTTTTTAGTTATTTTCCTTCTATTTTCATCTTCGTATTCCCATTTTGGGCACTTATGATGGCTTTTCCATGAATCTTATCTTTGTTCATTTTCCTTGTCCCATATTTTGGAACCGTGATATGTTCCTTGGATACTCTTGTGAGATTTGGATTCACGATTTCTTTATCAGCAGCTCTATTGCAGTTTTTCATTATGATTAACATATTTTCACATCTGATGTGATTTTGATATATAATGCGCTTCTTGAAAACTCTAGTGAGATTTTACAATATGATGTGCTTCTCAGTTTATCTATAGCTTACCGATCAGAGATCATGCTTCGAATGTATATCCGAGTGGCAAGCTCTTAGAGAGTTTTTTTCTGGTTGTTCTGGTAATGATGCATGAAGTCCACTTCTTGATAATGGATTTTGTTTTTTCTAGACACCATTCATTATGATGGTGTGGTTACTCTTCTGTGGTTTTATGTAGTCGTCAGTGACACTAGTAGTTTTTATCGATGGACTACAGTGTTTTGGTGGTGTTTTATTATTGTTTTGTTTTTCATTTATTACTGATAACTTTTTCTGAGCATTATAGTATGCCTTATTATATCTGGATTGAGTGGATATATCATCTAGATGACATTGAGTGGGAGACATATAATGAGGAATGGGTGTGACGACACCCATCATCATCCATCACTTATTTTTTATGGATGGCCACCATGTTGTTTTTTTTCAATGTGATTTGGTATAACATTTCATAAAATATGGTCGATTTTGTAGGCTTCTTCACATAAATTATTCGTTGAAAGGATTGAAAAATTTCTAGGTTTGATGACATTCATCATCCAGTCCTTCTCCCAAAGTTTGCATGGGTTCGAGAAGTTCTCTATCGCGTTGGGTTGTTCTAGCATGATACAACTTCATAGAAGGGGGCGAGGAATCTCTATTAACCAATCTCTTTATGTATGGTTAAACATTTGGGGGTGATTAGGCTTTTTTTTCATGTCTTTATGAATTATTACCTTTTGAAATTTAGGTCATTTTTTCAAGGGACTTGGTGTCCCATTTTTACATAAAGTATACCTCTGTCATGTAATGGGTTTTTGCTTCTCCTTGTCTTCAAAAGGAGTTTTTCCTTTTTATTTTCTTTTTAATCAAAGGTGGGTGATCATGATGATTTTCAATAAAATAAAAAATATATTCTATGGTTTATAATACCAGGATTCATATGAAATGATCATAATAGGGTAAGTTTATTTTTTTAATATTCTTTTCCTCAATATGAAGAATTTATTTAGTTTAAAGACTATTAACATATTGAAATATACTTACATGGAATGTATAATTTCATCATTTCTCTAAATGATGAGTATTCAAGATGTTTGTTCCATACATGAGCTGTAAAATCATATTATAATGGATCACATGATTCCACAAAGGGATATAAAGATAAACATATTTCCATTTTATATGAACTAAACCCATCATGGTTGGAACAAGGTAAGATAATTCCAAAAAATTAATACTTCTTAATTTTAATATCTAAATCCAATGATAAACATAAATAATTCCATAAATAAATAATCATTCATCCCCAAAAAAACCTCAATATTAAAAAATATAATTATGTTTATCCCATGTAATATTTTCTGTTAAATAATATGTTTTACAAATGGGTTACATATACATTAATCTAAAGAAAGATATCCTATAATAACATTAATCACTTAAAAATATAAAAATTTAAAATATTTGATCCTATAATATATATCACACAATCATATTAATATTTATCCATCAAATTATTTAATCCAGATAATATCATAGTATTAAGGGAATCCCATATTATAGGGGTAGGCACTTCTCACTTGTCACTGCTTAATATTGGGTATAATATTCCCAAACATTCCAGATGATTAGGTTTATCTCCCAACCTATTAATTTTCCTTCTTATAATACTATATTGTTCCCATATATTTGTTGATCATCCAAAAAATAACATTAATCATCAAATCAATTTTTTAACTGCTATGGAATTCTATACAACAAATTCCCAAAATATACAATCAATTTTATTCCAATGAACCATAAATTACCTATCCTCAAAAATCACATTAAATATAATAGTTATAAATAAATTTGACCTTATTTAAACATGTAATTTTCTATTAATATTCTTTTCTCTTTAACATATACATAACAAAAAGGTGTATTTCCTATAACTGTCTCCTGGAATATACCCAATATTGGTAAACTCTCCTCATATATGATATCCAAATAGTTATTTGGGCCTTTAAAAATATGATAAACCATAAAATTACATCCCAAGACACTTTCCGAATATATTAATACTTATTAAGTGTCATCATTAATTTAATCAAGTGCCTTCCAAAAACATCATCCTCCCACTAAATCACTTTTCTAGGCTATAGACACCATTAAATATATTCATTCAATCTAGAAAATAAAAATCAACATGGGAAAATCCTTATATGATTCATAATTATTATATCCAAATTATTAATATTATTATTATTATTATTACTATTATTATAAAATATAATTCTCAATTATCAATATATACACACTTTAATCCATAAACATCAATGATTACCAAAACATATTTCCCTTATTGTTCTAGGAGTTAGCCATGAGATTAAGGCATTGACTCAGATAATTCCCATATTTTCCACACATATGTAATTAAACATCAAATGGTTTCATAGGGTACAATTTATTAAATTCTATTGTACTCTTCATTTTTCTTGACATGTAATTAATTTATGTGAATTTTTTCCAGATATAAAAACCATCCCCAGTCCTTTGAGTTATTATCCATGGTGTATCTTTCCACTTTCCTAACATGAATGAAATATTAAATTTCATTCTCCATAGTCTATAGTACCAAATATATATGTGAACTCTATCCTTCTCTTCATTAGAGATTTAAAGAGTTTGTTAAGTTGGAAGTTGTTTATCATATTTATTGATAAATAAATAGGAATAATCAAAATATCATTCACTCCCATTATAATTACATCTGTTCTACCATGATCACTATAGTGTCCTTCAAATTCTAAATGGTCCTATATACTTCCATCCATTGACGAAAATGAAAAAAATATCATATGAGCAACAATAACTATAGTGTAAAAACAAGAAATATCATTCATATGATGTCTTTTATTTTCACTCCATGATACCATAGGTTTAATCTAATATATCCCTAGTTTTAATTTCATCCAATAATTCACAATGGATTATAATTAAAATGTTTAATACCCATGAATATCCCCTTGGAGTATCAAACTAGGTGTGAGGTGAGGTCTATTATCATGCACCAGGTGAAGATTTATCTAAATCCCAATGTTTCCATTTTGGAGTTATTATAGTATGGTACAACAATTCTAGAGGCAAATAAACATATAATATGTATACATGTATGTATTAATAGGAGATCCACATAATATCAACTTTATAATATTATCCTATACTTAGTCTTATCCTCAAAGTTATTCATAGGGAAATATTATTTAATTATAATTTACCAAAATATAATTCCCTAGGGTTCTACAAAACATTCAAAAATTGCAATAACAAAGACCCCGAACCATAAATCCCAAAGTTGGAGGTTAATTTTTTACATTGGAACTACATAGATTAAATCACATACCAATGGGATGAATAGTTTAGTAGCCTTGGAAAATGAGGTGCATACTTTAATTTCATATTAAATTTGAAAACATGATGTATAAAATAATATTATTTTTAGAGCACTATTTACACTTTAGTATATCCTTACATATTAATCATAAAACACTTCTGGGTAACTTGGGGAAAAGAAATATAAGAAAAAGAAGTTCTTATATTCATAATAAAATTATATGTACAATGGAATCTATGAGGAATAAAAAACCAATAAAGGAATTAAAATCACATAATTTTTTTTTGTAGAATAATTAATTCTTTTGAATTTACATTGTATTCTAGAAAATTTCATTCATATTAATTAAATAATATTTGATTCGTTTTCAATGTTATATACAATATAGATTTAGATCTAGTGATGTTTACAACTACGGAAAATGAAATTTATGTCATACTATGGGAAATTTAGATATTATTTTGACCATATTTATTTAATATATTGGTTCTCATTATGATTGACTTGTTTAAAGAGATGTAAATTTTTGTTCATGTACAATATAAGTGGATATACCCAATGGCCCGATATATGAAAATTTTAAAAGGGTATATAATAAATAAATTTTATAGAGAATGACATATTTAAGAGTGGTGTATTTATAAAAAATTCACTTAAATATTTACCATCTATATATGTGATGTGGAGAAAATTGGTCTCCAAAATGTAACTAAAAATAGGGTGCCTTATGGTCTGTATAATTTTATGATGAGATGTTATCATATTTACCATTATAGAGAAGGATAAGGATCACCTTTATGTTATATATAATATAATAAAATTTGTGACATATGTTTAAACATGAAAACTAATTTATCGGTATTTAAATCCATTGAGGCCAAAATATCAGATACAAATTCACTTATTAAATAATTTATAAGATGTTATTGAGGCCATATTTTTTAGGATTTATCTAAAAATCCAAATATAATTTGAAAATAATGATTATAGATAGAAAAAGGAAAAATCATACATGTATTACCTAAAAAAGTCACGTAATTAGTAGTTATATGTTATATAAAAAAGAATAGGATTAACATAGCATATTAGAAAATATTTGATTGACTCTTATGTTTAAAGTGATATATGTATCATGTACCATTTATATAAATCCATTTTACATTAATATTTCATACAATAGTATAATAAAGAATAATTGGAGTTAGATTGTACTTTTATCTCACGATTTTATGAAAATTCCATGATAATAAATCTGTATTTAAAATCAATGAATTGAGATTTTTGATTGTTAATATTAGTGAATAAGGGTCCAAGGATGAATCTATCATAGTGAAATCAAATGATGTATACGCATTTTATGCACACTATCTTTAAAAAATGATAAATTGTTCTGTTTGTAACTAATAAAACTATAGGGTCGAGTGAAAATTCTATAACGAATGACCCCTTCAATAAGAAATCATAATCATTTTGATGTTGTGTCAATATATATGGTTTAATATACATTATAGGGGACCATAAGAATGAGATTTTGATATATGATTTATGATCTGATTCCCTTAAAACATAATAAAGAATAATATATTTCAATTAACACGTAAAATTTATTTGATTTGATTTTAATATACAATGTGTTTCCTAATAACAATATATGTTCACTTCAAAATTTACATAATCAAAATTAACTATTTACCTATTTGAGATGATAATGAAATTTTCACTTAACAATGATACCTATCTCAAGAAGAAACTTAGAGATGATGTAGAAATTTATAAATGTTAGAAGCTGGGAAACATTATGGAGCTGAGAAAAAATGTAAAGTTCAGAAAATGGGAAATGTGATGGAGTTGAAAAAAATAAGAAAATAATATCATGATGTGGTTTATAAAATAAATTTATTTCATAAATAGTATTTAAAAATATGAGTTTTTATGGAATTCATGTGGTTAATCAATTGATCCCAATAAGTACATTTTCATTCAGTACATTGACTTTAAATTCTATTTTTATTTGATTTTCAAATCTGCAGATTGGTTGAGCGTTAATTGAGTCATACACAAGGTTTTAGATTCAATACTAACAAATTTTCAAAAATAATTCATCACAGCCTCAATCAATGTCTCCCTCTGTCATGTACCATCAATCTGCCACCGTCATCACGAGTCAAAATCCATCATCACCTACCATTGGTTCACATATCAAGCCGTGAGGCCCATCAATGTTTTTGATGCAATGTACCCTAGTGAGAACCCACCAATCCTCATCCAATAGCCAACACCATCCAAAAAACAACTTAAATCTCATTGAACATCTTCAACCTCATCATCATCACTATACAAATGAAAAATAAAAAAACTACTAACTCAATATTCACCACATGATCATCAAACATCACAATAAAGCATAACAACCCATCCCTAGTGAAAGATAAGCATCATTCATATATTATTTTCTAGAGATATAAATATCACCATCACTTTAGCATGACTAGATATTTATTTCAAAACATAAGTAGATAAGGACATAGCAGATAAGGATGAGCTGCATTGAAACTCAAATGGACACTCTAAGATCACATCCCAGAGCTTCCTACAAACCACACCTCTTAACGGAATGGGATATGAGTAGTGGAATGTTGAATCCAAGGAAGATCCAAAGTGTTCATGTCCTCAATAACAATCCATGAACACACATGGAAGACAAAATAAACCAAGAATCTTGAGAAACCCATGTGATTCATCACAAATTGTAAACAACTACAACCACTACAGCCCATATTGAAGCCCACATATGATACTCCTCCCAGAACACCATTGTCTAATTCAACCTCACATCCCAATGCGTCCATTAGACAACCTTCATGGTACATATAGAAGATAAAATCATTAAAGAGAATCCATATTAGTGAGAATCAGTTTACAACAACAACAATGAAAACATACACGACTATGCCGCCTAATCGAGCCAACGAAGTCACTTTCATACTAAATCATTCCTACACCAACAATAAAGGACAAACACCACTTGGAATAAATCACAGATAGACGGAAATACCACAAGTAAGGAAGGAATGTGGTAGAAAAATATGAATAAGTGGCACATTGTCCTCCCCCACCAAGGAAACCAAGTAGAGAGCATTAAGGGAGAGGAGAGGCTTAGTAAAAACAAAATCCCTCTTGAAAAATCATTTTCTATTTCATTTCTCACATTGGGATCAGTAGAAAAATGAATATTTATTTTGATATATATAAGTTACACAATGTTTTTATTGAATTGAATTAAGTAACATGGGAATACATAAAGGTACAATTATGAAATACTTTATCTATTTTTCAGAAAATTATATATTGAAACATTGGTAAACTCTTCATTATACTTTTTAGATATTGAATGTATAAGAATAATGTTAAAAAAATTCACACTATTGGTCACTATAAATGCTCATATGTCATTTGATAAAATTAATATGAAACAAAATCTTAGAGATACATGGGGAAAGTAAAAACAAACCCACAACCTATATGTGTTCACATCATCTACCAAGAAACATGAGTTTCATTTATTGGTCATTATAAGGAATAATTTTTTTTGTAGATTATAATTGATATTATTTTATTTGAGTTAATCCATATAAATAACCTGGATTCATAATAGTAAATTTATTAAAAAAATAACAGTTGAAAAAAATAACATAACAAGTCAAAACCACCATTCCCCTAATGTAATGACATTACAGGGCACACTTCACTTTACAAAATTTCTGCATTTAAAATCTACATGAAAACATTATGTGATAAAAAATGACTAAATTGTGTTCCCTTTCATATATAAATATTGATGATTCGAAATATCAACGAACATACTTCACACATCATGTTCCATGAAGGAGGATTATGTAAATAAAAAGGGGTAAATAATAAATTAAAACAAAAAGAAAGTATAGGAACCATGGGTCTGTATCAAATTATTGAAATATGATCTACATTTAAAATTTATTGGACTACACCTTCATAACCCATTACATTGTGTGTTTTTAATGTTGAATGTGTGAGAGAAGTGCCGAGGAACATACAAAAATGTTGAAGCTAACATTTTAGCAGGGAATTTGTTTTCCAATACAGAGGAATTGTTTATACCATAGAGGTTCAATTCCGATTTTTTATATGGTATGGTTGGTAAGGTTCTGATGTATTTTTTTTGGATTATTTTTTTTGACATTTACATTTTTAAACCAAATTTTTTTGGACCATGAACTGGGAAATAGTAGAAAGATGTGATTTTTAGGTAAATTGAAGGAGTCCCACATACATCATGGAGACTTTAAGGTGTACTATGGTGGTATGGAGGGAAAATATAGGGCCTTTCCCATTTATGAGTCCTTGTTGTTTAGTCCTAAATATTATTTCTTGATGGGTTTACAATACCAAAGGTTGTGTCGTGGATATCACCATTCATCCAAGGTCAATCCTTAGTTATTCCTTATTGGGGAATTCACCATTCTTCCACAGAAATTATTAATTATAGGATTAGTTTATTTTAAGGGAGGTTGGAGATATGATTTTGTTAGAGGATAACTATGATGTAGGTTTATTTGGGTTCCCATCGAATGGTTTTTGTCATAGGGCTATATATTCCACATATTCCACTTACACAGTGACTATAATACTCTGATTAAAGAAGGGAATTTCATAAATCACAACTATTTTTCATATAATGTGGAATTGGAATGAACTATTTCTTTCTATGTGGATGGTTTGAATTGAATTCGTATATATGATGAACATAAATAATTAAATTTTGTAGAATAGGTTGAATCACACATGTTGTCTTCTTTCAATGATATTTCAAATAGGATTTATTCTTGTTTACATATATAATTTAAAATTGTTGTTGTTTTTGGGATTGTATTATGTTTCAATGATTTTATTGTTTGATTGATATATCATAAATTAATAAGAAATTAATATTGGTTCAAAATCAATTATGTATAAAATATAAAATTTATTTATTCATTTCTATATAGGAAATGTTGAATTAATTTGATATTAATCTAATAAAAGATAATGGATGTGAATTTCTGATGGAATTATGTTTGATTTCTATTATTTTTCCATGTATAAGTGTTGTTATTACTGTTTTTTTGGTTATGTATAGTAGTATATATTTTTATATAGTTTTCGTATGGTTGGTTATTGTCTTTGGCCCATATTGGTAATTAGGGTTGTGATATGCTATCACAGGATGTATTATCGGATGGTTTTGTGGTGATTTGTTAATGGTGGTTAGAGTGTTGTGATGAGAAAGGGAATGTGATTAATGAATTTTGATTTAGTGGTTACTTTTGTGATGTGGGAAAGATTTTTTTAGTTTCAAATTAACTATTGAGAGAGGCTATCCGTGGAAATATGGTAATGGGTGTTGATGAAACTAAATAAACCATGCCTATAATTAGAAATTATAGTGCATCAAATGAATGTGTTAATATTTGGGAATTAATATGGGAAATGGATTGTAATGGTTTATCATAAAATATTTAAATTGAATTTCTCAATGAATATAAATTGTTTGGAATATGATAAACTATGAAATAATGTAATGGAATGTCTAAATAGAAACATGTCTATCATATTTGTAATTTTTGGGAGTGGGAAAGTTAGATTGTTTGTGGTGATATAGTTTGTAATGGTGGTGGTCTTTGGAAATGGTAGTGTGGTGACTATTTTGGGTTGTTATGTTGTTGTATTGATGTAGACCCTTTAGTATGTCCATGTATGTGTATATATATATGATTTGTTTTCATTTTAATTCTATATAGAACCTAACCAAGTCAGATAACCTTATCAAAGCCATAAATATTTGTGTTTTTCATGTTTTCTCCATCTTCTATGGTGGTGAGTGATATTTGTTTACCTACCCCATATTCCATCCTCTCTAATCTAGGTGAGTTATAGTGGCTGGTGGAGTGGATGTTTAGGTGATATTTGGTGGGGGTTGTTTAAGGTAAGAGGAGGGTATGTGATTGATGAATTTTATGTTCATGATACCCTACTGAGATTGATATATGGTGACATTATGTTGTGAAGTGGGGATGTGGATATGTGGTTGTAGTTGTGTTCATGGTTTGGATGAACTAACGCCAACATCAGATGTTAGAACCTGTATGAGAATGGGATAGGTAGGGAAATTGTCCAACCCACATTAGATGTAATGTAATTGGTATGGTGTGTTTCAACATCACTATAGAAAGGATGAAAGAACATGATGTATGATAGTTAGAGTATAATAGAATAAAATTTTTGGGGAAGTTTTTATTGGGTACCATTTTTATTATGCGATTAATGTTATTTTATTGCACTTTTAGGTTAAATTTTGTGAGTAAAATTCAATGAGGTTGGGTGGTAGTCGATCTGTTAGGTGATTATTGGTTCTACTAATTATTCACTAAAAATCATTATGCTTCTTCCATATTTACACATTTGGCCATGAGTAGGATTTGAATGAGTATACATGTTATTTTTACCAATATATATATATATATATATATATATATATATATATATATTTCTTTTTCACATTTCTAGGATTTGTTTATAAGATCATAATAGAAAATTCTAGATCTGAGCTTGTAGTTGTGAACATAGTCACTTCCTAAGATATTTATTTTGTATTTTATTTACAGTCATTGATTTTAATGATATAATCATGAATTGTGGGATTATTGTGGATAATTTATTATTTATATCATGGTGTTTTTTGGTGGATACTTTATTAGGTTCCTGTGAAATATGAGTGTATTAATTCCCATTTTTATGTTATATAATCTCATGGATAATATCCAACCAAGGGGTCATTCGTTTTGGGGCCTGAGTGTCACTTTTTTCTTCACAATAATATTTTTAGGGGCTCTTAGTCTGGATGAGTTGTGAAAACATGGTAAATATGAATTTATTTCAGAGATAAGATGGAGATTGGAGTTACACACTAGTAATGAATGTTTGGGTCTCGAGGAAAACAATACTAGTTGAGATTCATTTATAATTAATTATTGGGAGACAATCTTTGACATGTGATTTTGGGGTCCCCAGGTGATATGATGTAAGAAATCTGATTTTACCAAACGATGATGTGAAATTTTCCAACATAAAGGTTATAGACCATGGAAAGGTACATGAATCATTTATTTTTATTCTTATGTTTAAATATCTGATGACTATGATAAAATTAATAAGAAGAATTAAATTATATCAATAAATAAAATTCAATGTTATCATGAAAAATATGTTTTTAGGGATTAATATTGGTCATTATCCCGATGGGGTTATAATTTGTTATGTCAAGTAGGTTGACCATATTGTCCATAGGTGGTTTTAATGGGTTGAGTTTGATAGGATTTGGTGAAAGATATTGTGTGAGTTTCCTTATCTCGGGATTGTGATGTATGTGGGGAGTATCTCTGATTTAGAGACAAAATTTTCATTGTATTATCCTAATATTGATTCCAAATTGATATTTTCTATTTTGGAGTATTGGGATTATTTAACCATTAGATATATGCTACAGGTACAATGTGACCATGTTGGATATTGTACCTCATGTATTTGATGGAGCAAGAAGTTTTTTGGGATGAATATCTGTGGAAATATGGTTCATAGATTATATATTCAATGATTTGGGTATTAAATAGATTAGAGAATCTATCGATTGAATAGGAAATCATAAGTGTGAATGAGCTCGATATCAGATTTAAGGTCATTCTCAATTTCCCTCCAAATCTTTTCCCCAACATGGACTATAGAGCTTAGTTCTGAGAGGAGGTGATGCATTCATTTATCTAATATGATTCAACCTATTTTCATTTCCTATGTATTTAAAGTATTATAGGAAGGATGATGTCATTTAGATGAGAATTTCTCAGTTAAGTTCATCTCAGGATGAGATCCATATGAGTTCCTTGAAGAGTTGAGATACTAGTAGAGGATATCCTGATAATTCAGCTCATAGATGTGTTTATCAGTGGGGTTTCAGAATCCGTAGTTTTACTCTCATGTTTTTCAGTTAACAGCATTTATACTTGCCTTGGGAACATTATGATTGTGTTTTTTATAGTGTAGGTCACAAATTCTATTAGATCAAATTCCCAACTGATCAGGGAATTCATTATGGTGGAGTATGGTTGATTCTCTATCATCACCAATAATAGTTATCATAGAAGCAATGTCAACACCCGGGGATAAATGAATTTGTTCAATTCTGAGTGTGAATTTATTTTTTAGGAAAACCTTTTGATATCATATTCCCTTAGAGACATAGGTATGAAATCATATGAAGTGGTGGTATTCATAAGTTAAAGAAAGGAGTTTGACCTTTTTTAGATGGGTTAGAGATATTCATAGGTACATTATGTACATATTTATCCTTAACTAATAAATATTTTTTTTGAATCTGGATAATCACACTATTTTATATCACCTTTATTGGTCCATGTCTTTAGACTCTAGGTGGAGAGGCTTCCAGTTCCCCTAGTGATGACTATTCCAGATAGAGATTACACCAGTTTGTTTGATATCTATCATGGTAATGAGGTAATGCTAGAGAAACATCAGTCATTTGGGGAATTCATCCTACCATAGATTTTTCCATATAATATCATTCATGGAACCTAATAGTTTTATAGTATGCACATGGTATGTGACTGATTATATAGGGTAGTTATTTTCTATATCATAGAGGTCCATCATGTTGTATTATTCAATGATCAATATTATCATATTGGTCTTATATATTAAGATCCATTTCTATCTCATCGACTAGCCATACTAAGAGATTATGTGGAGGAACAAGTAATGGAGTTCCCAAGAGTCATGGAGGGGTTTCATGATGTTTTTCTTGATTGGATTATGACCCTACAACCTCAATGAAATACCATGTTCAAGAGAGAGTATTTCTTGTGTGATTGTATGATTTTATGGATCCTTTTTAGATTAAAACTTCTGAGCTATGGGAGATTTTTATTCTAATTGATGATTTAATGTTGAAGGGATTCATTTAACCTATTATGTCTCTATGGGTTTCTCCAATGATATTCACCAATATGTCAGACAATAGTTAATTTTTGTGTACATACTACCAAATATTAAATTAGGTGATGGTCAAGAATGACTATCCTCTTCCTCTTATTGATGATTTTCTCAACTAGTTGAGTAGAGAAAACTAAATTTTGAATGTTTACTTGTCGTATGACTATCAACTGATGAAGTTAAAAGAGGAAGAAATCTGAAATACTAAATAATATTGTTGATGTATTAACATTGAGTATGTGTTCATTCCATTTTTTCATGAATGTCAAACTATTTCCATATAAATCATGAACTCTATGTTACATATGTTCTTGGACAACGTCATAGTAGCGTTTAATGAATACAATATCTTGTACTCATGGTTTGAGAAGGACAATTATTATCACCTAAGGTATGTTATCGAAATAATTTGAGATGATCATATTTATAGGATTATTTTTATGTGTATGTTTAATATTTGTGTGGTACAATTACGTGGGATTTTTTAGTCTCATAATGGTTTGGTAGTTGATAAATCCAAGATTGAGGTTTATTTCTTAAGAATCCATGTATACTTTTACGGATGTTTTTTATTTTCTTTGTTCTTATTAGATATTATCAATGTTTCCTATTATAATGTTTTAAATACGTGGCCTCATTGATATCCTTGAATAGGGGAAACTATAACTTTTCATGGTCTAATCAATTCTAGCCATATTTCCACTACCTAAAGGGGATCTTGATCTTCACTCCCATCCTCCTTCTACCAGAGGCAGGAGTGATGTTGGAAGTGTCATTTGATGCATCCCATAATGGATTGAGTTGTTTCATGATTTAGTAAAAGGAAGGGAAATATTATATATTGTTACATAATGGGTCATAAATAGTGTCTTGAGGTAATTAGATCATGGGAAAATATTGTCTCATGATTTTTTGTATGAAAGTACGCAAAGGTTGTGATCCTTTTCCATCTGGTTTGTTGCAGCTGTTGGTTGTATATTAGTGGTAAAGGGAAAGAATCCATATAGATTTCATTACAAACCAACGATGAATCTAGAGAGGATGTGACACCCTTTAGGTGATCATGGATCAATTGAAGATGTTGGATCACTTCTTGTCTATCCATGATTCGGGAGTTACTGATGTTCTGGAGAGTTGGTATGTGGATGATGTGGCGTGGCATCCCGAGGTAATGAGGAACACAATATTTGATTGGGATCATTTTATTCCTCATGATTCGTGAGAGGATTAAAAAATTAATTTGGATCCCAATTCAAATAATCACATCTTTCTATCATCATTTGGATGGGTTGAACATGTAGAGCATCTAGAAAATAGATGTTATGTTTTAAACTTACATTATGGATTTTGGTAGATCATGGGTGAGTTATTTGACATTGGTTGTGTTTTATTATATCAAAAAGTAACACCCATCCATCTACATGAACATATTCATGGCGTTCTATGGATGTAGTTTCAGATCTCTGTTATGCTAGACATATCTTAGAGTGTCAATGGTTGTCAAGAACGATGTAGAACATAGCACATCAATATCGATTTAGATGTCCTGTCAGTGGATTATGGATACATGAGATTATTCGAGTGTGTATAAAGGTCATAGGTGGAGAACTCACGTGTTTGAGGTTGTATACCATATATTATTGAGGGTTTGATATCATTCTGGGTAGTAGGGTATTGAAAATGAGCTATGGTCTATCCCTTGTTCATTATTCCGTTCATGGAGTTACAAACATTTTAGTTTTTTAGTATATTTTTTTGTGCTTCCTCTATATATCTATTAGATTCATGACATATTCCGCATCTCATAACATTGTTGATATCTACATGATGACTCCAATACCATTTATTGAGGAAACTTTTATATTTAGTATGACATGATATTATTTTAGAAACTAAGTAATATCCATTAATACCATATGTGGGTGCTTCCCTAATGATTTATCACCTAGGTTTGATTTCTATGGAGGAATAATTACCTAGAGTAGAGTATATGGGAATGATAGTCTCATATGAATTGTTAGTATTCAATTATATTTGAATCATTATTTTATTATTAAAAGTAATGATTGATTTAATGCTGATTGAATGTAATTTATTATCTCTTTTACCATTATGTTTGAATGATAATGTCATATTTTTCTATAGGCATATCTCTTAGATTGCTTCTTTGGTGGTATATGTTGTTTTTCGATTGTATTTGGTTTTGAATCTCAGGGATGAGAATCATTTATTGGAATCTATTATAACCAAATTATCATTACTAAACTATTACATTGAATGATTTGGGAGTTGGAAGGGTTAGATGGAGTGTTGAAGAAGGTAGAATAATTCTTGATCTGATGATCTAATTTGGGATTTATTGTTTGGTGTAATGTTATGGGTTACACCATGAGGGTTCGATTTAGAGATCTATCTATTACATGGTTGGTAGGTTGAGACATGGTTTTTTGGGGGGAATGTTCTGTTTCACATACATTTATGGATACTATTAAACATTGAACATTATTCTCTGAAGTAGAGGATTAAGGATAGTTTTTTGAAAATGGAAGTAGATCCATATACATAGATGAGTCTTCAAGCTATTCCATGGTGTTATGGAGGTCGATTTAAAGGGACATTAATTTTTTGGTGACTATGAAATGTTTCCCTTGATACTTTACAATCTATAGGTATTGAATCTCATAGTTCGTGCTATATATATAAACCTTTAATTGAGGTCTCTCCCTTGTTTTGTTATATTTTATTGTTTTCTATGGTGTTATTTTTGGAATTTGATCAACTTAAACCTATTATGTCATGGTTGTAGACCTTTTTAAGGTCATGTATTTTTATTTCATGTGAATAAATTAAGAATACAATTTAAGTTCCATTATTTTACCCATATTTCCCTCAACTAGTTTTCATTTTTTGACTATTTTTAGGAGACCATTTAGAAATATTTTCTAATATCTTATCATCTGATGCATGAGATCAATAGTTGGTGATCCAATGAGAGTTACCTCTTCCCAATACCCAGTTTTCAATGTTATTTATTACAAATTCTCAATAGTAGGTTCGATCTGGTTTTGGGGATATTGTGAATCAAATTCTGATTTTAGATTTTTTTTATCTAAGTTTATTATAGTTTCTCAAATGTGGGTTTGGTATTTATTCCATATTATCTTCTTCTTTATCTTGAAAAAATATTATAAATCTAAACTTTAGGTATGGGACTAGATATCCCTCTTCTATTTTATGTATAATATTAAATTTTTATTCTAGTTATATCATTGGATGGATGATATAGATTAACATAAAGAAGATAATAAACTAGAAAAAAATGATGGGAATGGGGTGAATCACACGTGTTTACTTGCTTCTATGATATTAGTAATTATATTGATTCTTTTTCAATAATATTATTGAAAATTGTAATTTATATTGTGGTTGTGTTATATTTTTGTGATTGTGTTGTTAGAATAACCCCTTATAAAAGGATAAATACTAAAATATGGAATGAAAATAGTTTTGTGTAAAATATTAAATTTCTGAATTGATTACCAATAATGATATGTTGAATTAATTTTAAATATAGTTAATGGAAGTCTGACGATGTGTATCGTTGACCTAATTTGGTGTGAATTCTAATTTTTTATCCTGTATCGGTGTTGTAACTGTTTTAGGATTGGTTTTGGATAGTTTAACGGTATGGTATAAGGTGATCATATGGTTATTTCTAGGAAATGGCTCGTGTTGGGGAATGACACGACTATTTGTTTGCATGGAAAGAATTTAGGGATGGTTTTTCATTGGTTGGACCTCTATGAATCTTAAGAGAATGTGATGCATGTAGTATTATAGAGTGGATGCTTGGGTGATGTGGGAATGATTTTTCATTTTCTTGGTATCCATGGAAGGATAATTTAAATGTAATTCTATTAATGAGTGTGGATAGAATTTTATAAACTTTTGATGTATTTTCAAATTTGGGTGAATGAAATAAATGGGATTAATAGTTGGGAACAAATATGGATAGTTTCTACTATAAAATTTTCATTAAACACTGAAATAGAATCGATTGGTAAATGTAAATTTGTTAGATGGTGGTATATTTATAAATGGTGTAATGTAATGACTAAATGGGAAATTTGGTATGATTGTTATTGCTTTTTTTTTAGAACGTGGGATAGTTTTTGGTGATATAGATGGCAATGATGGTGGTGTATTGAGATGGTAGTGCAGTGATGGTCATGCGACATGATGGTTTTGTATTGATGTGGATCCATTAATATATTTTTGTGTGTGGTTATATAAATATTGTCTATTTTCTTTTGATTTCATTACGCACCCCACAAATGTTTAAAAACCATACTGATTCCCAACTGTTTTTGGTTATAGATTTTTTTTCCGAACATCAATGTTTGTGAGGTAATATAAGGATAAATACCCCCTCTCCCCTATCTCTCTCTTATATCTGTGTTGTAGTAGACTATTTTTGTGGATGTGGTGGTTAAACTGTTTGGTGGTCAAGCATGGAAGGAGTAAAGAATTTGGTAGATATACTTTACGTTCCTCATACCTTCTTTATATGTATATGTGATGAAGTTATGATATGTGGTGGGGATGTGTATATATGGTTGTGGATATGGTTATTATATGGGTAGAATAATTCCAATACAAATTGTTAGATGATATGAGAGGTTGGAATAGGTAGGGATGTTTTCCAACCCACCAAAAAAATTTATGGGACTGGTATTATGTGTTGTGGCATGGCTATATAAGTGATGATAGAATATGATTCTTTAAACTAGGGCCTCAAAGTGAAATACCTATGCAGAAGTGATTATGAGGTTCCTTTTCAATTATGAGCTTCATATTGTTTTATTGAACTTATATCAAATATTTTATGATTGGGCCTTGGAGAACCACAATGTTAGTTGACATGTTATGTGCTTTTTGGATCTTCTGTATATTCACTGAAGCGTCAATAAGATTCTTCCACATTTTCATGAGTATAATTTAGTTTGATCCAAATGAATATATAAGTTATTATCACCCCTATATATATACGATTTGTTAGTTCCCTATGGGGAGTTTCAAGAATGGGTAGGAAAGTTCATGCATAGATCATGGAGTAGTGGTTAGATTCACTCCCTAGGATTTTATACAATATATTATATTTAGAGACAAATATATCTTTAAAACATTCATTTATTAAGGGACTATTGTGGATCATGATTTTGTTATATCATCATGTTTTTTGATGGATTACATATTATTTACATTATATATATTAGGGTAATTTATCATAATTTCTTATTATATACCCCTAGTTATTGTCACCAACCCATGGCCTAATAGAGGCTAGACTATGGGGTTACTCTCTCTTCACTATAATCCAAAGGGGGTTCCTAGATGGGTTTAGTAATGATAGAAATAATATTACAAAATAATGAGTACTTAATTTCCTATATTTCCCAATTTCATACATAAAAATAATAATCTAGCATTGAAAATAAAAAAACATTCAACAGATTTGAAGTATTCTGAATAGTATGGAAAATATATAGATACAAGTTATAGAGTGTATCTATTTGAAGAAATTGTGAAAGAATAGACATAGATAGATACAAAAAATAAAATGGAATAGATGCATTGATATATAGATACACCAACTGAAATATTTATTTTTAATCTGGATGTGATAAACAAGTTTATTCAATGGAATAAACTAGAAGAATAGACACAATTACAACCACACTTAGAATATCCGAAAACCACAAATTTTAGGGATGGTCGTTCCCCTTAAAGTATTTCCATATCTGAGGTAATTGACTTTTTCATTACAGTTTCTACAAACTATTAATCAAACAACCACCAAAACATTTCATTTACTAAAATTACATATGTTTAAATTGATGGTGATTTATATCTATTATCAGCAACTAATAATATTTTTTTGTAGGTAAAATTCATGATATTCAATGTGATATTTTAAAAAAATTAAAAATATCCAAAAGATGCCATGGGAGTACATTTTTTCATATCTCATGTGATGGGCACTAAGCTACAACTTCCCCTTGATAATCTTGATGTTAACATGTTTGATCATTATGTTAGAACAATCACTGAATGTCCATGTAATATTATAAAAAACATGCTAATAAAAATATATTCCCCTTACAATTTAGAATATTAGAAAATCCATTTACAATTAGTAAATAAAGGACTAAACTGAGGTATGTTATTATAGAATTAGAAACAAAAGAAGAACCTAAAGGTCAAGTAAATGAAATCTAATGAATCATCTAATAGATCAAAATGATATACCAGTGGTAACATTGCACCCACTATTTTCTTAAATAGGTAAATATTAACATGATTGTTCTTGATAGTGTAAATGATATTCTCATGAATGAGTGGTTGTGAGGTAATTTTTTGAATGTATAGATATATTAAATTTTCATAATTAAACATTACAATAATTAATATATTATGTTTATTATATTTTAATAATATTCATTTTTTGTATAAGTTTATATATAACTAAAACATAATTGGATGATCATGGGAATAAAAATAAGGATTATTTAGTCCTCATGTCACTTTTGAAATGAAACATCAATGGATAAAGAGAAAATTCCAGTAATAGCATAACACATAGCTACAAAATTAGAAAATAACATAATAGATGACAATATCTTTTATATACCTACAACGTCGGTCTAAAACTCTACACTATTAATATGAACATATTTTTCTTTTTTCTAATACTTATTACTTTATAAAATTTCAGGGTTCATTGGATGCCCGTTGAGATAATTTGGACATCCAAATATATATATATATATATTTGGATTCATTTTATGAATATCAAATAAATTATCTATACATTATAAATATATATTACACTATATTAAACATTTTACATATAAATTTCAAATTATGTGTTTTAAATTATTTGTTACCATGAAATTTTTTATGATTGAGTCCTGTTTATTTTCATAAAACCCATGTTATTATGAAAATATGTGGACATAAGAAATTAATATATTTGTATGATAGGAGATTTATTTGGGTATAAATAAAATTATTTTATTATCCCAAAATATATAAAAAAACTAACATATATTTATCAATGATTCTACAATTTATGAAAAAAATTAATCACATTGATACTGGTTATTAAATTATTTTGTTTATTAATGATATCATATTCAAAAAACACACTAGAATCCATGAAGAAGTATTTTTAAAGGTAATTAAAATTTCATTTAAAATATATATTAACCATTTGTTGTTCTATATTTTTTTATACTACCAAGACAATCATTATTCAATATATTCCCAAGAGTAATTTTTTTTTTTGAGTGGGTGGCTTATATAGTGTCCATCCATTTTTATAAATCATGAAGAGTGGGTTAATATAAAATCTAAATTTTTTGTAACAACATGAACAATTGGTTTATCTATTACTTATTTAGTTAATTTTTTTATTAATGACTATAATTATCAGTGAACGTTATTTTAAGTATATGTTATTTTAATCTTGTGATATGCTCTGAATTTTTGAATTCATTATATAATTACAATAATAGTTTTGACTGAATATGGTACACTATTTATGTGTGTATGAGATTTTCAATTAGAAGATAAATTTTTTATCAATTGTAACAGTCACACAAAGATACTCGAGTTACATTTTATGATAATAACGCTTTATAATATTATTTATCTTAATCAATGATAATTAATTTTCTTTGAAGATATGTGTATACATAAATGAACTCATGTTTCATAGTGTTTTAGTTGATGTTTACAATGACTTCTATCCATCTATTAATAATCTCATACCATCATGATTTCCTTGGTAACTCTACTAAAAATTTATATATGTGGTATGATAATATTTTCTCCAAATTTTGAATGTACTATTTTTCTATAAAAATTTATGGTATGTTTTATTTCAATTTTTATATTACAGTCATATAGTTTTTTGAAAAGTTAATATGGTTCTTCATGTTTTTAAGACCCCATATTCTTTCTACAAAATATATTTATCATTAATTTTATATTTCATTTCCATGCATTAAAGATGTGTCTTTTCTATTTAAAAATATAATTTTTGATCAAAATGTCAATCACTAAGTGAAAAAAAGAATACATGATCATTGTAATGTCACATGTTTTGGACAGTTCGAAATTTCTAATTGAATTTGAGTTCATCATTTAGTTAATTAATTAAATATTATAATGATATTCAGAATATAATTAAAAGATTTTAAAAACAAAATTTTTTGTAGATTGATAAGGTTTAAGACCCACGATGTGTCTTGGGAATCTGAATGTGTTTCAAAAGAATCATCCTTTAAAGACATGTTTCCAGGAGATACTGCATCAGGTACATGGTTATAGGACATAGATTGCTAAACTGTGCGCCAAAAGTGAGGGTTGTTCCAGGGTGTAAAATTTAGACCACGTGGGATAAACATTATTTGTGAAACCATGTGGCTAGACATGCGAGGGCTTGTCCCTTTACAATGTTGATTGCATGGGTTGCACACAAGATTTCATACTATGCACATAAAAATGTGAGGGGCTTGTCCCTATGAACAATAGGTGAGAATGTTTTTCCAATAAATGTGGTAAACCAATGTGGATCATAAATATCCCCCAAAAGACAGTATATCCCCTCATTATTTTTAATCCCAAGACAAGCACTTCTCATCCCATCCATGAAACTCATCCCCCTTGCATGGGAGATCCCTTTAACCTTCCATATAGGTATAGAAATATTTCCTTTATTCGGAATCATAATCAAATACCATTGAATAAATTGTATATCACTCATTAAGGCGATGAATAATATTCCTTCCCTTCTTCTTTTATTTATCCATAAATAGTTCTAAATATGTGAAATATAATATTAATTAATTTTTAGGTTTTTTCCCATTTCATTAATTAACCACATTTCAAATAAAATAAAATCTAGATAAAAGATGAGTAAAGAGTCTTAATAAGGAGGTAGGTATTCACTATGATTTTCACTTATTATTTAATTTTTTATATAATATTTTCATTGTAACAGTTGCCTGAGTTTTTGTGAGTTTCCTAGAATTTATTAAATGGGTTGAATAAAATATTTAAACCATACTTGTGACATTCCATAGACACTATTACATGTTTTGAGGTGGTGTCCTCAACCTTAACTACCCCTTTAGGGTGGTTTTTCTTAATTTCTCATAATGATAATCATTTTACACAAAACTAAATCTCCCCATAGGGTGTGTTATTTAAAATTAGTTTGAATATATTACATTGACTTTCTTGGGGAACATTTTTTGGTGAGTTGATTTATCCCCTGGAGAAGAAAAGATTAAATTAAATTAAATTAATGATTTGATGTTAATAAAATGTTTTCTAATAAAACCACAAGTTGATGTGTGTTGTTTTATAAATCAGAAATTAAGATTATTAATTAAATATATCATGATGTTTTATATTATGGTATTTTTATTTACCTGGCCTTATTATTGTTATAAATTAAATTTCATAATACAAGAACATAAATTGATAAGATAATTGATATTTCTCATGGACCCTGAAACACACCATTTGCATAATAACTATTTCTTGTGAATCAAAACACTAAATAAGTGGGTTTGTATTGATTTATATTAATTTTAAGGAATAAACACAAGAATGGTTACTACTTCACCATATTTATATTTCTTAAGTTTTGATTCGTGGGGCGGTGTCCCTTGTGTTGTGAGTATAAGGAATGCAATCCCTTACCTTGTGATACTTAGGCATGAAATCCCCGACTTTTTGATATTGAAGCATGATGTCCCGTATAATGAGATATTTAGGCATTGTGTCCCTTATACTTTGATAATTGGGAATGGCGTCCCTTACACAATGATACTCATATAATGATATAAGGATGCCTATGTTACGCCACAGTTCCTGACTAGTTTAACACACACACACACACGTATATGTATATGGATACATACACTTATACATATATTGTACATATATATAAATATACACTTATATATATATATATATATGTATTTTTGGTCACCCATATTCAAATATATCTTGGCCTATGAAAAAGAATGAATAGTTGGGTTGTTGTCCCTAAAGAACCTGATTCTAACTTGTTTACATTTACTTGAATTGTACTTCTAATCTTTAAATACGTACAAAATGAATTATTTTATATTCATAGACTTGATTGGATTTGAATCCATTTTTGGTGGCCTAATTATATCATCTCACACCATTTTCATGTCACCAATTTCTACCCCAATAGACCTCATGATTGAAGGGTAGGACCGAGACTATACTTCTATAATGTTTTTTACAATAGACTAGGACTGGACATGGGTGCTTGGGAGTAGTGGCCGAGAATTTACTCAAGATTCCTCTCAAAGATGGATTCTTTTAATTATTTAATTTTCATTGGTTAGTTTATCCCAGTTATATATATGTAAATCTGTAACATTACTTTCAAATATAAATGTCATAATATGTTCATACATTCATATTTATTTGGATCAAACATTTTCATTAGTTGATTATTATAATCTTCAACTTTTATTTATTCATCTATTCATAATAAATTTCTTAATCCTACTGTAGAGAGTTTTGTCTACACCCTGTGCCCCAATTAGACCCTTACTGCTAGTTGAAAGCCTTTGGTGTTGATGGAGGAACATATAAGGCCATGTGAGAAAACAAATTTGGGATCCAGTATAGTGGAACTCGATATGGGAGGTTACAAAGTGATATCAGATCATTGTATTTCTTTTTTAGTACTATTTGGGATGGTTTACATAAATCTTGACATGTGTCGTCACTTTGTAAATTGATTTTTTTGAGTCAGGAAAACCCACACATGAGGGAAAGAACAAGATTCAACGGATGATATTGTTGTTAATGCAGAACTTTTACTTCCATTTTCTGTTATTTCTCATTTTACAGCATTATACTTATATTAGTTAATTATTTTTGAATTTAGGGTATTTTTCCCTTGGACTAGTATGTAATGGATGTTTAGTTACATGAATCATAATGGGCATATTGAGACTCGCATGTCATGCATATTACATTCCATGTAGGTTGCATTGTAGATTTCATGCTTATTTGAAAGATGTGATTGATTTGATTATTATCATGCTTACTTGTGTACCATGTTACATACTTTTTATAATGTTTCATATACCCTATACATGGGTGATTATTTCTATTATAATCGCTAAGAAAGTATTGTTATTGTATTCCCTATTGTAATTGTGATATATGGTTAGTTAAATAAAGTTTCTCCATTATCCTAAATAGTGACTTCCTACATAGCTTGATTGTGGAATCCTATTTAATTAAATAGTTATTGTATGATTGATCCATGACCATTTTGTTTCTTGGACTGAAAAATAAATGCTTGAGAATAATTAAATGAAAAAATATAAATTTATAAAGGCTATTGACCTTTATAATTTGTAATGGTAATTCATATAGCCAAATAATCATTTATAGATTCATTATATGATAGATTATATATTTAATACATAGTTTTAGTCAGATTAATTCAAATTGTTTCTTTTAAAGTCTTATACCTTTATAATTCCAGATTTGTAAATCATGTAATTGGACCATTTCAGGAAAATAATTACTTTTGAAATTTGATTCCTAAAATTAATGGTGATCAATAAAATGATGTTATGAATTGAAATATATAAATTATTATACCTATATAATATTGGCCTGAAAACCTATATAATTAAATCCTTAAATTAACAACTAGAATCAAGTAGTTCATTTGGGGTATACTGTTATGATATAAACCCATTAAGGGTGTGAGTAAATTTGAATGAAATGACTGTTAAAGGGATTCACTTAAATAATCCCAGATTGATTTAATGGGAATATCATAGGCCTTATTTACTTATTATAATTCCTTGGTACTTAACCCATTATCTGTATGATAATGTTAGATAGAATGGTTATTTAATGTGCATGTATCAACTTGTACAACTTATATATAAATGTACGGTGGATTCATACTAGATCATTACCCTAACAAAATAAACGACCTATTAACTACTTGATATTTATTTACATTGGGATTTTGTTAATTAAAATACTAGTTACAACCTAGAGGGTGTTTAACTCCCTATCTTGAGAGGGACAACCATTTAAATGAGTTCTATTGTGAGAAATTATTTCTAAATAATGGTTAAAAAGAAAATTTTGTGTTTATTTTTCTAATTCTACATGGAGTTAGCTACATAAGGAACTTAGGAATGTTTCCGTTAAAACTGGTACTTGATATCCCTTTTTAGTAGACTGATTTATGATGATATAATGAATGAGAATCATTTTAAATGCATCAAATGAATAATTTTGAGGTGTTTATACTATGAACCCTATATATGTCTTATGTTATCATTATCCCAATAATTTTTCAATATTTCGATAGGTGATTCCATAATGATTTGTTAATAAGTTCTGATCTTCATTGGTTAGTGACCTTATCTTCCATTAGTTCATCTATTTAAAAATAGTATATAGGTTCATTATATTTCATATGATAAGACTCTAAGTGGGATGATGATCTTTTTTGATAGACCCTATCACTAGATGGGAGGCCTATACACTATTGATCTATCTCAAAACATGGTAGGTCAATGAAATTGGATTAAATTTAGGGAAACATATGAGAGAGGTTGTACTAGGTATGTGTTTTCCTTAAGAGCAGCGATCTTGGTTTTATTCTCATTTAGATATCAATATATTGGAGTTGCTCTAATTTTTATATATAATAATGATAATGCCTTCTCTTCTTGGAAATAACGCATGGAATTATTTTATGGAAATAGATTTAACAAGGTAGATTGTTCGAGTTCCTAGACCTAATGAATAGTTTTTGTTCTGTTGATTCCTTGACTATGAAAACGTTGTCTTCAAGTGAGATGTTTATTGATAACTCATATCATAGGTTGGGTTCCTGATATTGAATTTGAGTTATAGGGGAGATTTTTATATCTTCAAAATTGAAATACTATGTAGTACAATCAACTTTACCATATTGATGGGTGACTCACAATATTTGTGTGTCAAGTGTTGAAACTGGTGGTATTAGATGAACACTCATTTTTTTGACTAGTTTAGTCCATGATGGTCAAATGTGGTCACTGTTAATTTTTTTTTTAATTTGTGACCATTTAGGTGTAACACATGGAATTGTGTTTTAAAGAAATTAATGCTTATGAACATAGATACCCATAGCTTTTGATATGTTATTGGGAGTTTCTAGCGATGAGGGTAATTTCTTAAATAAACTAGGTTCCATGGAACTGTTAGCCCAGAACTATTCCTTGATACACCTGGTTAGTTGATGTGGCATCAGGGGTTAATTCAATAAAGTATGGTCTATCATTCCATGATCATGTCTTGGGTTGATACATTCTTGTTGAAAAAATAAGTATACTCATAGCTTGAGGCAATCATTTTCAATATATTAAAATCATCTTGAGTATGCTGAGATAAGATCAGCTATGCGATGGGATACCTAAATAATTAATTTTAGGTTTGATGAATCGTCTCCTTGAGATTTATGCGTGATGATTTATTTAATGAAATCCATATGATGTGTATTACACAAATGTTTGTTGAATGGAGGTTACCATCATTTTTGGTTTGAATCATGGGTAAAGACATGAGAACCATTCTTGAAAATTCGTAATGGGTGATAGTTATTGATTACATTTGTGTTTGGGTTGAGAGGGTTCTATGAAATGCTAGATGTTATGTATTCGAGGGATATGGTATGGGTTGTTATTATTATTTTCTCATTTTTGTGTGTGATGACTAGTATTATCCAAAGGAGAGGAGTAGTACATAATCTATCATAAGGTGACCCTCATGTTAGAAGGGTTATGTGTTCCTCATATCAGTTATTAGAAAATCACTTTAGATCTTATATCCCATTAAGTGAATGGATCATTATAAGACATTAATCCATAGTAAATTACATGAATGATCTCGATGATGTATTTCAGTGAAATCAATATGTGGTGTTTTAACCCAAATTTGATTATGATGACACATAATATTCATGATTGATTTTATGTCATTGCTAGTGCAATATCCTGATGATGATATTTATTAGGAGATGATTCATTCAAGAGACATGAACATAATTTTTGAATGAGATTTAGGGAGAATTCTTAGAACTATATCATTACAAATTATGGTAAAAAGACATTATATCTGATTTTTATTGCACATATACCGTAAGAGCACAGTTTTTTTATATTATGTCATCTAGAAGCAGTTGAAATTTATTTCTTGATTATAAATTTGTGGTCAGTGAGTAACCATATCAGTTGTAACGCCCTAACCCTAGATACCCAGAGTCCGTGCATTATTACATAACATTGGCATGAACACAAGAAGGATCAAGTCTCGAAAGACCGATTAGTTTAGTAGCCTCAGAAACACTAGATATATTCATAAAGTTTACATTACATCAATAAGTGAAAAACTACAAAAACATATTGTCTTCATATCCCCTCATACTATCCCTGTAGGTCATTCATAAAATACTTCTTCACATCCTGGGAAAAAAACATTGAAATGGGTGAGCTCAGATGCTCAGTAAGGATAACAATATAGAAGAAACATTCATAAATAAACATAAAAATTGAAGGCAATGTATAACTAATAAAAATGCCTTTTAAACATGAAATTCAGCATAATATGGCAAGGATAAAATGAAATAATGACATTTACTTATTCACATGGATATTCTACTAGTCGAATAATCACATGAAAATATTAATAACCCCTTTCATAATGATGGAATGCATAATTCCAGACTATCATAACCACGTAGCAAAGGCCTCGTTCCAAGACTTCAAATAAGATTTTGTCAAGGCCCCATGCCAAGACACTAGTTTGTCTCATGAGACCTACCGATGCATTGAGGAGCTATAGTGGGCTCCAACCGTCACTTACTAAGTCCAATGCATTCCACATATGAAATGTTTGAAATATGACATAAACATTCATATTAAACTAGCATAAGAAATATCAGTACTTAATCGAAAAACCATGAATGGTATAAAAATAGCACATCCGCAGTCAAACATAACTCATTTGATACAATATGGAAGATTGTATTTTATCATATTAATCTCAATCAAGAATAATGAAGGATATTGACATATATGAAAATAATCGTCAAAACTATTAGAGAGAAATATCCCCCTTTTTCTTGAAATCATTTAAAAGTCACACTATTTGTTAAGAAGCCATTTAAAAATATATTTTTGAATCAAAGTGTCCCATACCACTTTGAAACTTTTAAAAGTAATTTTAATTTTAATACTTTAATATCCATATAAATAAATTCTTAAAACCATTTTAAAAACATGGACGTTAATGAGAAATATTTATAAAAATAAATCTTTAAAACACTTAAAATGTATTTTAGTTAGAGTTTCTAACCAAAAGAGAGACACTTGAATACAAAAAATTGAGGTAATAAAAACTTTATAATATAATGAGAATAAATGGATTCATGATATACTATGTCAAAGTACATTATATACACCATATAAAAGTGATTTGGTGTATAACAACAAATAAGTATCAATGGAATGTAAATTGAGACGAATTCTCTTATAAAGACCATATCCTTTTGGTAAGGATAATTCAATGACATAATTATGTGTGAAAAATATAAATACACTCAATATTATTGGATATTTAGTGTAAATCAATTAGATGACATTCACACATATTCTTGTAAAAACAACACCAATGAATTGGATATTTAACTCAACAAATGGAGATTGAGTTAAAATTACTCTTATCAAGTTCATACCAATGACTTGAGAATTTATCAATGGAGTGATTTTGTGTATAAAAATTATATCCACAGAAAGGGGAGTGGAAATTATGACATAATCAAATGAATATTGATTCCACACATAGTCTTGGATTAAAATATTCAATGAAGTATGGCTAAAGCCGAATGAGTGAAAATTGAAATTTCAAATTCCCTTATCGATTAGGTAACTTAAGAAACATACAACCATGAAATAAGTATAATACAATGATGATGTAAATAACCATAAATTAATGTATATTAAACAATGAATACAATCATGGGCAATACACATACACCACATGCAATAAATAAGTGGTGAACAATGGAATTCTCACGAAATTAAGAGTGAGATAAGAAACCCATTACTTTGTACTTTTTCCTTGGTCAATGGTAGGTTAACCTCCTATATAATGGTGAAATAATTGTTATTTAATTATACAAGAATAATTTACATTAATATCATATCATATATGATCTTTCAACTTTTATTTGTTAATAATATCTTTGTATTATCGTCATTTCGGGTGTTAACATACTCGTTTTCCATTATATACTTTGATACGTAAGACGTGTTTGTTATGGATAGGATGTATTTTATTCATATCAAGAATTATATCAAGTCCTTAAAAATTATTTTTAATCATAAAATGAGAATTATACTTGAATGGATACGATGGGGAATGAATCTCATCACGTTCGTCGAGACGGTAGTCTGTACGTATGCACGAGCGACAATATCATTCTTTTGATGTTAAAATAACATATATTTGTATGTTATATCATATAGAAATAATAATTATCATGTTATATTTATTATTTACATGAATTACTCATCATTATTATACCCATCCAAATAATAATTTATTGAATGACAATTACACCACGACGTGGAGACGGTAAGACGTACGTACGCACGTATGGTGACATGCCATTGAAAGGATGGATATAATTCTGAATATGGTTGTAACATATTTATAATAACATCAGAGTATATAGAAGATACTGGAGTTATTATTTTATAATAGAAATAACAAAGAAAGAAGAAGTTGAAGAAGGAATGAACTTGAAAGAGGGTGGTGAAAACATTTCCTCTTCTTCGGGTTCTTCCTTTTGATTTGATCAAAAGGGATCCTTAGATTGGAGTTCTGGTAAACTAAAGCCTCTTGGTGGTATTTAATGAAGTTGAGAGAGTATTTTGGCAGGTTTTGGACGAGCCAAAAGGCTTTGAATGTGTGAATTATTGAGAAGGGGGAGTGCCCTTTTATAAGAGGGGTGAGGGGCACCGTTGGAAAAGCAAAAAATATTATTTTATAATAAATTCATATTCAGTTTCTAATGGCTCCAAAGTGGATTATATAATGGGTCCAAAACCACTCAACCAATAGAATTTAGACAGGTTTGGGTCATTATATTAACCTTACCTTTTATTATTAACTCTTAGTTAATTAGTTTCACTTTTACAATGTCTCTTTGTATGTTTATATTTTATGGTTAATAAACAGACTATATACATACAAGCGACCCCAAAGTGGTCCATTAATGATACAACTATCATGATATAAGTATCTTGTCTGAACCTTATATTTTTAGGAATTTAATATAAATTAATAATTTAATATTTGTTTTAAAAACTCCTTTTTGTCAATTTTGACACTATTGGGTAATTTGTTTTTCATAAATTCATAACAGTATTATTACTTCACACACAATGTATATAATCAATCCTAATATGTCATATTATCCTTGAAAATTTGTTTAATTCATAAAAAGTCTCAAATTACATATATATTTATATTTATAATACCAATTATTTTAATATTTCATAAATTAGGTAATTACTACATCACCATTGTTTCATAAATAAATTACATTATTTAATGTCAAAAAATAATAAATAAAATACCATTATATTGGAAATCTTTTTAGATACCTAATTAATATTTTAAATTAAATTTATATTATGTATAACCCTATATTAAAAATGTTTTAGTAAATAAACTTTGATTTTAACTCTTTTAACTCTTCTTTGAATTAAATAATAATAAATGTCCTAATCTAATAAAAGTGGACCTAAATGATAATATTTTACTACTAAAGTTGTTTTTGGTTGATATACACTTGTACAATAGAATTAGGACATGTTTAGTGCGATATTAATATCATTTTTACCCTTAATTACCCTATTTACTTTTAACCTTGGTAAATAAAAGTAATAAGTTACTATTCACCAAAAATTATTTTCATCTCATTGAACCACATTTTACTCCTTGATATTAACCGCGCCTCTCAAATTTTCTAAATTCCACTCACAGAAGCGGTAAAATTAAGTTTTATGAAAAATTCAGTTTTTTAACTACCACTTAGTGGTTTCACTATTCATCAAAAAATGAAAGTTTCCAGAAAAATACCAAAAATTAGGCCTAAGATATATTTGATATTATGAATTCAAAAATGATGTCTATTTTACCAAATTCAAAACATATCAGTTTAATTAATTAATTTAAAACTTAATTCCTGTCATCAAAACAAATAGCATGTTTTTAAGAGATAATAACTATCAAAAGATTGACACTTGTTTATATCCGATTTAAATGTGAAATTACATCCAATGACCAAAATTGTATTAAATGGTAAAAATATTTTTTAAATATACTTTAAAACCACTCAAATTAATAATTTATCAATATTAATTATATCGATTAAAAAAGTGGTTTTTAATTAAAATTTAGTAATTTTCAATGTTCATCAAAATATGAAAGTTATCCAAAAAGTACCAAAATTTCACCATAAGATAATTTAGATATTATTAATCCAAAAATGAATTTCATTTAGAAAGAAAAAATTTATAAAATTTCAAAAAGTAGGTATTACAATTCATAACGGCTAGTTTGATTGGTTGTGGTGTGTTAGAATCTCGAAGTTTCATACAATGCATGCCATTGCATTATTCAAAGGGAAACGTATCGTGGAAGCTTGGGGTGTTACATTCTCCCCTCCTTCAATAAATTTCATCCTCAATTTTTTTTTAAAATTAGGCTTGAAAATATAATGGAAAGTCCCACATCGGAAAAAGAGTCAATAAAACTATCACTTTAAAAGAAAGGAAGAGAGGTATAAAGGTCACCCAAGATAATCCATACTAGGATTCCATGTAGGAAAACATGGATATGGACGATAAACTAAGTGTTATGTTCTGATGGAGAGGGATAGAAAACATGACCAGGAGAAAGTTAACATTTAGAAAATCACAAACTTGTGTTGGGACAAACGGTCATTAGTCTCCTAGTAGGAAAAGTAAACAGACAACATTTTTTGTTTTAAGCTACATTACATAAGGACAAGGAATTAATTTATGATATTTACTAAGAACATAATGATATATACTTAATTTTTAAGTAGAGATTCATTATTTAATTAAATTTTTCCACTAACTCATTTTTTTGAACAATGAGTATTCAAGAAGACTTGGTCACAATGGAAGAGCTAGAATAAACATCTATAGAAATACATGATCCATGTAGGTTAAACTATATATTTACCTTGTCTTTAGAGATTTATCAAAACCAAAATGGTTAGTATAATATCTGATGATCCCCCAAATGGATATTCCATTAGAGAAAAAAATAGTAATCTTAAAATTCTAAAATTAAACCATCAATACCCCAAAGTTAAATAAATACCATTCAATAATCAATTGTACTTAAAATCCATCAATATAATCCAATATAATATTGAAACCCAAAAATTATAAGAATGTATTCTTCCACATTAAATTGTATCTCCAAATGACATTAATTACTTTTAAAGTCACATATTTAAAAGTAATTAACCTAATCATTTCCATAAATAACCCAAATCAATATAAATCCACAATAAAAACATAGATAAAAATTCACCATTACTCCTCAAATGAAATACCATACTATTCTATTTTCCTTGGGAATATAGTGTTCACAAAAAAGTGAACAACTTCTAAAATAACATTTATCACTTAATCACCAATTAATTTTCCTATACTATGGGTATTCATTCGATAAGTCATAAGATCCCAAATAAAATTATTATTGATCAAAAAAATAATTTAACTAAAAATAATAGTCACACTAACCAGGGACTTCACGTAGTCCAGTGGTAGGCGATAAATCCCAATCGCACTTTGGTTGTGGGTTCGATTCCCACAGCTTTGTCCGACGTGACAGGTTGTCACACAGACTGTGTGTTATCCTATTTCAAAAACTATATTTTTTAACATTGCCTAAATGAGATAAATTCCTCAAAATAACAATAACATAATTTAACCTCAAATCTTATCTCATACATTGCATTTTCATCCCAAATTATAATAACTTATAATTTCCTCAAACCCAAAAATCATATAAAACCAAATGGTTATTTATAACTATATCCACAAGAGAAAAGATAATTCTTCCTCAAATATCATTCTCACATGGAAAACTAGATGGTTAAAAATAGAAGAGAAAATTATTCCAAAGTAAACCCATCAACAAGGAGAACTAATAATTTTTAAACATTTCTCCAACCATTTATTTCTACATAGATTCTTATTTGACTAAGAAAATATCCTATAGAGTAGGGAATTCACTCGGGTAATGGCCAGGTCCCCTACATTTAGGGCCAATGACTATAAATGGATTCTTGGGACCATTTTTATTTTCTTCCATAGTACTCTTCATTTTTTTCGGAAATTCTTCACTTTATATCCTCCCTTCCCACACATAAAGCATTTATTTATCCCGTTGAGACACTTTCCTGGGTGTCTCCTTCCACATTTTCTGTATGAAGGAAATTGATGATTCCTTTCTCCATAGTCTCCACTACTGGATCTCTTATCATTCATCACCTTTATCTTCTTTTTTGAGTCCAGGAATTGGTTAATATATATATTATTGATCATATTTTTGGAAAATTTATTTTTCATAAAGTCAATATCTTTTACTCCTATAAAAATTCCATTTTGTTGCTCATTTCCACCACCGTTCCCACCTTGTACATCATTCTAAAACACACTATGACTTCCTTGGAAACCAGCCATTGACTAAAACCAGAAAGCATTGTTTGATTAACAGTATTCATAAAATCATTTAGAGATTAACATGTCACCATATTATCAATTTGAAACAAATTAGGATTAACCAAGGTCATTTAATCTCATATTATATATATAATACTTCAAATCAGGTTGTAATGAAAATGTAAATTATCCTAATCATATCCCCCGGGAGTGTCATAACCAAGAGTGCTGCAAGGCCCGTTGTCATGCACCAGTTCCCATTCGAGTCTAGCTCAAAGCGGTGTTTTCGGGTTTTACCCCTAGGTACATCTGTGCCAGAGCCGCCTCTACCTGCTCGTAACCAGATAGGGATGTATTTCTCGGAAAACTCACAAAATCTCTAGAATACCAAAATTCTAGGAAGTTCTTCTATACTAATCATCAATGTTCATCTTAGGTCTACGTGCTCTAATCAGAGTTTATCTAAATCTAGATTACATGGGTTGTACTAAACTTCCTCTGATACCAACTGTAATGCCCCAACCCTAGATAAATAGATTCGGTGCATTATTACATAACATTGGCATGATCACAAGAAAGATCAAGTCTCGAAAGACCTATTAGTTTAGTAGCCTTGGAAACACTAGATATATTCATAAAGTTTACATTACATCAATAAGTGAAAAACAACAACAACGTATTGTCTTCATATCCCCCCATACTATCCCTGAAGTTCATTCATAAATTACTTCTTCACATCCTAGGAAAAAAACATTGAAAGTGGTGAGCTCAGATGCTCAGTAAGGATAACAATATAGCGGAAACTTTCATAAATAATCAAAAAAAATTTAAGGCAATGTATAACTAAAACAAATGCCTTTTAAACTTGAACTTCATCATAATATGGCAAGGATAAAATGAAATAATTCCATTTACTTATTCACAAGTATATTCTACTAGTCGAATAATCACATGAAAATATTAATAACCACTTTCATAATGACGGAATCCATAATGCCAGACTATCATAACTACGTAGCCAAGGCCTCGTGCCAAGAATACAAATAAGATTTTGTCAAGGCCTCGTGCAAAGACACTAGTGTGTCTCATGAGACCTACCGATGCATCAAGGAGCTATAGCGGGCTCCAACCGTCACTTACTATGTCCAATGCATTCCTCATATGAAAAGTTTGAAATATGACATAAACATTCGTATTAAACTAGCATGCAAAATGTCAATACTTAATCGACAAACCTTAAAGGGTATAAAAAGAGCACATCCACAGTCAAACCTAACTCATTGGATACAAACTGGAAGATTGTACTGTATAAGATTAATCTCAATCAATTATAATGAAGGATATTGGCATAGATGAAAATAATTGTCAAAACTATTAGAGAGAAACATCCCCCTTTTTCAGGAAATCATTTAAAAGTCACATTATTTGTCAAGAAACCATTTAAAAATATATTTTCAAATCAAAGTTTCCCATACCACTTTGAAAATTTTAAAAGTAATTTTAATTTTAAAACTCTAATGTCTATATAAATAAATTCTTAAAACCATTTTTAGAACATGGACATTAATGGGAAATATTTAGATGAATAAATCTTTAAAACACTTTAAAATATATTTTAGTTAGAGTTTCTAACCAAAATAGAGACACTTGAATACAAATAATTGAGGTAATAAAAACATTATAATATCATGAGAATAAAGGTATTAATGATATAGTATGTCAAAGTACATTATATACACCATATAAAAGTGATTTGGTGTATAACAACAAAGAAGTCTCAATGGAATGTAAATTGAGATGAATTCTATTATAAAGAAAATATCCTTACGGTAAGGATAAATCAACAACATAATTATGTGTGAAAAATATAAACACACTCAATATGATTGGATATTTACTGTAAATCAATCAGATGACATTCACACATATTTTTGTAAAAACAACACCAATGAATTGGATATTTAACTCAACAAATGGAGATTAAGTTAAAATTACTCTTATCAAGTTCATACCAATGACTTGAGAATTTATCAATAGATTGATTATGTGTATAAAAATTATATACACAGAAAGGGGAGTGGAAGTTATTACATAATCAAATGAATAGTGATTCCACACATAATCTTGGAGTAAAATAAGCAATGAAGTATGCCTAAAGCTGAATGAGTGAAAAATGAAATTTCAAATTCCCTTATCGATTAGGTAACTTATGAAACATAAAAACATGAAAGAAGGATCATAAAATGATTATATAAATACCCATAAATTAAAGTATATTACAAAATTAATACAATCATGGGAAATACTAATACACCACATGCAATAAATAAGTGGTGAACAATGGAATTCTCACGAAATTAAGAGTGAGATAAGAAACCCCTTACTTTGTACATTTTCCTTGGTTGATGGTAGGTTAAACTACTGTATAATGGTGATATAATTGTTATTCAATTATACAAGAATAATTTACATTAATATGATATTATATATTATCTTTTAACTTTGATTTGTTAATAATATCTTAGAATTATCATCATTTCGGGTGTCAACTTACTCGTTTTCCTTTATATTCTTTATTACGTAAGCCGTGTTTTTTATGGATAGGTTGTATCTTATTCATATCCAGAATTATATCAATCCTTAAACATTATTTTTAATCATCAAATGAGAATTTTACTTGAATGGATACTATGGAGAATTAATCATATCGCGTTCGTGGAGACGGTAGTCCGTACGTACGCACGAGCGACAATATCATTCTTTTGATGTTAAAATAATATATAATTGGATGGTATATCATATAGAAAGAATAATTATCATGTAATATTTATTATTTACATGAATTACACATTATTATTATACCCATCCAAATAATAATTTGTTGAATGACAATTACACCACGACGTGGAGACGGTAAGCCGTACATACGCACGTATGGTGACATGACATTCAAAGGATGGATAGAATACTGAATATGGTTGTAACATATTTATAATAACATCACAGTATATAGAAGATACTAGATTTATTATTTTAGAATAGAAATAACAAAGAAATAAGAAGTTGAAGAGGAAAGGAACTTGAAAGAGGGTGTTGAAAACATTACCTCTTATTCGGGTTCTTACTTTTTATTTGATCAAACAGGCTCATTAGGTTGGATTTCTGATCAAACTAATGACTCTAGGTTGTAGTGAGGGAGTTGAGAGAGTATTTGGGCAGGGTTTGGCCAAGCCAAAAGGCTTTGAATGTGTGAATTAGTGAGAAGGGGGAGTGCCCTTTTATAAGAGGGGTGAGGGGCACCTTTGGAAAATCTAAAAAGATTATTTTATAATAAATTCATATTCGGTTTCTGATGGCTCCAAAGTATATTATTTAAAGGCTAAGGTGGGGATGGGTCGAAAACCACTCAACCAATATAATTTATACAGGTTTGGGTCATTATATTAACCTTATATTTAAGTATTAACTCTTAGTTAATTAGTTTCACTTTTACAATGTCTCTTTGTATTTTTATATTATATGTTCAATAAACTTAGTATATACATCCACACGACCCCAAAATGATCCATTAATGATACACCTATCATGATATAATTATCTTTTCCAATCCTTAGATTTTTAGGAATTGAATATAAATTAATAATATAATATTTGTTTTAAAAACTCTTTTATGTCAATTTTGAAACTATTGGGTATTTCGTTTTTGAAAAATTCATAATAGAATTATTAATTCGAAAACAATTTATATAATAAATCCTAATATGTCATATTAACCTATAAAATTAGTGTAATTCATAAAAATTCTAAAAATACATTTATTTTTATATTTATAATATCAATTATTTTAATATTTCATTAATTTGGTAATTACTACATCACCATTGTGTCATAAATAAATTACATTATTTAATGTCTAAAAATTATAAATAAAATACCATTATGTAGGAAATCTTTTTATATTTCTAATGAATATTTAAAATTTAATTTATATTATGTATAACTCTATATTAAAAATGTTTTAGTAAATATACTTTGATTTAAACTCTTTTAACTCTTCTTTGAATTAAATAATAATAAATGTCCAAATCTAATACAAGTGGACCTAAATGATAATATTTTACTCCTAAGGTTGTTTTTGGTCGAGATACACCTGTCCAATAGAATTAGGACATGTGTTAGGGTAATATTAATATCATTTGTACCCTTAATTACCCTATTTACTTTTAACCATGGTAAATAAAAGTAAAAAGTTACTATTCACCAAAAAATATTTTCATCTCATTGAACCACATTTTACACCTTGATATTATCTGGGTCTCTCAGATTTTCGAAATTCTACTCACAGAAGTGGTAAAATAAAGTTTTATGAAAAATTCAGTTTTTTAACTACCACTTAATGGTTTCACTATTCATCAAAAAATGAAAGTTTTCAGAAAAATACCAAATATTAGGCCTAAGCTACATTTGATATTATGAATTAAAAATTATTTCTATTTTAACAAATTCAAAACATATCAGTTGAATTAATTAATTTAAAACTTAATTCTTGACGTTAAAACAAATAGCTTGTTTTTAAGAGTTAATAACTACCAAAAGATTGACTCTTGTTTATGTCTGGTTTAAATGTGAAATTACATCGAATGACCAAAATTTTATTAAATGGTAAAAATATATTCTAAATATACTTTAAAACCACTCAAATTAATAATTTATCACTATTAATTATTTAGATTAAAAAAGTTGTTTTTAATTAAAATTTTGTAATTTTCACTATTCCTCAAAATATGAAAGTTATCCAAAAAGTACCAAAATTTCACCCTAAGCTAATTTCGATATTAAAAATCCAGAAATTTAGTCTATTTCGAAAGATAAAATATATAAAATTTTAAAAAGTTTGTATTACTATTCATAATGTCTAGTTTGATTGGTTGTGGTGTGTTAGAATCTCGAAGTTGCGTACAATGCACACCATTTCATTATTCAAAGGGAAACGTACCGTGGAAGCTTGGGGGGTTACATCAGGTGCATCATTAGGTTGGGAAATGTTTGGATTAATTGTCAATAATGGATTTCTATGTAAAATCTAGCATGACCAGTATTGTATTTTTGATGGAAATTTGGATGTTTCAAACAAATAATGGGACAATGTTAGGGTCCTTTAGTGTAATTTAAAATTTTTCAAGAGTGTCTCTAAGCCAAATGGAATGTTATTCTATAGGAAATTTCAATTGTGGGATTACATGACTCAAAGTTTTCTATTGTCTTTTAGAACCTATGGTGAGAATCTCCACATACCTCTTATTATATGAGAGAATGAAATGATCATTTCTCAAGTCATGTGGGAATGAGAAGGTGACACGTTTTTGTTGTGACAATAGTTCTGAGAATTGCCTCATGCTTTAACATCTTAAGTACCATATGTTTTAAATGACCAGAAGAGGTGAATTGGGAATTTAGAAATGCAACATAATCATTAGAATAGAACATCATGACATATGTATCTATGGTGATGTTTTAATATACCCCAAATACTACTTGGGGTCTGTATGTTCTAGGGTGTGGAGGTTATAATGTCCTACTTTTTGGAGGGGTCAAAATTTCTAATGGAATTTGAGATATAAATTCAGTTGATGGTAAAAATATTTTAACATTATTCAAAAGATAATCATTTGGATTGAAACACATAATTTTTTTTGGATGAGGTTTGATGTTTTAGTGGGTTCTTGAGTGTTTGGATGGGTTTTGTGAGAATCATTCTTGAAAACACCGTATTTCATAGAGGATTCAACTGACACATGATTGCAGCACATAGTTTGTTAAAACATTCACCAACTATGTAGGGTGTTCCTTTGTGGAAACTGGTCACCACTCATGATATGAATGGGTTTTAAAACCTTAAATAAATCCATGTGAAATTATTTCCCATTATATAGTTGGTGCACATGGGTTTTATGTGGTTTATGAAATGATGCACCTGGCTATTTGGGGGTCTTGTACCTTTGTATAGTAGGTGGACATAGTCATCACATAGTTTTAAAAAATGTTTTTCTAAACAATTGTAATGGAATAGACAGTGACTCCTTAAGGAGTTTTCCAAAAAAATGGTTCCATCGAACCGTTACACTGAAATGGTTGCACCAGTGATGGAGACACCGGTGATAGCGACACTGTAGTGGTGGAAGTAGTAACGGTTGCACCCCGAAATGGTGGCACTAGGACACTAGAATCATAACGCTTGAACTATGACATTCGTACAACTAAATGGTGGCACAACTTAGGGTGGCACCGTGACTGTGGCACTGTTACAGTGTCTCACCAAATGGTGTCCCAACGTTTGTTGTTTTTCCTAGTTTTAGATTTTTTCCAGTTCTTCTACTATAGTGTATCTTTTGACGTAAAAGTGTTTTAATACCCCTTTAAAATCCATTAAAATCCCATAAAAGATATCTAAAATCCCCAAGATTCAGGCAACCCTGGACTTAACAAAACATGTTGCTTTTTCCTCAAGGTCACATCCTTTTCCCATACATTCTCATTCCTCCCCTGTTACGGGTTTCCTCTGTTTAGAAAAAACCCTTTAACTCAGAGTCGTTATGGCCACCTCTCCGATGAGGATTATTAAAGCGAAATTAATTCCATCCCATGTAACCACCCAACCACACAGGGAAACCATGATCCTTCATTAAAGAGGTTTAAGAATTCATATCTCATAACTCCAGGATCTCACCTTTTATCACATAGATTCTTTCTTCTTCTTGGTATGGTTTTATTCTCTTCCTTGGTGCGTTTGAAGACCCACTTCCTGAGGATAGTGGTGCGCCATGTTGTAGCCTTTTCTTCTCACGATTGGAGTCCTTGGAGTTCCTCCCCTACAAGTCGTGCATACCAATTTCTTGGAACGATGAGAAAAACATTGATTATTGATCATCCAAGTGAGGTTCTTCCATCATCTCTCTTTACAATGTATCCTAATGGGTGGGTATGATAATGTTTCCTTCGAGGATGGGAGAAAGTAAACCTTAATGAAGATAATAAACTATTTTCAATAATGAAGGGGGTTTGTTTGATGATGTTTTTGTACTCTTTTTCATTTTCTTATATGTTGCGAATTGTATGGGCTTATGTCCACTACAAATCAAGGCCATTGGTGGTCGATTTTAGTGCCCAAATTGACCTTTTTTAGGATATTTATGTTATTGAATAGATTTAAAATGGAGATGGGTTAAATGGATTCCCCATGAATAAAATTTCTTGTTTGATCACCACGGTTAACCAATTGGAAAGAAGGAATTTAATGAAAGGTGTGTTTAAATATGAACACACCCCTGACCTCTGCTAATGTGTATGGTTTCCATGCCAAATGTTTATGAGGTGACATGGATGGGGATGAGATACCTTATTGTGAGGTTGTTAGTTTTTGGATTAGGGGCCATGTGTGGCCATATATGGGGGCTTGGATTGGTTCCAGCACTTCAAGGGTTCACATAGATCCATTTGTTGTTGTGAATTTACAAGAGAACTGGGTGTGAATGCTTAATTTCCTTCTTGGATGTTTTTCCTTCTTTGACTTGTGGTAATGCCTGTTAGTTTCCCAGTAGTGAAGATTTATTTAAATTAAACCACTTGAAAATGATAAAAATAATGGGTTCATAGGGAAATTGATTTCAGGGAATGAGTTGTGACTTGGTTATAGGTGTTATGCACCTTATGAATGAATAGAAACTAGGTTGTTTGTGTATGGGCTGGTTTTGGAACCCCTAGTTTGGGATGAGTGCTTGTTTACATATATGAATTATTTAGTTCTGCTGCTTCTTATTTTCACCCAACCCATGTTGTGCACTTCATGCCAAACTCCACCATTTCATGGGGAGGGTGTTTTTCCCAACACTCCTATGAGTGGCTGGTTATTAGCGCATTTTATACTCCAATTATTGAGTATCCCAAGTATCTTCAGGCTAGTGATGATGTAATGAGATCCATTAGAGCCCATGATTCTTCGGGAAGGGTTGTTGTGGTGGTTGGCTCAGGTGTGTTTAGGCAGGTTGTTTCCCAAGTGTCTTTAGGATGCGGTCCAGCTGTCTTTGGGCATGGAGGTAGTTGTTCTAGCCTAGGTGTCATCAGGAGTGGTGGTGGTTGTTGTGTACTAGGTGTCTACGGATGGGATGCGTGGTTGTGGTGGCCTAATTTGTTGTTCTAGGGGCGGTAGAGGATTGTGGTGAGAATGAAAGTGGAGGTCTGATGCATAGGATGTCTCCAATAACCTGCAGGAAAGCGGTGTAGGTACCCAAACATCGATGTGTTATTACTATTTCTTTACATGGCTTATGTTATTTGGTGAGTGTTCCTTGGTGTGTTTTGGGTGGATAGTTTCCCTACTATGTTATTTGGTTATCTATTTTTCTCATGGGGAATTAGAATGCCTCCCCCACTTGTAAATTAGTTTTTTTGATTTTCCCTATTGAGTATACCTGTATACACACCCTACATATATGAAACTGTTTTCAGGGTTCTAGGAGGGCAACAAGGACTGTGTAGGATAATAGTAGTTTGGACAGTGGGAACGTTGATGTTTCTTCTTTTATTTTATTATATTTTGGTACATTATATTGGAGTATATTTTATAGTAAAGCACTTATAATTAGATCACTCAATTGTTAATGGATTGTTTTGTCTTTACTTTTACATCTAGTTTAGGTGATTGCTTGGGATTTATTATCTTATCTCCCGATCCTACGAAATAAAAATGGTAATTCCTTCCATATTTTTTGTGATTCTATACCCATGGTGCTAGTCTCCACTCCGGGGCCTATCGAAGGAGGGTCTTTGGGGTCACTATCTCTCATTCAACACGAGGAATTATGGGTCTGGAAATCTGATGTCTCTTCCCTCATCATAGTGAAGGTGGGTCATGAAAAAATGCTATTAGAGGTGATGGTTGAGTTTTAGGATGGAATTTAAAGTTAGGAATAGTGAGGATTTTAGGGTATGGGAGGAAAATAGTGTTACACAATCATGGAGCATGAAATAGGACAGAGAAGACTGGCTAAGACATGGGATTTTAGCCGCCTGATCCGATGCAAGGACTCTGGACCTACTGAACGACCAAGTGAGGGAACACTGATTGTAAGGTAGAGACCCTAGAGAAGGTACATGCATCATAATGACTTGTTTTCTTGTGTTTATTGGGTATTTTGGGAATTTAAAATAATTATAATGTTATGGAAATTTAAAAATAAATATTTCACACTAGTCAGTTTTTGGCATTCCTAGTTTACTTTGCAGCTATAGCACCCAGACGGTGACCATGAGTAGTGCGGGTGATCGAGGTCTAGGAGGCTGATTTAGCTAATCAGCAGAAGGGCTGATTGAGAGGAGGAGGATGACCACTGACTGTGGAAACTTTATGTCTTTCAGCGGTAGACCCTCAGGAAGTATGAGGGCAGCTTCTCAGACATGGCAACATAGAGATGGATCGAGTAGCTGGTGATAGATTTTAGATTTATCAGAGCTTCGATCGAGTATTGGGTTCCTCTGGTTGTATACCAGATGCAGGGAGTAGTGCATTAGGGGTGGATTCTCTATCATGGGGAAAAGAGGGAGGATGAGGTTTTGTGGACTGAATTTGAGAGGGAGTTTTGTGCAAAATTTCTCTCTTTCATGATAAAGGTTGAGAAGATGAAGGAGATTCTCTCCCTTCAGGTGGGGAGTATGCCAGTGAGGGATATGGGAATCAATTTCAAGGATCTCCTTCGATTTGAACTGGGCAACTTTCCAGACGTGGAGTCTCGGGCAAGACATTTAGAGGAGGCACTCCGACGTTCTCTTTAGTATGCTATTACTTCTTTTACTCTACTGACATACATAGAATTCCAGAATAAGGAAAAAGTCGTTGAGAGGATGTTCACGTTGGGAGGTGTACCGTGAGAGGGGAACTAGTTGTACTTGTCATATGGGAAGGATATCACCATCCGGCCTCCAGCATCTTGGCCGTCAAGGTTTTGGCCAGTGGGGAGCAGCCCCAATAGTTATATTTTTGATCTCCCGGTCCTCGCCCCTTCTTTGTGGGCTCCTGACTGAGATGCATCATTTGGGTAATATAAGGGAATCTTTAGAATTAGTGCCCAGACCATGTACTATATAGTGTGGGTGGGCAGCTTCATCACCCACCTCTATAGCAGCAGTTTCCAGCATGGACTTCTCTATAGTAGAAGTAGGGACAGTTAGCTCTCGCTCTTCTAAGAGTAGACATTGTAGGAGGAGGTTGACCTCAGGAATCTCTTTAGGGATCATTATCTGGGCATCTTTGGGGAGGCATATGATATCCGAGGGGTAGAGGAGCCAGGTGTGGGCAGTTTCACACCACAAAATGAGCAATTCCAGTAGGGCCAAAATTTATTCGAGGAATGATCAGCTTGTTTAGAACTCTTTCCTACGCCTTGTTTGATTTAGGAGCTTTGAACTCCTTTTTTTACACTCAATCTAGACCATTATTTGAGTCTAGATGTAGAGAGACTTCCTATACCCTGGTTTTGAGTATACAGATCAGAGGTTAGACTATCTTGTCTCATGTTTTTTGGGGATGTAGAATGATGTTGGGACCACATCAGTCCAGTGGGGACCTTATTTTGTTGCATATGTAGCCGTATGATTTCATTTTAGGTATCAAATAGATGTTTTCAATTTTTTCCATTATCGATAGCTTCCGATGAAGGGTCGTGTTTTAAGATAAGGGTAGACAACATGTGACATTCGTCGGCGAGCATGGTTTCTAAGAAGGTAGCCGACGAGTGGATCCCCATCATTACTTATTAGCTGAGCTATTAGTGGAATCTATAGATAACGATATGGTAGAAGTCTCGGGGATCTTCAGTGAGTTCATGGACATCTTCCATGGGTATGTGGTGACTCTATCCCCTCGATGTGATGTTGAGTTCAGGATAGACTTTCAACCCAGTGCCCATTAAATTTTGATGGATCATTATCAGATGACACCTTCTGAGTTGCTGGAGTTGTGGATTCAGATTGATGATATGATGAAGAAGGGTTTTGTCCAAACAATTGCATCACCATGGGGTGATCTAGTCTTGTTCAAAAAGAATGCGGACGGTGGTCTAAGTCTTTGTATAGACTACCAAATACTGAACATGGTGACGATCAAGAACCATTACCCCCTCTTGAGGATCGACGTTCTTTTTTTTGATTAGATGATGGGGGAAGAATGGTTCTCCAAGATCAACCTGAAGTCAGGATATCACCAGTTGAGGGTGAAAAAGAGTGATATCTCGAAGACTGCCTTCATGTGTAGATATGGGCACTTTGAGTTCCTCGTAATGATGTTCGGTGTTATGAACGTACCAGCCGTGTTCATAGGGCTCTTAAACTCCATCTTTTGGGAATATCTAGACCATTTCGTGGTCATGGTTATTAAAAAAATCTTAATCAACCCTAAACTAGAGGAGGATCAAGCCGAGCATCTGAGGAAGGTTTTAGAGGTCCTTCGACAGGACCAACTCTATGAAAAGTTGTCCAGGTGCATGTTCTAGACATGGTATGTGCACTTCCTTGGGCATAGGGTATCCGATCGAGTAATAGCTGTAGACCCATTGATGTTCAATGCTATTTTTTCATGCAAAGCACCCAAGAGCGTTGCAGAGGCTTGAGGTTTCCTGGGTCTAGCTGGTTACTACAGATAGTTTGTGTCTGACTTCTCCTGAGTTGCAGCAACTTTGAAATCCTTGACCAAGAATGACTAGGAATTTGTGTGGAGTGATCCGTGACAGAAAGACGTTAGTTACTTGAAGGTGATTTTGGTTAGTACGCTAGTGCTAAAGTATCCAGAAGAAGGGGTGATTTTTGAGGTGTTCTGTGGAGATTTAGGAAAAGGATTTTGGTGTGGGAAGATGCCACGACATGGGGTGATCATTTATGAGTCTAGGAAGTTACGTACCCATGAGGGTAACTATTCCACCCACGACATGCACCTTGCAGCAGTCGTGTCCACACTAAAGTTGTGGTGGCATTACCTTATTGGGGAACACTTCATGGTCTTCACATATCACAAATTATTGACACATATCTTCTCCTAGTGGGACCTGAACAAGTAGAAGAAGAGTTGGATGGAGTTTATTCAGGAATAAGACTTTTATATTTCCTAAACCTCAGTAAAGGAGAACATGGTGGTCAATTCCTTGATCAGGATTTAGTAGAAGGATGTGGTTAGAGAATTGGTAGATGCTTGGATGGATATGTTGGATTTGGCTATCCTACTCCTGGATTCATAGGTGGAGGATAGAAGAGGCTATCTGTTCCAGATGACAGTGTATTCTTCTCTATTATAGTTGGTAGAGGAGTGTCAGTGGGCGGACTTAGAGGCAGATGTGGTGCGCGATCATGTTAGAAAGGGTGATGAATCCAAAGAATCGTCAGAAGATGGGCTGAATTAGATATTGATTCAGGGAATGTTGTTCTTCCCCATGGAAATACATGGTAGATTTTAGGGTGAGTTCCAAAATTCATCCCCGTCAGTACACCCAAGATATTCCAAGATGTACCAGTGTTTAAGCGATCAGTTTTTGTGGCATAGGGTGAAGAAGGTAGTGGTAGAGTTTTTGGAAAGGTACCTCATGTGTCAGAAGGTGAAGGCCGAACACCGAATTCTAGGTGGTCTGTTACAACCATTAGATGTCCCCGAGTGGAAGTGGGTCTACATATCGATGTATTTAATCATGGGACTACCCATAATTCAAGGGGGTTGTTATTCTATCTATGTAGTGGTGGAACTGCTGACGAAATCAGCCCACTTCCTTGAAATCAGGTAGTCTAGTGTGGTGGATTCTTTTACATGGAGGTACAAGGATGAGGTGGTATGATTGCAAGGAGTTCCTGGATCCATAGTCTTGGATCTGGATAACCAATTTACCTCACAGGTTTCGAAAGGATTGCAACATGCTTTTGGCACCCTACTATGCCTCAGCACTGCAATTAACCCACAGAGAGATGGGAATACAAATCACACCATCTAGACATTGGAGGATATGCTATGAGCATGTATTTTGAACATTCGGGGATCGTTGGTATGAAACTTTCCTCTGGAAGATTTTTTCTACAATAATATATTTCACTCTACCATTGGCATGGCTCCGTTCGAAGCCTTGTACATGAGACTATGTCACTCACCCAAGTTCTGGGGAGAGGTTGGGGAAGCAAGAGTTCTTGTCTCGGAGGTAGTGCAGATCACTATGGAGATGGTTCAGCTTATACGAGAGATGATGAAGGTGTCTTAGGATGGACCGAAGTCATATTCCAATCCTAGGAGGAGACCCTTGGCGTTCTAGGCCAGGGACCACAGGTTCTTGAAGGTATCCCCTCAATGTGGGAAACAGAGGTTTGGTAGGGGAATTAAGCTTTATCCCAGGTTTTTCTGACCCATCAAGGTGTTGCGGTGGGTCGGCAAAGTGGCTTAACAGCTGGCACAACCACCGCTGCTATAGAAGGTGCACAACATCTTCATGTGTCCCAGCATTGTCAGTATCTATACAATGATTCACACATCCTCGATTGGGGGAGCTATTGATCGTGGATGATGCATTGTTTGTAGAACAACCATTGTGGATAGAGGATCATGAAGAGAAGGAACTTAGTGGATGAACCATACCCTTTGTTCTTGTGTTAGGGTGGCATGGTGGCCTCAGGGAGAGTACCTAGGTATGGGAGGCACATATGTGTTCCCAGTACCCAGAGTTGTTTTGAGTTTTGTTCTGTTTTGTTTTTACAATGTTTGTGATGAGGTGCCTGTTTTTTGTTAACTACGATATGGGATGTTTTCATTATTCTTTTAATGTGTGTGAAGAGTCCTGACTATAGGGAGGGAGGAATTGATCCCTAACCAAGACACATTAATTTGGATGAGGTTAAACCCATGTGGGAGAGTGAGTTTCACCCAAAGTGGATAGTATCATGACATGAAAGAAGGGACTCCCTAATCAATATGACTGGATGGTATGACCTTTACATGTTCGTGTGGTTTCATAAGGAAGGGTTGTTACTATATGTCACAGAGGATTACTTTTGGGAGGTATTTTTGAGGTGGTTATTCGGCCCCCTCAATCTTCTTCAGTTTTAGTTTTAAATATCGAGGCTGAGAATTTTTTAGGAGGTATCAGATGTAATGTCCCGAACAATGACTCATTATAGAGATTTCCAAAAACATGGTTCCATCAAACGGTTCCACTAAAATGGTGCCACTGGTCACGTTGGCACCATAGTAGTGCCATCTGTCACATTCGCACAATGAAATGGTGGCACCTCTTATGGTGTTATACTGAACTGGTGGTATCGTTATGGTGGCATTGTGATTGTGGCACTATAAAGGTCTTACTGCCACAGTTACACACTGAAATGCTGGCACCATGATAATGGCACCATGGTGATGGCACCGTAACGGTCACACCATCACAGTCGTACACCGAAATGGTGGCACGACATATGGTGGCTCCGTGACAGTGGCACAGTGACTATGGTACCCAAATGATGTCTCACCAAACAGTGTCCCATGCTATGTTGTTTTTCCCAGTTTCCTTCTTTATCCAGTTCCTCTCCCACGACGAATCTTTTGACATCAAAGTATTTTAATACCAATTTAAAATCCATTAAAATCCCATAAATTGATATCTAAAATCCACCAAGACCCAGGAAACCCTTGACTTACCAAAAAATGTGGCTTTATCATCATTGTTACATCCTTTTCCCGTACATTTTGGTTCCGCCATTATTATGTGTTTTCCTATGATTATAGGAAACCCTTTAAATCACACCAGTTATGGCCACCTCTATGATGATAATTATTTAATAACAATTAATTCAATCTTATTTAACTACCCAACCATGTTGAGATACCCCTCTCTACATTTAAAGAGGTTTAAAAATTCATATCCTGTAACTCTAGGATCTTAACTTTTATAGCACAAATTTTTTCTTCTTATTGACTGTTATCTTTCCCTTCCTTGGTGAGTTTAGAGTCCCCCTTCCTGAGGATAGTGTTGTGCCTATGATGGAGCCTTTTAAACTCACTATTGGAGTTCTCTGAGTTCCTCCTCTTCAAGTCACGAATCCCGAGTTCATGGTGTGAGGATAAAAACACCAATTTTCGATCATCCATGTAGGTTTCTTCCTTCGACTCTCTTTACTCACTATAATGCGGGGTAGGTATGATAATTTTTCCTTCAAGGATGTGTGAAACCAAACCTTAATTAGGATAATATATATATTTTAAGAATGAAGGGGTTTTTTATGATTTAGATATACTCTTTTATCTTTCTTATATTTTGTGAATTGTATGTGCTAATGTCCACTGAAAATCATGGCTGTTGGTGGTCCTTTCATGCACACTAATGAAAAATTATTTCTAGATATTTCTATAATTGATTTGATGTGACATGGAGACTTTTTATATGGATTACCAATGAATATGAATCATCATGTGATCACCCTGGTTAACCAAATAGAAAGAATGAATTTAATGAATTGTGTGTTTAAATATGAAAATTCCCTTTCCCTCTGGTAATGTGTATGGTTTACCTACCAGATGCTTATGAGGTGACATGGATGGGGATGGTATATTCTGTTGTGCAGTTGTTAGTTTTTGGATTTGGGGCCTTGTGGGGATGTATGTTGGGGCTTGATTTGGTTCCATTTCTTCAAGGGATCTCATGGATCCATTTTTTGTTGTGACTTTACAAGAGAAATGGGTATGAATGCTTAATTTACCACTTGGATATTTATCCATCCATGGCTTCTAGCTATGCCTTTTAGTTTCCCAGTAGTGAATAATTATTTAAATGAAACCACTTGAATGAGTAAACAATAATGGGTTAAAAGAGGAATTGTTTCTGGGAATGAGTTGTCATTCGGTTTTGGGTGATGTGAATTTTTTAATGAATAGTAATGATGGTGTTTGTGTATGGGATGGTTTTGAAACCCCTAGGTTGTGATGCTTGTTTGTTTAACTATATGTATATTTTAGTTCTAGTGTTTCTTATTCGCACCCCACCCATGTTGATCACTTCGTTACAAACATCCCAATTGCAAGGGGGAGGGTGTTTTTCCCAACACTCAAATGAGTGGATGGTTATTATATCCTTTTCATCTCCCTTTCCCGAGTAGACCACGACAATTTGAGTAGGATATGATGGCCCGAGGACCATTATAGCCCATGATTCTTCTGGAAGGGTAGTTGTGGTAGTTGGATCAGGTGTGTGTGGGTAGTTTGTTTCCCAAGTGTCTTCTGGTTGAGGCCCAAGAGTCTTTGGGTGTGGTGGTAGTTTTTCTAGCCCATGTGTATTCTAATTTGGTAGTGGTTGTTGTGGGACATGTGTTTGCAGATGGGATGTGTGGTTGTAGTGTCCCAAAGGGTTGTTGTTGGGGAGGCAGTGAGACTATGGTGAGAATGGAGGGGGAGGTCTGATGTGTAGGATTTCATTAATAACTTGTGGGAAAGTGGTGCAGGGTACCCAAACATCGATGTGTTATTACTATTACTTTACATGGCTTGTGTTATTTGGGGAGTGTGACTTAGTGAGAGTTGGGTGGGTATTTTCCATCCTAGGTGATTTCGTTATCACCTTTTCCAACTGGGCATTAGAATTCCTCCCCCAATTATTCACAAGAGCTTTTGGTTTTCCCTACTCAGTATACCTGTATACTCACTCTGCATATATAAAATTGTTTTCAGGTTTCCAGGAGGACTCTGGGGAACTTGTCGGATAGTACTAGTTCAAATAGTGGGACCATTGATGTTTCTCCTTTTCTTTTCGTTCATTTGGTACTTTCTTTTAGAGTGTATTGTACCATGTAGAAAAAATTATTGGAACATGCATACGAGAATGGATTTTTTGGCTTTAAATTTACTTCAAACTTTGGGGATTGTTTGGGATTGACTATATAATCTCCCAATCCAACTAAATAAAAAGGGTAATTCTTTTCATATTACGTGTGAATCTATACCCTAGGTGCTAGTTGCACTCCGGGGACTATTGATGGTGGGTCTTGGGGTCACAATATCTCCTTCAACATGAGGAAGGAAGGGTCTGACAAAATATTATCTGTTGCATCATCTTGGTGAAGGTAGGCCGTGACAACCACGTAACCCATTAAAATAATATAAAAGACAGTTTTCCTCTATTTTCAATCCTTATCCATGGCATTCACCACCCATCCGTGTATGGATACCAACACATGTGGGAGGTCCCCTTGGCCTTCTCTAAGGTATAGAGATATATCCTTAGTATATACTCATTATCAACCACCATTAGATGTGTTATATCTCCCTCACTAAGGCTACAAACCCTCTTCATTCACTTCATTTATTTCTCTATACGGATTGACAAATTTGTGTGAGATAATATTCTCTATTACTAGTGATTTTGTTCATTTCATAAATTTTTATCATTTTGGCTCAAATGAAAGAATCCGAATGGATTATTAAAGCATCATAATTTCAGGGTTGGGGGTCTAAAATTTTCTCCCAGAAATTTAAATCATTTATATAATATTTACACTATACCGAATGCTATAATTTCCGTTTAAATTTTCTAATTTTTGAAATTATCTAAATTAAATATTTACACCACACTTATGATGTTCTTCTACCATATTATATGGTCAGAGGTGGCGACGTCAACCCTAACAACCACATTAGGATGGGTTCTCTAAATTTATCAAACAGTCTATCACTTATCTTTTTCCTAAACCACCCCTTATGGTTTGTAATTTAAAATGATTATGATTATATTACACTGAATATGATTCAATCACCTTCTTATATAAGTATATTTAACACTTAGGGAAGAATATATTTAATTAAATTAAAAGAATGATCTAATAAAAATACAATTTTTTTAAAAAACTACCATTTTGGTTACACTGAATTATAAATAAATAATTTAATTCATTAATAAAATGTATCATTAAGGTTTATAGTATGGTATGGGTACTTCCGATTGACTTATTTTTGTTATAAATATAATGGCTCAATAGAATAGATTAAATTGATAATGGCCTGGATATTTCTCCTGGCCCATGAAACTCCCCATTTTCATAAATATTATTACTTGTGTGATCAGACAACTTTTTCTGTTGATTTTGATTGAATTTTATCATATTAAATGGTTTCAATACTATCATTGCCTCTAAATATGGTTATTTATATTTCAAAAGTGATGATTCGTGGGAATGACATCCCTTTTCAGTTGATACTCCAAAATGACATCAATTACATTATGATAGTCATGCATGGAATCCTTTACATTGTGAGACTCAAGCATGGTGTCCCTGATATTCTAATAATTATGAATAGCATCCCCTAAAATATTATACATAGGCATGGATTCCCTTATTCTTTTATTCACTTATGATGATGTAAAAATGCTTGATTTATGACACGGGTCCTGACTAGTATAATGTATATATATAGATTAAGTCACTTAAATGTATATAGTACCAATATATACCAAATCATATATATATATACATGGTGACATGAGTTTAGAGATATCCATGCCTATGTTGAAGAAGGTATAGTCGGCCAAGTGTCCCTAAGGAACCTGATCCCAACTTGTTTACATTTATCAGTATTTCACTCTTTACTTATGATATATACATTTCATTACCCACCATGTGGGGCCAGTTACACGACTCCCCAACTGCACCTTCAATAGGACAAGGGCGAATAATTAGGACCGATATGGAATTTCACTTACATAATAGGCCTTATCCTATGTACCTACACACACACACACATATCCAAGACTATATAATACTGAAATGTAAAAATAGATGAACAACCATGCATTATTATATCTAAATCCAACAACCAGAGTACTATAACGAGTGATGGAATGTAAACATTTAGAAATAAAATCCCACCATAGAAAATCTATAACACAATTCCAAATTGAAAGGAAACATAGATTGCTATTAGAATACAAATGGAACACACCTAGATCTATCTAGTGTCACTAAGAACAGTATCGTCTTGGTCTTTCAATGACTTTATTAGACGGCCAATCATCTATCCAAGTCACGAAACATATGAGTAAATACCATGTAAGGGTGGGTGTAAAAATACTCAGTAGGACACACCAAAACGAAAATAAATTAAAGCAATGGAAATAAAGTCATTTCTACATAGGTATATGTCTACAACACGTATAACCAGAATATCTAGATATACTAAACAATGACACACATTCTAAAGGTTAGTCATAACCTTAGTATAATAGACTAGGATTAATGTTTAAAGGTTACACATGCACACATCTATGATAAAAAACTCAAGAGTCTGATATCACTATGAAAGTCCATCCAAGAGGTAGTGCTCATCAAGTCTATCCTTTAAAAGTACATGCTCATAGACTGAATAGAATAATATTCAAAGATGATGATCACTAACAAATAAATTGGGTGACAGAAACCACTCAATTTGGATTCAACTACAAATTAGAGGAACAAATCCCACATATTGTTGGTCACAATGATATCAATAACTCAACCTATGACATGAATATGAATATAGGATCTCACTCCGGCTCTCTCAGAGGGATTCTATTGACTCTATCTAAGAAGTCCTACAAAAAAAATATTATTTTCCATAGAGTAGGACATGATTCCATAGTAACCCTCAGGGAAGAGGTAAGGGGAATATAAACAAATTAAACATTTCTAGGTTATAGAGGACAAGGGATCCAACTGATGTACAAAAAGTAAAGGGCATGTAGTAGGGGTAACATGACATGTACCTTGACCATAAATCATACCAATGTGACCAGATTGTGTCTCATGTTGTGTCTGTGTTCCAGTACATGGCATGTAGTCTTCACATGTACTATACTAGGGTTCCAATACACAACTTATCATTTGTACATGTTCCATGTACCAATAAAAACACAACTCATTTACATGGTCTTATTCATGTCTCTGTACGGTATTAAACGGTGTGTAGGTTTCCCATGTACTCCACCCCATATCTGGGTTCCCTCTATGGCACACATCGTGTCACCTAGGCAGATCTACACACTATTTTATAGGGGTCACATGGGGTTTGATATTTATCTTTATTTAAAAACCCTATCTGCCGCACCAGGGAGAACACAGGGTGTATATTCAAATTATATGCCATGTAGTGTTGTTTTTCATGAATTCTATATCTGGTTCCACACATCATGTATATTCAAATGGCCTTTGATTTGTTGATCTCTTTGACACAAAAATATCGATCAAACCTCATCGAGTCATTCCATCACTAAATCAACAAGATCAAAGAATCCCAACCTCTAAAAAAACATGATCATCATATTTATTCAATGCATAATAAGGAATTTAAAAATAGGTTATATATGTCATCCAATTCACTATCATTTCCATCAGTGCACTACTTCCATGTTTTCTTGATCCTAGATTTACAATTTTGGATCATTTCACAAAGAAATAGGTTTGCAACAATCAAGGGACCATGATATATCCAAACCCTTGAAAAATGAAGAATTTTCGTGGTGAATAAAGAATATAAAGAGAAAATATAAAAATGAGAGGAAAAAACCACAATCAATGTTTTTTAGATCATATTTCATTTCCATGATAATGATAATTAATAAACCATAAATTAAATGTAATTATCCCAAAATCACCCAACCATAATATGATCCCACAAATAAGAATGATCCACAGATCCATCCATTAGTTAATTGATCTATGTTAGACATGGGGAAGGAAAAAAATATTACAACTACTCTACCTCAATTTGAATCAATATATGATTAATACTGATGCAGTGTTGTTCCAGTTGGAAAGATCCTTAGATTTTGTTGTTCATCGATCATCGATCCATGATTCGGTCACCGTTTTTCTAGGAGATATCCTCCAATTCTCTCTCAAATGACACCCCAATGATTACAGGGTTATTAGGATAACCCTAATATTTATATATAGTGATATATTTAATGAAACCTCAATCACTGGATAAATTATTACAAAAAATATTAATCTATTTAATTATTATATTTATTTTTATTACCACGTTGAATTTTTAATAAAAGACCTATTCCGACCAATGTTTAGATGTTCCTAGGGTAAAACCCATATTATGAACTCAACAGTGCCCTCATATTTAGAATTTGAGCTCCCATATAAATGTTAGTCCACTTTTTATGGAAATATTCATGCACGTTCTACTTATTATATTTCAAAAATTTATTACGGGCACACCATGAAACCGAATTGCATGGCCAGTCAATGCCTATTCTCAAACACAATTCCTAAAATATTAAAAAATAATACATGGAAAACAAGAGTGATTATCTTCTCCCCACCTTGGGGATTTACATCCTCAAAAATACAAAATAATGTCTAATAAATAAGATGTGGGCACTGAGTAGGAATTATAGCCTATTTATCCCATGTTCTCTCATAGAGATTATTGTGTTAACACTAGACCCTTTCTAAAGGAATCTATATCCCATAAAGGATCATCTCATGTTGATCCTAGATCTTTATAGGGTACTTCTCAAGGGTGGATCTATCCTTGGGGTCCAACTTACCTTAGTTGATAATGTTCAATGGTTATTGCATGTAACTCTTTGTGACTTGTGTGAGATTTCATATACCCAGTCTAACTACAAAGGTATAAATAAGTAGTATTCCACATCATCACCACTTCATAGTATATAGAAAGGGCCAATGAACCTCTATTATAGATTTTGGACATGGCCAAATCTACATAATCTACATCCGAGTGAAACTGATCGGAAGATATGGCATCCTACCTATAACTCCAAAGCCCTCCATAGACTATTAGCATAATATTTCAGGTGGATCTATGTAGCCCTCATCTACTCCTAGAGGATCCACAACAGCTTAATTGTAGTTCACACCAACTCTAGGCTTATGAGGGTTGACTGTCTTGGGTTAGTCCAGAAATGTGATGACCCGTAGTGTTAACCGTACAATTCCTCAAATGGTGACTTACCAATGGTGGAATGGTGTCTATAGTTATTTGTAAACTACACTAGTTCTAGGTGATCCTCCAAACTATGTATAAAATCAAACATGAAAGACCACAAGATTTCCTCTGGAGCATAAAATTTATGCAAGGTATGTCCATTAGTTTTGGGGTGAAACATTTTTCTCATGTGTAAATGAGTCTCGAATGCCTTATGTAATCCCCTCCATAACTATTATGTGAAGTGAGAATCATGATCAGAAACGATCACTGACGTAATCCCATGGATTCAGATTGTCTCTTACATTTATAGGCATCTGAACCACCAAACTAAACTCCACTCCAGAATGGCTAAAAAGTGTCCCAACATTATGATTCAGTCTACAATCACCCAGATAAAATCATTCCTCATTGATGTAGATGGTAATACCATCATGAATTCAATGGATATCTCATCCCACTTCCATTTTGGATCCTCAAGAGGTTGGGATAAAACCAATGGTACTTGGAACTAATCCCCCACTTATTGGAATGTGAGGTTTCGAGAGACAAAATCTAAAATTCAATTGATTATACCTGGACACCAAAACTAATGTTGGAGTTCATTTTACATCTTTTCCATAATTGTATGTATCACTGAAAGAGATGTTGCAAACTATACCAAATCCCACTCCTGCAACGTCATTGGTACCATAATGCATCTACTAAAGATAAACACTTTCTCCCGACATTTTTAGAATCCATAAATTACAACTACATTGGATATTTGAGTATATAGGGTATCACAGTCGACATCAACAAGATGTGCCTCCATGACTTTTTATACGATCGAGGGGGTGACATCCATCAATTAGAGTTTATCTTCTCCATCTGCATATTTAATGTATATGTGTAAGGAGGCCAAATGTAATGACATGTCATTTCTGAACTATGAATAATACCTCTTGCTGATAGAATATGATACCAAATTCCAAATCCAAGGAGTATTGAAAATTTCAAAGTCATAGTCTTAATGGATCTCTATGCATTGCCTTTGACTAATATTAATATACATATGAGGGAAGATATAATTGAGTCTCTAATGACCATAATAGATTATAAACTACTCACCCATTAGGTTTTTTCACTACATATTTTGTGTAACGACTACCAATTCCAACTCAAGATCAGGGGTCATGTAGTTCTGATCACATGGTCTCAGCTAACGCGAAATATAGGAAACCACCATATGACTCTACATCAGAACAAAACTACTTCTGGTTCTTAATGTCTCACATAACTATAACTACTCTAAACTCTCCTCTAAAAATCTCAAGATGGGAGTGTTCATAAATATATTCCACAACTACTGAAAAGTCTATAGGAACTTCCCTTTTCATACAAAAGACTGCCCCTTTTGGGTCAAACTTTTCATGGGGAATGATATCTTGGAGAAATAGGGTACAAATCTATAGTAATAGACATCCAACCCACATAATCTTTGTACCTCCATCACACTTTTGGGTTTCTCACAAGGTGGCATTGCATTGACCTTCGCTGGGTTCACTACTACTTCATTTTCTTGGATAACATGTCCATGAATTAGGACCACCAGAATCTAGACCTAGAACATCAAGAACATCACATAAAGCATGTGCTATTGGAGTGAATATAAAACTATCATTATGTTTATCGTGTGCCCCTCCTCAGATGATGAGTACACAATGATGTATTAAATGTAAACTACCATGAAGTGGTCTATGAAATGATGTAATATATGGTTAGTGAGTCCCATGAACACTGAAGGGGTCTTCTTCATGCTGAAGGGAATCACTATGTAATCATAGTTACCATGTCCACATATGAATGTGATTTTTGGTATATCTATATCCCGTACTAGTAGCTAGTTATAGCTTGACCTCAAGTCAAACTTTCAGATACCCCAAGCCCCTCTCAAAATTTCAAAGAGATAATTATTCCTCAGTTGTGGATACTGGTTCTTCCTAGTAACCTGGTTCACGCACCTTTAGTACACAAAAAACCTCATGAACTAGTTTACCTTCTTGGAAGAAAACATTGGGGCTGCCTAGGGTGAAACAATGGGTCTAACAAATCCCTTCCACTTTATGTCCTCTAACTTCGCCCTTAGACCGAAATGCTCTATGGGAGAAATTTGATATAGTGGAATAGATATCAATTATGTCCCATAATGTATATAAATGAATATGTTTTTCTTTTGATGGTGATGTTACACAGAATAATACCAAGGAAGTTGCCCTCATACCCCACCACAACTATTAGAAAATGGAAACTCACAACATACAATGCACTAAGGGTTAGGCCATCCAAATGATGGGAAATCGGATGCGACATCCTATGAATGATTATATCAAATTCTTTCTAGATTTCCATTTCATTGAAAAAGGAGATCCTAGATCCTTACCCTTAGACACACCAAACATATTGCATAAATTAATCAATATGGGCATAAATTTTAGATAACCTGCAAATACAAAGGATGATTTCATAATGCATTGACATTGATACAAAGAGATCCTAATAGATACACTCACCTCTAAGAGTTACATCACACTTTTGGCACAAATGAGTGCTCATTTATTCTTATCAAATAAGAGTCTCTATGCTTAAAGATTGCACAAAGGGATCGACCAGAATCTTTATGTCTCGTACAAGGTATGTTGAACGAAATGAATGACTAGAACCTATTCCTATAGTTACTATAGATAAGGTAGAAAAGACAAAAAAAACACATCTAAAATAATTATTAGATGCTATAGGTTTGTAAGATTAAACCACCTATAGCTTTCCCTTCCACTGTCCTCTAGCTCCCTCAGTCTGATGTAGACCAAATATGGGTGGTGGTGGTAACATCTCAAAGTGTCTACCACAATCTGCTGCTCTCCCAAGTCCTCTTCTACATCTTCCACCTTATGAACCTACAATATCATACCTCTACATCTCTCTCAATATACCATCTATTGTCTCTATATAAGTTGTATGGAAGGTTGGACAATATCGGGTGAGATGTCCCCTACCATCACATGAGTAGCAACACCTCTCTCGAGGATGGTTGGGCCCATTCTAATATCCTAGAGCTAGAGATCCTCTGTCCTGGAACAACCTATTGAAATAACAAGCATGTCCAGGTGCCTGATATTGAATTTTTATCCCTAATTCCAATGTGTCAATTCCTTTATTCCTACTACTTGAAACAAATGACTGTATCTACTAATCGAAGAAACACTATATCACCAAATCTAGCTCTTCCATCTTAGAAAAGTTAATAATGCAAATAAGAATAAAACATGATTAAATTTCTACACATAAACTCTGCTAAAATTTATGATCCCTACATTACAATTCACAATCCATATCCTTCAAGTGCTAGGATATGCTGTGAAAACTCAATGAATACTCGGCTAGTGTCATAATTCCCTGCTTGAGTTTTAGAATCTTTTGGATACATATAGCCCTCAGCCTATCTTGTGATCACTCCTCTATTAAGTGATGGTAAATATTTTTCGATGTTAGAGTCCCATCATTGTATGAATAGGTTACTAAACCCCATAATCACCCTACAGGTCCATATATAATGATATTCACTAGGACCACCATCTGATTTTCTGGTGTCATGAATTGATGTTATACTTGCATCACTGCCTCATGTCTATCCTCATCCGCATGTGGGTCAGGATCACCTATAAATATAATGGGTCTCTATCACTGAAACTCATGGAACATATTGATCATGAAAACCTCATCTTCTAGTTTATGTGTACCATAATGTTCTCTATAGGTGGTGGAATAGCTAGTGCACTACACAAGGGTAACATTTTGAGTACTACTCCATGTATAAATGTGTCATCAATGATGGGATCAACCTCAGGATAATTATGTTGAATCATACCCGATATACATCATGGGGATTCCTAAAATAAACAAGATGTACAATGGTCAATGAATATATCTAGAGAGAAGACTAATGAAGGACATGGAATCCAAAACCCATTCCTATAGGATGCATGTACCATTGTTTTCCATGCAACCAATGTTCTCATGTACCATGTTAAAAATCAGGTTATCATATTCCTTGTATATGGACACATCAGTTTTCATACCAACACTGGAGTCCTTGAGCTGAAATCCCATCTCGAAACACTTAACGCAATTTTCCCAAACCAATATTATAGACATTGATCCTAAATTACAAATGACCACTCTTATACCACTCTAGCATGACCCGTCCCAGTGGGGCTCATGCCATATATTGCCAAGCCTGAATCTAGAAGACTAGGTAAGGTAATTAGTGGAGAGAAGGAACATCACAAACATGGGAGGCCTAAGAATATGTACATGTTCATACACAAAAATCTCTATGCCTATGCAATGAAGAAATGTAAAAACAACTAAACAGCCATGCATACATACATCTAAATCACACAACTAGAGTATTTTAAGATGAAATGGAAAGAAAAAATTTCTAAATAAAATATCACCACAAAATGGATTTAACACAATTCCAAACAAAAATGAAATTGAATGTGCTATCAGAATACCACCATGACACACCTTGTTCTATCCATTCTCACTAAGCACCACATAGTCCTTTTCTGTGAAGGTATTTTCTAAAAGTTTTATCATCTTCATAAGAAAGAACATGTACAGGAAAATCCAGTGTAAGGGTGAGTATAGAAATTCACAGTAGGACTCCCCAAAACAACAAATCATAAAAATAAAGAAAGAAAATCAGATCTACATAGTTGTACGTCTACAATACATATAACAATAACATCAAGATATATTAAAAAAAGGCACACTGTCTAAATGAACATCACAAACATAGTGTACCTTCCTAGGATTCTAGATTGAGGATTTCACAAGAACTCATCTGTGAGAAATAAATCCTGATTCTAATACCATTGAGGATTTCAATTTGAGGGGTATTACTCCTCAGATATCTCAATAAGAATTATACACAAGTAGTCTGAAGAGAATAGGATACACATATGAGTATCACTCCCAAGGGCATTGGGTGATAAAAACGACTCACTATATATTTAATTTCTATGTATAAGATCAGTTCTTGAGTTTTTTTGCTCACGGTGATACCATGAAAACCAAATAGGGCACAAAAATGAATATAGGATCTCCCGCCAGTCCTATTGAAGGGAATATTACAACTCTATCTAAGAATTCCTACCGAAGGGATCATAATCATAGGAGTATGAGATGATTCAATACTAACCCTCCCTGAAAGGATAAAGAAAACATATCCTAACAATAAATTTCCATGATATAGAAGACAATGACTCTGAGCTAGGTATACAAAATCACATGATATGTATAGGTTGCACACCATGTCCATTGACTATGGTTCCTACCCATGTATCAAGCCCATGCCTCAAGAGGAGTCCATGTAGAATTACAAGGCATGTAGGTTGGTTGTGTACATGGTCCATATCGTGTCTCTATAGGGCAGTACATGACATATAGGTTTCTTGTGTACTCGACCATGTATCTATGTATTATCTGAGGTACACAAAGAGTCACATGGGAGGTACCACATGTCATGTGATAGGGGACACATGCCGTGTGATTTTTTACATTCTCTGGAAACCTATCCTCCATAGGGGGTGGGGGGTACACACCATTTAGATCTATATTACATTCCATGTAGTGGGTTTTTTTTCTAGAATTCTAGAACTAGTTCATAACATATCATTCCTTCCTCTTTATTTGAACTGGTGATCACATTGGCTAAAAAATAAATATCAAGCCTCATTGAGTCATTCCATTACTAAATGAGTAAGTTTCAGGCATTCGATCCGATCAGAAAATTTTATCTTATTTATTCTATATTGTGCGCCAATGTACTCAAAAATGAAGTATCTATTTCATCGGATTCACTTTCATCTCCAATGACACACCACCGTCACATTGTACCAATCCCAGATCTATGATTTCAAATCATTTCATGATGAAATGGGTTTTCAATGATTGATTGACGATGACATGTCGAAGCATGGGTCAAATGAAGAACACCCACAGTGAATAATGAACTGAGAGAGAAGTTAAAAAGAACAAATGAGAGAGACGAACCATGATCAATGTTTTTTTCTATCTCAATTCTTATCAATGATATTGAAAATGAATAAATCATCAATTAAAATCAATTATCTTGAAATAACCCTGAAACAAACCCATCCTATAAATATGAATGATCCACAGATCATTCTATTGTTCGATTAATCAGTTCTCATAATAGGAATAATGAATGATGAAAGAAAAAATATATAACAAATGCCATACCTTGAGTTGGATAAATCACTAATGAAGAATAATGTGATGTTTTCATTGTTGGTGGGATCCAATGATTTTGTTGTGCGTTATTTTTGAATCCACGATCTAGTCACCATTCAAACGAGAGTGGTCCTCCACTGCTACCTCCAAAGGATCTCCAATGGTTACATTATCATGAGACTAAACATGGGATTTATCCATAATTATCTATTTAAATAAATCTTAATCACAACATAAATAATTATAAATAAAATAATTTATCTAATTTTGTAAATCATTTCCCTGCTCGTGATGTATTTTCTAAAAATTACATACACCGACCAGTGATAAGTCATGACTACGATAAACAAAAGATTCTAAACCCATTAGATCCCATGGATTTATAATATAGGCTATAGAAACATCGGGCCTCAGAATCGTATGACATCAAAGCAGATAGTCTCAAAAATATTCCAAACAATATACAATAACATTACATGGAAAATATGAATCATTACGTACCTTCACAACAATTCATTTTATAATCACCACTTAGATTACGTTAGATGCCATTGGAAGTCACCTAACATGTGTATCTCACACCCATTTTGGAATTAAAATTGGTACCTATACTAAACTCATGAATATAGGTTAATACATTGATTATTCTTCTATATATTTTTCATCATGGAATGTGACTGGACATGGGAGCTTAAGAGCATTAATTTAGCATGTACTCAATCTACCTCCTAGAGATGGAGTCTTCAAGATAATTATCTTTCTTTTTTTATCCCTATTCTATGTATGTCAATATACAATGTTGATAACTTTTATTTATGACATAGATTATTCATGCGTTAACGGTTATTTGGCTCTAGAATGGTATCAATTTATTATTATTATCTTCCACTTCGTATTCAATGTATTTATTCTTCTACTATATTTTATCAATGATCTAGTGGGTAATGTTTCCCATATGTACCTCTATTAAAACCCTAATTATTGTCAAAAGACTATGGGGTATGGGGTTGCATGCTTGAGGCCATGAGACAGACCAGTACTTGTCATCATTTTATTCCCCCTCAAAATCCAAAATCATACAGTCATATTTTCATGGAAATTTGGGAATGTAATAACGTATTCATTTTTAATATATAGGAATTAAACCCAATCCAATATTACAGATAGAATAAATAGTATGACTGTATGTGCATGTTCTCTATTTAAAAAATGATATTTTATTGGAAAACATGCATCACATTATCAAAATTAAGATACCATGCCTAAATTGTAATGATCATTTAGAAAAATAATCAGTTATTCATTTTTAAAATATATTATTTAGCCACATGTCAATCTACTATGTTCTGCGGATTAGATCATTGAAATTGGATCTTTTCAATTTAAAACATGAATTTTAGCAAAAAAATGTGTTTTGTAGTCAAAATCATGCAAACAAGATGGGACTTAAATGATATTTTAAATCAATTATTAGTTATTCATTTGTTTCATTTATGAAGATACTTAATATCAGTCCAACATGATATATTCCTAGTCTGACTAAAATATCCTGTTATCAATTTAAAAGTGACATTTATATAAAAATGTGCATCAAATAGAAAAATTTGAGTTAATATGCTCTTATTTTCATAATTCAAACGGAAAATTATACATGTTTAATTTTTTTTTCATATAATAACAATCCTAAAGTCAATATGATGAAATACATGGTATATATTAAGGAATGTGTGTGTTTCTAGTTTTAATGGGACATTTTAGTTCCAAACTCACAATAGAAACCCATAACTAAGTAAATAACATCAGAATGTCATTATACGTTATGAAAACAATAAATAATTTATTTTCAGATTTATTAAATTAATCTCACATATTGTTCAAAACACGATGTGGCTAGTATGAATGAGAGTTCATGTTTTTTTTTCAAATATGATATTGAACATCAAAATGTGAATCACAGAGTAAAAATTAAGAAAAACCACATGAATAGAATTCGTAAATTATTAGAATTATACTTTATCATTTGTGATATACATGAAAAAATTTCATGTCAATATGAAATGTAGTTTGGCCTGTAAAACCCAAAGTACTTGTTTTCAATTTGAAAGTTTCTTTTTTTGTCAAAACATGTCTCAGATTTTCACAATTGGTAAAACACAAATCAATTATAACGATACTTTATTAAAATTATCCATTATTAGCTTTTGAACTATAGGAATTATCTACATGTAAAAATGATGCACGGGGTGGCCATTATGATTGAATGTGTGTGCGTTCAATTTAAAACTTTCATTTTTATTCAAAACATGTGGTATGTAGTAAAAATAGGGACTACATTCGTAGGTTTTCCCAATAATTTATTAAAATTATAAATGACTTATTTATAACCTATATTTATTGATTTCATGTCAATCCAACACCTAATATTACCTGTATAACTAAATGTGTGTGATTTATATTTAAAACTAGAATATTAGTTCAAAACAAGTTTGACATAGTCAAAATAGGTCAAACAACCTTATACTGTCAGGATACATTATAACATAAATTTTTTTGACACGTAGTAATTATCCTCATGTAAATAAGATTGGTTTTTTGAACAATATGACTAAGTGTGTGTGTTTTTAATTTAAAACTAACATTTTAGTTCTGAACATGTTTCACTTACTCAAAATTGTGAAAATTATTTTGTAATATCATATTATTGTAATATGTTATATTTTTGAATCATATGATCCTAAATTATTTATTTATTAGGTTATTTTACTTATGTTTTCATTTTTATATGTTATTTATTTATTTATTATTATATCATATTATTGTTTTATTTATTTAATTATAATTTTAATAAAATATTCATTGCATTTTTTATAGGTACATGATTCTTTTATTTGAGGATGGGTTGATCCTTTGAGTTGTTCACCATCAAGGTGTACAATTTTTTAGTTGGTTGAAAATTATAAATGATTGTAATGAATTGTATAAACCAAGAAAAATTTAATGTATTAGAATGTTTGTCAAATAAATTCACTTACATTGCCAATTTACTATAAATAATTATAATGAAAATTTATTTTTAATCATAATTTCTTTCTATTTTTTAGTTATTGGATGATATAATGTACTATTCAAGTAGTAGAACATGTACATTAATAAGAAGGACATTCATTATCACTAGAGTTAGTACTGATAAAATTAGTTTTTATCAGCAATAGTTGTACATTGAAAAAATTTGTTTTTATCATCATTAAAAGTCATGCTGAAAAAATATCTCTTTTATCAAAACATACTATAGTACTATAAAATATTTCATTTATGGGAACTTTTTAAGTAAAGATAAATATTGATGTTCTCATCATTTTTCCAAATTATAACCTATAAGAACCTGGGTTTTGTGCCTATAAGACTTTGAAATTTTCTTAATGTTATTCTAGAGAAGGGAGTTTAGACGATGTGTGATTCTGAGCCCCGGTGCAGCCAAAAATAAATTTTAAGTGTGTTCACACTGGACATACCAAATAAACAGAATAACACCTAAATAGTTTCTCGGATGGGAAAACTGTAGGCACCGTTGAGTCCAGAACGTGTCATTTACCCTATGAGGGGTGTAACTTTCACGGGTGCGGCACTCATTTAGAAAACGCCACCAGGGGTATTTTCGTAATTTGGTGGCCCCAGGCGTGTAATCTATAACTTATGAATGGTGGCTTGGATTAAAATTCAAAGACCGCCATTGCGCTCAGAATGTGGATTTTACCTTAGGGGCTACTTAACCCCGTCCCTACTGAATGTTCGGGTATGGGGTCTATGAACGGGGGGTTTAAGTATTTTCTATATAACACACCACCCGACCCTCTTCTCCCCCTTGTTCTTCCCCTTGGCACAAGTTTTTTTCAACAAGGGAGAACCTCTTTCAAGCCTCCCTCTCCCTGTCCAAGGTGGGTGGCGTCTCCGACGTATCGTTGGTGAAGTGTCCGGCTACGCCCAGCGAGGTAGGCTCGTACATTTTAAATTTTAATTGCAACAACCCCCTTAAAATGAAATTATTTGAATCTAAATGATGTTCAATTGTCGAGTGAATCTCATAGTTGTGTAGGGCTCAATTTTATCTTCCCAAAGATCCGTTTGGATCGAATTTTCGAGTCCCAGGGTGTCCGGGGTGACCCTAGGAAGTTTTTTGGCCATTTTCTCCTTTTTTTCTGGGGGTTCCAGGGGTAGTCTCGTGGTCGGTGCAGCGGTTTGGTTGGATTCCAGTGGTGGAATCGGTTTTCGAGTCGGTGGGGTGGTGGCGGGCTCCTCAGCGCAGTTGTGGGCTCCTCAGCGGCGGCGGCTTCGCATGGAACGATGAGCACCCGACGGCTGGCAAGGTCGACGATGATAGTGGACCGCGGGTCACGGTGAGTAACCCTATAAGCGAAATGCGACCCTCTTTCGGCAGGTCTCCACGTGGACCAGTGACCGGCCACAAGGGCCAATGAACTCAGTGGACCGCGGGTGCATGGTCGCGCCGCGCGTTGGAGCTGCGGGCCGACACGGGCCGGTCCAGCACAAGGTGGTTCGTCCCCTCGACATCGAACACCCATAACATCCACTACGGGTGTCCGTTTTGCGTTCCGTCTATGGCAGTGCAAACCTCAGATCAAGACAGTTATTTTTTATATGGTCTAGGCGATTTTTAATTCCTGAGACGAGGGCTCGGAGACGTGGCACGCTTGTTAAGTATTTTGTCTGGATTCTTCCTTCAGATAGCGCGAACACATCCAGAGTCCATTTAATGCACCGCCAGCATCATTGTGACCCTGTCATAGAGACGATGGGGCCCAGGGTGGTTTTATCCATTGAAGTCATAGTTGAGGCGTGGGCCCCACGGGTTGTCTTTTATGTTTTGAGCAGCATTTTGAAAATTTTTCATCAAATGTCTGTTTGGGGTGAATGAATAGTCATTTCAGCATGTTTTTACGAGAGCATTGCGATAATGCAATTCACCAGACCTATTTGGAGACCGAGGTGTGGGACCCACGCGACGCCGTACGGGCGTAAAATGATGTTGAGTAACTTTTTCATCAGGAGTCAGTTTTTAGTGAGTAAAAAGTCTATCTCCCATGTTTTTTCTGTGAGGATTACAACTGTGTAATCTTTTCGGGTGAGCTGAGCCTCTTAAGAGATCTCATTAAATGTGGAGACATTAAAGGAAATTTTTCAGAAGTTTCTTTGAAGCACTCTGACCCAACGCACGATCACGATGTTAGCGACACCCAGTGATTGCGCGGGCATCGCAGAGTTATCGGACCAGTTCCGGGTTTACCCTCCAGCAGGGCTGGGTAGTGGGTAACCCGTTGACCTTATGGTTTACCCTCCACTGGGGCTAGGATGTGGGTTACCCATTGAATTTAGGGTTTACCCTCCAGTTGGGCTGGGCAGTGGGTAACTCGATTATCTTTTAGGGTTTACCCTCCAGCAGGGCTTGGCAATGGGTTACCCAATGACCTTTTGGGGTTTACCCTCCAGTTGGGCTAGGAAGTGGGTTACCTGAAGACTTCTTTCAGACTTTTCCCCTTTCAATGAGGCTAGTTAGTGGTTTTTCTCCATGGTTATCGGAGTGGGACTTTTGGTGGTACGGTTTAGTGATGAGGAAGCTTTGACATGCGGGACTGTTTGACATTAGTGATAGGAACCCTTAGAACTGTTAGATACTTATCCTGGGCTGATCTTGGAGATGGAGATCTCTTTAGACACTCGTTCGAGTTTCTTATTGAGCATATATATATATAAACCCTACTTTTTTTCCTACTCCTGGGGTTTAGTTACTCTCCTTCCAAGTGGGGAGAAGACAAGTGGGGTTCGCCACGTGCTCTCCGTGTCTAGTTCCCCTTGGTTGGATGATTCTACTCTCTTTATTCATTGCAGAGGAGCATCATTATATTTACTATACTCTTTCACTGTTCCTTTTTATGTCTACTTCTCACCATTTTGGAACATCCTTTTTTGCCCCCTCGAGCTTTTGGGGCATCCAAATGTGTATCCTTAAACTCACCCTTACTTGGGCTTTACGTGTACTTGGTGTGCCCTTGTAGACGACGGACAGGTCGATCGAGACAACGGAGGAGCGTAGAGGACACAGGAGCATGGGCTGCATTCAGTGGTCATATTAGGTCATTTAAGTGGGAGACCCACTGTTGTTTACTTTCGTTTACCTGTTTCCAGGTTGTGGAACCTTTATTGTTGGGAGCATGTATTCCCCTTTTTCTGATCAGTATCTATCAGTACTTTTTAGCACTTTACATTTCCTATTTAGAGGATGATGCATGACTGTGGTTGGGTTATTGTTTTTTTCATTTCGTTTCCTTTTTTACGCTTCAATTCTGCATTGACTGGGATGTTTGTGTCTACAGTTACATAGGCCAAGGCCTCCCTGAGATTGTTATGACTTCGGCGCTTGTCACCCACCCCTGGCCTATGATGTTGGGCTTGGGGTAGTTGTGGCTCGAGACCAATAGGGTCGGGTAGTGACAAAGTGGTATCAAACATGGTTTGTTCCTTGGGGTGTTGTTTGGACATCCCTATAAAGGAATTGGCTGGGATTTAGGTCAATAGTGTAGACGTGTCCTGAGAACGGCTCTTAGGCTAGGGAGTCCAGTGAAGGTATGGGCGGCCGACGTATCCATTCACCAGGACCCTGATAACCCGCTTGTCGACTCGACACGTTGATACACTTGTTGTAGGGAAATTTGGAACATGCATCCAGTAGGATTGCATCTTTGACTGTACATTTTGGGTCCGCTCCCCATTGTTATTACTGATATATATAAATATATATAAGCTCATCCGATCACGATAATCCTTGATAATTTTTAAGATGCCCCTACTACTGCAGCCAGCCAGGTTACCCTCTCTAGTTCACGATGACGACCTGAAGAGCAACGAGGTTTCAGTTCAGGGACCCTCACATGATCCACTTCTACCCAGTTCTTCAGTAGTAGGCCCTACAACTAAAGAGTGGCAGTTAGTACCAACAGCACAGGCTGATGTTGAGCGCAAACTGAGTGCGCTCCGAGACTTTTAGTGTTAGCGACTGCAGATGTTTCATGGATACCCAGATCCCCCGGTAGCGGATGTCTGGCTGGAGTCTATGGACTAACTTTTCAAGCTGGTATAGACACCATCAGACTAGATGGTAGATCTAGCTACTGGCCTTTTCAATGGGATTACCCAGCATTACTGGGGGTTGGTTAGGCAGACCCACGATGAGTTGTCTCTCATGTGGGATAGCTTCCAGCAGCTCTTACAGGAGGAGTAATTACCCTCTTTTTTACACTTTTTGTTGATTCAAGAGCTTCTATATATGAAGTAGGGGGGATGATCATGGCTCAGTACTCATCCCAGTTTACTAATATGACATGTTACTCGCAAGATATGATCCACGATAGTTACTTCCAGACACGGGAGTTTGAGCAGGGTCTCTGCAGGGAGATCCATGCTAGTGTAGTGCCTCTGTGCATACCTACTTATGTCGGGGTTCTAGAGAGGGCACTCGTGATATAGATATTCTTGGATTGGGGAATCCAGTTGACAGGGCCTAGTAGTGGCCACATCAGAGGAGAGTCCTCGGTGACAGGCAGACGACAGAGAGCAAAGCCTCGGTTGAGGAGGCCCTTCCATGAGCAGATATATGGGAAGGTTCATACACCATAGTGGCACCGGGGATCCCCAGGGTAGGTAGGAGAGATACAGTGATATGCCTATGACGGATGGGGTCACCTAGTATAAGACTGGCTGACCAGGCATAGTGAGTAGCCGTGGCAGGCAGAGGGTGCACCGCAGCGGCAGAGGCAGCACCGTGATCAGGGATCCCCCTGGAGAGGAGAGGGTGGTCCTCAGGGAGGGAGCGTAGGCAGAGCAGCCTGACCTGGATGTTTAGGACAAAGTTTCAAGGTATTTCCATTTCCCCAACCTAGCGGCCCATGCCGGGCTCAGGGAGCTGGCGGTAGGGTTCGCGGGAAGCTTCATGCTATTGGTGTTTGTGACCCCCAGCACATGAGATGGTCTGTGGTACACTTTGTGTTTACTCTATGCTTGCTTCTATACTAGTAGACACATGCTCTAACCACTCCTTTATATCACTACTTTTGGTACGGGAGTTGGAGCCTCCAGTAGAGGTGCTGAAACCTTCACTGAGCCTCGAGGTTCCTACGGGAAGTGCCTCTTTACTGACCATTATCTACAGATATTTCAAAATGTATTTGGGAGGATGTAATTTCATGTGGGACCTACTCTTCACCACGATGGAACCATACGATGTCATCCTAGGCATGGGTTGGCTTTCTATGGTTCCTGCCCAGATCGACTATAGTCATGGATGAGTCAGAGGCGTGTTTTCTGATGGGATCAGGTTCACCATCATTGTTGAACGAGACCATGTGGTAGAGCAGATGGGTACTCTAAGCTAGAGACCCGAACTTTTTTGCACTACTTGGTGAGCATGGATCTTAGAGTAGCAGACACTATAGGAACCTAGATCCCTAGTCTTGTAGAGGACTACATGGATGCCTTTCCCAAGGATGTCCTGGGACTACCTTCGAGGCGAGAGATGGGGTTCTGCATTGACTTGCTGTTAGGGACTGCCTCGATATCATGTGCGGCTTATCAGATGGCACCCACAGAGCTTTGGGAGATATGACTTCAGCTAGAAAACCTTCATGAGAAGGGATTCATCAAGCCCGGTGTGTCCCCCTAGGCAGCTCCAATATTGTTTCTGAAAAAGGCATATGGGAGTCTGTGGCTTTGTGTGGATTATCGTCGCCTGAATTAGGCCACGATAAATAAAAAGTACCCTTTTCCGAGGATTGATGACCTCTTCGACTAGTTGAGAGGTGCGAAGTGGTTCTCAAAAATTTATCTTCAATCTAGCTACCACCAGTTGTGGGTTTGTGAGGTTGACATTCTGAATTTGGATTTCCGTTGTCGATAAGGGAATTGAGAGTTTCTGGTGACACACTTTGGCATGATGAATACCCTCGCAATTTTCATAGCTTTGATGATCCAGATCTTCCAGCTGTACTTGGACTGGTTTGTGGTTTCTTTTATTGATGACATACTCATCTACTATGCGCCAGAGGAGGATCACATAGATCATTTGAGGATTCTCCTAGATGTACTATGAGAGCACCAGTTTTATGGGAAACTCTCGAAGTGTCATTTAAGGACTCATGAGGTTCACTTTCTAGGGAATGTCATTTCGGAGCAGGGATTGGCCGTAGATCCTGCAGTGATTGGGGCAGTTCTTTCTTGGGATCCACCCATGAATGCATCATAGTTGCGGAGCTTCCTTGGTTTGGCATGGTACTGCATGAGGTTTGTGGAAGATTTCACCAGGAATGTTTCCCCTTTGACCGCATTAATGCGGAAGGGATGACTGTTCACCTGGAATGATCAGTGCAAGAAGGCCGTCGAGGAGTTGAGAAAGAGGTTGACTAGTTCTCTAGTGATGAGGCTTCCAGAGGAGGGTGTTGAGTTTGTAGTGTACTACGACAATTTAGGAGCTGGACTCGGGTGCGTGCTAATGAAGTAGCGGATAGTGATTACATATGGACTAAGGGAGTTGAGGCCCCATTAGAAGAATTATGCAGATCATGATTTGGAGGTGGCATTAGTGGTGTTCGCCTTGAGTTTATGGAGAAACTACCTTCTAGGTGAGCGTTTTGTGGTCTACATAGACCACCAGATCCTCAAGTATATCTTCACTCAAAGGGATCAGAATCTGAGGTACATGTGTTGGCTGGAGTTTCTTCAAAGACTATGATTTTGAGATATTCTAAACTCCCGGGAAGGGAAACGTAGTAGCAGATGCTCTTAGCAGGAAGTCCTTGGCATGGTTAGTATGAGAAGCATAAGAGTAGTTGGATTCCCTATGGCTGACCTAGGCAAAGCAGAAGGGTATGACTTTTCTGCAGCCGATGGTGTTGACTCCTTCGCTCCTTGAGGATGTGAGAGAGTCGCAGTTGGGGGATGTCGACAGTGGGGTATTGCATGATCATATATCCACGGGTGACACACCCGATGTGTATTCTGAAGGTGATAATCACGAGATCCTATTCCAAGGGCGAGCTGTAGTACCAGTGGAGATGCGGGAGGAGGTGATGCAGGAGTTCCACACTTCTCCCTTGGTTGTACATCCCGGTGTGGGGAAGATGTACAGAGACCTTCAGTGGTAGTTTTGCTGGTCGAGGAGGAAGCGACATGTAGATGAGTTCTTTTATTGGTGCCTTAGATGTCAGCAGGTGAAGGAAGAGCATCATGTTCCGATAGGGTTGTTGTATCCCTTTGATATCCCAAAGTTGAAGTGGGATGGCATATCAACGGACTTCGTCACAGGGCTCCCACACACAACAAAGGGCCACGATTCCATTTTTGTGAGAGTGGACTGACTCACAAAGTTGGCACACTTCCTTACCATCTGGGAGCATACCTCGGTGGAGAGTCCGGGGCGGCTATATGTTCAGGAGATCGTCCACCTTCATGGAGTACCCTCAACAATCGTCTTCGAACGTGACACGCTGTTTACGTCGCGATTTTGGTGAGGCCTGCAGGAGGCATTTGGGACCCAGCTGCGGATGAGTATATCTTTTAACCCCCAGATGGACGGGCAGTCTGAGCGCACTATCCAGGTGTTGGAAGATATGCATAGGGCCTGTGTGTAAGACATTGGCCTGAGGAGGGAGGATCACCTACCCTTGGTGGAGTTTGCGTAAAACAACAGTTACCACTCTACTATCGACATGGAATCTTTTGAGGCCCTCTACGAGAGACCCTGCAGTTCACCGTTGTGCTAGAAAGTGGTCTGGGAGACCTCCCTTGTGGGCCTAGAGTTGGTGTAGGTGACAACGGAGAAGTTTCAAGTCATTCGGGAGTAGATGAGGATGGCTCATAGCCGATAGAAGTCCTATATAGATTGTCATTGCAGGACTTTGGAGATTGAGAAGGGGGACCACGTCTTTTTGAGATTCCCTCTACAATGAAGTACATAGAGGTTCAGCCGGGGTGGCAAGCTATCCCTGAGGTTCATCAGACCCTTTGAGATCGTGCACATGGTCAGTGAAGTGGCCTACCATGTTTCTCTACCCCCACAGCAGGAGAGGGTGCATGATGTCATCCACGTGTCATAGATGAGGAAATACGTGCATGACCCCATGCACATTTTCAATTGGGGAGAGCTGAAAATCGAGGATGAATCCACCTTTGCGGAACACCTGATGCAGATTGAGTACTAGCATGAGCGGACACTGTGTGGAAGGACCATTCTTTTGGTTCATGTGTTGTGGCAGCAAGAGAGAGTGTAGGAGAGGACCTGGTAACGAGAGAGCTAGACTAGGGCTCAGTATCCCGAGATATTTTGGTAGTTTTGTTTTTTAGGGAAGAAAAACTTGAACGAGATAATGATATAAGTACCCATGTTTTGAGATTATAAGACATTGAATTTTTTTAACATTATTACAGAGCAGGGCATTCAGACGATGTGTAATTCTGAGCCCTAGTGCGGCCAGAATTAAATTCTATGTGTGTTCACACTTGACATGCCAAATAAAAAGAATAACTCCAAAACGGTTTCTCATATGGGAAAACTGAGGGCACCGTTGTGTTTGAAATGTGCCATTTACCCAAGGAGGGGTGTTACATTCACGGGTATGACCCTTTTGTGGAAAACGCCACTAGGGGCACTTTTGTAATTTGGAGGCCCCTGGCGTCTACTCTGTAACTTTTTAATGGAGGCTCGGATTTAAATTCCAAGACCGTAGTTTCACTCAGAATGTGGATTTTACCATAGGAGAAGCTTAACCTCGACCCCGCGAAATGTTCGAGTATGGGGCCTACGGGCGGAGGGGATTAAGTGTTTTCTATTTAAACACACCAACCCCACCTTCTTATCCCTCTTGTTCTTCCCCTTGGAGAAAGTTATTCCCAACAAGGGAGAACCTATTTCAAGCCTCTCTCTCCCTCTCCAACGTGGGTGGCGGCTCTGGCGGATCATTGTTGAAGCGTCTGGCAACGCCCAGCGAGGTAGGCTCATACATTTCAAATTTTAATTCCCGCAACCCCCTTCAAATGAAATTATTTTCATCGAAATGATGTTTGATCATCGATCAAAGCCCATAGTTGCATATCTCTTGATTTTATCTTCGAAAAGATTTTTTCAGATCGGGTTATCAAGTCCAGGGGTGTCCGGGGTGACCCCGGGAAGTTTTCCAGTCATTTTCTCCTTTTTTTTTGTCGGTTCTAGGGGCGGTTCGGTGGTCGGCGCATTGATCTGGTGGGCTTCCAGCCATGCCGTAGTTTCTGGGATGGAAAAAAGGTAGAGGAATCAAACGCACAATGGCGGGCTCCTCAGCACGATGGTGAGATCCTATGTGGCGACGACCTCGTGCGGTGTGGCGGGCTCCAGGCGGCGGGCGAGGTCGACGACAAGGGTGGAGCAAGGGTCACAGCGAGTGAACACATGTGGTAACTGAGACCCGCCTTTGGCGGGTCTCCCTGCGGACCAGCGACCGACCATGTGGGCTAGTTATTGTAGTGGAATGTGTGTCCGTGTTCAGGCTGTGCGGCTGAGCCGTGGCCTGGCACTGCGAGCCGGGCCAGCCGGTGCGGGCCGATCCAGCCCAAGGGGTTTTGTCCCCTCGAATTCGGACACCCGTAACTTCCACTAACGGTGTTGGTTTTGTGTTCTATCGGTGATAGTGAAGACCTCATCTTGAGATTGAGATTTGGAGATAGTCTCATGGATTTTTAATTCCTAAGAGGAGAGATCGGTGACATGGAAAGCTCGTTAAGTACTACACCGACATTCTTCTTTCGGACGGTGCGAACACATCCAGAGTCCATTTAAGGCATCTCTACCGGCGTTTTGACCCTGGTGCTGAGAAAAAGTGTACTAGGGTGGTTTCAGGCATTGAAGCCGGAGTTGAGGCATGGTCCCCATGGGCCTTGTTTTAAGATGTGAGCTGCATTTTGTGACTTTTTAATCCGATGTCCATTCGTGGGGAATGAGTTGTCATTTTGGCGTGTTTTTCTGAGAGAATCGAGATGGAGTGGTTCGCCCGAACTCTTTTGGGACTGAGGTGTGGGCCCCACAATATGTCGTATTGGAAAAAAGAGGCATTAAGTATCTTTTTCGTCTGCAGTTTGTTTTTATCGAGTTAGTAGTGTACCCCACATGTTTTTTCACAAGGATTACAATGGTGTAATCTGTTCGCATGAGCTAATCCTCTTTCAAGATCTCATTAAATGTGAAAAATGAATGGATGTTGGTCGGAGGTTTCTTTGATGCACTCCAACCCAACGCATGACCATGATGTTAGTGACACCCAGTGATGGCATGTGCAGCACAGAGTTATCAGACCAGTTATGGGTTTACCCTCCAAAAGGGTTGGGCAGTGGGTTATCTATTGACTTTAGGGTTTACCCTCCAGCAGGGCTGGAAAGTGGGTTATTCATTGACTTTTGGGTTTACCCTATAGTTAGGCTGGGTAGTGGGATACTCGACGATCTTTTAGGGTTTATCCTCCAGCAGGGCTGGGCAGTGGGTCACCCGACGACCTTTTGGGGTTTACCCTGCAGTTGGGCAGGGCAGTGGGTTACCCGATGACTTTTTTAAGACTCCTCCCCTTTCTACGAGGCTAGTCACCATTTTTTCTCCATGGTTACTAGAGCAGGAATTTTCGGTGCTATGGTTTAGTGGTGATAAAGCATTGACCTTTGGGACTATTGTGCATCAGTGATGGCTACCCTTTAACAGTTGGTGACTTATCCTAGGCTGAGCTTGGGGATTGAGATCCCCTTATGCACTTGTTCATGTTTCTTTTTGAGAATATATATATATATATATAAACCCTAATTTTGTTCCCAATCACGGGGTTCAGTTACTCACATTCCAAGAGGGGAAATGACATGCGGGGTATTCCACATGCTATCAAGTCTAGTTCATCTTGTCTAGACAAGTCTACTACCTTTCTTCTGTGGGGTTGAGTTGCATTCTATTTACTGTACTCATTCATTGTTCCTTGTTCTATCTATTGCTCACCATTTTAGTACCTCTTTTTTTGCTCCCTTGAGCTTTTGGGGCATCTTACTGAGTATCATTATTCTCACCCCTACTGGGGCTTTGCCTGCACTTGGTGTGAACTTGCAGACAATAGACAGGTCGATCAGGAATACGGAGGAGTGTTGAGGACACTGGAGCTTGGACTGCATTCGGTGGTCATAGTAGGCATTTCAGGTGAGAGACTCACCAGTTGTTTAATTTAGTTTACCTGTTGATGGGTTGTTGCACCTTTCTAGTTGGGTGCGTATTTTTCCCTTTTTTATATTCAGTATCTGTCAGTACTTTTCAGCACTTTACTTTCCCAATTTAGAGGTTGATACATGACTGTGGTTGGGTTATAGTTTTTTGTCTTTTGGTTTCCTTTTTTTACTCTGCACTTCTGCATTGAGTGGGCTATGTGTGTGTGTACATGTATTCTGGCCAAGGCCTCTTGAGATTTTTATGCCCTCGGTGCATGTCTCCAGCCCCTGGCCTATAGAGGTGGGCTTGGGGTAGTTGCATCTCGAGACCAGTAGGGTCGGGTCGTGACATCACCACTTCTAGATTTCTCATAATTTTATTTTTATCATGGTTTTAATGCAAAAATATGTATTAGTTCGGCACAAAATCCATGAAATATATATAATCAGGAAAATTTAATAAACCAATTTATTGTTCTAGTTTTTTAATGATTAATAACATCAAATATTTTAAATTATATTTTCAGTGTTTTTCATGGAGTAATAATTGAGTTTTAGGCCACATAGTTTCTTAGTTTCATCTAAAGTAACTTTTATATTTTCTAACAATTTTAATGGAAATTTCAGATCCCATAGAGGTAACTAGTTCAAAGTCCAAAAGATACTATTGACTTGTTAAAGAAGAGTTTGAGACGATTGGAATCAAACTCTCTATACAATTTCTTGGGGAGAGAATTTACCTGATTGCGAGGATCATAATTTAAGACATCTTCATAGTGATATACCATGTAATCCCATGATTGCATGTATTACTCCTTGTAGTTTTATCCCTTGTTAAAGCCTCTAAATAGAATGTGATCCTCCTTTTCAATCCACTTGTCATGATCCTTAGAGGTGTCCACCAGAAGAAATATTCCCATCTTTGGGTCAAACAGTTCTTGTTTCACCTTTATCATCAGTATGTCCTCTACCATTTCTTCACCCGAGTGCATGAGTAGTTCCATGTTCCCCATAACAAAATCTTTTTGAGGGATTAACGGGGAGTCTACCTCAGGCTGAATTCCAAAAGGATTTTCTACCTCCTCTAGCTGCACATTTTCTAATTAGAGGAATATATCCCCATGCTCATCCTCAAACATCTCTTCTACATCCCCTTGAGGCATTTACAAAGTTTTCGAGGTATCCTCAATAGATGCCTTGAAAATCACTAGGGATATGATATCTTCTAAAAGATGCTTCTATTTATCATCTTCCACTATATGAGACTTTATTTCCTTGGATTTTCCACCTTTTATGGATGAATGTGTCTCTATTGGCCTAGGAAGATATGATTAGTCCTTTCATCCCCTTAAAATCTTATTCTTGGAGACAATTCAGTTCCCTAGGTCCCTATTTTCTTTGTTCCCCTTCTTCCTCCTTGGGTTGTGAAAGACTTTACTATACTCTCCTGGATCTCCTTCAGAATCTGATTCTAAGTGGCCATTGACATTTTCTACCCCTCCATAAGCACATATGCTATCAAAATGGTTATTAAGGTTGAGACATGACAAAACCCGATGATCACTATGACTGCTGCCAGTATGCCTTGGCTCCTTCCACTTTGGACCATCCTTAGAAATTCCCTCCCTAGCCATCTGCAACACACTTAGGTTTGTTACAACTCCCACCATGAACTACCAACATATAGGTGAAAACACTGGCCTTAGAATTAGAAAAACCAGATCCAATATGAGAATTTTCACTAGACTGGGGACTTCCCATATTATGCATCACTTTTTATATATTAAATATAATATTTCTCCCATGTGAAATAATTCATAAAGAATGGATTATCATCACAATGGGTATGAATATATGATAATTCAGAAGTACATTAAACCTGAAACATAATTTTTACCCTATCTATGACATAAGTTTTGATTGCATCAGATTTTTTAGAAGATTGATTTCATTGATGGGAAATATTTAAAATATATTAAATTTATTAATTAAGTTTCTATTAAACTATATAATCTATCCATTCTATATATAACTCATATTATAAGACATCTCTATTGTTATCTACATAACCCAGGAAATAACAGTGGAGCTATCCATAGTAGAGGCATTGTCTGGTGGAATCGAAATCCAGTATTGATGATAAACACATCAGTTTCTTCAAGGATTCTCCGGGAAAGAATTTTTTTCATTAAAAGAAATTATAATCATATAGGAATCTATTTTTTATTACAGTATAATCCTTTTTTTCATGATTTAGAAAAAATATATATTAATCCTTCCCATTAAATCTGTGTTTTGATAATGCGGTAGCATAAAATTTATAATATTTTCTAGAATTTATAGCTTTTAAATATTTGGACATGATTGATGTGATCTCCTCATCATTTCATCTATTTACAATAATGAGTGATTTCCAAATGAACCATTAAATCATTAGACATTAACTTTTTTATTTAATTGATTTAACCATCTATTCTACTTGTGTTCATCACCAATATTCATCTTGGATGATGGTTCATCCATTATCATAAACCCAATTTGTTGTACCATTGATCTTTGGATCCATAGATTATTGTTGTGGGTTTAACAAAATTGATTAAATCATGGAGGGGGTGATGATGATGATGTAAATCTGAGGATGGGTTGGGTGATGTAAATTTCATAATGAACAGAATAGTGATTTTGTGGGAGGCATCAAGAATGTGATTTCCATTGAAGGGATGTCTAAATTTTTCTGTTGGTGGAGATGTTAGCATGGTAAACTTATATTGCATGAGTTTTGGGTTGTAAATGTAGCATTATCAGTACAGGTAGTAATGAACAAGGATACACATTGTATTTGTGAAGGTTATATTAATTTTATGACTACTTATTAGATCCTCACTTTTTTGTTTTAGGGACTTCTATATCCATTCTATAAGAATTCATCATCAGTATTAATTTTTAAAAGTGGTTCAACCATTCTCTCATACCCAATTCTAGGAAAAATTGATATATTGTTTCATGGATTTTTTTTGATGTTTTAACATTATGGATTATGAAATGGATGGTGTTTGAGGATATTGGAGGAAATTTTTTGAATGATTTAGTTATGGGAGTTCTATGAGGTAAGGTACTTAGATGATGCATGGGGCATTAGGAAATCAATTTTTGATAAATTTTTGTCTGAATCATGAATAAAATAGTGAAATTAGCATGGTCAAAACATATTGTAGGATTATTTGTTGATAAACTCAAAGGGATTAATAAAGGTACTAAAGAATATAGAGACACATCCTATGATTGAATATTTGTTAAAATTATGAACTACATGACATATAGTTCATAAGAATAGACATCATGTGTCTCTCTAATGTGGTGTACAATTTTTCCATGGAAATTAAATTCCACATGATCATGTGAATGAGTAACATAGATTGTGATTCCTAGCTTTTATAGCTTAGTGTGTTCCTAATGTAAACATCCAAAATCCATGTGACCCACACATGACTTGTGAGTCAGACCTCACCCCATATACCCTTTGAAGTACACAACACATTAAGATTATATACATGATGAGTACTTTATAGACTAGGCCCTATATTTCCCCACTACACAAACAATGTAGTTGGGTTTAGAGATTCTTTATGAGACATCAGAACACTTCCAGACAAATGACATGGGGTGACATATTATGTACCACAACTGACACACTATATACTTTGTTTCTATAATGGAAAATTCTGTTAGATATGAATTTCAACTATATATTAAAAGGTGGGGACAATATTTCACTATTTGTGACCATGATACTCTTTATTAGTTGGTATTCATCCTTTGCGAGAGTGGGGATGGGATCCAATTACTTTGGAAATCAGAGAGAGATAGTATTTCATCCACATTGTATGGCTAGAATCCATTTTTTTAATGTTGGTATTTATCCCATCTATAGAGATCAGATAATAAAGAATGGTCAACTAGATTTAGTAATCAACCCACATTCATGGGACATGGATCCGCTAATATTTTTTGATAGAAGGGAACATAAAACATTAATGATACTTATTGCTTTAGATGGGGGAAGACAAAGTTCATTTCACTTGGTGTATGTATGGAGATTTTCCTGGATGAATTGTATCTTTCTGTTATCATATTTTTGTAATTCCTTCATTTACATCAATTTATAAATTAGATAAGATCCACTTTTAATACTTTATTTATTTGGGATTTTAGCGTGTTTTAATGTGTATTCATATACACACCCTTGCTTGGGATCCGCATGCATCTGTCTTCTCTTATGTAGGTGACATTCTATTTTAAGAATATCTTAGAGAACCCAATGTGAGTAGATTGTAATTATAATATATTTTTTTGATTGTAATAGCTTGGTCAGATTGGAGTTTTCATTCCATATCAGTATTCTACCTTATAGTCTGATTAGACATACTTTCTAGTTAATGGGCATGAATATTTTCAAATTTACATTGGATGTGTACCATTATCCTCTGTTGTTGGATGTCAGACGTCTTTATGAATTTACTATTCCAGTTGTTACATTACCATATTTATTTTCTATGTGTATAGATAATTTTGCATCTGTACATGTGAATTAAGATACTTCATCCCATACATGTGATATGAATAGTCGGTGCTAGTCACTAGCCCTTGGTGTATCGGAGGAGGTCTTGGAATGAAACACATGGCTTACTATTGGCCATATAGTTCTTGATGGGTTGGGTTATTTCAGTCTAGCTCTATACTCCATATTTGTATGTATGAATAATTCTTTTATATAACATAACCCAAAAATTATAAAAATACAATTCAATTTTTAATTATAACCACATATCCTATAAAAGTATTTACAAATGGAAATACTAGACTTTGGCCATCCCATAACATCACTACTAGACCTTCTTTGTAGTTTTGGAATTTGATTTTGCATCAAAGTATGTAATTTAGTGGTTTCAATTAGTGTAATTTTTTAAAGTTAATTTTGATATATTCTATTTTTAAATATATGTTTTAATTTTTTTTTTGGAAACAAGCCTATGTCAAAAAAACATCCAAAATGTTCCTAGAAGTTATTATGATCCTTCACACCTTCAGACTTTCTTCACCCTTAACAAATGGAATTGGGACCCTAACACCTTTTCTAGAAACTTTGGGAAAAAATTTATGGTCCATAACTCCTTTTCATATACAAAATTAATAATAAAATACTTATATATATATATATATTCATATTTAAAATATTTATTTAAACAATTTTTTTATGTATACATGCATTTATATACAAATAAACATTACTATTAAGATTATTTTAATTTATTATTAAATTTATAATATTTTTTAATATTATTTTTGTTATTATTAATTATATATATATATTTCTAATTTATTTAATATTTATCTTAAAATTTAGTTATTAACAACTTAATTAGTTACATTAATAATTATATTATTTATAACATTATTAATATTAATAATATTAACTATTAAAAATATCTAATAATAATAATATTAGCTATTAGTAATTTAATTAAAAACATATAATAATAATAAAATAATAAATAATACTTCGTAATAATATAATTAATAAAATAATATATAATAAGAATTATACCCATTATTTTTTTAAAGTGAAATTTTTTGTTTTTACGAAATAAAATCTATGACATGTAAATTAGGATATTTATTATATTTATTAAATTTTAATTTATTTTCAATTAATTTTTATATGATTTGTCGGTTTTTCAAATTTTATTTAGATTTTTTATACTTTATAATATATATAATTTCCAAAACCTTTACATGAAACATATTATAGTACAAGTAGGTGACTTCGAAAGCCTATAAGTTATAAGGTATAAATACAATATCAATATAATTTTACACAACAACTAATCAAATAGAAAATAATTTAAACTAAATAATAATTCATGCAAATAATTAATGATATTTAATTTTAATGGCATAAATTATTGTATTTTCTAAACATTAAATTTGTATTTAAAATTTTATTATCATTTATTTTATTTTCAATTATTTTTATATGTTTGTTAATGGTTCTATATTTCATTTCATTTGGGTTAAAATAATGATTATGTTCATATATTAATTATATTTTAAAAATTACATTTTCAATCTATAATATTTGTGTTATGTAAATTTATTTTAGTTTATTATACTGAAGAAATTATTATTATTTCCAAATATATTTTTGACATTTAAGAAAATATTTATGTTTTAATTAGATTGTATTAATATTTTATATTTTATAATATTCTAAGGATACCAATATTAACTTTAATAAATTTTACTCTATTTCATGTAGTCGAATAAGAAACATTTTTAAATTTAAACTATAAGTTATTTATAAATATAAATTAAAACATAAGATAAACATATAATAAATATTTTGAAATAAATTTAATTCCATCCAGATAATAAATAGACAATAATATAGATGAGACGCAAATATTATAGTTTACATTAATTAAGTCAATTAAAAACCTACAAATAAATGAGTACACTCAATGTCTACGATGAGGTCCCATCCCACAATCTAATTTGAAGCTATCCTAAATAAAATATTATACACTAATTTATTACCCTTCATGTTTTAGAGGAAGAACATGGTTTCATTAATGGGAGAAGAATTCTGGTTTCCCCTAGCCTAGCTCAAGAAATTATTGATTATATTGACAGGAGAGTGATATGGTGAAATTTGATAGTCATAATTAACATGGAAAAGGATTATGATGGTATGGAATAGTCTTTCATAATAAAACATCACAAAAAGTGTGGCTTCATAGAGTGGAATTGTGAATTATTCTTTAGGATTATCTCCTTACCGTGGTTTATTATTTATCTTATGTGTGAAAGAATCATTTTTTTCAAATAATCATGGAGTTTTAGACAAAGGGACCCAATCTCAAAATACCTTTTCATCCCGACCCAAGATTTTTATAATGGCAATATATACACGGGGTTGGAAGGTGGGTTGATTCATCATTTCAAAGGGAGGAATGTTCATTCAAGTATTTAGAATATTTTCATTGTGGATGAAAAGTTGTTTTTCATAATGGTAATGCCAATTCCATTTACTACTTCAAAAGGATTTTGAATAAGTATTCTTAAAGAGCTGGAAAACATATCAATACCAAAAAAATATTTTTTTCATTTCCAATTAGTTTTATCCCAGGAGGCCTGAGTAAATTTAAGATAAAGTCATTTATACTAGCTGAAAACATCTGATGGAATACTTGGGTGCCACATTTTAAAATTTGAGGGTTCACATTTTTCACTACGACAACATTGTTAACTAGATTTTGTTTAACATCTCATATCGGAAAAGTCACTTCATTTCCTTTGGTGGTAAAAACACTTTGTTCAACTTTGTTTTATCCTCCATCCCCATGAATGATTTTCTAATTCAAGGATTCATAAATTAATGCTAAAAAACATTGAATGTATTATTAACAAATTCATAAGGGACTCCCATCAAGATGTTATCCACCATTGGAACTGCTGGTGTAGACTATCAAGACCCATTCAAGATGGCAGTATCAATCTTATGGGTATATATGAGAGTATGTGTGGCTTTTAGGAAACCTCATCTGGTAGGCTATCTCGCCTACTTCCAAGGGGTTTACCTCCATTAAAAGGATGTGTGGGTCTTACCCCACTGATTGGGATTTAATTTATTATGGCTGACATATTTAGTGTCGTATTCAGGGTCTTATGCAGTATATTATATAAAAAACACGGTGAATTTTTGGATAATGGGATGTATAATTTTGTGGTTACTCACTTTTTCTTTCTTGGGTGATAGGTTCCTAATTTTATCTTCAAATAAGATTCTTTCCTCCCCCATTGCATTGATGCTATGTTGATTTCGGATCAGAATATAGTGTTTCCCCACATTCGACCAGTAAAGGATCGAGACCAATGTTTCATCACAATTTATTAGACATAGAATATTTCTTTTTCAACATTATGTGACATTAATTATTCTTCTCATAATATAGATTTTTTTGGGTAGTAGAATCTGGATGAAGGACATTACATATAATTTCAACTTTTTTATTTTGAGTATTTGATATAATTCCATCATCCACAACTAGAAATATTACATATAATAACATATTTATAGCCATGGTATATAATATATATATATATCCAATGTAAATCCATGGGATAAATATTATAATTGTAGTACCCTCCTCCCCTATCAATTACTCCTCCACATCCTCCAACTACTCCATCATGATTCCTCCTCCCCCATATCCCTCACAATTCCTCCCCCCATCCCCCTCATCCCCTCATGATTCATCCTCCCCCCATATTCCCTTCATCCTCTATACTTATGATTCCTCCACTCTATGACCCTCCTCCTCCAATACAATTTTCCCACCTCCCAGTAATCCTCCACCTCCTCCTCTGAAACAGCTCCAACACTAGTAGTCCATCACCTCATTGACAAGGCTTTGATGCAGTAATCCCACCTTCCCACATACATGGCTCTAACGTGGCCATGCCACCTCCTCACTAACGTTTCTCTTGCACAATAATCCCACATCTCCACCGACGCAGCCTCCACACCTCCCCATCGGTATAGATCTGACATGACCCCCCCAAATCACCACAACAATCCTCATCTGATGCTTTTGACCAAAACTTTATGTGACTCTGATATGGCCACACCACCTTCTATGGTCCTTCTCCAATTTTTTCACCCCACCTCCCTACAATCCATCTACTCCTCTTTTTCCACCCCACTTCCATGATTTATTTCACCTAAACCCTTCTCTATACTCACAATCCTCTTCTTCATGTGATTTCTCACTAACCTTATTCGATGATACTAGGTAAATATTACCTTATTTGATTTCTCATGAGAAATCCGTACCTCATACTCTTTTATTTAATTGAATCTTCATAACTATCTTGTGTTCCAATTTATGTTTTTTATAGGATTATAGGAAAGATGATGCATATTTTTTATTTTACCCCAATATTCCCCTAAAAACTAATTTATATTTTTGAATTTTTCATTCCCCAATACCATATCCCATTTAAAATATTTTTTATTCTATTATAATATGCATTTAGGTAAGAAATCGGAAATATTTATATCATGAACACACAATTTTAATAAATTCTCCCTACAAAAAATACAAATTTAGTTCATATTGTATTATTTTTGTATAATGTGATTTTTATTCTACTGATTAATTCATAAATTGTGTCATACGAATGACTTTGTTATATTGAATTTTATTATTACTTATTCTAATTTTATAATTATTTCAATACTTTTTTGATTTGAGTTAACTGTTTAATTAATTTTTATCCCGTGTTTATAGTTGCTACATTCAAGGGACAAATTATTTCAATTTGGATATCACCATCATTGATTATTCATTTTTCATAGAATTTTCATCTGAAATTAAATTAAATTCTTGAATAATGTAATGATATATTAATATATAATAGGGGTTGAGGATTGTTTTTTTCTTTACATTCATGTTATTTTTATGTTTGGTTCATTTTACATTCACCCACAGCATGTAGGACAGTAAATGAAATTCTTTTTTTATCTATTTCTATTATTTTGAAATAATTATAAAATGGCATTATTTTATTATCATACTTCAATCCCTATAAAGTTTTATAATTATTATCCTTTAATTTTTATATTTATGCATGATTACATTGATGACTAATGGTTATTTATATCTATCTTGGGACAATTAGATATAAATAATTTAAAATTTCACATTGTACATATAACATATGATATGTACTTTTACATACAAGTATGGAGATATAAAAAATCAATTATTCCACTTATTTAAATAATGAATGTTTTAAAACAAATATTTTATGTTCTTTAATTATTCAAGAAAAAATTTCCCTCATAATGTACTACGGTCAATTCATGTTGGTATATATTTTCATGCAAAAACACTATTATAATATTTGGTATATATTGAACAAGATTTGTTCACAATCAATTATTATTATCAATCTAGGAATGTATATATTGAATCCAGTGTTTCAATTATTATCTCAATATATGTCCTTTTATATCTACTATTTTTAGAAGGTATGTTCTTGATGATGTTATAATTTTAAGGAAGGTTTCTATACTTGAAAAATAATAGTTATTTCAAAATCTCTATTTTTTATTATTAATATATTAATTTATGTATGTTCCTGATAAATTACTATGAGAAATGCATGCAAGTATAAATTTTCTTAAAAAACTACTATTTTTATGTTATTTAAATATTCAGACAAGTTAGTCCTTGATAAAATAACATAATAAATCTATGATGGTATATATTTGAGAGGGTGTGTATGTTATTGTTTCAATATATTTCCATTCAAAATGATTATTTTTCATATATCCATGATTGTATGTTCTTGATAATTTTATATTGCCTAAGTGATGGATAATGCATAACACTTTCCAATAATTGTTTTCAAACATAGACTAATTATAATTTTTTAGTAAAAAATAGAACAATCAGAAACTATATTTGTATATATCATAAAAAGTGTTATCTGAACAAAATAATTTTAATATTTTGCTAATCATTTTAGTTATTTTAACCAATAGAACTAATTAACCCCAAGAACATTATTTTTTTATAGAAAAAATGGGAGATCCTGTTTATAAATACTATACCTCATCCATGATAGGTAATATTGTAGTATATCTATGAAATGTATCACCAATTGATCAAATTAATATTTTCTCCGTGTTATGGTTTTTGTGATCGGTATTCTGTGTCTACTTAGGTTCTATTTAATTGGTTGATTTTTTCATATTTGGGATTCTATGATATGTGTTTTATGGGGACATAATCTTTCAGATGATGTGATTTTCCACACAATAAGGTAATTGATTTCATAATCTCACTAAATTTTCATATTTAAACATAATTTAATAATTTTTCATAACCACATACATGTACATAGTCTTCTATTAGCATATTGGTGTTCCAAAACATCTCATAACAACATGTTAACCTATGTTATTTTGGAAAAAAACCATTAAATCATTTGAAGATTTGACATATTTTTCATGTGTCTATCATCTTTCTTTATGATAGTTAAATGTGTCATTAATACCGCAGTAGTATGTTTTCTACCATTTAATATTTTTTAATCATCAATTCCCTTATAAGAATTAAAAAAACTCACCTATTAAAAACCCCTATGAGATCATACATTTGATTTTATTATGGTAGTTAAATTTTCAATAAACATTTAATATATTTCTTCCACCAAGTGATAAATACTCATGGTCACTCTTATTATAGCGCACCAATTTAGAATTATTATTTAACAAGAAAACTAATTCCACATTGTTACCCAAAATTTGTAGTATTACATTTAAATTCATTTAATGTTGATATTTTATGATATTATTGGTCATATATGGTTAAAGGAGTCCATATAAAAGTGTCTACATTGGTTTGTTATACTATTTACCTTTGGTTTGAATTTATAGAATGTTTTATGTAATATATAGGGAATTTTAATATATACATTAGTATAATATATTTTTAGTTTTATTTTTTTAATTAGAAATGATTTTATAATCCTATATTTAATATAATTTCCTAGTTTATGGTCTAGATAAACATATTAATTTTTTTATATTAGTGATTTATGGTTCTATGTCTATCACTTAATGAATCGGAATTTGTCTGTGTGTGTCCACTTGGTTCTAATCACAGATCCCATTAATATGTGATCAATAATTTAGGAGTTAAAATCATGCATATTGATATCCTAATATGGTTCCTAATGATGTTGAGTATCGTTTGGGTGGTTTTGGCAGGGTATTTACTATTGAAAATGAAAAGAGAATTCATATATCACCCTATGGATTGGGAAACTCAATCTATAGTGCTAGAGGGACATGTGATAACTCAATTAGAAAAAAGAACCCCAATCAAAGGTGGTTTTTGTTGATGTAATATAATATAGGAACTTCAATCATATTTTTTCTCATAGGGGTAGTGAGTCGTTATTAATATATATATAGTACTTTTAAGTTGGTATATGCATTATACTGTGACAAATAAATTATATATATATATTCATTCATTTCAAGGTAGGATATATGGGGATAGATAGTTGGGAAATTATTATTAAATAATCAAATATTGTCTATTTTATGTATTAAAAAAGCCGCATGTTTTTTAAATTTCATCTAAATTTGATACATTATTGTACAATACTTCATTGAAATGGTAAGATTTGAGTTTTAAAAGTTCTATGCCTAGTAATGTTCCTATATAGATTGACCATATTTGTGGTGAGATCTATATACATTGGCATAATTATGAGGACATACACCTACATTTATATCAATGAAAGAAGAATTATTGAGAATTAGCCATATTTTGGTATTCATATACAATGTTATTTATTTCTCATGATGCTTCTCAAGTCCTAGTTTCACACCATGACCTCAATCTTCTATTATTTCAATTTTTTATTTTTCTTCAGATTATTGATCTTGTTGTTTATGATTTGGGTTGTGTTTATGGAGATAAATTTCATGCTTTTGTTGATTCATTTTTTAATTCTTATGTGTGGTTAGTGTGAATGGTATGGGGAGAAAGTGTCATGATGGGAGTTTGTGACACCCAAAATTTCACTATATTGTTTTTAACTAAATCAATTCCCTTAAGGTGGATTTTATAAGTGTTTAGGGTTTTATTTAAAGGGTTTTTGGGAATTTTTTTAGGTCAAATGGTTTGACCATAGTTTTCCAAAACCCTGTAACAGAAATCCAAAACAAAAAAACAAAATATTGTACTATTAACACATTTTATGCACAGTTTAGAATAATTTATAGAAAAACCATACAACCCATTAAAGTTAAATAAATTTTATTTTTAAAAAATAATTTAATTTATTATACCTCTCATTTTACCGAATCATACTTGGATACTGAACAATAGGATCCCCCCATCATTATCCATAATCATGGGAAACCTTTTGGGAGATTTCGCACCAAAGCATAGTGATTCTTCATGATTTCTTCATGAAAACATTCTGTTTTCCTTTTATCCTCCCTCACACTCTTAGTTTTGTAGTTAACATTTTCTTATATCCATCTTGTATGAACTATAGGGGTATAGGGATGATAATTTGTTATGTTATCATTATTATTAGGGTGTATGGATTGTCTCTCGGGCATAGTTCTCTTATCTATTGAACATTCATTGCATTGACACACCATTGAGGTTGATGTTTCCATTTTTTTCCATTTAAAAACATACCATTTATTATCGAGGTTTTCTAATCATTTTTTTAATCATGGTTTTCTTTATTGTGTTGTATTAGTTCAAATTTTTAGGGTGTTTTATGAGAGAAATATGGTGAAAATGGGTTTAAAAGGGATTTCTTGGTTATTTCATACATATGTAGAGATGTAAAGTCATTTTTGAAAATAAAATTTTCCCTCAATGATTAAATTGTGTTCTTTAGGTTCCAATTAAAATTTTTTTTTATTTGAGAGCCTTTATTATATATAAAATGGGTCTTGTGTGGGTATTTTGTTGACATTCATAGATTGGGGTTTATGTTTGTGGCATTTTGTAATTGGTTGTGTGTATCATTATGATTATTGAATTAGAACATAAATACTTTGGTATTGTTTTGAGTTTGGAATTGGATATGGATAGGTTCAGAAATGATAATAACCCCTTTTATAAATAGCCTCATTTGGGCATATTTTTTCAAACACACATTTTATCTTACTTATTATTTTCCACTATCATCCAAAAACATTTATTTAATTTTATTTGGTACTAACTAAAATTTTCTTTGATTTAAAAACTAATAACAATTTTTTTTAAAATATGATTCATAATGTTGGGCTTGTATTGAAATTAGATGTGTGGTTTTGTTCCTAAATGGTGTAAATGATCATTTGGAATCATTCAAGAAATTTGCGTGTTTTTTAATTAGTTTTGGAAAATGATTCATAACTGGTTTTAGAAACATAACTGTAAAGGCTTGGTTTGTATCTTCTAATATTTTGGAATGTGGTTTTAAAACTCATGTGATGTAATTTCATGGTTCGCACTTGTGTATGACTGATTTGTGATGGATCATCTATGGTGGTCCCTCTAAATGGAGGAGAATCACATAGGTGGTGTTAGTGTTTGGGATAGGAAATAATGATGGTAGTGAGTTTTAATTTGAGCCACATGTGTGAAGTTTTCCCCACTCACCACATATAAATTATCAGGGTATTAATGGGTGTTATCAGAGGGTTAGGTAATGGTTTAATATCAACCCTAACAATTCTAGTTGGTTCCCAGTGGATTTGTTGAGAGGCTATGTGGGGTGTTCTACTGGATTGGATAGAATAGAGTGTCCAGTAAAAAATTGACTACAGAGCTACACCATATTCTAGAAGGTGAGTCTGAATTGAGTACATCAAGGAATTTCATTTTGAGATTTTTAGGAAATTCCCAAGATTACACTTTTTATGTTATTATTTCTTCCAATAGTTATTGGTTTCTCACATTATATTTTTAATCGTTAGTTTTTTTGTTTCCTTTACATGAAAAATAGATGTTTTCTCACTAGGGTTGGTATCCTATTTTGATTTTGGGTATGTAAACATGAGTTTTTAATGTAAACATGTTTCATTATTGAAAATCGATGATTTTTTTTCTCCTGTGGGTTTCCACGAAATGAATTGGTTGTTTCATTAACATGATAAAGACTGATTATTTAGATTTATTTCAATCTAGTGTTTCTGAAATATTATGAGAAATTGAATTTATGGAATCTATTGTTCTTAACTACTGAGCTATTTATGTTCACACCCTACTTGTTCCAATCATCATTAATAGACTTGATATATTTTATAGGTTCGGGATTTTGGTTCTATTATACCTTTAGAGTAAGTTGGTCTTCGGGATGGGTGTTGACTATGAGGTCACATGGAGATTAGGTGGTCTTAATTTTTTATTTTGATTCATATATAATTTTTTTCTTGCTTTTTTCAGATATGGATATGGTTAGGTATTTAATATTGTTCAGTAATTAGTTGTTATGTTTCATATGTTGTTTGGTATTTGATCATGCTTTTAATTTGGAGAAATCATTACATATTGGATTACATTTGATTTCTGGTCCTAGTTCCCTAATTGTGAGGACTGGGAATTCCTCTTGAGCCATTTTGTAGACTGAGTTGGTTGTTGGGTTGGATGAAAGCCCATCCTGGTCCATAAAATAATGGTATTAGAGAAACCCTTTGTTATTTGGGGCATCAGGTAGATTAGAGATTATGAATTTTAGGACTTGATAAGTTGGTATGGGAAGATAACTGTGAACACTTTCTCATTGTGATCATTGAGTTTCCATGGGTATTCTGAGACTTGAGTCTTTTGTTTTAGGTTTTGGGTGTGTGGATGAGGAATGAAATTACAGGACAACTAGTTATTTTATATTGGATTACATGGAGTAGTAACACATGTGGATCCTATTTTCATCATTCATGTAATTCTTAGTGTATGGTTCTTTCTTAAGGCATGACCCACTGACCATGTCATTGGGTTATGCATGTATTCTAGATCCATTTTCTAGGTGTTTGATGTTAGTTGTTTTTTGTGAGATCAGATGCTCATTAATGGTAATATATACATTGAAAGATATAAGAAATATATATAAACAATATGAAAAGGTTTATAACTAAAAAACATGCCAGTAATATAAAATAATCTTTAACAAAATATTGATAGAATAATAGTTTGATAAAAAATACATATAAATAATCACATAAAACATAAAAATGTATTTTATACTAGTCCAATAATAAAATGATTTATAAATTACTAATATCCTTATGAGAGGATGCATAATACCTGACACCAAAAACATACCTTCAAGGAATCTACTATGAACTATGAAAACAATGGGTAGTACCTCATCCAAAATAATTTTTGTTTGGTCTCATGAGACCTACCGATGCATCGATGGGCTATAGTGGGTCCAGACCATAACATACTATGTCCAATGAATTCATCGTATGTCAAATATAAACCGACATTAAAATTATTGTGTCCTATAAAATTTTGAAATATATTATTTATAACCATAGATGAAAGAATTCTAATAAACTTATTGATACATTATATAGACAAATACTCATTTTTCTATTGGAAAAAAGAGTTATTATGGAAATTCATTTGTATTTGTAATAAAATAATATTATAAACATGTGAACCCCAGAATTAAAAATGATGGAAATGAAATTTTATTTTAAGCATTTTCGAATTCCCACTGAAGTGAAAACATGTTAATAGAGTATTTATGAATAAGCAGTAATAAGCCGCTTCAATGCGGTTTGAGGTAAAATACTAAAGATTAATTAAAATAGAAAAAAGTTTATTTTTTTATAAAATATAAAATTAAAAAGGGTAAATTTCATGAAAAAATCTGTGATTTAATAGGAATAATGGAGGATGAAAACGCATAATGGATTTTACTAAAAAATAGGTGAGAAATCAGGATTTTCTATTAAATCGGGCGTACTTATTTGGGATGAATTGAGAGGGGAGACTTTATTAAACATATATTTTCCCATAAAAGAAAACTTATATGATCTAGATACATTATTTTTGAAGATATAATTATAATTTAGAATATTTATATAAAAATAAATTAGAATTACATTAGGGTAAATATAAAGAAATCTTAACATGAAGTAACAAATGATGATTTGGGTAGAATCCCTTTACACTATTCAAATAGTCGAACTATAATCCTCATAAGATTAATAATCCTAAAATAAGACATTATATAATATAAAAAATATATTATTGTTATATGATAAATCATTTGGAAGTATAAAAACACCAAACTATATAAATAGTGGTGAATAAAGTATATCTCGTTGAAAAAAAGTGTGATGAGAAAACCCCTACCTTAGGTCTTAATGATTTTAGAACATTTACATAACATGATGTATAATAAAATTAAATCCATTAAAAAATTAATTCATAAACTTTTATAAATTTATTTTTTGTTATAATATTATTAATTTAATTTATGTCTTTTTTAATGAGTTATAAGATTCATTTTTGTCATTTCAAAGTGTTCATTTCCCCGATTTGAATGATTGGTTCACTTTTGTATCTGTACGAAACATCATGTTAAATGGGAATAAATATCTAGAATTTAAGTTATTTGAAATTATTAAATATACATATGATTAAATTTTTATATTAGTAATTTGGTTATTTAGGGTGAGCATAATTTATTAGATAAAACGTTTGTGATAATCATTTTTATTAATTTCGCATTTTTTCGATCATCATACACAAGTATTTCCTTGTGAATTATAACTATATATATATATATTTCTTAAGTAACATTAAATAAAATTTATAAAATATATTATAGTCTTTTTTAACCATCAAATAGTTCTATGACCAGCATTGACAGAGGATTTGGAAGATGAAGACATATCGTCTGCGAAGGATGTAAATCAACACCTTCACATATGATGTTTTCATCTTTAGAATAAAAGCATAAGGGGAAGAGAATTGATGATAGATTAATCTGTCAAAAAAATAATATTCCAGTATATAAAATATAGTGCAGTTACTATGTATCTTTTTGATAAGTATGTGGGGAGAATATATTAAAATAATGTAACAAGGAATGAAATTTAAATAAAACGGAAGAGGGTTTTATCTCTTTAACGTCCTCTCTTTAGAAGTGCCGTAAGGAACAATGAAATTGATTTTTTGTGATACTATCAAAAACATAACGTCAGAGAGTTTCTTGGGATAGTAAATGGGATGAAATTGAACAAGGGTCATGGATTTTTAGGAGTATTGAGAAGTGGTGGAAAGGGTTGGTATTTATAGGGGAGGAGAGGATTGTTTTTGGAATATTTTATTTACTTGATTATTATTTTGGATCAATACTATTATTATTTTGAGAATTATAAAAAAATATTATCATGATAAACTATATTGTGATATTATTTTCTTATGTCATCAAAATATCATCTATGACTCAATAATTCATGTTTTGGTTAAAGACCATAATTTATTGTATTTCACTATTCACGAAAAAAAATGTATTTCAGAAAAATGCCAAAAGATTTATAGTAACCATTTTTTTGACAGGTATAATTCAAAAATGATATCTATTTTATGAAAATAATTTTCTAAACATGATCATTTTAATTTTTATTTAAAATCATCATTTATTCAAGAATGAAAATTTTAAAATTATAACTCATTTTATGGAAAATTGAAAAATTGGTGAAGGTCTCATATAATCATCTTATAATCATAAGAAAATAAAATAATATTTTATGAATCTATTTTATGAAATGTAAAATTATTTTAATAAATTCATTTAATTATAATATTGTAAATGAACAATTATGTATCATAAAAATAAAAATAATTAATTTATAGTTTTTAATACATTTATTTACCAATTCTACAGTATAAATACACCATATTTCTATTTATTAGGTATCCAAATTTAATTTATACATTTATACATGAATTTACAATTTCATTGGTCATATTACTACATCTAATGCTTACATTACAATTACAACTTCCACATTACTATTCGAAAAAATAAACTCATCAAAAAATACCAAAAACATAACCAAAAAAACTTTTGATATTTGTTTTCCAAAAATAAAATATAATTTTCAAACAATATTTATAAAAGTATCAAAATATTTATGTTAAAAAATTATCGATTACAAATATGGTAAAACTATGTTTAGGAAATTATAACCTTTTATTTGTAAAATTGGATTTATTATTATCGTATAAATCTAAAAATATTTTTTATGAATATAGTAATAATTTATTAAATATTTTATTTATATATTTAATTTATATCATAAACTAAAATTGTTTAATTTATTAATATAAAATTTCATTTTGGGCTTAAAATTGAATCCTTTATGTTCATTTCTTAATAATTAGTATCCAAAGAATGAAATTTATAAACATGCGTAATCTATATTTTCATAATTTTTATAATGACATTTATTCAGGCCATACTAAAAATCGATGAGATAACTATGATGAAATTTTTTTTTAATCATATGTTAATCACTTAAGCTATTGATGATGTTAAATTTAAAAAGTGGTATAAAGTAAAATCTTGGGGCGTTACGTTATCGAGTCATTCAAAAAATTTCATCCTCCATATTTGAAATGTCACTTTGAAAAGTGGAGGTTGATTCTTGAAGATTCATTTTTGGGAAACCCACATAAAAAATATGGTTAATAAAACATATAATAAAAAATATGGAAATGGGAATGCGAAAGTCACACTAAAATTAGTCTTTCCAGTGGAATAAAATTACTATGAAGTGAAAACCTAGATAAGAAATAAATATCTAACAATCATATTCTAATGGAGAGTGATAGATAAAATGGTCATTATAATGTTGACCATTAGAAAAGCATAAATATTTTCATCAGTTAAAAAAACATTTTTTTCTTTGTAAGAAAAGTAAACAGATATTTTTTTTCATCCAAAATACTTTTCCTTGATATAAGAAATTAATTTATACCCTATACTAAAAACGTCAGGAAACATACATACTTGTCAATCAGAGTTTCAACCTTCAATAAAATTCCACAAAAAAGTCATCCTTTTCTCCAAATGATGAGTATTTAAGATGAATTTTTCATGCCAAAAAATTTAGATTCAACTTCTACTGATCAAAAAATACAAAATAGTATAACTATATATATTCCTCATGTCAACATTAATCCATTATAAAATTACAATAATTCTTATATAATATTATACACATTGACCCCAACATTATATGGATTTTTTCATATATCCCTAGAAATAAAACCAATCACTAATAATGCCTTATACAAAAATTTAATTTCCCATATCATGTAATCTCCAAGATATTATTTTCATTTAAATAAATAACTTGAATCCCTATAAGACCTCAATAAAATTATATTTGACACTAATATAGAATTGAACATTTGTTCCTTAAAATGTTCTACATAACATATTATTTTAGGATTCCTAAAATAGTGAATGGATTCCAAAATACCATTAATCACTTAATCACCAAATCATTTTACAATCAGAATTCTTATCTATTAGATAAAACAACTGTCTATAAATTCAAATAATAAACTTTATCCATTAGATATTTTAAGAAAAATTCGTGATAACAATGACATCACATTGGCTAGTCATATGTGTTTCACTCTTGATTCCCTTCATTTGTGGGTTTTAACCTCCTGGCCCTGACGAAAGGAATGGGTTGGGAACCATCCACTGGGTTGTCTTTTTTTTTTAAACAATATTAATATCATATAACAAAAATAATGGGAATCCTTGAATTGATGTTAATCACTAAATAACCAATTAAGAAAGGGGTTTAATACAAATTCAATACATAAATACATCATCCATTTAGTTATATAAGATCCCTTTCTTGGTCTAGAGTTTCTCTTATTAAAGAGGGAAATTACTCATGTATTGTCCTAGTTCCACAAATTTATGGAAATCAACTACAAATGGGTTATTAGGATGAGTTTTATTTACTTCCATCATATTCATCCTTATTTTTCAGAAATTATTTTCATTGTGTCATTATTTCCTCACATAAATAATTTCTCCATTCCATAGAGACACTTTCCTATGTTTATTATTCCACATTTCATGCATGATAGAAATATAGCCTTATTTACTCCATGGTATCCAACACTAGAGCTCATAAAAGACTTTATTATTCTATTCTTTGACCAGTTCAAGAGGTGGTCAAGGTATTTTTAATTTTTAATATTTCTAAAAAACTAATTAATCCTGAACATGATATATTTGACCCATATCAAAATCCCATTTGATTTTTCATCATCACCACCATTTATTTCATGTTCAATGTTAACATGACTCCTTCAGGTTCCAACTATTGACTAAAACTATAAATCAAAGTGTGAGTAAAACTAGTCCTAGTGAGAGATATGTATAATCATTTATCGAATATCTAGACACCTTATTGGTAATTTAAAACACCCTAGGAAATTTTTTTTCATCCTCTATTCAAATTCATCATAATGGTTTGTTGAAATATATGAATTATCATAATAATATCCCCCAGGAGTGTCAAACTAGGTGCTTAGTGATGCTCATTGTCATGTACCAATTTTCCCAAAGTTAGGCTTGTGACACCTTTTCGGAGTTGTCTCTACCTTGTACCTATGTGCTAGAACCATGTTCAAATGTAGTATCCAGACATTGATGTATTTTAGGGAATACCCACATAATCACTACCTTAACAAAATTTTATGATTTTATTCTATTCATATATTCAAATTCAATCATGGGGTAATGTTTCCAAATATATTTCATACAAATATACATTCCATGGTTATTTCTAAATTTTCTATGATACTAAGAATAAGGACCCTGACCCTTGTAGACTGGGTTCGGTACTGGGCTTTATTACATTGGAAAAGATCCAAGATAGAAATCCCAAAAGGCCGATCTGTTTAGTGTTTTTTGAAACTAGATTACATACATGATCTTTCCATTATAACTTCAAATAAAAAATGGCATAGAAACACCATTGGAAAGACCAAAAAACTCATAGATTATCCTCGTAAGTCATTCATAATTTTCATCTTTGCATCTTGGTGAAAAAGAAAACATATGAAATGGGTGAGATCAGATAATCTGTATAGGAAATAAATTCATTGGAATCTATCACAAATAAATATAAACAGTATGAAAATATTGATAATTTAAACACATGACAATAAAAAATAATATTGAGCATAATATTACTGCAATTATAGCTGAATAAAAAATGCAATATAAATAATCACATGAAACAAAAACATGAATATTGTAGTAAACGAATAATCACATGACATATCAATCAGTAATATCATAATCATGGAATGCATAATGTCGAGCATCTGAAACAAACCATCATGGAATTGACATAGACATATAAAAATAAATGGTTATGACCTTGGAAAAATCCATTTTTCTATCTCATGAGACACACAGATGCATAAAGCAGTTATAGTGGGCATCACTTTTCACTTACTAAGTCATATGAATTCCAAATATGTAAAATAAAAATATATCTTCAAAATTAATTTTCTCATACTACACTGAAATATTATAATAAAAATCCTAGATGAAAGTACTATAATGAAATCATTGATATGTTATTGAGAAAAAAACAGTTTTTACTTTTAGAAATAAGATTTCTTTTGGAAAATCATTTTTATTTGTCATAAAATCATATTATAAAATTTTTTATCCATGAAATGAAAAGGTATGGAAAATAAAATTATATTTTAGGAATAAATTATTTCCAACTAAAATTAAAATATTTAAAAATAGCATTTATAAATCATTAAAAATGATCCACATTAGTGCGTCAAAAAGGGAAATAAAAGAGTTTTTATAAATGAAAAAGGATTAATTTTTATATAAAAAGGAAAAAAATGTATGGGTTTTTAATGATAAAATATGTTATTTTATAAAAAATAGGTTCCTTATAGTGTTTTATGCTTTTCACATTAATATGGTAGAGAAATCATGAAGTTCCCTTTAAGTCGAATTGCTTTTCAGGATGAATTATGATTAGATCCTTTTTAAAACATGTATTTCCCCATCAGATAAGAATGATATGATATTGGTACATGGGTTTGGAACATATGAACCGAATTAGTTGAATTACATAAAATCTAATAATTATTACATTGGGGTAAAGAGATAGATATCATAACCTGAGGGAAGAATTATGATTTGGCTAGAATCCCTTAATACTTTGAAAACAGTCAAAAAAAATACCCATAAATTAATGATCATCAATTAAGACATCTAATACTACTAAAATAAATAGAATCAATATATGATACATAAAATGGAATTGTACATAATAACAGTCAATAAAAAATGGTGTATAAAGAATATCTTGTAGAAATAAAAGTGAGATGAGAAAACCCTTACCTTATGTCTGAAACTTTTCTGCAGTTGAACATAACATCCTAAATAAAAAAATTAAATCAATTAATTAATTTATTTATAACCTTTTATACACATATTTTATTTCATATAATTATCTTAATTTCATTTATGGACTATTTAACGAGTTATAATATTAAATTTTTTCGTTTAGAATTCTCTATTTCCACGGTTTTCATGATAGGTTAACTTGTATAAATGTATAAAATATCATGTCAAATGGGTATAGATACCCATAATTGAAGTTATATATTATTAATGAGAATCATAAATATTAAATATTAATATATTTCCTTTATAGTTATTTTTTGTTAGCATGATTCATTTGATAAGATGATAGTGATAATCATTTAGATTATTTAGGCATTTTTTCGATCATTACATAGTAGTTTTATATTTGGAATTAGTACCATGTATATATGATTATTCCAAAAAATTCTATAAGATTTAATAAATATATAATAGTCTATTTTTAATAGAAAATGAGGTTATGAACAGTCATTAATATAGAAATCAAATATTAAAACACATCATTCATGAAGGCGGTAAATCGGTACATTCATGAATGATGATTTCATAGTTAGAATAAAAGGAAGAGTAAAAGAGAATTGATAATGGACTAGTCCTATAAGGACCCATCCTTAAAATTTTCATATTCTTGAATGATTTTAATAATTTACATTGAATATCATTTCAGGTTTAGAGTATTAAAGCATTAGGTTATAACATATTCATAAAAAATTGAATGTTACATGTAGACACATTTACTCAGTATCTATTTTTTCATAAAATAAAAACTCTTTAAAAAAGTGTCATATCTAGTTCCATGTTTTACATAGCATTACTTTTCCTAGATCCCATACTTGACACTATTCCACTTTTTGTCCAGTGAAAAACATTTCAAAAACATGGGATGAGAATAAAAATCATAGTAAGGGATACCGAAAGAAGGAAAACTGTTAGTTTTTCAAAACAACAGGTAAACCATGAATACTTTATCATAAATAATTCGTTTCACCTTTATGATGTATTAACTACTCTCCACTAAATAAAAGATCATTTCAAAACCTTTTTTAACCAAAATATTTCCATAAAACCCATATAAAGAACACATAACTTATAAAGGTAACTTAGGACATAAACATACTTAAATGGAATAACCATATGATCGACTTCCACACATATCACTAAATATAATAGCCATACAGTCGACTTCCATACCCAATGAATTGGAGGTTATAACATAACCACCCATCCTAGATTATCACGACACTCCCTGTCATTTGGTTTATCAAATAACCACTTTTCAAATGTCCACGTACCATTATAAAATCATAACAAAAACAAAAAATATAAAGGAAGGATAACATTTCTATATTTCAATCGCAATATTTCACTTAAATATATTTACAATACAGATCCATTTAAAAAACATTTTCGATACCAAAGTATGTAAAAGAGAATATGGTATTTATTTTCCTTTTAAAAACATTGTGGCTTGTTAAGGAAGCCAAAGACCAAATAATACTCACGGTGGCGGAAAAAGTCATTGTCACCACTTACCTTAAAACAAACATTTAATTTTTTCTTATTGTTTAGTAAAATGAATCATAGAAAAATATTCATTTTGAATGAAATTAACGTTCAATGGATTTTATACAGTGTATAAAATAAAGTTGTGTATAAATAAAAATATGCCCCATTGAAAAGAGATTGAGACGAAATCCCTTACCTCTTGTCTAACATGACCCGTTCATTAATTAGTATCCTAAATAAAAAAATAATGTTAAATTATTCTTGATTAAGAACCTATTTTATTTTTATTATTCCTTTTATATCACTTATTACAATGTTATAAACATTATGTAATCACTTATGTTAATAATGATCGTTTTGTCGATATTTGGTACTTGAGTCAAAAATGAACTTCTTATAATTACAAGTTGTTCAGGTGGTAAAAGGTCCTTTATCTCCAAAATGATATTCATGATTTATATACAATTTATATCATTTATATAGAGCACATATATATATATATATGTATTTATAACATTACATTACATTTGGATATAAGAAATGAAATGAACCATTAATTGAGACGGTAAGCCGTACGTACACATGAACGCTACTTTCATTTCTATTTCACATTTTAATGTAATGAATAATTAATAATAAATGTGTATATTATAATTATAATATAATATAATATATAATTTCAGTAACTAAATCCTTTATACATCCCACGTATGGTATAAACGAGTCATATCACTTTGAGGGGGCGGTAGTCCGCACTTTCTCAAATGAAATTATTTTGTTTACCCATTTAGGGAAACCATAACTGTTTGATTTAAAAAAATACAGAAGAATAAAGAAAAAACATAATATATATCATATATAAACAAATTTCCATCTTAATTTCCACCACGATAGGCGGTATGAGATAATTGAACAATCATCGCTTCGCGAGTCATTAGTTTTCCACCCACAGAAATAATAAGTTATTCACCCATCAGATGGAGGTGTGGGAGTGTTTAGTTAGAATACTTTACATAAAAACATCCTAATATATTTAGGATACTATTTTTCTTAAAAAATAAAGGAATAAAAAGATTTTAGGGGTTGGATAAGTAAAATAACAGAAAATAATTTAAGAGGAACTATTACCTTTAATCCGGGTAAGTCCCTTTGGATTGAACCAAAAGGACCTATTGAAGTGACTTTTGCCTATGGTAAGGCATCTAAGAGGAATATATGGATGTAAAGAGATTAATTGTTCAGATTTTGGATGATCTATGGTACTTGAGAGGTGTGAGGAATTGGATTAAAATGAGGGATTTTTATAAGGGGGGGTGGGGCTCTTTAGGAAAGTGTGAAAATATTATTTTATTATATAATGGGTTTCTATTTCTAAAGGTCCAACACTAATTACATTAGAAGATAAGATTTATCATGGTCAAAATAAAATCATCAAATAATAATTGGAAAGGTTTTGGATAATTTTTTAATATTTATAAAATTATTTATTAAAATCGTTTATTAATGAGTTATATACTACATCATTTTTGTGTGACAAATAATTTTATTTATTTGATATCTAAAAATTATGTAAATATACCATGATGTAGTTAATAATATTATATTTCTAATGAATATTTATAGTATAAATGATAACTTATATACCCCATGTAAATATTGATTTACTAAAAGATATTAGTTTTTGTCATTTTTATCTTTACCTTAAATTAATTAATCTAAAGTGTCAGTATCACTCCCATGTGGCTTTATGGGGTCCCAATATCAGCCCAAGTATGCCCATGGTCTTCCATTACTCTTACAATAAGGATATAACAATTCTTAAGGAAATATGGTATTATTATAATATTCATTTTACCCTAAATTACCATATTTGCCTTTAATCGTGGTAAATAAAAGTCTGAAGATACTATTCATAAAAAATAATTTTTATCTTATTGAAACACATTTTACTTACTAACAACAACCGTGTATGTTGGATTTTCTAAATTCAATTCACAGAAGCAGTAAGGTTTCAGTTAAATGAAAAGTTAGTTTTTTAACTTCTAATTAGTGGTTACACTATTCATCAAAAATTAAGTTTTCTTAGAAAAATACCAAAAATTAAGCCTAATATATATTTGATATTATAAATTCAAAAATGTTGTCTATTTCAAAAAATTAAAATCATACAATTTTCATTAATTAAATTAAAATTAATTACTATTGTCAAAAAAATCATTTTTTAAGAAATAATAACTATCAGAAGATTGATAGTAGAATATGTGGAATTTCAAAGTGAAATTGATTTTAATGACCAACATTGGATTAAATTACAAAAATATAATAAAATTACACTTTGAAACCCACTAAAAATATATTATAACCATATAAATAAATTATATTAAAAATCATATTTGAATTAAAATACAATATTTTTCACTATTCATTAAAAAATGAATTTTATCAGAAAAAGACCAAAAAATTACTAAAAGTAAATTTTGGTGACCTGATTCTATATAAGAATATTATTTTGTAAAAAATAACGTATAAAAGAGTCCAAAATTATATATAAAGAGGGTTCCCCATCAAAAGGCGTTAAATAGACCTTTTAGTGAATATTAGAATATTTATGCCTAAAATAATTTTTTTTCTTATTTTAAGCCTTTAACATTTATTGGATAAATGAAAAAAAATTATGAAACATGTATAGTCATATTGTAGTTAGTTCTATTCATTCTTTCCAAAAAAAGAGCTATGTGTTAAATACCATTTAAAATAATAATATTATATTATTAGTGTGCAATGTATGATTTCAAAAGAACCCGTTGTTGAGTATCAGGAATTCCATCCAACATAACATCCCCTATAAATGAAAATTAATATGTAATTCCAAAATATTAATAAATATAAAAATGTTTTATTCTTTATTTACCTAGGATGTTACAATTCAATTATCACAATAGCATTATATTATATAAAATTTACTAGAGTTATCATTTCACTTTAGGATCAGTAAGTGAGGAGAAGATATAAAAATAATAGAACATGAAAATAAATTAACAAAATGAAAGCGGGTTTTACCAATTCATCTTCTTCCCTTTAAGAACCACCTTTTGGAACATTGAAATGGTCATTGGGTGATACTAGAAAGACATGAACTTGGAATAGAATATTGGGAGAGGAAATGGGTAGAAATTGTAATAGTTTCATGGATTTAGATGTATGAGGAGAAGGGGTGGTGATGGGCTGTCCTTATAGTGGGGGAGATGAGTGTTTTTTGAATAAGTTATTCATTTGTTTACTATGTTGGATCAAGACTATAAATAGTATTAAAATAATCACCAAGTATATTAAAATTATTAATAATTGTTCAATATAATTGGCTTACATCAGACTTATATCATTTATGACTCAAAAATCAATGTTTTTAATAAATACATTTATTTCCATATTTAACTATTCACCAAAAAATTTGCGTATCTCAGAAAAATCCACAAAATTCACCCTAACATATTTTCAACATATAGAATTAGAAAAAGAAATAAATTTTAAGAAAATAATTTTCTATATGAATAATTTAATTTTTAACTAAAATCACCATTTAATCGAAAAACATTATTTTTAAAATTATATGTGATTTTATAACCCTTGGAAAATTTTTTTAAGGTCTCATAAAATTATCTTATAATCCTATGACAATGAAATATTAATTTATTAATCTACTTTATGAAAAATATTCTATTAAATCATTTTTCATATTATTATATTGTGTGTGAACATTTATGTTTCACAAAAATATCAACACATAATTTATCAATTTTAAAACATTTATTTAAATATCCAATGATATAAATACACCATATTTTAATTTATAAGGAACTATTTTTTTTCGAAATTCATATGAGAATTAACTATTCTATAAGTCCAAGTACTATTCAAAATTTCTATATCACTATTCCAACGGTAACATTACTTTTCAAAAAAGAAGAAAATTATTAGAAAATATGATAAATTTAACCATAGTAAATTTTAATATTAATATTTCAAGAAAAATGTTTATATTGTGAAAAATTGTTTTTAAAAGTATCAAAATTTAGATTTAAAGAATTTTTACCACTAAACGATGATAAAAATGTGAATTGAAAATTTTATCCTTTTTATGTGTAATATTGATTTATTTTTATCTTATGCCACTTAAAATATTTTAGATGAATATAAAAATATTTTGTTGAGTATATAATATATACATTTCATTAAAATCATACACTAATAGTGCTTAATTAATTAATATTAAAATCCATTTTGGGCATAAAAATACATCCTTTATGTTCATTTCTAATTAATTAGTAACTAGTGAATTGATTTTATAAACATGGTTTATCTATATTTTCATAATATAAATAATCTCATTCATTCCTTGGATTCCTGAAAACTAATAGATAAGTATAATAATTTAAAAAATAATATTAAATCATTTTATAAGATTTTATGAAATAAAAGAAGTTAAATTTAAAAAATAGGCATACCATAAAATCATGGGGTCTTACATACTGAGACTATAATTACAGCGGAAGAGTCAATATCTTATTTATTTTTTCAACATTTTATGGTTATTTCATTCTATTAGAAGATATATAGTGGTTTGAAAAAGTTTAATTCTTAATTTTGTCATTGGGAACTCCCAATGCCATGTGGGTGCAAGTAGTTTTGAATTCTATTGATGGTGCGGTTTTATATCAGTAGAGGGTGATTGTCCTTACATTATTGCATGTTGGGATGTAGTGGGAAGTGTTTAAGACCACTATCATCTTACGGTTCAAACCTACGGAGGTGAAGGAGAGATAAGAGACTGGTCTTTTGAGTTCTTAGTATGGTTTGCAGATGGGGAAAACCTATGTTGAAGTAGATATAAATTTCATGACTTTTGGAACTCATGAAGGATACCAATTGGGTATTAGGTTTTAGTGTAATGAACCAGTTATAGATATGATCTCTTCTTCAGTTCATGTCACTCCTTCATTAGACCGAACGTCTGTGTGCATCCAATGTGGTTAGTTTGGACATTCAACGCAGTTTTCCACAATCCATTGAAGAATTTCCCATGTTGTGCTCACCATGTTCATTTAGAGGTGTAATATAAGAAGTGTCTCCTGAAGAAAAAGTCTCATTTTGTGGTTTTCATCTCCTAAATGTGGGTAGAACTTTGGCATATCATTTTTCTTTTTTGTTGTATCGGGGACATATTGTGTCCCACTGTTATTGTTTTACTTGTTATTTTAATTTTAAATTCGTGGTTAAAGATTTTTGGTTTCAATTTTTGTAGTTCAATAGTTGTTCCTTATTGATATTAATCTATAATTTGTTCTTCTTCATGTGTGGTTGGATTTTGTATATCATTTTGGTTTGTTTTTGGGGTCATTTAGGAGATGTTTGGAAGTTGAGAAAATGATGAACAATGGCTTTTTTGAGATTTAATTTTAGGTTCCTTGTGTTGGGACCCCCTTGTGATGGTCGTCCTTTGTAGAGAGTTCCCAGTCTTGGTAATTTATACGTTAGGTAGTTTCTTATGGTGTGGAGAACCATAATTTTTCTTACCCATAGTTATTTATGATGTGATTCTTCTTGTGTTGTTCATGTGTGACTTGTGGGGTGAAATTTCACACAGTTAATATTTTTTTCATTTAGAGTTGTTTCATTTTTGTCTCGATCTTTATTCCTCATGTGGCTGGGTGACTTTTTGGGGGAATAATATTTTTATGGTGGGAGAATTGTAACACCTAACCTCTGTTTTTTATTACATTTATTTTTTATTTTATCATATGATTGATCTTTTTGGTTAGGGATTAGGGTATGAATACAAAGTGAATGTTTGAGGTTTGGTGGTTTCATTATGTTTTTATCCCATTTCATGGTTAATGTGAAAGGTATTGGGAGAAAGTGGCATTGATGGAATTTATGACAACCACAATGTCACTGCATTGTTTCTGACTCATTCATTGATCTTTGGCTGGCTTATCATAGTGTTTGGGGTTACATTTGAGGGTTTGGGATATTTTTCAGGTCAAATGGTTTATTCAAGGTTATCTCAAACCATGAAACAAAAATCTAATTTTTTCTAAAAAATGATTCTAGTAGTATTCACACAGACAAAAAAAATTTATCCCATTAAAACAAAAAACATTCATTTTAAAAACAAAATTTAAGTTATTACACCTCTCATTTAATCTCCTCTTAGTTGGGAATCAACCTTAGGGAGCCCCCTTCATTATCCATCATCTTGGGAATCTATTTGAGAAATTTCTCTCCAATTTTTATAGACTATAAATGATTTATTCATCAAATCTTTCCCGTTTATACTTCTCCCATTTCCCCCTCTTGTTTTTTTTGTTCTTGATGGTGTGGAAAGCTCTTGGACAAAGCCTAGGGTTAGAGGGGTTATGTTTTATTTTGTTATAATATCTTTACGGAGTTCGGATCATCTATCAAGCTTAGTTATTAGATATCACTGAGTTTTATTGTAATCACACACAATTTCGGAAGCTGTTTCCATTGTTTATCATTTCGGCACATTACATTGATGCTTGAGATTTTCTCACCATTTTCATAATGTTCTGTTCTTTCTTGACATGTTCTTATTAGAATTTTTATGGTGTTTTTCTAATTGAATTTTATTGAAATTGGGTTTCAATGGGATATATATAGTTTTACTAATATATTTATATATGTAAATTGTTTTATGAAAAGTTAGATGGACCTCATATATAATATTTAGTGATTTCAGTTATAATGTCGCTTCCCTAGTCTTTTAAAACCATTATTATATGTGAAATGGATTTCATGTGTGGATTTTGCTGACATGAATGGATTAGTGTTTATGTGTGGGTCATTTTGTGTTTGTTTGAGAGGGTTTCTATGATTCATTAATTAGAAGTTGTGTAATTTGGTAGTGATTTTATTTTTCCAGTGGATGTATGTACATCTAATGTTCATGGCGTGCATATATAGATGGGATCACAATTTATAATGGCCTCTTTTATAAAAGGACTCATTTGGAACCATATTATCAAACACGTATTACCTCTTCATTATTCTTTTCCCCTCTCTTCCAAAAATGGTTCTTTAAATGTATTTAGTGCTCACTAAATTTTTCTTCAATTTCAACATGGAAAAAAGGTATTTTAAATTAAATTTCCTAATGTCCAGACCATTTCGATTTTGGATTTTTGGTTGGGTTATTTATTGATGTAAAGTAATGTTTGGCACTATTCAAACATGTTGTATGTTTTTACCTTGGTTTTGGAAAATTATTCCAAAATGTTTTTGGAAATGTAATTCTGATGTCCTAATTGGTATCTTATGATATTTTGGAAAGTGTTTTGGAAACACATGTGATGTGATTTGCGGGATGGTATTTGTGTATGGATGATTTGAGATGGAAGCTCTATGGTGGTCCCTCAGAGTGTAGGGATATTACATATATGTTATCAATGTTTAAAATAGATATACAAAGTGGATGTGGGTTTAAGTTTGAGCAATGCATGTGAGGACCTCCACAGTCACAAAAAACTGTTATCATTGGATTTCTAGGTGTCATATAGTGGGTTGAGTGATACTTTCTTATTGACCACAATTAAATAGTTTGGAACCCCCTAGATTTTCAGAATTTCTAGGTCGGTCTTTCCACTGGATTGTCTTATGTTAGAGTGGCCAGTTGGCTAGTGACTATACATATTCTCAAAGCATTGATGGGTGAGTCCAAATCGAGTATATGTAGGGATTTATTCTAGAGATTTTTCCAATGATATGTATTTTAATGAAACTATTTGTTTCCATAGTTTTTTGTTTCTCACATGTTATGTTTTTTATTTCAGAAATTGTATTGTTTCATTTAATTTTAGAATATATGTATTATCGCATGGGTTGGTTTACTCTTTTTATATTTGGTCTATAAACATTATTTTTTTAAAAACATTTTTAATAGTGAAATTCTATGATTTGTTTTTATGTAAAGTAGTGGATGTTTATTTGAAATTATAAAAACCTATTTTTTAAAAGTATTTGAAAATTGATTTTTCTGGAATATTTTAGGAAAGGGATAAATATGAAATCTATGGTTCATACATAGTGAGCTATTTATACTCATAATCTACATGTTCCACTCGACATTAGAAGACCAAATATTTTTTTAATGGTTGATTTTTCGGAATTTCTTATACATTTAGATTATGTTGGTCTTGTGAATTTTTAGTGAACAAGGGGTCACATGGATATTGGGTTGCTTACAGGTTGATTTTGGATTTACATTGGAGTTCTATTTTATTTATTAGTTTTTTTCTTTATCTATATCTATTTTTGTATTTGTCATTATTCAGTTATTATTGGTTATGTTTCATTCTCTATTTTGTATTTGATCCTGGTTGTTTATTGGATGAAGTCATTCTCAGTTGGTTTATCATTGACTCTTGATAGTAGTCGCCATCCCTTGAGAATTAGGAACACCTCTCGGGCCATGGTGTATACTATATCGATTGTCGGGTCTGATAGCAACACTACCTTGTTTGTGACACATAGAGTGGGATTGAATCAACATAATGGGTGTTGGTGGGGTTATATTTATTGGATGGTTTATTTAGTGTGGAATTCTATATCTTTGAGGTTTATTTTTATAATTTATTTAATCACACTAATGGAATCCTGGTTTAAAATATCAATATTTGGTTCATATAAATGAGTATTAGTGACCTTAAATGTCTATGAATTTTATAAAAGTTGAATTATTTTCATTGGATGTGGTGAAAAAATATCATATAATCATTATAATAGTTTGTCCAACCACCTAATCATAATAATACTACATCAAAAATGATGTATGATGCACCCAATTTGCGCATGCTATTATGTTGTTGATACTATGTAAAATTTAATATAAACATTGATATATGTTATTATATGGTAATAATGAATAATTTTTTTCTTTATGGATATATATTAGGTTTTCAGAATCTATTAAACGCTATTATAAAATTTTAATGAATAAATGGGAAGAAATAAAAATGTTGGAATGAATTGAAATTTGGGTAGAAATAGATTCTGGGATAATAACTAACATTGATGATATGTTTTTGTGTAAAATCATGTTATATAATCAAATTTCAAATGATAAAAGATGTCATAATGTTTTCTTTAGTTGTTCATATTTAATTATATTGAAATTTATTTCTTAAATGATGAAATTATAAATGTGGACACATTTTTCAATGTCATTTCTCAATTTGACCATCCAATTTTTCATTACACCATTGAGGATGTTATCACATTAATAATATTGGGATGTTTTACCATTAATTTATTGTTGATGAAATCTCATAATTTGATAAGATATTATTATTATGTTAGTAATAAAAATTACAAGGTTTCATGATTCCAAGAAACCAATTTATATGGGATGATTCTTTTTCAGTTGAATTGAAACATTTTCAATGTGAACTACAGGAAGATAATTCATGCATTCATTTATTATCAGATAGTAGGATGAGATTTATCATTTTCATACAAAATGTATTATAGGGGTATTAAAAAGGGTCTTCTACAAAAAACTGTTCTCGCTAAATTTATTCATGTCCCTATTTTAGGTGCATGGTTTAGTAATTAATGCAGGGGTTTGATTCTCTCCATTATTCTCCATTTTTATCCCATGTATTATAAATTTTATATCTCTTAAATTATATGTTCAGAACTTTTTAGGACCTATAAATATAGAAATTTGGTATCATTAATAGACATATATCATTGGTTTTTCTACACAATCCATAATAATTAATTTAATTGAGATAAATTTTAGTATATCATAATAGGATTTAATTAATATTAATACAAATATTGAATGGATGTTTTATATTTACTACCTCAATAAAGAAAACATGATCAACCACTATTCCAACACTACATGATCATGTTGGGTTGTGTTGGGAAACCAGTTGATTAGTATCCTTTGTCATTTCTTCCAAAATAAGGTTTTTTCATTCACTATACATCTATACCCATTATATATATATATATATATATATATATCATTTCATCACTTTTTTCCTTTTGTTGGTGACTTCCTATTTATTATAATTATTTTTATTTCAGACTATGTGTTTGAGGGCGGTGAAAGGACACATTTTTCTTATTTTTTACCAATTATTTTTAATAAAAATATTTTTATCTATTATGAGGTGTGAGTTAAAAATTTCCACTTGTTGGAAAAGGATAATTTTACTATGTGGTGATCATGATTTCGGTTGAATATGTTTTCAAACTCACAATGATTATGTATTTTTTTCATTTAACAATGGATAAATATTTCTAACAATCAATGTAAATTTTTACTTGACATTGAATTGCACAAATCTTGAAAAGCATGATGACTCCTAAAGGTTTGTTTATAGAAAGAAGAAAAATATTCATATCATTGAGTTATTATTCATACTCATCTTCTTTATTCAGAATATAAAAATATTTGGGTAGATATTATGGAATTATGCACAATGAAAAATTTAATAAAACCTATCATAAATACTACACATGGAAATTCTTTAATGAATTAGGCACAACCACAAAAAACCATTAAACCCACACCTTATGGGATCCAAAAATTAAATTAGTGATGCAAATTTGTTTTCTATTTCAAAAACGTTCTATTTTATCCTAAACAAGGATTATAATGAATGTCTATGCAAAATCATAAGTTAATTATATTGGGTTTTTTGATTATTTTTATTTGATAATAGTTTATTATTACATATTTTATCATGATGGGTTAATTTTATAAATATTTTTGTTTGTGATGGTGGATAATTAAAGAGCAATTCTCTTATTCATCCATTGAATCAAAGTTTGTGAGATATGATTTAATATTGTCATTCATATTCACTTTTTAATTTTTTACATACTAATGAATTATTATTTACATGAATTATTTTTTTATTATTGTTTTTTGGGAAATAAAATCTAAATTGTTTTAGAAATGTCGTTAGTGATTAGGTATGGGTTTGATAATTCTTCACGAATTGTCAAACATCAAAAATACATTTTCCTCCTTGAATTCCCTTTCCCTCACACCATAATATATTTATTGGGAATTAATTTTTGATCAGAAATATCAATTCGATATAAAGAATAAACTTTTTCGAGTATTTAGTTTAGTATATAATCCATAGATAATTTTTGGGAATGATTTCATTTCTCAATTCTTATTAACATATATTTCAATCAATTTATATTTCTAATACATCATTCGGAATTGGATTCTATCATTCACGGTGCGATTATTCATCTGTAATAGTTTCATTTGTTTAATATCACATTGTTTTGGTTATAACATATAAATTCCAAAAAAATTTAAAAGATATGATATTTAAAAAACCAATAATATATTATTCACAACAGATATTAAAAGATAAACATTTTTATAGTTCTTTTACATATTATTCAATTGTAATATTAAACACTAAAGTACTATAATGTACATTACCATGAATGTACTTATACATTATATTATTCTAATTCTTATAAAAATATTTAATACATACATTCAAATTCTTATAAATATACAAATGTTCATACTATCAATTTAAATTTATTGAAATGCACACTTATTGAAGTTTATAGTTTATATATTTATTCTAATTCATAAAAACTTGCTGTAATAAAACCACATTGTCAAATTAACAGATCAAATTCCTATGATTATGTTTTTATCGATGCTTATAATAATACTTTAATTCACATTTAATTTAAAAAACTAAAATATAAAAGTATTGTTAAACATGATATGATATATAAAAAATAAAAAATTCAATTTATTTGGCGTATTCTTATATATAAACATTATTATTTATAGAGATATACTTATATTTATAGTCACTATTACACTAATGTGTACTCAAAAACATAAATAATACTCATTTTCTTATTGTGAGTGAATATTATTTATTATGTTTATAGATATACTATAATGTGTACACATTTTCATGTTTATTGTTCTTATTTTAATGTTTATGTTTTTAGAAATACTAAAATATATACACATTATCATATACTATAATATCAAATTCATAACATTATGCCTTTGACATTCATTATAACAACATTCTTGACATAAAAAATATAGATAGTTCAGTATGAAAAAATCAACAAGATATTCTATATAAAAAATTTCTGTAATTAAATTATATTTTATCTATTAATGACATTATTTTTTTCTTATAGAGTGATTTATTTCTTGACCCCAATGATGAAGACTCGCTACAGGTTACCCATAAGTGTAATATAATTTTTATATTTCAACCATATTCTTAAAAAATTTATTAGGTATTCTATATGAATGGAATTAAATAAATATATATCAACTTGTAATCATTATTGAAATTTTATTAAAAAAAGTATTCATTCAGCATGAAATATTTGTAACAAACTCGTTATATTTAATTTACCAAGTCCACTGTTAGAAAAACAAATCATTAACATATTTACATTTTATCAATGGTTGAACTGATGTTTCTTAATAACATTTTGTATTTAATGAAAATATTAATTATTATTTTAATTTTTTCGGGGAGAATTTATTGAATTTTACATTCATATGTATCTAATTTACACAATTCATTAAGGGCATCAGGAATGGAGGATTTTTTTCTTCTTATATTCCATAATAAAATATTCATCTTCCTTAGAATTTTTAATAACATATGAAACTATTGTTCTTACACATGAAACCATAAGATTAAACATATCCTATTCATGTTAAAAATATGGAATACCAATAAATTTTCTATCATTGTCCTCAAATGAAGAAAACCATTTAAATTATAGTGAACAAAATTCATCACACTAGAAAAATCTATAATTCATAGAATCCATTAGTTACAAAATTCACTCATGTTATCAATTATAAAAAACCATTAATGGTGAGTAACCTTTGGACTATAGTTATGAAACCATGGAACATACTTGTTAGATCATATTTTAAATAATCATTTTTTAAAGAAATATCACAAGAATGTTTTCATACCACACTAAAAACACCGTGTTCTTTGTATTCATATTTTTTAAAACATTCATCATTATCAAAACATACTGTGTTTTCAATATATAAATTATTCCTAAACCATTAAATTAAATAAATCCAGAACAATTAACATTAATTGGAGATGAGTAAAGATTCCATATCTCAAAATAAATCATATAGAAAATTATCAGACACTAATTCTCATGAAAATTCATCGTGGAATACTTATTTAATTTAAAAATGCATTATATATTATACATCAATAAATAAGAGTTCATGTATATAATAACGTGTTATATTAAATATGTGGATAAAATTTATATGTATAACATTTTTTGATTTTCATTAATTGAATTTGTTCTCAATTATTTTATTATGGTTTATAAGGATTCTTCTCCTCCTACAAGGAATTTAGGGGAATATTCCAATGCATATGAAAATGATTATTTTGGTTGTTTGAGGGGATGTGATACTTATGTTGTTTTTTCTATAGGTGATGATGAGGTTTGTGATGGATTTGGTTATATAGATATTGAGGTATATTTCAGATGTAGATTTTTTTCTTGGTTTATACATTGAATTTTATCAAATAGTTGGGTTTATTCTAAAGGAATTGATATTGAAATTTTATAATGGTTATCAGGGAGAATTTTTGAATTATTTTGATATATATTATATTCTATATGATTTCTATTTATAATGTACACTTTTTTGTTAATTGTTTTATGATGTAATGTTTGTGTTCTGTTTGAGATTTAGTGGTGGTCTAGGGATTTAAATATAATAGGATGGTTGTAAATTGTATACTAAGTAGATATTTAAGTGTTTCAATTCTTGTGATATATATTGAATTAGTTTTCAGTAAAGTTTATTTTTTATTCCTTTTTTTATTATCTTTTAAGTTACTTGCAAGATTGTGTAATGTTGACTTGTATGAATGATACTGGTAGGTAAAAGTTATTTGGTATTATATTAGATATGGTAGGGGGAATAAAAAAAATTAAAACATATTCATTAGCATTAAATGAGGTGTTCTTGTTTGACACAAAATGTCCCTAGTTCTATGCAGTATCAACCACTACATTAGGGATTAACTACGATTCCATTCTCACATGTTACATAATTTAATTTTTCCTGAATTAATGTGATTTAATCCGATGTTTTTTTCATTTATAGGTACATAATGATAAATTTTAATTTTAGTGAAATTTACAAAGAGAAGGATAATTTGTTCATCTATTTAGAGGAAAATATAAATGCATTTCAAGGAAGTACATAACTTATTATTTCTATAGATCCTTGATTTCTTATTTCCACTCATTTGAACCACATTAAATAATTTATTTTAGGGTGTTATGATTGTTTTGATTATGTTCTTAAATTGTTAAATACATTTCATTTTGATTTCACTTAATCTTTATGTGTTGGTTATTGTATCTATTCATATTGAGTGTCGATTTTATGGTCATACTGGTGTTTTTGTGTCATTTATGTTACATGTTTTTTAAAATTATGTAACTGATGATAAGGGTCACTATAGTTCTATAAATACTGATATTGAGGTACTGTTCTAATGTAAAATTAATTATTGTTTTATAAATGGAATTTTATCATCTTATGTTTTATTCTAATGATATTTATTTTGAAATTTTATATTTCTTACCATGGAGATATTTTGATATATGGGGTGATATATTGTATTATATTTGTGTTTTTGTTTATGTAAGGGAATTATTTTTATATTTTGGTGAGGTTGTTTTGTTTCTATAGTGTATGTGTATGTCGATAGATTTTTATATTTGATAAAGGGAATCATATGCTTAATTTATTTTATTATTCTAGTAAGGAAAACCATTTCTATAATCAATGATTCTTTTCATAAAGTGACCTCATACATTTTTGGCATTTCATTAGCTTTTTCTTTGATGGTTCAAATGATTGTTAGTAGTCTCAATAAGGATACAGGTTGCAATGGGAGTGATAATTTGAAGTAGTCGTTTTTATGTGTGTGTGTGGGGATCTCTTATACTAGTTTATTATTCTTGAACTAATTGATTCTATAGAAAAAGACATATTGGTAAAAGATATAAGATAATTTTTTATGTTTACTTCAGGTTAGGGGAAATCATCTGTTTGTTTTGGTTTTATTTTTAAGGTGTTTTTTTAATTTTTATGTTAAAACATGTGTCATTAACTACAAATAATTGTACCTAAATCCCCTAACAGTAGGTATATGAATCATGTAGTGGTTATGACATGATATGTGTGCCTTCCTGCTTGTGAAAGTTGAGTTGTCCTAGGATAGTTAGTCTAAAAAATTATTTGATATCTTAAAAAATTATATTCTAATTTCACTATATATTTAATTAGATCTATGACTAATTTTTAATGTAATTTCAAGACATGTAGGAACATAAATGTGAATTAATATTCTAACATAGATCAGGGATTCACCTGTTTCAATACCATGTATTGAGATCAACAGATTCTAGGATATATAATGGCAGTGAGATGTTGTGAGCTGAGTTTGGGGGATGATGATAGGTGGATTTTTGACCTTAGGTTATTTCATTCAATTATTAGTCCCTCATTAACTACTAATTTCAATTTTTATTGTGATAAAATTTTTCTCAACATTTGATGTTTACTATCTCTCTGATTTTCTACTTTGACTTCTTTATTATAGTGATAGTTTAAGTATGAAGGTTGGAACTAATTTTATTGCACATTATTGATATTCATCAAATGATAATTATTTTTAATGATATTAAAGTGATGATATTGATAGGTGGTTAGATGAAAAATGACATATGTCACACTTCATTGAGTTTTGAGAGTCAGTGGTGTTTCACGGATAATAGCCACAGGTGTTGAAGTACAATCATTTTAACAACAGTTGATGTGTTTTATGAGATATCCTATTGTTTGACAATATTTTTTAAATTATTATAATGATAGGTAACTAAATATATAAATTATTGGTTATGTTTTTCTAATATGTATAGAGGATATAATTTTATGGGTTGTAACCCATATATGTATTTGGGAATATAACTTTATTATTATTATTTTGTGTTCTATTTTCAATAGTGTATGATTGTGGTTTAAGATGTAGGGTATGAGTATTTTTTCTGTTGTAAGTTGTAGGAGATGAAGGATATTATTGGATATATGTTTTATTGGATTAATGGTAGCTCATTTTTTCTGTAATCTAGAGGATATAAAAACAGTTCAAACAACAGATGTAAGAGTATTATTTACATTATCTATAAGATACAGAAATATTTATAAACAAGGTTATTGGTCTACTACTAAGGTTTAAACAAAGGAATTAGATCTAATACCATAGTTTATAACTATGGATACATGTGGGTGTGGGAAATATTATAACCACGTCACAAAACAACAGATGTAGAACAATTTATTTGGTTTGAATCATGGAAATCGATATATATCCATAGTTTCAAACTATGGATAGAAGTCGAAATGGAAAAAGCTATAGCCATTGTTTGGGATCTATGGATATAGGTGTACTTCCATAGTGGAAACCAAATAATTAACCCTATAACCATTATTTAAATGATGGATATAGTTCTATACCCATAGTTTTAAACTATGTTTATAGTCAGAACCCTATTTGAACACCAATAGGATCCACAACCACCAAACCATAGATATTACCCATATACACTGTTTCTTGACTTATATCAACGGTTTTAAACCGCAGATATAGAATTAATTTATATTAGTTTAAAATGTTGAAAACCTTCAAAACATTGGAATACTCCTTTAAAAAAATATAGATGTTGTATGATTCCAAAAAATGAAACAGTGCTACATAATTATATCAAAAGTCATTTGGTAGCTCACATATGGAATATTATTGGAGGTCTTGTAGGTTCTAGTATTAATGATAGAAGAGTTGATGATGTCCTCCAGTCAAGGTGGGATTACCATGTTGGTACATTTCCTTAGAGAAAATTATGGAGCATAATTGTTGGGATTAGATGTTAGGTTATATAGGACATGCGTAGTGAAATTATCCAAAAGGGACATTCTCCCAATCTATAGTACATCAATATAATGTTTCTATTTCTCTATATTTCTATTGAATAACACTATAAGAATGTAATAATTACTCTAGCGTTGAAGGACGATACCTCATATATTTCCCTACAAGATGGTGTGACAGATAGATGAAGGGGAACACAAAAATGGGGTGAAATTAAAGGCTCCCTATTATGGCATGAAATTGAATATTTATGGGTCCCATTCTCAAGGGAATATGTGAGGTAGTGGTATTTTGGGAAAGACATGGTGGTATGTCATCTTATAATTATCTTCTTTATTTGGGGAGGGTGATTATTTCATAGACTAGGATTTTTCAACTCTTCATAAGTTGAATCCTTATAAGCCTAATAATATATCCTTATCTGAGGTCAAGTCAGATTCTATTATGTTTAATTCTTTAAAGGTCCATTATGCTTGCTTGTGGAACATTATTTATTGGGTTAGATCTTGCAACAAAATTATTCTATCAAATGTGGATATTATTCATTCTAAGTATCATGGAAATAAGCAATATGATCTTATTTCTTCTAAAGGTAATTAGGTTGATAAAATGGTACTATATTAGGGCATTGGTCATCTTCCAACATAATATTATATGAAAATCCAAGGGATTCCATTGGAATTTAATATTTTCAATAGTTATAATCCACCATATTTCCAGATTTCTCCATTTTTTATTTCTTCCATTCATTTTTACAACAATTTATTTTTAATTTTCATTAAAATATACTATCAGGTACAACATGATACACTAAAATCATCTCTTATGATGTAGAATGGTATACTACCTGACTAAATACACCACCCTCATCCTGAACAAACATGTGGATAATATGTTATAGTTGATTAAATTGTAAATATATTTAATTTAATTATAAAAATTTACAAAAAACCTAACTAATGAAATGATATTGACCTACCAAATCTTTAATACCTCTATTGTGTGGTGTAATATACAATATAGACTTCAATCTATACGATGGATCATACTTGGAATGATATGATATGTGAAATTTCCTCATAATCATTCCCTTGATATTTAACGACAAACATCATTACCATATATTGAGATATTGTGCATGTTGTCAATGCTAGTCAATATCTTTCCTCCTAGGAAGCATTAGGCAATGAAGTGTTACTAACTACATGGGTGGAAAATGAATATTCTAAAGAAATACAAACATTCACAAGAATTTATTAGCCTTCTTCCACTCAATAACATGATAGTGATTAAGAGGCACTGTAATCATGGCATCGTGAATCCCATTAGTTAAGTATATGTGAGGCTAGAATAATAGAGCGCAATATAGAAACCAGGAAAAATAAAATGTAATGTGACATATTTAACATATTTTGTTACTAATTTCAAAAAAATATAATATTATGAAATTTATTATTCAAATAAAGAATGTATATACATACATTAGGGGATTGTAGGCTATCCTATATTAGTTGGTATACACCCAAATTTTATATTGGTGTCTTAAAGAACTAGTTTTATGAACAAAACATATAATGTACAACATAGAAAGTGATAAATAATAAGAAATATATTATAATAACTCATATTAGCTTTATAAAACAATAACTATGAGTGATCATACCAGTGTCTACATAGAGAATCCATTCGGAAAGACACCCATTTACATCTTTATAATGATCTATACTAGAAAAAATAGGTTTTAGGGGGATGTGCTACCATGAACACATTTTAATCAGGGTTAAACATTCCCCTATATCATTTTGATCTAATGGTAATGTTGTTTATAATTCTCTTTATGTGTTTTATAATAATTAATGTGCCCATAGGTATCTCCAATCTAGATAAAAGTCTTCCAGTATCCCAAAATATGTTATATGGTAATGCATAACAAAGTTATTAGTGTGCAACGTACCATCCAATGATCTATATGTTATAATCAAGGGTGTGTTGTATCAAAGTCTTTTAATCATCTTCAGTGGGAAAATGTGAAAAGTTAATGTCTGTCCAACTCATAAATAGAGAACCTCCATATGTAGCAGTTTCAAACCACACAATTTCAAGGGTAATAAATCACATTATAGTTCCAATATATTATCCAATGGAGGCTCCAATTACTAAATCACTCTATATAGGAATACAAGCATAAATATCACATTATAAAATTTTGATGGTGATATGTCTCATGGGAAAGTGGACTGTTTGAGTCTCAGGTATCTATATCATGGCTGGGTAAGTAAGGAGGTAACGGACAATGAATATATAATTTTATATTGTGTTGATATAGAAGAAAACATGATATAGGTATGGAATAATTGTAGATGGGGGTAGAATGTTATGATATTGGTGTCCCTACACAAGATAATATTTTGAACCAGATGGCCTACTAGAACCTCTTGTGAATCATTCCAATAATACGTAGTGAGAAGAATAGTATTCTCCATCTCTGTGAATAAAAATGAAATAAATAACTAATAATTTTAAAATGTAAATATAGTATTATGGTTAGTAGAGTGTTTTTATTGGTGTAATGTTGGATAAAAATGTTACTTTAACATCCTTTTATCTTTCTATAGTTGATAACATTGATTTTTCATTTATCATCATATAGTGTATTGTACAAAATTATATCTTCATTATTCTTGAAATCTCAATTTGATATTTTTGAATTGATCTTCTCTATGAGTTCTCTTAAAAACATTAAATTATTACATAGGTAATAAATTTTATTAGAATTTATTTTTCAATCACTAAATTGTTTACAAATCCATCCAAAAGGCTGACTGACCCAATGTCTGGAAATAATCCAATTTTGAAAGACATAGGAAATTGAAATATTTTTTAAAAGTAAATCATCATGGATTAGACTGAGATATCAGTATAAAAATGTCAGGTAATAATTTCAAATTATAAATATCCCTATGACTATGATGCATCTAAAACACTAGCAATGTTCTTGAGTGAATTCTTTGTCATTTTGAATCCCATTAGACTTCTATCTCCACCATATTTGCAACTTTATGGTCTTAGGTTTCAATTTTGGATGGTGTTTTAGAAATGGGAAATGTTAAGACTCCATAATTTGTGTCCATGGTTCACTATAGTTGTTATAAATGGTGTAAAAAAGGATTATTTGTTCAATATATGATTCCCATGACATGTTTATAGAGGTATATGATGCAACGACTTATACACTTGAAAATAAAAATTCCTTGGTGTTTTTTGATTCAAAATTCCATGAAACCAGCAATTCAACAAGCAATCAAACGCTAATATATATGATAGTTTATTGACACTCGATCACATAGAATCATGTTTCTTATCAGTTGAAAAGCTGCACAAAACAAGGAAAATCATCATCATTGTTCCCATAAATATCACTATGAAAGTGCTTATAACTAAAAAACTGGATCTCATGAGGAACCTAGGATTTTGTATACCCTAAATTCATTATAGATGTTATGTTAGGGTTACCCAATTAATTATCCTAACCGTTTATTGGTAATTTACTATATGAAGCTCCTTTCTCATTTTGAATAACTATTCCATAATAGAATAAACAATAAGACATTACTTTTTGTAAGAATAATGGTTTTTAATGATTATTTAAATAGTTTAACTGATATTAACAAAGAGAAATAACATATAGGTTTGTCAATGAATAAATTTGTTAATACTATTTCATGTTATAGATATATTATTATAATTTCAAAAGTCTATAAAGAGAGTGTGAATCATCTAATGAAAACCCATCAGGTGTGTCAATCTTGGTGTGTAGTAAGGCCTATGTTTCATGCACCAAGTGACAATTGAGTTAACACCCAACTCTCATTTTCAAGGTCATTACACCTTGTTATAATTATATAGATGCTAGAATCTAGCTTTAGTATCTAGGCGTGGATTACATTTCTCGGATAACCACAAAATATTTAATTTATCAAAATTTTAGATTAATTTCTTATATTATCAATGATATCACAACTATTTCATAGAACAAATTTTAAATTTACTATAGTTATCTAGTGATAATAATTAAATAAATTTTCATCCATCTACAATTGATACACCAAGTGGATCAAAACATGTGTTCATTTGGTCTTCTTTATCATGCACTACGTGATGATTATGTTAATACACAATCTTTTTTGGGTTATTACCCCTAGGTAATTATTTTCTAGAGCTTACATCCACATTTAGTATCCAAAAAAAGTTATTATGATTCATATAAAAACATAATAAATACATTAATAAAATTTTAGAATGTTTTCTTAAATACTTAATGATTCTACTATTGTTTCTTAGCATATATTTTAATATTCATAATAGTGTCTATAGAAATTAATAAAAGAAAATATGAATTATCTAATGTAAATCCCAGGAGAGTTTCAAACTAAGAGTGATGTTAGGACATGTTGTCATGCACCAGGTAATGATTGAGTGAATACCCAATAATCTTTTCTACGTCTATTAATCCTAGTAAAAACTGTTCTTGGGAAAACATCCACTTGTTGTAGCCAGATATAAATTTCATTTCATAAATAGAAAACAATATTTTATTTCTAATTTTTTTATCATTTTCTTGTATTCATAGTGATTTGACAAGTGTTTGGTTATCAAATTTTTTATATTCATTGAGGTATATAATGAAACTAATAAAAATTAATTTCAATCATATGAAGCAGATCCTCTAGGAGTTTCAAACCTTGTTTGCAGTTAGGCCTCTTTATCTTTCATTATTATAAAATAATTTGTTAATGTATAGTTATTTATTCACTAAATAATTGTTATTACTTAATTTATTAATAGATAATTGTTATTTACTTATTAATTAATTATTTTTATATCATTAGTTGAACATTATTTTTTCCAAAGTTATTAAAAAGTTAATCCTATGGTATTCCTAAGTTAGTCATTAGTTAATAAATGGATAATCTGTATTTAATCCTAAGTTAATACTGGAATTAATCATAAGTTACTATGAAGTTAATATTTAATTAATCATTATTTATGAAATTAGTTAATAATCCAATAATCAATCACTAATCAATCATTAAAAATTCTGTAATTATTTTTTATTATGTATTTACCTAGTAGTTACTTAATGATTAATTAATAACATCCACTTAATTGTTAATAATTAGTATTCATTAGAAAATTATCATTTAATATTTATTTTAGAATGAATTGATCATTAATTGATCATATTATTGTCCTAATTAAATCTTTAATTAGTCGATATCTAATCACAATTTAATACAAATTTAATCATTAGTTATTCATTACTTACGAAATAGTTAATCATTACGTAGTCATCTGTTAAGAAGAAGTAATAATTAGTTAATCATTAGTCAATCATTCTCTAATCATTCAATAATCATTAATTAATTAATAGTTATTATGTTTCTACTTTATAGTTAATTATCTATTACATATTTGTTAATTTATATTTTATTTAGTGTTAAAGATTACCTAACCATTATTTAATCTTTATTTTATCATTAGGTAATACATGGTTATTCCTAAGGTAATCCTTCATTAATCAATATTTAATAATTTTAAATCATAAGTTAATCTTTATCTAATCATAAATCAAACATTAGATAATTATTTTTCAATCATTCATTAATCAATGGTTTTTATGTTATTAATTAATAGTTAATCAATAGTTAATAATTAAATAATAATTTGTGATGAATTAATTAATCCTTATTTAATGATTTTTTATTCATATGTTAGTCACTCATTAATCACTTATTAATCACTAGTTAATAATTCATTAATAAGTATTTTATAAATAGTAATTAAGTAGTTTCTCCAATGTTAATTAATTATTACTTATTAAACACTTCATAATTAATTAGTAATCTAATATTATTGAAGAATTATTTAATTATTATTTGATACTATATTAATCCTATGTTTATCCTTAGATAATCATTAATTAATAAATTGAAACTAATTATGTAATCCTATGTTAATCATTATGTAATCAATGGTTAATCATTAGATACTCATTAGATAATCAAATTTTAATTATTCGTTAATTAATTATTCTTATGTAGTTAAATAATAATTAATTAATTGTATCTTAATAGTAAATCATTACTTATTTATTTTAAAATAATTACTTAATCAATAGATCATTATTTGTAAATAAATAGTTAACCATTATTTATTCCTTCATTAATAATTAGTTAATTATTATTTAATCATAAAATAATCATTAGTTAATCAATCGATAATCATTCATTAATCACAATATAATTAGTAGTAATTTAATAGTTAATTTTTAGTCATGTAAAAGTTAATATCTAGTTAACAAATAATTTATAATTATCTAATTAATATTAATTAAAAATTACTAAGTTATTATTTATTAATTATTTATTATCTAATTATAAGTTTATAACTATTAAATCATTAATTATTAATATTTTAATTACTATTTTTACAATTTAATTATAAACTACAAATTCATACTATGAAAAAATCATTTCATTATAATAATTCTCTTACTAAGACTAATTATAAACTAATTACTAAATATTAATAATTAAATAATAATAATTTACTTACCAATATTGACTCTTACAAATTAAATGCAATTAACTAAAATATAATGTAAATAAAATAATAAAAACAAACTAAAAATTGTACAACTAAATAATTAATTAATTTGAAAATTATTTATGAAAAATGTGGTCAAATTATGCTTAAAAAATATTTCATTCCCTTAGGGACACCAAATGAGACACACTTAAGGGATAAAAAACTAGAAAAAAATTAGATATAGATGGAACACTATTGGGTGAGGTTTTGAGAGAGAGGGAATATCCAAGTGATTATGGTGGTGGTGGGTGGATTTTATAGGGGGTGGGAGAAAAGGTGTTATTTACCAAAACACGCTTTCCATGTAATTATGTTTAAGGTGTTTTCTCTGACAAAAAAACTCACCTAATAAATGTAAAAATACATTTTGTGTGGTAACAACTTTGCCACATTATTTAATTGGGAATATGAATTAGATTCCATAAGCTATTTGATTTTTTCAAAAAGCCAGCAAGTAATATGATGCCTTTCTAAAATAACTTTTTTTGAAAACAATCCTAGGTTAATTTTACAATTTTCTTCCAAACAATTATATAAAAATCAATGATGCATCAATTCAATGTGGATGATTCAAATGTGGAATCACTATTGTTTTGTGGGATAACACTAGAAGGTTTATTTTAAAAGAAAAAAATTCTGAATTTTAATCGAATTTTTAGTGGTAGATGTGTGGGGTCTTATCTTGGGATTTTAAATGGCATTCCCCTTCCCATATAGTATGATGATATTCTAATTTGACTCGGTTGTGTTGTTATTTGAGAAAGTGAATTTTCATGAGGGTTTTTCAATGTTATACCTAATTAAATTAGAGGATCAATTGGTTTTAAAGGGTATCCAAGTCACTAATTATATATCATACCATTCAAAATTCCATCATGGTAGCTGATATAGTCCTATGGTTGGATACATATATGGGAATTTCTAGCTGATTAACATCACACTTACAAATGAATCAATTGAAGGCTATGTTGTTCTTTTTCTTACCTAGTGAAAATATTCATCCCTGGTGGCAATATCTCTTTGGATAAAATTTTAATAAATTACCAAACATATGGAACCTATCAAATGGATATAATGTTTTACAATATTTTAAATAATAATATTTTTTCAAGAACCAAAGAAACCCCAAAAAACATTTTCCACATACATAATGAGCTTCATAAAATAATTTCTTAGAGTGTTAAATATTTTACACATATCACATTTTATATTTGTTCAATTATAATATGTTATCTAAATACATGAAATTCATTCTAAAACATAAAATTTTCATATTAGAATAGTAATAACAATACTAAAAATAAAAAAAAATGTTTTTTATAAACATCTAAAAATAATAATAAAATTTATAATTTATAATAACTTGTAAAAATAATTGTAAAATTTACAAATTATAATAAATTTTGAAAAAAATAACATTTTCATAGATACAATGGGTGGAATCCTGAAGGACTGATCAGTTTAGTGGTTATGGAAATCTAGATACATACGTGATACACATTTTATATTGAAAAAAAATAAAACCTAAAAAAAGAAATTTCTAAGAATCGTTGAAACTCATTCAAAGGATTCATCTTTATATCCATGGGGAAAAAGGGTGACTTAAAATGATCAGTAAGGGTTAAGTACATCACAATATATTAGAAATAAATATGTATAATAAGTATTGAAAAGAAAATATTTGAACACACACAACACTTAAATAACTAGATAAGGCATAATCAGTATGGGAAGGTAAATAAATGAAAAATATTCCATTTAATCAATAAACTAATAATTAAAGGAATACAGAGATAATATCATTATTGAAATAGAATGTATAATAATAACTAAATTATTAATGATGTAGATTATTAATTATCATATGTCATGTTTCCAAAGAACATGACACTTTTACCATCAAAACCATTAATAAGAATGTTTTAATCATAATGGGTAAAACACCATTTGATTCAGCTATATAATTCATCTCATGGGACTACTAATTCATCAAGTGGATTTCTATAAAATGTCACCAACTAGTTTCATGAATTTCCAAATCATTCCATATATATATATATATATATATATCCAATTTTAAATACCCTCAACCAAGAAGAATACATAATTGGTAAGGAATCATCCAAAACCTAGTCTATTTCATCTCATGAGACCTACATATGCATCCAGGGACTATAGATTTCCCCATCCAACACATACTATGTCAACTAAATTCCACATATGAAAGGGGGGTAATATAATCCTCATTTAAATTGAAATTTAATCTAGCATATGAAATGTAATAAAATTTCTCAATTAGCAAACATAATAAAAAACTATCCAGCGTAATATGGTCTCATGATAGTATATCCCCAGCTAAAATGATCATAAAGCTACAAATAAAACATAATAGATGGTATCATATGATATCAACATAAAATATTTATAATATTAAATAGAGTTTGTTTACATATATGAAAACACTCTAACAAAATCATTGAGAATTTTCATGAGAGAAATAACATTTTACATTGGAATGATTAGTTCATTTGAAAAATTATTTTGCAATTGTCAAAATATAATATTGGAAATTTGTATATACCTAAAAATAAATGGAAGAAAAAATGAAAAAATGAATGTGTAATGTTAAAGGAACACGCACACTATAATTGGTTATAAAAGTTGTATAACCAAATGAAAGGGATTTGGGTTCAAGAATCCCCTTTCAACATTGCAAACAGTCGAACCATATTCCTTATAAAACTAATGATAATAAAATGAAACATTGAATAAAATGATGTTAAATAAAATTATTATATGATATGTCTATGTTAAGTCTACTTACAATAAATATAAGAATGAAGTGGTTAGTAAGGCATATCTCAAAGAAATAAAAGTGATATGAGAAACCCTTACCTTCTGTCCAAAAGTGTTCAACTCTTCTACTTAATATCCACGAGAATCAAATTATATTAATTAATTAAATAATTCAAAAACAAAAAAACATATATTTTATGTATTTTAATTTTATTAATTCTATTTATGACCATTTATATGTGTTATGATGTTTAATTTTTTTATTCTGAGTTTGTTCATTTTCATGGTTTTCATGATCAGTTAGCTTGAGTATAAATATGGGTGTCTTTGTCCAATAGAAGAATAACTCAATGAGTGAAATAGAATGAAATTAATATACTGACATGATTTGAAATTGTCTTCACATATCATTTGGTTATATGCTATGAGGATTAGTCATTAAATAAGATGTTAATTAAAAATGATTAGTTTATTTTTGCGGTTTTTACGACCATCAGAAAGTAGTATTTTTTTCTATTAAATCAATGTTTATATAATGGTTAAAAAACATAAATTTTTTATAATACACATATTATAATATTTATTTACAATATTAATAGTTTTATGACTATCATTGAAGGTGGTAATGAAAGATGAAAACACATCGTCCATAAAAGCGGTTAATCCACACCTCACAGATGATGTTTTCATTTTTAGAATAAAAATAGATGAGAAGAGACATGATGATGAATATTACATTAACATAATAAAATTATTTTTTATATATGAAACCATAGGAATCCTGATATATTGAAAAGCTTATGTTTTGAGCGGGTCAGAAAAGAATATAAATTACAATAAAAATAAGAAGGGTATTACATTTTGAGTGTTATATCCTTGAGAACCTCCTTAAGGCACTTGAAAGTGGAATTTTGGAGATACCACCATGTACATAACGTTGGAATGTGGTCAAGGAGAGTAATTGGGAATAATATAAGTATAATATTTGTCTTATAATGTGTGAGTAATGGTGAATATTAGGGGTTGTATTTATAGTTGATGAGGGTAGTATTTTTTGACTATTTTATTCATTTAATTAATATTTGGCTCCATACTATCAGTAGTGTAGATTATTGTGACTATGTATAGTAACTAGTGCTTTTATGATTAAAAACATGTCCTTTATTACATCATTAATGACTCACAAATTCATGTATCTGTCCAAAAATATTAAATACCGTAAATTACAGTATTCCACTATTCACCAAAATTTAACTATTTTTAAAATATATACAAAATTCAACACAAATATTATTTGGAATGTATTTTTTTAAAATGAAATCTATTTTATCGAAATAATTTTCAAAATATTAGATATTTAATTTTAAATAAAATGAATTTTGTATTTAAGAAATACCTGTTTTAAAATTATAACTATTTTTTGACACTTAATTAAGGACTCATAAAATTATCTCATAATAATGGGATGAAATAATATTAATTTAGGAATCAATTTTGGGAAAATTATTTTTCATTTAATTAGTTATATTAATTATAATAATTTAAATAAACTTTTACATCTCAAAAAAACTACCAATACTTAATTTATCATTTTTTAAAAAATTATAAACTTATTTCATGATATTAATATAGTAAATTTTCATTAAAAATATAAATACATTTTTTTGATACTTCTATAGGTGAGGTAACTATTATATTGGCTAGATTACTATTTCAAACTATCACATTACTATTCCAATTTTCATGGTAATATTTTATTATATATTACGATTCATTTATGCTCGGTGCATAAGATATCTATGATTTTAAATTTAAAAGAGACATACCATAAGATTTTGAGGTGTTACATTCTCCGTTCCATCAAAAATTAAAACCTCGAGATTTCTAGAATGTCACCTCATAAAAATATTTGGGTAGTTCTATGTAATAATATCCTCTAGATCCTATATCACTACTTCAAATTGATGATTTTTTCAAAGTACCATTACCAGCCGAGTCGTTCAATTACTCAACGCCTATTCTCTAGTATCCGTAATCTTTTTAGGAACATCATAGATTGATAAATCCTATTCCAATTCTATTTCATTACAAGTGAGAATATGGTTTGGTTCTAACATGTATTTCATTAACCACGATATGGGGAACAAATTATGATCTTTATTGGTATTTTGTTCCATTTCTAATCAGTAATCTATAACCCCAATTGTTTCAAAAATTTAAAATATTTCATTATACCTAGAACATTGTTTTCCTTTTATTCCAAATCTTATAACACCATTCCATAGAGATACATTCAATAAATATGATCTCCAAATTTAAACGAAATGTTTTCAACTAGTTATCGACATAACTCTTTTCCCTATATTGAGTTACATTGATATGTGATTGAATAATATTTATATGTTCGGTTGTTTCCTCCATCTGTTATTCACCTACAAGCTTCCATTAATCAACTTTATCCAAACATGTTGGTGTATGAATCCTCTTACAATATAATATATTATCTTGTTCCATTTTAATACTATAATTCAATCAATTATTATAATAAAATTGTACCAAATTGAAATACTAATCACATATACCTTAAAAGTCATGTTAGTGTGACGTAAACTTTTCTTCAATTGTTTTAGTAGTCCTTTTAGACTACCCATCATTTAAATGGTGATAATCAATGATCAAATGAAGCATAATGTCAAGAGACTTCTAAAAGATTATCCATAATTTTAATTTAAATCACAGATCTTGATCATACACAATCGATAGAGGTACAACATGAATTCTTTCAAATTCATTAATCAAATGTCAAGCATGGATGCCTATTGGAAAATCCTCCCTTATTGTTAGTAATTGATCAGATTTGGTATGTTGATAAAAAATGACCAATATTTAATCATTCTTTATTGGAGAATTTTGTATTCCAGTGAAAAAATCCTTAGTAACGTGATACCATTCCTTGTAGGAAAAGGTAGAGGGTGCACGACTCCAATATGAAGTTTTTGTTGATCCTTGACCTATTGAAAAAATAAACATATTGATTCCAAATCAACAATTTCTTACACCATATTATCCCACCAAAAATGTTACTACAAATATAGTTATTTCATAGTGCTACTAGGGTATATCTAAAAATTTAAGAAATGAGATTCCTTTAATTTCCCCCTAATTATCTACAGTGTAGAGGTAACCGAAATCCCTTTCACAAATTACAAGATTCCATAATTACATAGAAATCCTACCAATTTCCCATGACTTAGAGATATATATTATTTTTGAAAATTCTCATAACCATACTGAGAACATTTTATAATTTCCAATAAGGATTGTTTGAAATCCACTTAATAAAATAGTGATGGTTCACCATCGTTGACAATTCCCATAACTATATTTACTAGATTCATATACATAGGATCCATATTGATCATAATTTTGTTCCAAAATCCATGATCCTTCCTATTCAATTCATCTACTACCTTATTTACATCCCATGTATGGTAGTTTATTAAAAAAAATAATCCATAAATAACTAGTGCCATCTTCTTTTTATCATGTTGAGTTCTTTCTAAAAAAAGACATATTTAAAACGCTTCTGATCGGTATATATGTCACATCTCTGACCCTAGAAATAGTTTCAACATATAATTTGGGAGATTATTAAAGATACTATATGAAGATCCTGATTTGGATAGTTCTGTTCATGTAAATTTTACTACCTTGATACATATCCAAATACTCTATAATTATGCATAAGGAGACAACCAAGACATTTCTTCAATGTATCACTGAAAACAAAAAATTCACAATTTTTGGATGGTAGATTTAGGATCAGTAAATTCAATAATATCCTCTTCAATTATTCAATTCATTGTTCGAATTCCTTTATTGAAATAAAAATAACCCATTTATGAGTATGTTTGGTTAAAAATTTATATAATCGAGAAAAATTCTGAACTAATTGTTGATAGTAACTTTCTAACCCAATGAAACTACATAGCTCAGTTCTTTTCAATGGTGTAGTCCATATCTAGAATAGATTTTCATCCTACGATCAACTTATATTCCATCATTTGAGACAATACAGCCGTGTAAATAAACTGTATGAATCCAAAATTCAGACTTTCTAAACATCCATAATAACTCTTTTCCTCAAAGACTCTCTAGAACTATATGATTGTGATTCTCATGGTCCTTATTGGTTTTATAGTACTCCAATATATCATTAATAAATAAAAAAAATAAATTATATTTATATTCCTATATTAATAAATTTATTAGATACATAAATATAGAGGGTGAATTTGTCTGTAAAAATGGAATTCTGGTAAACTAGTAAGGTCCATACCTTGTTCAAAATGCAATATTTGGAATTTTGTCCTTCTTTACACATAATTGATGACATCAAGAATGAATATAAATATTTGAAAAATATAGATCTCGATGAATATAGTTAGATAATTCATCAATGCAATGAAGATGATACATTTTATTCATCATAATAAAATTCATCTTCCCATAGTCAATGAACAACCTCATAGATCCATCATTCTTTTTACTGAATATTTTTGGAGATCCCCAATGTGAAACAGTTGTGTGTATAAATTCCATACCTATAAATTCCTCTAGTTAATTCAATAATTATATTAAAAAAACAATGGAAATTATATATGGATTAATATATATAGGAATTTCATTAATTACTAAATATATAGAAAACTCAAATTTTCACTATAGAGGATTCTTAGGAAAATATTCTAGAAATACATCAATGTATTCTTGTACAATGGGTACATCCTCAATTTTTATGATCACCTTATACATCATTAGGTTTTTTTTCTCTTCTTATCCAACGATGTAATTTAGAAGAGCTACTATAGGTTGATCTATATTTTAATCAAATGATGAATTATACCCTCAAAAGATAATAAATTCCTTCTCATCATCACAAATCGTTATTTACTTCTCTCTAAAATATATTTTTAGTGTTATGTTTTAAATGCCAGTATATACCAATAATTATATTAAAATCACCCATATGTATGACAATAAAATTAGTAATTAGACAAATTTTATGTTCCATAATTGGGTCTTCTTGACACATCATTGTTGAAAAAGGTTTTTATAAAATATTTTCTTAACATACCAATAAATTTGTATTCAGACTAGTCACTACATGACCTCAAGCATGTCTTCCCATATTCCAGAGGCTTCCAAATAAAATGGATGGTCTACAAAAGTGATAAATGGTAGAATATACCCTCATATAAGAGTTTCATAGTAATACACCCAAGAAAAAATAACATATAGCTGCAAGATAAGTAATAATAAAAAGACAAGCAGTGGGAGAAAAATATTTTAACAATGTAAAGAAAGCGGTCGATAATAGTTTATAAAGGGTAAGAATGTGTAAATGAGTATTCCTAAATAAAACCATAAGTATAAAACATGAAACCTGATACATGGTAGTACATGAATAAAATATGTACAAAATGCTTCAGAATGAAATCTCCACGAGCAGCCTGAGCTCCATCTCAATCCTATACTTCTAATTCCCATATACATGAAAAAAAACAAGAGCAATGAACCTTGTTATTAGAAACATAGGGTCTACTAAGGTACCCCTTGTGAAATGGAGTCCCAAAAAGGGTGTGAGATATAAATCTTAGTAGGCTGGCACCCATGGTGTTTAGCCATAAACATTCAATAAAACATAAATTTTAATCATTATGTATGAAAATAGATAAGTATTAGTAAACAAGAAATTACTCAAGGAAAATGTATACAACAAGTTTTAAACAAATGTCCTCTCAAGGATCATGTAAAATAAATTTTAGATCCCATAACAACGAACCTATGACAACCTAAATTAAACTACATATACTAGTCATACATAAATACATATCCTGTCAACCAAAATCCTTCTATTAAATGAGACCATATTAAATACCAACGACCTTTTCTTACAACAACCATTAATATTTACCATGGTCAGGCCATTCCAAAAAGCCTAAAATAATTTCCAAGGTCATCCTATTTAACATGAATAATAATAATAAACATTTTATAACCATATAATCGAATTTTTAGACCATAAATGGATTGATCTAAGGCATTAAAGACCATTCATCTCATCGAGTCCCAAGAGCATCTCGATGGAAATTTTATAAAGGCTATGGATGGAGTCCATGGAGCATGTAAACTAGCATGTCTTACATGTGTCAAACAAGACAGATCCATGGGGCAGCAAGGCCTGAGGCTTCCCAAGGTATCAAGTCCCATGGAACATGCTCAACACAAGGCATCCACCAATGCTTTCATGATCCATGGAGAAACATCGAATAAATCTATAAATTCATTCATCCATTTCATATCATTTAATATTACACAACATTTGGGTATACCAATTATTACATAACCATTTACATTCAAAACACACAATGTGTATAACCCCTCATTAATCTCAACACATTACCAATTACATATCATGATCATAACACTCATGTAACTATAATTTATATTAAATATATCTAATGAGCAAATAGACTCCATATTCACAATTCATAAGATAGAATTTAATGTGTATACCAACTCCATTATGAAAAAATAAAATTTAAGCATAATCCATGATTTTACCAACACATTGATCACTATTTATATGTAAAACAATTATGAAATGATCTGTAAAATACATGCCAATTTATCAATTATACAATTTACCAATTCAAATTCCCATTGTTATAATAAGATAAAGGAGGAAATCCATCCCCTAACCAGCCCATTCATCACATATCACATACTATATTGTTCTTAACTAATTAAAATCATTCACTTAGGTTATAAACAAGATTCATCAAACTAGTAAATCCTAGTAACACCCCCCGTTGGGGGATCAATCAAGATAAATTCAACTGAAAAGAGGAAATATGGAACTTACAAGGTGAAATTGTTCCATAAAACATTTATGGAAAAAAATCAACATCCAAATTTCATTAGATTACATGTCATAAACATTACCTATATAACACAATGTCATGAAGCATATAGAAGAGACAAAGTATTAATTGAAACATGTATTAAACAAAAAATCAAAAGATTTTTGTTTAGATGAGAGTTAACCTATGTTGGAGGAGATTTAATATAAAAACATGTCATTTTTTCTCAAAGAAATATTTTATCATATTAATGAATTTCATTCATGGTTCATAGTTTAATTTAAGAAGGAAAACATAATTAAACTTATTTAAAGAAGAACAATAATTATTCTTAATATTTAAATGGTAAAGGATAGGGATCCCACCTCAATGTGGATCCAAGATGAAAACATTGGCACTTGAAATTATTATATATTCCCCTTAATTCAATGCACAAATTTCCCCCACAATTTCAGAATATGTATACGGAATATATATATATATATATATGAGTTCAATACTTCACAAAGTCGCCAAAAACAATACAACCAACACTACGGATCCTAAATCACTAAAGGACCCATAATCAATTAGGCTACACCAAGAAGATGATTTAAAACATACATTAAAATGATGTTAAATGAACAAAAAAATCCTCTTCAATTTTTTGGTAGGATGTTGTAACACTAACAAGGTTGAACATAAAACCCCTTCATGTAACCATACATTAAGGAAAAACAAAACTATCTAGGAAAACCCATAACTAGGGTTCATACACACATAAATATTCTGATGGGTAGTAGAAAATACACCAACCAATGGATAAAGGACTACTGAAATTTCTTTCCTTGAGTATTCATAGAAGAACCAAGAATAAATCGAGCTAACATTGCCCAAATCAAGGAGGAGTTGAGGGATGTGGCCCATCACATTCTAGAGGATCCCAATGTGAGGGCATCACACAGGTATGAAGGGGATAATGGGTAACCTATGTTTTTAGTTTTAATTTTAAAATTATCATCAATTTAATATATATTTTAAAACAGGGGATCGATGAATTGTTTTGAAAACATGGTTTATCAAATCATGCCCCAACCATGCGTCGTTTAATGGTTAGCAGGGTCACCCCACACATTATAGCATGACGATTTGAAAACCGTGTAATAATTGTTCATTGGATACTATTAATTTACTTCTCATTTTCCAATAACCATGTAGCCTTGATGGAGGTTTTTGAATTTTGTTCATAGGCCATAAACATCATCTTTGTTCCCCTATATAAATTCACTTGATTTCATACTGGGGCTTCATGTTTTTAGGAAATATTTGTATCCACTCCAGACCCTATATTCATGTTATTTCTAGAATTGGAACTCCTAAAACATGATGAGACACCCAAGAGACACGTCAGGGCTTCACCCAAGACCCAAACAATAAAATTAGAGTATACCAACTCTCGGAATTACATTTCAAATCCTAGTTTTAATAAAATAAAATCAATTATTTTCCAAAATTTCTAATTCCCTTGAAATTTAATTATATCCAAAAACACAAGATTCTACAATATTCCTAGAACTTCTCATCCATTGATGCTTTTGGTAAATATAAAAAAGTTCACCCATCATAAAAATTCTGTGATTTATTATTTGAATGGACCATTTTTATTTCCAAATGAACAACGTCATCAATGTAACTCTTATGAATACAACTCTTATGCTGTCAAAACCATACACAATTCTGGAATTCCAACTGAACATCAAAGTAGTTCTTAACCAAGCCTACATAACTAGACACAATATCTTATCATAATATCTTAAACAACAATCTATCAGTGATGTCCACCAAGGGTCCTACCATTTAACAGTCAATTCCATAAAACGACTCCACCATCCTTAGAATTTCAATAGGGGGAACTCCCTGATAGTTTTAGCTATCCTACTCATGTGATTTCATTAAAGGGGAGAACCTGATTATTTTTGAGGTCATATTAGACACCTCACATAAAGAGAATGTTCGAATATAATTTGGCCAAAAAATCTATTCATGTATGATTTCCTTGAAATAAATCACCATCAAAAAACAATACTCACCATAAACAAGATATGAGATTTTAAAAAGGTTTCATCACCTAAAATATACATTATGTAAGAAAAATAACTCATCGAACCACTCCGATGAACATATCTCTTAGATTTCCATCTTAAATGGCAAGTTTATTTCAACCAAATTTCAGTTCTATCCCTGAATGAATACGGTAGTTAACACAAGAAAATATTCCCAAGTCTATACCTAAACATTTGTGATGTTCCCAAATAAATCCCTCACTAAGACATTTTAAACTACTATTCCTTATCAAATATAAAGTTGTAACCATGATATAGACCACTATATATATCTACCCATTATGAATCACCTCATCGCTTGAATACTCATCGAGATAACCATAGATTCATTAAGCTGGAGTCCATGGAACTATTTTAATGTATCTCATAATCCATATCTACAAGAGAGAAGTTGGTAAAAGGGAAAAGAGTCCAAATCAGATCATTGAATGAGACCATAATGGCATCCACTTGGAAGTAATGTTAGAATTATGTGACTGGTGTCCAATATAACATGCTAAATGTTCCTACACGAGAACCCATGTATCACTCCAAACCAATAAAGACTCAAAAGAACCATGAATCTATCTTACAACACAGATAACGATGTCAAAATATCCCTATAAATTATAAGAATTAGAATGATAAAGGAAGGATTATAACTTAGTTCATCCAAGATGACATCATGATATGGGAAATTCTCATCTATTTGAAAGGAGTTCTCTAAGAGGAATCAATGAAAACCATAAGAATAGTCCAACCACTTACTTGTTAACTTCCTTTCAAAGAAGTCCAACTTCACCTACCGACAAACCATCTATCAATCACAAGCCTTCACCACCCAAGGAATTTTGATATCTAAATATTTATCCACCAATGTCCATTAATGAAAAATGGTGTTTAGAAAGGGTTTACTAAGTAGCCAACCTCATCAATGTCCTGATTCTATGAATGAACTGACACATACAGTATAACTGACATGACATTTCCCACTTTAAGAGTGACCTAGGCATCGAATGATGGGATATACAGACCAGTCGTTCACAATAACTCTATTTTAGACTCACCCTAAATGCACTTGTGATGGTCTTTCAATCCATGATCCCAATGTCAAATCATTTGAATTGATAGCCAAAATAAAACAGACTGACATGTCAAAACACCTGAATCGCAGATGGTCCTTCTTTGTACTGGGATGAACATATTTCCCTTTTCTTAGGTGACTCTACTCCTAAGATGTACTGAGAATTCCCTCATCATCAGAATCATAATCAACTAATCAAACTCATCCAGTTCATTACATAATTTAATAATTGAGGGGTTCCACTTATACCAAAGCATACTACCCTGAGATTAAAATATAAAAAAACACATCCTATGTACCATCTGTAGGTTTTATTCCCTATAAAATATTGTATATGATGGATAATTAAAAATATTTAACCAATAGTCACATTTCCCAGAAAATGAAAAACATGGATTATAATTTACTGGGTCTTCCATAACTAAGGAAAATAGAAGATCACATGACTTAATGAGAGGCTGGCCATGCCTGAGTCATGTCTAGTATGGTAAAACCAATCATCACTCGATGCTGATTCCTTTAATAGGGTTCACACAAGAAACAACCACCCATATGAACTTGGGTGTTTCTTAAGAGATAAAAATTACACAAGACACAACAACAATCATATGGTACCATGTGTCATAATACATAGAGCATAATAAATGATATTAACCTCTACGTGTGATACCTACTAATGGCTATACCGTTACGATGCACACACTCCAAAACTATCAATAGTTTACACAAAATGGATATCTCTAGGCTCAATATACCCAATTCATTTAAGCCATTTCTAAAAATAATCAGCCTAAAAATAAATTCTCACATATTCATTCCATGGAATGAAACATGAAACATCCAAAATAAACTGACACAAGGGTTTAAACAAAGGAAACAACTATAGGTTTCAATTTAATGTCATATCAGTAAATCATTTGATCATTTAAACATTTGTAATAATTTTAAACAAAACCAAATGTTCCATTTTATAATACAAGGAACCTATATCCATTTTACCAAATAGCGCAATGAAAAATCAGGCCCGTTATAAGAAACATCATTTTGAAATGTTAAATACCTGTTGACAACCAGTAATCATTAGGAAATGTATTATACATATTCAATATAAATGATAATGTGACCCATGAGGGTCCCATTAAACCAACCTGGGTTCTTCAAATAGAAACTCAGATAACATTAGTTTAATAGTTGAAATCATTAATAGATCCTCATAAGGTTATCTCATTCAAAACATTCCCCAACTAACCTACTTAGGTCCAATTGTGCATTGAGGATTTTCCGAATTGATTTTAGATCAATATTATATAGCATTCACATTAAACCATTTCAAAACACAACATGTCATTAAATTTAATACAGGATTCCATTTTCCAATTCATGAAGCACCCATACACATCAGAAATTCATAATTAGATTACACAGATAGCTACCATTGTGCTTTAACAGTTTAATATTAGGTTCCTTTTATAATGGTTTGAATACACATGTTACCTTTTCCCACCAATAAGGCACCCATACACCCATACAATTGAAAACGATATCCTATCATAATCCCAAAAAATAAATTTTATCCCTTTTAACCAGTTATACATCAAAACATAGCCTTCATGTTATCATAACTAGTAACATAGAAAGCATGATATAATATAGAATCATGGAATTTTAGAAAAACATGGTAAAAATAAAGGAAACATGGCATATAAAAACATAAACATGTTATATGTGAAGTCATACTGAATGTTACAATAAAATGAACAACTAATAATGGTATAAGACCCAAGAACACAACCGAAATTAGTGAGAAACCAAGTAATGAAACTTTGTGGCATGGAATATCCATGTAATTTGAATTTATAAGTTCCTAATATGATGCATGTAATGCTCCATCCATGCCATACTATGAAAAAACTAATTAAAAAATACCTGAAAATCAATAATTAGTGGAAATTACACCATTCACCAAAGGTGTTATAATAATCAATTATAGTAGAAAGAAATATGAACATCAATCCCATCCCTTCAAACATGGTCATTTATCATAAATAGGATGATTATCATCAAGAATGACCATTGTTGAAGCACTGACATGTTCCTATTCATCCATCCACCAGAAAAAAAAGTAATAAAGAGGAAGAATAATCTATAACAGAAATTTGTAATATCCATGTCCAAATTTCCACTGAACTGGTACATAGACCAGTTACTACATGACCTAAAGAGTATCTCCCAATACACTAGAGGATGCATACTATATGTGAGTGTCTAAATAGGTGATAGTAGGGTGACTATAACCATATATCAAAGTACCACAATGGTACATCAGAATACATATTACAGATTATAGGGACAACTGTAATAATCAAAAGACACACAATAGAAGAAAAATATTTCAATAAATTAATGAATGTGGACATTTTGAGTTTATACAAGGCTGGCATGTCCTGTTTATAGATTCTTTCCTTTTTAATAGATAACATATCATTAAATTTTACATAAAGTGGATCTTAAAAGTCTAGTGTTTTGGAAATCAGGAACATAATACTTGAAAACAACATAAAAAATTATTATAAACCACTTGTAAGGCTTCATCATAGGTTCATCGTTTGTAAATTTACTGCATCTCATTTCCTAGAGATAGAAATCAAAGGAAAGGGTGAGCAGAAGGTCCAGTAAGAGTAGAAAAGGGAATCAATGTACTTGTGATATGAATAAGAACTTGAAAAAAAGATAAATACATGAGGAATGGAAGAATAAGCATATCATAATCAAAATAACATGGAATATAACTTGCATATGTGGCTACAAAATTTCATTTAGACATTCATGAACATATCCCCAAGGTATATTCCCTAGGTTTCATAAAAATTACCAAGGTTATTCAACAAGATATCGTAAAACTTGTCATCTCTAGAGATTAATTCATTACCCAATATATTGGAGTGATATCAGGGTGCACCCTTATTATGAATTTACATACATTTGTTCCACATATATCATAATCTAACATTTAATAAATAACCTAGGGAGAATATATGAAAAGTTTTTCATTTCAAGATCGTGATGTTTTAAAAGTTCTTAAAAAAAGATCATTATGTCATTTATAACCCATGGAAAGGGAGTGAGGGTTATATGTATGTCAATTAAAAAATAAAATATATAATATATATATATATATTTATGAACACACATAGAAACAGAATAGGTCTGGGTATTCACATAAATAAACAATGGAATTTCATGAGAGAAAGAGATTGAAATTTTGAGACGAAATTTCTACTGCATAACGGCTATATAACATGGTTTTAGGAAACATTGAAAATAGAGGGGACAAGGGTCACCCAATAATAAATAATTCATAATAAATTATGAGTAATGAATAAGGTCATGTTATGGATATTTTAATTACATACCACAAGAAAAGGAAACATGAAAGAAAAGAGAAGATGCAATTTCTTTTACGAGAAATTTTGCAACCTAACAACGTCACATAAAAATTCCGAAAAAAATTGATGAGAGAAGGAAGGGTCTCTCATAATTTGGACATAATATGGAAAGGAATAAGAACATATAATAAATATTCTCAACATAATGAGATTGAAAATATAAGACACAACATAAAGGAAGTCATGACATAAAAGAGGAGGGTGAAATAATCCCTTACCTTGAAGACTGACTTTGAAAGCATGAAGGTTGGGACTTTGGGAGGCTTTATGGAACCTTGGGAGGACTCATTGGGAGTTAAAGATACCAGAACATTGTTGGGGATTATTTTCAAGTGAAATGAATTTGGTAAAGGCATGGTATTTATAATAGAAGTTAGGTGACAAAACATTAATTACCAAGGGACACGTCATCGGTGGTATTAGAAAAACCATGGGCTTGAGTATGGTATTTATCTATGGTATTGGTAACTTGGGAAACATCATAACATATCTCACTATTAATAATCCTAATAGAATTATTTCATAATTAATTCGTCTTTAATGATATCAATAAACTCCCAAAACTCAGAAACTGTATTTTCACTATTCACCGAAAATTCAACTTTCTCAGAATAATCCCAAAATTTCACCTTAACCAAATATCAGCGCTCTGATTTCCAAAATGAACTCCATTTTATGAAAATAATTTTCTAAATATTTTTATTTTAATTTTTAAATAAAAACACTATTCGATGAAAATTCAAATATTTCAGAAAAATCCCAAAAATTCACCTTAACCAAATATTGATGCTCTGATTTCAAAAAGATCTCAATTTTATGAAAATAATTTTCTATTTATTTTTAATTTAATTTTTAAATAAAAAAACTATTCACTCGAAAAAACTAATACTTAACCAATAATATCAAAAACAGTTATTTACATATTTTATTGAATCACATTACTTAATCAAGGTGTCTAAATTATATTAATACTTTCTTAAGTGAAGTTACATAATCTATTTGTTCAAATTACTAATAATAAGCATAAAATCACTATTCATAGTTAACTATTCATCAATAATTAAGATGATCTTATTTGACTCAAAATTTTTGCTGAAAATAACTATAGAAGACCATTTTCTGAAAATTATTTCACATTATTAATTATTTAATGTTTATATAAATATTTTTAAAATATCCTTTTTCTAAAATTAATCAATAATATGCATACTATATTTATCCGGACAATTGAAAATTCACAGATGTCATCATAAAAAGAAATCAAATTTTTTTTTAAATCAAAGGATTACACAAGTTAGTTACGGTCTCGTTACAAACCCCTTATAACACCAGCATAGGACCTAAGAGTAAGTTGTGCTATGGTGATATAATCTTGGGGCGGCTCAGCCAACATTTCCTGAGTAGTGATTTCTATCATCTTTAACTTCTCGCGATGGCGATTTCGTTCCAGCTTCACATGATGAAGTTCAGCTTGGATTTGGTCCAGAGCAAAGACCAAAGGTTCCACCTCCTTCTCGAGTTCTGTCAGATGGGATTCGATAGGCCCGTGACTACTGGATGGCGCCATCGAATCTTATTTATATATTAATTAATCAAGATCATGTGTATTTATAGACAATAATATCAACATTTAGTTTCCAATGGTCATATTGATCAACAGTTATATAACAGTCAAACCGCAATGGTTTTATTTTAACTATACTCATTTTATTAATTGAAATAGTTTTGTTGAGTATAAAATAAAATAACACACAAAGTTAGGAAACACAATTTATTGAAAATTTCGAGTCGTTACATTCTTCCACGCATAATAAATTGTGTCATATCAGTTTTAAAATTGGGCTTCAAAAATTTCATGGAAATTCCCACATCATAAAATGAGTCAGTAAACATATTACTTAAAAGAAAGTAAGGGAAGTATAAAGGCCAACCGAGTTAACCTATACGAGGATTCCATGTAGGAAAACATGGATATGAAACAGAAAACAAAGGGTCATGTTCTGATGGAGAGTGATAGAAAACATGATTAGGATAAAATTAACCATATGAAGATCACAAACTTGAGATGTGTTAAATGGCCTTTGATTACCCATTTGGAAATGTAAACCAACAACAATTTTGTTTTATGTTACTTTTCATAATTTTTAGGAATTCATTTACTACATAGAATAAAATTGTAATGAAATATATTTACCTTCATGTAGAGTTTCATCCTTTAATAAGTTTGCACGAAGACTAATCATTTCTCCAAACAATGAGCATTCAAAAAGGCTTGGTCTCCTCAAAAGCACAAAAATCATCTTCTAGAGAATCACATAATCCACAAAAGAATAAATATATTTATCCCTTGTCTTTAGTCATAAAATATAACTAAAGTTGTTAATACCAGATCATATAATAACCAAAATAGATAATCATTTATAAAAATAAAAATGACTATTAATATCCTAAATTCAACAAAAGTTCCCAATGTTCTAGAATGTCCATTCAATAAACAACTATTCGTAAAATTCATCAGTATAATCCAAACTAATATTGGAACCCAAAACACAAGTGGATTTAATCACATAGTCTTCCCCAATAAATCCTAACATTTATCTCCAAATAACATCAACAACTATTAATGTCTCATAGTAAAGTGTAATTATCCTATTCACATATTCTCTATTCTAGGTTTATCATTTTCCAGAAATAACCCAAATCACCATATGTCATTAATAAATACATAAATTTTGACAAAACTAAAATTCAACCAATCATCCTCAATTTAAATCCAGTAGTATTTTATTTCCCTTAGACATATAGTACTCCAAAAGAGAAAATATCATCCGAAATAACCATTATCATTAAATAATTAAATCATTTTCCTATACAAAGTATAACCATATGATAAATTCCAAAATCAACTTATTCATGATCCATAAAAATATCAGGTGTATTATTCAGTCTGAATGGGCATAACAACAAACTCAAAATTCCAATATCCTTATTGGAAGGATTTTTTTGGAATATCATCAGTATGCACCCTCAATTGATGATAACTAGAATGAAGATCAATCTTAGAGAAGAATTAAGTCCAACGAAGTTGGTCAAATAAGTCATCAATTCTTGGAAGAGAGTATATATTATACAATGTGATCCCATTCAGTTCTCTATAATCAATTCATAGCTACATCGATCCGTCCTTCTTCTTCACAAAGAGAACTAGTGGTCTCCAATGAGACACACTTGGTCGGATAAACCCATTCTCCAAAAGATCTTGTAGTTGTTTCTTTAATTCCACTAGCTCTACATTTTCCATCCTATAAGGGTTCTTTGACATCGGATGAGATCCAGGTATGAGTTCAATGGAGAACTCTACCTCTATTTCTGGGGGAGGTCTGGGTAACTCCTCAAGAAATACATCATCTTATTCCTAGACGATGGGGATAAATCATTCGTGAATTTTTTTTTCTTTTATGAATATTTTAACTAAAAAGGTTTTTATGTCTTAAAACATAATTCTTATAGAAATTACATTTTTCTATAATTCCTTCATAATGATTCATAAAAATCTTATGATTAACCAAACATATCCCCTGGGAGTGTTGTAACCAAGAGTGCCACAAGGCCCATTGTCGTGTACCAGTTCTCGTTCGAGTCCAGCTTAAAGCGTTGTTTTCGGGTTTTAACCCTACGTACATCTGTTCCAGATCAACCTCTACCTGCTCGTATCCATACAGGGATGTTTTTTCATGATAAACCACTTAATCAATACTCACCAAAATACCAGGAATATTTCCTATATTTAAACATTTATATAGGGTTCATCCTAAAGTTTTCAAATCCTAATTTCCATAAATTACTAGACTACATTTGATACCAACTATAGCATCCCGCCTTTTTAATACCTAACTTTTCAATACATTTTACATACAAAGGATCTATAATGTCTAGGGTATTGGAAATAATGAACATAATACATGAAAACAACATAAAAAATTCTTATAAACCACTTGTAAGGCTTCATCATATGTACATTTACTGCATCACATATCCTAGAGACACACATCAAAGGAAAGGGTGAGCAGAAGTCCCAGTAACGGTAAACAAGGGAATCAATGTCATTGTGATATCAATAAGAACATGAATAAAAACATAAATACATGTGAAATGGAAGAATAGGCATATCATAATGAAAAGAAAATGGAACATAACTTGAATATGTGTCTACAAAATTTCATTTAAACATTCATGAACATATCACCATGGTCTATCCCGAAGGTGTCATAAAAATTACCAAGGTTATTCATCAAGGTATCGTAAAACTTGTCATCTCTAGAGATTAATTCATTACCCAATGAATTGGAGTGATATTAGGGAACAAAAATAATATTTCATTACTTACATGTGTGCCACATTGATCATAATCAAACATTTTATAAATAACCCATGGAGAATATAATAAATGGGGTTAATTTCAAGATCGTGACATTTTAAAATTTCTTAAAAAAGATCATTATGTCATTTATAACCCATGTAATGGGATTGAGGGTTATATGTATGTCAATTACAGATTCAAATATATCATATTTAAATATTTATGAAAAACCATAGAAACTAAATAGGTCTGGATATTCACATTAATAAACGAAGGAATTTCTTGAGATAAAGAGATAGAAATTTTTAGATGATATTTTAGCAGCATAACAGCTATATAACATGGTTTTAAGAATCATTGAAAAGAGAGGGGACAATGATCATACACTCATAAATAATTCATAATATAGTATGGGTACTTAATAAGATCATGGGATGGATATTTTAATTACATACCACAAGAATAGGAAACATGAAATAAAATAGAAGATGCGAATTCTTTTATGAGAAATTTGGCAGCCTAACGACATCACATAAAAATTCCGAAAAATATTGATGAGAGAAGAAAGGGTATATCATAATTTGGACATGAAATGGATAGTAATAAGAACATATATGAACATACCCTCAACATAAAGAGATGGAAAATATAAGATAGAACATAAAATAAGTCATGACTTAATAGAGGAGGGTGAAAGAATCCCTTACTTTGAAGAGTAAGTTCAAAATCATGAAGGTCAGGTCCTTGGGAGGCTTGAGGGAACCCTGGTAGGACTCTTTGGGAGGTAATAAGACCATAAAATCATTAGGGAGGATTTGGAAATGAAATTAATTAGGGAATGGATGGGTATTTATAGGAGAAGTAAGGGGACAAATCATTAATTGCCAAGGGACACCTCATCGGTGGTATTGGTAAAACCATGGGCTTGCCCATGGTATTTTCCCATGGTATTGGCCACATGGGAAACCTCATACCTTATCTCACAATTTATATGTCGACCAGAATTATTGCATAATTATTACATCCTTAATGATGTCATTAATCACCTGATACTCAAAAATAATACTTTCACTATTCAACGAAAATTCAATTTTCTCAGAAAAATCCCAAAATTTCAACTTATCCAAATACCGATGCTATGATTTCAAAAAGGAACTATATTTTATGAAAATAATTTTCTAAATATTTTTAATTTAATTTTTAAATAAAAAATCAATTCACTAAAAATTCAACTATTTCAGAAAAATCCCAAAAAATCACCTTAACCAAATATCGATGCTTTGATTTCAAAAATGAACTCCATTTTATAAAAATAATTTTCTAAATATTTTTAATTTAATATTTAAATAAAAAAATATTCACCTAAAAAAACTAATACGTAACCAATAATTTCTGAAATAGTTATTTACCGATTTTATTAAATCACATTACTCAATCAAGGTGCCTAAATTATATTAAAACTTTCTTAAGTGATGTTAATTAATCCATTTGGTCACATTACATATCATAAGCATAAAATAACTATTCATAATTTAATATGCAATAAAACATATGCTGATCTTATTAGACTCTAAATTTCTTATTGAACATAACTATAGAAGAGCATTATTTGAAAATCATTTCACATTATTAATTATTTAAGGTTTACATGTATATTTTTATAATATCATTTTTCTAAAATTAATTGATAATATTCATACTATATTTATCCAGACATTTGAAAATTCACAAAATTCATCACAAGAATAAATCACAATTATTATTTAAATAAAAGGATTACACAAGGCCAGTACGGTCTTGTTACATAGCCTCTTAAAACACCAGCGTAGGACCTAAGAGTAAGGTGTGCTAGTGTGATAGAATACTGGGGCGGCTCGTCCAACATTTCCTAAGTACTGATTTCTATAAGCTTGAACTTCCCACCCAGGCGATTTTGTTCCAGCTTCACACGATGAATATAGGCATGGGTTTGGTCCAGAGAAAAGCCCAAAGGTGCTACCTCCTTCCCAAGTTCCGTCAGATGGGCTTTGATTGGCTTGAGACTACTGGATGGGGCCATCAAATCTTTTTTGTATATAAATTAATCAAGATCAATTGTATTTATAGACAATAATCACAACATTTAGTTTCCAATGGTCTTATTGACCAACGATCATATAACAGTCGAAACCCAATGGTCTTATATAAATTATACTCATTTTATTAAATTAAATAGTTTTGTTGAGTATAAAATAAAATAACACACAATGTTAGGAAACAAAATTTATTCAAAATTTAGGGTTCGTAAACTGTTGATGATGTAGAAATTAAGCCATATACATACAACATGAAACATGATTCAAGGAAATACATGAATAAAGAAATAACTAAAATAATCCTATTGAAATCTCCACAAGCATCACAAGCCATATATTAGTTCTCTTCTGCTAACTCCCAGGTACTAGAAAACATCACAAGAAATCATCATATGTCCTACAAATATAGGGTCTAATTGGGTACTATAGTAAAATGGTGGTATGATAATGGTGTGAGATATAAATATTACTAGACCTAAAGCCATGGTGTTTAACCAAAAACATTCCATGCATTATAATCTTAAATAAGTGTGTAGGAAAACAGTCATGTGGTAGTAAACATCAATGTGCTCATGGAAAATGTACACTAGAGGTTGTAAAATCATAGCCTCTCAAGGATCCTACAAAAAAAAACTCCATCTCCTATAACAAGGTAGCTATAATATAATGAATTAAATAATACTAACTAGCCTACATACATAAATATCTGGTCAAACATGGCCTTACGATGAGTTGATATCCTTTCAAAAACCCATAGCCTTTTCGTAGAACCACCACTCATAATTACACTGACTGATCTATTCAACCGAGAATAACATAACTTCCATTTTGTGTCATATAACATGAATAATAATAATAAACTCATCCTAAACATATAATAATTGTTTCATAACACAAAGGACTAGATCCATAGTGTAGAAGACTAATGCATCATTCTCGAGTCCCATGAGAATCTCGATTGAAACTCGATAAAGGCACTGGTTAGAGTCCAAGAAGCATGTATAAAAAATGTACTATGGGAGTCCAAGAAAGTCAGGTCCAAGGGGTATCAAGGAACTAGGCATCCCACAGAATCAATACCCTATGGTCATACTCACCCCAAGGCATACAATACCATGTGCAAATTATATGGAGAGTATTCCACAGAATCCATAAAATAATTCTTCCATTTAATATCATTTAAAATTCAACACCATGTGATTCCGCCCACTCATGCATAACCATTTACATTCAATCCACACAGACATTATAACCACCAATTAATTGAAAAAAATAAAAAACTAAATCTCACAAGTATACCCACACATGAAATTAAAATTTATGTACAAAAATATATAATGAGTATACCCATTCATAATTTCTAATTCATAACTTGTAATTTAATGTATGTACCAACTCATTAATGTAAAATTGACATTTAAACATAACCCATGAATTTACCCACTCATTTGTTAAAATATCCCTGCATAAAAAATGAGAAATGGTGAGTATAATAAAACTGAGTTTATAAATTAACCAATTAAGAAATTAAAATTAGAAGTGTTTTATCTAGGAAAAGGAGGTGATCCTTCTCAAAACCATCCCATTCATCTCATACCCTTTACATCAAACATTATAACTATGTAAACTAATGCCCTTTAGTTACAATAAAGATTCTTATATCTAGTAAATAATAGGAAAACACCCATCAGGTGGTTCAATCATGCCCAATTCAAATGAAAATGTATAGGACGACACTTTGAAGGTGCAAATGATCCATAACATTTATAAGGTCAAAATTCCATTTACAGTCCCATTATAGTTAATTTCCTAAACATGCCTCATATCAAACTATTTCATCAAGAATATTATATCTAGCATTGTGAAGTAACAACTAAATAATTTATACTAGTATTAATAAACTATTCAATAATTTTTAACTTAGAATAGAGAACACCTCCATTGGTGGAGTTTTATTAGAAAAACATAACTTTATTTCTAAAAAAAATAATTTATCATATTTAGTCATTTCATACATGTATACTAGTTCAATTTATCATAGATAACATAATTTTAGTTATTTAATGACTCACATAAAGAATTATCAAAATTTAAAGGGTCATGGATAGGGATACAACTTTATTGTGGAACCAACCTGAACACTTTGGCATTAGATATTTTCTATAGGAACAATCGCTCTACACTCTTAGGGACATACATTCTTATATATATAAACCTCTTAATGGAATTCATACATTCTCCTCACCTTTATGGAATATGTGCATAGAATATATTTATATATATATACATATACCTACTTATGTATATGAGTGAATGACTACACGATGTCATCAAAATCTCTACAACAAACACTAGGGACTATAAACCACCCAAAGACCCAAAATAAATTGGGATAAACAAATAAGTGGATATAAAAAATTCCTTTAAATGATGGAGGAAAACCAAAATGAACTAATATGCCTTTCCTTCAGTGATGGATGTTCGAAAAAGAACAATTTCTACCTGCGAGACACTTCACATAACCTAAAATCTAAGGAAAACACCAAAAATCAGGTTAACGCACAACTAGGGATCAACCGCACATAAATAGGGAAATATGGAGAAGAAAATTTTCCATCCAAGTTATAGAGGAGGTGAGGAAGGACTTATCATTATCATTCAGTGAGGATCCATAATGAAATCGAATAGAAATTGAACAAACAAGGTGGAGTATAGGGAGGGGTGGGTCACTTGCTAGAGGAGCCCAGGGAGGGGGAGTCACATGGGTCCAGAATGATGAATGGGTAGCATAGGGTTTTAAGTTTTTTAATATTAAATTTTAATAAATTTAATCTAATTTTTAAAATAGGGGTGCATTTCATGGTTTATCAAACCATGTAATGACTATGAACCATTTACTGGGAACCGACAGCACCCCATATGGGTTGGCCACATGATTTGGAAACTATGTGCAAACCATGCAATGAATAGCATTTAGTTACTACCCATTTGTCACTAATTGTGAAAACTAGTTGCACGGTTCAACAAAACATGTGCATCCCATATAAACCACCTTTTTCCACCTTCATAATTACAAAAATTTTCCTACTAGTTCCACATAGTTTAAGACGAACCAAACACCCACTACATACAATCATAACATGTGATTTTCATCCCTGGAACTCTCCAAACTCTAGGAGACACCCAATATACTTATCATGCCTTATCATAATCCCAAAAACCTCACATTGGAGTTTTCCAACTCTCATAATTATATTCTAAATACCCGTATTAAAAATAGACCATCACGTATTTGTACTAAGTTTAAATTTCCTTTGAATTATATCAGGCCCAAAAATAAGGGACTCAATAGTTTTCACTATGATTTTTGACTAGAACCTCCATTATTATGGTGAATTGGGAATATCTTATTTTTAATGAAAACATGGTAGTTATAATGGAATTTGATGAGCACATGAGCCTCATCCCAGTTGGTGAGGACCTTTTAAGTGCATTAAAGTGACCAGAGATCAAATCCAGGAGGAGGCTAATTTTTTGCTACTATAGCAGTACTGTAGTAGTGTACCCTGTATTACTGTAGCAGGTACAATGGCGGGACTGTAGCTAGTACTGTTTGGCACTGTAGTAGTTGGGAACATTTCTTCGTTTGGGCCTTCGGGCCACTGATTTGGTCCCCATGTCCTTTAAGGCCTTTAGGCCACATAGGACATTGGGTCAGTAAGGCCTTCGGGCAACCTAAAGGATTTCACGCCACCTTAAGTGCAGATGAAAACCATGAGACCTACAACGAACACCCTTCATAAAGAGGATGAGAAAGGAGCTTTCACCAGTGTAGAAGCTGAACGGATTGAAAGAATGAGAGGGTATGGCACCTGCCATTGGGACAAGCCTGTGAATGCATAGTAAAGCCTAGCCGAACAACCATGCGCAGGTGGAGAGATGATTTCACAATGAAAATTCTAGGGAGGAGCAGTTCCAAGTATTTAGTTTGGGTTGTATATAATGTATGAAGCCTATGGGAAATGAATTATTCTAATCCCTACAGGCCATATAATACCTATGCCTACAGGCCTTGTAAGGGTTCCACCTCACCCCTTGAAAGTTGGAATATCAAAATCAATATAAAATGAAGGCCTTCAGGCCATTAGAGGTGGATAATCGAATGTGATGATCTAGAATCAAATAAATCATTATCAAATTTGAGGAGATGATTAAAGTACCTCCCACCACATCATTAGTAATTTCAACATCAACTGTTGTGACTTCATAAGAATGGGCTTGTTACCTTGGTCATTGTTGGCGCCAAAATTTTGGGACAAAGAAGTACAAATGAAATTTTCAAGGGGGGATGCCTCACAAAGATTGTTCACGGATCCCCAGTGGCCCCATGGCCACTATCAAGCAAGGAGGTGGGAGGTTCCACAAGCCGATTTGACATTCATGAAACCACTATGGAGCACGGAGGCAGGATTCTCTGCCACCATATTCTACGTTCGCGAGCTTGCCGCAAATAAAGGTGGCGGGATCATCCATGACTGCATTTTACGTTCACGATCCCACCGCAGATCCAAGAATTGGGATGCTCCACGAACGAATTTGATGTTCGCGAGACCCCCACGGAGCAAGCAACTTTCCAAACTAGCCCTGCATCACAACGCCTCTTGTCCTTTAAATACTGGGCTCCCCCTGATCCTAAAGGATGGACCATCCGACATTTCACCTTCGTAGATCCCGCATTGTGTAGCACTCTCTACTCTGCAAACCATGAGCTCTTCAAGGTACTTCTGCATCATGAAGTTATTTTCCTTATGTATGAATTTCTCCCCTCTTCAAAGGGGGATGCCCTTCACCGAGCCCAAGGGGACTCGGGTCATCCTGGAGCGTTTATGCTTTACAAAGAAACCTTCTTGTATACCTAGCCCGCATGCTATGGAGGGGTCACTATTCTTCATGAATCACATTGCTTCACAATAACACACTTTGCAAGGCACCATTGCTTCACGAGTCATGGCCATGAGAATTACTTTCCAATTCACGAAGCACCTTCCATCCACACCTAAGCCCTATGCATAGTCTAGGCCACTCGATTTCACGAATCACGCCCCTTTGCGAAGCACCTCCACTTCATGGAGCACCAGAGTTTCACAAGGTTTCTACCTACAAACCCCTTTTCTATGCAATTACTTTTTCCATGAGACCCTCTATGTTTGCAAGAAGCAACATCAATGTCCCTTGGGGTGACACTTCCTGTTGCGTTGCTTCGCATCATGCTTCTTTACATAGTCATGCTAATGGATATTTCTTCATCACATAGCCATGCTAACGTGGACCCCTCAATGGATCACTCTATGACACCCCCCAGTTATGGAGTTGTCGGTCCCTTCTCTTCACCAAGTTGTAGAGGGTGCCAGTTATGTAAGTCATATGGGTGCTGATTAAACTCATCTCATACGATATGCAGGATGATAAACTTCCAAGAACCCTCGTCCTCATCACATGACATTAAACTATGTCCTTGACCCATGAATCACATGCGGGGTTCCCCCACCCTAGACATTATGCACACGCATTGGTTTCTATGGGAGTGAGATCATTCCTCACATGGAATCAGATCCTATTTATCAAAGCAGTGTTTTTCTGTGGGGGAATGGGAAACCAACCTGGTGTAATCCCCCAATACTTTCTTGTGGGAGGTATCACCTCTGCCCCTCATTTCATCATTGCTAAATCCCTGTCCCATTGGGATTTGATACCATCTGGTCCTCCACCATGTTGTATGTCCCAGTCTCCATCTCACTGGGCCTCTAACCAGGCGTAGGTCCCAATCTTCTTCTCCCTAGGCCGCCTCGTGCCACATCCCTATTTCAATTCCCACGGATGCACCTTTCAGGATATGATATCTAGGTCTTTTCCGCCTCATGTTTCTCACATAGAGCATGACTCACTCGGGGTTTGAGTATGAATTGACCACGGAATCCATCCTTGGGAAGCCTAGAGTGTAAGCCCCACACTCATTCCGAACTATGCAGACATAGATCCTTGCTATAGAAAGGTGCGTAGGAAGACACTCTGAGGTTCAAGCCCAACTCTCGGTAATTCCGACCCCCTTCACTTTGGTTCTCCCAAACCAATCTAAACTATGCAGACATTGATCACTGCCAAAGTAAGGTACGTAGGAATCCTCTCTGAGGTTCAATCCCAATTCCGAGTCACTCTGACCACCTTCAGGTCGGTTTCCCTACACCATTCCGAACTATACAGACTTTGATCTTTTCCAAGATAAGGTACATAAGAATCCTCCCTGAGGATCAAGACCAACACCAAGTGGTCACCAAAAAATTCACATTAGTTCACCACACCATCCCTAGGAAGACTAGAGTGTAATCCCCACACCCTTCTCGAAGTATGTGGACTTTGATCCCTCCAAAGGTAAGGTACGTAGGAAGCCTCCATGAGGTTCAATCCCAACACCCAGTTGTTCTGACACCCCCCTTCACGTCGGTTCAACAGTACCCTTCTTGAACTTTATGTACTTTGATCCTTTCCTAGGTAAGGTACGTAGGAAGCCTTCCTGAGGTTCAATCCCAATGCCCAGTTGTTCCGACGCCCCCTTTGCATCAATTCAACAGTCCGCTTTCTGAACTTTGTGTATTTTGATCCATGACAAGGTAAGGTACGTAGGAAGCCTCCCTGAGGTTCAACACCACCATCAATATAGACCCATGGTCTTAATTAACGTCAGTGCACTAGCCCCATCCCGAACTATGTAGACTCTGATCCTTTCTAATGAAGGGTGTGTAGGAAGCCTCCTTGAGGTTCAACACCAACACCTGGTTCCAACCCCTTTCACATCGGTTCACCATCGTCCCACATGATGTTGAACTAAACGCCCCTTTTTCATCTAGATTGACGTTAAACTATACCCTAGTGAACTATGTAGGTTTTACCCTCACCAAGGAAAGGTATATAGGAATCCTCCATAAGGTTCAACCCCACCCAGTGGAAATTCATTGCAACCCCGTCAAACGGTAAGCCATTGTGACCCCTCCATTCGCTGATAGGCCATCACACAACTATTCGACATTTAAGAAAATGAAGCCTATCTGATGGTAAGTCGTCGTCAGAGTAACTACGTATGTTTGATCCTTGTATCCTAGACAAGGTATCTAGGAAAACCCCTTGAGGTATAACCTAATTCGTGTCTCCTAGATAAGGATCCCTACGGTCCAACCTCATACACTGCTAAACATTGGTGTCACCCCTAATTGGAACCACATCTTTGGTCCTCCTATCGAGCGCCAGACCAACTCGGCCAATAACCATGCGCAAGCCCCAACACATCGTCAGGTTGTTGTCCTCCATGAAAATCCGGATTTCATGCCCCCAACCTAGAGATTACACTTCATCCGGATCCCATCCACACATCCATTCTTATTGGTTGCCTCCTTAGTTGTCCCATCACCCCCACTGAACTACACATAGTCTGATTCCCTACCATTGGGATATATAGGTAGTGTCTTCGAGACTGAACCCCAGAATCACCAATGAACTCACATCGGTTCTATCTCCTTCCCTCCACTATCCACCATGATTCTTACCTGGGAAACCACATCCCAGAGGGATCATTCCAATTCATATCTTCACCACTCTTAGAAACAATCGGTTAACTAACCACACGTTAGCCCTATCATCAGTGACTCCTAAAGTGTTTACACCTTTCTAATCCACTCCAATAAGTGCACTGATCTGTCTGATCCATCTCCGCAAGATGTTAAACGTGAAGTATACCCTGTGTTAAACTTGGGAAGCTATGGAAAACCTCAGATACATTCCTATGGAATATAATTCCCCACATTAGATGTGGGATTCCTTAGGCTTCCACGCTCTTGAGAAGTCCTATCATAACGGCAAGAAACCCAGACACTCCATTGTTCCAGCATCCTGACATGCCAATGATGGCTCAACGTGAATACTCCCCCACCCGAAGGATGATTCCCTGGATGGTCCTATTGAAATTTCATGACAAAATCAGTGTATTTAACCAGTGTCCATCAATGCCTGGAACTAGGAAGAGTTTCACAAACAATGTCTTAATTTATAAGGGAGACCCAGACTAGGTGATGAGTTCCATGGAGGAATACACATAAGGAAGAACAGAAATCCAATAATCTCATTTTGATCAAGGATCAAATTTCCTTGAACAAGTTATGGATGCTTCCCACCTTTGGAAAGTGGGAATGCAGGGAAACAAACAGTGCCGCCATCACCAAATCAGACAGACACACGCACCCCGGAGAAACCATCGGAAACAGAAATGGTGAACCCGACGTGATGGTCTTCTCCTTATATAGATTATTAGCGTTAGATTTATCAGTAGACAGACATGTCACTGGATCCAGTTATCCGGTGCCAGGTCCCACCAAGAAAATAGTTGGCCTGGTGTGAAACTCAACCGAAGGCGGGGTAGTTAGAATGTTGGGCATTCTGATCTGTTATGTTGTTAGCATGGATCCCTCTTACTAGCCATGGAAGATGGAATGTTTCTAGGGAAAAGGAAGTCGATTTATTTGATTCAGCACATATGGTTCAATCTATCTATTTCCAAAAACTAAGTTGTTACACAATGAAGTCGATCACCACCCACCCACCGAAGTAGGGGTAGGGGAAACACCAATAGGGAAAACCCTCATGGCTCCACCACTTCTTCGATGACTTCCGTAACTACAAGTGTTGGGCTCCCACACCCAATCTCCCACTATAAAGTTATTCAGGGAAGTGTGATCAATGACCTCATATTCTGATACGAGGAGGAGGGAATTATCCCAACATGGATATGGCCTACCAGGATCTATAGGTGTTTGTGCCTCATCACCACCTCCCCCCATGGGCCATGCAGGGAGACACTGCTCCCCACTGCAACAAAAAATTGTTTCGGGAGCCTCTCCTCCGAATGCCTCGATGACTCTCTCTCCGATCCTGATGTGGTAGGAGGTGTCTAGGATGACCCTACCTAGATCCCATTATAGGGGCCCCAGAAGGGACCCAACTAGGCCGTTCCAGTGTCTCCACTCAGTTCACTGAGCTAAAGAGCACGTAAGACACTTACCTGCACTGCCGACACCAGTCCGAGTGACCCTACACTAGCATCAGGTACAGGCTGAGGAGGATGCCCATAAAGGGGCGTCGATGTATGTGACTACTATGGCCCAAGCCACAGTCGACATGTTCCATCAGCCCCATGTGTACACTAAGTAGGTTCACTTATATACCCGGCCTGAATCGAGGCCCCAACAGCCCCACGAGCAGGCTGGGTTGACTCTCTTGGTCTTCGGCGCTGGAAGCACCCACAGCGGACCAACCCACGACTATGACACCCTATAAATAGGTTCTCCCCGTACTGCCACTATGGAGAGTGTGGGTCATCCCTGCTTCCAGTATTGGCATGGAGGTCCACCTCGTGCCACCATAAAACCAAATGGGGGTGTTTTCCATGATGGCGACACATAGTACAGGAGTCTCTCCCACACTCACTGCACTAGGTATGGAGTCATTCCTCCTACCACAAGCTATTGGGATGGGGACATTGCACATCTAGTCACTCTCTAATGTTGGGGCCCTCCTCATGTACCCGTAGAAGCAGGAAAATTTCCTCATTTCCATTGCAACTAGAGGGGTGGAGGGAAGCTTCACTTCACCATCTCCCGGCATAGAGGTCCAACCTATGTCGAGTCCGACCAGCATGAGGACCTTGCCCACATAGATATACACAAGGGAAATAAACATGGAGGTCCTACCCATTCTCATGTCAGCTCGAGCAGAGGTCCTACTAACTACAGCACTTCCCACAGAGGTTCTCCCTGTGTCGTTTTCGATATTTTTCTAGGTGCGCCTTGCACCTTGGTTCACTTAGGTGGAAGCCCTACCCGACTCAGCCCCAGTACGACCGAAGGACCTACTCATGTCGGAAGTCTTTCCCTTCCCGAAAAATCATCATGGGGAAGAGAGTTGGTTGTATCCACCAAAAAAAGAATTTTGGGATGGTTCATACTGAGATCAAACCAGTTTGCATCTCATATTCTGAAGCAGATTAGGATATGACGATTGAATCCTCTCCTCGGTCCTCAATGTCAATGTCCAGGACAAGGAACAATATGTATTATCCTCATCCCTCCAGAGTGTGAAGTCCACTAGATTCCCACCTCCCTTTGCAGGTACCTCTAAGTGGAGGAAACATTCAAAACTCCACAGATTCTGGCCGTCAATTCGCCACCATCATCACCAGAAGAACCCTCTACCTCAACTAGGGATCACTGAGAGCTATTTTGAGGACCTATGGCGGATGAGAAATACTGTGGCCGGTCACCACCGACCACAGTCCTTACACCAAAAACTGTGGCCGTAAGCCCATCTTACTTCAACATGGTGACAAAGTCAGTGCACTCCTTAGAAGATATACCAAGGTTCAGTGGTTTGTCAACCCACTCACCCAATTCTCTACCTGCCAGCCTACCATCCCAGCAGTCTGCTTCGGTACCACTACCGGTTCCCCAAACACCTCCATTTGATGAGTGGGGAAATGAGGGTCTAGACCCAGAATCTGAGCCAAGGATCTTATGGGATATCCCTATGGGGAACCACTTTCCAGAAATTTTTTGGCCAGTTGTAGCCCAAAATTTCAAGGCGCAAGATGTCCATTCCTTATAGGAGGTCAAGTGTTTCTATCAAACCCCCTGGGCGACGCACTTCAGCCTTTGCTAACAGCACGTGGCTTATCCGAAGAGCCAAGCGCACTTTGAGGACATCAACCAACAATGTTGTCTCGTTGATTTGGCTGCACTCTCTGTGAAATAGCGTCCTGAGTCAGCAGGCTGCCAAACGACCCTCTGGCAAATATGGGTCCGGAGTTTCAAGGTACTTCACACGATTATCAAGGTGGCTTCTCCCCACATGAAAATCCATGGTTTGGTCAGTATGCATCCTTCCTCTTCATCTGTATCCGGCATCATCCTGATTCACCATGAGAAATATAGAATATGCCTCCGGTAAGAGTTGTAGTCAACATGGTCGACCCATCGGGAAAAGGAGACGGCCTAGAGATTCTCAGTGATGACCAACCTCCCATGGGAGTATCAAACTTATTGGATCCATTGGTATGGATTACCCGTCAACTGAGAAATATAATGGGTGTTCCTGTACCACCGAAATCCTTAACCCTCGACCAGAATCTAAATAAAGGCAAGGAGATCATCGGTACTATCAAACCCTATGACCCATCTAGAATTGTTTAGAAGGTAGTGGAAGATCCCGAAAAAGTCGTGTTGTGCCAACAACTCACTGAATATAAGAAGATGGTCAACAACATCTTGTTTGAACATGATGTAGAGTGACGACCAGACTTCAGTGATCCTCAGCTAGGACAACAGGGGCTGGTACGACATCAACTTAGTGAACTACCCTTGGGAGACCCTGATCATCCATCCCACACAGAGAGGGTTGAGGTCAGAACTCATGGAAAAAGAGCATGGTATGTCTCGACATATCATCCTAAGTGGTGTAACAATCCCCATGGCCCACCTCAGGTTCCCCCAGCTAACCCGCAGGTCGTTCCTCTAGCAACTCCATGAGTCGCTGGGCCTGCTTACCATATTAATGAACCTGACAACGCACTGATGGGCAGGGATCCTTGTCAAGATGGAGACCACCACCCAGATAATCCAATGGCCGCACTCATTACCCACCAATAAGTATTGGAGACCTGAAAGGTGGCGCTCCCACCTGATGATAAGCCATATCCAGCATTGGTACATGATATTCTAGCACCCTCGGGTTTCGGAAATCCCACAATTTCCCCATTTAATGGGACAGGCGATCCACCACAACATCTGGCCCATTTTATCTCAAGGTGTGGACCTATCTTGGGAACTCTGACGTAGTAGGATTCTTCCAAACTCTGATGTTTCATGTAGACATTGGAATTGCCTAAATTTTTCTAGTATAGCCAGTTACCCAATAGGTCTGTGGCCGGTTGGGAGGATCTTTGTAGGAAATTTCTCTTGCAGTTTAGTTATATCACTTGTAAGATGAGTATCGCTGACCTCATCAAGTACAAGCAGAGGCCTGATAAGCGCATCATAGAATTTGTCACTTGGTGGAAGGGGTTCACATATTCCCATGAAATGCCACTTACGCCGGAGAAACTATTGAAGATGTACGTAGGGAACATCAATACTGAACTGGTCCCCTCCCTGATCACCCAGAATTACCCCGGGGGATTTCAATACTTCTCTGATAAGGCATAGGGCCTAGAATAATCCTTGCAGTAGGCCCGAAATGCACACCCATTACCTTATACGATCCCCGCGAGGAGGGATGATAGAGCTGAGCCTGTCGCAGTGGACCAGATAGAGGACCCCATACAATTGGAATTACTTCCAGTAGAGCTGGCTCCATAGCCATGCAAAGGAACTCCATCTCAGGCACAACATCAGGCCGAGTAGTGTCCGACTTCAAACTGGCAAGTGCCACAGTGCAATGTGTTTCCACCACACATGTGAGACAATCAAGTCCCACCTCCTCGTCAGGCTCCTCCAGCCCCACTTTAGTGCCAAGCTCCCATAGCCCCATTCCCAGACATAAGAAACTAGAATTACACATTAAATGAGGCCCAAGGTTTTAGTTACTTCTGATGTTTTTTTATAATAGGTAATTGTGCATTTTCCCAATGCAGGAGGCTAGAAGAAGCAAACCTCACTAACCGCCCCAATTACTACCCCTATCACCGGATCCTGTGGCACACTCTCAAAAACTGCTATGTGTACACGGACTGGCACCAAGAACAGGTCTACAACAACATAGTTAGGTTGGGCGAAGCCATAGAACATGTGGCATGTGTCTTAGTAAGGCCAAATAGCATCAGCGACATCATAGGCGAGTGGTATGAGGTTTCTAACTGCGGGTTTCAGAAGTTTGACGATTGGATGGATCATATGACCACTGCTTGTGCCCATGGTATTATCTGTACATGCTTGAATAGGAACAAGCCTATAAAAGTCGATACGTCAGCATCTACTACTTCTGCATCGTCATCCCAACCATTCTCCTCCTAGAAGAACAAACTTCGGCGGCATAAGGGAAGACAAAGTCCACCGCCTATGCCATCGTCATCCCATACTCTTGGAAATTTTATGACCCCAGAAACAGTGATTCCTTCCAGGATTCATCTGGTAGGGAACTAATCTTTGAGTGATAGTTTTGGGTATGCCTCAGTTAATACCATAGAGTTGGTAAACCCCTAATAACTCCCAAATATGAGGAGCGCCAGAAGGATCTTCCAAACGTCCCCAGTTGCCGCCAACGTTGTTAGAGTCGTGGTTACATAGGTTGTCGGAGTGCCTTGGCCAGTATTTCCTACCAGGCCATGTCTGCTATTGAGACAAGATAGATGACCCATCATAGAGCTCAGCATGTGAAACCTCCTCATCTGGTGTCCTCAGATCTACCTCCACATCCATTTGTGCTTCTTGATAATGAAGACAAACCTCTACTTCCACACAACTAGCTGCACCATTCAACAGTCCAGTCTAGGTCCTGTGACCTCGCTTTGGTAGTTACTCAAAGAGATTCCACAAGTGGGCAGCAAGATACTCCTAGCACCAGTTAGCCACCGGTCTAACCAATAGGGCCCACCACACATCCTCTCATAGAGTGACCTCTTGTAAGCAGAAGGTCATGCCTGGCACAGAAGTATAATGTTCTCAAACACCATGCCAGCATCCAACAAGGCTCTATATCCTTGAGGCTCTTCACCTATTTTCATACATGTTTGAGGCCCTTATAGAGGATTTATGAAGCCCCCTATAGTTTAGGATAGAATTAGCAGTCGTAGAAGAATTCCACACTGAGGCATTCGAGAATGCTGAGTTTCAAGCCATTATCTCATTCTCTGGAGAAGATGAAGGCTTGCCAATACAGGGGCACATTCGCCCGTTGTACATCACCGGCCAGTTCAATGGTGTGTAGGTTCACCATCGTCTTGTCGAAATGGGCTCTGGGATTATCCTAATCTTGACTCGGACACTATGAAAACTGGATTTGTATGAGAATGATCTAAGTACCTCTAACTTAAAAATCCAAGGCTATGACAGAATGGAGCAGACACCGGTTGATAAGATCTCTATGATGACGTAGTTTGGTGGCATAGTTTCTAGCACGAAATTTATGGTTTTCTCCCCTTATACCTCCTACAATGCATTTATTGGTAGGCTATGTCTTCAACTTCATGCAGCGATCCCTTCATCATATCACCAGTTCTTCAATTAATCCCTCAATGGTCGAGTAGGTGTACTCTATGGTGATGCATATCCCTTCGCCCTTTGTGAAGACCACTATCTGGATGCAGACAATTACAAGAAGAAGGACACGGAGATTCGATTTAATGAAGTTGATTGTTCTACGACTACAACCAACCCATGGACAGAGCTGGAGGACGTCTACATCTTTCAAATCAACTGATTGGAGACTACAACCCCCGATATGGGGTAATGTTTTGTTGTTTCTGGAACAAGGGGGGATACCATTCCTAGGTCTCAGAGACATTGGAAGATCACCTCGTACTTCTATACAGATCAGGCTGAGGTGATACTGGAACCTCCTACCACTATAAGGGATCGAGAACTTCTCCCCATGGCAACAACAATACGTCATACTTTCATATTCTGCTGAAATGGAATAAACCGGATTAAGAAAAAATTCCACTACTACTTTGACATCATCAAACGTGGCCCCTTAGGCTGATGGCTAGATGGGATCAGATCAACAAACTTAATCTCTTTGGTCACGACCGCACAGGAATCCCTTGATGCATTGTCCACTACCACTCATGATATTTCCAAGCTCCCATCGGGATCTTCCGACTCAGAGGAAACACCTCCCACTAAATATCCCTAGTCCATAGGTGGACAAATAGATATAGAGGCTTCTATTACTTCCTTTGAAGAGGGAATCACCACCACAGTCGATGAGTTCGTACATGTGAACCTCGATAGTGAGGCATACCTAAAACTGACAATGATCAGTGCTTCCATGCCCCTCGAGGAGAAGCAGTGGTATTTAAACATCCTCATGTAGCTCCAAAATCTATTCTACTAGATTTACAATGGGATTCTAAGACTGGATCCTTAGGTAGTCTTCCACCACCTCGGTCTTCTAGAAAATCACAGTGGGTTCAAGCAGCCTCCCTGAATGATGCACCCTCTTCACAGAGCCATGGTTGAGGCCAATGTTGACAAGATCATTAGAGCCAATTTCGTTAAGGAGGTCCATTACCCCAAATGGATATACAACATAGTTCCAGTCAGGAAGAATAACAGAAAAATCAATGTCTTCATCGACTTATGGGAGCTTAACCATCACTGGTTGAAGGACGATTTCACCCTTCATGTGAAAAAACTCTTGATCGATGCTACATCTTGATTTCAAGCCCTCTCCTTCATGTATGGGTACTCTGGATATAACCACATCCGCAAGGCCCCTGACAATGAGGAGTCTACAGCCTTCAGAGAACAAGAGGGTACGTTTTGTTACAATGCCGTGCCCTATGGCTTAAAGAATGCAAGTGTCACCTATCAGTGGGTCATGCATCACATATTAAAGCCAATCCATGAAATATTAGTAGAATTATGTGGGTACAATCTGGTGTCCAAATCTCGCCAGTGGCAGGACCATCTCAAGGACCTCTAGAAAGTGTTTGGCTTCCTCCATTATTGCCACCTGAAGATGAACCCATTGAAATGTGCCTTGGGGGTCAATTCCGACAAATTCTCATCTTCGTTGTTAGATTCCAGGGCATCAAGGTCTCCCCAGTGAAGATAATGGCCATTAGCTAGATGTCTCCTCCATGAAACATTCGAGAACTTCGTGGCTTCTAAGGCCACATAGCCTAAAAATTCCGATTCATCACAAATCTGTCCGGAAAATGTAAGCCCTTTTCTAAGCTCGTGAAGAAAGGAAAAATCAATGAGTGGGATGAAGAGTGTCAAACCATGTCTGAGAATATTAAATAGTACCTTCTCCAGCCTCTGGTCTTAATGCCATCCATCTACGGAATGTTGTTGGACCTTTATGTGATCGGCCTGGAGAATAGCCTCTACTACCTCATATGCATGCTCCTCAATATGGTTAACAAATACTCCCCTATCGATATGAGATTCCTTGCACTAGTATTCACGGTACCGAAAATGTGGCATTATCTCTAGCATCTTAAGGTACAACTAGTGTCTCGGGTAGATCCGCTGAAGTATATCCTGAACCACCCTATGCTGATAGGCCATCTAGCTAGGCAGTCAGTGATTCTCTATCAGTTTGACACCAGGTTTGTCCTTTAGAAGGCCATAAAGAGAAAATCATTGGCAGACATCCTTATTTCACATCCATCTCCTGCTGACCAGTCTATATATCTGTACATTCCCAACGAGGCAATCCTCTTGGTGGATCAGACCATCCTGTGTTGGAAGATTCACTTCGGCAGTGCTTCCTGGAGCCCCACCAACAGGAGGTTAAATGATCCCAAACTCAACGGTGTGGGCCTGGCTATCATCTTCATTATCCCAACACAATCCTTTCTTCAATACTCATTCCTGTTTTTTGAAGGCTGCACCAAAAATAAAGTGGAGTATCAAGCTCTCATCACCGGCCTCAAGTTATCCCTATAGATTTATGTGCCCCATTTACATGTGAAAGGGAATTCCGGACTGGTCATCAAGATGATCAATGGTAACTATGCCGTCAGAAATCCAGAGTTCATACCCTTGTTGGAGCACACTCTTCATCTAATAGCCAAGTTCTGATCTTGGACGAAGGTTACTGATGTCCCCCAATATCAGAATGGTCAGGCTGATGCCTGGGCAGGCCTGGCTGCGTCACTTGTAGAGCCTTAATAGGATGATCTGATTATCAACATGGAACACTCGAGAGTCATTTCTCCCATTACTCTAGATGAAGATGAAATTCCACAGTGATCCATCTTACCGCCGACGCCTTTACGTCAGGACCCCCGGGTCCCGTGGATGAAACGATCAAAGTGACTCCCGATTGGAGAACCTCTTTGGTTGAGTACATCTAAAACAGAAATCTCCTAGTATATTGAGATGATCACGAGTGAGTCTAATGATGAACGTTATAGTTTACCCTCCAGGATAGTCCTGGCCTTGAGAAGATCCTCTACAAATGCAGGTTTGATGGGGATCTCCTCCACTGCATTCAAGGAGTAGAGATCTCATAAGTCATGAAAGAGGTCATGCTAGTTCCTGGGGGCTCATCAGAATGGGTTGAAGCTTTCCCATCAGATCCATAGACTGGGTTACTTTTGGCTCTCCATGATCCCTGACTACATCAAGTTCAACAAGAGGTATCATGAATGCGAAATTCATGCTAACTTCATGCATCGGCCAGCAGAGCCTATGCACTCCCCATGTACTCTTGGCCATTCTCGGTATGGGGACTCGATGTCATGGGACCATACCCACCGGCAACAGCTCGCCAATGCAGGTTCATCCTGACTGGTATATAATTTTTCTACATGTGGAAAGAGCTAGTTCCTCTCAAGGAAGTCAAGGCCCTTACCATCGTTGAATTTGTGGGATCCAACATTATCTACTGATTTGGTGTCCCTCACGCCATTCTCACCAATAGCGACATGAACTTCCATGAAGTTGAGCTGATGAAACTGTACTCTAAATACAACATCTGTCCTAACCATACCTCCCGGTACCACGCTCAAGAAAATGGACAGATTGAGGCATTCAACAAAACCCTATCTATCATTATGAAGAAAATGGCTGTTTAGAATAGAACGAGTTTTCTGAACAAGCTCCATAAAGCCCTCTGGGATTATCGGACAATGAATCAAAATTCCACCCAGGTGACTCCATATTTCCTATGTATGGAATAGAGGTCGTCTTACCCATCGAGATTCAGTTTCCTTCATTACACAAAGTGTTCTATAACCACTGGGCACCAGATAAGGTATTTGAAATCTATCTGGCTGAATTGGAAGCACTTGACAGGAATAAGCTTCGTGCCCTACAGAATCTGGAGAGGCATCAGAAGAAGATAGAAAGAGTTTCAACAAGAATGTTCTCCTCCACTCCTTCATGCATGGTGATTAGTATTAACCCTTAGGGCACCAATGATACCCGGAAGGAAATCACCCAATTTGGAACCCAAATGGGATGTCCCTTACATAGTTCACATGGTTTAATCCAATGGAACATACTCCCTGGTTCACCAAGGATTGTGAGAGTATAACTCCTCCCACCAATGTAAAGTTCCTCAACCAATACTTTTCCTGAGTCGAATAGTCCAACATGACATTAAACAATATACTCCAGCATGACTTTAAAATGTATATTCCAAAATGTCTTTAAATGGTACAGTCCAACATGAATTTAAACTATATAGTACAAAATTACATTAGACTATATATCCCAACATGAATTTAAACTATATGGCCCTGCACGACCCAAAAATGCATTATAGTCCCGCATGACCCTAAACTATTCAGTCCGACATGACCTTAAATATGAAACATCCAGCATGACATTAAACTGTATGTCATCATACAATATGTTAAACTACATTTTAAAAACAATGTTTTTCTTCATTATTATCCTAATGGGATACGTAGGAATTCTCAGAATCCTTGACCTGAATCCATCCCCACGTTCTACTCGCTTGGATACCCCTCCTAGTTGTAGCTCCCTTGAAGGATCCCATGAGAGGTGGCCCATGCCTCTTAGACCCCATTAGCATTAAGGTTAGGAAGGTCACACCCTGTGCCCCTCCTCATTATTCTATTCTTCCCACATCCTCACTGGATGATGGTAAACTTCAAGGCCCTTTTAGAACTATGTGTGGCTTGATTCCCATCCTCATGGGATACGTAGGACTGCCCGAACATTTTGTCTGTTGGCCTAGCCCTTTGCTCCCAGGTCTCACCTTTGAGTCTTGTCTCGCATCTGTCAGATGATATGAATGATGTGTCTCAAACCCAGTATAGCCATCCTTTTTTCCCTACCTTATGGTCCGAGCTCTATGACCTTAAACTATGATCGCTATCATCCCCACTGTAAGACATTAAACTGCAAGTTGGCTATGACATCTTGTCTATAGTCCCAAGATCCATGTCCCATGACCTTATCAGGTCCCTAGCGCATGTTCCCACTTAGAATTGTACGGTATAGTATGGATTTATGTCTTTATTCACATTGGGTTACTTTTCATGCTATTCACATCCCTTGCTGGGGTATCCTGCTCTCAGTCGGTTTCCTTGTCACTGTTCATAACTACGTCTGGCTTGATTCCCATCCTCAAGGGATATGTAGGACCACCCGGACACTTCGTCTATTGGCCTAGCCCCATCCCTCATAAATCTCCCTGTTATCTAGGCCCCTTGGCCTGCATTTTTCCATGATTGGGATATATGGTGTGGTATGGGATTATGTCGTCATTCACATCAGGTTTGTAACAACCATTATGTGTACCTATTTCTTTTGAGGGTCCTTCGTCTCTTTATTCTATTCTCATCTTTCCAAATTGGATACCCTCAAGATGAGCCACTCAACCCACTACAGTTATTCACTAATGTGCCCAAGTGTACTCTAGTTTAGTGCCTGGAATGTCAAAATTTACCCAGACAAGCATTCACCCACCTTCCCGACTTCATGCTCCCCTTTATTAGGGCTTCCACCATCATTCACACTTGAAAGGACCACCAAAAGGCAAGGATAATTGGACCAAGGGACCTACTACCATTATGGGACAATTTCATAGAGGGTTTGGAAAAAAATTACTCAAGTCCCATTTTGTGAATACAGTCGGCGGTTGGCGCTCATTCGTTGTTCTCATTTCAGGTCACACGATAAGGATGATGTGTTTCGAACACGGTCATCAATTATCTTACATCGTCACACCAACACCATAAAGACATAAATTTCAGTTACATGATTCAAACAACTTTCCATTCCAACATGCCTAAGTGGAATTCTGAAAAATTTGGTAATGTAACTTTGTGGACATTAGCATGTTAGGAGGACAAGCCATGGTGAGGCGTCATTCAGGGCTCCGCACTGATTTCCATTTTGTGTGTCTTCTATGCTCTAAAAAGACCTCTTCCCCCCTTATATCCCACACCGAGCATGACTCATATGGGATTAGGAACCATATTGAGGTCTGAGCCTACTCGGGAGAAGTTCGCACATCCATGGTCTGAGATCTATGTCCATAAACTATGATCACTATGCATCCTTGCCGCAAGAAGTTAAACTGCATGACACCCTTTCAGAACTTCATACTGTTTGTTTTCTATCCTAGTGGGATGTGTAGGAACACCCAAACATCTTTTTCGTCGGCCCAACTATATTGAGATATAGCCTCTCATATTCTCTTACCTTTACTGGACCCTTTTCCCGAGGCTCATTTCCCAGAATTTCGTATGGTGTGATGTTGACCTCATATACATTCTCATCGGGTTTTCATTATCATGACATCTGCATTCCTTCATGTCCCATACATACAACATTAAAAAATGCTTCCTGGTCTCACAAGACTTTTAATTGTTGCGTCATTATCGCATGACGTTAAAATGCATGACTGCTCCTATCACTTAACCTTAACTATGATAATATCGTCCTGGGTACACGATGAAAAATAGTGATGCATTGTGATGAACTCACCATAGGGGACATCATGTTAGGCATTGATCATCCACTATACCATTTTTCAATTCCATTACCTATAACGATTCCTTGAGTGACATTGGGATCCCTAGGTCCTTGGTTATATTTCTAAAAAAACACATCTACCCTAAAGAAAAAACAAGATCTATAAAATGCTGATTCTTTTGGTGTGTGGGATAGAACCGCCCGACCATATTATCCATGGAATTGATATCCTGTCAATCCATCTCCTATAATAATGTATGGCTGGATTCTCATCTTCATCGGATATGTAGGAACACCTGTGCACCTTCTCTCGGGCCCAACCTAACCTTCGTTTCCGATCCCTCGACTTGAAACCTCCCTAAGCAACACATGGTGATCTGGACTCCAGGTCCTCCTTCACATCAGGTTATACAATTACATCATTGTGTATCCCCCATATTTCATACAATCCAAGGTCTAATATCTATGAACATACACTAAGAACACCCTATGTCCTTACCGCACGATGTTAAACTGCACGACACCCTTTCAGAACTACATATGGCTTGATTCCCATCCTCATGGGACACATAGGAACGCCCATGTATTATGACTTCGGGTCTAGATTCCATGAATCATATGTCATATTCCCCTTCTTCTTTTGGCCCCCTGGTCTGAATTCACCAAGGGGACCTTGTAACTGCTACTATAACATGAACAATTTCGGGATTCCCCTTGACCATGATTGGATGCATCCATTCCCTCGCCGAAGAGATCCTATATGGAAGAAATAATGATCCCTTATCAGACTGGTACATCCACATAATGTGTCTCCACTATGGTGGTGTAATTTCAATAGTTTTTGAATTTATTTGAACAACACTTTGTTCCACAGTCCATGCTTTGCACACACTTTATACTGACCCTCATCCTCTTCCACATCTGAAGGAACCCCCTAACTGTATGGATGCTCAGCCTATGGCTGGCCTAGCATATTGGGCCTACGTTCTGGAAGATAAATGGATGAAATTTTGATTCATTCCCCATGTTTCGAACATTGTCAATAGCAATCCCTCATTTTTTATCCCCATTTCAGGAAAACACAATATGTATGATATGTCTCTAACATGGTCATCAGTCATCCTTCATTGTCACACCACCCTTACAACGTTCTGAATTTTGGGTATCGTGATTCACACTTACCATCCCCTTATTTTAGGATTAATTCAAACACCCCCGGAATTACCCGACTTGTGAACTAGAGAACATTGTGAGGATGACACGTCGATTGTTCGGAGGCCCTCATCCTCCAATAGGGCCTCTCCCATTTCTCCTCGAAAATCCGGATCGGTTATTTAGAGCCTGGATGCCTGAATCATGGTCGACACTCTTATGTTCATACAGAATAACATGGAGATCATACCTTGTTTCTCACATTGGTCTCGACCTGTGTGAGCATATGGATTGATCTCTAGCCTTTTCAAGAATATAACAGGTGCGGGTAAAACGAACACCAACAATAGAACTCAAGAAGACATATTCCATCAAACAAATAAGAGCATGAAATCACATTCAAGGGTTGGTAATTATTACAACACATGGGGGTCGATCCATCCCATGGATGGGTTAACCCCATCAAAAAAAAGTTTCAGTTCCACCACCCTCTGGCTTGCAGCATCCATGAGTTGTTGTCGCATGCTCAGCTCCCGCCCTTCCTCTATAGTGATGGGGTGCAGCTCATCGGTCGTAGCATGTTCCTGCTCTACATCAACCTGGATGATTGTAATTTAATCCGAAGCATTCATCATGATCTCTTTGGGCTATACCAGCTGGGCCTTCAGCTACGATACGAGCTCTGATTGTGCGTCAAGGGATGCAGAATGATCATCCGCCCGAGCCTACAACCGTTCAACCTCATTTTTTTGCCTTTTAGAGCCTCTTGATGTTCACCGACTTCTTCTGTTGCTAGCCATCACTGAGGCCACTGTCATACTCCCGATTATTTTCTACCATAAGAACTCAGACGAGCATGTGGGGGTGTTGGTCATCCCCACCCACAACACAGAGTTCACAGAGTCACAACTGAATTTTTTCCATCACATGCAGCCATAGTTCATGGGGGTCTTATTGATAAAGCATAGGATCCGCATCCATGATCGGTGAAAGACTATTTTTTTCCTCTTCATTAGAGGTTGTCTCGTCCTATTCAGTGTAGTTGGCATGCTCATATGCGGGATACGCCCTCAGGAACTTGTCAACAGGGTCCACATCTTGCATTTTATCATGCGTGGAAGGACTTGGGTTGTCCGTTCGATCCACATCGATGGATACCACATCAATAACCTTAGGAATGGACTCGCTAACTTTCCCAATAGTGATCGGGAGCACTGTAGTTCAGTCAGGCTAGATATCCGCCTCTACGATCACTTGAATTCCCCTGAGAAGGGAATCCCCAGAAATCCCAACTAACGTCGCCACAACAGCCCATGCCAGTCAAAGAACTATACATATCAGAAAGGGTAATGGATGTTAGTTTTCAAGATCGATGAGTGGAAATCATGAACATGGTAGAGGTGACTTATAGAAATCGAATTATTGGTCTCATTCTTGGGATGATGTTGTCGGGACCCCGAGGCGCTGCCCACCATATATTGCCAGAAGGTTGGGAGATTCTATAGGAGATAGCTACGGTGTCCTAGCCCCCAGACATGGAAGCTGATGCAGCCGTAGGTGTATAGCTTGAAGTCCCCACACAAGCATCCTTTGAGGGATGAGAATGGGTTCTTTGTATGAGACCCTCCTGCAAGGTTTAGATGTTGGAAAAGAATCCAAAATGACCTGAAAGAAAGCCCTAATGAATGGGTTTCAGATTTTTACCTCAAGAGCCTTTGTAAACTCTTCATGATATGAGTATTGGTCTTCAACTTCTCCCTTCTCTAATGGGATCCATCTACCAGCCTTGTCCTCCCATGATGGCTCGTCAAATTTTTCCGACAAAGGGATGCACTCTTTCAGTTCAGCGGCCGACAATTGAGGAGGGACTGTACGATCCAGCAGCACCATGACATGATCATTCATTGGACGCAGGGCACCATGAGAATGCATGAAGTCCTCCACCTCTGATAGGTATTTCTACACATCCACCTCGGACACCGCAATGTCGTCCTGGATAGTGCCTATCCCTAGTAAGTCCATCCCGAGATGGTTAAGTTGTTCCCACATCTCCGAAAGTCCGAGGAATTGCTTGTTGACTTTCCAGATGTCCAAGGCCTCTGGGAAGACATCATTCTCTATCATGTTTATATGGAACAACCTCTTCTTCAGAGACTTGCTGTGTATCCTACCAAATCAGCTTAGTGGCCTCCCCTCAAGATGACTCTATCTTTTTGGAATCCCCGGGTCTGCTAACCCTGTTGGACCTATCACTGCTGCCTCACCCTCAACTGGTGTGGGTCCCACTACCACAGTAGCCCCACCACCATGAGATTTCCTTGCCACTTTTTGGCCTCAACCCCGAGGTTTGGAAGGCTCACCATCACCAACCCGAATGGTTGGCTGCATCAACATCTCCCCTAGATAATCCACCTCCCTGCTTGGGGCATACTCTTTCACCAGCCTGAAGATAGTTGTAAGTGGAGGATTCTAATTCTACAGCTTCCCATATTCTCGTGTAATCATGGGCCACATCTGCCTCATCACACATGGGTGTTCTTCATGGCCCATCCCAAGATAGACCCGTGGGGTCAGTTGCTACATACCCCAAAATTGCCGGGAAAATTGGTGTGGGGTGTATGGCTCGCAGAGGGGCTCATGGTCCACCCTAGCCACCAAGACTCCACCTTCAAAGGGCAGGAGATATATCTAGTTATCTTATGTTCCCTGGAAATCATCAGTGAATAACCTCATACACAATGGATATGGGTGAAAACCGCACTCCTCAACCTAACACACCTGGTATCGTTCAAACAATGTGGTCAGCTTGGCCGGAAAGATTCCCACTACCTTTAGAATAGATGGGAGGATGTTCGACCCCGAAGGAGATATGGGGTTCGGGTAATTTTAAACCCCCCTAATATGTGCCGCTATCCACCCATACAGGAGGTGGAATGGCCCGCAAATCATTTGTCACCTCTTCCCCTCACTGATGTGCCGTAACATCTTTTATAACTTGGCGAGCATCAGAATCCCGAGGTTGACTCCCCATCCAGTCACGAACGTGGATTCCATATTGAACGTGCATTGTTTCACACCCTTGTTTGTATCCCTCCCCAAAATAGATCCAGTAATAGATAAAATTCATGATGAATGTCGCCAACATGACTATTGGATGCTTCTCAGTGCTGACTCTAAATCCTCAGGCCTTCCACTAGATATCCTCTAAGAGCCGCTAGTATGAATGCTCCTTGCCCCATTGATCCCCCTTCAGGAAAGTCCTAGGCGTCACTGAAAACTATCATTCTACCGGGAAGTTCAAGAATTTGTTGAACCACTTCCTGAAGTGGACATCTCTCACTACTTCTTTGTCCTCTCCCGACACCATCATCATCAACACTATTTCCAGCTATAGAATCTACTTTGGATCTTCCCATGCACCCATAACTGGGAAGAATTCATCATGCATATCCCCCAATATCGGTAACCCTGAGATCTGGTGCACGTCCCACAAGCTGATACCAACCTCCCCATGGTGTAGGTGGAATGTATTGGTCCTCAAGGACCACCTGCATAGAAACATATGAATTAGTTTATTCGGTTGATAGATGTGGAATTGGGAGGCCCATGCTGACTAATACTGACCCACCCTTCTCAACTACACCCCAAACTCCTCACACAAGGCACCAAACTAGTAGGCCCGTGCCCAATCGTCTGTGAAGCGGCCGCCCTGGTGCAAATCCCACTCCACAAACCATCCCTTCATCGAGTTCCTCAAAGATACCTTCAAAATCATCTAGTATAGTGGGAGACACATCTCTGGCTGCAATACCTTCCCATCCACATTATTCTTATGATTGTGTAGGAAATCATCAATGAATGGTGTGAAGTACTCCTGGGTATGGCCATCAGCCGCCCTAAACCATTGGTGCTAGCATGATGTGCTCATAAACCAGTAAGCCGGTTCATACCTACTTGCTTCAGGAATAATGACGTCATACCTAAGCCCAAATCCATACAAATGAAGCCTCTTGCACAATGGATAGTTCCTATAGCTCTTCGATAGTAGCTCCATCAATGAACTATGGTAAGAGTGGCTCCGAATTAACTCCACTAAGCCCAAACAATGTTCCATCTTCCTTCTTCGGGTAGCATCCACAAGGACCCCCAGGAAGCCTCTTAATGAGCCATTATGTTTGAAGTATGGTGGTTTCCTATGGGGCCGAAGACCCGATTCATGGAGAGAAATTGTTGAGTATGTGGATCTTCATGAATCGAGAGTGATAGATGCTAAAATAGCGAAGGATAGAAAAGAAAAAAGAGAGGTTAGCTCCCCTATTTATAGGTGAGGTCCCTTGGATCTTCATGGTGGATCTCGACGGTGGAAACTCTCCAGCCAGCGTAGCTGGACAGTCTCCCCGCTTCACAAGCCTCCTTCGCGGGACAACATCATGGACGACTATGGGATTTTGGATATTTCCACTCAGACTTTATCCCTTCATTCCCACTAAGATCCATCTCTGAAGGGGTGCATTTTTTGGCGCCAAAATTAGGGGATGGAGAAGTAAAAATGGAAGCGTCAAGGGGGGATGCCTCACAAAGACCGTTCATGGAGCCCCTGTGGCCCCACAACCACCACGAATCAAGGAGGAGGGAGTCCTCGTGTGTTTATTTGACATTCATGAACCCCCAAAGAGCAAGGAGGCGTCATTCTTCGCCACCGCATTTGACATTCATGAGCCCGTCGCAGAGCTGGGAGGCGTAATCCTCCACGACTGCATTTGACGTTCGTGATCCCGCCATGGAGCCAGGAGGGGGGATGCACCGTGAATGAATTTTACATTTTGAAGCCCACTGCGGAGCAATTTTTTCACTAAAATATCCCTTAATCATGGCTCCTCTTGCCTAAAAATACAATGCTCCCCCTGATCCCAAATGACGGACTATCCGTCTATTCACCTACTTAGCTCCTGCATCACGAAGCACTCTCTACTCTATAAACCATGGGCTCTTCAAGGTACTTATGCATCACAAAGTGCCTTCCCTTATCTATTAATTCCACCCCCCTTCAATGGGGGATGAAATTCATGGAGCGCATAGGCCTCCGCAAAGGAAGGGGATCCCCAAGGGGAGTTGGGTCATCCCAGAGATTTTTTTCTTTGTAAAGCACCCTTCATGCATATTTGGCCTGCATGCAAAGGCATGGTCACTATGCTTTACAAAGAACATTACTTCACAATACCACACTTTTCAAGGCTCCCTTCATTCATGAGGGATTTCTCCACGATTTCCTTTAGACATTACGAAGCACCTTCTGTCCACACCTATGCCCTATGTTTAGGCTAGGCCACTCCCTTTCATGAACCATTTCCCTTTGCGAAGAACCTCCACTTCATGGAGCACCATTTATTTACAATTTTATACCTACAAACCCCTTTGCTCTGCAATTCCTTTTTCCATGTGATCCTATTTGTTTTCATGAAGCAACTTCAAAGTCCCTTGGGGGGCGATTCCCGTTGCGCTACTTCACCTCATGCTTCTTCGCATAGGCATGCTAACAGCTATTGCTTCTTCATATAGCCACACAAACAAGGAACCTTCAATAGAATACTCCATGACAACCCCCAATTACGTCATTTCCCAATACCTTCGCTTCACCAAGATGTAGAGGGTGCCGACTGTGTAAGTTCTAGGGGTGCGGAGAAAACCCATCTTGTCCGAGCTGCTGGACATTAAACTTCCATGCACCCACATCCTCATCACTTGACGTTAAACTCTGACCTCACCCCGTGTATCACATGTGGGGTTCCACTACCTTGAACATTCTGCATTACCATTGATCTCCACACGAGTGAGATCTTTCCTCACATTTAATGAGATCATCTTTATTGGAGCAACATTTGTCTATGGGGGAATGGGAAACTATCCTGGTGTAAACCCGCTATCCTTTCTTATTGGATGTAGTATCTCGACCCCTCTTTTTGTCGGTACCAAATCCCTCTCGCATTGGGCTTTGTTACCACCTGGGACTCCACCCTATAGTAAGTCCCAGTCTCTATCTCCCTGGGCCGCTAACCACGCATATGTCCCAATCTTCCTCTCCTTGGTCCACCTAGAGCCTATGCCTCATTTCAATTCCCACAGACGCACCATTGATGACATGATCAACATGTCTTTTCTGCCTCTTGTTTCTCAAACCTAGCATGACTCACATGGCCTTAGAGTAAGAATTGACCATAAAATCCATCTCTGGGAAGCCGAGAGTGTAATCCCCACACCCATTCCAAAGTAGTCGGACTTTGATCATTGCTAAGGCAAGGTACGTAGGAAGCCTCTCGGAGGTTCATGACCCACTCCCTGTCATTCTGACCCCTTCATGTTAGTTTTCCAACACCATTCTGAACTATGTGAACTTTGATCCCTTATAAGGAGGGGTAGGTAGGAAGCCTCTCTGAGGATCAAGCCTAACTCCCGGTCATTCCGACACCCTTCACGTTGGTTCTCCCACACTATTCTGAACTACACAGACATTGATCCTTTCCAAGGTAAGGTATGTAGGAAACCTCCCTGAGGTTCAATCCCAACACCCAGTGGTCATTGACCACTTCATGTTGGTTCACCACACTATCCCTATGCTTCCTAGAGTGTAATCCCTACACCCTTCCCGAACTACGTGGACTCTGATCCCTGCCAAGCTAGGTACGTAGGAAGCCTCCCTAAGGTACAATCCCAACACCCAGTTGTTTTGATTACCCCCTTCACATCGGTTTAATAGTCCCCTTCCTAAACTATATGAAATTTTATCCTTTATTTGGTAATGTACGTAGGAAGCCTCCCTACGGTTCTCGCCCAACACCCTGTTGTTCTGATGCCCCCCTTCACATCGGTTCAACAGTCCCCTTTCTAAAATATGTGGACATTTAACCTTTCCATGGTATGGTATGTAGGAAGCCTCCCTCATGTTCACACCCACCATCCATATGGACCCCAGGTCTTTATTCACATCAGTTCACTAACCCCCATCCCGAACTACATGGACTTTGATCCTTTCTAAGGTAGGCTATATAGGAAGCCTTCCTGAGGTACAAGACCAACACCCAGTTCTGACCCCTTGCACATAGGTTCACCGTTGTCCCTAATGAAATTGAACTACCTTCCCATTTTTTGCCCTGCATGATGTTAAAATGTACCCAAGTGAACTATGTAGGTTTGATCCTCACTAAGGCATGGTATGTAGGAATCCTCCACTGGTTTCGACCCCATCCTGCGGTAAGCCGTTGCGACCCCGTCTAGTGGTATGCTGTTGTGACCCCTCCATTGGACGATAGGCCATCAAACCACTATTCGACAGTAATTCTTTGAATCCTATCTGACGGTGAGGAATCACAAGTTTAACTAGGTAGGGTTGATCATTATCTCCAATACAAGGTACGTAGGAAGCCTCCCCGAGGTCCAAACCGATCCTTGTCTCCTAGATAAGGCACTCGGAGGTCCAACATGGGACACTTTTAAACATTGGTGTCCCCCCTGCTGGGACCCACATCTTTGGTCCACCCCTCAAGCGCCAGACCAACTGGAGACTCTAACGATGTGTAATCCCCATCACGTAGTCATGTTTCTGTCCTCCATCCACACCCTAATTTCTTGTTCCCAACCCCGTGGTTCCACTTCCTCCGGATCCCATCCACACGTCCATTATTACGGGCCACCCCCTCAGGTGTCCCATCTCCCCCACTTTACTACAGATACTATGATTCCCTGCCACATGGATACATAGGAAGTGTCTTCAACACTCAATCCCAGAATCACCAATGAACTCACATTAGTTCCATCTCATTCCCTCATCTATCCACCCTGATTCTTACCTAGGCCTCCACATCCTAGTGGGATCATGCCAATTCATCTCCTCATTACTCCAAGCAGCAATCACGTAACTAACAATGCATTATCCCTAACATCTGTGTTCCCTCAAGGAGTTACACCTATCTGATCCACTCCAGTCAGTGCTCCAATCAGTGTGATCCGTCTCCACAAGACATTAAACTTACGGCATACCCAGTGTTAAACATGGGAAGCTGAGGAAAGCCTAGGATACATGCCTATGAAATATAATTCCACACATTTTATGTGGGATTCCTCAGGCCCCTATGCTCTCAAGAAGCCCTATTATAAGGGGAAGAAACCCAGACGTGCCAGTGTTCTAGCGTCCTAACTCGCCAGTTATGTCTCAGCGTGACTACTCCCCCAACTGAAGGTTTCAATTCAGGATGGAACCTTTGGAATGTCTTGATTGAAGCAGTGTAATTAACTGGAGTCCATAAAAGCATGACACTGGGAAGAGTTTAACAAAATACGTCTTAATCTATAAGGGATACTCGTACTAGGTGGCGAGTTCCGAGGAGGAATCCAAGGAAGGAAGAACTAACATCCCATCATCCCCTTTCAATAAAGGATAAAATGTCTCTGAACAAGTGATAGATTCTGCCTTCCTTTGGAATAGGGGAATGCGTGGAAACAAACAACGTCGTCATCCCAGAATCAGATGGATGTGCGTGCCCTGGCGAAAGCATCGAAAATAGTCTTTTTTGGGGAAAGTTCCCCTAATGGCTAGAACATTCATGTGCATAGTCTACCATCTCTTTATAATAACATCATTCCACAATACTAACTTTTTTATTCCCCTATACTCATGGGCTAAGTGTCCATTTTCTACACACTTGTAACAAACTCCAATTTCCAATAATATTGTTCAATTATTTTTCATTCCACATTTATTTCAAGTTTTAAATCCTATTTTTAATCTCTTACCATAATCCCTATTTTCTTTTCCAGAGTACTTATCATCACTCTTCTTATCTTTCTTCCCTTTGAAGCAATATCGTTGTAAAATATTTTCTCTATCTTGTTGGAACAAGATATTATATCCTCATTTGATGACAATGTTTTAGAGACTTATACCCATCTTAGTATTGGTTTCATATTACCAATGAAAAGGTCAATATTGATCCTTATATTACATATTTAGTTCAATAAAAGCCATGATAACCTTGAATAATTGACTTCATACAAAGAAATATCTGCATCCTCTTTCAATCTCAAACTCAAGAATTGTCTCTCCATATTCAGTCACTATTAAAAAATAATATATGTGTCCATTATAATTTCATTTAAACCCTTACATTCCAAATTTTCAATTTCTTCATATTCTGTTAAGTTTTGAATTAATGACCACTATTAATCAGCATTTCTAAAGAGATGATGAACTACCATGATAACCTTCTCCCATTTGATACATCCCATTGTATGAAATATATTATTTGTGGAAACTATCCATTTCTCTACTAATAATTGGTTTCTTGTCCCATTTAATGATTGAGGATATTGTTTCATGAATATATATATAATTTTTACACCGTATTGTGGATTGGGTTGTTCCACGTGAGCAAGGTTGTTACTCATTATCTAAGTCAGTTTTCGACACATAGTTATAATTTATTCATCTCTAGATATAACACAAACTCCAACATCATTATCTTGTATAAGAGGTAAATATTTACATGGAATATGTAGAATGATATAGTTTCCATCCCTTCAACTATGAACTATTTATAAACAATTATAAATAAAAAATTAGATTGTTAAATTTCCAAACTATTGAAACACTTAATGTATAACTATTCTCAAAATTACAAGCTTGGATACCTTGAGAATATTCTAAAATTTACTTAATGGGTTATATATTCTTAATCAATGTTTTCCTAAACCAATTTTCCAATTTTATTAGTAAACCTGATTTGATACTAACTATAAAGACCCTGACTCTAGTAGCCCGAAGTCGGTGGCTTACATTATTACATTGCTAATATGAAAAAGAGTTCACATCCCAAAGGACTGAATAGTTTATTAGATTTAGATAACCAGATACGAACATAAATTTCACATAACAAAATGAAATTATATTCAATAAATAAACTCCTCCAGAAACATCCCTATAATCCAAGATTATCCTTTCATGTTAATCATAATATAAATATTAGAATCGTGGATAAAAATAAAACATAGCAATGGGGATAGATATGATATTTAAAAAGGTTAAGAATTTAGATGACTCTATCATAAATAAGCATAAACAATAAGTTATGGTGAGTAGCTAAACACACATTCCATTATAGCATAATCAATAGAATAATATGGAATGAATAAAAGATGACCAAATAATGCCATATAAATAATCACATGAGAATGAATCATAACCATGTATATTCTTCTAGTGGAATAAGAACATGTATTATCAATAACTAATCTCATAATTAGTAAAGTAATATTGAGGGATATCTTAAACATACCATGATGGCCTCGGCAAGGAATTATACATAATGGGTAAGGCCTCAGCCAAAACCCAGTCTAGTATTTTATAGGAACCGATGCATCAAGGGCCTATAAAGGGCCCCACCCAATATATAAAATGTCCAATGAATTCCATATATTAGAGGTGTAGATAATAATCTACATATACATTCATATTGAAACTAGCATATGAAATGTAAATAATTTCCCCAATTAGTAAACATCATCATAAACAATCTAGTGTAATATGGTATTAAAATAGTACATCCCCAGTCAAAATGATCACAAAACCTTCAATTTTAAGTGGTATAATGTTTCATAATTGATCAAATTAAATTATGAAAAAATTTCAAAATATGGAATTTACATATATGCTAATATTGTATCAAAATTATTTTAAAATTTCTTAAGATAAATACCCTCTTTTTACATTAGAAATAAAAGTTCAATAGGAAATTTCTATTTTTTGTCATAAAATCATATATGAAACATATATATCTCTAAAAATATAAGTTAAAAATATTAAAATTATATTTTATGAATATTAAATGAACATCCACAATGCAATTTTGTATAAATACATACAACCTAATAAAAGAGAGTTGAGTTCAATAATCCCTTTAACACTTTGCAAACAGTTGTACCATATGCCCCATAAAATTAATGACCATAAAATGAATCATGGAATACCATGAATATAAAAATATTCATGATATGATATTTCACTATCTAGTATATATACACCACACAAAATAAATAGTTGTTTATTAAGGCATATCTCAAAAAAATAATAGCAAAATGAGAAACTCTTACGTTATATTAGAAAGTGTTTTGCACTTGTACCTAAGTTATGTATAATCAAATTAGATTCATTAATTAATTAATTTAGAACATATAAAAGACAAATTATAATTATTGAAATATTATTATGTTGATTTATCATCATTTCTATCAGATATAATATTTAATTTTTTTTCAGGGTGAGTTTGTTTTCTTGGTTTTCATGATTGTTTTTCTTAGGTATAAATATTGTTGTTCTTATAAATGGGAAGAAAAACACAAAATATTAAATGGAATTATATTGATATAATTTCATTAATTTATATATTCTTCATATATCATTTGGTATTATGGTATGATGATAATTAATTATTTAATACGTTAATGAAAAATGTTTTGTTTATTTTTGGATCTATTTATATCCATCAATAATTATTATTGTATTATTTAATAATATTTCTATATACTTGTTCTAGAACATTAAATAAGTTTTAATAAACATATTATAATATTTTTAAACCATAAAAATGTTTGTATGACCATCCATGAAGGTGGTAAGGAAAAATCAAAAAATAGTCTTCTATGAAGGTAGTGAATTGACACCTTGCAGATGAGGTTGTCATTTGTACAATAAAAATAATTCATAATAGACTTCATTATTGATATTAAATAAATGTAATAAAATTATAGTGTATTTATTTTAATGGATTCTTCATTATATTTTTGAATAGGGTGAGTAGAGGAAAAGAAAAGAAAGGAAATTAAAAGGCACTGAATGGGGGGGGGGTTCTATCTCTTGAGTGTTGTCTCCTTGACAACCTCATGATGAAATTGGGAAATGGTACATTGATGAGACTAGAAAGACCATAATGTGGGGAAATGGTTTGGAAGTTTAATTGTGTATAATGTAATAATTATCCATGTCATAGTAGTTTTTAGTAGAAAAGGTGGTGTAGAGTTGTATATATAGTGGAGGAGAGGGGGTTTTTTCCATTTGTTTACTATATGGATAAAGAATATAAATACTATAACTATTTTGACGAATCAAATTAAATAGTGATTATTATTTCAAACTAATGGTTTCTTACATCATTCATGAATCAAAATTCATGTATTTGTCTTCAAATTTAAAATACCACAAATTACTATATTTCTCTACTCAACGAAAATTAAACTATTTTTGAGATATAAAAAACATCACCCGAACTATTTTTCAAGGTGTATAATTCAAAAATAAAATACATTATATGAAAATAATTTCATAAATATGAGATATATTATTTTTAATTAAAATCAACAGTTATTCGAAAAATTCCAATTTTATAATTATAACTTATTTTATTACACTTCGAAAAATTAATTATGGTCTCAAAAATTTATCTTATTATATTTAGAATAAAATAATTTAAAAATATATTTTGTGAAGATAAATTTTATTTTAAATCATTTTTATAATTATGAAATTGTAAACAAATATTTACACTTCACAAAAATAAAAATACTTAATTTATTTTTATTAATACATTTCTTTACTTATTCCATGATATATATATATATTATATTTTAACTAATAAGATGCCTAAATTTTATTTATACTTTCATGGATGAGGTTACTATTACATTGGCCTGATTACTTTTCCAAATGATCACATTACTATTCCAATACTCATGTTAGTATTTTATAGTATATCACTATTTGTTTAAGCTCGATGCATAAGCTATGAAAGATGAGAAATTTAAAAGATACATACCATAAAATATCACGGCGTTACACAAACAATCAATTTAATTCATTAATAATGTTCCTTATCATCAAATATATGTACTGATTAAAGCATACAAATTTATCAATATTTCCCATATCAATCACATACCATTCCATGTAAACACCATATGTGATAATGGTATACCTATTTATGAAATAATCTTATAAATCATTATAGAGTTCTCATATTTATGTTAAATTTAGTTTCCAACAAAAAATAATTTTTAAGTGATTATTTCAAGTGAAAGTTAACAATATATAAAGAAAGTGAGATTGCACAGAAAAATTTACAACTTAATATATTTATTTTCAAATCCCCATAGATCAAATAAATAATATTGATACATATTTTACAATTAATAATGAAGGATTCATGATATTACATGTCAAAGGGGCATTATATACACTGTATAAAAGAAACTAGGTGCATGACATTATAATATACCTCAATAAAATGAAATTGAGATGAAATCCATTATATCCTACTGACTTTTGGTAGATATTTATTTAAAAAATAATATAGAAGCATTTAAAATGTTTTTATATTATTATAGAACCATATTAATAGTTAAAATATCTTATATAATTTTTTTATAACTTTTCATCTCCGGTTCATTAATAATATTTCATTATTTGTATTGTGTCAAGAGTTAACTGCCATGTTTTCTCAGTTTTCTTTGTAATGAACATTCCAATTATTTCACATATTTTTTTATATCATATATAAAATAATAACCATTAAATAAAAATATATATTTTCAAACATTATATCTCTAAAAGTAATCATGAAATATGGTTATGATAAATGACTTTTTTATTATCATTGAGTTGGTAGACTATATGTATGCATCAGTGAAATTTCCATTTTTAAAATATCATTATATAAATAAGGTTTTTAATATATAATCTAAAAATAATTTTCAAAATAAAATAAATATCATATTATATAATTATATATTTTTTCCGTGTGGTCTAGTGAATAAAATAGTGTTACATTTATTTGTGAAGGCGGTAGTCTAGACATATATGAATAATGTTATCCACTTTGAGTAAAAATGTAAGAAAAAAATTATATATATTATTTTCAAATAATGATAAATATATCATAAATATAATAATTATGTCATTTATATCAAATATAGTTATTACATTTGACCCAATAACCTTGAATGTACAATGTTAGGGAATGAAAAATCATATGGCTTCGTGAGGCGATAGTCCGCCATACACAAGAGAGATATTATCTTATCTTATATGGAATGGAAGGTAAATATTATATGTTATAATGAATCAACAGATACAAAAATGTTGTAAATATAATATTTATTCTTTATATCTTTGATCATACCCAACATTGAAATGTGTTAATGGAATAACGATTGACATCGGTTCGAGAGGTGGTAGTCTTTTGTACAAGTAAACGATGATTTTATAACACATTTTATGGAATATGAGATGGTTGTATGTCATTAAAATATAATAAAAACATCCCTATATATTTATTATAATGTGGATTTTATATCAACATGGTTTAATAAGAATTGAAGGAGGTGTATAAAGAAATAAATTAAAGATTCTTATTGAAGAACTTTACCTCCTCTTCAGGTATCATCCTTAGGTTTTCACTAAATCCTTAGTAAGATGGTATTATTACAAAAATAACACTTATATGATAATGAGAGGGAATTTGGTTGCAGGGAATGGCATAACCAATGTGGTTTTTTGGCGTGAATATGGGAGGAGAGGTGATTGCCTATTATAGGTGGGAGAGAGGAATCAATTGATATTATTTAATGGAATTGAGTGTTCCAACATTTTTAATATGTCACAAGGGTCCAAAACAGTCAATTATAGATCCTTATATTTGGAATGTTCAAAATATGGCTTGATAATTGTCTTTATATAAGTGTATCTTTCATTTTACTCTTATCTTTTTAGCTTAACCCCTAGTAAAACCATTTTTACCTTAACCACAATAATATTTTTCATCATTCGCTATTAATTTCGTTAAAAAATTTAGATGAAATTATTATAAATTACAAATTATTAAAATTACAAATTATTAATACATTTTTTCAAATTCAAATCATAGATATGGAAAAAATAAACTAAAATTAGTCCCACAGATGGGATGAGAAAGAATATTTTTAAAGATAAAATGACCAAAATTTTACAATGTTTTGATTTCTAAATTTAATATTGAAATGATTAAAATTACATAAATTTAATTACTCATTATATAATAGAGAAAATTTAACTTAGAATCCAACTCAAAATATAGTTTACCATTATAATTTATTTATAGGAAAAGGTAGTTTTCAATTAAAATTATGTAATTTTCACAATTCTTCAAATAATAAAATATTTATGAGAAATCTCAAAATGCACCCTAAGATAATTTTTATATTTATATTTCAAAAATGTTTTTGTGAATTTTTTTTAAAATTGGTAAAAAATTAATATTAAATTCTATGTGAAAATTGTAATTTAATCGTTATTAGAAAAAAAATATAGTTTTATGAAAACATTTATTTTTTAATTTAAATGCTTCTAATTTTATTATAACGAATATAAAAGTAATTAAAATTTGTAAAATATATATTATAACTAGTTATAATGTCATATTCTCACATTCCATTATAATGATTAGGTGTTGTTTGTGAAGATAATTAATAATATTAATAGTATATTATTGTTCTGTAAAACTCAGTCTTCTGTATAACATAATTTATCAATTAAACTCTACTATGAAAGAAATACATGAAAATATCAATGTTTTTTGTAATGGAAGAAAAACAGATTGTTTTGTGTAATACATGATATCATATAAAATGGAATTATTTTATAATATTAAGGTATTACAATTTTTCAACATTATATAAATAGAATCCTCCCAATATAAACTTTATCTCATTAATAAATGGTTTGAAAATTATAAATACCATTGTGGAAAACACCACATAGTAATCGAGTTACTAAAATATACTCTTAATAAGAGAGAATAATAAGTAAAAAAGCTAACATGGAATAATATATAAATAGGTTTATAAGTATAAGAACCACGGTGGAATGTGAAGAGATGGACATGGAATAAAATCGTAAATATTTATAGAGGGAGACTGAGGTCCTTGATCACAAAAAAATTGAATGATCAGTGTAATGTTAAGGAAATGAATACCATAAATCAAATAGGGTTGAAAAACACCCCTCTTATAATAAAACATGGCGGTAATAAATAACTTTTTATATCAGGATCCTTCTCTTTTCATAATGTCGAGGAATTCTCTTATTGTCAATGAGTATTAGTAAATTTAATTTTTCATCCTTTCATTGATATTTTATCAATTTCTAATTCAATGTTTAATGCATGATATGAATATCCAAATAATTATTTTTTATCCCTAAAGCACTAAAATTTCCATTAAATGGATCATAAGATCCCTAAAGATTGATTGTCCTTCACATCTTTTTTTAAAATTTTCAATAACCATTATGGTTATAAAAATTTATCAAATATTCTTAAATATTTATATGAATTTATAATAAATTAATGTATAATACCACATAAAATGTTAAACTATAACAATTTCATAAATGGTTAACCATATGAACCAATCAAAATATTATGATCCAAAAAATTAGTTAGGAAATCACTGAACTCCCAAACAATATGATGTTCTTAATCATCACATACCAAAAATTCGAATACCTTCGTGATGTATTCTCTTGAAATATGGTAATTTCATAAATTACTATAATACCTAATAAAAAAATTCACACCCTCTTATTACTTAATTAAAACATACTCTATCAAATATATTCCATAAATTGGAAAATGGTTTGAATTACTTCAAGGATTCATTTTAGGATCATGTTAGGATATATTTTGTCATTTTATTCATATCCTCTAGGAAAACCCTCTCTCTTTCTCCCTCGTTTAGGGGTTTTTACCTCAGTGATACCAAATAAAAAATTCACACCCTCTTATTACTTAATTAAAACATACTCTATCAAATATATGCCATAAATTGGAAAATTGTTTTAATTACGTAAAGGATTCATTTTAGGATCATGTTAGGATATATTTTTTCATTTTATTCATATTCTCTAGGAAAACTCTCTCTCTTTCTCCCTCGTTCAGGGGTTTTTACCTCAGTGATACCTAAAAAAAATTCACACCCTGTTATTACTTAATTAAAATATACTCTATCGATCATATTACATAAATTGTAAAATGGTTTTAATTCCTTCAAGGATTCATTTAAGGATCATGTTAGGATATATTTGTCATTTTATTAAGATACTCTAGGAAAACTCTCTCTCTTTCTCTCTCGTTCAGGGGTTTTTACCTCAGTGGTGATCATTAGGGGGAGGACAACGATTCGCTTCACCAGCTTTTCCCCCTTCCCTTGTTCATTATTTATACCGTCCCTAATTACCCCTTTTATTTTTCATACCCATTATCTCCTATAGGTTTAGTAACATCGATCATTCCCTTTATCGTTAGTCATTGATCCTTCGGGTTTTTTCATGTATGCTCCTTTCTTGGCGTGGATTCAATGGTCATGGTTTGTGGTACCATATGGGGATGATATTTTCTAAAGAGGAACCACCACTTCAATATCTAATATCGACTGGATTAATTTTTATTCTCTCAAATTCATCCTATTGTGGTTTATTCACAGTATATTTAGGATTTTCTATTTATTTGGTCTATGATTCCCTAGTTGGGGCGGCCCAATCAGCTTCAATTAGAGTCGTGGTGGTACTCTTTATAGGTAGATGTGTTTTTTTAGGTTGAAGGTGATGTTGTTTTCTTCCATTGATGAATGTACTTTGATGTTCTATACTCACTATGGGAGAGTGGTGTTGGTTCACTTACTCATTGATTACGACGTTTTCTTTTTCTCTGTGATGATGATTCATGTTGGTATTACATTTGGCACATGGTGATTCATCTTCAATGACAATGACTTCTCAGCTCATGGTAGTGTGAGGATACTTCATCGAATTTATAATATAAGGGAAAATGGTCCTATTTAAAATCACGAATTGTTGTCAAATTGACTTTAACATTAACCTTTTCCCTTATCTTTTGATTATCCACTCCGATTCCTTGTCAGTAGGTTGTTCTTTTTTTCTTGGATGTTTTTGGAGGTGATGTTTGAATGGATAGTGGTGTCCGAGGGGGTGTGACCAATGCAGGATTCCCCTTCATTTGTTGAATTTTTCATTTTATTCTCTCTTATTCCAAGTGTAAATTATTTGTATGTTATATTTATTTCATTTGGGGAGATTCTTGGTGTTTCACTCCCACTGAAAAAATGATGACATTAAGTTTCCCCTAAAAAAATTTACGGATTTCCATTATGGACAATGATGATTTTTATTTATTTATATTGATTATTAATTATTGATGTTGTTGATGATGGAGATGGGTTCGTTGAAAATCAATTAGAATGGATCAAGGTGGATCATTGGCCACGGTGAAGATGTGTTTGTTTTTTTGATGTATGTCTCATGTTTTATCTATATACAATTTGAATTTGACTTTCGATGTATTGGGGTGTATTTTGATGCTGGTGTGATGTTAATGTTTATGGTGTCTAATATTTGGTAATAAGTATTTTTAGGTTCCCAATCAGTAATAAATTTTTTAATTATTAAAATGAAAAACTAGATTTGGTGTCTATGAATTCTTTCAATGATAGAAGAACCACATTGAAAGAAAAATTATTAATCTGCACAAGGTATTTAGCACTATCAAATTTAATTTATCAATAATCTATTTATCTGAACATCAATATGTCAAAATTTGAGAAACATTAGTGTTTTTAAATCATTATTTTTACAGGATGTTTAACTTTCCACTGAATCATTTTTATTAGTCATTGATATCATACAACATATACTTTAAAATCCTTAATGAAAAAGTAATATTGTAAAATTTTTATATATTTCATAATTATTATGATCATAATATCATTCAAAAATTACTTTTATGATATATTTCATGGATCCAAACTCATGATCACATTAATCATTTTAATTCACTTGTATCAAGAACATAAGTTTGGAATTAATACACTAGCTCCAACTGAGGTAAATTCACTTAATGATTTAGGAATTCATTTTCATGGTTAACCATCTCGTTATTATTTAAAAATATAATGGAAGTGTTTTATTTATTCCTTTTTAATTTTTTCTCATATTTACCAATTTTCTCCACACTTATAACAATCTTAATTTCCCATTGTACATTTACTAGGGTGATTCATGACACAGTTCTCACATGATGGAAATTACATCGTCTTTTTCTTATTCATTGATGCATTATTTATTTATTGGTGTTCATATGACCTCTTATTATCTTGGTCTCCATTGAATTTGTATGCTCTAGAGAATATAACATCCATTTTTATGGAACATAAATCTATTTCATCATACGATAAACATTTTCGGGAGGCTAACTCCCTTTAGAGAAATGGATTAATCCATTCAAAGAAGTGGTCAATATTTCAATTTATGTTCCATATTTAATCCATGTAATTCCTTGATAACCATGTAAATATATATTAAAAATCTTTGAAACATTATTCATCCATTCTCTTTAATTTAAAGAAATTTTACTTTATTTCAATTTTTCCATGAGAGAAATATTTATGAATTAATGTCTCCTTAAAAGATTTGTTTTACATAGTTTTATTTCCTCTTCCTCTCAAATATTATGGATCTATGTAAACCATTGATCAATATTATCATTGATACAATATACAATAATTTTTACCTTTTCCATTTAACTTTATCCCAAGGGAATAAATTTCTTCTCTATTGGCTTGAACCATTTCTAATCTGCAATCGAATTAGCAGTCCAACTAAATGATGGGTTCTTCTATCACATGTATAGATCCACCATAGGATAATATAGATAAAGAATAGGTTTCTCCATAGATTAAAGGTTTTTTCTTATAAACTTATTAATCATCCATAATTTATCCTTAACATTATCAGTTACCAAACTAGTTAAATTGACAACCTCAATAGGGAAATATTTACATTTTCCACATTTATTGATATCGTTCTTCCTTCAATGTTTAATTTAAAAACAATTAAATATACTAGATGAAGTAAAAAATTAATAAATTTTAAATCATGATGTATTATTCCAAATATGGCATATAAAGAATTAATTAAAATTTATGCATTATTCAACTCAAAATAACAAACATTGGTTTATTCAGGGATAAGTTTATTTATAAATCTTTAATAGTTATTCATAATGAAAATGATGATTATCATAAGAATATTCCCTAGGATTGACAAAAAATGTGGGTAGTAATGTCTGTTTTCATGCACCATGTGATGATCGAGGCCATCGAAATGTATCATTTTAGGAGTTATTACACCGAGGTTCATTTCTTCTATAACAACATCTACTTTTACTATGGATACATAGATTTTTTTTATAAGAAAAATCATATAATATATTCTATACCAAACATTAAGATGTACTTTTGTTCTATAATAAATGAATTATCATAGGTTTATTTTTAAATATACATGTTTTCATAAATATAGTTCCCAATGATTTCACTAAACTCTTTCTCATAAAAAATGTAATGACCCCGACCTGGGTAAAATTGGGTTGATGCCTTATTTTATTAAATCAGTATAAATACAATGGGTTGATTTCTGAAGGAATGAAATATTTTATAGTTTCATAAAATTAGATACATACATGATATCCATTTTACATTGGTAAATAAATAAAACATAACAAAATTAAATTATGAGATTCATTGAAAGTTATTTAATGGATTTGTCTTCATAACATGGGGAAAATATATAGAATAATTTTTAGCTCAGATGATCAGTAAGGGATTTTTATAGAAATATATATTAGGAACAAAAAGAAATAATCAATATTCAAAGGTAAATAACTGAACAACCATGCCACCTAAATAACTAGATAAGGAATAATCAATATGGTCTAAAATGTAACTGATAACACAATAAATTTAATCAATTAACTGTGAATAAATTGAATCAAAATACAATATCATTGTGGAAATATCATTGATAATAATAAGTAAATTTTAAATGAAGGAAATTATTAATTATCAGAAAACATGATTCCATGAAACATGATACCTTTACCATCATGAAATTTCATTAGTCAGTTTAAAAGAAAACTATGTAAATACCCATTTGATTTGGCCAACTGATTCATCTGATTAGAGTACAGATAATTCGATCAGATTTATATAAATATCCCTAAAACCATTGCATTCAGGTCATAATAATTCCTCATATATTAAAATAACTTATTTAATTCATAAATAATGTTATATATCATCAAATATTTGTAATTTTTATAGGGTAAAGATTTATCAATATTTCACTTGTTAATCACATAACATTCATAGTAAAAACCATATCTAAATATGTTATATGATTTATAAATTTTTAATATACATCATTACAATGTATATATATTTATGGGAAGTTTATTTTGTAATGAAAATTATTATAATAATGTTATTATTTCATTATTTATTTTACAATCACAAATTAATGTGGGATTGCACAATAACGTTTACCACTTTCTAAAATTCATATAAAATACACTTAGAAGAAAAAATTCCAATAGAAACATAAAATACCATGAATAATGAAGTATTCATGATATTAAAGGATAATGGGGATATATATACACCATATAAATGAAACTACCTATATAATTTAGTTATATGATTCAATGAAATTAAATTGAGATGAAATACCTTACCTCACACATTATTTTAGATTATATACAATTAATATCATTAAATTTATTTTAATCATGTTATTATATTATACTAGAACCATAGTAATATTTTGAATATCATATATGATCCTTTTATAACATGTTATCATCTGATCGTTACTAATATTTTATTATTGTCATTGTTTCTGGTGTTAATTGCGTTATTTTATCGATTGTTGTTTATCATGAATCCTATGGTTATTTATCATGTTATATAGTTATATCATATATTGGATAAAAATAATTAAATAATTATTATATTTATACATAATTTATACTTTTTAAAAATAATTATGAATGATTGTTACCAATAATAAAGTACACTATGATCATAGAGATGGTAGGTCATACGTACGCATGAGTAAAGCTTCCAGGTTAAATGATCATTATGGAAAGAAGGTAAGTAATATATATATTTTGGAAATGACCCTAATATCATATATACAATTTTATATAATTACACATATCATCCATGTGGTTTGGTGATGAAAAGAGAGTCAAATCGCTTCGTGAAAGTGGTAGTCCATACACACACGAATGATGTTAACATCTTTATGTGAGTGAAAATGTAAGAAATAAAATTATATATATTATCATTCATTAATGAAAAATATTTCATGAATATCATAATTACATCATTTATATCACATATATTAATTAAATTTAACCTTATCACTTTCATTTTAATGTGTCAATTAAATATGGATCACATCATTTTAGGAGATGGTAGATAGTCGTAGACATGAGTGACATTATCGTATCTCCAACGTAATGGAAGGTAAATAGACAATTATATAATAATATGACTATATAGGTATAAATATGTTATAAATATAAAATATATACTATATATACATCATCAATACCCTCTATGAAGATTCATAATGATATAACAAATGATATCAGGTTATTAGGCAATAGTCCTCCCTACACAGGAACGATGATTTCATATCCCATTTGATGGAAGTTTTGATGATTTTAGTTAATCAAAATTTTATAAAAACATCCCAGTATATTTTATATAAAATGGTTATTATAGTATCATATATCAGTAATAATTTATTGAGATGGATAAGGTAATAAAATAAATATTCTTATTGAACAACATTACCTCTTCATCGATTAATCTCATTAGTTTTGAAGTAACGCTTTCCTAGTTTTTATTCATTCTAAATATATGGATTATAATATGAGGGTTGGAATGATATTAAGTGATTTTGTTAGGTATTGGCTACACCAATTTGGATTAATTGTGTGATGAACAGAGGAGAGTGGGTGCCCTTTATAAGTCTCAGAGTGGAAACACATGGTATTTTAGAAACAAATTGAGTTCTCTGACATTTATTATATTTAAAAAGTATCCTAAGAGGGAAATTATAAAAACTTATAGATTTATTGGTTTTAATATGTCTAGAAAAAAGTTTTTATACCCGTTTATAAGTCATTTATACCCTTATATTTTTAGTTTAACCCTCGGTAAACCCATATTTACCATGATCATAATTTTTTACTACATTTACTATTCATTTTGTGTAAAAAAATTATAATTTGATATTTTTAGATACTATAAATTATTATAATTCAAATTATGGAATCCATTTTTCAAATTTCAATTAATAGAAGTCACAAAAATTTAATTTAAAATTAATCCAAAAGACGTGAAAAGAAATTAGGTTTTTAAAGAGAAAATTTTAAAAAGATTACAATGATTTTATATATATATTAAATATGAAAATAAATAAAATGACCTAAATTAGATTAATTTAAATCAAATTGAACTAATTTTTATTTAAAACTTATTCAAAATATAGTTTAAAATTAAAAATTTATTAAACTAAAAGATAGATTTCATTTAAAATTAAGAAAAATCCTAAAAATTCACCCTACAATATTTTTGTTTTTTTTATTTTATAAATTATGTTTATTTTCTAAATAAATTTTCAAAAGATATTATGAATAATTTTTAAATTACATTGTCAAATAAAGATTCCATAATATTTTATAAAAAACAGTTTTTGTGAAAACAATTATTTTTCTCCAAGATTATTATCATTTTAAATATAAATAAAAGAAAACTACAAAATGTGTAAAAGAAATATATTTTCATTTGTTAGTTAATACTACTCACACCATCCATTCAAATGTATATGACATATCTTTAAGATTAAATAAAAATATTAATAGTTTATTTTTGTTCTGTAAAATGTAGTCTTACATTTAACATCAGTTACAAAAGAAATTAATTTTTTTTGTAACTAAAGATAAACACAATTTTTTATTTAACAAAAGTAAAAAAGAGTGTTGTGTGTAAAACACCATATAAAAATACATTTTATTTTTTTAGAATTTTGGGGTGTTACACATAGAAAAGTCCATTCATTTTTTAGTGTTATTTTTTTTATGAGACTGAAAAACAATTCATACTTTTTGAAATAAATTATCATATTAATGAAAAAATATATAATAATAAGATATATAAATAACACAACATATATTATATATAATCATGAAAATTGTGAAAATTATAAAAAAAAATATGGGGATACCAATTTATTAAGGAGAGCATGCCTCTTTTTAATTATGTTGATAGGGAATCCATTATTTGATGAAATTTCCCTATGAAACAAAGGATTTTAAGTATACAGCTGAATTCTCAACATCCAAAACTAGACACAACTTCATGGAACCCATTCTTTATGGTAGAGTTCCCTTTATCCCATGACATGTAGTTCCTGGCTTGCGACATAGATTCCATCTTATGATGTGGTTTGATCTGAAAATAGCCACCAATTTGGGGATAACTTGACTTAATCATTGGTTATAGTAGAACTACGAGGGAGAATTTAACAATTATATAGGTCCCCAATAATTAATAAAATTAAAATTATATTAAAAAAACAAACATAAAATGTTGAAAAAATAATTAAATTTATATTTTGTAATATTTTTATATACAAAAAATTAAATCAGTATAACATTATAACAGAAATTAAATTTACATAAAACAGATAAAATTAATCATTAAATAAATGAAAAATATAATTCATTAAAAATAGAACATATGACAAATTTTTTATAATTTTTACAAAATCATAAATAAATTTCATTAAGAGAATATTAAAAAATTAAATAGTATAAAACATTATATATAATGTTCAATAATTTTTAATACAAATGTAGGTAAATACATTTAAAAATATGTTGATGAAAAATTACCATAAAACATATTGTAAATTTTATACTTAAATTAATGTAAATACAATTTTTTCTAAATAAAAAGTATTAATCACTAAAATAGAAGGAATGAATAAATAAAACAATTTTTATTAAAATTATTCTTGGCAGACAATTTTTAAAAACATTTATAAAATATTACCTAGATAATTAAATAATATCTGCCTTTTCAAATCTAAAGGCCAATGATGCTTGGATATTTCTTCATGAGTGTATATATCTCATCTATCATATCCTTTATCTTCATAAATTTGTTGAAAAGGAATCTAATTAAAAAATTTATTTGTGAATTATAGTGATATATAGTAATCTTGAGTACCTTTTAGATATATAGAAAAGATCAATAACCTAATTACATTATAATAGTACATATTTTATTCTATTCATATTAAAAATTCATTCGTCTATTTTTATTTTGATATGAAAATATAAAAAAAATATTTTATAAATAGTTTAATAAAAATTCACTATGTGTTTCTGTTAAGATAATGGATTTACATAGGAAAATGTAGACCTAAATAGTTATAAACTAGTGAAAATTATATGATAGAAAGTATAAAACTATTTTAAACTAAACACATTATGAAATTGGAAGTTAGGGAGAACGGAAAACAACTTTTAGTCATCATTTAACCCATGTATATGTGGTGCTATGCACAATAATAATATAGATAGATAAAATCATTGTAAATATATAACTAGTATATTTTATAATATGATTTATTCATTGTTAAAAATTAATCCCTAGGGAAATCATTCAAAAAAATATTATAAATATAAGATAAATTAATCAATTGCTAAATAATATGAATTCTAAGAAATTCAATATATATTTTTTAAATCTGATATAATTTTAATGTATTCCACTAAATGTTTTCTCAAAACAAAAAAATTAATTTATATGTTTATACCAATAAATTCCATTATTTTATTTATATTAAATAAATCATTAATTGAAAAAATATAATTTTTACTAGATCCCATCTTCATAAATCATTCAAGATGATTCTTATAAATTTCATGATGCATCATCAAGAATAAGAAAACATATTGAATAATCAAAATATATAACTGGAAGTATTCTATGAAAATTATTCAAATGAGAAAAACTATAATGAAGGATTGTGGAAGGGTGATGTGGATGGGAAACCAAAAAATGATAATATTTCAAGCTTGTGGGGAAAAATGTTTATTCGATAGTGGTTCAACAAATATAGGATGGTTCTTGTCAAGAGTGATTAATGAATGATATTTCAAGGTGGTCATGGGAATAAAAATTTAGGGGTGTTTGTAGTAGGAACACTGGAAATGATATTTCAAAAAAATGTAAGATAATGGATTGGAAGAGATATGATAGTGATGGTGATAATGGGAGTTTCCATGAAGAGATATTTAATGGGGAGACTAGTATGAAACAATAAGTAAGTTTTGGTGTGGGGGTCGGGGAACATGGATGAATTTTTTTAGGTTTCTTAAGAAGTTTTTGAATACCAATACAGTTTTCTATTATCCATTATTAGCAATCACCAATGGTAGTAAACATTTTTAACACTTATTTTTTTCTTAATATTCATTTATAAAAACTAACAATTAGTAAAATTGTTTTTAATATATTATTCTAAATTTACTAAAACTAGGGATGTTAAGGATATCGAGTCCAATATTTTAAAATAAGAGGTGTAAAGACTATCAAATTTAGTTGGTAGTTTTATTAACTTTATAAAATATTAAAATGTTCGGATAAAACATTTTGGTGGGATGGTACACCACACTATCCTATCACAAACACATTATTAAAAAATATATCACTCTAAATGAATATATTGACTTTCCATATTTCATAATCATAATGGATTGGTTTATGTGACATATGATTAGAACCAATCCCAAATAGATGCATTAGTTTCCAAATGGGACATTTTTAAGGGGAACAACTAGATCAAAAACTATAGATAATTTTAATCACAGATCTAATCAGATGGAATCTAATAGTCACAACTATTCAATAGGGATGTGTAATATTGAACATTTATTCGATCTTTTATGACATAATAAATGTAATTAAATTTTAATAGATATTCTTTTCATGACCCGTCATAGTGGGGCTGGTGTCGAGACTCCCCATGGTTGCCTCAAATAGACCTGGGGATGGATACTAGTGCAAGAAGTAATATCTCTAACAGGATGTTTCTTATATTATGTATCTACAAATATAAACACATCTCCATTCCCATAAAATTATTAAATGTAATAACAACTAACAACCATTCATCCATACATCTAAATATCGTAACCAATGTACGAAAACAAGTAAATGAAACAAATCAGGACCAAATAGATTACCACCTTAATGAGTTTGAAACATGAGTATAACATGATATTAAAGGGATTATTGTCTGATGTTCTAGGAATAGTCCTTAGTATGTTAGGTCTCAGTAATCATTGTGTAGTCCTGGTCCACTTAAGACTCTATAAAAAGGTCAATTGTCAACAAAAGAAAGGACAACTGCATGAATATCCCATGTAGAGGTGAGTATAACTATACTTATTAGACACCATAAAAACACATAGTATACAAAAAATGATTATACAGTCAACTCTACATATATTTACATCTTCATGAATATGAAAAGAATATCCATATATACATAATAAAGACACATATTATAATGGAATGTAAAATCTACAGTATCGAGTCCCTCATATTCAATCTTGAATATTCTGAAATGCAGTTGTCTAGTAGAACACACTCCTAAGTTTGATAGAACTAATGATGTTCATCCGAGAGGAGCTACTCATCGGGTCTAATCAGGAGAAAGAAAGCATAGATAGTCTAAAGAGAAATATGATATATGGATATTGATCACTACCATGGTCAAGGGGTTATACAAAAAACCCAATCAATATTAACCCGCTATGTAAATGATCAATTCCCGAATAGTATTAGTCAAAATGATACCATGTACCCCACCTTGGGCATGGAGATGAAGAGTTGATATCACATTGTGCCTCACTGAAAAAACTCCAACGATTCTATCCAAGATGTCCTACTAAAGGGATCATTGTCCTTGATATAAGAAATGATTCAATACTAACTATCAAAGAATGTATAAGGGGAAAAACCCTAAAAAAAATTCCATAATTTGGAGGAAAATATTTGTAATCCTAGTATAAAAGAATACACGATGGTAGTCAGGGTCACATGTCGTGTCCTTTGACCCTGGTTACTACTAATGAAAAAGTCCAGTTTCATCAAGAAGTGTCTGTGTAGTGGAGTAAACATAGTTTAGTAAACCCGTGTACTCTACCCATGTGACAATACAATGAATAACCCTTGTACAAGGTCTAACATGTTCTATTTTAATGGAGTACATGCCATTTAGGCTCTAAGTGTACTGATCCCCATATATATGTAATCCTTTATTACACATTTGGTGGATTGGGATTTTTAAAAATCCTAGATCTGCGATCTGTGCGTCTTCTCCACTTATCCAAACATCGATTCTGACCAAACCTTAATGGAAAATCATGATTCATGTACTAAAGAACCTATAAATGGACAATCTATATATTTCGGTCCTTTGATCTACCAAAAAAATAAAATTGGTCATCTTTTTGGTTGAGCAGCAATGAGCACAAAAATCAAGCATGTACATCACGCAGTTCATAGTCTATTCCTTTGTCGAACCACCATTGTATCGTGACAATAACAGATCAATGATTTCTGATCGATTCACAATGATATTAGTGCACAAAGATAAACTATTCAGTAGAAAGTATAACAATGGTCTAACAAATAAAACCCTTATAAATGTTTAATCGGTGGAAAATATATAAAGGATAATCTAGAGGAACTGGCTTGGATCGATGTTTGGATCGATCTTGGTTCATTTTCATTTGAAAAAAATTCTAATAAATCAATCAGAATGATAATTCTCCCCATATCCCAACAATCATATCCATCCAACAAGACAATCATACAATGGATCAATATGTTCATTGAATGCTCCATGGTAGTCTTAGAAATCATGAAAAATGAATAATCAAATAAAAAAACATTCCCTTACTCAATTGAGATCGATCACTAATGAAGAACGAATCCGCATCATTGTTGTTGGAAAGATTTGTCGAATCGATTCGTGTTAATCATCAGTCAAAGATACATCATCATTCACTTAATAAAGAATCCTCAAAGCTCAATACAATACCTTACTAATGGTTTTTATCGTTATTCTGGTATCCTTGGATTTCCTACATAATAATAAATTTATGGATTGTTAAATTAGTGAATTAGAAATTATGAAATAAAATACTATATATAATTATTTTATTCATTTTTACGACCATGATAAATTTTCCCCGAACGACCCACGTTGACTAATGTAATGTAGATCCTTGGGTAAACAAAATATACTAAACTCAATCATGACCTCATATTTTTGTTTTGTGAAATTGATTAGAATTTATTCTGCTTTTTAATGAAATAGTTTGGATGTTTTATTAAATATATTTAACGTATTTCAAACATTTATTTATGGCACACATGCCTCATAATTTCTTTCCTTCTTCTTTTCTGGTCTTAAAAATAATCCATATATTGTCAATATATAATACATTGAAAATCCAAGACAATAAATTCTCACAACCTTGTGGATTTGTGTCCCAAAACACCTAAACAAGAGCTACTAAAAATGATATTGGTAATGATCATGAATATGAGCTTTCGAATCCCATGTGCTCTCCAGAATAATACCATTCTACCACCAGAAACACCAAATGAATCAATCTCCCTCGATATATCCTCTCACACCGATCCTCGATCTCCACTAGGGACTCAATAAAGTTCAATCCATCCTCGATCTACAAATTTCCCCAATTGATAATGTGTGATGGTTTATGCACGCACTTCCTCATTTGCGACACATAGAATAAATTGTTCACCCATTCAAACTATAAATGTAGATCTAAGTGGTAAGGCACCTCACGAATTCTATAATGTGTCTTGAAAGGCCCAATGAAACATAAAGTTATCTCTCCACCCTGTTCAAATATCTATAAACCATGTTGAGATGAAATCAAGTAGAACACTTGTATTACTTCCCAGAACTCTATAGGCCTCTGTCAACTATCAGCATAAGACATATGATGGATTTATGTTTTCTTCATTGATTCCTAGATTATTTGCACCATAACAATTGTATCTCTCACCAATTTGGGGCCCATGAGTTCTGACTCTCCGGGGTCAGTCTAGAAAAGGGTCGAAATGTAAGGTCTCTAGTAAAAAGCCTCCAATGGTGACATACCAATGGTAGAATGGTAGTTATTTTTGTATGCACACTCCTCCAATAGTTAGTGATCCTCCAAAAAATTACCAAAATCCACCATTCAAGATCACATCATGAATTCCATAACGTGAATGGTTCACTCTATCTTGGCCATCAGTTTGGGGGTGAAATATTGTGTTCAATTGTTATAGGGTCTTAAACGCCTCATATAATCCCTTCAAAAAGGGATGTAAATCAAAAATAATGGTTAGAAAATATCATCGAAGGAACTCCATCGAGTAGGACTATCTCTTGAATGTGGAGGTGTCCTGATATCTCTAATTAACTCCTCTCTCATATATATAATATGGGGAAAACATGGTGACTTATTCTTTGATCACCCAGATGGAATTGAGTCCCCTGGAAATATATAGTAATCTCATCACAAAGTCCACATATATTGAATAAAACATCCATTGAAGAAATTCAAGGGGTAGATCTACACATACATGAACTTGAAGCTCACCCTTCACGTATTGAAAAGCAAGGCATAAAGATAAAAACATCACAACCCATTTCATTATCCCTTTCCACAAAAAGTGATGTTGGAGGTCCTTGTACATATTTTCCAAATCTGTATGTACCACTAAAGGTGATTTGTGAAACCCTCATAGAACCACTTACCCAAACATCACTATTACTAGAATAAATCTTCTGAAAAGGGAAACATTCTCCCCACAATTATAAAATAAATGTAACGAAATTATTTTGGATTTCTGGGCATGTAGGGTCCCATAGTTGGTATTTACTAGCTATGCCTCCCTCTCTAGTTATAAGATTGGAGGTGTGACAATCATATATTGGATGTAATATTCTCCACCTATATCCATAAATGAAAACTGAAATGTAGCCAACTATTCTAATTCATCATAATGAAACTGTGAAGAAGTTCTCCTACTGATATCGTCGGCAAATGAGTTTCCATTACCATTAGTGATGAAAATTTCAAAGTGATAATAATAGAGGAAATCTATCCATAGCCTCTATCTCACATTGTGATCCTTAAGATAAAATATATACCCAAGACTATTGTGATCAGAATAGATGATAAACCACTTTCCCATCAGGTAGATTCTCCACATCTTCAAAGAAAAGACTAACGATGTTATCTCAAGATCATGGGTTGCGTAGTTCTTCTCATGGGGTCTCAACTAGCATCTATCATTGAAAATAACCACTTTCCTCAGCATTAGAACTCAACCAATACTAGTTTCTGATCTATCACATAACACAACCTACTCAGTACCCTCCCCCAGTAATCTCAAGGTGGTATTTCTCATCCAAATCGTCCTCAACTGCTAAAAATCCTACCAGTACTTCATTGTCCTCATTAATTTCCCACTATGAGTCATTACTATCATGGGTGGTGATATCATGGAGAAATAACATATTATTCTCCCTTAATATTCTACTAACCCAAGGAATCTATACTCCTCTCTCACTATCGTAGGTTGATCCCCATCTAACACTTCCTCAACCTTGACCGGGTCCACTGGAACTCTATATGCTATGATATTGTTTCCTAGATTGTGGAATGCCTATATCAAGAATTGACACTTCGAGAGATTTATATAATGATGGTACTCTTTAAGTATATCAGGAACAATCCTATATTGTTTTGTGTGATCCACCTCAGATGCTGATTATAAAAGAATATCGTTGATGAGGACTTCCACGAACTAGTCTATGCAATGATGGATGATCCAGTTCATGAGTCCCATGAACACTACTACAGAAGTCTTCACAAAAAAGGGCATCACTAAGTAATCATAGTGAATGTAGTGACATATTAATGATTTCTTTTGTATATCTGCATCATGTACTCATAGTAGGTGATAACTTGAACAGAGGAATTTTTTTGAGAACAAGAGTACCCATCTCAACTGACCAATGAGGTCGCGGATCCACATTAGGGGAAACTTGTTCTTTAGAGTCACCTAATTCATGTACCGATAGTCCACACACATCCTCAAACTCCAAGAATCCTTTATATAAAATAAAACTGGGGAATCCCCAGGTGAACCACAATGTCTAACAAAGCTCTTCCTCTCCAAGTATTCTAACTTCACCATGAAATTATGAAGATCAACAAGAGACTTCTTATATACTGGTGCAGATAATAGTGTATCTCCAAGGATTAGATAAATGAAAATTTCTATCTCTTGATAGGGTGGTAAACCTAGAACATCTTAAAGGGAGATGTACTTATACTATTCAACCACTATAGGAAACAAGAATATCATAACATATATTGCTCCAAGGGTTAGAGTAGACAACCTATGAGTAATCAACTGCACCCTCTTATACATTAGTCCATCATGAACTTCATGGTTTTACTTTTCATAAACAATGGAATATCAAGTTCTTTCACTATATACACACCTCACCCTTCACTAAAATATTCAATCTAAGCATGGAATATAGATAAACAATCCATGCCAGGAATGATGTTGTAAGGATAAGATGCTGCTAATAAGAGAACCCAATCGAAACTCTCCCCTCTAATATTTAGGCTGAATTATCAGAATAATTAAGTGATTATCAAGTTTTGTTCATTAGGAGTATCCAATGGTATGGGTCATATAAATGGTTCAACCAAAATATCTAATTCACGAACAAGATATGTGATGAGAAAGGAATGAGTAGAACATGCTTCTATCAGTACTACAACTAATGTAGAAATGAAATATTCCATACCTCGAATCATTCATAGAGACTTTGGGTCATAATATTTTTTCCATCTAGCTATCCCTTCGCATATCTTCAAGCTCCCTAAGACTATCATGGATGACCTTGGGGTGGTGGGGGTAACAAGTCAAAGAATCAACCACCTCCTACTCCTCTCCCAGATCCTCTACCAAATCTGTCACCCTATAGAACTATCTTATCCGGTCATTTTCTCTACCATAGCGGCCCATCTATGGATTCATTATTTTTCGGATGGTGGGTTGGACAATTTCGGACGTAATGAAGAATTATATCAAATGAGTAGAAACACCTCTATATAGGATCAGTAGAACCACCCTCTAATCCTTGAACTACAAATCCTTTATCCTAGGACCTCCCCTCAAAAAATATCCCTTGATTGGGTCCCTAAGACTGCGGTTGGCTTAATGCATTCAATGTTTCTAACCTTGCTTTCCCACTACTAGAAACCATCGGTTGTATCTGCTCATCCAAGAAACTCTCAGCCACATAAACTTGTTATCGAACCCCGATATAGGTACGAATTCATAGAGTGTCTCAATGGTCTGTTCCTTAATGAACTAATCTCAAACCATATCCATTGACTAATCAGAGAAGATAGAAAACCTTGAAAATTATTCAGCTAATGTCATGTTTTCCTGATGGAGATGTATAATATATTGAATACATACAAACCTCAATGATGCTAGTGAGAATTTATCTATGAAAAGCATTTCAAAAACTTCCTATGAAATATTTTCTTCATTGTAATACCAGGTAACTAAACCCCACAATCACTCTATAGAGCTAAGAAGATGGCTCTCTATCAGGACAACCATCTGCTCTGCTAGAGTTCCATCCATACAGAGAACATGGGCTATCACCTCAATATAGTCCTCATCCATATATGGGTCGAGATATCCTTGGAACATGATGGCTCTCTATCTCTACAACTCTTGATTTATGATCATTATATGCACATCATCTGCTGGTATTAAAGGTACTACAAGCTGCTAAATAGGTGGGGATAAATCTGGTGTTCCCCATGGAGGTAACAAATCAAGTAGTGGTCCCTATATCGATGCTTCTTCATTTGAGGGGATCATCCACATAATCATCATACTGAATCCTAGTTGGTATAAATTATGGAATAATCCGTAAAAAAACAAGATTTACCGTATCCATTGAGTATATATAAAATTTATACTCATGATGGAAATGAAACCACAACCCATTCATATATGTTTCAAGTACCATTTTTTTCCCAGAAACATGTGTTCTCATGAAATGAGTCAAAAAGTAGGTGATCAGGGTTCTACTGTATGGATACAATAGTCTCCTAACAAACCATAGTATCCCTGTCCTAAAAGATGAATTGGAAACACTAAACTCTATTTAAAGAAACTAATCCCATAAACTCTTAGTCATAAGGTATAACCCATCTTCAGTAATACAACTCTATCACAACCTATCCTAGTGGGGGAAATTGCATGAAACTCCAAGCCCACATCCTATAGACCAGGGGAAGAATACTAGTGTCAAGAAGGCATATCATTGACATGAGAGGCCTCTTCTTAAGCACCTGTATGCAGACACACATCACCATGCACATAAAATGATGAAATATAAAAAAACAACCAGACATGCATACATCTAAATATCATAACCAGGATATGACATGATGTAAAATAAAGTAAATAGGGAAACATATAATCTCACCACAATGATTTTGAAACAAAAGTCCAACATAAATGTAAAGGGATGATATATGAAGCTGTAGGAACAAACCTCGTTCTATTTAGTCAGAAAAGACCCATGTGGTACAAGTCAACCAATGACACTATCAAATGGTCGATCATCTTCAAAACACATGACATGTGAATGGAAATCCCATGCATAGTTGAGTATAACAATACTAAAGGGGACACAATGAAACCACAATTCATACAACAAATGAAAGTACAATCAGAAGTGCACAAGTATATATCTAAAACCATATAACAAGAATATCCTAATATACCCAAAAAAGAGTCTTATTATAATGGAATGTCACAACCATAGTAAACCAGCTCTATGATTCTAGATCATGATTCAATAAAAAAATCATCTATAAGAACACATTTTTGAGTCCGATATCATTAAAGTAGTATATCCAAGTGGTGTTTCTCATAGGGTCTTATCATGTGAAAGAACATAATGATAGTCTGAATACGATACAAATGTAAGGGTCACTTCCAAGTCCATGAGGTGATCACAAAAATCTAATTATGTATTAACACACTAAGTAAAGGATCGAAACCCATGTTGCATTTTTCGGGACGATTCCAATAACTCCACATAAGAAAGAATTATGAATAAATGATCTCAAATTAATCCTCATGGAGGGATTCCAACAACTCTATACAAGAAGTAATTTAGAATGGATCATTGTCCTAGGGGTAGGAAATGATTCCACAATATCCATTAAGGAATGGATAAGTGTAATAGACCCTATTAAAAAATGTCTACGATATGGAGGAAAATCATCCCAAGACTTGTATAAAAAAGTACAGAACATGTGCTTGGGGTCCCAAGCTGTGTTGATTGACCTTGGGTCCTACCTATGTAAATGGACCAAGTCATCAAGTTGTTTCCTTATAGTGTAGTACACACAGTGTAATCAACTTTTTTACTCTACCCATGTTCCAATTCATGGATCATCCCATGTACACAGCCTAACCAGTGTTCATGTAGGGGTGTAATCACCATGTAGGCTATCTGTGTACTCCAACATGTGTCTTTGTAATTTTTTAATTACATGCCAAATATCTGGGGAGATGTGACACACCATGTAGTGTAAGAAAAATGTTATTTGATACATATATCTTATGATAAAACCTAGCTACCACACATGGAGTCCCACAAACCATGTAATAATGAAATTCACACTATGTGGATCATGATTTCTTAGAATTCTAGATCCACATACATCCGTCTTCTTCACTATTGTGCCCTTTTATTCCACCCACACCATTCAGGGAAATCATGACTTGGGCCCCAAAATCATATCTATGATTAGATAACATATTTCTAGAATTTTATCCACTCATAAAATATAATTGTTATTCGTTCATCATTTCTCACTGAAGAACAAGAATATTGGGTATCTATATCACATAATTCATAAATTCTTCTATCGTCGCACCACCATCATGTTGTACCTATCCCAGATCTACGATTTCGGATCATTACCCCAAGAAATGACTACACAATGATTTAATTTTCATTAAATCATAGAATGATGGTCCAAAGAAGAATTCCCCCAATGAATTGTGAATCATGGAAGACAAGAATAAGAGATATCTAGATGATTGGATCTTGATTGATGTTCATGTCAATCATGGTTCATTTAAGTTAGAAAGAAAATATAATAAATAAATAATAAATATAATTAACCCAAAAACTCTGAAATCATACCCATCATACAAGATGATCGAACCGTGGATCATAATGTTCATTGATTAGAATGAATTCATCATATAAATAAATATTATGGATTAAAAAAACAGATGTCTACCTTGATTTGGATCGATTGCTAATGAAGAATGAAGTTGTGTCATTATCCAGGAAAAGATCTGTCAAATCAATGCACATCGATCATCGGTCCACAATCTATCGTCATTCACCTTAGAGAGAATACAATAATCTCTATACAACACCTTGTTTTAACCATGGCTGTTCTATGCAGTAATTGGATTTTGGCTAATGTTTGTTTTCAATCCTCAATGGAAGTTCAGAATGTGTTCTAGAAAAGTGATCATACATTTCAAGCAGACAACAATATTGAAGGTGTTGTAGTTTCCCAGTGTTTCCCAATTTTTGGGGCCTCAAAATCTTAAAATGAAGACAAGGATTGTTGGTAAAAGGAGGTGCGGGAAACATGGAAGTAGCGTGTGAAAAAGTAGGGATGTGTGCGACATATCTGAGCTGTGCACGAAAAACTGTGGGTTTGTGCAAAAAACAGCATGGTTCGCGAAATTTGGAAACAAGGTTTTTCGCGCAAATAGTGTTTCCGAATCAAAACGTAGAAAAATGGAAAAGGCATGGGTTGCATGAAATATCTAGAGATGTGCACGGAAAATGATACCTCTGTGAAAAATTACACGCAAGATGAGAGGTTTTCTTGCGAATGGGGATTTTGCATGCGGGGGTCTCACACACCTATAAATAAGAGTTGACCCCCTCATTACAGTTGATGTAAGACTTAGGGAAGATTTGAGGTCTGATGTGTGAAAAAGGATCGCGTACAGGGGATTGTGTGAAATATTCTCGATTGTGCGGAAAATTGTGGGATGCGCAAAAAAGGAAGAGCTGCGTGTAAATAATGGGGTTGCGCGTAAAAGATTTAGTTGCGTCAAAATGTGTGTTTTGGCACGAAATATTTTTCCGGATGAAAAAGTATAATGTTCACGCAATAGGAAGATTTTGCGCGCAAAGGGTTGGTGTTGTGTGCAATTGTCAGTGAAGCTTGTCTGCACGTTCTGGTTATCCACTTCAGTTGTTCTATGTGTTCTAGTGCATCAATTTTGGACATGGATGCAAGAAGAGTCTCATGCTAAGAAGAGAAAAAGAATTCAATGCAAATCTATTGAAGAGACCTTCACGTATATAAACTTAGTGTGACTTCACCAAGGGCAGTGAGCCAGGGGGAGTCAACGGGAGTGACCTGAGGGAAGCAGTGAGCTATCCCTGAACCTTTTTAAAGTTAGTGAGCCTGGGATAGAGTGACTATTTCTGAACCACTGTAATCCAGAACTAGTGAAGATTAGTAGATTTTGGTACGACCGAAAACTTATCGGCGTATGCACCTTGGACGTAGCCCTTAGCGGTGAACCATATAAAAATTGTTGTGTAATATCTTTTCATGGGAATGTTTCATTACTGATCATATTCATCTTACAGGTTTAACTAGTTCCTACCAACGTGGGAACAATATCCTTGTTTTAAAAGAAAAACATGACACCCTGATTCACCCCTCCCCTCTCAGGGTGTCCCGGGGTCCTACACACCTCTCAAAAGGATTCTACTATAATTTAGGTAACATTGGATTTCCCACATAACAATATATTTAATGGTAATTAGCAAATATGAAATAAAATAATTTATTCAAATATTTTTTTTCAAATACACATCTGCAAAGAATATTCCACAAACGGCCTTCACCGATTAATGTCAATTCATATCTAGGGTAATCCTCGTGTTTTAAACTCAGGAGTTCCCCCACATTTCAAATCTAGGAACATTTTTAGACATTATTTCACTTTTTCATGAACACTGCATGAATGTATATATTAAATATATTTCAATCATTTCAAACATTTTTTCATGGAAACAACATGCATCTGAATGTCATGTCTTCTTAACACATGTTCTTGAATAAAATCTATTAAATATAAAAAATAATACATTTAAAATCATATACAACACAATAAAATTATAATATATGTACCAATACAATCTAAAAATATTGGATTTATTATTTTTAAGAGTTTCACCATGCCAATAAAATGATCGATTCATGCATTGAACAATATAAATCAATTTAGATATCTAACCTTTTATTCAATAATAGTCCATGAGTTTTGATGTACCATAATGAGATAAACCCTTATATTCTACTATGTTGTTTCATGAGTTCATCATGGATTTATACCCACTATCAACTAATGTCAACGGATGAGCCACCATTGAATCTTAATGAGGATTCCCTTTCGACACGTACTTCTACTAAAGTAGCGGGGGAGAATCTACTATAAAAATGGATACATAGTATCATTCTATTATAGAATCCATATAAAACATTCTGATTATTATATTTTATATCTATCCACTATATTCTAATAACTATAACAGTATAAAAAAGATTCAATATGGGTATAGAGATTGTAAAAAATGTGATGTTTTTGTAACATTTTAATGGGATTTTTTTATAAAAAATTTATAAGAGAATGACCATATTTATTATAATATCAAGGTGGTTTATGTTCTTTAAAATCCCAATAAAACAATATCTAATAATAATACACTAATTTTTTTAAAAATGAGATGTAAATGAGATAATTATTATGTTTTGTGTCAGGAAATATTATTTAATTTAAGGGTTGATGATCTTAATGATATGGAACTGTTGTTTTACATAGTGAATTAAACAATTATTACTATATAAGAAAAGGTTTTAGAAAATTTTGAGTGTACAAATAGAATGATACATACTATAAATTATTTGTTGTATATCATTACAGTTCATAACAACATGGTTTTAGGTATATTATTGAATAAAAAATGGTTTATTATTTCATTTCAGGTTGGAATCTCTGTCCAGTCCATGAGTGGTGTCTATTATAAAGTGCAATTTGTTTGAAGATATATTTAAATTTAATACATATATGGTTAAAATGTATTATTTGAAGTCATTAAATTTAAGAATTTATCATTTAGGAAACCAATATTATAAAAAAATTATTCTTATATAGACAAATTGAAATTATATAGGCAATGGGGAAAATAATGAAAAATTTATTACGTGAATACAAACCAAAATCATTGGGAAACCATTTCCTTCTATTAAGAAATTATTTTTTATTAACAATATATATCTATTTATTTCATATTCATTTTACACCCACTATTGGTAATAAAATTTAATTTATACATATAATATTTGATTTTTTATGACGGTTTCATGTTTATCCACTGCATAGCAAAAATAAAGTAGAAAATAAATTTATTTTTTATAAAAATTATTTTTTAAATTCTTTATAGTATTATTATTAAATGATATAAATATTACAATACAAGAGAATATTGTAGCCCTAATTTTTTTAAATCTCTATGGATCAAATAAGAAGTTGCAATAATAGAGACCCCTTGAAAAAGTGCTGTAGCTGAGAAAATAAAAGAGCACTAATAAAAATGGTTAAATCTATGATTTCTATATCTAATATCTTATTAAATTTCTCGGGAGATTAATTATTATCATTAGTCCTCATAAAAATAGGTTTCTCATTAAATCCAAGGCCATGCATCCTTATGAATTATGTAAGTACATGAATGAAAATGTCAAATATTAAATGGTTTCGATTTTCTATGAAATTATAAGAGAACATGAATCGAAATGGTAAAACATGGTATTGATTTCATATTTTTAGAAGAGGTGGGGAATTTTAAACAATATAAGCTTTTTTATATAATTTTTTTATTTAATAGTTATTTATGGTGATTCCACCATCAATGAATAATATAGTATGACATTTCATAAGTATATATAAATTGAAAAATCTAAATCATGTAAATTTTTAGATCAAAATGATTTCTCTAAGGTCTTTTTTTAAAATTAAATTTACATGGATACCAAAAACATATTGATCTACTATCTATATTTTTATTTGGAAGGAACTAATGATAGCATTGTTACAAAAAACTCTTGTTTTAAAAAATATTGAGTTTGATCCCAAAACATAAATAAATGTTAGAGAATATCCTATTAAATATCATTGGAGAGAATATATATATGATGAAATTGACTATATAATAAGGGAAAAACATGTATATTGGATAAAATTAAAAAATATTATCTACTTATTTTTTATTAATGAGTATATAGATGGAAAATAAAATTTAGTGGTATAATTGATAAATATAAACATATAGTAGTACATTATTGGTTTACTCAAAATAATCATGTTATTTATTATGATACATCAATTCCTATAGATAAGAATGATACTATAATCCATCCCACCTTAAATTATATATCAAATTTGTAAATATTCCAAATATATGTTAAAATGGAAATAAATATAATTAATTTGAAGAGGAAATATATCTATGTAAAAAAGGTATATTTATAGTTTTTAGAGAAAAACAAGGTATTATTAAACTAATATTATATATAGTGAAGTATTTTAAATTTATTATTCAATAATATTATTGGTATGTGATGAATTTTTTAAAAATGAGGCATCTAATGTTTCAGATGATAAAATATACAAAAAGAGCATAAATTTCATGTTACATGTTGTGAAACATCCTTACAAGATCTGTATTAGAGTTTCATAGCAAGAAGAAAGTAATAAAGAACCTCATGACTCAGGTTATGAATATTTAATTTAGATGAGCCATTACTAGTTGTCGGTGGAGAATACACATTGTGAACCATCTGAATGAGAAATCCACTCTGGAGATATATCTAGATGTCCCAAACACATCGTTAAAGTCAGATACACACTACAGAAGTAGTCAAAATTCATATATTTGATGACACACACATGAGATACATGTAATAATCAAAATTTATATAGATATATACTAACCAGAATTACAGGAAAATAATCCCATTACATATCATGTAACCTTCCACCTATAAATAATGCAGCGGGTAGTAGATTTGAGAGAGCTTCAAGATCAATTTTTTTTTTCATTCCGTTTGAGTTTCCTTTTGTTCTCTCTTTTCTATACAAAAATTTCACCATGTATTTTATTATTTATTTTTAATACTTGCATCATGGATTTTGTATAAAAATCACTTTCATTCCCGTTTTGCATAATCACCTTATTTTATCAGAGAACACATATCACATCCATTATTGCCCTCAATTCAAGAAAGTATTCAACTAAATAGTGACTTAAATTTCCATAATCTCGAATGCATGATCATATGATTACATGAATCTAAATCATTTCATGTGGTTTAACCATTTAAATTCAGTCATTATTAGTATATTGAGCATAATTTTAATTTTCCGTTCACTTAAATTTATTCTTTCCATGAGTGGCTAATCCAACCTGGGTAGTGATCGAGGGGCGGTTTATATGAACATAATATTTATTTATTATAAATTCTGTAAACTTATAGATAAGTAATTAGAATAAATAATCATCGTCTATCCAATTCATTTGAGTATCCCCAACCGCATGATATTCAAATTAATGACACTATACTAGATAGATTAGATTATGATATGACCAATAGACTAAAATGACATCTTCCATAGAGACCAATCATAATGCATCTAGTTTCTCACTAATTCTCGATCATGGAATATTTACCTATTAGGTATAACAAGTTGATATGAAAAAAATAAATTGGTGACCTCCAATTTCTTCGCATCCAAAACCTTAGGATAACATGGAGTTAGAATTAGGATAAACATTTCTATAGAGACAAGAAATTGATCCTCATACCTCTCATTGTTGATGCAGACCATCAACTCATAGACATAGAACTCCCAAACTGATACCGTTTCCAAAGGAATCATTCCCCAAATGGTCTTTAGCCATATATTTTTAGTACCATCTTACACTCTCTATGGGAATGACTCTAGAATTTCACTAAACTACTTCAAAGTTGAAATAAATGATTGGAAAAAAATTCAATTCTAATCAAACTATAGAATGAGAAATTTTAATGACGCATATTGGTAAATAAAATTTTGGAACCGTTTCTGGGGATGTGATAAAGCATTTCATCTCATTGTCAAACCATCAGAAAATACCTAAGAATACCCTTTCATCAACCCATTTATGTATATATTTTTTCTCTTCTAAAGGATGCTACTGTATCTCTATTCAAGTGGCATAGAGCATGTACCAAGGACCTCTGACTCATTCTTAGAGCCTTGAAACACAAGAACATCTAGCCTTAAATCCCATGATGGAATAATATCTTTCCATAAATCTCTAGTCAACAATATCTAACCAAAACAATCAAGTCGGACTCAACACCCAAATCCTTAGAAAATGAAAAAAGATATTCCTTGAGAGAATCTAATGCAAAACATATAAACCATCGTGAATTATGGATTTAAATTAATCCATGATTCCACCAAAAGCATAATGTGTCCTCCAATAAAGTACCATGCTTTTAAATTCTAATCTGGACTCATTCATATTATCTAGAAAAAGGGGAAATTCAGTGGAATTTAGAGTGATGGTCCTCATAAGAAGATCTCCAAATACCTAAAAATTCAAGATACCTTTTGGATCATGGGAGTATCTTTACAAACTATTACTCATTTAATAATCCCATTATATCTTTGATACTGAGCCACATATTTGATTGAGTCAATATCACGAGTTAATCACGACATGAGAAATCTATCCATGCAGTTCATTGAAAAATGTTTCACATCGACCCAGACTTGAAAACTCTTGAATGACATTCAAAACTGCTCTACCACATATGAAGAATCAATAGGGGATGGGTAAGATAGATTTAAGGAGATGATGAAGAATTTAACACATCATAGTTTAGACATGTGGATATAGGTATAAACCTACTTCCATGGTCTCCAAGAATCCCTATGAACAGTCATCAATGCATCCAGTTATGGGGGACTAATTTCCAAGACAAAAGAGGATTAAAGATCTATTTAGATGATGTTTCCCATAATTACATCTTATGGAAATTCAATCATGGAACACTTCAGTGTGGTTTCCACCATGTATATGAAAATACAAGACTAGCAGTTCATTTCAATACACCATCCAATAAGCCAGAATTATTCCATATTCCTACTACCCAACCACCTCCTACTCATGTGATGGAGATACAATCATGTGATATGTGAAGTGGCCAAAACTTATACCAATAATATAATGATGGAGTTGAATAACCACATGATCTAGATTTTAATTACATCATTTACATTCAATAGAACCCACAATCCCAACAATGATAGAAATATTATCAGTATAGGTAGGCTCAATAGCCACGTCATAATAATCTGGGCTATTAAAAATAATGATGTTACCAAGAACAATATCATAATCAATAACATCCATGGTATCCTACCATGAACCTTGTACCAAGACCACAAAAATAAGTGCAACAACAACCATTCCCATAAAGGGATCAACAACTGTTTCCACCTTCTCATCCAAGACGTCAACATTAACTTGACTCTATAAAGTAACATAGAGAAACCCATAGATAGTTCTATTAAAAAAAATACCAATTAATAAAAACTCATGAGATGGAATTGCATATCCAACAAGCTACCATAGGCAATCTAAAAGTTATAATGTTCCAAATCTGAAATAATTTGTCTGAAAGATTACTAGGTAATCTACCTCATAATATAGAGTTTTACCCAAGGGATGAATCCAATGTTATAGTGATGATAAGTGGAAATATTTTGTAATTTCAACATCTATATGGAAGAGATGAAAGACAACCATAGTACTATATGAAGAAACCACCAGTAGATAAATAATTTGACTAAACCATACCGGTAACACCTGAGGAGGTATCACCAATTACAGAAACCCAAAAATTTGATCTACCAAAGAACTAGTTTATATTTCCCCACCACAATTCAATCCACCTATTCCTTTTCAAGAAAGATTATTTCAAGGAAAACAGAGGGGACAATACAAAATGTTTCTTGATAATTTCAAGAACCTACATATCATCATACCCTTTTTCGATGCCATTTCTCAAATTCTCAAGTATGAAAATTATTTCAAGATCTACTGTCCAACAAAATAAAAATGGATGGTCATAGTGTCATCCCATTGAACAAGGAATTTCCTTCGGTATTTTAGTATAAAATCCCCACAAATATGAGATTCCCTAGAAATTTTTCATTTCTATGTGCTATTTGAGAGTGTATCATTGGAATATCCATATGTGATCATGGAGAAAGCATCAACATATTTTCAATGAGTCTATTTCATAGGTTGGGAGTCCAATAAATCAATACATCTCGAGTAGAACTAAAAATTATAGATTTATTGGTGAAATATTAAAGGGGAATTCTCGATGATGTGATATAAAAATTTAGAAAATCATTTTTTCTATTAGACTTCCATGTGTTGGGAATGGAAGAAGAAGGTTATGTCCCAACAATTCTATGAAGGTGATTTTTTCTTTATGAAAAGATATAATATATGTGAATCAAAGACATTTGATATTTTGAGTTAGAGAAGTTTAGGTAGTCTTAAACCTCATTAATGTTTCTAAAAATCAGGGGATTATATTGATTATACCAACATGTCTCAAAACCATGATGTAAATGAATGCATTGAAATTGAAGATGACATTGAATATTAACTCTTATATGTAGAATAAGATTTGGATTTAAATGAATCGTGATTGAATGAAACCCTCAAGACAGATATGTTCCATCCCTTCACCACCATAGATATTCAACCCCAAATACTAGAGTTAAAGCATCTACCCAGTACCCCTATGTATTGATACTTAGGAGATTAAACCACTCTTACAGTAATTTTCACCTCCAATAAATATCATGAACCATAAGAATAATTTGGTCGATGTATTTAAGAGACACAAGAAGTTAATTTATTAGGGGTAGTAGACATCAACTATATTAGTCCTACTATATGCACTCACATGATTCGACATGGGGAAGATGAAAAACCTATAAATCAACCTCAATGGTGGCTCATACCACCAATAATGGAGGTTGTCAAAATGAAAGTGGTAAATCTTCTGGATGTAAAAATATCAATTTCCTTTTATGATATTGAATGGGTGACCAACTAAATAGTTCCCAATAATGGTGGAACCACAATAAATAAGGTTGATGATAATGAATTTATCTTAACATCCCCTATCCCAAGATGAATAGTTTTTCTGGATTGTAGAAACATGAGTGAAGCAATAAGAAAACACCATTTCCCATTACCCTTCATGGATAAAATGTTTGAAATACATGAAGTACATTAACTAAACTATTTCTTCGAAAAATATTCAGGATAAAACCAAATTGTAATAGATTCGGCTAATTATTCAAAAGACCACATTCACATGACCATTTGGCTCCTTCACATATAGGCGCATGTAATTCAGCTTGTGTAATGATTCAGAAATGTGTAAAATATGCATGAAACGTATATTACACAATATAGGAGATGAATTGTTAGAAATATTCATGGATGACTTATTAGTCAATGTATGATCTTTTGAAGTTTTCCTAAGAAATCTGGCTGCAGTCTGACGACACTGTAATGAAAATTTCCTAGTCTACTATTTGTAGAAGTATCATTTTAGGATTCAAGTAGGAATAGTAATCAAGCATAAAATTTCTATATAAGGAATATAATTTCAATAAATAATTTTTAATGGCATCAAGTATTTACCAGAACCCACAACAATTAATTTTATATGATGTTTTATGGGCCATATTGGATTCTACAGACAATTTGTCAAAGACCTTGAAAATGTTGATAGTCCTTTGACACAACTATTTTCCAAACAATTTCCCATTGAATTCACTGAAGAATTTAGTAATTAATTAAAAAAACTGAATAAAATTATAATATTATCCCCAGTGATCATTTCACCAAATTGGGACAAAGAATTCAAATGGATGTGTAATGCCAAATATTTTGCTATTGGTTTTGCTTTAGGATAGCAACTTGGTCTCATATTCTATTCAATCCACTATACTATCCATACCCATAGTGAATCCCAAGTTAACTACAAAACAATAGGGATAAAACCCTTAGACAATGGGCATAATTTTGAAAAAATCCATCCCTATCTAGTCTTATCCAAGGTGTGTGTGAAAACTTATTATGCACCCCAACGGTATCTAATAAACAAGAAGGATGCCAAGACAAGGATGATTAAGTGGATCCTCCTACTATATGAATTTGATATTTTTATCAAATATATTAATGGCATGGAGAATATGATCGCCAATTATTTATCATGACATCCCCTTATAATAATCAAGGATGAATATAATACTGAGATCAAATTTGATTAAACTAATGAATCCCTATAAAGAATTAAAGTGAAACCATTGTATTATAATATTTCCAATTATATTTCTGTGGGATTTTTGAACAATGACCTTTCAAATCAACATAGGAAAATATTTTTCACCGAAGAAAAACATTACTGCTGGGATAAACCACTATTGTTCAAGAGTTTCACTAAGGTCTTGTTGTGTTGTGGCATCCCTGAGGATGAAATCAAAAATGTGTTAGAAATGTGGCATACATCACTAAGAGGATGACACCATGGGACTAAGTGAACCATATAAATCATTATTCAATGAGTAATTTTTTGGTCCATGAAACACCAAGATGCAAGGAATTTTTTTCAAATCATTAATAGGTCCTAGTGATGAGAGAATATTGGGAAATGATATTAAATACCATATGACCCCATCATGGAAGTTAAAATCATCGACGTATGGGAATAAAAATTGTAGGACCATTTCCAACATCACATGGAAGTTCCTATATTCATATTGGTGTTGGCTATGTCTCGATGTGGGTAAAATCTAAAGCAATATTGTATGACACAACAAAATTGGTCATGAATGTATTGAAAACGAATGTGTTCTCATGTTTTGAATTTCAATTATTATTCATCAATGATGAGGAACACATTTTACCAATAAAATTATGAACAGATTTCATGAAAATATAGAATTTTGTACACCACAATAACTCCCTACCACCCACAAACAAGTGGGGAAGTTGAATTGTCAAATAGAGAGATCAAAAAAATCAGGGAGAAAACTCTTATCACAAGCTGCAATGACTGAGTCTAAAACTAGAGGATGAATATGGGAATACCTCACTACATAAAAAATGTTAAAAGTAAAACACCTTTCATACTGGTTTATGAGAAATCGTTTCATCTCTTAGTTGAACTAGAGCATCGCTCGTATTGGGCAGTAAAGAAGCTAAATTAGGATTCTGAGATAGTTGGAGAACCCTGGATGATACTACTAACTGAATTAGAATAAATCAATAATAGTTTCTATGAAAAATATATGATTTACAAGGAAATAACAATGAAATTTCATGAACAATGGATTTTAAAGTGTATCATTATTCCATGGAATAATGTCCTCTTATACAACTGAATACTAAAATTGTTCCCTTGTAAGATGAAATATCGATGGTATAGTCCTTTTAATGTTGATCATGTATTTCTCTATATAACCATTTAAATTTAGAGAGATTGGGGACCACCATTCAATGTGAATATCTAATTAATGAAAATATATCCATAACCCTTCTATGAAGGCAATTTCATCATCCTTATGTTCAATTAATCCTTAATTGAGTCAATCTATCAATGGTAATGAAGCACTGACTAGGAGGTAACCCTGGGTATGACTTATTAACAATGACTAGATTAGGATATCATTTTGATACATTTTTATTTTCATGGAACTGGAGGTTTTCTTTTAAAAAAATTGTGATAATAAAAACCATTACACATCATGTAACACAACAACATGACATGTAACATTTCTATTATAAATTCAATTAAAATAAGAATTGCATGACATGAAACGTGGAAACATATTTTTTAATACCCCAAATTAGTTTTTTAAAAGATAGGTCATGAACATAGGTTCATGAACCACTACCGAACCCCCAACACCATCCACCCCCCTCATATCAGACGACCCACCTCCATCTTACTCCCTCTCATCCGCACCCTCCTCCTCTCTCGGTCGCATCTCAACCAAACTATCCCTCCTCATCTCTCACTTGAAAACCTGCATATCCTCTTCTTCCCTTATCAATCTTTAACATGAACCCTCTACTCCTCCTCTAATCCATGCCTGAACCCGCCCCATCCACCATTCTTCTCCCACATGAAAATGTGAACTGACACCACTCTCCATTCCAGATGACTACCAAAACAAGTCCTTCGCAACATCCCTTCCAACATCTTATGTATGATATGTCCAAAACTAATAAACTTCATCCTCAACATTCGGATTCATCATCTGGCCTTGATGGGAAGCCACCCTCAATGTTCCCACATAGAACCACACCGACCACACCTACAACACCTATAACACCGTCTGGGGCACCTAAAGTGGCCAATTTTGCACCAGCTGCCTGAGTTGACTCCTCTTCCCCCACTAAGAACTCCTCTAGTGATGAAAACATCCACATGCACCCTACCCTTTTCATATCCAACCCAATTCACTAGGTACATCAATTTAGATCCAATTCATAGGCTCTATGGTATTTCCCCATGTCCTGTGGATCACCATGTATACCATGTTTAAGAGACTCTCCATGCGGATACTGCATCGACCAATTAACCATTGGTTGTTCATCAGGGTAGAGTCACATGTCAGCAACATCTAGTTATATGTGTTTATTCTAGTAGCATCCATGTGAAGCCTTGACATCATCATAGCTACATAGTTATCCCATTACTATAAGGCTCATGTGTAGTGGATTCAAGCCTTAATGATGGCCAGATCATTTATTACCACCGAGCCAAACACATAGGTGTTTTTGATGTTTCTCTTCCTCTTAACACCTTGGGACCCATTAAGATTATAGAATTCATGATTCCATAAAATAAAAATTTATTTTTGAGGGAGGTTGATATCTACCATTGGGGACTAGGCGTGCATGATGTAGAACAACATGTATTGAATCCACCACCAGCAACAGACCCACCAACTGATCCATCATCTACTTCCCCACCTCCACCACCCACCCATATTACTTCCTCTACCACTACCTCAACTTCGATTCCTCCACCAACGCCATTAGATATCTACACTAAAGAGTTTTTAATATTAGAGAACCTATGTCATATCTATACTCAAATTCATATACCATTCACAGAGCTTAACAATTTCACCACTCCACCACCACTAGAACCTACCGACCCATTCTCTTTTACCATTCCCACCCCAATCAAAGACCACCATAACCTACTAGTAGATATCAACTACCCTACTACCCATCATGAGTTTCTAGCTAAGATGTCCTTGAGGGGTAATGGGTAGGCCACTAATACATCCATAGAGGTACCCATCATTGATCCTGCTACTAGACCCATGACCTCACATCGCATTTGTACCTCTCCACCACCCTCTCCATCCCTTGTGTTTAGCTCTGCTACTCCTCCATCTGCCGTTGATCCACATGCTCATGTTTCCACCACTACCACATTTTTTAATAGACAACCATCATCACCACCATATGATAGGTTGGCATCAGTGGAGATTTTTTTTATAACGAATGATTTTCGTCCACCATTTTTCTCATTTTTTATGTTGAACATTTTGAAATAGGGCTGGTTGTTTTCATTTATTCATTGGTGTATGCTAAAATTATTAACTAGTCATTTATATCGGTGGGTGTTGATTGTTTTCACTTTTAATTATCCAAATTTTCATTTATCTTTCATATTTTTCATATCCATGTATAGATCCTCTATTTCATCTATGGTTGTTGATGGACTTGTACCACTATTTGTTTTGGTCTAAAGGGTGTCCCAGCGTGGCGCAGAAATAGAATGTAAACGTTAAGATACTTCTCTCGAGAATAATTCCAAGAATTAACCACCTATATTTATGATACCATTCCTTCCTCATATGATTCATGCTCATGAGGCTTCTGAAGTCATAAATCCAGTCAAGTGACCCCGTTAGCTAGGGGAAAATTCCACCAGTATTTGTCAACACTATTGGTGAAACTGAGCTAATGGACCCCACAGGTCGATGTGTTTTAGCTGATTAAATTGATTTTTGTACATTATGGGAGGAAACCCATAGTTTTTCATTTTGTATATTATGTTTTATTTATAAAAACCTTTTATTTTCATTTGAGTCCCTTTTGAGCTTTATGATACAAATCTGATACATTTCTGTAAAACTATTTACTCTTGATCTTCATAATACAAAACTACATGTTATTCATCTTATCCATGTTTTGAAATTGTGAAATATTAGTTCAATAAGTGTGAGAATTCTTTTATAACCCATTTTATTGGTGAACCAAATTTTGAAAAATAAATAACATGTCCCCTCATGACATGTTACCACATATATGGACCTCTTGATTCCCTAAATTTTTAAATTACCAAAATTACATATAATTTTTATTATATTTAATAACTATAATACTCTCAAAATAATTACATGGATAATACATAAATTGTCTCTTTATAAATGTGGGTGTTTTTCTTAGGAAATTTACTTTGGATACACTTGAATTATTTCTTGTTATCAACTCTCTATGAGACATTTTTCAAAATTGTAAGCATGATTTACAGTTTAAAAACATTATTCCCAAAAAAAAATAAAAGATATTGTTAAGTTGGGATGTGATAGAATCCATCATTTTTCGCAATTTATATATTAAGAATAATTTCGAGCATAGAAAATTTATTTTATATTCATTTTTTTGAAATTATTGTTAATTGAATCTTTGATTAGTTTTATACCAGTTGTGATTGCAATTTTATTTTTTTATTCTCATTATATTAGATGATTCTAATCCCAAAATTTCTTATTCTCTTCCGATAATATTTTTTTGAGTGATACATTTGAAATATTATCCTATCAGGGGATGAATTGTGTTTGTTTTTTGTTATGAATGGATAAGTAAAATTTTAATATGATTTAGGAATTTTTTATTGAGACACTTTTTTGTGAGACCGTCCATACATATTTCCATCATTAAGTATTATTTTCCATGAATGGGTTTATATGATAAAACTATTCCAATCTGATTTCCCCTTCCTACCATGATATTTTTGTATTGCGTAATTTTACTATTCATCTTCTGTGGGAGATTCTTCCAAAAAACACGAGATGATCCTACAACAGAGTTGCATTGCGTTACTCTTAAGACTATTTGGTTGAGATCCATCTATTATTTTTATCATCTCACATATATTATATTCCATTAAAAATATGAATGATATGAAAATTTGACATGGGTTGTGTATTTGGATTGTCAAAAATAACCATTTCCAGAATGATGAAACCCCAGAATGATCAGATGTTGTTATGGAATTCACGTGAGATCTGGCCTAGACATGACTTTTGAAAAATGAAAATTAAAAAGGGAAAGCAATCACATAGGATACCCCTCATTCACATATATTACATATATATTCATCCAATCTAGGATGCATATAGTATAGACATTATTAGCTTAGATGAGTCATTTTATTAAACATTTCATGAAATCCATTAATTACACTACAGAGCTTACCCAAAATTTGATCATTATTCTCACTGTTTACCCACCAAACCACAACCTCAAAGTCCTTATAACTGAACAGCTAAATACCCCATGAATAATTTTGTTCATGTCATTACAAAGTGGATATGATAGAAATAGTGTAAGCCTATGGTTAGAAGAAGACACCCTTTTTATGATCATAACTCAAATATCATTTTAGAGTGATTTATGAGAGAAAATTCTTTTTGTGCTAAATTGAAAATGTGTATTTAATTCTTGTAATAGTTATGATATTTTAATTAAAAGATAATAATTTGTCTAATGAATTGATCTATGAGGCATGACCATTTTTTTCAATGATGATTTTGGAGACTAACCCTTTTTTCTTACACTTATTTTTATTTTCCTTGACATAAAGAATGTTTCTCATTTTGAAAATTTCTTATCTTTCTAACATCACTCTTGAGATCTTTTTTGTTGAGGAACAAAATTTTTTTATGTGTGGGACGATTTGGTAAGATGAAATTAAATAATTTTTTGTCGTCATATAATTAAGGATTTAAATTTCTTTATTTGATAATACACTTGGTATGTGGTAGATTTTTCAGAAATTAGGCTTCCATGGTTTCAAAGGAGAAAATACAAAATAAAGTAGAAATTTCATGTTACACATCGTGAATACTCCTTCCGTGATGTGTAATGGAGTTCTATAGCATGAACCATTTCTTGAAACAAGTCGTAACTCATGTCATGATGAATGAAAGAGTGTGATCTATGACATGTCGTGAGTGGCCTATACACATCATGAACCAATTGAATAAGAAAAAAGCACTAGAGATATAGATGGAAGGACATAACACATCAAGAAAGTTGGATACATGATGTAAATGATTTAAACCATCATATCTATGATAAGATATCAGAGGGATACATGCGAGATACATGTAAGATTCAAAATATATGGATTTTTACACTGATGAACATTACCTGACGTGAATCCCCTTATAGGTCATTTAACATTTCTCATATAAATAAATCAGCGAGGATTGATATTTGAGAGAGCTTAAAGAGAAGAAAAATTATTCTTTTTCATTCCATTCACGTTTCCTATTGATCCCTCCTTTTTAAACTCAAATTTCTTCGTCCCTTTATTTTATTTTATTTTAATACGAGCATCATGGGTTGAGTTTTAACATCTCTTTCATTACCATTTAATATCATCACCTTCATTCACTGATGATTTTTAATGAACTATTATCACATCCATTTTCACACTCAATTTGAGTATGTAGTTTTTTAAATTTTGATTTACATTTATTTAATCTTGTTTTCTTTCTCGTATCATTTAGTGAATCTGAATCGTTCGATGTTTGTTAATAATTTAAATTCAAATGTTCCTATCTTGTTATGAACAATGTTATTTTTTTTGTTATCTTACATTCATTACAACCATAAGTGTCTAAACCACATAGGGTAGGGACCAAGATTAGGTGTATCTAAACATATTTAATCTTTATTTCTATATTGTGTAACCATAGGGGTAATAATAAGGATAAATAATCATTGTCTTTCTAATTCATTTAAGCATCCCCCATGATTGGATATTCAAATGAAGGACCCTATCCTGGTTGTAGTAGCTTAGTCTATGACTAATATCTTAATATGATTTCTTCCTTAGAATCCAAGATTAATGAATCCAGGTTGTCACTATTTCCCAATCAAGGAGAATAGACATCTTTGATAAAACTAGTTGATTTGACCAAATTTTATTAGCAACCTCTTATTGATTCATAACATAAACCTTATGATCCTAGAAAGTTAGAATTTAAGATCACCCTTTCTAGAAATACTTGAATTTATTCCTGATCACTCTCACATTCTTAAAGAAACCAATAGACTCTAAGACATGGAACATCAAATCTCATACTATTTTGAAAAGAATGATACCCCAAAAGGTCATCAGCCATAGATTTCCAGTTCCATCATCTGATCCACATGGTATTGAATCCAATAATTCATTATACTATGCCCTAGTAGCATGTGTTTTCTGGGAAAGAAATTCAATTCTAATCGAACCACAACACAATCAATTTCAGTGATGCGTGTGGGCTTGTCAGGTACTTAAATTGGTATGATCATTATATGGGTTGAATCAATATTACAATCATTGTAATGTTATGTTTAATGATTGCTTTTTTAAATGGTATTATAGATAATCAAGATAAAAAAATTCTTATGGTATTTTTTCAAAATAATCTATGTTTTTATTTATTTAGAGGTAGATGTCAAGTTATTTTCTTCATCTGATATGAATCACGAAAATGTGGTTGTGTTAACTATTACTAGAAATTTAGATGTTAAATAATGAGTGGGGAAATGATAATATAAGGAACAAAAATTTATTTGAATTAAAATTCAATTTTTCTTTTAAAATCTCATTGTTTATAATAGGATCTAAAATGGTTTCAATATTTTATCTATTCACTAGTATCAATCCTATATGCTTTTGGGAGAAGAATGATACCATATATTGGTTGATTAGTTACTAAATTTAAATATACATGGTTTATTGGGTTTCTAATGTATTATTTGACCAGTATAAGACCCAATAGCACATATTCTATTCAACATTACATCACATATATAAATATTCCTAGTTAATATTAATTGGATAATATTTAAAGGGTACTCAATTATTTGATGGGTAGTATAGGTTATAATATTTGATAGAATGTAAACCGAAGGGTGTTTCATGGTTTTTAAAATTCATGTATGATAAATTATTTCGAGGAAACTCTTATGTGATTGTTTTTATCCTCTAACTTGGTGGTAGAGTGATATACTAGATTTCAAGGATAAATATATATATATAATATACCCCATTATGGATTTGGAATTTTTTTATGAATAACTACCCAAAAATAAGTATAATTTTAGAAGACATTATTATATATTCTACTATTGTGTCCTAATATGATGTGACAAATTGTAATACTTTATTACAGTTTAGAAATAAAATCTATGGAATATAGTATTTAATATAATATAAAATATAGAGACATTTATCATTGAAAAAACTAAATGAGGTATTCGATAAAAGGTTTTTTTCATAACTTTTTACATTGATATATTGATATAGAATTCAATAGATCCACATATGAAGGGTATTTAAAAATAATTGTGGTATGAAAATTCTCTTGGTATGTTTCTAAATTACATGTAAAATATTAACTAATGATGGTACCATAACATTGTATATGATAACATCTTATGGTTATGATTAATATTGGATATCTAATCATGTGGTTGAGGGGAATATGAATCTTTACTACATCCATGTAGATGAGTGTTTCCTTACCATGATAAAAATTTGGAGAGTTTCAAAAAAACATAACATTATCAGTATATCATACTTGTGTTGAAACATAAGACAACTTTTTTATTTCACCTATGTCAATGTTGGAGCTAGTTCACTTCAAAGTGCTTATAAATTTATATCTCGAACATCAATGAAAGGATATGATACACATGTGAATAATGTTTTATGTGAGTAAATTAATAATTACAGATTTAGAAATATATTATATATAATGAATATGATTACAAATGTGTGTTACATGATAAAAGAAGATTCCATATATTTCTATATTTAGATTTCATTTTTCTCTGATATGTAAAGGTGAAAATAACCACAAAACATTATTATTTAAATTTTTTCCACAAGGTTATTATTAATTCCAATAAAATAAGTCCATTTTTAACATTTCAATATGATGGAATATTGTAAATAATTTTTTTTATAAATTTTACTAATTGGTTTTTACAATGGGAAATACTTAGGGGCAGTGTCCCATATGAAAAAATGATAGGAATAGGACCAAAATAATATTGTGTATTTCATTATCATTATTCAGAAATTGATAATTTTTGGGATAACATCTAAATGTTGAGATGGTTCACTACCCCATCTATATATGTGTGCATGCACAGTCAAACAATATAGTGATATGTTGACACACATCGTACTGTGTAGATCACAAACTATATTGGGGAATGGTGCTTTAATGTGACATTATTTTTAATAGTGGATGATTAGGTTTAATCTTTTGAATGAGTAGAGAGTTCCTAGGACATTGGGTTCTAATTAGGATAGGTACCATCTGTTTGGACCTACATATGACTAATTTCATGAGTTTCTTGATTGGTCACATTTTGTTGGTTGACATAGTTCATAATGTGGGTTTGATGTAGACCAAATATTTTAATTGTATTGATTTAAAGGAAAACCCCAAATTTTTAGGATGATATGATCTTAATCAATGATTCAATCAGGTGAGAACCGATATGAAAATTATTTTGGGTGAATTATACCCTTCAAGAATATGATATTTTTTAACCTATAAAATAAAAGTACGACTCATTTGAATTGAAATATTGTTTCCTATAAAATTTTGAATCCATAGGTTAATAAATTCATGTAATTTCATATTTTTTCCCTTATGTTCTATAATAATAAAATAATATTTACTGTATCACAATGGAAAAACCACATATATTCAATTAATTTATTTTAAAATAAATTAATCTATTACACTCTTCTATGTACTCATATTTATTTAAATGAAACTGTTACAATTTGGAGTTTATTCCCTTATAATACATAGTACCACTATAGAAGTATGGAAAAATAATATTTTAAAGAGAATTACATTGTAACATACCTTTTCTATAAATATGCGGCCCTATTACATAACATAATATATAAATTTATTCATGAACTCACATAATTTTATATTAAGGATATTTTCAAGTTTAGAGTTTTATTGAATTGGGATAAAATAAATATATAACATTCCACATTCATATAGATACAATAACACAATACATAGTATCCATTTCATCCAAAATATAAAACATTTTAAATAAATCATGGTTTTTTGAAAATAATAATTTCATTTAACATGGATTATTTATTTGTCTTACACAAACTTATAACCAATGAGAATAATTTGAAAACATTGGATGAGAACCTAAATCTTAGTAAGGGATAAAAAAATTAAAGAAAACATTTTTCCATGAATTCTTCTAACATATGAAATGGTTTTCAAATAGATATACATGTAACCCATATTAACTAAATTTGTAAAAGATGACACTTCCATGAGATATATAAAAAACATATCGAACATAAATACAACCATAAAGTTATCTTGGATAATTATTTAAATATATTATAACCCTCATGGCTACCTTTTTATTTGTAACTCTCATGGCTACCAAGCAATGTAACCCACATGTGTACCTTATAGTGTAACTATCATAGCTAGAAATGAAGTAACCATATAACCGACCTCAAACATACACATAACCAATGCATTGGAAGAAGATATAGGTCCAACCCTTCATCATTAGCAAGTACCATGAACCAGAACATAATCATACAAAATGAATAATTTTAAAAAAAACTTTTCTTTTTAATTTTGTAAAACATTATTTTATAAAATGATTTTATTAGAAAAGATAGATAAAAATAGAATATTATTGATATGAGAATCAGTATAAAGAAATTAAAATGTGTATACACTATAAATAAATATAATAATATATAATATAATAAAAAATTCATCAATTTCTATATCCTAAAACAACATTATTAATGAATCAGAAGGTTAACCCAACAAATAGAAATTAGGTTAATAATTCCCTTACATCGAGGTTTTCTTAATTAAAAAAACAATAACTCTTATATATCAGTTAAAATAGTGTTATTGATAACTAATAGAAAAATTTATATTTTTATAATGCCTTATATTAACATTTCATTAAATTATTTTACCCATTATTTTTTTAGGATTTTGTTCATAACATTGTTTTGGGTGTGTTATTTACATGATTTCCACATCCGGTTTGAATTTCATTTTCTTATTGTATGGAAATGAAATTCCAAAAGTCGAATGAAATGGAATTCTTATGTTTCTAGAATATATAATTATACCATAAACCATTTTTTTCATATATTATGATGGATCATTAGATATAACATTAATGATATTTGATTAGATCATTTTTGGAGGTTCCTCGATAATCATGAACTTGTTTAATTATATAATTTATTTTCATGCATATAGGTTCATTATTGAACATAAAATAGTGTACAACATACAAATTATACTTTTTATCAACCATTAAAATGGTTTTATGATCATATTTTAAGGATGTAATGGAAATTTCAAACACATCGTCTAGAAATTTTGTAAATCAGCAAATCGCGGAAGGTGATTTTATTTTTAGAATAAAAGAAAGAGGAAAAGGAAAATTGTAACGACCCTATGTTTTATAATGGAAATTAACTTCTTATATTTATGTCATAAAATAACATGAAAACACAAAAAAAGGAACTACTAAGTGATAAGTGACCTTTAAACATAAGTTTGTCACTCCTGTGTTTGGAATTTTGAAAATCTGACATACACAGCTGTGTTCAAGATGATTTTTGGAGTCTAATGAAACAAAAATAATTTTTAGTGAATATTAATGTACCCTTATGAATAGTAACATACCCTATTGAATAGTGATATGACCCTTATGAATAGTAAATCATCCAACATTAGAGTAACATTACCTATGAATAATTAAATAAAATTTAGACATCTTAGAAAGTGACAATTTTACCTTAGTAAACGTTTTGTTATTTTCCAAGTCATAAATAATTAATAATAATTAATTAGTCAATTTAAAAGAATAATTTTTTTCTAAATTTTATTCATAAATTATTGAATCAATGTCATATAGTTTATAGATAATATTATAAGACCCTACGTAATTTTTGAAAGCACTATGAAATCAGTTTTAATCATAAAAACTGTTTTTAAGTAAATTATAATTATAATTAAATATTAAATTAATAATATTTAAAAAATTATTATTGAAAAATGGACTTCATTTTTGGATTATACAAGTTGAAAAATGGTTGGGGTAAATTTTTGGGATTTTTCTGAGTCATTTGAATTTTTGATGAATAGTGAAATACCGTAATTTACAAAATAAGCTAAATAAGCTAATTATATGGTCATGTGTGATGTTCTGCTGATGTAATCCCAGTTGGTTCGGGATTAAATTATAAAATTACTATTATTGGTCATCCAAGAGTCACTATTACTTGTCTTGTGGGTAATTAATAAACTAATGAATTTTATATTAAGGAAACCCATCTCCCCTCCACTATTAATACCACCCTTCACTCCCTCATTTCCCCACACCTCTCAAGCTCCATGAATTCGCTAAAATCTGCCAAAAAATCTTACCTATCCCCTCCACCGCATCAAAAAGCCTCTGGTTTCATCAAATGACCAAGAATAGCTTCCTTAAGGGGGAACTCAAGAGTAAGATTTAAGAGGTAATTTCTCTCCCTATTCTCCTTTAATTTCCTTTCAAGTTCAAGTTCATTTCTTGATCTCTCCCCACCTATCACCATAAAAATGATATTTTAACTCCATTATTATATATATAATTTAATTTAATGATTCTAATGGGATATTATATCATCCAACCACCTTTCCCCCTTCCTTTAATTTTATTAAAGAGAACGTTGTTCGTGAGGTGTTACTTTTTCACCTTCAAGAACTACATGCTTTCTTTTTCCATTTCTACCTTCTGATCTGGTCATGAAACCATTTTTATGGTTGAAAAAAAATATTTTATACTTAATATATCCTATTTCATGTTTTGGAACTAACTTATGACCATATTTTGACTGATAAAATAAAATAGGTTCATTATGATCGAAAAATCACTCAAATTAACAAAAATAATCATCATTTAATGATTCACCCACATGGATATAATATAATTCATTATAAAATAATTAAAGATACATTAATATCACTCATAACATGTAATATAATTTCCTGATGTTTACCCATGTTCTAACCATACTTCAATTTAAGAATACAAGTGAACCACTTAAGAAAACCACAAAAACAAACATTCCCAAATAATGTTTTTAAATGCTATAACTCATCCAAAGGCATATAAAATAACTTAATGAACCATAATTAACCATATTAATTTAAACAAGGTTCTGAATTTATAATTAATGAATATAATGTCATTATACAGTACATTAAAGAGAAGTAAGAATTTCGGGTACAAGGTAAGGGGATATTCTCGAACCCAACTTTCATCCTTCGGGATCTACCTCTTTCACACCATTTTTGATATGGTCACTCCTTAAAGATCATTTTTTCATCATTTGTTTATGGGATATAAATGTTTTCTAATGAATTTTATGTCAGTCCAAATGTTTTCCAAAATAACTAATCTCTTAAGAACTCAACTTTTTTACCTCTCATTCATAGTTGATGGTTCTTGTATCAAGTATGTTGTTCCCTATTTATTTTGGGAACCAAATGTTTATTAATGTGTTATTATGAGATTAAAAACATTCCTTTTAATGGGTTATTTATGTTCATTTATGTTTTTTGTGGCATTCATGATAAATTATAATGTTATGATGTGACGGGTGTGCCCGGAATTATATAGCACAATATGAATGTTTAAATGTGACGGGTGCGCCCAGAATTATATAGCATTCAAATGCATTAGGTAAAGTGATGAATCTCATGAGTAAATGTGAAATGATTTGTGAAAAGGACTCTATCTTTGTTCACATTAATGTGTGGTAAAAAACTACTAATACATGGTGTTTCATTTTTATGCATTGCAACATTTCAAGTCTTTTATTTGTGCTCCTATCACGTTCACGATATTTTGCCTATGTTATGATTATGCTCACCCCGTGATATATTATTCTTATATATACTATTACATGGCTTCTAGATCACCCCTTTTTATGTATATCCTCAGGTTTCTACATTTACTAAGGAGAGGAAAAGTGCCAATAAGAATCTAGAGAAGAAGAAATTAAATAAATGTTTATGCATGATGTTGTATTTGTTATGTGTGGTCCTAGTTTGCCCGAGACACTAAAAATTTGGATCCTATATGTGTAAAAATTTTATGTTTTTTATCTTTGATATTATGTAATATTAATTTAAGAAATTTCTGGGTCGCTATAGTTTGTATCAGAGTCAAGGTTTAGTTTATTTGGGAATTAGAATTAGTGATATGACAACCCTTCTTTTTAATACAAACATAAACATGATTTATTAAATAAACTTCACCTGATACAACTAACAAGATCTTGAGGTTTAGTGTCTTTGGTGCTTAATATCATTACATAAAAACTTGATACATGAAATAAAACATCTTTATTGAAAACATCCTTTACATGACCACTACATTCCCCCGTACTTAGCATTGCATTGGATAACCTGAGGACATGCATAAGAAAAGGGTGAGATATAAAGCATAATAAAAGAATACACATGGAATAACATGAGGAGTAAAATACATGTTATACATTTGGAATATCAATATATCACAATATAAACATGTACATAAAGGCATGATAAAGCTTGATGATCATAACATGGAAATGTAGAAAAACACTTAACATGGAATTAGCATGAGCCACGACCCATTGCACATGAAGCATGAGTAAATCCTCATTGCACATGAAGCACGAGTAAACCCACGTTGCACTTGAATTAGAATGAGTCAACACTCATTGCACATGACATATCATGATACTATACTTTACCCAATGCATTGGAGCGCTATAAGGGCACACCCTTCTAAAACATTTCATTTAATGCATAAGAGTGCCACATGGATCATAAAACATGGATTCATAAAACATAATAATTTATTCCACAATAAATGAATGTGGAATACATACATGATACTTTATAATAAATAAGTAAATGTGAATTTAGGTGAATACCCTTGATGGAGAAATGGGCATGGTGTTCACGACACAATGGCTTTGGCTTCGAAAATCGGTGCGATTTCGGCATTGTAACGGAATGACATAAGAATTCATAAAAATGGTTGATGGGAGAGAAAGGGGTGCCTCATCATATTTAAATGTAATGTAATGTAAGGAGGTCATATAGATACATGTACCAACAATTTTAATGGAATTTAGATTCATGATACAAAAGAATTGTTTGAATGTAAATGAGGAGAGAGACGTTCCTTTTGGAATTTCGGCATAGTAACGGGTGTACATGGGAGGAATTTAATGAGAGAGAAAGGGGTATCCCATAATTAAAACATAATGAGGGAATTATGAGGGAGGTTGGAAACCATACCCCAACATTCATAATTTAAACTAAAAGGGCAAAACAACTTAACGAAAATTGGACAAAAATGAGAAAGGAAGAAAAAACCCTTACATGGAATTGTACTTCCAAAGGATTGAGAGAGGCTTGAGAGAGGATTCATGGAAGCTTGGGTTACCTTGGGAGGATTATAGAGAGAGTAGGGAAGAGGTTGGATGAAGTCCAAAGGCTTTGTGTGAGGAGGAAGTGGGAGCTTGAGTGGGATTATATAGGAAATGTGAGGGAATTCTTTATTATTTAGGTTTGGGTCCCCTTACATTAAATTAATCCAAACCACAAACCGTCCCATGGTTTTTGACCATGGTTATTGGAAAAGGGAAGATGAAAACAATATTTTATAAGGCCAAAGTCATAAATTCTTAAAATAATAGGGTTGCTTATGTGGAGATGTGTCATACTCCCATGGAAATTAATTTAAAATGACAAGATGTTTAATAACTCTTGAGGGGTCCATTAATTCTTTGAAAAATAAGTCAAAAAACCCAAAATCACATTATTTTAATGGTAAAACATATATCCTCCTAACATAAAGATTATACTATTTTATTACATCACTATTGGGTCATTATGATGTCATAAAACGCATTATATATTTAAACGGTTCTTAATTTTTACCCAAAAATTTGACTCTCTCAGAAAATTATGAAAAAATCACCATTGGATAATTTCAATGTCCTGATTCTGGAAATAAAATTTATTTTATCTAAATAATTTTCTAAATATGTTAATTTTCACTTTTAAAATAATAACTGACAGTTATCGAAAATTCACAGGTTTTGACAGAAATGGCTTTCAAACCTTAATAAAAATTACAATTGCTTTCATAAAATTACAAGATCATTTATATTTAATAAAAATTAATTTAATAATAATAATAATATTTTATTAAAATAATATTTAATTCAAAAATATCTTAAACTAATAAAATATAATTCTTAATTAAATAATAACTAAAAACATTATTTGTAGTTTAAGAACTATTTACAATGTATCAATAATGACAAGAAAGTATATTCATTATTATATACAAAAAATAACATACATGAACCTAGTACTATTTATTTTTCACATAACCAATTAAAATAGCTGCATAAGACCTATGGGTAAGGTGTTTGATGGTGACAGACTCTTGGGGTGGCTCGGATAACATCGCTCGAGTGGTAATTTATATCGACTTCCTCTTATCCTGTATAAGGCCCGTTTGAGCATGACATGATGAAGCTTATCTTGGGTTTGGTCAAGAGAGAAGCCCAAGGATGCCACCTATTTTCTGAGCTTCGAAAAATGGGCTTCGTATGGGGAAATTATACTGGATGAGGCCATCACTTCCTTTGTCTGAGTAAATTTGGATATGTTAAAGCCCTATATTTATACTAATCATTTGATCACTGTTCAACGACTATATTAGCAACATTCAAAATTCTTAACATAAAACAAAAGAAGTTGACATTTTATATAAACATAAAGAGGCATTTAATTAGATCAAGAGGGATTTCCATTAACGAAACATTGGGCCATTACAATATTCCCCCCTTAATAAACTTCGCCCTCGAAATTTTCCTTTTCCCACACTAAAACAGATGTGGGTAACTCACCTTCTTCATTTCCTCAGATTTCCAAGTCACTTCTTCAAACTTTTAGTTTCTCCAAAACACCTTGACGAGGGGAATTGTCTTATTTCGTAGAAATTTTTTATCTATGATATAAGATCTTCACTAGTTGCTCCTCATAAGAAAGATCATCCTACAACTGTACCACCTCAGAAGAGAGTACATGTGAAGGGTCTGGTATTTACTTCTATAAGAGGGATACATGAAAGACATCATGTACTTTGTCCATGGTAGGTGGAAGTGCTAGTCGATAGTCCACAAACCCGACATGATGAAGAATCTCGAAGGGGCCGATGTACCTTGGACTTAACATCCATTTCTTTACAAACCTCATCACCTTCTTCCATGGAGATATGCGTAGAAAAACCATGTCTCCAACTTTAAACTCAAGGTCTTGTCGACAATTATCTGCACAACTCTTCTGTCAACTCTGGGCTCCCTTGATATGCTGGTGAATGGTTTTTAACTTCTCCACCATTTCCTTGACCATTTCTGGTCCAATATTCTTACGTTCACCGACCTCATCCCAACATGCCGGTGTTCTGCACCATTTCCCATACAGGGCTTCATATGGTTCCATTTGGATGCTTGAGTGTAAATAGATAATATAAGAGAACTCAACCAGAGGAAGATGTTGATCCCATTCTCCTTTAAATCCATTGAGAATGCTCTCAACATATCCTTAAGTGTTTAGATAGTCCACTCAGATTGGCCATTAGTTTGAGGATGATAGGACATAATGAAGTTCAGTTTAGTATTCAGAGCATGTTGAAGACTCTTCCAAAACTTATAGGTGAATCTTGGATCTCGATCAGACACAATAAATAGTGGTTATCCATGCATCCTTTCCACTTCCTTGATATATATATGTGCCAGTTGATCCAATTAGAAATCCTTTAGAATAGCAATGAAGTGTGTAGTCTTTGTAAGATGATCCCCAACTACCCATATTGCATTATTGCCTTTGGATGTCCTTGGAAGTCTAGTGACAAAGTCCATGGTGATGTTCTTCCATTTCCATTCTGGTATGGGCAATGGTTGCATCATCCCCTTAGACGTGTGCCTCTCTACCTTCACTTGCTGAAACACCAGTCACTTTGATGTATATTCAGAGATCTCCTTCTTCATATTATCCCACAAAAAGTTTTCTCAGAGATCTCGATACATCTTTGTGCTCCCTGGGTGAATAGAGAAATTTGAACTATATGCATCATCAAAATGTTCCTTCTTTATCTCCGAACATGATGGAACACATATTATTTTCCCAAACCGAAAAATTCCTTCTACATTAACTTTAAACCCCAATGATTTCTATATTTCGATAGCTTCCACTTTTTCCAGAATTCCTACATCATCCTTTTGAGCATCCTTTAACCTTTCCAAAAGAGACGGTTGAGCAATCATTTGTGAAAGGATTGATGATGTTCCCTTATTTATGATTTCCATTTCCATCTTCATCAAGTCTAAGAAGATTGGATCCTTTTCAAATCTCATCAGTGATAGAATCGATGGGTCCTTTCTACTTAGGGCATCTTCCACCTTTATCTCTTTCCTAGGGTGGTAATGTATTGAACATTTATAATCCTTGATGATCTCTATCCATCTTCTTTGGCGCATATTAATCTCTTTCTGTGTGAATATATATTTAAGACTCTTGTGGTCGGTATATATCTCACATTTGTCCCCATAGAGATAATGCCGCCAGATTTTCAAGGCAAAGATCACCGCAGCTAACTCCAGATCATGCATTAGATAGCTTCGCTCATAGATTTTCAACTGCCTTGAGGCATAGGATATCACTTTATCATTTTTCATCATCACACAACCTAAGACCTTCTTTTAAGCATCACTAAATACCACAAAAGGTTCCCCATTTGTTGGTAAAGTGAGCATGGGCGCAGTGATAAGCCTCCATTTCACCTCTTTTAATCTTTGGTCGCTTTCATCACACTAAGAAAACATTACTCCCTTGCGAGTTATCTTGGTAAGAAGATTGGACAATCGTGAGAAATTTCTCAAAAAACATCGATAATATCCTACTAACCCGAAGAATCTACAGATATCCATTACTAATGTTGGCCTCGGCCATCCCTCAATTGAATCTGTTTTGGAGGGATCCACAGATATCCCATTGCTTGTGATGATATGGCCCAAGAATGAGACTTCCTTCAACCAGAACTCACACTTGTTGTACTTTTCATAGAGCTTATCCTTGCGCAAAGTCCCTAGTACAGTTATTAAATGCTCCTCATGATCCTCCTTGGTTTTGGAGTATATTAGAATATCATCTATAAAGACTACCAGAAATTTTTCTATGTAATCCTTAAAGACTCTATTCATAAAGTCCATGAAGATTGCTAGAGCATTAGTGTGTCAGAAAGGCATTACTATGAATTCATAGTGCCAGTATATTGTACGAAATACAGTCTTGGGGATATCTTCTTTCTTCACCCTTACTTGATAATATCCCGACCGCATGTCCACCTTGGTGAAGTATTGTGCTTCACACAGCTGATCGAACAATTCATCAATTCGTGGGATAGGATTCCTGTTATTTATCATGATTTTTTATGTTCACGATAATCGATGCAATGCCGCATTGACCCATCCTTCTTCTTGACGAAGAGGACTGCTGCACCCCATGGTGAAGCACATGGGCGTATAAACCCTTTACACAGATTCTCTTGTTGTTGTTTCTTTAGTTCTTTAAGGTCAAAAACTACCATTTTATATGGAATCTGGTATATTGGTAAATCCCTGGGTATAAGTTCAATTGAGAATTCAATATCTCTTCAAAGAGGAAGACCAGGCAGTTCCTCGGGAAACACTTCAGTGAATTCCCTCACAATAGGAATTTCATTAAGGATGGTTTCTTCCATGGACTCAATCTTCTGAGCCAGATACGTGTGCTCATAGGGAAGTAATATCCATTCTTGAGATGGTGGAGCTAAATGATATTTATCTTCCCCATTACACTTGTAAAGAATCTGGGGTCAATTCTACATATGGAGTGTGATTTCCCTCTCCCGAAAATTTATGTTGGCTCTATATAAGGAAAGCCAATCCCTGCCAAGAATTGCATCAAATTCCACCAGAGGGAGTATGACAAGGTTCGCCGGGAAATTCAATCCACTGATTATAACATGGGGGGACTTATATTCATGGGATCCAATGATTGCCCCATTTCTCGTACTCACCAACATCTTCACATCCATGATTTGTGGTGGTGTTGGGATTGTTCTATTAAAATTTCGAGATATAAAATAATGCGTAGAACCTGAATCAAAAAGTAAGTTCACTATTATTGAATGAATAACTAGCGTACATATCACCACTTCGTTGTTGGGGTTCACTTCGGCATATGTGATGGCAGAAGCTCTTCCTTATTGCCTTGGAGATTGTTGGATGCCTCCGAAAACCCTTGGATTAGAGAACTGATTTTCAAAATTCCCCGATTCTTTGAATTTTAAGCATTGAACAACATGTTGAGGTTCGAACGAAGTGTTCTTCTCCTTTGTCGCAGCTGCGGGTCTTTCTTGCTGACAGTTAACAGCTAGGTGCCCTTCTCTTCCACACCTGAAGCATTTCCTCGTCCCATTATGGAAATTTCTAGGGTGCTTCTTTCCGCACTTTTGGCAAGAGGGGTGTTGGATCTTCTTAGCACCATTTGATTCATGCATCGGACCACCAGCATTGAAGTCCACCTTACGCTTCTTATCCCCATGATAACTCTGTGATTATCCGATATCCATTTCGACCTTGAGGGCACATCGGACAATTTCCTCATAGTTGTCGATGTCACGTATTGCTAATGCTTTCCCCATTCAAGGATTTAGCCCACCAAATAAGTGGTCAACATTTCATTTGGGGGTAACGACAAAGCTGGAAGCGTATCGTGCAAACATTGTGAAGTTTTCCTCGAATTCACCAACATATTCTTTGACTTTTTCTTTAGTGAAAGGAAGTCCCTTTCTATATTAAGCTGGAGGGTGTGCAAAAAATATTTATCGAAAAAAATATTCCGGAAATCCTTCCATTCCAACGCCTCGATCTCTTACTCAGGCATCGTATTTTTGATCAGATTCCACCATTGATCAACTTCACCCTCCATATGATAAGCCTCCAAGAGAACCTTCTATTGTTTATAACATTGAAGGATTGAGAATATCTTTTCAATGGAGTTGATCCATTGTTCAGCAATCATGGGATTAGATGATCCACTAAATGTTGGAGGCCTTTGTCTCATGAAGCTCTCGAAAGCTACTTTTTCATTCTTAGGGGGGGTTGAACGTTCCTCTTGACCCGTGTTTCTATTCAAAACTCGAGTTAGCTGAGAGAGAAGCATGACAATGTTCGCGATTCCCACTCCCATAGGATTGGGCATCTCATTAGTACAGTCATCACACTGATCATCACAACAGTTGTTAGCCCGAGTCCTCCTATTACCGGCCAATGGTTGAAATAAAAGGAATGTTATGGGTAATACATAAAAGTTAATCCAAAGAAAAAATTTGATAACTTATAAATAAACTTTTATTTCTTTAACTCATGAGTCTATAAGCATCAATATAGGATTTTCATGATATACTTTATAACATATATTCCTAGGGGATTTTTTTTATTTCATTTAATATGGGTTCATACTAAGAATGTGAATTTTTCAAAACATATCCCCTGGGAGTGTTGTAAACAAGAGTGCAGCAAGGCCAATTGTCGTGCACCAGTTCACATTCAAGTCTAGCTCAAAGCGGTGTTTTCGGGTTTTACCCCTAGAATACATCTGTGCTAGAGCCGCCTCTACCTGCTTGTATACAGACAGGGATGTATTTTCTTGATAAACCACTTAATCATTACTTACAAAAACATAGGGATGTTGTTATTATACTTAGTCTTGTCTCTAAGGCTTTACTAGGGTATTTTAATCCTAATCCCAAAAATAACAAAACCTATCCTCTGATACCAACTATGACAACCTTGGTTTTTAATACAAACATAAACAGGATTTATTACATAAAACATCACACGATACAACAAAGAATATCGAGTGGTTTAGTGTCTTTAGGGGTTAGGATCATTACATAAAAACATGAAACATGAAATAAAACATCTTTATTGAAAACTTCCATTACATGACCACTACATTCCCTCGTACTTAGCATTGCATGGGATAACCTGAGGACATGCATAAGAAAAGGGTGAGATATAAAGCCCAGTAAGGGAATACACATGGAATAAAATTAGGAGTGCAATAAATTTTAGGCATTAGGAATATCAATAGAGAACAAGAGAAACATGAACATAAATGCATGATAAAGCATGATGATCATAACATGGAAATGTGGCAACAACACTTAACATGGAATTAGCATGAGCCATAGCCCATTGCACATGGAGCATGAGTAAATCCTCAATGCACATGAAGCACGAGTAAACCCTCATTGCGCTTGAATTTTCATGAGTCAACACTTATTGAACATGATGTATCATGATACTATACTTTACCCAATGCATTGTAGTTCTATAAGGGCGAACCATTCTTAAACATTTCATTTCATGCATAAGTGTGCCACCTGGATCATAATAATGGATTCATACAACATAACAATTTATTACAAAATAAAGGAATGTAGAATTCATACATTGAACTTTATAATCAATAATTAAATTTTCATGAAGGTGAATACCCTTTATGGAGAAATGGGCATGGTATTCAGTACACAATGGCTTTGGTTAAGAAAATTGGTGCGATTTCAGCAGCGTAACGACGTGACATAAGAATTCATAAAAATCGTTTATGAGACAGAAAGGGGTTCTCATCAAATATACATGCAATGGATAGTAAGGAGGTTATATATATAGATGTAACACCAATTTTAATGTAATTTATATTCATGATACAAAAGTATTGCTTGAATGTAAATGAGGAAAGAGATGTTCCTTTCAGAATTTCGGCAGAGTAACGGGTGTACATGAAAGGAATTTAATGAGAGAGAAAGGGGTCTCCCAACATTCAAACATAAATAGGGAAGTATGAGAGAGGTGAAAAACCATAACCCAACATTCATAATTGAAATTAAAAGGGAAAAACAACTTCAATAAAATTGGACAATAATGAGAAAGGATGAAAAAACCCTTACTTGGAAGTGTGCTTCCAAAAGTTTGAGAGAGGCTTTAGAGGGGCTTATTGGGAGCTTGGGTCAACTTGGGAGGATTCTATAGATATTAGGGAAGAGGTTGGATGAACACCAAAGGCTTTGATTGAGGAGGGAGTGGGATCTTGGGTGGGTTTATATAGGAAATGTTAGGGAAATCTTTATTATTTAGGTTTGGGTCCACTTACATTAAATTAATCCAAACCAGAAACCATCCAATGGTTTTTTCCCATGGTTTTTGGAAAAGGGAAGAGTAAAAAAATATTTTATATTTCCATAGTCCGAACTTCTTAAAATAATAGGGGTGCAAATGTGGAGGTGAGTCATACTCCAATGGAAATTAATTTAAAAAGACAAGGTGTTTAATAGTTCTTGAGGGGTCTATTAATGATTGGAAAAGTAAGTCAAACAAACCCAAAATCACATTATTTTAATGGTAAAACATATATTGGCCGAAAATAAAGATTATAGTATTTTATTATATCACTATTGGGTCATTATGATGTCATAAAACACATTATATATTTAAACGGTATTTAATTTTTACCCAAAAATATGAGTGTCTCAGAAAATTATGAAAAAATCACCATTGGATAATTTCGACGTCCTGATTCCAGAAATAACATTTATTTTCTATAAATAATTTTCTAAATATTTTATATTTCTCTTTTAAAATAATAACCGACATTTATAAAAAATTCACGGGTTTTGACAGAAATGGCTTTCAAACCTTAATAAAAATTACAGTTGCATTCATAAAATTACATGATAATTTATATTTAAAAAGATTAATTTAATAATAATAATAATATATTATTAATATATTATTAAATTCAAAAATCAATTAATTTAATAAAATATAATTCTTAATTAAATAATAACTAAAAATCTTATTTGTACTTTAAAAACTATTTAAAATGTGTCAATAATAACAAGAAAGTATATTCATTATTATATAAAAAAAATTATGTACATGAACATAGTACTATTTATTTGTTACATAACCCCTTAAAATTGCCACATAAGACCTAAGGGTAAGGCGTGCGATGGTGACAATCTTTTGGGTGGCTCAAATAACATTGCTCGAGTGGTAATTTCTATCAACTTTTACTTCTCCCTTAGACGGTCCCGTTCGAGCTTGACATGATGAAGCTCAGCATGGGCTTGGTCAAGAGAGAAGCCCAATGATTCCACATCTTATCCAAGCTCTAAAAAATGGGCTTCATATGGGGAAATTCTACTTGATGAGGCCTTCGCTTCCTTTTTCTGAGTAAATTTGGATTTGTTAAAGCCCTATATTTATACTAATCATGTGATCACTGTTCAACAGCTATATTAGCAACGGTCAAATTTCTAAAAATAAAACCAAAGAAGTTGACATTTTATATAAACATAAAGAGACATTTAATTAGATCAAGAGGGATTTCCATTAATGAAACTTTGGGTCGTTACAAGTGAACCCTAGGGAAAACCTACACTATGAGACTAAGAAACATATGCACAAAAGAATATTTACCTAGGGATCACATATGTTATGTTTTTTGTATAATTGTTTAAATGAATAAGTCATGTATTCATGACTTGTTTACTTATATTTTTTTCTAACCTTTTTTATTTTATAAAATGGTGGGAAGCATGAGAAATTAGGCCAACAACTCATGTGAGGGCCTATGCAACGATTGCCCGAACGACATCCCCAATGATTTGGGAGGTCAAGTTCAAAACTTCATGGCAATTCTTACCCTATTATCATAGGATATGAATGATAACCATAATAATGGGGAACATACTCCTTCACCAAAGAGAGAGAAACTGGATATTGAATGTTTTATGCCGCAACAACCACCAACGTTTTGTGGATCTTCCGATCGACTATTTGCGGAATAGTGTGTCAACTACATGGAGAAGATATTTTCTGTTCTTCACTGTTCCGAGAGAGAGAAGGTGACATTAGCTGTTTATCATCTAGATGGAGAAGCCGATCAATAGTGGGCTTTGATTAAGAACACCAAGCCCAGGGAGGAAATTCAATAGATGGAATTGGAAGACTTTAAGATAATGTTTCTCAATAAGTAATTCCCACGAACTCTTCGCACAAATATGGACAGAGAATTCATAGAGCTCATGAAAAAAGAAAGAGAATCTGTCAAAAACTATGGAGTGAATTTCACAAGGCTTGCAACGTACACTTCAGGTTTTGTTATCAACAATGATAGAAAAATACATAGATTCTTTAGGGGATTAAAACCACACCTTCGAAAGGATCTTGAAATTTGAGACTTTGAGAGTTATGAAGAAGCTTTTCGGTGTGCTCTAAAAGTGGAGATGGAGTTTGGATAATGGTACCATGAATATGGTGATAAGAAAATAAAGATGGAGTTTCAAGCTAGTGGATCTAATGAAAAAGGTGGGAAGAAAAATCAACAACCCACATGCCAAAAATTTGGGAAGTTGTACCACGGGAACTGCCTCAAAGGGACAGGGAAATACTTTAAGTGTGGGAATGAAAGACACCATGCTCAATATTGTCTAAAAGACACAAAAATGAAGGAGAATGTAGCCGATGAAAGGAGATAACCACTCATGGTTCAATGATATAACTGTAAGGAGCTAGGGCACAATGCAAACAAGTGTACTAAACCTCGAGTTCTTGAGGGTAATCAATGTCAACAACCACCAAAGCCAAAGGAACAAGGGAAGACTTATTACATCACTACTACGGAGGTGGAGCATGATAATTAAGTCATACAAGTTACAATTCGTATTCACTCAAGAATGGAAAATGTCTTATTTTATTCTGCTTCTATGCATTTCTTTTATATCATGCTAGTTTGCTACAACTATAGAATTGAAGCCCTGAAACCTTGACGTAGATGTAAAGACAAGTAAAATTCAAGGAATTTTTTTTCTTAATTTTCTTTGGGATATTAAAAGAACGATGTTTTTGATGGCGCCTAATTCCAAGGAATGGTGTGTCCGTAATTAATTTCCTAAGTTAGGCTCGGGTACGTTCAGTGAACGAACGAGCATATTTTTCTAACTTTAAAACCGGTGCTCAGAATTGAAATCTGAGGGCACCGATGAACTCACAGTGCTGGTAAAAACATAAGAAGACCTTTCCAGAGTTGTGTTTGCTCGGGAAGAGTTGTTTAATTTTGTGGATAAAGACTTTCGAGAAATAAAATTTTTGCAACTAATTTTTATTTCTTTAAAGTGGTTAAACCCTAAGGATGGAGGTTGGGTGAACCTAACTACCTATGTGAGGATAATGTGAGGTCGGGCCCACACAAACCCCACCCCTTTACATTCCTTAAACCTCCTATAACTCCCCCATTAAGTGGGTGACCTCTCATCTTCCATAACTCTCTCCAACCCCCTTTTGACACCCTCTAAATTTAATGTGCCAAGTCCTTAATTCAGTTCATTGAATTGAGTTTTTAAATTTTAAACTCTTGGCATGACTTAATAATATAAGTGGAGCTTAATTTATTTTTGGGATAGTTTTTTGGTGTTAAGGTTTTGGAGAGAATACTCAAAAGCTAGAGGAAACATTATCTTCTTCGTTGGAGAACGCGAAGAACATCAAGACCTCGACGAAGAACGCTGCCACCGCAAGGAGTGATCGTCGTGCCTTTCTTCTTCCTCCACGACCAAGTAGGAGGCACCGACGTGGAAGCTCACCATCAATGTCGCTATATAATCTTCTCTCCATGACAAAGGAATGGAGACACCGCGTCCTCCTTAGACGTTCTCCGTCGACGTATACAGATCTTTACTCCGCGACATTCGACTTCTGTGACTTTGACGACATGCGACGTCTTTCCAAGGTAGGGAGTTAATTTGTGAATATTAATGAACCCCATGTTACTTATTTCTAAATCAAAGAACGAGGATCAACTAAATATTAAGTTGATCCGCAGAGAATATGTTTGTGGGTTGGGAATTCTTGATTGCGGGGATAACTGTTGGGGTTGATTACTTTTGTTCATGAAAAATCCTTTGTCGTTCTTCATCTTTTGGGCCGCTTGTTATCAACTTAACGGGAGGTGGTCAGACCCCACGAACATGGCCAAATCTCCTCCCCCTTTGTTGTTTTGTTCGTTGCGGCATGAACAAAGGTGGCGTGGTGCAATGAAACCATGCGGAAACAAGAAAGAACATGACGAAGAAGTGCGGCGCCACCGCGCCACGCCGTTGAAGCCGAACAAAGCCGTGGCACCATCGCACCCAGTCGGAAAACTACGAAGAGACGCGGTTTGTTTATTTGGCATACGGATCGACGAGTCATGGAAGAACGGGCCTCATGGACATTTTGAAGGCTTTCTAGCAAAGGGCAGGTCCCGGGAGGACCGGAGGCGAAGATGGAGATGAGAACGGACCACCGGAGCAACTCCGGTGGTCCGCGGAAGGGCAGGCCGGCGCGCCGCAGGGAAGGGCTGCTGCGGTGGTAGTCGGATGGTCCCGCGGCCACACGAGACAGTGGGAGACCGGGGGTCGTAACCCCCGGTGGTTAACGAAGTGGACCCCACATGGGGGGGGGCACTTCAATCAAGGGGGGCAACGCCCCCCCTTTTCCGCAACGGCACGACCAGCTTGCTGTGCGGGTGAGCTCACGTCGGTCCAACCGGCTGCGCAGGCCGGGCCGGGATGGACCCGGACCCGGGTCGGGTCGACCCGGTTTGGGCCGACCCAGGGGGTCGGGCCGGGCCTGGCCGGGACCAGACCCCTCTTTTTGAATTATTTTCGTTCAAACGCCAATAACATGGGCTACGTACCTCTGATCGATGCACCATCAATTGCGATGCAATCCTTGGATCGTGACGGTCGTTTCGGTATACAACACTCAAGGTTTTGAAGAACTTTGTGTATGTCCGGGTTGGTTCAAACACGAAACCAACCGGGCCCTCGGAGCGGAAACGCTTATATCTTGAGCTCCGGACGTCCGATTGGCGTGTCGTCGACTTTGTTGGATTCCTCTTGAGGAGAAGAAACTTTTGTAATACTTATCCAGAGTTTTAGTTGCAGTTTGAAAGTGGATGTGTTGGATTGTACCCAAAATCCAACCAGGCCCCTATAACGGAAAAGCTGATAACTTTCAGACTGGACATCCGTTTGACGAACCGTCAGCGGCGTTGGTGATCACATTGAGAAACAGTCCCTATGAGTATACCCTATGAGAGTTCTGGGTACAGTTGAGACATGTCCGGGTTGGTTCTCACACAAAACCAACCGGGCCCCTAGGACGAAAAGGCTAAAAACTCATAGACAGGGCATCCGATTGACGGGCCGTATGTTGCGTTGAGACCCCTATGACAAGGCGGTGCATATAGATACTTCATCGTGGGACATTGAGATAATTGGAGTATCGACCTGTAGCTCGTGGAGAGGACCCTCCCAGAGACGAGCGTACGGAGTACGGAGTCCATGTAGCCGGCTGAGACCTGACGACTGCTTGATCGACTCGACTTGGAGTGAGTCGACTAGCCCAGTGGACGAAGCACTATTTTGTTTGGGTTCAGACCCATGGCGGACGAAGCACTACTGTGTGATAGTGCAGACTTGCGGTACTCATCCTGAGAGTACCTCTGTAGGAAATTAGGGGGTGTGCACTACTGTCTTTGGGTGACATACCCCGACATAAATAACTAATGTGTTTGGGTGGCCGACCCGTGGTACTCAACCAGAGGAGTACCTCAGCAGTCATAGGATAGTGAGCAGTAACTCGGAGTTGTGACAGGACCACTGTACACTCTAGAGATGGGGATCTTCAGTAGTTACGGTTTCGATAATGAAAATCCTGGTTTGAGATGAGTCTATGACCTTTGTGTTTACTTCATGATTGAGATGGGTCACCTGATAACTTAGGTATATGTATGGAATATACCTGGGTAGTGGTTATCCATTGATTTCATAATTGTTTTGTTTCCTCATGATTTAGATGGGTTACTTGATAACATAGGTATATGTATGGGCATATACCTAAGTAGAGGTTATCTGTTTAGATCTTATTTGTGGTTATCTTTGTTGGATTTAGAGAGACCTTGAGGGTCTCAGGGTCCCTAATGAGTATCGTTATACTCACCCCTGTACCTCGTTGTGTTGGTTTCAGATTACAGGCAGTGCTGACGGAGGCCGAGTGTTCGAAGACAGGACGGTACCCGGAGGTGGACCTCACGATGAGACAGTCTCCGGAGGTGGACTTAACAGCGAGACATTAATCGGAGGAGGTTGACGAGCAAGAGCGTTGTGGAGGCTATATGTCCCTACCCTTCAGGTAGGATCCGTGGTGGACGATCCAGGAGCTGCGCTATCTGTACGTACCCTTCAGGTAGGATCCATGGTGGACGATCCAGGAGCTGCGCTATCTATACCTACCCTTTAGGTAGGATCTGTGGAGGATGACCCAGGAGCTGCTACCTTTCTTCCAACTGTTGTTTTTTTTCTTTTGTACTTATGTTCAGTTGTAGCTTTACTTTCGAATGGGTTTGTATTCTGGCCCTTTTAGTTTTCTGCACTTCCTTTTTTACTTAGTGTTTTACTTTTGCTAGTACTCTGTGGTGTTTGTTTACTTTTATAAAGGAAATGCCTTACTAGTTATCTAGATTTACGCCTTTGGTGCTAGTCGCCAGCTCCTGGCCTATGGAAGGTGGGCTTGGGGTAGTCACGACATGGGCCCCGAGGACGGGTCGTGACAAATTGGTATCCGAGGAGTTCAGTTCTACCACAGAACTTAGGACTCTGATCTTTTTCTATCTGAAGAAATAGTGTTAAGGGTACCAAGTGTGGTCTTCAGTTCAGGGAGTCCAGTGTTGGTGCGGCGGCCGACGTATCCATACACCAGGACCCTGACTACTGATTTCCGAATTTGTACACGAAAACACTGATTTCATGTGTGTTTCCAAAGTTTTAATGTCAGATCAAACCAGGTCAGATCACCAGGTATAAATCATTGACCGAGTCCCATCTATTCAGGATGTCTCCACGCAGACAGTCAGTTGGAGTTCCGAGAGAGTACTCGATAACGGCCCACAGAGCGGAGAGGCTCCGATACAAGGCCCTTTTTCTATATTGGCACCCTCGGGTGGTGTACCAGCAGCACCAACACCTGTTGGGAAGCAGATGCCACTAGCCTTACTAGAAAACTGTGCAGACTGGCAGAGCGCGTTGCACGAGTTCCAGCAGCAGCGTCCATCGAGTTTATGAGGCGAGGAAAATTCCCAGACAGCAGAGGACGGGCTGGAGGCGATTTCTAGAGTATTCTGCCTAGATGAGACATCAATAGAGTGGATGGTGGACTTAGCTACTAGTGTTTTCTAGTGAGTGATAATGAGGATAGTCCGCATAGCGATGAGGCTTCGGTACGTGGACCGATGCCTGAGATAGTGCCTTCGGGTAGTGTTTCAGCTATACATCACTTCCTGTTAGTCTGCAGTTACAACCAGCGGTACCGGTAGGTGACACATGTTGGCCTACTACCTTACACGCGTTCTAACATCAGATACCCTCATGTTCTGAGGTGATCCCGACTCACTCACGTCTGAATACTAGCTTGAGGAGGCGGCTGAAAGTTTTCTTGAGCTTATACAGCTTCAGCAGGACGACGAGTCAGAAGTTGAGTATTAATCAAGGCGTACCGAACATTCCGGGTACTCGATGAATACGATTCGATCAGTGATATAGAGATCGGACCTCTGAGAGAGGTTTGTATAAAGGATATCCGAGTAATAACTCCTTTCTCTACACATTCGTACTTATGTTTGGGTGCTAGAAAGAACCCTTGTGGTTTAGAATTCTATTGCTAAATGGATGCAGTCATTGAAGGACACCAGTGTGAAAGCTGGAAACTGGTGCCAGTATTGAAGACTCGGGCATGCGAATGTTTCAAAAAGCAAAAATGTTAAGGAAAAATGAATCTGCAGAGTAGCAGCCGTGGAGGCAGAGCTTGGAGAGAAGCATGAGGTGGTTTACATATCAACATGTTACAACCACCCGCCTTTGTTGTTCCCTCCAGGATTAGGTAGCTGGAGGGCAGGGAAAGAGAGTAGCTGCATACGGTCAAGGAGAGTGACCCAGTGGCTCTAAGAATTATTTGAGGGACAGTCTGTATCCACTACAAGCTGCCATAGTAACAGACGTTGATACAAATCATTCCTTCCTTCCACGAATCTTGTCCTAGACCTAGAGTTTCTGGTTAAGACATTTACTTGACCCTCACATCTGGAGATACATTGGGAGGAGACTCGATAATCACACTTCTGCCGACAGTGTGATCTGACCCATGAGGCGAGAGTTTCGATTGGAATCTATTGGTGGCAGCGTCGAGGCATTATGATGTTGGTCTAAATATGGATTTGATCCACAGTTCATACTCGGATTTATTGTATTAGGCAAAGAGGTTGTGGTTTATCTACAACGTTTTGATGGGGTTTTTCTTGGTGGGAGAAAAGGAAAACCCAGGAAGCACATGATAGAATCATGCATAAGAGGGTGCTTTCGATCACTCAGGAGATGGCCAAACTTACTTTTGTGCCAAAAATCTCCAGAGTTGCAGTACCACTTCCAACAGAGCTTTTAGGAGCTGGTTTGATCATTGTGCCCAGCTTGTGGGTGTTGGATACATAGTTCACTGCGACACATTAGGGATCAGATTCGGGTGTGTCCTGATATAGGAGTGGGCATTGATCGCCTATGGATCACGGCAGATGAGACTACATAGAGCTGACAGGAAGCCTCTAGTGCTCAAGGATGATGACCATGTCCTTATATGGGTCTCACCTCGACGAGGTTTACGAAGATGTGGCCAAGGTGGAAAGTAATCTCCGAGGTTCAGCGGGCCTTTCTAGGTCCTCAGATGGGTAGGCGAGGTGGTTTACCGCTTGACCCATCCACCTCAATTGCAAAGAGTGCACAAAGACTTCCACATATATCAACTGAGGAGATACGTGCTTGACCCGACGCATGTCATCGACCATGGGGAACTAGACTTTGGCGATGGGGTGTCTTTTGCGGGGTTCCAGTAGAGGCTTAGTATCTACAGGAGCGGATCCTACGAGGACGGTCGATTCCTTGGGTGCACTTTCACTGGCAGTACGAGAACCTCTAGGTGAGCACATGGTAGAGGAAGGATCAGGTGCATGCTCAGTACCACATTTGTTTCCCTAGTTTGTGTTGAAGCTTTACTAGGACGTAAATCCCTGAAGTGGGTGTAATGTAAAGACACGTAAAAATCAAGGGAAATTTTTTCTTAATTTTCTTTGTGATTTTACAAGAACGCAGTTTTTGACAGCGCCTGATTCCGAGGCATGGTGTGCCTAGAATTAATTTCTGAAGTTAGGCTCGGGTATGTACAGTGAACAAACGAGCGGGGTTTTGGAACTTTAAAACCATTGCTCGAAATTGAAATCTGAGGGCACCGATGAACTTGCAGCACCGGTAATTACTTAAGAAGGCCTTTCCAGAGTTGCGTTTTCTCAGGACGAGTTTTTTAGTTTTGTGGATAAATACTTCCGAGAAATAAAATTTGTGCAACTAATTTTTATTTCTTTAAAGTGGTTAAATCCTAAGGATGGAGGTTGGGTGAACCTAACTACCTAAGTGAGGTTAAATGTGAGTTGGGGACCACATGAACCCCACCCCTTCACATTCATTAAACCTCCTCTAACTCCCCCATTAAGTGGGTGACCTCTCATCTTCCATTACTCTCTCCAACCCAACTTTTGACACCACTTAAATTTAATGTTCCAAGTCCTTAATTCAATTAATTGAATTGAGTTTTTAAATTTTAAACTCGTGGAATGACTTAATAAAATAAGTGGAGTTTATTTTATTTTTGGGTTTGTTTTTTGGTGTTAAGGTTTGGGAGAGAATACTCAAAAGATAGAGGAAACTTTATCTTCTTGGTTGGAGAATGCGAAGAACATCAAGACCCCGATGAAGAACGCCATCACCGCAAGGTGTGATTGTCGTGCCTTTCTTCTTCCTCCATGACCAAGGAGGTGGCACTGATGCAGAAGCTCACCATCGATGTCACTATATAATCTTCTCTCCGTGACAATGGAAGGGAGACGCCACGTCCTCCTTAGACGTTCTCCATCGACGTATATATAGCTTCACTATGCGATGTTTGAATTCCACTACTTCGATGACATGCGACATCTTTTCAAGGTAGGGAGTTAATTTGTGAATATTAAAGAACCCCATGTTACTTCCTTCTAAATCAAAGAACACGGATCAACTAAATATTAAGTTGATCTGCAGAGAATATGTTTGCGGGTTTGGAATTCTTGATTGCGGGGAAAACTGTTGGGGTTTATGACTTTTGTTCATGAAAAATCTTTTGTCGTTCTTCGTCTTTTGGGCCGCTTGTTATCAACATAATTGGAGGAGGTCGGACCACACGAACATGGCCGAATCTCCTCCCAGTTTTTTTTTCGTTGAGGCATGAACAAAGGCGTCGCGGTGCAACGACACCACATAGAAACAAGAATGAACGCGATGAAGAAACGCGACGCCGTCACGCCGTGCCGTTGAAGCCGAACAAAGCCATGACACCGTTACGCGATGCCGGAAAACCACGAAGAGACGCAGTTTGTTTATTTGGTGTAAGGATCGATGGGACATGGATGAACGGGATGCAGGGTCGTTTTTAAGGATTTGCATCATAGGGAAGGTCCCGGGAGGACCGCATGCAATGACAATGTTGAGAACGGACCACCGGAGCAACTTCGGTGGTCCGCAGAAGGGCATGTCGGCACCGGCCGACCGCTAGGAGGCGGCGGCGCCCGGCGCGCCGCTAGGAAGGGCCGCCGCGGTTGAAGCCGCTGCGGTAGCCGAATGGTCCTGCGGCCACGTGGGACCTAGGTAGACCAGGGTTCGTACCCCCGGTGGTCAACAAAGAGGCCCCCACATGGGGGGGCTTCAATCAAGTGGAAAACCGCCCCCCCCCCCCCTTTTTCCACAACAGCACGACCAGCTGGCTGTGTGGGTGAGCTCACGCCGGGCCAACCGGCCACACCCAGCCGGGCCAGACCCGGACCCGGGTCAGGTCGACCCGATTCGGGCCGACCCATGGGGGGTTGGGCCGGGCTGGGCCGGGCACATACCCCTCTTTTATGAATGTTTTCGTTCAAACGCCCATAACATGGGCTACAGACCTCTGATCAATGCACCGTCTATTGCGGTGCGATCCTTGGATCGAGACAGTAGTTTCGGTATATTACACATAGGTTTTCGGAGAACTTTTGGTACGGTGAGGTTGGTTCGAACATGAAACCAACCGGGCCCTCGGAGCGGAAACACTTATATCTTGAGCTCCAGACGTCCGATTGGTGTGCCGTCAACTTTGTTGGATTCCTCTTGATGAGATAGAACATTTTTCATGCTTTTCCTGAGTTTTGGTTGCAGTTGGAATGGGTCCGGGTTGGATTGTACCCGAAATCCAACCAGACCCCTAGAACGGAAAAGCTGATAACTTTCAGACTGGACGTCTGTTTGACGAACCGTCAACAACGTTGGTGATCATGTTGAGAAACAGTACCTATGAGTATACACTATGAGAGTTCGGGGTATAGTTGAGATACATCTGGGTTGGTTCGCACATGAAACCAACCGGGCCCCTAGGACGAAAATGCTAATAACTCACAGACCGAGAGTCTGATTGACGCGCCATCTGTTGCGTTGAGACCCCTATGACGAGGAGGTACTTTGAGATACTTCTTAGTGGGACTTTGAGATACTTTGAGTATCGACCTGTAGCTCTTGGAGCAGACCCTCCCGAAGACGAGCGTACGAATTACGGAGACCGTGTAGCCGGATGAGACCTGACGACTGCTTGATCGACTCGACTTGGAGTGAGTCGACTAGCCTAGTGGAAGGAGCACAACTTTGTTTGGGTGCATACCCATGGAGGACGGAGCACTACTGTGTGACAGTGCAGACCTGCGGTACTCATCCGGAGAGTACCTAGGAAGTCTATTAGGGGGTGTGCACTACTGTGTTTAGGTGGCCTACCCCGACGGGAAGCACTGTTGTGTTTGGGTGGCTGACCCGTGGTACTCGACAGGAGGACTACCTCAGCAGTATTTGGTTAGTGAGCAGTATCTCGGAGTCATGACAGGACCACTGTACACTCCAGAGATGGGGCTCTTCAACAGTTATGGTTTCGATAATGAAAATCCCGGTTTGAGATGAGTCTATGATCTTTGTGTTTACATCATGATTGAAATGGGTCACTTGATAACTTAGGTATATGTATGGGCATATACCTGGGTAGTGGTTTTCTGTTGATTTCATAATCTTTGTCTTTCCTCATGATTGAGATGGGTTACTTGGTAACTTAGGTATATGTATGGGCATATACCTAAGTAGATGTTATCTGTTGAGATCTTCTTTGTGGTTATCCTTGTTGAATTTAGAGAGAACATGAGGGTATCAGGGTCCCTAATGAGTATCATTATACTCACCCCTACACGGGCTATGCCCGCACCTCGTTGTGTTGGTTGCAGATGACGGGCAGTGCTGACGGAGGCCGAGTGTTCAAAGACTGGATGGTACCCGAAGGTGGACCTCACAAAGAGACAGTATCCAGAGGTGGAATTCACGGCGAGACGATACTCATAGGAGGTTTGATGAGAAAGAGAGTTGTGGAGGCTATCTGTACCTACCCTTCATGTAGGATCTGTGGTGGATGATCTAGGAGCTGCGCTATTTGTACATACCATTCAGGTAGGATCCGTGGGGGATGATCCAGGAGCTGTGCTATCTGTACCTACCCTTTAGGTAGGATCCATGGAGGATGACCCATGAGCTTCTACCTTTCTTACAACTGTTGTTTTTTTCTGTTGTACATTTGTTCAGTTGTAGATGTACTTTCGATTGGGTTTGTATTCTGGCCCATTTAGTTTTCTACACTTCCTTTTTTAATTAGTGTTTTACTTCTGCTTGTACACTGTGGTGTTTGTTTACATTTTTAAAGGAAATTTCTTCCCAGTTATTGGGATTTACGCCTTTGGTTCTAGTTACCAACCCCTGGCCTATGGAAGGCGAGCTTGGGGTAGTCACGGCACGGGCCCTGAGGATGGGTCGTGGCAGTAGAGATATCTATAAAAACACCAAGTGGTGCACTCATTTCAACCCAAGTGTTTGACTCTTCTTCTCTTGGCTTATGTGGGAATATTCTTCTGGAAAATCTCGTAATACTTCCCTTGGTGGAATTCGACACTATAATGGGAATGGATTGGCTCTTATTATATAGAGAGAATATCAACTGTTGGGAAAAAGAAATATCTTTTCATATTCCTAACCATCCCAAGATCCTCTACAAATTCAAGGAAGAACATGAATTTCCTTTGAAAAACCCATAAATGGCCTGGTTGTTGAATCCCTATGAAGAAGCATACCTCTCCCAAATCGTTGAGTCAAAGGAAATTTCCAACCATGAGGAAATGCCCATCGTGAGGTAATACGACAATGTATTTCTCAAAGTGTTACTGAAAATTCCCTCGGATCATGAGGTAGTGTTCTTAATTGAACACATACCAGGAGCTACTCCTATCTCAATGTGCCCCTATAGGATGGATCCTATCGAATTAGAGGAGTTAAAGAAGCAGCTACGAGAGCATCTAGACAAAGGGTTCATATTCCCTAGTGCATCACCTTGGGGTGCACCAGTGCTCTTTTTGAAGAATAAGGATGGAACAATGCATCTTTGTATAAATTATCTGGAACTCAAGAAGATCACCATAAAGAAAAAGTATCCTCTTCAAAGGATTGATGACTTGTTTGATCAGTTAAGAGGAGCTCAATACTTCTCAAAGGTGGATCTTCGTTCTGGATATCGTCAGGTAAAGGTGAAGAAGGAAGATATTCAGAAGACTACCTTTCATACAAGGTATGGGAACTATGAGTTTTTGGTGATTCCCATTGGACTTACTAATGCCCCTCCAATCTTCATGGATTTGATGAATAGAGTCTTTAGACCTTACCTCGAAAAATATGTGGTTGTGTTTATCGATTATATTCTCATCTACTCCATGATCAAGGAGGAATATTATGAACATCTAAGACTTCTATTGGCGAAATTATGAAGGATATGTTATATGCCAAGTTCAACAGGTGTTACTTTTGTATGAATCAAGTCATGTTCTTGGGACATGTGATGACAAGTGTGCGAATTTCTCTAGATCCTTCAAAGACAAAGGCGATTGAGGAATGGCCAAAGCCCTCTAGTGTCACAAAAATCCATAGTTTTCTTGGATTATCTGGGTACTACCGAGGTTTTGTGAGAAACTTCTCACAGTTTTCATCCTCGCTAACTAAGTTAACAAAGAAAGGGGTAAAATATGTCTGGACGGAAGAATGTTAGGGAAGCTTCCCAGAGCTAAAGAGAAGGCCGATCACTGCACCTGTACTCACACTACTGAAAAGTGGAGAAAGTTTTTTGATATACATTGATTCTTCAAAGAAAGACTTGGGTTGTGTACTCTTGAAAAATGAAAATGAGATAGCCTATGCCTCACGACAGTTGAAGATCCATGAGCAGAACTACCCGACGCATGATCTAGAGCTGGTAGGTGTGGTTTTTGACCTAAAAATCTGGCGGCACTACATTTATTGCGAGAAGTGTGAAATATACACCGACCACAAGAGCCTAATGTATATATTCACACAAAAGGAGATCAACATGTGTCAAAGGAGATGGTTAGAGAAAATCAAGGATTATGATTTCTCTATTCACTATCACCTTGGAAAGGTGAACAAAGTAGTTGATGCTCTAAGTAGAAAAGAACCTGCTACTCTATCCATGTTGCGGATTAAGAAAGAACCTATCATCTTGGATATGAAAAGATTGGATTTGAAATCATAAGGGCATGGGATACATCCTACCTTTCCCAAATGATTGTGCAACCATCCATCCAGGAGAAGATTAAGGAAGTAAAAAAGGGATGATGTGGATACACAAAAGAGGGTGAATGCAGTAAAGGAAGGGATACTACAAGAGTTCCATATAGATGATGATGGTTTGATTAAGTATGGAATGCGGATTTTTGTGCCTTCAACACCCGTGATAAAGAAGGAGCTATTGGATAATGCAAATAACTCAACATTCTCTATCCATCATGGGAGTACCAAGATAAAATGTGATATCTGAGAACACTTCTTGTGGCATAACATGAAGAAATAGATTGCAGAATATATTTTAAGGTGCTTGTTATGTCAGCAAGTTAATGCTGAGTGAAAAAAGTCCAAGGGTATGATGTATCCATTTCCTATACCCATGTTTAAATGGGAAAATGTTACTATGGACGTTGTGACGGGTCTCCCAAAGACATCAAAGGGAAATAATGTGATATGGATTGTGGTTGACTGACTCACCAATACTGCCTATTTTATCGCTATTCGGGAAGATCTCTCGCTTGATCAACTTGAAAAGATATATGTGAAGGAAGTGGGGATATTGCACGGTGTTCCACTCTCAATTGCCTCTGACCGTGATCCAAGGTTCACATCTATGTTCTGGAGAAGCCTTCAACATGCTTTGAGTACTGAATTAAATTTCAACACGACCTATCACCCCCAAACTGATGGCCAGTCAGAAAGGACTATTCAGACACTTGAAGATATCATGAGAGCCTGCTCTCTTGAGTTAAAATGTGGTTGGGATCATCATATCGCATTGTTTGAGTTATCATAACAATAGCTTCCATTCGAGTATTCATATGGCTTCGTATGAAGCTTTGTATGGAAAGCGATGTAGAACTCCAACCTATTGGGATGAAGTTCTATATAGAAAAATACTTAGAACCGATCTGGTTCAAGAGATGACACAGAAGGTTCAAGTCATCTAGAAACACATCAAAGATGCTCAATGTCGGAAAAAGAGCTATGTTGACAACCGTAGAAGGGACTTGGAGTTCGACGTTGGAGATAAATTCTGCCTTCGAATATCTCCATGGAAGAGAGTCATGGGATTCGGGATGAAAGGGAAGCTAAGCCCAAGGTATATTGGACCCTTTGAGATCCTTGACCGCATAGGATCTGTGGATTATCGTCTTGAACTTCCACCACATATGGCTCAAGTTAATGATGTGTTTCATGTATCACTACTAAGGAAGTACATACCAGACCCCTCACATGTACTAAACTCATAGGTGGTCCAACTGGAAGATGATATCTCCTATGAGGAGCAGCCCGTAAAGATTCTGGATCAGAGTGATAAGGATCTATGCAACAAGACAACCCATCATGTCAAATCATTGTGGAGGAACCATATGTTTGAGGAAGCAACTTGGGAACCAGAAGAGGCAATGAGGGAGAAACACCCTCACCTGTTTGTGTAATGTGAAATTTCAGGGGCGAAATTTCTTAAGGGGGGAAGAATAAAACAACCCAAAGTTTTTTAATGGAAATTCCTTTCTTATATTTATGTCACCAAATAACATGAAAACACAACATAAAGAACTAATAAGTGATAAGTGACCTTTAAACATAAGTTTTTCACTCCTATGTTTTAAATTTTGAAAATCCAACATACACGGTTGTGTTCAAGATGATTTTTGGAGTCTAATGAAACAAAAATAATTTTTTGTGAATATTTACATACCCTTATAAATATTAACATACCCTTATAAATAGTAATATTACCCTTATGAATAGTAAATCATCCAACATAAGAGTAACATTACCTATGAATAATTGAATAAAATTTAGACATCTTAGAAAGTGACAATTTGAACTTAGTAAACGTTTTGGTATTTTGTAAGACATAATTAGTTAATTATAATTAAATAGTTAATTTAATAGAATATTTTTTTCACTAAAATGTATTCATAAATTATTTAATAAATATCTTATAGTTTTTAGATAATTTTATAAGACCCAATGTAATTTTTTAAAGCATTATGAAATCAGTTTTAATCTTAAAAACTGTTTTTTTATGTAAATTAATATTTTAATTAATAATATTTAAAAAATTATTTTTTAAAATTGGACTTGATTTTTTGGAATCTACACATCAAAAAATGGGTGGTTTGAATTTTTGTTATTTTTATGAGATACTTGAATTTTTTATGAATAGTGAAATATTGTAATTTACAAAATAAGCTAAATAATCTAATTTTAGGGTCATGTGTGATGTTCTGCTAATGTAATACCACTTGGTAAGGGATTAAATTATAAAATTACTATTATTGGTCATCCAATACTCACTATTCCTTGTTTTGTGGGGAATTAATAAACTAATGAATTTTTTATTAAGGAAACCACTCTCCCCTCCACTATAAATACCACCCTTCACTCCCTCATTTCCTCACACCTCTCAAGCTCAAAGACTTATCTAAACACTGACAAAAAATCTTATCTAGCCCCTCCCCCATATCTAAAAGCTTCTGGACTCACCAAAATACCAATACTAGCTTCTTTAAGGAGGATCTCAGGAGGAAGATTTAAGAGCTAATTTCTCTCCCTCTTCTCCTTTAATTTCCATTCAAGTTCAAGTTCATTTATTGATCTCTCTCCACCTATCTTCATCCAAATGATATTTTAACTCCATTATTATACATATAATTTAATTTCATGATTCTAGTTGTATATTATATCATCCTACCCTTTTTCCTCTTCCATTTATTTTATTAAAGAGAACGTTGTTCGTGAAGTGTTAATTTTTCACCTTCAAGAACAACATGCTTTATTCTTCCATATATACCTTCCGATATGGTAATTAAACCATTATTATTGTTGAACCAGAATATTTTATATGTATTATCTTCTATTTAATGTTCTGGAACTAACTTATGACCATATTTCTAGTGATAAAATAAAACAAGTTCATTATGATCGAAAAATCACTCAAATTAACCCAAATTATCATCATTTAATGATTCACCCACAAGGATCTAATATAATACATTATAAAATCATTCATGCTCCTGTAATATAACTAATAACATTTAATATAATTTCTATATTTTGACCCATGTCCTAACCAATCTTCAATTTAAGAATACAAGTGGACCACTCAAGAAAACCCTAAAAACAAACATTACCAAATAATGTTTTTAAACGCTATAACTCATCCAAAGGTATATAAATTCACTTAATGAAACCATGATGAACCATATTAATATACATAAGGTTAATGATTTCTAATTAATGAATATAATGTCATTATACCAGACATTAATGATAGAGACGAATTCGGGTACAAGGTAAGGGGATATTCTCGAACCTAACTTTTATCCTTCTATTCTACCTCTTTCACACCATTTTTGATATGTTCACTCCTTAAAGATAATTTGTTAATCATTGTCTGTTTTGGGATAAACATGTTTTATAATGATTTTTATGTCAATCCAAATGTTTTCTGAAATAACTGTTCTCTTAAGAACTCAACTTTTACCTCTCATTCAAGGTTGATGGTTCTTGTTTCTAGTATGTTGTTCCCTCTGTCTTTTGGGAACCCAAAGTTTATGAATGTTTGTTATGAGATGAAAACCATTCATTTTCATGGGTTAGTTATGTTCATTTATTTTATTTGTGGCATGCATGGTAAATGATAATGTTGTGATGTGACGGGTTCTCCTGGAATTATATAGGGCAATACAAATGTTTAAATGTGATGGGTGCGCCCGAAATTATATAGAGCTCCAATGAATTGGGTAATGTGATGAATCTCATGAGTAAATTTGAAATGATGTGTGAACAAGATTCTATCTTGTTTCACAAGTATGTGTGGTAGTTAACCACTAAGACATGATGTTTCATTTTTATGCATTTCCACATTTGAAGTCATTTATTTATGCTCCTCTCATGTTCATGATATTTTCCCTATGTTATGATTATGATCACCCCATGATATATTGTTCTTATCTATACTATTACTATGCTTCTATCTCACCCCTTTTGATGTATATCCTCAGGTGGCTCAATGTACTAAGGAGAGGACAAGTGCCAATAAGAATCTATAGAAGAAGAAATTAAATAAATGTTTATGCTTGATGTTGTATTTGTTATGTTTGGTCCTAGTTTTCCCAAGACACTAAACCGTTGGATCCTCTATGTGTAATAATATTATGTTGTTTATCGTTGAAATGATGTAATAGTAATGTATAAAAAAGCCGGGTCGCTATAAAAATGATGATGATTTTTTTAAAAAACAAGGTAACAAAAAAAACTATATGTTTCTAGAGAATTAATAATTTATAGATAATTGGAGGGAAAGAGAGTATAAGAAAAGAAAGTAATTAAAAAGGAAATGTAAGAAAATGGAAGTGAATTGTTACCTCTTGATCTCTTCTCCTTGAGATCCCATTTATTTCATTTCGGTTTTTCCCTTTTTGTAAGACTAGAATGTCTTGGACGTGGGGTAGAGCCTTGGTGAGTGGATTAGGTAGAACATATAAAATGATCATGGATTGAGACATGTTAGAGGAAGAGGGTAATGAGGGTGGTATTTATTGTGGAGGAGAGGATATATTTTAAACTATTTTAATCATTATTTTAATATTTTTTCTCATGAATATTAATATCCATGATTCATGTTTTTTTCACATGGATGGGAGCGATTCGCTGGCAATTACACTTCTCCATCGTCGCTCACAAACCATTTTTCCTTTCATTGAATCAGTCTCATTTTTTCATGGCCAGTTTTGATCTACAATGGGAATTTTCTCTTGAGGGGAAGAACCCTACATCGAAATATTCTCAAACTCTTGGCACAATCTCATGCAAACAAGAGGTAATGGATCGACCAAATGTGATAACCTTTCATGATGCACTCAAAAGCTTAGAGTTAAGTATTGTGATGGAGGCAAAACCTACGCTCTTAAAAAAACTTTAGGACTATTGTTTCCTTGTTGAAGCTAACGTAGATGTTATATGTTAAAGATCTCAAAAGCGGATGTATTTGGTCCTCAGCCGAACTTCATATAGCAAAGGTGATCATCCATGACCCTTAACTAAGATTAAATCAAGGATTTCAAAATCCTAGGGTTTATTGAATGGTAATATGGTGCCATTATGTAAAGGCTACTATCATAATATTTTCAACTCACAGGAGGAACTTGATCAGGTTTGGAGAACTAGTAATTTACAACTCTGTCCTTGTTTTCTTAGGCTCTCACATTGGGATGTTTCCTTTAATCCACACAAACATAGGAACTCAATGGCATAGATCTGGGTAAGATTACATGGCCTAAATTGGTATATTTGCAATCCCAATATCATTAGTGATATTTTTTCATGTATTGGATTACCTATAAAAATTGATCATAGAACCTTAAATGTAGAATTATGACTCTTTTCTAGGGTCATGGTTGATGTTAATCTTTCTTTATAATTGTCTAATGTTATCATCTTTAGTTATTCTAATTAAAAAACTCAAATAAAGGTGAAATATGAGAAAAAACCTTTTTTCTACGAGGTCTCTAAAATCATAAGGCATAACCACTCTAATTGTAGGGTGGTTAGGAAACAAGTGGCCTCTCTACTTATTAATTAATGGAAGAAATTTAGATATAATAAGAAAGGTAAATCAATGGTTTTTGACTTACCCATGACCTCTGGTAAGAAAAATTAAGTCTGGGTTAAAAATTCAAATGTTTTCCCCCTTAAAAGGTAAATTTTGGGGAGAAATAGTGGAGGATGAAGAATTCATACTTATAGAAAATGTCATGGTTACAGGAATAAAGGAAAAGGTCCTAGAAATTCTTCATGGTCACCATTGAATTGACATTAGTGAGGACATAATCAATCTATCTCCTGTACATTAATTGAAATCTAATGATTCTATATTATATAAACCAGAAAAGAATAATGTAGCTTGTAGGGATAAGGATTATATTGATCCCACTAAACCTAATGATGGGAAAATGGAGAATAGCTCTTCCAGGGATATGATATTGTAACAAAAGAGTATTCTAACGGAGAATACCCCTACAACTCTTGATGACCCGATGGTGAATGCATTGGAAAAAATGAGTAGGTTTTCCCCTTTCACTCTTTCTGGATCATCTATTCATGAAACCTTCTCTTCTGACGGTGTAGATTTGGTTGTATCCTAAGGTAACATGAACAAGAATACAAACAGGGGTAACTATTCTATCTATATTCTTGATAACTCTAAATTCTCATCTTTTTCTACTTCTTTACAATAATCTATTCATAAAACTGCTTCCATTTCACTAGAAAATAGTTCTGTTTTCAATTTCAATTATTCTAATTACACACGATGCACTGTATCTAAAGATGTTAGGCATGAAACAAGTAATAATGCCGATCCTAGCCCTGTGTAATATTATGATATCTTGGAACTACGTTCTATCACATAAGGAACAACTATTAGAGATGTCTATGTTTCTTTGTCATCTACTTATAACTTGGTTTCTACTCAGCAAACCAACCCATAATTACCAAAATTTAGGTGAAACAGCAATATTAACTCATCTGAGCCTTCATAGAATATACCTACACTATCTCCATCACCTAGTAATCCTTCTACTCCTATGCGAAATATAGTTAGTGATGTGGACAACATTTTTTCTCCTAGCCCTATTTCTAGTCTTTATGAAAAGAACACAAACCAAACTCTTCTCAATATTTTAGAATATCAGAGAGAAAGAAAGGTTTGGGAAAATCAAAAAAGGGGGTTCTAACCCTAAACATAATTCCTAAAGAATCTACTCATTTGGAATTGTCAGAGTATTTCAAACTCTAACAATTTGATTGTTCATAAGTGGTTTTTGACGATACACAATACAATACATTTTTCTATTTTGAAGCCTAAAATCAATTTCAATTCATAATTTAGGAACCTATTCTTTATTAGCTAAATTTTTTTAGGTGCATGTAATCATGGTCTTGCAGTGGATTCTCTATGGGGTTTTTATCACTCATCTGTTCTGAATGTTAATATTATCAAAAATACCAATCAACTGTTTACTTGCATTTTTTTTGGGAAGGTCAACACATATTTTGGACGATGATATATGCTAAGAATAGATACCAATAATGAATAATAATTTGGAAATATCTTTTTGTGTTGGAAAATAACATTCAAGACCCTTGGGTTGTGATGGAGGAATTCAATGTTATTCTTACTTCCATTGAAAAAATTGGTCCCTCTCACTCATGTATATCTTCTAGAGAGTTTAGAACATCCATTGAAGACTGCAATCAAGTTGAATATAAACTCACTGGTGCTAAATACACTTGGTATTGAAGACATTATAACAATATTTTACCTAGTAAACTAGATAGGTTTTTTGTTAATATGGATGCTCTTGATAAATGAGACACCATCTCTAGCATCACCCTTCCTAGGATGAAATCAAACCATCACCCCATTCTGGTCAATATTCTCATTAAAAACCTTAAACCCATTCTCCCCTTTAGATTTAACAATGCATGCCCTACGGAACCAGATTGTGCTTCCTTAGTCAAAAAATTCATGGGAATCTATGAATCATCAGAATGATACATTTGAATATACATTCAAGATTAAAATTATAAATAATGCTCTTAATGGATTGTGTAGATATAAAATTAAGCAGATTGACATGGACATATATTCTCTGGAAAAATGGGCTGGGTCAATTGAAAATTCATAATACCACATCTCATTTTACCCATGATCCTCAGCTGAAATAAACATGTCGTTGAAACTCAGTTATCTTCTTACTTTTAAGGACAACATGCACAATAAAATTTTCGAAACAATATTTCTCTCTGATGGAGACAGAAAAACTAAATTCAATAATTATTTTTAGAGAGTTAGGAAAGTCATCCGACCTCTTACAAACCTCTCGTATGATGATAAACTTAATGACTTAGTGGATGCCTTCTCAAATCATGATGTATCTTACTTCCATAAAATTTTTAATGGTCCAAATGTTAATAAGGACCTTAGACCTGTTATCATCATGATTATCGTAGATGAGGTTGACAATGATTTTCTTTTAAGCACCCCATTGATCATTAAATAAAAGATACAGTTTCCAGTCTTAAGGTATATAGTGCCCCGGGTCCTGATGACTTTAATAATAGGGTTTTCAACATCAATGGGAATTCATTCATTTGGATGTGTGCAAGTTCATTAGATCCTTCTTTTCCAATAGTGTTCATCCTCATGGGATAAAATGCGCAATTCCTTACTTCAATCCCCAAAGTGGATAATGCTTCTGGGATACATCAATTTCGGTCTATTTCTCTGATAAATACGCTCTACAAAATCATATCTAAGATTATTTTTAAAAGAATCACCCCTATATGCAATACAATTGTTTCTTGAACCAATTTGGATTTATTAAAGGAAGGGAATATTCAAGATTGCATTTTCCTTGCATTTGAATTCACTAACAACATAAACAAAACATTATGGGGTGGGAATGTTGATATTAATCTTGATATTAGAAAATCCTTTGATTCTATGGATTAGAGATTTATCTTCAATGATCTGAAAAGCATTATATTTCATGATATATTTTTTAGGACAATAAAAAACCATGTTTAAATCTGCCTCTATTTTTCTTTTGATTAATGGATCTCCCAAGGGCCACTTCAAATTCATCAAAGGAGTTAGACAGGGAGATCCCCTCTTGGCCATCCACTTTTTCTTACTGATGATTTCCTCAGTGGACTACAAACTCAACATTTCAATCAAAATAAACTTAAACAGATTCTAGATTTTAGGAATCTCAATGTCCCTACTCATCTTCTATTTGTTGATGAAATCATCCTTTTTCTGCAAGGTGAAAAAAAAGAATATTCAAGTGCCTAGAAATTCTCTGGCTCATTTTTAGGATGTATCCGGTCAAGATATTTCATGGAAAAAGCCTCATAATTTATTTGGGAAAAAAATTATCTCCATAAAGAAAAGGTTTTATTACCAGCAATCATGGAATTAAAGAAAGTCGCTTCCCCTTCACTTATCTGGGGATTCCTATTTTTTGGGGAAGAACCAAATACAACTATTTTATCAACACTGTTGAATAAATTATAAATCAACATTCTACTTGGAAAGGTAAATCCCTCTATACAGCTAGTAGAATCTATTTTTTTAAATCGACCATTGTCTTAAAAATGTTCTATTATCTTATGATATATAAGTAGCATGTTGGTAGCTTTAAAAAAATTAACACCTATATTAAAAACATCATCTGGATGATATGCATCCTAGAATGATATCTTTTCACCATCCCTTGGAATAACTGTTGTAATCCTTTGGATAAGGATGGTATTGGCATTAAAAACATAAAGCATATTAAGTATGCTCTCCAGGATAGACTTACATGGAGATTAATTAATAACAACTCTAATTCTATTGACTTCCTAAAATACATATTTTTAAGTAATCATAAGAAAGGGATCTTAAATTATATTACTACATCGATCTGGCCCTCCATTAGGGATACATTCTATAACATTATGAAAATTCTAGATGGATGTTTAAAGCTGACTCAAACATGAATTTCTAGCTTGATAATTGGACTGGTACTCCATTAATTTCTATGTTACCTCCTAATTCTCGTCATGATAATACTAACTATACTATTAAAGATGTTTTAAATTCTTACAGGAATGATCTCTCTGATAACATTGCACATATCATTGATAACTACACTCATTCTAGTTATAATGAATTTCTTGTCTGGGAGCCGACCTCTAATGGAATTCTAGACACAAAAAATTTCAACAATAACAATTTCTTCAAAACTGAATCTAACATTAACTGGCTGAATTTTTTTAACAATCATTAGATTAATCCTTCATGAATTACCCTTATTTGGCGTATTGCACAAAAAAGATTACCCATTGAGGTTTTCCTTCAATCCATTAGTTTTTATCTCTGTTCTAAATGTTACCTATGCAACCAGCATAGAGGAAGATACTAACCATCTACTTTTGACATGTACTACTAAATATAATCTTAGGGTTTTATATTTTTTACATCATTGACTGCAGATGGTTTGTCCCCGACTCGATCGGTTCTCATATAAATAAATGTGTTGAACATGAGGCCCCTCAACAAATTAAATATTTTTTTCTTTCTGCTATTTCTATGCTCCTGAACATAATCTGGTATGATAGAAATGATATTCATCACAGTAAATGCTCATTAAATATTAGTGCAGGTAAATCAATGATTCTCATTGTGGTGGGAGAGGTAAATTTCATTCAAAATGCACACTGAAACAAAAATGTTGGTGATTTCGATATTCTGCGTAAACTGTAGATTGATGTCTAATATCAGCTACCAAATCATACCATTGAAGTGTTATGGAAAATTTCATTGTGAGGATGGATCATGGTGAATGCTGATGGCACCTCAAAGGGTAACCCAAGACCTACAGGCTGTGGTGAATTATTTAGAGACTCTTCTTGAAAATTCCATGATTTCATCTATATTGGATGTGGTATGGATTTGTCATTGGAAGCTAAAATGATGGGTGTTATTCATGTTGTCAACTTTTCCCTTCAAAAATGTTGGAGGAATCTCTGGATCGAAAGTGATTCAACTACCATTGTCCAGGAAATCTGGAATGTTGTAGATCATCTGGCATAGCCTCTTACCCCTCGGTGGACGATGTGTATTGATTCACTTCTGGGGATCAATTACATTTCCACTCACATATTTCGAGAAGTGAATGATGTTGCTGATGCTCTTTCCAAAAAAGGTGTTCACCAGGATTTGACTTGGTAGAATACACTTCAACCTGATTTATTTCATCTTTATGAAAAATATTGTAAAAAAATCCCTTCATTTCGACTTTTGTAACATAGCATTATTTTATATTAAATAAAATGTGCTTTGGTCTTTGACCAAGGTACTACCTTCTATAAAAAATATCCATGATTCATGTTACCCCAAATAGAAATAATTTCGTTTTATTTCTAACCATTTGAGCTTACATCAACCTTGAATCACCTATAATGTAGTAAAACCAGTATTTACATTTATCTTAATTTACTATTAATAAAAAATTCATGAATTTAAAAAAAAAATCAAAATATTCACCCTAACGATTTTAAATATGTAAAATTCAAAAATCAACACAACTTTTCTGAATATAATTTGCTAAATATTCTTAATTTAAATTTTAAATATAATCATAATTTATTCAAAAAAACATATTTAAATCTACAACCCATTTTTTAACACTTTGAAAAATTAATCATCATCTCATTATCTTATGACCTTAATAATATAACCTAATAATATTATTTATTATTCAAATGGGTCATATTACTATTCATATTACTATTCATAAGGGTATGATACTATTCACGAGAAAAACAAGTTGGTTCTATCAGACTCCAAATAACGTATTGGTCCTAACCATAGATGACCACCTTTTGAAATTCAAATCATAGAAGTAGAAATATTATGATAAAAGGATCATGGTAACTATCTACCTAAAAAAATATTCATTCATTTCAATTTATTTTTAATATCATGGGGTGTTACATTTTTTCTACCTTATAGATATTGCGTCATCGTAATTTTATTTACTTATTCATTTTCTTATTAATCAAGAGATGGTACCTTTCCCTCACATAATTTTCAGACTCTCATGTTGGTTCTTTAACCATGTGGTTTATGTAAAAACCATTACCTAGTGGATTACCTCATTTGTCAATAATTATTCCCTTTGATCAAGAATATGAAGTGGTTTCTCTTCATAAGGAAGGTTATCCTCCAACTGAACTACTTATGGACTCAAGACATGATATGAATATGGAACATAATTTCTCAATGTCAAAACATTAAAAAAATTATGTACCTGAGATGAACTCAGAAGAAACACAACAAGGTATGAGACTGGTCCAATATTCTATAGGATTTCATAATGTCTGATGAATGGTGAATGTAGCTTTCATTTCTAACCAAATTGCATAACACTTATTAATGGTGAGATTATAAGAAACAAATGATCAACTACCAAAAAAAGTGTTTACTCTTGTTGTCTTCATATAATTTCTAACTACTCTAAGCTATACTCATGTGTTTCTGGATCATCTTCACTTTCGTAGCCACTCCCTCTACGAATTCTGGTCCCACCAACTCCCTTTCCATGACATTATCCCAAAAAGATGGAGTTCAAAACCTCTTCCCATATAATCACATAAAATCATCCATCAATATAATACAATGTAAACTATTATAATAAAAAAACTCAACTAAATAATGATTTTGATCCTATCATCCATATTAGTCCATTGAACATGCTTGATGCATATCCTCCATTGTCTGTATCGTTCATTCAGATTTCCAATCTGAATGAGGATGAAAAGATATATTGAAAATTAATTATTTTCCCAACGACTTCTAAAGTCCCTTCCAAAAGTTTAATGTGATCCTAGGATCCTGGTCAAGTATAATGGAATGAGGCCCTCCATGTAACATTAAAATCTCATTGATGTACAATCGAGAAAACTAATCCAAAGAAATTATTTCTTGAATAGGGAGAAAATGTGTAGATTTATTCAGTCGATCAACAATAAAATATATTTAATTGTTACCTTGATAAGTATTTAGTTGTCCCAAAATGAAGTATATTGATATATTCTCCCATTTCCACTATGGAACTGGAAATGGTTGATGAATCCCCTTTGGTAATATCTTTACTTCTTTAACCTTTGGACATGTCAAACATTTCCTTGTAAAATCAGAAATATCCCTTTTCATTCCATCCAACTAGTAATACTCCGGATGGTCTTTGTACATATTAGTATTTCCAAGATGAACTAAAAAAAGAGAACTATGAGATTCAAATGACAAGTCATTCTTCAACTGGGAATAACAAGGAACACACAATTATTTATCAAATCATAAAACACAAACATTATCGAGGTAAAATTCTAGAAACTTACCCATTTGAACTAATTCTACCTTTTTCTGTAGCTCATGGTCTTCCTTATATGCTTTCTTAATTCTGTATAATAATAATAACTAAACTAAAACATGAAAGAAAAAAAGGGGTATTTCACGCACCAGAAACATTAAAGAAAAAATTCGTCAAATCAATAATCAAGGGATCTGGTTAAAAATGAAACATGATTAATGATGCATTAGGTTTTCAAATAAAGGCATTTGCCACATTTTTTTTGCTTTTCCAGGATAGTAATTGATCATATAATAAAAATCCACTATTAGTTCACGCCATGTTCTCTACCTGATATTTAATTCCTTCTATGTAAATATATATACATCAGCATTTTATGGTGAGAATATATTTTATATTTCATTCCATATAAATTATGCCTCTTAATTTTCAAATCAAATACCACATCTACCAAATCCAAGTCTCGTGTCGGATAATATCACTCAAGAAGTTTTAGTTGTATTCAAGAATAATAAATTATGTGATCATTCTACAGAAAAACACAACAATTTCCCTTCATATATGTATCAATATAGATGACATAGTTACCATTTTGGGTAGGCAAGGCCAAAATAGAAGATTTCGCCTATTTATTCTAGAATTCCTTAAAAAAACATCACAATCTTCTGTCCAAAATTTTTTTATACCCCTTTCATGTTATATATGTTAGCAGGCTGGATAACCATCCAACGGTTTTAATAAACTATTAGTAATAACCTTCTAATCTATGAAAACTATGAATCTTTACAACATTTGTAGGTATTTTCCATTCATCAACCACTTTTTTTAGCAGGATGACCAATTATTCCATCCTTATTTAAAATGTGACCAAGAAAATAAATCTTTTGTTACCAAAAATCATACTTTCTAATTTTTCCATAACTTTTTATCTTTAATGGTTTTAAGAACAAAATGTAGATGTTTTTCATGATCATATTTACTTTTATAAAAAGTCATAATGTCATCAATAAACACAAACACAAAAATATCCAAGAACTCATGAAATATAATATTCATAAGATCCATTAATACAGAAGGTTCATTAGTTGACTCAAAAAAATAACAACATATTCATAATTCCTATATCCAGTATGAAAATTTGTTTTCTGGATGTCATCCTCCATCACCTTCAGCTGATGGTATCTTGATCTCAAAGTCAATCTTGTAAAATAAATGAGTTGCCTCAATATGGTCTAACATGTCATCAATATGAGGCAAATGATAATTGTTTTTAATAGGTATGTTATTCAAGGCTCTATAATCAATGAAAAGTATAATGGAACCAACTTTCTTTTTAATGAAAAAGCAGGATTACCCCAAGGTGATTTTATATAATGAATGAATCCTTTATCAAGAAACTCATGAAAATGAATTTTATAGTCAATAAGTTCCATTTTGTCCATTCGATATGGGGGTTTTCAAATTGGCTTTGCATCATGAACTATGTCAATTATTAATTTGACTTCCTAATTAGGTATAACACCGAGTTACTGATTAAGAAACACATCATGATATTCATTTACCCTTGCCACTTCATTAATATGAAAAGTTCATTTATATTAAAATAATAGAAATATAACATTTCATTCATTCTTTCAATAGTTTATCAGCTTCCTGATATGTTATCAATTTTATGGGTTCATTCATGTCTAAAACTGAAACACTTTTTGAAAAAAAAACGTATTTAGCTCTATATTCAATCTTATCATGAAAAATAGAAATCCAATCTATTCCCAAAAGGGAATTAATGTCTACTAAGGGAAAAATAAAGTTTTTTTAATGTAAAATCATTCAATATATTACAATAGAAATATTATTACAATTCCTCATTTCTATAATATTTTCCCTGGTGTTTTAACAATAAGTTCCAATCTCATTTATTAAGGAGGTATTTCCAATTTACTAGAAAATTCATCAGAAATAACAGAATGTGTAGACCCAGTATATTAAAAAACAATAGAAAAATATATGTAAATAATCAGTGGACCGAATAAAACTTCATTATATGGACCGAATATTTCTAAAATAGTCACAAAGGATCTAACTACACCTTTAGGCTTATAGTCTGTATTCTTTTCATCACTCAGATCTCTCTTTGGGAAATCATTTTTATAATGAACCATCTTACCACATTTAAAACACTTTTCAGTTTCCTTGTCAGTATTAGTCTTAGGATCTCATTCACTTCAATCTCAATACTTATGTTCAAAAATTACACATCAGAAACACATCCTCATTATTTTAAGGTATACCCCATGTTACATCTTTCCCCAATTTCCACAAACTAGAAAAAATAATTTATTTCCAGTATATTTCTTTGATTGATTATTAACCATCTCTTGACATCTGGACCTCTTATTCTCCTTATTCTTAAGGTGTATGTGATCATCAGAAGGCACCATCTCTATACTCTCAGCACACCAGAATAGTTTCTCCTATCTTTTGAATTCACAGGAGGCCAATGCCCACCGATACCTTGTCTTAAATCCTGATTAAAATTGGTTGATTTTTATATCAAGATCCAAAATAATATTTTGAGAATATATAACCAATTAGGTGATGTTTTCCCCAAACACAACTACTAAATATCCCTTATATTAATTCAATTCAAGGAATTTATTTTCCATCCTAAGTCGCACAACCCTATGAAAATATTATTCAAGGATAATACTTTTCAATTCATCCCACTCTAATGAATAAATATCATTTATATCCATAATATTTGTTACCATTGAACACTACTAATAATCTTTACCTTCAATATATTAATTGGAAGGACATAACATATTATTATCTAAAACATACCATTACATTGAATAACTTTTCAAGGACATTAGTCCACCCTTCATCCACTACCGTGCCAGATGAACCCCCGAAATCATGAGGCTATTGCGTCATAAAATGTTCCACAATTATCATGTTCCATTATGGGATCTCTGGTTATTCACTCCATGGTTTCCACCATCATTTATTTCCTATGATAGCTAGTCCATTTCTTTCATAAACTAATCGGTTCAAATCCCTCCAACTCCATGCTACATATTCATAATGATATTGTTTTTTTGGTGCCTCCCCACTTTAGATTCCGTGTTTCTTCTCAAGAAATCCATTATGAACAAACATATCATAGTCAATTCAATATGGAAATCATTAAATTCAATATAAATTCAAATTATCTACAGTGTAAAATAATTTATTTTATTTTATTAACATCATTTTAACCCAAATGTTTTCTAAACAATCCTATGATATCACCTATAAGGACTCGACCTCATTACATTACATAATCATGATTTTTTGTCAAGAACACACTTCCATTCATATTGAGGATCTATTAATGTTTATAGATTTATAGAATTGTGATATAACACATTCATATCATTCCACATTCATATAGAGCCAATACTAATAAAGTGTCTATTTCTTCTAAAATATAAAACATTTCAAATAAAATAAGTTTTAATTTTAAAATATTCATAGCCTTTTACATGAGATGCTTATTTGTCTTACAAATCCTCAAAAACTATGAGAGTCATTTAAAAACATAGGATGAGCACAAAAATTTCATTACTGGATGAAAAAAAAGAAATAAAACATTATCCCATGAATACTTGTATCCTATGGAATCATTTTAAAAAAGACATACTTTTCACACATAAAAACATACTTTTTGAAAAAATTTATTTCCATGATATTTTCAAAAAATATATATAACATAAATATAACCATAAATGTATATTGGAGAATTAATTACTGATATTTTAACCCTCATGGATACATTATTATTTGAATCCATCATGTCTACCTTACATTGTAACCCTCACAGCTACCTTATCGTGTAACCATTACAGCTAAACATGGAGTAACCATATGAAAAACCTCAGAAATACCCATACGAAATGCATTGGAGTGAAATATATATTCCATAATTCACCATAAAAAATTCACAAGAACCATAAAATAATCATAAAACAATAATAATTTCATAAAAACATTTCTTTTTAATTTTGTAAAATTGAATTTTAAAAGTGGATTTTAAAAATGGTCACTTACAAATGACTTATAATTAATATGGGAATTAATATAACGAAATAAATATTTATGCAAATAAAAATAAAAATAATGAAATATGATATAAACAATAATTCATCACATAAATGATCTTAAATCCCTAAAATTAAGGATGTATAAGGATAACCCAATTAATATAAATTGGGATAAGAATTTCCTTTCCTCGGGTTTGTATTACTTCATTCATGTTGTAAAACTCTTTAATAATGAACAAAATAGTTTTATTAATATCGTAAAAAAACACATTCCTTTTTATAATACCTTATATGATCATTTAATTACATTATTTCACCATTTAATTGTTATTATTTTGTTTATTTAATTGTTTTTTGTATACGATTTCCATGCTAGGTTTGTATTTTATTTTCTTATCATATAGACATGAGATTCTAGAAGTGGAATAAAATGGTGTTCATATGTTCCCATAAAATATAATGATTCCATAAATCATTTTTTAATCAGATATGATGATGTATCATTAGATAAAACATTGATGATATTTGTTTAGATCATTTTTGGCGGTTACAAGAAAATAATTAAGTTGTTTAATTATATAATTCAATATAATACATAAAAGTTCATTACGTTACATAAAATATGTTACACCATAATTTTTTTTTTCAACCATTAATAGGGTTTTAAGATCATATATTTATGATTTAATGGAAATTTCAAACACAACGTCCACAATTTAGGTAAATCGGCACATCAGAGACCGTGTTTTTATTGTTAGAATAAGCGGGATAGGAGAGGAAGAGAGATGTTGGATTTTTTACACGAACGTAACAACATAGAGATTATATATGATTCATTAGATTTCATACCTCCTGGATATGTGGATGGAAATAGCGTATATGGAAATAAAGAATTGAAAATAAAACACATGAAAAAAGGAAGATGATTCTTACCTCTTGATCTCTTCTACTTGAGATCCTCCTTAAGGCCTTTGGTTTTGGACATTTGATGAGACCAGAAGGTATTGGAATTTCAGAAGATCCCTGGGGAGGAGATTTTGTAGAACATAGGAAATTCTCAAGGCTGGAGTGGTGATATAGGAAGAGGGAAATGAGAGTGGTATTTATAGTGGAGGAGAGGAGAGATTTTACATTATTTTAATCATTATTTTAATATGTTTGATCAAGATTATGAATAGTATTGATTCATGTGACCCAAAATAGCATTAATTTCTTATGTGTTCGAACTTATTGGGATTAAATAATCCTTGAATCTCTTATGATGCAGTAAAATAAGTATATATCATTTATCGTAAGTTCCTATTCATCAAAATTTTCAAAACTTCAGAAAAATCCATAAAATTCACCCTAACCAGTTATCAATATGTATAATTCAAAAATTAAATCCATTTTTTGAAAACAAATTACTAATTTTTATTAATTTATATTTAAATAAAATCATAATTTATTCAAAAATAATAATTTAACATCCATAACTCATTTTTTAACACCTTGAAAAATGACTCTACATTGAATTATGTTATAACTTTAAGAAAAGAAAATAATAGTATTTTTTACTATTCATATGGGTCATATTAATATTCATGTATCTATTCATATTGGTATGTTACTATTCTCCAAAAATCAAGTTGGTTCTACCAGACTCTAAATAAGTTTCTGATCACAACAGTATATGATCATTTTTTGAAATTCAAATCATAGAAGAAGCAAAATTTTTTTATTGGATAGTTTTAACTATCTATATAAAACAAAATTTAATGCATTTTAATTTATTTTTAAAACCATGGGATATTACATTTTCTTTCTCCATCTAAAACAAACTAATATTTCTATTCAATATTTATCAATAATATTCTAAAAAACATTTAGAGTATATACATCATTCAATAAAAATTTCTAAAATCTAATAACATGATGATGGTGGAATAATTGTTGGGAACAACATTAAAAGTAGACATAAGATGATGTAATTAATACTCATATCTCTCAATATGAAATATATTCTTTTAACTCCTATGTTCCCTTTATCTAATCATGCAACAATACATGTTTCTCAAAAATGGAAAAAATGGGAGAATGAATATTTTTTTATCTGGGACATGTAATCAATTAAATGTTTTATAATATCATAAATTCATATCAATAACATAATAATGAATAAAGGGATGTGGGGTGGTTCGGGAAAAAATTACATCAATGTGGTTTTAATGAGAAAAAAATCATATAATGAAAATATATTTCATACAATATGTTATATATTATGTCCATACAGTGGTTTTATTAAATGTAATTAATTTTATTAAATTTATGGAGAATAAATATTGATTTTCATGAGGCTATTTTGGGAAAATCCATCATTGGTTAACTCCCTTATTTTTGTGTGAATATTAAAATATCCGAAATACAAACGTAGATATTTCCATCAATAAGATAAATAACTATTTATAAATTTAATAATAATTTAAAACAAATGAGGAGGTATATGAACTAATGGAAAATTCATCAATGATCTCTGTAGTATACATAGTTTTCCCATTAATGATAAAAAATGTAACGAAAAAATATCAAATCCACCCTTTAAAATGATATTAAAAAAATCAATAAAAAGAATTGGGTATTCTAAATAAGTGGAATGCAGAGATACTTTAAATGATCTTACCATCAATATTAGAATAACGATTCCTCGAAAACCACTTCGGATTAATTTTCATACATGATGTTTAAATAAAATGTGATGAAGGATAAATTATCTTTTTGAATACGTTAATGTCAAATATGACTTGTGTGAAACAATAAATTACTAATAATGAAGATGAAATATATCGATGATGGGAAATTTATATACATGGAGAAATAAAAAAGTTTTAATGTATAAGTAAAGGGTATGTTCAATCTTAAGATTACCTATGAAAATATTTTTATATTGATTGATGTCTTGTAAGTACCAAAATTGTATAGGAACATGGTTTCAAGTAGCTTATTGAATAAACATGGTTCTAAGCATGTATTTGATTTAGAGAGTTATTTTAGACCCATTGGTGGGATTATTATTGAAAATAATAATCTATATGATAGTTTTTTTGAATAAATTATTGTTGCGTTATATACATATTTTAGGGATAATATTAGTTTATTGAATTATCATTTAAATCTCATAAATTATAAGTAAATTCTTGAAATGTGGATAAAGAAATTATTACGGGCATAGATAAAAAATTTTATTAGTTTACATGTGTAAAAACCAAAATAATTAAGAAACTATTTCATATTGTTCAAAGAATAAGTAAATTGTTAGAATTAATACTTTGTGATGTATTTGATTTTCCTGATACACGCTCCTAGGAATTAATATATGGATGTTATATATTTTTACTTTCCCATCATTAACATAACGATGATAAAGATAAAAATAAATTTATTATTTATAAAAATGATGTTGAAATATATGAAAAATTATAATGAAATTACCTAGATCTTATAGAGAAGGATAATATTATAGTCTATTATTTATTGAATACTAATGGCTCATAAATAATTTTATAGCTCCAAATACACCAAAAACAATTCCCAGTAATGATAAGGAACATATCATTAATTTAAATGGTCATTTACATTATGGTTATCTCTATTCACTCATAGAGTTTTTAGGGAGATGTATTATTAACTATATTTTACAGGTTATTTATTTTTTTTCTCAAAATGGAAGTAAATAAATCCACATAATTATAGAACCCTTAGAAAACAAATATAAATTATTAATTATTTTTTGGTCGTTATTAAATTATAATAGTGTCGACACGTAATAGTTTAAATTACATAAATGAGACTGTGATTGTATATTTCTAGGAGATATATATAATTCTATATCTTATTATTCCATTATAGAAGAATCTAATGATTAAATAATTGATAACATATTTACAGAATTGAGTAATTGAATCATTGATGAATAATGGTTTACTACTTTTACTAATCATGTACAAATTGAAAAATCTAGCCCACCTAAATTAATATGTTAAAAAAATATGGGGATGTATGTTTGTAAAATTAAACAAAAACGGATTCCCAAAACATATGTATCTTATTTTAATATGTACAATTTTATATCTAGGTATAGTATCAAATATAGTTTTTTGTATGCTTTAACATATTTTATACTATTATATTTGTTATAATTATCATTAAATATACTAATTGATTTAATAAAGGGATATTTAATACATAATATGTTATAAAATTTATTATAATTTGTTTTATATTAAATTTATAATAATATATTTTACTTCTATTATTTTGTAAAAATATTGTGGCATGATAGGAAATAATTTTGTGAATTATTTATCAAAAATGAAATAACTTTTTGTTTAGGATCTATATATATAAGATTTAAAAAAATATAAATGATAATAATTAATGAATTATTTTAAGAAAATGAAGATTATATTTGGAATAATGATATCTATAATGGGAATATTTTATTTGGTTAATAATTTAAAAAATGAAATTTTTAGTAGAAAATGTTATCTATAATCACTATTATTCAAAAAATTTTGGTTAGGATATTGTAAATTATATTTCTATATCAATTAATTTCAGTTATTATTTCAAAATAATTACTTGTCATGTCAATATATTAATTTAAAGTGGTTATATGTTCTGTAACACATTTAAATTCAAATTAACTTTAAAATAAAAATTTTAGAATAAATTAAATTCAGATTAATAAATTTTCTTTTCTATCTAGAATATTGTATAAATTTATAAAAAAATATATAATTTAATAATATCATATATAATGAAATTAAATGAATGTAAAATAATTTTTATGAGAAGGAAAATATGAAAATAATTGTTGATGTTGATGTTGTGTTTGTGCAGCAATGGAAAAGTAAAAAACGATGTATTTTAGAAACTATTTATAATGGGATAAGGGTATTATAGTCTTGATAGAAAAATATTATGAATATTAATTTATTTTTATGTATATTTTTTAATTTTTAAATTATATAACCTGTTAATATTCAAAAATATAAACCAATTCTTATACATGGAAAAAAGTCGAAATTCCTATCATAAAAAATATTCTTAATAAATAATGGAGAATAAATCATATTATAAGTTCTATTAGGTGATAATATTGACTTAAAAAATAATATTTAATTTTTTTAATTTAATTTTAATATTAAGTAAAATGAATCTTATTCAGAATATTTATGCAGTGTTAATGCAATTCTTGTGGAAGTAGGAGAAAAGTAAATAAATGTTTTAAAAAAATAAAGTGATATTTTTAATTAAATTATTGGGTTTCATGAATTTATAGAAAATAATTATGCTTAAGTAATTATATAAATATTAATTCATAATATTATAATTATATAGATGTTTTTATCTTATATTACATTTGCAGCCCTAATAATATATATAAATGTGACTTTTTTTGTTAAAAATTGATTATAAATTATTTAAAAAATCACTAAAAATTATCTTGAAACATGTTTTATGAGTAATTTTTTTAACTAATCTTATCTAGTCCATTTATAATCCATAGGAAACTATAAAATTATTAGAATATCCATTAAAAAATAATTATTTATTAAAACACCACTGTATAACATCTATAATTACAGTCTTCACTCACTCATTACAAGATATTAATTTCATGATAGAAATTATTTCCTCCCCTATATCCATAAAATATTCAAATTTATCTCAATTAAAGTTAAATACTATTAAAATGTTGTTTCTAAATTAAAAGAGTTGATCAAAAAAGTAATTTTGATGTTTGATGATAGTAACATTTATCCTACAACGTTAGTTAAATAATTAATTCAATTTTTATAATTATATATCATTAAACCATTGTTTTAACGTTTATTATTTCAAAAAATTGGATTTAATCCTCATTGTTTCATTCATAAAAGGTAAAAAAATAGGAAAAAACTATATTAGACAAAAAATTTAACTCAATATTATTTTAATATTTATTTTCCTATCATTCTAAATATTTATAGGAACATCCAATCATATTATTCCACTCATATATGTCGTGTTAATATAACATTAACCTTATCTTAAGAACATGAGGTATCATAATTATTCTCCATGAAGGATATATACTTCAAAAAACTATATATTATAATGGGTCAATTATGTTACAACTTAGTAATTTTAATATCATATTTTCTCTTCATTTTCATTTCAGTAAACATAATTACGTTGTTTGGGAAATTACACACTATGGTAGATTATCCAATGTTTATAATTATATGATAATTCATAACTAGTATCATATAATGAAATGGTACATATAATTAAATACATATTAAACATTTGGAGCATCGAATTCCAAAAATTCCAAATTTTTTATTAAACAATATATATGTGATGGAATTTTAGAAAATAGAACAAAAATAACGAATAATGAAATATATTAATTTATAATAATTAACTCATATATACTCTTTTTCCAAAACTATAAAAAATATCTAAGGATTCAATTTAAAACTACTACAACCATCGAACATCAACAAGAAAATACCATGGACATATAACATCAATTTAGATTTAAATATGTGAGTAAATGGGTTATTGTTACCATATGTAATTGTATACATAACTTATTTTAATATTATAATAATTAATAACACATTAAAATTTAATTTCATAATATAATGGTCTCATTTAATATTACAACCCAATCCTATTACACATATTATTATGTAATTCATAACATTAAAATAAATTAATTATAGCCCAAAGATCATAAGTCTTAGTTTATATAGATGACTCTGATAATATTACATTAATGGAAAATTAATCTTGGAATACTTTTTTTTATAATGTGATAAAAATTAATTTTTAGATCCTCAATATTTATATGATAACGAGGGGAACACATAGAAAACAATGGTGATCTATATGAACCAGTAAGGTTATAATAATGATAATAAAAAATAACACGTGAATCATAGGTGTAATATGATATAATGTACGGAATGGATCGTGAGTACCCATTTGAAATAATTGCATACTGAACATGATAACATAAGATCATTTTAACATGTAAAATGCGTTGACAACATATAACATAACATAAATACAACTAAAGGCTAACGTCCTAGAAAATATCAAATTGTATACAATGTCCAACAATGTATTTGGTTTACTACGTAGTCCTATAAATTATTTACTATTTGAAAAAAGAATTACCCAATGATTTAGAGGGATATCTTGGAACAACTATCATAAAATATTCATAATTTATGTGTTCCACAAATTAAATAAAAAATAAGTCATATACATAAGAATTACCCATGTAAATAAAATGGATTCATAATCATTCCTCAAATCATAATGAAAGGAAATTTCATAATAAAGGAATTTTATAATGAAACATAAGGCATGAATTACACCATAAAATTTGGTGATAATAAACTAGTTATATGAGTGTGAAACATACAAATATATTTTACAATTTCTCAATTATTACAAAAGGATGTTGTTGTTGATGAATATAAATACTTATACAAAAAATATATCTAAAAACCATTCTTGAGAAAAATAACCATTCAACTTTGAAAATAACTTTTGAAAAAATAAATATTCAAAAAATATTGTTGAAAAACATTTATTTCAAAATACACATGGTAACTTAAAAAGGAATCTTCAAACAATTTAGTGGTTAGTAAATTGGGTAATTCATTACTTTGTATATGTTGGAAATGTTATTCCATTCAAATAATTGAAAAAATGTTAATATCTTATTCATTCCGAAAAAACAAGAATATTTCATTCAAACTATTTGTAAAAAGAAAAAAATCATAACCATTTCTTTATAATATATTTATAAAAAAATATTGAAAACGTTTTTAGAATACATGGTTATGGAAGAGAATGGTCTTTTTACTACAGAGCGAAATGAAGTAGAATTTCATTAAAAACAATTAAGCTCTTAATTTTTCTGTATCATTAGAAACATGAAACCAATTAATGAAAAAAAATGAAATTTAAATTCAATAAATATATTCATGATATTATATATAAAAGGGGAAGTATATACACTACATAAAAGAAATGAGTGGTCAATTTGGGATAAGTCTTATGTAAGTGAATGTGATATGATGAGCACATTCCTCAAACTCAACATCTCAAACACAATATTTATATACTCTAATATTAAAATATGTTAATTATTTACATACATAAGATAATTTATCTTTTATATAACTCATTTTATTTTATTGATTATGTTGTTATATTCAATTACTTCATCGTTTAGGTTTCTGTTGGATATTTTGACATATTTTGGATCATATGACCATAATCACATGGGTAAGACTGTTAAAGACCAATAGAATATTATTTGATAATATAAATAATAATATTCATGACATGATTATGATTTTATTCATACATAAAACATTTATAATTATCAATTAATGGTAGATAATATAAATGAACTATGTCATGATCATGGAGATGGTAGTCTGTACTTATGCTTGTGTAACATTTCAATTCTAAAATAATCATGGTGGAATTAAGGTGTATATTATTTTATAATTAAAGAATTTAAATTATATCCTAAATATTATATTATTTATATTAATACACTTACATATACATTCATGTTATTTAGTAATAAATATAATTAATATAAGGTATATTATTATTAAGTTAATTTGATTGACTTTATTTTTATTAAATTTTGTTAATATTATTATGTTTATTCATATCATCATAAGTTTATTCTAATTATTATTATTATTATTATTATAACGATTATCTTTATTATTATTGGTTTGTTTATTTTTTTTAGTTTTAGTTTTATTTTATTTGTTTATTTATTTTTTTTTTCATTGTTTTGGGTAGGGTTTTCCTCCCCCATTTCCTGTTGTGCTGCACCCCTCCCCTGTTATTTTTTCCCATCGAAACCGCACCCCCTGGTTCACCTATCCCTCCCCGGCTTCCCCCTCGGCCTGTCACAGCCTCCTTCCCTTAGAACCCTCTAGTTCGCCACGCCCCTACCCTCATTCCCAGCCACCGTCCGCCTTGCAGCAAGGCGTCACAACCTTGAAAATAGTTGCACCTCTTGTCTATCGAAGACCTCCCTCCCTGCCTCCTGCTTGCTCGCACCGTCCGTCGGATCAGCACTCCCTTCGGTGCCCCGCACTCCTCCTGCACCCCCCCCCTCCGATGACCTTGAGCCGTCGACCCGACTCCCCTTGATCAACCACCAGCCACCGCACGGACCCCCGCCTTTCCCTGGTCATCCCTCCTTGACCCGCCAACCTCTTTTAACCTGCGGCCGTACCCCCCCTTTTCCGAGCCTTTATCTCGCCTCTGTACCCTCTCCCCTATGGTATAACTCCCCCCTTGATAGGTTTTTTCCCCTTGTTCTTAGGGTTTATTTATTTATTTATTTTTCTTTTCACCTGGTTGGGTATTAGTTTTAGGATGGTGTCATGTAATTTGTTTCTTTTTTTGGGATGGAGCGTGACTCCTTAGGGTTTTCTTGGGGTGCGTTCAGCACGCAAGTGGAATTCGCCCCAAAATGTGGGGTTTTCTTCATGCAAGGTAAATTTTTCCGTGCCCTAAAACCATTAAATTAATTTAATATGCTTGATTTAATTTATTATTATTTTCCTGACTTGATTTTGTGGTGCGAATGGTGTCCTTGTTTTGGAATGGATTGTGTGTTTTGGTTCTATTTTGATGCATTTGTCGATACTTGTTTCTAAGGTTCTTTTCACTTTTGTTGTGGTGCATTGGATGAGAAATTGGAGTCACGCACAAAATGTTGTGGATTCTTTGACACATGAGGTAGGTGGTTCTACGTTTATAATTTTTCTGATATGTTAATTTTCTTTCATAGTTTATTTAAAATATTTCTTGATTAATTCTTATGGGTGCATATTGGTATATATTTAAGTTTGTCTACGCGTTACTTTCGTTTAGGAATATGTTTGAGTGGTGCAGGTGCGTTCTGTGTCTGGAAACATGTTTTTAGTCAATTTCTAGTGTTTATTAATGTTTGCAGTTGGTGCGTTCTTTGTCAGGAAACTCGTTTTTAGCCAATTTCTATTGTTTATCAATGTTTGTAGTTGGTGAGTTCATTGTCTGGAAAATCGTTTTAGTCAATTTGTAGTGTTTATTAATATTTGCAGTTAGATTTTCATATGTGCAAAGTGAAATGTATGTGTTCTAGTGTTTTTTTAAATTTTGTGTTTGTTTTGTGAAAATATGCAAAGTGTGCAATTTGTGTTCATGATGTGGTGTTGGGTGTGTTTGGTAATGAAAGAGGGTTGAGTGGTTTTATGTTTTCAAGATGTGTTATATTTCTTTTTAATGAATTTTTTACAAAGAATTTAATATTTTTTAATAAAATTATTAACGATGAAAATTTAATATGTTCTTAATAAACAATTATTTGCAATGTAGAAATAGTTTTAATTGAGTTGGGTGAAATATTTTGAAGTGAATCCTTTGTCAAATGGTTTTTGGTCTCTGAGAAAGTGTGGCATTGGGTTTATGTTAAACCCTATTTGTTTTATTTGTTTGAGTTTGACATGAAATGTGAAGTTGGAACATCTTGAGCACAAAAGGGGAAGCCTGGGTACTAGGTGGATGGACTAGACTATCGTGATACTGATATGGGAGTGGCCTCAGCCTAGTTTCACATAGCGGGATTGATGCTTACAACACTATGTAAACATTGGGTGATGACTAGGGACCACTATGGTAGGAGGTGTTCCCAACCAGTGGCTCGTGCTTGGGAATGTATGATATGGTTCACTGATATGTGAGGTTCTAGGGCCCCACACAACTTTAGTACTTTAGGGCCTCTCCCACTTTTGGTGCTTCTGGTCTACTATATACCCACTGTCGGCATATGGTACAACTCTTGAGTTTCTGTGAAGGTTTGGGTTTCTCTTTTATTCAAGGGAGTTTTCTTTTATTTATGTTGGTTTCTTTAAAAGTGTTTTCTTTATAGAAACTGTTTTTTTAATGTTTTTTAAGCTTTGGTGTCCTTTCATTTATTTATCCTGCAAATGTCTTTTTCATTTAATGTTTATACGTGGAACCTTTTTGTTGGGTGACGTTCTACTGGGATTTTGGATCAAACCCAACATAAACCATTGGGTGTATGTAGACCATGTTTCTTGTGTATTCTTGGTTGTGACATCATGCTCAGTAATGGTGGTTCATGTTGCATTTGATCTTTTCAAGTATAGTGGTGTTGATGTGGCCTCTCTTTTATCGGGAGGTTTTGAGTAAGAGTTTTAGTTTATGTTGCCTTCATTTCTTTTTATTTATTTCTTCGAGTTGTAGACTCTATAAATGTTCATAGTTGAAAGATGTGTTTGGTTGTATTTTTTACAGTTTCAGTTTATTTGTCTGGCTAGTTGTTTTTCTGTCTTTTATTTCGGGTAAATCATTACCATGTAATGTTCGATACCCAGAAACTTGTGCCAGCCCGTGGGGATCAGGAACACACTTCAAGCCATGTCGCGGACCGGGTCAGGTGCCTGTTCGGATGGCGACCCAGCCAGGTTCGTGATAGCTATTGAATAATTCAGAAAACATTAAATTTATCACCATAAATATCCTTCTGAGATTATGATCGGAAACAAATTACATCGGTTCATGATAAAACGGTCCACATTACACAATAATGATAATTTATATTATCATTTGAAGAAAGTGGATATGGATTTATGTTATGAAATTAACATTATAAAATGTTAGTATATAAGATATAATGGTTTTATTATAATTTAATTTTTGAGTAATATTTAACACTTATTGAATAATAAATAACTCAAACATACTCGATTATGAGGGTTGCCTCTTATTCAGACCAACTCTTTAGTATTATTCAGAAAGCTTCACTAGACATGATTCTTGAAAAATTTAAGGATACTTAGATTATCAAGAGGGAAGTCATTCTGTGATATTATACTGAATTATATGAACTAATATGTTATGTTTTTGTTAATATGAAAGGATAGTGGGAGGTATTTAATAAGTTTCAGAGATGACACAATTGGAATTTTCCAAATGGATAAGTTATCCCACATGTTTCAAAATCCCAAAAGATTTAAAATGGAATATTATTCATAATTGCATGAGTTATGGTCAAAATAATTTCATAATGTTTAATTTTTAACGATTTTTTGTTTATTTTAAGAGAAATATTTTTTGTTTAACCAATCATAAACCCATTTTAACCATAATTGTGGTAAATAATTTTTACTATTTTTACTTTTCAATATTACCAAAAACAATGTTATCTATGTAAAAAACTGACGAGGTTTAGAAATATAGATTCAATTTATATAATTAAATTAATATAATTGGATAATTTTTTTTAAAATATAATTTACAAATTTGATGAAAAATTGGTTTTTTGGAAAATGTATTTTTCCAGCATAAGATAAACTTATACTAACTCAATGGCTTTTTATCATCACTATAAGAAATTTAAATTAATATTTATTTATAATTTATACATAATTTTTAATAAAATAATTCCACTTTATGGGTTACATTAATAAATTATAATGTATAATAAATATTAACTTTTAAATCATTTCCAAAAAAAATTTTTTAGTGCTTAAAAATAATGGTATACTAAAATCGATTATAAAGAAGGTTTAAATGGAATTAATTTAATTTATCCTTACTAAATAATAAAATTTTTAATTTTAAATCAAATTTAAATAATATGATACTATGAAATTAATTAATTTATTAAAAAGAAATTATAATTTAACAGACATTGGCATGTTCACTATTCACTAAAAAATCTATATTCTTTGAAAAATTTTAAAATTGCACCATATGGCTTTTTTTTATATTCGAAAATGAAAAAATATGTCAATTTAATAAAATAAATTGTTATATTTTTTCAAAATTAATTATAATACATTATCAAAGAGTAATTAAAAATCATTTTTGAAGAAAACACATTTTCTAGTGAATAAAATGTCATTATTAAAAAAATTACTATTTTTTGAAGAATTAGAAAATTGGTTTGAATTTATTAGAAACCACACACATATATATATATATTTCACAAATTATTTTATACTACTCTAAACCACATATTTAATATCTATGTTATAATGGTCTTGTTTAAATAATTTTATTTATAGCATATCATAGTTCATTAAAACTTATTATTGTGTGTTACACAAGCTATCTAGAAATGAAAAAAAGAATAATATCATAATGTTGTAGGGTGTTTCATACTCATATATGATTATTATTTCATGTAATATAGACTATTGAGGAAAATTTATTCTTTTAAAATAAATGGGCTTTACATTCTACCCACTTAAATAAATTTTGTCATCCCAATTTAGTCTTGATCACAATAGTCTAGGGTTTGAAAATATAAAATACCTATTTTTGAAATCCACATCATTGAAAGGGTTAATAAAAGAACCTCTTTATAATGGTAAAATATAATTAAGAAGGTAACATAATTATTTTTCCATATAGGAGAACATTGATGGGATGTAAAGATATGGTCATAAATGTAAATCATATGTAATTATGTAGTGTGAAAGTCATCAATGATTATATAAAGTGAATGACAAATTGAATGATAATGAGATCTAAAATATAAATCTATGATGAGTTAAATGGCCATTGATTTCTCATATATGATGGTAATTGTGTGAATTTCGTGTTTCAAGATCCTTTTCCAAGAGTTGAAGAATTCATTAACCATCTAAACTGAGAACATAAAAAAATATACATAATGACTGGTAAAATTTCATTATTTAATCAATTTACCCCACAATATCATATTTTTTACCAAATAATGAGTATTCAATATTAATTTTTCATGTTTGATGAACTAAAATTAACTTCTAAAGGATCACATTATGAAAAAAAGTAAAACATGGTATTCCACATATCATTACTAAAACATAAAATATTAACACAAGATACCCTATTTAATAACTTAGTATATAATACATTAATAATAACACATAGTTTAAAATATAATTCATTACATATGTATTACAAACCATTATCCTAATTATCCAGAAACATATGACCATTATATCCAAACAATCCTTTATGCTAAACCAAATTATTATATATACTTCAACCAAATAAAAACCCACCTAAATTATCATTAATCACCGTAAAAAAAATCTTGGATCATATAATATGTTTCTGAAAATAAATATAATGTTTATCCGTCAATAAATTTATGCTGAAATAATTTCATATAGACTGATACATCATATAGGACTGTGGTATGCACTACACCAATATTGCCATATAGTTGTGGGATCATTACAAATGGTCATACCAAATAAAATGAGTTGTCACTGGATATGCATGTTGTACTTTCCTAGAAACTATTATTATATAATTCTATTAAAACTCCTAAAAATATGATTTATAAAAAATAACAGTACTCATCACATCAGTTTTAAACAGTAAAATACTTCAATACAACATATTTCTTCCCATAAAATCAAATAGTTATAATGGACAATAATAAACTATTAATTAAGAACATATCAATGATTATCTATTCCTAAATCATGTTTTTATTCATTAACATATCACATTACCATTTACAAACATTAATATGTTATTAGTACTATTAAATATATTCCTACAAGACCATAATAGAAATCTATTTAAGAAAAATTCTTAGATGATTCATAATTCCTACAACCAGAATAACATAGATTAAAATATATTAGAAACATTATTATAGTGTTCCAACACCAAAACACATCCATAAATATAGATATATGATTTTAATAGCATAGTAACCTATTAATTAATCCTTGTATAAGGAAATTTAATTGGAAAATTTCCATATTCCACACACATAATCCATTCGAATCCTTAGAAATTTGTTCCTCTATGAAATTTATTTCCACATATATAAAATCATAACCTACATTTAAAATATTATTCTAGGTTCTTATTCCAAAATATTTTACATGTTTAAAGTCTATTCTCCTTTTCTCAATCATATTTAACTCATTAACTTCAATGAGATTATATCCATCACTTCTTATATTTTTTTGTAAACTAATATATTTTCTATTTATTAATCATAATAGAAAATTATTATTCGACATGATGATAGGATTTATATCTTCTTTTACCATTAGGTTAGGAAACTTTTTTGTATAATTATTATATTTGCCATCATATTTTCCACTAGCATGATTTATCTTTCCCCCCAATGAATAAAATAATAATGAAATGTGAATATTTTTACTAATAAACATATAAAAGATACAAGTATAAACGTGGTAGGATTAACATATAAATGATAAGTAAATCATGAATTATGAGTTCCTATGTTTAAATATATGTTACACATGATAGTTATTCAGATAATGATTTCTACCACATCATTTTGTTCAAGTCATTTAAAATGGTTCATAAAGAGCTGTGAATCTCCAAAGTATATCCATTAAGAGTGTCAAACCTATTGAACAACAATTCATGTTGTCATGTAATAGGTGATGATCGAGTCCACATCAATGCACCTTTTTGTGATTATTACCCCTTGGTACAGCTGGTGAAGAGCCATATGAACATGTATTATATAGTAAGGCATATAATTTCTTGAAAACCACATTATCTACACAAAACCAAGATTAAAAGATATTTTAAAATACATAGACCTATCCAAAGAATTAGGGTTTTTCAATTTTCTATTATCAAAAGGGAAACAAATAACAATACATTGATATGATCCAAATTATTGAGACCCTTTCTTTTTACACATATTACTACATTCTTTTTAACATAAACAACCATAAATTGAAATTCAATTATCATGTGACTTGGGGTATTTGGAATACTAGGATCACATTAATTTTAATAAAACTATAACATGGAATCCATATTTTATTTTCTGAAATGAGACTATAAATCCTTTGATCTTCTAAAATATCTTTCGTTATCCTGGGGAATAAAAAGACTAAAGGGGTGAAATACAAAACATAGAATGGGAATAAAAACCTTAAGGAAACATAAAATGTTATCCAATGTTATAAAAAAATATCAAAAACAATATGACTCATGAGTAAACACACAAAAACATAAGATAAAGAATAGGGTATTAGAAGATAATAGTACAATATAGAATGAGGAAAAGATATATAAAATTACATAAACATGATTCCTGGATAAGTTCTTAAAAATTTTTACATAATACTTTTTGTCCCTTAATATACTAGGTTTTCTCCCTAATACCATACATGACATATCATGTGAAAAAATATTTAACAAATGCATTGGAGTTCTATTTTGGTGAACCAATCATAAAATGTTCAGGATTAATGTTTTAAAAAATTAAAAAATATCATAAGGAATAAATATAATAATTATCCATTGAATGAAAATGGTTTCATAATCATCACGATATAAAAATTAACGAAAATTTCATAATTATGGAATTTTAGAATGGAACATAATGCAATTATTTCCCCATGACTGAATGGGATACTAACATTGGAATATATGTGAGACAAATATATATATACATATATATTCTAATAAATCCATAATATAAATGTATGTTGTTGTTGATGAATATAATTACATTTAGAAAGTAGTAAAAAGAAAATCATTAGGAAAATATCCTTTCCCCTTTTAAAATTACATTTGAAAAACAAAAAATTACAAATATACTATGGGAAACATTTTATTTGAATATAAAATTGGAAACATATAAAGGATTCATAAAATAATTGTGTTTTCATGATGATGGGTAAATCTGTATTTTCTATAAAAATAATATCTCTTTTACACTAACTAAAAAACAATAATACTAATTCGTTCAAAAAATGACAATAACATTATTTTCAATTTTTTAAAAAAATTAAAAAATGCTAAACATATATTTATCAAATAATTTTTATAATTACAAATAAATATTGAGATCATTTTTAGTAAACATGTTAATGGAAGGGGAAGGGTTTTCTACAGTAGAGAGAAATGAAGTATATTTTCCTTAAAAATAAATAATCACTTACACTTTTGGTTACATTGGAAACATAGTCCCCATTAATTATACAACATCAAATGAAAATAAAATACTATAAAAATATTCCTGATTGAATATATAAGATTATAATTATACACCCCACAATAATTAATTGAGTGGTGAAGATGAAATATGATCCACAAAAGTGATGTGGAGATGAGGAACCATTTCCTCAAACCTGAATTGTCCCATTAATTTTATATATTCAAGAAAAATAAAAATATTTTTATTATTTTATTGTTTAAGAAAAATTTTAAAATTTATTATTATATTTATTTTATTCATTATCATATTGTATTAAATTACATAATATTCAAGGATTTTGTTGGATATTTTGATGATTCTTGGCTCATATGACCGTAATCACTATAGTATGCTGGTACGATTAAAGATATTATTATTTATTCATACTTAGAATAATATTCATGAAATAAAAATAATTATTGTACATAAATTATGCTTCTAATACCTACCTTGAAATATGATTTACAAAAAAGAACTATATTTCCATTATGAAGACTCCGGTTCATTTGTATGGTTGAGAAACGTTTCAATTTTTCCATGATCGTGATTGAAAGAATGGATGCACTATTTTATTTGGATTTATACTAATATCATAAATATAATATTATTTATTTAAATTTTCACAACCCTGATTTTAAAATTATTTTCCTACTATTTCTTATCATTAAATATTTTTGTCGAGGTTCAGGTCGAGTGATGGTATAATTTTTTTGATGTTTGATTTTTTTGGTGGGTTTTAGACTAGTGCAAGGGAACAACTCGGTTGGCAGTGACCATACAGTCATCCTAGGTTCCAGTGATGTTTCCTAATGATTAAAAAAATAAATCTTATAGTAATAAGAAAAAATTAATAGTTAAATAATAATAATAATAATGATATTTTGGTAGATAATAAGGATATTATGGTTATTAAAAGTGTCCTTAAAATTTATATTATAAAATTATTATTATTAGAAAAAAATATTCTATTATTATTTTAATTATTAGTGTTATATCATTAGTATTATTATTATTATTATTATTATCCTTATTATAAAAAATTAAAATACCAGAAAATCCTTCCGTCCTCTATGCACACATTATACCCTGGTTTGTCCCAAGTGTGTGTGTGACCAGCCCAACCCAAATACCCCCTTCACTCATTTGTGATATGGCTAGCTTCGTCTCCCGCCATTCCTTACTCCCAGTGTCCCAAACCCCCTACACAACCTTCTTTAAATACGACCCTACCCCCTTACTCTTCCACTCTCTGGTGCGGCCGTGACCCCCCCCGTTGAAACCACTCTCTTATAGTTCTTTTATATTAAATTTTAATTTAAGGTCTCCTTCATCATGGGAAAACATAACCTAGAAGGGTATGAGTTTATGAATTTCTATCATTTCCTAGCTGGTGAAGAAGGTCCCTTGATGTGTATTCATCCTTCTATTGAAGTTCTATTGTACTCTCACAAGATTAATGCAGGCATGACCGAATTATTCAATTCCAGCACAACAGATGGGAACATGTATGTTTTAAATTGTTTTTTAACTATCATTTTCACCACCATAAGTATCTTATTTAACTCACAGTAGTGTTTTTACATTAGTATATGTTGTTAAAATTATCTTCTGAAACAGTTATTTGATTATGTGTAGTTGGTTCCATATATAATCAATATTTGATAAATTATTTTTCTAGTATAATTAATTTATCACGTCCATTAATTAATTTTTTTGTGCGAAGCTAGATTTTTAGGGAATTTAATATATGTACAATTTATTTTTTGGTATCAAATTTATATTAAGTAGAATGTATTATTAGTTAAAACCAATATTTAGTCATTTTTTAGTTTGTATAAATTTTTAAATTAATTCATTTGGTTGTTCATGTGGTCCATGTGACGTTTTGGATGGTGTGGAATTTTTTTTGAAGTGTTTGGATATGTGGTAATTTTAAAATTGAATTAGAATGAAAAATTGGTAAAATCAATATGTAAGGCTTGGTACTGTACTTTTAAAATGCATTATTGAATGAGTAAATTATTTATTAAATGAGATTTTAAATAAGAATCATGGTTTCAAGGTGTTCCATTGTGCCTTTCCATTTAGTTTGAAAGAAAATAGTGAATGTAAGAAAATGGTTTTGATTATCATACTTGTTTTTTGGAGTATGCCATTATATCTTGTCACATCCATGTGTGCACTATGTGCACACATGGGTGTTCCCTTAAATGAATATTTTAGTTTTCAGATAATTTCCTCTCTAAACCATGGTTTCTTCAATGGAGTTTAGTTGGTCCCCATTTGAGATTTCTATAAATGTTTTTAAATTTTATCCTCATGATTGGACCCGTTTGGCCTTGAAGCATGTTTTGGGATGAATATAAAAAACTACAAAGTCCCATTGGGTGGTTCTGAAGTGTTTGGGTGTGCATTTTGAACTTAAGGGGCCATTTTTCATTGTAATAATAAGTATTTGTTTGTATGGTTTTTTGGTATATTAATTTAGTTATGTTGGTATAAAGTCAGGTTGGGTACATCCAAATCAAAAGTGGTGTTTGTGTCAATTTTTATAAATGAATGGGATATTGGAAGTGTGTGCACAAGATTGGAAACTGAAGTGTTTGGTAAATCAGTTTGAATGATTATACAATATAACAGCCATGTTAGAACCTTTTTTGATGTGAAATTAATATACACATATAGATATATTGTTCACACCTATATGTGATTTCCTTTCATGGGTTATCGTATTGGTGGAATCCTTGTTTCTGGTCGTCATGTGCGTTGATGGCGGCAAAGGTGAGTCATGTGTGTGTGGGCCTCCAACATGAAAATTATTACTACCACTATGGGTTTCTGTATGTATTTTAGATGATCGAGTGATAGTTTTTGGCTATTCCCGACTAGAGGGGTTATTTCCCTCCTAGAGTTGTATACAGGCAAGGAGTGATGTGTCATTAGTGAAGCCAGGTTAGGGGACCTAATTGGCTTTGTACTTATGGGATTCACCATAAAACCGAAGGTGGTTCCAAAGTGAGTACATCCATGGGTCTTCAAGGGAGGTTTATGATCCTCCATGGTTATTATTTATATATTTTATTACATTAAGCGATATTAGTTTTTAATCATTTAATGTTTATCTCATTCTATTAGAACTACCCTAGATTTCATCATTTTGGTTTTTAATTATAAAATGGAAGATGGTTTTGGAAATTGAAGTGTGGTGTGGGATGTTTTAAAAGAAAAGATATGTTTTTTATTAAATTCAAAAAACCTATTATATTTCATTTTTCAAAGTAGTTTTACTCAGATTTTTTTAGGAATGGAGTCACATGGATTCTATGATGATTTCATACAATGAATTTCGATGGTCACCCCTACATTATCTTCTTAGTTTTAGGATTTACTAGTGTTGGATCTCTCTTGGAGTGAACTTTGTTGCGAGTTGGGTGGTGACCTAGGAGGTCACATGGAGGCATGTATAGTTTTTTTAATTCTAATGTTGGTAATTATTTACATTTTTATTTATTTTTATATATATTTATTTTTATTTCATTTTTTGGTCAAATAAATCCCACTTTTTTGGTTTTGATGCCCGACGGTAGTTTCCATCCATGAGGATCCGGAAGGCCCTTTAGGTCATGTCACACATCGGCTAGAGTGACCGATTCAGGGTCAACCCCAGATGGTTTTTGAAAAAATGGTATCAAAGAAGGCCATTGTAATTTGGGTTGTCTAGTAGTTGGATATTAGAACTGTCTGGAATCAAGGGGTAGGTGGGTGAAGGGAATCGTGTACTCTTTCTCACACTAACCATCGAGTTACGAGGGGTAGTCCTTGATTTTTGTCTTTCATCTCGACAATTTTTTTTCTGTTGAGGGATGAAAATGGAGGCTAATAGGTGCCATGTAGTGGATTCAAATGGAGTAGTGACCCATGTTGAGTCCATGTTCTCAATTCAATTTCCACTTAGTATTATTGTTTACATAGTGAATGGATCACTACCGTGTTCTGGACATGGGCATGGATTTTAGTCTTGCCTTCTGGTTGTTTGGTGTTATTTGTGCTTCATTCTATTCAAGTTGGTGTAACGGATTTTTTAAAGGATGATGTATTTTGGAATGAAAATATTTTATTCCAAATGGACTAACTTGGTAAATTGAGTTTAAAAAACTGAAGGTTCTTTGGTTTGAAAATTTTGGGCTTCTTTGGAATTATCAAGGTAATGCTTTGGTGCCCATGGTGTTCCTTATGAATGTTTTCACATGTGCCGGAATGTGTATGGAATTTGGATGTTTGAATGTATGAATACATTTGGATGATAACATGTTTAATGGTTTTTGGGATTTCATTGGTTTGAATTTGACATTATACTATTGACCTTGTTTTCTAATGGTGGTTTTGAATGGTAAGTTTATGGATGTTTTTATATTTTTTTCAGCCAGTTGTTTTTGGATGAAGGTGATTTTATTGATGTTTCGTCATCTTGATATCAGTTTTGGATTTGTGTTTTGTTTGTTGTTCATAAAATTCCACCTAAAAATGAGTCTATAGTTGAAAATGATTCATTCCTTGTTTCAGGACTTATAGTATGTGTCCTATTATTTGTAATTTTCACAGTTTGGTAGAGGAATTTAAGTGGCTTGAATAGGCCGAGCATGTCTTCACGATATTGGGATCTCTGGAATCTATCAGAGTGCGTGTTGTATTGGGTTTGTTTGAAAGTGTCGCTTTGTAATAATGGGAGTTATTCTCCCCACCATCAATGAAAGATGGGATGGTGTGGGATGTATTTATATTTTTCTTTGTCTGTTGGTTCATACCAGAAGATGTGAAGATGTAGAAAAGGAAAGAACTCATGTGTACTCATCAAGGCCAAGGGACGATGAAGGAATATGTTGACCATTTCAAGGGACTAGTTTTCTTTTTTTTCGAGGAGGGTCGCAAGATCCAATGAATACCTTCCTTTTTCATTGGGATCGATATCAAGAGGTCAGAAGTGATTCCTCTCTTCTAAGGATCATTATTTTGAGAAACTATTAGATGAAGAGTTACTGGATAAGTTCCTCTCCGGAGCGCAGATGATTGGAAATCTGTTGTATCCAGTTGCTCATGAAGGTTCCACATATAGAGAGAATATTATGTCTAGGAACATGCTTCTAATGTGTCTCCTTAAATGGTTCTGGATTCTATTTCATTGGATGATCCTCAGGTGTGTTCCACTTCTCTATCTGATTTAGGCACTTAAAACTGTCAGGCCGCATCCCTTGGATGACATGTCATATTTGCGGCTTTTTGGGTTGTTTTAAAAAAAAATTCAAGAAGAATCACCAGAAAAAGGCACCGTCATCAGAGTATTATAATACTTGAATCTAGGGAAATAGATTCTTTAGCCAATAGGGCCCTAGACATAGGTTTTAGGATGAAGTTGGCATGCAGAAAGTAGTTACTGATGGTGTGAAACCCCGATTCAGGTTTTGATTTCATTGTTTGGATTAGAACATTTGCATAAATATCGTTATTTTATTAATGTTTAGGTTTTTACAACATTTTAGGTCTATCTTTACCTTTGGATATTGTGATGAACTTATTCTATTATAATCTAAAGATCACTGTATTTCTGAGTGTGGTTATCAAAATCATGTGTTTTTTTAAAATGTGTTTGGAACTTTTTTGGATTGATATCAGTTTAGCTATGTTATTTTACAGATCTATGTGACTACGGGGTAAGTGATAATTATAGTTGGGTTATTTTTTCGGTTTTGATTAGGTTTATTTTTGTATTTAATATCTCTCATTGTATTGGGAGGATTGGATCGGTTGGGAGTTACCACATGGGGCCCCAATCCTCAGGGAGGTATGTTTGGGTTTTAATTTCCATGATAGTGGAATCCTTGTAGTGGAGAGAACACCCTTAAGTTCTATCCTTGTTTTGGTATGTAGTTTCATGTAGATCACTCGAGTGTGTCTTGGGGATTAAATAGTCACCCCCGAATTCCTTGTTTCTTCTAGTTGTGTTTGAGAAAGGACACAATTTTTGACTAAGAATCATCTTGGTGACTTTCTGGGTTAATATTGTTTTTCTGGTGGAGAGAATTGTCCCAAACCAACTTCATAAAAATAATTTATTTTAATATTCAAAGGCTTGATATATTTTTGTCGATGTTCTGGTCGATTGATGGTAAAAAAAAATTAATCTTTGATGCTTTTGGTGGGTTTCAGACCAATGCATCGACACCACATGGTTGGTCGTAACCGTGCAGTCGGCCCATGATCCCATGCATTTTCTTAATGCATAATATAAATAAATCATATGAAAATAAATTAAAGTGAATATTTAATCCATAATAATAATAACATTATTTTTGTGTATAATAATGATATTATTTTTATTAAAAATGTCCTTAATATTTTTATTATTAAATTATTATTAATATCAAGTAAAATAGATCTATTATTATTAGAATTATTTTTATTATATCATTTCAATGATTATTATTATTTTCATTATTAATATTATTACAATTATATTTTATATAAAATTATAAATAGTAGAAAATACTACCCTTCCTCAATGCATGCAGTGCCCCAATGTTTCCCACTTCTGCACATGTGACCAACCCATCCCAGTTACCCCCATTCCCTTATCGATACTCTCGCTTGCTTCCCTTCTTGGTGCATCAGGCTCTCGATGGCTCGACCACCATGCTCTACCATGAACAAGTGTCCCACACCCCATTCTTTCCCATGTTCTGCCGCGACCTGAAACCCCTTGCTCTTCTATACTATAGTGAATATGAGACACCCCCTACTGACAACCCTCTCATTGAGTATGTTTATTTTTTTTTAATTTTTTTGGGGTTTCCATCATGTTAGCCAAACCCTAATTATTAAGGGATATGTTTGTCAATTTTTCTTGTTTTCTAGGAGGTGACGAAGGTCTATCGATGTTTATTAATCTTTATATTGATGTTCTGTTGCATTCACACATGGTTGAGGTAGGCATTTCCTATTTTTTCCTTTCTGACATAATTCATGTGCAACTGTGTGTTTTAAATTAAATTTAAAATGTCATTATCACCTCTATATGTATCATATTGAACTCATTGAAGTGTTTTTCACATTAGTTAAAATTGTTTAATATAAATTTTTAATAATTATTTGATTATTTATAGGTGATTCCATGTATAACAGTTATTTTATAAATTTTTTTTCTTATCTAATTAATTTATAATGTTCTTTAATTAAATTGATTGTTGAGAACTATATTTGAAATGTAACTTAAAATTCCTTTGAGTTATTTTTTGTATCACGTTTATATGACATGGAGTACATTTTTAGTGAGAGCCAATATTGAGTCATTTTTTATTTTTTATAATTTGTGAAATTAGATCACATGGTTGTGTAAGTGGTGATATATATGTTTTGAAAGAAGAGAAAGTTGTTTTTGATGTGTTTGGATATGAAATTGATTTTAAAATGGTTTTCACATGTCAAATGGGTGAAATCGTGATGTAAGCCTTTATTGTGGTCTTTTGAAATGTTTTATTAAATAAGTAAATGATTTATTAAATGATGTTTGATATGTAAATCATGGATTCATGGTATTTCATTGTTCATTTGAGTTTGGTTTAGATGTGAATGGTTACTTTGTGAAAATTGTTTTAATTATCTTCCTTGGATGATGGAGTGTGTCATTAGATGTTGGTACATCCATGGGTGCACTAGGTGGATTCATGGGTGTTCCCTAAAATGAATATGGTACTTATAAAATGGTTTCCTATCTAAAAATTGATTTCATAAATAGATTTTAGTTTTAAAATAATGTTGGCCCCCCTTTGTGATTTTTAAGAACAAATATAAATTTGTTCTTCAAGATTTGGACTATTTGACAGTGACACTTTTTTCGGCATGATTTTAAAAAGGGTAAAGGCTCATTAGGTTGTTGTGAAGTGTTTGGGTGTGTGAATGGAACATAAGTTCCCATTTGGAATTATAAATATAAAAGTAGTGATTTTAGGGTGTTTTGGTAAATTTATTTATTTATGATGAGCTGAATGTACATTTGGAACCTCCAACTCAAAAGTGGTGTTTGTGTTGACTATTAGAAATGAATGTGATTTCGGTAGTGTGCACGCCTGATTGGAAACCGAAGTGTTTTGTGAAAAAATTTGAATATTTATATGGTATATCAGGATAGTTGGTACCTTTGGTGATCTATATTTAATATGTACATATAAATATAGTGGGCCCACTTATCTAAGACTCCACTTCATATGTTATCGAATATGTTGCACATGTATTTGGGGTTTGTAGGTGTGTTGATGGTAGTTAATGAGAGTCATGCTTGTGAGGGCATCTTACATACATAGTATTAATACTACCACGAGTTCTTAGGAATCGTTTAGAGGACTGAGTGATAGTTTCTTACTAGCCAAGATTATATGGGTGAGTACCCTCCTAGAGATGTAGACTATCCAGGAAGGATGTGCCACTAGTGAGGCCAGGTTACAGAAGCTAGTTGGTAATGGACATTAGGGATTCACCATACGCCTATTGGTGGTCTCAAGTAGAGTACACCTAGAGGTATTCTAGTGAAATTTAGGATCACCCATTGTTATTATTTATATATATATTTTTTACATTCTATGGTTCTAGTTTTTCATCTTGCACTATTTTTCTATTTCTTTTAGCACTGTGCTTGCTTTCCTTGTATTAGTTTTTAATTATAAAATAGAATTTTTTTTTTCAAAATGGAGGTGAGGCAGTGATTGTATTAAAGAGAAATTTTTGCTGTTTATTAAACTGTCAAAACTATTAGTAAAACTATTTTTAATACTAGTTTTAATGGGATAATTTTGAAAAAGGTATCCCATGGATTAAATGATTATTTCTTACATATAATTTTGGTGATCACCCATACTTTATCTTCTTTGTTTTAGGAACCACTAGTGGTGGATCGATCTCCAAGTGAACATGGTTCCAAGTTGGGTGTTGTCTTAGGAGGAGAATGAGAGGTTTGTGAATTTTTTTTTCTATCTACTGTTACTGATTTTTTGTGTTGTTCAGTGTTTAATTATTTAATTATCTTTCTTTAATTTACGCGGAAAATCATTCCCACTTGTTTAGTTTTGATGCCCGACACTATTTCCATCATGTGGACATAAGTAATGCCCTTTGGTCAATGCCACATACCTTCTCCAGTGACCGGTTTAGGGTTGATCTATTTTGGTTCGTGACATAAATACATTTATATATACCATACATGTGATGAGATAATAAACATAACGAATCAAATCTCTTCATGAGGTAGTTGTCCATCATACACACGAGCGAGGTTATTATTTACACTGGATGATAATGTAATAAATTAAATAATATATTAAATTTTGAGAATGACTAATGGCTCATTAATACCATATATTAATATTAAATACATCAACAAGAATAGCTATGTATGGAAATTATGGAAAAAAATTACATTTGTACACAAGGCGGTAGTATAATGTACACATGAACGATAATTTAATTTCCCATTTGATAGAGGTGGATATAGAATTAAATTATAACATTAAAATAATAAAAATATTATTATAGATGAGATATTTTTTTATATCACCATTATTAATTAATAGGTGGAGAGGTTGGAAGAATAAATAAAACAATGATGCATGGTAAGGAGCGTTACCTATTCTTCAGACCATCTTTTTAGGATTATACCAAAAACATACCTACATTGGATTTATGATAAAAGTAATCCCTCTATGTTGAGGATATTGAGGTGAGGAAGATAATTGAATAGATATTTTCCTAGAAAACATGTGTAGAAATTTTTAAGAGGAGAGGAGAGTGGTGGCCTTTTAAAAGTTTGGTAGAGGACACACATGGATGTTTTGAAAAAAAAAAGTATGTGCTCCCACGTGTTTCACATGAAACAAGGCTAAAAAATAAACCACTATAGATAATTTAATCATTTAAGGTCAAAATATATCCATAAAATATGATTTTGACTAAATTTTAGGACATTTTAACCCTTATTGATTTAGTTTAACCCCCGTTAAACCCAATTTAACCCCAACCGCTATAAATAATATTTACTACTTTTACTATAAAATATGGGAAAAAAATATTTAACATATTATATAATATTAATTATTCTGATTCCAAATATTTAATCCATTTAATCTAATTTATTTCACATATGTGTCAAAATTTAATTTAAAATAAAACTCGTAGATGTAATGAGAAAATATTTTTTAGGAAATGTATTTTTCAAGAAAAAGATAAAATCTTATTGAATTTAAAACTATTAATAATAATTATATTAATTTAATTTAATATTTATCGATATATAATATATAAATTCAATAAAAATAATTCCTCATTCGGTATTACATTACTTAATTAAAATGTATAAATATTACTCACATTAAAACAATTTCTAGAAAAATGTGGTTTTAGTCCTAAAAATAAACATATACTAAGATAGATTATAAATATCATTTAAATATATTTAATTTGATTAAATATAAAAACATAGTAATTATGTAAATTTTAAAATAAATTTAAATATTAATTATTCTTTTATAATACAAAATTTATTAAAATGAAATGAAAATTTCTTGAAATTTAGTATTTCTTCACTCTTCACTAAAAAATCAATATTTTACAAATATCTAAAAATATACAATAAGATAAATTTTATTTGATGATTTTGAAGATGATATTAATTTTATAAAATAATAATTTTATAAAATAAAATTCCTAAATTATCCATTATGTAATTATAATTTTTTCTCATTAAGCGAAATTAAAAATAATTTTTGAGGAATACTTATTTTCTCGAGAATAAAATATATTTATTAAAAAAATTGAGTGCTTATTTTCAAAGAAATATATATTTTTCATTAGAATCATTATATATAATTCATAATTCATTTATCAATATTAATACCCAAAAATTTATTTTACAGGTTATAATGATCTTTTATAAATAAAAATATTAATAGTATATCATGATTCGTTAATAAATGGTGTTTAATTTTATACAAACTATCATGAAAATAACAAAAAAGAAAAAAATTATAATGTATACGGTGTTGAACATTCATATGAGATCAGTATTGTGTGTCATATACCCACTCAATGAAAATTATTATTTTAAAATATTATGGCTTTACACAGAAGCATCATGCAAAGAAATATGTTGTTTTCAATTCAACTATTAATTTGAAATTTTTGGAAGTCTATCTCCAAAATAACTCTATAATTTTTTCTATGATATCTCATTATAATATTATTATATATATTTATAATAATTTTATTCATTTATATCATTCTCCTATTAACAGGGAATTAGTTTTTGAAATCATCTTCCTTTTCTGGGATAACATGAAAAACAGTTCTTATGGGTTGAAATGAATATTTATTTATATTTATATTGAAAATATTTTGAAAAATAATATCTTATGTGTTTTAATTATGTTCTAGTTTGTATAGATTATATTTGATGATGTTTTGGCCTGAGATAAGTCCTTAAAATGTACTAGGTGATGATTTATTCTCTAGAAAATATATATTAGATGTAATTGAATGAGTTATCTCATTATATTGGTGATTTTTATGAGGGATGACACATATTATTTTCCACGTAACAATTATGATTTCACTATTTTATTTATTCTTACTTGTGTTTTTTTATAGAAATAAATGAGAAAAAAATGGGGAATTCTCTATTGATTATAAGTTTATGCATATTGAAAGACTATTATTTAATTTTTAAACAATATTTTTATTTTTTTACATGTATTTAAATTTAATAATTCAATTAATTTTTTTTATAGAACTTACTAATTTTTACATGGCCATCCCACATATTCAAATTATTTTATAGGTCTTAAGGATACGTTGAAACTTTAATATATCAACGGTCCAATTATGGAGACTTGTTTTGAATGAAGTAACAATATACATTTAATGTCTATTTTATAAGGGAAAAAATAATCTTTGTGGAAGTGTTGGGTTTTCTAATGTCATAAGTTTATTAATTTAATAAAAAGTGCAAATCTAATGGTCATGAGGATTTATATAATTAAATATTATTGTAAAATAGATAAATATGAGTAGGTTTTGTTGTGGAAGTTACAATTGGAATTTGATATGAGTTTATAAAACAATAGAAGCTATGATATTTTTAAGGAAACAAGAGAAAAAAAATTTATCGATAAAAAAATAGTTTTTTAAAGGGTGTACACTAATTTTTTATTATATTAATATAAGTTTGTATTTTTTAAGGGTTTTAATATTTTATATCTAATATCTATTTTTGAATAATTATCTATATAATTAGTAGGGTTAATAATGTAGGAAGATAATAGAATTATGTTACACATGAATATCAAATACATGGAATGTTTGGAGTTATAGAATATTATTTTGAAGTTGTGTTAACTCATCTAAAAATTGATTTAAATGGGTGTACCAATGCTCAAAAGTGACCAAATTCTCTACTAAATAAAAGTTAAATAGTGGAGAATTTGATGCAAAAAATAATGAAATATTCAGTGATACATCTGACCTAGTGATACTTGTATTGAAACAACGAGATTGATATAATTTATTGGATGTTATTTAAAGATTTAATTCTATAAAAACATATTATAAATCTCATAGACATATAATAGAAATGATGTTTTTAGGGTTCCATAAAAAAGACGAGGTATTGTTTTCTATTTAGGAAGAAAATATTACTAGATTGCAATGGTATACAAGAAATTTTATTCTAAATCATTAAGGTGAAATTGATTCTTTTATACTAGTATCAATCCATGTTTATATATGGATCTATTTACTCATAAATTTATGAGTTATGAAGAAATATTTCAAATTCTAATATGGGTCAAATTGTTTTTTGAATAAATATTTTAAAATCAAGGAAAAGATAAAATTATGGTGGAAATAGAATGGATAACCCAAAAAATAAATCCCATGTAAATATAAATAAATTACCCAAATTCACTAAATGTTATAAAATGAATTTTGGGAATTTTTTTATGATTATGAATATTTAAGGAGTTCTGGAAATTTGAAAAAATGGTTCATGATTGTAAAAAAATGAAAAATTATTAGAAAATAATTGAAAAATTGAAATCGGAAGACGTATTGTGGTCAAAATTTTTTTGTTAAGTTTTTATTTTTTAAAATAAATGGTCGATTATACTAATTTTTGTCCACAGGTAAATATAAAAGGATGAAATCACTGAAACCATATGAATAAATGTTTTTCAAATTTATTTTCAAATATTATCACATATTCTGATCCTTTAAATAATGTGGTATCATATAATAAATTTGTTTAATGGAATTATGGTAATTATTTTTTGTTTCATTGTATCTAAAAATTAATTTATTTGGAAAAAAATTACTCATAATATTGAAAATTATCTTAAGAAAAAAACACTTGGATTTTTGTAAAAACTCTTAGTGGAGGAATTATAGAAATTGAGATTTATAAAAATATTTCCATAATTAAATATGGTTATATTACAGAAAAACATATTGATATAAATATATTGTTGTTTAATGTTATTTTTGTTAAGAATTGGTTGTTAGTAAATCTTGTTATGATATATTCTAGGTAAAATAATGTTATATTTAATTTTCTGATCGAGTTTATGTTTTTATTTTGAATGTGTTCATTCTAGTGATACAATATTAAAAAGTTTAGAATTGATAAAATATTAATTATACTGTTAAACTAATCATACCGCTAAAAAGAAGTAAATTTTAAAAATTTGCGCTATTCTTTTGGTGATGATTATTTTGGAGTATTTATTAATTTTTTTCCTTGATGATATTCCTTAATATGAGGTGTAATTCAGTGTTTACTTAGGTAATTATGTTACAAAAATTTTGAAACCAACTTATCAAATGTATCAATTAAAAATATTGTAATTGAAAAATATATTATATGTGTTTTTTGATAAGGTATTAATTCATCATAGAACATTACCTAGAGGTTCTCTTCATTTTATTTTGAAGAAGATAGTAGGTACTATAATTCTCTTAATTGATTATAGAGGACTCATTAACATTACTATTAAAAAATTTACACATTTCATTATATTGATTCCTTTTTTGATCATCTTCCGGGTGATTTTTATTCAAAAAGATTGACCTCGGGTCTAGACATCAAATAACTAAATATAAAAGAAGAATATATTCCTAAAAAACATTTCAAACAATGAATGAATACAATGAGTTTGTAGTTATCCCATTTGGTTTTATGAATAAACCTACTGTATTTGTAGATTTTATTAATATATTTATCATATAATATTTAGAAAATCTTTTTGTGGTATTTATTAATGATATAATAACATATTCAAAATTTAAGGTGGATTATTATAATTATTTGATAATTTCTCTGTATACCATAATGTAATAGAATATATATAGATATTTTTTTATTAAATGTATGTTTTAGATACATTAAATTACACTCTATGGGAATTCTATAACTAATGATGGTGGAATTTATGATATTGATATAACTAAAGTGGTAGAAAATGGTGAAGAGAAACAAACATCACAAAGATAAATTGTTTTCCAAGACAAGAAGGTTATTATGGAGGGTTTTTTGAAAATGTTTCTCTCTTATATAACCCATTAACCAAGATTAATCAATGTAGTTTTATATTCATTTTGAAAAATAAATATCAAGTTTTTTTAGGAAATAAAAATAATATTTTTTAATGATCCAAAATTTTTACATTATATCAATAAATGGGTTTCTTTATTTATAGTGATGCTTTATTAAAGGGACTTGGATGTTTTTTGGTGTAAAATGATCTTTTAAATTGTTTTAAATAATTTTGGTTGATAATCCATGATAAAAATTATATGACACATCGTTTAAATATTTCAATAATAAAAATTTACATTAAAATATTAGAGTTGTTATTTATTTGGGGGAAATGTGAATATATATGTATCTTAAATAATTGAATTTCATATTGTTATAAAAATAATTAATCATGAGGAAAAATTAATTGTTGGAATTGATAATATATTATGATTTTAACATTCTGTGTAATCTAGGATAATCAAATTCAGTTGAAGATTCTTTGAGTCTATTGAACAAAACATTTTTAACCATGTAATTTCTTGAGTATGTTTTTTATTTAATGATTTAATAAAAAATGGTTTTAAATTTATGCATAAATAATCATATATTCTATGGGATCATGTAATAGTATAACCATACTTCATGGAATGAATTATGTTTTCTAAAAAAGAATATCATTATTTGAAGATAGGATAATATTACAATGGAATGAATGTGACATGTGTTTATTATTGTCAAAAAAGGTGATTTATAATTCAAAATGAGGTTATGTGTTCCAAATAAATCATAGTTTAAATTTAATTATATGGTTTAAATAAAAAATCCCTATATTCAATTAATTGATGTAATACATAGATCTATAAATATCTTCATGAATAATTTTTATGGTATGAAATGAATTAAGATATTACCTCAATTTGATTATCAATGAGATTGGATAAAATCATTTCATTTTTTTAATTTTCATATAATAATAGTTTTCGTATAATTTTTTATTTTTAAATAATTTATTATAAATTATTTTATATTAATATATAACAATATCTAATATTTTTAAATCATAAAATATAGTATCACCTGATATGAAACAAGGATTGAAATTATCGGTTTAATATGAAATATCTGTTATATTCTGATATATATTAATATATAATACTTTATGAGTTTTATTTTAAAACATAATATTAAATAGTTATATAAGTATTTAAATAAAAATCATAATACATTTTTAATAATCATTTCTAAAATAGTTAAAAATCATTGGGTCATTAATTTACAATAAATAAGATGGGACTGTAAGTAGTAAATGTAATATATAATTAAATTTTTTAATTAAAAGTTATTATAAATTATTAAAAATGAATTTTTTATTTATAGTTATATTATTTAGAGTTCTTAATGACTTGTTTTTAATTCCTATAGTCAAAATTATTGTCATTATAAATTGAGTAACACATTTTTATTCAAATTCATTTTTAAATAATAATGTAACTTTAAATTGAATTTATTTCACTAAATTATATTTTTTTATAAAATAATTTAAACAAATATAGAATATTATGGAAAATTTATTAAATGTAAAAATACCCATAATATAATATAAATAGTTTTCAGTTAATATATAGTAATGTTTTTATTAAGAAAAATTATAAAATAATTAACAATATTGAGGTAGTTTCTGTACATCATTGTAAAAATAAAAATTTATTACATAGAGATCATATATATCATGGTATATGGATATGATCAGCTATAATGAATAATTTATATAATTATTATTTATATTCATTCAATTTTTTTTAAATTATATAAAAACATAATTAGTGAAGTGTTTATCTAGAAGTTATACAAGTTATGAAAAGTAAACATTATTATCTGCAAAACGTTTTCAAGATGTATTTTTGAATAAATAATATTATGAATGGTTTTAGATGACAATATTTCATAATAATAAATTTATTTTATTTTATTTTATTTTTATCAATATGAACTAATAGGATAATTATCCAAAACAATCATGAAATATTGACAGATCACATGTGCAAGCATGAGAAAAGTCAAAATAAATAGTTTCAAATTATTTGAAGTGATAATTCCATGAACCCCTCCATTTTTACTCTTCCTGATATTGTAGTGATTTTTATAGTGAAACCCTAATCCCACATACAATACATGTGTACTTAGTAGGATCCTCCCTAAAACATGTCATTCAAATGTGGTTGAATTATGATAACGCCTAGTGAATATAAACTAGAAAGAAACTCACTACCTAAATCAAGTAACATATAATTACAACTCACCAAGGGTATCTAACCAATTAACATACATAGGTATGTAAAAAAATATCAAAAGAATGTGTGTGTCTATGAAATTCACCCCTCATCCACTTCCCCATTTGTTTTTCACTCTCACACCCCAATAAATATTTGTAATGTTGTTTGATCCCTTCTATACCAATGTAATCATAGAGTATATCAATTAACATATGATGTTGGTTTGTCCTCCACCATAACTAACCAACCCTACCATAGATTCAACCTTCTCATTGGAATCAATTTGTGACAACCATACATAAATCATAACCATATCCATATTTCATCTTATCCAAGAAACATGAATTAAATCCTAAATTGATTAAAAATAATGTAATTATGCATTATACCTGAAGCTATTACATCTTGTTCATATGAGTGCCAATAATAAACAAAAATTTAGCAGAAAAGGTATATTTATATTATATATCCTCAAGCTTCTATAGACCACACAATCTTTTATGATAAAACTCAGATCCATCACAACCCTTGTTAGTAAATACCTTATACATTCTTGTTGGACCATTGTATAACATAGAAGAGTTCTATAGGGTGTAGTGAATAGTACTAATTTAAATTTAATATATTAAAATGATAATGTTAAATATAAATGTTTAACAACCCATCTAGATTTATATATGTTAGTTTAAAACATATAGAAAAAATTAATAAAGAAAATATATAGATATGCGATGGAAATATGAAAACAACAAAAACAATACTTTTATATTATTTTAGATCAAATGATACAAATATTATCTTTACTTCTCTATACTTATTGAGATGAATAGTGATCACTAGAATACTCTATTTTGATAGATGTGATAGCATTTTACACACAATATCTACTTTCTCACATATAGGAACATCCTTGAAAACACTCATTTTAGAGGACTAAATAAAAACAAAAAAATATACAAATATTTTTTTTTGGAATCACAACACAAGGTCATACCATTATGTTATGAGTTATACCAAATACTTGTATTATTTTTATCAAGAAAAGTATAAACATACTATTTATAGTACAGAAAAAAAATAAAATTTTAATAAAGTAAAACTGGTCAAAAAATAATGAATTAAAAAATTTGATGATGATGCTGATCATTGTAGCTTCATTATGTTATGTAGAAAATTATAAAATATTGAATGAATTTCATGATCGTTGTAGGAATGATGCTTATATTACAAATGATTCACCTCAATTATACCTCTTATATTAATGTCTAAATTCAAAAAAATCATTTCAAATATACCATGTCATAAATTTATAATAACTTCCATTGATAGAAAAAAAAGATAATCTCCCCTTTATTAACAAAAAATACTATTGACCATGCATGTGTTTTTTATAGAATAACATACTTACATGGTTTGGTATTATGATGAAATGGGATATTATAATTCAGAAGTATATGATAATATCTCACAAAATTTATTTTATCAAAAAATTAAAATATAATTAAAATAAAATCATTAGGAATTGAAAGTAATTTAAAAATTAATATAATTGAAAAAAATAATATAAATTTATAGTTATTAAAAATAAAAAACTATAAGAGAACAAAGTATCAAAATTAATATTTATTATTTCTAATTACATTCGCTCTTGATAGTATAACATTAAAAAATTCTCTCTGAATTTATTATTTCGTAAGGGATACTATCATACCATTGACATGACTATTGGTAAAGTACCTCACGAAATATTGGACACTATCTCTTGGATAAGAAATCTATTACTCAACGAAAAATAAAATCACAAAATTTCATCATCATTAATCATCTAGTAATTTTATAATTTCCATTTAGATCATAAAAACAATATTTAATTGTAATTTAATCATTTACATTAACCATCAATATCAGGGGTTTTTTTATAATTCAAAATTTAATTTTTGATTCAAAGCCATGATCTTAGAAAATTCATTCCAACTAATACATGGTATCCAATTAATGAATCATTCCAATAATTCACACCCATTCCCATCAATTCATTGAAAGTTCATTTAGCATTCTGTATTTCAAATGTATTCTATTACCCAATTTGGGATCCTATAAAGAATTTTCAACCATAGTATAAGAGGAAATCTGCAACAAATAGAAAACAAGTAACCACAAACAAGAAAAAATACACCTTAAATCCCATCAATAAAATCATAATAGAAATCTTGATATCAAACGTGATAACATTCCACTCCATCTATTCCATTAAACCATCATCGATATGAATCCACTTCCACAACAACCTAAAAATTTCCCATTCCACAGAAGTTCATCCATCCATACCATGTTTAACATGAAAAACATTGTAAGGGATATACCATCCCGATGTAATTACATTATAATAAAAAATATTAACAGTACAAAAATCTCATGATAGAATCATTACGATAACATTGAATTATATAAAATGATATAAAAAAGGTGGAGATTTAAAATTTCATCAAACACTATATTCTTGTAAGAAATTTTTTTATTTTCATTATTTAATTATACAATTCATTATAAGATGTTTTAAACAACAAGAAACCAAATAATAATAACCTAAATATTGCTAGAACAACTAATAAACATGCTCAATGTATGATTCCACATTTCTAAATGATTCCAAGGTTGGAATATATAATTTAAGAAATCATCATTCATTATTATCTTTATTTTACCATATGTACATTTTTATATACATTCCATTAACGTAATGTATGCCTAGTATAAAAATAATAAAAAATATTATAAATATCACTACCTTGAAAATCATATTTGGAAACCATCATGGTGAAATAATAACATAATTTTTATGTGATCAAAACAAACTATCCAATATATTTTATTTTGTATGTTTAGAAAATTATCATCACTAATTTTAATCTGAACTATTTAATAAAATAAGTTAATGAATGCTATTTATACATTGAAACATAAATAAATTAAACGTTTTTGAGTCCCATATTTCAATAAAAAACAATAATGGGAACAACATGATAATGAACGAACAAAGAATCAATCTCCCATAATTTTTATAGAAACCAACGTATAACCTAACCAAAATAAACAATCATTAACTAAGCTCAAATAGAAATCCAAAACGCGTAAAAACTCACCTCATAAATTATATAGATAACATTTTCACCAATTTTATATGAATTTCAATGATTGAATCCCGAACAATTCTGAAATTTGATCTATTTTTCTCATTTTTTTTATTTTTGGTGTTTTTTGGGATAAAATGTTTAAAATGACTAATTCTGTAATTATTATAAATTTTTATCATATTGTTATTTTTAGAATATTGTTTTGAATGTTGATTTTATTGAAGTTATTTATTTTTATGTATTTCTTTGTTTGTGGACTTCAACATCTTATTTTGGACTAATATCTAATTCACTATTTGAGAGGCCCAAAAGATTTTACCATTTTCTAAAATATTTATAGAATATTGAATTGAAACCACCTAGGTAAAGGAGTCATCAATCAACATAAAGACATATAATTTATGTGATTCTAAATGGATATTAAAGAGGAATCAATTCAACATTTTAAAAATATATTCAATGGAAATATTCAATCATTAATGTGGCATTTTCACATGGTAAATTGGGGGAAGATTTAGAGAATCTTGAACAATAAAAATTTTTACACATTAATTATGTCATTAAACCTATCATTACAATCCATATCCATTAAAATTTGTTGGTATGATAGAAAAGATATTTTTTCAAAACTTATAATATAGAAATATATTAATTTTTAGCTATATGGTTGACATAATAGGTTAAATCATCTATATTGCTGATTTTGGAGGATAATTGTTTTCCATTTTTCTTCTTCTTTGTTTGGTAATGAATTAATCATACACATTATTCATTGCTAATATTGCCATGGAGTGTAAAAATTATAATTTAATATGTAGGGGATGTTTTCTATTTTTTAATTCCCGAGTTCATCTAATTTATTTAATAATATTTCATTGTCTCTTTTGTGAAATTTCATTCAATTGGTAATTGTGATTTTTATTATGAAGAACGGTCGTATTTTCCATTTTGATTCTGTTATTGATTTCTCATTAGTAAATTTTCAATATCTCTAACTTAGAGGTTCTTGAATATACATTTTAGATGTAATGGAACTTATTAGTGGAGTACTTTATGACCATTAGTGCTTGGGGGGTAGTGGATTTTCTTGATTGTTTGGGACAAACATGTTTCGATCAGGTATTGCCTAATTAAATTTAGGATATTTATTAAAACTCACCATCATAAGGAAATATAATACACTGTACTGAGATATTGGAAATCGTTACTTGAACCATCACCATTCTTCCAAGAGAGTGGGAGGAAGCGATCCTGGAATCTCACTTTAATCCACTTAACTGAAGAGGATATGATAAATTGAATCTAGGATATAATTAAAACAGGAAAACTGATCCTAGTCTAATTAACTTTCTCATAAAATAGTTTCCAATAACTTTTACTCAAAGAAATTTCAATATTTTTCATAAATTAGTTCTTCTGTTTTATTAAATTAGTTTATTTTTAAAACTGATCTTTTTCAAAAACAACCCATTTTTCCTCTAATTAAAAATGGAAAACACTATTATTATGTTCTCGTATGTGGATAAAACATAGGATAACAAATAAAATAACAATTAATATAGGAAATAATTATTTTTACTCACTAAAAAATTGGATGATTTCAAAAAATGGATCTTTTTCCAGTAAGGTGATATAAAAATCATTTTCCCTAAATTTGGATTACTATAAACCGAAACAACGAGTTTTCCTCCTAGATTAGGAAATTGAAAGAACCTTGTTGAATAGACCTATAAAAAATAATTGTAAATATTATTTTGAGGAAATGTATTTTGCAGACATTATTGAACCTTCATGTGTCCAATCTAATCATGTCATCCTAGTTGGAAACCAGAACCAAACTTGTAGAGACTATTGTGCAGCACAATTCCTTTATAAAAAAAATTACATTCCATAATTAAAAAAATATTTTGAGAGGAAACCTAACATGATTCCAAAACATAAAAAATTCATTCGATTAGATAAGGATGTCCCAAAATAACATATTTAATATATTATATATGTCTATGACAATTTCAGACCACGAGGAGTAGCTGATGAGTTGGTAAAGTGAAGACATTCCTATTTTTATTCGAAGGAGATGCCAATGAATGGGTGTACGAACTAAAACTAGGACTTGTGCATGATTTTAATTACATATTGAGATTCTTTATGAAATATTCATTCCCTACCACAAAATAAACAACCATCATTAAGAAAATCTATTCTATATTATATTCATTTGTAAAAACCCTTCACGATTATTATGTATTATTTCAAAAACATAAGTTGCAGCCTCCTATATCAGAAAACCAATGTAGAGTCACTTTCTTGTACCCTTTTAATAAGGTCTAATGGAAATTTAATTAAAACTTATGGATGTATCAACTAGAGAATAATTTATTAAAATTTCCTCAAAATAATCCAAGGGTATGATAGATAAGATTTCACATTACTCAAAATATTTTGGTTCAAGATGTACACAAATAAGTGGTATTCATGAGGTAAGAACTACTCATCCACAAAACATATTATGAACTAGGATTTTAGGGATAACACTTTTTCTGAGGCATATATCCCTAAAATCTAAGAACGAACCACAAAACCTACTATGGTATTTGGATAACGCCTCATCATTTCACTAACGATTGTGTTGAAATTAATAGAATGGAAATTTGTACATCAACCTTTAAACTGAGGTAGTTCTAAAAAAATAAAGGACGAAGATATCATAACCAAGTCCAATATTGATATGGAAATCACCAAAATGAAGCTATACCCCTCATACCGAAACCCACCCCCATTCCATCAATACTTCCAAAACCCACCACCTTTTCAACAAAAGAAATCATAAAACCAGCCGTCATACCACCAACCAATAAATTTACAAAAACCCAATGAGAAACCTTGATCCATCACAGAACATATTATGAAATAGATACAATCCATGTTTGAGTTTCTATAGGATATGTTTGAAAAACCAGATAAAATTATGTGATGTCGAATGGAAATCCTGTCCAAAACCTAAGGAGAAATACCATCTCAAATAGTGTAAAACCTAATAGAGAATGTCGATATGATAACAACAATAAATGGGAATGTAATCTCGACATTATCCACCTTTTAAGATAAAATAAAACCACTTAGTATAAGGGAGAATGAATTTTTGAATTCAAAAAATTCAATGATGATTCACTGATAAGATGCAAAGAATTAAGAGGAGAATAAGGATAAGACAAGGATGAAGAGACAAGAAACACCATTGAAATGAAAAAAAATGTATTTTAAAAGATTATACCCACAAATTCAATCAAGTTTGATATAATAAATGATATTTTAGGTGGAATCTCTTTAGATATAATTTCTGGACCCCATCCAAATGTTGAAATTAATATCCCCTACTTGAAGCAGGTAAAAAAATTATAAGTTATAAAATTTTTCTTATGGATATTTATAACAAGGAAAGAATAAATCAAGGGAATTAGATTATAAACTTAGAAATAATTGCCTCATGCCTTATCAACCCAAAGTTTCCAACCAAATCGTATGATCATGGGATGTCTTCTATTACATGCACCATTTGATTGTTAAATTTTTCCATTTCATTATGTGATCTTGGTGATTCAATTAATGTATTTCCGTACTATTTATAAACTTATTTATATATTGGAGACATGAATAACACTTTAGTGGTGGTCCATCATGCAAATAGATCCACCGTTTTCCCAACATATGTTTTAGAGGATATCGTTGTGAATTTTAAATATCTCATTTTCCGAATTGAATTCATTGTATGGAATATGGAAGTTTATTGGATCCCATAACAGTAACCCATTTTTTTTGGAATATTATTTAAATACATTTGAAAAAATAATCATTGTCTTTGAAGGGACACTTACCCTTGATTTAAGATATAGAACAATCCACTTCAATATTTTTTAATCCATTTGGAACCATTAGATGATCGCTCACTCTTTACACTCTCCCATGATGTTAGAACTGATCCCATTTATGAATCATGTATTTTCAATGAATTCCTATCTTTTTGAGAGAATTATTCCCCTAAAAATATCACTTAACATATGACTGCCCCAGATAATATAGATTCTGATTTTATTTTGGAAGAAGAGGAAAAATCTACTAACCAAAATTATTTGTTTAATTTTTAATATGATGAAATGATTTCTTACATGTAGGATGTCCAACCATTTGAAGTGGGGAACCTCAATTAAATTTCATCACCTGTCTATCCCTAGGATCTGGAATTAACACCACTATCCATTAATTTGAAATATTTTTACATTATAGAGGGAGATATATTACTATAAATAACATATTATAATCTAACAAAAACACATGAAAAATATTTTATGTTCATTTATTGAGTGAATTTCCATGAAATATGGTGAAGATTTGGAGATATCACAAAAATAAACCAAAACATATGCTCACATAGAATTTACATTAAGGTAGAATACAAAATTTTTAAAAACATCCAAATGTTGTGTAATCCAAACATTATGGATATTTTCAAGAAGAGGATTTAGATGCACTTTGAATCTGAGAATATATATCCCATTTCAAATTCATAGTTGGTTATCTCAATTTAGGCATATCAAAGAATCAAGAATAACCACTGTGAGGAATGAAAAGAACTAATTAATCCCTATAAGAATTAAAATAGGTGGATACTGTGAATATATTTAAGGATGGTGAATCTTGTTACTCAAAATGATCATATCCTCATTATATTCATTGAACAGATGTCAGAGATATTATTTAGAATAACATATTACTCTTATTTGGATGAATTTTATTATAATTTTCAGGTACCTATTTTTCTTGAGGATCAAGAGAAGACTATCATTACTTGACCTTTCACAACATTTTCATATAAAATGATCCCATGTGGATTATGTAATTCTCTACGTACATTTCATATGTGCATGGTAAGTATATTTTCTGATCGCATTGAATAATTCATGGATGTTTTATCCGAAGATTAAATAGTTTTTAGATATTTTTTGACCATTTTTTGATAAATATGGAAAATGTTTTGAAAAAATATATTAAAAAGAATCATGTTTTAAATTTGTAAATGTGCCATTTCAAGGTAGAGAGGGGAATTTTCCGTTATCATTTCATTTAAAAAAATAATATTTACATGGATAAATCAAGCTATGAAGTGAAAAATTCATTGCTTTACCCAACTAGTGTAAACCATGAAAAATAATTTTAGACCATGCCAGATTCTAACTGAAATTTATCAATGAGTTCATTAATATTCCTCTCCCTCTCCCTATATATGTTTTAAAATATTCTTCTTTTAATTTCAATGGTAAATTTTGGGAATCCCTTGATGATTTGATGAGATGATTGATTACACCATTACTGATGTGGCAACAAAATCGTGAAGAATCGTTCGAGCTACATTATTGTGATTCTAAAAAAACATTTGGAGAATTCCTCTCTCAATGAATTGTGGGTAGGATACAAGTTATTTCTTATTCCTAGAGAATCTTAGATTTTCCCCAATTCAATTATAAAAACAAAAAAAGTGATTTTAACATTAATCATTTCATTAGAAATAGTTAGATCTTATCTTCTTGAAACTAAAGTCATTATGTTTTCCGATCATGGGACTCATAGGTACCTAGTGATGAAATATGATGATAATATAAGGATAGTAAAATGGATGTTACTACATTATGAGTTTAATGTAGAAATCAAATATAATAAGGGATATGAGGGACAATTGTCCATTCACTGAAGAAAACATCCCAATACTACTAAAGATGAAATTGTAGACAAGGAACCCTTAAACGATCACATTTTTCGGAAGTAGTTATACTTGATTCAATGAGAATTTCCTTGGTATGATAACATGGTCAATTATCATGTAACATATCAAGTCCAATATACTTTAAATTTCCCCTGAATTTAAAAACTGAAATCAATATCCAAATATTACATTTGGGGATATCCATTTCCTTGGAATATTCACAATGATGATATAATAATAAGATGTTTTCAAGAATTTGAAATTGAATCTCTTCGTATTTTTGACACACTTCAACTTGTGGGGGGCACTTTTGACCTCATTAAAAAAAATTAATGTTATATAATATTGAATTTATGAGCCCACCCCTTTTTAAAATGCTCATGAATTTTGTAAATGGTGTGAAAAATAAATATATTTTGGAAATATTTAAAATAGATAAGAAATGTCCCAAAAATGTTTTAATTTTGTGAAATTTTTTATGTCTATTTGATAAATTATAAGGTCAATTTCCAAATTGCATTTGGAAATTATTATATATTTTTTGTAATTAATTATGTTTCCAAAAGGGTGGAATAATTATCCACCAAGAATGATGATGAAAATTTTGTTTGTGATTTTGACAGGGAAATCATATTTTGCACATTTGGAGTGCCCATAACCATCATCAAAGATTAGGTGACTCAATTTTTCAATATGATAATAATGCTATTATTGAACCAAATATTCCTCTCCCTCTCCCTATAATATTCCTCTCCCTCTCCCTCTCCCATTGGTATTTTAGGTCTTTCATTTTTTTCATTAAAATATTTTATATTTTTTAAATACAAGTGTGTTTCTTTTTCAATTTATGTTTGATTTTGAAAACATTGAGCTCAAATAAATATAGTTTACTTTATTTAATATCATTTCAATGACTGAAATTCTTTTTACATTAAACCAAGAATAAGTTAATGAATAAAATGTATTTGTTCCAAGTTTAAATATTTTTGTATTTCATTGAATGTACTCTAATTTTTTATTCTGATTCCACATCTCATTTTATTTATCATTGATATAACTTTATCATGATGATTATGAACCATTTTTTCCATATTAATTACATTCACCTCACTTATTGAGAGAACGAAACAATGATTTCATTGACTATAATTTTATTTATTCCTATAGAAACACGAGGGATTGAGGAACCCATTATTTAAATGATCAAGGAATAATTTTGTGTTTTAAAGCAAAATTTTAAATATAATAAATTTTATTATACCCTTAATTGTACATTTAATAATTTTATCCCATTGAATCCACGAATAAATTGTTAGGTTTGTAATATTAAAATCAAATTTTCCCAATCCAACTGCCTCTTGAAGTGAAATTGCATAATTTAGTTGAGCTTATGTGTTTTCATGGGGGGTAAAGCTATCTTTTTTGATGATTCCTCATTTGGAGATAATTTAGGTTTAAAATAATATGATTATGATATTATTTGAGTATGAAAAATTAAATCATTCAGAAGATTTATTTTTCTTATGCATTAATTCTAAAATAAGATATTTCATTCTTGATCATTGAAAGGAAAAAAGAAATTCATCTCTATCTGGGGAATTCAAGAAAATAAAAGGAGAACTGAAATATTGTTTTTCTACTAAAATGTTGGTGGTAATGTTTCTACATGATATTTTCATATATTCTTATACTATAATTTTAGCTATGTGGAGTGAGGAGGAGACCATACATTTGTGAAAAATATATTCATTAAATTTTTCATCCAAAATATACAAGCCCTCTTTATTCAGTCATAAAACTTTTATATCAAAGTACTGCCCAAAAAATTAAATAGAATACCCTAAAATTAATCATGATAAACACATGTCCTTGACTCACTTAAGGTATAGATAAAGTAATTTATTATGTTTATGGATACTCTTGCTTGTGTTTTGATGAGATGACCCTTTTTGAAAAATAACATTTTTGAGATGATAAAAAATTTAGGTGATATAGGTATCTTCAGTAAAAGGGAAGATAAATTAAATATAAATAGATATAATTATATATATAGATAATGTGAAATATTTATTTTGAGGTGGAATTAAATATTTTGTTTAATGTTTTCTAAATTGACCTATCTAATGGTAATTTGTTTAGAATTTTCATTGATTTTATTTTATTTTTTACATGTTATGGATTCCATATTCGTTTTGTGGAGGAATTTATAGAGATTATATATTCATTATATTTTTGTATTCCACTTACTTAATCACTACAAATTTAACAAATTGATCTTGTTTTAATTATTTTTGTATTTTTGATGTGTTTTGGAATTAAATGTGAAAATTTCTTATTTCTGGGATTTTAATAGTACATAAAACATATAATTCCAGAATAACATTTACAATATTGATCTAATAAGAGTGATTAATTTTCTTTAGGATTTCTTCTTTAATGGGATGCAATTTCTTTTTTTCATACAAACAACTAACTTGAAATTATAGGGCCCCAAAAAATCAATCATGTTGAGAAATCATTCTAGTTGGAAGAATGGCCCCCATATCATTAATTGTGGAATAGATTGGGATAAATTACATTAGTTGATGTGATTCCCAAAGTATTCGAAGGAAGAATCAAATATGCATTTGAAAAACAAATTACTCGGTGATATTCTCTCATTAATTCATCCATTGGATACACAAAATTGGAGGATGATTTTGGGATTCCATGACCACATAATTTTGGATTCATTAATTCAATCATAAAATATCTTATACCCATGAAATGAATTTGAAATTTTTAGGGAAGATATAAAAAAATTTCACTTCTTATAAGAAGGAACCATAAGGATTTTCATCCATAATATGGTAATAATTAGATAAAATGTCTTGTTCAAATATTATAGAGGAGAAATATTCTACATTTTTTTCTCTCTTTTCTTGTTCTCAGTTTTGTAATGCCTTATTCTTCCCCATTCTTCTTGGTTACCCATACCATGTAGGGGTAAAATAATTATTGATTGGGTAATGGTATGTTTCCTAATTTCCAATTCTCTAGTGATTGTGATTTAATGAATGCAATTTATTTCAGTCTTATATATAATTACTTCCAATTTAAAATAGTATTTTTTATTATCAAGTACAATCATATTTTGTTTTTTGTTTTGTTGTTTTTTTTTCATTGGTTAATAATAATTGTCTTCCTCCACAAAGTTATCATTTATATATGATGGAATATACCATTTCATAGTGGTGAAGATGATAATAAGTCTACGTGGGAGGGGTAGTTGATATTCATGATTATTTGATATAAATAATACATGATCAAGTATTACCCATGTCTATTGCCAATATTTTCTACAACTCTCTAACACAAGGGATGAGTGTAGTCAAAATTAAAATCCTAGATTGATTTAATCTCACTATCACCATTTTTTCATGGGAGTTAGATAATTTATTCATGAAATATCCATTTAATTGACTTAGTATAAGAGGATTGAATAAATTGGAACTAGGATAACATTTCATTAGAAAAACCGACCACAACCTAGCCACTATTTAATATGATAGTTTTCAATCACTTGTGTTGAATTTTTTTTTCAATATTGTAATTAATAAAAAAAATTATTTCAATGCATTATCTTGTTTTTAAAAACAAATAATTTCAAAAACTACCCATTTTTCATCTAATTAATTTTAACAAACATTATTGTTGTGTAGTATTCTATAGAGATAACCTTGGTTAACCAATATACTAAATATTAAAATAAGAGATAATTGTTTTTCACCCCCCATTATATGAACATATCAATAACATCTATGAATAAATTGAATAATAAGGAAGACTAATGGCGATAATAAGAGTACCTTGGTTTAAGAGATAAAATGATCCCAACAACACTAAAGTTAGTAATCACTTGGAGATGAATAAAAAACTAATGTGGGAAGGTTTTTTGGATAGGTATTGGTGGGAGGATGAAAAACAATAACCATTATGAACCCAACTACTTATTAATATATAATTTTCTATATTCCTTCACAAAAACATAGAAACATTGACCAAAACAATGGTGTATCTTCTCAAAGCTAGAACTTTTACCCAAATCCTTCAAAATGGATTTCTGATCCACTTCTCTAGGTTTGTTCTCCCATTTAGAATAGGAACAATCAATACAATGATGTACTGATATAAAGCACATGAATGGAACCCTCGACCACTACTCCCTCCTGATGATGCACCATGGCACTCATGAATGCACATTTCCATTTCCAGCACACTATGACATAGTGAAACCTCTTTCACCATTTTGAAAATTACTAGTAAACATGAACAATATTCAACTCGATTCACCATATCTAACAATACACAATTTTTTCCCATTCACATTCCATAATGTGAAATACCTGAACCACCATGATCGAGGTAGCCACCACTATGAAAATATTCTCTACATATTTCAGATATTTATTTCATCATGAACTTTGTAGACACCATTTTTTATAAAAGATGATCCCCCATAGTATGGTGGTTTTCCTTAGAAAGTCACTCAATTAAATGAATTCATTCAAACCCTAGGATCACAAATTCTCTACAATTTCAAACTAACCAGGCACGTAGCACAAAAATGGCCTCCACCATGGTAGTAGATCACTTACTTCTATTTGATAAGTAAATCATCACAAAATACACCCCTGAAAATAAATGGTTCATCCTTGAGGTTCAACTGGCACCATAACAACCAATTTTTATAGCCATAAAATACAAATTCCCCACAATAAGGTCGATATTATGCCTACCACACCATTTATTTTACAACCAAGAGATGCCAAATTATATTTCCCACATCTTAAACAACTATAATCTCCCTCTAAAAACCAATTACGCTCGAAAAACAGTGAAGGTATAAAAAAAATTATCCTTTAAATTGGATACCTATTAAACAAATCTCATCCACAATAATTGAAACCTATCATAGGAAGGAAAAAAGAAAGGAGATCAAAAAACCACTATATGAGATACCTCTCAAAGATCTATATATAAAATTAAAAAACCAAAACATCATATTAAAAAAGGCTTATAACACACAACATCATCAATAATCTTATAAATGAATATGTTCATACAAATAATCTGAACATAGTCAATCATAAAGCAACAAAAGATATTAAAAACGACTCAATGAATAACATACCCAATCACACTATTCTAGGAAAATATGATGAGATAAGTCATAAAATAAAATAATAACATGTATATTGAACTACTTTCACCCGATGACCCTGAATATAAAAAATAATTTCCTAAAATGTTACAAAATCATTAAATTCAAATTTAGTATATTTAACAAAAAATAAATCATTATAAAGATACCAAAATTTATTAAATACATTTAAAACATCATTGGTCCAATTAATATTTGTTGAAGTGGTAATTGATGCATGAATGATCCAATACACTCCAACACCATGAAATTTCATCAAATTAGGGGGGTATATACTCACATTACAAAACCAACAGATACCATATTTAAGACTTACCTTCAAGAAAACATGATCTTTATTTTAAAAATTAATTGGAATCCTCATATGATAAATAGAGAAATTATGATGACCATGATAAGTCTTTATCCACTCATAAATAACTTTAATTTTCTCTGAAATTCTCTCTACAGTTATAGTCCAAAAAAATATGAATGGTTATCCTCTTTCCAACAAAATATAGGTAATTATGGTCATCCATATACTGAAGAAAATGGGACTATATAATTAGGGAGTGACAAATTTTTTTATTATGGAACTCCAAATTATGATTGTTACATACACATGGATGGTGAAAATATATAACATATAGAGTCAATATATTGTTTAATGTCAGGTAATTTTACTCTGTCAAATAATTGGTATATGGGGAAAATATTATATGGTATAGCAGGGAGACAAAATCAGTCTAGAGACCTTTATATACTCTAGAGTTGAAACAATAATCATGAACTAAGAATATCAACTTTGATACCCCATAGAGCCCCACAACTTTCTCTAGATACTACAACGATAATGAATCTACCACGATCGACTCCTTAATAAAAAATAAGTGAGTTTACCAGATTAAGAAATCAATGTTCACCTAGATTGCATCACATAATCCCCATGATTGGGGGAAATTGTTGAAAAATTCTTTCAAAATTACCTCCCACTTCGACTGTGGAATATTGAGATGTATAAGAAACATGTGAGGAACATGATTCTCAACCATCACATTATAGTAGACTAAACATCAAGATATATAATCTTTAATATGTATCATTATCCCTAGATACCAAATCAATGTTATCATCGAATAGTACATCATTTATAAAACCATGATGTACTACTATAGGTGATCTATGAAACTCATAGAGAACCATATCACACATAAAAACATGAATGAAGGTCCTCCCTTATAACAACACTAAATTCTAATTATCCTTAGAACATCACTGATTGGAATAAAAAAAACCACTTAGTATCTCAAAACCACCACCATGAAATCCCCCATCAATGAATACTCCACCTTCAATATTAATGAATACAAAAATATCACTTGATAAAGACACCTTATATAATAAAATATTCCCAAATCAAGGTGTATTATAGATAAATCCTCCATTACACTTATGAATCACCAAAATCATGTACAACATCACCACACATTTTATTGCAACATTTTCTAGCCAAAACATTTTATTTATATTATTATTTAGAATTATTCAAGTCATAATCAATTCATAACTATTTTAAACTCCATTATTGAATTTTCCAATAAAACTAGTATAATGTATACCTCATTATCTTTTCATATGTGTAAACCAAAAAGTGTTACCTAATGATTTAATACCACCAAACCATAGATAAAACACAATATTGGTAGGTTCAACATCTTGGGTAGTTCAGTTACTTTCACGAGGTTAGAAATTATGAGACCCAATGGGAAAACCACTCTATACTATATCAAAAAACAACCTAATTTAACATAATATGTGTCTCATTAATCCTCAAAAATAACACCATCTATAAATAAATAAATAATAAGTTCACTAACAATTTTCTCATTTAAATAATAAACAACAAACTGATGACATTCAATCCAGAAAAGGTCATAATCATTTCCTGTAGAGTATATTAGAGAATTATCAATCTATGATTCATAGGGTAGTAATCTTATATAATAGCTTGTACATCCAAGGAAACTATGTACCTGTACAATGTTATTAGGTGTTATACAATAAAAAACTTCCTTAATCATTGAATCATTTATGACTACACCATGCTGAGACATAACATGACCCATGAAATTGACATCATGAGCCCAAAATGTACACTTCAATAGATTCACATGTAGGTTAGGATTCTAAAAATCAACCAAATAGCTTGAAGACTCCACTAAAGCTCCTCCTTAAACTCAGAACACAAAAGGATTTAATTAATGAACACCTATATGAACCAGTACATGAATTCATGAAAAATAGAATTCATTTATATCATGAAAATAGTTAGGGAGTTCCTAACACAATATAATGTTATCACAAACTCATAATATCTAAAATCAAATTTGAAGGAAATATTCAGAATATAATCCTCCCTTGTAGTCATAAGATGATATTCCTATGACAATCCAATCCTCGAAAAATAGTTAGATTCCTCCATTAGATTAAAAAAATCATCAATCAATGAAAAGGGATAACAGTTATTCACTATCACATGGTTCAAGTGATGTTAATTTATATATAATCATTAAATGTCGTCCAATATCAAGGAAAATAAATTTGGATAACACCCTGGTGGAATGTTTAGAGGATGCATAATACATAGCCCCGATAGGGTTCCAAGTACTGCTAGTCCTGGTGGAATGGGATGATGTTGGATAAAACCAAGTAGTTGCTATCCAAGAATTATTTTGAATAGTAAAATGAGAATATATGGTCACAAATCTTCTCACTAGGGTTTTCTGAAGGATCCTGTCATATTATAGTCTTGTCATTGTTAAAAATCTCCCAACGAACTCTTCCTTTACAAACCCCACATTATACAACAACATTGTGAATGGGGTGACCTGATGTTATATCTATAGATGAAGAACCTCTAAAAAATTCCCCTCTCTAGTCTCTTAATTTGGAAATATATTTAAAGAATAATGTATGGTATTATTATACCAAATTCTAAAATCCTGAATAATGGAACTGCCAAAGTGTATATAAATAATCCCATTCCAATAATAAATATTCATGATCAATGAAAGAAGGTCATCCTAAAACATGTCACATAAATTATACCAATAAATTTATGGATCCTCAAGATCCACAGGGAATAGAAACCATCACTATTGATTAAAATAATTCATAATAATGATAGAAAAAAGAATATATTTCTTCCTTTAAGATGAATCAAAATAAAAGAAACCATTAAATCCATCATTAAAGCATCTAACTCAAGATCATAAATAGATCACCAACACTTCTATAAGAATTATAACTAGTAATTTAATGATTTATCCTCTAAGAATCATCATATTATTCTAAAAATATATAATAATCTCCCAACACATCATATACTAAATCATTACATTGAACATTATTGGGATATTGAAGTAGATCTATACCATAAAAAGAGGAAATGATTGGGACTACATAAAACTAGAATATATAATAATTTTTCATTATTAACTTAGATTCAACCTAATTCCAAACATCTCCCCAACTCAATCATAATAACATACAATCAGGTTGCATGATCCTTACCTTGGACTATATTATTTAGGATACAACACAACTCATTGTATGTTAATTAAAAAAAGGTCCTTTCATTGGATTATAGGCGGACATTAAATCCACTATTCTTCATTGTCTTCGTTTCTTGTATCACATTTTATGTTATAAAAACACTATTTCCAAAACTATACATGAAATCATCAATAGATCCTTTCTTGAATTAATATCCACTCACTGAAACAAAATCATTGATACAACTCTTCCACGAGACCCCTCTATTGGTACCCCTCTATGTCAAGTAGTGAATACAATAGTGACATTTTCATCCCACCTCCAATAGGCCAAAGGATGGTGAATAGAACGAAGGATAAAAACATTCATAAAATATGAGGCATTTTCCACAATATGTATCCAAGGAAATGAAAAATATACACCAATTAAATCTCTATAATCAATAAATATCCATAATTGTACATGAAATGGCACACAATTCATAATCATAAAGGAAATATACCAAAAAAACATATGTAGTGGCCACAAACACTAGTATCTCTGAAAAAAAACTATAATATAGTAACAACCAAATCAATCCCAATATAGATACCACAATATTTGAAGATAGATTATTTATAGTGGTAATATTACATGTATACACAATTTAATCCTACCTAAAACCTCTCAAAAAAACATTGATGTATAATGGTAAACCCTAGTGAATAATTAGATAAAACCATCTCAGGATGTAAATATGGTAAAACACATGCCATCATCAACCAATCTCACCAACCGATAATTTTGGAGGTATGTAGCATAATAAAAAAACTATTTTCAAAAGGTACCCCTCATCCACTTTCCTAGTAATTTATTACTTTCAAGCCATAATAGAGAATGTAATGAGATTTAATCCATCACATACCTATGTAATATCAATATAAATTTACTCACATATGATTTGGGTTTAGAATTAACCCTACATTACCCGACCTTACATTGGATCTAATGTTATCACTGGCATCAGTCTCTTATAACCATACAACAAAAATAGCAATATCCTTATTACATCACATCACATATCCATGTTGTAAGTCCAAAATTCATAAAATCAATGTAATTATTTACTATAAATCAATAAATAATATCACACTCATAAGTAAACCTAAAATAAAAATAACCATTATTTTTGGTATACATGTATAAATTGTAACCACAAGTCACAACATGCAACACATACATGTGTAGGATCGAAATAGTGATGTAGATGCTAAATTTACAAGAGGGGGGGGGTGAATTGTATACTTTAAAAATTCATTGAAACCTTTAAAGTTAGTTAAGAATAACTATGTTTTCCTTAATAAAACGAAAAGGCTAAGTTTAAAAAAGTTAAACTGAGCAGATTCAAAACACCTCTAACACCGAATCCAAACTTGAAAAGAGATTCCGAAAGTAGGTTCCAGAAATATGGTTCCAGAAATTGAAACCTAACGAAAGATTACAATATGAGATTCTACCTTAAAGTGTATAGAATCTAAATGAAATAGAGTACAAGTAAGGAAGTATAAGAAAATTATACTTTCCTTGTAATTCAAAATGCAGCGGAAATAAAAAAAGTAGTTAAACTACAAGTAACAAGATATAAGTCTTTTAACCCAAAGAGAAGGGTATCCATCAACCTTGGATAAAGGTCCCTTGATTTATACTTTCAAGCAAGTCTGTCTTACCCACACCAGGGTAAGCCCTCGATACGAAGATTGGAATCTTTGTCTTGTTATCCCCGCAAGCCCTCAACTTTAAGGTAGTTGGAAACCTCTGTCTTCCTCAGCAAGGAAGCCCTCGAACTTCAAGGTAGTCGGCACCTCTGTCTTCCTATCCCCGGAAGCCCTCGAATGTATTCACCAACATTCGGAGTCGCACGAATCTTTGAGAGTTAATTAGAGACCCTCTCTCTAGAAATCACTTCAAGCATGTAATCACATGAATCGAAGATCTATCAGCCTTTCATCTTTTTTTTTCGGCAACAAGCTCTTTCAAATGAGCTCCTATTTATAGGTAAGGTCGGATCCTTCTCCAACGGTCATATTTTCCTTAATGATCGAAGGGACCTATACACGTGTCACTTAGACAAAGGTTAGTTTAAAACAAAATAGATGACATCATTTTATAACAAAACAAGTGTAATAGAATGTACAATATCGTTTTAATTCTAACTCAAAAGTTCGGAATGAAAGCTTCGGAGTGAAGATTCAGAGTGTAATGAAAATAATAGAGTAGAAAAATTATAGAAGTGTAAGCAGAATAAAAGTTCGGAGTCTAAAAAAAATATTTTTCGGAGTCTGAATTAATTCAGAGTGTATAAAACAAAGATGATCAGATTCTATTTAATAGGTGAATTCAGAATGGAAATTTGGAATGAGAATTCGTTATTAGAATTCGTAATGAGAATTCTTCATCAGAATTGTAATGAGAATTATTCTTCAGAATTCGTAATGAGAATTCCTCATCAGAATTTGGAATGATAATTTGTCATTAGAATTCGTAATGAGAATTAATCATTAGAATTTTTATTGAGAATTCGTTACCAAACTTCATAAGAATTCTTATCCTGAATTTGGAATAGAACTTAGTTAGAGTTCATATCCGGAATTCGGAATGAAACTTCCTTACAGTTCTTATCTAGAATTCGGAGTGAAACTTCCTTTCAGTTCTTATCCAGAATTCAGATCCTAAAATAGAATGCTTCATATTAATGTTTCAATGATTCCAAGAGAATTGAAATGAATCCGAATCTCATACTTAAAAAAAATATGGATGAAAATATGATAAGGGTAATTTTCCTTATAAAAGCAATTTTCCTTATAAAAGCAATTTTCCTTATAAAATCAATTTTCTTAAAGATAAGGTGTTTGTGATTTTCAAAACAAGGAGGAATGGAAAAGTCATAAGGAAAACCATATTGACTCAACAATCTCCCCCTTTTTGGAATGCACAAACATCCTTACGAAAAAGAAATTCTAAGAAGAAAGAAAAACAATAAGGCTTATCTCCCTTGGATTTAAGGAAATTGATGAATACGACTAACTCCCCCTTAGGATTTGAAACACTAAGGATCATATTCTATATTTCCGGAGTGACATTTCATTACGAAAAAGAAAGTCTTCTTTAATGAAAAACTCCCCCTTAGATAGACTCTTATTAGAGTTTTTTTTCTTTAAAGTTATTTTCCTTCTCCCCCATTGTGATTTTCAAAAAGAAATCTAGGGAATGGAAAAAAATAACAAAGTACCTGAAAAATTAGTAATGACAACAAAAGAAACGAGAGGCACAATTTTCATTAGATTTGAAATGTCGGTAACAAAGAAAATTAGATACAACAAAAAGATCAGATTTGGTTATTTCGGATCTTTTTCCTTCGACATGAGCCCCATAAGAATAGTCTTGATCTTCTTCAGGTCTTTATGATCTTCTTCAGCTTGCTTCTCTAAGACAACTATTCTTGCGGATTGAGCTTTGATCTTTTCTTCCTGGGCTTTCAGCTTTTCTTCTTGAGCCTTGATCTTTTATTCCTGAGACATCATCTTCTGATGAAACTTGATCCGATGATCCCTTTCAATCTTCCAGTTTTGAGAAATGGAATTCAGATTTCCATTCAGATCTCTGACTTCTTGGATCCGAAAGTTCTTTTCATCTTCCAGCTTCTCTTCAAAGGAGTAAGTCAGCTCATTTATCTTCCTGCCCTCAGTCTCAAAGGCATCTTTAACATTGTCTTGAAACTCATAAAATAACCTCATCTCTTCAACAGTCTTCTTCAACCAGTTTGTCATCCTCTTGCAAGATCTTCTATGAGCTTCGTAGCCAACAAAAAACGTTTTGAACTGAGCCTCAATCTCAACGCACTTGTTCATAACCATAGATACAGAGTCTGTTTTTCTGATTTAAAGCATGTTGGAGCATCTGACATCTTGAGTCAATACTTGAGAAGGTCGGAATGGTTCCCACCAACTTCTTTAAGGACTGAACAACAAAATCATGCCCCAACGAGGATGACTCCGAATCTGAAACTTTACATGGAAAATTTTCTTCCTCAATAAGCTCCAACTTCCTTTTAGACGAATCACCAATTTCTCTTTTCTTTCTAGCCACTGATTTCGGAGTCTCTACAAGGAGTTCCTTTCCCTTGTTTTCTTCGGAATCGATTCTTGATCAGGAGTTTTCTGCTCACCAGTAGACACCTGAACAATATCATCAACAACATTTTGAAGAGAATCTTCCTCATTCTTATCCTTCTCTAGAGTTACTAACTTGGAGGATTCAGCCTCTGAAGTTCGGAGTGATAGATGTTCCGAAGGCGACCCCTTATAATCATCTACTTCTTTCAATAAGTCTCTTGTTTGAATACTTCCTTCAGAAACTACTTCTTCCTCTTACACTTGTTGAATTTTCTCATGTTGCTCAACATGTTCAGTTGTAATCTCTTTAGGAAAATCAAGGTTTCTTCCTGGAGTCTCAGGTAGAGATTCCAAGGAGAAAGATCTCGGCACTGGAATGCTTCCGGATACTATTTCATTAAATTTCAACAAAGCTTGGACTGCCTCAGCTTCTGTCATCTTCTTCATGAGCTTCATTTCCTTAACTTGTTTTTCAAGCTAATCAGCAGTTCTCTCTTTTAAGGCCTTAGCCTCCGCAAGGTCCAATCCGAACTGCGGATCCCCTTCTTTCCTTTTCTGTTTATCTGCTCTCCACTTCGCAAATACTTCATCTGGATAGGATTTCTTATTCTTTGGTTTGGGAGGTGCGGTTTGAACTTCCTTAGCTTTAGGATCCTCAAATTCAGCTGCAACTTCTTTCAACTTTCTTTTCTTTACTAGCTTAGATGATTCCGGTTCAGCAAACTTCGGAACCGCTTCTTCTTGATTAGGCAGATCGAAGAACTCACCAGTCTCCTTGTTAAAACCCACATCCATCCTCTTAAGGGTATCATCACTGACCAACCAAATTTTACAAACCCTTGGCTTAGATCTGCAAGCTTCCTTTAAAGATTCAAGGCACCGAACTATCAACCTTGATAAAATTTCTGGATACATTACGATCTGGGCTCTGAGATTTCCTTTCTTAAGAGTCTCAATGGTTATAAGAATGTTCCTCATGAAGTTAAACTTCCTTAGATTTATCAGGAAATCTAAGATATAGATCTCAATATTCTTTAAAATGTCTTTATCACCAGTCCTCGGTACGATAAGCCCTTGCACCCACAACTCTAGAATCCGGAAGTTTGTAGGCAAACTAGCAATCTTCGGAGCTTTGTCATCTGGGAGTCCGAGAGTTTTCAAGGATTTTTCCTTGTTGAAGCTACCCTTAGAGTCCGTCAACACATGATAAATAAATTCTTCTTCTCCTTCATAGGGTAGCCATACCAAGCTTGCTGCCTTGGTATAAGAAAGCTTGTAAGTCTTTCCATAAGACTTAAAAGAAAATTTATCCCTATTATCTTCCTAAAAGAAGGAAACTGTTTCATAGAACTCAACAAGTAACTCGGAAAAAACATCGTCTTGATTCCCCAGTTTGGATACAGCAATACCTTCCCAGCCATTCAACTTAATGTTCTTCGAAATAAGAGTATCATAGTTGTTGAAGAAATACGGATGGACTAACCTTTCTCTATAAACTAACAATTGTGAAATAGGCTTGGTGGATGACATTTATTGAGACACTAACTCAGCAGACATTCGGATCTGAAGTCCTCTGAGAAGTTCGGAACGGAGAAATCGGAAGTTCGGAACGACTTTAAAACTGAGAGACAGAGATTCAGGACGCGAGAGCTTGAAATCGATGTGGGACTAGTATATGGGTCCCCTTTATATAGGCAGTGGAACAATGGTTCAACTTCCTCGGTTGATCTAACGGTTGGGATAAGATGAGATCAGATCTGACGGTTGAAAACTTGAATCCGATCTTTTTTAGGTTTTTATTAAAACAAAGAATTAAGAAAAACAATAATCCGAAAGAAAAATACAATAAAATGCCAGTAAGTAAAATATGACTACGAAAACTTGAGTAAGGTAATCATACCTTTCAGATTAGCTTAGGAGGATTATTCGTAATGGGTAATATATAAATGAATACGAAAAAATCTTTATTATGAAAAGACAGAGTTCGCAAAAAAAAACATTACTACGGAAAACAAACTCAGTACGTAAAACTCATTACGGAAATCTCATTACGAAAAAATCAGTACGAAAAACAAAACTTAGTAAGGAAAAATTTATTACAAAAAATTCATTACAAGATTTTGAAAACAAAAGAAACTTATTATGGAAGATTTAGTACGAAGGTTCCGTTATGAAAATACCAGTATGGAAATTTCCCTTCCGGAAATTTTCAATACGAACACTTCCATTCCAGAAGTATTCTGTATGAAAATGTCCATTCTGGAAAAATTGTAGTTCTGGAAGTTCCATTCCGGATATATTCGTTCCGAAAAGTTTGAAAAGAAACTTCGAGAAAAAACTTAGTTATTCTATCAAACAAATGTACTCCCCCTATGAAAAGGAGTTTATTACTGTAAGGAGATTTTTTCATCAGAAAGTTAATTATGAAAGATTACCTTATGGTTATTATTCCTAACTTATGTTTAATATATTCAAATCTATTAGAAGGCAAATATTTTGTGAAAATATCAGCAAGTTGATCTTGAGTTCCGATAAATTGAATAATAATACCTCCTTTGAGTGTGTGATCCCTAAGAAAGTGATTCCTAATATCTATGTGTTTTGCACGGGAGTGATGTGCATGACTCTTACTGAGGTCAATGGTACTTGTGTTATCACCCAAAATTTCAGTTTTAGTAAAACTCAAACCATAGTCTGTGAGTGTGTGTTGCATCCACAACAATTGAGCACAACAACTCCCAACTGCTACAAATTCAACTTCAATAGTGGAAAGTGCTACAGAATGTTTCTTCTTGCAGGACCAAGAAACTAACGAATCTCCTATGAAATGACAAGTTCCGGATATACTTTTTCTATCCATTCTACATCCACCAAAGTTAGCATCAGAAAATCTTTTTAGAACAAAATCATTTCTAGAAGTATAAAATAATCCAAGATCCATGGTTCCCTTAAGGTAGCGAAAAATTATTTTTACTGCCTTTAAGTGAGACTCTTTAGGATTGGATTGATATATTGCACATAAGCATACTGAGAACATTAAGTTTGGTTGACTAGCTGTTAAGTATAGTAAACTTCCTATCATACCTCTAAAAGATGTTTGATCTACTGGTTTCCCAGCTTCATCAAGATCTAATGAATTTGAGGTACCAATGGGAGTACTTATACTCTTAGTGTTGTCATAACCATACTTTTTAAGAAGATCTTTAATATACTTATGTTGAGATATGTAGGTTCCTTCTGGTTTTTTAGAAATTTGAAAACCAAGGAAAAATGTTAACTCACCCATCATACTCATTTCAAATTCAGATTTCATTAGACTTGCAAAAGAGTCAGTCAAAGATTGCTGAGTTGAACCAAATATAATATCATCAACATAAATTTGAACAATCAAAAAAATTTTCTTATCTTTCTTTATAAAAAGATTTGGATCTGAATTTCCCTTAACATAGTTATTTTGAATCAAAAATCCAGTGAGTCTATCATACCATGCTCATGGGGCTTGTTTAAAACCATACAAAGCTTTGGTAAGTCTAAAAACATGATCCGGATGTTTTATATCTTCAAAGCCAAGAGGTTGTTCAACAAAAACTTCCTCTTGAACATAACTGTTAAGAAAATCACTTTTCACATCCATTTGAAAAAGATTGAAATTAAAGAATGCTGCAAAGGCAGGTAGAATACAGATAGATTCAAGTCTAGCCACTGGAGCATAGGTTTCTTCATAGTCTATTACCTCTTGTTGATTATAGGTTTTAGCAACAAGCCTAGATTTATTTGTTACTATGACTCCACTTTAATCACATTTATTTCTGAAAACCCATTTTACTCCAATAACAGAAGTTTCCTTAGGTCTTTCAACCAAGGTCCAGACTTTATTCCTTTTGAATTCATTTAATTCATCTTACATGGCTTTGATCCAATCATCATCACCTAAAGCTTCATCAGTGCTTTTTGGTTCTAATTGGGAATGAAATGCTAGATGTTCTACTTCATTTCTTAAGGAACTTCTAGTACTTAGAGGTTGATTTACATCACCAATGATACTATCGCTGTGATGATTCTTAAGAAACACCTGATTTGGGTTTTGTAAAACCTGTTTATCAACATAGGGTAGAAAATCTTCTGGGGTAAATGTTTCAGAAGTATCTTCTTGAACAATTTCCTTATCAGAAGGTTCTTATATCAACGGTTGATAATCAGATTTTGAAAACACATCCGAGGAAGAAGGTAGGGATGGTTTAAAAACAAAAGGATATGACTCATCAAATTTTACATGTACTGTTTCCTCAACAGTGCAAGTATTTTTATTAAAAACATGATAAGCCTGAGATGTTGTGGAATATCCTAAGAAAATCCCTTCATTAGATTTTGGTGCAAATTTATGTTAGTTATATTTAGTATTCAAAATGAATACTTTGAAACCAAAAACCTTGAAGTAGGATAGTCTTGGTTTTCTACCATTCCATAACTCATAAGGAGTTTTATTAAGAAAAGGTCTAATCAAAACTCGATTTATAGTATAGCAAGCAGTACTTATAGCTTCAGCCCAGAAATGTCTAGAAATAGAATATTCACTCAACATGGTTCTAGTTATTTCTTGAAGAATTATATTTCTTCTTTCAACTACACCATTCTATTGAAGAGTTCTAGGTGCTGAAAAATTGTGAGTAATACCTTTCTTACTACAAAAAGTTTAAAAATCTGAATTTTGAAATTCTCCTCCATGATCAATATGAATAGTTTTCAATGGAAGGTTTTTCTCATTTTTAACTTGAACTCTAAAAAATTTGAAATAAGAAAAAGCTTCAGTTTTATTTGCTAGAAAATAGACCCAAGTAAACCTAGTGTAATCATCAACTAGAACAAACACATAGTATTTTCCTCCAATACTTCCAGTTTGTGTTGGACCAAAAAGATCCATGTGCACTAACTATAATGCATTGGTTGTTGAGACTTCACCGATTGACATAAAACTAGATTTATGTTTCTTTCCATATTGACAAGGATCACAAACTTTAGAAGAATAAAATCTAAGCTCTGGTAGATCCTTAACTAGTTTCTTCTTAGAGAGTTTACATAGGTTTCTAAGATTACAAGGTCCTAGTCTTCTATGCCATAACCAGAAGTGATCTTACATTGCACTTAGGCAAGGTAAATCTTGACTCCTAAGGTCTTCTAGGTTCAAAGTGTAAACATTCTCTTGCCTATTGGCTGAGAGAATAAGTTCTTCCTTGGAATTGTGAACTAAGCACTTATCATTCCTAAAATTCACAAGGTATCCTTTATCAGATAACTGAATTATGCTAATGAGGTTGTTCTTAAGACCTTTAACAAAAAGAACATTTGAAATCAAGGTTTTACCAAGAAAAACAATATTACCAATACCAACAATCTCACCCTTAGCATTATCTCCGAAAGTTACCTTTCTTCATTTCGTTTTGATAATCTTTTCAAAATAGCTTTTGTTACCAGTGATGTGCCAGGAACATCCACTATCCATGTACCATGTGTTGTTGTTGGTACTCTCTTTATTTTCCTGAAATCAAGAAGAAAATTAGACTTTCGGAATCCAAACTTGTTTGGATCCGAGTTTTCCAGACAATAAAATTTTAGGCACCCACATCTTCTTAGAAAAGTAAGCTTTGTGAAATCCTAGATATTGGGTTTTGTTTAAGGAACAATTCTTTGCCCAATGACCACCACATTGACACTTGGTACAAAATGGGGCACTTTGAGGAACAAAATAATTGTTAATGAAAATTGGTTTTGCATGGGTATAACCAAATCCGGATTTATTTATTAAAGGTCGTATTTGGGAATACATTTTATCAAAATTTTCATTACCATGGGTAAGGTTTGATAAACACTTATTTAAGGAAAAAATTTCGGACTTGAGTTTTACAACCAAGTTTTTATCCTCAAAAACATTAGTTTTTAAACTAGAGTTAGGCACGAAAACACTTTTATTAGAAATTATTTTTCTAATTCTTTAGAAAGTTTATTCTTCTCAGAACTTACTTCCTCAGGATTTTTTGAAATACTTTCAAAATCAGCATTTTTTCTTTCAAGATCTTTAGAAAGATCTGATATCTCTTTTGTAAGAATAGAATTCCTAGAATTTGCCTTATCAAGTTTTTTATTGAGTTTGGAATTATCAATTTCAAGAAGTTCAGCAAACCTAGATACTTATTCAAAAGTAGGTAAAGTATTTTCTTCATCAGAAGAAGATTCTTCATCAGAAGAGTTATAATACTTACTATCATTAGAATTTAACGAAAAATTGGTCAGTGATTTAGCATTTCGTACCTTATCAATAAATCAATGATTATCAATAGTGGCTATAAGACCAAGATTCTTCTGGCCTGAAGATTCATAATCAGACGATTCATCTGAAGAGTCACCACCACTGGCACTCCAGGTGTCATTAGCTTTCAGAACTTTCTTAGCTTTGGCTTTATAATACTTTTTTCTGTTCCTGTCTGAATGCCTTTCGTTCCTTTCTTTATTTTTGATCATAGGGAAATCTGGTCTAATATGTCCAGCTCTTTTACATTCATAAAAAGCAACTTCTCCATCTTTCTTATATTTCCTTTCCTTTTTCTTATACTTTGATTGAAAATTTCTCTGGCCAGCTATCTTGTTCATCCTTCGAGCAATATTTGCTAGTTCATTTTCCAAGACTTCACTCTCACTAGATTCGGATTGGAAAATAACTTTCTTAGACTTGGATCTGGTTACTCTCTCAGGAGTCTTAGCTTTCTTCTGATTTGAGGTTGTAGTAAAAGCAACAGTACCATTTCCATTCTTCTTCTTGATGTTGTCTGCATCTCTCTTCATCCTGGTTTCGTGTTGTAGAAGAGTTCCAAAAATCTCATCAAGAGTAATTTGAGTGACCTTCCTATTCTCATCTATAGCTGTTCTCTTGGATTCCCACTCATTGGGCATAATATCAATTATTTTATCCACAAGTGCTTCATCATCTAAACCTTTCTCTCCCATAGATTGTAGACTATTGACTATAGTCATAAATCTCTGTTGAACTTTACAGATAGGTTCTCCATAAGGAAAGTTGAAGCCATGATATTCAGCTCTAAGCATAGCTCTTCTAGTCTCAATCACTTTAGAAGTACCAAAGTGTGTAACTTCTAACTTATTCCAGATACAGTTAGCTACTTCATAAGAAGAAATTTGGCTATATATATTTCTGGTCATTGAGCATAGTAGAGTATTGCGTACCTTATAATTAAGTTGATATTCTTGCTTTTCCTGGTTAGTGAAAGTTCTAAATTCCTTGTCAGGAATTTTATAATCACCAGTAAGCATAAAAAAGTTATCCACTCCAGTATTGATAACAAAAGTCTTCATGCGATCTCTCCAGCATTCATAGTCATTACCATCAACTATAGGTGGTCTTGTAGGATTTAGATTATCAATCGAACCAACATTAATGTCTGCCATACTAAAGATAACCTTCGGCACACAAACTTGTTAGTAGACAAAAGTTTTGTAATAACAAAGTTCGGAACGAGGAAGTTCAGAATGGGAAATTTCGGAATGGTAAAATTCGGAATGACAAAGTGAGAAAGAAAAACATATTCGTAAGTATAAGTAATTTAGAAGCCTCCTCTGATACCATTTGTAGGATCGAAATAGTGATGTAGATGCTCAATTTACAAGAGGGGGGGGGGGTGAATTGTATACTTTAAAAATTCCTTTGAAACCTTTAACGTTAGTTAAAAATAACTATGTTTTCTTTAAGAAAAGGGAAAGGCTATGTTTAACAAAATTAAACTGAGAAAATTCACAACACCTCTAACACCGAATGCAAACATGAAAAGAGATTCCGAAAGTAGGTTCGGGAAATCTGGTTCCGGAAATTGAAACTTAACAAAAGATTACAATATGAGATTCTACCTTAAAGCATATAGAATGTAAATGAAATAGAGTACATGTAAGGAAGTATAAGAAAATTATACTTTCCTTATAATACAAAATGCAGCGGAAATAAAACAAGTAGTTAAACTACAAGTAACAAGATATAAGTCTTTTAACCCAAAGAGAAGGGTATCCAACAACCTTGGATAAAGGTCCCTTGATTTATACTTTCAAGAAAGTCTGTCTTACCCACACCAGGGTAAGCCCTCGAAACGAAGATCGAAATCTCTGTCTTGCTATCCCCACAAGCCCTCAACTTTAAGGTAGTTGGAAACCTCTGTCTTCCTCAGCAAGGATGACCTCGAACTTCAAGGTAGTCGGCACCTTTGTCTTCCTATCCCTGGAATCCCATGAATGTAATCACCAACATTCGGAGTCACACGAAGCTTTGAGAGTTAATAAGATCCTCTCTCTCTAGAAATCACTTCAAGCATGTAATCACATGAATCGAAGATCTGTCAGCCTTTCAGATTTTTTTCAACAACGAGCTCTTTCAAATGAGCTCCTATTTATAGGTAAGGTCGGCTCCTTCTCCAATGGTCATATTTTCCTTAAAGATCAGAGGGACCTGTACACGTGTCACTTAGACAACGGTTAGTTTATAACAAAATATACGACATCGTTTTATAACAAAACAAGTGTAATAGAATGTACGACATCGTTTTAATTCTAACTCAAAAGTTCGGAATGAAAGCTTCGGAGTGAAGATTCATAGTGTAATGAAAATAATAAAGAGTAGACAAATTAAAGAAGTATAAGCAGAATAAAAGTTCGGAGTCTAACCAAAATATTTTTCGGAGTCTGAATTAATTCATAGTGTATAAAACAAAGATGATCAGATTCTGTTTAATAGGTGAATTCGGAATGGAAATTCGGAATGAGAATTCGTCATTATAATTCGTAATGAGAATTCTTCATCAAAATTCGTAATGAGAATTCTTCTTCAGAATTCGTAATAAGAATTCCTCATCAGAATTCTGAATAAGAATTCATCATCAGAATTTGTAATGATAATTAATCATTAGAATTCATATTGAGAAATCATTATCGAACTTCATAGGAATTCGTATCCTGAATCTGGAATAGAACTTAGTCAGAGTTCATATCCGGAATTCGGAATGAAACTTCCTTACAGTTCTTATACAGAATTCGGAGTGAAACTTCCTTACAGTTCTTATCCAGAATTCATATCGTAAAACAGAATGCTTCATATCAAAGTTTCAATGATTCCGAGAAAATTGAAATGAATCTGAATCTCATACTTAAAAAAAATATGGATGAAAATATGATAATGATAATTTTCCTTATAAAAGCTATTTTCCTTATAAAAGAAATTTTCCTTATAAAACCAATTTTCTTAAAGATAAGGTGTTTGTGATTTTCAAAACAAGAAGGAATGGAAACGTCATAAGGAAAACCTTATTGACTCAACAACATGTATGATAAAAAATAGAGACATCGGAGTCTATGTGAGAACATACTTGTTACATTAAGCTATCTCAGTATAGATATGAATATGAACTTATGAAATATATAAAGGGAGAGTAGGGAAGAGGTAGTAATGATCCATACATTCAATTAATAACATAGATGTTGGGGAGTACTCCAAAAAAACAAAATATTAGTCTTTCTGAAGGAATCCAACATAGGTGGTCGAGAGTAATAAATAACCATCCGTAATGAATGTATATCACAAAACCATTCTTCATGAGGCCATCCTACCATAAACAATACTATATAAAATACCCATCATGAAAAAATGGATTCCATGTAACTACACAATATTTAATAGTATAATTATTTTCAAACATGTTTATTTCTTCAATTGATTTTCAGATAACCAATGACATGTTTAAATAATCCATATTATAGTATATCATTGCAACATAGCTATTAAATTGGAAATTATGAATAATACTAACAAAATTATAAATATTTATGGTTTAATTTTTTTTAAAATAAATTAATTTCGTATCAATTGATTATAAATAAAAAAATTATTTATGTAAAATAGATGGTTTTCAAAAAAATCAGATTTCATACATGTAATGTGTTTTTATATTAATAAATTAAATTTATCACAACTGAAGAAAAATTTTATATATCTTTATATATTATTAAATCAATTAAATCATTAAAAATCAGAATAATATTTTTATTTGGAATGAGAAAAAAATACATATCCAGTTTTTGGTATAAAATGTGTTTTTCTAAAAAAAGGTTTTTTATATTTTTTCACTTGTAATTTAAAAGAAATATCGTCCAATAATTAAAACAAGTGTAAAAATATCCTTATTTTTAATCATGTGGTACACATTTAGTTACTATTTCCCTTTAATTTTTGGTCATTATGAATCGTAACCATGAAAAAATTTATCACCTTCATAAAAGGTGAATCAGGTTAACCTAGTTTAAAACAAAAAGTTAAGTTCACAGTTTTTCATATTATTTCATATAAGAAGAAGTTACATATACCACAATTACATTAGTATTTAAATTTAATTATTTATGTGACACTTTTATATCAACATTTCCTATATAATATATAATGAAAATAAAAAAAATTCACTCTTTTACATTTAAATTTCTATTATGTGTGAACATATGAAAAAAGTATGTTCTGAATAAATAATAATGTACCTTTAGATAATAATTAAATTAATATAATTGTGGTATTTTGATTCCAATTTATAGTAAATATATAATTACCATAAATTCTTATGCAATGAGAACACAACATTTCGGCATTTAAAATAATATTAAAATAAATGACATTAAAATATTAAAAATAACATAGTTTGAGTGTTTTTTTGTTACATGAATTTCATATATTAATAGAACATATAAGTTTTTTTTAAAATAACTACATTATAATTATATAATTTTATCAGGGACTTTATTATCAAAATAAATGAAAATTTTCAAGAGAAAAAATAATGATATTTTAAAAAAAATAGTTTATTGAATTATATAAAAAAGTTAAAATTATTGAAAGAGGAAAATTTCAATAATATATGGTAAAAGAAATCATCATATCGGAATATACAAACCTATTTTTTCCTTGTAAGTAAAAGTATATCTGTTTAGGAGGGAACATGATGTTTCAACAGTTAAGGTTAATATAGTTGAACTAAATAATCAAACAAAAAGATTATGCTTACAGAACAACATATACCTGTTAGGATTTTATTTTTTGATTATATTTAAACAACATAGTACCATGTATTCTATAATCTATCCATTTTAATCTTTTTGATAAATAATTATTTTTTTATATTGTAATCTTTTAGGAAATTCTAGAAGTTCCCCTCCCACCCATTATAAAAGGGAACCCCTCCTTTCCCTTATTTATAGTAAATTGATCCTTATATCTCATCAAAACCCAACCAAAATATGTTACCAAAATACATATCCCCAAAATATATATTTTTTCAATTCTAAAAATCCCAACCATATGATCCGTAAGAGGGTATCTAAAGGAGTTATTTCGAATAAGATGTAATCTCTTTAACCAATCAGTTAATTTTTAATTATTATTTAAGTAAAATAAATTAATTGTATTTTTCATAAAAAAATATTATAAATCTAAATATTATTAAATTTTATTCTTGTTATGAAATTTCCATTATCCACAATGTTTCCTATCAAATGTTAAGTGAATGTATCAATCTTCTATATGTACGACTTACCATATCCACATAGAGGTACAATTCATTTTTCGTCACCATATTTTAATGATGGGTATTATTATAGGTTTAATTTTTATATTTTCTATTTATCATATAATTATTATTATCAAACTATAATATCATATATAATATGTAATGTTCTATTCTGGTAGAAAATGATAATGTTGTTCACGTGTATGTGGGGACTACCACCTCAACGAAGGGATGTGATTTGTTTTTCATTAACATATTACATGATTGGTAATAAAGATGAATTTAATGAATATATATGATATTTATGATATAATAATGAATATATAATAGTGAATTATTATTTACCTTCCGTTCATTCCATCCATTGAAAAATGAAAAAGCATTCATGCATTTGTACAACCAACCATCTCCATGAACTACGTAATATATTTTTCTATCTTTAAAATTAATAGATGAATATCAACATGTATTTTATGAATATATATGATATTCATATAATTATTAATATTTTAATAATTATGTAAAAATGAACAATATTCAATGACTAAAACTATAGAAACAAAATACATACGAAAAAATATAGTTAAAAGCTAAAAATGATGATTTTAGTAAGGTATTATTTGTACATTGGAACTGAAATGTTATATAGAGATCATATATGGTATTAAAAATATGTAATGTTTTCTATTATATAATTATAATAAATAAATAAATTTATTTATGAGTATATATAACATACAAATAGTGTGGTACTTGATTTAAGTAGTTGATGTTATAATCTATTTTTTATTTGGATTATTTATGATGATGTTTTTTATATTTAAATATTACGATACATATCTTAAGAAACTAATTAATTTTCTTATCCTCTGGTTATTTATTGAGAAAAAAATTTTCTAGTCATTTTTATCAATTTAATTACACAATATACCAAAATATATTACGGAAAAAATTCATCATTTATATCTTCGGGCGAAAATAATTTCTATTCAATGTACATGTGTTCTAAAATTGTTTTGAATAATGGTTTTAATATTATAATATGACTGTTTAAATTCATATTCCCCATTATTTTTTTTCAAAATTTTTTAAAAAATTTATTCTTCTCATTTTCCAAAATGAGGGGAATTGGACATTTTATTGAAACTAATCATGGAATCATTTTTTACCATACATGACATGATCATAATTTCATAACATCATAACCACATAATTAATTGAATATTAATTAACATGTTTATAATTTTTTTTATAAATTAACTCTATTCCTTAACATTTTTGAATTATTTATATTTTAAAGATGTAATTTCAAAATGAAAATGTTATTTTCCTTCAAAAAAATCCAGATATCATTTAGTGGTACATTAATCTAAGATTTCATCATTTGATGTTTCTAATTATTTACAAGAGTTATTATCTAATGATACCTTCATTTTTATTTATATGGATTGATTATGATTATGATGAAAAGATTTTTAATGAAACATATTTCATTTCTATGGTTCATTCTATGATTAATTGATTAAATTGTTATTAAACAAGTTTTTTTTCTAGGTGTTTATTCCATGATGTAATGATTATGAATCCATTTTTTTCATATTATAAGATATGAATTTTGATCTTTTGGAACAAATATTTTGGATTTACATTATATTATTAGAGATATTATAGTTATATATCCCTATAATGCAATGATAAATGATATATATATATCTCAAGATATAAAAAATATTGGAATAAATAATGGAAATTGTTCTATAGAGACTCTTTCAACTATGACAGCTATGGGAGTGACCCTTGACAAGTATGATTGTTTGTTGTGTAAACCCAATCCACAATGATAGTCTTTTAATTGAAAAATTTTCTAATAAGGAAATGATTTTTTTGTATATTTATTCCATAAATAATTATATTAATCCAATGATATCCTCTCATGAATCATGTTTATTTATTCCTTTGTGACTTATCTCTTATGAACCACCATGGGGTTTTCTATGAATCAATATTATGATCTATGATATGCAGGGTATGAGATTAATTTTTAATGATCATATTATCATACACCTATTATCATGTTAGGTTTTTGTGATAATTGATATCTTAATTTTTTTACCATACTCATCATCTATGATTAACCTTTCATAAGTTTAATTCCCCCCATGTACAAAGAATATTATTATGTATGTTTTTTCTCAGTAGGATTCTATTTAAAAAGAACATTGTTGTAGATGATGTAGTTTATTTATAAATAATTTGTTTTTGTATCCAAGTTCCAATTGTGTTATACATATCCAATTTTATAATTGATCATAATGTTATGTATTGAATGTTCATTTGATAATATTTTGTATATAAATAGGAAAAGTATGAGTGGTTATAGTTTCTATAAATGAAAGTATTATTAAACTTTGGAAACTATGAAATGAAAACTATAGTGAGAACCAATTGGATAAGTTTAATTATAGGATAATGTGGTAATGTGTGGGTAATGATCCTATATATCTTAGGTTATCCTAAGGTGACATTTATTGAATGAAGGTGTCCTGATTTCTAGATCAAGTAAATTATCATCATGATTATGTGGGTATCCATTATTATTGTTGTGGATCACACTGTGAGTTTTTAGTTAATAAATATCACCTCAATGAACCATTATTATGACTACTATAAAATAAAATTTATTGATTTTACTCATAAGAATCAAAATGTTATGAGAAAAAAAATCAAAATAGTATTGTAATTCTTATAAATGTTTCTCAATGTATGAATGTTGATGAGATTCCAAATGAAAAAAATATGGGGAAATACTCTTTCGAGTCAATTGTTATGATATATCCTGAGTCCTTTAGTGGGTTCTCTAGTGTAATATTTAGTGGAAATGGAATTTTTACCATTGAAATGATATTTTCCATTCTACAGGGTTCAGAACATGAAAAAGATATTTTTACTCTTTATTATTTGGATGGTGAACCAATTCAATGGTGTAATATTATCAAGAACATGAGTAAATAGAATGAAATAAACTTCATATAGTGACATGAGTTTAAGATCTCATTTTTAAATAAGTAATTTCATTATATTAATTATTTTAAAATTGAGAAATATTTCGTCTACCCAAAGTAGAAGGATGCTGAATAATCTAGTACATATGAGGAGAATTTCAGAAGTCTTTCAAGGTATAATTTTTGTACTATAATCGAACATGATGGTAAGGATGATAAAATAATTAGTGGATTAAAAATATATATCCATATGGGGTTATCCATAATGGAATTTAGTAGATATGATGAAATCATTCAATGTGTTATCAAGGAGGAAATTGAGATTAGAGTTACCCATCTTTATCATGTTTTTTTTAGAAAATAAACATAAAATGCAAACGAAATTCTAAAATCCATGGGGATTAGAAGATGATATTTCCTTTATGATCAATGTGTTGATGGAATCATGAATTAAATTATATTAAGCATACTGGTAAATGTTTCATGTGTGGAAAAAATGTCATCCTGAAATTGAATGTTGATGTGATAGGAAAAAAACATTAGCTAATGATAGAGAAATAGAATAAAAAATGCAACAATCGTACTACAGTGTTTCATATACAATGTGTATGTGAATTATGTTTTGTAATAATCAAAATAAAAGGTTAATGATGTGCATTGACATCAACAACCTATATATCATATAGATAATGTTAAATATCATGATATGTCTATCTTCGATGATGGGTATGTTGGAAACATAGTTAAAGGGACAATTACTATAATCTCTAGAACCACTAATATCTTATTTTATCCAAGATGTTCACATTTATTTATATCTATATAATTTTCAAAGATTATAAAAATACAACTTCAACAATTAGAAGTTGATTCTGTAGTGAAAACTCATAATGGTATAATGATCGCATCACTATTATAGGATTCTTATTTTGATGAAGTCTTTGGTAATTTTCATCTTAAAAATCTTTTTATTCTCTATATTGTTCAATTTTAGGTTATCTTAGGCATGCTTTAAAATATTTATAAAAATCAAAAATCTATTTCCAGGGAAGGGTATACCAATTTTATATTAATAACATATATATGGTCATCTATAAATATGATTATAAATATGAATTTATGATTGAGATCATATAAATTATATTTGTATTGATTAATATTCAAAACCAGTGTTTATCAAATATGGTTTTAGTGATCGTCTATATTAATGATATTTTTATTGTATGGGGGTTTGATGAAGTATTTACAGTAGAGTTTCGTGGTCTTACACCTAATAGTGAATTTGAGAATTTGAAATAACTCATTTGTGGTAATACACATATTTAAAAGGCTATATATAGAATAGCCCCAATTGAGTTTCAATAATTAAAGAAGAAAATCTATGAGAATCTTGATGAGGGATTCATTCAACAAATTAAATAACCATGGGGTGCACCTAAATTTTTTGTTATGTTTAAATATTGATCAATGTAAATCTGAATTAATTATCGATAACATAATAAGATCTCAATAAACAAAAAGTATCACATTACCGTCATTAATGAATTGTTTAAATTGAGGTCAATACTTTCTAAGATTTACCATTATTTTGGATATCATCACTTTATGCTCAAGAATAAGGATATATCAAAGACTATAATATTTTAGGTATATAAACTATGAATTTAAAATGATTCCAATTTCTCTTTCTAATTCCTCTAATATCTTCATGGATTTAATGAAAATTGTTATTAAAGAATACCATGATCAGTTTTTATTTTCCATTATAGTTGAAATTGTTTTATATTTAATGAAAAATTAAGGGAGTAATGACCACTTGAGAATTTTTCTTTGTATCCTTGGGAAGGAGAATCTATATGGATAATTTTCAATGTGTGATTTTGACTACAAAATGTTTTTCTTTCGGGTCAGATAATCAAAAGATAGGGAATATCTATGGTTCCATCAATGAAAAAATTTATTTATCATTACCCCAGACAAAACACAATGATTATGACATGTTTTTTTTGGATAGGTTGGATACTATCAACACATTCTGAAGAATTTATAAGTCTATCCATTCCACTAACTATTTCAAATTTGAATGGATCCATGTTTATTCATTTAGATGAATGTGATGAAAATTTCACGTAACTCAATATAAGGTTAGTTGGTGAACCTATTATTACACCACCCTAGAGTGGGGATGGGTTTGTGATGTTTTTTTTGCATTGAATATGGAACCAGGATACATTATCATGTAGAATTATATATTTATATATTTTGTTTATTGATTGTCGATGTTTCTTTCGAAAAATAAGCAAATCATGATTTCGAGTTAACCATGATACTTTTTTCATTGGAAACGTTGTGGAATTATCATTATGAAGAAATTATATATATGTATATATATTAATGATAAAATGATAACTAATATAATCACTCACAAATATATAAACATTTTAAAGAGATAATGTTTGAATATGATAATTGATTATGATTTTCAAATACATTACCAATCCAAGAAAGAGAATAAATTAGCTAATTCATCAAATTTAAAGGTTCATGCTAGATTATATATGATTCTGATCACCAAAAATATAATTTATAATTATTTTCAAAAGATAAATATATAAATAATGTTGGAACTTGATGAATCTAATAATTCTCAAATGAGTGTTCAACAATTTATCCATGTGAATATTAAAGAGAAACAGAAGGAAGGTGTAGATTTGTAGAGAAGTTGAATAATATTCATGATTATAACCATGATTATAATTGAATGATAAGGTTCTTTAAATTTTATTTTGGTCCATCTATACAATATTTTAAGGAGCTATTGGATGAGACTAATAGATCATCATTCATTATTCATCCTTATAGTACATATATGTATAGATAAATTAAAGTGTATTTATTATGTGATATTATAAAGATAGATATTTCCGAGTTTGTATCATGGTTCATGGTATATCAACAATTTGAGGATGAAGGCTATAATTCTATGGGGACTCGCATACCATTACCCACACTGGAATGGAAATGGGAGAACATTACAATGATTTTATTTCGAACTCCACAAAATATCTAAAAGATGTAACACTATTTGGGATATAGTCGATCCACTTATGAATTAAGAAACCTTAATTGATATTGTACCAGTATAGCATGATATTAGCAATAATGATTAACTAGTTGAAATATTGTATCACAGAGATAAAGTGGTACATAACAAGACGACTGACATTGTTAATGTTATCTGGATGAGTCAAAAATTTTAAAAATAAACATGGGAACCTAAGGACATAATGAAATCATGATATCCTCATTTGAGTGCATTACTGTAATAAAAATTTGAAGTAATAATTCATTTTAAGGGGATTATTTTGTAACACCCCATGATTTAATATAATTTTTAAAAATAAATAATAAAATTTAATTGATTCTTAAACAACAACCATAAGTCTAAATAAACTGTGGTATATTATATTATTATAACCAAGAAATTAATATGGGGAATATAACTAGGAATAATGAAATTATGAATTATTTTTGGTTTAAACTCTTAATAAATAAATTCAATTTTCATTAAATGATTTTAAATAAAAATAAATATCATTTTTAATTAAAAGAGATAATTTTGTAAAAAATTGTATTTATGCACAAATGGTTTGTTTTCATACTAATGTAAATTTGATTATTATTAGGGAATTATTTAAATGAAATTTATATATTTTTTATTCATATAATTTTCTAACATTCAACTAATATTTTTTAGTCATGATATAATAAAATGTATCATGTTTAATGATTTAAAATATGTTTGCAGCAAACAGTTTTTGGCACGTTTTGAGAACTTATTTTAAAATAAATTTCTGCTACTTATAGATACTTAATTATGAAAATTTGATTGCATATTTATAATAATTAAGTAAAAATTATGTGAATGGTTCTTTTTTATTTTTTAGGATTTATGAATATTAACTGTTAGTAAGTTTATTACCTTGAAATAGTGTAAGGCACGTTAACCTATTTTATATCAAAATGTTACGGTCCCCATTTTTAATCAAAATTATTATTTTTTGAAGATAATTATATAGTTTTTAATTTATGATATAAATATAATTGTTTAAGGGAAACATGACCATGAAAATGACCTCATAAACATTTAAAGAAATGAAAAATAATAAATTTCAATCTCATACTTTTAAATATATATTATGTGTTCACATATGGATAAAATTAGTATTTGAATGAATTTTGATGGTCATTTTGATCATAATGGTTTTATTTTCATGATGGTTTTTTATTTATAATTATTATTTATTATATAATTATCATCAACACTTATACAATATTGAAAAAATATTTCTTCAATTAATAGAAAAATAAAATAAATGTTTTAAAAATATTAATAACAATATAAATTGATTGACTTATAGTGTTCCATGAATTTAATAGATGTATATGACATAATATTTTTTTATTAATTAATTATATACTAATTAAATGTTTTTATTGATTTATTTAGTGTAAAATTAAATTAATATTTTCAAAAAATGATATTAATGATATTTTATGAAAATAATCTGTTATGAAATTAAATTAAAATAATAGAAATAATAAAAGAGGAAGCAGTGGAAAAAAATATGGTAAAAATTATCATAACATGTGCATTTATGATCCAATTTTCACTTTATAAGTAAAATTATATCCATATGTGTGTTCATGGTTTATTATCGTGGTTAAGGTTATAATATTTCGAGGTCTTAAAAGACGTATGTATGACTTACTGTCTCCATATAGAAATACAATTCAATTTTCATCACCATATTTTATTGATGAGTATATAATGGGTAAAATTATTATATATGATATTTATTAAATGATTATACATTTTAATAATAATATCATTTCTACCTTCTTATCTTTGAATAAATTGTAAAACGATAACATATCTCATTCATACTTCTAGACTACCAGCAGCATGAAGTGATGTAATTTTTTCCATTTCCATTTTATAAGGACATAAATAAGGTTGGATTTAATGAATATATATGATATATATGTTATAATAATTATTATATAAAGTTTTATTATTATATATATTTCTTTCATTCCAACTGTTGAGATATGAATACAACATTAATCTATACACACAACCTACCATCTCTTTGAATTGTGTAATTTTCTTTTTCTCTCTATCATTTATAGATTACCCTAAATATAAATATATATAATTATTTATGATATTTATATCGTGATTAACAATTTTTAGATGATAAAAACGTAATCAATGTATATGAACTATAATAAATGAAGCAAAATTATCCTAAAAATAGTAAAATAGTTATCACCAAAAATGATTATTTAAATATACGATTATTAGTAAATATACCTTGAAATGATATTAAGGTATTATATATGATATTATAAGTTTGTAGATGATTATCTTAAATAAATATAATAAATTTAAATTTATTTTACGGTAGTATAGATCACATTAAAAGAAATTTTAACTCGTGGTACATTGTTTATGTTACAATCTCATTATTTATCGAGATTTTTTATGATTTATGTTTTAGATGGTACAATTTAGGATCTACCTCTTTATAAACTATTAAATATTCAACCCCAATAGTTTTTTATTTAGAAATCATGTTTTCTATTAATTTTCCAAAATTTATGTACTCAAGAGAATCAATGATTTTTTAAGGAAAAACAAATATATTTTTCCCTTGAGTCAAAATCATTTTTTCCATGTACATGTATTCTAATAATTATTTCTAGATGTTTATTAATATTATACATTTATATTTTGAAATAATTTATTCCAATTAAGGAATTTATAATTCTTTTAAAAGTAATATTATTTTCACTTTCTAAAATGTGGTACGTTCTACTATTTTCCAAAAATGTGAACGGAATCTCTATGTTAACATACACGTCATTAAACAAATTTTATACCATCGTGACTACTTATTGATTTAAAGATTCCTTTACAACATTACAGAGTTATTTTAAAAAAAATTCTAATAATATTTTGGAAATTTTAATATTTAATTTATTTTATTTCAAAATAAAAAGTATTTTTCCGCTAGAAATATTCCAAATAACATTTAATGTAAAATTAATCTATAAAAGAATCCATTTGTGTAATTTATGATGTACTGAGGATATGATCCAATGTTTCCATCATTATTATTTCTCAGAATGGTTTATGATTATGAAAAAATATTTTTATAAAACCCATTAATTATTTCAATGGTTTTGAAATGAGGATTTCATGAAAAAATTATGATACTCATTTATTTTTCCAGAGTTATACGATAATTAAATTTTCATGAAACATATTCATTTATCATAGGATGGGATATGATTTTGAATCATAGAAAATATATCTTTATGGTTTTCATTATGTGATGGGTTGGCCTAGAATTATATATACCTCCAAAAATATGCTTAAATATATATTTCTCTTAAATTTAAATTGAATATAATAGGGAGTGAACTTAATTTTTATGGGTCTCTATACTCTATGATAGTCGTTGTAGTGAAACTTGATTAATAAGAATATTTTTGGGAGTAAACCTAATCCACTATGATAAAATAGTCAGTGAGCCTTGGAAACTAATGAAATTATTTTTATTTGTATTTTTATTCCACAAATATATGTCATAATCCAATGTTATGATCTAAGGTATCATGTTACTTAGTTACTTTATGATTTATGCCTTATTAACTCCCACAATTTTTTTCCGTGATTCATGATTATGATCTATGATATGTTGTGTATGGTTTTGAAATGTTATTCTCATGTTCTCATAACCCTATGATAATATTATATTCATGTTTCTTTTATTCATACCTTTTTTAACTTTTTTGATCATAAGACCTCACCGTTTATTATGTTTTCCTCCCCCATGTTATGAAAAATGGTATTATTTGTGAATTTTATAGGAAGGTTTCTAGTTATGAAGAACATAATTGGATATTAAATAGTTCTGTTATAAATCATTTGTTTTTTATTCAGTATCCAAAGGCATAATACGTAAATGATTATGTAATAGATCGTAATGTTATGTATTGAATATTCATCTAATAATATGTAAAATTTAGTTATGAAACGTATAATTGACTATATTCTATATCTAGATCAAGAAATATAAGGATTAACTAGGCATATAATCATTAGTTTTCAACATCATTAACTATATAGTAAATAAACAATTACAATTTACTTTATAAGACCTATATTTATTTATGGATTATACATTTACACTAACCATCCAAATATATGGTTCTTTCATAATTCATATTTCAATTCTAGATTTCAAGAAATTCTCTTATGGACCTCACCCCAACCAATCCATGGATTCTAATTAATGAATCATTTCAATCCTCAAAACTCATTTTTATAAATTATTTGATAGTTCCTTTACTATTCCATATTCAATGGTACTTTTTAACAAAACCAGACCTACCATAAGGAATATCCACTCCCAGTCTATCAGGAATTTCATAGTAAACATAACATAAATCACTACTACCAAGAGAAAATAGAAATTGGAAATCCCACCTCTCATCCATTACCAAGAAACCCAATTTCATTCCAAACATGTTTCTACAATTCCCATTCCATTCCACTATCAGCGATACCATGAATCATATATAAGTATTAAAAAATGACATATTTATCATCAAATAATATATCCCTACAAGATTTAACATGTCAAACATAGAATTGTATCTACTATCCAAAGCTATATAGATCTTAGAGAAGAAAATTTCGAAAACAATAATCATCGTAGGGGGGTACATGACCATAACATCAAATTAGTCATGTTTATATTAAACATGGTTGATATGTAAAATAGAAACAAATATTATCTTTTATAAGAAAAAATTTTCCTTTAATCTCTTCAATTATATAATAATTATGATATTGTTCTACAAATAACCCTCCATGTAATCATAAAAATCAAAAACTAAAATATTTAATGAAAATTCAGAAATAAATACTCCACCATGCTAAAAAATATATTTTTTCATATATAAATAAGTCAATGTCTCATTCATAATTCCATTAATCATTCCAAATTTATTTTCTAATCCAAATTTTAAGAATATCAAATATTCCAAGGAATAAAAATAATCACAAAGATGATAAATCACACAATATATAAATTTATATGAGGAAACCATCCAGGTTAAAGAGTAATAAAATACTCCGAAGATTACGACATGCTTTACAATACCCTTCCATTTATAGTTTATTAATTATTAACGACATTATGTCCAATGTCATCCATTTTATGAGAGATGAAAAATTTTACTAACCATATATCTATATAAAATAATGCATTAGACTTTCAATCCCCTACTGCAATATGATGCTTTGAGTGACACCCAAAAAAATTAGATGAACAAGGAATCCATCACTGATAAAATTATTGGAAACCAATCTAGAAGAAAAACAAACCATACCATAATAAAATAATCACCAATACCAAACCTAGAAATATGAAAACTCAATTCCACTACCTCTACGAAGGAAGAGAATATGAAATAATTCCAAAGGGATGAAGTGGAATATATACCTTGAATTGGGAGATTAAATTATCCACAAGAACTCCATGGCTAGTGTTCAATATAAAATGAATAAAAGGAACCTAAGGGGGTATAGTTATTGGATAGTTTATGAATGTAATTATAAGAAGGTCAAACCATAGTAAACCGACCCCCATTTATAGTGATGGTCTGATGGGCCATTTCCAAGATAGGTATAACTAAACGGGTTTCTTTGAGTGTCTTGTTACATCTAGATCCTGAGGATTTATGCTTTAAAATTAAACATTACCCCCTCATATCATTATCCTTTTTTAACATTTAGAATTGGATCATTAAACACCATGTAATTGTGATGGAAAACATGCATGCAGAACTCCCCTCCAGGGATCCCTCCAAAAGACCCACCACAAAAATCATGGATTCCCTTTGATATTTTTAGTTCACCATGAAATAATCCAAAGTAATGGGAAAAATATATCATCACATTAATAGATTCTATGAAAACCAGCTATGTTTTGATCCAAAACCACCATGACCACTTAGATGGCCATTTTGACTATCCCATCATCTATTAGAGAAGCCCCTAAGGAAGAAAGCTCATATTGAACAACAACAGGTAATTGATCCCTCCCTGTGTCACAATAGTACTCCATTATAGGAAATTATCTCAAACTAGATCCACCATGTTTTTTTGAAACACTATAGTAAGGTCACTCACAAAAAAAGGAATTTCCATCATTGAAATCATAAATTCTATAAAGCATACCACTCACCACACCCACAACAGTAAAAGTTTCCCCACAATGGGTGTGGATCCCTTCCCAATGTCCCAACGGTAAATCCATAAAATAAAAAACAACCAAAAATAGGGATTCCACTCCAAGGGATCACCAAGAACAACAATGACCGACTACCATCACTACAAAAATAGAATGAGTCACACCATGTAAACATATAAATTTTACACCATGTTCAATTTTATAAGTATAGTTTCCAGAAAAAAATAATCCCTACATACAAAACAATTCCAAAATCCCTCTCAAAACCTCCAAATACTATAAAAATCAATATATATATGATTTTAAAAAACCAGGCCCTAATCGATTGGGTTTAGATAAAAGAGGATGTTGCATGAATATTATGGATAAATATGAAATATATGTAATTAAATAAAAAAATTTACATGAATTTTATAAGTAAGTAGTTATTTTTAATCTCAAATTATAATAATAACCATAAAAATATATATAAATGAGACGTTTTTAGTAAAATTGATTTATATATTAAGAATTTTAAAAACATTTTCCTTGAAAAAATTTAGGTGAGTATGGATTGAATATTCATATATTGTCTATTTTGAAAAAATTGAAACTTTAATATTACATTTATAACCACTAATATTTGACTAATTACAAACACCAATTGATATTATCTATATATAAGGGATTTCGTCTCTTTACATTATAAATTCTATTAATAAATGAATTTAGTTCATTCCATAAATTTATTATATATATAAATAAATCTAAATTCATTTCGTACAATTTATCAATGTCACTTCTACATCAAATGTATCTATCAATAACGATGTCTCAAGGATCGATGAAAGTATGATTTACCCTACCTATTCAAAAGAATAATACTATTCAAATTCCTACTCTAGTTAATATATACCATATTTGGATTGTATATGATGTTAAAATTAGGGTTTAGTCCTTATAATTTCATTCTTCATTGAAAAAACATACAAATAAAAACACTATTATACAAATCGTTTAATTTGATTTCATCTAAAGCAATATTTTCATATCATTGTAATAAATTTTTATTTTATTATTTTATACCACTTCAAGGTTGTGTATTCCACTCATGAATGGGGTATTCATACGAGTTTACCCTATTTTAAAATCTCATGGTATCAAAATCTTTTCATATAGTTAATACAACTTTAAAATATATATATATAATAGTTGGTAAATTTTTATTCCACATATAAATTTTAATAACTTATTTGATTTCTATTATTTTTCATTTGGATAACATAATTCCCATTTGATTAAACTACTCACAAATGTGATATTACCACATGTATATATGTATATGATTATAAGGGTTTCGCATAATTCCCATAACTAGGACATATACATAAAAAAATATTTATTATTTTTGATGTAAAATTTATAAAACTCTTAGTTTATCATTAACCTAGATATGAGAATTTTAATTTCAAAAAAAATACAAAATGGAAATATATATTATATATCATTATAATATACATGTTTTATGTACTCTTATATAGTGACAACACTAAAATTAGATAAGGATTAAATTTTGAACTTCTATAACTATCGAAATTCAATAACAAATTACTGTATAAATGGAACATCTAATTTTAATCAATTGTTATATTTAATATTATATAATAACCATATTGAATTATATAAAATAATTATTTATATGATAAAATAATAAATAAAAATTATTAGTTTACTTTTATATTGGTAATGTTAGTAAAATTCATATAAGAATGAAGTAAGGGGTATTCTCTTAGACCTTGAAATTTAATTTTTTAATCCATTCACTCAATTGTCACTTGAATCTTTTCTGTGATATCTTTTTTTTAATATTGTTATCAATCATTATAATTATTCTATACATTTCTCTAACATCCCTATGTCACTATAATGGATTATTTTATCTTATTTTATTTTATGTTGCTGTGTTTTAATGATTTGGGATGTTTTGGTTTGAAATTCAAAAATATCTACGAATTTTACTCTATTTCGTTATTAGTGCTGACGATTTAGGCGAAGTAATTGATGACTCATACAAATGGTTCACTATAGTAAAATTTGTTCCTATATTATTTTCATGAATGTGTAACACATGGGTTGGTTCCGAAACCATAAGTGGAAAAGTGGAATTCATTTGAGTACTTTTTGTTGTGGAGTATAGGTGTGTGGATATCACATGGTTATGGGAATCCTGAATAGTGATGATGTGATATATATATGTAGTTTTTTATAGTACATTTTTGGATGATTGGATCATGATTTGGTAAACTGTGCATTTAATCTATGTGGGTGAAAAGTGATAATTTATTGAATGTGTCACGATTAGTGAAACATTTACTAAACTATTCTTCCTAACAATGTGATATTACAAGTTTAATTTAAATTTAAAATTAATCTTATACCCATAAAATATTTGTAGGTTTTATGCCCCAATCCATATATTCTCTTATTCAACAATCCATGTGAGAACATGGGGATCTCTATCCCTTTCTCCCAATATGATTCTAAGACACCTCTCTTATGGTTTCAAGAAGAACAATTAGGTATATTATTCCATTCATTTTTCTCTCTACTTTAATTCACCCTTCCCCGTTGTTTTTTATTCCCCCTTGACCAATTGTAGTCTTTATATCAAAATTAGGATTGATTAATGACCAAATATACCACAAAGTAACCCATTGGGGCCTACCTGGCTGGAGAGATTTTGTGTGCATCCATCCCAAGTCTAACACTAAAAGGACATGGTCAAACAAACAATGCTATGTTGGAATACCACACTCATGTGAGGCCATATCTTATAATATATGTACAATTCTCCCTAATAAATATCCTTGAAACAATACAATGATAATAAAAAAGTGATAAAAAATTCATTTATATCTAAAGCATAAAATCAATAGTACAAAATATTTATTGAATGAAAAGAATAAAAATTACCAGGTCACAAAAAACTACAAAAGAGTCCATCTAGATCTCAAGGTGGAGACTTATTTGTCCCTCTAACTCTCTATTGTTAGATTAGTACCAATCCTAAAAGGAAACCATCAAAGATCATATCATCAATATAAGACATGGAATTTTTGGAAAGACCCTGTGTTTGGGTGAGTATAAAAATACTCAAGAAGCCCCCAAAATATATAAATAAAAGGGATCGATTGAAAATAAATCGTCTGATTGGGCCAAATCATAAAGTTAATGAAAAAACCTACTGATAGAGTTCCTGAATCTCCGACTCTAATGCTTTAATGTAAATGTACAATCATATCATCACCACGTGTTATTTTAATAAGTGAATGAGTCATACTCCATGGACTACAAAAATAACACGTATATATTATTCTCAGACTCCCAACCTCAAGAGGCCCCAACCATGATGGTAGACATGGGATTCCACTAGAGGCTCAGAGATGAAGCTTATCTGAGAGTTCACACTCCACTATCCCTTTTGTCCCTGATGGAACTCATTTGAGAGGTCTCACTCATTGGGTATCACAAATATGATGGAAAACCCCTACCATATTTTAGAGAAACCATTTGAGATAATATGGTCATCGGGTCTCTCCATGTAGAAAATCCTTATAGAACCTAGCAGACCACAAAAATAAGACAACGCATATCACCCATATCTCATGGGGGACGCCAGAAACCCTTATACAACAATAAATATCACATTAAATAGATTGGGAATCACACCCTAGACATCAAGGGGAAACCACAATCCAAATCATGTACTCTATATATCATATCAATCAGATATGGGATCACTCTTAAAACAGTTGAGGGACACGAAAACCCCAATCTCAAACCACCAATTATATAGTGGATCATTTTTATGATGACACTGAAACCCAACCGAATCATTTTTATATGATGGATATTGTATGTATGATGGTACTCAAAACCTAGATGAGATAAACTACTATATAGGGGATGACCTCCCTATTTATGATGGTCAAAACGATACCACGAACCTGACTTAAGAAATGTGATTTGATAGAGGATCATTTCCCATCCTATTGGAGGTACACAGTAAATCTAAGAGAACTCATCCAATATAGGGGATCAAAATCCTATGATCGGGATATAATGCCACACTGTAACCTCGTAGGGATGAAATAAGGTATCAACCCAACTGATGTTGATCAATTTTTCACTATAATCTTTCCAAGTAGTATCACCTTGTGTTGAATCCTTAATGAAGAAACCATGGACACGATCATATCCCACCTGGAATACTACACAGTATAGGATACTGATAGGCCTTTATCTGATTCATGAAGACATATATGCATTAAGGAGATTTCTCTAATGGGATTACATGGCATGTACCCATAGTACAAAATGAGTCTATTATGTAAAACCCCTAACTGTGCCCCCTTGCAGTACTCAACGTGTATATGGTAACATACATGGCATGAACCCAATGTCACATGGTGTGTGTCCTCGTTCAACAAATGGGACATGTCCTCGAACACACATAGTCGACTTTCAATGTCATTCCACATAATTTATACCATCTTTACATGGTGTGTATTAGAAATTTATCTACTAGGGTTTTTCCTCATTCTGTTCCCATGTATATCATAACATTCCCATGTACATGGCCATGTAAATAAAAATGAACATCTCCTCTAAACATGTTATGTCTTCCAATGTGTTTGGACACACGATATGTCCCAATACATGGTGTTCACCCCAAATATATAACATGTACTCCCAAATGATCATCTTATCCAAATTGAATGAATACATGTTGTATGATCCTACCCTACATGTTCTGTGATAAAAAATTTTATCCTTGAATTAACTATGATCCTCCCTATAACATAATTTTCCAAAAAAACCAATGATTTATCCTACGGGGATCTCTAATAGTCTTTATAGGCCTATAAAACCATAAAAAATGAAATATTGGGATCATAATGTGATTCTCATAAATTATGCTAAATCTTGGTGAAACATTAAATACTGAGTCTATATCTATGAACTAAATACATGACACTATGATATGGAACCAATAACCAACATGATCACAACATCAGAGTTACTCATGTTCTATTATGTTCATCTGACACACAATGGGGCACTCATCTCCATCTACCGTGAGTGAATCCAATTGAATTGGTGGGTTGGGGTGAGTTAGGTTATTAATTAATAAACATGCCCTACTAAACACCACTCCAATGATAACCTCTGACTAGGCTATCGATGCAATCAAATTATATATTAGGAATAGGATAGACCCTATATCTTGAACTCAAACACGGTCTCAAATTTTTTATTCCAGACTCTAATCATGTGTTTTACACCTCTCTAGAAAAACTACCTACACATGATATAATATATTCAATATATTTAATACCACTCACCTTTTCTCTCTAGGCCTTGTAATTCCATTCTTATAGAACAAATTACTTTGTAAGTATTCCATGAATTTCTAAAATATGATACATGAAAAAAATAAATCTCCACTCTCTCTAAACCTTGATGGATTTTTTCCTTGAAAAGTGAAAACCTACACACAATGGAAAAACTTATCTTCCAACTGTGCCTCCCAAACCAGTAAGCACTCTATAAGTTTCACATTTTTTCTACAATCACACACAAAGTGAAACCACTATCCAATGAAGCATCTTCCCATGCCAGTTCTCGAAAATCACTATACACCTCAATAATTAAACCTCATACTAAATCTAACTATGATCACAGGGTCTATAGGTACACCCCCTCACCAAACCGATATAGTAAATGGAAATAGTGTTTTTAAGTGAAGAGATAGCCTTGAAAATTGACTAACTCTCCTAAGATCTTGACTATGTGATATATCCGAGATCACACAATATCCTTATTAAACTAAAAAACTGCCATTGATGGTCCATAAAGAACTCTTGATGTCTCATGATATTCCTAATCATTCCCTAGTTTAACATTACCCTCAACATCCATCAAAATAACCAAATCTACAACCACCAACTTTACCTCCCCTGTGTTTCTAATAGTATAATAATGACCCTATGGTTTTCCCAAATGTGACACCAAAATGTTTGCCAATTGCGGAGTAACAAATGAATTCAACAGTTCCTAAAAATCATAACTAATCTATTTCCTCAGATGGTTTGGATGTTTTAAAACCTGTCTAGCCGGTCCATGAACACATAGAGTTTAACTAAAACTCTAGGATCATGGAAACTCTATAACAAATCAGAAATTCAGCAACCTAATTTGGTTTCCATCACTATCCATGATATCCACCTACTAATGGATGAGACATAAAGAGATAAACATGGACACATGGAACCACATCCTTGGATGAAGAACTAGAAACCAAAGTATTTAATTAGAACCACACCTCACCTAAGTGTATTAATGAGTGAAAAATCTCCTTAGCATTGTAACTCATTGAATGGATACTTTCATCATCAAACCATGATAGTAATACACATTCATCACCTTCATGAAATATATCATGAACATTTATAATGGATATCTGATAATGTGATACCTCACAAAAAAACATGTGGCCAATTATTATATTACCATACTCATCAATAACAAACATAAACCCTTGCTATGAGCATCTGCTTCTATGACCATGATCTTGGGTGGCCCTCAGAACATAATTAACTCAAACTAATTCTAGGATACTATCAAACCCATTTTGAGAAGACATATAAGAATAAATGGACCATCAAAATCCATATATTACTCCACAAAAGGTCTCTAGGAACCAAAACTCTCAATTACTGTCTAGAAACTAGCCTCAAGGGGCTCATGTAAAACATTGATGCTGAAGAAATGAGGTACCAATTAAAAATACTACCATAAACTGATATTAAATTTATTAAAAATCCTTGTTCTTATGTATATCACTCAAATACAAAGATAATTAAATATGGAATCCCATGGGAACACAATGGGTCTTACTAAGGAATATTTATATAAACCCCTAATTAAACCTGAACTCCAAAATATATAATGATGTATTAAGATATTTCATCACAAATATCGGGGTAGTCCCATGGGTGATAGTCAGTAATGGAATATTTTTCACTAAAAGAAGTTATACCTGACACATCCTCACACTAAATAACCATTACAAGAAAAATAATTGTCGTAAAATCCACTTCCCCAACAGTTATACTAGCAAACAGATAAGAATTTGGTTGTATCCTCTAGAACAAGAGCTCGTCTTTATTTTTCTGGGACCAGTCCTTGTAAAATAATAAGTACTGCACCCAATAATTTTGAAACTCTTCCACTCTCACTAAAAAAATTCTATATGAGTATGAATATTATTTAAACAATCAATTCTGATAAAGCGTCTTTTTAGCTCCCTCTTGCACTAAGGAAATATTCTATGTGAGTTTCTATCTTATTAAGTGTGTGGTTAAACTATCAATAAGCATGAATGAACCATTATAATATCTTCCAGAGACTCCATTTATAATGGTAAATAATATATGGATCTAATTATATTACTAGTCCTCAAATAGGGTCTAAGTTCAAGGATGTTTCTCATGAACTTTTTAAAGACTGTAGCTGGGGGAGTGATGTCACATGTCCTACCTCAAACCATATATGATCCTATAGGATAAATTAACTTCTTCTAGAAGACCATCCTTTCCGCCACCCAAATTTTTATGAACACCATGTCTATCATCATTTACATAGTACACCTAAATACAATGAACACACAGGTCATTGGATTTCATCCATCACACCTCAACACAATCTTTATTGGGGGATACTAACTCACCCACACAATTTTGAATCACATAATAAGAATGTGTCTCAATGTTGTAAGGATCCATATTTCTTCTAAGTAAAAATACATGTCAAAAAATATAATCACACGGTCATACTAATTCCTCTAATTACATAGGAAAACCTTTAAAAATGTGTTTTGAGAAAATAATAGCTCACACATGTTTTTATCGGTACTACTACATGTGTAGAAAGTAAAAAATAAGTTCCCCTAAACATCCCCATATCCTTTGGGTCAATGTTCCTTATGATTTGTAGCATTACTCACCCCATCCTCAACATCACTAATCCATGAATAGATCACTCATGTGTAGTAGTTTCAATATTTTGAATCATTTATACCTCCTTCTGCACTCACATATCCTTTACCAAATATTCCATCAAGTAGAAGCTTAGATGAACACTAATACCACTTCGGTGGTCAATGAAATATCTACCAATAAGCTACATTATGGGTACGACAATATCCTGAATTATGTCCCCTTCTATCATAATAAAAACACTGCTTATCCCTCAGCTGACATGATCTTTCCTAAGAGTACTGAGGTGCCAAGCCTCTGTCCTAGGTTCTTCACCTGAAGCAACTCACATGGAATGATTCATATTATATCCAATAGTTACCAATTAATTAAGTCTCACATCATGTGTTCCCACTATATGTATCATAATTTAGTGTCATATTATCTAGAAATATCTCCACTACCAAGTCCCACTCGGTCACTCCATCACAATTGGTAATACGTAGAGGTATCACTGATTCCCTAATATCCCAAATAATATTGTTTGATGGTATTTTATTTGAGATACATATCTCAAACCATATACAAATATTACCTTAAAAGGATTTTGAAAAACTAAAAATATCATCACATCGTCACGCTACATTGATGGAGCTACATAAGCTCTATATATGTACCACTCACAACGTGGCTAGATAGAACTCTTCCATGAAGATTCACTCAACTTATGTCGAAGTGAATATCTTATCATCATGTTTATAAATCAACAGACTCTGGAATCACCCTATAAAGACTTGAATAAGACTGTTTATCATTCCACTAGCTGATTCTATATTTTCAATACTAGGTGGAAAACATGGGTCAATGCCTTCAGCAAGTCCTCCACTTCTTAAGCATTTATAACACCTTGGAATGCTATATCTCACTACCCTTGGAACTCATGTAGCATGATTATCATGCACCCATATTCATCTGGTTCATCTAGCTCAACCTACTGATAAATGTTTGGTTGCTCAGTGGTTGGTGGATTGACTAGAAAACCACTTTGTGATACCACCTCATGTACAGTTCCTTTCAATAATGCCTCTTCACTAGGGATATCGTCATTACAATACATCCATGGACCCCAGGTTAGATATCATTTTTAGGTATATTTAAATATAAAAATGATATACCATTACAAAAGATTATATCTGGTGATCTTAATCAAGGACATTGAACTAAAACAAATACTATATGATGCATTACCAAATTTACACAACAACCTATTCTTATATATACTGAGTCCATAATCAGGTTATCAGAAACTTAATGAATGCATTATTCTACATCCACACCAAAACTATAGTCCATCTCCATAAATCCAAAATTGATAAAAATTAACACTATTTATATATATCATTAAAAACATCGTAATTAGAAAAGTCCAAAATTTGTCCTACGGATGCACTGCTATGATACCACTCCTTCATGACCCGAACCACTAGGTTCCTCCTAATAAGTTCTAATTCAAGTGTGACCACTCCAATACCACATCCAATGGGATAGGGGCCGGAAACTGGTGCCATGTATGTATATCAAACAAATGGTATTCCTTACCCTATGTAACCTATACACATGTACTCACACACATCTCCAAGAAACAATTCATAGATAATAAACAAATGATACCAAAATTCATGAAAATGTTTATTTTTATGGTTGGTGTCCTTGTAATAACTAATATTACTTTGATTATATTTGTATTCGATTTATTGAATATTAATTTATCATATTATTACATTTTTTTCATTTTTTTCATGGATTTAATATAATAACATCCTAGATTATTTCTCACATTAATAAGGTCATAATAGTTCTTTGTTATGATGATAACCTTGAAGTTCACTGAAAATATTCATAATATAGTTTTCCAATCACAAAACATAATATGATAAGAAACATATTATTTGTACCATCAGGTTCGAGTGTTCATAAGAGAATGAGGCTTATTCAAATAACGTTCGAACATGGTATTCTCCAATATGAGAGCTTATGAGAACATACACAAAAATAAGATTTTCTCAAATTTTTTGGCATCAAATATTGTTATATATGATCATGTTTAATGTTAAATGGATTTAAATATTATAATTAATGTATTTCATGAATCTTACAATTATATTTTGCTACCAAAATGGTCATGCCATATTTTGGTAATATGTATGTTGAATTGGATTCATCCTGATTCACATGTCATTAATTGATAAGTCGAGGGAATATTTTATCCTTCCAAGTTTATGGAATATGATATCTTTTAAATTTTATTTAAAAGGAACCATAAAATATAATTACATTTTCATTGTGTAATGACATGATTATTTTAGGTATTCAAGGAAATATGTATCGAATAAATAGTTTGATGAAACCATCATGAAATTTAATTGATGAGATATTACTACAAAAGGATTATATTTCACAATGGGAATTCATATGTGGTTGTAGATGTTGTGATATTATGTTCATTGTCATTGGTTCCTTTACCCATTTGTAGGTAGAAATATTGGACATTAGGAAAGCCTTCATAATGAAAAAGAAAATGAATCCTACTGGGTCATACACTATCTGTTATTGTTGATCTTGATCAAATGCTATTTGAGTTTAAGAAATGGAATAAATTTTATTCTCAATTATGAGGAATAATTTTATTCATGTGATATTATTCATAAAAAGTAAATAATCATTTATTATTTGGTATGTGGTTAAAAATATTTTTTCATGTATTTTATTATAAAATAAATAATTATTCTTTGGTATGAGAGTAAAATATTTATTTAGGAAAAAAATTTATTTTGGCATTCAAAAAATGCAAAGGGATTTTGAATTGAAAAAACCATATCCATTGAAAAATACAAATTTATAGGCCGATTAGACAAAAAAAATTAATGCACAAGTTGGAATGTACCACAAAATAATAATAATAATAATAATAATAATAATAATAATAATAATAATAATAATATGTTGTATGAGTTTTATAAATTGTAATAAATGTTAATTAAGGGATGGCATGTAGTTAAATAATATTCTAACCTAAATCTTAACTCAATAATGATATAGATATACCTATTTTGTAGAACATCAATAATTATGAATATAGATGCCTTGTGCAGAAAAAATTCTATCTTGACTCCTCTTTCTATCACTATCTCAATAACAAGAAGTGAAAGAGAGATTTATTCATTTCAAAAGAATGATAAATTAATAACGAACAACATAAGTTTTTTGACTCGCCAAACTGGCATCTAGAGATCGAGTGGTGTTGTTCGGATATCATAGGAGAATGTGTGGATCAACACAAGAGTAATTATATCCTTGTATACTCATAGCACAACAATGTTTTTCCAAAATGAAATTTTCAAAAAATCCTTATTCACCAACAAATAATGTTCTTAAGACGAAGTATTTATTTCTTAAAATATTAAATAATTCAATTATATATTTTAAACTCATGTTCATATCTATTTGTTTCGAGAATGATCATTAAAAGATAATTTAATATAACACCCACCACCACATGCTTCCACTATACCTAGAATAAATAACTATTATCAAGGCAGTCACATTTAAATTTATAATTATTTACTTGATTGTCGATCTATGCACCATTGTGGTTACGTTTTCATTTCTTGTTATTTTTTAATCAATTCAATTTAACATAACTTGTTATTTACATTTTTTATATTTTTCGTTCAGTATTTTATTTTCATGAATGATTAAGAATTGATGTGTAATGTCCAGAGATTTCATGAGGAAGTCCCAAATATTTGGCCTCTGAAACTAGGATACATGGAATGTTTCATATGTATATTTCGTGTACCCCAGAGAACTATACTCAGATGTTCCATGTAGTTAATTATGCGTGGTGCATTAATTGGACAATGTGTGTTTACTATACCATCTTGTCATACAGAAAGTGGATACATGATGTGTAGGGAGCATGGTCACGTCATGTAGTCTAGTCGATCTAACTCATTGAATCCCCAAGAATGTGACTTAGACGCATGGAATCCAAGTTAAATGAAATGTTTATAGATTTTATACCTTGTATAGTCTTCTAATTAATGTCCAAATTAGATTAAATTAAATTTACAATTAAATTAATAAATGAATAATTGATTTATTTACATATTTTGTGTTTTTGACATTTCAATATTTTGGTTTTGAAGGTTATAAAATGATCAATTAATTTATTGTAATAAATATTTCATTATTGGTTCTTCCATTTATTCTCCATTAATGCCACACTTTATGGTTATTTCTAATTAAGATCACATGGTCTTTAAGGTGAATGTTAATTAATTAAATAATTATTTAATTAATTATCTCTAGTGAAATAATCATAATATATAATAGAGACTAATTAAATGAATTCTATCTAGTTACTTGTATGTATTCATATAATGTATGGCCGATCATAATCTCTACTAATACATATTTGTGTGTTTTTATTAAGTTTATTTAATTTATTTCATGTGTTTTCAATTTACTAATATTTAATTAAATGATTTCCAATATGTCATCTCACCCCCCATTATTATGTTCAATTTATGTGTCTAAAGATATTTATATAACCCCCTTTAACAAAACCTTTGGTTCCCTTTAATTACCTGTGAGTAATAAATACTAGTAATCAATGGATAATCCAAGGCATGTGGATGTGAATCAAGATGGATCCATAATGATTCAAACTCAGATAATACAAAGGTATATATATGGAATGCGGTAACTCATTGAAATACTAGAAAATAGAGTTTTCCAATATATCATATGTAGAATTAATCACTACTCATTAAATAAAACATTATATAATCTCATAATTAGGTCATTAATTTTATTTATTTATTCAATTCTATTAAATTATTTATATTATGGAATCAAGGCTGCAATCACCTAATGAAATTAATTAATGGGAGTATATGACAGTTGAAAAATGAAATTTTTGAATTTTTTTACCTAATTGTTATGAAAAATCCAAATAATATTAACAATACATAAAAATGAAAAAACAAAATAATAACAATTATTTTTAAATTTATATCCAATAATTAATTTTTTTGTCTGAATTGGCTTTCCATTACTTGATTAGAAATAAAAAACAATAAAACTATGTTTCTTAACAACCCTTATTAGGACACATACTTTTATACAGGGTGTTTTTATGAATTATTTTGTAAGCTCCACAATTTTATAACAAGTGGGGTAGCTCTTCATAGATATGGGGTAAGTTGGAGTTAATTGTCTATGAAATCCTGTTCAGGAATTTATGATTCGGGAATCCAATAAATGGATAATGGAGATGCATTCCCATAGTTATAAAAGTCATGCTTACATACATACATTCAAGTATTTTGAAGAAGCATTTTTGGTGTTATGTGAATGGGTCAATGGATCCTTTCCACTAAAATGTTACTGCAACTAGACGTTCTGAGTACAATGATGAGTGATTTTGAGACATGATAAAATAGTTTTATATTTAATAAAATGAAAATAATTAATTTCTCTCACATAATTTTAATCCATAAAATGTACTAATAATATGATTTTTTAAATTTTAGAATAAAATTACAATCTCATCATCCACAATATCCCTAATATCAGTATTAGAGAATGAAAACAACTAAAATAGATGTAACATCCAAGAGTGGTTTATGTGCATTCTATTCTATCTACACCATGAATAGAAAACGTTCATGCTATAATCCTCAAATCTAGATAGTCCTTCTAAGGCTGCGAGAGATGAATATTTCCTTATCATTGAAAAACATTTGGGTGACCTATTTTATATTCAATATTAGATTATTTCGTCAATGTATTGTGTACTCATGATGTCTCATGAAAAAATGGGTGTGTATAATATGCTTGACCACCTCCATGGTATTTACCTGGAGATATTTAGAAAATAATTTATTGTGATTTCAAAAGACCACTTTGGTAGAATTATTAGAGAGGGTTCCCCAAATGGGGCACAAGAATTAAAGCTCATTGGAAATATTGAGTACATTAATGTTCTAGTGTTTAAATTACCTCATTAACTAGGCACTGATTTCATTTTGGTATCACTCCATCGAAGATTCTGTTTTGTTGTTGTGAATTTTAATATGAAAAATATTGAGAAGTATCATCTAGATTATCTCAGTCATATTTTCAATGTATATAAGAATAAGAAGTCTGAACATCCATCTTCCATTATAGTGAACAGACAAGAAAAGGAATGAAAGGAGTTTTAAGCCCAAAGCTTCAACATGCCCTTCCAAAAAGATTATGATCAATGGGGGAGATATGGAAGCAGACATTTTATGTTTCACATGTGGAATGAATGTCCACAAGAATTAAAACTACACCATGCCAAATAAGAAAGTGTATGATTAATGTGCATTATTTATAGAGATTAATTTTTCCTCTTCCTCAAATTTGTTATTAGATACAGTTTTTTCTTCCCACAAATTTATTCAACTATAGGAACCATGTAGATTAAAAAATATTTTCTTAGGGGAGGTAGATCTAAATGTTTCTTATAGAACTAAACACACTGATGTATCTATTAAATACTAACACCTCACATTGCTGACTAGATTTTTCATTGGTTTTAATAGTTGTTATAATGTTCCATCTATAAAAAATAAATTATATCTATATCCAAAGGTGATATAGATATATTTGTTATCAAATTTGTAAATAAATGTTTTTATTTTTTAAATATAAAATTTTTTATTGTAAGGAAAATTTAAATAATAGTCAATATTTGTCAGATTACACCAATAAAAAAATGAAAATCTATATGGAATTTAATTCACATTAATCTTGCAACACAAAAATATGGCCTCAAAAACTATGTTATGTATAAAGAAAGTGCTTTATTAAATTACATCAAGAAGGATATTTTGATTGTTTTGAACTAAATCCACATAGGCTAGTTCACACATATTTACAAATAATATTGAATAAAACCCCATTGAGTGAGAAAATTTAAATTGATAAAGATCATATTAAATTTGTTCATATTGAAGTGTGTGGACCATTCCATGTTGACGAAATTTTTGGGTACTCATACCTAATTACTTTTATTTATGCTTTTATTAGATATGAAAATGTCTACATGATGAGGTATAAGTCATATTCCATTGATTAATTCGAGGAATTATAGATTAATGTATAGAAACTAATATGTTATAAGATTAATAAACTCCACATAGACCGTTTAGGAGTATATATTAATTGATCCTTCATTGATTTCTTACAAAAGTTTGTGATCATTTCTTCACTCAGTCCTCTTAATATTCTTTAGTTGATGTTTATAATTGAAACGTGGGACCCGTCTTTATTATACAAGGTGATATCAATGATATCTCATGTTAGTACTCCATTATCTTGTTGGGGTACATGGTTTAAACAACAACACATATAATAAATTGAGTACCATCTAAATTGGTAACTGTTATTCCATATGAATATTTGGGTGGAATAAAAACCATGTTATCAAATATGTGGGGAAGTGATGCATTTTTTATGGCCTCTTCTACTAACAAACATACATCCCCAGGCACAATGTATACCTTTATAGGATAGCATAAGGAAACAAGGGGATATACCCATTAAAACACATATGACAAAAATGTTACAGTTTAAAGAAACACCATATTCCTTGAAACAGAGCACATTTATATGAGGGATAGTTGGAGAAAGATGGTCTTTAATAAATTTGGGTGAAATGGTATATAAGAGTTAGTACTTGAAGTGATTTCACAAATCCCCATGGAAGATGAAATATTTCCAGAGACAGAAGTAGTGTGTAGGTGTACACGAGAGGTTATAGAACCAAAACATTATTGTTTTCTAGTCAATGAGGATGGTGACTAATTATTAGTTTATAATAATGATCCTCTATCAAAAAAAGAATATGTATGTGGATCAAATTTATACATGTGCGTAGAATCCATGAATTCTAAAATGGATTTCATGTATAGAATCCATTTATGTATTTTTTGAATCATCTAGTAGATGTAATAAACTTTGGTTGCAAATGGTATGTTCAGAAGACGATGGGCACGTAAGGAAATGTCATTACCTATAAGGAAAGAATATTTCTAAAAGTGTATAAACAATATCAAGGCATTATCTGTCATTAATCCTTTTCAATAATATCATTTCTAAAATCCATCATAATTTAAATGGAAATTATATCTTACCATGACTATGGCATTTAGAAAATGGATTTGAAAATAGAATTACATGACAAGAACCATTGGGTATATGTCTATATGGAACAACTAAGAGATTTGTTCACTCCAATGTATGCTAATAAGATATGAAATTTGAAAAAAAAATATCTTTATGGATTAATGAATGAATCCCAATTGTGAAAATTTTGTTTTGATGATTCCATTACAAAATTTTGTTTCTTAAATAATGAGTCTGATACTTTTTTAAACATCTAGATTAGTGGGAGTGAAATTGTTCGTTTAATAGTATGTATTGATGAGATATTACTAATTGGAAATGAAATACCAGTATTAAAGTTTGTTAAGACATGGTTGAATAAATTATTATCCATAAATGTCTTAGGAGAAGAGAATATAATCATGAGATTAATATCTATCAAGATAGTTCCAAGAGATTTCATTTACTAGGTAAATGTATATTAATTTACATGATACTAAATCGATTAAGTATGAAAAAATAAAATAGGGTATTGTTTCTATAATCACCAGGTATTCATCTTTCAATGAAAATGTGTCCTAAGATAGATGATGAATGAATAGAATGGAAAGGATTCAATATGCATTAGTGATTGGGTCCATCATGTATTCCATGATATGTACTAGAAAATATGTTTCCTATGGATTGAGGTTGGTTATAAGATATCATGTTGATTGAAGTGACATCAATTGAATGGATGTTAAGACAATCCATAAGTATATAAGGTGTGAAATGGATGTTTTCTATCTCTAAAGAGGTGGTGAGTAACTAGCCATCAATGGATATGTAGATTCTAGATTTCAAAAGGGTCAAGCTGACATAGAGTCGTAAATGAGATACATATTGACATTGAAAAAGAGGATCTTTGAATAGAAAGATATCAAATCGGGCTATGGTCACATATTCTACATTAGATTTCAATTATATTTCAACTTTTGATGTAGATTACGAATCACTTTTGATGCAAAACTTCATCTAAGATCATGATAGGCTACCTAGAATTATTGATCTTATCACACTCTTTTACGATAATACTGCATTGGTGGATCTTTCAAAATTTCCATGTTTACATTAATGGAAGAGGAAAATGAATCTCAAGTATCATCTCTGGAGGAAATTTTAAAAGATATTTGTGGTTTATGTTAGTAGTATTTCCAATGAATCCAATGTGGTGGACTCCTTGGCTAAATAATTTATTCAATAAAAACATGATAATCATGTGATGTATATCATATTGAATGTTATAGGGAGTTTTCCCTAGTCTAGTAGGGTTTTTTTAGTGTTGGGGTCCTATGAGCATCTTATTTTACTTTAATATAATGTATATTCGAGGTATGGAAGATTAATTTATTGTCTCATTAGATATTGTTCATTTATTTGAATGGAATTTATGTAATAATTTCATAGTTTGTTTTTCACATTAGAAGGGTCATAAAATCTCCCCACTATGATGAGATCCCTGAAGTTCTATACCATTAACAAAAATATGGTTTTTTGGTTGGATAACAAAAAATGATGTGACACATAGTATTTATAATATCATGTTCATGTTCCCAAAAATTAATTAGGCATCTTCTCAAGATTATCACACATGGAAATCTATCCGATGATAGGTTACAAGAAGAAATGTTATAGTAGGAATTCCTCTAGTTTTTATGTCATAGGATATTCCCATTTACAATCACACGTAATGGTCCTTTGACCGTAATAATATAATTAATGTATATCATGACTCGCATACTTCTATTTACTTTCCAAAACCATCAAACCATATGTGGGGAAATAGTAGGGTATATTGGGTGTGTCAAAATATAATTTTAATTAATGGATAAGTCGAGGAAGGATTTTCCCCTTCCATCATTAAATAACACAATATCTCACCCATTTCATTGGAAAAGTATGATCACATTAAAATCATTGTCTATGGTGTGAGAATGTGATTATTTCAGATAATCAAATCAAGACATATTGTGTAAATACGATGATGAAACTATCTTACTGCCTGTATGGGGAGATATTTAAAAAGGTATTACATTAGAATGTGACTATTCTAATGTGGTTTTCCAATAATTGACATTATATTATTTCTCTTTGGTGACTCGATAGTTTCTAGATAGTAATATTTGAATTTAGGAAAATCATCCTAATGAAAAAGAGAAATAATACTAGAGGATCACACACTTTTTGACTGTTTTAATCTCGATTAAATTTTATTTGATTTTAATTAATTTAATAAATATAATTCTCACGTCCAAAGAATAATTTAATTCATGTTATATGAATCACATTATTAAAATAAATATTAATTCACTGGAATGTGAATAAAAATATATTTATTTCTTTTACTGAATATTTATTTAATTTTTATTCACTGATATGTGGATGGAATATTTATTTATGAATAGTATTTTTATAGGGTGTGAAATAAATGAATGAGGAGTTCAAAAGAAGAATACCATGTCCATTGAAAAGTAATTATTAATTGGATTGTTAAATAATTTGGGTTTTTGTGAAATATGGTGAGTTTCCAAAAAATTGATAATAATTATATACTTATTATTTTTGTGGGGATTACTAATTGAATATATATGTTTCTAATGGCCGAAATGAAGTTAAAAATTATTTACTTCAGAATCCAAACTCTACAAATAGACGAGTGTGTTTATTGTGTAGTGAATCAAAAATTGAGTATATAGATTTGTGTCACACAAAAAATTCTATCTCAAATCCTCACTCTCTCTCCCTCTCAAGCATGAAATGTGTGAGAGATATTTCATCACATTCCATGAATGAACCATCAAGAATGAATAGGGTAATACATTTTTCTCATCACACTAGGATGTGAAAAATGAATGCTAATTCATAGAGACCAAAGGACTAGGTGTGGATTACCCATATTTTTATTCTATCCTTCGATCATCCCAGTGCAACAAAGGAAATATGAAACGGTCTTTTCAGATGACCAACATTTACTAATAATGAATGTTCCTAAGCCCATGTATTTATTTCGTAGGATATTAAATAAATTAATTATAAATTTGATGTGACATATCCTTGCTCTTGGTTATGGGAAATGATTATCGAAATAAAATTTAATATATCACCCACCAGTGCACACTTCCATTATTCCTAGAACAATAATCTATGTAAGAAAATATAGAGTACAACAAAAGTTGTGATATCATGTTAGAAAAATGAAAAAACTACCAAAACAAAAAAAAGATTCCAACCTTCTTAGTTTGAAGAGACTATTTCTAAATGAAATGACCTATACACACCTCATTCTGCTAAGTTCCCTATACTCCGCCTACTCCCAGTACTCCACGGACACCATGGAAAAGATCCCTGTTTTCATAAGAAATGACATGTTTATGAATATCCTATGCAGATGTGACCATGAAAATACTCATTAGTAACCCTAAATCCTCAAAATAAATTGGGAGACTGAATTGAAATAGTCCATTTTTCCCAATTACCTAGGGTATATAAAACACCTTACAAGGGAGAGTATGAAACTTCATCTCTGTTACACAGTTTTACATGAACATTTAGGTCGTGAACAACTTTTTTTTCATGTAATGATATATACATCATGAAATCCTTGAATAACCTAGATATACTCATCATAGATTAACATTCATAAGATGTCACAACCTCACTACTAGTTAATGATTCCACTCAAGGATCAGAGGTAGCACACATATGGGAGAACACACTCCATGAGCCCTGATATCCCTGATGTCAATCATATATGAGGTCTCAATCATTGGGTATCTCTAAGATGATGGGGCACCCCTAATATCCTTGATGGAACCTATCTAGGACAACATTCTTATCCAGTCACTCCATGAAGAAATTAATATTGGAACCTAGTGGTGATCAATACTCAGATAGAGGACCTCAACAATATCTATCTGGGGACTCCACAAACCATACAGAAAAACATATGATCTCATTACATAGATAGGAGATCACAACTACGAACACTAGGGGATTCAAAAGGCCTAATATGGTAATCTAGAGATCATATCGCTCGGATATGGGATCTCTTTGAGGACCATTGGGGGACACCACATACCCCAACCAGAACCACACACTATAGAGAGGATCATATGTTTGATGATACGAAAAACCCAAATGAAATATATCGTTAATTAGGGCATCTCATGTATGCTGATACTACAAACCCTACTAGGAAAAAATTCCAGATATGTGATAATTGACCCATGTGCATTGGTCATGAGGATACCAAAAATCTCACCTTGGAAAGACAACAAGATAGAGGATCCGACCCCAACCTTCCTATAGATACAATGAGTAAATCCCAAATCGTCTTCTAGATGTCATCAAAATAAAGTGATGAGTATATAATTCAACACTATACTATCACTAGGATTAACCAAAGATTCAAACTCAACTGATGCTGATCTAAATTCCCTTAACAATATTCACCCTAGAATACTCTCGTTTTGCATCTATAATGTGAAAACGAGGTCTATCATCATGCCCCAGGTGAAAAAAACTATAAATAGGCTATTAATGGGCCTCTATCAGTGTCCTAAAGGTGGAGATTCATGAGGGATAAATCTATGATGGGTGTGGGTATTGTGCAGCCATAGTACATGTAATATCTCTCTAGGAAGATCGCAATCCATGTCCCCTCGTGGTACACAGAATGTAGATTGAAAAATTCATGGTGTTTACACCATTACATAAAGTGTGTGACCTCCTCATACAACCAAAGTATTTCCTCATCCACACATGGTAGATTTCCCATGTCATACCACGTGGTGTGAAGAATTACTACATGGTGTGTCATGGAAATCCAAAAACAAGGTCATTCCCTCATCCTGTTCCCATGTTTATCACCCCATTCCCATGTACATGTCCCCTCAAATCAACACTACTATATTGTCCCAACACAACACGCATGCCCATGTACAAGGCCGCATTACATATTCTACTCTACAAAATATACCCCCAATACATTACATGTAGTCTCAAAAGAATATTTTACATGAATAGAAAGAACATTAGACATGTTCTCATTTATGAAAAACCATGTGATTGGGAATTTCATTTAATAATACCCTATGATTCTCCAAAAACCCGTGATTTTTCATAAAAACCCAATAATATATCCCTCAGGAATCACTAGCAGTCGTAATAAGGGTAGAATCCCCTTAAAAATAAAATATTGGGATTGGGATTTTAAACTCATAAATACACCTACCTCATGGTGAAATGAAAAATCTTTGCATCCAGATCCATGCTCTAAATCCGATGCACCATGATATTGTACCGGCCTCCATAATGATAAAAAATTGACCATGATCCTCTCTACATTGGTCTATCTGGCTTGAAAGGGGGATCTCCTCTCCCCCAACAATGTGAGAAATCCAATGAAATTGAGGGGTATTATGATATTCACAGTGTTTTATTTAATTAACAGACCTCCACCCTCATCTACCCACCAACGGTCTCCTCCTCTTAGGTTCCCTACATCGGAAATATATATATATAACACCTATGGTAAATATGAAGCCATGCAATCATTTATAGTATCATCTTTATGATCTGGGACTCTGATGCTGTGTGATTATACATTTAGATAAAAATTTCATGCATGTGACACAAAATATTTTGTAGTATAAAAATACAAGCACCGAGGCTCTCCAGGATTCATAATTTCATTTTCAATTAGTTCCTAGAATTGGAAATTTTCATAGAAATCAAAGAATGGCATACATAGTGAAGCTAGAATTTCAAAGTAATAATAATAGGGGTTTGACTATCTAGTAGTTTTAGAGGGGTTTCTATTTCATGGTTGGATGTTCCCCATAGAAGGTGACACATTTTGATGAGTTTGTTTCCTTGACAAGGTAGGTGTTTCTATAATGGTTACCTTATAATTTATGTAGTATGATTCATGGATGTTTTAAATGATTTAATATATAATTATATGCTTATGGTGTAACCTTTATGGGGATTAGTTTCTTTTCAACTTGAATGTATGTTTGGTAAGGGTGGATTTTCAAAGTGTTTTCACCTAAAATATTTTGAACTGATTTCACCACAATCCAAGTGTTTTAGTAAAGGCATGAGTGTCTCATTTATATTAATTTAAATTTTTTTATGTTTTTCATAGAACTCATATGATTACAAAGGAGGTATTTACATTACTAAAGGGGTGATTTGAGACAAATATAATATAATTAATGGATGGTTGCCCTATAAAAACATTTTTATGGAGATTTGTATACAATATATTATTTATAAATTCATTTTAATGGGGATTTGATAATTATATTCCATGTGATGAAACAAAATGATATTTCATAATTTTTGAATGTCATGGATCATGGGAATCTTTTGAAAATCGTGGATTGCACTTTAACACTCAAATGACCCTCCTTATAATTGACATTATTATTGTGGCCTATGGGAACATTGAGGATGTTTATAATTATATTAACTTTATGTGATTATTATGCGTGTAAGAAAAACTGGATATTTCTGGAAAGGGTGTAGGAAATGAGATGATGTTTAATTTAAAAGCATTATGCACATTCCTTATGCATTAATTGACTTTTGATTTTCATTATTTAATGTCATGTGAATCCTAATTATATATGTAGTGGTCTAGATAAGTGGAATATTCTATTGTACATTTTTATATTTGTATGGGTTCATTGACCATAGAATTTATACTCTCCATGGATGGACTGGGTACCCCCATGGTAGCTTGAGTTCACCAAGGATGGGTTATAGGGCCAGACTAGTTGAATGAGACTACCTAAATAGATCAGTCCTTGAATGTAACAACCTGAATCATTGTTGAAGTAATGATTACATATTTTCTCTGAATCGTCAGTTTAATTGATTATATATGGCCTTATGTGAGTTCCATTTGAGGTTATAAAGGGATCGGGGGTGTCTAGGGTAGTTCTGGACTCTGAAACCCATGTTTTGAGTTAAAAAAATAGGCTACATGGATTGGTAAACCATGTGGGATGGGCCACACGACCGTGATGACAGGTCATCATTTTTATAAAACATTGATAGAGGATATTGTCATTGTTACCACATGGTTATGAAATCGTGTACGGTAACTGTGTAGTTTCCCCTTAGACTACAGGAATCCTTGCACAATTGGAACATGGTCTTCCAAACAGCACACCAAAACTATGTGGCCCCTACAATGTTAGAAATCTTATAGATTTTAAACTAAAATTATAAACTCCATTAAAACCTAATTTTAGTTCATTCTTCACTCGGTCATCAATGGGGTCCTAGGAAAGCTATCATCCTGGGATAAACATGGATTTTAGATCTCTTCTCCATCTGGAAATTGATTCAAGCATGGTTTGTATCCTTAGATATGTAATAGTAAGGCCATAAATCCATTTTATTTATTTTTGATTCTTCTAGTTATCAGATGTGATTTCTATATTTTTTTCTCATATTCCCTAATTTATCGTTCTTCATCTATTATTCGTATTTCCCTTAATCTAGTTAAAATCAGATCCTAATATTTGGTGAGATATCTAGAATAGACCATGGGTAACTGATCTCATTCGTTTTTCTTAAATTTGGTCCGTTCATATATGTTGGTGTTTCTAGTTCCCAATTTATGGGCATTTCCAAAAAAATTGAACCCTATTATTTCATGTCAAGTTTTTTTATATAGAATAGGTTTCCTAATTCTTCATAAATGTTTTATAGATTGAATAAGAACAAACTTGTGGGTGTTTTTTTGAAATGAATGTTTATGGATTTTGGATTTGGATACCTATGAGGCTTTCATTTTTTCCCATTGATCGTGGGGGTTTTTTGTGCATTGATAGATAAATAAAACTGATTAATTGCATTTTTAGTTTAATTAAAAATGAAATAAAGTATGTGTATGGGATTTATGACATTACCATCCACCTATGTATTAATATGTTTATTAAACCATCTTTTCCTTCTCCATGTGAGTAATGTAGTGGTTAAGCCGTGATTTGATGAAATTGGATGGAATTTATCAAATAATTTATTCTCCTTTGTCAGTTATATGATAACTATATGTTGGACTCCCCATGTATTAATCCTCACTAATCATACTTGACATATCACCAACTATGGTTAACATATCTCAAATCATGTATGGAAATTGTTGGTTTTCTTATGTTTTAATGCTTACAACTCATGGTTTAGACTCACACAAGATCCAGATTCAGAATCTCACAAATCATGATTTAATCTTGTAAACAATGTTTAATATAATTATATTATGATTCAGTATGAATATGTTTAATCATAATCCATTTTGTCAGTATTACTTCTTAATATAGTTTATAGATATTTCACTATGTATAAAACACTGTAAGCTTGCTACTAGTTTCATATTTTCACAAAGTTTATGACTCCTTAATAATGCTACCAGTTGCAATTTTTCGTAAAGGAAAAAACCTAGTTTCCATGATACCATTTTCTATTACACCATAATAAGGCACCAATCATAATTTTGAGAAAGGAATACTCATTGTTTACTTGACGCCATGACTGTGATGTCAGTTTAAAATATCCCAGAGTATATACTACCACAAACATGATACTGGTTCAACAATTTACAAAGGAACAGACAATGCTCCAGAGATACCACTCAAAGGAAAACAGAGAAGACACAATTCCAAGTGGCATCGTGACTATCTCACCGTGACTGTGGCACCATTACTGAATCACCACAACTGTGACATCATTCCATACATAACGATTTTTCTATATTTTTCAATTAAATTTAAAATTCAATTCTAACCTTAATTTTTTCATCATTAAATAACACTAAAAAGATTAATGATCATTTGTAGACATGTCACCATACAGTATAGTGTACGAGGTATAGAAATTGTGCATCCTGTCCGCTTCAAAACTTGCACATGAAATAATTGAAATGTATGGTACTATAGAACCATTGTTAAGAAGTTGAATGCATGACTATATTGAACAAATCATATACTAAAGAACACATGAAAAATAGTTGATTCATGGTGGCTGAAATTCTAGACATCATAATCTCAAACCTTAACATAATAGCAACTCTAAGAAGAACAAGAGCTAAAAAAGAACATCTCATCAAAATAGAAACCACAACATGACACTCATGATACCCTATTTTTACAATAGGACTCAAAAATCATATCTTCAACATCCTAGAAGCCCAGAGTTTCATAGAACAGAACATAGGGAATTTCTCTCCCTTTCTCATTATAGTTTTCTCGGTTGTATACTGATTTTTTTCTCTTTTCTAGTAGTGTGGGTATCTATATTAAAACACTCTCTTTCAACATCATTAAACTGGAGGATACAATATATCTTCACTCAAACATCTACCTACAACTTTTTTACATACAAATAACTATGGAAGATGTCTTTTATGATCTGTTTGTTAGTTTTCCCCTATAGAATAGTGGAAGAGTTCTTGTGAAAGAGAATTATCTTCTATACTATTTTTAACAATGATAAATGGTGTGGATAAAAGCATAATATATATATATATATATATATATACATATTTATATTTCTTGGTTTCAGGTGATCACCAAGGGGAGTGGATTAGGTCTTGACATGAGACTGAAACGCATGTTTTATATGCTATGTTTATCAATTCATTTTTTCATTATTTTAACATAATATTTAGAAAACTAAATTTTACTTTGATAGTTAGAATTGGATAGTATTTATAACTATTTTTTCTTATTAAATTAGTGTCAAAATATGTATCAATATCTCATATTTATGTTCCTAATAATTAATCAATCTTATATGAATCTATTTAAAAGCTAAACTATTCTAATTTTATCACCTGTAATAATTGGTTTTTTTATCGTAATTGTGCAATCCTTTTAAATAATCTTTTGAATATAAATTTTTATAGAACCAAATTCACCCCCTAATTGAGTGTCCTAATCCGACCATCATTTGGTATAATAGGAGTTTTTAAAACACCTATTATAAAAAAAATCATTCTAAAATATTTTTCATTTATGATTTTAGTTGTGTTTTAATGATCTCAAAATTTCTAATAGTTCTAAATTATTAGTTCCTTAAAAATCTAAAACTTATTCTTTAGTATAGAAAATAGACTGGAAGGTGCTTCTACCAACAACCCTCTATTCTTTAATGGAATAAATTATTCACAATAATAAATTAAAATGAAAATACACATCAAAATTATTTATTTTCAGATTTGGTATTCCATTATAGATGAATATAAGATTCCTTATACTACTAAAAATACATGGGGTGACCCATGTAAGGATTCTTATGATAACAATTGAAAATCCATGAATTATTTATACAATTATTTATGAGATGAATAGTTTAACAGAATTTCTCCATATAAAACAACCCAGGAAATTAGGGATATTTTATCTTTTTAACATGAAGGAAGCACTAGTTTTGAGGAAATGATACATACCAAATATACTGTTAAATATTATTACATTAAAATGAATCATGTTGGGCCGATTCTTGACATGTATCTCATGTTTAATGATATTTTGAACACTATGATCTCATTGGAAAGTGATGTTACAACAAAAGAGATAATTATAAGAATAATCATATGCTTACTAGATAGATGGAGAGGGACCTCTACCTCAATTATAGAATCTTGTGATACTATAAATCTACCTATCAAGGAGATAATATATAAATTTATTATGTATGAAGAATAACTAAAAAGCTACAACGAAGAGGCGGATGAAGCCAAAAGTAAATTAGTGTCATTAATGACTATAACCTCTATAAACAATGAAAGGGAGAAATTACAATCCCATGTAGATTTTTCTAATAGAGAAACATAATAAAAATCTAGTGATGGGGAAAGGGATCAATTATCTAGATGATTTAAGAAGTTTTATAAAAGGTTGAAATTTTCTAGGAAGCCCAACATTAAAGGAAGATATGATCGTAAGGGAAACTGAAGAAGGATTGGAAAAAGGTAATTTTTTTATTAAATAATTTTATATGAATTCCAGAGATAAAGACCTATAAATGGTAATTATCCCATGCTAATATTTAAAAAGTGTTACATGGAATAATATAGAATATTTAAAAAGTCCATGAAGGAAACATGGAGTGCTTCTGAGGACTATTCAAGTGACTCGAAGTCCTCACAGTATAAAATGTCTGACAACGAAAATATTTATTTTATAATAGACACATATAAGGTATACATTGAGTCTCAATTACATAACTTATATTATTATAAAGAATAAATTGATTTTGAAAATATGAATATGGGGGAATTTTTTGAATACTATAATATGCTTGAGGATACATGTAATGATCTAAAAGATAAATACAAATCCTTCATGAAACAACATGCCTAGAGCATTACTGTTAAATATAAACTAGATTTAGATAAAGAGAATAATTTTCAATGACTCAATGAAAACAATTAACTTATGTTATATATTGAGAAACTGAAAAAAGAACCAAGATAAATTTACGAATAAAAAATACTCCTACAAAAATTAAGTTTAAAAAAATTGACCCAAGATACTCTACTGGTATAAGATACCATACTGGAAAAAGAAATCTTCCCAAAAACAAGTCTATGAGTAAATTTGGAAAATTTGTTTTTCTACCTATAAATGATAATTATTCCGGTTGTTCTAGTTTTTCAAAAAAATTACTACCTCTAGTTTTTGTGGAACCTATAGAGTCTATTTTTCTAATATGTTACATAATGATTATAGGAAAACCATGCAGAATTTGTGGGTTCGTAAAGCACTAATTAATAATATTACAGAACCCAAACATGTATCGACACCAAATATTTTTTTTGATTAATTATTTTGTCGGACAGCTGTTTGGAAATCTCTTGCAAGATATTATGGTACTTGGACAGTGACTGTTATAGACACATGATAGCATATTACTCATGCATTATGAATTTAATAAATATAGATGGCAGGAATGTCACCTTTGGAGACAATGCTAAAGGAAAAATGATTGGCATCATTCAGATTGGTAACTCTATCTCAGTTTTAATTTCTAATGTACTCTTTTTGATATATTAATATATAATCTGTTTAGTATATCACATCTACGTGAAGATGTATTTCACATTAAATTTGAAAATGATTCTTGTTATGTTTTTAACTATAAAAATGAACTAATATTTTATGAATTTAGAAATGAAAAATAAAATGATGTTTACATTGATTCATTAATTTCTCAAAAACATTCATTCTTATGTGTATTGCACAAAGTGACATGGATTTGGAATAGAAGTCTATGACACTGAATCATACTCTCTATTATAAATATTACAAGAAAATCTTTACTTAAGGACCTACCCAAACATGAGTTTCCAAATGATAAAATTTTCCATCCTTGTCAAAAGGGAAAAAATCAGAAAATATCATTCCAATTAGAGAAATATGTTTTAACTTCTCAACCTATCTGGTTGGTTCACATGGATATATTAAGAAGTTATAGTGTTCAAAGTCTAAATGGGAAAAACTATGTTTATGTTCATGTAGATGACTATTCTAGGTATACACGAACATTATATATTGGCTAACAAAAGTTAATACTACTCTCATTTTACTAAGAATGCAATGAATGTATAAAATCTTAGTGGACTTAGGTTAAAATCACTAGGAAGTGACCATAGTAGTTAATTTTAAAATAAATAGTTTCAATCCAATTTCTAAAGAAATATATAAAGTCATAATTTTTATGCCCCTAGGACATAAGATCAAAATGGTGTAATAGAAAGAAGAAATAGAACCATGAAATAAATTTCATGAACAATGAATAGTGTGTATGACTTACCAATCTACTTTTGGGTTGAATTTGTCAATACAAGATGCTATATTATTTAAAGAGTGTTAATAAGACCAATTTGGAAAATAAATCCTTATGAGTTTTTGAAAAATGGAAACCCCAAGGTTAATTATTTCAATGTATTAGGTTGAAATTTATATATTCTTAACACTGAGGATAATCTTGGTATGTTTTCATCCAATAGTGATGAAGTAACTTTCCAGTGTTATTCAATCTATAGTAATGCCATCATTGTCTTTGACAAAAGAAACAAATTTGTGGAAGAATCTGTTCATGTCATACTTAATAAATCAATCTAGATGAACCAAATACCTCCCAAGAGAATCATGATAATGATATGTCAAATCTAGAAATTAATGATAAATCTTCTGACCATCTTATGAAGGAATCTGTTAAATCTTCCTCTTTTGGAAACTCATGTGATTCAACCCATAATAAAAATGAACATATTAAAGAACCTGCGATAACTATACCATAATTTTCTAGAACTATTATAACCCTTATGAATTTCCCTATAGATGTCGTTGTTGGAGACTTAGATAAGTGGGCACAAATTAGAGATTCTATATGAAATCGGTTTGAACATAAATATTTCTTATCACATCTTAAACATAAGAAAATAATTGATGTTATAAATGATAAATTTTTGGTGATGAAAATGAAAGAGAAGATAAATTAGTTTGGAAGACATAATTATTGGAAACATGTGGATAGACCCAGATACAACATGAACCTAGCCAATAAACGAGTGTTTAAGAACAAAGAAGATGATGCTGGTAACATAGATAGAAACAAAGACAGATTGCTTGAAAAAGGTTACAGTCAAGAAGAAGGGATTGACTATAAAGAAACTTTTTCACCTATTTCTAGACATGATTCCATTAGAGTATTTATTGAATATGAAGAAAATTTTAATTTCATACATTTTCAAATTGTTTAAAAGAGTTCATCCATAAACGGTTATATAGTTGTGGATGTTTTGGTTGAAAAACCACCATTTTTACAAACCCTAAATTTTCAAATCATGTATTTAAATTAACTAAGGCATTATGTGGTTTAAAACAATATCCAAGAGCATGGTTTTATAGATTATGTAGTTCTATTATTTTAAAAGGTCATTAAAAAAGGGATAGATGATCGTACTAATTTTTTTAAAATGAATTTATAAATATGTTTTAGTTGTTCAAATATATATAGATGACATTACATTAATATCATAAAAAAATATTTTATGTACTCATTTTTCAATGACGACCAAAAATAAATTTGAAATGAATTTTATGGGTGAACTAAAATTCTATTTTGGATTTAAATAATTCAATACAAAGAAGGTATAATTTTAAATCAATGAAAATATAAAAAATATCATATAGATGTTTTGTCTTGGATAGAACAAAAAGTAGTAATACTCCAATGAGTTATACCTGCGTTTAAGATGCTGATGAAAACTCTAAATATTCTGATCAACCTACTTATTGAGTACTGATTTGGAGTTTTGTATACTAAACTATTATTCAGCATGATATTATGTTTATTATTTTCTTGTGTTCAAAATATCATGAAAATCCCAAAGAATATCATAAAAATATTGTTAAAATAATGTTAAAATATCTCAAAAATACTACCAACTTAGGATTGTTCTATCCAAGAGGACAATCATGAAATTTACTTATCTATTAAAATACTAATTTTTGTAGATGTATGTTTGATAGAGAAATCGCCTCCAGAACATGTCACTTTTAGGTCAGTCTCTAGTATCATGGTGCAATAAAAAAGTTATTTTTCATTATCTAATGACAAATATTAATACATATCTTCTGATAGTTGTTATGCACAAATTTTTTGGACGAAAAAATTCTTAAAATATTATGGATACGAATTCAGACATGAACCTATAAATTTTTATAATACAAGTGATATTAACATTTTAGTGAATCATGTTTCGTATTCCATGACTAAAAGTATAAAAGTAAGGCATCACTTATTGAGGGATCTGTATCAAAAAGGTGATATCACTTTGGAATTCGTTGGCACTGAATATTATCTTTATGATATCAACACTAATCCATTAAAATTTGAATAGATAAGTTACATTATACATTAGTTAGGGATTATATGACTTTAGTGACCCGATTACTATTTTACAGATCATGGTTCCAGAAATTACTATATCACATTTACAGTTTCATGATTCACTATTTCACAAGTTACTATCTCTCAGTTATGGTCTAATACATTCTGTCTCAATGATACAGTCGCACCATTTGGAGTCACACCATAATGCTGACATCGTTAATACATGTTTCGATCTCACTGTAATAACTCACATTTTTATTTTTACAATTTCATTTCTTGTATATTTGTATTGATTATTTTATATATTTTATTCCATGTATTTTTTTTGAATATTATGAAGTCCCTAAATGATAAAATCTCATAATTTTCACTTCTCCCATCACTTGAGCTCTTTTTTTTAAAATCAAAATCCCTCTCACCAAAATCATTATCCCGCATTCCCGCTTTCCCTATTCATCATCCCATGTTGTATTCCAATACTGAATTGGTCATCTTTATCATATCCTAATAATAACAGGTATCAGAGAAAATAAAAAAGTTCTCTGAAATTATTTCATGAGAAACCGATGAATCCAGGCCTTACTGAACAAACAGTAGTTCCAAAAATGGAATTTTATCCAAAGTGGCTACTAAAAAGTATGTCACTTTTTTTTAAAGTAGTGTAAGAACATGTGCGGTTGGAATAGTTAAAAAAATGGAAAATAATGATTTATCCAATGACAGGTTATGTGTTTTATCAGTATGTTCAGGTTTCCTTGAATAATGAAGATAATTGTGTTGTAAGAAGAAGGGTTAATGGTCAATGATGTACCTTTTCTTTGAGGTTATTGGTCGGATTCTTAGGAATACCTGATGAAATATTTTTTTAGGATTAAAAATGAGGTCCTCCTCCTCCTAGTGATGTGTTTAGATTAGAAGAGGACATGGTGTGTTTGAAAGGGGATAAGAATAAAAGAAGAGAAATTTATGCTGAGATGCATGGTGAGACAAGGATATTATTTATGTTTATTCAAAATATTATTTGTCAATGGAAACACGTTATTTCTTCCCTTATGTATCAAAATGTGTTCATAATATATCTTATGAAAAACGGGCATTTGATCAATATATATAAGTATATTATACTTCACATGTGTGAAATGATCAAGATAAATTTGAAATCAGATTCTATATTTTATTTAAAATTTATTACAACAATGGTATCTTCCAACTAATATTTTAGTCTTAATGAAGAATATTTGAAGTTTATGAGTTGTGTATCTCAATGGATACAATAAGAACCATCAAAATTAGTTGTATCCCATGGAAAAAACTTGGGTAAAAGACAATGAAATATTGTATGAGATGTGTAATCCAATTAAAAATCCATCAAGTCCTAAGAATGTATCTTCCATTGGTCTGGAACCCAATAAAGTTGTTGAATATTCAGATGATTAGGAAAAAGATGTCATTGCTCCAACATATGAAAGAACTATCGTAGACAAATAAGATAGTGGCCTACCTCTTCCAATATAAGCAGTGTAAAAAAAGAACCTTTTACTAAAGGATGTGTTAGAATTGAATAATAAACTAATATAATAAAGAAAATACTATTGAGGAAGAGGATACTATTGTAGAATAGTCAAAAGATAAAGTTAAACCTGAAATAATCCTCTCTACTGATGAAATAATGGAAAAACATTTTCAGGTAGCTAGAAAAGAGATGGGTGATCCTGATAGAATTGAGAATTCGGAAATGGGTCAAGACCCCGAATCCTTTAATCCTCGAAGAGATGCACCTATTGAGGGGGAGATGAACCCTAATTTAAAAATTATTCAAGTTCCCAATCATATTGACCAAAATTTGTGGTTTCTTGGTATAGGTTTCCCAGTTATTTTTATAGAGACAATTTCAAATCGACCCTGACAAAGGCAAATATCCTCCAAATGTGATTCCGTTGATAAAAATTTATATTATAGAAGTAACCTCCTCTAAATACCTTGAACCTGTTTCATTTCCTGTTCATACAACTACATAAGAATTTTCTGAATTTGTGAGTCACAGGGATTTGAATGATTTTGGAAATGCTTTGTTGTTTGGAGTTGAAAATATAATGAAGTCACAACCTACCCCAGTAACTAATCTCGGTGAAAGAGATGTTTCCTTGCTGCTAGAGAAAATCATGTGGTATATTCAACCAAATATGCTTCATGAAATTTAATAATTCAAAAATGAAAACACACTATTGATTTATGAGGTGAAGTCTCTCAGATCTATGGTTGATGATATTTAGAAAGGGTTGAAAGTTGACAGTCTCTTATAGATCATCCTGTTGTGAATGTGGTGATCAGATCCCACAAAAAATTGTATCTGTCATTCAACCCAACCTGGATACATTTTATAAAAATTTCTTAAGAGCAGTTCCAAAATGGTTAGTGAGATGTGTTCAAAAGTTCTTGGACTTAATAAGGTAACTGATGAGTATAATGGTTGTTTTAAAAATGTTCTAAATCAACTAATTTCTCTCACATCAGCCATGACATCTACAAATGCATGTGGACATTCATCTCAGCCTATGAACAAAGGGTTGACCAGAACAGTTGTCAAAGTGGATCTTCAGTCAATGTCAAGTGGTGTTGATAAAGAACATTTTCCTGTTGTCATCAAGAATTGTTAATGTATTCTCAATTTGGTAAGGATATATTAAAATATTTTCAATGATTCTCAAGAATAAATCCCAATGATTGTGGAATTCTACATCAAAAACATTTATTCAAAGCATGATCTGAAAAATCTCTTCAAGTATTTGTAGAGAATTTGAAAATCACTCCTATTACTCAAGCCTTTAAAACTCAAGTATAATGATGAATGACTTCACCCCTTTTTTTGACATGTTTCGATAGAATAAATATGAAATTGAAAAGGCTAGGTAGTATGGGGTGATGTCATCACTAATTTCATTATTTTGTTGATTAGTTATGTCCATATGAAAAGTACATACACTTTGGCTTCTATACCATCCCCATCATGACCAGGTTCAACCCCTTCCTCCACTACATTTTATTTGGCTACCATTTATGTATCTTAGGCTCTGATCCTGATCAATCCTATTATTATTGAATAAAAATTGCCTCAGTCTTCAACCAAACCATTTTGTGTACTCTATGTCTTTAAAGCAGTGCCTTTTACTTCTTGTACTATTTGATCAATCCCATATATCACTTCCACTTATGCTCTTGTGTCTCCTCCAGATGTTTCTTCTTGGGTATAAGTTAAGAATGGTATTGATGAAGTGAAATGAAGGGTGTATTTTGATAGGTATGTATTGTGTTTTTCATTATTCATTTAATGAACTATATCATTCTATCCAATACCCTATTCACTATTTTTGTTTATTTTCTTCATTACCTTAATTCAGCGTTTATTTTATTATTCTTATTTTTTTGTTAATCCCAAAATGGGGAGAAATATGATAATGAAGTTATGGAAGAAGAATCTTATTCGGAGAGAAAAATTTTATACACCTTATCACATATATTCTTAATATCTTTTAATTATTAAAATATATGAATTATAAATGTCATGATTTTGATCATCAAAAAGGTGGATATTGTTGGACTCTTCATGTTTTATACTCAAAAATCTTGTTTAACATATTACCAATCGTGTTTAACCAATCCAAAATCATTTTTGGAAATTGTTGGTTTCCTTATGTTTTAATGCTTACAACTAATGGTTTAAACTCTCACAAGATCTTGATTTAGAATATTACAAATCTTGTTTGAATCTTGTAAAATATGCTTAATCATGTTATATTATGTTTTCGTATAATTATTCTTAATATTAATCTGTTATGTGAATATTAATTCTTAAGAAAATTTATAGATATTTGTCTAAATATGAGAAACCGTAATCTTGCTACATGTTCCAGATTTCCACATTGTTTTTGACACTGTATACGTGATAATGGTTTTGAATTTTCACAAATGACTATAGATTGTTTCCATGATACCATTTTCAAAGACACATTATCAAGAAACTATCTTCAATTTTGAAAAAGAACTCAACATTTTTTACTTGACACTGTGATAGTGCTATCTATTTATAATTTCACAGAGGATCTGCTACTGCAATCTTACAACTAGTTCCATAATTAAAACAGGAACAGACAACGCTCCAGTGATAACAATAAAATGAAAAGGAGAAGACATTATTCCAAATGTAAAGATGACTATCTCACCGTCGCTATCTCACAGTGATTGTGGAACTGTGACTGAATCACTGCAACTATGAAACTGATCCATACAAAACCATTTATTCAATCTTTTTCATAAAAATTTAAAATTAATTTATAACAGTCATATTGTAGTCATAAAATGGAACTGACATAATTAATGATTTTTTAGACATTTCACCTGACAGTATGAGGTACGAGCTGTAGAAATCATGAATACTATCGGTTAAAACACATACACCCAAAATAAAAAGAAATGTGTGGTACTGGAGCGTCATTGTTTGAGAGGTTTAATGCCATCAAAAAAGAGAAGAATAGATATAGTGAATAACATAAGACAAACTATTGATTCCATGTGGCTAAACTACATCACTTCAGAACATCAAACCATATTGTAGCCGAAAATATATGAAGAAAACACGGTACAATGCACATCTCATTGAATCAGAAACCAGACCAGGTGACTCACGATACTTCTTTAACACAAGGGGACTTTAAAATCAAATCTGTTACATCGTACAAGTCCATAACTGCATTGAATAACACCCAGATCATTTCTATCCATCTCTCAATAACATTACTCTATTGGGTACTAATTTATATCTGTTTTCATGCACTGATTATATATGTATTAAAATACATTCTCTCTCTTTCATTAAAGTATATGTTACAACATATCCTTACTCAAACATCTTTATACACAATGTCTTTTCCACGTGTAACTATGGAAGAGGTCTTGTGTGGCCTTGATGATAGTATTGCCACAAAGAACAACAGATGTGGTCTTCTGACATGGATAGTCATGTGTACTGTTGTTATCCCTGATCCAGGGTGTGGATTGAATCTTCATATATATATATATATATATATATATATATATATATATATATCTTCTTGTATGGTGATCCCCATGTAGAGTGGATTAGGTCTTTGCTTCATATTGAAGAACTTGTTTTATCTGTTGTGTCTTCCAATTTATTTTTTCTTTGTTTTATCTTATATATCAGAAATCTAATTTTAATTTGATAGTCAGTCTTGGATAGTAGTTATAACTATTTTCATTATTAATTTAGTTTCAAAATTCATATCAATATCTCATATTTATATTCTTTAGAATAAATAAATCTTCTGAGAATCTATTTTAACAATAAAACTCCTATAATTTTATTAACTTGATTAACTAGCCTATTTTAATATAATGGGGGGAATTATTTTAAATAAAAAATTTTACAGAATTTTTTATAGGAACTAAATTCACCCCCCCCCCATTGAGTGTCCTTATCCGACCAACAATAATCTATGTGATATCTTGATAGGATTTTTAGAAATGTTATATTAATAATTGAAATGAAATTATTTTAATGACCTTCGAATTTCATTCCTATGTGGGTTTTGTTGAGACCATGCTATGTAATGGATTTAAGAATCATGGGATGCTCAAAATTATAATATTCCCTTGTGGGTTAATGAAGGGCCAAAACATTTAGGTTATTCTTTAATTGAGTAACCCTATTTTGGGTTGTTATACGAAATTAATTATTTTTTGACCCCGACATGTTAAATTTACTGATTGAATGGAATTAAAATGATTAAATAATTAATAGTAAATTGTGATAATTTGATTCAGGATTGCAATTACAAGGATGATATTTTATTCCTATTTACTTTCATGACATTGTTTATACATGTATTTAAATTGTAATGACATGTATGAACCAATTTCCATGAACATTGATTAATCCATGGGTGATACATGGAACCCAAAAGGGATACCATGGAAGGACTATTTGATACTTGAATTTTAATACAAGTTATTCTTGTAAACCAATGGGTTACCAAGGAAGGACTCAAATGGCATTGATTGTATTTCATGAATGATACATGGGTCTTCCTTTGAAGACCACCACTAAAGTGCTCCTATGTCATAAAAATTATACCACATCTGGAGAATTACATAGGTTCATGAGAAGTTCTCCATTGATGGGATTGTAGGGGGTTGGATGATTATACATAGAATGATACATGAACTCCAACATAATAGTGTCAAGGAAAAATTAATTTAATAAATGAATTAAATGAAATAAAATTACTTATGACACATATCCAATCCAATGGACAATCCTATAGTCAGACTTGACTTGTTTTTCTACGATGGACTTATGAGGCATCTATTGTTTTTCCAGTTACACTAGGGATGTCAGACATGAATTAGATCTCAAGATTTATAAATTCAATGAAATTTAAATTTTAAATGAATTTTAATTTAATGAAAAAAATTTAAATGAAAATAAGTTCATGTATGATGTTTAGTTTTGAGTAAATTCTTGTTTTTTTCCTTCCCTATTTCACATGTTCTAATATAAATATTCATTTACTGATAGGAATAGACCAATGTGGTTACCTACTGGGATTTAGTACCACAACCTTTTGGTACACTTTTGGGTCCCATAAATATTTTATGATTATAGGTGTCAATAATGGAAAGCTCCCTTGTGCATGTACATGATGTGCTGGTTTGAATCAGGAGAGTATGTGACCAAGAAGAGGCTCTCGATGCTTCGAGGATTATTGTATATTTTTATTTACTTTTGGACATGTTTTTCAAATGACAATTGTGTACTTTTTTGGGTTATTTTATTAGAATCATGTTAAATGTATCATCATCTTGTACATGATATGACTTATGACATTATTTCTACTATCATTCTTCTGCTATTTAATTCTATTATATGGTTTACTGATTCCATTCATAGTATATATTTTTGATATTATGATATTCTATACTATGGTAATGAGGACATAGTCTTCTTATGGACTCACATTGTCTCTTACTACTAATCAGAACCATTTTGTTTTTGGGAAGATGCACTTGAATCCATGAGACCCACCAGTCTATGGGAACCATTCAGTGGCATCCGAGTTTGGTTCGTTATAGAGTGGTGTTACAACCAATATTTTCTTGTTTTATTTACTATTTAGTGTAAATAGAAAGGGATTGAATATTAAAATAATTTGGTAATGATCTATGATCTGGTTTAGGTAACACTCATATTAGAAGAATCCAAATTGCCTCATATTGAATTGTTGATATTTTAGATTTTGTATATTGTAGTTGATTTGATTCCAGCGTTTGGTGATGAACATGTTTTACGCTACTTTTGTTGATATTAATATGGGTTCTATTCAATTTTAACATAATGAGATGAGGGTATTCCCTCTCATGAAACATATATAAAACTACTAGATTTCATATTCCATCCACTATGCCATGCCATTTAGGATGCCTTAAATATTTCATGTTGTTTTGATAGGTGATGTGATAATTATGCCTGCTTTTGTTTTCTATATATTGTGTTCTTTTAAGGCGTGAAATAGATGTGATCCATGATTTGAACCCAGAGTTTTATGGGCCCTCTTGCATTGAAATTTAGTGGATCATGGTTCGACCTTAAAATGAAATGTGTTCTGATGTGCCATATGTGGATTCCAAACATTGATCAATGGGGAGTATAGGACTCCATGGATCAGAATTAGGAATACCATTGATTTATACTTCTAATAGGTATTTGATAAACATGAAATGAGTATAATTTCAATGATTGTGAATGTGAACATAGTTTAAAAAGGGATAAATATGAAATCAAATGAAAATAAAATGGCTTATAGGAGAGAACTTGACAAGACACGACCATGGTAGTGGGCTTTCGTTAGTGTCTCAAGATATTACACGATATGTTGGATGCCCAGACCTATCCCATTGGGTAGGTAAATGGGTGTATTCTCATAGTAAGTATTTTCCTTGTCCAAACATTTTTTTGAGGTGTGAACATTGATAATGGCCATTAACTGAGGTGTGTGATTGGCATTGTATAGTCGTGACACCATGATGACCTCCATTAATACAACGAGAGGGTTGTGATGATCACACTCAGGAGGTGTTGGGTCATGGGATACTACTGGATCATCTAATTGTTCTATCTAAGGAACCAGTTATTGTACCAAATGTTGGTGTTGAGGCAAAATTCCATGATAACAATATGCACTTCATTTAGACCTTTCAGGGAACACCGTAGCCTTCCCCGACTATGGATGGGCTTATGCAATTGTTACTACAACTTCATCTGACCATGTTTTTAGTGGACAGAAAACCCCTTGGTACCGAGTCATGGATAGAGTCCATGCTATCTATCATTGAGAATATTGAGATTCCTTCTAAGTGGAGAGTCAAGATGACTATGTATATACTATGTTACAACACCAAGAGATGGTGGGATGTTATAACATAGACAGAACATCATCAGAATAAGTACATAGTGGATTTTAATACAGACATCAATTAATACATCTGTCATGAGACATTGAGGTTTGATAAATCCCATGAGATTATCCATCTAGAGCAGGGGAGACTATCAATTATGGATTACTCAGACCATTTTACTATGTTCTAGCACATCACACATATTCTAATGTGTGACGATTTGATTAATGATAGGGGATTCGAGGATGGTGTTGGGTATGATATCTGATCATAGATAAATGTCTTCCAACTTACTACCCTATCATGGATTGTTAATCAAGAACTGATTATAGAGCATAATATGAGGGAATCTAGATGTGTGATCCTGAGTAGTTTAACAGAAATGTCCAATACCACATCCACTTGTATTAGGTTGCTTCATCTGGAGCTTCAACGAAGTCATTATATAGTTAGAAAATATATATTGGTAGCTAGGTCAGATGATAGCAGTGTTGTAGGATATGGATTATGAGGCCAGAGTGTATGCAGGACCTATCCAAGTACCATTCATGCAGCAATATGTGCCATCTTCAATGATTCTACAGATCATCTCCACAAACAGAAAATGGGAGAGGTTCTGCACTGACTCAACGTTTAGGATAATGGTCAGAAGCTTTTCACTTGGTAGAAAGATGGAATATAGATAACAGATCAGGCTGAGGTGATGGTTGTGTCAATTATAGTAACACACCAGTTTTTTGGTGATTACATGGTTTATCTACTAAGGGTTTCTCGATAGTATCAGAGGACTACAAATATGGATATTTATATGAATTGCAACAAACCTAGGATGAGTATGATCAATGACCTTCCACTGTTAGAGGTATTTTTATAGAATCCTATGATTTTTCTTCTTCACTTTCTAATATAGGGGCTTCACATATTTTTAAATATTCACCCATTATGGGGATACATGGGCATATGGTTCTTTTTTGAGGGTGTTATGACACTAGAAACTCTTTTGTGAATTAGAAATAATGTTGTATGCTATTGTTGAATGTTCCCCTTGAAATTGGTGGGTGAAACTTCCTCTAGATTCTTTACATCTGTGATATGATAGGGTCTGACATCATACATTAGATATATTGTCTTGTTTCTTATCAATAATATTTTGACTACTATCACCGGATGGTGAATTAAACATCACAAGAGGGTGGGAATTTTATTCATAATGGTGAATGGGATGTCTAGGTGAGTGATTTTGGAGCACAACATCGTGGTCTGGGAAAGGTGGTAGCCTAGATTGGGAGTTTATATATGGATGATTAGGGAACTCATTAAGAGGATTTCCAATCATTGGTTCATCATTTTACAGACATTTTTTCTGCAATAAATATTAGGATTACCTTTGGTGAGACTGGTATATTTTTTCTATCGATCTAGTGCTAGGAGTTATGAATGTATCAATTCCCCATTACATAATGGATACAACTGAAATGAAATAGCTCAAGATGATGAATGAATATTTATAGTAAAAGGGCTTCATTAATCCAAGTACTTATCCATGGTTTATGCCGATCATTATTGTGAAAAATATTGATGGTACAACTAGGGTATGCATGGATTACCATAAGTCGAACCCATTAACAGTTAAAACCAGGTTTCCATTACTACAAATAGATGATTTCATTGACCAGGTCTATAGACCATCTGTGTTTTAAAATATTGATTTGATATATAGTTATCATCAGTTTCTTTTTATACCATCAGACATACCTCACAAAACATTTTGGGGCCGTTAAGATCAATATGAATATTTTTTTATATCGTTCTGTCTCATGAATTTTCTAGCAGTCTTTATGGAACTAATGAACTGAGTGTTCCATCCATATCTTGATTTGTTTTTGGTGATTTTTTGATGATATCATGGGGTAATATAATAATTTACAAGACCATTCCATGCATATTAAAAGTATTTTGAATACATAGTGTCACAAAATGGCCTGGTATACCCTAAACTGGTTACCCGAGCAAATCCGTAACATGAACCAAATGACATTCTCAATCCCCAAGAGCTAGAAACTAGTGTCGCACCTCAAAATATTTTTTGGTCCACATTGTGTATAAGGTTTTATTTGATTTTCAACAATTGTCAATAAAGATAAAAATGAAGAAATAGATGAATATTAACAATCTATTTATTAACAGTGATAAATTCAGATGATTTTTTAACTGATCTTAATTTCCAAATACATGTATCAAAGGTGATACATTGAATAAAAAATGGAACTATATCAGAGAGTGCGGAAGGGATTAATGTTATAATGTGATCATGAAATATATAATTGTTCAAATAGGCATGAATTATTTCATGAAGGATAATATGGAGAACTGGAGATTTAAGAATGATCATTCAATGCTGCGAAAATGTTTCCAATCATATTCTGTGTTTACTGGAAAGACTGATGTTGTTGGAAGATAGAGAAGTTTTATTACTTTACATGGAGAAATCTAAAGATGCTAATGGTGGTTGAGAAAATACCATATATCATGACAGATAATGTTTGTGATGAATGTTGATGATTGTTTCTGATGAATGATGATATTGAATAAAAAAGGATGTTCCTTCCAAAGCAGATATTTAAAGGGATATTACAAAGACCGTATATCACAACAGATAAGGTTAGTGATGAAAGGTGATGCTTTTTGGTGATGAAAGATGACAGTGAATTAGAATGGGTGTTCTTTTCGAAGAATATATTTATGTAGGTGCCATTTACCAGTGTTTTCCAAATTATTGGAACTCAAAATTGGGAATTTGTTTTGGGCAATGGAAGGATTTAGGCATAGGAGTGAACGAGATACAAAATAGCGAAGGAAATCGGTAAAGGAAGAAAACTTCATATCATGGGGCATAGAATACATACTATGAATCCAAATAGTTTTTAGCTGCATTCCATGTATCATGAATGGTACGCGGAATGGTTCAAATAATGGGTGGACGTATGAAAATTTGTCTGTGGCAGAAGGAGTTTCACTATGTAGAAAGACTCCTCAATGATGGAAGAGATGCAGTATGTAGACATCAAGGATTAAAATATGTGGAAGGTTAATGGTTTGCAATTGAATGTTTTACAGATTTCTGCAGTTCTAAAAAAAGGAGTGGAATGTAGTGTAGTCTTATAGTATGCTGATGGAGTTCAGTATGTGTTTAAGTTTATCCCACATTTTTAATTTTGTTAAAACAGATTAGTGAAATTTCCAGAGTTATATTCTTATATGACTACTGCTAATCCAATCATTAATGGACATCATCTTTGATATGATTATATCACTATTGTGGAAGAACTCAGCTATGTTCCAAAGTGGTATATAGTGTCCATTAGAGGTAGGATGAAGTGGTACCCGAATGATGAAATGATTCAGAAAATTGGAAAGAGTGGTGATAAGAAGATAATTTGTGTAAAAAAAAGATAGATGCAAGAGATGAAATAATTCACAAAATTTGAAGAAGAAGTCTACTAAAGGAAGATATAGTATGCCAAAGATATATAAAGAGGAAGTATGAAAAGGTAGTATGAGAAGGCGGTACACAGATCTGATACGCATAGGTGGTACAAAATGATGGTACGTGAAGAAGATATGCAATGGAAGGAGGAAGAGGTGGTACATAGATGCAGTAAACAGGGGAAGTACGTTTAGGTGGTGCGTGGAGCAGGCATGGTGTGAAGATCAGGCGTAGGGCATGGAGCAGGTGCAGTACATGGAGCATATATGGTTCATGGAGCACATGCCATACACGGAGCTGGTGCAGTCCACAGAACATGGGTGGTATGCGAAGCACATGGAATACACCGAGCAGGTGTGGAACAAAGATCATAGATGGTCTGTACAATAAGGGACAGTTTTCAGAAGCAGAAACATCTTAAAGGGAGTATGTGGTTCTCAGGAAAAGATGAATATGGTTTATTGAATTCAAGAATATCACTAATGGAGAAAACTGAATATAAAAGTGCTTCAATTCAGAACATCGATGCAATAATTGTCTCATATAGAATAGAGACCAAGACTTTCATGCCAATCTATTGAAGAGACATTTAATTCCATAAAATGAGTGAATACCTCTCTAAGGTAGTGAGATAGAGGGAGTCTTCAGAAGTTATCCAAGGTAAGAAGTGAGATATCCATAAACCCTTATAATGTAAGGGTGACTGGGACATAGTGACTATGCATACATGAAAGGACACCTATCCCCTATGCACACATTTTCATGGCCAATGAACATGTGTAAGGATATCCGTATAGGTATTCACATAGGAATATACTAGTCTCCACTAACCTACATATGCATTTAAATATATAAACATGGGAACACCTTCCCTTGTACGTATATAATCACTACCATGGATGATTATACATGAAATGATGGACCCCCCCCACATATATATATATATTCTTCTATATTCTTACATATGCAAGTCTCTTTAGACCCGATGACCCAAAACTACTCTGAATAGTCCAACACACTACAAAACAATTAGAAGGAATAGTAAACCATCAAAAGAATGTCATAAAACAAGTGAAAAACAAACTAGCGACATAAATTACTATACCTCAAATAATGAATATTTTGACGAAGGCAGACCGAGACTGCTTCACCTTACACGCATATACATTTTCCAATATATATATATATATCCTTTGACCCAAAGTAAATATTCCCTTATCCATAGGGGAATATGTACAATGATGAGATATATAAATACATATATATACATTACTACCCATGTATATACATGTAGGAGTTTACTGCCACCACATGAACTCATACTGCAATGACCAAAACATATTACGACAATAAAAATGAGTCTAATAATCCAAAAAGGCATCAAATAAATCAAAATTAAACATGGAAGAAAGAGAACCCTCACCTCAAATGGGGAACGATGAATCGAGATGGGCTAAAATCAAAAAGCGGTGACAAACACACTACAATATAATTACTATGAAACCTAAAACAAAAAAAGTAGACCATAATTCAGAAAGTGAGAAACCATGAAAAAAACATAAAACATACCTTGAGATGAGACGTATAGATCTAAACCCCTCATACCTCCTCTACATTAGTGGTAGTTGCTGGAACACGGACCAATGGGTCCTGATAGGCCCTCAACACAACCAGGAATCGAAAGAAAAAAAGTCATATCAACCACAAACATGGGTTTCAGTCGAGCATCCAAGGGGGTGGCTAGGTTGAGAAATGGATGGAAAAAGGGAGGAGAGTAATCATCTTGACAGCCCGAATGGTTCGAAGGCCTTATTTTTTTTATTTTATTATAGATAATCCCCCTTTTAAGGGTTGAAGTGGAACCCGAACATGACCTGTAGGCCCAAGGCCCGACATGACCCGCAATACATGACCCAAAGGCCTAGAGGTGTACCATGCCCATTACATTACCCCTAGGCCCAGCCCACTAGAACTATCCCTCCCTAGCATCTTGAATCATTGATCTCCTAGGATCCCCACCATACATTGTTGATCAGATAGCATTTCTCGGTACAAATATGCACAGTGCCTGGTCCCGATGGCGGATGCCATTCCCTCGCATTCTTCCAATCTGGTTAGCTCTGCATCTGGTGGCTGCTACTCATGTTGCTCCGATTCTCTTCTGGGGCATGTTCTGTGTGAACTATACTACTCCATGGTCTATGTGACCCAAGGGCTCTGTGTCCCAAAGGCCTTTGATGACCCGAAGACCCTGGAGACCTGTAGGACCAAACCGATGGCCCGAAGGCCCAAATCGGGTGAATAGATCCGGCTGCTACAGTAACAAATAGTATCTGCTATAGTGGCTGCTATAGTACTGTACAATGAATTCTACAGTACTGCTACAGTACCCCCGGAAAATCACCTACACCCGGTATTGAACCCTGGTCACTTGGATGCCAAGCAGGTGCCCTTACCACTGGGGTACGGGCTCGTTGGCAATCATCTTGACAGATCGATGGATATTCGAGGATAAAGCTGGGTGCATTTGATCAAGGAGAGGAGGTTATAAGAGTTTTTCATCGTGCGTCTAAGGAGAAAACCTATTGGTGGGGTATTATGACAAATTATGGAAGATAGGGTGAGAGTTGAGTGTTTCTTTTATTCAATTTTTTAATAAAAATACATTAATACTGCACAATTACTTGGGCGAAGCCTCAGATTTTTAAAACACTTCTCTTCCCGCACACCATATTCTCTCAATCCCAAAAACATTTTTTATAAAAAAATATAAAAATTAAAATCGGGACCCAATCCTCTAAAAAAATATAATAAGATCAACGATGAATAAAAAATTTAAATTAATTGCATTTTAGGGTCATGGTGTATTAATTATCCCCACCATGACACTGTATGCCCCCATAAAGTCCCAAATGACTTGGTCGATCAATGCACAGATCACCACACAAAGATTTTGGAAACAAAACATTTATTATTTAAGGATTGAAATCTGAGAACTCACTCGATAAATGATGGAATGGTCAATGAGATAATAAAACCACATAAATGAGAGGACTTTTAGTGAGTAAAAATAATCTATAAATAAAATCATAACATGGGACTCCCCTACCCAATATTAGAAATTTCCAAAGCTCGGTGGAACTTCTACAAGCATTATTCAAGAGACCCATTAACAAGAAAATTAATTACCACGTTCAGGGTCCTGTAGAAAATGAACAAAGGATTTCCCCATCAGAATCTCTTTGAAGACCGAGTTTTCTTTGGGATTGTTTCATGATGTTCTCCACACCATTTATGGATTTGGACCAACACTGACACTTAGAAGTTGATGCCACTCACAAACATAAAACAAACTAAACTCATGATACATGCGAGACCCATTATGGATCTCTACACCATTTTAAGATCATGTTAACAAACTATGGTCAGACGTACCATCACAAACCCAATAGTACAGAAAAACTCATAACACAAGAGGGGTCACAATTGAAGGATCCCAAAACAACACTGACTTCTAACTCATCATTTTCTCAGAACAAAAGAATCTCCATCAGGTAAGACCCAAAAACCTAATCAATTAAAAAAGTAGACTCTCCACTCGAGTGTTTATATAACACAAGACATAGCCCTGAAAAAATTGTGAAGGAGGAAACCACGACCTTCAAATTAGATGGGTGCATAACAACAACCACAGGAGAGGAAAATTCTACTAGTGTCCTCTAGGATGTTGAATGAAATATGTTGGATTACCATTTCCCAACACCTCAGCACTGCCCGACTATGAGAAAAAGCTCCAATCCATATCCTATGGCTAATGTTCTTATGTTTTGAAGCCTTTTCTACACTAAAGTTAGTAATTGACAATATACAATGTAGACTTCATCCTATATCAATACAATTTAAAAAAACATATCTACAACCACACCCTTAGTAGGAATTCGAAGGATTATGGGATAGTTTCATAGTGTACCAATACAACCACATTATAAGTAATGAGAATGTGGTATATAGATCATGAACTAGGGAGATACAAGGGAGACACCCTCGAAACAGGTTCCTCTAGTTCGCACTCCTCACCAGATAGGGATCTTTTCCCAAGAACCTCAAGAATCTAGAATGCCTCCTATCACCGTCCACCCATTCTGACTCAACAATAAAGAAGAAAGAAGAAATTACCCTTCACCAATAGAACCATGGATCTTTTAACAGAACTGGAATGGCTAATTCCCTCATGACATCTAAAGTTATTAAATAACCAAGGACACACCCAACATCCTCAACTCATACAACAACCAATATTAAACCATGACCATTAGAGGAAAAAAATGCATACATGGATGTCTCAACCGCAAAAACCATTTTAGAGTCTCAGGACAACCCTCATGTTAAAAAGATCATTCAAAGGCCATATGACTTTTCAGGGCAGTATAATCTACATGAGAAACACTGAACCAAATTGAAGTGCTTCACAAAGTAATCCACCACATATAATCATAAATAAAACATTAAATCAAAAATAGTCTCAACATGTGAATAATGATTCGAAAACCATATACCACACAACAATACATAAAATGTATCTTTTGAAATAACAAATTTAATATAGAAATCAAACCATTTTCCACATTAAAAAACATTTACAAAAATGAAAAACCTTTCAAAAACCCATTTCATTTAAAGTAATTTTTGGGAAAAAACAATTAAAACACACCCATTTAAAAAAAATATTTTAAAACAAAAAAATCCTTAGAAATGCAGCACCCACCCATTAGTATTCTGTATGGCCTCACATGTATGTATTCCCATGCCAACTTAGAACCTATCCAGAAATACTATCTCCATGTCCATTATTCATATATCTGGTAAAACATAATAATACCAAAGGATGAAGAAATCATTTCCAAATTCCCATTTCTAAGAGTCGTCAATTACATATTTCTAAAAAAATAAAAAACCCTAAAACAATTTAAAAATATATGTTTGATTAACTTTTCATTATATTTTTAAATGATCCCCAAGAATTATGAAAAGAAAATACATTTTTCAAATAACTTATTACATTTTTAATCAAACCAAGGTTTTCATTTTTGAAAAACTATTTCAAATGACCAATCATCAATTTTAAACCTCATAAAATAACCCCCAAACCAACTAAAACTCAACAAAGTCATTTCCCAAAAAATATCGCTTAATGATTCATGGTTTCAAATCCTAAAATAAACAACTGATACACATTGTTTGGTCACATTGCTTGGTAAACCGTGAACCAATATGGTGATCACATTGTAAATCATAAATGGAAAATACATGGACTACACATGGCTTCCCTGACCATGCATAGAAAACATGAACCCCCTAATGAACCCAAATTTTAAAGACCAATCAGAAACAAAAAAAAAGAATAAGGACCCTAAAAAATTGTGATCCCAAAATAAACATTGAGGAAATACCATCCTAAAACACCCTAAGAATTCAAGTATCATTCTGAATAGATGGTGATCAACAACCTTCCCGAAATTTTCCACTTGGATTTTGAAAATCATAAATCCAAAATATCGTACATTTTAAAAGGAAATGGGCAAATCATTTGATGATACCATTCTATCATGAACCAGCCTGGGTCAACCCTAAACCAGTCACCTATGCTGATCTGCAACATGAGTTGAAGGGCATTCCCGATCCCCATGGGATGGAAACTAGTTTCGGGAATTAAAATACAGTAGTTGGGAATGATTTTTCCTCAACAATAAATAAAATAAAAGTAAATAATCTAAACAAACTGGAATTGGGAAAAAATAAATTAAGTAGGGAAACTCACCTCAAGTGACCTCGTGGGTCACCATAAAACGTAGAAACCACATTTGGTGCAAGATAAATCCAATATATAGTAACTTATAACTATGAAATAGAGTATTTATAAGCACGAAGATGGCCAGTAGGAATTCCAATGAATGAAACACACTATGCCCTTACCTTTAGAGGGAATCCAAATCATGTTAGTCTGAAAACATGACATAATGAAATAGTGTTTTTCATTCTTTTCAATATTCACATAACATGTTTAAATTTAAAGAAGAACATTTTTTATTCCACTATATATTCAAAATATATATGTGGAAATAATTAAAAATTCAAAATTAAAGGGAACCAATTTAGATAAAATATGCATTTTTACAATTGAGACATCAATTTTGAAATAGGTGAAATGAAAATCACATCACAAGAAGCATGTCATAAGAAAGAACCATGGTCAACCCCTATAGGTAACTAGAACATGTGGGGCCATAGAGACCTTATAGCATAGAGAAATGTGGTACAGAATCCATGACCAACTACATTCCCATGCCTGAACAACCAGTAGGGAAGACACCCATAATGAAACGGCCTCCAATTATAAAATTTTTTAGATAGTGTTGTAATCATAAATCCTGATAGATGAAAATAGGATTAAAAACTTTTGTATAACTATATTTATAGTCTTAGTCTGGCCTCCTTGATACCTCAGGTTACCCATTTTCTCTATTCCAAATGGTGGGGATGATTATCAAGAATCACATATGAACATATAAATTTATTTTTCCAAAATCCATTCAACCACTCACCATCAAACTCTCTCCTTAAGAACATTCCCCTTATTATCTCACACAACATTGCATAAGCATCTTCATTAGGTAAATATCACAAATCACACATTTAACAGAGGCATCCTGATTCTAAAACAATGTGGAATGCCGTAAAAGGGGGGTTTCACATTGAAAAATATTTTTATAGGTTCCAAATGGGCCTAATTACTCCATACAATTAATTTTTATTTAGAAACAAAGTTCACACAACATATTCATGTTTATAATCAATTTGAAATTCCAATTAGAAAATGAAGATTCTGCATATTTAAAAACAAGATTAAAGTTATTCTAACAATGATGCATTACATTTAAGAAAGTAAGATCACCCATTAATTTCATGTTCACTCCAAAGCGCATTTTTGAAATCACTTTGAAAATCTTGGGAAAATAGAATAGTTCATTACCCTTTTAAAAAAATTGGCTGAATGGTTACACATCTTTGGAAATACTCATTTCACATTCAAAACATCAAGAGAAACCTAATCAATAAGCACAACCATTTATATGTTTACAAACATATATATATATATATATACACACAAACATATATATATATACATGTATATAGAATATTCAAATAATATTAAAGTATAAAACACAATTTCAAAAGAACACAATGAAATAATGGAAATTCTAATTAAGGATCAGTGCATAGGGAACCTACATTAAGTGGAACTATGCCTTTAACATCAGCTCTTGACACTTTATAACTAAAAGATGAAGCTCCCCCACTAATCATAATCATCTTCTCATATATTCATGGACACCTAACCCCTATTCAAACATTCAAATGTCCCATCAACATGTTGAAGGGGGTCCTTATAGGTATTCCCATTTTCATATACCAGTATCTAATCAGTTGGTTATAAATAAATATATATATATATATGGTCATAACTATCCCTATATGTCTATAATCAATTACATAGATAATTATATATGTAACGAGGTTACTCACATATTTATATATACTTATCTACGCACATGCATGCGAGTCACATTAGACCCAGTGACTAGAAACCACTTGGCACATTCTAATGCACTACACAACATGTAAATGGAATCTTAAAACGTCATAAGATAACCATAATGCTAGAATGAATCCAAATAGTGAAATAAATGACCATACCTCAAAACATGAAACATTTGACAATGTGATCCCAAGAACTCTTCACCTTACATGAATATAGATTTATATATATATATATACAAATATATATTTGTATATCCTATTGACCGAAGGTACACATTACCCTCACAAAGATATAATATTTACATGGAGGATATATATACGTATACATATATATATACATGCCTAACCATGTCTATACATGTAGATATTTGCTTCTAACCACTTGAACTCACACTATGATGACCACAACATACTACAACAATGAAAAGGTGACTAATTATCACAAAAGGCTTCAATGAAATATAAATTAAACAAGGAAGCATGATAAAACATGCCTCAAATGGTGACTGATGAACCAAGATGGACATAAATCACAATTCATCGAAGAATTTAATACCACATAGTTACCAAAAACATTAAAACACATAAATAACCTAATTTAATAGGTAGGAAATGAATAAAAAACAAAAAAATAGACCCCCTGAAGAAACTGGTGGATCTAAATCACTTGTATCGCCTCACCATTGGTGAAGGTTGCTGAAACATGGACAAACTAGTCCTAATAGGTAGTTTTCACAACCTAGAATAGGGAGAAAACCAAAAAAACACATCAAACCCAGTTTATGTTGTTGGCTTAGTGGGAAAGGGTAGGAGTTGGGCTGAGAAATTCCAAAAATAATGGATGGTATTGGAGAAGAGGAATCACAATGATGGATCAAATGATATTCAAGAAGAAATCATGGAAGATTCTGCGAAGGAGAGGAGGTTGTAGGAGGGAGTCATCATGCGTAGATGGGGAGACCCTACAGGCAGGGGTTCGTCATGACTTATGGATGAGATGTGTGATATTTGAGTGTTTTTTTTACACAATTTTAAAAGATAAATACTGATAGATCACACAATTACCGGGGAAAAGTTGCACGGTTCCTGAACCATGCTCTACCCATGCGCTGGATTTTATCAATCCCAAAATGCTCATTTCCTAATAAACAATAAAAAAAATTCATCTAGATCTCAACCCACTCAAACAAAAAAATAATTCATAGGATGGATATAATAATTAAAATACGAGTAGTGTTAGTTCGAGGTGTGACACATTGAGAGACCATAATTTATATGGTATTATCACAAAGTACAACTTCTTGATGGATCAGGTTCAGTTCCAGAGTCATATCACCTCAGATAAATGAGTATTAGTGGACCCATAGATTGCGAGAGATGTAGTTTTCCTAAAAACCCCAAGAACATCTTTGTGACATGGAGTTTCTCAGGGTTTCTGGTTACTATATGTGCCTCATAAAAAATCATTTTTACCAGATCTGCTGATGGACATGACTTAGAAGGGTGTGGTGAATGTATGGTCAGATTCCTATGAGATGGCCTTTTAGGAGATAAAAGATAAATTGACATCAGTGCTCATAATGATCTTTATTGATCCGGGAAATAGATATAGAATGTTCTGTGTTTCATCATGTATCAGGCTAGGAAGAGCTCTTATCTAGGGGGATTGTGTCATCACATACGTGTCTCGTTATTTGAGGCCACATGAGAGTAACTACCCAATAAAATATCATGATATAGCTATTATTATTCACACATTGTGTTATTTTTGACATTACTTTTTGGGAGATCATTATTTTGGTGTACATCGACCCCAAAGGCTTGTGAATATATTTATATTAAATTATCTGAACCTATGACTTAAAAGGTGGTCAGGTTACCTAATGTTTTTTGACATTAATCTTTCCTATATTCTTGGTAAAGGAAATACAGTGGCCAGTCCATTTTGTAGGAGGGCCCAGATACGTGCAACACATCTGACCAGTATTGAGTAGTAAACTATGTAATTGTTCTCAGATATGAACATGAAGGTGCATGATAGCTAGGGTAATACTCTTATATCAACAGTTCTTTCTACCAATACCCTACTTGATAGATTCAGGATGTGGTATTTATCAGATTCTAATTGACTAGTTATGTGGGAGAATTTGGTAGGTGAGGACCCATCTGGTAGTTGGACCATATGTGGGGATGGGGAATTTCATTTTTCATATTTGGGTATGGGTCTTAGTAAACATGTGTTAGGAGATAATGTTTGATTTTCTTACATTAACAAGATAATTTCAACTTAGTGTCACCAAGAAATATTAGGATTTACATCTCATGTACTGGTGGCCGAGTATGAATACTGATGTCGATCGTTTTGTTAAGAGGTGTTCCTCTAATCAGTAGGTGAAGGAATAACACCATAGACAAACTAGATTATTAGAACAGTTAACCATTCTAGAGTGAAAATCGATTGAAATTACAATGGATTTACTAAATTTTTTTTTATGGTCACCTGAAGGTAATGATGTTTTATGGATTTTTTATTGATAGGATCACAGGGGTATCTCACTTTCTAACTATCATGGATACATTTTCAATTCATTATCATGGGAGGTCTTATATCCATTATAAGATACACCTACATGGGGTCCCAGATTTTGTCATTTCAGAAAGGTATTGATGGTTTACTTATCAATTATGAAAAAGGATATAGAGGGAATTGGGTACACAAGTGCTTTAGAGCCTGACATACCACCCATAGATTGATGGCCAGTAAGGGTGCACGAATCATGTGTTTGAGGAAATGTTGGGAGAATACTTTCGAGACATCTGGAGATCATCAAAGAGGCATATACTCCTGGTTGAGTTTACCTACAATTGCAGCTTTTAGGATACTACTCAGGTCGCACCATATGTGGATTTGTATGGTAAGAAATACAACTCACCCCTGTGTTTTCTATATGTGGGATAGGGAACTATATTGGCACATCATCCTATTCTGGAGACCACTGAAAATGTGTAGCTAATTCAGAATGAGATGGATACTGTTATGTTTCATCATAAATCATACAATGATAGTTGTAAGTGATTTCTAGGGTTATAGTTCAAGGATTGGGGGTTTCTACACGTTTCACTGAGGATGGGACACACGAGCATCAAGATACAAGTTAAGATTTCATGAATATATGTTAGTCCATATGATATTATAGAGAAATTCATCCCAATTTCCTATCAGTTATAGTAGTCTTAGAAGTATTAGTCTATACATAATGTCTTAAATGTTTCTTAGCTAAAACATTAATATTCAGACCCGTCTCATTCTTTTCAATGAGAAGAGGTTGAGTTATAGGTAGATGCGCCCTTTGAGAAGAATCTAATACATATTTTGGATCATAGAATGATGTTTTTCTCAGTCTGGTCTATTCCTCTTGTATGGGTACTTTGAAAGCATGACTAAGAGTGTGAAGATACTTGAGAGTGAGAGCCTGATGTATAATCAAAGTTGCAATATTTGTTCACAAATCATTCTTCACCACCATTGGAAGAGAAATTTTTTGAAAAATTTCTTTAAGGGTGAATTTTTTAATAACCCAATTCTTATTCAAGGCATGGATTCCTTTTTTTCCCTAATTTTTTAGATTAATTAATAAAATTTGTAAAATTTTTTGTTCCTATTGAAGTCAAAGAGGGTGAGGTGGTACCTGATGTTGTTCAAGAGCCTAGATAGCATTTTTTGATTGAATAAAGGAGGCCACATAGTTTGGTAAACATTGGGGATATGTTTACATTTTAAGTAGACATTATTAGAGGATTTTTTCAATATAACTATAATGCCCTGGCCTTAAACATCACTTAATATTGAATTAAATGAATAATTCACATTGAGGATCTTTTCAGGTTTAGAATTTTAGAGAATTAGAACATAACTATTATATCTCAAAAGTTTACAAAGTAGACACTTCTACATAGTTTCCTTTTTTTACAAAACATGAACTCTTGAGAAAAAAGTGTCATGTCTAGTTCCATGTTTAAGACAACATGACTTTTCCTTGATCCCATCCTTGACCATATTCCACATTAGGTTTAATGAAAAACATTTCAAAAAAAAAACTGGGATGAGCATAAAAAGCTCAGTAATGGATACACATAGAAGGAAAACTGTTAGTTTTTCAAAACAACTAGTAAACCATGAATAATTTATCAATGTAGTACTTTTCACCTTTATGAAGTAGTAAAAACACTTCACTGAATAAAAGATCATTAATTTCACTTTTGTAACCAAAATATAACCATAAAACCCATATAAATAACACATAACATATAAAGGTAACTTGGGACAAAAACATACTTAAATGGAATAACCATACGGTCAACTTCCACACATATCACTAAATGGAATAGCAGTACTACCGACTTCCATACCCAATACATTGGAGGTTATAACATAACCACCCATCCTGGTATTCACGGTACCACTTGTCATATAGTTTATCACGTAACCACCCGTCAAATGTCCATGTACAATTATAAAATCATAAGATATAAAATAAATATAATGGAAAGAAAAAATTTCGACATTTCGATCACAATATATCACTAAAATATATTGACAAAAACATCCATTATAAAAACCATTTTTAATACCAAAATACATAAAATAGTATATGGTATTTATTTATTTTTTAAAACATTACAGCTTTTTGAGGAAGCCAAAGACTAAATAATACTCGCGGTGGTGAAAAAGGTCATTGTCACCGCGTACATTAAAATACACATTCATTTTTATCGTTTAGTAAAATTCTTCATAGAAAAAGATTACCTTTGAATGAAATGAAAAGTCAAAGCGGTTTTATACAGAGTATAAAATAATGTCTTGTATTAGAACAAAATATGCCTCATCGAAAGGAGATTGAGACGAAGTCACTTACCTCGTGTCCAACATGACTCGATGGATCTTTAATCTCTTGAATAATAAACGAAAGTTAATTTATACTTGCTTAAGAACCATTTTCAAGTTTATTACCCCTTTTATATAAATTATTACCATGTTGTAAACATTATGTAATCATTTAAGTTAATAAAGTTCATTTTGTCGTTATTTGGTACTTCAGTCAAAAATGGACTTCTTACAATTACATGTTGTTCATGTGGTCAAAGTTTCATTATATCCAGAATGGTATTCATGATTTGGATATCATATATGTCATATATATCCATCATATACATGTATTTATAATAGAACATAACATTTAGAGGTAATAAATTAAATGCACCGTTCATGGAGATGGTAAACCGTACATACGCATGAATGCTACTTTCATTTCTATTTTGTTTTTAATGCAGTGAAATCATAATGATATTAAGTTATATTATAATTCTATTATAATATCATATATAATATCATAAATCCAACATTTATATGTCCCACATATGGCATTACGAATCAAATCACTTTTAGGGGGCGGTAGTCCACAGTTCCTAAAATGAAAATATCATGTTTACCCACAATGGAAACCATAAATGTATGACATAAATGAAAAATACATAAGTATAAGGAAAGAATAAACATAATATATATCATATATAAATATAGTGACTTCTTAATCTCTACCATGAATGGTGTTAAAAGAAGATTGAACAATCATCGTTTCATGAGGCAGATATTCACCAACCACTGAAACAGTATGTTATTTAACCATTAGACATAGGTGTGTGTAAGTGTAGATCGAATCCTTCTCATAAAAACATACTAGTATATTTAATATATAGGTTTTGTTACAAAATAAACGAATATAAATAGTTTAGGGGGTTGGAGAAGCAAAATAAAACAAAAGGAAATAAGAGAATACATTACCTTTAAATCGGGTAAATACCTTTGGATTGAACCAAAAGGGTATCTTGAAGAGATTTCTTCCTAAGTTAAGGCTTCCAGGATGAGGAAAGGTATGTTGAGAGATAAAATGAGAACATCTTGGCAGATCCAATGTCTTGAGAGTTGTGGGTAAGGTGGTAGAGGCGAGGGCCTTTTATAAGAGGAGAAGAGGGGCACTCTTGGAAAGTCATGAAATGTTAGTTTATTATATAATGAGTTTCGAATTTTAAAGGTCCCAAAAGGATATATTTCGAGGCTAAGGTGATAAGGGTTCGAACTCCACCCATACAATAGGTTTTTTAAAAGTTTAATTCTTAGATGATACATTATCGTTTCATTTTATTTAAATAGTTAAATAATGAGGTAATCACTGCATCATCATGGTGTCATAAATAATTTAGTTTATATAATATCTAAAAATTATAAAAAAATATAATGAAGTAGGAAATCGTTTTACCTTTCTAATAAATATTTATAGTCAAAAATATGACTTGTATAACCCAATGTAAAAATTGTTTTAGTAAAACAATACATGTTTCTGACATTTTTATTTTAACATAAAATAAAAAGTTATTAATGTCATTTTCTTACCCATGTGGCTCCATGGGGTCTCCAAGTTGACCCATGGATTGTATTATTTTTCCATGAGACATCCAATAAGGGTAGGACATGTGTTATGGTAATTTCATATTATTCCTCCAATGGCTCGAAGGCCTTCATTTTTTATTGATTTTTGATAATCCACCTTTCAAGGGGTGAGGTGGAACCATTACAAGGCCCATAAGCGTAAGTATTACATGGCCCGTAGGCCTTAGAGGAATTCATTGCGTGTAGGATTCAAACATTACATAAAACCCAGACTAACTACTTGTAACTGCTCCTCCCCAACATCTTCATTGTGAAATCAGCTCTCCATATTCGCATGACTGTTCGGCAAGGCATTATCGTGCATGCATAGGCTTGTCCCGATGGAAGGTGTCATATCCTCTCATTCATGCAACCCATTTAGCTTCTGCTATGGTGAAAGTTCCTTGCTCATCCTCCATGTAGATCTTGTTATTTATAGGTAGTCTGGTTTGCATCGACACTTAAGGTAGCCCGAAGGCCTTGAGGTGGCCCAAAGGCCTTACTAACCCGACCACCATACATGACATAGGGAACAAATCGGTGACCTGAAGGCTGAAACGGGGGCATATTCTCGGCTGCTACAGTTCCAAAAAGTGCCTGCTATAGTTCCCACGAAAGTACCTACTACAGTACTGCACAGTTCCCGCTACAGAACCTGCTACAGTACTCCTACAGTACCCCAGAAATTTTGCCTCTGCTTGGATTTGATCCCTGGTCACTTGGATGCACTTAAAGAGTCCTTACCAACAGGGTTAAGGCTCATGTTCTTATTTTGTATTATTATAACATTATTTTTACCATAAATTACACTAATGACCTTTAATCGTGATTGATAAAACATAAAAGTTACTATTCACCAAAAAATTATTTTAAACCCATTGAACCACATTTTACATTATAATGACAACAATGTATGTCAGATTTTTGCAAAATCAATTCACAGAAGTGTAAATGTTTAATTTAAACGAAAAATCAGTTTTTTTAACTACCACTTAGCGGATTCACTATTCATCAAAAATAGATGTTTTTTAGAAAAATACCAAAAAATCACCCTAAGCTATATTTGATATTCCGAATTCAAAAAAGATGTCTATTTTACAAAATTCAAAACATATAAGTTGCATTAATTAGTTTAATAATTATTTCTCACTGTCAAAACAAATAGCGTGTTTTTAAGAAGCGATATCTATCAAAAGATTGACACTTGTTTAAGTCCAATTTCAATGTGAAATTCATTCAAATAACCCCCATTGGATTAAATGGTAAAAATATATTCTAATTTCACTTTAAAACCAATTCTAAAGAGTATATAATAATATAAATAAATTAGATTAAATGAAATTTTGAATTAAAATACAACATTGTTCACTATTCATTAAAAAAAATGAACTTTATTGGGAAAATACCAAAAATTAACACAAAGAAAATTTTGATGTCCCGATTATAAAGAAGAATTTTATTTGGTCTAATAAAATTTCTATGAGTGGCAATAAATATATTTAAAGAGGGTTCACCATCAAAAGGTGATAAGTCGGCCTTTTAGTGAAGATCATAGTATTTATGCCTAAAATTGAAATATTTTCTTATTTTAGCCTTTATCTTTTATTGGATAAGTGTAAAAACATTTAAAAAACATATATAATCATATTTTAGTTATTTCTATTCATTCCGTCCAATACAACGGCTACGTGTTTACTACCATTTAAAATAATATTATTTAAATTACTAGTGTGCAACGTAAGATTTTAAAGAAACTATTTGTTGCGTATCGGGTACGCTATCAAACATAGCAACCCATTTAAAGTAAAATTAATATTTAATTATCAAATATTAATATGTATAAAAATATCTTATTCTTCATTTACTTGGGATGTTACATCCTTCCCCCCTTTTGGAAGTTGCATCCTCACAATTTTTATTCACTTATCAAAATAAGTGGGGGTATTTATTCCTCATAGAATTTTCAGATTCCCATGTTGCCTATTCAACCATATGGTTTTCCCATAATACCTTCACCTGATAAAATACCATATTTCGCAACACTTACTCTCTTCGGTCAAGAATCTGGACTGGTTGTTCTTCAGAAAAGAGAATATCCTCCAACTGAACTACCTCTGGGCTCAAAACATTATATGGATCTGGCATATACTTTCTCAACACCACAACATGAAAAACATTGTTTACCTGAGATAAACTCAGAGGTAAATCCACTCGGTAAGAAACTTATCCATCTCTCTCCAAAATTTCATATGGTCCAATGAATCATGGACACAGCTTTCCTTTCATACCAAATCGAATCACACTTTTCCATGGTGAAACATTGAGGAAGACATGATCACAAACCTCAAAAGAGAAATCGTTCCTCCTGTTGTCTGCAAAACGTTTCGGCCTACTCTGAGTTGTTCTCATGTGTTTCTGTATCAGCTGAACTTTTTTTGCCAACTATTCTACCAATTCTGGTCCCATCAACTTCGTTTCATCTACTTCATCAAAAAAAGCTGGAGTTCGACACAGCTTCCCATATAATGCCTCAAACGGATCCATATATATACTGGAATGAAAACTATTATTATAATAAAACTCATCCAAAGAATGATGTTGGTCCCAACTTCCCTGATAATCCATTATGCAAGCACGTAGCATATCCTCCAATGTCTGAATTGTTCGTTCTAACTGCCCATATGACTGAGGAAGAAAAGCTGTGCTAAAATTTAATTCAGTACCCAACGACTTCTGAAGGAAATTCCAAAATTTATAATTAAACCTTGGATCACGATCAAATACAATGGAGAGGGGAACTCCATGAATCCTGATTATCTATTTAACATACAACCGAGAAAGTTGATCTAGAGAAAAATTATATCGAATAAGAAGTAAATGAGCAGATTTAGTCAATCGATCAACAATAACCCAGATTGAATTATTACCTCAATATTTCGTCGGTAATCCCACAACAAAGTACATGGATATATTTTTCCATTTCCATTCTAGCACCGGTAATGACGGAAGGATCCCTTTCAGTAACTTCCGCTCTGCTTTAACCTACTAACAAGTCAAACACATCACAGTAAAATCAGCAATATCTCTTTTCAATCCATCCCACCAGTAATACACCCGCAGATCTCTATACATCTTAGTACTAAAATGATGAACTGAAAAAGGGGAAATATGAGCCTCACATAACAACTAATGCTTCAACTGTGAATCATAAGGAATGCATAATATCTTCCCAAAACCTCAAAACACAATCATTATAAATGTTCAATTCCGGCAACTTACCATTATGTACCAGCTCTACCTTTTTTTGGAACCCACTATCTTTCTTCTACGCTTGATTAATTCTGTCTAATAGATATGATCTCACTAACACCTGAAACAAAACAGAAGAACTTCCTTCATAAACAATTTCTATTCCAAAGTTCATCAAATCAAACACCAAAGGATCTCGTTCCAAACGTAGCATGTTTAATGAAGCATTACTTTTTCGACTCAAAGCATGGGCCACTTTATTTTATTTTCCCGGATGGAAATGAATTGTACAATCATAATCCTTGATTAATTCCATCCATCTCTTATGTCTCATGTTCAATTATTTCTGAGTAAATATATACATTAAAATTTTGTGATCAGTATATATTTCACACTTTACTCCATTCAAAAGATGCCTCCAAATTTTTAGAGAAAAAACAACAGTAAATAATTCTATATCATGTGTAGGGTAATTTACATCAAGAATTTTCAACTGATGTGAAGCATAAGCAATTATCTTATCATTCTACATAAGGAAACAACCAAGTCCGTTCAACAAAGCATCATTGTAGATAACAAACTCACCATTCCTGGAAAGAAGTTCCAAAACTGGAGAATTCACCAATCTTTTTTTCAACTCCTGCAAAAAATCATCACATTCTTTAGTCGAGATAAACTTAACACCCTTCCGAGTTAGCTTAGTCATTGGACTAGATTAGCATGAAAATTATTCAAAAAACCTTCAGTAGTAACCTACCAAACCAATAAAACTATGGATCATGGTTACATTTGTGGGTCTTGGCCATTCTTCAAAAACTTTTATTTCATTAGGATCAACAATTATGCCATTTTTTTAAATAATGTGACCATGGAAAGAAATTTTTTGTAACTAAAACTCACAATTGTTGAATTTTCCATACTGTTTATTTTTTTAAGGATTCCATGATAACCCTTAAATGACTTTCATGCTCCTCTTTACTTTTAGAAAACACCAAAATATCATCAATGAAAACAACAACAAACTTATCCAAGAACTCATGGAAAATTCTATTCATAAGGTCCATGAATATAGAAGGTGCATTGGTTAACCCAAAATGCATAACTAAAAATTCATAATGACCATATCTAGTATGAAACACATTCTTTAGAATGTCTGCTTCTTTTACTTTCATCTAATGGTACCCCGACCTCATGTCAATCTTCAAAAAATACTGAGCTCCCTGGAGATGATCAAACAAATCATCGATATGAGCCAAAGGATACTTGTTCTTAACCATGATGCTTTTCAAGGAACTATAATCAATGCAATGTCTTATTGAACCATCTTTCTTTTTAACAAACAAGACAGGATCACCCCATGGTGATGTGCTAGGTCGAATGAAACCTTTATCTAATAACTCTTTCAATTTCTTCCTTAACTCTAAAAGTTCAACTTGAGCCATTCGATAAGGGGTTTTGAAATTGTCTTAGAATAAAGAACTAAGTCAACAGTAACTTCAACTTCTAGATCATGAATAATACCAGGAAACTCATCAGGAAAAACATCAAGATACTAATTTACCACTGGAAAATCATTAATCTGAACAGTTCATTTATTTTCACCAATATGTGCAATGTAACAGTCATTTCTGTATTCTACTAGTTTCTCAACTTCCTGATATGTTATCAAGCCCAAGGGTTTATTATTGTACACAAAATGAAAATATTTATGAAAGGAAATCTCTTTATCTCTACAGTCAATCATTGCATGATAAATAGAAATCCAATCCATGCCCAAAATAACATCAAACTCTACTAGAGGCAAAACAATAAGGTTTCCAAGTATATTATTTCTGCACACAAGGATATGAAGGTTCTTATAAATTCATTTTGCCTCAACGTTCCCTCTGGGTGTTTTTACCATAAGTTCAGGATTCATATTTTGAGATGGAATTCCCAATTTACTAGAAAACATTGCAGAAATGAATGAATGTGTAGACCCTGAATCAAACAACACATTGGCATAATGTGAACAAACAAACAGTGTACCTTATACTACTTAATTCGATGGCCCAACATCTACTTATGTCATTGTAAAGGATTTCACCACCCCTAGCTGCATGTAGTCTTGCTGCTTTCCCCAAGTTGAGTTATTCGTTAGGCACTCATTTGCATAATGACCCATTTCATTACACATAAAAAAACATACCGCTGGATTTTCATTATCTGCTTGATCATCTTCCTTAAAGTTACGAGTAATATGACTAGGCTTACCACATCGAAAGAACATTCCAGACAATGATAAACATTCTCCAGGATGCATTTTACCACACTTCTCACAGGATGGATATTTGTTTTTCTTACCTCCATGCTTCATTGATTAATTCATCAACTTTGCCTACCACTTGGACCCCTTATTTAGTTGTTTCTCAAGGAACACATGATCCTAGGAAAACTCCATTTCCACCTTCTCTGCACATCGAACCAGTTTTTCATAACTTTTGATCTAACGAGAAGCTAAAGCCCTTCAATAAATTGGCTTTAACCATTAGTAAAAATGGTTGATTTTACTATCAAGATCTCGTAGGAAATTTGGAGCATACCTTGCCAGTCATGTGACCTTTGTTTCATAAGAAGCCACTGAGTCATCCTCCTCCCTCAATTCTAGGAATTGTTTTTCCATCATAAGATGAATCACCTTATGAAAATATTTATCATGAAACATACCTTTGAATTCATCCCAGTGAATATCATCAATCTCATAACTATCCCTGATATTTTTCATCATCGACCACCACTGATTAGCATCACCATCAAAACGGTAAACAACAAGACTAACCTTTTTATGTTCTAAACACCCCATGACATCAAAAATCTTGTCCAGTGCTTTAATCCACCCTTATGCTAGAATAAGATCAATTGATCCTCTGAATGATGTGGGATGTTGCCTCCTGAAATGTTCCACCACTGACATGTTTCTCTGTGTTTTATCTGGCTGATCTCATGCATGGATACCACCACCATTTATAGCTTAAGTCAACTGTTCCATCACTGCAACAAATAGTGGTGTTCAAATTCCGACCATCTCAGTTTGCTGATTGGTAAGGTTGTCTTCCTCCTGATGTCATCCCAACATAGCTTCCTTGTTTCCTCTATGGGAATCCATTCTAAACACAGAAATATCTTAGGTAAAGCTACACGATAATTTTTAAACGCTATATCATTTCAATCATACCAGAAGTTAATTTATAAATTTAACAATTTTCTAACTCTTAACGTTGTCTAAACCGACCTCTGATACCAACTCTATGTCCCCGACCTTTAACATTACTTAATATTGAATAAAATGAATAATTCACATTGAGGATCTTTTTATGTTTAAAGTTTTAGAGAATTAGAACATAACTATTACATCTCAAAAGTTTAAAATGTAGACACTTCTATATAGTTTCATTTTTTTTACAAAACATGAAGTCTTGAAAAAAAGAGAGTCATCTCTGGTTCCATGTTTAAGACAGCATGGGTTTTCCTTTATCCCATCCATGACCCTATTCCACATTATTTCCTGTGAAAAACATTTCAAAAAAACATGGGATGAGCATAAAAAGCTCAGTAAGGGATACACATAGAAGGAAAACTATTTGTTTTTCAAAACAACAAGTAAACCATGAATACTTTATCGAAGTAATACATTTCACCTTTATGAAGTAGTAAAAACTCTTCACTGAATAAAAGATCATTACTTCCCTTTTGTAACCAAAAGATTACAATAATACCCATATAAGGAACACATAACATATAAAGGTAACTTGGGTCATAAACATACTTTAATGGAATAACCATACAGTTGACTTCCACACATATCACTAAATAGAATAGCCACATGACCAACTTCCATACCCAATGAATTGAAGGTTATAACATAAGCACCCATCCTGGTATTCATGGCACCACCCGTCATGTGGTTTATCACGTGACCACCCGTCAAACATTCATGTACCATTATAAAATCATAAGACATAAAACAAATATAATGGAATGAAAACATTTCCACATTTCAGTAAAAATAAACCACTTAAATATATTGAAATAATAAATTTATTATAAAAACCATTTTCAATACCAGAATACATAAAATAGTATATGGTATCTACTTAATTTTAAAAACATTACGGCTTGTTGAGGAAGCCAAAGACCAAAGAATACTCGTGGCGACGGAAAAAGTCATTGTCACCACGTACATTAAAATAAACATTCCTTTTTTTCCATTTAGTAAAATGATTCTTAGAAAAATATTCCATTTGAATGAAATGAAATTTCAAAGGTGTTTTATACATCATACAAAAGAAAGTCTTGTATTAGAACAAATTATGCCTCAATGAAAGGATATTGAGACGAAGTCCCTTACCTCGTTTCCGATGTGACTCGATTGCTCTTTAATATCATGAATAATAAAATAAATTTAATTTAAACTTTCTTAAGAACCCTTTTCAAGTATATTATTCCTTTTATATAACATATTTACATGTTATAAACATTATGTAATCATATAAGTTAATAAAGTTCGTTTTGTCGATATTTGGTACTTAAGTAAAAAATGGACTTCTTACAATTACATGTTGTTCATGTGGTTAAAGGTTCATTATATCCAGAATGATATTAATGATTTTTATATCATATATATCATAGATATCCAGAATATATATGTATATATAATAGTACATAACATTTAGAGGTATGAAATGAAATGCACCGTTCATGGAGACGGTAAGCCGTAAGTACGCATTAACGCTACTGTCATTTCTATTTCATGTTTAATGGAGTGAAATAATAATGATATTAAGTTATATTATAATTCCAGAATAATATCATATATAATATCATTAACTCTATCCTTTATACGTCCCACTTATGGAATTAATGAATCAAATCACTTTGAGGGGGCGGTAGTCCGCACATCCGAAAATAAATTATCGTGATTACCCATAATGGAAACCAAAAAGGTATGACATAAATAAAAAATGAATACGTATAAGGAAAACATAAACATAATATATATCATATATAAATATAGTGACGTCTTAATGGCCACCATTAAAGGTGTTAAAAGAATATTGACCAATCATTGTTTCGGGAGGCAGAAATTCACCAACCACCGAAAAAGTATGTTCTTTAACCATTAGACGGAGATGTGTGTAAGTGTATCTCGAAACATTATAAGAAAAACATCCTACTATATTGAAGATACTGGTTTTGTAACAAAATAAAGGAATAGAAATAGTTTAGGGGGTTGTAGAAGCAAAATAAAACCAAAGGACATAAGATAAGATATTACCTTTAAATCGGGTAACTCCCTTTGGTTTGAACCAAAAGGGTTTCTTGAAGATATTTCTGCCTAAGGTATGGCTTCTAGGAATAGGAGACGTATGTGTAGAGATAAAATGATCTGAGCTTGGATGAGAAAATGGCTTGAGAGGTGTGGGTAAGGTGGTAGTGGTGGGGGCCTTTTATAAGAGGAGAGGAGGGGCACTCTTGGAAAGTTAGGAAATGTTACTTTATTATATAATGAGTCTCAGATTTTAAAGGTCCCACAAGGATATATTTTGAGGATAAGGTGATAAGGGTTATAAATCCATCCATCAAATAGGTTTTTTACAAGAGTAATTCTTATATTAGACATTATCTTTTAGTTTTATTTAAAACGTTAAATAACGAGGAAATCAGTGCATCATCATGGTGTCATAAATAATTTAACTTATTTAATGTCTAAAAATTATAAAAAAACAGTCATGATGTAGGAAATATTTTTATATTTCTAATGAATATTTTTAGTATAAAATATTACTTTTATAACCGAATTTAATAATTGTTTTAGTAAAACAATACATGTTTGTGACATTTTTATTTTAACTTTAAATAAAAAGTTATTAATGTCATTTTCTTACCCAAGTGGCTTCATGGGGTCCCCATGTTGACCCAGGGATTTTTTTGGTCGGCCATGACACATCCAATAAAGGTAGGACATGTGTCAAGGTAATTTCAAATTATTATAACATTATTTTTACCTTATATTACAGTAATTACCTTTAAACACGATTAAAAAAAATTAAAAGTTAATATTCACAAAAAAAATTATTTTATTCCCATTGAACAAAATTTTACTTCCTAACGACAACCATGTATGTCGGATTTTTGATATTCAATTCACATAAGTTGTAAGGTTTCATTTAACAGACAAATTTGTTTTTTTAATTATTACTTAGTGGTTTCATTATTCATCAAAAATTGTTGTTTTTAAGAAAAATACCAAAAAATCACCCTAATCAATATTTGATATTCCAAATTCAAAAATGATGTCTATTTTAAAAAATTCCAAAAATATAAGTTTCATTAATTAAATTAATAATTAATTCCTGATTTCAAAACAAATAGCGTGTTTTTAAGAAAAATATCTATCAAAAGATTGACACTTGTTTAAGTCCAATTTCAAAGTGAAATTACATCTAATGACCACCATTGGATTAAATGGTAAAAATATATTCTAATTTCACTTTAAAACGAATTCAAAAGATAACATAATATTATAAATAAATTAGATTAAAAATAGGTTTTGAATTAAAATACAACATTATTCGTTATTAATTAAAAAAATGAACTTTATCTCAAAAATACCAAAAATTTACACAAAGTAAATTTTGATGTCCTGATTCTAAAAAAGAATTTTATTTGGTCCAATAAAATTTATATGAGTGAACAGAAAAATATTTAAAGAGGGTTCGCCATCAATAGGCGATAAGTTGACTTTTTAGTGAATATAAGAGTATCTATGCCTAAAATTGAATTCTTTTCTTATTTTAATCCTTTATATTTTATTGGATAAAAGTAAAAACATTTCAAAAACATATATAATCATATTTTAGTAATTTATATTCATTCATGCCTATACAACGGCTACGTGTTAACTACTATTTAAAATAATATTATTATATTACTAGTGTGCAACGTAAGATTTCGAAGAAACTCTTTGTTGTGTATCGGGTACGCTATCGAACATATAAACCCCTTTAAAGTAAAATTAATATTTAATTATCAAATAATAATATGTATTAAAATATCTTATTATTTATTTACATAGGATGTTACAATAACCACATGTTTATTAAATAATTTGGGGAAACCGTATGGTGTTACCCTTGGCCAAAATAATGCCTTTCCCGATTAGTGCATGGAATTATAAAATTTGTGTCCATAACTAGCGGGCCCTACTATGTTTGAAATTTAATAATTTTTAATTTAAAATAAAATCCTTTTAGTACATATCATTATTTCTTTCCTCAATTGGTTAGCAAGGGGGCTTATGAAATCTCTTAACCATAGAAAATATTGGATTTCAAATATATTCTCCATACGGACTCTGATTGATGCATGGTTGATCACATTTGATCAGTCACAATATGGAATTAATTCCTTTTAAATTGTTTTTTATTATTCTATGTATCAAATTTGATATTTTGATTAAGTATATTATGTCGTATTTTATCATTTTTCCACTATTCATCATTATTTTTCTATTATGGGTCGAATCAGAGCCTCATACTAGATGATCTATCTTGTATGGACCTAAGGTTTGTGGTCTTATGACTTTCTATTAATTTAAGTGCATTTATATATGTCTTCGTGTTGTGTTCCAAACATATGTGTGTCGCCAAAAATGAAATTTAACCCCATTGTTTCCAATCATGATTTAAGTAATTTAATAAAATTTTTAATGCTTGATATATGTTTTATACCTTGAATTAAAACCACCCAATGGCTGAGTTTTATTAAAATTACCCTTTAGGGATTTTTTCTTTATATGACTATGGAGAATTACTTTTACCACATGATCATGGTATTTCATGTTTTATTTGGTATTTAAATCAATTTCTGTATTTGATTTATTATTTTAATTGTAAATGAAATTAATTAATGGTAGGGATTAAATTGTTTCCACTTGACCCATGAATTCTTTTGTTGTTTAAAGCATGTTATCCTTGGTCATGTGATTAAAATAGTGGTTATTTATTGTATTTATGCAATTGTATTGATTTTTTCAATTATTTGATTTTCCAATTTTAGTTATATGATAACTAAGTGGTGTGACAACATAATTGTCTTTTTTAGGCTTGTTATATTAAAAATGGTAATGTTAGTATTTAAATGGACTTTGAATGGATTTCCCATGAGAGTAATGTTGAGACCATGATATTTAATGGATTAATTAATATTGGTAATCTCATTATCATAATATGCCCATGTGAGTAAGTGGATGGCCATGCCATTACGGTTGGTCCTTTCTTCAGTTACCCATCCAGGATGTGTTATACTGAATGACATGGGTTTTGACCTTATAATATTAAAATTATTGAATTGAATTGGATTGAATTGACTAAATGGTTAATAGGAAAGAGTGATACATGGATTCAAGATTTGAATTTCATGTATATATTCTTATGATTATTGACTTGTATCACATGGGTTATACATGGATTAACATTAGAATTCCACAGAAAGACTCATTGCTTTGAACACTGATTAATCCATGGGTGATACATGGAAACATGTGGGGAATGTAATGGAAGTGCTCCTTGATACTTGAATTATATAGTAAGTGACAAATTTAATCCAATGGGTTAACAAGGATGTAATCCAAGGGAATTAATTAGATGTCATGTGTGATACTTGGAGATTCCTTGAAAGATCTCCAGTGATAGAATCATATGGTACATACATTATAAAACATGTAGAGTGATACATGGGTTCATTAGAGGTTCTCCATGGATGGGATCGTAGGGTTTTTCTTAATTATACCTGGAGTGATACCTAAAATACAACTCAAGATTTTCAAGGGAAGAATCAGGTAAGAAATGAATTAAATAAAATGGGTTGTCATATGATTTGTATGAAATTAAAATCTCAATCGTTGAGTCAGTGTTGTATTTTTTCTTATAAGTCCTCTAGAGGCATAATTTGTTCTTCTAATTACTTGGGGGATACCGATATTGAACTAGATATCATAATTTATAATTTCAATTCCATTTAATTATGAAATAAATATTAATTTTATTTATTAAATTTTAATAAAATTAAAGGCATGTTATATGTTAACTTTTTAGTAGTGGATTTAATTCTATAATATTATCATTTCCCTTAGTTCACTATTGTGTAGAACCAACACTTGAATTTGTTTATTTTTAGGTGATCTTGATGCCTTGTTTCCTAAATATGATTGTTTTTCACTTTGTGTGTCCCTTTGATTTAAATTCAAAATGTTTTAGAAGGTATGTATTTTAATGGAAAAAACATTTTCTTATGAAATTGGGGGTTTTTTGGTATAATTTTTTGAATGAGAAATGAAATTGAATTTATATTTATTTATCATCAATATATAGTCCATATTCTATTGTATTAAATGATTAGTTAAATTTTTTTAAACACTTGTTTCCATTGTTAATGTTGGATGGCTTGTTAAGGTCATTTGTTTATTATAATCTATTATATTTTTTATACATTATTTTATAATTTTAATTTTTGAATAGAATTATGATGGTAATTTCTTAAACTACTTGGTTAAATCCTAATTGGTATGTTTTTCTCACACCATAAATATGATCATGTATTCTAGTGTTAATGTAGTTTCCTTGTCTCCTCTCTGGATAAAAATTATTGAGTCTATACATTGGATATTTTATTAGATCAATAATAAATGATTGGGAAATGGAGGGTGACTATTGGCTGCATGGTGGACATTACAGCTTCTCAGGTTCATTAAATGATGGTTGTAAAATGGTGGGTGACTATAGGTTTCATGGTAGATATTGGAGATTCTCATGTTCTATTTTTAGGTTTATTGTTGTTGAAAATTCAGTATGGTGGAAGTTATATTTTTTTATACATACCCCTATAGTATATTTCTCTATATTATATTTTGGATGGATTTTATTTCATCATTCTATGTTTGACTATTTATTTATCTTCTCTCCAGTTGTTGTATATGTATTGATGTAAAACACCTATTTTAGTTATTATTAATTAGTAGTAATTTTTATGATGGTTATGTAGTCATATTTTGATAAAACATTTCCCAAATGTGTATTTTTGTGACTTGAGGAGTAGTTTCCGACCTGTGGGGATGTTTAATTACCTTCAGGCCTAGTGGAAAATCTGTTTAGGTGACCTATCATGTTCGTATGAGCATGTTCGTTACAAATGGTGGAAAAACCTATTTTTCTTTTTACAGAACAAGTTCATGGAAATGCATAATGTTATATGGTCAAATCATGGTGGTATAGAGATAGCATTATCATTTAGACACAATATGATGATCATGAGTATGTTCATGATCACCACCATGCTTGAGGATGCTTGAGTTATCAGGGAAGTATAGATTTTAATTTACAATTGGAAATTAATTTAAACCATTTTGATGGTTTATTGATCATAATTGGGATAATTTGACTTCCATGAAGATTTTTATTATTTTTTGGTCGAAAATGAAAATAGGATCTATGGATTGGTTATGTAAATCATAGCATGATTATCCTGAAAAAAACTGTTAATATTAGATATGTTTTAGAAATTGTTTCTTGATCGTACCATGTCCCATGAAACCATGTGTCCATATCAATAATTGTAATGCATCCCATTTAGATATATTTTTTATATTTCTCTTGAGAAAAACCTTATAATGGAAGGAGAAATACACGAGTCTTAGTGATATGTGGATGTAGGTGGTTTAGGTTTTGGTTTAATTATTGTATGACTCTTTTTTGTGATTTTTTTGGAAGGTGTTTTGTGTTTTGATGGGAATTTAAGAGATATTTTTTCAATTTAAAATTAATACTTATGTATTTATTGTAAAATTTATTTTCTTTGGAATATTTTCACAAGTGGTTGATTCCATTATTATATCATGAAAGCATTTTTGTTTCCAAACATGTTGATAAATTTCATGAAATGCGGGTTTCCCTTTTGGTGTATATTTCCAAGAGGGATATGTTTTAAAATAAAAACAATAAATCAAATTGTTTTTTAATAGGGTATAGAGTTTTAAAATATATAATAACTTTAAATGTTTGAGTTGGTTGTTCATTTTAATGAAATTTAGTGGTTTACAAAACAAGATTTCATAGTGTGTTTAAATTTTGGTTCCTATTGGGAGTTCAATTGCGGGATTTGTTTTAAAATTATAAATTTATGAAAATTTAAATTTATATTTGTGGCCAATTGGTAAAATATAATTCAATTTTTAAATATTCAAAATGTTGTTGAGTATTGATTTTTGTTTCAAAAATAACTTGCATTTGGGATAAACTTCAACACTCATTAATTAAGCAAAATGGTTTAAAAATGATGGTTATATATTGCATTTAAATTATATTTTTGACTTTTTATTAGGATGTTCTCATTGGTTTTCATTGGGAACATTTGGTTTGGATCAATTAAGATGACCAGTGTTGGTTCATATGTCATATTTCTTACAGTTTTCATCCAAGAAAGTTCCTAGGTGAAATGAAAATATTTTTCTTTAGGGGGAACATTTTTTTGTTCTTTATCTACCCATACAAAAAGTAGAGATTAGATGTTTCTATTTCCTTTTATTTTTGTATAAGTATTCCCCAAAATTATTTGAGGAGGTGGTATTTTCCAAGATGGTTATTTGGAGAATATGAGGGGTGATTCTGTTATACTAGGACAATAACCATTGGTTTTATATATGAATTTATTAATACTAACCAATTTGGTTTTGTGGTGATGTTCTATTTTTTGGATTCTTGATAATGGTTTTAGAGATTTCATGGCCTTAATGTGGCTATTGTTGGTGTGTAATTTGAGTTACCATTTTTGTTTACCATCCTTCATAAATGGTTGTTTTGGGGTGTCCATGAGTCATTTTTTTGGTCTTATATATTTTTATACTTATTGTATCTCTTAATTATATCTATATATGTCATTCGTTTATTTGATTTTGTGTAGCTAGACCATGGGTGTGTGTTTTAGGTGACATGGAAAGACACGACACTAGTTCTGATTATGAGATGGCTATTTTGGCCTACATCATGTTCGGTGCACTTAGAGTGGGTAACCTAGGAATAAAATTCCTCTTATATTGATGCACATTACACTTTCATTGATAAGGGCATGTTATGATCATTTGAATTTTTTATTCAAATGATTCTTATTTATTAAGGATAAGATATCTATTGTGGTTGTACATGGTTGGTGGAATCATATATTTTTCATTTTTATTTTTTTTTAAATTTAGGATGACTTATCAACACTTTGATCATATGATTGGTCAACATAGGTTCACCAATTTGTCAAGTTCTAAATGGTCATAATACTTGGGTAAGGTGTCCATTGCCTTCATGTTTCTTAATATATGGTTCTAGTCTTGATTATACATGATGTTGGTTGGTGTTGACTTAGGGTTTTTCAATATCATTGAATTATTAATCTCTTTTTGTGTTACCTTGTCCAGGAGGTCTTGATATGTTGAACCCAACCATCCCACCTCTTGTAATTGGGTGTTTAGGTTTTCCATTTAGTAATGCTTCTACTTTGATCGGGTAATTTCCGAGGGAAGAAAGTTTCATGGTGTGGGGAACTTTGACATTTATATGTCACTATTTTACGTTATTTTATATTATTTTAATTTATATTGGAGTTTTTTAATATTTAATACATTTCAGTTTAGAATATTTGAAAATATTAAAACACCCCCCTATTACATGGTTAGAGAACACAGTATAGGGGAAAAATGTGATCAATCGTAACTACGGGTTTCCAGTATTAATTTTTTTTCAATAATAGTTTTCTTCCATCGATAGCGCACAACATAGTTCCAAAACCATTTAAAATCCAATTGAAATTTTATGAACCATTTTTTGTCTTTATGTATGGGTAAAAGACCAGTGCATGATTATGGGAATCTTTATGGGTGACCCTATAATAATTTTTCTATTTTTAGAAGCTTATTTTTCATGGTTTGTAAATGTTTTTTTAAATTATTCAACAAACCCATTTGGGTTCCCGGTTCATATCTATTACGTGTCACATGGTTGGTGTATGGTTTCCCAAATCTAGTAGCCTGACTATGTGATATACCGAATTTAACATAGATGTTAAACTATTCTTATTTACATACTAACATTTAATGTTTTAGTCCCTCCTTTATCTTATCTATTAATTTTACAACCTTGATATCACATGGGGATCTCCCTTCCTTCCATTTCCATTGATTCCAAGACTCCTCTTCTAGGATTTCCATTGGAACTCTTATTTCATTTATATGTTTCCTCTTCCTTTTTTCTTCCAATATCCCTTAGTCTATAAATTTTCATCACCCATGAACCCAATTATCCTTAGGGATCAATGTATGGGTTGTAATGGATATAATAATTGGGGTTTGGTTTTATAGGAGCTATAGAGTGTGTGTTCATACATAGTTTGATATTCTTTATCAAATGTCGTACATTGAAATGAGTTTTTACAAGTATAAGGGTGGTGTTTTTAGGTTTTATAACTTATAATACATGTAATTTTATTCTTGGTAATTTTTAAATTTTTTATACAAAATTATTTCTTTAGGGAATATCCTTGATGGTGTTTAGACGATTTCAAAAGGAGTTTTTGTTATTAAGTAAAGGATTTTCTATAACTTTTATTATAAAATATTTGATTTGATTTAAGAATTTGGAACTGGTTATATGGAAGACCCAAGTTGATATTAGAAATTAAATAAAATTCTTTAATGTGGCACTAGGAATATATAGGTTTGGAAAAGAAGAATATATATTCTTAAGTCTGAATTTTGAGCCAAATAAATTGGGTTTTCAAGATTGATCATCTATGTGAATATTATTGAATGTATTTTTAAAACATATTTTGTTTCCAAATGAATTTAAATTTTTTATTTAATGATTTTATTTTAAGGATGGATTAGAAATGAGATTTAAAATAGTGTAAAATTAATTATCTTTCTAAGATTCTATTCTAATTAATAGTTTTAACATAAAAAAATAGCTCTTCTCCAATATATAAAACCATAAATTGACCCCTTTTAATTGAAATCCACATGGATTCCTGTGAAATATTGTCAAATGTTTTATATTATTATATCCTTTTGTGATTATTTTAAAGTAATGTGAAATAGGATATTTCTTATGAGGATATAAAAGGTGGGATAAGGTTTAATTTAAATGAATTGTGTATATATATTGTGCCTTTCTTTATCAATCACCACATTGTAAGATGTCATTGAAATTTAGGTATATAAATAACTCTATATATATGTGAACCCCTCATAATATTTATTTTTGCCTTACATGTGGTCATTTCCCATGGATGTTTAGTTTTGTATGGATGGATAAAATTTTCCATGGTACCTTTAGTGCTCCCATACAAGGTTATAGGCCTGACTATTTCAATGAGACTACTAGGATTGACATATTCATGTAGGATAATATTGGGATTTCAAATCCAGTTTGGATTGGGTTACATGATCCCTATGGAGTTTAACATGATGATAATCCCATTTTATGGATATATTTGGGAATACCATACAAAGATTTGTGTATATATCCTAGTTCTCGATTGTCTAGAGTTGTCACTTTTTTTGGACCAGGAAGTTTTGATGTGTCTTATCGGTACTGGATAAGGATATGAAGATGGTTGTTTTGACTTTATTTGTTTAATGAATCAGTGTAACACCTCTAGATTTAATGAGATAGGTTCTTTTTAATTTCCTTGAGGTATTCTGTTTTACAGTACTCTATGATTAGTTTGTGCTATATGAAACACCGTATTAGTGTGTAGTATACACAACACAATTCTTGGGTTGAGTTATACAAAATTTCAAGTTCTTTTTCTATAATTAATTTCAGACAAGACCAATTATAAGTGAGCTACTAAATATAATTATGTTACCTTATAACCAAGAAGCTAAAATGGTAGGAATTAATATCATTAATTGATTTATGAAAATATTGTTTGTGCATGCATCTAATTAATTATTCTGAGAACAATTATTTATAAATGTAAATATGTGAGTTTATAAAATAATGAAATAAATATTTATAGTTTTATTAGTGAAATATATATTTAGTATATTCAATGTAATGTTTTAAATTATTCTTATATGTTTTATATATATTATATAAGAACTAATTCATTATTCCAGACAAGAAAATTATTTTTCAAAAAAATTCAATTTTACCACTTTTTGATGAAAAACCCTTTTTAAATCACGTTTTTTACAATGTTATATGTTAAATATGACATAATAATCATTCTATTTGTAATAGGAACATCAAAATATACATTTTTTTAAATTTTGGAATTTTGTGATGAAATTTATATTTTAATGAATAGTCAAAAATATTGCATTTTAATTCAATTATGCCCTTTCATCTTATTTTGTTATATAGTTATATTTTCTTTTTAATTGTTTTGAAAATGTAAATGGATTATTTTTTTTCCATTTAATACAATATTTTTCATTAGAAATAATTTCACATTAAAATTGGATAGAAACCCAAGTCAATCTTTTGATAAGTTTTTACTTATCAAAACCCTATTTTGGTTTTTGAGAATGGGAATTAATTTTAATTTAATTTATGCCAATTATGTGTTTTTAATTATGAAAAATGGATTCCATATTTTAAATCATTGGTCCAAATTATGTTAATTGGATAATTTTATTTATTTTTGGATTTTATGAATAGTAACTACAATAATTTTTATTTACCTTTGTTAAAGATAAATCTGGTTAATTAATATAACAAACAATATGATAATTATAATAAAATTACCCTAACACTAGAAAAAATACTATTTAATTAATTAAATTTACCTCTAACACCTAAGGGTCTATATTGAATTCATTTAATTGACTTTTCTCCATGAAATTGATATAGTGATAATTAAAACAAAACAAAGAGGGAATATGTCACTCTCATATATATAATAAATATTATAATTTTTATGTAATGATGTAGATGATAAAACATAGAAAAATATTTGTCTCCATAAATATAATGATGTTATCTATATCATGTGAATTTATTTAGAATTATTAGATACTAAATAATTACCAGTAATGATGAAATAATAATGATGTAGAAATTATTTTATTAATACAAATATCAAATAAATGGTTTTAAAACTATTTATTGGAAAATAATATGAACTAATTAATGTTCTCTAACTATTTCATATGTTACTATGACATTTTGGGAGTGTATTAAATATTTTTTTTCGAATTTACCTTCTATGTGGATTTTATTTAAAGTTAAACAAATGACTAGTATCAAATTGGACACTATTGATATTTAAAAAAAAAGACATATTATTAAATAATTTAAAAATCAAAAAAATATTTAAAAATTACAAAAAGAAAATTATAAGTCCTAAAATGTAATAAAGTAAAAATTTATGGAAAATTAACTACACATAATTAAATATTTATAACCATTTAATATTTAGAATATTAATACCACAAATAAAATTAAATAAGGATAAATTGATATGATAAGGTTTAAAATAAAATAAAAACATGTCTAAATTTTATTGGTAGATAGGATGTATACCCATACTATTCTCATCATTTAAATAATGAGTTTTGGACCACTATAAATCGGAAATAAATTTATATTAAATCAAAATTTCCAGACATTCCAAAAGAGCCCCTCCTCCCTCTTATAAATGTCCACCATCTCTACCCACTTACTCACTCATTTAAAGCCCCTTTTATCAAAAATATTTTTCTCGAATATGATCCCAACATCCTTAAATTCCTCCTATATTCCACACATTGGTATTAAAGCAATATTAGGGTGAGGTTTTTGTGAAAATCAAAAGAAGATACTTGAAAAAGAGGAAATTGTTTTATCACCTCTTTAAAAATTATTTTCTTCTTCTAACTCATATTCTTATACTATTTCCATAATAAATTAATAAATAAAGTTTTTTTCATAAATTTCTAGATTTTATAATACTTATGTTATAAATTTATTCCTCCTTATATCTATCCCATGAATAACTTTATCTCAATGCATGCATGTTTATGACTTACAATCGCCACACCATGGTGTTGTTTTTTACTCAAAAATATTTAATTTCGATGAGTATATTTATGGGTTTAATGGTTTTCAATAATGATTATAACTTGATATAATTACATTAAAAATTATATACCAATAAATTAAATATCATTTAACCATCAAGGGAATGATATTGTCACTCGTGCGTACGTATGGCCTACCATCTCCGTGACGTGATCAGATTTGTTCTCCACGCTAACCATTGAAGAATGATTATAAAGTAAATTTAATAAGTAAGAATAAAATATATGACATAATAATTTGACTGTATTTATATATATACATATATATATTTCATTTACCTTCTTCTATTCAATTTAATAATGAAATGGAAACAGCGTTCAAGCATACGTAAGTCCTACCATCTATAAGAATGGTGTATTCCATTTCATTTTTATGTTTATTATATAAATTTATATAATAAATATTTATTTTATATAAATAATTTTTTTTAGATTTTTATGTAATTAAATACTCATATATTTAATAAAATCTAGAATAACAGGTCAGAACACATATGATAAATAAAAAAGTTTTTACCCAAAACTTTACATTAACATGGAATTGATAAACAAATGGGTTATATAAATTTATAAGTGAATCATATATGATACCATAAACATTTTTCTTCTTATTATACAAGTTTATAATATATTAAAACTCACTATATAGGATTTTAGGACACATATGGAAGAAATCCGAACTAAGGTATGGGGTAATTTTTCAATCTCATTATTTTCCAAGATTTATTATTCATAAGTGTATACTGGGGTTCGTTTATCATCCACTTCCATGTTTTCGAAATATATAATATTATTTATATTCAAAAAAACATTTACAATCAATTTTACCCATTGGTAATGATTTATTAAATAGTAGGGATGAAATATTTTTCTCGTTTTCCATAAGTGGTAAATTTTTTATTTTCCGACAAGTGTAAGAGATGAATGTTCTTTATTAATTATACAGAATGAACAGATTGTAATGTCTTCATAACACTTTATTTCCTTGAATATTCCTCTACATGATTACATATTTATTTAAAACTAATTTATTTTAAATTAAAATTGTGAAAAAAATTTATGACATAAAACATTTTTTTTGAAAAAGAAATTATATTTTCCTCAATAATGATGTTCAAGTGTTTTATAATAATTATTTTCCATATAGAATGACATAGGGTTATGTTTCTATCCCTATTATTATTTTTACATTATTTTATTTATGATGGGGATATTTTTTTAAATACTTGTATTTTATATAGATTTTTTAATTATGGAATGTTGTTAACGAAAACCATTTTATTTCATGCGCTATGCTACGATAGAATGATTTATGTTTTTGTGGAACTTGTAATAATGATTTAATTATGATATGGGTAAGACCTATATCTCAATCCAATTAATTTGGTAAATATATATATCTCATGAGATAGAAATTAATATAATGAAAATAAAATTCAGTTATATAATACAATGCTTGAAGGACAAAGAAATCTAGGACTATAATAAATAGATGGAAGATAAGGATAGGAAAACAAAAAAATTACATTCTTATGAAAAAATATTTTTTGAAAAAATATATTTTATTGGTGGATCAGTACTGGTGCAACATAATATTGTGAAATAATATATTACTCTTCAAGAAGATAATTTTTAACAGTGATGTGATATAATTTTCCATGGGGGACTTATAGATCCTTAATGTAGAAGGAAAATTTATGGAAGATCTTGAGTTTATGTCCATAATGATCCTTAAATTTAATGATGACTTGTACATTATTTTGGTTTTTGACAACATGGTTTTTACTAACATGTTGACATGACAAGATTTATATCATGTTATTGAGGTATAGAACAATATCATATCCATGGGTGGGGAATTTGTTGGAATGTAAAATCAGTATGATGGATTTTCTTGAATTATGTATAGTGTTTTACGTAAAAGTATTTTTCGGTGTATTTTGGTTTTTTGAATAATAATTCAAGGCACATTAAATATTTTAAAATTCATAAAAAAATGAATAAAATTAACTTATCACAAGAATGGATTGGTGTAATGGTAAATTTATTACATGACGGATAACTAAATTATTTCGGAAATCATTCCATTTATAAGAATAAAAATGAAATTTATTATAATAAATATATTGTGATATATGTTATTTTAATGCTATATCGACCCTTTGTCGTAAAAATTGATTTTATACATTCATTAATTAATGTTAAAAACAATTATAAGATTAAAATTAAAAGGACTAGTCCTGATAGGGGATGGTAATATTATATAACTATATTTTTCAATCTTAGGGGAATATATATGAATTTATGAATTCATGTACATCACAATAGAAGGGTTAATAAGAGCTAAATATGATAAAAATGATAGATATAATAAAATACTTGATGTCAATATCCATTAGCAAATATAGTTTTTTGGGTGATATATTATTCACTATGAATAATATTCTAATTTGAGTTACAAAAAAGAAAGTATATGACCCCATATATGTTATATAAGCATTGGAAACCAAATATCAATTAATTTAAGGATAACGGTTGTCATGAAATTATATAAGTACCTATACATGAAATGAAATAATTTGGAAAATAGGTATTAATATTTCATTAATATATGAAAAAATTTAAATATTATAAATTTATGGTTTATAATCTAATGATTTAATAGATATTAAAAGAGTTATTGTCTCGTTATGCACTATCATTGTTGAATTAAGGGTTATATATTTTTATAAGAATATTCAAATTATGGAACATGGTTTAAATAAATCAATATGTCAAGATGATATGGTCATATAGGTTTGTAAAATTAGATGGACTTGGATACCCTAAAAATACGGAATAGAATTCTATATGTAATTATTACAAGGAAATAATGGATATGTTGTTAAAAAAAATTTATTGAATATATATATTGTCCATAAATATTTACAATGGATCTAACCCATCAATTTATGTATATAATTTTAAGAATATTAAATATAATTAATATGACTCTATAATTGGGAAATATAGTTTTATATATTTTTTTAAATTAATTAAGGTAAAACAATTGGTTGTAGATGTGTAATTTGATGGAAAGGAAAATTTGAATGTATAATTTAGAAATATAACACTATATTTGTAGCCAAGGGTTTTACTCAAAGGGAAATAATAATTTATTAAATTATTTACATTCATCTGGCTAGGAGAATTGAAATTATTATACTTTGTTCATAATCTTTCACATGTAATTTTATTTTTCAAAATATTACTATTAAAACTATATTATTAAAGGGATAACTTAAAGTGGATATATATAGAGAAAATAAAGGGATTTATATTACATGGTAAATTAAATAATATTTAAAAACTAGTATGATGCCTATTTGGTTTGAAATAAAATCCAAAAAACGTAATGAAACATTTAATGAAATAATTTTCTTATATGTTATTGTGGTTATCCAAGAGGATAAATCTATTTTTAGTTAGCTCTATAATTACCATGGTGTCATTATTAACCTAAATGTGGATGGCATTTCATTTTTTGGAATTGTTATGAATCTTGTAATTTTATAAAAGTATAATTCATCTAAAAGATTTTATATGAAATACATGGTTGAATTTTATTTTAAAAAAAAATCATAATAATAAAAAACAAATATTTAATTTTCCCAATACGCTTACATTTATTAATATTTCAACTATTTCTATGCATTATGATATTTAGTTTAGAATGAAACCAAATTATCATAGGGTAGTTGATGAACTGAAATTTTGAAGTGGTATTGTGTTTCTCATATATGTTATCACAATTATATGAAATTATATTGAGTAGGATAGTAACACCTTGTGATTTTGTGAGTTTGTATTCTTTAAATTAATTTAATCGTTTTGATATTTTTAATTTCACACAACACTAAATATAGATATTAGTATATGAAAAACACAATGTTCATCATAGTTTATATAAAACACCATGTTGATATTTCTCTATATGCAATACTCAGATATTCTTGCGGTACCCACAACACTATTTTGGTCTTGTGGTACAAACAATGTTGTGTTTTTTCAATAGCTTGCATTACAGTCAAGATCCAATTTTATCAAAAAAAACATTATATTATTAAAATATTATTCCATAATATATCCTATCCATTCAGATAGAGTTTATGAATATTATTTATAACATTAAGATAATATATAGTTTATTAGATGAATTTGTTGTTTACAATTAAATTATAAAAAATATATACAATTTGAATATGAAATAATGCTTTTAATTTTTATGCCCCCAAAGTCATTCGGTATTAATAAATTAAATTAATTAAAATTATTGATTAATATTAATGGAATATATATGTTATATATTAAATAAAGTATTTCATCATAATTATCTAATGGATTTTATTTTCATAAGATAATAAAAAACCCAATTTTATGCATAAAATACTATATTTTTCTAAAAGGGTAATTATAGAGCATTCATATAGAGAAACATTTTAAATATAGATTTTTTGAACTTTTAATATTTTTATATGAAAAAATAAACATCCTATTTGAATGTGTGATATAAAAATTTACTTTGGTTTAATTTTTTTTTTAAGATAAGTTTCATGTATTGACAAATAGTAATCAAATACAGAATTTTAATTGAAAATAACTATTTTTTGACATAATTTATAGTTTAATACTATATATTTGAATATTTTTAACGTAAAATTTTGTTATTATTTTTTACTTGATCAAATTTAGGTCATTGGAATCAATTTGACACTGATTTATTGTATAAAAAAATAACTCAATCTTTTAAACGTTTTCACAATAAAAACATGTTTCTTCATTTTGGAATAAATATATTTTAGTGAATAATGTGTTCATAATTGGGAAAAAACAATTCCATATATGGAATAACATGATCAAAAATTTATTAATTAGTTCTCTTTTTTTACATTGCAAATTGTAACATTATTAATATGTATTACCACGATTTAAGAAAAATAAGGTATTTAAGGGTTAAAATAATATTATAAATATTAGAAGACTACCCTAACTCTTAAAAATTTTATTTTATGGATTTTATTCAACCCCTAATACATAATTATTAAAATTGAATAATTTAATGTCTACTTTTATTGTAAAATTACTTAAATATTGTTAGATTCAAAGAGAGTGACAAAATATCGCATTCTTAATTTAAAAATATATAATTTTTTTAATGTTGATATAGATTTATGATAATGTCAAATATATATTATTATCATAGATAATATTTTTATCAAAAAATAGATGTTTTTAAAAAAAATTACTGATGAAATAATTATCGTAAATAATAAAAAAATTATGATACAGTAATGATTCCTTTAATGACACAGTCAATTAAATGATATCACAAAAAATTTAAGAAATATATTTCGAATTAATTAAAGCTATAAAATAATTATAAGGTTGAACATGACATGTTCTAGGTGTATTAATTAATTTTATTTTATATAATATTACTGGATAGATTTTATTAAAGTCAATGTTATGAATAATGTTAAAATTGACACTTATGGTATTTTGTGAAAATAATATTTTATTAAAGTATTTAAAAATCATACGAATATTGAATCAGGATAACAGGGTGTGATATGGTCTAAAATATATTAAATTATCAATTTATTGTCCAATTTAAACTTTATATAAAAAAATTACATCCTCTTAATATTAAAAACATTCAAATCATAGTTAGAATTTAAAACGGATTGACTAAGGGTTAATCAAAATGATAAGGTTTAAAATAAAATAAAATCCTATATAAAAAATATTAATTGATTATATAAATAAATTATAATATATATTATTAGAATAAACTTAAATGTTATGTATTTTAGATGATATTTATTTTGTTATAAATTATTTTTTTGAGAAATTCAAAAAGTGCCACTACCATTTTTATTAAGGATAACTTCACATTATAATATTTTCACACTTATAATCCTATTTGGATAGACAAAAACCTGCTTAAATCTCCACAAAAAGTCATTCCTTTCATCCTAGAAGCCTAAATTTGGGAAGATATCCAACCTAATGAGTATTTTTTTTATAATTAAAATGAGATACCCAAAAAATAGTTAATGTTCATCAGTAGAGGTTTTTGTTTAATTTCTTCATTAATCCAATTAAATTATTATTATTTCATATTTATATAATTACTTTAGTATCATAAATATACATTTATTTTATCATATTAATGTTTATACCTACACTAACACACACATCCAGCTAATAGGTAATGAAATTACCATTCTTTTTTACGGAGAACTACCACCTCACGAAATGATGTTATTCGAATTTCCATTACAAACTATAATAGCTGAGAATTATGACGGATGATATGTTTTTACATTATATATATATATATATATTATATATATGATGCATTATTGTTATGGAAATATTATATATAACATAACTTCATTCTTTCTATTTTGTGTAAACATGATAGTTTACTTTGTGGATGGGTGGACTACCACCTCCTCAAAGTGATGTGATCCAATCACACTTTACATGAAATGTATTAATGTAGAGTTTAGTAATATTATATGATATATGTGAAATATTATTTAAACTAGAATTATATAATATATTCATATTCATATATGATATTTACTTTCTTTATTTTGGTTCGATGTGAAATGGAAGCAGCATGTATATATACGTACGACATACTATATTCATGAAAGGTGTATTCCATTTTCCATTTTGATTTTATATAGATAACCATAAATATATATATATAATTAATATATATTATATTTATATCATTTTTTACATTCTATATTTTATAAAATCTTCATCTATGTTTGAGGAACAAGAATAAATGGTCAAATCATATATGAGAAACAGAGCAGATATTACCCAAAACATAACATAAAGATGAAACTACTAATAAGATGGTAGTATAAAGTATTAATTAAGTTATAGGTGTTATTATATATATGAATATGGTTATTTAATAGATTTACAATAAAATTATATTTGTTTTATAAGGGTTTCACATGATTACCAAGGGAGTTATGAAATAAGGTATGGCATTTGTATCTCATATATATTTCGGTGGGGAACATGCTGTATAAAATACATGTTTCTTATATGTAGTGTATGTTATAACCATTAATATATTTTATGAGTATTATCTAGATGATTATGGTATTTTCATATCCAAATAATTTTCTTTCATTCATAGGGAATACTATCCTACTGATTATAATGTTATGAGTATTTTTTCTATAATATATTCATTATTTGGGATTATTTAGAAGTAAGTCTTTATTGAGGAATAGTTATCTTACATGTATAAGTTAAATGAATTTTCATTCCAATTTTTTTACTATTCTACAACATATTTTAAAATAAATTTCTTCGAATTTTTTAACTTTTTAATACATGGTTTTATTGTAGTGTTTTTGTTGTTTTCGAAATGAGGTACTTTGTGAATTTTTTAACAAAAGTACGATAGGAATTTTCTTTTTTTAAATTATACGAGATGAATGGAATTTTCTATTTTACAGATTAATTAATTAATTTAATATTTTCATCCAATACTATAAATTAATCTTTTATGCACATTTTTTCATTTTAAATTGCATGAAATTTTATGAAAAGAAAAAATTTCAAAAGAAGGACAAATATATTCCTCAATAATTGTTTCCAAGTGATATCTCAAAAGAAAGACTCTATATAATATTACATTATTTTATGATATTTATGATTTACTAGTTATATAATTCAATGTTAAGATTATTATTCATTCAAATAATGTTTTATGTTTCAGATGTAGTTATATTTAAGAATCCCATTTCATTTCCATAGTTATGTTATTATTGAATGATTTTTATGAAACTTATTTCCTTTATTGGGTTCTAATATGATGAATGATTTATGTTATTATGGAACTAACAAGTAAGGGCATCATTATGGTATGGGTGGGACCAATATCTTCCTCCAATGAATTTTGTAATGATTTATATCTCATGTGAGAGACATGACTGGAATTGGTAGTGAACTCAGTTATGTAAATGACTTTGTTCGATATGATTGTCTTGGGAGTGAACAATGACTACTAAGATTGTTATGGGAGTAAACTAGGACGACCATGACAGTATGGGGGGAAATCATACAACTATTATGTCACTGTTAGGTATTCCATATCTAAAATAAAAATAATTTTATATGCTAATGTGTCCAATGAAAATTCTATAATTTATGATTTTCCCTCATAGAATATGATTTTTGATTATTTATTAACTTCTATGATTTATTCCATGACATAATATAAGGATATATTTATAGAGGATATTATTTTAAAATATTTTATGTATATATTACTTATGATTATTTTATGATTAATCTCTCCCTCATTTTCCTTTACTAAGAATCTGATATATCCCATTATTATATTTATTTTTCCCACAATATGAAGAAATGTGTTATGTATTATGTGTCAAAAAGGGTCTAGTAGTGAATAAGAAACTAGGAGAAGTAGTTGATTTGATATGAACCAGTTGATTTTGTTTCGATGTTTCCAGAAGAACTAAACTAATATGGTCTTAGGGCATGTGATTGTGTAATATTTGAAATGCTCCACAAAAATATCATAATGTCAATGTATGTAACTTGTGGGTTTTTATAGTTGGTATCATCAGAAAATTTTAGTAAAACATTAAGAAAATAGGATGAGAAAAATTTATTGAGATACCTAGATATATTTATTAGGAAATTTCATGTGATGTATCTAATGATAAGTGTTTTCATTGGTTACAATACTATAATTTTGGTCATAATCATGAAAACCAAGGATTAAACCTAAAATATTTTTCATTGAAAGTAATTTTCCTTGATTATGTGGTTTTTCCAAAATTAATAAACTTAATCACATTATACTATTTATTTACATAATGTATTAGAACCCGAAGGAACCATTTTAATGTGAAATAAAATATACAATATAGTGATAGCCCACTTTGAGAAACCAAATGTTACATAAGTTAGAATGAAAAATTGTTTTATATGACCTCAAAACCATATCAAGCCATGAATCATGTTATAATTCCAAATTATCAAAGGACAGAAAAAAATATTCTTGAATCCTTCATAAGGAAACATCCACATTCTTTTTGTTGAATGATTGACCCACTAGTGGATGAGAAATGGTTCATTTCTATTAAAAATAAAATTTTCATTCTCAATTGTTTAGTCCACAAATTAGTAATGTCTGGAACTTATCACTTGGAAGGTGATGAAAATTAGTGTTGAAAAAAGTGTCAAGAATATGAGGCAATAAGATAACATTGATTACCTGGATTCATAATACTTAAAGAAGTTATTTTTCAGTAAGTACCTCCGCTGTATTCTTCTTACAAAAATAAATATTCAATTTTCCCATCTATCACTTTGTTATGATAAGAAAATAATGATATAATTTGATGAAAACTCTAAAACCTATGGAGATAAGATGATTAGATATACTTTATGGTCATAGTGTGGAAGGGAATATAGAAAATATTTTATTAAGGGGACTAGTAAATCATTGAAGTGTGGGAAAGATGGTCATTGAGTATTTTACTATTGAAGAAATGTGAATATAAAAAAATATCCAAAGAGTTCAACTTCCATGATTTCGTGTCTCCATTGCAAGGTGTTTGTACATTATGCTATCAAGTGAACCAATCCAAGGACTAATGTGGCTTATAAGACATATAAACCACTATGGGAAAAAATGGAAAACATATGTTTTCATAATTGATGAAGTGTACCCAGATAATTATAGAATACTTATCCTTCTCTTTATTTTGTATTAAAATTTAATGTTTCATTTTCAATGAATAAGACCAATGAAAATCGTATTTTTCATCCACTAATGAAATTTTAGGTGATTATCTACATGGAATCAAGAATAATGATATCACATATTCTATAATTACAAGGATAAACCCATGCTTCCAATGAAAATACGTTTTATAAGAAAAGATCATATATAAAGAACGAAGAAGCATGTGTATATTCAATAATGTTTTATGGTAATTAAGGATATTACCATGTATAAAGAGAATACATTATTATGTCCATTTATATTTGGCATATAAAACTTTATGGAAACATCATTCTATTTGAGAGACTAATAATATGGTGATTTTGGAAATTTAGTAACCTTCTTTCAAAAGTTTTGTATTTTAATCTTTAAGACAATTCATAACAGTAACCATATATGATATTTTGTTTCAAAAATTAGTATTATGTTTTAGAGATTAATGTATTATATCTACAAATTAAAATCTATATAGATTGTATAACTAGTTCTATACTTTTTATGATAAATACATATGGAATTATCTATCATTCTATTAGTAGATCTCATTATCTACTAACGCTTCATGAATGAAAAATTCAGCTTCATTTCATGCAAAACGTAATGAAGTGGAAATTGATCAAGGAACAACAAAGGGTAAGATTGTGTTGTCATAAATTAAGTATATATTATCATTAAAATTATTTAACTATAAAGAAGGTATCCTAAAGCCTAAAATGGTATCAGAATACCTTATTTTCCAATGAATTAAGTATCCCCTTAGAACATTATAGATTTAATCGATCATGATTTTTATTTTTCTCTTGACCATGTTCTATATCACTCTCTATCAGAACACAATAGTTAGATTCCTCTTCCATGTCCATGTTTTAACATTACACATATGTTTTCCAATATCGAAACCTATTTATTATTTACATTTTATAACTTTTATATTTCTAAAATTCCTTCTTTGAAGTAAGTATTAGTATTAGTTATTACAATATGTGTTCCTATGAAAAAAACATTCAAGTCTTAATCCTTTGAAAACCTAGAAAAATTATAAGTGAGAATTTTTTTAATGAGGGTATAATGTAACTCCCATAGATTTTATAAATTATTATTTTTGAATAAAATTAATCTTTTTGATATTTTTCATTTCACACATCACTGAATATATTTTTTTATATATTAAATACACTATATTTGGATTGAGTTATGCACAAACTGAAGTTGATATTGAGGAATATGAAACACTAAGATCATCATTCAGTATAAAAAACACTATGTTTGTCATCTGTAACACACAATGCCGAGTTCTTTCGATATCTTTCATTACACACAATACCACATTTTACCGAACAACATTATGTTAATAATGTATTTTTTTAATATAACATAGCCATTAAATCAGAGGTTATGAATATGGTTTAGTAAATTTATTAAAATATATTGGTTATGAGATTATCTCATTGGTTAGAAATTAACTAGAAACAAATATATATTCAAATTGAATATGATGGAAATATTTTTATTTTTATGCTCCCAATGCCATATTAAATTTTAAAATTAATTTAATTACAATTATTGAATGATATTAATGAAATATATATTTCATATATTAGAAAAAATATTTTTTTATATTCATCAAATAGTTGTTATTGGCATAATATGGTAACAAACCCAATATTTTGCATAAAACTAATATTGTTAAAAAAGGGAAATTTTTCCTCCATTTCAGGGAGAACCCATTTTATATCAACATTTTGACACAATTATAAATATTATATGAGAAAATATAATTTTTCTTTGAAAGTGGGATATAATAATTTTCATTGGTTGAATTTTTTGTATTTTCATGATAGGTTTCATATTTTGATGAATAATAAAAAAATAATTCATTTTATATGAAAATTGTTTTTTTGTCTAATTAATTTTTTATTTAAAATTATATTTTTCATTGGTTTAAAAATTTAATATATTATTTCTTATTAATTAATATAATTCCAAAAATTGGAATCAATTTCACATTGAATTTGGATATAAAAATAATTCAATGTTTTTGATGTTTTCATTTTTGTTGGGACCACTTTGTGTATAATGATTGTATTTGTTGTAAATAGTTATCAATACTCCTCAAAATGAATAAAAAGATGAAGAAGGACTAAAATTTTCGTGGCGATTGGCAAAAGTGATAATGTCTGGAGAATTGTTTTGGATTAATAGCATTGGATTCAACGCTTGGGAAATTCATTGTGTTGTTACAATTCAGATGATTGTTGAATTGATCCTCAGTTCAAAGAACTTGTGTCAATGGTGCCACATTATTTAAAACAATTAATAATGGAGAAGTATCATCCATTTGATGATGATTGGAGCAGAATGGTGAAGTATCATCTGTCTATGGATGGTCTAAGAATAATTGAGGATGAAAGAAGTACTTTGGAATTCATATTCCAAAAAGAATGGGAAAAATATGACGATGCTAATGCTGATATATCAATGGATATATATCACGATAGCAGTGTTCCTGATGAAAGCTAAAGAATGGTTATGGAGAGTAGTGAAGAGAGAGAAATGAAAAAGGCAAGAAGAAGCTACATAGGTGGCAGCACACAATAATGGTTATGGGGAGCAGTGAAGAGTGTGAAATGAAAAAGTTAAGAAGAAGGCGATCAAGTGGTGGGGCGCAAGTGTCGGCACACAAGTGTTGTAGAGGCACACAAGTCATATTTGAAATAGAAATATTTCATAAATATGGAAAAAGAAAGAAAGTGGCTTGAAAGTCAAAAGTGGTGCGCAAGTCAAGTGTGGCGCTCAATTCAAGAATGGAACACAAGTATTGGTGCGCAAGTATTGGAATGCAAGTCATATTTCAATATTATCCCATCAAAATATGACAAATAAAATAAAATGGCATGCCAGTTAAATATTAGCGTGCAAGTCAAAAAGTGTCGCACAAGTATAAGAGGCGTGCATGTGTGTCACGTAAGTATAAGTGGTGCGCAAGTGTGATGCGCATGCATAAGCGGTGCGCAATTTTATGTTGCACGCAAGTCATATTCTAACATCATCATAATAAAATATGAAAATGGAAAAAAATATTTGCGCTAGTGATGGAAGGGTGTGCAAGTGATGAAGAGGCATGCAAGTGATGCAACGACGTGAAAGTATTGGCGTGCAAGTGTACATGGAACACAAATCACCAAAATGCCTATAAATAGATGACATGTCTCCTCATTTTTTAAGGCTCAACACGTAATAGAAAAATTTTATCTCTGAATGCGCAAGTGTAGAATGTGGCACACATGATGAAGTGGTTCTCAAGCTAAGGGTTATTTACAAGGCCCGCAAGCTAGGTGTCGCGCATGTATTTCCGCACAAGTATTGTTGCGCAAGTATTTCCACACAAGTATTTCTGGGAAAGTATTGTCGCGCAAGTATTACCGTGCATGTTTTGGCACGCAAGTTGTTAGTGGTGCGCAAGATGGGTGGAACACAAGCAGGGAGGCGCGCAAGCAGGGTGGGGTGCATGTAAGGATTGGCGCGCAAGCTGTGAGTTGTTCTAGAAGTTCTTAACAGCTTCTATTCAACCGTGATGATTCTATGTTGATCATGAAATCATAGTTTTTACAATCCCAATGAGAACTTGTGATTCTACCGAGAAGAAGAAGATGAAGTTCTCGGTGCATATGGTTTTCCACTGATAGAGAACGCATGAAGAAGAGTAGGTTTCAGTGCAGTTGGTTTTGCATTGAAGAAGCAAAAGAATAAGTTGAGCATGCAGCTTACAGGTTTGCTGCATAAATAGAAGAGAAGAAGAAGAAGAAGAAGAACATAGTATTCCCAAATAAAGCCTACAAATCGTTAGGGAAATTTAATTTAGATGATGCTTTGTGAGATGATCCTTAGTTTCCGAATAATTACATCAGTATATGTGATTCAAGCTAATAAAGAAGAAGAAGTGTTAGTGGATTCTATTATTTAACTAAAGAAAAGAAAGAAGTCCTTGTGCAGGTGGTTTTCCACTAGTGAAGATGAAGAGAAGAAGTAAAAAAGGATTTCTCTCCTAATTCTCGGAATGTAATCAAGTGAAGAGCACTAAAATAGATCAAGAGCACAACCTACCTTTTTAATAAGGAAGAATACTGTCTCCATAGGAAGAAAAAATAACTAGCTAGATGCTGCCAGTTAGGCTAGGTCATCACCAGTCCAGGGAAGAGGATTGTTTCCCACCACCCTCTCTAAAATTTAGGGACTCACACTGGCTAGAGGATTGTTTTCCTAGGCACATCATTATAATAGCATTTTATATTATAGTGGAGAATCCATGCACTGGTTATCTCCATGCATGGGAAGGACTTAGCAACTCTTATTGAGTGGTTAACCTTGTAAAAATATCATGTGCATATTTTTACTGCATTCTATTATTGCATGCGACAAGGAAAAGAGAATAAGAGAATCAAGATCCTAACAGGTCAATAGGTACAGGGATAAATGTTGAAACTGATTTTAAATGTCCCCAACACTGATTCATCCCCTATCATTGTTATGTATATCCCAAAATGGTCCTCTCAATTGGTATCAGAGAAATAGGTTCACCTCTGTTGAATTCCCTATAGTGAAGTTATTTTCTTTTGAAAACTTGATCTCTTTTCGAGAGTCAACAATGAAGAGCAGTGTTTGTAAATATCCATCTATCTCTGAGCAGAAAGAAATATCTACCAAGACTATGATGAGCAGGAAAAAGAAAGATAAGGTAAAATTGAAGAATAATTCCCTCTTATCTAAAGAATATGAAGCATTTGGTTCCCCATATTTGGATGACGTTGAAGACACACCAGATTTGGATATTAATGAGAAGGAGGCTCAAGTCCCCACCTAGAAGATGGAAAACCGTCCTACCTCAACTTATCAAGAGATATGTTTTATTACATTTGGAAATTAACCTCATGATAAAAATGCTAGCAAAAGTGGTGATGATCTATCTACAACATCTCAAGAAATATCAGTTGATAGATTAATAATGATTTTGCATGGTATTCTTGAAGAAAGTGCATCCCTAGTTTGTGGAGTATTTCAATGTATGTAGGAAAATATCACTCAGTTGGAAAAATAAACTGATGTGTTAGAGAAAGTCTTATAAAAAAAATTGTTGAATGTTTAAAGCCCTCCAAACAGGTTGGAGACTTTGAAGAATCCAAGAGGGGATTTGAAGTAAGCTCTTAAATGTGGCTAAAATATGTTGAAGAAAAGGAGGGAGTCAAAAAGACTCTATAAGATAATATCCATTCACTTGAATATGAGCTTAAAAAAGTCAATGATGTCAAGGAGTTATATTTGGAAAAAGATTCCAAGACGATCAATGAACTTGAATCTTTGTTACAAAACAAAGTGAAGATACATGAAGCTGAAGTTCAATGATTAATGAAGGCTTGTGAAGAGAATATGACTATGATTGAAGACCACAAATTCATCTTCAATATGATATGTCTAGAATTAGAAGCAAAGTTTACCAATCTTTATAAGACACATAATGAGTCTCTACAAAATAAAGAAACAGTTTCTATCAGTATTCAATGCTAAATAGAAGATTATATTGTCAAAATACCTCTAACATGTGATAAGAAAGTCATGGCTTCACTCTTTTATCTATCACATGTATCTGAGAATGTAAAGGTACCATCCATACCAACTTGTACTCATGGTTCTAAAATTTTTTCTACAAAAAAGTTCAGGTTGGAAGAAAAATTCGAAATAAGTATGGATAAAGAAAATTTAGGAGATATCTATCACCATAACTATGGTGAATAGGAAGAAGAGTATGTGAGATATCTCCCCATAGAAATCACAACATATCACGAAGAATCTTCAAAAGCCTTATAAAGAAGATGTCAGGAAGTCAATGTTTGTTGGTCAATGTTGGTGCTGTAATAGATTCAGGAATTGTGCACTGGATTGTTGGTACAATCCCTTAAATGTAAAAGCAAAGTGAATGCCCATCTCTAGGGGGAGAAATCCAGAGAAGAAGAAGAAACATCCACAGATACAGAAACATATGTATACTGCAAAAATATTTGGAATGTTAGATAACAGCTGTGATGTATGCAATAAGAGTAATCATATGAATGGTGCATGTTCATATAAGAAAAGAAGACCACAGAAGCTGTGCAAGAATGAAGAAGCATCCTTTGGAAAAAATTAGATGAAGAATGTGAAAAAAAATCTCCAAAGAAGATTTCAGGAATGAAAAGTGATAAGTCATTGGATTCTAAATCCAAAAAGGTGATGGATAGTGAATCCAAAAGAACTACTAAGAAATAAGCCACTCAGAAGAATCCATGTTTATGATCCTATCATAATTCCTGAATACCTAATGATATATTAGTGGTTTGGCCAAATGATTTGGAAAGAATGAGGAAAATGGAAGATGCACAAGATAAGGCTAGTGCTAAATACAAAAAGAAGATTCTACATGAAGACAATGATGTTCTGTGTGTGAGGTGCAACAAGGGTGTTCATAGTGTGTGAAAGTGATTTGAATTTATTCCAGCACAACAAGAATTCCTCAAAAATATTGAAGTTGTAGCAGAAGATTCTAGTGCTTTGAAATCCATTGAATAATGAATATTCACACACTAAGATATGGAATAAATAGTGGGGTCCACACAATCACATTCAGCATTGAAGATCAGTTGTGAATGTGTGAAGAATGGAACATCTCGGTTGAGAGGATCATTTCAACATTGTTGTTCACATTGATTGAGAAAAGGGGATCCACCTTATTCAATTAAATCTTTGTGTATTGTATTTTTTATTATAATTCATGTAATTGACGGTTATGTATGATCTATGGAGTAAAACATGAGATTCAGGGATGAGAAGTGTTCCCTTGAGGGGGAGACACATGAAGAACCTGTCAGAGTCATTATCTCAATCAATATCAACAAAAGATGGTATCAAATTAAATTACTCTGAAGATTGTATGATGACCATGTCATTGGAAAAGCTATGTCGTTTCATAATATCTCATCCTTGGTTACTCAAAATAAATATATTTTTACAAAGGGGGGGTAACTAGGTTAATCAGTGACATAAGAAGAATGAAAGTGCCCCAATGCCACTTATCCTTCTAATTGTGCCTGAATATTTTTGATCCTTTTCTTGAAGTGAGTGTAGGAATTTCAGGATTGATTATTTCCTATCACATTCAATATATTTATCCTGGAATGAATGTGGAAAACCCTTGAAGACAAGTGTAGGAGATCTCAACTCATGAGGTATCACGATCAGTGGATAATGGATAGCTTTGTTGTCTAAATAAAATTCTCTTGTTTTCTACATTGAGTTTTGATCAATTAGACATAGAGTGAAATGAATTATGGCACGCTGGATATGTAAGGACTAATACCCTCTCAAGTATGAAAATTGTATTTCTTGTCAATAAGGGGGAGTGAAAGTGAAATGAATGTTTGAAATGAATGGGGAAGAGAAACAAGTAATGGGGAGATAGAAGATTCTTATTTAGACATGGAATCATTCATTTGAGGAGACTTTGTGGTATTGAAAACAAAATAAAGAGGGGAATACTGTTGGGACCACTTTTTTATGAAGATTTAATTTGTTGTTAACAGTTGTAAATACTCGTCAAAATGAAGAAGGAGATGGAGAATGACTAAAAAGTTAGTTGAGATTGAATAAATTGAGGATGTATGGGGAATTGTTTTGGATTCATAGCATTGGATTCCTTGCATGGGAAATTATTTATGTTGTTACAATTCAAAAGATTGTTGAACTCAACCTAAGTTCAATGAACTTGTGTTAATGTTGACACATTGTTTTCAACAATGATGAATGGAGAAGTATCATCCATTTGAGGATGATTGGAGCAAAATGGAGAAGTATCATCTATATAATGATGGTTAAAGAAGAATTGAGAATGAAAGAATACTTTGGAATTAATATTCCAAAAATAATGGACAAACTATGGCAATGCTAATGCTGATCTATCAATGGATATATATCACTATAGCAGAGTTCATGATGAAAGGTGAAGAATGGTTATGGGGAGTAGTAAAGAGAGAGAAATGAAAAAGGAAAGAAGAAGGCGTGCAAGTGGCGGCACGCAAGAATGGTTATGGGGAGTAGTGAAAAGAGAGAAATGAAAAAGGCAAGAAGAAGGTGCTCAAGTGGCGGCGTGCAAGTGGAGTTGTGCAAGTGTCGGCACGCAAGTGCTGTAGAGGTGCGCAAATCATTTTTCAAATTGAATTATTTCAGAAATATGGAAAAGGAGAGAAAGTTGTGTGTAAGTCAAGAGTGGTGCGTAAGTTAAGAGTGGCACGCAAGTCAGGAATGGTTCCCAATTATTGGTGTGTAGGTATTGGTGCGCAAGTAACATTTCATGTTTATCCCATCAAAATATGACAAAGGAAATAAAATGGCGCACAAGTTAAAGATTGGCATGCAAGTCAAAAAGGGTCGAGAAAATATAAGAGGAGTGCAAGTGTGGAAAACAAGAATAAGTGATGCGCAAGTGTGTCATGCAAGTATAAGCAGTGCAGAAGTCGTATTCCAACATCATCATATAAAAATATGGCAAAGGAAAGAAAGAATGACGCTAGTGATGGAAGGGCACGCAAGTGATGAAGCTGCACGCAAGTGATGCAGTGGTGCACAAGTGTAGGTTGCACGAAAGTCACCAAAATGTCTATAAATATATGACTTGCCAACTCATTATTTATGGCTCAACACTTAGGTGAAACATTTGTGCTCTGAACGCGCAAGTTTATAAAGCGGCGCGCAAGAAGAAGTAGGGCGCATACAGGGGGTTATTTACAAGGCACGCAAGCTGGTTGCCACACAAGTATTTCCACACAAGTATTGTCGTGCAAGTATTGTCGTGCAAGTATTTCCATGCAAGTATTGTGGTGGAAGCATTTCCACCAATGTATTGTCGCGCAAGTATTATCGTGCAAGTTTTGGCGTGAAAGTTTTGGTGCGCAAGTTGTTAGTGGCGCGCAAGCTGGGTGGCGTGAAAGTAGGAAGGCATGCAAGGAGGGTGGAATGCAAGTAAGGATTGGAGTGCAAGTTGTGAGTTTTTCTAGAAGTTTATACCAACATTTGTTCAATTGTGATGGTGCTATGATGATCTATACTTCAATTTTCTTTAAATCACATAGATAACTTGTGATTCAAGTAAGAAGAAGAAGAAGAAGAAGAGATCGGTGAAGATGGTTTTTTCACTGACAGAGAATGTGTGAAGAAGAGTAGGTTTCAGTGTAGGTGTTTTTTCATTAAAGAAGTAGAAGAATTAGAAGAGAGTGAAACTTATAGGTTTGCTGCATAATGTGAAGAGAAGAAGAAGAAGAAGAAGAAGAACATATAATTCCCAATTAAAACATACAAATCTGTAGGGCAATTTAACTCAGATGAGGCTTTGTGAGCTGATCCTTAGTTCTTGAATAATCACATTGGTATATGTGATTCATGCTAAGAAATAAGAAGAAGTTTTATTTCAATCTATTATTCCACTAAAAAAATGAAGAATTCATAGTGCAGCTGGTTTTTCACTACTGAAGAAGAAACGAAGAAGGCAAGAAAAATTGTTTGCCTAATGCTTTTCAAGTAATCAAGTGGAGAGCACTGAAATTGATCAAGAGCAGAACCTACCATTTGAATAATGAAGAAGATTGTCTCCATAGATTGTATAAAGAACCAGCTAGATGCTGCAAGTTGGGCCAGTTCATCACCACTCAAGGGAAGATGATTGTTTCCCACCCGCCTCTAAAGTTAAGGGACTCACACTGGCTAGAGGATTGTTTTCCTAACCACTCCATTATAACAGAATTTTACATTATAGTAGAGAATCCATGCATTGGTCATCCCCATGCATGTCAAGGACGTAGATAATCTTATTGAGTGGTTAACCTAGTAAAAATATTGTGTGCATATTTTTACTGCTTTCTGTTATTTCATGCGACAGGGAATAGAGAATAAGAGATTCAAGATCCTAACAGGTCAAGAGGTACAAGGATAAAAGATGAAATTGGTTTCAAAAGTCCCCAACACTAATTCACACCCCTCTCAGTGTTAGATATATCGCAAACTGGTCCTCTCAATTTAAAAAACCCAGTTTCTCATTTCGTCCACGAGATTATTTTTAAATCATTTTAGCCAATTATTCATTTTGAATGTTTAAAAAATTTGTTATATATTTGGAATCTAATTTTCCATATTTTTTAAATTTGTCCATTTTATTTTTAGACAATATAAACAGTAACTTTTGAAAAAAAAATTAGCATAATTTAGGGTAATGCTGGTTATTAAGGGTTGAAATAGTATTAAAAATATAATAAAAGTACACTAAAACATGATCAATTGTTATTGGATGAATTTAATTAGACCCTTTAAATATATGGCTTAAAATTTTATAATTTAATGTAAACTTTTATGAAAAAGGGACTTAAATATTTTTAAACTCAATGGGAGTTACAAAATATCCCACTATTACTTTTAATATATATAATATTTATAATATGATGTTAAATAGAAGATATTATCGACTATATATATAATTCTAAAATTTAATTTTTATCTGAATAATTGAAATTAATTATTAATTTTCAGTAAATAAATATTTATCATAAATAATTACAAAATGATAAAGAAGTAATGATTCAATAAATGAAACTATAAATTAAATGATATTAGAAATATTAAAAAAGATATAATTTCTCTAAATTACAAGAATATTTGATTATTTTGGGAGAACATATAATTTTATTATTTATTAAATTCAATTCATTCAAATTAATCTTGTAGGATTGAATTTAATAGTGTCAATGTTATGAATAGTGTCAAAATTGGCACTTATGATATATTATGAAAATAATATTTTATTAAATTAATTAAAAATAATAATGATATTAAATAAGGGTATGGGGATGTCATGTGGTCAATTATATCTTTAATTGGCCATTAATGGACCAATTTACACTTTATAAATAAAAACTAAATCCCCTTTAATATTAAAAACATTGTTACCATAGTTAAAATTAATATTTCATTACTAACAGTTAATCAAGATAATTCGTTTGAAAATATTATAATTTTTTTATAAAATATATTAGTTCATTATATTAAAAACATATCATATATTTTCATTAAATCAATTCCATTTGGTGGTATTTATTTTGATATTGATTTTCTTATAAATCAATCTTTTGAGAAATTCCAAAAGTGCCCCTATAAATGGGATCCTCTCAATCTTTTAACATCACACATCATAACCTATTTGGTTAAGAAATATTTATTTGAAAATACTCCAAAAACCCATTCTTTCATTCTATAATCCTTAATTTGTGCTGAAATCCAACCAACCGAGTCCTTTTGTGAAAATCAGAAGGAGATACCTATATTAGAGGTAATGTTCATTCATGAATATTTTTTTTACTTATTTCTTCTTTAAGCCCCATAAATTATTTTTATTTCATGTTTGTATAATTAAATCAGTATAGTAAATATTATTTCATCATCTTATATTAAGGGTTCTATCTAAATTCACACACAGTTCAACTTAGTGGGAAATGAACTTACCGTTGTTGTGTACAGAGAACTACTTCCTCACGAAACGATGGTGTTCGTCTTTCATTACAACATCTCAAAATTGGAAGTTAGGATGTAAAATATGTTCTTAAATTATCTATATGATATTTATGATGATCGTTATTATTCTTTAATTATTATATAAAATATAACTTTAGGCATTCTATTTTCTGTAAATAAGGCAACTTTGTTTGTGGATCTGTGGACTACTCCCTCTTCAATGAGACGTGATTCACTCACACTTTAAATGGAATGTATTAGTCATGGTTATAGGAAAATTATATGATATATAAAATAATAATTACAAATTAATGATATTATATTGATATTTATATATATTTTTTAAATTATTTCATCCAAAAAAATATGAAATAGATGTAGCTTTCATACATACATATGACATACTGTCTCCATGAATGGTGTATTTAATTTTTTATTTAATCTATAGTAGTTAACCATAAATACATGTATAATGAATATATTTTATATATCTATAATTCATATTACTCAAGAGATTAGGAAATCATGATTTAATTATGAGGACCAATAATAACAAGACAAAACAAGTTCTAGAAACAGAGCTCTTATTAACTGAAACATAACTTAAACATGGAATTGTTATAAAACAGTAATATGAATTTATAAATAAGTCATATATGGTATTATATATCTGATTATGGTTCTTCAATTTATTTATAATAAAATTAAATTTATTATATATGTGTTTTTCATGAGTATGATGAGATTAATGACATAAGGTAAGGGATTTTAATCTCACTTTTATTTTATTGGAACACATTCCTTATACACTACTTGTTTCTTCTATGTAGTGTATATTAACCATGAATGTTTTTATGAGTATTTTCAAAAGGATTACGTTATTCTCATATCCATATAATTTTAATTTTTTCATAGTGAAAACTATTCATCATATTATAAAATGATGAGTATTACTTCCACAATCTCATAATTATTTGGGATTGTTTAGTTTTATGTATCTTGTTGGGAATATTTATCAACAATTTCCATGTTTTTAAATTTTTCTTCAGAAATATTTTATTATTCTATTAAAATTATTTAAATTAAATTTTACCCATTTTTGAATGTTAACTACTCAGTTTGAATAGAATCTCCTTCTCATTTTCCAAATGAGCTACATTGTGACTTTTACCGAAAAAGTATAAAAGTAATGTTCTATATTAACTTCTACTGCATGAACATAAATTTTTAGTATCATAAACCCTTAATTCTCTTAATATTCCCTTTTTATCTTACTAGGGTTTTTAATGAAATAATTTCCTCTTAAAATTGGGTAGAATTTTTAGAAAAGAAATAATTTTCAAACAAGAAAAGATATTTTTCTGATGAATTACTTTCATGTGATTTTTTAAAATAATATTCCATCATTGATAAAAATTTATTATGTTACTTATGTTTTAATGGTGATGTGATTCAATGTGACCATTACTAATCTTTCTAATAATGGTTCATTTTTGTGATTGGATAATATTTATGAAACACATTTCTTTTCTATAGATATGTACTGATTGAATTATATTTGTGAAATATATTTCTTTTAAGGTGTTCTAAAATGAAGAATGATTTATGTTATTCTATAACACATTTTTATGGATTTAATTATGTGATTAGTGGGGCCTATATCTCCTTGAAATGAATTGTGTAATTATTTTTATCTCAAGATATAGACATGGATGGAACAGGGAGTAATCTCAATTTAGAAAAGGACTTGGTCTGAAAAAATTTTCATGTACATAAACCATTACTACTAATTTGGTCATGCGAGTTAACCATGAATATCAAGATGGCATGGGGAGTGAACTCGTAAAATTAAGATGTCTTTGGAAGTGATGCCATGTATACTATAGAACTCATTTTATATGGATATGTGTCTACCAAAAATTACATTTCTTGTTCCATGATCACATTTAATATGTTACTTAATTCCTTATGAACTTCTATGATTTATTGCTTGAAAAAACATAGTGAAATTTTTTATACATGGTATTATTTTAAAATATATTTTAGATATAAATATTCTTTATGATTATGTTATGATTGACCTCTCACTTTTTTACCCTTACTAAGCCTATGAGAACACTCTTTCTTATGTATCTTATCCCCGTGATAAAAATATATCAAATAAGTCTTATATTTCATAAAGTGGATTAGTTATGAAAAATAAGGTGTAAGAATAAATAGATATCTGGTGAAAAAGTTTTTTTCCGTGTTTCCATAGGAACTAATGTAATACGACATTTTAGTGTCTGATTCTGAAATCTATGAAATTTTATACATAAATGACATAATTTGAATGCATGTTTAGACCAGGTAAATATAATATTTTTTAAAATTGACAATGTATAATATAAACCAAGATTATGATCAATTTGATGTAGTCAAAATGATTGAAATATTTATCAAGGTAAATATGGATTGTTGTATATTCCATAATGGAAACCCTAGGGGGGATGGAATTTTGTTTAATCTAGTTATATTAATTATCATAAGGATTAATCATTGATGAGTGGTAGGATATTCTCTCTTAATGGGGGATTAATATGTTATGGATCAAAAAAAATTATATTTAAAAATAGACTCTATAATTGATTCCTAGTTTTTTTCTCAAAAATATAAGGGAAAATGAGAAGAAGTACATATATTACTCATATTATATCTATCATTAACGATTATTACAATTTCCCCAGTGTTTTTACATTATGATGGTTTAAGTACACTGGAAAAGGAATATAAGGATAAATATAATAAAAATTCTAGACATATTATTCTAAAATAAAAAATGTGAGTTACTTGATTCAAAATTGATTCATAACAATCAGATTTGATATATCAATCTAAAAATTAGTATATTTAGAAACATCAGAACCATCAAGAGATTTTTTATTAAAAAATATTTATTGGTGACTTAAAATTCTAGGTTAAATATTCATCAATGATTGGAAAATAGAATAACAATTAATAACTTTTCATGTGTACGTTTGTTTAAAAAAATTCCATTATATGTGTAAAGGAAACACCAGAGTATATTAAAAACTCAGATAATCGTTTTTTACCCTGTGATAAATGGATTCTATGTTTTAGAAATAACATAATAAACTAAAAATATCAAATATGGTTGAGTGGTCATTTTTCAAATACCTCATGAGTTTTTCTCTCAAAATTTTATAAATAATAAGAGACACATGGAGTTAATTATGGTTGAGAGGTTATGATGAATTAAGGATTTTTGAAGCTTGTGTAGAATGAATTCAGAAAAAATTGTTACTTTATCAAGTAACTATAAACCCATTTCTCAGGTCAACCTTAATTTTTATCAATTATATAAACATTTTAATCCTGATATACAATAATTTATGATTATTGTTTCTAATATTCAATTAAGGTTGATCTTAAACATTATTACTTTAAATATTTTTAAGTTGTGTAGTTATTTGTTTATGAAATATTTTTAAAATACAATTTTAATTTATCTTATATGGTGTAGATAAGGATATTGAGTGTCACATGTAAAATTGATATGGTAGGGATACAATATATATAAAAACTCATATTATAAATATTCATAAATAAAAATTTATTGAGATGAGTTCTTATGATAATATAGTTCATCGTATAATCAACACATGCACCTGTGACCACAAAAAAATTTCATTATGATATAAGTGTCTTCACTTCACAATACACATTAGTGTGAGGGTCTTTTAGGTGAAATTATTTTTCATAGAGGATGGTTAAATATAACTATATGATTCACTGTATGATTCATCTGGTTTCACAAGATGATTATGTTATGCCTTATATATGCAAATGAAATCATGTATGAGAGTAAGGCGTGTTAGATAGGTTACATTTTGTGGGTTGAAGGAGTTCAATTAGTGAGTTTCCAATGGTCCAAATATCATCTTAAGAATGATATATTGAGACCAAGTGTTGTTTTATAATTTTTTGAGAGATTGGTGAAAATATTGACATACAAGAAGCGTTTGTCATGATATTATGTTTGAAGAGAATCCCATGGATTCCTTGTGTTTATCTATAGAATAAAAAATGATGACAATTGTTATATGTTCCATATGATGTATTCTATTTGAAATACATAAATAATACTATAAATAATATAAAATAAATTTTATTATGTTAGTTGAATGATTGTTGGATGGTTTAATGATTTTTGAATAGGTATGGTGAATTGTGGTGGTCTTTTGAAGTAATTTTTTGTTTTATTAGTATCTTTCATAGTCTTCCTAAGTCCTTATGTAATCTAACGCCCCAACCCTAATTACCAAGAGTCAGTGATTAATTACATAGAATTGGGATGATACAAGGAATCATGTCCCAAAAGACCGATCAATTTAGTATTATTGGAAACAAGATATATACAGAAGTTCAACATTACATCTTGAGAAGAAATGAAACACTAATTTATTCTATTGGAAACATACTGGACTCCTACATTATTCTTGTAAGTCACTAATAAAAAACTTCTTCATATCCTAGGATAATGAAGTTAAGAAATGGGTGATCTCAAATGCTCAGTAATAATAAGAACTATAGAGGAAAATAATATAAATATTAGGCATGGTAAATAATTGAAAACAAATGCCTTTACAAATAATAAACATTTACTCATTACGGATGGAATATGAGCTATGTAAAATAATACCATAATAAAACATATTCAGGGGTATTCTACAAGTTGAATAACCACATGAACTATCTTTATTATTTTCATAATGAGGAATATATAATGCCCTAAATTCTGAAACATTTTTTCAAGGCGTCAGCCAAGACGTCTAAAATTGATTTTGGCCTTAGCCGAAACCATATATCAAATTGGGAAAGGCTTCAACCAATTCAACATATAATTGTCTAAGGAGACCTACCATTATACTGAGGAGCTATAATGGGCTCCACCCATCACATACTAATTTCAATACATTCTTCATATGAAAATGTTGAAATATAACATAAACAATTGTATTAAAACAAGCAAAAAAAATTTCAATACGTTATCCAAAAAACATGAATTATATACAAATAGAACATCCACATTCAAACATATCACAGCCTGAATGGCCCAAAGGCCATCATTTTTTATTGAGTTTTTGATAACCCCCTACAAAGGTATGAGGTGGAACCCTTACGAGGCCCATATGCTCAAAGATTACATGGCTCGTAGGCTTAGGAGATTAAATGATGAAATGAAAACTATATTAGAGAAATATTTCTTTTACTATTTAGAAATCATTTAAGAGTCACATAATTATAAAAGAAAAAATTTATTTTTAAAATATTCTGATAAGATTATAAGGGAAGCTTCAATGATGTATAACGTCAGAAAATAGTTGCAACTTCCATATAAGGTAAAAACCCATTCTTACCATAATTTTGATGAAAAGGTCAGAAAGTACCTTGTTTGGAAAATGATGAAAAGAATCCTATTAAAAAAAATAAGGTCAAATAAGGGTATATATTTAATTAACCCATAGTCTAGTAAATATAAAATATGTTCTGAAATACATTTTTTTAAAAAGAGGGATGCAGTTGATAATGATTTACCAGTAGATACTTACGTAAAAACAAACTCGAATAATAAAGAGATTGTGAAATTAACCAATACCATGTACTTTTCCGTTTTCGACTGTACATTAACATCCTATATAATTGTTAAATCATTGTTATTAAATTATACAAGAACTATATACATAAATATGATATGATATATGATCTTCTAATATTGCATTGTTAATTATATTATAGTATTATTTTCGTTTCATGTATTTACTACTTTTTATGTTTTGTTACACAAGTCGTGTTTGTTATGTATATGATGTATTTGATTCATAACCGTAATGATATTATGTTCTTAAAAATTATTTTCTGGAATCAAATGAAAATCATTCTTGAATGGTTATGACGGGGAAATGAATTTCATCGCGTTTGTGGAGACAGTAATCCTTAGGTACACACGAGCGAAATTATCATTCATTTAATATTAAAATCATATGTAAATAATTGATATATATTATATATAATGAATAATTTAAATTTTATATTTACTATTTACATAAATTATACATCATCATTATACCCATCCAAAAAATAATGAATTGAATTACAACTACACCACCACGTGGAGAGGGTAAGTCGTACGTACACACATATGGTGACTTTATCATTCATATGATTGATAGAATAATGAAAATGGTTGTAACATTTTTATAATAACATCACAGTATATAGAAGATACTTGATTTATTATTTTAAAATGGAAACAACAAATACAGAACAAATGGAAGAAGAAAAGAACAAGAAAGAGGTGAGGAAATATTTACCTCTTCTTCAGGTTCTCCATTTTTATTTGATAAAAAGGAATCCATATGTTGGATTTTTGACCAATGTATGGCCTCTAGGATTAAGGGAAGAAATTTGAGAGGATATTTGGTTAGGGTTTAGCCGATCCAAATGGCTTTGGAGGTGTTAAATTAAGAGAAGGGAAAGATCCCTTTTTATAAGAGAGGTGAGAGGCACCTTAGGAAAAATCGAAATATTATTTTATAATAAAATAATTTTCAGTTTATAATGGATCCAAAATGATTTATTTAGAGGATATGGTATGGATGGGTCAAAAAACTCTCAACCAATAGGTTTTAGATAGATTTGGGTCACTATATTAACCTCATCTATTAGATTTAACTCATAGTTAAATAGTTTAACTTTTACTATCTATTCTTGTATTGTAATAATAATTGGTTATTAAACATACCATTAAATTCCAATAGAACCTAAAGGGATTCATTAATGGTATAAATATCAATATATATGTTTTTTTTAAAACCTTATATTCTTAAGAATATTATATCAATTAATAAAATAATATTTGTTTTAAAAACTCTTTTATGTCAATTTTTACACTATTCAGTATTTCATTTTTTCTAATGTAATAATAACATGATTAATTAGAAAAAAATTCATTTAATCAACTTTAACATTCCATATTAACCTATAAAATTTGTATACTTTATTAAAAGTCTCAAAGTAGATTTATTTGTATATTTATAATATCAATCATTTTAATCATTCATTAATAAGGTAACTATTGCATCATCATTGTGTGATAAATATATTTAATTATTTAATGTCTAAAAATTATAAATAAATTAAAATTATGTATTAAATATTTATCTATTTTTAATGAATATTTATATTTGAATTTATCTTATGTATAACTATATTTTAAAAAATTTATTGTTATGAAACATTGAATTTAACACTTTTAACTCTTCTTTAAATAAAATAATAATAAATGTCCCAATCTAATCAAAGTGGACCTAAAATATAATATTTTATTCCTAATGATGTTTTTGGTTGAAATTAAATTATTCAATAGAATTATAACATGTGATAGGGTTAAAATAATATAATTTTTACCATTAAATACCCTATTAACTTTTATCTGTGGAAAATAAAAGTCAAAAGTCACTATTCACCAAAAATTATTTAGATCTTATTAAACAACGTTTTAAATACTAATATCAACTGTCTCTCTTGGAATTTTGAAATTAAACTCACAGAAGTGGTAAAATTATGTTTTATACAAATTTGCAAATACTCCTAGATGGTGGGTAAAAGATATTAAAAAGTTCAAAAAAATTTATATGTCTTACTTTATTATAAAAATAAATCCAATGAAATGAATTTAACTAATATTGGTAGTATGTAACTATTTTGACTTAAAATAGATTTAAATAAAAGAAATAATTATTTAAATAAATATTATTTTTTAAACAATAATGCATTGTCTGTCACTATTAATAAAAAATTGAATGTTTTCAGAAAAATACCAAAAATTCACCCTAAGCTAATTTTGATATTACAAACTCAGAAATGAAGTCCATTTTGAAAAAAAATTTATATAAATTCAAAAAGTGGATATTACTATTCATAATGGCTAATTTGATTGGTCGTGGTGTGTTAAAACTCCATATTGCATACAAAAAAAGCTAACACATTATTCAAAGGGAAACATAAAATGAAAGCTTAGGGTGTTACATTATTCCCACCTTAAAATAATTTCGTCCTAGAAATTTCTATAATATTACTACATAAAAGTATCTTTTGGTTCTTCGTCATATGTTCTTTACCATTGAAATTTTTCCAGAAAAGTCATTCAGTTTCTCAACAATTGTTCTCTTGTATCAATAATCATGGTAGGCTCATCACAATAAGCCAGATTAGGTTCAAGTTCAGTTTCCTCAGAGGTGAGTACATGCGTTGGTTCAGACATGTATTTTCTCAATAGAGATATATGAAACACATCATTATCTTTGGAGAGACCTGGCGTTATTTCCAAATAGTAAGATACAACCCCAAATCGTTGTAGAATTTTGAATGGTCCGATGTACCTGGGACTTAATTTACCCTTCCTACTGAATCGTATATCACCCTTCCATGTAGATAACTTCAAGAAAAAATGATCTCATTCCTAAAATTCCAAATCCTTCCTTTGGTTATCGACATAGCTCTTTTGCCTACGTTGAGCTACATTGATGTGGGTTTGGATAATCATCAACTTTTGCATTGTTTCGTCAACGTTTTCTGGTCCAACAAGTTTTCATTCGCTAACAACATCCCAAAAAGATGTTGTACGACATCTCTTAACATATAGCGCTTCATATGGTTCTATCTGAATACTTTAATGGAAGATATTGTTATAGGAAAATTATACCATATGTAAACATTGATCCCACATACCTTGAAATTCAATTGATTATGATCTCAAAATGTCTTCTAAGGTTTTAATAGTCTAATCTGATAGTCCATCAGTTTGAGGGTGGTCGGCAGTGCTCAAACAAATATCAGTATCCAGGTCCTTCTGATGAGTTTTCCTGAATCTTGATGTAAAATGGGTATCTCGATCAGAAACAATTGACAGGGGTACACCATGAAGTCTTATAACATCAATAATATAGAGTCTTTCTAGACATTCAGGTGGTAAATCTTCTCTTATAGAAAGAAAATGTCCTTACTTGGTAAGATGATCAATAAAGACCCATATTGCATCATTCCATCAAGGAGACTTTGGTAACACCATGGAAAAGTCCATTGTAATATCATCCCATTTCTACTCACATATTAGAAGATGTTGCATGACTCCTCTATGATGTTGTCTTCCAGTTTTCACATGTTGACAAAACATTCATCTTAACACATTACCAGCAATCTCTCTCCTAATGTTGCCCATCCAAAAATGTTCCCTCAAATCTGTATACATCTTTGTGCTACAAGGATTTATGGAGAAATTGGAGCTATGAGCATCATCCAATAATTATATTTTTAGATTAGGTATTTTAGGAACAAAAAGTCTCTTCCCAAATTTCAAAATCCCATATACATAGATGAAGTTGATAAATCTCCCATCATACACAGTATAAGGACCCACCCTTAAACATTACTTAATCTTGAGTTATTACAAGATTACACATTGAGGATCTTTTCAGGTTTAGAGTTATAGTGAATTAGATCATAAAACATTCATTACATTCCACATATAAACAAAGTGGTTACATAAATATAGTATTCTTCTTTCCCCTAAATGGAAACATATTTAAAATAAAACATGGATTCTTTCTTGACACTTCCTTGACACTATCATCATATCATGTACCTTTCCCATGACCTGTGAAAAACATTTCAAAAAAACATGGGATGAGCATAAAAAGCTCAGTAAGAGATATAAAAAATATATGGAGAGGAAACATGGGTACATATATACATAAGAATGAAATCATAATTTACCCATAAAACATAAGCACTTTATCATACCTCATCAAATCATGAATAAATCATAGAAATCCTAAGACATAAAGGTAACTTGAGGCATTCATAACATTCTTACGTAGGGAGTAACCCTCTTGGTTACTTTTGGAATACCCATCACAGTATATTCCCTAAATCTCTTAGGATAAAACTTAACGTTTCACTCCTTCACGTTACCCAATTCATTAGAGAGCTATATCGGGCTCACCCTCCCTTAGTTTATCACGGAACCACCCGTCTTCATAATAATTCCCAAGAACCTCAACATAATCGTATAACATAAAACATGCATAAAGGAAACATAACATTCACACCTTTCAATAACAAGATATCAATACAACACATTGATATAAAAACATTATGAAAACCATTTTCAATACCAAAATAAAAGAAAAGTAAATCATGGTATTTATTTTTTCTTTAAAAAGAATGTATGGCTTGTAGAGGAATCCAAAACTCAAATAATGGTCACGAAGGCAGAGAAGTCTTTGTCGCCGCATACGTACGACAAAAACATTCACTTTTATCGTTTATTAAACGCATTGTACAAAAAATATTCCTTTTGAATAAATGTAAAATTCCAAGGGGTTTATACACCATATAAAATAAGGTTGTGTATAAAACAAAATATTCCTCAATGAAAGGATATCGAGACGAAGTCCCATACCTCGGGTCTGACTTGACTCGGTCGTTCTTTAATCTCCTGAATAATAAAATTGAGTTAATTTCTACTTTTTTATGAACCATTTTCAAGTTCATTATTCCTTTTATATCACTTATTGTCATGTCATGAACACTATGTAATTATTTAAGTTAATAACGGTCGTTTTAATGATCATTGGTACTTGAGTCAAAAATAAGCCATTTATAATTACAAGTTGTTCATGTATCCATTATATCCAGAATGGTATTAATGATTTAGATATTATATATGTCATATATATCCAGTACATTCATGCATTTATAATATTACATAATCATTTATAGGTATGCAATGAAATGCACCATTCATGGAGACGGTAAGTCGTACGTACCCATGAACGCTACTTTCATTTTTATTTCATATTTTATAGAATGGAATCATAATGATATAAAGATATATTATAATTACATTATAATATCATATATAATATCATATTTCCATCCTTTATACGTCCCACATATGGTATTTAACGAATCAAATCACTTTGAGGGGGTGGTAGTCCGCACTTCCTTAAATGATGATATCGCGTTTACCCATAATAGAAACCATAAAGGTATGCCAATAATGAAAAATACACAAGATTAAGGAAAACATAAACATATTATATATAATATATAAATATAGTGACATCTTAATGTCCACCTTTTGAGGTGTTAAAAGAATGTTGATCAATCATCGTTTCGGGAGGCATAAATTCACCATCCACGGAAACAGTATGTTCTTTAACCATTAGATGTAAGTGTGTGTAAGTGTTTCTCGAATACTTCTTATAAAAACATCCTATTATATTTAATATACTGGATTTGTTACAAAAGAAATGAATAAAAAGAGTTTAGGGGGATGGAGAAGCAAAATAAAACAAAAGGACTCAAGTGAAGACATTACCTTAAAATAGGGTAACCCCCTTTGGTTTGAGCTCAAAGGCTTCCTTGGGAAGACTTCTGCCCAAAGTTAGGCTTCAAGGAGTAATAGAGGTATTTGGAGAGACAAAATGGGTTGGGTTTGACCGAGCCAAAGGCTTGGGGAGTGTGGGTAAGGAGGTAGAGGTGGGGGCCTTTTATATCAGGAGAGGAGGGGCACTCTTGGAAAGTAAAGAAATGTTACTTTATTTTCAAATGGGTTTCGGATTTTAAAAGTCCCAAATTGATATAATTCTAGGATAAGGTGATAAGGGTTATAAATATACCCACCCAATAGGTTTTTAACATGTTTAGGTCTTAGATTTTACATTATCTTTCCATTTTATTTAAATCGTCAAATAATGAGGTTATCGCTTCATCATTATGATGTCACAAATAATTTAATTTATTTAATGTCTAAAAATTATAAAAAAAATACTATGATGTAGAAAATATTTTTATCATTCCAATGAATATTTATAGTCCAAAAGATCATTTATTTTGACAAACTTAAAAATATTTTACTTAGGTGATACATTCTTTGTTACATTTAACATTTTTTTAAAAATAAAAAGATAAAAAGTCACTTTCTCAAAAAAGTTATTTCATGGGACCCCCAAGTTTGGAACAAGGAATACCATGGTCGGACATGAGACAAAAAGTAGCCTTAGGACACATTTTGGTGTCATTTTTTATTTTTATGATATTATTTTATTATCCTTAACTACCCGATTACTCATTAATCATGATAATTAAAGATAATTACCGTCGTTACTATTCATAATGTCCAAAAACAAAAGAGTCTTAATTACATAATTTGGAACTTCTGATTCCAAATATGTAATCCATTTTACCAAATTCCAGACACATAAATTGAAATAATTTATTTAAAAATAATTCCTGTTGTCAAAACAAATAGCGAGTTTTTTTGAAACAATATCTATGAAAAGGTTGGCATTAATTTATGACCGATTTCATAGTAAAATTAATCCTAATGACCACCATTGGATTAAATGGTAAAACTATATTCATATTACACTTTAATAGAAATTAGAAATATAATCTAACCATATAATTAAATTAAATGAAAAAAGCAGTTTTGATGTGAAATGCAGTATTTTTCACTATTCATTAAAAAATGAACATTGTCAGAAAAATACCAAAAATTTATCCAATGTAAATTTCAATGTCCCAATCATAATGAATATGTTTAGTTTGAAAAATATAGATTATTAAATTGTCAAAAGTTTGATTTAAAAAAGTTTTTCCATCAAAAGGCAGTAAAACAATCTTTTAAGAATATTAGTGTATTCCATGCTTAGGATTGGATTTATTTTCATTTTAAGCCTCTAAAACACAATATAATTCATTAATAGACATAGATAAAAATATCTATTATTCATTACTTACTTGGGATGTTACATCCTTCCCCCTTTAGAAAATTGCGTCCCCGCAATTTATTTACTTATCAAATAAATGGGGGTACTTATCCCTCATTGCATTTTCAGATTCCCATGTTGCGTCTTCCATCATGTGGTTTTTCCAAAAAACCATTACCTGATTAATCACCTTATTCTGTAACACTTGCTCCCTATGGTCAAGAATCTGGACTGGTTGTTCCTCATAATATAGGTCCTCTTCCAGCTGAACTACCTCTAGACTCAAAACATGAGATGGATCTGGCATGTACTTTCTCAGTATCGAAACATGAAAAACATTGTGTAATTGAGATAAACTCGGAGGTAAAGCCACTCGGTAAGAAACTGATCCAACTTTCTCCAGAATTTCATATGGTACAATGAACCTTGGACTCAGCTTTCCTTTCTTACCAAATCGCATCACACTTTTCCATGGTGAGACTTTGAGAAAAACATGATCACCTACCTCAAAAGTTAGATCTTTCCTCCTGTTGTCTGCATAACTCTTCTGCCTACTCTGAGCTGTTCTCATCTGTTTCTGTATCAGCTGAACTTTTTCTGCCAAATCTTCTACCAATTCTTGTCCCATCAACTTCCTTTCACCCACTTCATCCTAGAAAGCTGGAGTTCGACACCGCTTCCCATATAATGCCTGAAATGGTGCCATCTGTATATTAGAATGAAAACTGTTATTATATGAAAATTCAAACAAAGAAAGATGTTGGTCCCAACATCCTTTATAATCCATAGAACAAGCTCCTAGCATATCCTACAAAGTCTGAATTGTTCATTCTGACTGCCCATCTGATTGAGGATGAAAATCTGTACTAAAATTTAATTCAGTACCCAACGACTTCTGAAGGCCTTTCCAAAAGTTTGAAGTGAACCTGGGATCACGATCAGATACAATGGAGAGAGGAACTCCATGTAACCTTACTATCTCTTTAAGATACAAATGGGAAAGTTGATCTAGGGAAAAATTATCTCATATAGCAAGGAAATGAGCAGATTTGGTCAAGAGATCAACAATAAACAAGATTGCATTATTACCTCGAGATGTCTTCGGTAATCCCACAACAAAGTCCATGGATATATTCTCCTATTTCCACTCTGGAACTGGTAATGGCTGAAGCATCCCTTTAGGTAACTGTCACTCTGCCTTAAACTGCTGACAAGTCAAACACTTCACAGTAAAATCAGCAATATATCTTTTCATTCCATCCCACCAGTAATACTTTCGAAGATCTCTATACATCATAGTACTGCCTGGATGAACTGAAAAAGGAGAACTATGAGCTTCACATAACAACTCTCTCTTCAACTGTGAATCACAAGGCACACACAATCTCTTCCCAAATCTCAAAACATAATCATTATCAATGTTGAATTCAGGCAACTTACCTTTTTTAACTAGCTCTACCTTTTTCTGAAACTCACTATCTTGCTTCTATACTTGCTTGATTCTGTCTGATAGAGATGATCTCACTGATACCTGAAACAAAACAGAAGAACCTCCTTCAACAACAACTTCTATGAAAAAGTTCATCAAATCCTTAACCAAAGGATCACGTTCCAAATGCAACATTGCTAACGAAGCATTACTTTTTCGACTCAAAGAATCAGCCACTTTATTTGCTTTTCCCAGGTGGTAATGAATTGTACAATCATAATACTTGATTAATTCTAGCCATATCCTTTGTCTCATGTTCAATTATTTTTGAGTGAATATATACTTTAAACTTTTGTGATCGGTATATATTTCACAGTTAACTCCATACAAATGATGCCTCCAAAATTTTAAAGCAAAAACAACAGCAGCTAATTCCAAATCATTTGTAGGGTAATTTACCTCATGAGTTTTCAACTGACGTGAAGAATAAGCAATTACTTGATCATTCTGCATTAGGACACAACCAAGTCCTTTCAATGAAGCATCATTGTATATAATAAACTCACCATTCCTGGAAGGTAGTGCCAAAACTGGAGCATTCACCAATCTTCCTTTCAATTCTTGAAAACAATCATCACATTCTTTTGTCCAGATAAACATAACACCCTTCCGAGTTAGCTTAGTCATTGGACTAGATAACCGTGAAAAATTTCTAACAAACCTTCGGTAATATCCTGCCAAACCAAGGAAACTATGAATCTCTGTTACATTTGTGGGTCTTGGACATTCTTCAACGACCTTTGTTTTTGCAGGATCAATAGTTATCTCATCTTTAGAAACAATGTGACCATGGAAAGAAATTTGTTGCAACCAAAACTCACACTTTATGAATTTCCCATACAATTTATTTTCTTTCAATGTTTGCAAAATAACCCTTAAATGTCTTTCATGATCCTCTTTACTTTTAGAAAACACCAAAATATCATCAATGAAAACCTCCACAAAACTTATCCAAGAACTCAAGGAAAATTCTATTCATTAAGTCCATGAATACAGCAGGTGCATTGGTTAGCCCAAAAGGCATTACTATAAATTCATAGTGGCTATATCTTGTACGAAACGCAGTCTTCGGAACATCTTCTTCCTTTACCTTGAGCTGATGGTACCCCGATCTCTGGTCAATCTATGAAAAATACTGAGTTCCCTGGAGCTGATCAAACAAATCATCGATATGAGGAAAAGGATTTTTGTTCTTAACAGTGATATTATTCAAGGCCCTATAATCAATGAAAAGTCTCATTGAGCCATCTTTCTTTTTAACAAACAAGACAAGAGCACCCCATGGTGATGTTCTAGGTCGAATGAAAACTTTATCTAATAACTCCTGCAATTGTTTCTTTAACACTAAAAGTTCAACTTGAGCCATTCGATAAGGGGGTTTTGAAATTGGCTTAGCATCAGAAACTAAGTCAATAGTAAATTCAACTTCTTGATCTGTTATTATTCCAGGCAACTCATTAGGAAAAACATCAGGATACTAATTTACCACTGGCACATCATTAATCTGAACAGTTCCCTTGTTTTCAACAATATGTGCAAGGTAACATTAATTTCCATATTTTACATGTTTCTCGGCCTCTTGATATGTTATCAACAGTAAGGGTTCATTCTTGTACACAAATTGAAAGTCTTTTGAAAATAAACTTCTTTATCTCTACAGTCAATCTTAGCATGGTAAATAGAGAGCCAATCCATACCTAGGATTACATCAAACTCTACTAGAGGTAGAACAATAAGGTTTTCAAGTCGGTTATTTCCACAGATAAGGATAGGAAGATTCTTATAAATTCTTTTTGCGTCAACATTTTCCCCAGGTGTTTTTACCACAAGTTCAGGAGTCATTTCTTGAGATGGAATTCCCCTTTTACTAGAAAAGGTTTCAGAGATGAAAGAATGTGTAGACCACGAATCAAACAACACACTGGCATAATCTAAAAAAACAAAAAATGTACATGATACAACTTCATTTGATGTCCCGACATCTACTGAAGTAGTTGAAAAGGATTTCACCACCCCTTTCTTCTTGTAGTCTAACTGCTTCCCATCACTCAAGCTCTTTTTCGGACACTCGTTTTCATAGTGACCCATCTCATTGCACTTAACTCTTTTAACTAAATGTAAATCAAATTTGGTCTTACCTTCAACTTGATCTTATTCTTTGCAATCACGAGCCTTATGTCCCATCTTACCACATGGGTAGCACTTTCCAGAATTCAGAAGTCATTCCCCAGCATGCCTTTTTCATCATTTATCACAAACTGGAAACATAGTTTTCTTACCATCAGACATTTTTGAAGAATTCTTACCTTTCTCTTGCCGCCTCGGTCTCTTCTTATGTTGGTTGTTATAGAACAGTTGATCATCGGAAAACTCCATTCCCACTTTCTCAGCACATCGAACAAGCTTTTCATAACTTTTAAACTCACAATAAACTAATTCCCTTCAATATTTTGGCTTTAATCCTGATTAAAAACGATTGATTTTACTATCAAGGTCTCTGATAAAATTTGGAGCATACCTTTCCAATCGAGTGAACCTTTCTTCATAGGAAGCCACTGAGTCTTCCTCTTGCCTCAATTCCAAGAATTGCTTTCCATCCTAAGTTGAACAGCCTTAGGAAAATACTTCTCAAGAAACATACCTTTGAATTCATCCCAGTCAAGAGCATCAATCTCATCGGCGTCCCTGATATTTTTAACCATAGACCACCACTGATCTGCCTCACCCTCCAAACGGTAAATAACAAGACTAACCATTTGATTTTCGGAACACCCCATGACATCGAAAATCATCTCCAGTGCTTTAATCCACACTTCAGCTAACAAAGGTTCAGATGATCCTCTGAATGATGGAGGATGTTGCCTCATGAAATGTTCCACCACTGACATGTTCCTCTGCGGTTGATCTTGCTGATCTCGTGCATGGATACCACCACCATTTATCGCTTGAGTCAACTGTGCCATAACTGAAACAAACTGTTCAGTTCCAATTCCGACCATCTCAGGATGCTGATTCGGAAGGTTATTTCCTTCTGCATGCCTTCCTAGCACTACTTCCATGTTTCCTCTGCCGAAAACCATTTTGAACAAACATGTCTTAGATGAAGCAACATGGTAATCTTCAAATACTATATCACTTCAATTTGACCATAAAAAAATATTTTTGGATAATAATTTAATAGAATTATAACTCCTAAATTTCTCTAAACCGACCTCTGATACCAACTATAAGGCCCCACCCTTAAACAATACTTAATCTTGAGTTATTACAAGATTACACATTGAGGATCTTTTCAGGATTAGAGTTTTAGAGAATTAGATCATAAAACATGCATTACATTCCATATATAAAAAAAGTGGTTACATAAAGATAGTATTCTTCATTCCCATCAATGGAAACATATTTAAAATAAAACATGGATTCTTTCTTGACAGTTTCTTGACACTATCATCATATCATGTAACATTCCCTTGACCTGTGAAAAACATTTCAAAAAAACTTGGGATGAGCATAAAAAGCTTAGTAAGGGATATAAAAAATATATGGAAAGGAAACATGGGTACATATATACATAAGAATGAAATCATACTTTACCCATAAGACATAATCACTTTAACATACCTCATCAAATCATGAATAAATCATAGAAATCATAAGACATAAAGGTAACTTGAGGCATTCATAACATTCTTACGTAGGGAGTAACTCTCTTGGTTACTTTTGGAATACCCATCACAGTATATTCCCTAAATCTCTTCGGAGAAACCTTAACGTTTCACTCCTTCACGTTACCCAATGCATTGGAGAGCTATATCGGGCTCACCCGCCCTTAGTATATCACGGAACCACCTGTCTTCATAATAATTCCCAATAACCTCAACATAATTGTATCACATAAAACATGCATAAAGGAAACATAACATTCCCACCTTATAATCACAAGATATCAATAAAACACGTTGATATAAAAACTTTATGAAAACCATTTTCAATACCAAAATAAATGAAAATTAAAACATGGTATTTATTTTTCTTTTAAAAAGAAGTTATGGCTTGTAGAGGAATCCGAAACTCAAATAATGGTCACGGCGACAGAGAAGTCGTTGTGGCTGCATACGTACGACAAAAACATTACCCTTTGTTGTTTAGTAAACGCTTCATATAAAAAAGATTCATTTTGAATAAACGTAAATGTCAAATGGGTTTATACATCATATAAAAGAAGGTTGTGTATAAAACAAAATATGCCTCAATGAAAGGAGATTGAGACGAAGTCCCATACCTCGGGTCCGACTTGACTCGGTCGTTCTTTAATCTCCTGAATAATAAACTTGAGTTAATTTATACTTGTTTAAGAACCTTTTTCAAGTTCATTATTCCTTTTATATCACTTATTTCCATGTCATGAACACTATGTAATTATTTAAGTTAATAACGGTCGTTTTAAAGATCATTGGTACTTGAGTCAAAAATAATCCCTTTATAATTACAAGTTGTTCATGTATCCATTATATCCATAATGGTATTCATGATGAAGATATCATATATGTCATATATATCCAGTACATTCATGCATTTATAATATTACAAAATCATTTAGAGGTAAGAAATGAAATGCACCGTTCATGGAGACGTTGAGTCGTACGTACGCATGAACGCTACTTTCATTTCTATTTCATATTTTATAGAATGGAATCATAATGATATAAAGGTATATTATAATTCCAGTATAATATCATATATAATATCATGGTTCCATCCTTTATACGTCCCACATATGGTATTTAACGAATCAAATCACTTTGAGGGGGCAGTAGTCCACACTTCCTTAAATGAAGATATCGCGTTTACCCATAATGGAAACCATAAAGGTATGACCAAAATGAAAAATACAGAATCTTAAGGAAAACATAAACATATTATATATCATATATAAATATAGTGACATCTTAATGGCCACCTTTGGAGGTGTTAAAAAAATGTTGAACAATCATCGTTTCGGGAGGCATAAATTCACCATCCACGGAAACAGTATGTCCTTTAACCATTAGATGTAGGTGTGTGTAAGTGTTGCTCGAATACATCTTATAATAACATCCTAGTATATTTAAGATACTGTATTTGTTACAAAATAAATGAATAAAAAGATTTTAGGGGGTTGGAGAAGCAAAATAAAACAAAAGGACTCAAGTGAAGACATTACCTTAAAATCGTGTAACTCCCTTTGGTTTGAGCTCAAAGGCTACCTTGGGAAGACTTATTCCCAAAGAGAGGCTTCAAGGAGTAAGAGAGGGATTTGGAGAGACAAAATGGGCAGGGTTTGGCCGAGACAAAGGCTTTGGGTGTGTGGGTAAGGAGGTAGAGGTGGGGGCCTTTTATAAGAGGAGAGGAGGGGCACTCTTGGAAAGTAAAGAAATGTTACTTTATTTTCAAATGGGTTTCAGATTCTAAAGGTCCCACATTGATATAATTAGAGGATAAGGTGATAAGGGTTCGAAATATACCCACCCAAATGGTTTTGGACATGTGTAGGTATTAGAGTTTACATTATCTTTCCATTTTATTTAAATCGTCAAATAATGAGGTCATCGCTGCATCATTATGATGTCATAAATAATTTAATTTATTTAATGTCTAAAAATTATATAAAAAATACTATGATGTTTAAAAAATAATTATATTTCCAATGACTATTTATAGTCCAAATTATCATTTATGTAGACAAAATTAAAGATATTTTATTTAGGAGATACATTCTTTGTTATATTTAACCTTCTTTAAAAAATAAAAAGATAAAAAGTCACTTTCTCACAAAAGTGATTTCATGGGCCCCCCTAGTTTGGCACAAGGTATCCCATGGTCGGACATGAGACAAAAAGTAGCCTTAGGACACATTTTGGTGTCATTTTTATTATTATGATATTATTTTATTATCCTTAACTACCCGATTACACATTAATCAAGATAATTAAAGATAATTACCGTCGTTACTATTCATTATGTCCAAAAACAAAAGATTCCTAATTACCTAATTTGGACCTTCTAATTAAAAATATTTAATCCATTTTACCAAATTCCAAACACATAAATTTCAATAATTGATTTAAAAATAATTCTCGTTGTCAAAATAAATAGCGGGGTTTTTTGAAACAATATCTATGAAAAGTTTGGCATTAGTTTATGACCAATTTCAAAGTAAAATTAATCCTAATGACCACCATTGGATTAAATAGTAAAAATATATTCATATTAAACTTTATGACCAAGTAAAAATATAATCTAACCATTTAATTAAATTAAATAAAAAATAAGTTTTGATGTAAAATGCAGTATTTTTCACTATTCATTAAAAAATGAACATTGTCAGAAAAATACCAAAAATTTATCCAATGTAAATTTCAATGTCCCAATCATAATTAATATGTTTTATAAAATTGTCCAAAGTTTTATTTAAAAAGGGTTTTCCATCAAAAGGCAGTAAACCAATCTTTTAAGAATATTAGTGTATTCCATGCTTAGGATTGGATTTATTTTCATTTTAAGAATCTAAAACACTATCTAATTCATTAATAGACATAGATAAAAATATCGATTATTAATTAATTACTTGGGATGTTACACACAGTATTAATTTTCTTTTGAAACTCATCACCATTTTCCTGAGTAATTTATATCTTTTCTAGTAAAGAGGGTTTAGAAACCATTTGAAAAGTATAAATGATTCACCTTACCTTATTATTCCTATATCCATTTTAACTAGATCCATGTACATAGTATCCATTTCAACTCTCATCTTATTCAAAACTCCATGAGCCTTTCTGCTCAAAGCATCTGCCACCATATTTTCCTTCCCTGAGTTGTTGGGTATAGTGTAATAATAATGTTTTAGTAGTTCAAGCCATCTTCTTTGCCACATGTTCAGTTGCTTTGGTGAGAAAATAAACTTCAAACTCTTGCGATTCATATATATCTCAAATTTTTCACCATAGAGATAATGTCTCTATATATTGAAATTAAATATTACATAATCTAACTCAAGATCATGATTAGGATAGCTTTGTTCATAAATTTTTAGCTATCGTGATGTATAAGAAATAAATATATCATTCTACATACGGACACAACAATGTCATTTCTTTGAAGCATCACTATGAGTAACAAACCCATCATTCCACGATGGTTGTATTAATAAAGGAGAATTGAGTAATATTCTCTTGAGTTCTTCAAAACATTTTTCACACCATTTTCTTCAAAAAAAATTTACTCTATTAAGTTTGAGCATGGTTAATGGGTAAGTAAAAATGGAAACATTATGGACAAAATGCCAATAATATTATACTAAACCAATAAAATTGTGTACCTTTGTTATACTCATTCGCGTTAGCCATTCTTGGATTCCTCTTATCATAGAAGGATCAATAGAGACTCCATTTTTAGAGACAATATGCCCAAGAAAAGAAATCTCCTAAATCCAGAATTAACACATGATAAACATCAAATACAATTCATTTCTTCTAAGAGACTTTAGTATAATGCGAAAGTGATTTTCATGATCTTCATATATTTTAGAGTATACCATGATATCATAAATAAATACCACTAAAAATCCATCAATATATTATTTTTAAACTATTTTCATTAGATCCATGAAAATAGTGTGTGCATTAGTCAGCCCAAAAGGCATTACTGTAAACTCGTAATGCTCACACCTGGTTCGAAATGCTGTTTTTGGAATGTCTTCCTTCTTCATACAAAACTGATGAAATCCAGATTGATGTTCAATCTTTGAAACATATTGAGCTCTATGATGTTGGTCGAATAAATAATCAATGTGAGGCAAGAGATACATGTTCTTTATATTCATAGAATTGTTCTCCTTGTAGTAAATGCACAACCTCATTGATCCATATATCTTTTTGACAAAAATAACATGGGATCCCAATAGAGAAACACTAGGGTGAATAAATCCTTTATTAGTAAACTCCTCTAGTTGTTTCTTTGGTTCCAATAATTCCAAAGTGTCCTTTCTATAAGGTGTCTTTGATATGGTCCTTGAACTACAAATTAAGTCAATGGAAAACTCAATTTCTCTTTCTAGAGGATGTCCAGGTAAATACTCAGGAAACACATCAACATATTCTTGCACAATAAAAACACCATTTATTTGAAAACTACTTTCCTGACCCATAGTTATTTCATTCTATTCCTCCCAAATAATTTAATTTAGTTGAGATACTAGGGGTGGATCTTGATAATAATATGGTGCTGACGTTTCAGCTCTAAAGATAACATACTCCTTATCATCATCAAAAATTGTAACTTCCTTCTTCTTACAATAAATTTTCGCATCATTTTTTGAAATCCAATCCATACCATGGATTATATAACATTAAATCATGGGTATGTTGATTATACCAGTAGATAAATAATGTTCATATGCCTTAATGGGGACTGATTCACAAAACATTGTTGTAATGATACTACACTTAGGATTTTTTACTATCAACTCCCTCATTATATCAAATTGGAAATATCAAATTTTAACAGAAAATGGGGAAGATATGAAACAATGAAAAGATACAGAATCAAATAAAGAATTGGATAAACTTGATGAAACCATTATATTACCTTCCACCATGTCTTTCAGAGCTTTATCCTTAGTAGTAGTGATCACGTAAGATTTGCCTTGATCCCTTAGCATTTTCTGTGGTACGATTCTCTGCTGTTTAGGAAATTCATTTACATAATGTCCCATATCCCTTCAATTGTAGCATTGAACATTGGTATCTTTTTTCATCCCCTTACAATCACCAGCAAGATGGCCTTATTATCCACATTTTTAACATACTCCTTTTTCTTTTAGACATGCACCAGGGTGCTTCCTTCAACAATTATCACATGGTGGAAATTCAACTGTTACCATCTTCCCTATTTCTTTATTTCCTTTCCAAAAGTGTTCAATATATCTCTTCTCCTATATCTTTTATTTAAATTCATAATACATAGATAATTCCATTTCTATCTTGATAACACATGAGACAATATCTTCGTATGATGAGAAGGATTACGATAATAATGCTCAATGAATAAATGGGTTTAACCCCTCAATTAAACGTTCAATACTAATTCATGGGTTTGTATATAATCTACCACATGACTTACTAACCTTGTAATGTTAGCTTCATACTTTGTGGCATTATCATCCTCCTTTTTCCATAGACTCAAAAATTTACTTTCCATATCTTCTCGATGGTCACAAGGGAATTATTTTTCTAATAAAAGTTCTATAAACTCCTTCCATTACATACTTGATACATATTCATCCTCCTTTGTGTTTTGAATCAATGTTTACCATTGATTTGTATCTCCTGTGAGGTGATAATCTGCCGTGACAACTACTTCCCTTTCACTACTCCCTAAAGAATTAAATATTTTCTCTAAGGAACTTATCCATTACTCATCGACACATAGAATTGTAGTCGCATTGATTGTTGGTGGTTGTTTCCTTATGAAGCTGTCTAACATTAATCCTCTATTTTGTGGATCAGGATGCTCTATACGTGTATGGTTATTATTCATAACATGGGAGTGTTGTCTTAATATGGTGATAAGCTAATCAGCACCAGTTGCATCACCAGCTCCACTATAATTATCTTGAGTAGGAGGGAAATACACAACTAAATTAAGTGAGTTGATATGATTTTCATTCCTTCTAATTGGTGCCATTTCTAAACAATGCCTTACAATATATTAGTTTATGAATAACTATAAAAAATTTCAAACGTGTAAAACAGTTAACATAAATTGAATAGTTTATGGATGTAATTCATAATCATAAAAAATGATTTCTTTTAGGAGGTATATATTCATAAATACTTTATAATGGTTTGTAAAGAAAATGTGAATTATCCATAGAATATCCCCTGGGTGTGTCGTAACCAAGAGTGCAGTAAGGCCCATTGCCGTGCCCCGATTCCCATTTGATTCTAGATCAATGTAGTGTTTTTCGGTTTTACCCCTAGGTACAGCTATACCAGAGCCGCCTCTACCATCTCGTATCGAGACATGGATGTGTTGCTTGAAAAATAAAAAAATATCAACGTTACCAAAATTCTAGGAAGGTCTTCTATATTAATCCTCAAAGACTATCTTAGGGTAACATTCCATAATTTGAAAATTTTCTAAATCTAGTTTCCATGGTTTTACTAATATTCCTCTGATACCGACTCTAACGACCCGAACCTAGTTTCCCAGAGTCAGTGCTTTATTATATAGCATTGACATGATAAAAGGAATAATGTTTTGAATGACTGATCAATTTAGTATTATTGGAAACAAGATACATACATAAGTTCAACATTGAAACATGAGAATAAATACAAAACTAATTTATTCCAATAGAAACATCCAAGGCTCCTATATTATGCCTACAAGTCAATCACAACTAACTTCTTCATATCCTGCGAAAATGAATATAAGAAATGGGGGAGCTCAAACTCTTAGTAAGAGTAATAAGTACATCAGAAGATAACATAAACCTTAGGCATAGCGAATAATTGAAAACACATCCCTTTAAAAATAATAAACATAGACACTTTATGTCTTGGATATGAGCTGAGTAAATAAGAACATAAATAAACATAGTCATGGTTATACTAATAGTTGAATAACTACATTGTCACGAACCGAATCTGGTCGCTGCCAAAACCGGCACCAAACCCAGCTCGTGACATGACCCGAAGGGCGTTCCCTATCCCCACGGGCTGGCACAAGTGCCCGAGTATCATTTATTTAGGTTTGGGAATGATTTACCCGAATATGAAGGCATAAAACATTAAAAACAATCAATAAACTGAATCTGAAAAATTTATACCAAACGATGTTTAAACAAAAACCAGAACTGAATACATAGGTTTAGAGTCAATTTAAAAGGTCCAAAGACACTATGTAACAGAACAAAAACAGCCCCATTGACTCCACATGACAAGGTGTCATCACCACCAAGTCGTCTCCACTACTCCGCCCCAAGGATGAGGACTAACACCCCGAACCGCCATCACCCTTAGCCTTTCCTTTACCTGGGTCAAAAACAAAAATGGTCTACTTACACCCAAGGGGTGTAAGTAGGGTGTGAGCCTAAGCCTAATAGGATACCACCCTATGATTCCAAGGTGCATGCAATACAAGGTGAAAAAGCAAGAAGTTTTAATATGCAATTAAAAGCAGTGACAAATTCCACGAAATGAAACTTTAAATTGAAAACATTTTTCAAGATAAACTTTCAGAATGTTAACACATTTAAATAGGAATATTATGTACTGAATTATAATTCCAAAGACACCCAAATACAAGGGCAAATACCACAAATCCACTAAGCAACAAAACCGGGAACACCCCTAGGCACTAGATAGTCTGAGGCCCCATGTACCTCGTACCTCAGTGTAATGTAATCATAGTAAAATCCATTCTCGTGCACGTGCCACTAGTAGGGAACATACCCATAACCTAGTGGTCCCCAATCATCATCCACATAGTTTAGTTAGAGTTGTCGTTATCCAAATGCTAAGTGAAACAAGGACAAAACTCATCTGGTCCACTAGCCGTACTAGTACAAATCTGCCAACCTAGGTACCCGGGCTTCCCCCTTTGTGCTCAAACAATTTCAGGATTTAACACATATCCATTTTAATGTAAAACACCACTACTGGTCAAATAAACCAAATACAGTAGCAATCTTATTTTATACCACTTAAAACACACAACAAACTCTTTGAATTTGAATAAATCAATTTCTCAAAATCTCGTGTAGTTTTGCACACAAAACCCCTTAAGAAACCCACTTGTACAAGATGTTCACAATTGTAAGTTACCAAAACAGTAAAGGCAGCCCAAAAAAATTTCAATTAAAACAACAAATCAATTTTTTGGGCATCCCCATGTTAAACAAGAAGTGTTATCTTTGTAAAACCTTCATTTTCACACAAAAGTGGAACCAAAACTTCACTTTCATTACAAACACAATTAAAACCCATTTTTTGCAGAAATTACCAAAGGGGATAAACATTATAAACAGTATTTTATGACTTATTACAGATCAATAAAAACAAATAAGTATTTATAGGGAATCCCCAAATAAACAAACAAAACACTTCTTTGGAAAACCCCCAATTTCACACCAAATTGGCATTTTAAATTCAATTGCAATAGAAACATAATTAGAACCAATTTTTTTCAGCAATAATAAAATTATATAAATCTGAAAATATGATAAATACAGAATTCTAATACACAAAGATTGCATCAACATTGGAATCACCTACCAAATCAAATGAAACCATTGAATCCTTTGTGCGAAAACACAAACGCACCACCGCCGCACCTCAAGAAGGGTAGATCAAACCAAAAAATAGAAAAGTGGACCAAGAAAACCCAAGGTTAAACCTTAGGTTCGAACTCCTACCCACTGGTCCTTGTTCACTTCAATAAAAAGGGAGGAAACCCAAAAAAAATAGAATGAAACCCTAATCAATTTGAAAGGGGAAAATAAATGGACAAACTTACTTGAGAAATCTAGAATGAATCTCTACAAAACACAAGTATCTGAAATTGAAAACGGCCAAAAATCAGGGGATGTTCTCACAAGAATTATTAGGTCATTTTGGAATTGGAATGGAGGGAAAAGAGTATGAATTGAGAGAGTTATGATTGAATGAACATACCTCATCAAATCTTCCTGATTTTAGAAACCCTAAGATGTTCGTCCCTAAATCGAGATCCTAAGAGCTCCAAAGAGGGTGGGTAAAGAGATTGGGGGACCGGCTGGGTGTAAGGGCCGCATATGAGGCTTGGAATCACCGAAAAATACTTAAAATTGAATATGTTATTAAATAAATAAAAATAATATTTAAAACTGGATATGGGCTTCCGGGCAGGCCCAATACCTTAAATAAAAACCCAACTAAACCATGGTTATGGATTTCCAAAGGCTCTATATTTTAATTTTAGTGTTAATATATCAGGGGAGGACATTTAGGAGTTGGAATGTGTGAAAAATATTAAAAAATGAATATGTTATAAAAGAATCAAAATTTATTTTTTAATCTGGAATTGGGCTCACGGTTTGGCCCAATTCACGAAAACTCGCATATTCTCCATAAAACCATTAGAAACCCCCAAAACAAAGCATTAATGGAAAATTGAAATAAAAATAAATTTAAAATAAGCTATGTATGTGACAATTCTCCCCACCATAAAAACCTTCCGCCCCGGAATGTTACAGCAAGACCAAATCAACAACCAAACCCAACTGAGAATCCAAGAAGTACTCCCTTTCCAGGTTTCTTCCCCAAAGGCCAAAACACCTCTAGTGATCAATGAAGGAAGGAATACTCTTACAAATCAAACTTACACCACTTTCATAAAACCATCAAGAACATTCAGGCTTTATCCCAAATAAAAACTCCTCAAACACAATCTGAACAATACTCAAGCAATTCACCCAAACGAACAACAACTTTGAACAAGGTTACACTTACCTAACTTTAACTAAACCATTGAGTGATCTCCAGTCCCAATGTTTACTCAAGAATGATATTGGTATCTAGATAGATCTAAAAGAAAAGGTCTAATTACACCCAAGGGGTGTAAGTAGCGTGTGAGACTATGCCTAATAGGATACCACCCTATGATTCCAAGGTGCATGCAATACAAGGTGAAAAAGCAAGCAGTTTTAATATGCAATTAAAAGCAGTGACAAATTCCATGAAATGAAACTTTAAATTGAAAATATTTTTCATGATAAAACTTTCAGAATGTTAACACATTTAAATAGGAATATTAGGTACTGCATTATTATTCCAAAGACACCCAAATACAAGGGCAAATACCACAAATCCACTGAGCAACAAAACCGAGAACACCCCTAGGCACTCGATAGTCTCAGGCCCCATGTACTTCATACCTCAGTGTAATGTAACCATAGTAAAATCAATTCTCGTGCACGAGCCACTAGTAGGGAACATACCCATAACCTAGTGGTCCTCAATAATCATCCACATAGTTTAGTTAGAGTTGTCGTTATCCAAATGCTAAGTGAAACAGGGACAAAACTCATCCGGTCCACTAGCCGTACTAGTACAAATCTACCCCACCTAGGTACCCGGGCTTCACACTTTGTGCTCAAACAATTTCAGGATTTAACACATATCCATTTTAATGTAAAACACCACTACTGGTCACATACACCAAATAAAGTAGCTATCTTATTTTATACCACTTAAAACACATAACAAACTCTTTGAATTTGAATAAATCAATTTCTCAAAATCTCGTGTAGTTTTGCACACAAAACCCCTTAAGAAACCCACTTGTACAAGTTGTTCACAATTGTAATTTACCAAAAAAGTAAATGCAGCCCAATAAATATCAATTAAAACAACAAATAAATTTTTTGGGCATCCCCATGTTAAACAGGAAGTGTTATCTTTGTAAAACATTCATTTTCACACAAAAGTGGAACCAAAACATCACTTTCTTTACAAACACAATTAAAACCCATTTTTTTCAGCAATTACCAAAGGGGGATAAACATTATAAACAGTATTTTATACCTTATTACAGATTAATAAAAACAAATAAGTATTTATAGGGCATCCCCAAATAAACAAACAAAACACTTCTTTGGAAAACCCCCAATTTCACACCAAATTGGCATTTTAAATTCAATTGCAATAGAAACATAATTAGAACCAATTTTTTTCAGCAATAATAAAATTATATAAATATGAAAATATGATAAATACAGCATGCTAATACACAAAGATTGCATCAACATTGGAATCACCTACCAAATCAAATGAAACCATTAAATCTTTTGTGCGAAAACACAAACGCACCACCGCCGCACCTCAAGAAGGGTAGATCAAACCTAAAAATAGAAAATTGGACCAAGAAAACCCAAGGTTAAACCTTAGGTTCGAACTCCTACCCACTGGTCATTGTTCACTTCAATAAAAAGGGAGGAATCCCTAAAAAAAATAGATTGAAACCCTAATCAATTTGAAAGGGGAAAAGAAACGGACAAACTTACTTGAGAAATCTAGAATGAATCTCCACAAAACACAAGTATCTGAAATTGAAAACGGCCAAAAATCGGGGGATGTTCTCACAAGAATTATTAGGTCATTTAGGAATTGGAATGGTGGGAAAAGAGTATGAATTAAGAGAGTTATGATTTAATGAACATACCTCATCAAATCTGCCCGATTTTAGAAACCCTAAGATGTTCGTCCCTAAATTGAGATCCTAAGAGCTCCACAGAGGGGGGTAAAGAGATTGTGGGACCGTCTGGGTGTAAGGGCCGCATATGAGGTTTGGAATCACCGAAAAATGCTTAAAATTGAATAAGTTTTTAAATAAATAAAATTAATTTTTAAAACTGGATATGGGCTTCCTGGCAGGCCCAATACCTTAAATAAAAACCCAACTAAACCATGGTTATGGATTTCCAAAGGCTCCATATTTTAATTTTAGTGTTAATATATCAGGGGAGGACATTTAGGAGTTGGAATGTGTGAAAAATATTAAAAAATGAATAAGTTATAAAAGAATCAAAATTTATTTTTTAATTTGGAATTTGGCTCACGGTTTGGCCCAATTCACGAAAACTCACATATTCTCCATAAAACCATCGGAAACCCCAAAAAAAAGCATTAATGGAAAATTAAAATAAAAATAAATTTAAAATAAGCTATGTTTGTGACAATTCTCCCCACCATAAAAACATTCCGCCCCAGAATGTTACAGCAAGACCAAATCAACAACCAAACCCAACTGAGAAACCAAGAAGTACTCCCTTGCCAGGTTTCTTCCCCAAAGGTCAAAACACCTCCAGTGATCAATGAAGGAAGGAATACTCTCACAAATAAAACTTACACCACTTTCATAAAACCATCAAGAACATTCAGGATTTATCCCAAATAAAAACTCCTCAAACACAATCTGAACAATACTCAAGCAATTCACCCAAATGAACAACAACTTTGAACAAGGTTACACTTACCTTACTTTAACTAAACCATTGGGTGCTCTCCAGTCCCAATGTTTACTCAAGAATGTTATTGGTAGCTAGATAGATCTGAACGAAAAGGTCTAATTACACCCAAGGGGTGTAAGTAGGGTGTGAGCCTAAGCCTAATAGAATACCACCCTATGATTCCAAGGTGCATGCAATACAAGGTGAAAAAGCAAGCAGTTTTAATATGCAATTAAAAGTAGTGACAAATTCCACGAAATGAAACTTTAAATTGAAAACATTTTTCAAGATAAAACTTTCAAAATGTTAACACATTTAAATAGGAATATTAGGTACTGCATTATAATTCCAAAGACACCAAAATACAAGGGAAAATACCACAAATCCACTGAGCAACAAAACTGAGAACACCCCTAGGCACTATATAGTCTCAGGCCCCATATACCTCGTACCTTAGTGTAATGTAACCATAGTAAAATTCATTCTCGTGCACGAGCCACTAGTAGGGAACATACCCATAACCTAGTGGTCCCCAATCATCATCCACATAGTTTAGTTAGAGTTGCCCTTATCCAAATGCTAAGTGAAACAGGGACAAAACTCATCCGGTCCACTAGCCGTACTAGTACAAATCTGCCCCACCTAGGTACCCGGGCTTCCCCCTTTGTGATCAAACAATTTCAGGATTTAACACATATCCATTTTAATGTAAAACACCACTACTGGTCACATACACCAAATACAGCAGCTATCTTATTTTATACCACTTAAAACACACAACAAACTCTTTGAATTTGAATAAATCAATTTCTCAAAATCTCGTGTAGTTTTGCACACAAAACCCCTTAAGAAACCCACTTGTACAAGATGTTCACAATTGTAAGTTACCAAAACAGTAAAAGCAGCCCAATAAATATCAATTAAAACAACAAATAATTTTTTTGGGCATCCCCATGTAAAACAAGAAGTGTTATCTTTGTAAAACCTTCATTTTCACACAAAAGTGGAACCAAAACTTCACTTTCTTTACAAACACAATTAAAACCCATTTTTTGCAACAATTACCAAAGGGGATAAACATTATAAACAGTATTTTATGCCTTATTACAGATCAATAAAAACAAATAAATATTTATAGGGAATCCCCAAATAAACAAACAAAACACTTCTTTGGAAAACCCCCAATTTCACACCAAATTTGCATTTTAAATTCAATTGCAATAGAAACATCATTAGAACAAATTTTTTTCAGCAATAATAAAATTATATAAATCTAAAAAAATGATAAATACAGAATGATAATACACAAAGATTGCATCAACATTGTAATCACCTACCAAATAAAATGAAACCATTGAATCCTTTGTGCGAAAACACAAACGCACCACCGCTACACCTCAAGAAGGGTAGATCAAATATAAAAATAGAAAATTGGACCAAGAAAACCCAAGGTTAATCCTTAGGTTCGAACTCCTACCCACTGGTCATTTTTCAATTCAATAAAAAGGGATGAAACCCTAAAAAAAATAGAATGAAACCCTAATCAATTTGAAAGGGGAAGAGAAATAAACAAACTTACTTTAGAAATCTAGAATGAATCTCCACAAAACACAAGTATCTGAAATTGAAAACGGCCACAAATCAGGGGATGTTCTCACAAGAATTATTAGGTCATTTAGGAATTGGAATGGAGGGAAAAGAGTATGAATAGAGAGAGTTATGTTTGAATGAACATACCTCATCAAATCTGCCCGATTTTAGAAACCCTAAGATGTTCGTCCCTAAATCGAGATCCTAAGAGCTCCAAAGAGGGGGGTAAAGAGATTGGGGGATCTTCCGGGTTTAAGGGACGCATATGAGGTTTGGAATCACAGAAAAATACTTAAAATTGAATAAGTTATTAAATAAATAAAATTACTTTTTAAAACTGGATATGGGCTTCCGGGCAGGCCCAATACCTTAAATAAAAACCCAACTAAACCATGGTTATGGATTTCCAAAGGCTCCATATTTTAATTTTAGTGTTAATATATCAGGGGAGGACATTTAAGAGTTGGAATGTGTGAAAAATATTAAAAAATGAATATGTTATAAAAGAATCAAAATTTATTTTTTAATCTGGAATTGGGCTCACGGTTTGGCCCAATTCACGAAAACTCACCTATTCTCCATAAAACCATTGGAAACCTCTAAAAGAAAGAATTAATGGAAAATTTAAATGAAAATAAATTTAAAATAAGCTATGTATGTGACATACATGAACTATCATTATAATTTTCTAAATGAGGGAATGTATAATGTAGGAAAATCTGAAACATTTTGTCACGGCCTCGACCAAGAAGTCTAAAAATGATTTAGTTCTAAAAAACATATATCAAATTAAGAAAGGCCTTGGAAAATTCTATGTCTAATTGTATCATCAGACATATCGATGCACCGAGGAGATATAGTGGGCTCCACCCATCACTTACTATGTCAAATACATTTCTCATTTGAAGAGGATGAAATATGACATAAACATTCGTATTAAAAATAGCATATAAAATTTCATTAATTTTCCCATAAACCATGAATGGTATAAAAATTACACATCCACAGTCTAACATATCAAAAAAACTTAAATACAATATAAAATATTTCCATCATAATAAATCAACATCAAACTAGTGTAAAATTTATCAATGGATGTTGACATAGATGAACTCAAAACTATTAGAGCGAGATATCTCTTTCTATTTTGAAACAATTTAAGAGGCACATAATTATAAAAGAAAACATTTATTTTTAAAATATTCTTATAATATTTTAACGGATTATTTGACTATGTTATAATGTTGGAAAATAGTTGCACCCATCGTATAAGTTAAAAAACATTCTTACATTAATTCTGATGAAAATGTCATAAAGTACATTGTTTGGAAAATGAAGGAAAGATTACATTAAAAAAATATAAAGTCATATATGGGTATAAATGACTTTAACCCATAGTCTATTAAATATTAAAAATGTTTTGAAATTCATTTTTAAGAAAACATTTATGTGGATGATAAAGAGGTCCCAGAAGATACTTATGTAAAAACAACCTCAGATAATAAATTGATTGTGAAATTAACCCTTACAGTATACTTTTACTTGGTCTAGGGAATGTTAACTACTTTTTAATAGTTAAATAATTGTTATTAAATTATACAATAATCATATACAATTTTTTTGTCATATATGATCTTCTAATATTTCTTTGATAATAATATTTTAGTATTATCATTGTTTCTGGTGTTAACTAATTCATTATGTTTAATTACACAAGCCATGTTTTTTATGGACATTATTTATATGATTCATATATATAATGATAACTAGTTTTTAAAAATTTAATTTTAATCATCAATTGAAAATTATTGTTGAATGGTTACAATGGGGAAATGAATCTCATCGCGTTCGTGGAGATGGTAATCCGTACTTACACACGAGCGACAATATCATTCTTTTGATATTAATACCATATGTAAATATATGTTATATCATATATAAAGAATCATTAATATGTTATATTCATTATTTAAATCAATTATACATCATTATTATACGCATACAAAAAACAATGTATTGAATAACAACTACACCACGACGTGGAGACGGTAAGCCATATATGCCCACGTATGATGACTTGGTCATTCATAAGATGGATAGAATAATGAATATGGTTATACCATTATTATAATAACATCAAAGTATATATAAGATAATGGAGTTATTATTTTATAATAGAAACAACAAATAAACAAGAAGTGGAAGAAGAAAATAACTTGAAAGAGGTGATTAAATATTTACCTCTTCTTCGGGTTCTTCCTTTTGATTTGATAAAAATGGCTCCTTAGGTAGCCTTTCTGAAAACATTAAGGCCTATAGGGTGAGTTTAGGAGAGTTTAGTGGATATTTTGATATGGTTTAGTTGGGAAAAATGGCTTTGGAGGTGTGAAATTAAGTGAAGGGAAAGTTCTCTTTTATAAGAGAGGTGAGGGGCGCCTTAGGAAAATTTTGAAATATTATTTTATAATAAAATAATATTTGATTTATAATTGATAAAAATGATTTATTTTGATTATATGGTGGGTATGGGTAGAAAACCTCTCAACCGACCAGTTTTTGACAGGTTTGGGTTACAATATTAACCTTATCATTTAGATTTAACTCTTAGTTATATAGTTTAACTTATACCATGTATTCTTGTATTATTATTTTAATTTGTTAATAAGCATAAAATAAAATTCCAAGAGAACCTAAAGTGGTTAATTAATGATATAAATAAAATTATATAAGTCCTTTTGATGAACCATTGTTTTGTAGGAATATTATATCAATTAATAATATAATATTTTCTTCAAAAACTCTTTAATGGAAATTTTTTCATTATTTAGTATTTTATTATTGTTAATATCATAACAATATGATTACATCGACCAAATTCATTTAATCAACCCTAACTTGTCATATTAACAAAGAAAATTAGTGGAATTTATCAAAAGTATCAAATTATATCATTTATGTTATTTATAATATCAATTATTTTAATCATTAATTAATAAGGTAATTACTACATCATCATTGTGTCATAAATACATTTAATTATTTAATGTAAAAAAATTATAAATAAAATACCATTATTTAGGTAATCATTATTGATTTCTAATGAATAATTTTAGTCGAGTTTAGCTTATGTATAACTGTATATTAATAATGTTTTTGTTATGAGAATTTGAATTTAACAGTTTTAACTCTTCTTTAAAAAAATAACAAAATTTCCTAATATAAACTAAGGGGACACAAAGGATCATATTTTATTCCTAAGGTTGTTTTTGGTTGAAATACACTAATCTTATAGAATTAAGACATGTGTTAGGGTAATGATAATATCATTTTTACCTTTAATTACCCTATTTACTTTTAACCGTGGTAAATAAATGTCAAAAATTTCTATTTAAGAAAAATTATTTTCATCTTTTTGAACTACATTTTACTTACTGATATCAACTGTTTCCCTTATATTTTTGATATTCAAGTCACAGAAGTGGTAAAATTATGTTTTATGAAAATTTTCAAATGCTCATAGAAGGTGGGTAGAATACGGTAAAAAGTTCAATAAAAATTTATACATCTAATTTTATTTTAAAAATGAATCCAATGAATTACATTGAAGTAATATTTCTATTATGTAACTATTTTGACTTAAAATTAATTTAAATAAAATAAATAATTATATAAATAAATATTGGGTTTTAAATAATAATGCATTGGTTTTCACTATTAATAAAAAATTGAATATTTTCTAATAAATACCAAAAATTCACCCTAAGATATTTTCAATATTTTGAATTCATAAATGAATTCAATTTAAAAAAAATTGTATAAAATTTCAAAAGGTGTTTATTACATGTCATAACGTCTAGTTTTATTGGTCGTGGTGTGTTAAAACTCCATATTACGTACAACACAAGCTACATCATTATTCAATGAGAAACATACCATGAATGCATGATGTGTTGCATGTAATGTATAATTCCTTATGATTAAAGGTAAGCGTCATTTTGAATAGATAGATCCAAAAAATTTATAACGTCATTAGACATCTCTCTATGCATAAAGGTAACCTGGAAAATATTTTTCAAATATTGATATATCGATGAATATTTAATGGTCATTCCATGATTAACTATGGGTCATTCTAAGATCCTATAAGGTTTATTAGATGATCCCATAAGGGTCTTTATTGATACTAGTATGAAAATTTCATCATAGTTGTAAATTTACCATGTGTATAAAAGATTTATTATCTCACATGAAAATGACATAATGGAGAATAGATAAAAAATTAGAAAATTTTGTATTACATAGTTGTCTTTACCAGAAAAATAAGTTTCATTAAATGAAACATAAGAGTTATTTAAGAGGGATATAGATTAATAAAAAATTATCTTCTTTCAAGAAATTTATTAATTTTTAATTTAACTGAACAATGAAATTAAGGGTATTTTTTCGGAAAATAATTTTTCAAATTATTTACCAGTTTCTAATTAAATATGATTTTTCTAAAGATGATACATATAGAGCAAACATCCTAAAATTAAATCACGATTCAAGATTATTTATAATTATGGTCCCCTCCTTTAAAATTATGTTGGGCTTTGAACATTCAATACCAGAGAAAAATGGAGTGTTCTCACCCCATGACAAGTTGATATGAGATAATGGGTCTATTTTTTCAATAGATATAAAATGGTTCCATTTTTATGATGTTTTTTCATATATTAATGGTTGAAGTTTTGTAACATCACATCTTCTGGACCTTGTGAAATTTTAAGGAGAATTTTAAGTTTACTATTTGGGGGATGTCCCTTTCATTAGACCAATCATTTGAATGTCATCACAAGATTTTTAAAACACCAATGACTTATTTTTATACTGGGATTAAGGATAGAGAGGTGTCTTGGAGTTTCAGATGACTTTAAATAGTGTCATGCTCTGAAAAATCAATATAAGTCCGAGCATTCAATGGTGACTGATTTGTCTGAAACCATGTGGGCCACAAGAAGAAAATGTGTGTCGTGTTCATAGAGTCTAAAGCATCACAGGGTTTGTTATAAAAATGGACACCAATATTCAGGATCATGTAGTTTCCAAAGGTTTCTCGATAGATAGGAATCACATGGTTTCCCAAAATGTACATATGAACCATGAATGCCTCCTTCATGGATAGTGGCTTAGGGATTGATTCTGATGGGTTTCACCAAATGTGTTTTCAAACTATGTGCCACATTTTGAAGGAAAATTTTTCCAAATTTCCCCTATAGAATTTTAATTCGTTATTGTGTAATTTTAAACTCCCTCTCTATACAATTTATCCCACCGAATGTTCCCTCCCCTTCTTATCCTTCCATTGAGCAATCTCCACTCTTTGACATCCATTTTCTTTATTGTTGTATGTATAGGATAGATAATTTTTTTTTTCATTATTTCTTTTTTCTTTGTTTATTACAGCATAATCAGATCTATCGTCATGTGATCTAATTCACCATATTTTTTTATTTTATTTTTCATTTCCACAATTTCTATCAAACTTGTTCAAATAAAAGATCTATTATGAATTACTGGACTATCTGAATCACGATGTAGGTTCTCTATAGCTTCTCCCACAAGATTCATTAAATTATTAAATGCATAGTTACATGTACATTAATTATTCGTCATTTTCCTTTTTTTATTTTAAAACTAATTTTATAAAACCAAATTCCTTGAATGAAATGAATTGTACGTTTGACATGAATCATTGGGGTTTTTGTTCTTTAGTAAAGACCACCATTTAGAGTTTGTTCCTTATAAGCCTCGTTAATTAATCAATTTTTTCCAACAACACCACATATTGATGAATGGTTTATTATTAAATGTAATCATATTTGATAAATGGAATTAACAAGGATGTTTAAGGATGTGTTACCGTACTATATTATCTCCTAGAGACCGAATCATTTCCTAAGGGGTGAGTGCCTTCTTTTATAGAATTAGCCTATTGTTTTATGTGGTATTATTGATTGTATATACTATTTTATGGAAAGGTCACGTCTCCCACAAATATATATTGATGGAATGAATCAAATAATAAATAAAATGTACTATATTGAATTTGTAACTGGGTGTGACCCATATGAATCATATATGACTTGTTTTGAGGCATACTTCAAAACATATGTCACAGCCCCTTCATTGAGGGTTTCTTTATGTCTTCAAAATTATATGGATCATTAGGTATGAAATTCAAAGCCCCATTTATTAAGAGGTTTTGTATGAACCTCCTTAATGTATTTATTTTACTCAGCATGGAATCTTATTTTCTATATGATAATGTGAATGGTAAACTATATTGATTTGGATCCTTGGGAATTAATACCCATATTTATCATCATGAGACTCTTATTAATATTATTCAGAGTACTATTATTAATAGAAGAATGATTTATGCCTTGGATCATAGCTAATAATATGTATTTATATATACCTTTTTAAAAACATTTCTATTGTAACTACGAATATATTTAAATACGTATCCCATTCTATATATAATTTTTCTTGGATAAATTACAGAATATGAAGAATCCATTACTGTTGAGAGATTATCATTTTGTAACCCATGGATGACTAGTCTAAATTCATTAATTTATTGTTTATTTATTATACTTGCACACTATTTTATTTTATACTCTTGAGATAGATTATTCATTAGATTCGATGGTGGTAGCCTACTGGGTATAACTCAGAACCTTATTGGTCCTTTATTGCTATAGGGTACCAGAGAAAATATCATGTTCATAAGTCCATGGATCTTTGCTTGTGATGACCACTATACATGGGAGCGTTGGAGAACTTGACTGAGCTAGTACTCAAGATACTCTTAGAGATCACCCTTGGGGATTTTTATTATTTTTCCTTATTTTTGTACTATACAATATTTTACTGCAATTTTTTTATTTATTATTATATTTATTTATCATTGTTCATATGAGGATACATAGTTTTTTTCAGGATGTTTTCCTTTTTTCAATCTTGAATCTTCCACTATTACAAAATATTTGTATACAGGTTCCACTGATTGTCGATTAATTTATTTTTTTCTTATAACATAGTTATAATCTAATACTGAGTGTGTAGTCTACCCCCATACAATTATTAGACCCTTGATTCTAGTGATTAGCCTTTGGAATATAGGGATGCACATTTAAGTCCATGTGGTGACTAGTGCTACTACTAGTTCATTAGCTAGCGGGGTCAGGATGATACAATGTGGTATCAGAGGTTTTTTTTACTTTTTTAATTATATTTTGTTATAGTAGACCAGATAATATAAATTTGTTGGTCCTTGTAAAATATCTGTCTAAGAGTGATCATCCTGGGGAAAAGACCAAGTGGACTGGGATGGGATTTTTGTTTGTGTGGTTCATTGTTATTGTGTATTTTGATTTCTCCTCTATTGAATGTTGAACTTTTAAAGCTCATTGATTTATGATATTATTATAATATTTAATATTTTCATAGTATGTTATGGAAGTAGTTGTACACACATTATTATAGGCACATAGAAATTCACATTCTATTGATATTTTATTCCATGTCGATTACATTACATGGATATTTGAGAATTTTTTATGTGCCTTGACTATTTGTTATCAATTTTTATATAATTTTTTTTATTTTAGTAATATTATTCGTTTTATAAATTATTATGTATTTCTTTATCATACATGTTATTATAACATGATGTGTAATTCATTGAGAATTTTTCTGGTATGAAATGCTTATATTATTCTATTTGTATTATTAGTATGTTTATCTGTGTACAATGATTGAATGTTTCACAACATAAGTAGGGGATTTACATGTTTATTTTCATTATTTTAGGATTATTTATCATGATTATTTATATTTACTTCATATAATAGTCTACCTTATTTTAATTTCAAAAAATAGTTTGTTAAATAAAATTCCTACATCAATCTATGAATTGTTTTATGAAAATATTGATGGTGTAATTCTATTGAATCAACCGATTTGGGAATTATTCATCCATATACCACTTATCTCATGGAAAAAAATTTATTTTTAGTGAGTACGTGGGATCCAATGTGCAATTTATAAAGTTTATGTGTGCTTTATATATTTGTAAATGGAAACCAATATAATCAAAAAATTGTATATGAGTTTGATATCCTATGAGACTATTGTATAAATATAAGGGCTATTAAAAAAAATCAAATGAATTGGTTTCCCTTATTAATATTTGTGCCAATATTAGTTGGGAATGATGTCCCATATTATTAAATATCAAAATGCACAACTAAGCCTAAATAGGTATATTTGGGAATTTTTCTTATAAGATAACCCACTAAGTGTGTTTTAATGTATTTATAATTAAATCATGTATTGTGGTGTGTGGCCCCAAGTTAGATAAAATGGGACCCTTGTAGGTCTCCTATATTTTCGTATTTTTATTACATCACCCCATGGTGGTATGATTTGGATATATATTGATGGACATATATAATGTCCACAAAAGCTTATATAGAATTAGATATAAACATTTGGTGGAATCCTAACTGAACAATCCATTCTTAGATTTACAAAAAACATATTATCTGCTAGATCATTAATTACATGAGGCATTATTTGATTAAAATTCCAATTTTAACCTAAAGGGCATATTCATATATATATTAAAATTTACTATTTCATTAAATATATACAATGTTGATTATTTTATGAATATATAAATGATGATTAAAATGTAATTTATGTGATAAATAATTTAATTATAATCGGATTTTAGTAAAATATCAATGTCTTAAAGGAATTTTAATATAACATTACAATTTTTCCTTTGGGAGATATTTAAATAAAAAAAGAAGCTATTTTATCTTATGAAGGATGTTTCACACTCATTAAAAGAACATTTTTGAAACATTTAATGAAGTAAATGAGAATTGGTGTAATGGATCAAATGAAAACTATAAGGGTGTTCATAGTTGAAAACCATTTTTATGGGTAGTATAAATGGCCGATTTACCTTGATATTGAATTAGAACATGAGTATTTCCCATAAAATTTTATCCTTTCAGTGGATTCAAAATGAAAGGTTATAGAGCCTAGTGACCACGTAGAAATGACCAATAAATAGGTTAAATACATTATTTTTTTTCTAAGGGGGTATCATGATGTTGGTGGGGCCATCAAAATTTTTAAAAAACTATTCTTAATTGTTGTGATGAATTTTAAACAAATAGTGATGTTCAAGTTATATTTTATTGTGTACGGTTTATAGCTTCTAAAATGAAAACTGGGTAAGACTATTGGTTTGATATTTTTTACCGTTGTTAGATTAAGGAATATCATGTAATTCTTTGTTTAAGTGGATTAGGCATTCCTATGGAATGTTTGACCACTTTGTAGGTTGTGTGTCCATTATTTATTTCTGATGGATGACTTGGGTGGTCATCAGCGTGGTTTGTCATCGTATGGGATAATATTAATTTGATACTAATACTTTTATATGCCATCAGATTATAAGATTCATTGGGATGATTATAATATGAATAGTATTCATGGTGCCTTGTTATAATGGTGAAACCTTGGTATAGTATGCTTTGATACAAGAAGTTCCCATCAAATTATTAAAATGGTACAATGAACTATAGAGTTTCGTTGTAATACATTGATCATTGAGCTATCATTCCTAAATTATGTTCATATCTGAGGTAGAGTGACCCAATTGTTAAATGAAATATTATTTTTCTTAATTCATAGGATTACATTTGAAGGATGATCAGGTGTTTTGACATAATGAACATGTGGTTTGACTTTTACACTGAATTTTATTGTTCACATGGACATAACATGGAAGGAGTATCATGTTTTCATCGAGAGTAAATAATGTATAACATGCTTCTGAGTGGCTGTCATATACCTTCTTTTGATGACTATGACACTTCTAATGTGGGGAGAATCTTGTCAAACTGGTTTATCAATCCTTCCATGTTGAGGGAGCACAATCGTGGAGTGAAATTTTGGAAATGGTTAAATTTGGTTTTAAATTTCGTGAGATAGAGTGTTTTTAAATGTGTTGGTGCTTTCAAGGAATAAAAATGATTAAATGGTAGAGTATGTATGAATCCTTGGAAAAACCCATTTCAGTAGGATGGACTTTGGTGTTTATACTTGGGTAATCACAAAATATTTTAGATGGTAAAGTAGTATTGGTATGTTAATGAAGATTTGTTGGTAGGTTTCATTGTGATATTTTAAAAATATTTCAACTACTTGGGATTTGAATCCTCATCTTTTCAGTACTTGGGTATGTTTTTTAGGCACCTTTCCAAGAACATCGTATATGATATGGTTCATGTGTCTCTGTTCTACCATGGAATTCCTTAATCCCCATCAGGGTATTTTTATTTTAGAGATGATTTGGTCCCCTATCTTAATATCTTCCATGACACGCTGATAAAGATTCATTTATACACAAATCTAAAAAAAGAAGAGGATAAATTCCAATGGGCATGATTAATAGTCCATGTGAATATTAAACTTCTAAAAAGTGGTATGTTTAAGAGCCACAGTTAGTCTTGAGTGATTCCTGGGATCTCCTGTAAGAACTCCTTACATGGACTCGTAGACACTAGACGACTCTTTGATTTGATTGTCTTTGGGATCATCCAGTATTCTTGATACATGAAAATCCAACAACATAAGGATTTCATAATGTCAAGGCCAATGTATGGAATAAATTAGATAGGCTCCTTGAATTCTACTTGTTGATTCCAAGGAAATCACATAATTTATTCGTGTTCAGATGGGATGTTTGAAAGTGTAATGATTTAGGTTGCTAAAATAGGTTTAGTAATGGAGTTCATTCTGATGCATGAAAACGTAAATCATATTTGGGATTGGGATGTCATGTGATGTTTGGAACATGTTTTAGTGGATGTGGTCAATGTAAATGTGAGATACCTTAGAAGAAGTTGTTATGATTAATGTTGTCACATCCCAAAATCCTATGTCGATTTTTTTAATAATTAGTCAATATTGGCTTCACTTGATTCATCATGATGTATTTAATCCACTCAGGGAGGAACTACATGTGGCACTTCATTAGGATGAGGCAAGAGCAGTGCAATTTAGAAGTGTTTTTTCATGAAAATATAGATTAAACTACTTAAATTTTGTTGATTTTCGTTCACCCATAAATTTATGTCAAATATAATTCTAAGAGAATTATTAAAACAATAGGAGATTATTGGAGTATACAATTCTTATAGGCAAGAGGACCTGACTCGGAACTGGACGTTAAATACTATCACATATGACGGGGAGAGTTTTAGGATGATTGTTGAATGGGATGATAACATGAGCATTTATCAAGTTATATGGGCTCAATTAACTTTAGTTTTAATGATCTAGTTTAGAAAAATAGTGCTAGATTTAATTATATTAGAATATGTACCATATATCAAAAGTGATTCTTTGATGTGTATTGGGAATTTGGAAAAGTACCATGATAGTTTGTATGAAACATAGTGTCCTGAGTAGGTCAGATGAAACTTTTTTGTACATAAAAGGCATATCAGGTATGCTATGTTCTATGGTGGGGAGGGTGTCACATCTAGTGTTTTCGAGTTGTGAAATTTGGTATGGAATTTATATTTTACCATTTAAGTGATGGTTTATTCATTAAATTGATATTTGAAATGTAATTATAACATTTATCAAACTCATATTTGTTTTTTTTATTTGGTTTAAGGATTATTTTGTGTGGTATAGGTTTGGATGATTTTTATGAGCATTGGGATCCAAATACTAAAAATCAGGATGAGTTCTTAAGGACGTACATTTTGTTAGAAACAGTGTGACCCACAAGAGGAAACAATGGGGAATATTCAATGGGGATGCGGGTGTCACACAATTTTAACGTTCTATGCACACCAGGATGCATGGCCTTATAATTTCTATATGTTCTTTCATCGAGGGAAATGGATTTTTTTGCACAATGATTCCTAAATTGTGTCTATGAAAATTGTCATCCTCTTTCATAGATAGTGGATCAAGCACATATTGCACATTTTTTTGGACAACCATGTGGCCAAAACATGTTCCTCAATTAATGGGGTAAATTTCTCCATTTAATCACCATTATTTTAATTATTTCCTTGCTATCATGTCCTATTTTATAACTCTTTCATTTTTTGTATTAACTATTATGGATAGTTCACAAGTCCCTCAATTTTATTAAGATGGAATGAACCAATAATAAAACAAATAGCCTATATTGAAATGGTAAGTGGGTGTGGCCCACTTTTAATGTGCATTGATTGTGTTGGGGAATGGTTACGAACATAGCCACTCTTTTATTTAAAAATGGATTATACTAATGGCATGGGTGAATTCATGGATGTTAACAAATGTTAAATTAATAATAGTGGAAATGATCCCACACTCCATTAGAAATGCTGATTTCATCTTTATGGAACATCAAGATAAGGGATCATAGGAAATTTTGATTACTTTATATATCTTAATGACTAATTGAACATTGAGTAAGGTCATGGCTATGACATGTCACACCCACTTGGTCTAAGCTGTTGTACGGGCTTCGACATCACTTGGGTTACTAGGAAAGATGTTCCACGCCCACTTGATTTGGAGGTTGGGTATGAACCTCTTCATTTTATTTATGACACTCGATATGTTAACTGATGTTTATTTTGATACCTATTCATGATGACCTTTTTTATCACTAAGAGACTCTAAATATTATTATGGGTATTATTACACATGGATTCTAGAATAATGCCTCAGTTCTTGGATAATAACCTATATTAATATATATGTATATAAACATTCCTAATGTTATATTTCATATATATAAATGCATATCTCCTTATATATATATATATATATATATATATATATATATGCTCACATAAAATCCATCATAGGCCAAAAAATGCAATGTTGGATGGGTATCCATCTATTACCCAAGCTCAAAAAGCATAATTTTATTCACTTACTGTTTGTTTATTATTCTAGAACACTGATGTATTTTATATTCACAAATTGGATTATGCTTTATAAACTATTTAGAAATTCTTAATGGGTATATATCACTCTATTCTAGGGTATCCATTACACTAGCGTACCTGATTAGATCTCGTGTTCAAGGGTCCATGTATTATTTATTATAATGTGCATTTTACATGCATCTTTATGATACTAGGATTGAGCTAGTACTCATGATGCTCATATGGGTCACCCTAGAAAAATTTTACTTTTTTTCCCTTATTCATGTACAATATCATATTGTACTCCCTACTGTTTGATTAGTATTTTAATATGTAGCATCATCCAGACTGGATTGAATTGTGGTATACATTGTGTTGGTCATTTTATCTGTAATTATATGTATCTTTCCCTTATATTCCATTTATGTATAATATTTCCACTAATGGTTGATTTATTTACTAAATATTATACCAATGTATTACTTAGATCATGATATTTATTTATCTCCAATGTATCATCATTAAACCCTTGGATCTAGTCAGTAGCATTGGGTTCTTGGGAAAGAAAACATGATTCTATGTGGAGACCATTCAAGCTATGGAATTATCGTTTGTCAGTTTGGGATGTTACAATATATCCTCATAGTTGTTTTTTTGTCTAATTAATTTTTCTATTCGGAAGGAGACAAGATTGGTGTTAGTTCTTTTTAATTACCCATTTCTGGTTGTGATCATCCTATTCATGTAGAAAAAAATGTGGCCAGAGATAGGATTGTTGATCATGCTCTTTGTTGATACTGTTGACCATTATTTCACCTCGATTGATTAGTGTAATTTTTCTACAAATTGATTTTTGAGATTAATGTATTTAACATTGGCTGAATATAAAATGGAAGTTTCATTATATGAACCATTATTGGAACATGGAGATTCACATTTTATGTATATTCCATTCAATATATATATCCTTTCTATGATATTTGAAATTTGTTGATGTTCCCTGTGTTTTTATTACCATTCTTCTTATATACGATGTTAGGTATTTTCATAATATCCTTTTTTATACCTTCTTAGTAATTTCCATAGAAAACATATTTATATAACATGATGTGGGATTCAATAAGCACGTTTTCCAGTATATCATCATATATTATTTTAGTGTTATTAATAGAATGTTTACGTTTGTACCATGATTGGGTGTTTCTCTACATAAGTAGTGTATTTAAATGTTTATTATCATGGTTCTATGATTTTTTAGTGATATTAATTATATGTTATTATTATTATAGTCTACCAAATTAAAATGAGAATAAATGGTTGGTTAAATAGAATGTCAACATCAATATAACCGGTGTTTTCCTACCTAGCATTATATATGAATTATAATTAATCAATAAATTTGGATATGTTTGATTCATAGACCATTGGGCTCATGGGATGAAACTTATTGGTTCTGAGAACATGGTATCCAATTTGGATTTAATAAACTGTATAGGAACATTTTTAATTTGGGAATTGAATCACAAACAACCTAACCATTGTTTATGAGTTTTATAATCCTTGAAACACTTGTATAAATATATAGGCTATTAAAGTTTTACTTTAAATAAATTGCTTTCCCTTATTATGACATGTAATTTATTATATAGGTATGATGAACCATATGACTAAATATATCAATGAACAAATAAACTTTAGTAGGTCATTTGAGTAATTTCTCTTATGAGGTAACCCACAAAGGATGATTTGAAGCATCAATAATTAAATAAAACTATATTGTTTTCTAGACCCATGTGGGATATAATGGGACCCTTTTAGGTTAACTTTATTATGGTATTATTTTGTACTTCACCCCATATGGGTATGTTTATGTTATTCAATGATTTAAATTTAATGATTCTATAATCTATTATATAGTTTTACATTAAAATGTATGGTGGTATATAATTTGTCCATCCCCCTCTAAAATATTAAAAAAACTTGTGAATGTCTTTATATGTATTTACATGAGGTGCTAGTTGATTATAAATATAATTTCAACCTAAAGTGTGTATTCCTCTATAGATAAAATTTGAATTATTCTTTAAATAATCCCAATTATGAGTATTTTTTGAATAATTAAATGATTATTAAAATAGAATTTATGTGAAAAAATTCAAAAATATGAAATTATTTCAGTTAAAAATCAAAGTTTAAAATTAATTTTAATATATCCTTCATATGTTTCCTTATGGAATTAGTTAAATAAAGCACCATGGAATATTAAATTAGGACTGGCGCTGGAACTCTTTAAAATATGGTCCATGAAATGATTAAATAACTAAATGACAGTTAGTATAAAGGCTTAAACAAAACTTGAATTGGTGTTATTATCACAAAACCTCAAATAAGGGAAGTCTAAATGATTTTCTCTGCTTGATTTGGAATATGAACATGACTATTTCAAATAAAAAACTTTTCAGATCGCTTGAACCTAAATGATATGAAGAAGGGGCTAGTGATGTCTTTATCCTGATCTATTTATACTGTCGATGATTTTATCTTTTATAAGTGGATAAACTAAGGTAGGAAGCTCACATACAACATTAAAACCTGGATTAATGGTTTTTATAATTTTGAGACAAAAGTGTGGTTTAGTTTCTATTTTCCCTATGTAGGACACTTTGCATCTAAAACGGTACCAAGGGTTGATGGGTGGTTGGCCTATCTTTTGACCCCTATTATGAGAATAATTTTCATGTAATGATATGTTTAAAGGATTAGGTATTCCTAGGGATAGGTCCATCACATAGTAGGCCATATTTCCCTTTCTCATTTCTAATAGATGACTTTTATGGTTGTCAACATGGTTTTTAGTCAAGAAAAATAAAATAATTTTGGGCTACTTCTATCTACACGCCATCAGATACTTGAATACCATGGGATGATGATCCTATGAATAGTATAATGGATGTTTTGATATTTTAGTCAAACCTCAGGTTAGCATTAATTGATACACATTGAGCCCTTTGAGTTATTAAAATAGTTTAGAAAACCATTGATTTTAGTGGTAACCATTTGAGTCTTGAATTGTAATACATCATTCACCAATCACATCCCTAGTATAATGTCATGGCTTGTAAATTAAGTATGAATTTTCCCAATTAAATAGAAGATGTTCCAATGAGGATCAAGTGTTTTTACTCTCTAGTTAGGTTCATTTGTCTTTGTTTACTTGATCATATGGTGAAGGAGGTTATAACATAGAAAGAGTGCCACACGTGCATGTAAAGTAAATATATTCTACTATTATTGTGAGAATCTAGTCTATATCTCCTTTTAAAACTAGTAATCTCTTAAGGTGGTGGGTATCACAATAAAAAATATTTATAACACCCTTCAATGTAGAGGGAGTAAGACAATGGAGATTCATTTTAGAAATGGTTGAGAATTATTTTAAATGTCTAGATCTGGTGAGTTTTGAAATGTAACTTTGATCACACGGAATCACAACGATGGAAAAATTGGCTATGTTTGAAACCATTGAAAACATCATCGCACCAAGATGCAGTTTGGTGGTTATTCAGTTGTAAACACAAAATTCATCCAGTTGTAAATGTATCATGGTTAGTTTATGATGATGCATTTTAATTTGAAACTTTGTTCTCTTAAAAATAGGGAAACACATAGTGGTTCGAATATGATAATTTTCATTAGTTGGGTATGGTTGATTGGAAACCATACTAAGAAATTCAATTGGGATATGGATGATGTGTCTCTAGTCAACCTAGTAATTCCTTGTAAAAATTTAATGTATTCTTGTTTTAGTTATTTTCATTTCCCCTATCATGATATCATTCATGATAGGCAAAGAGAGTGCTGGTTATACATGGAGAGAATGAAAAAAGAGGTTAAATGTATATTGTCTTGATGAACATACCCTATGGAAGTTACAGTTATGTAAATTGTTAAGTTTAAGAGGTATAGTTAGTCAAGGGTGATGCCTGTGCTATTATGTAGTAAGTCCATGGATAGACTAGTAGACACCGGTAGGCTCCTTGACTTGACTGTTCATGGGATCAAGCAACGTATTTTATATGTGGATGTCTGACTATGTACTAATGTCTCACTTGTAAATTTTGAATGATGGAAAACCTTTTATAAAATCCCTGGACTAAATTGTATTATCATATGGTTACCTTAGTCTTTAGCCAAGCTGGTATGGTATGATTGAAAGGGAAATGATAAAATTGTGCAAGATTAGTTTAACACCAAAATTCATTCTAATGAATTACATGTTAAATAATATTAGGATTAGCATGTCATAAAAAATATGGGAATGGGATTTGGTTGATGTGATCAAATTTGAAATAAAGTTCCTCAAGAGAAGGAATCATGTTTTAGGTTGTCCTATTCTATAAGTCTATGTCGATCATTAATTTTTTGAACAGCTAGCCAGATGTTGATCAATATGATTAATTTTGATGGATAAAATGTAGACAGTGATGAACCTATTGTGGAGCATCATTAGGATGAGATGATCAATATGTTACTAGGATGGCATTGTAAATGATAATGTAGATCATATGGGATAAATGATATCGAATATGCATCAACCATCCATTTATGTTTTGGATCATGCCAAGAGAAGAGTTATTATGGTAGGGTAATTTTGGAATAAATAATTCCAATATTGGAGATACCACGAACTTGAATTGGAATTTAAATCCAAGGACCATTAGTGGGGATAAAAATAAGTTGGTTAGTGAAAAATATGATTATGTGATCGTCTATCTGGCTATAAGTGATTGAGTGGGAAACATCACATTGATTTAGTTTGTAAAACAAGTGTTGGACCGAGTTTAAATAACTTTTGTAACATATGCCTAATTTGGTTCTTAGAGGTGTGTTGGTAATTTGGAAACACAACATGTCTATTTCTACGAGTCTTCATGATACTCATATTTCATGTTTATTTTTTTCCCAATTCCATTTGAGTATGATAAAATCTATGGTGAGGAGGTTGTAACATCTTATTTTTTGGATTGGGTGAAATTTCTGTAGAATATGAATTCTACAATTTAGTTGATGGGATGATCTACAAACTGAGCTTCATAATTTCATTCTATGATTAGAAAAAATCATATTTTTTTTTACTTCGGTTTAGGCCTAAGAGGTGTCTGGATGGTTCAGATGAGTTTATAGAGTATCGGGATCTGAAAACATAAAATCAGGACTAGTTGTCATGGGTAGACGGTTTGTGTGAAGTGGTGTGACCCACTAGAGGAACTAATGTACCCTATTCAATGGTGTTGTGGATGTCAAATTTTTATTTATAACCAAGTGGAGTAGACCACTTGACAATGCATTTTTTTGTAGGTTCCTTGATATAGGGGATTGGAATAATTTGAGCATTATTACATAAATCGTGCCTATGAACCATGTGAGCATCCTTCTTGTACCGTGTCTCATGTATGGTTTGTTCATAGTTTGGATAACCATATTTCCAAATCATATGCCTCATTTAAATTTGTAAATTTTCTGTTTTTACCCGCTAGTATTTTTTTTATTTCACCCATTCTTTTCCTCTCATCCTCCCGCAGTATCCCACCATGTGTTCCCTCCTCCTCTTCTACTTCCAGGGAGAGACCTACCACATCCAGCCTCCTTTCCATTCAACATTGATTGAATTAGATAGATAATGGTATTTCAATCAATCATCCTTATTTACTTCATCATTTATATTTACAATGTGGGAATTATCTTCATGTGAGCTAATTCGGCTTATTTTTAACGAATTTTTATGTTTCGTCGATTTCACATGAGCTGATAGAAATCAAATCCTTATATTTGATAACTAAACCATCCAAACCATGAGGTAAGTTTTCTATAGAATATCAATAAAAATTAGTTTATTTAAAAAATAGACAGTGTGGTTCATGATTAATTCATCTATTCTATCCATTTTAATTTTAATACTAAATGTGTAGAACCTAATTCCCCCAATAAAATTAATTCTACATTTGAATTGTATCATTGGTGGTTGTGCACCTCAATGTAGAACACCATTTATGGAATTTTAGTGTGATTCCAAAAAAATTAATAAATTTTATTTGAATAAAACCACTATATGAGGATCACTTTTTTATAAAATATAATCTGGATAATTAAATGGATTGAATGAGAAAGTTGAAGGGTGTGTTTCTCCAATATATCATCTCATATTGACTAAAAATAATCTTATCGGTTGGATTAATCTCTTATTAAATGAACCTATTTATTTATTTGGTATGCGTTTTAGCATAGTCTATTTTATACAACTTTCATGAATGGTGTTATCTATTATGGATAGTTCACATAGATCTCAATGTTATGATGATGGAATGAAGAAAATAATGAAAATAATGGATTGTATTTAAATTGTAGGTTGGTGTGACCAACATTAAATGTTCATGAATTATGTTGGGGAATGATTTAAAAAATATCCACTATTTTATTTATGAATGGATTTTACTAATGGAATGGTTGAACTCATGGTCTATTAATAATTCATATATGAATTATAATGAATTGGATCCACTTCCACATGTGTGATGTAGGCAGACTTTTTATGGGACATCGGGGTGAGGGATCATAGGGAAAGTGGATTACCTTATATTTATTAATGAAAAAGGGACTTATAGTAGGGTGGTTGTCCATGAATCTTTACACTCCCTTGGTCAAGGCTATAGGCATGATACTTTATAACTTCAGTAGCTGGGCATGTTGTTCCTTGGCCCCTTGATTATGATGCCAGATATCACCCTCCTTATAGTACTTAATATACATGGCATCGTTTACTGCATTGTTTAAGATATTTTCTATGGGGACCTATATTGATTCTGATCATCAATATTGATGACCATTATTTATCATCATGAGACACTTATTATTATTATGAGTATTATTGTTCTTAGACGCATGTGTTACTCCTTGGTGTCTAGTTAATAATTTTTTTATATATGGCTATAATGGTTCCTACAATTATTAAGAATATATATAAATACACCTCCCTTATATATATATTATGTTTAGAGATATTCCATCTTATGATGATGTAGGTATTTTATGTCACATATCATTCTGGATCTCGAGATTGACTAGTCTACATTTATTCATTTAAAATGTATTTATTATACATGGACAATGTGAAATTTTATATTCACTGGATGGATTATGGTTTAGAAATAATTGGTGGTACCATAATAAATATATCTCACCCCATTTGTGGTCCACCATTTCATCAGGGTTCTTGAATAGATCTCATGTTAATATATTACCGGACTATCTCGTGTGTTCTGCATTTACATGGGAGCTTATGAGCACATGACGAAGCCAGCACTAATGATTGATACATAGATAGCCGTTTGGAAATTTAATTCTTTTTCCATGTTTATGTATTGTACTTTATTTCACTACCTATTTTTTTACTATTTTAGTTATTTATCCTGATCTAGACAAGAATTTTTTGTTTTATATGATATATTGGACTTTTTATTAGTCATTATAGGTATCTACAACAAATATTCCATTTATTTGTATTATTTGCACAGAAGGTTGATTTATATATTATCTCTTATACCAATATGGAAATATCATCATGAGGGTATATTATCCCCACCATAAAATCATTATACACTCTCTTCTAGTTAACTGGTTATGAAATTCTAGGAGGTCCACTTGAGGCCCTATGGTGACAGGTCCAGCTACCTGTTTTCTAGCTATTTGGATCGAGACATTAAAATGTATTTGAGATTAACTATTATTTCATTCTCCAATACATACCTCCACACCATGATAAATTGGATATTTATGAAAATGAATATAGAGAAGAAAAAATGGAAATAAGTGTAATAATAGGTAAGGTATTTATTTGGAATAAAATTAAATATAAAATTAAAATTCAAACATTTGAAGAATTCTAATGGTTATTGAGAAACAATTAATTTGAGTATTCCACACATATATATTATGGATGTAGTACAAAAATATCAATGTTTTCAAGAATAATTATACATAGGACTACAATGGAGAGAAAACATGACGAATAAGAGACTTTCAACCATGTAAGTAGATGAATATGAAAGGATGTATCACAAAACAACTCAATTGTCATCATATCTTCATGAAGACTCTGTTTTTGTTAACAAAATTTATTTTATGGATTTATATTTGTCTCCGTGAAACTTACATAATTATAATAAATATTTATATCATGAAATATGGGATAATCACTACCCATTTGTAACACACATATCGAAACTTGTGAATAGTGTGATCTTGGGTGATAATGGATCATTAGAAGGATGTCACAACTAATTTTGAGTAGTGAAACTTAAAAATATTTTATACTTGATGCGTGTGCATATCGATGTCTTTAAAAAAAATAAGTCCAACAGTTTTATATTTTATTTTTGTTGTTGGAAAATAAATATAACATTATGTTTATTCATAAATTTTATCACTCTCGGATAATTTGAAGACGCATCTCAGTGGTTCCCATGTTGTGACAACTCTAAACCCACCTCCAATAGGTTAGGGACTGGTGAATAGCACCGAGTTGGTATATCTCAAAAAATGGGAGGCCTAAACCAATGTATATGTACACATGCACACACATAAAATCCCACAATGAAAAATAAAAGCAAAAACACCAACCATGATGCATGAAAAACACTAAATGTAAAAGTAATACAACAAGAGTGTAACTAGAATGAAAAGTGTAGTGCAACAAATCTAGGTCAGAATACAAGATAAAAAATAAAGATAATTTTAATAACCGACCTGATAATGAGGGTACAAGAAGTTGTAGTAGAATGTTGTCAGAAATGCCTCATCCCATATTATATCACATGGTACTATCCAGTCGTGGCCCTGGTCTAGCGTCACCTAGAACTCCATCAAAGGGTCAGTCATCTACAGAAGACCTGACACATATAGGAAATGCCAGTGAAGGGGTGAGTAAAACATTACTTGGTAGGACACCACAAAAAACACAAAGGAGTCAAAGGATATCACATTCATCTCTACACATGTATACACCCAGACTCATACAAATAATATCAAGATATACTCAGAAGAAGCCATAATGAAATTGAGAGAATTTCACATCTAAATGTTATTCATAAGACATCATTAACCTAGGCCCCACCCAATGAGAAAATGATTTTCCAAGGTAATGATATATTGATAGGTGGTTTTTAAGAATACAACAAACCCAATCTGTATTACCCCACACCATAGGGGATTCTCAATGAATTCCATGAACTCTATGGTGTTGCTCATAACATAAGAGTTTTTGAATAATACCATAAACCCTAATATATATACCACTATATTGGGTATTATAGGAATTTTTTCTAAGGTCACGTAAATACCCAACAAAAAAATTTGGGGTAATAGAGTAGAACTCCAGTCCCAAGGAATATTTTCATCTCTATCCGGGACTTGTCTCTCAACGGGAATTCTATGCATTTTCATAACAAACACACAAGGGATGAATCGAGGTAGAACTCTACACCAATAATAAATTTTTCTAATTACCCAAAAAATCCATTTAAAAAGGCTTTCCTTATCGCGAGGGTACCAACTTCATAAAATGATTTTCCATTAAAATTACAATTTGAATGTTATGTCTCTTTTTTGAAAAGTGGATGGTTGGGTACGGGTTAGGTCCGACCCGGTCAGACTAACCCAAACTGGCATGTATTTCTGACCTTCCAGGTTGGGTCAACCTGACATAAAGTGTAGGGCTCATCCCAAGGTAGGACCTCTTGATCATCAATGCCTTCTAGAGAGGGCTCATGTGCTCTGCCTGAGATGTCGTGACTGCAGCTTCTCCGAACCACCTATGGAATTAGCCACGAGTCACATTTGTGGTCCAGTTAGACCATGGTCTCCAGGAACATGACATGTTCTCCAGACACATAATGTAGATGTGTGAAAAATTTATTTAAGAACGTTGTCGGTGGCCATTGTCCTCCACTTTCATTAAAGCTACAGGCCTCCTCCACCACTATGGCATGTCGTTGTGCACACCGTCTCCTGCCCCACCATGTCGGTGAATCCATAACCTCCAATGCACCAACCACAGACTACTACCATAGTTCTCCTTCAACACCATTCATTCCACCTCCCACACTGATGATTACATCGATCCGCGACCCCCCCATGAACCGCCAACAACCTCTTTCCAAGGGCATCCTCTACTATAGTGACACCCCACCGAAACGTGCCACTGTCGCGGTCGAGCAACGACCCTATGCCGCTATGGCATCCTACAACATCATCTATCATTTGCTTCTACAGTCCCTCCTGCACCATGGATCAACATCACCATTTAAAACAGGATTTTTGTTTTGTATTTTTGTGTCGATAATGATTGATAAATCAAAGGAGGAGTAGTTAAGAAATTTACATGAACATAAAAGGTGTATAGATAAAGCATTGTTCATCTATTCCTTAATCTCTCCATGATAGAACATGTAACATTGGAAGGATGTTAAATTATATCCATGGATCATTTTAAACACAAATCAAACTAGATATAAATCATTTTTATCATGAATCGATTCGAAATTAAAATACTGCAACATAAATCCCAAACCCAAATCTATGTTCGATCCATGAATCAATTCATTGTCGATTGATTCACATTCATCGTAGCAGAATGAATGAAGACCGATGAGAAAAAAATCACATTCCATACCTTAGGATTAGATCGACAGATAAAGAATGTTCACATTCATCATTCATTGATTCATTGTCCCGCAGTCTCAATCCTAAATTCCTCATTTGTTTCTTCGAAACACCTATTCGCAATGTTTCCTATCGCAAGAGTTCTCAATAATTATATCAGGGTTATGATTTATATCATTGAATCCCTAACCCGGGTTTTAATAAATTTACATAAGAATCATTTCCCCCAAAAATATATTTATTAAATAAAATTAATTATTGTTTTGTCCAAATATATAAATTTTTCATCTGGCCTACTCGGGATGATGTTAACACCTACCTATGGTAAATACATTATTTTTGATGCAACTATTCCCTCATATTTTCAATCTGGGTTCCCATTTGGGAGTTATAATGAATAAAATTTATCTAATGACTGTTTTTTATTTTAAATCAATCCATTATTCAATAATGTATTTAGGGGACACCAAGACTGAGAATATTGTTCTATCATATCATGTCATATCATTATTTTATAAATAATTTATGAAAATAAATTTGTGAAAATAAAAGTCATTACATTCTCCCCACCATAGGGATTTACATCCAAGATAGCCAAAACAGGGGCTGCTCAAATAAAAATATGAGGGTGTTGAGCACACATCTAAGCCTCCCACTCCTAGGTGCTCTCATTGAGGTTTCCATTATGCAACTGAATGTGTAGTAGAAGAATCAACCTCTAATGAAGTGTTTTCTCCTGATGATAATTGATCTATACTACAAACATTGCAAATATCTCATCATCATCAATGTTAGGATCACCCTAGTCGATAATGTTTGATGGGTCATACACATACCTCCTTAGTTCTGACATGTGAAAGACATCATGCACTCAGTGAAACTGTGGGGGTAGATCTAGGTGTTACACCACCTTATAAACACTACCAAAAATCATAAATGGGTATATGAACCTTGGGGAAAACTTGATGACCAAACCAAATCACCAAAAACGCCATTGAGGTGCGACCTGAAAGAAGACATGGTCTCCATCCATGAACACCAGGGTCCACTATCTCCTATCCTCATAACACTTCTTCATGCTCTGTGTAGTCCTTGTCCACTCTTGGATGATCTACCCCATCTCGTTGATAACCCGCATAGACTTTGGATTCACATGTTCTTCTCCCCATGGTAATTTCAAAAAAATGATGATATTTAAGTTCTCCCATAAAATTCCTTGAATGATTCCATACCAATAGGGGAGTGGTAGTTGTTTTTGTACTCAAACACCATTAGTAGTAGGTGGTCATCAAAACTGTGATCAAATCGTATGATGTAGGCACATATAATGTCATCTAGGACAAGAATTTTTTTCTCTGTTTGACCCTCTGTCTCGGGGTGAAAATTGGTGCTCAACTACAAATAGGTCCCAAAAGCCTCTTGTGAACCCTTCCAAAACCAGGAAGTTTAACAAGAATCACAGTCAGAATTGATCATAGAAGGAACCATGTGATGTAAAACTATCTCCATGACATAGAATCACTACATGCTCTATATGAAACTCTACTATCAAATAGTTATGAAGTGGGATGACATGGTGAGTCAGTAAATGATCACCCAGATGGTATCGTGTCCCCTAGACATACGTGTTAAACCCATCATGATGTCCATTAATTTTCCATCACAATTCTGCTCTGAAAACTCGATTGGTTGAGTCAAGCTAGGTGGAACCTAGTTATCGACATTGTCATGAAGAAAAGTGAGGCACCAAGAAATGAACACGACCACTACCTTCTTCAACCCTTGCCAGCAGAACAGGCGTCGAAGGTGCAGGTACATCATTGCCACTCCCGGATGTACCACCACGAGGGATGTGTGAAACTCTATAAGGACCTCCTCCCACAATGCCAATGTCACAACCATGCAAACTATGAATAGAACGACATGCTCCCCACCTATTTGATAACCATCATGGGAATTCCATGAAGATAATTGTTCATGTCAGCTCTCAAAGTCAAAGTCCCCAAGCTATGCCTCCCTGACTCGCTGTAAGAGTGGAGGGGTGGATTCCATCGACTAAAGAATGAAAATTGCATAATTATCCATGAAGTATGTATGTATCATGACAAGATTATATAATTCCTCATTCAAAAACATTAAGATGATCTCATTCTGAGCATGTCCACCAACGTGTTCCCCTTCCAACCAGTATAAAAAATCTCTAAGTCATATTACTGGAGGATTATACCACCTCTTATGTCTCAAATTAAGGTCCCTCTATGAAAATATATAGTTGAGTATCTTATGGAATGATTATATGTTTAAACCCCCCCTTCATGTAATTCTACCAGATCTTCAAAGCGAAGACCACTGCATCTATTTCAAGATATTGGGTCGCGTAGTTCTGGTGATATTGCCTCAACTGGAAAAAACCAAAGGCAATCACTACATTCCACTACATAAAAACACATTCAAGTACATTAACTATTGTGTCATAGAAGACCACATACTTGAAACCATCATCCAGTATCCTCAAAATGGGAGCTCTCTATAACCTCCATCTTAGATGTTGGAAACACTGCTGGTATTTATCATTTCACTTGAAAGGATATCCCTTCCATGTCAATGTCATCAAGGGTGCTTATACATTGTAAACTTTTAACAAGACCCTCTGATAGAACCGAGCCATACCTAGAATACTATTTAACTCTATCAAACACCATGGTGGATCCCAAGTAAGCACGACCTCAATCTTAATCAGATTCACCACAACTCTAGCCTCCAAAATGTCATGTCTAATAAAGTGGACGTTCAAAATCCAGAACTAAAACATTAAGAGATTCCCATAAATATATTTCTCATGAATCATTTCTAGGACAATAAAATTTTTTATCAGGTGCTCCACCTCAGATTGCGAGTACACCAGAATGTAACCAATAAATACCATGAAGAACTAGTCAAATTTATGGCTAGAATATCCTATTCATGAGTCCTATGAACACAACTGGGGTGTTGGTTATGGAAAATATCATAAACACGTACTTGTAGTGTCTATAAAGACACTTGAAGGTTTTCTTCTGTACATCTTCATCCCATACATGAATTTGATGATAGCCTTAACCGAAGACTATCTTCGAGAACCACCTCGATCCCTTATCGTGGTTAAAGAATTCAACAAATTTCTACAGTGTGTATTTATTTTTCTCAGTCACCTAGTGCAGTTTCCTGAATTCCACAAATATCATCAAACTCCCTTCATCGGTATTGAAATAAAAAACTAGGGAAACCCATGGTGAAACACTAGGTCTCACGATTCCCTTCCTCTGTAAATCCTCTAACTATACACTGAACTCTGAAATCACTATGGGAGCCATCCGATATGAAAGTGTGGATATTAGTCCCATCCATTGGTAAATATTGATGTATAAGTCCACATCTTTATGATGAGGAAAATCCTCGAACATCCGTGAGGATGATCTCATTATACTCCTCCACCACTGTAGGAAACCGGGGACTTCCTTTGTCCACCCCACTATGGGTGATAGTAGCCAACTGGTGAGTGATTGGTTGCACCCTCCTCTATGAAATTACATCCTTCCCTGTATGAATTTTCTTTTCATCGGTTAAGGAATACCAGGTCCCATCCATGTGGACATACTGTAAACTTTTCCTATAATAGTAAATTTTACTATGGACTATGGATAACCATTCTATACCCAGAATGACATTATAAGGCCACAACGCCACTACCAAGACATCCCACCTATAACACTTACCTCTAATATTAATATCACACATCCAGAACCACAGTGTGATCATAAAATAACCTCATATTGGAGTTTCTAAATATAGGTATCGAGATAATGGCACCACTTTAATCTATGAACTCCAAAGAATGTTCATAACATGGAAGGAGTGACTAAAATGTGTGCCTATATTACCTTCAAATAGGGTTGAGAATACATAGATCATATATATAATCAACTATAGAGTGCCAATATCATAATCATCAATCTTTTGAAGATGGCCCCACCCTTGTCCACTGGGTCCTGTAGCCTGTGGTCGACCACCTGGTGGTGGTTGTAGTACTTCGATTCTTCATCCACCGCCAACTTCTCTATGTGATCCCCTTCACAATCCGCCTCAATACAGACCACAATTCTCAAAACATGGACTCTATATTGACCATCCCTCAACCATATTATGATCATCTATATGATGTGTTAGGAAATCATGAGACTAGTGTCCAAAACCACTGCAATCAAGACACAGTCTAGCCATCAGCTATCCCGCTCTGACCTGGGATCCTCTCACCACTAATCCCTCATCCTTAGACTGTTTTTGTAAGGACATGGAACATTTGGTCCCCTTAGTCTATTACATACTACTCCCTATTTAAGACTCTGCAACCTCATGCCTACTTGTAGCTCCCACGGATGGTGCCTGCTCTTACAGGAAACTCTACATGAGTAGAGCTCACTCCAAAAATCTATCCGGAGTTGAGATGCTGAGAGATAAAACAGATTCCCAGATCTCCCGATGGAGTCCCTTCTCAAATTTATGAACCCTAAAGAATGAGTCTCACACCATGTCAATGCAGTACCAAGAATGCTCAATGAATCTCATTTAGCACTTCGCTACTTTCATTCTACACTACTGTATGTACATTGCTTCATGTATACACATAGAGCGTAACGTTTTCAGAAATAACTCCTCCGTAAAGAAGAACTCAATGTTTTTACATGTGAGTTTTTCCTCATTAAGCATTTGGATCACTAATCTTCTAACCGTTCTACTGATACCTACAGAAGGATAGTGGATAAGACAACCATATGATGGGGAGATATCCTCACAAGGTGAATAAAACATGTAACTGCCTCCAAGAAACCCTTGGATATCTTTCGTTCTATATCACCCATATACCTAGGAGGTATTTGTTCCTAGAACTCATGAAATGCACTGATCCTCAGTGCATCCTCTACCGGTTGCGCTAGTAGAAACTATTTCTCAATAGGTGGTACTACAGTAGGAATACCACCTATGGGTTCCATTCCTATCATAATCTCCTTCACTGACTCTTTATCACTAGGATGATCATCATCATGATTTCTCATTAATATCATACCTGGCTATTTGCATGGAGGAATATTGAAACTGGTCACAATAAACAATTTTCGAAAGAGTATATCTAGTAGTTTGAATCAAGAAGGACATTGTAAAAACCACATATTCCTATACAATGCATGTTTCCTTCATTTCTACGAAAATAACAGTTTGGTGTACCAAGTCAGAAATTTTGTGAGCAGAGTCATGTTGTATGGATATGTCAGCTGATGCACCAACACATGATTCCATGGCCTGGACGCTGAACTCGAAACACTTATCGCTATTCCACAAACCAATCTCACTAACTCACAGTCCTAAATTGGAACTGAATCCACTTTCATACCACTATTTCACAACCTTTCCCAAAGGGGACTCTGTCGTGACAACCCCTAGTCTTCCTCTAATAGGCCATGGCTTGGTGACAAGAACTGAGTAGTCATATCTCCCTAATGGGAGGCATTAGAAATTGTAATTGTACACATGCTTGTGCCTCCAAGCCCCAAATTAAAAAATGAAGGCTAAAAACCAAAAACCATTCATTAATACGACTATACATAAATGTAATACAAATAGATATAAACTAAAATGTGAATGAAATTTCGGAAAACCAAGGATGTAATATATTCCCAAAAAATAAAGACATCTACAGAGATAAATTGACTAACGAGGGCACTGAATATGTAGAAGAAATATGTCAGAAATGTATTGGCCTTTCTGATATCACAAGGCACCATCTGGTCCTGGCCCTTGTCCTGCTCCACTTAGAACATCATCAAACTATTGGTCCCCTACATAATACATGACAAATTATGGAAAATCCTATGTAGTGGTGAAAAAAACAATACTAAGTAAGACACCCTGAAACACAAAGGAACGACACAAAGGAAATCATAGTCATGTGTACACAGGTATACACCCGTACGTATACCAAAAATATCTAGATATACTCAAAATCATCCACAAGGAAGGAGAGGGTAAGTCACAACCAAACATCAATCATCAAACTCTGCTAACCGAAGCCCCGACCTAAGATGAAATGCCGGTAAATGGAAATGACATACAGATAGGGGACTTCAAAGAATACTGTGAACCCAATTTGTATTACCCCGCACCATATAGGATTCTCTGAGAAATCCACGTTTCATTTTGTGTAGCTCATAACATTGGGGATTCCAAAAAGACCATGAAACTTATGATATGACACACTAGATAGAAGATTAACACTTATCGCTCAGTGGTCATGTTAATACCCAATGAACTACATTTGGGATATAGAGTATCACTCTAGTCCCAAGGAGGATTTAAAACTCTACATAAGACTCATCTCTTGAGGGGATTTCTAGGAAATTTCGTAATGAACACCTGAGGGAAGAACCCAGGGGGATCTCTACCCATATAATGGTCTTTTCTAAGAACCATCAAGCCATCTAAAAAGATCATCCTCATCACAAGGGTCCCAATTTCATAAATGAATCATCCATCACACTTATGGATAAACTATTATGTCTTTTTTTTGTGAAAAGGGGTTTGTGGGGTCCACGTCTGGTCTGACCTGGTCGGACCGACCTAACGAGACTCGGCTCGAGGTACCTCGACCTAGCCCGAGACTCTGCCGACCGGTCTCTGGTCTGTCGAACTGAATCAGTTCCACCGACCTGACCCAGTATATGATTCCAACCAGACGCTGGCTCATCCAGCTGGACTTGCCCAGCCCGAGGCTGACCCACTATATCAACCTGGCCCACTAGAGCAGGCCAGTCTACTCTGCATGAGATGTGGAAGGCTCTGCATCTCCTAACTAATCATAGCATCAGCCACGAGTCTCCTATGGGGTCCAGCTAGACCGCGATCTCCAGTATTCTGACGTGGTAGAGAGACATTTCTGTCGAAGCCAGCCACCAACTATGGCCGGCAGGCCCTATCTACCATCATGGTGCAACACTGTGTACACCACCACCGAAAACAACATAGATTTCAAGCCATGACACCCTATGTGACACTTACGGTCTCCTTCCATGGCCTCCACCTCAATGCGTGTTACCTACCACAGCATGACAACCATAGACTTGTGCCCTTCTTCCACCATAGCCTCCTACGATGTCATCTGTCGATCACTGTCACAGTTCCCGACCAGATGGTTGATCACTATGGCCATTGCGATCATGGATTGATTTCCATATTTTTGCAGATAAAAATAACATGAAATCAAAGGATGGTGAGGAAGAAATTCACATGACCACCCAAGGTATATAGATCAAGACTTGTACCTTTTATCTTGGATCCTTCCATGTTAAAACATGAAAATAGAGGATGTATGTGCCATTCAAACCATGGATCAATTTAAAAATGAGTCAATGTAGACATAAATCAATCTAAACATGAATCAATTCCTGATTAAAATCCCAAACCACAAATCCCCAAACCATATGTACATATGATGCGTGAATCAATCAGTTGTAAATTAATTAACATCCATCTTAGTGGAAATAATGAAGACTGAGGATAGAAACAAATAAAATCACACTCCCTGCCTCATAGTTGGATGGGCCGATGAAGAATTTTTGCATTCATTATTATTTGACTTGTGGACAAGTGATTTTGATCCTCAAATCTTCATTCGTCTCATTCTAACACCTTCTCCCAAGGTTTCCTCTTAGGTCATCTCTCAATAATGATCTCAGGGTTAAGAATTTTATCCACAAAACCCTACCACTGAGTTTAATAAAATGAAAATATATCTTTATTGAAGCAACACAAAAGTTTTATAAAAATATTCTTAATGATAGTTATATCCAAATTCTATGTTTTTCATATGCCCTTCACAAGATGATGTTTGGCCCTGGATAAGCTAAATCCTTTTTTCTGGATGCAAAAATGCCCATAGATTTTCAATCCGGGCCCAAATTTAGGAGTTAAAATTTTTAAAGATATCCACTGACCGTTATTAATTTAAAAGTTGAACATTAATCAAAAATATATTTTCAGCACACCAGGCCTTGGTATCTCAAGTCATCTTAGCACGCAGTCTCAGTATTATCCAAATTAATTAATTAAAATAAATCAGAGAAAAATTCAAGTTGTTATAGTGAATAGTGACAAATGCTTAAGGTCCTTTTCAAGTGGTATCAGAGCATGTTCCCTCTCAAATACAGAATGTTATTTTTGATTTTAAAAAGAATGTATTTCTCTGTGAAGGAAATATTGGGTTATATATATATGTTAAAAAATCCACAATTCTTCCATCATCGATGAGATTTAGACCTTTTGTTATAATTATTTTAAAATTTATAATGGTGAAATGAATCCCAATTTATTATATATTATTTTAGATGTATTTGAGGCTACAAATTATGGGTTTTTATCATGTTTTAAAGGTAATTCTATGAATTTAATTTATATAAAGATCATATAGAATGATAATTGATATTATAATTCCATAAGTTCAACTTATAAGAGAAGGAATTCCTTAGAAAAAAATTTATTTAGATATGTATTAGAATATAGGAAATGATAGAAAATATATATGAAAGTAATTCAATGGTGAAACTTGAATAATAATAGGTTTAGAGTCATGTGTATGATGATATAAAAATTCATGATGATGAAACTGTAGAAGACTCATTTTCTTGAGAAAATGAAATAATGTGAATATTCAAATGTTCTAGTGTTTCTTTGGATGCTTCAATAGTTTTCTAGATGATACTATACATTATTCCTTGAAGGTATGATGAAAATGTATCATCACATAATGAACATGATTGGAGCATGATGCCTTTAAATTATTTACATAATAATATCCTGACTTATGAAATATGGAAGTAAAGTTTATTAAAAATAATTTTAAGTATATATAAGATATTTAATTTAGTGTTTCAAATAATTAGTAGTCTTAAAAAGAAGTTATTATTGAATAAGAATATTCTAATGTAGAATAATAAATTGCAGAAAATATGGATAAATGATTATCTCTTATTTCTAGAAGCATATGAAGAGTAAAAGGAATGTTTAACACAAAACATCCAATAACGTGTTTCAATTGTGCATCCATACAATTTTTTTTAATTTTCTTAATGATTGAATAAGATCAAGATAATTAATATTATGGTATTAGACAAGGAACATCCATAAAAAAGGAAAAAAAATGAAAAGCCAATTCTTCATTTAAAAGAAAGAGTAAGAATTTTTGAAAATATAAAGAAGTAAATTTCATATTAAATTTTGAATATAGTTATAACAATGATGATGATCAGGAAGTTGAGAATTCCATTGTTAATGGGGAAAAATATTTATAAATTTCTAATGTGTATGAGGTGGAATTCACTAATGAGAAATATGGAAATGATGTAACTGTGTACAAATTAGAAATGATGTTTATGTTTAAGTGAGTAATCATGGAATTATTTTAATAGAACTGAAGATTGGAGAAGGTAAATAAAAATTTAAGTAAACATTGTTAATATTATAGAATATAATATTATGTTTATTTAAACAATTATTCATGGATGTTAATAGATATTGATTGCTTAAAAAGTTTTTTATTGAATAAAATAAATTTAATGTTCATTTGGAACAGGGAGTTAAAATGAAAAATTCATATGTTGAGACTATGAAACAAAATTTGATCAATACTATAAAATAATTGTAGAAGTATATATCCCACTTTCAAAAAAGATTTCAAGAATGCAACTCTCGAGGTGTCCTTGGGTTTTTTGTATAATATTACCTGTTTATTGAGTGGATTTGAGTTTCTGTTGGTGGAAGGAAAAAAATTCAGGTTTTGGTGACCTTTTGGGTGGCAAAATATTAGCCAACATGATTACTCCTATCAGTTCTATTTTCATATAGGGGGTTTATATCCTATGACAGAGCTATTTTTCACGGTGCTTATATGGTTTTTCAAATCAAGTGGGGAACCCCAAGAGACCATTCATGGTCTGATGTGTATCTATATTAAGGAACATGATTTTTAAAATACAACATGATCTCCCATGGGGAACTATGAAAGGGTTACTTAACCTAGATATTTTGAAACAAACAAGTGGTACTTATTATATCTACTCATGAGGCTATGTCGTATTCATTCAATGTGTCTAGAAATTAGGGTGTACATGGTTGGTACACGGTTTGAAAAACCATGTATCCATACTGGGTGACCATTCTGGGTGTTTAATTTTTAAATTTCCCCCAAAAATTCCCCACAATGATTATAATTGGGTTTCACCCTATTTCATACCCTATAAATTGGTAATCCATTGTGATCCACTAAGAAGTTTCAATTTCTTCCTCCTGATTTATATATTCTTTTTGGTGTCTTCCAAAATAATTGTGGTGAGTTCTTCATCTTTTTCCCTCTTTTTCCTTCTTTCATATAGTCTCTCATTGTATTGGATTCCCCACCCTAGACAAATTGTGTATGATTATAGTGTTTTGGTCAACTCTTTATTAGTTTTTTTATTTATAAGGGTTGTAGAAACCATTTCAACTTTTGTGGGTGAGGTCATAATTTAAGGATAGGAGTTCTGAGGTTCCTCACTTATTTGATCTAGGGGATAATGAAATATTATTATATTTTAAAATTATAATGTTATTGTGATTTCAAAATCCATATTTTATTATAGAATTAATATATGTGAAATTTCATTACTGATTTGATACCATTACAACGTGTTTTCTAGTTGGAATATGCAGGGATTCATGAGAATTACATGATTACTGTTTGGAACAGGAACATTAAAATATTGTAATATTTTATGAAACTGTTGAAGTGATTTTTGAAATGGATTTCATGGTGTGATTTGCATTATAATGTGGTTTATGTTTTTATTGTGTGAAAACTACGTTATCAATAAAATTTCATTTAATGATATGTTTCTACCTCAAGATGATATGTAATAGGGTTCTTAAATGGATTTAAAATGGTGATTTAATTTTTTTGGGTGGTATAATACTTTTGAAAATTCTATGATGGATTATTTAAAATAGTTTTTTGGGAAATGACATTTATGGGCCTTTTTTGGTTTTTAATGGGAACACCCCATCTTTGATGGGTGAATTGGAAATGTACATAAATGGCATGTACAATTTTAATAAATTTTAAAAAACATCCATGAGTTTAACTTTTATTAAATATTAATGTGATTTGTATCCCAATCTATGGTTTAGTGTTAATGTCCCAGTTGGAACATTCGTTTTAAAATAGAAGTTGCGAGAAGACCCATTGGTTTCTCCTTTATTATTTAACCCTTATGTAGGTTCTTAATTACTATGTGATGTTTATTTACACCCATTTCTTGGGAATGTGTTTTTCATATTGTGATTATATTTTGTGTATGTTGGGGGATATTTATCATTAGGTGTAAGTGGTGAGGTAAATTATGGAAATTCCTTTTGTGTTAGATTTAGATTTTGTCTAATAAATATCAGTTACTTTTTTCATAGGATACTGAGTACTAAGTGGGTGTGTGGATTTCTATTGCACTATGTATCCACACACTACTAGTGTTCTCCACTGCATAGGAACGGTCTTAGTGGGGATTGTGAAATCTATATAATATTTATAAATTCATGGGTTTTTTTTATACATTTTAGTTGAATATTTATTTCTTTAATATGAGATTCATTCACATTATTAATTATATATCTATTTTTATGGAAGGAATGACATTTTAAACAATATAAATGAAATTGTGAATTCATGCTATGGTAATTCACAATGCAACATGACACCTAAAAATGAAGAGGAATCCATGATTAAAAATGTGTAAGGAAGATAATTTTTGAAAATAGAAAAATATTTTACATGATTAATGAATTCTACATGATTTTTCATAGGAACTCAAAATGAACAATATAACAACAAGAGTTATGGTGCTGGAGTTGAGAATTCTTGTCATGAAAACATTGCATGACAAGAAAAAGATACAAAGTATGAACTTATTATAGGAAGGGTAGTGGATATAAGAAATTAAATAGAGGCCCTATAATTTTAATGACATGAAACAAGATTCCACATTTTGAATTCATCCATTCCTTCCAATTAAAATATATTCACACATATCTTTCTATGGTTCATTTACACACATCACCTGGGATGAAAATTTAATGGCAGATTGGACTAGTGTGAACCCTATGATGATTTCTTGGGTTACAAATACAGATTTATATCCAAAGAGAGTGAATCAAATCTAGTGGTATAGGTTCGATCACCAAGAGGTTACCACTAGGGTCCAACCCACATTTCATTCTTTGTAGATAGCTTTTAATATTTATTATTTTTAGAAATTAATTATAACACCAAATAATGTTAATTTTAATTCAAATATCTTTTATTAATTCCATTTCTCACTATTTCTTGTATTTTATTTCGAAAAATCTTATAACATTAATGATTAAGAGCAGCAGAAGTACATGCACGAAGCCATGAGGGGAAATTGTCCCGCCAGAGTTGGTTATTAACGAATGGGCCTGAGGACGCTAGCTAATGGGCCGCGTTGTTTCCATCCCTTTTGGTGAATGAGAAGGTACACAATGAGAAGCATTGATAGAGTGAGATAATTCTCCTGACAATGGTGCCAAAAGACTGGAGTCCTCCATCGTTATGATTGATAACGTCGATAATGGAAAGACAATTAGACTCAATGATGATGTCACCCTATTCACCTTCAATAACGAGCATCATAGCAGCAAGTTATTGTGTTCCATTCAATCAATGTATGATTTTCCTTCACCCATAAGATCAATTTATTATCTAGTATCATATTTTTTAATGAATTTTAATTTTATTCATCATTTATTCATTGAATAATTTCATTTTATAACAAACTAATACTGACATGATTGAGATAACTTATTCAAGTCCATTGAATTCAACAATTATAATTATTTTTTCAATATGACCATAATAAACATTAGATATTTTAGTCCATTGGACCACTATATTCTATATTTACATGGACGACTGATTTGGATTGATGACTTCTCATATAAAACATATAGAATGTTTTCATTGCTATTTAATATGATTATTTTGAATGAGATGTTTAATTTGTTTTATTTAATAAAACTACATGTGGAAATCAGTTCTCCTACGTTCTTCTTTTATGAATTCATTTTAATTATTATGTTTTCATAATTTAATTAGATTAATAAAATAATATCAACTGATATTGGAATGAATTGACCTTTTATTGGATGTTTTCGTCAATTCCCACCACTCTATGTGGAATAGACCCCCTACTTCTATTTTACTCTACCTTGGTAAGTAATTTCATTCAGAAAAATTATAAATTTGAGGATTGATTAGTCTGAGAGGATTTGAAAAGATACTTTTGATGAAATAGTGTGACACCCCAACAAGGTAAGTTGTTAGATAGTAAGAAAGGTTGTTTGGGAAACAACATAGTTTGACAGGTTATTCCATTATGATATTCTAGGACATCTCTCATTTGAACTGAGGGTCGAGAGCATGAAATATATTTGATTGATTAATGATCAAATGTAGAGGAGTTTCTGATCAAGAATTTTTTTTGTCATTTTCCATTATTTTCTATTATGGAACCATCCATATTTATATTTAATATGATTTTTATGATCCATTGTGCCTTCATTGTTTTTTTAACTCGTGTATGTGTGTTGGGTTTCTTTCTATGGATATGTGAGAATTAAAATATGATTGGACAAACTATTTTGAAATTAAAAGGTAGTTTTTGTATGATTTAGAGTGGATTTATAAATTGGAGTTTTTGGTTTTAAGAAAAAAAATAAAGAGAAATTTTTTATTTAATTTTTTTTCATTTAAATAAAACAAATTGGATACTTTTGAAAAATAGTAATGGTGTATGTGGATTTTAAATTTCTTAGGCAGAGGATTTTTTTTTAAATTCATGTGTTCGATTCCAAAAAAAAATATAATTGTTTTTTTTATGTATTATGAAATTTTTTATTTTCCTTCATGTTATATGTATGGTATTATTAGTTTCTAGAATTATTTTAAAACTATCATTGATAAATTTCCTTATAAATAATATATTATTGTGTTATTAGGTTGTGATAACATACTAGGGTTTTAGCTCCCACTTATATATTTCTTGATTTATGAACTCTATTAGATCTTAATATACAATTCATTACTGATGTGGACTGAGTATGGTTGTGGTGGGTAATCATAGGTTTCATGAAGATGGTTTGGGATCTTCTCGAGTTGGTTTGTCCTACTTTTGGGTTTATAGATTATTTCTTTTAATTAGATTTTTATCTTCTATGTCTAGGTTGTGTTCTTCTTCTATTGATGTTTTATTTATTTATTTGAATATGGGTTGGATAATTGTAGATGGTTATTATCTATTTGGAATGTTGATTTATCTTGGATTATATACCTATTTATTCTAATGTCGTTATATTTATTGTGGGTGAAATAATTCCCAAAGGGATTTCTATGATTCCCAAGAACTAGTTGATATCTCATGGGTATAGGGAATTACATTTGTTCCTTGGGTTAATTAGGTCATGCCTCTTGTTCATGGAAATACAATTATACTTCATTACAAAATGTTATTAGAATAATGTTATTGGCATGTCAAGTTGGTTGTAGTGGGACACAACATTATATGGAAGGTTGTCCCATTAAGCATCTCTAAGATATCTCAAATTACGCATGAGGGTAGATCCCATAATATATATTCAATTTATTTTTTATATAGATTGAGGGGAGATTTATCTAGTGCATATTGTTTCATTTCTCCATCTTTCTTATTATCAAACCTTTTTTTAATATTATATATGCCTTGTGATTACTGATTTATTCTCTAGTGATCTTGATCCGTGTGACTGTGTTGGGATTCTTTCTTTGGAAATGATTGTTTTTAGACATGTTTGGAAACCAGTTTTGAAGTTAAAGATTCATCAGTTGGTGCTTTTGTGTGGATTTGAAATATGGTGTTTGGTTAAAATTTGGATTCTACTAGAGAAAAGTATAAAAAGTAACCATTTACATTTAAATAAACAAATTGGTTGTTTTTTAGAAATGATAACTACGTGTTCGTGGCATGGAAATGGATTAAGAAACGTGATTTGATTTCCAAACATGTGTAAAATCTTTTAGAAAAGAAATGAATGTTCAGTGTATTGATTATGGAAATATTTCAATTTTCATAATGTTATATGTATGTAAATAATACAGTCTAGGTTTATTTTAAAACGATCATTGTTTAATGTCCCTATGAAACATACTATATAGATTTTGTTGGTCATGGTGACATAATAGTCTTTTTTACCTCACCCCTATATATTTTAGTATCCATACCCTCAAATAGATCTTGTTTCACTCATCTCGAATGATGTCTACTGAATTAGCTAGTGTGGAGAATCCATGGGTTGTATGGAGATGGTTGACACTCTTCTAGAGATGGATTGTTTTATTTTAGGGGTTTTAGATTCAATTTTTGGTTTACTATCTTCTATATCTTGGATGTGTTCTTCTTCTATTGATATTGAATATATTTATATGAAAATAGTTTGGATCATGGTAGATGGTCATGGCCAATTTATAATTTTGACATATCGTTGTTCCTATAATTATTTATTCCACTATATTTGTCTCTAATTTTTTGTAAATCATTCATAATATGATTTCAATTATGTCCAAAAAACTATCATCCAGCCTGTGGAGATCAAGAATGTATTTTGGGCCTTATGACATATAAGGCCACGTGTTGCGTTCATGGATAGCATGGGCTATTTTGTTGTAATAATGTTGGAGAAATATGAAATAATAATGTTTTTAAAGATATTGAAGCCACATAAAATTTTTATATTAAAGATAATCATTATATATTTCACTCAAAGACTGAAAATTTTCATATAGATGTCATTGGAGAGACTGAGCAGAAGACATTTGTGAATAAAATCAATTTTTCAGAATAAAATGAATCAATATGTTTGGAAATTTTGGGAACACAAGATTGAATGTAAAATAAATGAAAACTAATGACTATGAAAATAATGTAAATGATTATATATTAATGAATAATGTTTTGGGGGTCTGAAAAATTAATTGAAAAAGGATCCTCAATTGAAGAATAAATAAGAAATAAGTAAAGTGTAAACATCTATAAAACTCTTTATTTTCATAGGTATACATGATTTATATTGATATTATCATAATTGTGTATGATTTAAGAACCTAATGAGATTTTTATAGTGTGATTAATAATTTTTTTTTGATATTTTATGTTTCCAGAGTAAATATTGGTGGGGGGATTTATCTTTATCAAAAAAATATTACACAAGAAAATGAAATAATATAGACTAATGATTGTGAACATGCTTCAATAATTGATGGTTGTTTGTGGGAGATGTTACCGGATGGGCCACCGTTTTGAATATTATATCACTATCAAAACTACCTAATTGAATATGATTTAATATACCCAATATTATTATATTAAGAAGGAAAAAAGAAAAGGAGAATTCATTTGTTGTTGATGTTTCACATAAAGGTTATAAAAGGTAATGTTAATGGATTTTCGAGAGTGGATATTCTGTACACATTATATACGATTTAAATTTTTTATAAGATGATGAAAAGTAAAAATACATCTCAATGACCATTGGAAACAGGGGTTCAATAAAAATAAATTGTTTCTGTCAGTATTAGTTTAGAACATTCCCATCACTGGGGGTAAATGAGTTTTGGTATAGTATATATAAATTTTTATATCAATGATTTTTTACCTAAAAACTTATTAATATAATATATCACTAATTATTTTGTTAACTTCAACATGAATGAATTTACTAAATCAGTAAAGTATACAAACAATGGAAATCAATGTTTGTTAATGAGGTTTTCATCATACGTGGAAGAGGATGCCCTTGGTTTATGGTGTTTGTTCACCCCCCACACACAACATCTCATTTATTGTCAATAAATAACTTAAAAGTGGAACATAATTAGAATCAAACTCCGGACAAAGAACATATAAAACATAAGCACCAAAAGGTAGTTATTATAATATAAATCTTGAACCATCTTGAATTAAGAACAAATTCATAGGCTTGTATCCCTAGGGAATGTTATGCATATGATCTCCTTCCAAAAACTTTAGTAACCAAATGGGCTACTTCAAAAATACTCAAGACCTTATAGTATAAGTGAGTAAAGGTTGGGAACCTCATACTTTTTCATCATCCTAAATAATTATCACAAAATTATAACTTAATTTCTCTTCTTACACCCCTTATTTAACAAATAAGATCATCCTTCAAAACACTTTGTTTGCCCTTATTTTTAATACATATAATTCTCTTATATTCAGTATCGGTTTGTTTGACTTCGTAGACAATCATTGATAAACACAACTTCATATCTACTATACATTTATTCAATATTCAGAATAATGAAAATATCACAATATTGTCGTTCACTTTCAATATTTATCTTCTTTAATGAAAAAATACATATTTAACTTTCTATTTGTTATCTCTCCTTGGTTTTGACACCGAGAAACATTTGATTTGAAGTAGTGCCAAATTCTCCCTTAAATTCTCAGAATATTTTGGATATAATCCTTCTAAATTTCCTCTATCCATATTTTTTTGGCATATGTGTTCTCTATAGTACATACATAATATTTTTCATATTTTAAATTGGAAAATCCCCAGATTTGAGACATCACAATCTTCTCATATTTTGAAACTGATCAATAACTCTTAGAAAATAATCTATCATTATCATGATATATGGTTTTAAATATTTCAATTTAATGTCATTGTAAATATCCTACCACAAGCCTCTCATTTATTATTCCTTAAAAATCCCATTAATCCTGTAAATGATATTGTATTTGAAAAAAAACCATTTATATTTTGTGGTTCTATGTCTAGAAAATCATCATCTGATTTATCGTCTAGAAAGGGATTCTTGAATATATCTTCATTTAAATGTTTTACAAACTCCTTATATTGAGAATAACCATTTATAAGTTAAATACACTATTATAGCCACTATAGTGGATTAATTTTCATTGAAAATATTATAACATATTTCCATCTTATATGATTATAATTCATCTTGATAAGTGATAAATATTTCATATCATCCTCATAAAAAATACATAACATTTTCAAAATTATAAATTAGAATACATTTAATAATGTAATAAAAAATATGGTTATTAGAGTGAATCTTATGAAGATCTGTAATTTTATTTTATTTATGACACAAACTTATAAAATGAAAAAAGAACCTCGGGAAATTCCAAATCAATCTTACATGCCTCAATGTCAATCCAATAAATTGAATAATTTAAGTTACCTATCATTTATTAAGTGTAAATGAGACTCATGGGACTATAGAATTAATCTTCTGAAATTCAAAAAGTCTCCTACATAATAAATGAGAATAGTTATGAATAATAAAATGAATCTTATAATCTACTATATGATTGTTATATATTTTTCATTCCTTTATCAAATTTCAGGTACCATTCACTTCACAAGGAATGATGACCATTTTCAAATATGTTTTTATCTATATAAAATCTCATATGTTTCTTATGGTGAAAAAATAAACCTTAGATGATTTTAATCTCTTTCAAAAATAATTGGTTAGCTACTATGGATTAATTTTACAATCTAGATAAATAACTCATACACTTTCTGAGGTCGTAATTTTCAACTCAAAACTAAAAATTATATAATTCATAAAATAATACTATATTCACTATAATTATTTATAAGGAATTATCAATAAATATCAATTGACTCAAAACATCATCTAATGTTTTGCAACATATTAATACTCACCACCATATCTCAATGACTTTTCATTGAATCAAACAACATAATATTTTCTATAGGGATCACCCATGTAAAATTTTATATGATATATAACATATTCATATATTATAAATGAAAGGTTAATACATTATAACTATTATTCACAACAAAATTATAGATATAAATGACTAGTATTTTCCATACTCAATGGAACTCAACTCATCTTCAACTTATTGAAGGCTATCTCAACCAAAAAATCATAAAAGATATTTCTCAATCATGAAAAAAATTTATCATACCACATCAACCATTTTTCACAGCTAATTCACACTGATAAATTTTATAGTAGTAGAAATACTCCATGAATCTCTCTTTTTCATCAAAATAGTTACAACCTATTCGGAAAATAATATACAATGTAGTATCTTTATCATCTATCATTTTCATTTATGTATTCACTATAAACATAAAAGTTGGCATCAATTTAATCCAATAAAATTTCAATGAAAATACATGATCTATAATAATTTCAAACATATCCATGTATATTTTTACTTATCTTAAAAACTCAACAATAATAGATTCACACTATAATTTTATGTATCTTTTCATTTCATTTCTATTTTATGAATGTAAATATGAGAACAACTAAAATCCAAATTATATAGTGTATCATCATTTCTTATACAATCAATAAAAAGTTACACCATCCTTCAAAACTCTTCCTTCAATAAATAATCATTGAAACTCCATTTTATTAATAACATTATACATTATTTTTATTTTAAGAGAACATTATCTTCAATAGTATGTATGAAACCCCAAGTGTAAAGTAACTGTGAAATAATAATATTTAGATATGACCATTACAACCAAACAATTTATTTAGTATGTATGAATAGGAATATAATTATTATGAAATATATATTTAAAATTACTCTTTATTAAAATGAATAATGAATCTTATATTGATTATTATTTGGTTATGGAAGAATATTAATTTTGTAGCTAAAAGGGATATATTCATAATACTATTTTTTTTTGTGCAATGTATTTTGAGAAAATTGATAATTGATTATAGTTAAAAAATTATATTATATATAATATTTAATGAATTAATGTTATTTTTATTGGTTTCCATTTAAGTGTAATAATAATAAATTAATTTCATATGATAAAACATCATTTTCTTCAAAAATGATTTTTATTGCATTTATTTCTCTGATATTATAATTAATTTCTTCTAAATATGTGAATTATATTTGAAAAAATTTATATTAGTTCATAAATAATCTTTCCATAATAGTAATAGTATGAATTATATATATTTCTTGGAAATCATGATTTTTGATTAGAAGTTAATATACAGATTTTACAAAATACAAGAAATTTTATGACATTATAATCAACAACGTGAATGTTTATGTATTAATTTGAATAAATTATTTATATTATACAAGAAATATAATTTCTATAAAAATAAAATTTTTAACTTATAAATATAATCATAATAATTTATAAATCTAGGTATTTTTTGGTTCAAATAAATATTGTTCTTACATCTTCTCTCATAATTAACTATTTAGAAGAAATGATTCTATTTTGGTATGATTTGATTAAAAAATAAAAAACTATTTATTTTAATTAATATAATTAATACCATTAGAATTAATATTATACATTATTTTTATATGAAATCATTTTCATGATTTAACGAATCATTTTGTCTAAAGACATGTTTCATTGCATTTTCAGAACATTTATTAAATTTAATTTCTTATAGTTCCTGGTGTTGGAATATTTAAAATGGATTGCCTAAATTTTTTAAAAAATTATTAATAATATGATATAATTTGATCTTAATTTTCATTCATAATTAATTTAACCATTTAAAATATTTATCACATTAGTTAAGGGTAAAATGTATTAAAATGGTGAATAATAAAGGGACATGGCTTTAAGAAAACATAAATCAATATATTAAGGGACAAGTCATTAAGAAAACATAAAATATATATTTAACATATTGGTTGGATATATTTCTACATTAACATTATCATATTATAATATTTGGTATTTTTATCACTTTCAAATAACAATGAGATTATATATTTTAAATATTTTAAATTTTCCATGTTTTTCAATCCCCTCTCTTATAAATGGACACCACATATCCTTATTTATTTAAAATAATTTATAACAATAACTATGAAAATTACTACCAATAATCCTTTATATATTCCTATAATTCATTCTTTACCTCATGCTCATATTCATGGACCCTTCTAAGAAGTCTTATGGTGTAAGCCAAATGAGGTATCTCAATGAATATGTAATAATGTTACCCACCATTTTCAAATTAGATTTCATCTTCTATTTATTATAAATAAAATTTCTCGATCCTTACATATTTAATAGACTATCAATAATTTAATTATATTTTAATATAATTTTATGAGAACCATTTTAAATCTCCTTTCCATCTTATAGAAAACAAAAACATTGCATGAGAGAACTTATGACCTACCGTCTCCACATAGCAGTGTAATTAAACCTACATTCCCATATTAATTGATTAGTTATTATGGATGAATTAATGAATATGTATTATATTTATGAAATATTTTTTATTCCAAAAATATAATATATCATCTACCTTTATAACCCTCTTTCCAATAGAAAATAATATAAATTCTCATCATTCATGCGGACTACCTCCTCCATGAAGCTATGTGATTTATTTTCAATTACCACAATTAATGGATGATTATAAAATTTTATATAATTAATAAAACATTTATTCATGAAATTATTAAAATTAAAAAAATCATTTAGCCATTTCATAAATCCTTTGACTAGAGATAATATACAGAAGTAAATTTTGAGAAGATAATCAAACAACCTTTATAGTTGAAGTAAAAAAATACTATACAATAAATGGATTTAAAATTATTATAAATGATAAATAAAAATGAAATATATCAGAAAAGTTTTCACATTTATGTATTTATTAAATTTAGATTCATTATACATGATGATGAAACATGTGTGGCATAGAAAATATGAAAATAAATGATTATTTTTTCTCATTTCCACTTCAATGAGAGATGTTTATATTATGACCCAAATTTAGTTTATAATATATATGTACATCACATTTTAGAAATTTATATACGTAATTTATATTTAATCTTGGTATTTAATATTTGAATTCATGATTACACATTTACTATTGTTTTACTCAAAAGTTACTGATGTCATATGGGATTTATGTTACGATGTCATTTAATTTTTGGACTATTTATAATTAGATTTACATTATTAAAATAACATTATCATAATATCTTAACTACTATATTTTGAATAATGATATTATTGTATAAGGGTATCATATATTTTTATTAAATTTATTCTCTTATTTAATTTATAATAAAAAACTAATGATACATCTATGAGATTTTATTTTAAAAATATTATTGAAAAGTTATCCTTACAAATATTTATCTTCTTTATCAAGGTACTTATTATTTTTACATTGATATTAATAATTATGTAACAAATTTTTATATTGTTTGTTTTCAAAAATATTTTACTTTATCTACAATTTATTATTAAGATAACATTTCACCATTTTTCAAATGACTATTTTTAACTTTTTAGTAAAGTGAAAAAGGAATGCATATTTATTATTTACAACCTAACTACCCATTCCTACTATCATAGACATCATTGTTTTATCAATATCTCATTAAAAGTTTCAAATTTTATTTAAACAAAAACAAAACAAAAATATTTTTATCACTATTATGAGAAATTTTTGTTTTTTTATATTGAAAGGAATAGTTAATATTTTTTTAAACGAATGAAAAGAATTATTAATTTGATTTATTAGATCATTTTTACTCAAATATATATATAATTTTTATTTAATTTTTTACTTCCTCATTATTTTCTATCAAAAACAAATTTATTACTATAGACCCTTAAATTTTTATGAACTAGTCCTTTACTAATTCTGGGTTTTATGTCCATTAACAATCTCATGATCAGATTTTTTTATCTTGTCCTATCATTTCATTGATTATGGTTTTATACTGTATATCTATATTTTAAGTACCATTTATCTTAATGGATTCATTTATACCACAATGATATTTCCCAGACCATATGATACTTCAATATTATATGTCAATTGATGGAATTTTTATGATAATGATCATTTCATTGATTAGTAAAATATTCCATATTCTTGATTAATTATAGATAAATGTTTATTTATATTCAATTTTAGATTGAATTGTAATGATAATTTAAAATATGGGGAATACATAAGATGTGAATATGATGAGTGGTTCCCAATAATCAGAATCCCCTTGACGTATTGACATGTCATATGAGACAAACCTGAAGGCCACATTAGATGGGTAATTAGTGTATACCGACCCATTCATTGAATGTGTCCCCTCCATGGACATAAATGTATGATTGCAGGTGACATGAATGAGACCATTTTTTGGAATGATTATGGATATAAATATTTATACATTTCCTTTATTAATAATTTAATTTATATTTTTTATGAAATTTTTAGGTTGATATTTTCATGGTCTTTACATTAAACTCTTTTTTTTGATTGAATACTGTGTGTTTTGATTAGTCACTCTTCCATATTGATTATTCCTTATTTACTCATGATAGTTATTATAGTAAATGAAACTTATTTATTGTCTAATATATCCCTATTTTTCACTTTTCCCTAGGATATGAATAAATATATTTAAATTTATTTAAATTATGAATAAATGTAACTCATGATATGTTTTTATAATTTCTTTCTAATATGGGAATCAATTATTTATATAGTTTTCAAAGAATTCAAAACCTATCAATATTTTATAGAGTGAACCCTTTTATGTTTTACCATTGTAATAAAGTAAAAACCTAATTTGGGTTACAATAGTAGGGTGTTATTTTTTGTATCAGAGGATGTTTATTAAGAACCTTGTGAATTTTATTTTGTATTAACATAACTAACAAGAGGATTGTGATAATCTCTTAGAGTATTTGAGTTCTTTATTAGATATTTATTACACTAATCAACATTCATGATTAATTTGGGATAACTAAGTGAGTTTTATTATTTAAATATAGTTCCTAGAGAAAAAAATGGAATCCAAAAGTCATGGTTAATATAGTGATTTCATATTAATCTTTTGGACATAATGGGTTTTAGTACAAAGTAGACGGTAGAAATATTAGGGAAACTAACAAAGGTTATAACTAATATAATAAAATAAATTGAGGAACCAAATTACTGAGATGTTAGTGTCAAGGATATTATTAGTATGCCTAAATGACTCTCTCAATTTATAATAGAAACTTTGATCCTATCTGAATTTCCTAAAAATAAACGAAATGTGGTGTTTCATTTAATGTCTATGTGATAAAGACCACAGAATGAAAAAGATTAAAAATTCCAAATATTAAGAATATGGGATTAATCCCCTGGGTAAATAAATAAATGGAATGATATTTTTTATAGGTGTGGATAAAATGGAAAAAATTCTCATAATATTAATTTCATGAAATAATCATTTAATTTCTAGTTTTTTAGCTATAAAAAGATATGTAATTATGAAAAACAATTCCAAAAATATCAGGGATGGACCTATAATTTTTTTCATTGATAATATTTTTAAATTAATATTCAAATTATAAAATTAAAAATTATCAATTGAGAATTATTGTTGGATAATTTAGATATAAGGAGTTGTATGATAAATGTAATAAGTGGTAATATTGAGTTCTGGAAGCCTTTTTTCAGGGAATTATTTTTTCCCTAAATGGAATATCTATTTATCTTTTGAAAACAAAATGAAATAAAATTATTTCCCTCATCGATTAATGTAACCATTCATAATTTCAATTTATGATAATTATTGTAAAATTTGAGAATATGTGATTATGATTTAGTGATATATATGAATATTTGTTCTGTATGTGTTTTAAAAGAACACAACCATATATCATTATCATATCTTTTATCTATACAGAATATTTAGATGATATGAATTACAGAAACATATGTTGACTGGTATTAGTCTCTCTAAAAAGACACATAATATTTTTTTGATATATTTACTAAAGAAATTAAAAATAATTTCTATTATTTTAATGTGATTAAAAAGGTGACCCTTGGTTATGTTTACGACATTGTATTGCATTTTTTCAAGAAAACATTATATTTCGGAATATATAATTAGAGATTGTAAAAATGAGAGTGATTAATTTTTATAGGGGGATTACAAAAATTAGTCTAATTTAAAAAAAATAAGTTATCAAAAAATTCTACTTTTTTCATTAAAATCATATCAATCATATTTGAAGAGTTAAAAATTGATCTTCGATTACTATTAAAATTTTAGAGATTATTTTTTAATAATCATTATTCATATTGGTTAAATTTTTTTATTGTTCAGTGGATTTATTATTTAGATAGAAGAAATATCATTACATATATTGTAGAATTTATAGTTGATTAAATGTTCATTTTAGTGATTCTGGAATGAAAAATTCATTATGATTCAAGTGAATCACATTGATGGATGAAATCATGCATTTAGAATGAGAGGAAATAATGTGTCAAAATTTTATCATATTTTTAATCCAAATGGTATTGTAATTTATTAGACCTAATAAAACTAATGATAAATCTATTGAGACATTTTCGGAATGTAACACTCATATAACATGGTATGATTTTTAAAAGTAACATACAAGTATGAGTTTTATAGTTATGCATGAATAATAAGGTTGATGGTTCAATCCGAGAAATTAATGTTCCTGATAATATATGTATATAAATATATTATTTTGGAGATATTATATATATTGATTATAAAAAAATATTTGAAATTGAAATTATGAAATTTATTTAAGGAGACATTAAATTAATTTTTCATTATTTTCGTTTATATTAAAATAACACAATGTTCAACAATGTAGACCACATAGAACCCGTAACATTAACAAACCATGAAATAATATTATTTAAATAGGATCATTATAACATAGATGTTACTTAAAATAGTATGAATATGAATAAATATATTAAGAAATATATTTAGAATTTTTTCCTTCATAAAATTAATTATAATGATATAGGACGGAAAATATGATAAGAACTTTTATAGGTAAAATATATATTTTTGTAATGTATGATTTTTTGTGAAATATATATTTTTATTAAATTTTATGAAATATTATATTTAAATAACTATACTATAGTTCCGATTTTATTAATTTACATTCATTTTATTATTATTTTTAAGCAATAAAATAGAATAAAGTCGTTTTATGCGTCAGAAATAGATTTTTTTCAAAAAGGGTATTAATTAAATTTAATGCATGATTTTTATAATAAATTTATTCTAAATTTATTAATTTTATTTTAAATTTGGATATAAATTTTTATATCATGATTTAATTATATTATTGGAATGATTTTTTGATATTTTTTTGAAATGGTTCATTTCTATGTAAATAGTGAAAAAAATAATTTTAAAAATACTATGAATTTTAGGAAATTGAAATTATATATTAATGACATTAATGTCCATAAATGAAATTATCTGGAAAATATTTTTATTTAATATTTATAATAATTCATATAATAGTTTGATTTTAAACTTATAATTATATTATTAACAATATAGAAATGAATTTAATGTTTTGGTTCAAATAAAAATAGTTTTAAATTCTTCTGTAATAATCAAGTATTTAATAGTTAAATTTTATTTCTGGATAGTTTGAATGAAAAATATGAATAATTTTATTTTATATAATACATTTAATTGAATTGGATTATGTTTTATACATTTCTTTTATCAAAGGTCATTTTTTTAAAAAAACAAGTATTTTTTAAAAAGAATTTGTTTACATTTTTCATACATACATTAAATGAAATTTCTTCAAAATATTTGATTTTTATCATTTAAAATTGGTTCAATATTTGGAATAATAATATTTAATATTATTACATAATGTCTTTTTAATTTTTATTTCAAAAATGAATAGTATAAATGTAAATATTTATCTCCTCGGGTAGGGGAAAATTGGGTTAATATGGTAATAAATAATTTGACAAGGCATCATAAAATACAGAAACAAAGTAATAAAACATTATAGATTTTTTGTATTTCAACCTTACCATTATCATCATTAATTATATGAATTAATTTTGTTAATATCAAGAGAAAATGACTTTATATTATATAAATATTTTATAAAATTTCATGTGTGCCCCTCCCCTAACTTATTAATTGCAATTTATTTACCTCCCATATTCACAAACAATGATCCCTATAGCTCAAAAAATACCAACCCAAAAGGCTGCATATCTTCCTTTAATTCATTCCTTAGCTCTCTATATCACCCTAAGTCTATCCTAAAATGTTTTAACTTGAAAGGCAAATGATGTCACTCCAGGAAGATGCTATCTTCTTACTCAACCCTCTCAAATTTTATTTCTTCTTCTACATCGTATATATTTTTTTCTAACCATACTAAAATAAAAAATCTAATACCCCCAATATATTGAGATATTATTAGAATAATGGGATTACCATTTCCCAATTCCTTTATTTCCTATGAAGAATGAAAACATTGCATGTGAATATGTAAGCCCTATCATTTTACCTAGCACTATAATCCATTTGTGATCACCATTTTAATTAGTTGTATATAAAGGATTAATTAAGGAATATATATAATAGTACTGAAATAATTATGATTTTATAAAAATAATATATCATCAAACATCTAACCCCTCCATCGTTTATTTATTATTATACAATTGAATGTAATGAATAAAAATTATATTCATGAAATTATTAACATCGGTGAAATGATGGAAACATTTCATAAATCATTTAACAATGGAGAATTCACTAATGTAGATTTGGAGGAATTAACTAAATAACCTTATGTAGTCAATGTAAAAATAAATTTTCAATAAATCGATTTAATAATATTTTAAAAGAATACTAAATAATATACTTTATATGAAATACATTAATATTAAATTAATTAAAAAAATTAATTATACATGAGGATCAAATATGTGAGATGAAGCGATGACCCATGTTAAGGGTAATTTTTCCACATTTCAATATTAATGAGAGCTTTTTATATTATACATATAACTTAATTAATATAAAGTATATAATTCCCTCTTTATATATTATATCAAGAATTAATTTTTTATTATCTTATATAAAGATTCAATTTATGTTTTATGGGGTTTCTAATTTAATGTTATTAAAGTCATATGTGGTTTTAGTTAGAGTCTCATTTTATTTCAGGACTAATTTTGTTCAGAAATTATTTTTGAAAATTAAATGATCCTAAAATCTTAATCCCAATAAAATTTTATATATTATGGTTATTTATTTGGTTTATATTTTTATATTCCAGTTTTTTCTCTTTTTCGACTATGAATCAATAATTAAGTTACATGTTAGTTACTATATACATTATTATAAATGATTTGTTTTCACGTTATGAAAATATCATAGAGAAATCGTTTAGTTAGATAAACTATTTATTTATTTTTTCTGATGGAATAACCAATGGTATTAAAAAAAATCCAAATATGACATTGACATAAAAGGGTAAAAATTCCTTTCAAATACCATATGGTCCCCTTATTTTTGGTATATGTAATATGGAACTACCTTGAAGTAATGTACTCAAATATTATCAAATATTTGGCTAGATGTAATATAAATACAATCCCTAAAAATTTGAGAGTTTGTTGGTAAAACATTATCATCATGTAAAAAAATTTCTATTCATTTTCTACTTATTGGGGACCAAGATGTCTTATCAAGGGACATCACTCCATGATCAGATGCATTATTTAGACTAGATCAATTTATTAAAAGAAGCACATCTCTGTTTCTTGGAAGTAATTAATCAATCCCCTTGAAATGGGAGTCATTTGAATCAAATATCACAGTATATTCAATGTTATTATTAATAAAAAATTCACATGGAACCACTTAAAATGTAACTATTCTTCAATTTTCTTATTAATTAGTAGGTTGAAAAATAGGCTTCTTCATGGTCATACACAATATCATGAAATTTTTTTATGGTATTAATTTAAGCAATACTTCAATGATTGAATTCAAATATCCAAATGGATGGTTTGGCAGAATTCCTCCTATAACTACTGGAATAGACTTTGGTTAGACATAGCACATTATAAAATCTTGAATGTTCCACCAAGAATAATTCATATGACAATTTGGAATACACCTACAAAAAAAATAGTAAAAATAAATTATTCTATTCCAAGGAAGATATGGAAAATAATAGGTAATCATTTATTTAATAAGATACTCTTCTATGGAAGACCAATTGAATGGTCAGTTCAATGCCCAGAAGTACTAAAAGCTAAAATAATTGTGCCTCAATATTCCACCATCATGGTTTAATGATTTTGAAATCCTTTTTATTCAACCCTCATGATTTATTTTTCTTTAGATGATATGAAAAATTTGGATTCCCATACAAGATAAATGAAGAATATCAGGAGGCATATTGGATTGAATTTCTTTTTTTTCTAGAGGGATGAGGTAACCGTACATCCTCGCTTCTTGGGTTTTGGATTTCCCCTAATACTATGAACATATTTTGGTATTTTTTTTGATATTAATATCTTCTTCAATATGTAGATTGAAAATATCATTACATTAATCAAAAAGTGTGGAAAAAGATCATATATTGACATCTTGATGTTGTGAATGGTTTCTTATGTGTTTATATCTTTTTGGATAGTAATAAAGTCAAGTGTAATTGATAATAAAAAACGATATAATATCAAGGTGGTTACTTCCATAAAATGGGAAGTATATGATCCATCATTTGTTAAGGTAAGAGATATGAATAATTGTATCACAGACTTAAATAATTTTAAGTTGTTATATCTTCCATGTAGTCCCAGGAAGACACTGGTTTCAGAATAAATTTGATGGATTTATTTGATTATCCCATGGATATAGTTTAACATCAATGGTGCAGCCTCATAAATACAAGTACCCATAGGTTATGGATGTATATTTTACACTCATTGTGGTTTTGTAAAAGGATGTTTGTATCTTTATAACTGGATAGGTATGGAATATGAGGTCATGTGATGGGTGATTATTTGAACAATCAATCATGTTATCCATCAGAACTAGAATCCTATATGGATTGAATCTAATTATGAAATTTCTATCAAAGGTTTGAAAAATAGAACAAAAATTGTTCCTTGGAGACTCCTTCCATAGTGGATTAATTGTATCAATAATCTTATTCACATAAACTTGTATATCTTGCATATCTATAGTAATGGTAATCAATTTTAGGATGCCTTATCAACAAAATAAATTTTTGAGATGAGATACTTTTAATACTTTATAAATCATGATTATTGTATTTAATTAGTTGATGCATATATGAGACGAGAAACCTACACCCATTTTGACAATTATCCTTACAACACATGACAAGGTTTTTTTTCATTACTGTAAAAAATTCAAGGGTTGGGTTCAATTAGACCTAGATCATTTGAATCTGAATTATAGGTTGATAAAGTTCTATTTCAAGAAATTATTTCCCTATTTATAAATTCATAAAAAGGAATATTTTCCACATTTTCCAAATTGTTTATTTTATATATTTTACAAAGAATGTTAAAAATGAATGTATTTTGAAAATATAAATCCCCACCCCCATATAGGTTATTATAGACATTATTAATTATCATGCATCCTTTAAAAGTTTCCAAGGTTATTTTAAAATAAAATTATTTTCTCAATATTCATGGAATTTTTAGACTTTAAATATTCTGAATGAAATGGGTAATTTTTTTTAATTGAATGAAAATATTTTTGAATGTGATTTATAAGATTATTTTTAGACAAATATAAAATGAATTTATTTTTAATTTTAGACAACCACATTATTTTTTATTCCCAAAATTCTTGGTTTAATTACAAAACATTCATTTATGATAAATTTATTGTCTTCCTTCTTCATTTACATATTTTTCATTCGTTTATCATTAAAATTCTCACTGCCACCTTCTTTATCATGACCCATCTTATAATCAGATATTATTTTATCCACCATGTTCATATATTAAGTATCATGGATTTAAATGAAATAATTTCCACCAATTTGGTGTTTTATCAACCTTATTATAACTCTATATATGGTATTAGTTGAGGGATGTTTTCAATGAAGGATTATTTCATTGTAAGGGGAAATATTAAATATTATTTATTCAATGAGGATAAATGTTGATTTATAATATATTTTGAGACTGAATTATATTGATAATTATATTATAGAATAATGAATATTTTATTCAATTAATAGATGGGGCTCAATTATATATATCAACTTGCTTCATTTACTGGTATCATAAGGAAAAATAAGTAGCCAAATTAGCTGGATAATTATTGTATACTTACCAATTCGATTAAATTATAATGGTCAAGACCCTTACTATAAAATCCCTGATAACTTGGTTAATTACTTTATGGAAAGATCTGGAATTTCTAGATTTATGCATTTCAATTATTGAGAATTCATATTCCATTGTCCAAGTGATTGTTATGGTATTATTTTCCCACTACTTTCTTATATAAAAATTACTCACTATCGGTTGTGTGATAATGGTTCCTATAAAAAAAATAATATGAATTACACCTTCATTGGTCTAGGCATAATATCTATATTCATCAAATTGATGATCACCATTCAAGTAATATTTTATTTTAAATCAATTATTCTCTGTATTCCAAATACCCATTACTATTCCAAAAATATTACACTCCATAATCATCATAAATTCTGTCTCTCTATAATTTTACCAACTATATCCATATATTGTTTCCAGTTTAGTTGATATACTGAATGGAAAAGATATATATAAGTTATTGGAGGAATTAAAATCATGGAAGTTGTACACATCTTGTTAGATATTTAAAAACATATAAAAAAACAGTTTAATATATTTTTAATACTTTTCAATTCCATTAAAATTAATTGCTTTAAAATTAATTTAAATCCATGTAATCATTCTCCATTGTAGAGAAACCAAAATAAATATATAATAATTCATTTTAAATTTATAACCCTTTTAAAATAAATTACCGATTCTCTTATTTATTATAGAATTTAAATTTATTCTAAATCTGAAAATATATATGATTAAAACATTAAAGGGTGGAATAATTCATTTTGGTCAAATTCTCATTGAACTTTTATATTATATCCATCAATTATATAAATAACAATAAACACCTAATAAATAACCCTCCTTATCATTTTTATGATAAATATATTCACTATGAATATTGAAATATTATATGGATATCAAAATAATATTTTAATCCATAGATCTCCAGTATTGTTTAAATTTATATACATACACAATGTATCATGAAAAAATAATAAAACTTTATTTAATTATTATTTCCATTCCTTTCATTGAAATAATTTAACTTTCGATTCCATGAAATTACCTAAATAATTATATTTTAATTAGTATTCATTAATATATAATGACTCATCTGAAATTTTATGCAAAAATTCATAGATTTTTAAAGTATGATTTTTTATTAATAAAATAAATTACTTTAACATCTTTTAATGATAATTAAATATTAAAAAATACATGATATTTTTTTATCCTTTTTAAGAATTTACAACATCCTTTATTAAAAACTCAAAAAGAAACTAATTTATAATTTTCAAATGAATATTATCCATGAGGTATATTTTCAAATTACATCTTAAAAAAATAATCATTTACCTTCGTAATCATCTCCGGTATAAATATTCTTCAATCATGAGAACGATGATAATAATGAGATTAATAGTTGAAAAATATTTCAGTTTATTGTCACAAGAATCATTTATTTCATGATAAATAGGAGTTATTTGCAAAAATATTATCAATTAAATAATTCAAAAACACCACTCTCGAAACTATGTCATTGCACCTCCACCATTAAATTTTCAACTTCACATTTTAGGAAGTTATACTCCACCAAATAAAAATTTTAAATTACTTTAACCTTGTTTTCTTCTATAAAATATATGATATCCACATTTCTAATACCATAACATGAGATCTAAAAATAGTATTTCTATACATTTCACTTATAGAGATAAAAATTTACTATCTTTTTTGAGTTTGAGTACTTTCCCACAAATTTAAATGAGCTTAGAGATTACTTATTGTTTCAGCAAGGAAGTAGTAACATAAGAATATTTAACTTTTCATATAGAGTTTACATATCATGAACCTCTTGTAAGATAGTAATAAAACTTTCTTAAATTTTCATGGAGTGATACCACACTCTACAAACCACTTTTCAAAAACTATAATATGATAATGACCTTTGGGGAGTTTAGGACCCATATAAAATTGAACTCCTTAATAGAGATAGCTTAACTTTAACTTCAATCAAATGACTTATAAAACTATCATTTGATAGTTTATTTTTAAATCTAATATCATTATGGTACTTAGTAAGAAAATACTATAATTTTAGCATCCCATATTCAAAATTTACCATGATAAAGTTATACATTATCTTAGAAATATGTACTATATTTTTATAACATTTATATAACTTGAGTTATCAAATTTAATTAAAATAAGATAATTTACCCTCTAATAAATGTATTCACGTTATGGTACTATACATAATATTTTTGTATAAGCTTGAGTATCAACAATATAAACATATTATACAATATCTAGTTATGTGAAATATTATATCAAGGAAATTTTTGACATATGCAAGTCTCTAAGATAGAATACAACACATGATGTTGAGAAAGTATCATCTATCGAAAAATCCCAATTGGTTTATGTACATCCCAAAAATAATTAATTCATTTATCATTCTTACCATAACATAGGAAGGATTTATTTAGTGTGAAATTATATAGAGAAGGTAATAGCGATTAAAAATTAAATTCATTGTCAGATAGGCATTGATGACTAATAACAGAGAATAATTTTTTATAAAAGAGTTCAAAATTTAGATTTATTAGATGTCTATTTGTTATTTAGATTATTTATTTCTAAAATAAAATATTTATGATTATATACATTGGTGTGATTTTAAATTTTTAATTACTATTTTTAAATAATTATGTTGACTTTTTATTTTAATATTCTATATATTTTAGTTTTCTATTAGGAATTAATGTGGATATTTTATTCCATTTAAATTCGTATATTCCTTATAGGATGATTATTCATTGGTTACATTTTTTCATTAAAATAATTATTAGTGAATTAAACAATATTAGTTGCTGATAACTTTTATATAATTCTATATATGTTATGTGTTAATTATATTTAATTATATCGGGTGTATCTGCTAATAGTTTTAAATATTTTTTAGTATAATTAATGTCACTTTTATTTCCAATATTATATTTATTATTATAATAATTTAGCCTTGAAAAAAATCACATATGTGTTATTTTTATGTACTTTTAGATCTCTATGAGATCATCCATTTCCAATTCATCACTTGTTTACTAATATTACCAATACTTGCCTTTTATATTATGTTTTTCTGATAATAACTTCTGTACTTATCTTCATGGTTTATAATTATGTGCATACAATTTGAAAAAAAAATGTTTTCAAATACAACTCATTTTTGACGTTACATATTATTGTTAGTTAAATTATCAATATTAAAAATTTATATATTAAATATAATTAAATATATATGAAATTTTGAATCATGATGTCAAAATTATTTAATAGTGAATTTTTTATTGCCTATAAAAATATTAAATTTTTGGGTTGAATATTGATATACGCTCTTTGTATATAATGTACCATATGATTTGATTTTGATTAGAAAATTATATTATAATAAAAATTACAATTTATATGTTTTAAAATATAATATTTTTTATTAGACATTCTTTATTATTATTTTAGAATCAATATCCCTCTAGTAAATTAATATTCTAATACAAATTTATATTTTATTTCCATAAAAACAATAAGATGATTCTTTCAATGGAATTTGTCATTAAAAATAATTAATTTCAATCTTGGGGGAAATAAAATAAAAAAAAATTACTAAATCAAATATCATGATTATGTAATAAAAAAAATTATTTATTCCCAATTTAAGCATTTCTAAGGTGATTAAATTCAGAATATATATTATAGGAGTTATAGAAAAAACAAAGATAATACACTATGTTTCAAAATGAAAATAATGCTCTATACCCATTCCAATTCACTCAAAACATATTTAACATTTTTATAAAATCTTTTTATCTTTCAATTATCTATATAAGACGTTGTATTAGTCAATGATTTCATTCTTATATTTCATAAAGCAACAAGTGTGGTAATGGTTTCTTCCACTATCTCAATTTCATCTTATTATTTTTATTTTGTTAGAAGACCATTCTATTTTTTATTTAATTTCACAAATTTTTTTAATATATTACTATTCAATTAGTGAAATATTTTTCAGAAATCCTCTATATTAAACATCTATCTTGTGTTCATCAAACAATAAAATATTATTTCATTCATTTTGGTAAAAACATTTATATTATTCATCCCAATTAATGTAATGTATTTGAGGTATTGTAGATAAGTATTATCTGATTGGGGTTATTTACATATACTTGGTCCTAGATATATTTGGATCATGCTTTATAAGAACATTCAGGACTACACATTGTATTGGAATAAGTGAACCATCATAATCAATGATGACTGACTTGAGACTTGTTTCTTAATTGTTTTTGTATCCTCAATGTGAATTATATATACGGGTTAAGTTCTATTTATTAAAATTGTATTTATCCTTATCATTATTTTAATTCAACCATTTTAATAAATTTTTCAACAATAATCCATTAATATGGAATATTTTCAATAAATATAATCTCATGGGATTTTTGAAAACCTACAAAATAAATATTTCCATAAAACATCTATATCAATACTCATCTAAAGAAATATCATCCAATTTGTTTTCATTGTATATTCTCTAAATTTTAATGGGTAATGTTAACTATATGATACCAACGATTGATGTTGGTTTTCAAAAAAAATTACCACATCCCATGTGTAATGCCCTTGTTGTTAAAACCTTTCATTTGTGGTTTTCCTATACTTGGTGTTGACAAAAAGTTGTTTATGGTATTCCTTCAAATGAAATTTAATAATCATTCTAAATATTGAATCATATTTTAATGGTCAAACATTATGGTCCCATGATCACAAAATCCATTTTAATGGTTCTATAGTGAAGTCCCACAAACATTAAATTCTTTCTCAGTGTCACAAATTGTTCTCATGGTCACCCAATCAGTACTCATAGTATGAAAATTCCATCTCATGATCAAAAAATAGATTATTATGGTTAGAAAATATTGTTGCATGGTAACATAATACCTTCTCTTGGTAATATAATCAACTCTAATGATCCCAAAATCCCTCCTTCCATTTTTTGTTTATTTTCACAACCAACTACTCAATCACACACATGCAATTTTTTCACATGGTTGAACATTTCGTTCACAAGTTTGATGTTTAGTTCTCATGGTAAATCTATTTATCATCATAGTAGGTCCCATCACGGTCAATCCAATTGTATAAAAATACTTCATAATTCATAAATATGTCTGTAATTTTTAAATGACTTGAAAAGTCATTTTAAAGTAAAATATAGAATTTAATACATCAATTAATATTCATAGTTTTTTATAGGGATTAAATATATAAATTCAATTCCATAAATTCTATGGTTTTATAATTGGTTGATTCACATTTTTTAAATAAAATTGAATTATATGACAAATAAATAACAAATATAACAATGTAAATATTCCAGACACCATATTTTTCATCTTGAAATATTTGATTTTCTCCATTCAATTATTTTTATATTTTCTACATTTCTAAGAGAACCAAAAGTTTATTCTTGAACATTGAGTGTTGTCTACTTACACACGGATCCATCGTATTCTTGATTCTATATGTTTCCAACTTCATGGTTCCCACTATGTTTCTCGAATAGTGTTTTCCTTTTGAGGTAGTATCTAGTTCATTATTCATATTCCTCCTTTATCTGTATATTTTGTACGATTGTTAAATAATTTTCCATCGTTATATTATGGCTGGTAGATAATATTATGGTACCCTATTTATAGTGCAACATGTTTTAAAACATCTTATCATTTCCACATCAGGGATCCTCATTCTCTCTTTCCTTTATAGGAATATGTTGGGATTACATGATTTTATTCTACACTGGGAGAATATTAACCGGTGTAATAATTAGACAAATAAATTTATCATTATTATTTTAAGGTCATATGCGTTATCATACTATGTTAACTTATTCGGTGTTGTTTCTTGTTTTGACAATTTTTTATTTCTATTGTTGAAAATAATCTTTTTTGGGATTTGTTTTGTGTTTTGATTGATGTGGTAATAAGACCCCTGATTCGATTTTCTAATTATTCTAAACATATATAAAAATTATAATCACCTATATTGATTTTATGAAATGGTTTTCAAGGGAAATATGGAATGGTGGGATAATAACCATTGTAAATATTATATGACATTATGGAAGTACATTAACAAAAATTATGTTAGATGGAAAATATGAAGTATATTTCAATGTATTTTTGTAAATTTTTTATTTTTTTATGGGATGTGTGGGGATCATGTGGGGATATTAATGGTTATTTTAGTGATGGTGTTTGAGGTGGATTTTTTGGGCAGAGAATCCGTGGTTGGTTGTCTTATGTTGTGATTTGTGATGATGTGTGGTGGTTGTGATATGTTGTTTTTGTAGTGAGATGGATGGATTATGGTAGAAAAATAGAATATTTGGTTTCCTGACATTGGCATGTATAGGGTGGATGAGTTTTTTTGTTTTGTGGCTGTATTGATTTCCTAGTTATCTTTGAATGATTTTGAAATTCTAAAGACAAAATATCATGGGATGAAATTGATTTCTGGTAATTAAATTAAATGAGTTGAATTATAAACTATTGGGTGATGTTAATTTGAAATGTAATTAACTAATAAGTAAAAGTTAGTGGAAAATCATTGGTTCCATATATGGTGGGACATTAAAATGGAAATTTGGATTGTGTTACCTGTGTAGGGAGGTTGTGTGGTGGATGAAATTGTAAAAAATGTAATGTGGTAAAATGGAAATTATTCTCCTAACACTACAACAGTTGATGTATAACCATTGGTCGATCCTATTTTTTGTTCATGTAAATATGTATTCATGTATTTAGAAATTATTTCTATATGCAGCAAAAAACATTGAGTAAAATTTATTGACACAATGATATTTTGTGGGTGTTTTCCCAAACATACTGATTTTGAATAACTAATAGATGATTACACCATCAACCCCACTCTTATTTTTTAGTAGTACATGTAAATGACTTAGTATATGGTGGATCTAAATCCTTGATGATGGATTTGTTGGATAAGATTCCCATTTATGATAGTATGTTTTAATTGTTGGGGTTTCATGTGTGGTAGGAGGAATGTATTTGGTTTATTTCCATTATATTCATTATACCCTACTATATAGTTTTGTTATGAGGAGGTGATGTATATAGGAAATGGTGTTCCAATGGAACGAGAGAGGAGGATGATTATATTTATTCTAGTATGGGATTAGAGGACCTTTCGGAGGCTTGGGTGGGTACCTAAACTGCATTAGAGGTGATATTATATGTAGGGATGTGAAAGAATATAAAGGATAAGAGAACATAACATTTGAAATTGGGGTTTGAGATCAGAATATCAGTGGAAAATTTGATGTAGAGTTCCTTTAGATATATTTTCTTATTACTAATTTACTAATTTTTGGATTATTTTTTGAGTGATCCATGGCGAGGTCAGTCTAGACATTTGACTTTTTTAGGTGGTTATTGGTTATGTTGTTTGTTCATTTGTGAATTAATATACTCCTCTCACATGTTCATGAGATAACATGGGTTTGATCATCATTATTATCCATTTTAGTCATACCCTACAAATGTATGGATTATTTTTTATGTTTCCAAGAGGACATTAGGGAATTGGAATAACTTTACTTGATTCGTTGTATAATCTTATATAGTGTTTATCTTATAGGACTTCCCATTTAGTACTATTTTGAGACTCTACAAAGTTCACTGAATTTTTACATGCATAATGGTAAGTTTTGGTTCCATTTATTTAATATAATTTATATTTTTTTAATTTTATTTAGGATAGCCTAATATTATATATATTATTTAGGGTAATTCCTTCCCTATGTGAGATTTATATACCCTCATTTCTAGTTTCCAATCTAGGGCATGCAGAAAGAGAGACTTGATGGTCCATTATCTCTTTACATTCATTGTTGGCTCAAGAGGGGGACCATTGGGGGTTTCGGTCAAGATAAAGTGGTATAAGTTTTTTTGAAAGATATGGTATTCACTGAAGTTAGAAAAATGTGAGGAGTGATGGGTTTTGTCAGGAAATAGTTCTAGATGATCTTGGTGTATGATATTGTCTTGGGGGAATGGTGAGGATATGGAAATTTAGGGGACATATGATTCGATGAGAACACTATGATCCTACCAAATGACCAAGTGCATTGGTTATTCTTTTAGGATAAAATACTAGGATATAATCATGTGTCGTACTTATTATTATTCATGACTAAATTAGGGTGAATTTAAATATTTTTGAAATTTATAAAGCAGAACATTAATTCCATAAATAAATTTCTAAAATAGATGTGATTTGATTCTATATATTCATTATTATGTTTTTAGGATTGATCTTATGTGGGTAACATGAGTTATGGATTCAAGAATATGTAAAAAGGGAAACCCTTCACCATTGAGATGAATTATATTTATGATATATTTTAAGATGGAGTGGGTGTGTCATGTCCACCGAAAGTATACAATATAATGATGTGGTGGCTTGGATCCCATGGATTTTTATGCATCTGGAAGTGTTATGTGTTTACTATTCTAGTCATTGGATTGGGTAATATAGTGTTTTAGTGTTGATTTTAATGGTTATGTGGAAGAAATGTGGATTGTGGCTAATGTAAAATTGGATGGTGTTGTGCCTTGTGGTGAATGGTTATGAGGTTGTGTTGGTTTTATTATAGATGAGTTTTCATAAATTTAATTTTTTTTTATGTGTTATTGTTGGTTGCACATTGATTTCTATGAATATGTTACTTAGGACTACATTTCTGTTTCATAGTTTGAAGTGATATCAATAAAATTCCATCATATTCTGGGTCATGGAAAGGAATATTGATCTTGGGATAGAGACTTCTGGAAATTATAAAGGCATGAATTTCTAATGTTCTTCGATATGATATCCTAACACAACATTGATGGTTTGTTTTTGGTGGTTTAGGATTATTTTGGTATGGAAATACCCTAGATGATTTCTGAGATACTTGGGTCATTGTATTGTTTTAGATGGGTGCGCAAATGTGTTGGGAGTTGAATTGAATTGATATGGTAGATATTTGTTTGGGAAAATTTCATGAATTATTCAAGAAAATTTTCCTTTCCAAAATATATGTTTTTGGTAATTTGAAGGAGGTATTGGTTGATGATTCCTCTTAAGTGGTCGGGATTATATAGTTCAATTCTCTAGGATTTGAGTCTATATATTAATGTACGAAATGTGTGTGTTATCTAACAAGTCTAATGTGTGGCCTGGAACAATAGTGTTTATTGTCTCAAGGTGTATTCTTTCTACAGATCTGGTCTATTGATAATGTGATTTATTGGGAATCATTAATATAACTATACAAATATTTATCATGTTTCACATCCACGGGAGGAGAAATCATAGAGTGATATTGTCTTGAATGAGTTTTTATCCATCCCTTGAAATCATTATACAAATTTCTATTTTTTTAATTGTGTTCAATGGTTTGGAAATTTTAGTTTGAATGTTTCATGGAAACTTATAGAAAATATCTCCATGAATAGAATGTAATATTTTAATTATGTATTGGAAATTATTTACAAAGGAATGGATATAGTCATAAACTAGGTAATATTGAATGAGTAGTTTCATAAATTTCATTGTGAGTGAGGAGGATGGTGCCACAATTTCATTACCTGGTGGTGGGAGTCTCCTTGAGATGTATCTTTAATAGCCATTAGGTATTATAGAATATTTGTTTTTTGTGATGATCATGTTTTATAGGTAGGCCGGTTTTATATTATATGTATCTCTCGAAATATTTTTATTAAAGTTGTAATATTAGATAGATTTTCCCCCATGGTGGTATATGATCCAAAAAAATCTTTTAAATCTCATATATTTTTCAGTATCATCATAATGACTCCCATGTCATTAGACTGGGATGGTTGGATATGAGGGATGATGCAAAATTGAGGACATAGTAGTTGAGATCTAACATCAATGATATTAGGTGTTATATGGATGAACAATTTCCTTAGATTGCATACTACAAAGGTACGATGGAGTGAAGGAGATAATAAAGGACTGGGATTCACATATTCATACTTAGTACCCTGATTTGTTTTGATGCTATACATTTCTATCATTTTATGAGATGATTTGTTTTAACGTAATGATTTATATGATGTTAACACCCTCCAATGTTTAATGATGTCACTTGGATATTTGTTTTTTCCTCACATGTCTGGATGTGCTTTTTTTACTGTGATATTCTAAATAGGTATGAAATGGGTTTCTTCTTATTTCACATTATCCATTTCATCAGTGTTTAGTTCTTATTTTTAAGGAATATTTTTTTTGAGAGTTACATAATGTAATTCCCATATTCATATATACATTCCTTACTGATTTTACATGGCATGGATGTTTCAAGGGGGTGTATTGGGACCTTTTAAACTAAAGTTTTAAAATTTCTTAACATAGCCTTGGATTGTTCTCATGGTCAAATAGTATTGTCTCATGGTCATACAATCCATTCTCACAGTATAAATGTGTGGCATCATGGTTTTTAAATTTCTTCTCGTTTCCATTGTTATTTCTAACGGGTTAAAATTCCCATATCCTGGTCAACAATTGAGGTAATACACTCACACAATCCCTTTTCATGGTTGTACAATGTGATCTCACATTCACACAATCCCTTCTAGTGGTCACAAAATGTTGTCCCGCAATCAAAAAATTACATTTCATGGTTACAGTTTATTCTCATGGATGAACCATTCCTTCACACAATCATTGTTTTTGTATAAAAATTCATTATGTTCCTTCATAAGGTCTATAGTGTTTTCTCATGCTTGATTACTTTTTAATAATTGTCATTACTTTAATAGTCAATCAAATAGTTTTCATAATTTATAGTATTTCAAAATGCCCAGCTTTCCTTGAATTGCATTAGAATGTATTTTATTATAAAATACATAATTTAATGCCTATAAAACATTTCATGAAATCGGTATTTTGGAAACTATATCAATAAATTCTATCCCATAAACCCTATAGTTTTATAAATGAGTGAACCATGAGTGTTAATTTAATCCAAATTAAAGGATAATTAAATATGACTTTTGACTACATAAATCATTGAAAATGTACCTGAAAACACAAAATTATTTTATTTTATCTATTTTATTATTTCACTATTTTAAATTAATATGAAAAAATTTGGTCTGAAACATTGAGAGTTGTCCACTTCCAAATTGAGCCTTCTTCTTCATGATTCCATGCTTATTCAACATCTCGGTTTCCACTTTGTTTCTATAGGGTTTCAATATTTTAGGTATTCTTTTTCACATCATTTTATTACTCTATTATAAATATGTTCTTTATGATTGACTTGACCCTTACACTTGGGATATCCATGTAGATATATCCTTTTTCTTTCCCCTATTTTTTAGCGAACAATGTTTTGGATCTTAATTCCATTTCTAGGTAGGGTTCTCATTCTCTACTTTTAGGTGATAATATGGGAATTTAGGGTTTTTCTGTGTCAATTGAATAGTATTGGATGGCATAATTAGATAAATAACTAGGTCAATCTTAATTAATGGGGATGGGAGATCTCATAAAGAATTTACTTGTTATATGATATTTCTTATTATGAAACATTCTTATTTCTATTATAGAGAATAGTTTTTATAAGGAACCTTATCTATGATAATATTTCCATGGATTATGAGACTCTTGATATGGTTAATTATTGATCTCTTCATTCATAAAAATGAATAATCACATATATTTATTTAGTAAAAGGTTGTCCCATTGAAATATATAATTCATTTACAGTACCCATGCTATATAAATGTGATAATATGAAATCCATTAAACTAAAATTATGGAGGATGAAGAAATATATGGAGACTATTATTTTTTAATGTTATTGTTTTTATGTATTTTATGATTTTTAGTGATATTGTGGGGCTTTGATTTGTGTTTGGGGAGACTACATTTGAGGTGGAACATATTTTGTTATAAAACCATGTTTAGTTAGAATGAGATGTGATGTGGTATGATGTCTGATGGTTATTATATGTGGTTATTTCAATGATATGGATGGGATTTGGTGATTTCATGGTACATTTTTTTTAGGGTGTTGGTTGTTGTGGGTTTGATGAGATGGATTATGGTGTGGTTGAGATTGTTTTTTGGTCACCCACAAAATGATTATGAAATGAAAAAAATTCAAAATATCTTGTGATGAAATTTATATGATAAAATGTACCTAAATGAATTAAATGATATAAGAATGGGATATATTCTAGTGAAATATAATGGTCTAATAAATGGGAGTTAGCAGAATCTCATTATTTCAAAAAACCCGATGGGACATGAAATTTGAACATGGTATTCTATGAATTCAATGAGATGTTTATGTGGTGTGGTGAATTTGGGGGGAGGAAATAGTTGTAATGGATGTCATGATGTAAACATGTGGTTTTGTGGATTATAATAGTGTTCTTTATAAGAACTTGTAAGGTTATATTGGTGTTTTGTGTTTGTAAATATATTTTAAATTATTTTTATCCTATTTTATATGGTCCCGACCCATATTATTTACCATCTACAAACACCCAGATGTTTTGGGGGTGCCTTCCAAAAAAATTAGATTCTAGGGAATTGGTGACTGATTACCCATTCATCCCCACTATTCCTTTTGTATAAGTTCCAGGAAATTGAATAGTTAGTGGTATAGCCTTTCCAATGATGATGTCACAATTGGTGGTGATTCCAATTGATCATAGGAAGAAATATACAGTGGGGGTCATGCATTCTAGAAGTAGGGAATGAGGTGTATGCATTTCAAATTCACAATACCTTACTATCCATGTTTTTCAATGAGGAGTTTATTTGGATGTGTAATGATTATGAAATTGATGAGATAAGTGCATGTTGATATTAATTCAATAATGGGAGGTTGGCTTATGTGGGAGGCTGGGGTATATATTTTTTTGACCCAACCCACATTAGATGTGTCTCAGTATGGGGTTATTAGATGACATGGATGGGACGAGATAATATGTTGTCTTAAAATTGGGTTTGAGAGACAACACTCAATAAAGAAGTGGATCCATGATTCCTATTGTGATGTTTTCCCATTATTAAATTAATAATTTCATTTGTTGTGTGGATAGTGTTCCATGATGAGGTTTGTCTAGATAGTTGACTTTTTTTAGTGATTATTTCATTTTTTTGTTCACTGTTGCGTTAATATATTATTTTAACATGTACACTTGAGAATTTTGGTATGATCCTTCTTATTATGATTCTTTTTTTCACCATGAATACGTATAATCTATTTTTTATATTTCCATGATAATTTCATGGACATAGCCAGACATTACTTTCTTTTGTTTCAGATCTATTATAGAGTCTATAATGTAAAATCTGTCTTTTGGTTCCATTTTGAAACCTAGTCATGCTATTTGACTTTTTTACATGTATTAGAGGATCTCATGATTTCCATTGTTTTATATTATGATGTTTTTTGATATTTTATCCCTTAATCCCATTTTACTTATTGATGTTGATGATGTCCATATATAAAATTTATATATCGTAGGTTCCAGTATCAAACATGGAGCATACTGAGGGTTGTATTTTTGGGTAATTATCTTTCTTTATTCGTTTCTAGTCGTAGTGGCGTACCTCTAGAGGGAGGTGGTTATGAAACTATTATTATAAATTTCATTTTATAATTTCTATCATATCCTAAATATTTAATGTAATGAGCTCATTAATTTTATTTCATTGTAATTGATTATTGGAAATTATATGGTGCCTTTAGGACCAACATTATCTATACACTAAAATTCATTAGTGAATATTTTTCTCTTGGTGTACAACATATGCACCAGTGATTATGATTCTATGAATTGAATTGAATCCATGTCATACTTATTATTCAATACATAATTAGGATTATTAATTGATAATTATTAAATATATTTAAATAACCCATGTAAAAACCCATTAAATTTCATTATTAAAAAAATTACATTTCTTTTAAATATTAATCAATAATATTATATATATTTATAATAATTATAAGTATATTAAGAAAATTTTCAACCGAAAAGGAATTTTTTTACTAAATTTGATTATTTGTATTATACATTTTTATTTAGGACCATGATTTAAAAATTTAAAAATTTTAATTTTATAAAATGAAATATATTTTTGATATAATGGGGTCAAAATTATCTTATATTTAGTTTTTTATAATTTTTATCAAATTTATACTTTTTGGTGAAAGGTAAAAAATAAAATTTTTTTAGAAAACTATATTTACATATTAAGTAACTAAATATTCTCATTTTTGTATTGGTTTTAATATTTCATTAGTAACTTTTTATTAATAATATTATATTATATTTAATTTAATATCAAATATTCTTGATTTTGTTATGAAAACAATTTTATACAGAAAAAGTCATTTTTTCTAGAAAACTGATTTTCATCCCGTATTGTGAATTTTGTTTAAAAGTAATTTATGATACTTACAGAAAGTAAATTCATCAAAATGAAATACCTATTTGGAATAGAAATTTATAAATCTGGTAATGATAAAACTTTCAATTCTTTCATTATGAATTGTAACTTTTGTAAAAAATGTAGTTACCACTGTAAGAATTGAAATGGGATAATAAGACTAAAACTAAATCAATATGGGTTAAAATTTCTTAAAATTTTAAATAGATACCCATTTGTGGATTTATTATGACCCAATATTATCAATTATTTAAATATGAGACTTTTTTAAAATTTTAGGTAGTAATAGATTAATATATTTTAATATATTGAATAAAATCCATGGGTTTCATATCCCACACTTAAAAAGGGACCCCAATATCAACTCTACTATATGATTCAAAGTCCAATTATCTCAGAAAATACATAACCAAATTGATTCCGAAAATTCCTACCTATATCATAGAGGTCATGGGATAATTATAATACTAACCTAGGATTGTTTTATCATAATACTAAAGAGGATGTCTGAGGAAAAGTTATTGTTCTCAACATAGTGTTTTCTTATATATTTATTATTCTACCTCATTTAAACGACTCTTAACCATTTTCCTATAATAACATTTTAATTTAAAATATATATAAATTTTATTATGTTTATATAAAAATATTTTCAATATACATAACCATCAAATGAAAAATAAAAACATCATTATGCCTATGTGCAATCTAAATCCTTGTGAAAGGAGGAATGCCATTTTTCAACACTGAAACATATTGTTGGTAATAATGATGGATACAAGTAAAATAATATGATATAAATTTTATATAGTTTATAATATAATGGTATATAAACATTCTACATCATTACTTTCCATTAATTTTTAAAATAAAAACATCACCCATGTGTATGGTTGGGCTATCCCCTCACAGTCCAATGTATTTTATTTCTCATCCACACCTCACATGGATAGTATATATAGGCTTATTTATTGAAATAATAAGATATTTATTATAAAATTATCCCTATGTAATATTAAATAAATATTTACTTTTTCATCAACATTTATTCTAGTCAAACATATGGAAACCCATTTTTATTCATTATTGTATGATGGGGCCTTACACATGATTGTGGGGGATTAAATATCATTTAAGATTTTATGAAACTCAGGTTCACCATTTTTTTCCATCCATGGAATGGTTCGTGACACCTTAATGTTTTGGGTTGGTTCTGTTTCATAACACATGAGTTCAATTTCACCATTTTGTTTTAGAGACACCCCACACTTCCCACATCCATGGTGAGTCATAAGACTATTTTCCAAAGGCATGTAGTTATTAGGGATTCAATATGAATGATGCTTATAAATTATTATTGGTTGATAGGGTGATATTTTTGTCTCAACACACCATATTTAAGGGAATTATTTCCTTCTATGGAATGCTATTGTTGATTTATTACATTTTCATTAATTTGTCCCAATACATATATGGGAATGTTTACCTTTCCAGAATGATTGAGTGTTGTATCCATGCACATGAAAAAAGTTATCTTATCCGTGAAACCAATTGTATGTATTTGAGTTTCTCCATCTCATTACTCGTTATTATTAACCAATGAATGAGATTTATATATTTGAAAGCCATGTGGTTATGCTCTCCGGAGATTATCATCGTCAATTTGGGCTGTTTGTGTCGTGGAATTGGTAATAAACCACGAATATGTGTTAAATGTATGATAAGATAAATTGGAATAAATCCCTACATAGTCATTATGGATATTATATTCAATTTAAAATAATTCATAAAATATTTATATAGTGAAATTTAGATTCCAAAAATATTGGTCTCAGGCTGTAAAAAGAAATCCTACATATCCTATTTATCATAGGAATCAATGACATCATATTTCATGTTATGTTTATATGACTTGAAATATATTATGATAGAACTATAAAGAGGGAAATATTTATTGGGAATATTGTCGTCATATATTTAAAAGGATTTAAATGTTATTACTTCTAAATGAGTGCCTATATTAGGAAAGATACACCTCCATGATGAAACAATCATTTCTATCCTCTAGGCCCATGGGTTTCATGATCGTTGTAAGAAAAAAGTGGTAGAAGAAGATTGTTAACATTGGAAAAATAAAATCATATTAATCTATATAGGTATTATACACTGAGGATACCCTAAAATATATTTTAGTACTTGTATATAGTATAATATCACAAGGGGTGTTATAAAATATTGATATGGAGATCGGGCCTTTGGATAGAGTCCTACATATCATTCTTATAATTGGAATTAGATTCATCATTGTTCAGGATACTTACCCACTAATGGAATAGAAATAATAATTACCATAAATGGATTATTACCCCTGAGTATATGAGATCTAGGGACGTAAACAAATGGTGGAAAACCAAATTCTAAGGCAGATATGTGAAAACCTTGACATGATCGCTAAATATCTATAGGCCTGCATATGTTTTAATCAGTTTGATAAATAAGAAAAAATAAAAGACCAAATAGGTTTCATGAATACTAGGATAATGATATATGAGGCCTATGTAATGATTCGTCACTTAGGGTTGTCTGAGAAGTCAGTTACAGACATTCTATACATTAAGGGTTGATCGAATTATGGTTTATAGTCATAGGTCGAAATGGATCAATAGTCCATTTCCATGATTGCCTCTCTGATGAGGATATTTTGTTCAATTATTCTCACATGATTTGACAAATAATATCTCCATGATTTTTATAATGTTGTTCTCTTAATGAGTCTAGGATGATGGTGGATGTCTGCCTGATATGTTTGACATGTCCAAGGATACATACCTAACATGTTCAAGGATGTACTATTCTAAAACATGACGTGGACAAGGAGATATGTATGATACATTAAATGATTATGTAAATTGTGTGATTCATTTAGTGATCATGTGAATAACAGTATTCTTATAACATTTCCATGGAACGTTACATCATCCAGATTGACAATTCCACGGTTTTGTGCATGGTCTAATCTTTCATTTATGGGGTATTCTCATTATCTACCCTGACTTGTTTAGGGGAATTCCCCAGATTCAGGATACCATATATGAGTTCCTTTACATGATCTAGGATTAAACTCACCAAGGCCATCACCTAATCCAAGAAGACATCTCCAATTCCCTTCACATGATACGGGTTGAAATGTGTAGCGGTCTTCGCATAATATATATGATATGCCTATGGTTGTTTGCATGATTCTAGAATTGATCACTTGAAGAACATGATCTGTTATGATGAATAATATTGTATCCACCTTCACATGAAGCCTTTATCATTGTCATATTCATCCTCATGAAGAAAAATTATTTTTCATGTTTTTGGACTATTGGGAAATCACATGAACAAACTAGAATACTGAATGTACTTTGCTTGATATGGAGGTCATATACGTGAAAATTAATAGGTTAAACGAATAGATAATGTGATTCAAAAGATCCTAAAAAATTCCTTAATGTCTCTCACTCAGATTATTATAAGGACAACCTTATCTATCTCAGGATCCATTACTCTTGAAAGTCCAATAATTTCATTGTTGGTTGTGTCTATTTCATCCTCCCATTCATTGCTGACATGGTGTTTTATACAAATCACCAACCATTATCTATACCTCAATTCATGGTGAAACTTATTTTACATGGGCGTCAATCATTAGATGGATTCTGAGCATATTTCAATAATCTGATATGTGATTAACATGATCTGGCCTTATGGAACTGATGGCATTGTATATTTTTCAAACGATAACTATAGAATCATGATAAGACCTTCAATAAAACATATATAGCACCCATGGTGAACCCAAGGGTCTTCTCTTGATCCAATTTCCATGTTAGAGAACATAATGATATATTTTAAACAATTCCTAATGCCTTCACATGATCTATCCTATATGTATAATGTCTTTTATGAATCAGAAAAAGAGATCAAGAGAAATTCAAAGGGTCATGTGATGATGTGATGATAATCACTAGAATCCATATTTATGTCTTCTTGTATTCTCTTGAAAAAACAATATATCCCTTCATGAGATGTTTCCTTTATTTACATCATCCACAAAATGAATTCCTTAATGATTTTTTTTTGCATTTATCAAAGTCACATCATGTGATCAAGTGGAATTTTTTGATGCCCTTTTCCTTAATTGATGAAATTTATAGAGTTCCATCTCATGGTATGTAGATAAATTAAAAAAATCACATGACCCTTTCTCATGATGATCTACATTACACTCTTTCAGGTCCTCTTTATGATTAGTTGATTGATCATTAAAAGCATGTGATCCCTTGACATTATGTTCCAAAAGGCCGCATAATTGAAATACATTCTAATGTGCTTGTGATATGCATGACACTTGATCCCCATGTAACCAAACATCATACCAATTTCCATTGGTTGATGTTTATTAGGTATTTAATAATCCCCATTTTAGCTGATGATAATTTGGTGGGTGTCAACAAATTCCCCCATCTGAAGTGAATTCTAGTAAAATAAGGACATAGTTCTAAGTAAATAAATTCTTGAATGAGTCCCCTGGTCCTCCTCTAGTAGGTTTCTCATGTATCATTATGTATTCAAAGAAAAACGAACTATTTATATGAGATTACCTATAAATAGAGGAATGGTCTTGGGGTTGATTAGCTCACATTAACTAAAACATCCAGATCGCTAAAATACACCGCCTTCGCATGATCCATTCACATGATGACATTAGGTAATAGATCTGTGAGGCTAAATTTCAGGATCTATTCATATGATAAATTTTCAAGATCACATCACATGATTTTAACACCTAAAAATCCAACTTATTGAACTCATCAAATGATCAATGATAACTCACTAGAACAACTCTTCCATTTTAGGGTTTTTTTATCAATAAATTGATCATAGAAGTCAAATTTTCCCTTTTCATGACTTTCCAATCATCATGAAATTTTGAGAATATGAAGGGTAATGAATCTTGTGGGGTATTTTTGTGCTTCTCATAAACTTTCTATTTTTATTTAATTTTTAGGATCAACTAATGATCATAAGATCGTGAAACACAAAATGGTCCAGACAATACATTTGATGTTTTCCCATGATATGTAATAATTTTTTCATCCTTTATATTCTGTAAATAGTTTTCAATAATCAAGAATTTGTTTCTTATATCCTGATCCATATTACTTTAAAGAAGGAGGTGGAATCTACAATTTCCTTATAAATTATATAGTCTCTTATATAAACATCGACAAGTGTGTCATTAACCATTAATCTCAGAAGAATCTATAAATCATAATGGGGAAGAGGCTTCAAAAGTATCCCTACATAGATTATTTACCCCTCTATGGGTATGGCCTCTAAAATGATGGTCTTATTTTATCCCATAGTTGAATTTCGTACCACATCCATGGTTTTTAAAGTCCCCTAAAACCACCATTGTAATATTTTTTCATGTTGGTCACTTCATCTATGAGGATTAAACCATGATGGGTATATGTTAAATTTTATTCCTATATATTTTTAACTGGAGAAGTATTAATATTATCCCAATATAAATATCTAACATGAACTTTTATAGAAAATAGCTTTGTATAAGAAATTTATAAGGCTACCAAGTTTGTATCTTTTGTGAGGGGAAATATTGGAATATATTGGGCCAACCCCTTCAGGATACATCATTATTTCATGCAATTAACTATTGAGATAAGGTGTACTGGTTGGTGTGAGGATTTATGAATCTCATATATTCATTCGTATTAAAAAAAGATTCTTATTATGGGCTTGATCAGCTCGTGTAGTCTAGATAAACACACATTCCACCTAACATAGTAAAATTTATAATCAATATTTGGGATATCGATCAAATTTATGGAGTGCTTATCTAGGATGATATATATGATGATTTTATTACAATAGTGTCCCCGTGTGTTTTAAAAAAACGCTCATATTTTAGTTAAATAATGATGTTATCAAAAAAGGTCCCAAAGAAGGCCCCAACCCTGAGGGAAGTCATCCTCGTAAAGATATGGTATGGACATAATTTTAAGAAGTCTCATAGTGAACCCCTTATCAAGAAACCATAGGTCATCCCATCCAAGAAATCATATGTGGACGAGGGGGTTTATTTTCCCATAGTCATGGAAGGCTTATTCAATGATTAGGGAAGTGAGTTCCTTCCAAAACGAAACTGTCCTATTTAACTATAGGGATTTCTAGATAAGTAGCTAAGTAGGTAGTTACTTCTTTTGTTGGAGAATGGTGGAATCAAGGTCTCCACATTCATGATAGAAGTATCCATTAATGGAGGAAGGCATATGTGTTTTTCCATTCCAAAATTGAAAAATATTTATCATCTTCTATTCCATATTTTGTAAGGAATGCCCCATTTTGTGTATTTATTCACCTTTACAAAGTAGTTTGGTTGGATGAGGTACAACCTGGAAAAATATGTATATTCAAACACTCAGAGTATCCCCAGTGTATTGTTTAAACCCTTTTCTATGCATTAGTGGAGTTAGCCCCATTCTTCAAATTTTCTATGAAGTCAATGATATCTTAATCTGTTATGCTCACTTCTCCTTTATGCTTGTTTAGGTTCCCACGATTGCGATAAATGAGAATGGTTAGGGTAACCCAGATGTCTGCTCCTGCATGGTTTTCCTTAAATAGGGTGTTTTCTCCAATATGATTGATGGTAATGTCTTATATAAGTGGTACAAACGTTTTTGGTTTCTGTGCCAATTTCAATGTACTGAAACAAGGTGAACTAATCATCTATATGTGAAATTAGAACGGCACCCAATCGTTACCCACCAATTATGGTTAATTTTTACTTGGGAGGAGACTCTATCACAATTATATTTTCCCCAAAGACAATATTGATATTATTCTGGTGAGGGTCTATTTTGATTCAAAGATCTTATCATACCTAAATTGTAAAATGAGAACATTGGTAGTAAAGGCCTCATATTTTATATTTTTTTTCAAAGGTGAAGCATATCTGATGCCTCAAAAGCATCGTTCTTATTAAAAAAACGCTCTAAAAATCTATCACAATGAGGTGGGGTGCCTAGATTTGAGTTGGAAACAATGAAAGGAGTTAATCAATGTGATTTAGATGAATGTGGATCCTAAATGTAATGCACTACCCATGAAATAATTTCATGCCTTTAGTTACTAATTATAGTCTTAGAGTCATTATAACTTAGTTTCTGGGATTCAGGAAATATTTCACCATGTTGAGACAGATTTTGATTGTTTTTCATGTGTCACTTATCCCAGTGATATTTCCATCACATATCATCCTGTTGATTTTGAGCTTTTCCAGTGGAACATTAATGATCTAGTTCAATGTGTGAAAGTTAGTTTCCATTATCCACGCTTTGTGGAGAACAATATAGTCTCTCCATTGAAATTCATTTTCATGGGTGAGGGATAGTATATGCTCTCTTAGACAGAGGTAATACTAAATTTATAGTCATCCGGAATCAATAGTATTATCTTAAAGAAACTATTTATGATATGTTTTATATTCCTTTGTATATATAAGGAATCCTTGGATCCCTAATAACCCATCTATCTCCAGTTCCATAAATAGGGGATACAACTATTATAGCTACGTAAATGATGATCAGGAAACCGAATATGGGGGATTCCTGGTTAAAATGAATTTAATGATGTTGATGCCCATTTCACATGAGATATCTTGATCCAAAAACTTTTATGTACAATCTCTATTAACATTAGTGTGGGCTCCATCTATGTATGCATCCTCTATGGCTATGAGGAATATGAAGTGCTCATAATCATAGGAGCCCTCAAATATGGAAACAACATGTAAGTGTCACACTTCATTTCTCATTCCTCATTTTTAATTTTATAGGATAATATCAATCACCCTTAATATGCAGTCCTATATTATATTCATTTATAAAAATAATCACTTATACATAGGCATACAACCAGTCCCACTATCACTCTAGTGGAGCCATCGATGTTGGACCTGATCTTCGAAGAGGTTGAAACGGTTGTTGTACTAGCAATTTAAAACCCATCATAAACCTAAAACGCATTAGTGAGCATCCACAATAATTTTGAACAAGTGATTTATCTTCTACATGATGCAGTCACATACAACTAATCTTCCACCAATATGGTTGTGATTGAAACATCATTATGAGTCGATAGGTTACTCTACAAATCCAAATTTCATATTCCACTCTATGTTATATCCCTTAAAAATCTATTACACTTACTTATACACATTATGGAATGTATACTATGTCGATTGAGAAAGTATTGGTGGTGTCACTAAGTAAATCAATGTAAGAGGGCATCACTTATTCCCTTGGATGAGAAATTGTGGTGGAAGATGATTCTAGTGATGCAACAAAAAATGATATAATCCTGAAATTGATAACATCAATGGTCGTTTATGGACTAATGATCCATTTTCTTTCTTACTCTTGTTATCTCACATTATATATCATATTCTCTGACTTATTCATTATAAATATTCACCCCTAATGTGTTGACTAATGCAGAAGTCAACACTATAAAAATATCATCTATGGATTATGTATACTAACCTTTCTTTGAGACATATTAAAATAATATATATTTGTTCCTAGGATAGTCATCATTCAAGTCCTAGAAAATGAAATAATTCAACAAAAGATTCATCAATAGGTGTGGGGACATATTTGAAGCCTAAACCTAATGGGGCACAATGAGAATATGATGGAAAAGATTATATGTATCTAATATTTCTTCATCATCCTCAGCTAAATGTGGGTGGATTGTAGAGATATCCTTACAAGATTAAAGGAGATTGTATCTTTTAGAGAGTAATAGTGCGCTGTTTAACTAATGGTATCATTTTTCGAGGCCACATGTTTTTTCAAATCACACCATATCCCAACCTCTCATGAAAATCAATCCAATAAAGTATGTCTAGTGTGTAAACCCATCGTGATTATATATCTTTCAATGAATATATGGGGTAAATATAATTCATGAATAAACATCCTTAATAGGGTGTAAGTATCCATAACCCTTCATTAATATTAATTATTAAAACCTCAACAATATAGATGTTGAATAAGATCTGATCTAGACCTCCTTAAACAACAACAAAATAATGTCAAATCTAGATGATGTTAAACTACCAAAAAATAAGGTTTGACATAGATTACTATAAACTATTGTTAAATAATTTATGATCTATAATGAATTGACCAATTGATGTATATATATGTATTAGGGTCTTTAAAACCCATCATCCATTCATGGATGGATATTCTGGAGAGGTTTCGATACCTTACATCCTTAATAATAATGTACTTTTATATAGAGATGTAAAGTCATAGGCTACAGATGTACTTGAATAGTAGTAATATAGGTTATATAAATCATGTACTTTATTTTTTGAACAATATATGATGATATGGGGAATAAATGGAAAGGATGATATCGAAACAACCAATGGATTCAAATTCTATTGTGATGTTTCCAAGGCTCACAAGTATTTGAGGTTCTTTAATGTATGGAAATGATGACTTTGATTGATGTGTCAATGAACCTTATTCCTAATCTTATATGGGATTGCATGAATTGTTTAACAAATGAATTTTTTAACCTTTTCGGGGGATGTGGATTATTTTCAAAATTTAATGCACCTTAGGGATGAAGTAGGATATGGCTAAATGACTATACAAGGAGGGTTCTGGAACCTTTTGGATAATTTGATTCGTTATTCTAAAACGTAGGTCCTACAATGCATGGTTTCAATTTCATGAAAATGATCATAAAAAGGTTCAATAATGAAGTATCTCATTCCTTAATTACGGATGGGAACAATATATGTTAACATAATGTTGATAACATCGAATCAACATAAATAGTTTAGTAATAGCATTTGTAGATCATTATATGAGAGGACTATAGTTAATTAGAAATTGAGAATAGTGGGTTTAGTGTGAACCTATAACATCCCAATATTTTATGGTATGTTTCATCTTATATAAATTCATTTTCTTCAATAGATTTCAGTGACACAACAATGAGTTTGACTACACCTTGACCTATCAAACTAGACATTTAAAAAGCGGTTATGAATAGTATTAATAAAATTATGAAATTTATAAATTTTATTTTTAAAAATAGACAAAATATTAATATATGGAATATGAAAATTTTATTATAGTGAGTTTTTAGTATTTTTGTGAATAATTTAAATTATTGAGAAATCATGAAAAATACTACATTGTGGTAAAGAAAACGAATTTCTCATTTAAATAATCATATTATATTAAAATAATTTTAATGTCACAACATATAAATAATACATATATTAATCCAATTTTGGCTATTAATAGCTTCTTTATATTGAAATTGGATTAAAAAATTTATTGTTATTTTGAACATCACTTTTACCCACCTTCTAGCCACATATGTGGGATTAACATTAAAAATAATTTTTTGGCATCTGTGATTTGAATTTCGAAAAAATGACATACATAGTTGTAATTAGTTCAAAAAATGTTGTCTAATATGATAAATATTTTTTTATGATTAGTAACTTTTTAATTTTATTTAACATGTATAAAGATAAATCGAGTAATTAAAGGTAAAAATAATATAATAATAATATAAAACCACCATACCACTTGTATTAATTTGATTAGATAATCTGGTTTTGAACAATATAATCCTTGGGACAAAATTAGCTCCTTTTTAAGACACTTGTGTTAGAATAAAACATTTATTATATATTATTGAATGATTAATTAAACATTTCATACTCCACCTTTTAATAACTAAATAATTATTAATATTGGGTTACGAATAAGATAAATTAGACTGTAAATATTAATTATAAAGCTATAATTTATATCTACAACAGTTTAACTTATTTATTATTTTATAAAATATACAATTAAATTAAATGGTGACAAAATGATGATGGAGTAATTGGTTTATTAAAGGAAGAATCAAATAAATTATATTAATAATTTTAAAATAAAAATCATTTGAAATATTTGATTCCAAACACAATTTTTTTGGACGACTATGAAATTTTAGGGATTAGTAAATGTGTTTTCTATGGAATCATGTTATTATAATTTTTATAAATAGTCAAACAATAAATATTGTCAGAATTGAAATAAATGTGATTTTAAAATAAATAATATTTCATTAAATTATAATAAATTCAAAAAATTCTATATTTCATCCAAATAACTAGTAGAATGTTAAATATATCAAAATTAACCATTTGGGTTAGATTGAATTTTTATTAAAACAATATTAACCCTATAGTGTAAAAAAGACATGTTATCACAGTAAGAGTTGTTTAACTAAGGGTTAATGCAAATGATATGTTTTATTTTGTTACATAAACATGTATAAAATTAATTTTTTGATAATATATCAACTCATTATCATTTAATCTTATAAATAACTCACATCAGAGATATTTGATATTAAAAATAAATTTATAATAAATTAACAGTTTTGGAGTTTCCTAAAGTGCCCCCTCTTATATTAGAAAACCTCTATTTATATTTTATTCACACATATAAAGACATTTTTCTAAGAAAAACCATAACCATTTCTACTCTAAAATTCATCAATTCATCCTAGAGTCCACTCATTCGGAATAAATTCATCCAATAGAGTCCTTTTGTGAAAATCTAAAGAATACACATGAATATGAGGTATTTGTTTTACCCACTCTTTCAAAGTACTATTCTTCTTATGTTTCCTTTTCCTACGTTTTTTAAATTCTAACATAATAAATCAAGAATTTATTACACACTGAATTTATTTTATTATTATGGGAAAACCATATTACTATTTTTAACAATCATAATAAATATAATATCAACATGTGTGCGTACATACGACCTACCATCTCAACGCTGTGGTGAAATCTAATTTTCAAATATACAATATTTAGATGGGTATAATGTTGAATATAAAGGATTTAATTAATAATTATGACATGATAATGATTCTATAAAAAAATATCCCTTCAAATTCCACACCATATTACTATTAATAAAATGACATAATCACTTGTGAGTATATATGGCTTACCATCTCCACGACGCGAGAAGATTCATTCTCGATGTAAACCATTCAATAATAATTATAAAAATAGATATAATGAATAATAATGACATATATGACATAATAATTCTATAGTAATAATATAAATATATATATACATAGGTGTGTGTGAATGTTTCATTTACTTCCTTCCATTCAATATGATAAAAATTTTGAAGCATCGTTATTACGTACATACAACCTACCATCTTTGTGAATGGAGTATTCCATTTCATTTATCTATAAATTATATATATTTAGATACTAAATATATGAGATATCTAAATCATGTTTCACATTTTGGATGTAAGTAAATCATTATCTATGTAATAAGTTCAAGAATAAAAATTCAAAACACATATGATAAAAAGTGTGAGCATTAAATGAATATTTTCTTTAACATGGATTTTTTAAATGAAATGGTACTATGAAGACATAAATTAATAATATATTACATAAAAAATATTATTTTTATACTATTAGAAGTTTTATCTATGTTTAAAACCACTATATAGGAGTTTTTGACAAGAACATATGAAATTGGCCCTATGGTAATGGACAATTTCACAAACTCTATATTATCTAAGAGTATTAGATATATTTATTTAATGGGGTATATTTGTCATCCATGTTAATGTTTCTGAAAAATATATTTAAATATACTAATTCAATCCATTTATATTTAATTAATTTATGTATTTACCCATAGCTAAATTTTTATTAAATGGAGTGAATGGAATCTTTGTCAATATCTATTTGAGTACATTTTGAGTTATCCACCATGTATTTGAGAAGATTTTTTTATTTATACATCATTAATGAATTTTTAAACTTCTTTAATGCATAATTTCCAAAAATCGTCCCCTTCATGTTTTGAAGGTTATTTTTAATGAAATTATTTTCTTTTCAAATTAATGGTAATTTTAAATAAATATTTTTTTAATAAGAAATGATATTTTATTCAAGAATTAATTTCAACTGCATTTTCAAAATTATTTTCCATATAAGATTAAATTATTTAATAAGGATATGTTTCATTTATACAATCCCTATTATTCCTATGGTTTTATTATTTTAATTATGCAATGCTATTTATGGAATCCATTTTCTCACGAATAATGTTATAATGAAATGATGTTTAGGAAACCCATTTTATTTTTTGGGTTAAGAAGAATGATATATGTTATTGTGGAACACGTAATAATGGTTTTATTATGAGAATTTTGGGACCTAAATCACCCACAAATTCATTGGGTAATGATTTATATCTCAATAGATAGACATGGAAAGAACATGAAATGATATTCGTTTAGTAATATTGGGCTTGAATGAGAAGGTGAACATGGTTTAGGGATGGACCTAGTCTTCTATGATGGACGTGGAAATAAACATTGACTAATATGAAATTATTTTCTATGTGAATGGGTTTTCCAAAAAAATCATGTTTTATGTTATGAATTTTGGCATTACGTTGATTTATTCTTTATGAACGTTAATGATGTATCATGTGACATGATATAAGGATTTTACATTGGTAGAACCTTTTCAATAATATGATATAGAGAGATTCAATTGAATACAAGGAATGGGATGATTTCAAGAAATTATTTTTCAATAATTAATTTCCTCATATTCTTCAAACAATTATAGAGAAGGAGTTACCTGATATTAAGAAAAAGGATGATGAATATGTTGGTATAAATTAAGAAAATTTTACAAGACTTGCAAGGTATGATTCATGAAATATTATCCAACCTGGGAGTAAAATTGATCAATTCATTTGTGTCATAAAACCACATCTCCAAATGGAATTATAAATACGATACTTCAATAGAAATAAGTATATTTTTTGATGTACTCTCATGGTTGAGATATAGACTTGAGTAACACATAAGTCTTATGTGTTTGATAAAAAGTGAAAAATGGAATTCAAGGGAAAATATAAAGACCACACTAAAAATAAGATGATTTTTTCACTTATTCTATATATTTGGAATGTAACATGGATTAAATTATATTAATGGATCTATAAAATTTAATATGTGTTGGAGAGAAGCTCATCAGGTAGTTGAGTTCCTAAGTGATGTTAAAAATATGTCTACTTTTGAGAATTGATAAAAAGATACACAGAATTCACCTTCTATACATCAATGATACATGTTGAAGGAAATGAGGAATTATTCAAACCAATGAACTTTTCTAAGGGTTATCGATGATGGTCGATGTTAGAAAAAGCATAAGGCCAAAGACAATGTAAAGTCACAAGAGATCTCAATCCACAATGTGGAATATGATTATAAAGGGGAAAAGGTACACATACAGTCCACTCAAGAATAGAAAATGTTTTATTTGATTATGGATCCACTAATTATTTTATTTCTAAAAACATTTAAAATTCAAACAACATATTAACTAAAAAATTAGATGTTTGGTTAGTTTAGAAAACTTCTTAATGGAATAACATTCCCATCAGTTGTTTATAATTATTCAGGAGTTAGTATTTTAGGGAAAGTTCTTCCTACAAATCGTGTGATACTTCCTTTAATGGAATTTGATGTTATTATTTGCATTGATTAGATTAATCTATATTTATCTCATTTAACTTTCCAAAGAAGGGAATCCACATATAATAATTTCAATCAATATATTTCCACGTATCGATGCAAGGATGAGTATGACCATCCACTAGAAATTTCTTCTATTTTATGGGTATTGATTCCTATAAATAATGTTTATTGATCCTATATTTTTGGGGAGAATGTAAAGACCCGGAAATGTCAAGGAATTTTTTTTCTTAATTTCTTTGGAATTTTACGAGTCTGCAGTTTCTGACGGCACCTAATTCCGAGGCCCGGTGTGCCCGGAATCAACTTCTGAAGTTTAGCTCAGGTAAGTTCTGTAAATGAACGAGCGAGTTTTTCTACCTTTTTAACTGGTGCTCAGAATTTAAATCTGAGGGCACCGATGAACTCGCAGTGCCTGTAATATCTTAGGGGGACTTTTCCCGTAGTTGTGTTTTGAGCGGGTAGAGGTTTAATATTTGGGGATTTAGAATAATTTAAATAAAATTTGTTGTGAATAAATTTTATTTAAGGAAGGTGGTTTTTATCCCACAAAGGGGGAGTTAGAGGTGGGGCCCACACCCACTGAACCTCCCAAGGGAGGGTTTAGTGTTGTGGGTCCCACACGAGACCCTAACTCCTCACCTCCCCATAACCCCTTGAATTCCCAATAACTCACCCCTTGTTAATTACATGACAACTCCACTCATTTATTGGAGTGGAGCCTCTCAACTTACTCTCTCTCTCATTTAATTTCTTTGCCAACTATTCAATTAATTAATAAGTTTTAATTGAGATGGAAGTCTGTTATGATGGGGAAAAATATCATTTCTAATATTTGGCTGGGCAAATATTATGTGGAGAATCCCTGGAGAATTAAGAGAGCTTTAACCCTCCATGAAGAACAGTTATCCTTCCGATGAACCTTTAACGAATGACGCTCGAGTTCGGATCAAAGGCCTTTGTGGAAGTGATGGACGCCAACAATCATCGTCACCTTCATCTCCTCCCTTGCGACGACATCAACGAGCCTACGTCCACCCTCTCGCGATATCATTATCGAACGACAAACGTTCAGGTAGGGGTTGTTATATTTATGTTTCAATACCATTCAACAACGTTCTTTAATTCTTGAGTTCTGTTGGGCTGCTTGATACCATCTTGACGAGGAAGGGCTCGGACCTCACGAACACGGTCCGACCCTTCCCTATTTGTTTGTTCATTATGGACGATAGAGGTGGACTATGAAGAACCAGTCAACGTCGGGCCAATCATGGGTAGATCGTCAATGCTTGATTGTCGGGTTATAGCAAAGGCGCGACACTGTTGTGCTGCATGGAGTAGAGCTAGACCACGGCCTTGTCGAGCCGCTGTGGAGGGGCGCGGCGCCGTCGTGCCGCGCTGGAGCTACAAGGGGCACCGGCTGGGCCAGACCGCGACACCGTCGCGCTAATCCGGTCGAACTGAGTCGTGGCCTAATGCCGCGGTGGATCTCAAAGGAGAGGCTGACTGTGCTGGTCGTTGGCGCCTTCTAGAGGGGAGACCCAAGGGGGTCTCATGGTTACTCAAGGGTCGGCCATGATGGTTGGCTGTTTCGAAAAAACCGGGGGGCGTAACTCCCCAGACCTGCAGCTAGGGTGGGCCCCGTTGGGCGCCGCCAAATCCCCCCTGGTCACCCACCCACACGGCCAACCGTGTGGGTCAGGTGGACCGGACCACGTCGGCCGGGTCGGGCCGCCCATTCCGAGCTGGTCTGCCAGCGCCCGGCAGGACAACCAGTGCAGGGTCGGGCCGCCAGCGCCGAGTTGGACCGCCAGCGTCGGGCTGGGCTGCCAGCACCGGGCCAGGGCGCGCCGACTGGGCCGGGCCGCCAGCACCAGGCCGGGCCGCACAGGCCGGGCCGGACCCTGACCAAGGTCTGGTCGACCCATTTCGGGCTGACCCAAGGGGTATTGGGCCGGGTCGGACCGGGCCCAGAGCCCCTTTTTTCGGACCGTCTTAACTTAAACGCCCATAACATGAATTGTGGACCTCTGATCAATGCACCATCAGTTGCATATGATTACTTGGATCGATTATGTCATTTCGTTATATTACAAACAATGATTCAGCGTAGTATGGATATGCTCGGGTTGGTTCGAACTAGAAACCAATCGGGCCCTCACATTAGAAATGCTTATAACTTGAGCTCCGGATGTCCAATTGACATGCTTTCAACTTTGTTCGATTCCTCTTGATGAGGTGGTTCTTTTATCATATTTCACATGAGATTTGGACGCAGTTGGAGTGTGATAGGGTTGGATTGTACCCACAATCCAACCGGGCCCCTAGAACGGGAATGCTAATAACTCACAGACCGAGCGTCCGATCGACGTGCCGTCTGTTTCGTTGAGACCACTAAGATGAGGTGGTCCTTTGAGATATTTCCACATGAGTTTGCATGACACTTGGATGTATCGACCAGTAGCTTGTGGAGCAGACCCTCCCGGAGATGAGCGTACGAAGTACATAGACATAGTAGCTGTAGACCTATTGACTGCTTGATCGATTCGACTAGTAGTTATTCGGTTATCCCAGTGGACAGAGGGCCCGATATTTGGTTGCGACCCACAGCGGAAGGAGCGCCTGGTAGTTGGAAGCAGGCCTGCGGTACTCGACAGGAGGAGTACCATTGTAGGCTATTAGGGGGAGCACCCGGTATTTGGCCGCAGACCCTCAGCGGACGGAGCCCCCAATATTTGGCAGTAGACCCGCGGTACTCGATAGGAAGAGTACCTAAGCAGTCTAAGGTTAGTGAGTAGCACTTCAGAGTCATGACATGGCTACTGTACTCGACAGAGAAGGATTTCTCCCGCTGTTGTGGTTTCGTTAATGAAAATTATGGTTTGAGATGATTCCTTGACCTTTTTGTTTACCTCATGATTGAGATGGGTCGCTTGATAACTTAGGTATGTGAATGGTCATATACCTAATTAGTGGTTATCGATTGATTTCATAACCTTTGTGTTTCCTCATTATTGAGATGGGATATTTGATAACTTAGGTATAAGTATGGGCTTATACATAAGTAAGCATTATCAGTTGAGATCTTTCTTTGTGGTTATCCTTGTTGGATTTATTGAGACTTTGACGGTATCGGGGTCCCTACGGAGTATCATTATACTCACCCCTGCACAGGTTATGCCCGCACCTTGTTGTGATGGATGAAGACGACAGACAACGCTGATAGAGACCAAGTGTATGTGGACTGGATGGTACCTGGAGCTGGACCACACGACGAGTCAGTACCTGGAGGTGGACTTCAAGACTATACGGTACTAGGAGGAGGTTGGCTATTGAGAGCATTGAGGAGGCTATTTGTTCCTACCCTTTAGGTAGGATCCTAAGTGGTTGACCTAGGAGCTTTTTCTATCTTCTAGCTATTTGTCTTTTATATTTTACTTTCGTTCAGTTGTAGCTGTACTTTTCAGTTGGGTTTGTATTCTGGCCCATTTACCGTTAAGCAATTTCTTTTGTACATAGTGTATTACTTCTGCTTATACTCTGGTTGGATGTGTTTATGTTTTATAAAGGCAATCCCTTCCCAGTTTTCGGGATTTACGCATTTGGTGCTAGTCTCTAGCCCCTGGCCTAGGGAAGGAGGGCTTGGGGTAGTCACGGCACGGGCCCTAAGGATGGGTCATGACAAATTGTTATCAGATGAGTCTTTTCTACTGCAGAACTTATAACTCTGATATTTCTTTTATGTGAATCAATAGTGTTAAGGATACTGAGTGTAGTTTTCAGTTCATGGAGTCCAGTGTTGGTGCGGTGGCTGACGTATCCATACACCAGGACCCTGGCTTCTGATTTCCGCCGCAGTGCACAAAAACACTAATTACTTGTGTTTTTTAAAAAGTTTTCATTAAATCAGCTCAAACTAGGTCAGCTCAACAGGTATAGTATTTTGATCCTAACGAATCTGTTCTTTCAGGATGCCTCCCCATGGACGACCAACTAGATCCATGATATATGTACGTACTGATATCCCAATGAGCAACAAGGCCTCATTACATGGTCCTCTTTCAGTTGGCGCACCAGTAGAGGCACCAAGGGTACTACCATCCTTTGGTCCACCGATGCCACTAGCACCAGTAACAGGCAATGCACGCTGCTTGAGCGCACTGCACGAGCTCCAACGCCGGAGGCCACCCAGGTTTCAAGGTGAGACGGACCCACAGGCGGCTGAGGATTGGCTGGAGGTTGTGGTGAGAGTCTTCAGGCTAGTTGGTACACCAATGGACTTCATGGTGATCCTTGCTGCTAGCCTCATTCAGGAAGAAGAAGGCAGATGGTGGATCTTGATTCTCCAGATGCATGACAAGATGTCACTTCTATGGGCAGACTTCGAGAGCCTGTTCTGGGCAGAGTTTGTACCAGCCACCTTTCGAGAGGTGTAGATAAAGGAGCTACATCATTTGTAGCACGAAAAAATGAGTGTATCTCAGTACTCAATAAGGTCCACAGACCTCTCGTGCTACTCTATAGATATGGTATGAGACCCGTTCTTTATGGCCCAGACCTTCGAGTAGGGACTGAGGCACGAGATCAGAGCTTCGACAGTTCCTCTTAGCATCCAGACTCAGGCAGGGGTGTTGGAGTGAGCCCTCTTAGTGGAGAGTTTCCTTGCTGAGCAGACTCCAATAGCGGGACCCACCACTAGTCGACTTTTAGTGTATTCCTCTGCAACTGGCAGTAGACGGACAACACAGGGGTCCAAGAGAACGATAACCAATGGTGGCTGACTTCACGATTCATTTTCAGTTCTGTGGGGAAACAAGAGTGGAGTTAGATCCAGTCTTGCTAGGAGCGAGCTGTGTTACTACTACGGTGGGCATGGTCACATGGCACTTGACTGTTCGACCCGCCATAGAGACGATCAACAGATAGATGAAGGACCTCACAGACAGAGGTAGAGGTTCGATCCAGGCAGACTAAAAGGAGAAGGCGAATGTGGCCGAGGAGCTTGCCATGCAGCTGGTGGTGGACAAAACTTCGAGGTATTGACACCACCACAACTAGGTGGACATTGGAGAGAACAACTTCAGGAAGGTGAATCATACAACTACAAATCTCATGAAGCAGGTGAACCAGAGTCGGAATAGGCATGGAGGCATTAGTTCTTGGTGTTTTTAGTCTCCATGTTGTTGCAGATGTGTTTGTGTTGTGTCATTGTACTATGAGCTACAGTAGTAAAAGACACTTATCTTTGTAGCGTTTTCTTTCCTGTCTTTTTTTTGTGGTTGATACTAAGAGGTTCTGGATTAAAACAGTTGACTTGATCCTAACTTTCATGATACCTACTGTACGAGAGACAATGACCACACACTGCTGCCGACAGTGTGACTCGACCCTTAGAGGCAAGAGTAACGGTTGGATCTCTTTCTATTAGCGTCGAGGCCATACGACATCGTCCATGGCGTTAAATAGTTCCGTTCATGTTAGTATTGACTGTATTATTCAAAGAACATGGTTTATCCAGGGGATGAGACCAGCTTTATCATTTCGGCAGAGGAGAAATCTCAGTAGCTCTTGAATAACGTAAACAATGAAGGGTGGAGATTAGTTCTTATAATTGGCTAGTCTCACCCACTGTTCGTTGAGTGAATGGTTTATGATACTCCCCAACTCAATAGTCTCAGGTGTATCTACTATCAAACGTAAATGAACCTGAGACAACAGTTATGGCTTGAATTCCTCAAGGACTATGACTTTGACATAGTTTATACTCTTAGGGAGGGGAACGTTGTAGGAGATTCTCATAGTAGGAGATCAGGAATTCAACTATTAGGAGTGGTGAGACAATAGCTCACCATGTTTCAGATATCCTTTGTGGACAGTGATGGAGTCAGCAGATGTAAAACCAGAGATGGTTCAGGCTATAACGGAGAAGGTGCTAATCATCAAGGAGTGGATGAAGGCTTCACAGAGCAGACAGAAGACCTATGCTGATAAGAGACGAGACCACTGGAGTTCGAGGGTTAAAACCACGTTATCTTATGGGTCTCACCTTGAGGAGGTCTACGGGTTTTTGGCCGGGGCGGTAAGTTATCTCTGCGTTTCATCTGGCTTTTCTACCTCAGATGCACTGGGTGCATGACGTCATCCACGTATCTCAACTGAGGAGATGTGTGGACGAACTAATCTTCATCATCGACCATTGAGAGTTGGACATCGATGATGGGGCGACTTACATGGGGTTCCAGTGGAGGCTAAGGATCGACAGGAGCATGTCCTACGTGGAAAGTCAATTCCTCTGGTGTATATTCGTTGGCAGCACGAGAAACTATAATAGAGCACATAGGAGCGGGAGGCTCAGACGTGTTCTCGGTATCTTTTTTCGTTTCCACAGTTTATCATGTAGCTTTACGGGGACGTAAAGACCTGAGGTGGGAGTAATGTAAAGACACATAAATTTCAAGGAAATTTTTATCTTAATTTATTTGCAATTTTACGACTCCATAGTTTCTAATGGCACCTGATTCCAAGGCCCGGTGTGCCCGTAATCAATTTCAGATGTTTAGCTCGGGTACATTCAGTAAACGAATGAGTGGGTTTTTCTATCTTTTAAACCGGTGCTCAGAATTGAAATCTGAGGGCACCGATGAACTCGCATTGCTGGTAATTTCTTAGGGGGACCTTTCCCATAGTTCCTTTTTGAACGTGTTGTGGTTTAATAATAGGGGATTTAGAATAATATAAATAAAATTTGTTGTGTATAAATTTTATTTAAGGAAGGTGGTTTTTATCCTACAAAGGGGAAGTTAGAGGTGGGGCCCACACCCACCTAACCTCCCAATGGAGGGTTTAGTGTGGTGGTGCCCACACGAGACCCTAAATACTCACCTCCCCATAACCCCCTTGAATTACCCATAACTCACCCCTTGTTAATTACATGACAACTCCACTCATTTATTGGAGTGGAGCCTCTCAACTTCCTATCTCTCTCATTTAATTTCTTTGCCAACTATTCAATTAATTTATAAAGATTGAATTTAGATGGAAGTCTGTTATGATGGGGAAAAATCCCATTTGTAATATTTGGCTGGGCAAATATTATGTGGAGAATCCCTTGAGAATTAAGATAGCTTTAACCCTCCACGAAGAACGGTTCTCCTTCTGACAGACCTTGAACGAACGACGCTCGATCCAGGATCGAAGGCCTTTGCGGAAGCGATGAAAGCCAAGGATCGTCGTCACCTTCATATTATTGGAACCATGGTATTCTATTCATGATTTGGAGTATGGTTTGTGTTTGTTTTCAATCATCAATGGAAGTTTGGAACGTGTACCAGCAAAGTAATCATAGAGTTCAAGCAGACAATCGTATTGAAGGTGGCGCCGTTTCCTAGTGTTTGCCAAATTTTTGGGGTCCAAAATTTGGAAGTTGGTGAGCATCGCGAAAATAGGATTTCCATGAATAACATAATTAAATATGTAAATGGCATGAATTTCGTGAAGATTGGTTTAATGGTTTGGAATTCGTGAAGACCAAAATTATAGAGGCGGTGATTTTTTGTGATTACGTCAAAGCTTCGCGAACAACAGAGGATAAAGAGCATCACGGAGATGAATATCTTTGCGAGGGAGCTTCACGGTGAAGGCGCTAAGGAAATTGCGAAACACTCCATGATTACGACGGGCAATGAGAATGGAAAATATCTGTAGTACTTCGCGATTTTGAGAGATTTTCATCGGGAACTTCGGAGCTTCGTGATTTTAGTTGACATGGCACTGACTTCGCGCAGAAGGGTCGAGGGTCGGTGGAGTCACCTATAAATACAGTTCGACCCCCTCGAGAGATGTAGGGAGAGCTCTCAATGGAAAACCATTGCTCTCGGTTCGCAAAGGTCACTCACAAAGGAGATGTGCTTTGCGAAAGAGGAGCTTCGCGACGGCTATTCTAGCTCCGCGAAAGTCGTGTGCCCCGCGTTGGCTCGGTGAGATTTGCGAAGAGGAAGGAGCTCCGCGACATCAAAGCATAGAGAAGGCTTGTGCATCACAAGAGTTCTTCACGATTGAGCTTCGCGAAAAGGCAGGGACTCCGCGAAGGCTTGTTTGAGCTTTGCAAAATTGGGAGCCTTGCGAAGTAGGGTACTTTGCGAAGGCCCTTTCCAAAAGATTTTTTCCCAGTGGAAAAGGGAAAAAGAGGTATTCATCAGTGGATAAAATTTGGACTTTAATAGAGTATCATCTCAGAACTCCGATGCAAGCAAAGTCTCATACTGAACAAGAGATAAAAAACATCATGTCTATCTATTAAAGATACCTTCACGTATGTAAACTAAGTGGGACTTCACCTACGAAAGTGAGCTAGGGGGAGTCAATGGGAGTGACCCGAGGGACGCAGTGAGCTATCCCTGAACATTTCTAATGGCAGTGAGCCCGGGATAGAGTTACTATTCCCGAACCTTTGTAATCCATAGCTAGTTATGATTAGTGGAATTAGGTACAACCGAGAACTTGTTGGAGTATGCTCCTTGGACATAGCCCTTAGTGGTGAACCAAGTAAAAAGTGTTTTATCTTCTCTGGGCATGTGAATGTTTGTGTTCTGATCATATTCATCTTACATGTTCAATATATTCCAACCAACGTGGAAACAATATCCATCACATTAAAAGAAAAATTTGTCACCCTGATTCACCCCTCCCCTCTCAGGGTGTCCCAGGTTCCTTCGCATCTCCTCCGTTGCAATGATGTCAATAAGCTGACGTCCACCATCTCGCGATATCGTCATCGAACGGCGAACCTTGAGGTAGGAGTTGTTATGTTCATGTTTCAATACCGTTCAACAACATTCTTTAATTCTTGATTACCGTTGGGCCGCTTGATACCATCTTGAAGATGAAGGGCTCATATCGCTAGAACACGGTCCGACGCTTCCCCATTCATTTGTTGATTATGGTAGATGGAGGCAGACTATGATGAACCGATCAGCGTCGGACCAATCACGGGCCGATTGCCGACGCTTGATTATTAGGTCACCGCAATGGCGTGGAACCATTGTGCCTCCCAGAGTAGAGCCCGATCGCGGCCTTACTAAGCCGCCGTGTAGGGGCGCGACGCTGTCACACCACGCTAGAGCTAAAGGGTCGTGGCAGAGGGGCGTGTCGCCTTTCACTCCATTTCGGAGCTACAAAGGGTCGTGGCTGGGGTGGGCCGCGGCCGGGGTGGGCTGCGACGGTGGGGCGTGGTGCTGTCGTGCCCTAACAGATCTCAAAGGGGTGGCCAGCTGTGTCGTCCGACAGTTGTGCCAGCAACCGGCGCCACCTAGAGGCGGGACTCGAGGGGGTCCCACGATTACTTAATGGCCATCAATTATGGATGGCCGTTTTCATGAAATTTGGGGGGGGGCATAACCCCCCAGACCTGTGGCTAGGGCGGGCCCCACTGGGCGTAGCCAGCTCCCCCTGGTCTCCCATCACGAGGACAACCGCGTGGGTCATGTCGACCGGACCACGTCAGGGGGGCCGGGCCGCCAGCGCTGGGCTGGGCTGCCAGCACCAAGCTGTGCCACGCCAGCCGTTCCGGGCCATGCCCAACTGAGTCGGACCCAGACCAGGGTCGGGTCGACCTAGGGGGTTTTGGGCGGGGTCGGACCGGGCCCATACCACCTATTTTCGGACCATCTTCACTTAAACGCCCAAAACATGAGTTGTGGACCTCCGATCAATGCACCGTATATTGTGTAGGATTCCTTGTATTGAGGCAGTCGTTTCTGTATATTACTCTCAAGGTCTTGGCATAGTATGGATATGGTCGGGTTGGTTCGAACTCGAAACCAACTGGGCCCTTGGAGCGGAAACACTTATAACTTGAGATTCAGACGTCCGATTGACGTTCCGTCGACTTTGTTGGATTATTCTTGATGAGAAGGTTCTTTTGGAATACTTCACTTGAGGTTTGGACGCAGATGGAGTTTGACCTGGTTGGATTTTACCAGAAATCTAGTTGGGCCCCTGGAACGGAAATTCTAATAACTCACAGAACGGGAGTCTGATCGACGCGCCATCTATTTCATTAAGACCCCTAGGACGAGGCGGTATATTGAGATATTTCCACTTGAGTTTGCATGAAACTTGGATGTATCAACCAGTAGTTCATGGAGCGGACCCTCCCAGAGATGAGAGTACGGAGTACAAACACCTAGTAGCTGTAGACCAATAGACTGCTTAACCGATTCGACTTGTAGTGATTCGGTTAGCCTAGTGGACGGAGTGCCCGGTATTTGGCGGCAGACCCATGGCAGACAGAGCGCCTAGTAGTTGGCAGCAGACCCGCGGTACTCGACAGGATGAGTACCTCTGTAGGCTATTAGGGGGAGTGCCCAGTATATAGCGGCAGAACCTCAGTTAACAGAACTCCCGGTATTTGGTAGCAGACCTGCGGTACTCGATAGGAGGAGTACCTCAGCAGTCTAAGGTTAGTGATTAGCACATAGAAGTCTTAACAGGGATACTATACTCGACAGAAGAGGATTTCTCTAGCTGTTGTGGTTTCCTTAATGAAAATCCTGGTTTGAGCTAAGTCTTTGACCTTTGTGTTTACCTCGTGATTGAGATGGGTCGCTTGATAACTTTGGTATATGTATGGGAATATACCAAAGTAGTGGTTATCTGTTGATTTCATAACCTTTGTGTTTCCTCATGATTGATATGGGTTACTTGATAACTTAGGTATAAGTATGGTCTTATACTTAAGTAAGGGTGATCTGTTGAGATCATTCTTTGTGCATATACTTGTTGGATTTAATGAGACCTTGAGGGTCTCGGGGTCCCTACTACGTATCGTTATACTCACCCCTGCACGGGTTATGCCCTCACCTTGTTGTGTTGGATGCAGAAGATTAACAACACTGATAGAGACAGTGTGTATGAGGACTGAACGGTACCCGGAGGTGGACCTCACAATGATTCATTACCCATAGGTGGACATCATGACTAGACGGTACTCAAAGGAGGTTGGCGGGCGAGATAATCGAGGAGTCTATCTGTACCTACCGATCAGGTAGGATCCGAGGTGGATGACCCATGAGCTGCTTCTATCTTCCAGCTATTTTTATTTTCTGTTGTACATTCATTGAGTTGTATCTCTACTTTTTAGTTGGGTTTGTATTCTGGCCCATTTACCCATCAGAACTTTCTTTTTTTACTTATTGTATTACTTTCTCTTGTACTCTGGTTGAATGTGTTTATGTTTTATAAATGAAATTCCTTTTTTGTTATCGGGATTTACGTCTTTGGTTCTATTCGCCATCCCCGGGCCTATGGAAGGCGGATTTGGGGTAGTCATGGTACGTGCTCCGAGGATGGGTTGTGACAGAGAAACACAACATTATGAATACACCTATTAAACAATAATTTGATTATGTCTTTATAGAATCGTTACCATGTATTTGACCAAATATTGAAATATTAGTTTTCAAATGAACTCATACCGAGTGCTACTCCTATTTGAATGAAACCTTATAGAATGGGCACAATTGAGTTATAGTAATTGAAGAAGAAACTCCCTGAGAATCTATACTTGGGATTTATACACCCTAGTGCATCACCTTAGGGTGCCCTATTTTGTTTGTTAAGAATAAATATGGATCAATTAGTCTCTGTATTGATTATTAATAACATAACAAGATCAATACCAAGAAAAAATTACATCTTCCCTACATTGATGTCCAATTCAACCAACTACATGGAGCTCATTACATTTCCATGATTGATCCCCATTCAAGATATCAACAATTAATGGGCAGGGATGAGGATATACCAAAGACGTAATTCCATAAAATGTATGGAAACTATGAATTTACAATGATGCCTTTTTGTCTTACAAATTCCGTTTCTATCTTCATGGATTTAATGAGTAGATTCATTAGAGACAATATTGATCACATTTTGAATGTCTTTATAGATGGTATTCATGTATATTCGAAGAGAAAGTAATAACATGAAGATAACATTAGAATTATACTAAAGACCCTGATAAAGGAGGGGAATTATGAAAAATATTCAAAGTGTGAGTTTGGATTTAGAATGATTAATTTTTGGGTCACATAATATAATTAGAAAGAATATATGTGGATCTATAAAAAATAAATTACTAAATGTTGGATGAGACTGAAGACTATAACCAAGATCCAAATTCTTCTTTATTTGTCTTAAAATTATTGAAAATAAATGAATGATTTTTCAAGACTATATATTAAACTATCTTAGTTGACTCGAAAATGAGTTATGTTTGTGTGGACTAAGGATTGTGAATAGATTGTCTATGTGTTAAAAAATAGGTTAGCCAATGCAACTATTCTCAAACTACATTGTAGTAGAGGCAGGTTTGTTATCCATAGTGATGCATCCATGAAGGTGTTTGGATTTGTTCTCATGAAAAATTATGTGGTGATTAATTATACCTCATGAAAATTGAAAATCCATGAGAAAAATTTCCCAACAAATGATTTGGAGTTATATTTGGTAATCTATTCATTAATGATAAGGATGAATTATCATTGTGGTGAAGGGTGTGATATTTATACTTACCATAAATTTATAACATATATTTTCACACAAAATGATCTGAATATGTGCCAAAGAAGATAGTTAGAGATGATTAATGATTACAATTTATCAATATTTTACAACCTTGTAAAATAGAACAAGGTGGAATATGCTTTGAGTTTAATGGCCCATGCTAGCTTATCATTGATGTGGATCACAAATGATACATATTTATTGTTTTTAGAAGGATATATATTGACATTTTAAAGGAAGGGGATAAATATTATCATTCTCAAATGAACATTCAACCATCTATTAATATAACGATTAAATATGCGTAGAAGGAAGATGTAGTGATACAAAATTTGGTGAGAAATATTCTTGAATTCAACCTTGATAGTGATGGATTAATAATGCTTAGGAACCGGGTTTGTATTCCTCCCAAACAAAAATTAATGAAGGGGTTATTAGATGAGGCTCATATTTATTAATATTATATTCATCGTTGAAGCACAAATATGTATAGGGATTTGAATGAGTTTTTATAGTGGGATGGAATAAAAGGAGATGTTGCCAAATATATCTCTTACTGCTTGGTTTAGGAACAAGTTAATTATTAGATCGACCAATGTCTATGGGGATGTTACAACCATTTAATATAACAGAATAGATATGGGAAGACAATATTATGGGCTTTTTCATTAGACATCCCAATACATCTAAAGTCTATAATTCAATATGTGTTATAGTTTGTCACCTTATGGAGTTGGCACACTTCATTATTATTAGAGTGGATTTCTCTCCCAATCTATTTTACAAGATATATATAAATGAAGTTTTAAGATTATATAGAGTATCACATTCAATTATATCTGACCAGAATCTGAGGTTTTCCTCAATGTTGTGGTGAAGCCTTCAATAGCCTCTAGATACAGAGTTAAGTTTCAGCACTATATACCATCCTTAGAAAAACATTATGTCTGAGAGGACAATTCATACTCAAGGTGACATGATGAGATCTTACACTATAGATTTAAATTTTTTTTGGAATCAACCCCTAGAATTAGTGTAATTTTATTATACATTATCATTCACTCCAATATTTTTAATGCTCCTTATGTAGCCCTCTATATAATGTAGGAAAAAAGTCCAACTTGATGAGATGAATTTGGGGAAATAAAGCTATTAGAAGCTGATATTGTTGATTAAATATATGAAAAGGTCAGATCTATTAAAAACACATAAGGGTAGCTCATAGTCATCAAAAAATTAATGATTACTAACAATTAAAGGACCTATAGTTTGTAGTGGGTGACAATTTGTTTTTTTTGAATATCTCCTCGGTAGAGAGTAATGATATTTGGAAAGAAGGGAAACAATATCCCCAGATATATCAATCCTTTTGAAATTTTTGATTGTGTTTGGAAGGTAGCTTATCATTTGGTGCTTTCACAAAATCTCACTCATGTTCATGATGTGTTCCATGTATCAAACCTAATAAATTACATACATGATCCTCCACTCATATTAAAATAATAATTCATACCATTGGAGCATTATCATTCTTATGAAGATCAATAGATAGAGATTCTGGATCATAGGGAGAAATGTTCTATGAAACAAGACCACTCTCTTTATAATGTTTTATGGTGAAACTAAAATTTTTAGAAAGTTATCAAAGAACTTGAGGAAGTGACGTGGCATATGTGTCCTAATGTACATGTATCCAAGTGAAAAATTTCATGGTCACAATTCAGTTTAAGTGGGGTAGAATATTACACCCTAAGAGTTTATGGAATGTATCTCCTAAAAAAATTATATTTCTTCAATACATGGCTTTACACGCAACACCGAGTTCAAGTGCCCCTTTTCCATTCAAAACAGTCATTTAAAAATCAGTTATGAATATTATTAACCATATTATAACTTTTATAAATTTCAATTTTCAAAATAGATTTTAGTTTTGAATTTGAAATATGAAAATGTTCTTAGGTTGATTTTTTGGTATTTTTCTAAATTGTTTCAATTTTTGATGAATAGTGAGAAATATTGCAATGTTGTTAAGAAACCAATTTTTTCAGTTAAATAACAATTTTGCATTAAATTTATTTTAATGTAACAAAATAAAAGTAATAAATATATTAATCTAATGTATTCTATTGGGTTATTTTTTTTATTCAAATTAGATTAAAAAAATATTGATTTTTAGAACGTCTCTATTACCGGCCTTCTAGAAACATCTGTTGGATTAACATTAAACATATTTTTTCTACATCAGTTATTTGAATTTTCTCAAATGGACATACATGGTTATAATCTGTAAGAAAAATTTCGTCTAATAGGATTAAAATAATTTTGAGTGAATAGTAATTTTTGATATTTATTTACCACTATTAATGGATTATAACATAATTAAGGGTATAAATAATATCATAGTAACATAAAATTACCCTAAAACTTTAAAAAATTTCATGGGATAAGTGGGTTTTAACAAAAATCAACCTTAAGGAATCTCTTGTGATCTTTTTAAGACACAGGCGTATGAATAATATATTTATTATGATTTATTTAATGATTAGTTATAAATTTCATACTCAAACGTTTAATAAACAAACCATTTTAATTATAGGTTTATAAAAAAGATATATTCAACGATAAATTGTTATTATAAATATAAATTTTTATCCACCTAATGGTAATTTATTTTTTAATATAGAAAATATATAACTAAACTAAATGGCAGAACAATGATGAGGAAATAATTTATTTATTAAAGGAAAAATCGAATAAATGATATTAATAATATTTAAATAAATATAATTTAAAATATTTGATGCCATCCAAAAAATCTTTTCGATGAATATGACATTTTAGGGATGATTTGATGTATTTTTTGAAGGAATCATGTTTCAATGATTTTTTTTAAAAATCAAATAATAAATAGTCTTAAAATTAACATTACTGATATTTTAGCATAAATTATAATTTTTTAAATAACAAAAAATTAGAAAAATATAGATTTCAAGAAATTTAAAAATATAATTTTAAATATATCATAAATAATACAAGTATGGTCATTTTGTAATGTTTATTTTGAAATAAATACTTTTCTATAAAAAATGCAGGGCATTTTATGTAAGGAAATTTATTTTAAGAAGATTAGATATTTTACAAATGAATAAATTTCATGTGTTTTGTAAAAAATATTTCCTAAATAAGATAAAAATATTTAATAAGGATATGTTTTAAGTATAGTATCCCAATTATTTCTATGGTTTGATTTTTTTATGGTGGAATATTATTTATAAAACCCATTTTTTCCAGAAATTACATTATGATGAAATGATTTTTAGAAAACACATTTCATTTTATGGGTTATGATGAATAACATAATTTTTTTGAACCTGAAAAAAAATTTTCATTATGAAATGGTTGGTGCCAATATATCCCACCAATTCATTGGGTATAGATTTATATCTCACGGGATTGAGAGGGCTAAAATGGGAAGTGATCTCAGTTCAGTAATACAGGGCTAGAATGATAAAGAGAACTCAGTTCAATGATGGACCATGTCCACAATCATGGTCTTGGAAATGATCATTGACTAATATGAAGTGATTTTCTACTCATATGTGTATTCCAAAAAATTTCATGTTATATTATGTGAATTTTGTGATTACGTTCATGGATTATTTATAAACATTTAGGATTTATCTGATGATATGATATCATGTTTTTTCATAGGAAAGATAATATTTTAAATTCATATGTTCTAATGTCTTATGATAATTATATGTATGATATCTCCATTGTTTATCCTTATTAATAATCCGAAATCACCATTTACTATGTTTCTTTTTTCCAGGTCATGAAGTAGGGTATTATGTAAGATATGTCAAAATGGGTCTAGTTATTAAAAAAAATGATTGGGTGACAATGTAGATGTTTTATGATCCAGTTTCTTATGTTTCCCATTTTCTAAAGACACTAAACCTATATAGTTCAAGCATTTTTTTATGTTTTGTGATGAATATTATTCAATTTTTATGTAATATCTAGGTATGTATCATATTGGACATTATAGAAAATGTAACTAAATATTTCAATAACATTAGCTCATTGGTTAAATGGGGGAATCTCCTCTATGTAAAAAACAGCCCCTAGTCACAAGAACATATGAAATGTGTTATTCCCCAATTAATAATAAGTGTATCCCTTATAATTAGTCATGTTACATTATGAATTTACTAAATAGATGAACCAAGAGATATGAAATAGGCTATAATGTTATTTAAATTATGTAACAACCCAAGGAATTGGATGGTAAAAATTCATACTTCAAAGACATGAATTTGGATTATGGAAAATTAAATAATCATGAAGCATTTTACCACTCTAATTTTTTTTTATTTTGTACTAAACATGTTATCATGCTGATTAGATATGATAAATCATCTCTCTAACATTTTCTTGGACAATGGGGCCACCGAGGATGGGTAACTTTTATTAGGGTTATAAGTTGAAACATACAAGCTTTGTGAAATTTTTTATTTCTATAAAACATTTTTCCAAACACCATATATGAATATCTTAGTGAATGGAGACTTTAATTTTTTAAAGATCACCATTTTTGGGGGGTTCAGTCTGAGATGTTTTATTTCATGTTCACCAATATTATAGGGTCTCACGATTTGCATAGATGTAGTATATTTTTTATAGTCATTGTATGTGAACCTGATATCATTGAAGTCTCACAAAATAACATCATTAAGATTTAGAAGGTGGAGATAAATCTAGCACCCTTTCAAGTAGTGAATAGCTGTGATGTAAAATCTAATATCACGGTCCTCAGATGGTGATTAATTATATAGGACAAACATGTTAGGGAATATTATTAAAATCATTATGGTGATGAGTTCAACTACAATTCTTTAAAGTCTCTCATTGATTACACACAACCCATTTTTTAGGGAAAATTCATATTTGAATAACAGGCCATGGGCTCATATGAAGAATACGGGGGAAGAAATCCATAGTAATAAAAGGTCCCTGGATGATATGTGTTATTTTCCAGGTGATATGGATGATTTATAGAACTCCCATAAACTAAATTAAAAATAGTTTCTTAAGGATTAAGGATTTCATAAATATGGAAGAAGCAACCCCAAACATTGGTTGCCTAAGGTTGTGAACTTGTGGTCCTATATTAATGACTGATGATAGATACTGTCTCCCACAATTTAACATCATACTTCCAGATTCCCTCATCTGGTAGTTAAATTTCAATTAATAGAAACATGGTATTCCTATGGTTTAATGTCTCGTGACCTAGACATAATTATTTCTAAGGTTAAACATCACAAAACTAGGATTTATTCTATGTAGTTTTATCATCATATGGTAAGGATGTATTCAATTTAGTTCATCATCATGTGGTAACTACATCATCCATCCATTTTATCTTCATGCGGTAATGATGAATTATATGTAATTTATTTTCTTGTAGAAATGAATCCATCCATGTAGTTTATCCTCATTAGGTAAGAACATGTGAACCCATATGAAATTATGAAACGTACCCTTATATACACCCTATGTTGGTTAGGGAAATTTGATAGCGGGTTGATTTTCATCAATCCATGTTAGGGATTCTCTAGCATGGATCCGAATCAGACACATGTGTTCCATAATCAATCAAAACTCATGTGCATTGCAAAAAAAATATGACATGGGCATCATCTTCCTATGAGGTATAACAGAGTTAGGTAAATATTCAATTTCTACATTTAATATTTTCTTGTGTTTTCGTATGAATCCTCTGAGAATATGAATCATTCCACAGAATGTTCCTTATTATAGATCCCCTCATATATCGATCTTATATGTGGGGAGTACTGAACTTATTTGTTGTACAAGATGAGTATTTTTTCATTATAGCATTACTGGGAAAATATATTTAGGAGTAACTTTATATACTTGAATGTAAAGAATCATGCTATGTATATTTTTCATAATGAGTGGGCAAGAACCTATCCAGCTCATGAAAATTGAATCATGGATTTTATTTTTTGTCTCATGGTTGGGCCAAGGATTTAGGGACCTAGATGTTTCAATGTATCCAATGATAACAAGGATCAATACATAAATTTTTCTTACAAAGTCTCCATACATTTTTTAGGATCATTTATAGAGAGGGATGATATTTGTCTTCTATTGGTTAGCCTGGTCATCATGCTCATCTAAAGAGTCCTCTATTTATATCATGCTCATACATATGAACATAACAATTTTGGTCTTCATAGGATATGTATAACACATAATGAAAGGGGTATATGAAGACAATGTCATATAATTTCATTAATAATGAACACATTGTTATGATGTGTAACATAGATGGAATATCAGTCCTCTTGAATAGATGGGTTATGGAAAATGTAAATCCTAATGAAAGAGTATATTTGTCCTTGGGTAGTGGAGACTAGTTTGTACACGTTGAAACTATCTATGTGTGCAGCTTGGAAAATATGTCATGGGTTAATGGGGGACATTTCCTATTGGAATAAAACCTCCCCAATGAAACAAGCACTTTGGATTTGTTTTATTCACCAGTGAATCCTAGTTGGGTCCCATTGGATTAGCTAGTACATTTAACCATTTATCTACAAGGGATAACAAAGAGTGTCTTCTATTGTCATCTATGGGTTTCTAAGAGAATGGTAGCAGATAATATGGGTATCAACTCATGGAAATTGTTTTTATTTGCATAGATACTAGATTAGTGATTTTGATTACTAAATAAAATGATATTCAGAAGATTTATATATAAATAAACATTATTTCAATGTGTATTGAACACATTATTATGGTTAAGGGATAAGACGGTGAGATTCTCAAGTACACAAACATCCGATGGGATGACCTTATATTCATGAATACATCATGTCATGTAGTTTAATTTCATTTTAATAGAAAATTGATATACAGTTTACAGTCACCTGACTACGAAATTGTAGTTTATTTTAATGTCATTAGACTTGGATGTTGTCATGCAATTTAATGTCATGAAACTAGGTTTTTATTCCCATTATTTAGTAAGATAAATCTCTATCATTCTTGTTAATGTAAATTTACAAGTTCTACAATATCACTTCAGTCATGCTAGACATGAGATAGAAGAGACTACTTGGATGTTGGTTTAACTGCATGATTTTTTATTATAGGGAGTATGTGGGGGAATTTTAATTTTTATGTTAGTAGAAATCCCCACACATTTTTGGATGTTCATAAAGAACACATGAAGAAATTACAATGATATATGGATGATCCTAAAATAGATGATCCCTACATCGATAAATATCCCATTAATGTGGGAATCAATCCATAGGTAGTTCTTAAAAAAATCCCTCCATAGATCAAGATCATTTTCAAGAGTAAGTTGTTTTTTATTAAGATATGGTTAAGACTAATAATTAGATCCAGGGTGTCACTATATATACTATATGATTAAGAATCAACTTTCACATAGTTCTTATCTATGCACCCAATGATGATCTGAATCTCATATTGGGATGCCACATTTTATTCCCTCCTTGAGTTCAAGGATGGGCATAGGATTATAGAATCCACGTGTAACTACATATCCTCTCTAGAGTATAATGAATCCAAATGTAGTTGTTATAAAAAATATGTAATAGAAGGTCTATTTTTCATCTAAATTTTAAGGATGTTACGATGATAATAGAATCTAAGAATCACTATGTATCATAAATGAATATGGAAAAAACCCACACGTAGTTCTTGTGGGGATTATCCCATACAAAATTATGACCCATAGAAAGGATGTGACATTTATATCCTCTTTTTTGGACCTAGATGTCATTTTTATTACTTGATATATGAGGAAACCCATTCTATGATATTTTATATTCCTTCAGGGTGGACCATAATGCTACACAATTTAATGTCTTCCCACTAGTAATTTTTATATGATGTTTAACGCTATGCATGAGGATATGTTCCATGTAGTTTATTATAGTGTGATGATGACATAGGTCATACAGTTTATAATCGTGTGACCAGATTGTTTTCATTAAATTTAATGTCATGTTGAAATGAAATTTTCATTTATTTTAACATCACGTGACAAGGATATTGTCATATAGTTTATCATCATGTAACTAGGGTGTTGCCATTATGATTAAAATAATGTGGCTAGGATGAGGTTAACCAATATTAAATTAATCCAAAAATTTCATGATAAACCTTTAATTAGTCGGGGCGTAATGCATTCCCGATCTATTTTATCCAATGAGTAGCCTCATTTAGAATAGACCTTATATTTTATTTATTTCCCTTCTTATATGGGTTCTATCGTTGGAGGTTATTTCCTAAATATCATTTGGTTTCGAGGGACGACACTAATTATCCTTAGAGGAATGATTAAAAGTGAACCATTTTATTAAAGGGTCATCTGCTCTATTATATAATTTCTCATCACCATAATTTTATTCCCATATATGTATTCAATGTGGGGAATGAGGAAAATAAATGGAAAACAGTAATTCAATTGAATAAAATAGATAATTTGAGGATTGTTTCATGGTTGTGTAATTCTTGGTGTGTTTGTCCTATGAAGAATGTTGGAGATTATACTTTAAAGAATTATTTTTTCCCACCAAATTCTGGAGAATGCTTATATGAGTCATATTAAATCCCTCAGTGTACTCATTTTTCACTATAGAATAATGAGTTTAATTGTTGGATTCATGGTTTTACTCATGGTACAACTTTTTCATCTCGAAATAATAAATATTGTTGTCGTTGTCTATCAATATCAAGTGAGTGAAACCAATTATAGTAATTATAATGGTTTTTTTGGAATTTTATGGTCTTGTTAATTCTAAAAACATTTAGTGGTATACACATAGCTGATTTGGAAAATATTTAAATTATAGTAAGGATATACAGAGACTAATTAGACATAGATAGAAGACGTGACCCTACAATATCCATTTCCCATATTGAAAAAGGATATGACTATTTTGCCGTATTCAATAACTATAGAGGTTGATGAATAAATATTTCATGGATTTGGAATGTATGTATCTTTTTATTGATCTCCACATAGTCTTATATAATTTTCTTCTAGAAGTAATAAATTTTTTTAATTTGATGGGAGAGAGTAGTTTTGGACTTCTGGGTCCCACAAGATCCGGCATAAGCTTAAATCATGAGAGAGAGAGATTATACATCTATGATTCACCTATGGATGACTCCATCAAATACCCCATTAATAAAGGGACTTCTATTTATTTATCCATTCATGAAGTTTAATGTTTTCTACTCAACATTAAATTTTATATCCCCTATGCTGATTGAAAGGGAGTATCCCTTTTTTGAGATGATTTATTAGGGGATTAATGGATTCATAAATATGTATCAGGTCATAATTCCCTAGGAATTATGTAACATGGTTGAAATCCTCCATGTTATAAACTATATTGGGTGAAACTTTCCTTTAGTGTGTGTAGCATAAGTGATATCTTTATTTCATTCATGCATTTTAGGGTATTTTAAAGTATTATTTTCAATAATTAAATGATAATTAATTCCAAAATATGGAAAATGTAACTTGTTTTGTGTCTTATGGAATGATAAAAATAATCTTGGAAAAGGAGAGGAAAAAGGAAAATATTAGAGAAAAACAAAATTTTGCGCCACTTTTATTTGCATATAGAATGACATTAGAATTTGGAAGCCATAACGGTGTTGGAAAACTAGATTAGAACAAGTTAGACATCACTTATTTAATTTAAAGGTCATGAGTTTTTTTTGATGTGTTTTAGGGAGATATAAACCAACATTAATGATTATTATAAATTAAAATATTAAACATCGTGTAATCACATTACACATCATCGAAATTATAGGAAAAAAATTAACATATCCAGAATCACTGTATTTTTGGTTTTTGAGGAAATACGTTACATTGGACTGACCCCAGACCACCTATCAAGAAATTTTTTTTGATTCCAATCAATATAGGAGCCTATATAGAGTTTATAAATGGATGACTAGGCTGGTACTATTTTGGGAGATCTCGATACCAACGCTAGGAGCGATAAGCTGTATTGGGCAGTGAACACCCAGTGTTCATATCATCTATTTAATTTACATATTTTTCCTTTCCCCTTCCTTACAGTCCACTCATCAAAATCTTGAGAGGGTAAATTCATATTGCCTTGGGTAATGTAATATAAGGTGTGAAGTGTGTGGGATTCATTTATTTTTATTCTATTCATGCATTTGTTTTGTGTAATTTCTATATTAAACATCCAATAAATTTTTCCTTAGTTTTCATGACCATTGATAATTGAATGGAAAATGAACATAAATATTGTGATACTGACAACCCTAATGAAAGAATTACCGTTGTCTAAATTAGTGGAAATAATATTTAGATGTGGTATCATGGAAATCTGGACTGGCTGAAACCCTAAATTATTATACCATGGAAAATAGGGGATTGACACTTCATGGAGAGGATAACATAACCATTGGATCTTCCATGACAAAACATTGAAATCTATCATGAAATAATCAACATATTTTGTAAAATCCAATTTCACTAGAACTCTAAAATTAAAAAACACTAACATACATTCAATATATGTTTAAAAAATCTAATCAATATTCTATATATTAATTAATATTTTCTAAATAACCCAAAACCCATATTATGTCACCACATTCCCTAAATTAATAAAATTAAATATTATTAAAACATAATAAAACCAATGCACCGCCTTTGTGAATTCATCCTCATACATTCCTAATACTATGTTTTTGGTAATTATGTATTATAGTGTGAGTTTTATAAATTCGTTTTTATATAGACCTGTATGGAATTAACGATGCCTCTAGGCCTTCCAAAATGTTGCCTTTATTTGGGATGAATTATTTATAGTTTTTATGTTTTTAATTTTTATTTCAAAATGCATTGTTTATATCATTTTCACTTTTTATATTGGTTATTTTGGGCAGAAATTCTAAAATTAAAAACTTTTATGTGCAACTACAAAACATGGAATAAAGGAGAATAAATCATTGATTCAACACACATTTCTGAACCAAGTCGGAATATTAAAGTCAATGCAACCATAGTGGGCGGGGAACAAAACCACCATAACTAGGATCTTTAATTATCTTATGTATTGAGGATGGTAGAAGACTACAAGCGGCAATTAAAAATTAGGATTTAAACAAAGCATCATAGAACCCGCATTTCTATGATTCACTTTCATATCAAGCCTACAATAATTTCAATGATCATGGACATCATTCAATTCATTATATTTACACATCAAGATCTAAACAAATATCTAGGAAGCCTTCTTGAGCTCTGTGACACATTCCAATTCTACAACACCTCATGAGTTGTGGTAAGACTGATTATCTAATGATTTTCATTACACGAGCATGATTGATATTGGATTAAATTTATTCCAACGCATTCTATCCCTACGTTGAATGAGCTAGAATGAAAATTCCTTATCTGCCTCGGTACACCTTCTAAATCAATGGATGTATGGGTAAATATCACAGAATTGCTTCAAATTAAAGATAAATCTCTATTTTTTTTGAAAAAATTTAAATATATGACATGTAAATTCCCCCATAATAGAATTGAGCTATAGTTATAAAAAAAATATACTAAAAGGGGTTTTCATTAGGAAACATGTCAACTATAGATGATGAAACTAGAGGATCATTAAATAATAAGTCACCTTATGTGAGATACAACTTTTTGGAAAAAATGTAATGAAATATTTTCCAGTGGCAAGTAGAATGGACATAATAGATTTTTTTTCATGCAGTCAACAATATTTACTGTATGGTTGAATAATTAGAACCATTAATAAAGGGACATCATGATGGTCCAATAGAAAAACCACATTGGCACACATATTAAATATGATAATTTTTCAGATTAAAATTTGGGTAATCAATTTTAGGGTTGGATAGAAAAATAAAAAAATGGAAAATGACCTCAATATTAACCAAAGGGTACCAACAACAACCACCCGAAGGACACAAATTGATAGCCACAGTCCACAAATTAGTATAAACTTTGGTCACAATCATGACCACTTTTGGTGATGTATTCAATGAATTAAAAGAGGAATCATTGATCCAAACGGATGAATTAAGGAATCTAGAGAATCATGTTGTCCAAATTGATGATATATATAGAGAGAGACCAAGATGAGCACTACTAGTATGTTCTAAATAGTTTCCAAGTGAAAATCTTAATGATATATGACTTATAAGTGGGATACAAGCAAAAAGAGCTGTATAGTATTTTCCGGACAACATGTATTAAAATCTAGAGAAGAAGAGGCTACCACAGAATAAGTAACTGATGAATAAGAAGAATAAGAAAACTCAATACAAAACAAGAATTAAATTTCTATAATGAATGGAAAATTTTATGAACAATGTGCAGAAAATTATGTTGTTTAATCACTTTAAAAAACATAAATTTTTATTCATTTTGAAGAGGATCTAGCAAACATGTAGGCATATGAAAAATTTATGTAAGATATGGTGATCAATAAGAATAATCTAGAAGTGATTGACACCATTCCACACACATGGGAGTTTTTGTTGGTGATATACCAGGGCATACATAAGAAGTAACATGAACATATATCTTTCCATTCTAATCATTATCAGAGCTAATAAATGTGGGAAAGCATTGTTTGACATAGTTGTGAGAGTGAATATATTGTTGTGGAAAACATTAATGACTTTTTGGCTAGATGAACTGAATCCCATGACAATACATTTTCAATTATCTTATTAAACTGAGAATTCCCCAAGAGGAGTCATCAAATATATCCTTATCAAAGTTGAAAATTTCATCATTCCCATCGACATCCTAGTGCTAGATATGGAAGTGAAACAAAATCCACTCATTCGTGGAAGGCCATTCATATCCACAGGACATTCACTGATCAATTTACAAAGTAGAGAACGTTTTATGAGTTTTTTATTGATCATGTATGTTTCAAAATCCATTGGGTAACGAATAACTATAATGTGAAATATGACAATGAATTTGGAGAAGTCAATGCACTCAAAGTTGAAAATTTCCCTGAAATTGAATTGGTACCTGAGTTATATGTTATTTTGCAACATCATTCCCAACAAAAAAAGAATGAAAAGTTGAAGACCAAGGCTAGTAACACTAAATGAGATACGGAATCAAATACATTTTAGAAAGGGAAATTGGTATGGATGTTACATGAACATCAATTTAGTTCATCGTGATTAATGAAAAATGGTGGGTTGGTCCAATGGATATCAAGAAAGTACTTCTATATGTAAAAATTAAGCTACTAAAGGAAGAAGAAATAGTGCCAACCTACATGGAAAAGACACAACTAAGGCCACTTATGGACCCCTAAGAGAAAAATTTCTTCAACCATTTTTCATGTGAGATGAATATGAATGAGGTAAGGACAAACCATTGATGGTAAAAAAATCACTTACGGGAGGCATCCCAAGTTTATTGTTTTAATTAATTTATGTTATAATTTAAGGGATACAAATGTCCACATTCCAAATATTTTAGAATTAATTAATAATGGCCTATTAATGCACATGATTATTTTTGATTTGATGGACTATCAATACTTAATCCATTACTATGAATTTGGAGTCGCAAGAAGAGAACTTAAAAAAATTACACATCGTGGATTGTATTTACATGTCGTGAAATAGTGAAGATAATTCCTATATAACCAACATTTAACCAGCAACTACAAGGGGTGTAAGAGTTTCAACATTGTATTTTTCAACTATATTTCCAACATTTATTTATTTATAATTTTCAACATCCAATTTCATGGAAAAAATTTGATTCATTACTCCATCAGCTGATCATAGAGACATAAATTACCCTAGATAATTACAATACCGTGAATTTAAATTTCATTATCAGTGAATTTAATTAGAAAAATTGGAAAAAAAATTAGTAAAGATAATTATATAGACTGTGATATGGAAAAAAATATATTGTGGACCATGTTAAACATTGTAAATGATATTTTTCTAATATTTGGCCATGCTATGAATATATGATATTTTTATTAATTAAATTAATTATTCATATGAATTTCCATTAGTGTTCTTCCAAACCATTCATCTCATTCCTGAGACATCCACAAATCCAATGTTTTCTATTATTTCTACATTAATGTTCTTGAGAAACATAGTAATGATTAATCTAGAACATACATTTCATCTCATTATAGTTATAACTAAATAGAATCACTTCTAAAATGATTGTAGCATTATTTTTGTTTGGCCTTATCCTAAGACCAACCTTTCAATAATCATTTTTAATCCCATAGAAACCAAGAAAATCTATTTTAGGAAATGATTCATGTTACAAGCCTCCCATATCCTTTCTTATCCTCCTCTAAAATATTTTTATCATTATCAAACATAAATGTAGGGGAATGGAACTCGAGGGAAAGGATATAAATTTTCTAATGAATAAGTGTGCTGAGGGATTTGTTGAGATTTGCGGAAGGTAATGTCAATTTATTTATTTCACACCCTCTACAAACCATTTATTTATCATTTTCCAAAATTTTGTTTAAGGGTTTCCGGTACCCATACAACACACATAAAACAAAGACATCGTTAACACCTTTAAAAATTAAAAAACACCGCCATCCATCCCTTGATCTGAAAATCTCATCACACCTCGAGCTTTGAACCACATCATGCCTGACCAATGCCACCTCGATCCACGGTCTACCTCGACAGACTCATCAACTGATTTCAAACAAATCCACATAAACCAGACCGCTAGAGATCTACACCAGCGTCCATATTTTCAAACCAACTCCACCTTCACCAAACTTCAAGAGAAACATAAAAACCCATAGAGAAATATGATGCGAAACAGAAATTTGAATGTTCCTCCACCATGAATCCTTCACTCGTGCAAACCCACCTCGGGTTCACACTCATAAAACGAAAATCCAAAACACGAACAGCAGACAGAAATCCACCATGCGAGTAGTAGAAACCACAATTCAAAATCCAGAAATGAAGACGACAAGCAATGATCAAGAAGACATCACCAAATTGACGGCCACCCAAGCGCAAAAACCAAATGTATATCCCTTCACCACCATACAACACGCCCATGGAGTCCACGATAGACCACTCAATGCACACCACAGGTATAAGCTATATCCCTCAGTCGCGGGAGCTAGGTCACTACCACTAGAGAATCATCGTGATTCCAAGAGAAGCCCTATCTAGAGATAATGGAATGAGGCGGGAGAAAGCCAGCAATGGTGAGAAATGCCGAGCTAAAAGAACCCATGAGATGATGAAGCCACCACGAAAGAGAACAGCCGCCACAATCATGCCGAGAACATGCCGAAGGGGGAACCACCGACCTAAGGCGTAAGGAGGGATATTTAAAAATTACCATTTACTAACCAGTGTTCTTGTCATAACTATTTAATATAGTATCATGATGATATCATTAGCAGTTGGGTGGTGGATGTGAGAATTGTTCCTAGAACATTTTTTTAAAAGATAAATATATATATAATACTGTGTTTTATTTATTTAACTTCTTCACTTTAAGAGCTTTAATTGAGATATCGGGGGAAAAGGACACTTTCATTGACATATTTTTTATTATCATGCAATGTAATTTATAGTGGAACGTCTTATTTGAGCCTTACATGATTTAAATCGTTTACCTATCATCTATGAGACATAGATTCATTTTTTCTTAAATAGTGATTTCCTCATGATTATTTATTATTATGTATTTATGTAGTGGAGATATAATATTCCTTTCATGTCTATGGTAAGTGAAATTTTTTTTATGTATGTGCATCACTCTATAAATTTTCCCCCTGAAGTGGAGTGGATAAATTTATGTGAGGTAAATTTTAAATGGTATGAATATTAATAATTGATTGAAAAATGATAATGGTGATTGAAAATCCTTGGCTATTTCAAAAGTGTAAAAGTAAAATACTTTATTAACATGTTTCACTGAATAGTGAGATATTGATAAATTTTCTATGTGTAATGCTACAACATTTAATTTTAAACATTATTTGTTAATTATTTAATTGAATTTTAAACATTGTATGGTTAAAATAATTTATAGCATTTAGATATTTAATATTTCCATAGAAGTATGAATTAATGTATGTGGGTATTTTATATCTTTCATTCATGTATACATTTAGGGTTTTATATTGTATTAATTAATTTATTTAAGTGATAATAATTTCCAAATGATGGAAAATTTGACTTATTTTTTGTTTTATGAAAGGTTAAAAAAATTCATGGAAAATGACTGAGAAAAAGAAAACATTGGAGTGAAATTATAGTTCATGTCGCTTTGCTTTTCTCACAGTGTAACACCAGATTTGTGAAGACAACGTGGAGTTGGATAACGAGAATAGAAGATGTTACACATCACGTATTTCATTTACATGACATTATTTTTTGGAATGATTTATTATAAGATAAATTAAGATATTCATTACACCATGATATTAAAAATATTACAAGTTCTGTAATCAAAGTACACACCATGAAAATTGGCGGGGAAATATTAAAGATCCAGATTCAACGTATCATGGGTTTTTTAATATATTTATTACATGGGTCCCGCCTAGGAACACATATAGACAAAATATTAATGACCCTCATTAATATCAGTGCCCATATCGATGTTATAAATAGAGTTCTAGGCATCAGGTATTGAGAAAGATCTGGATACTAAAGCTTGGAGCGAGAATCTCGATTGTGCAGGGCCCTCCCTGAGTTTATCTCCACTTTTCATTATGAATTGTGTTTATTGTATCCATTCCTATAATCCTCTCATAACTATGATTATGTTGTAACCACACCATGATCTATGACAATTTATTAGATGGAAGATAGTGCATTGTATTTATTTATTGTTATTCTATTGTTGTATTTAGTTCATGTGATTTCAATATTCAACTTCCAATACCTTTATCTTTCAATTTTCCTGAACATAAATAATTGAATCGTAAATGATCTTTAATATTTCCCAAATAATGACACTAAATAATGGATTATGATTTTTTACACTAGGGTGAAATAGTATTGAATGTGGTATCAAGAAAAACATGATTCGGAAAAATGCGAAATTACTTGACCATGAAAATAGTGATTTCGACATCAAAGAGGGGATTCCATGACTTGTGGATATTCCCCTACTCAAATAAGATACAAATCATGAATTAAAAATCTTATTTTCTTAATTCCAATTACACCTGAACCCTAAAATTAAAAAACCTGGGTGTTCTGTAATTTTTTTCTTCAAAAAACCCAATCCATCTTCTTCATTTTCATCCTACATAAAATCAACCAAAAATAACCTTATCTAACCATTTTCATCAAATTATCAAAATTAAATCTTCTTAAAAACTAATAAATCTAATTCACCATCTCTTTTGGTTCAGCTAATAACATCTCTAATACTATATTTTGATTATTCATGTAGCATAGTGTGTGATTTATAAATTCATTTTTTAACCCATACGGAATTAATGATTCCTCTAGGCCTGTAAAGAAGAAAAACCTATCATAATTAAAGGGTTTTTAGACTATTGAATCATTTTACTTTTTTTTTGAATTATTATTCAGTGATCTATAGATGAAATGAAACATTGGTTCATATGGCATTTATTTCATTATCCCCCTAATATAACTAATGAGGGGGGTCCAATTCTTCCCTTTTGATATCAAATTCATCATTTATATATTTTCTCACTAACTCTGAGTCACCGTTGACTTTAATATAGCCAATTTTCTACTGTAGGGATAGCTCTAATCTTTTAATATGTTCTTGGTATTCTGCCTCATTATTGTTGAAGAATTCTAAAAACATGATGGTTTATGTCTAAAATTAATTGTCTTGGTAGAAAAATGAAATCCATATAAAAAACTAATTGATCTATGGATATTTCATTTCATATATGTTATACTCAGGGGGCATTAAAATACATCAACAATATTTATAGGATATTATAATACAAGAATACCCATTCATCTAGATGATTTGTTGACACATGCATTCTTTTTGTAAAGGATATTCCACGAGTAAATCATAAAATTCATGACATTTTACATCCTAGTGTGTCATGAATTGGATTTCGTAGGGTTGTAGGATAATTTCCCATTGGGACAAATACTTTATTGGTATATGGATTCTTCCAATGTAATTCAGTGGTTAGATTAGAGAGACCATGTGGTCTTCGTGATGCTACATGTAATACATCAAATTCTTCATTGTGAAGATGATCGTAAGGTAGTACTTTTAGATATTTGAATATAATATGTTAGTTTTTTTTTCACATCTAGATAAGATATTAGAAATTGTGTACATTCATTGAATCACTTTTCTACACAAGCAGAACACCAATCGAGCATTCCATAATGGCCACATATATGACTTGTTTATTCACTTCTACTAGGGCATTTCAGACTAGTGGACATAGTAGGTACTTCATGAGGTTCCTAAAATAATTCTAGAAGTCCTTATCATATTAGTAAGAAATTTTCTTATACATTATCTTGTTGAATGGGAAGTATCTGTGAGCCGTGAAGTCTATAAATCATCTGATATATATGAGGATCATTGATTATCTCTCAAATATTTAAGACTCTTAGGGGGTAAAATTTCATGAATTGTAGTAGTATTTTTAATATCAACATAAAATCCATTATTTTATACAATAATGATTATGAATTTTCAGAACATCACCCCAAATTTCCCCTTTAATGGATATAAATACAAACTATAATGTAAAATGTTTTCGAAGAAATTATTTAGATTATTTAGGTAATTGAAATGTTTTCAACACATTACCCCTAGGTCATTGACATACAATTCCAAATTTTTCCCTAATAATGGTTCGAAGATTTGATGAATGGTTTGATAATAGGTAGTACTAAATTTATTTAAATAATATTTCCTTTCTTTCTAAAACAGAAATCCCAATAATGATTTGAAGGTAGCTAATTCCACAACATCATGGGACATCCTAATTCGATTATACATTAAATAGACATCAATGAAAGAAAGGGCACATAACTTAGTAGTTTCATTGATCATAATTTTTTTGATTGGTACATGGAAATCATAAATCATGTAAATATAGTTTAGTTACCCAACATCGATGAAAACTTTTATATTCCCATTACTTTTATTATTATGAATGATGTTGGAATTACATTTAGGGTACTTTATCTCATTGATAAAGAAATATTCAATCGTGTATTAAACCTCGGTCTACATACTCAGGTATAGTGAGGGATACATTCTTCATAATTCATGTGTGAAACCTCAAAGATCAGATAAGAACCCCATGTTATTGGTGGATACATCAAGGTTTATTCTGATCATCTCTATATAGATCCAAGGGAACCCATATCAATGATGATATAGAAATGAAATATACAACTCTCACTCTTCAAGTTTCATAGAGTCATTGATCAATGTGCTCTATGGGTCCTCTTCTATTCCTAACATTAAAAGCATGATCTCATAAATAGTGTTGGAGAAAACCTCCTAAAATTACTATGGGGAGTCATTGATGTCATCTTCCTCTTCTGTTTTTAGTTTCATTAGAAGTATCTTAAAAAATAGTGGATAAGGTGGGGCCATCAATGTCTTTATCGATGTATAGTAGGTCATGAGATAAAGCATTGACATCCTAATCTATCATATGAAAGTTGTTGAGATATATGCATTCATTCCTAGAAACATCGGTGGAACGAACGGCATGAATATGTTGACATGTAGGTATTGTCATAGGAGTATTTAAATTTCCACTCATAAGGAAGATACATTTTCTCCTTTATGGGGGTGAATTATCCAAGACATCATTTGGAAGCCACATATGTACTTGTGTGACTATTATCACATGATCCTGAGATGTTGAAACAAGTAAATTTGGAATTGTTTCTAGGGCTTAGTCTACTTCTTTGATCTATTTTATTGGAAATATATTATAAATACTAACAAAACACCATGAATTTGTTGGGATGGTCACCAAAAATTTCAGAGTAGAAACCTATATATTGTCTTCTATCACTATTTTCATTCCTTTGTTATTATATAAACCTTCTTCAATGTATTTAATTTCACTAGATTCAATGTGGGAACTGTCTCCATGAAGTATCCCAACCATTCCTTTGATAGGGTATTTAAAAAATTGTTGAAATGTGGGAGAAAAACTATATGGTTATAAAACCAATGTATCTTTAGTAGGAAATTGTATGTCATGTAATATAAGATAATCATGAAAATATGATTAGAGATCAAATCCATTATTTGTTCTTTGAGATTGAGCCATCATAGAAAATTTTTATAACAATTATTGTACCATTGGATGGATGGATTAATTTGAATCAAATCATCCTCACTATATCCCAATCATGTGATGGTCCCATGTTGTATGATAATTATCCAAAAACCATTATCAACTACAGAAATTTGAATGAAAAACATATCATTATTTCTTGAATAATTTAGGAGTCTGATGTGTTCTTTAAAAGCTTCTCTGAAATCATTATTAGTGAAATATATTGTTTCATGAAATTCATCGTGTGAAATTTATGTTTTATAAACCTCAGTTGTCATAACTTTGCTCTCAAGCTTCTTGAGAAACTTGATGTCATTGATAAATGACTCCTTGAGTTATTATAAAAAATGAAGGGTATCTGTGATTGAGAGAATGGATAATATATCTTACAACTAGTTAAAAATATCATAAATTACATTTAAGGTTAATGTTTCATAGTAAAAGGTCAATCTATAGCATACATATTAGGGTATAAAGCGCTAGAGTTATTTGGGAACAACAATTGTGATTAGGTTGAGAGAGTGTATTTTCTAGCATTGTATTTCATGCTGGTATTCCCATTTTTTTTGTACTAATGAATCAATAAATCATTTTCTAGGTGATTGATGGAATTATATGAGGTATTGTTAATCTTTTATTGAGACATCAAAATTTCTCACCCATGGGTCATGGACACATATATGGATTCATCATGGATGTGGCCAAAATATTGGGTTTGACCATGAATAGATCATCACATGTACCCGTAGTTGTGAGGAACTCATCAACTAGCCCCCATATTAGGTATTAGAACTCATATTAAGGTGTACATTTATTGTTATAATGTTGGTTTCCAAGGTGAATAATGATAAAAGAAACAAAAAAATAACTCTTTAACCAATAAGGATTCTGTATTTTGGTATGGTTCCTATTATTTGGATGCTAATGGAATGAAATATTTGTGAGTTAGAGCCAATGTAATTATTGGATGTCACATTTTTCATCATATCATTTCATGTTTTTGGTAACGTTTTTTTCTTTTGTGTAGTGGTATTAATTGAATCTTCCTAGGTGACATTACTATAACTAATTTATTAAATTTTTACTATGTCGGTGGAATGGCCCCAGTAAAAATTATTTATAGCCTTTCAGTTCTTGAACTTCTATTCACATATTACTAGAACTTATTTCCAATCGCCGACTTCATCAGTTTGGGTGGTGGTCATAATTGTCACTTAACCAACAGATTTACCTCGTAATACCTCCCTAGAATAAACAAATCCCTTGAATATATCATTGAAGATGAATAAGTCTTGGATATTGTGACATAGCATTCTATATAAATGGAAGTAGTCAAGGAGGTCCATAAGTCTAATATTGTTGGGTTACCTAGGTTCCCCGGGCTTCAAGTGATTGTTATCCATTACAATAATGAAATTACCGGACACCTATTCATTTGGAAGTAATATAGATATTTGATTAATTTATTGAATATTGGATGGCCCTAGTCACTCTTCCCCTCTGGTCGAGGTATTTTTTTCTACCTTTTTCCATTAACAGGAGGTATCAACTGTTTTTGGGACATCATAGGTGATTATATGGGAACCATTACTAGAATAACGGTGATGGCTGAGGTTTATGATATTCTATATTTTTCCTCATTCCATCATTTTAACCACAGATTTCTCCATAGTTTTATGAGTGAAGTATTATAGGATTTTTCTTCCTTTTATAACTCACAATGTGCAACTAGGAATTTCTTTAGGATCAAATGAGTTTAGAGTTCATAGAGGTTATCAGCACAGATCACTAGCAACATTTCTCTTTAGATTTGTAATTTGAGTGTGTTTTTTATACACTTCTATGATTTGAAAAATTCATTGTCTCCCTCATTTTTACTTTTTTATAAATTTTATAGGTATGTGGTCATTGAATTAAATAGAATATAGAGAAATTTATAGAGGATTGAATATGAATGTCTTTGGAACGTATAATGGTCCATTCCATGAGAGTTTTGTACATGATGTTCGTTTGAACCACCTGATTCTTTACAAATAATAAATTTTTTTCTTATTAATAGTTTTAAGGCACACCACAAGGATTAATCTCGATATGAAGTGAAATATATGATATTTTGTGTATCTGGTTCCATAAAAGGAATCAAATATATTATTATTTTAATGGGGTGGTTGTGAAGGTTCATCCACTCATTTAGGGTACGAATTCCTCTCAGAATGGATAAAAGAAAACTACCCATCCATGTTTTCCATCATAATATTTGAAAAAAAGGTAGTCAGGATATTTATGGATACATATATTTGGACCACTTCATCAATGTAGTTATTAGGTGATTTTTGACCTATATGTCACTTTCGTGGAGGAAAATTATAGTTCTCCTCATTTTTTTTGTTTATGTAATCTTGGTACCAGGATCCATATCCAAGATTATGCTTATATTCCACCCTAATTGTTGGTTTATAATCTTGTTGATAAGTTGTTGGAGGGACATTCAATCTTCATTGAGGAAGTACCTAGTGGGAATATTTACCTATGTAATTCATCATTGAACATTTTTAGGTTTCTTATCTCATTCTCTTGTCATGCCAGTCATTATTCATTTGAAGGGATGTGAACCATTATATGTCGACAATAGGATGTAGTAAGTCCATTCCCTTTATCCCTTTTGAATATTATCGAGTAGATGGAAACTCATTATTTGATGGTGTTATGATCTACATAATCCTTTCATTCTATCTATGTGTGGCCTCAATTATTACATCCACATCTCTTACAACTCAATGTATCATGTCCATGTCATGCCTTTTGGTTCCCATATCTTATACCATATTATCTTCAAAACCAACGAATCCAACATTCATTGAGTCATAACAAGGTATTATGGTCACCCCATAAAATAAATTTTAATAGGGAACAATTGTGTCGTCTTTATCCATTTTTAGGGTTTATTTATGGTTTGGTATATGGATCTAGGTCAAATTGGGATATATTTAATAACAAACCAATCATTAGTTGATTGATTTTTCTATTCATTTACCCTTATCAGGTTCATTAACAGTGACCTTTAATGATTCCTTAACCACTCTTGAAGCGTGAGATATTAAGTAAAGATGTGTTTCGTATGGTGTGAGCGATGACTTGGAGGCCATCATGGGTGAGTACTTTCAGTCATAGAGGAGACAGATCTCCTCTAATGTTATCATAAAAATGCTCTGATTCATGATATATGGGGTTTATTTGGAATTTCTGTTTTTACTCACTAATCATATTTTTAAGGACATAATTATTCTTATAATGGAGGATGAGATTAAAATTCCCACGTTACTATAGTTTTTCTGTTGATCATGTGAATGCACCGATTTTTTGAGATCCTCGTTGTATTTAATTACCTATGGGGTCGAGGCGATGTTAAAAATTCCCCAATACTTGTAAAATAGATTTTTAACTTTTTGGTTACCATGGAGGTTTCTATTTTGATGTTCATTAGATTGAATTATATAACTCTTACATGGGTCTGGTGTAGTGTCTACTCGTTATTTGAATCAATTGTTATGAGGTGCGATTGAGACATTTGTGACATAAGATATGTAATTTGAGAGGTGTTCCCTATCTATGAGGATTCATAGCTCAGTATTTTTTTATAAATAACCCCCCTTCACTCTTGATTCCATTTCCTTTTTTAATTAGTATTGTTTCATCAGTTCAACCAGCTACCTCATATATTACTCGATATAGTGATCTCCCCAACTACTATCGCATTGCAGGATTCCATGTCCAGTGAGCCTTGTTTTCCTTGGGATGGGGTGATTTGTAATGTTGTGTACTTTATCCATTGTTAGATATGAACATATGACCAACCATTAATGATTAGGTACTAGAGACTCATTACACTATAGAGGGAAAGCATCGTATTTTTTTATGTGGCACTCGAGCTTTGGGTCCTGATCCAAGTTAAAGGTTGTCATGTCCATATGAGAATAATGTGTATTTATGAATTATAGGTGACCTTTATATTCCAAATAATATTCGTTTTATAGATTTTAATTCACCTTTAATTTTCAATGTATTCTAGGATTATTATTTAATTCACTCCTCCTATGGCTTATATGGATCCTCACTGTCAGCAGTGTAAATTAGCAATAACCTGGTATGAATGTGGATATTTTCCAACTCCTTCCATATACCCAATAAATCGTCTACTTAAATAGAGTAAAATTTTTCCACCTTGTAATAAAATTGGGGTTATTTCCTTTGGTCACTTACGGACCATGGTGATGTGCTGATGGTGTTTCGTGGGGCACTATAAACAGTTAACCATGATTTTTTGATCACCTTTCTATATGAAGGTTCCTTATAAATGGGTTGACTTTACATTCTTGGGGAGGTATCACTATGTGGTGATTTTTTATGGTTTATTTCAGTGGTAGGATCTCTATAACTCATCTCTATACTACCACAAGGAGGAATATCATGATAGTTATCAATTATTTCTTTGAAAATTTTTTTGTCAGGACTTAGAGGGGTTTTAGATAGTCCTTATAAGACTTCAAGGACACTATCATTAATAAATGTAGGAATGAAATCCCCATTATGTATTGTGGGTGAAATATTCCATTTTCCTATTTGGTTTGATCAGGAATATATGGAAAATTTACCAAAATATCCAAAGTATACTAATGGCCATCTATTACTGCAAGGACATAATCCTCGTGTTGATATTCTTCTGGATCATGCCAATGGGATTATATTATTTTGGGTAAAGTAATAGCCTAAATTTGGATATTTTTTTGAGTATGATAGTCACCATTTGTTGAATAAGGGATATGATCTTGATTCGGATGTATATTCCATATCAGAGTGTATTGAAAAACCTCTAGAATGGATGAAATAATATAGGTATCATCTTTTTTATCTATTGAAAGATATTGGTTCAAGAATTCATTAGTGGGAGAAAGGATATGATCCTAGAACCTATGAAATAATGGAATATGATGAGTAGATTCATTTATGGATATGGGCATCCCTTAGGAAATGAAAAAATTGTGTTAATGAAACCAAGCTGGAATTGGAATATGATCCAGGTCCTCTACCTTTGATACATGCCACAAGCTATCTTTAATTGGAATATGTTACTACCTTTAGGTGATTTCCAAATTAGGTTGAAAACCCCAACTATGAATTGGATTTTGATCCTAGTCTTGTTGTTCTCCAATTACCAGAATACATACACAATCATCCTAGATGAGAGAAACAATATATGATTTCTCTAGAGAATCCTCCTATTGATGTGATATATATTGATATTCTCATCCAGATATTGGGATAGAAATATGTCCTTATCCATTTATCATTTTTATATTAGGTTAATTAAATTCATCTGTCACTATGATGATATAGTGTCATTTCATATGGTTGTATGATAGTACATAGGTAGGCACATTATTGTTATCTATGTCATATTAGTAAAAAATATTTAATTGATGTGGTAATATACTCTAACTCCATTCCTCCTTGTAGCATCCCAACATGTATGCCACTCTTCAGTTTCCTAATATGATTGTCTAGAAGACCTAATTTGTGCCTACCTAAATGAAAATGGTTTTTGACTAGAAATGATGGCCTTGGGTACGTATGTCTATAGACTATTATCTTATTGATCATAGTGGAGCAAAACAATATTTATGGACAATACAATATTAAACCATGGAAATTTAAATAAATAGAAAGAAAAATAATAATTACAAGTTTATGCTGAAGGTTCAATAAGCCAAATATAAATAGTTAAAAGTTACAATATGATGATGCTGTTATATAAAAATTAACTTAAAAGGGGATGTAGATAGAAGAATATACAACATTCAATCTAAATATACAATAAGTACGAAAAATGATATGTCTACAATTTTGAGCATAGCCTCTGTCCACCGCTCCAAACTCCATCCTAGAAATTAAAGTCAACTAGGAATGGTAATATGGCCACTTCCATTTATTTATCCCTAAAACCTCACAATATACTCAATTACCAATGGAACCTTAGTAGGGTGTGATATATTATGTTAGTAGGTAAGCACCCATAGTATCTAGGACAATCCATGCCATTCTATATACAAAGAGATGTGTTTCGTAGCTATATTTTGAAAAATTAAAACATATAATTTAATGCATTGGAAAAGGTTAAACATGTTAAACAACATAATCTACCTACATTAGCCTATGAAGGTGAATCTAAACCAGGTTATCCTGAAACGGTAAAGTAAGTGGGGTAATGTGTAAGGACATTAACTATCCCCAATCATATAATTGAACTTACAGTTCAGGTAAATACATCGTAAACACTAATGGATAAATAATTGATTGAAATCATTCAGTTTCTATTTTAATCCAATTAAATACCTTTTAATAATTTAAATATAGTCACCCTGATCCCATCCATGTAAATCCCTGGTGACATTCCAAGTATAGATCATGGGGCTCAATTTAAATCCAATTCCTATAGGGCCTGTCCAAGGTGACCCATGAAGAAATCACAAGTTTCACTCCTTTAATGGTGTGATAAAAGTGAAGAATATGAAACCTCCATGCCCATACCATGTATCAAAAGTAGGGGCCCATGTCTCTCTCGTGGCATGGTACATCCAATCGTGACATCGAGTCTATCCAAGGGGTCTCTCTAATGGAATTTCTATCCCTGTCTTGAAGAAACAAATGATAACGAATGGGATCCCATCTCACACATTGATTAGGTCACCCCTAGTGTGTTTATGAAGCACGAAAAACAATTAAGATAAGGCACTAGAGTTCATCCAAGGGGTCCATAAATCAGAATCCCTTGTATCACCCTATCACACTAAGTTGAAAATTGCTGAAGATGATGGTACATATATATATATATATATATATCACATCTTAAAAAATACCATTTAATTTTATCAATCAATTATATTTATAAAGGAATCTTCATCAGGGATGAACAATTAATGAATCCCATTAATTTCATAAGTTATAATGCAAAATAACTTTCTCAAATTCAATAGTTCAACCATCAATGAGTGGAACGGGGTTAAATGACATTTCAATAGGTTCATCACCATAAATAATTCAATTTTTATATCAAGATTGTTAATACGATGAAAAACACCTTTAGGGAATTCAATGAGACAATTAAAAGGGAAATTAATCACATTATGTGAATAAAACCCATAGGGGTGGCATTGAACAAGGTGATCAAACTATAGGGTTAATTCACCTCTTACTCAGGTAACCATATGTATGGAATGAAATTCAGTTTAATGTAATTTCAAAAAGAGAGGTGATTCTATAATGGTCCAGAATGCGGCACCATGGTGCTTAATATATAATGCAACAAATGTATGGAAAATACATATGTAACTTATTATGGACTCATAATACTTCCCTCATCTTATATCGACCATCGATTCAAGATATGATGTAGGAAATTGAGGAAACCATTAAATTATATGAAAATGGGGAAAATGATCTTGAACCAAAATAGTGAAACATATGGAAATAAGAACATGAAGACCTATTGATAGGATAGATGAATGTAACTCTAACATCCCATTACATCTGAAGGTGAGTGAATATGAGTTTTTATGGTTGAGGGAGCTTTAAAACTGGTAGGATGAAGATGTGGAGCATTGTGCATGGGAAGAGGATAAAATACAATGTAATAATTAATTGTAAAGAAATTAATAGGTTTAAATCATTTATGTTGGATGAAATTATAATTTCACCCTAAAAAACTATGTATTGTTGGCCAAACTATTCTCCATTCACTTCCTCAAATGGGGATCTCACACAGTTACGCACACAGTTTACATAACAATGCACAAACATTGAAAAATAACATGGTCCCAAACATATGAATAATCACATGATTGTGATCCATAGTTTTCACGATGTAAGATAAATTGTGCGCCCCCCTAGTGGGCATTATTTTCAATTGCATGATTTATTGAAACTGTGTGGGCTGGGATTCACCATTTCTCTTAATTGTGTGGCCTAAGATTTTAATCCCATTTCGGGGATCTATAATCAAAATGAGATAGAAAAATATGAATCCTCCCTAACATGATTAGGAATAACATTTGGGCCCATTTAAAGGAATTTAAAAAAATTAAATTTCATTTATACCATTAGAAAATGCCTCGTCTTTATAGCCTTCCATCCTTTAGATAACTCACCCCTGAGTTTCCCTTCCACGGGTTGTAAAACATAATCGGATAAGAGTTTTAGACACTACCCATGTACATAATATTATCTTTCCATGTTATATTTCTGTAGGAATGAATTCTTATTTATCACACAGACTAGATGAACTAACATTCATTAGAGAGCATTCGTGATCTGGAAAACTATATGTATCTGAAGCTCCTCAAAGGATGCTTACACATACAGCTCAATATCCTTGGGGTCAAATTAATGATAAAAATCGTGATGATATTTTCAAAGATGATATAAATGAAATTTTTTTGCATGGAATGATACCTCTCAGGTAATAGAAATAGATAATCTACCAGCCCACCTCTCACCACAACCATGAAGGTCCTGACATACTGAGATGGTGACATTCCATTTCTACAGATATGTCAATTACCCAATACAGGTGATAAGCACTCAAATAAACAATTTACATCCATTAACTCCAATGGCCTATGGAGATGATCGGTATAAGGCTTCTAACTAGACTGATCTATAGCCATATACTTTTGAATCAACTCGACTTGATTTGAAGTTTCCTAAATGAGGTGAGGACCTAGTAGAGCTACCTCACCTACCTCTAACCATCACATAGGTGACCATCATGGTTGAGAATAGAGAGGATCATATGGAGCCATATGAATCATTATATGGAAACTGTTTTTGAAGGAAAACTCAACTAGAGGAATATGCTTTTCTCACGAACATCCAAAATCAAGGTTATAAGCCTGAAGCATTTCATCTAACACACGTGTTTTTCACTCAGACAACACATTAGTCTGAGGGTGATATGATATACTCAAGAGAACAATTGAACCCAATTCCTTTTGAAATCAATTATATAATCTATAAGTGAAACGAGTGCCCTAGCCCGATATGATAAAATGGGGAACATGATGAAGTTCCACTATCTCTCATATGTAATCCCTTCCTAACTCATAAAAAAAGCTTTATCAAATCATTAAGAAGCAACTGACCTTGGTCAACCTATTAGTGATCAAACATACTAAATTACATCGACAATGGGATCTCAAAAAGCCTATCATGAAATTCATTTTTATTTAATTATATATTCACTTAGTAATTGAGAGAGGCTATAGATGTCTCATATTTCACTGGTGCTCTACATTCACTAGATGACAAGTGGAGCCCCACATGATAAAACCGACCATCTTATTCTTCATACCTCACCACCAATACTAATGGCACATATATTTGTATATTGTGGTTAACCCATGAAGATCTATTGAAATAGAGGCATTAGATTACCTCATCAGCTCATCCCATACAACAGAATGCACCGATAACCAACCATATTAGAGAAAGGCCTCACCATTATTAACAACAAAAACTGAAGGTGGTTTCTCTCCTCTAATGGTCTCACCTAGAACAAGGCCCTCAAAATTAGATAAAATCCACATCTAGAACTAATCTATGAGGGATGATTTCACTATTGTATCTATAATAACTGACTGTTCATACAACTCTTGGACATCAAGATGTATCTCATAGAATGAAGCCATCAACTTCCACTCACTACTAGCCTCCTTGAAAAATTGTGACTGAGTATTGTAACACAAGGAATCAACAATTCCATTTCCATTTGTATGTGTGTAATAATGTCTAATTTTAAACAATTATAGGTATTACACCCACCATCACATCCTCATATAAAATTCTCACTGAGTGGATATTTATTTGAGAGTTTTATGATCAGTGTAAATAATGAATTTCTCACCCAACAAGTAGTGCATCAAACAACATAGAGCATGAACAATGGTGGCTAGATTGACTTCATTCATAGGATAGTTCCACGCATTAGGAATTAACAAGAGCGATCCATATTACATGACAAAATAACCTTTCTTAAGAACTAAAACCAACTTGATTATAGAAACATTATAGAAAATGCCATAGCTTTTCCCCTACATAGTCAAAATCATGATATTTACTGATGTGTGTCCCCCCTTTAACTCATAATAGTCTATCTCAGAAGATTTATTCTAGTATAATTTGGCACCCTTCTTGGTCAAGACTATATGTAGTGCTACTAATTGTGAGAAGATCTCGCCGAACATTTTCTAATATCCACATTTCCTTAAAAAGTTGCATATGTCAAACACATTCATGGGATACTCCCAGAAAACCATGACTCTCACCTTCATTGGGTCAATAGTTACAAATGACTCTCATATGATATGACCAAAGAAGTGAACCTTACTAATAAAAAATTTTCATTTACTAAGCTTCATTTATAGATGGTTGTCTCTTAGTGTACTTAGTAATATATCAATATGGAAGGAATGTTCATGTCCTGTGAGAAAGTACAACAATATTTTACTTATGATGACCAAAAAATGAATCAAGATATAGGTGGAAAACATGATTCATCAAAACTATGATGAATTTCAGTGTGATTGTCATACCAAATGATATAACTAAATACTCGTACAATTCGTACCTATTCTAGAACACAATATGTGGTATGTATAATGGTCTCACATCCACCTGATCGTTCATCATCCCCAAATCAATATTAGATAAAATAGTTATTCCTCATAGCAGGTTGAAGAGGAAATCTATTTGAGGTATATGATACCAGTTCTTCATCATAAGTTTGTTTTGTCTGTAGTAATCCACACACAATCAATGGGTACCTTCTTACATATGGTGAAAATAAATAGTGAAAACCATGATTATGTGATAGGTATAATAAAAACCTTTCCCTCTAAGTCTTCATGTTTCTTCTTGTGTTCTTGGATCTCTTTAGGTGCCATACTATATGGTGTAAAGGCCTTGGTTATGGACCTTGCATAAGCTCCATGGTGAACTCATTCTCCCTATCTCTGGAGGTATGTCAGAGAAATTTTTAGGGAATACAACCATAAAGCAAACAACTATCAGAGGTCATTCTACTAACTGCATCACTAGATCACTCATGGAGAGACTGAGCATAAGAGCTATCATTTCACCTAGCCCAAATCGTTTAAATCCTGCTCTAATAGGCTAGAGATACCATTATTAATTATGGATATAAATGTTTCCCCTATTTTATGTAAAGGATACCAATCAATGATATCAATCCACCTGTGTGGAATAATGCACAAGCCAATCCATATAAAAAATGATGTTGAATCCAGTAATCTTGAGGATGATGAAACACCACAAAAAATGGTACATACCTATTTTAGGGGGAACTCATTGTACTGGTGTATACACTCTACACAATCTCATAATGTTGTTTCAATAGTCCTAAATCCATCGAAGGGAAATATCACAAGGCCTATACTGACAATAGTTACAATAGATAAAAACGAGTTCGATGAACCTATATCAATCAAAAAATATAATATAGTATAGTCAACCAGAAATGTATATGGTCATTGACATTGAACCTCTAGTATATGTTTCAATACATTTTTATATCCTAAACTACATCCCTCATATGATTCCTATGTATCTTGAGTAGGTCCACTATTCTATTTCTGAATCATTGATGCCTGACTTCCATATCCATGACCACCTGCTCATCCAGAATAGACTTAAGATGTCCAGATTCCAACTGAACATTGGGTCATTGATCTATCACTTGATGGCGGTTCTAGAACAGATCCTCGCCTACTTGAAACTAAAGTAAAATATAGGATAAAATGCTACAGTTGACTTATCATACCATAGTACTTTTAGTCGATCATGTTACAAGTATATTGAGGATTTCTGTGGAATGGATTGACAAATGGGTGACACAGAAAAAAGCTATTAGTGCATGACACTTGGTTGGTACATCCCTGAAATGTATCCTCAAAATGTAACATCCTACCACAGGATATACAACTTCTTTTCCTAGAAGTTGAACTTCCCTACATCACATTTCCTAATTCCCTCAGGTTTTGCTAATTGATAACAACATGGGTCACTATCTAAGAAATTGATGTTAGTTGAATGATGTTAACCTATGATCGAAGGGAATATTCATTCCCATCCACGAATTTCCTCATAGTAGTAATATCTTCACCAGTCAAGGTTGGCGCGAAACACTGTACTTCAAAGAAGTGATATGAATATCCCATAATTTACATATAACCTTTCTCAAGGTTATTATATTCTAGAATATGTTCTACTCTCAAGGTCTAAGGGAAGAAATAATCAAAGAAGGATTCATATAAATCTATGTAGACCAAACACTGATGTCAACCAGTTAGAGTCATAACATCCCACCATCGATTAGTGGTGTCACAAAGCGTATAGGTTACAAGCTATAAGATTATCTCCAGGGGTGTCTCAATGTGTTTGATGATCCATTCCATGGACTCTAACCGTGATTCAATATCCTGAGACCCTCCATCCATGAGAAGGTTGGATGATACAGCTACACGAACTCATGTCTAAGATCTTACATAGAAAGGGTAGGATGGAGAGCACCCTAAAATAATTGCACAAATTGAATGAATTTATCATGGAATATTGAATTAGAACCTAGTGGAAGATTATGAGGAGGTGTCATAGGAGGAATGACCAGAGGTATCATGGATGGATCTGGCCCCACAACATTAAGTGTATGCTCATCACTACTTTTTGGAATACAACACCAGTATTCACCGTGTACTATATCTAAATATTCCAATAAAATGATTTAGATAAGATTTATAGTAGGTAGGGAAATCTATAAGAAATATTAGGAAAAAGGAAATCCTTATAAAAAAGATAAACCCTCTAACTGATCTTAGAGTTGGATCTAGTTGAGAAGAGTGAGAAATATAATGAATAAAGTACACACAACCTATTTCCCACTACTAATGTTGGGACATGCTAAATTATCATGTTTCAAATAAAAAAATGGAATCCATTTCATTTAAAGGTTCTATTGATATTAATTAATTTATATATTTAAATTTCATTGAATGGTGGAGTTATATGGATCTTTATCTTAAATTTATAGGGGCCCATAAAATCGATAAACCTAGTGGTGGTATGAATTTAATCTTAACCACAACATGTTCCAGATCATGAAATTGAGGGTCTATGGATCAATGTGTTAAAATTGGCTCCTTTAAGAATTTTATTTAACATACACTGGAAAACATTGTTTTGTTACATTAAGTTATTTAAGAACAATTTGTTTTTTCTTATTCCTACATGGATATATCAGAAAAATTCTATAAAAAAACATGTCACTGTAGGAATCACATGAAGAACATGAAATCCATGCCGAAACAAGAAATGACCATTCATAATGCATTCCATTTTAAATCCTAAGGTTTCTACTATTATGCATGCTTTAATAAAACCTCTTATAATTAGACTAGAACTAAAAACCCCATTTAGATCAAATCAATATTAATATCAGCACCAAACAACTATGTCACCCAACGGGGAAATCTCATTAAACCGTAACAAGACAAGGAATAACAACAATTACCCCTCCAAATATATTTTGGATTCCCCGGTATATGGGGTAGCTACTCCAAGGAAGAGTCTCATAACAAAATTCCAATATCCAAGACTTCTTTCTAAACCAAAATAGTATGACAAAAAAGAAAAAAATTACACCAATTTGTAGAATCTTATCCTAGATTGTAGAGACCCAATGCTTAACATACATGGACATTACATTACTTTTGTGAAATACATAGTACATAACAAAAACACACACATAAGGACCGTAATAGTTTAGTGTCTTTGGAAACTCGGAATATAATCTTCTAATTGTGGTGAAAGATCTTCAAAATCTCTCATATAGATCTTCGTTTTTTTTACCTAAAACCTATCTTTATATCCTATGGAAAAAAAACTAATAGGGTGAGCTCAAATGCTCAGTAAGGGTAATAAAAAGAAATATCAATCACATCAAATTCATAAGAACATAACATTTTGGAATTCTTAACCTACAAAAGGGATCATAATATCATAACATGGGATAAATCATAGTAGTGAAATGTAATCCCAATAATCATAAGATAAAACATGAAACTTTTTTTACTACACACATAATCATATAGAATCATTTCTTATTAGTTAAGACTCACTGCGAAGACTATCTTAGTGGACAAAGCCCATTTTTGAACTGAGCTCACTCCTCGTTTCAGTCCTATTTCACTAAACCGGTTTAACATGCCTTTCCATCCATGTTTATCTCATGAGATATAAAATCTTTACCCAATGCATTGGAGGAGATATAGGTCCCACCCATCTAATAATGATACCATTATTATGTGTGGCCCAAAATCATAAACCATACATCATAGCATAACCCATGTAATAAAAATGGGAATCTTAAACACCGTGACATCATAAAACAATTCATATAAGATATAGGAATTCATAAAAAATAATTACATCACAACATAATCAAATAAATGTAATAATAGGTATAAAAACAGAACCCTTTATTATCTTAGATGGAAAATAATTTTGATAAAACACTTGAACTCCATTCTTTAGGAAAATATCCTTTCTACATCAAAAACACCTTTCCTTTCTTAACATGTCATACAATTATAAACTAAAAGAAGATGATTATAAATAAACATGAAAACTTGTAAAGGAAGCTTCTTGGAAATAATGTTTTAAAAATCCATTCATTTCTTGTAAGTTAAAAAAACATTATTCTCGTACCTTTGTCAGAAAAGTCAAAAAGTACCTCATACGAAGAATGATAGAAGATTCCTTTCATATCAATTACTAAAAAGTCACCGAAGGGTAAAATTGGATATAAACTATTTTATAAGGATATAAATATTACATATTGATGAAAAATGGATGTGGATGATAAAATACACCCCAGTAAATACCAATGTATATACAATCTCGGATAAAAATGAGACTGTAACATTTTCCATTACCTTAGGTCTGATTTGCTTCGTAAGTGTCCGAACCTCTTGTATAATGATTTAAATAATGTCATTGACTTATTCCAGAATAATACTCATTGTTATGATATCATATATGGTTCACTTATGACTTTATTTTACCCGTTCTTTTGTAAATTCCATGTTAAAGAGCGTTTTGAGTAAAATCGTTTCATTTGTCGCCCGTGTTTGGACTTGTAATTATTCATATGATTACTTAGATCATGATTACATAATTCCAGAATATAAAACACGATTTATATATAATATATAATCATAATATTCATATATATAATAGATTAGTAAATGGAAATAAAAACACCGTTCATGGAGATGGTAGGCCGTACGTACACATGAATGCTGTTTTCGTTTCCTTATTGAGTTGAATGGAATTAATTAGACGACATACATATATATACACATAAATCCAGTATCATTATTATTTCTTATATTTCATGATTACTTATTATATATACTTTATAATCATTCATTAATGGTTAATGTGGAGAATGAATCTCATCACGCCATGGAGACGGTAGTCCGTACATACGCACGAGCGATGATATCATTCTCATGATCATCGAATTGTATTGAAGTGTATGTATACTATTTAATAATCAATATCACTTTACAATAATCATATATAGTTATTATGTACACCATTATACCCATCCAAGTTAGGTGGTGGTGGAAAATAGATTACACCACAGCGTGGAGACGGTATTCCGTACGTATGCACGCGTGGTGATTTCGTTTTCTGTAGGATGGATAGATGGTGAAATTGGGTTGTTTCATAATTATAATAACATATAAGTATATTATTGATACTGATGTTATTACTTAATAATGAAACAACCTAATAAGAAAAAGTGGAGGAAGAAATAAAGTTGAAAGAATCGGTAACGGACATTATCTCTTCTTTGAAGCTCCTCTTAGAGATCTATTTTTAGGGCACTAAAATTGGTCTTTGAGGAAGAGCAGAACCTCTAGGATGTTTCTAGGGAAGTGTAGAAGAGACTTTTGCATGGTTTGGCCGAGCTTGAAGACTCAAATTGGTGTGAGGAAGAGAGGGAGGAGGTGCCCTTTTATAAGGGAGGAGAGGGGCACCTTTGGAATAACTAAAAATATTATTTTATTATAAAGTCAAATTCGGTTTTAAATAGCTCCAAATTGATTTATTTCTAATATAAGGTGGGGATGGGTATAAAGCCTCTCATACAATAGAATTTAGACAAGTTTAGTTTACTATTCTATCCGTATCATTTAGATTTAACATTAAGTTAAATAATTTTACTTTTACCATGTCTTCTTGTGTTCTTATACTATAAGGTTAATAAACTTACTATAATCAGCCAATAAAACCCCAAGTTGTTTATTATTAATATATATAACTTTATCTAAGTCATGTGTCCGAAAATTAGATTTTTAGGAAAAAAATAACAATTTGTAATATAATATTTGTTTTAAAAACTATTTTATGTCAATTTTGACACTATTTAGTAACTGATTTTTGTGAAACTTATAACAGAATTATTAGTTCGAATAAAGTTAATTAAATCAATACTAAAATGTCCTATTAACCTAGAAAATTATTGTAATTCTTAAAAAGTCTTAAATTACATTCATTTTTGTATTTATAACATCAATTATGTCAATATTTCATTAATAAAATAATTATTGCATCATCTTTGTGTCATAAATAAATTAACTTATTTAATGTCTAAAAATTACAAATAAAATATCATTATGTAGGGAATCGTTTTATATTTCTAATGAATATTTATAGTCGAATTTATCTTTTGTATAGCCTTATATTAAAAATTATTTACTTATTAAACATTTATTTTAACTATTTTAACCCTTCTTTAAATAAATTAATAGTAATTGTTCTAATATAATCCAAGTGGGCCTAAATGGTTATATTTTATTCCTAAGGTTGTTTTTGGTCGAATTAAACTTATTCAATAGAATTAGGACATGTGTTGGGGTAATAATAATATCATTTTTACCCTTAATTACCCTATTTACTCTTAACCGTGGTAAAAAAAATTAAAAAGTTACTATTCACCAAAAATTATTTTCATCTCATTGAACAACATTTTACTTATTGAAATCAACCGTGTCTCTCGGATTTTTGAAATTACACTCACAGAAGCAGTGAAATTATGTTTTATGAATTTTTTTTAACTACTACTTAGTGGTTTCACTATTCATCAAAAAATGAATGTTTCCAGAAAAATACCAAAAATTAGGTCTAAGCTATATTTGTTATTATGAATTCAAAAATGAGGTCTATTTTACTAAATTCAAAACATATCAGTTGCATTAATTAATTTAAAAATTAATTCCCATCGTCAAAACAAATAGCTTGTTCTTAAGAGATAATAACTATCAAAAGATTGAATGTTGTTTATGTCTGGTTTAAATGTGAAATTACATCCAATAACCAACGTTTTATTAAATTGTAAAAATATATTCTAAATATACTTTAAAACCACTGAAATTAATATTTTATCACTATTAATTATTTCTATTAAAAAGGTTGTTTTTAATTAAAATTTATTAATTTTCACTATTCATCAGAAAATGAACGTTATCCGAAAAGTACCAAAATTTCATCCTAAGCTAATTTAGATATTCCGAATCCAAAAATGAAGTCCATTTTGAAAATAAAATTTACAAAATTTCAAAAAGCGGTTATTACTATTCATAACGTCTAGTTTTAATAATATTTTAATAGCATATCGTTGTTTAGTGAAACTCGGTATTGCGTACAACACAAGCTATCGAGGCAGGTCGTGATTGCGTGTAATGCAAGGAAAGTCAAGGATGCGTGTTGTGCAAGCTTCTTTTGGTGTAGCATACAATACAAGACATTAATGAAATTAAAAAGAATATTTTTCATAAAATCATAGGGTGATACATTCTACCCCCCTTAAAATGAATTTCTCCTTCGAAATTCGTCGGGGTTATAAATGGTTTACTACTGGAATGTTTCTTTAATAGAAACCCACATCGTAAAAAGGAATACCAGAACCAATATTTAAAAACAAAAAAATGAAATGTAACAGTTACCCAAATAAAATAATCACTGGGTTTCCACATAGGTGAAAATATGGATATTGAAGAGAAATCTAATCATCATGTTCTGATGGAGAGTGGTAGAGAACATGGCTATAGAAAAGCCAGCAATCACAAAGCCATAAATTTTTGATGATCTAGGGTACCATCTGATTCATCGGTTATAAGGGCACTAGGACAAATTTTTTTGGTTTGCAAGATCATTTCCCTAAAGTTGAAGATTTTGAATTAGAATAAATACTTACTTTATTTTGGTACAATCTCACTATTTTTCGTGAATTGAACAATTTCCACTTCATCTCTTAATGAAATGATGTTATTAATAGATCTTGTGATAGAATGATGGGTCATTCCATATGTTTCAAACAAAAGGTTAGAAAAAGTTATCAAATATACATAAGTCCATAAATGGTGAGGTTAATCGTATACGAATCCATGAATGAACTTATAATTCATATATCATACCGCGTAATAAAATAAAACTAGTTTCTACTAACCAGGGTCTTCTTGTAGGCCATTTGTATGTGATAAAGGTCAGTCGCACTTCAGTTGTCGGTTTGATTCCCATAGCCTTGTCTGACGCGATGGGATGTCGCTCATCCTGCAGGTTGTCCTTTTTCTAAAGATATATTACTATAACATCCCACCAATAATATTTAAAAAATTTCTATCCTTAAACAATACTATCTTATGTCCAACATAATCCATTCCAATCATTAGGCTTATCTAAAATACTTCGCTCCAAGCTCATAGTATAAAGAAAATGATTACTTGAAATGTCACATAACAATCACGTGAATGCCATCATTTATCCCTCATATATCTTGTTGGTCACATTCCAGTCATGTGAATACCTTAATCATGTATTCTATTGAAAAATTAATACTCATTGAATCTTAGTGAAAACCTGAGTGCTGTCAAAAGTTAACTTTTTCCACATACCAAAATCCTCAAAATTCTATATACTCAAACCATGATATCACTTAGTCATTATATCAATCATGAGCTCATGAATACTGTCAAACATTTCATTTTCTCCTTATCCCTTCATTATGTGCATATCATCTGCTGTCCAAAATATTTGAATCACTTTTCATGGTTACCGATACCTTAAAATTATTGAAAACCACAATAGAATAATACAAAAATATTTTAATACACTGTTAAAGTACCTCAAAAACATTATTCTTGAATACCAATACATAAACACATCAACCCATCCTCTTAAATTATTGTCCTAGAATAAGTCCTTCCTTGATTTAGAAGTAACTTTTTAGGTCAGGGCCTGGAGTTGGGTAATGTCCATGTTCTCCACAAATAATACATTGAACTCCATAACAGTCTGTCACTCTATGACCCTTTTCTCTACACAGATAACATCGGTCTCTCCATTGGAGGTATTCCTGAAGGTTCTTCTTCCCTTCTTTAGAAATCTCAATCTTTCTTTCTTTATGCTCCTCAACATGCGAACATGCATAATAGTCTATCATCCTCTTCTTTGATGAATTAGGCATACCACTAAATTTAACTTTGTTAATCATATATCGCGAGGACTGATTCAGTATAATCACAATATCTTTCTCTCTAGGCATTACACAATTTTTTTTCTCATAGTCACCAATTTGTCTATTGGATTCAATTCTAACCGAATTCTTTCGGGTTCCCTCCATTGACTAAAACACAAAATGAATTCAGTGAGAGGAAAAAATCATACATGGAAAATAACATAATCAAGGGGGAGTACCTTTAACATATAACATCTTAGGCACAATTCTAATATCTTTACTGTAATTATATAAATATAACCTATACTTATACTTAACCTTAGGGACATCCCTAGACATAACATAGAAATATCTATAGGGGTCTCACTAAAGTTCTCGCATCCTAGTTTCCAAAGGTTGACTAAACCTTTCCTCTGATACCAACCGTAGTGGTCTGGAATTACTTCCAGTGGACTACAATTGATACCTATCACGGCACTCCATGGGCGGCTACACCCCCTCGGTGGGACACACCACCATCCCCAGTGACAACAATTTCCTCATGAAGCCCTTGGGCAGAGAGCCATGCTTCGTCCAATGCTCACATGTGAGAGTTCCCAAGCATCAGATACATTCCTACCTATTTTTCCTATGATACCAACTATAGAGACCTGAAGCTTAATGTACATGGACATTACGTTACTTTTTCGGAATACTTAGTACATAACAAAAACACTCACATGAGGATTGTAATAGTTTAGTGTCTTTGGAAACTCTTAATATAATCTTCTAATTGTGGTGAAAGATCTTCAAAATCTCCCATAAAGATCTTCCTTTTTTACCTAAAACCTTTTTTATATCCTGGGGAAAAGAAAACATATATGTGTGATATCAAATGCTCAGTAAGGGTAAACAAAAGAAATAACAATCACATTATATTCATAAGAACATAACATTTTGGAAATCATAACTTGCAAAAGAGATCATAATATCATAACATGGGATAAATCATAGTAGTGAAATGTAATCCCAATAATCATAACATAAAACATGAAACTTTGTGGCCTACACACAAAATCATAGAGAATCATTTCTTATTAGTCAAGACTCAATGCCAAGACTATCTTAGTGGACAAAGACCATTTCTGAACTGATCTCACTCCTCGTTTCAGTCCTGTTTCACTGAACCGGTTTAACCTGCCATTCCATCATGTCTATCTCATGAGATATAAAATATTTACCCAATGCATTGGAGGTATATATAGGTCCCACCCATCTCATAATTATACCATTCTTATGTGTGCCACAAATTCATAAACCATGCATCATAGCATAACCCATGTAATAAAAATTGGAATCTTAAACATCGTGACATCATAAAACAATTCATATAAGATAAAGGAATTCATATAAAATAATTCCATCACAACATAATCAAATAAATGTAATAATAGGTATAAAAACAGAACCATTTATTATCTTAGATGGAAAATAAATTTGATAAAACACTTGAACTCCATTTTTTAGGAAAATTTCCTTTCTACTTCAAAAACACTTTTCCATTCTTAACATGTCATACAATTATAAACTAAAAGAAGTCGATTAAAAATAAACTTGAAAACTTGTAATGGATTCTTCTTGGATATAATGTTTTAAAAATCTATTCATGCCGTATAAGTTAAAAAAACATTCTTCTCGTACCTTTGTCAGAAAAGTCAAAAAGTACCTCGTACGAAAAACGACAAAAGATTCCTTTCATATCTTTTACTAAAAACTCACCGAAGGGTAAAATTGGATATAAAATATTTGAGAAGGATATAAATATTACATATTTAGGAAACATTTATGTGTATGTTAAAATACACCCCAGTAAATACCAAAGTATAAATAATCTTAGATAAAAATGAGATTGTGACAGTTTCCCTTACCTTAGGACCGATTTGCTTCGTAAGTGTCTGAACCTCCTCTATAATGATTTAGATAATGTCATTGACTTTTTCCAGAATCATAATCATTGTTATGATATCATATATGGTTCACTTATGACTTTATATTACCTGTTCTGTTGTAAATTCTATGTTAACGAGCGTTTTGGGTAAAATCGTTTCATTTGTCATCCTTGTTTTGACTTGTAATTATTCATATGATTACTTAGATCATGATTACTTAATTACGGAATATAAAAAACGATTTATATATAATATATATTCATAATATACATATATAAAATAGATCAGTAAATGGAAAGTAATACACCGTCCATGGAGACGGTAGGACGTATGTACGCATGAACGCTATTTTCGTTTCCTTATTGAGTTGAATGGAATTAAGTAGAAGACATACATATATATACTCATAAATCTAGTATCATTATTATGTCATATATTTAATGATTACTTATTATATATACTTTATAATCATTCATGAATGGTTAATGTGGAGAATTAATCTCATCACATCGTGGAGACGGTAGTCCGTACGTACGCACGAGCGATGATATCATTTCCATGATCGTGGAATTTTATTGAAGTGTATGTATACTATTTCAGATTCAATATCACTTTACAATAATCATATATAGTTATTATTTACACCACTATACCCATCCAAGTAAGGTGGTGGTGGAAAATGGATTACACCACGGCGTGGAGGCGGTATTCCGTACGTATGCACGCGTAATGATTTCGTTTTCCGTAGGATGGATAGATGGTGAAATAGGGATTTTTAATACTTATAATAACATATCAGTATATGATTGATACTGGTGTTATTACTTCATAATGAACCAACCAAAGGAGAAGAAGTGGGGAAAGAAATAAAGTTGAAAGAATTGGTAACGAACATTACCTCTTCTTTGAAGCGCCTCTTTCAGAGATCCTTTTAGGGCACTAAAATTGGTCTTGGAGGAACACCAGAACCTCTAGGATGTTTCTAGGGAAGTGCATAAGAGAATTTTTCAGGGGTTGGCCGAGCTTGAAGGCTCAATGTGGTGTGAGGAAGAGAGGGAGGAGGTGCCTTTTTATAAGGGAGGAGAGGGGCACCTTTGGAATAACTAAAAATATTATTTTATTATAAAGTCAAATTCGGTTTTAAATAGCTCCAAATTGATTTATATAGAAGATAAGGTGGGGATGGGTCGAAATACTCTTTACCAATAGAATTTAGGCAAGTTGAGATTACTATTTTAACCTTATCATTTAGATTTAACATTAAGTTAAATAATTTTACTTTTACCGTGTCTTCTTGTGTTCTTATACTATAAGGTTAATAAACTTACTATAATCAGCCAAAAGAATCCCAAGTTGTTTATTATTAATATATATATCCTTATCTAAGTCATTTTTCCTAAAAATATATTTTTAGGAAAAAAATAAAAATTAATAATATAATATTTGTTTTAAATACTATTTTATGTCAATTTTGACACTATTTAGTAATTCATTTTTTTGAAAATCATAAAAGAATGATTAGTTAGAAATAAGTTAATTAAATCAATACTAACATGTCTTATTAACCTATAAAATTAGTGTAATTCATAAAAAGTCTCATATTTAATTTATTTTGGTATTTATAACATCAATTATGTCAATATTTCATTAATAAGATAATTACTTCATCATCATTGGGTCATTAATAAATTAAATTATTTAATATCTAAAAATTACAAATAAAATACCGTTATATAGGAAATCTTTCTATCTTTCTAAATAATATTTATAGTCGAATTTATCATATTTATAACCTTATATTAAAAATTATTTACTTATTAAACATTGATTTTAACTATTTTAACCCTTCTTTAAATAAATTAATAATAAATGTCCAAATCTAATATAAGTGGGCCTAAATGGTCATATTTTATTCCTAATGTTTTATTTGGCCGAATTAAACTTATCCAATAGAATTAGGACATGTTTTAGGGTAATAATAATATCATTTTTACGCTTAATTACCCTATTGACTTTTAACCGTGGTTAAAAAAGTAAAAAGTTACTATTCACCAAAAATTATTTTCATCTCATTGAACCACATTTCACTTACTGACATCAACTGTGTGTCTTGGATTTTTGAAATTACACTTACATAAGCGGTAAAATTAATTTTTATAAATTTTTTTGACTACCACTTAGTAGTTTCACTATTCATAAAAAAATGAAAGTTTCCAGAAAAATACCAAAAATTAGGTCTAAGCTATATTTGATATTATGAATTCAAAAATGATGTCTATTTTACCAAATTCAAAACATATCAGTTTTATTAAATAATTTAAAAATTAATTCCCGTCGTCAAAACAAATAGCGTGTTCTTAAGAGAAAATAACTATCAAAAGATTGACAGTTGTTTATGTCTGGTTTAAATGTGAAATTACATCCAATAACCAAAATTGTATTAAATTTTAAAAATATATTCTGAATATATTTTAAAACCACTCAAATTAATAATTTATCACTATTAATTATTTCTATTAAAAAGGTTGTTTTTAATTAAAATTTAGTAATTTTCACTATTTATCAGAAAATGAAAGTTATCCGAAAAGCACTAAAATTTCACCCTAAACAAATTTCGATATTCCAAATCCAAAAATGCAGTCCATTTTGAAAATAAAATTTACAAAATTTCAAAAAGTGGTTATTACTATTCATAACGGCTAGTTTTAATAATATTTTAATAGCATATCATTGTTTAGTGAAACTCAGTATTGCGTACTACAAAAGATATCGAGGAAGGTTGTGATTGCATGTAATGCAAGGCAAGTCAAGGATACATGTTGTGAAAGCTTCTTTTGTTGTAGCATCCAACACAAGACATTAATGAAACTAAAAATAATATTTTTCCTAAAATATCAGGGTGTTACATAGATGCCACTCACCTGTGCCCCAATACGGTTGACCACAAGACCTCAGGTGTGCCTCCTCATATTCTGTATAATTACAACTAGATCTGAGGGACTTGGTTAAATTGAGGGGGATTATATTACGTTATTGCTCAGAGATTAACACAATAGTTTATATATATAATATGAAATATTGGATACTGAAATGGGTATCAGTGAAAATAGTAATAAATAGAAAATTAAGCTAAACCATCAATTTTTGGAAGTTGAATAGAAAATAGATTCAATATGATGATAATTTTATACACAAATGAAGATGAAAGTTGTTGGGGATACAGGAATACACTATATCCTAATTTTTTTTTCTAAAAGTCCACAAACTTCTATGTCTTGCATCTTGAGCACAATATTATTCCTATACTCCAAACTCAATTCTTGTAATGCATCTGAATAAAGCATTTGAGATTTTATAATTCTATTTATCAATACCTACAACCAAAAAGTATATTATGTACTAATAATTCCTGATATGGGTATCATATAATATCAGATTAGTTTTCCACTAATGCTGTCCAGGAAAAACCTAAATGGGATGTATAAGAAGATATGTTCTTCATAGTTATATAATGAAAAAAAATAAGTAGATGAATTAGATTGAGTTCCACATGGAAAACCATCCAATCTACCTGTTTCGTCCTAAGTCGGTGTGTATGAAGTCGGAGATCCTACAGTGGTAATGTAACTAGGGTGATGTGTAAGAAGATAGACTATCCCCACGATTTTGATCAGGCATGGATGACACATACCTATGATTCCAAAACAGAAGGATCATTTATTAATCTAAATCATTTATCTTCCTTTTTAATTCAATTGAACAAAGTTGAATAAATTATAGACATTCCCCTTGAGGTCATCCAAGGAAATCCATGGTGACAATCCATGTATCCCTTAAGTGGATCAATTTAAATCCAATGTCTGTGGAATCCATCCATGGTGACCCAAGAAGAAGTCCCAAATGTCACTATAGGCATGGTGTGATAATAGACATGACTAACTTACCTCTGAGTCTGTCCATATTATTTCATATGTGGGCTCGAGTTTATATTAGGGCATGGTACAACTAATCATTCCATTAATCCCATCCATTGGTTTTCCCCAAGGAAACCGGTGTCAATCAATTGGAGGAAAAAATTGATAATGTATGGTTGAACTATCATAGGAATAGCTAAGGTTTCCCAAGGCATGTTTATAATGAATTAAAAAAATATTATATAAGGAATAAGAGTCCATCCAAGGGGTCCTTAATTTAGATTCCCTTGTATCAGCCTCAACACTTAGGTGAAATAGTTGAACAAACTAGTTCATATATATATTAATCCTCTATGAAATTCCAGTTTCATTTTTTCATGATTTAATATTAACAAAATAGTATAGGTCAAGTAAAAAATTTTAGGAAAACCCATTTAAATGATAAGGAATACATCATAATCACATGAATAAATTCACATTATTCAACCATCCATGAGTATAATGTGTGCAAGGGCTTTTAACTAGGTTCGTCGTCCTAAAAAATTCAATGTATAACTCAAGGTATTTAATATGATGAAAAACCCATTATGGTTATTCAATGAGAAAATAAAAAATTAAATTAATCATTATTGATGAATCACACCCATATGGGTGTCATTGAATAAGGAGATCATCCAAAGGGGTAAATTCACCACTTGTTGGGTTCACCAATGGTATGGTATGATATTCAATTTAATTTAATTTGGAAAAAAGGGGAGACTCCCGAAATCTGTAGCTCGTGACACCATGATTCATAATATAGAATGCAACAAAATTATTGGAAAGAATATAGACCAGCTAACATATCCTCATAGAGATTACCTCATCCACTCTCAACTATTAATTCGAGATAACATACATAAAATAGAAGAAATGATAAAATTCCAGGAAAATTGGGAAAATTATATCGCACCCAAATAAAAAAATGGATGTAATGAATAAAATCAAGAAGGGAGATGATTAATGAATGTAACTCAAGATTCCCATTTCATTGGACAATTATTGAATAAGAGTTTTTATAGAGGAGGGAACGTAAAACCTAGAAGGAGGAACAAGTGGAGGTTCATGCATTAGAATGGGAGAAAATCACCTAGAATGTGGAATTGAAAAGAAATGAGTATGATTAAATCATTAAATTTGTGTGAATTTGTAATTCCACAAAAAACGTTACACGGTTTGTCCGCACAGATGGACTAACCATGCCCCAACCATGTGCTAGTTAGTGCCTCAAAAGGGAATCTCACACGACTAGGTTCCTCATTTGTTTATATACATACAAACAATGAAAAAGAACATTATACCAGACCTATATAGAACCGCACAGAAGTGAACCTTAGGATACATAGTTGCAGACAATCTAGGCGAACCCCAGGTGCCTGCTATCAACAACTACAAGGTTTCCGGAAGCTATGCTGGCTCATCTGCATGGTTTCTCATAACCATGTGTGTAACACCCCGAGCTTCCACGATATGCTTCTCATTCAATAATGCAATAGCTTGCATTGTACGCAACTTCGAGTTCTAAAACACCACGACTAATCAAAGTAGCCGTTATGAATAGTAATAACCACTTTTTAAAATTATAGAAATTTTATATTTCCAAATGGACTTCATTTTTGTATTCGTAATATCGAAATTATCCAAAGTTTAATTTTTTGTAATTTTCTAAGAACTTCCAATTTTCTATGAATAGTGAAAATTACTTAAAAACAAATTTTTTAATAAAAATAATTTATAGTGATAAATTATACTATTTAGTGGTTTTAACATATAATTAGAATATATTTTTACAATTTTATCCAATGGTTGTCATTATAATTAATTTATCATTGAAATTGGACATAAACAATTGCCAATCTTTTGATATAAATTGTTTCTAAAAAACACGCTATTGTTGTGACAGCGGGAATTAATTATAAAAATAATTAATGCAACCTATATGTTTGTAATTTTGTAAAATAGACATCATTTTTGAATTCGGAATATCAATTATAGCTTAGGGTGAAATTTTGGCATTGTTCTGAAAAACTTCAATTTTTGATAAATAGTGAAACCACTAAGTGGTAGTTAAATAACTGATTTTTTGTTTAAATGAAATATTACCACTTATGTGATTTGATTTTAAAAAATTCGACATACATGGTTGTCATTAAGAAGTAAAATTTGGTTCTAATGAGTATAAAATAATTTTTTGGTGAATAGTAACTTTTAAGTTCTTAATCGTGATTAGAGGTAATTAGTATAGTTTAAGGTAAAAATAATATTTTAATAATATGAGATGAGCTTGACACTTGTACTACTCCTATTGGATGAGTCATGGCCGACCAATACAACCCATGGGTCAGCTTTGGGACCCCATGGAGCCACTATTGTTGGAAAATGACATTAATATATATTTATTTAATGTTAAAGTAAAAAATGACACAAACATGAAATGTTTTACTAAAACAATTTTTACATGGGGTTATACAAGTCATAATTTTGTCTATAAATAGTCATTGGAAAGCTAAAAAGATTTCTACATCATAGTATTTTTTTTATAATTGTTAGACATTTAATAAATGAAATTATTTATGACATCATGATGATGCAGTGATGACCTCATTAATTAACGATTTAAATAAAATGAAAAGTTAATGTAAAATCCAAGGCTTACATTTGTCCAAAGACTATTGGATGGATATATTTCTAACCCTTATCACCTTATCCTCGAATTATATAAGTGTGGGACCTTTAGAATCCGAAAATCATTGTATAATAATGTAAATCTTCCTTACTTTCCAAGAGTGCCCCTCCTCTCCTCTTATAAAAGGCCCCCACCTCTCCCACCCTATTCAAACTTTCAAGCCATTTGGATCAGCCAACCTATGCCCAAATACTCTCCCAACTTCCCTCCATTACTCCTATAAGCCTCACTTTGGGCATAATTCTTCCCAAGGAAGCCTTTGGCTCAAATCAAAAAGAGTTACCCAATTTTGAGGTAATGTCTTCTCTAATGTTGTTTTGTTTTATTTTTCTTCTCCAACCCCCTAAACACTTTTTATTCATTTCTTTTGTAACAAAACCAGTATCCTCAATATACTAGGATGTTGTTATAAGAAGGATTCAAGCTACACTTACACACACCTACGTCTAATGGTTAAAAAACATATGGTTTCTGTGGATGGCGAATTTCTGCCTCATGAAACGATGATTGTTCAACCCTCATATAACACCTTAAAAGGTGTCCATTAAGATGTCACTATATTTATATATGAAATATAATATGTTTATGTTTTACTTATGCTTCTGTATTTCTCAATTATGGCATACTTTATGATTTCCATTATGGGTAAAACGCGATAATTTCATTTTAGGAAGTGCGGACTACCGCCCCCTCAAAGTGATTTGAATCGCTAATGCCATATGTGGGATGTATAAAGGATGGAGTAAATGTTATTTTATATGATATTATACTGGAATTATAATACACCTTTATACTATTATGATTTCATTCCATTAATTATGAAATAGAAATGAAAGTAGCGTTCATGCGTGCGTACGGCTTACCATCTCCATGAACAGTGCATTTCATTTTTTACCTCTAAATGTTATGTAATATTATAAATGAATGTATATACAAGATATATATGATATATATGATATCTACATCATGAATATAATTCTGGATATAATGGATATTTTACCACATGAACAACTTGTAATTATAAGAAGTTTATTTTTTTGACTCAAGTACCAAATATCGACAAAACAACCGTTATAAACATAAATAATTACATAGTGTTCATGACATGGTAATAAGTGATATAAAAGGAATAATGAACTTGAAAAATGTTCTTAAGAAATTATAAATTAACTCTAGTTAATTATTCAGGAGGTTAAAGAACGGTCGAATCAAGTCGGACACAAGGTAAGGGAACTTCTTAACCCAACTTCCATTCTTTGGGTTAATCTCCTACTTTCAAATTATGTCATGCTATTATTATGTCATATCTTGTATTTATACTTTATTTATGTGTACATATAGTGAATACACATAATAGATCTATTTTATTTTAAAAATGGTCTTTTAAGGACTTCGTCTCAATCTCCTTTCATTGAGGCATATTTTGTTTTATACACAACTTTCTCTTATAAGGTTTATAAACCCCTTTGAGTTTTACGTTTATTCAAATGGTTTTCTTTTATAATTATGTGATTTTTAAATGATTTAAAAAAAGTGATATTTCTCTCCAATATATGAAAATCCAGTGCAAATGTATACGTATTTAACGCAAGATTAAAAATGTTTTCAGAAAACCCGACTCTCGAGTGTGGTAGACAGGAAGGGATTGGGCGTGGACCCATCATAGCCTGTAATTAGTCGAGCAGTCTCAGAATTAGTTATTTTGTTTTCAGAAGCTTGCTTAATGTTTACATAAAAACACTGGAGTATATTTGAGCAATTTTAAATGTAAGTATCTTCTAAAAAAATGCATCGGTAGGTCTCATGAGACAAACTGTGTCTTGGCACGAGGCCTTGACAAAATCTTATTTGTGGTCTTGGCACGAGGCCTTGGCTACGTGGTTATGATAGTCTGGCATTATGCATTCCATCATTATGAAAGTGGTTATTGATATTGCATGTGATTATTCTACTAGTAGAATATCGATGTGAGTAAGTAAATGGCATTATCTCATTTTACTTTTTCCATATTATGCTGAAGTTCAAGTTTAAAAAGGCTTTTGTTTTAGTTATACATTGCCTTAAATGTTAATGCATATTTATGAAAGCTACCGAAATATTGTTATCCTTATTGAGCATCTGAGATCACCCCTTTCAATGTTTTAATATATTCCAGGATGCGAAGAAGTATTTTATGAATGACCTGCAGGGATTGTCAGAAGAGTAAATGAGTGTGGACTATGGAGACTTTGTTATTGTAGTTTTCCACCTTATGATGTAATGTAACATTTATGAATGTATCTAGTGTTTCCGAGGCTACTAAACTAATTGGTCTTTCGAGACTTGATCTTTTGTGATCATGCCAATGTTACGAAGTAATGCACCGACTCTAGGTAGCTAGGGTCGGGGCGTTACAGTTGGTATCAGAGGCAGTTTAGTACTAACCTTTGAAGATAGATTTAGATAAACTCTAATTAGAGAACATATCCCAAAGATAGACTTTGAGGATTAGTATAGAAGACCTTCCTAGAATTTTGTTATTGTAGAGATTTTGTGAGTTTTCCAATCAATACATCCCTGTCTGGATACGAGCAGGTAGAGGCGGCTCTGGCACAGATGTACCTAGGGGTAAAACCTGAAAACTCCTCTTTGTGCTAGACTCGAACGGGAACTGGTGCACGACAACGGGCCTTGCTGCACTCTTGGTTATGACACTCCTGAGGGATATTCTTAGGATAATTCTCATTTTCTTTACAAACCACTATGAATGGTTATGATTATATACTTCCTCAAATAAAACCTTTTTATGATTATGGATTATATCCATAAATAGTTCAATTTATTTTAAGTATTTTTCAAGTATGGAATTATTTATTTTGATTCATAAACTAATCTAGTTTATGCCATTGTTTAGAAATGGCGCCTAGTGGAATGAATGGAAACCGTATCAATGCACGCACTCCGTGTAGGGATTTCCCTCCTTCTCAAGATAATTATTGTGGATCTGGAGATACAACTGGTGCTGATCAACTTATTACCATACTGGGACAACTCAATCAAGTTATTAATAATAACCTTACTCATATGGATCACCCTAATCCACAATGTGGAGGATCAATGTTAGACCACTTCATGAGGCAACAACCACCAACATTTATTGGGGGTACAAATCTGTTAGTAGCTGAGCAATGGATAAACTCCTTAGAAAAAATATTCCATGCCTTGGGAAGTAGCGAAAGGGAGAAGGTTTTCATGGCAATTTACCGCCTCACGGGAGATTCCGATCAGTGGTGGTCACTAATTCAAAACACAAAGGAAGATGATGACGTATCGAATATGGAATGGAGGGAGTTCAAAGAGCTTTTCCTAGAAAAATACTATCCTCCTGACCATCGAGCAGATATGGAAAGACAATTTCTGAGTCTGAGGCAGAAGGAGGATGAGAATGTCGCAAAGTATGAGGCTAACTTTACAAGGTTAGCGAGGCATGCTGCCGATTATATACGTAACCCAAGGAGTAAGATTGATCGTTTCTTTGATGGGTTAAAACCATTTCTCTGTCGAGCTTTAGTATCACAATCCTTCTCATCATACGAAGATATTGTCTTGTGGTCTATCAAGACAGAAAACGAATTCTCTAAGTCTTATGACAACAAAGTAAAGCAAGAGAAGAAGATAACGGTGGAACAAGAGACAGATAAAGGGAAAAAGGGAATGAATGATTTTCCATTGTGCGATAATTGTGGGAAGAATCACCCTGGTACTTGCCTAAAAGGAATGGGAGGTTGTTATAAATATGGAGAAAAAGGTCACCAGGCGCATGATTGCATGGGAAAGAAAGAGGCTATCAATGTTGAATGCTACAATTGTAGAGAAATGGGGCATTATGCAAATGAATGTCCTAAGCTTCAGGGAAACTTACCTCAGAAAAGTCCAAGGGATCATGGACAATCTTATGCTGTTACTACAGTTGAAGCAGAATAACTAATGTATTGGTGCTTTTGGACTCATGGATTATATTTTGGTTATTAGAATAATGTGATATATATATAAGGATTGAACTGCAGTTCTTGTTGATTTCAGTAAGGTTTTAATATGATGAAGGTAATTATATTTTTAGTATGTGACAATAAGAGAAACTTTACTTTGTTTGCGGAATCTGATAAATTGATTTTGGAATTAAGAGACCTTTTAGAGAAAGTCTGGACAGAGGTATTTTGGATAACGATAAAGGTTGGAGTGGATTAAGTTGATCTTTGGATAGTATTGTTTACGGTTAAAAAATTTATGAACATTATTTTTGGAATATTATGATACTATAGTTTTAGGAAAAGGACAACCTGCAGGGTGGGGCATAACCCGTCGCGTCGGACAAAGCTGCAGGAATCGAACCCACAATCATAGTGCGATAGGCCTTTATTTCTTACCACTAGCCTACATGATGTCCCTGGTTATTACAATATAATTTTACTAATCTAAATGGTATGTGTTAACATTTGGAACCTTATACAATTAGGATAAGTATAATATTTTTGAGTTCTATTATCTTTTTGAGTGAAAGATGAGTTGAAGGTTGAAACTCTAATTTTCAAGCATAAATATATATATACCTATCTCTTATTCAATGATTATATTAATTCTTAAACATTAGTAAAGGGATATTAAACAAAAAAATGTGTTATCCTAATACCTTATGTCTTGTTGAACTGATGATATTTTAAATCAACATAGATTGAAGGCTTTGAGGCCCTCAATTTGACAGTTGATTGTGATTGATGACCTCAATCACTCCCTACAAATATTTACGTTTTTCCTCAAATTATATGTCTCTAATTTCCACCAATGTTCTCCTAATCGAGATCATAATTGGGTGGTGAATTTTTCATTTCCCTTTCCCTCTTATTAAGGCTAAATTTTATTAATCTTATTTCCGATGTAGGTTTTCCTCAAAGGTATTTTCTTTTTTCAACCTTTTATTTTCAAAGAAAAATTTCAAATTGTGAGGACACAATTTATTGAAGGAGGGGAGAATGTAACACCCCGAGCTTCCACGATATGCTTCTCATTCAATAATGCAATAGCTTGCATTGTACGGAACTTCGAGTTCTAAAACACCGCGACTAATCAAAGTAGCTGTTATGAATAGTAATAACCACTTTTTAAAATTATAGAAATTTTATATTTCAAAATGGACTTCATTTTTGTATTCGTAATATCGAAATTATCCAAAGTTGAATTTTTTGTAATTTTCTGAGAACTTCCAATTTTTTATGTATAGTGAAAAATACTTAAAAACAACTTTTTTAATCAAAATAATTTATAGTGATAAATTATACTATTTAGTGGTTTTAACGTATAATTAGAATATATTTTTACCATTTTATCCAATGGTAGTCATTAGAATTAATTTAACATTGAAATTGGACATAAACAATTGCCAATCTTTTGATATAAATTGTTTCTAAAAAACACGCTATTGTTGTGACAGCGGGAATTAATTATAAAATTAATTAATTCAACCTATATGTTTGGAATTTTGTAAAATAGACATCATTTTTGAATTCAGAATATCAATTATATTTTAGGGTGAAATTTTGGAATTGTTCTGAAAAACTTCAATTTTTGATGAATAGTGAAACCACTAAGTGGTAGTTAAATAACTGATTTTTTGTTTAAATGAAATATTACCACTTCTGTGATTTTATTTTCAAAAATCCAACATACATGGTTGTCATTAAGAAGTAAAATGTGGTTCAATGAGATTAAAATAATTTGTTGGTGAATAGTAACTTTTATGTTCTTAATCGCGATTAGAGGTAATTAGTATAGTTTAAGGTAAAAAAAATATTTTAATAATATGAGATGAGCTTGACACTTGTCCTACTCCTATTGGATGAGTCATGGCCGACCAAGAAAACCCATGGTTCAACTTAGGGACCCCATGGAGCCACTTTGGTTGGAAAATGACATTAATATATATTTATTTAATGTTAAAGTAAAAAATGACACAAACATGAAATGTTTTACTAAAACAATTTTTACATGGGGTTATACAAGTCATATATTTGACTATAAATAGTCATTAGAAATCTAAAAATATTTCCTACATCATAGTATTTTTTTTATAATTTTTAGACATTAAATAAATTAAATTATTTGTGACATCATGTTGATGCAGTGATGACCTCATTAATTAACGATTTAAATAAAATGAAAAGATAATGTAAAATCCAAGGCTTACACTTGTCCAAAGACTATTGGATGGGTATATTTCGAACCCTTATGACCTTATCCTCGAATTATATAATTGTGGGACCTTTAGAATCCGAAAATCATTGTATAATAATGTAAATTTTCCTTACTTTCCAAGAGTGCCCCTCCTCTCCTTTTATAAAAGGCCCCCACCTCTCCCACCATATTCACACTTTCAAACCATTTGGCTCTTCCAACCTATGCCCAAATACTCTACCAAATTCCCTCCCTTACTCCTAGAAGCCTCAATTTGGGCATAATTCTTCCCAAGGAAGCCTTTGTCTCAAATCAAAAAGAGTTACCCAATTTTGAGGTAATGTCTTCTCTAATGTTGTTTTGTATTATTTTTATTCTCCAACCCCCTAAACTCTTTTTATTCATTTCTTTTGTAACCAAACCAGTATCATCAATATAATAGGATGTTGGTATAAGAAGTATTAGAGCTACACTTACAAACACCTACATCTAATGGTTAAAGAACATATGGTTTCTGTGGATGGCGAATTTCTGCCTCACGAAATGATGATTGTTCAACACTCAAATAACACCTTCAATAGGTGGCCATTAAGATATCACTATATTTATATATGATATATAATATGTTTATGTTTTACTTATTCTTATTTATTTATCATTTATGGCATACTTTATGATTTCCATTATGGGTAAAACGCGATAATTTCATTTTAGGAAGTGGGGACTACCGCCCCCTCAAAGTGATTTGAATCGCTAATGCCATATGTGGGATGTATAAAGGATGGAGTAAATGATATTTTATATGATATAATACTAGAATTATAATACACCTTTATACTATTATGATTTCATTCCATTAAATATGAAATAGAAATGAAAGTAGCGTTCATGCGTACGTACGGCTTATCGTCTCCATGAACGCTGCATTTCATTTTTTACCTCTAAATGTTATGTAATATTATAAATGAATGTATATACTGGATATATATGATATATATGTTATATACATCATGAATATAATTCTGGATATAATGGATATTTCACCACATGAACAACTTGTAATTATAAGAAGTTTATTTTTTTGACTCAAGTACCAAATATCGACAAAACCACCATTATAAACTTAAATAATTACATAATGTTCATGACATGGTAATAAGTGATATAAAAGGAATAATGAACTTGAAAAATGTTATTATGAAATTATAAATTAACTCTAGTTTATTATCCAGGAGGTTAAAGAATGGTCGAATCTAGTCGGACACAAGATAAGGGAACTTCATAACCCAACATCCATTCTTTGGGTTAATCTCCTACTTTCAAATTATGTCATGATATTATTATGTCCTATCTTGTATTTATACTTTCATTATGTGTACATATAGTGAATACACATAATAGATCTATTTTATTTTAAAAATGGTCTTTTTAAGGACTTCGTCTCAATCTCCTTTCATTGAGGCATATTTTGTTTTATACACAACATTCTTTTATACGGTGTATAAACCCCTTTGACTTTTACGTTTATTCAAAAGGTTTTCTTTTATAATTATGTGATTTTTAAATGATTTCAAAAAATTGATATTTCTCTCCAATATATGAAAATCCAGTGCAAATGTATACGTATTTAACGCGAGCTTAAAAATGTTTTTCTGAAAACCCTACTCTCGAGTGTGGTAGACAGGAAGGGATTGGGCGTTGACTTATCATGGCCTGTAATTAGTAGAGCAGTCTCAGAATTAGTTATTTTGTTTTCAGAAGCTTGCTTAATGTTTTCATAAAAACACTGGAGTATATTTGAGAAATTTTAAATGTAAGTATCTTCTAAAAAAATGCATCGGTAGGTCTCATGAGACAAACTAGTGTCTTGGCACGAGGCCTTGACAAAATAGTATTTGTGGTCTTGGCACGAGGCCTTGGATACGTGGTTATGATAGTCTGGCATTATGAATTCCATCATTATGAAAATGGTTATTGATATTGCATGTGATTATTCGACTAGTAGAATATCCATGTGAGTAAGTAAATGGCATTATCTCATTTTACTTTTGCCATATTATGCTGATGTTAAAGTTTAAAAAGGCTTTTGTTTTAGTTATACATTGCCTTAAATGTTAATGTTTATTTATGAAAGCTTCCACAATATTGTTATCCTTACTGAGCATCTGAGCTCACCCCTTTCAATTTTTTTAATATTTTCCAGGATGTGAAGAAGTATTTTATGAATGACCTGTAGGGATTGTCAGAAGAGGATATGAGTGTGGACTATGGAGACTTTGTTATTGTAGTTTTTCACCTTATGATGTAATGTAACATTTATGAATGTATCTAGTGTTTCCAAGGCTACTAAACTAACCGGTCTTTCGAGACTTGATCTTTTGTGATCATGCCAATGTTACGAAGTAATTAACCGACTATGGGTAGCTGGGGTCGGGGCGTTACAATGTGGGGTAGAATTTTCATCATATTTCGAGGCTCTAGGCTTTGATCTTTCCTCGAACGCACCAAATAACTCATGATATTGATTACACATCATGTTTTGGGCTATTTAAGTCAATTTAAAAAATAATTAAATAGTTTATGTCTTAGTATAATGCCTAGATGTTCCACTTCTTTTTACACCAAGTTATTAAATTTTCTTCATTCTTGTGGTGGGGATATCTACTTACAATATTCTTTCTTGAATGATATGTGGGTAGACATGTTATATGTGAGAAGGGATATAATCCTGTTTCTTAGCTCTCAATAGAATATATTGTTGTAATTCATCCTTTGTGGGTAGGGTTATGAGCCCACTCCTATAATTCTATATGTTTTTGATCCTATTGAGATATCCATGGTTTCAAAATACAAATGTCCTGGATGGTAACCGATTAGGTAGTTACCTCATTAGGAGAATGATGGGATTATAGGGATGATGTAGATAATAGAAGATGATAGGATCTCTACTATGTGGATCCTAAATAATAATAAAGATGTGGTTTACTCAATCATCCAAAATCCTATGTTATGTTATGTGTTGATTCTATAACTCCGATGATATGATCATGAGGTAGTTAATAGTGGTTGTATAAAAAAATAGCTTCACCACAATATTCCTTGAGTGATGTGTGATTTAAATTTATAGTAACTAGATACCTTTTCATGTGGACTTTATGGTTGGGATTATACCTTGCCAGTGGTACTCCCTATCTATTTCATTGGCCACCTAATGAAAGAGGCATCCAATATGTGGCATTTATATTTGTTTTTGAAAGTAATTACTACAATTAAGGATATAGAAAATTTTCATAAAGATGGTATTAATGTTTGATTAGGGTGATTACTATGGGAATAGTATCTATAATCAAAAGGAAAAAAATTAAATATGGTCACCAATTAGTATAACATTTCAATTATGAAACATGATTAATATACAATTTATGGGTGACACATATGTTTATATTCATTATCGGGAAATCTATTTTTTCATATTATATTAATTACAAAAAATATGAACATGCAGTGACCCATATTCTTTTATTATTGATATATTCTAGTGGAGTTCATTAATTGTTATCGGAAAAAATTATATGCTTCGAAATATGGAAATATGTTTTCTTTTTTGTTGAAAGATAGGGCCTTTTCATGATTTTGTTAGAGTAATTATAGTTTCAAAATCAATTCACATTGGGTTCTATATTTTTTATCATGTTACAAAATAGGTTTTAATTCTTGATTGTGATTGGTTGGATATGGTTTCACAATCACTCATACTAAGATATCCATTATCTCTTAGAAACAGCCATCTGTCCCCACATATATGACAATTCACCAGCATGATTTTCAAATTTAGGTGGGTCCCAAGGATGGTAGGTCCGGACCATCCCACCTATAATGACTTGGTCAAGACATACATAGACATTACATATTTTTTTTGCAGAATACATAAAACATTACACCAAAAAATGCCCAATGACCATATTAGTTTCGCGTGTTTGGAAAACTGGAAACATAAAAACTATTACATAAGTGAGGCACATTATCTCTCACAAGGATCTTGAAGACAAGAACCCCTCTTAGAAATATCATACATGAAATTTATCTTCATATCCTGGGGACAAAAAAATTAAAAAGTGGTGTGTTTAGATGCTCCATAATGGTAAATGAGGGAGAAATGTAAGCATAAACATGTGCATAAGGGTATGATAATGTGATCATAACATGAGAATATCATCCCCTCAATTCATAAACATGAATCATGGAATAAATTTTTATAGTTTTGAAGGATTTAATCATAGTCAAATCAAGATCATAATCAATGATATAAAAACATATGAATAATACATGAAATTTGGGGAAGACATTTAATCATATTAAAAACTATGTCTAAACATCCTACGAATACCATTATAACATGTTTGATTTAGGCTAATCAAAATTGTACACACTTTAGCATTGGAATTTCCTCTCATGTATGATCTTTTTTTATTTCTTGGGATTCCCTAATGTGAACCCTCTTATATAGGTATTGGGATACCCACCTATGTTCCCTCTGGTTTCAATCTTGGGATCCCCTCCTGTGTTTCCTCTTGTTTTGGGCATCATATTCCCTCCCGTGTTCCCTCTTGTTTTTTGATTGAGATGCCCTCCCATTTACCCTATTGTTACAAGCTTGCAATTCCCTCCATGTAAGCTTTGAGATCATAAAACATTTATCATTACCCAATGAAGTGGAGGAATATATAGGTCTGAACTGTCCCAAGATAAAATCAAACATAAATGTTCATAATATAATAAATCATTCCTCATATAATGACTCAAAAATTAGGTTTTTTTCAAAAATAATATCATAACTCATCAAATAAAATGGGTATACTAAGAATATAATCACATCATGACCCATGTAAAATATATATGTTTCATATCAATTTAAACCTATAATAACCTATAAAAATAAGCAATTATCATAATCATTTAACATTGTACAACTCATTAAAAATAAATAGGTTTCTTTATAACCTATCATGGTATAAAAAATTAAATAGAAATGGGTCATAGAAGAATATAACCCATGGAATTCATAATAATATAACCCGTGAAAGGGAAATAGGATTTCATAAACATAATTTCATCAAAAGAGAATACATTTAGAGAAATAATATGAATGGAACCTTTTGAACATTTCCCAGAAGGTCATCACTAACATTGAAATATTTCATCTTAGAAGGAAAATAATTTTGAAATTTCTTTTAAAAAATTTCCTGAATAGAATTCCAATTATTCTTTAAAAATTTATCTTTCAAACAAACAAAAAACCTTTTATACCCATTTTTATTCAAAATACTTTGAAAACATAGAATGAAGGCTTGAAATCAGCTTGATAGCCTATTTCCATAAAACCCAAATAAATAAGCTTTAATGAATTTTTAAAACCACTTTCTATGAAAATAATTTTAAAAATTATAAAGTAATATTTGATATCATTCAAATCCTTTTCCTTTAAAACATCCTTTTGAAGACATATAAGGAAAGCATTGAAAATCATTTAAATACATATTTAATATAAAATAATTTTCGAAAAACAATTTTTAAAATAATTTTAAAATAAAAAAAGGAAATAATTTTCTCTTAAAAATAACCTTTGAAACATATAATGTATGATTCAAAGAAATTATATTCATGATGATGGGTATGTCCATACATACGAAACATTCCTTTTTCACCTTAAATTTTCTTAAAGGTGCCTTGACTAGAAAACGAAAAGAATATTTCTATTTAAACCATTTTTAAGGTAAAAATTTGTTAATAAATTCTTTCAATAAAAATTGGTTAATCATAAAACATTTATGAAATACTTTTAGACCACACAATTTTTAATGAATGTAGATTTTAGATATAAAGGAACGATGTAGACTTATTTTCATAAAAAAAAATCTTAATTATCTTATGACTTTAGAGTAGAAAAATGGTCCCATTACATAGATATAATAGTAATATCATGTGTTTGGGAAATACATGAGCTTTATAGTGATATGGATCAAAATAATTCATCAACAGAATAATAATTATAAACAATCTTGATTAATGATGAGATTATAGAATTAAACATTTACCATTATGGTAACATTAACTCATGAAATCCTTTATGAGATTTAAATTACAAGAAGAATATAATATCATGAAAATAATCATGATATGAAAATTCAAGGGATATTTTTAAACTATATATAAAACTATTAGTGAAAAAAAGTTATGTATCTAAAATAAGAAAAATATTGAAATTGTTTTTCCGATTTGATAGCTTTTGAATCATAAATCCCATGAAAGAATAATAATAATATGGATTAAAAAAAATGAAATTTAATTATATGATTCATATTATAAATATATTGTCATTATATACATAAAATATAATAAATATAATATTTACATTGCTAGTGTCTCTTGTATAATAATATTTAGAAGAAGAAAAGTCATTACCTTGAGTTTAAATTTTCATGTGTGTCTTAATCATCGTAAATAATATATTTATTTTAATTAATTATTTTTTATGGATCCTTTTTCATACTTATTATTACATATAATTTACCAATTACATTTCTTTTAACACTATAGAAAAAACTATGTTTAAATCTAGTGTTTTGACCAAATTCTATTCAGTTGCAAAAATTGACTTTAGTTGGTCTACAATTTTCAAAGGGGTAATTATGTAGAAATGTACACAATATTAATAATTAAATAATAATAATTTTTTTGAATTAAATATACGTTTAAAACCAATAATGTACAATGGTTATTAAAAATGAACCAACGTTAGAATCATGGATATGGTAGGTCGTAAATACGAATGACTGACCATCCCATTTTTCAATTATCACTATAGAAAGAAGGTAAGAAACACTATATTTTTCAATAATAATACATATATCATAAATAAAATGTTATTTAATAATATATATTTAAATATATAATTCTTTTTCTACAAAATGAAACACGTTGCGTTGGTGAGGCGGTTGTCCATGTGTCTATGATTGATATTGTAATACATTGTGTGTGAACATGTAATAATGAAAATTATATATTATATCTCTTGAAATGTGATTATGTTATTAAAAAAATAGATATTTTTATTTCACTATTTTTTTTTAACAAATCCATCCTTAATACATTCCATGTATTGGGTGAGCGAATCACATTGCTTTGAGGAGGTGGTAGTCTACACATACACAAAGGATGTTATCGTATTAACACAAGATGGAAAGTATAAATGTATGTGCTAAAAAATAATTAAAGAATCCTAAAGACATAATATATGTAATATATATCCTACATAAACTCCTTTTAGATCATAATTACCAACCATTATTTTGTTAATGAATAAGCAAACAATCATCATTTTTGGAGGTGGTAGTTCACCTAACACATAAATAGTATGATCATTACCCGTTAGATAGAATTGTGTGAATTTTATATAAGAACCATATAATAACACCATCTCAGTATATTATGGAAAATATTGATTTTTATAATCATTTAATATGGATTTTTAAGGGTGTGGATATTGGTAATAAAACTAAAGAGTTTAAGGAATCATGTTACCTATTCCTTCGGTAACTCCTTTTGGTTTGGACAAAAGTGATTCCATTGATGGAATTCTTCCCTGGGTAAGGCTTCTATGATGTTGTTTTTTATGGTTAGGTGTTATTTTTCTAGATATTGTTCTATCAAATTTTTCTTAAGAGTTGTGTGTAAGTGGGAGGAGAGGATGCATTTTTATAGTGGAGCAGTGACACTCTTACAAATTCTAGAAATTATAATTTCACCCTTTTTTTACAACATTATGTAGAATTAATATTGGTAAAAATTAATTCCATGGAATAATAAGGTTTAAATATTTATATAAAAGGGAATTTGTATAGGTTTATAGGTCATTGTGTCCCTCATGTTAAATGATTGTCCCCATGTTAAGTATAATTTCACTATAACTGTTGTAATTAATTTTAATTACCTTCACAAATATTGTTGTTAAAAAATAGTGTTGAAATTATTATAAATTATAGTTCATGATGATTCGTAATATCTAATCCATTATTCTAAATTCCAATCACATTAGAGTATGAAATAAAATTAAAATTAATCCCGGAGATGGGACAATAATTATGGTTTTTAATGTTAGATTGTTCAAAAGTTTTATATGAGTTCATATCAAACATCAAGGTGATGTTGATTATGATGACCTAAATTATATTAATTTTTATATAATAGAAAGAATATTACTTTCAAACCCATATTAATCATTCTTTACAAAATAAATAAAATAGACCAAAGAGCAGTTTTGATTAAAATTTCAATATTTTTCTTTATTCATTAAAATGAAACTCCATAAGAAAAATACCAAAAATAATCACAAATAATTTATTTATGATTATATTTAAATGATGAATTTTGTTTTAACATATTATATTTATAAAATCCTCAAAAATATAATTAAAAATATTCTCACCATTAAATGAAATTTAAAGTACCGTTATAAAATTATTGATTTTATTGAAATATTTAGGGCTTGGTCTATTTGGTGAATATAAAATATATTGGATGAATATAAAACAAATTATTTAATATATAAAATATATATTTCCTTAATATAATCCTATAATTTTAATAAATTTTATTTATTACTATAAAATTTCTATGTGTGTATAAAAAAATTCTATAAAATTATTTTTATTATATTTATTTGGTTCTAATATACATTTCTAATCAATTTGAAACCAATTATTTCATTTTATATTTTTTAGAAAACACATATTTTAATATGTGAGTTAATACTATTAAAAAATATTAATTAAATTGAATGGTTTAATGTAATTATATTAAATCATTATATTTTGATAATATATTGGTGTTCGATAAAACTTGATGAAGTGTATAATGAATGTCATTGAAGAAACGTGTTATTGAGTGATACACATGATAACATAGTATCAATTTCATTTTAGGATATAGAGAACATTTCAAATCTATTTAATGTATTGGATATTTTGTAATGTCTCGGGATATATTATTTCTTTACATGCTTGGCATTGCGTATAGTACAAGCCTAACATGGTGGTTCATATAACACAAACCGAACATAGAACATTAAAATGAAAACTATATTATTTCATGAAATAAGAAATATATAAAAAATATTAATTTAATTACAAAAAAAATAATTCATGAAATATTTAGGTGTTACATTCTACCCCCCTCAAAAGGAAGGTTGCCCTCGAAATGTTGATATGTTATCAATGTTTCAATACATGAATGTTCATTTCAAATAAATCACATCATAAAAATTTAAAAAAAAAACATCCTTTAGAAAAAAATGTAGGAAAAATTATGGTTACCCAATGTAATATATGAATAGGTTTCAAAATAGGTAAACATGGGTGCCAACTAAAAACATGGAATTTGAGGAAAAACATAAATATTCATAGGGAGTTATTTAAGTCATAAATCAAAAACAAGTGAATGGTCAATGAAAAATAGATTTTCATAAATCTATAAATCAATGATAATTTAAAATTCAATCGGTGTAAAAAAATTAAGGTATTAAGACACATTTTTTTATCATTTTTCTAATGTATTTATTTCATTTACTGATACAAAATATATGGAAATATACTTACAGGATAAATTTGTATAAAAAAAATTCATTCTTTGGTTTTCCATTAATCAATTTCCAATTAATCCATTATATCAAAAAATGGACATCCAAAATTTAACATTGATGCCTGAAGTAGTAAAATAAAATTTTATCTGGTCATAAGGCCCATAAATGAATGAAAAGTATAACTATTTGTATCAAACTATTCTCCCAAATAAATATTGTTATTTAATTAATATCTAAACAAAAAATTAATATTAGTGGTCCATAATAAATATTTATTACTCAAAAATAATGAAACATTAATGAGGGCCTCGCAACGGTGTGTAGTAGGTGTGAAAAACTTATTATTTTTATTCATGGTCGCAGTAGTACATTCTTGGTTTTCACCTAACATTCATGGTGTCTTTTTCAAAAATAGCAATAATATAATTTAAAAAATAAATATAACAAATATCCTTGAAAATAGTTTAATCACTAAAAAACCTTTTAATTAATTCTATAAATACAACCTAAATACATAAAAAATTATCTGATTTTTAACTTAAACATTCAATAAATAGTTATCCTTAAAACCCTTATGAAAGATCAAAATATGATGATTTAGAAACAAAGTCGAGAAATTATCATAACATTGATCCCCCATATGTCAAAAATAATCTCTTGGTTTTCATATTCCAAACATGTGAATACCCTTATTGTAAATCCTCTTGAAATATGGTAATAAATTAAGTTATAATAAACTTTTGGGAAGACATGCATGTTTATTTATTCAAAAAATTACATGATATAATCCTTAAATACAAGAAGAATTAAACTTCATCCATGATGATATAGACCACTTTTTCAACAAATAAATAATGATATATAGGATAATCAGTGATATACAATTTAAATTATACAAATCAATCAGCAACTTATCCAATATAAACAAAATATCTCAAAAACTTGATCACATTTTGTGTTACCTTCCCCTAATCAAAAGACATCATTTTTATGTCTTCATCACCATTCAAAATATCCATTTCAATCTTACAGTTAAAAATATATTTAGAATACTTATATATTTCATGATTCTTATAACTTAATCATGTAATTCCAAAAACATATAGACTATAATCATCCAACTTTTTCTACCCCATTACTAATTCTTCATCAACTATTTCTATAATTCCTTTTTACAAGAATAAAAAATATGAATCACATATAAATTTTCCTCAAAAATAATCTAATTATTATTATTATGTTTAATGTAAAAACTATTTTAATATAATCGCAAAACATTCATATGTATTTACAGTCTCTTTATCTTTAGAAGTATAACCAATAATCACACCAGATTCCTAATTCTCTTAAAGAAATTTCTATATTGGAAATTGATTTCTATAATGTCTATAATTTTAAAATATGAAACATTAAATGATAATGAGGATCCTAATAGTTCTCTCTATTGACTAAAAGAATAAGGAACATTGTGAGAAAAACATAGCATAGGAGAAAACCACAAAATCATGAAAATTACATATACGATGTCAAAATCATGATACATACATTTTAATCGATGAAAATTTTATCTTATACTAGGTTATTAAAGGTCATATTTTATTATAAAACTTATGGATGGGTAATAATTTATTTTTTAATTTCTGAATAATATCCCTCAAGAGTGTCAAACTGGGGGTGATGTAAGGCCTATTTTCGTGTACAAGGTTATGACGAGTTCGGCTCGACAAACCATGTTATATTTGATACCCCTTGGCCCATATGTTCTAGAGCACCATATAATTATATTTTCTATACTGGGATGTATGTATTGGTATCCACTCATTATATACATTTCCAAAATTCTAGGTCATATTCATAAATTTTAACTCATCCTTATACTTATCCTTAGAGACATCACTGGAAATATACATAGAAATATACGTAGGGATCTTAGTAATGTTTTTTCATCCTAGTTTCTAAAGGATGACTATAAATTCACCTTGATACCACCTATAACAACCTGGTCTTGAAATACATGGACATTACATCATATTTTCATAACACATAAAACATAAAATATAGATATTGAAATACCGTATTCATGTAGTACCTTTAGAAACATGGAAACACAAAACATGGTGCATAAGTAAGATACATTATCTCCATAGAGGTTATATAAGAATAGATCCCTCTAATACATATAATAAATGAAATTAATCTTCATAACATGGGGAATGAATCATAAAAAATGGCGATCATTTATGATTATTAATGGTGAAATAGGAGATATATAAGCTTAAACATGAGAATAAGGGTTCGAGAACTTGATCATGACATTAGAAGATAAATCCCTGTATATAAAAAAAATTAATCTTGAAAAAACAGTAACCATTTCACAATTCATGAATCATAATGGAATTAGGATCATAATCCATGAAAGCATCACATAGCCATAACATATTGACTTTGGGGTGGACATGTGAGCATATAAAAAAATACATAATGGCTACATTCCAAGACCATGATAATATGTTTGGATTATTATAATATCAATTATAACAAAATAAGGATTAGGATGCCCTATTGTTTACACCATGTGTCTAAATTGGGATTCCCTCCCATGTACCCTCTTCTTTTAGTCTTCGGATTCCCTCTGTGTTCCCTCTTGTCTTCTAGTTTAGGATACCCTCCAATGTAGGATATGTTTTCGGGGCCTGTGATTACCTCCAAAAAACACTTTTAGATCATAATAAATTTATAATTAACCAATTCATTAGAATAAGATTTATTTCCCACCTTTCATATGATTAAATCATATATACATGTTCCATAAGATAATAAAACATGCACCATATCACGACACACAATAAGATATGGTTTTCATAAAAATCATATTATAACATGTGAATTGAAATGGATATCATATGAATATAATAATATCAAAACCTAATGAAAATATATCTTTTTCATATACATTTCATCCTATAATAACTTATTAACGTAAGTAGTTTTCCAAATAATTTACAATGGTATAACTCATTGAAGAGAATCATGTTTCATAAGCATCTGTCATTATATAACCCATTGAAGAGAAATAAGATTCATAAGAATATAACCAATAATAGTTGAATGGGGATCATAAACATACTTCCTATGAAATAGAAATGGGTTTTCATAAATATCATTCCATGAAAACATAAACCATTCAAATATAGAATATTAATTGAACCCTTGGAGAATTTCCCAGAAGGGCATGAGTAACATCAATAAATGACAACTAAAATTGAAAATAATTTTTCAATATTTTTTAAAAATATTTATTTAAGAGATTTCCCATTACTCATTGAAAATTTATCTTTAAAAAATAAAACCTTCTAAATACCATTTTCCTTTAAAATACATTGATAAAATAGAAAAAACGGTTCAATTCCTTTTCAAAACCTTATTCCTGAAAAACATATTAAAAAATATTGAAAAAATATTTAATACTTTTTTAGAAGAAAACAAATAATATGCTATAAAAGAATCATTGAAATTTCTTAAATATTTTTCAGTGAAAAGCACATTTTTAAAACATATAAATGATTGTTTGAAAATAATTTAATTTTTTTTAATAGATATTTTTTTTGGAAACCCTTTTTTTGGGAAAAAATTAAATTTAAATAACATCAATATTTATAGGAAATTATTTTCATAACAAAACATTGTCAAAATATTAATGAATAATCAAGGAAATAATAGTCATAATGGAGGGTATGTCCTTACATTTCGAACATTCCTTTTTCACCATAAAAATTTAGATTCGTGTATTGACTAGAAAATTACAATAATATTCCATTTAAAACCATTTTTTAAAAATAAGAACAATGTGTAAAAATGATATTTAAACATAATATGATAATATTAAAACTTTTTGAAACATCTTTTAGAAATATTGGTTTCGAATGATCACATATTTTTTACCAAAAAAAATTATATATCTATAATTTAATAAAATGAATTTGATAGTTATCATAAGTATCCAAGATTCGAATACTGGTAAATTTACTTTTATGTAACATTCATATCATAAGTATAATAAATTTGATGAGTGTTCTTGAGATATGGATTATATGATTTCTTCAATAGAAGCATAATCATAAACATTTTCGATAAACGATGTGATTTTAGAAATAAACATTTACCATTTGGTGAAATTAATTCATGATCCCCAATAGGAGAATAACATTACCTAAATCATATAATATCCATAAAATAATAAAATTCATGTTATTAAATTAAAATTAACATATTTACACCTCATAATAAAATATAAGTGTATAACACAACGAGTGCCTCATATAAGGAAAATTAATACAAAACTACATTTCTAATTTGGTTGTATTGAAACATAAATCCAATGAAATAAATATCATAGAATTGATCTTTAAATACCCACAAATTTACTTATATGGATCATTTAATACATAAATTTTCATTATATATATAACATATAGGAAATAAGACGTGTACATGGCTTGTATCTCATAAAATTAAAAGTGAGTTATGGAAAACCCTTACTCAAAGTCCAAATTGTCACATGTGTCTTTGATTTGGTGAAACATATACTTATGTTAATTAATTACATTCTTTATATACTTTTTTAAAAGTATTATTACATTTATGTTACTAATTTCTATTGTCAATACAACTACATAAACATTTAAGTTGAATTTATGTGATTTGACCAAATTTGGTTCATCTGTTAAAAACAACATTGCTGGGTTGAATATGGTCATAGGTGTCATTATATATATAATGAATAATAATCATGAAATAAGTATCAAATTTTTAAATAAATTATAATTTTATAACCAATCATTAATATTGGTTCTAAAAAATGAACCAACGTTACAATCTTGGATATGGTAGGTCGTACGTACGCATGCGTAACATTACTATTTTTCAATGATAATTATAGAAATAAGGTAATGAACCGTATACACTTATATAATGATTATTAAACAAAAAATAACATGTTTTTTAATAAAATACACTTATATATGTAATTCTTGTGTTGTAACAGGAATCACATCGTGTCGAGGAGATGGTAGTCCACACGTCCACGATCAACGTTATCACTTTCTGTGTGTGAAATAGATAAAAAATAAAATTATATATTATATCTCTAGAAATTTAATTATATCATAAATATAATATATGTTGTTTTTATGTTTCACATGTTTAATTAATACCATCATTAATACATTCCATGTAGTGTGTGAATGAATAACTACACTTTAAAGAGGCTATAGTCCACTAATCCACAAACAATGTTATCCCATTTACAAAAACTGTAATCTATAATGTTATGTGTCATTAAAGAAATAAAACAGTTTAAATTCATAATAAATTTATTATATATCATATATATATATACTATCTTTCCATCATAATTTCCAATTATGAACGGTGGTAAAGGAAAACCGAACAATCATCGTTTCTGGAGGTGGTATTTTGTCGTACACATAAACAGTATGTTTGTTTCCCATTGGATTGAATTGTGTGTATATCTGGTTAGAAACCATTTCACATAAATATCTAATCATATTGAGGATATAATTTTTTATCATGGAATAAGTATATTTGAGTGTGTGGAGAATAGATATAAAACTAAAGAGCTTAAGGAAATATGTTACCTCTTCTTCGGGTATATAATTATGGTTTACAAAAAATTGATTCCTTGGATGTATTTATGTCCAATATGGGAATTATATGATTAACGGAGGTATTTTTATGAGCTATTGTTTTAGATCTCAGTCAATCCAATCAGTTTTGAGAGGAGTGTGGAAGTGGGGGGAGCAGAGGCCACTTTATAATAGAGGAGTCTCACACATGTAAATTTTGGAAAAGGAAATTTCACCCAAGTTAGTTCCATATAAAGTGGCTCCAATTAATGTAAAAGTATCTAAAAGCATGTATATGGTTTAAATTAGGATATCCAATGGATTTTGGACTTGTTTCTATGTCATTTTAGACGATAATATTATGTTTTTCCCCATTATTAGATTAATAAATGTTAAATCATTATAACAAATTATCATTAAATTCACTAATACTTTTTCTGAAAAACTAATTTGGCCTTATTATACATTATAAATTATTATAATTCTAAATATTGATTCCATTATTTCAAATTCTAATCATATATGTGGCTGAAATTAATTTAAATTTAATTCCACAAATGGGACAACAATTAGGGGTTTTTTATGTAAAAATGATCAAAAGATTGGTAATTTGTCAAATATAATTTCAATGTGGAATTGATTATAATGAGATAAATTATATTTATTGACATATAATGTATATAATATTAATTTAAAACCAAATAGAAAAATAATTTAACACTTTAAATGAGTTAATTTTTTTTTTGAATTAAAATTCATAATTTTTTGTACTCTTTTAAAATGAAACTCTATAGAAAAATAACAAAAATTCTCCCAAAGATAAAATTTATGTTAATATGTAAATAATATTTTTTCTTGTATGATTAATTATAGTTAGAAAAAATATTATTTTAAAAAGGTTCTCCATTACAAATAAGTAAATGTTCCATTATAAATATATTGATTTTTTTAGAAATATTGTGTTTTCTCATATTATGGGATTATAAAATAAAATAAATGAATATAAAAAATTTTAATTCTATATATAACATATATATTTCATTAATATCATTCTATAATTGTAATTAATATAATTTATTTGTGTAAAATAACTGTGTGAGTATAATAAACGGTTTCTGTAAAAATATTTCTTTTATATTCAATTGGTTCATATATCCAAATATAAAGAATTTAAAACCAATTATTTAATTTTATAATTTATATTAACCAGATATTTTTATATGTAAGTTAATACTACTCATAACCATTATTTTATTGTCTAGGATATATCAATTAATACTAAATACTAATAATTCAATAATATACTGTTTTTCAGTAAAACATGTAGATGTGTATGATGCAAGTAATTAAATAAAATTATTATTGCTTGGAACACACGTTACCTCGGTATCGAATGAATTGAATCCAATACAGAATATATAAAACTATTTAAAATAGAAGATATAAATATATATATATATATTATGATGTCTCAAGATATTATATTCTCTTATGATATTGGTGTTGTGTGTAGTTTAAGATTAACTTGGTGGTGTGTATAATGCAATCCATATATTGAGATTTCATATTAAATATTAGATTATTATGGGAAATGAATAATATATAAAAATTGTTAAATTAATTTCAAAAAAATTGAATCAATATTACAGTGTTACAACACACATTAATAAGGATTTATTTCTTAACCTAAGTCTCTAATATGAATTTAAGAGGTGTTCATAAATCACTCTGAAGCCCAAATACTTGGATGTTTTCCCAAAAAACAATCATGTGTCGAATCTTTTCACATGAAATTGGGATATCCTACTCATGAAATCATTTATATTTATTTTTTTATTACAATATCAATTCTCATTATTATATAAGAATGAGGGGACTGCCTATATTGTAATGAAATGTGACCATGGGGTTTGGAGTTTATCATTGTCCAGGGTGGTGGTTGTTGTATTTGAATTGGCATTAAACCACACAGATTCTCCCTACTTTTCATATGAGAAACTGAAATAAAAACACATAGTTCATTTTTCTACGTCGTCAATTTTATAATCATGTGGAAAGAACATATATAAGGGAATTTCAATGCATCAGATATCAAGATCAGGGCATTGGAAGAAATCATACATGTACTATTTTTTATAAGAATAAAATTCATCTTATGGTTAATTAAATATCATCATTATAAAATATATGATAATAGAATCTTGTATCAGGACTGATTTGTTGAGATTATGACCCACCATAGTAAGAAATTATGTGATTAATCTTTAGTATAAAAGAATTCATGTATTGGGGTTATTTCACCATGCTGAGGACTCAATTATTTCCATCCACTAAACCCAAATGATCTATGATCTATCTGAGAAAAAATTGTAGCTGATGATTAGATACATTGAAATGATATCATTCGATTCAATTAAATGGGGAATATACATTGTGGTTTCCCTTATTTTTTATTTTATGCCTTTTGGGGAGTATAGTTTCATAATAGAAGATATGATGTTTTGAGAAGGATCTTGGGTATTAGAAATTCAACCAACATATCCTTTTTATAACATGAATCATAGTCATCTTAGTTAATGTTCCCCATCCATTAATGGGAATAAAGGAATAATATCCCCTGAAGTGATTATTGACCATGATTTAGGATAGATAGGGACATAATCTCAAGGTTGTTTCCAATATTTAGTGTAACTTCTATAAAAATATCACGATCAATTCAAATTAAATTCTCATTCAATTCATTATTGGTGTTCAAAACAAGAGACAATAGATCCAAAAAAATTCCAGACCAATATTAGTTTATGATCATATGTGGATTATTCGCTATATATTACGATTGGGTTTCAGAAGTAAAGAATTATAAATAATCCTTACATGAAGTGGGTGATCATCCAAACGCTCGTTTTCACTTGTCTTCATGTCTCATGGGAACATTTCAATATATACCTTCATATTGAGGCTTGTATGCCTACAAATTCCAGAATGATGTATCCAAGGATGAATGATTGAAATGTAAGAGGATGTATGGATGAGAATCCAAAAATGTATTAGGATATAAAATGGAACTTTCTAACATTTCCATGGACTAATGGGTGACTTGTTTGAGGATTTTCATTCAAAAAGGATTACATGATCAAGGATCATCACATGATATCAAAACTGGTCTTAGTAAACCCAAAATCCATGTAGTGATAATTCGAATAATGTGAACTAGATGACACTTCAAGGTGTATTTTCATGATCTAGGATAACATTTCCAAAGGTTTTTATATTTTCAAGACTGGCATGTTAAGTTGTTTACGCAAGATCTTGGATGAAATGTCCAAGTGTCTTCCCATGATCCTTGATGATATGTCTAGGGGAATTCATGTGATATTGGATGACATATCAATGGTCCTTCACAGGATCCATGTTTTGACATCATAGGGAGATCATATGATCCATGATGACATGTATAAGTTTCATCACATGATGCATTTGACATGTCAGTGGGGTTTTTCATGATCTATGGACTAATAATGAGATGTGTGTGATCCCTAAACATAAAGAATAGTGTATCCTACCTCACATGAATATCCTGAACTTTTCAGAATCCCATATATCAATATATAATTTATTTTCCAACGCTTTGGACTACTAATGCATCACACTACAAAACTATCTTTCCAAAGGTACATCATATGATCTGCAGTTAGTATCAGTGGTACTTTTGTGATCAATTAACTAACCATGTCAATTTCATGATTATATTTAAAAATCAATTATTTCCCTCAACTAGAATATCATATTGAAGACTCATATGGTCATGTGATTCTTCTCTCTAGAAATTATTCTATCACATATATGTGTTTCATCCATCTCACCCATTATTTCTTTGTCCATGTGAGTTTTTATAAGCATCACCCCCATAACTATGCCTCATTTCATGGCACACAACTCTTGTATTTGGGACTGTTTCATCGAATGGATCCTCTACATATGTCAATAATTTGTTGCATGTATTGCATGATCTAGCCAAATTTCATTGAGGACATCATCTAATTTTCATGTGATAAATAGTTACCATGTGATGGGACTATCATTACCAATGGTCTAGGACCCATGGGGGGCCTATGAGTCTTTTCAGGGTCTAATCGGTATGTCGGAGAGCACCCCATGAGAACTAAAAAACATGTCTTCAACACTTCTTCTAATATATCAGGTAAGTTGAAGGGATTTTTCAATCCTAAGGAACATTTATTGAGTTTTTATAAGAATAATGTGATCATGTAAATATATATTAATATCACGTTAACTTTTCTTGAATAATAGTGTATATCCCTTCACAACATGATTCAATTATTTCTATCCTTCATCGTATGAATTATATAATGATAATTATGAATTCTTTATAGGATCATATTCTAATAAGGAGAACATTCTTATGATACTTCACATGATCCAAGGGAATTTTATTTCGCCCTTCATATAATCAATAGACATATCACTTGGAACATGTGACCCTTTCGAAAGATGATCTATGTAACTCACATCTCACAAGGACCCCATCATTTGTATCCTCCATCATCTGAACACCATGATTTGATTATTTTTTATTCCAAATATTAATTTCATAATCAAGATGAATCATCTAAGGTCCTTCATGTGACATGCATATAGATCACATAAATCACATGATCCCATCGCCTGATTTAACAAAAGGACATGTGATCAAGATTCATCCTAATTTCCATGAAAACATCATGACACATGTTCCCCATGTGAAAACACTTATTCTCTCATTATATTAATTAAGTTATTTGTGAATTATATAGTTGCTAAATCATCCCATGATTATTTTGAAGGATTCAAAAGATACTTTTATCCCCCACATTCATTTAATAAATTTAAATTCTACACAAGTATACATATGGTCTACCGTATCCATGAACGTAAAATAATTCTTTATTAAAAACCATCCCACATTGATTTGTATAAAAGTATATATTAAAAATAAAAATGATAAAAAATTTATTAATATTCTAGAACTCATATAATATTGATCTATTTGTCTCTAGTAAAGCTACTTAATTCATTTCTCACGTATAAATCGAATGTTTTCAGAACAATTTATGTGAAATTAATAGATTATGTAATTAAGATAACGATGATATAAGTGAAATAAATTCAATTTTTATCTTTAAAAATGTGATTAAAAAAGAAAATAATTAACAAAATATTATTATTTAGGATGGTGAGGAACATATGTGATATGTATTTGTTGAGTTAAGGGTTAATTTACCGTAAAAATAATTTTAAATTTTTTATGGATTTATATTCTAAATACTTTTTTTGCACATATTTATTCTTCAATAATTTTATTTATATAATATTCGTGATAGAAATTAATTATAAATTATGTTTTATGTCCCTTTTAATTTACATTAAATCTTTTTCAAATAAAATATTTTTTTAATTTTTATAGAACCTTTTTACATTGTTTACAAAAAGATAAATGAATAATAAATTTTAACATATACGACGTAGATGAATGTTTCTTCCACCACTTCATTTATATTTTGTTTTTTATACTTTTTAATATTATAGGTTTTCTAAAACAAAAAACTATCTCTAATGTCTTGAAGTCCTTTTCGTGATTTTATTACGGATAATACACCTTTTAATGGTTGAAGGGAAACCCTTAAATGACCCATTGTCACAAGACCCAACATGACACAAAGGCCACAACATGACCCAAAGACCCACAAGAATACTACTACCATTATATAGACAATAGGCCCAACCCACCTGAACTGCTCATCCCTAACTTATACATCATTGATTTCCTAGCTCCCCACCTTGAATTGCTGATCAGTAAGCATTTCTCTATGCAATGTTTCTCGATTCCTGGCCCCAATGGAGGATTCCATACCCTTTATTTCATCCAATCATTTTCGCTCTTCTCTAGTGACTGCTATTGTTTTTTCCATGATCTTCTTCTGGGGCCTACTTTGTGTGAATCGGGCTACTCCCTCGTCCTAATGTCTTGAAGGCCCTGAGGCTTGAATGCCTTTGATGACATGAATTCCATGAGACATGTAGGCCTAAATCTGAGGCTTAAAGGCCCATTTCAGGTGATTAGTCATAGATTCTATAGTAACAAATATTACCTTTTACATTGCTGATGCAATAATACTATAGTAACCTAGAAATTTGCCTCCACCCAATTTCGATCCCAGAACTCTTGGATTCCATGTAGTATCCTTTACTACTCATACATGGGAACATTCTCTTAATAAAAAAAGTTTCCTTACCAATGTATTGAGTATTATTGTTTTGAAAATTTTGTTTTAATGGAAATGGATATATCCGTATATGAATAGATTTTTCTTTTGGGTTTAGATGTATTTTTATAATGTTCCATCTAGAAGCAATGATTCTGACCATTTATTAATCAAAAGAAAAAAGGAACATAAAAGTGTAATGCTGGGTCAATCAAATGTGATTACTAATAATCTAAAAGAAAAATAATAACAATACGACATATCATTATCATAAACATAGTCACTAGTATAATCTAACTATGATTGAGACTTCTCTTGATTGAACATCTTATGAAAATTTGAATCCCACTTTTTTTTACATATATAATGATGATCTAGTAGACACGTTCTTAGGAAGATAAGAATAATACTTGTGAGGGCTTATCTTTGGGGGAGCAGAGTTAAAATGATCACTATTTTTCATCCTGACATCACCTCATATGACGAAATCCTATAAAGAGTTATTATGACCACTTCCCGAAGAAGGGGTTCTGACGTTTCCCCTTTCAACAACATAGACATTCCCTTATTTATCAATAATATTAGAGGTCTGTAAGAGAATTTATATTTCTAGGTCATAGTCAGCGTGTTACGATGCATCATTTTGATTTGGGGAATCAGGTAGAGAGGGAAAATGGATTATTTCCTCCATTAAAGTAACCTCCATAAAAATATCAAAATGGATATTACAAGGGACACAATAATTTCATTCTAGTAATGCATAAATTATAAACTATTTTACATCTAAAATAGACCAGTATGAATTATTATTCCCTGAGAGAAACCTAATACTTTTATGAGTTTGATGGCTAAAATGATATTTTTATGAGTTTCTTGTATCCTATGGACCTTTTATATTTTTCATCATTGTAGGATATCATGATATAAATCTTCATTTCATTGGCCAATGATAATGTTTTATATAGAATTATTTGGGAATGAATTGTTTAGTTTATTCAAATTGTAAGGGATCTTGTTTGGGTTCTTGTAAGATTCATATGAATATGACATCCAAAAGAGACTATATGACCTTTCTGTGATTTTGAATTGGAATTCCTTGAAATAATTAGTTTTAATAAGTTAATAAAATGATATTTATTTTAAAATACACATTATTTTCTTTAATGGTAAAATGGTATGATTTTTGGAAAATGTTTTTCATGGTTTTTCATGTATTTTACGAAACTATCATGATTTTGAATTTTCCAAACTGATTCTCATATACTATTTTATAAAAAAATAGGGCATTAAATCTTAATTCTAGTATAAGTAAATTATTATTTTATATAATATTTTACTATGTTAAATGAAAACACTTTCACAAGATCAAAAAATATAAAATGGACTAAAAATTTTCTTTCTTATTTTTTATTTGTCGTTTATTTTGCATAAAACATTTTCTAATGTCATAATAGGTTTTAAGGATGAATGGAAACCATGAAGAAGTCAAGTTTGTAATCTAGAAACTTTTTCTTAAAAATAAAATAATTCTAATTTTAAAAGTATTATATCATTTAAAAAATTGATATTAACTGGAAGTATCCATTTTTAATGTTTTTTTATGTATAGGGTTTGAAATAATTATATAAAAATTTAAAACCTAAAAAAGACTTAAAAAATACATGAAAATGTATTCATGAAATTAAAACTCAATATTATATAAAATTTTAAGGCTTGATCCATATTGATGGTATCTTATTAGGGGAGGGATAATTTTAGAGGATAAGATAAGGATTGTTCTCTTAATAGATTTTAATTTTTGTTTAACATGAAATATAATTTATGAAATTTCTTGATTTTTATTAAATAAATTTATACTCATCATGTATTTCTATAGATGAAACATGGATGCTTTTGTGGGAAGGTACTAAGAGGATAATAAACATCCAAATGAGCAACCTAGAATGTTTAAAATCATAAATGAATAGTTTACTCTATGAGGGATTTGATAAATCATGATATGAATGGGTGGGGTATCCATGAAAGAGATAATTCATTCTCAAAATAGAGTAACATGTTAATTTTAGATCATTTCATTAAATAGAACCACCAAATATTCAGTAAATTATTTGACCATATGATTATACAAGGATTTTTCAATTCACTAGAGATTATTTTTGAATTTTAGAGTTATTTAAAATATCTAAAGGAAACTATTTCTTACTACGATTTTGATATTGAAATTGACCATTAGTGGTCAGTGGTTAAGTATATCATAGGAATAGAATATATTAATTATTAGAATGTGATAAATTTAAGAATATTTTTATGGGAGGTGTCTTCTTACAGTTGTATGAATTACAATAAAGAATAAAATCATGGAATTTTGGAAGAATGAGGAAGATTAGATGGAATCATATTAAGATAACTTCACATTATTGGAATGGAATAAATCAAATTATATATGGGGTATTGATAGTAATATGAATTATTTTTACTTAGTATTTAAGATAGGATATATTTGGTAATTCGATTATAATAAATTTTAAAGAATTGAGTTTTTTTATATTAAAAAATGTATAAATATATATTTCTTATGATCATGTGTTCTGTGAGAATAAATAACAATGTTTTATAGGGGGATGTCCCAGGGGAAGAATCAAGTAAAGAAATATTAAAGAATAAAAAACAATGTTTTCATCTTGGGATATGTGTAGTAAATATTATCTTGTTGAATTTATTATAAAATCTAGTAATTTTTTCAATATTGGTATGTTTGGACAAGTGGACATGACTATAAATAAAAGGATAACATAAATTCTTATAAAAACCTTGAAAATCTTGTAATAAGATGATTTAATTGTAATGAGGTGGGTAATTATAAGATTACTTATCCAAATATAGGAATGGAAGATGAAAGGCATTAAGATCACAAGAAGAAGTTTGTGGATAAATTCGTTTTGACTACATTGGTAGGTTTTGAGAAATATAGTAATGTGTGGTCAAGAAAATTACATGATTATTCAAATTTTGAAAATGAATTTTTTTATTTGAGTTCAACACATTCATTCATTTGTGATATTTTTTTTAGTAAATTGGAAATTTCACCTTAATAAACAAGTCCATTAATTTTGGTAAAAATATATTTGGGAAGTATTATGGAACAAATAATTTATAAAAATGTTCATCTTTTTCACACTAGAAGTGATTCACTAGGAAAAATATTTGTATTTCCCAATGAAAATATTAATTTATTCTTTGTATGGGTAGTATTTTTTATCAAGTTGTGATAGATTATAGATCAATAAAAATTTTTTCCACAACGTGAATTAGTTTATATACAATAATTAATCCATACCTTTTATAACATATCAAGATGATGAGAAATTTATTAAATATGAAATTGAATGTAATCTTTAACATATTATTGAGATGAAATAGGATACTAAAACTTGTGATGTTCCTATTTTACATTTATATCTCCACGTATTACATAACTATTTTCTATTATTATTCATAATCTATGTATTTAATTATATATTGAATTAATTAATCATTTGAATCTTATTTAAAAACCTCGAAATAAATTGTATGATGTAGCACAATTGGAATTAAAAAATAAGCTTCAAAAAATCCAAGATAAAGAATCCATTATTCCTTTCACTTAACTATGGGGTGATCCTATTTTTTCATGAAATGAATTATGGTTCCATGGGTATTTTCATTGATTAAAGAGAATTTAATATTGTCGCTATTTTGAATAAATATTTATTTCCACATATGGATATATTTTTTTATCAACTCTATAGAGCTTAGTTTATTTATAAAGGGAAATTATAGTTCTCGGTCACATCATGTGAAGGTTACAGGTATGAAATTCTAGTGGTAAAATTTCACTCTAGGTATGAGAATTATGACTTTTTGGTTATTCCCTTTGGGTCAAAAATAATCCAGATGTATTTATAGACCTTATGAATTTAGTTTTCCATTTGTAATTTGATATTTTTTGTTTTTATTGATGAAATCATGATATATTATAAAGTATATGGATATTATAAAATAAAACTAATGGTTTATATGTAAACAATGAATGAAAATAATATATATTCAAAATTTTGTAAATGTAATTTCTAGTTATGAATATTTTATTCCATGGAAATATTTTAAACACACACGGAATAACTATTGATCTAGCTAAAAATAAAGTTGTTCAAGTGTATTGGAAACCTAAAAATGTAAGAACTATTTTAATATTTCTTGTATTATGACGTTAAAACTGAATTTTTTTCTTAAATGTACTTAATTATCTATAACAATAACTCTCTTAACTCAAAGTGGAGTTAAAATCATTTGGAAAAAATAATGTTATTAAAAAAACTCTGAATTGAGAATAATATTAGTGATTGATCTTTTTTTGGACATATGATTAGAAAATATTGATTTTAAATCAACAACATTACTTCTATGAAGGGACATAGTTGTGGTCCAATACACAATAATTAGGTAATTCTTTTGTATTACATCAATTGAATCCTTATATGATAAAATATTTTTTACATTAAATTGAAAAGGTTGTTTTTTTTATTTTCTTTAGAAATCTAGAGTCATCAATTATATATATTAATGTTTGAAATATATAGTAATCATAAATTATATATATATAAATTGAATAACATTTTTTTGTACGCAAGACATTGAAGATAAGTTGTACTGATTATGTATTATTATTTTACAATTCATCAACATCATATAAATGAAAAGAGAGTGTTAGATTATTTAAGTTAGAAATATAATGCATCATTAACAATAATAAATTTGGAATATATTCGTTTTATAATTGATTTGATGAATATTATTATAGAAATTGTTCATAAATCGGATTCCTCTATTTTGTTATAGGTTTCAACGATGAAATTGACAACATACTAAATTAATAATGATTATATAAAATATAGTATTATGAATGAAAGAGTAAAATCATTCAATAGGGTTACGTTTCAAAGGATTAATGGTTATAAATAAGTTTTAATTAGATTTGGAAAAGGGTGGTGTGTGCCAAGTGATTTCCAGTTGAGAATATAATTGTTTAGTGAAGCATATAGTAATTCATTTAACATTAACCCTGTTAAAAGTAAGATATAAAGAAACTTTTAGGAGTATTACTAGTGGGATGGAATGAAGAATGTTATTACAAATTTTATCATGAAATGTTTATGTTTTCAATATGATAAATATGAATGAAAATTTCTGAATGGGATTGTTCATCCTTTTCTATTTTAGGTGTTTAAATGCGAAAATATATCAATAGATTTCATGATGGGATTGAAAAATGAATATTAATGTAATAATTAAATTTCAGTTATTATTGATTGATTGAGTAAATATGAACATATACTGTCTGTTTGTGATACTATGTCTTTAGATCAACTTTATCTACTATATCTCAAATATATATTCATTTTATGTGGAGTTCTCCTTTCTATTAAATGTTTTTATGATATTAGGTTTAATTTATATTTTGGAAAGTCCATTAGAAGTCATTGGATACTGAATTAATTTCATTATTATTTTCATCCTCATTCTGGTAAATTTCTAGATAGAATAATTTTTAAATTTGAAGATATTATTCATGAATATTTAAAATATTAAAATGGTTTTTGGGATAAAAATATTAAATTAATATAATTTTCTTATAATAAATGTTTTAATATAGAATATAGATGTGACTATTTATGGAATTATATAGAAAGCCTCTTTAGACTAAATCTTGTTGTTATGAAATTAGTGAAATTTTTTGATAGTAATATGGATGGTAGAAGAAATGGTTGACAAGGTAAATAAGATTAAAAAAATACGTGGAAATATTATAGAATGAAAAAAAGTCATGTAGTTAATAGGATGAATGATCTTTCATTTGAGGTAGGAGAACATAATTTTCATCAATTATCTCTAGTGAAAAGTTATTTTCAAGTTATTGAAAAGATAAATTTATTTTTATATTTACTATAATGTATACAATCCTAGTGGATGTTAGATCATTTTACTACCTAGATCATTTCCATTTGAGTTTATCCCAAGTTCATGATGTGATTCATGTTTCATTGTTAAGAAAATATATACTTGATCCATATCATGTTTTGAACTATGAAGTACTCATTTTGGAAGAGAATCATTCAAAAACAATAATTCTTATTGAGATTATGACATTGGAGAGAAGGTGTTGAAGAATAATGTCATTATCCAGGTAATGTGTTTTTTATGAACTATATGATTGATGAATAAATATATAAATTTGAAAATACTATGAAAGAAAAATATCCCCACTAATTTAAGTAATGAATAAAATTTTAAGGCCATGATTTTCAAAATGGGTAAGAATGTAAGAAACCATTTTATAATATTTTTAAATGAATTTTATTCTTTATTAATATTCATGTAATAAAATTTATAGATTTATATTCATTATAAAAATTAATAAGTATATTTTTAATCAAAAGGGGAATAGGTTTATTATTACTAAATATGATTATATACTATATTTATTTATATAAATTTTTATATAAAATTGTTTTAATTTTATTTTTATAAAATGAGCCCTACTTTTAATATAATCTAGTCAAAAATATCTTATAGTGATTTTTTGGGTATTTTTAAAAAATGATTATTTTTGTGTGAATAGGAAAAATTAACAAATTTAAAAGAATGTTGTCATTTATTTGAAAATATTTGAATGATATTATTTTGATTTTTATTGGTTTTAGAATAGATTTATTTTTTTTAAATAATTCAATAAATTTAAATTAAATACAAATTATGAATTTATTTTAAATAAAAACAATTTTATACCTAAAAGACATTCATTTAGAAAACCATTTTTTATCACATGTTTCGGGTTAATTTTAAAATTAATTTCTATCCCTTATAGAATATGAATTTGATAAAATGGTATTCTTATTTTAATTCATAATTTCCATGATTTTTAATGATTCTAGTTCAATTCTTATTCATTATGAATAATATCTTTGTTTAAAAATTTATTTACGACGATTAAAGTTAAAATAGGTTAAAAGGAATAAAACTAAAAAGACAATAAATAAAATGACTAAAAAACATTTATAAATACTATTTTATAAATATATTTCTACCACATATAATATCTTATTAAAATATGATTCATTTTTGAAGAATTTTGATTGAGTAATACATTAATTTATTTTATTTTTTTGTAAAATTTAATGTGTGTCAACTCTCCCACATATAAAATGGAAACCACTTTCCTCTCTTATCCAAATAAAAAAACCACTTCAATGACGAATTACCTATGAAAATAATTTCATAACATTCCTACTCACATTAAATTGGTTTTTTAATCAGATTACTATCATAGAAAGGCATTAGGTGTTAACCTAAAGATGTTATCTTAAGAATATGTATAGTTCTCAACAGTGTGATTTTTTTTATTTGTTATTCAATTATACTAAAACCGCACATGACCATTATGAAATAATAACATCATTATCAAAAATTTCATTAAATTTCATTATGTTTATTTTATGTAAATTCTTAAATATAAATAACTCTAATATGAAAAATAAAAACATTTCTTGTTTGTAGGTGTGAACTATCACATCGCGAGATGATGTGTTTCAATTTTCATCATCAGCATTTATGGTCAATCATTAAGGTAGATAAAAAAGAAATAATATTATATATATTATAAAAATTTCATTCTATTATGGTAAAAAATATTCTTTTTTCTTTCTTAATCATTGAAAACACCACAAATGATACTCTTGTGTATGCACATACCACCCTGATGTAAACCCATGGTTAGTATTATTCATCGCTACATCCTAAAGATTCTATATATTGGTGAATTGAAATAAATAATTTTATATTTATGATATATTTATAACAATGTAAATTTAAAAAAATTATTAAATTATTTACATCATGTTAGTTGGAAAATGGAAATGTTACTCATGCTTGCATACGGCCTATCATATCTATGAATATATCATAGTACAATTATCATAACTACCATATATGGATGGTTTTAAAATTATAACTATAAAGACTCCAAACTCAACATCCCAGATTCATTGGTTAAATTATTCTACAATCAATATATATAAGGAATTTCATCACAATGGACTTAATTTTTTATTAGTCTTGAAATCTAATTACACAATTTAGTCTATCATTAGATTTAAAAAAAAATACAAAATATAATTTTATATCAGTACAACATTATTCAATTTTGTATATCCATTGATATCAATCATAAAACACTTCCGAGAATAATAGGTAAAGGAATAATAATATATGTGTGATATCATATTCCTAGTAATGGTATGCGTATTGTGGAAGATATCATGAATAAAAGAGGCCTAAACAATATGGAAAGGTAAATATCTGAAAGCACATTCCATTTAATCTATAACACGACCATAATATGGAAGGAATAAACGATGATAAAATAATTCTATATAAATAATCACATGAGATTAGCCGTAGATATCATAACTAATTAAATAATCCCCTCAACATCAATAACTAATCTCACAATGATGGAATCAATAATTTAGCAGATCATAATAATACCATTAAGAACATGTTCTATGAAATCATAAAAAATGGGTAAGTGCATAGCCAAATACCAATGCTTGTTTTTATCCTCATATCTACTCATGAATAAAGGATCTATATAATTCCCCAACCATCAAATTTTATGTATTATTGATTTATAATATTTTATGGGTGAAACATAATCAATGTAAAATTATAATTAAAAATTTATCATAATAAATGTTAATAATTTCCCCAATAAATAACTATAATGATAATAAATTCAAAGTATTATGGAGAATGGTATCAATATAGAATATCCTCATATAAAATAATCGTTAAACCTCTAGAGAAATAATATTTACGGTATCATTAAAAAATATCCCATGTTTAGAATATGTTGAATAAGGGTTTTTATAGTTGATATATAAAAATTCTATAAGCGGACCATTAAAAAATTATTAAGGAAAACAACCATTCCACTTTAAAAATCACCTGTCAAAAAATAATCTTTCATAAACTATTTTAAAACTATATTTCATTTAAAATAAAATTGGAAACATATGAGGGAATCATTAAATCATTGATTGGTCATGATGGTGGTAAATTCCATTCATTATTTTCACATTAAAACAATAATTCCTTTCAAAGTTTTCATTTAAATAATAAAATATAACTCATTCAAAATATGATATGAAGAATATTTTTAAACCATGTGTAAAAAAGTATAAATATTATGTTTAACAATTACATGATAATAGTAAAAAAATAAAACATTTTTTGGAAATATTGATGTGGAAGAGAAGTTATTTTTTTCAAAAAAAGAAATTAGGAATATTTTAATTAAAAACATTATTTTAGATTATTCAGTTCCAAACGAGTGGATAATGAAATGATTTTTTTATAGAAATTACAAGAGGATAATAAAATATATTTGTCATCAGATGTAAAGATAAAAAAATTTATCTAGTGGAAACATAATATAATCAATCATGAATAATGATAATATTGTAAAATAACCCATTATTTCATTGGTAAATTTTGAATCTAAACACATATGAATGATATAAATTAAAATTAAACATTAATTACAATTAATATTAAGATATTACCAATATAGCATATCAAATGTGAATTATATAAGTCACACAAAAGAAATAATTTGTGAATATGACATTTGTCTCATGGCATTAAAAGTTAGACGAGGAACCCCTATAAAAGTTAGATAAATGATGTGGGAATTATTCAATAAAATATTTATGTGAAAAAATTATAAATACAAAAAAATAATATTTTTAAATAAAATTTAATAAAATTTGAGGTCACTTCATACAAAATAATTTCATAATATAAACAATGAATAAGAGATATAACCAATTGAATGAATTTGAGTTAAGAAAAAATTTATCCCTTGGTAACTTCTTGTAAATTTACCTTGGATGAAATAATTAATATTAAGAATTAAAATACCGTGTATTAAGATTTATTTATGACTGAACATGTATATTGTATTAATATCCACTATATATGATATTTCAGATGCAAATAAATAATATATGCCTCAAATAAAATAAATTGAGGTGAAACCCCTTTAACTTAGGTTCGACTTCCATCATATGTTTCTGGATCTCTAATATAATAATTTTAAGGATATTATAAATATATTCCATAACTTTAGTCATATATATCTTAACTTATGTGATTTAATTTAAATCATTTATCATCAGTTTATTAAAAATTCTATGTTAAAATCACATTTTCGAGTAATAACTGCTTTATTTTACCTGAATATTTTGTTTTGGTAGTTTTGGTCCTTTTACCATGATCATGGCTACATAAAATCAAAAATTACTACCCTGATATAAATATGATATAAATTTATTTTATAAGTATTTATAGTAATCTATAAAATATTGACATATAATAAATAATTACATTATTCACCATGAATGTAGGTCGTGCCTATGCATGTACATTGTTTTCATTTTTTTATGATTTGAATTAGAGATTGGTAAACAATATTTCAACATTAATGAATATTTTTTATTTTATATATAACTTATATATTCATTAAATCTATCATTATTACCACCCTTATATATATAAAATGGGAAATTATTCTCATCGCCTCATAGAGGTTGTAGTCCACACTTACACATGAGTGACATTATCTTCACACAACCAATTTATGATTATAACTAAATATGTATTATACAGGATTTATGGGAAAAAAATTAATTTATGATTCTGGAATACATATAATTAGTTTATTTCAGATAGTTTCATTATAAAATTCCAATTACATGAATTATTATAAAGGTCATAATCAGGACCATCTAACCCGAAAATTAGAAATTTAGATGAATTACATGATATAGGGTCAAAATATGGATATAGAATATAAATTAGACATGTTATTATATAATTATAATTCACATCTCTTTAGTTTAACACTTGGTAAACACTGTTTACCCATTACTATGGTCATATATTTTTACATATTTTATTATTCATTATGCCCAAAAAAATAAGATAACTTTATTACTTAATATTTATTATGATGATTAAAAGTAAGAAATTAATTTTTTAAAATTCATTGTATATACTTTATTGAATTAAATTTAAATATAAATCCATAAAACGTGTCAAAATATGGTTTCTAGAGGAATAAAATTTTCAATCATAAGATGATATTACAATGACAACATTAAAAATGTTTATCATTATATGGATTTAAATATTTAGATATATAATCAACAAATTACTGTTAAATTATTAAATATTAAATATTTATTTTATTCTTTATAATAGAATGGCATTATGAATTTAGAAAAAATTCCCAATATGAAACAATTATTATTAACTATTCACCGAAAATTTAAACTTTTACGAAAAATAAACAAAATTCACCATAAGATAATATTCAAATGATGACATAAAATATGATGTCAATTTGGAAAATTAAATTTTCTAAAAATTAACAAAATTAATTTCATTATTTTCTCAATGAAATCAATAGAAAATATTTTTGAAGAAATAGTATTATTTATGACTAAAATATCTATTTTAAAAAGGAATTTGTTATTTACTAGAAATTAATAAATATATTTTTATATAATATGAAATTTAAAAGTATTTCCTAATGTGGTTAATCCAAGGAACACATACTAATTCGAAGACATTGTTATAATATTTTAATAGTATATCGTGGTTTATTTGAACTCATTCTTGGATTTAATATAATATCTCAATGGAATAAAATTTATTTAAAGATACATTTATTCAAAAATCGGGTGGTGGTACATTCTCCCACATTAAACCAATTTCAACATCACAATATGAACTTGTGCATAAAAATTTAGGGTTTTAAATTTAAAATCCCTTTGTGGGGGAAACAAATTATTAAAATTATTGATAAAACCTTCTCACATAAAAATGAAAATGAATACATGGATGTCATATCAAATATAACATAACTATGTATCCAAATAGGAGAAAAATATTGGTTAAAAAAAATTAGTGGTGGGAGATAAGTAATTTCCATTGATAATTAATCACAAAAATGTTAATGATCATTATAATGTTTACAACCACAAAACTATAAACCAATATGTTGATAAAATCTAACAATTCATAAAAAATAATGGAAATAAGAAATGATTTTCCTCAATATAATTTTTTAAAAGTTAAAGAATTATGATACCTTTAAGATATAGATCATGAAAAAAATAAATTTCCTGAATTTATTTGGATTTTATAATAATAATATCATCCTTTATTTGAGATTCATTCAATTCAACTTCTATCACATCACATACACCATGAAATAGATATTTAAGATGATATTTTCATTCTTGAATAACATAAATTTACTTTTAATGAATTATAAGTTCCATAAGATATTTCTCTTGCATTTAAATATTATCCAAAACAAAAATTGTATTAATATGTTATCTAATCTAGATAAAAAAATACATTAATTTATAAAACATCAATAATACCACCCAAAGATCAAAAAATTCCATTTTATAAGTTTCTATCCTTAAAATCCGTTCAAAATACGTTTGAAAAAAATCAAATTACAAAATTTTGAAAAAAAGTTAAAAAATTTAGAAAATACACAAAACATTAATCCCTAAAAATTATATCTTAATTTCACATACCTAATAAGTGATATAAATGACCATGTATAATCCTAAAACATTATAATAACCTGTATCACCATAAAACCTTAATGAAAACATTCATTCATTCAAAAATTAACATTATAATTATTCAAAAATATAATCATAGGCTAAAGAATAAATTACATAAATAATAAATTCAATGAACAACATAAAATATGACATAACTCACTTTTTTTTGGAAATCACTTACCAAATTTAAGGTCAATAATACTATCTAATTTACATCATCAACACCGATCATCTTTTTATCATTGCGAAATATTATTATTTTCACATTTTTAAAATATTTTGTTATATCATTCACTCAATATTCTATTTTACAAAAATAACATCGTACTAATAGATCAATTTTCTTTGTTATCTGTACCATTCCACAAAATCATTCCAATACCTAATTAAAAACTACTAAAGAACAAGACTTAGATGTTGCATGATTCTTTTAATTAGAATATCATTCAAAAATAACATCAACAACATAATTATCGAATTCAAATGTATAAGAAAATAAATAATTACAATTACTAATTAATCCTTGAAAAATAATATTTCACATTATTCTTTAATAGTCTATTCCTTTAATATGTTGTTTTTAGTCAGTACATCATTAACAGTTATACCACTACTCATACAACCTTGCTTATAATTCTCTTGGGATCTTGGCCAAGGACCCGAATTTTAATAATTATAATACATTCTATATTTTAAACATTCATCAATTCTTGATACCATAAAAAATCCATTTTTAGGAATTGTGTCAACCAATCTATTAACTTTTCTGAATATAATACTTTTTATATGGCCTTCTTTTACACACCAAAAAAACTTCCTATATCATTTCTAAATTCTCATAGGTGTATCATCCAATATTTCTGACATGATGCAAATTGATCCTTATTTCATATGTGATAACCTTCATTTGATTTCTCAAGGAACGGCATCCTTCCCTTCATTGGTAAGTCCTTTTGAATGTAAAGCTACTCATTATTAATCAAATATCTTGATAAATGGTTCATCATAAACATAATATATTTCAATCTATTATTCATTACATTTTTTTCTCATAATCTCAACATTATCCATTATATTCGACATTAATAAGATTTATTCATGTTCCATCAATTGACCAAAAACCAAAAGCATGGAAGGAGAAACAATAATCATAGTGGGAAAGAAAAAGTCATGAAAAAATTTATAATATTTCTATATCATGAAACCATCTTTTTATCTCATAACACATTTGGTTTAACCTAAGTCATTCATAGAAATAATCTTTTATAATGATTTAGGTTTATTGATAAATAAAATTTAAATTACATTAAAAATATCCCCCGATAGTACCAAACAAGGTGTAAATAATTTCCCATTATCATGCACCATGTAATGATGAAATAAAATATTAATTCTCCCTTATTAGAGTTATTTGTAACAACCCCAACCCTTGTAACCCAGAGATGGTGTATCCTTAATTACATAGTCGTAAGATATATGTAATTTCATCCTGAAAAACTGAATAGTTTAGTATTAATGGTAAACAAGATTTATACATGATACCCATTTTACATTGGGAATAGAAAGTAAAACATAATATAGAATAAAATTAAATGAAATGATTCTATGAAAACTCATTCCAATTTTTCTTCTTCATGTATGGGGGAATGGAAAAAAATAAGGGTGATCTTAAATGCTCGGTAAGGGTTATTTATAGCTTAATATAATTTGAGTCAATAAGAATAAGTGGAATAGTAAATAAATAAACATGAATTATATTTAAATAACATGAATAACATGATAAAATACGACATAATTCAAATAGAAAGCTAAATATTTGAACACACAAAACATTTAATCAACAATATGGGAATTAAATGCATACATAGAAGATTTGATTGTGAAAATATGTTGAATAATTAAAATAAATTAATTATAAATAAAGTAATAATTAATTAATATGAATCATTATCTCAGGCATGATGATACATCTATCATCGATACCTTTCACAAGACAGTTCAAGATTATTTTTAGAAACTCATTTAATTTGTCTAACTAATTTTTCTCATGAGACTTACTAATGCATCATTGGGATATATAATTCAAGTACCCATCCATTACTGCATGTCCAAAACATTACTCATATATCAAATAATCTATTTAATTTGAAAATAATTTACCTTTTTAATAAATTTATCTTTTGTGTAAAGGATAAATGTTTATTAATATTTCCCTACTAAATCTAATGAATTTAAAAGTATAAAACCTATATTTAAATGATATACTATGTTGGAAATAATCATATAAATAATACAATAATATTTATATTTAACATAAATGTAATTTGTAATGTAAAATTATCACAATAATGTGATTGTTTTTAGATACATTTAGAAATCACAAAACAAAGGGAGATTTTCCAATAACATTTACCACTTGTTAATGTTTGGTTCATATCCCCTTGAATGAAATATTTCAAATTGAGACATAAAATTACATGAAAAATTAATAAATCACTATATTACCTATCAAATGTGTATTATATACACCATATAAATTAAATTAGTTGTGTAACATTACAATATGCCTCAATTAAGGGAAATTGAGATGAAGTCCCCAACCACAAGCTTATTTTTGTCTGATCATTAATGAAAGTACAATATAATAGTTTACACATATTATTTAATCATATTAGATACTTATTAATTGTAAATATTTTATATATGATCCTTTTATACCATCTTATCACCGTTCATTAGTATCATTTCATTATTTTCACTATCTCGGGTGTTAACTGCCTTCTTATATCATTCGTTCTTTATCCTGAAAGTTCACATTCAAGAGAATATTATTTCGTTACATAATATATAATAAATAATTATATAATTATCATATTTATATATATTATGTACTTGTAATACTAATAATTGAAAATGGTTTTGTGAAATCAAGTATGTTATGATTATTGAGATGGTATGTCATACGTATGCATGTGAAACATTTCCATTTTTCAAAGATCATTATAAAAAGGAGGTAAGTCATATATTATCATTAGATAATTATAATTTTATTCTAAATAAAACATTAATTAATTATATATAAATATAGATATCATCCATGTGGTGTGGTGATGAAAATAGAGACACGTCGCTCTGTGAAGGAGATATTCCACATGTACACAAGCGATGTAATCATCTTTATTGAGTTAAAAAGATGAATTATACATTAATAATCATAAATATTTCATTAATAATAATATTAATTAATTTATATCACATATAATCATTATCTATATCTTTACCATATTTTATATATATCATTAGTGACAGACGAATCACATCACTTTATGAGGAGGTAGTGTACCACACACACGAGAAAAGTTGTCATATCCACTAAGAAATGTAATGTAAATATTTTTAAATTTTATAATTATTATAGATGTATAATTATATTATAAATATATTATATATACGTTATATCTATCATTATACCCAATTAGGTGAGGTGGTAATCGAAAAATGATTTTCATCGGTTCGTGAGGCGGTTGTCCATTGTATACACGAATGATAATTTCAAATCACATTTAATGGAATTAGGGATTTTATTGAGGTAATTCCACTAATATATCATCAAAAAAAATTATTTAATATAATGATTTTATTGTATTATATTATATTAATAATAATTTAATGTGTTCAATGATGAAATAAAATTAAATCACTCGTTCAATAATATTACCACTTCTTCTGATGTGCTCCATAATATTTCACCAAAATCATTAATAGGTTTGATTTCTAAACAAAATATAATTTATAGGATGATGGGATCGAATTTGGGTGGTCATGTGGTAATTTAATGGTTGAAAAAAGGGTTTGATGTTGGAAATAAGAGATGATAGAGTGATAACCATTTATAAGTGAGATGAGAGACACACTAGTAATTTGTGGAATGAAAAATTCTCACCCTCATTTTACATATGAAAAATGGTCAAACATGGAGTATTCCCAATACCTAGACATTATATGGTCTAAATGTGGAGAGAAATTTTATATTGGACAACGTATTAGGTTATTTTAACTCCTTTTATTAGTTAACGACTAGTAAATACATTTTTTAACTCAAACACAGTTAATATTTTTTTAGTATTTTTACTATTCAATATTATGAAATTTAATAAGAAATAATTAGAAAAAATAAATAACACTGATTCAAAATGTGGAATTTGTTTTAACAAATATATTCATAGAATAGGGAAAACATAATTTAATAGTAATCCCACTGATGTGATAAGAAAATGGGTTCTAAAAGAAACAATATTCAAATGTTTACATAGATTTTTATTCCAAATAAAATTTTAAAGTGATTAAAATAACATAATTTGTGTTAATTCATATATTATTCCACAAATTTTACCTCAAAACTAATTCAAAATATAATTGACCATTATCAATATTTTAAATGAAAATATAGTTTTCAATTATAAATTATATTTGTTATATATTCAACAAAGAAAAAATATTTTGAAAAAAAATCCTAAAAAATCATAATGTAAATTGGTTTATATTATATCAAAAATAATGCTCATTTTATCAAATAATTTTTCTAATTTTTTTATAAATAAATATAAATTATTTTCTAAAAACTTTACAAACCCTCCATTTAAGAAATTATTTATTTAGATACAATTTTCTTTTCATTCAAATGGTTCCATGTTTATATCTATTATGAAGATAAAAATAATTTTTATAATTTAGTTTTTAATATCCATGAACAAATATAAAAATTTATTTTATAGAAGTAACATTGAAATAATAAAATTTTAACAGAGTTTCATGTTTTGTTCAAAACCGATGTTCTCTGTATATGAAGATGTCAACTAGAATGAATTTATTTAAAAATATGTATATCATAAAGTATTAAGATGTTATAATGAACTATACATCAGGGGTTTTGTTTTATAGATTATATATAATATGTTTTTCATATTTTAAAATCATGGTGTGTGACATTCTAACCCCTTAAGTACATTTTTTCCATGCAATTTAATAATGGTCTCAGTAATCAAGGGATTTCAATTTTAATATGTGCTTATTTAAATCCCACATCAGTAGAAGGGTAAATAAAACATCCACATGATAAGATAGAAATGAAATACAAAGTTTATATGGAATAATATATATCTATGTTTCTATGATTAATAACATTGGTGGAAATTGAGGATATGGACATGAGATGAAATCATAAATAATTATTGAATGTGATAGAGGAATCTAACTGTAAAAAAAGTGAATGGTCAATGGAATATTAAGGACATAAAAAACCATAAATCTATGATGATTCAAAATACCATCGGTTCATCATAAATGAAGGTATTAAGCAATCATTTTTTTAATATCCTTTCCCAAATGATGAGTAATCCTTTTACTACCAGATTGAGAATAAATTAAATTATTCTTACATTATATATATATATTTTTTAATAGAACAATTTCATATTTTTGTCGTGGATTTATTATTTTCCACTCCATTTTAAAATACAATAAATGAATATTATTAATGAATTTTCTATGATCGAAGCACTAAATTCCACTTTTAATGGTCCATAAGATCCATAATAGAACAATAATTTATTATTCATATAAATTGTTATTATTATAAAAATTACATGTACAGGATATCCAATTTCAATAAATATTCATCTGTGGAATTGAATCATTAATCTCTAAAACCACATCTATTGTTCAACATAAACCCCTTCACAAATGGTTATCCTTGTAACCCTTCCAATTGATTAATATCCAAAATGTTATAAAAATTTTCAATAAATATCAAAAATGAACTTTTCCTTAATAATTCAAACAATATGATATAGCTCATAATCATCACATAACAAAAAATTTAATATCCTCATCATATATTCTATGAAATATTTAATTAACATGAATTTACATAAATCATTATTGAAGACATGAATGCTTCATTATTCCATGAAAAACTATTTTTATTGCATATATTCCTTAAAAACAAAAATGGTGAAAACTCAATCAATGATAACATAAACCACTTTTCCAATAATTCCATAATCTATTATAGGGTATTCAATGAGATATTTTACATAAAATGGTAAAGAAAATAATCTCTCTAATGGAAAATAGCATATCTCACATGCCACATAGATTTAAAATTTCTCCAACCATTAGCTTTGGATTTATGACATTCACTGATCTAATGTCGTTGAGTTTTCAGGTTATTGAGACTTCAGAGCATCTAATAGTCACTAAATATTTTCATGTAGATGGTTCATTACATAGTCATTATGTGTCTCCTCCTCAGGGTCATCCTTTAAAAACGTTCTCTACAGATTGAGACCAAACATGATCTCTGAGGGGCCTATTTTCCTTATATTTTCTCATGAGCCAATGGATTCAAGAGAATGGGATTATCCTGTGTTAGACATGCCTATAACATATTTCATGAAAGTATTGGGTCATCTAATGTGTAGTTTTGTCACTCGATTGGGGATAAACAAACCTCTACTCTCTCTGTTTAGATATTTCATGGAGTCATGGAAGATGACGCACCCACCCAAGGTTTCCTCACTGGACAGTGCGTCCTTCTGTATTTTATTGTCCTCCCATTAATTTTTCATCACGTTTTGGTCTGTGTTCCCCAGAAACATGGTGTGATAGAGTTTTCACTTGTTTCACTGGTCAACATAGTCCCATATTGGTAGGGTTTCTTCAAGGGTAGCGGTCTATATCTCTTTATGATGATTAACTCTTATTTTTTAAAACATAAACCCTATTTGGGGGATTGGAAACTCTTTGGGAATCATTCTATGGGATGATTATTGATCTATATTGACAGAATAGATGGTGGTGTAGAGTATTTTCATTGAACTAGACCTCTCCCAAGTAATTTCGTTGAGGATCAATCTTCAGTTAGAGGGAATGGAGGATTTGATTCAACCACAAATATATCACACCACACTACTATTTTGATTGGTTTGTAACAATCAAGAGAACTCAATGAATGTGTTCCATAGGGGTCATCAGAGTTATTCAAAAGGAATACATAAAGAGATCGGAGGAAATAATTCTAATTCACAAGGTCTATCAATCGTATGTCATGTTCGGACGAGATTGGCATTAGTCATCATCTTTCATGGATCCTCAGGATCTTCTACAGTTTTTTAAGAGTGCTCCCTTTTATATCACATGGATACAATTCTACCCTATTCCATTGTTCTAATTTTATGGACTTGGTCTCTAGAAATAATACCTATTGTTATTTTTAATTTCCCACATTTTAGTTATTCTTTCATGTATTCTCATAGATAGACCATATAACAATGTATTATTTCATGATTTTCTAGACTCCTTGAGTCTTCTTCTGGGTGGGAATCATTAGGAGGTTTTTTTGTCATCCTAATCTGATGGAGTTTCTTGTTACACTTCTAGAAAGAATGTGTTGGCCTCTCCTCCACTATCCAGGATGAAAATAATATCACGGGCAACCGCGTGATGAGAGAGACCTTGAAGATGCATGAAAGTCCAATCCTGTCATCTCTGGTGTAGCCATTATCAGGGGGTTCACCTCAATATTCCAATGGGGTCATAAATATTCCAATTATATAATGATTTGCAAACAATATGCCTCAAAATATCACAACTTATTCCATCAGTTCTTCAATGATAAAATCAAATTCATTCAGTTCCCTGTATCAGGTTTTACATGTCTTCTGGTAAAGTATTTAGTAACTTCCACCCCTAAAAATGTAATCTTCTCTAGGGATCAGGGAAAATATATACATATTAATACATCAGTAAATACTAAAAAACCAATGCACTCACCTCTAATGATATCTATTATCATTGAAATGCATGTGTCTTGGGAGCGCGGGTCGAAAAAAAAACATTATCTTGCCTGAGCTTCCCTACACTAAATCGTTGGTTATAGAAATTCTTGATCATAAGAAACAAAGTTATAGATTTTCTGAATTTTCATTGATAATTAGACTCTATGTATTTCCTCATGGTGTGCCTGTTAACCCACATATGTGGGTTTTTTGTTGAAATGAATTATCAATGAAATGGTTGGGTGCATCCTGTCAGCACATCTTAGTTATAATCATGGGGGTAAATGGATAATATCTCTTCTCATTTTTTCTGTACCAAATTATAGGGTCATGATACTGATGAATTTTGGAAGAAATGAGATCATTTTGATAAGAGAGACTCATCATGGTTTTTTTGAGGTTATTTTAATGAAATTATTGAGACATCAATGAAGATTTGTTGTGGGGTGGTTCTAAATAGGGATCTTCAAGCAGTTGGTTCTTTTTACACAATTACTGGGATTCTAGATCTTGGTTTTCTCGGAAGAATATTCACTTAGTTCAATTACCTGAGAAGTTTTCAACGCACCTAGTTTAGATTAGACTAATGATTTGGTAATATTCATTCCATTTTAGAGTTTCCAAATGAAATGGTTGAACATATAGTTCAAGAAATTTAAGACGAAACACCCCTCCTCATTCAACAAAAATAGGGTTCAATGATTAGTAATCTATCTTTTTATTCAATGTATTGGTTTTAGATGATATACTTCATTATGTGGTGCGAGATTCATCAGCAGAACCGATGAAAGAGGATAAATGGATGGGTCTACACAACAATCTATAGAGGCTCAAAGGTGATCTACAGTAATGGTTTAACAATAAACCCACTAATTCAATGAATTTATAGTGGATGATGGATGAACTTGGAAAAATGGTGAAGAGGTTGTAGTAAAACATAGAATATGATATCTTTTTCTAGAAGGTGGAAAAGATAAATAAACTAGTTGAAGCTCTTCTGGAATAATAATGGGACATATGAGGTTAGTTGAGAGCATCATGGATAAGGGAGTGGGATAAAAATACTTCATTTTCAGTTATGTAACAAAAAATAAAGGTGGCCAAAAAGTCCCAATATTTGACTAGGTGATGAATCCTTCACACATGAAATTGAAATTGTGGGAGGTATGTCAAAATACTATTTTATATTTTTATTAGCTGATCTTAATACCTCCATTCAAGGAGGCTATTTGAATGAAAAAATAAACATTTTAGACATTATTCCATGGGTTGTGTTAGAGGAGATTAGTATTTTGTTGGTTTATGTTCCAAATTAATTTTATATATGTTAAGAAGTTCTATCTGTGAATGTAGAAATCTCTCCCAGAATCGATGGATTCTTAGTTTCCTTTTACATAACTATCTGGGATCTGGTGAAATATGGGATGATTGGGGATATTCTCAATTACATTAATGGTGTGACTTTTCCTTGAGATTCTTGTGCATTGACACTGATACATATATTGAAACAGAAAGACCCATGATCACCTAATTTGAATGTTCCAATAATTATGTGTAATTTACCATATTTGTTCATGGAATTCATTATCAACTAAAATATTTGAATAAATCTATAAACATTGGTCATAGATATCCAACATGGTTTTATCAAATGATATTAAACTCATTTTTCTATTTCTATAGTGCATAAAATTGTCTGTGTTATCAATAAAAAATCACCTCACTCTAATGTTGTGTTCAATGACGACGTGAACAAATAATATTTGAAAAACTATTTGAGGGTAAAAATTAAAGGGTTAAATTCCATGTTCATCTCTATATGGTGTTGGATCTTCTATTTTGAGCTTTCAGTTCACTGTGGCTAGTGATCCCATTCACGGGAATGAGGTTCAGTTTCCCTAAAAATACATGTGGGTTATGACATGGTGAACCACTTTCTCCTAAACTATTTGTCTTAGTCCAAGACACCACAAGTATATTTCTGTATGGGAAAATTATCAATGGAAGACTTTAGTAATACCATTGAATTGTGAACTCTAAAAGAATCCCTAGTATATTTTTTTGGATGTGATGATATTTTTCGGGAATGGTAACATGAGGAGTATTGGAGAATTCAACATAATTAATGAATATTGTTATGATAGAAGCAACCAAACCATCATCCGGGAAAAAGTAGCTTGTTCATTTCCAAATGGTGCTCAAAAGGATGTTTATGTTGGATTGAGGAGATCCTAGGTATGAATGAGAAAAAATTCCCAATGTAATACCTTGGATTTCTAGTGGTTCTGATATGGGTTTGGATCAATCATTTTTTTTGGGTTGGTTGATAAAATTACCAACCGTATCAAAAATTAGAAAAAAGGGCTTCTGTCCATCAGGGGAAGAATTACACTTGTTAATTGTATGTTTTCCTTAATTACCATGCATGTGTTTTATGTGAAAAAATTTACAAATGAGGTATTGAATAATATTTAAATTGTGATGTAATGAATCATCAGGGACTCACATTCTGAAGGAATATGCCACTCGACCACATGTGACAAGATGAGAAATGGGGTAGAGGAAGGGGGATTAATATCAAGAGTATCAGCAAGGAATTGAAGAGAATGTAAGATATAAATTCATGGAAATCCCTTGAATATATATTTCTTTTGTCCATATTTATAACTAAAAAGTATGGAATTCAAATGGACCGTAACAGAAAGGGATTACTTATCGCATTTGGCTCATGATTTCCAAACATGTACCTATTTTTCCAAACAATGAAAAATGGACTATGGTCTATTTAAAATAATCTTCTAGAGAGATAACTGGGTGGGTAAAATGATTTGTAATTCTATATTTCCAATCCAATAATTTGTTTTTTGCAAATATAACATATTAAGGACCTTTATTTTGTCTATTATCAGTCAGCACCAAATAGATTTTTTCAATAGTATTACCATGAACGAAGAAGCAGATGTTATTATCATCAAGGGGATAACAGCAAGTATTTTCTTGCTAAAATACTATAGATCAGTGTCTCAGTGTATCAAAAACCATGATGGGTGGAATGAAAAATTTTGGTTCAATGACACACCAAAAAAATAACTTCTTATTGTGGGAGATACGAAATCAAGCCATCCCAACCTATGACCACCTGAAAAATAAATGAATATTAACGTCCATGAAATTTATTTGTTGAAAAAACAATATTAAATAAACATATAATCCTCTCTTCTTTGAGATTGAGTTGGGAAAAATATTGCAGAGGTTTCTGGGGGATATCATCAGGCTTGAGGTTAGAACAAACAAATTGAATTTTCATCATGTGTTATTCACCAGAACTAAAAACCAATAATCATGAATGGATGGTTATGGATATTTACATGGTGGGTGGATATTAGAATATTTGTACTATGAGAAAAAATGTCATTATATAGGCTCGACTAGATCATGACTGGGCATGATCGCATGCAACAAAAGTAAAATGGTTGAACTGATACCACATGTGATAATCAGGGATGGCTCTCCATTGTTGAGAAAGTTCATGGATGCCACTCTTACACCTCACAATTCATATTACCACATGAGTCAGGGTATATGGGTGATATAGAGTCCTTTAAATAGTGGAATCAAGATTATTATTGAAGGATCATATATTTCTGTGATCATGCAAAGTGGAGGTGTGGTTCAAGAAAATAAAGGAGTGGATATTTTAGCCGTTATTGATGGATTAGGAAAGGGTGACTCTCCTACAGGAGAGACTTGTGCAACAATGAAATAAATTGAGTTGTTCTAAGTGAAAAACATATTGTTGGTGTTAGTGGAAATAAACTCAACTATTATTTGATGTTCAATTTAGGGGAAGATCCATGATCCATAGAACATAACATGCGTTATACATGGATTAAAAAGCCCTCTGATCTCATGGGTTTATATTTTTTAGATGTGGCATAATGGGCACAAGGTGGTTGATTTTTTGGATTCCAGAGATGCTAATGAGGATAAAAAAATTCTATTCTCCAGATTGGGTTCCCATCCGTTGACATATAGTATTTTGGAAGGGGTATACAATCTCCAAATCCATTATTTTAGACTGCGTTATTTTTATTTTGTTTAGGGAACTAACAATACAATAAGAAAAAATTACAATGTTCCTAGCAGTATTTCTACGAAATTCTATTCTATCTTATTTACATTATGAATATCAATAATCTATATAACTGCACATCATTATCTCAACATTTTGATGATATTAAGGCTTATATTTCCCTCAATCATGTGTTTTCCAAGAATTTCAACGAATCACTAATTCATTTTTCTAGATCATTGGTACAGTTCAAAACATGGATTCAAATTATTAATTAAAAATTATTTTAGTAAAATCCTTATTCATTTCATAATTCTTATAACCATGATATTATTTATTAAATAGTAAAATGAAATAATTGTTTAATCATAACACAAGTACATTAATTATTCTACTCTTTCAGTGGTAATAAAATACTCTTGACTATGATCCATTAGATACTTTTACGACATATCTATTTGAAACGTGGGGAATTTATTTATGTTTTCCATATCTTTGAATTGTTAAATCATTAACCATTGTTAATAATTTATTTCAATTTCAATAATGATTATGGTGAAATTTCTATACACACTTTTATTACACTCTCATTCAATTTCGGCAAGTAATAGGGTATTTATTTCCACAATTATCACATGTAGTACAATCCTTCATTACCTTCTTACCTTTATTCATATTCTTCACAATTGTTATTATCTTTTTTTTTCTTCATTCAAATAAATAACTAATAGATAATTACATATTTATATTTTTATCACACAATAATACATACACTTATAAAGAGAATGCATTGGAGACTAATTCCCTTCAAAATAATGTATTAATCCCATCAATTAAATGATTATTCATACTCATTATATTATATATATGTAGTTGGATCTTATAACATATGTTAGGAGACACTTATGAACAATTTAATACACTATATTAGATCTTATCATTGTGAAACATAATGTATAATGCCAAAAATATGGAAATAAATAACATAAATTATAAAAATTTCCCACATCTAATATCATAATCATAAAAATGGTTTTTTGGGGTATATTTCTTTTAAAATTATTCATAATGGTTTGGGAATAAAATATGAATTATCTTCTGAAAATACCATGGGAGTGTCAAACTAGGTGTGTAGTATGGCCCATTTTAATTCCCTATGTAATGATTTGTTCCTTTCCAATATTCCCTATTAGGTTTTATAACTCATATATACCTCTATGCTTGAACCACTTCCTCTTTTAATATCATGAACGAGATTTATTTCATGAAAAATCCACATATTATCTTTCTTACTAATACTTTACTATATTCGTCCACACATATCCTTGATGTTTATCTTATGGTTATGATCCCCAATCTATGTTTATCTAAATCTAGTTCCCTATTTCTATACTGAACTTATCTGATACCAACTACAATGACCCTGGACCCAGTATCCTTGAGCCAGTGGCTTCTTTATAACATTTTCATAAGATACAACAGAATTCATCCCTAAGAACCAAATAGCTTGTTAGTCTTAGACATCCAAATACATACATGATTCCAATTTTACAATGGGAATATATATAAAAATATACACAATAAAAAATTGAATTTATTCCTTAAAAACTCATTCTCTGAATTCTTCATCATACATGGGGAAAGGATACAGGACATGGGTGATATCAAATGTTTTATAAGGGTTATCCATAATTAAATCTAAAATGAACCAATAAGGATAATAAATAAAAAAAGTTAAATGATTGAACATGCCACTCATTTAAACAATGCTACTATCATGATTAGAAAATGAATAAAAAATATAACAGTTGATAATTGAACACACATTCCATTTAATAAATATTCTTTGATTGAAATACGTCAATAGATAATATCATTGTGAAAATATCATGGATAATTTAGATAATTGGATTCTAAATGGATTAATTTAGTGATTAACATACATCATGATCCCATGAATCACGATTCCTCTACCATCAAGATCATTAACAATACCATTTAATGTTAAAGTTACAAACCCATTTAATTTGGTGAACTAATTTTTCTCTTGAGACCATCCAATGAATTAAGGGGATATATACTTCTTGTCCCCACCCATCACTACATTTCTCAATCATTACATATATATAAAATAGTCTATTTATTTCATTAATGATATTCGTTGTCAAAAAATTCATATTGAGTAAAAGATAATGATTTATTGATATTTCCCCTGTTAATAAAATGACATTCAAAGAATACACAATATGTAAAAATGTTATAAGGTATATAAAATAGTCATATCCATTAGGAAATAATATGTACATTTACGATAAATGTAATTTTCAAGGATAAATTATCACAATAAAGTGATTTTTGATAGAAAAAGGTAATAATAGAAAAAGTGATATTGTAAAATAACTTTTACCACTTAGTAATTTCCATGTCAAAACCCATTAGATGAAATAATTCAGCTTTAGACATAAAATACCATGAATTATGATCGAATAATTATATTACAAGTAAAATGGTCTGTATATTCATAATATAAAATAAATTATGTGCATAACATTAAAATATACCACAATGGTGGTAAAGTGAGACATTATCCTTTATCACACACATTCTTTTGGTTGAGATTTCTTTATAGTCATTTATAGGGAATTTTTAATTTTTATTAACTTATAATAGATCTATATTAATATTTTTAAACTCATATATGATCCATTTATAATATATTATCACACATTAATTAATAATATTTCATTATTTGATTTGTTTCATGGGTAAATTTCATTGTTTTATCATTCATACATTTTCATGATAGTTTATTTTCTTGTGAAAATTATATTTTTACATCAGATACAAAATAATAATCAAGAAATATTTATCATATTTATTCATAATTTATATTTTTATTATAATTGATGAAATATTAATTTCAAAAATGAAATATGTTACAATCATAATGAAGATTGGTCATACTTACACATGCGTAACTTTTCATCTTTTCAATGATAATTAAGGAAAATAGGTAAGTAATATTTTATATATGTTGAATAATTATTATATCATTCATACCATATATTTTTTTTAAATATACTTATATATATCATCCGTGGGGTATGGTGATGAAATGTGAGTTCCCACGATTCATGAAGGTAGTAATCCACACATACACAAGCAATGTTATCATAACCCCAATATAATTAGAATTTAAATAGTATAAAAGAAATAATTAATTAATAGGTATAATTAAATTTTAAATAATTTTCTTGTACATTATATACATCCTCATACCTAACTGTGAAAGGTGGTAATGGAAAAATGAATGACATCAGTTTGTGAGGTGGTACTCAACTGTTGAAAAGAATGATGATTATGTAACCCATTTGATTTAAATGTGGACATTTATAGGTAATGAACATAACATAAAATCTAATTATATGTAACATAATGAATTTATTATAACATCTTGGTTTAGTAGTAATTTAATGAGTTTAAGGATGAAATAAAATAGAAACACTCATTTAATAATGTTACCTCTTCTTCAAATATCATCCATGGACTCCACCAAAAAAATTCTAGATTATATTTATTTAAAAAAAAGTATTATATTATTAAGTTATGTATTATAATAACTTATTTTGGTAGGTATAGGCCGAATGAAAAGGATTTGGATATGTGATGGAGGAATGAGAGGGGGTAGTCTTTTATAAGTGAGGTGTGTTTCATAATTTTGATGTTTGGAATGAAAAAGATGTTCCAAGATTTTACAGAGACAAAAATTGTAGAAAATTAAGTGTTATGTAGATTTATAAAATATGAGTACATATAATTGGTATAAAATAATTTTTAGACATGTTTTTAGGTCATTTTAACCTATATATTGTTTTAGCTGCTTCTATAACCATTTTTTCCTTGACCTAGTAAATATTATTTACCATTTTACTATATATTATAATCAACATTTAAAGTTTAAATTATTATGTATGATTAATTTATTTTATTTAAAATTCATATCAATGTCTTAAAATTAAATTCAAATATGTGTAAAAATTTAATTTAAAATTACTCCCACAGACAGGGCGAGAAAGCATGTTTTCAAAGAAAAATGTTCAAAATAAATTAGTGTTTTTATATAAAATTTAAATATTAAAATGATTAAAATTACATAAATTAGATTAATTTTTATTTAACTTAACTAATGTAATGTTAAAAACAACTGAAAAAATAATTGATCATTATAAATAATTTGAACAGAAACGATGTTTCAAGTTAAAATTCAATATTTTCACTATTCATCAAAAAATGTATCATTTTAGAAACATTAAAACATTTCCTCATACAATTGTTTTTATGTAATGATTTAAAAAATTATGTCTATCTTATAACATAAATTTTCTAAATTTGGTGAAAATTAATTATAGATTATGTGCACATAGAACCAATATATAGCCTTTTATAAAAAATAAAGGTATTAAATAAACATTTCTTTTCTATTAAAATTGTTCTAATTTCTTCTAAAATAAACCAATATAAAACAATTTAATAATATATCTAGTAATATTAATACCCATAAATTTAACAATAAGATTATAATTGTAATTTTTAAGTAATAATATTTTAATAGTGTATCGTGTTTCTTTCAAACCTGGGGTTGTGTGCATTGCAAGCTATCAGAGAGAGTGAATTTAATTAAAAATAAATATATCATGATGTCATAGTATATTAAACTCACTTCTACACATTTTTGTGTGTATAATATATTCTAATGAGAAGGATTCCCATATTCTAAAATCATGGGTTGTAACATTATTTATCTAATGTACAACTGTGCCAGTGCCAAATCCACTTGTAGTATCCATACAAGGATGCATTTCTAGAAAAAATATAAAATATCTATCTTATGAAAACATCATGATGTTATTTTATAATTAGACTTATCCTAAAAGTCATACATACTGTCATATTCCAAAATAAATTTTTTCTAAAAAAAATATTGTTCCCAAAATGTCTACTAGTCATGTAGTGATACCAACTATAAAGACAACAACTTCTGTAAACTAAAGTTTGTAGTCACATTATTACATTAGAACTGTAGACAATAAATAACATCAGGATGGACCTACTTATTGAGTAGACATTGAAAACTATGAACATACTTGAGTCTCATATTAAAATTAAATACATAAAATACAACAGATTTTTTACACCATTTTTCCATTAGCATATCCCAACAAATAAATCATAAAAAATTTCAAGAATCCTAGAGAATGGAATCAAAATAAAGGGGTGAGATTATATTCTCATAAATGATATGAATTCAATAGAAGACATCATGAATAAATATGTCTTATTCAACATGCAATGGAAATTAATATAATAAAAAAATCTATTTAACTGTTAACTAGATCATAATATGGATATAAAAAATGATGATCAAATAATTCAAGTTGTATAATCATGTGATAATGAAACATATTCATTGATATCAGAACATATATAATAATCACCTGGAAATCAATAACTAATATCATAATGAGGGAGTGCATAATTTTAGACATCATAATCATAACTTTAAGGGTTCTTGACAACAGATATTACATAAATGGGTAAGGCCCCATCCAAATACCCAAGATAGTTTTTCTCATGAGCCCATTTGATACATCATTGATATATAACAGTCCCACATATCATTTACTATATCCAATTCATATATCATATAAAAGTGGTGAATTATATTCAATATTAACATTCGTATTGAAAAATGATAATATGAAATTTTATACATTCCCAAATCAATAAATATTATCATAAACCATCTATAGTAATATAGAGAATGAAATGAAAATAGAAAATTCATAGTCAAACTAATAATAATTTTTTTTTTAAAATAATATGGATGTTATTGTTTCAAGGTATCCCCAGTGGAACATAAGTATTGTATGTGCATTTTTCATTGATTAATATAAATTTCATAAAGAGATCATTATTTCATTCAAGGGGAATATAACATTTGAACATTGAATATAATCCTTTCAAAACACATATTTCATGAAATATTATGAAAATACAATTCATAAAAAATAAACATTGAAAATTATTTTGTAATATTTAAATTATTGAGTGGTAATGACGGTAAGAAATTCTGTTCATTTTATAAATAGTAAAACAATAATTCTTTTCTCATTTTTAGTAAAAAGTAAAAATGATTCTCTTTCACAAAACAAGTAGAAGGTTCATTTCAATCATAGGTAAAAAATGGGTAAAAAGTACATCTAATAATCATATTAAAATAACAAAAACACTTTCAAACATTTTTAGAAATAATGTACTTGTTAGGGAATGCTTTTTCAATAAAAGAGAGAAAGACAATATATTTTCGTTAAAAAAACATTCTTGTTCTCTTGAGTTCAGTTTGAGAAAGAAATTAATCGATATAGTGTATTATATAGAAATAACATAATGATAAAAAATATATTTGTTTAAATATGTAAATATAGAATAATTTACCCATTGGACACATTACATAAACAATCTCAAATAATACTGAAATTGAGAAATAAACTGTTATTAGTTTGGTATGTTTTGAATCATAACCCTCATAAAAGATATAACTTCCAAAAAAAATAATTACCATGATGATAAATATATATCTGGTATAACCTATAAAATTCTATGTATATACAACATAAAATGTGGTGAATATGGAATCTGTCTCGTGAATGTGAAATGGAGACTAGAATCAAATAAAAGTCATATCATTGAGGTGTGAATTAATCAATGAAGTATTTTTGTGTTAAAATTTTTAATCTAAATAAAACAAGTGTATTTATAAATTAATTCAATATGGGATCATTTCACACAAAATCAAGGGATAATATAATCTACTAATAAGTTATATAACCTAATAAAAGAAAATTGAGTTATGAAACACTTTCTCACTGGGTAACATCAAGTTAAAGCCCCTTGGATGATATAATTTAGAGTAAAATTTAAAATAAAGTTTATTATGAATAATTTGATATTTTACATGTAAAAATATGTATATACACCATGTTAAATGAATTAGTATAATATCAATAAAATATGATTCAGTGAAATGAAATTGAGGCAAAGCCCCTTACATTATGTTCGACATCCTTCATATGTATCTAAAACTTCTATGTAATAAATTTTAACATATTATACATATAATCCATAACCATAAACATTTATATCATACCATATATTTTTACATATAGTTTTCTTCATCCTTTTATTAACATTTCATTCATTAAATCACTGTTTTAGGGAATAGCTACTTAATTTTTCATGTATGGTTTAGTTTGGTAGTTTATATGTATTATTTGATAATTATTAAATATTATCTATATTTTAAAACATGATATACATATCATATAAATTAATTAAATATATATTTAGTGTAATTAATAAAAATTAGAGATATAAATATGTATTACACCATTAATGAGATGGTATTCCATTTGTACACATGAATAAAGTTTAAATTTTTCGATGGACGGAATAAAAGAATGCTCCATAAAATTACACCATTAAAAAATATTTTTTATATGATAGATATAATATATATATTAATTAAATTTTTTATTTAATACTATCCATTTCAAATAAATTTAAAAATGAATCACATTGCTTCATAGAAGCGGTAGTCCACACGTACACAAAAGAGACATTATTGTTTTCGAATATATTATGTGTCAATATAATATTTGTTATATTTTAATTCAATGAATATTAATAGATAATAAATATGATACATAAACATTAAATACATATTTATATCCAGTCATGAGAGAATGAGATTGAAAAAATTAAATTTGTTCATGAGATGTTGTCCTTCCTACACATGGTTGACAATTTCCTTTCCCATTTAATTTAACAGAAGATTAATAAAGATACTTATATTAAAATAAAAACAAATTATATTTAGGCTTTACTGGTGTAATTTTCGTATAATTTTTTTAATAATATTTGATGGTGTTTGAATAATAAGTAAAACAAAAAACATGGTTAAAAACTATACCCCTTCTTTGGTCAACCATTTCAGGATTATACATAAATAATTTCAAGATTGGATTTATTATAAAAACTATTCTTCTTTTATGTTGTAATTCAATTATGTTATTCATTTTGGTTGGTATTGGATAAAATAAAGGGATATTTATTTGTTGATATAAGTGGATAAGGGATGGATTTTATAATTTAGGTGGGGTGGATTTTTGGTAAATACTCAAAACTATTAAATAATAGGAATTCACTCTTTATTCAAATTCCTAAAATATATTAAATAAATAATAATAGGAATTATAAAGTTGATCGAGACATCCAACACTAAAATTAGAGATGTTTTAATCATTTTATTCCCCTAATATCTATGTTTTCTATCATTAACCATTTTAGTTTCATCAGGGAATCAATCATTTTTTCCCAAATTAAATTACCATTTGATGAATAAAATAATATTACTCTTATTAGATAGTTTATTCACAATTATTTTTATAATGAAATACAATTTAAAATATAAAATTCTTATGTGTATAGATATTGAATTTTAACAAAAGAATATTAATTTTCTAGATCCTCATTTAAACCATAATCATGGTAATTATGGGTTTCTACTCTTTAGGGTGAATTGAAAGATCCTATAAATGGAAAATGTAGCACCCCTGGTTCGATGTATGCAACCCTTTAATTATTATTTTTAAGTATATAAATTATTTTTCTCATGTTTGGGAGAATTTAGAGAATATTTCATATGTTTTTTGGATTTTCAACGAGTACAGGGCTGGTGCACGGTTGGTCAAAACTATAAAAAAACATGTAGGAAACAATGTATAGTGATACAGGGGAATAAAAGATGGCTTACGGGAGATGCCCAGGCTGTCCAAACTATGCGTCTACCTTTTATAAACCATCGAAATTGAAGTGTGGATTTGGTAGTGTATCCAGTATGGTTGGCGTACAGTTTTGGGACAATGTGAGACGACCATGCGATGTCTCCCTTAAGGAGGAAGCAGGAGAATGGTTATCACAAAATTTATATAACCATGTGACTAAAACGTTATTGGGTAAATTTTAGGTACATAAATTGTAGATCAAAATTGTCTTTACATTAATGTGTCTCATTTTCCCCAAAAAATTACCTATCATTGGATCATTCCCTCTAAAATATTTGGGGAAGTTCATTCATTGATCCATAGGTTATATGAAGGATTCCCTTGGTGACTAGAATCTTATTTCTCATTTTATATGATTGTTCATGATGTTTTTCATAGATTTAAATCACCCTCACTCTAATTTTCTGATATATATGCATGCAGTGAGTATATATTGGGTAGTGGATTCCAAATATGTTTTGAATTTATCTTTTTAAAGAAATGGGAAGATCATATACTGGTTCGTGGTGATGCAACCTAGTTTCATAAACCTTTTTCATGTTATTTATCATTTACTCCCTAAACTATCAACGTAGGAGGTTTCACTCATGATTCCTCTCTCTAGAACTGATTATATTAGTTTCAAAATTATTCAATTTCAGGAAATTTATAGTTAATTTTTTGTTAAAAAATTGTTATAAAATCAATTTACTAATGATTTATTATTTTTGGTAAATTTGTGGAATTGTGGTATTTTGTTGTGCAACGTGCTTTGATAAATGATTTTAAAATATTTAATTGATTCTTCTAAGGGAAAAAAATTCAATATAATGGTTGTTTTATTTTAATTGTTTTTGAATTGAAATGGTTATATTAAAAGAGGTTTTTAATAAAAAGGTTATTTTATTGAAATGGGATTAGCATGTTTTTTTGGCATACATTTTATGTGTTTTCATATTGCATTTGCGAGGCTTGGTTGAAATATTTCCTTCTCTTATGAGCTAATGGAGTAATGGAACATGGGATATAATTACCTTTTTATGACTTTCTAGATCGATGAGAAACTACTCATGAATATAAACTATCATAATGACACAGAAATGGTTGTTTGTATGGGTATGTAGAATTAAAGGTTTTTTCCAAAGGGAACTTGTGAAATGATATTAAATCTTTGTTAGGTTTCTTTATTTTAGTCATGTATTTTGTTGGAAAATTGGTTGATAAGATATTAGTTTATATTTAGTTATAAAATGATTTATAAATTTTTTATGTAATGTGTTTGATCAAAATTTGGAAATCATTAATATCCTAATTTCATGAGTAGGGACGTCATTGGGGAAAACATACTGAGTTTTAATACTCACCGCACCTTTGGATGTTTGGTGCCTTCATATATGCCATCTACCAAGACATGGATAATGGTAATATACCAAAAATCATTAAGACTACATCATGATACTTAGTATATTTGGTGAATTTTGAGCATAGATCTTGAGATGCTTGGAGTATTGTGGTTGTATTAGGGCCTTATTCATTTATCTTACACTATTTACCCTGATATTATAGTATTCCACTGTAATACTTGGATTTAGTATTTTATTAATAAATTAAATGTTGATTTGTCTTTTATTTTTATTATGACTCATATAATGGGTTCTTTGGGTATGGATTGTTTGTTAAATTGTTTTATTCTCTAAGGGAACATAATCCTCCACATGTATTGAATCCATTAAACATTTCACTCAAGAATTTTCATCTTGGATATGTCACTTAAAACCTAGTAATGTCTCACCACAGTCTCACACCAATGAGAATAAGTGGAATGTTACAAATGGTATCATATTTTTTCGGTTCATAGTCTATTTGAGACTAGTGGTCATTATTTTCTCTATCTTGGGGATGATAGTCATTCAGGTATACTCCTTGTTTCAAGATGGTATAATAAATTAACATTTATGGGACATGAAATGTATATTATTAAAAAATGTATCTATCGTTTTTATACTGAACTTCATGACACTAGGGTGATCTTTACAAAATATTTTCAGATACACTTATTGTTTTTCAATCTAATTTTCATTGGTTTGTCTAATGAGAGGATCATTACATGCATTAGTATAATTATATCCCACTAAGAGTGAATACATAATTATCAATAATTATTTATGATTTTGGAAAAATTTATTGATTCATTATGAAATGGAAAAGTGTTTTCCAAAGAATTATTTTGATGATGAGAATGGTTATGGTTCTTTGAGAATAGTTTTATTTTTGAATGAAAGTTTAAATTTTTAAAAAATGATTGATCGAGAAAAATGAAGATTTTGGAGAAAGATGCTGTTATAGTTGAGGTGTTATATTTTAAATACTATCCCTTCAATAAAATTGATTGATTCTTATGGATTTTGTTTTTTGTTCCGAAAATGGTACTCAGTATGAGTCCTAGAAACCAATTTAATGAATCTATGGAGAATGTGGTTTTAAATTAACCACTTATGAACCCAATAATCCTATAGAGTATCATCCACGAATTTGGGACTTTAGACAAAAGGAATTAGAGGAATGATCCAATTCATATTGATAATTATGTCTAGTTACAGAAGAAGAATCCACCCATCTAATAAAGTGATTCAGGAACAGAAAAGGAAGTGGTGTGGATGAACATGATGAATCATATCTTCAATTTCATTGTCACACAATCGGACCATAAAGTCAATATGGTGACATGTATTCTTGAAGATATTTCACGCCAATTGTTGGATATTGATGTACATGATAGTGTGGATCAAGGCCTTATTTGGGATTATTTTGAATAATTTTCCAATATCCAATTTTATCCTCATAGTTTCAAGATTAAATTTTTGATGTAATTCATCATCCTAATGCATAAAAAACTATCTATCCCTAAGTATGCGACTAAATTTGTTAATTTAGTCCTCTTTTAACTTGACATTCCTCATACTACATCGTTGATGGAACATGTCATTGAATCATCATTGAGATTGGAGATTCTCTTGATGATTTATTTTTTCCTGTAAAGGATTTTATAGAAATATTTAATAGATAATTGGTGGATGAATAGGACATATAAAGAGTTATGTAAGGAGGACGAATTTGGATACCCACTAGAAATAGTGGGTAGTTTAATGTTGTGAGAAAGAGGAAGAGGAACACCTACATCCTGGGTGGGTGAATGGATTAGAATCAATGTGGTTCCTTAGACGACAAGAATTTAATGTGAATAGAACCACCAAGAGAATTCCATAATTACAACATGATGGGACCTCTTCGGTGTTATTTTCGCAGTTCTTTGAGAGTACTCAAGTACTGTAGGCATCATATTATTTGATGAGGAATGAAAATGGGAATCAATATCATCATAAGAATAGAGTTATAAATTGTGATTCTAGGAAATCCACGACTCCTCACCAAGGAAAATCTCGGAAGTGGAAAAATAACAACATCCCGTGGTGAAACACTTATATGGAGATTAGTAGGTAACAATGGATATTCAGGCTGGACTATATATAGTGAGAGGTATGATTCTTTTGAATTCTACCCTTATGAAAGTGATATTTTATACTGCTGAATCACATTCCTTTGGTTCTTCTTGTACTATTGATTTTCTATGTTTACAACCCAGGATGATTCCCTCTGTGATGAAACATCAATGTCTACTTTTGGAAAGAGAATGTAGAGTGTTTCTATGTAGAGTGTGTTCTATAACGGTTGATGGAGCTGAACTAAAATGGGATTTCACTATAATAGAGATGAATGTATCCGATTTAATCATTTGAATTTATTTGTTGATAATGTTCATGGCTCACATTGGCTGTTATAGAAGAAGAGTTAGTCTCCCGACTGAGGACCACGATGAGCATATCTTTAACTGATAATGGAATATATTCATAGGTAAACTGGTTTTTGTGGCACCAGTAGTGGAAATGATACCTTACTAGTTGGAGGCATTGACATTATCATTGATGGAAGAGAAATAGAATAGTATTTTTCCAGATGTCGTGGAATAGTTTCTCATTGTGTTTCTTGAAAAATTATCTAGGTTAATACTTATAAGAAAAGTGGAGTTTATGTTTGGTCACTTCTTGGGAAACAATAAAATCTCACATTTATCACATCAAATGGAACCAATAGAATTAATAGAGTTGAAGGTGCAGTATGAAGAGAAGGAATGAAAAAGATTCATTCATCCAAGCACATCTCCATGGGAGTTACCCGTCTTGTTGATGAAGTAAGAAGATGGAACTCTTCAGTTGGGTGTGGATTATCGTAATCTTAACCTTGTTAAAATGAAGAATTGATATCAAATTCCATGCATTGATGACATATTCTATAAATTGAAGGGAGATCTGTGTTATTCCCTGAATAAAATGTGATCTAGATTTCACCAATTGCGAGTTCAAAAAGAGGATATTCTGAATATAACGTTCAACAATTTCGAGTTTAGAAGGGTATGCAGTGTATTTTAATGCTTCAAGATCTATGTTTTGGTGTTTTCTCATGTAATGAAATCTTATTTATTCTTAATTATCATGTCTATTATGAGTGCATTTGAAGAACTAACCAACAAATGATTTGTAGTTAGTTGAAGCCTTATATGCTTGGAAAACATAGCATCATTATCTATTTGGTGTGAAATTTACTGTGTTCACAGATCATAAGAGCTTAAAAGATATTTTCTCTCAGGGTATTTTTAATCTGATGTAAATAAGGTGAATGGAGTATCTCAAAATGTTTGTGAATATTTTGATGTATACACCGGGTAAAGGAAATTTTCGAAAAAATGCATTAAGTAGGAAGTCTTATTGTTAGTTGGATAGAGAAACATCAGATGAGTGGAATATAATGTAAATCCTATTTAACATGCATGTGGACTTTTATGAACTAGGGGACTTTGTGGTTTTATTTTCATATGTGATTATTTTTTTGGTAATGATGGATAAATAGGTACAAACATTCGATGTTGAATGTTTTGTAATGAGTTCAACACTCAGTGTTGAGGAGACCATTGAGGGATGGAGTCAATATAAGAGTTTAGTTTGGGGTGGATCAATAGATTATATTCATACCTATGGCTCGTTTATAATAGATTCTTCATGATTTACACCATTTGATATGGGTTTACCATCCTAAAATATAGAATATTTGTAAGATGTTGAAAATTATGTTTCAATGGTTCATAATGAAAGGAAAGGTGGTTGAATTTGTTTCAAGATTCATGACATGGTAATGTGTTATAGCATAGAATAAGTGTCTAGTTGTTTTTTTATACTATTTAACTATTACCATGAGGAAATGGGAGATGATTGATATATAATTTTTTAGGTATCCCATGAATGATTCCGAAAAAATATCCCATATGAGTTATAGTGGACCAGATCACAACGTCATACTATTTCATCCCAACTTGTGAAACTCATATAGTTGAGGATCTATCCAAAATATATATCCGAGAAGTGGTAAAGAGACATGGAACCTAGTTTCAGTCATTTCATATAGAGATCCAAGGTTAACATCATGTTTCTGGAAATCCTTACTGAAATACCTAGGGAATCATTTGACCATGAGTACTATGTATCATCCTTATATGGAAAGAAAATCTAAACGGGTGATACTAATGTTGGAAGTAATTTAACTATAATGTGTAATTGATTTTGGTGGATCATGTGAAGAGAACATTCCATTAATAGAGCTCTTGTATAACAAGAACTATTAGTCCTTGATAAATATGGATTCTATTGAAGAAACTAATGGAAATAGTTGTAGATAAACACTTTGTTGGGTGTAAATAGGATAGAAATCATTATTTAGGTCTAGGGTTGTCTAATAAACAACATATAAGACTCATTTGACTAGAAAGTGTATGGAGATGGATCAGATTCATCAAAAATCATATGTGGATCATCGTCGATGGTTGTTGTCAATCTTAATGAGTGGTCATGTGTTCTTGGGGATTTATACATGGATTAGACATAAATATTTTTGAAAGAAGGGAAAGTTAACCCCTAGATTAATATGACCATTTTAGATATTGGAAGGTGTAGGTGAGCTGGAATATGTTTTATCAATGCACTACAATTCAGTGTGGTGCTCAATGTCTTCCATGTGTCTTAGTTGAAAAAGATTATCCTAATCCTGGCCAAATTATCATGGGGAATCATGTTTCCCAAGAGTGAGATGCTTGGTTGGTACACATCCTAATGTAGATTTTTGATAGGCAATAAAAATTATCACATGGAAAAATAATCATCCTAGTGCAGGTTTCATAGAAACATATTCCGATTTTGGAAGATACAGGATATCGTGAGAATGAGATAAAAGATAAATGGCTAGAATTATTTCACAACCCTGATGTTTTTATTCTATTGGAGTAATAAAAAAACAATGGTTGAATGAATTTAGCATCCCTGTTTTCAATTAAGATTTCCATTAATTAATATTTTTATGTATATAAAGTATATGGATAGTGTTTGGGGGAATTTTGAGAACTTTTTATGTTTTTGTAGACATTCTATATGTTCATGAGGGGTGCATGCTTTGTGGAAACTGTAAAACCCTTGCCTTAAACAATGCATAGTGAGATAGGGTAAACATAGAAGGAACATGGGTGTTTCATAGGTCTTCCAAACCATGAGTCTACCTAGTAGAGACCCGAAACATTGATGTATGGCATTTGTCCTTTTGTGGCAGTGGATTCGACATAGTTGGCACATGGTTTGGGGACTATCTGATGTGACCATGTGAGGACTCCCATAAGGAAGAATAAAAAACATGGTTATTGCAATGTTTATCTCACAATGCCACTAAACCATGCTTGGGTCAATATTAGATCCTTACATTGTAGATATTACTCGTTTTAACCTCGACGTGCCTTATTCTTTCCCCAAAATGTCCTTAACTCGTGAGTTTTCTCTCTATAAGGTCATGGAAAGATTTTCCATTGATACAGAGGTAATCCAAATGCTTTATATGGTAATTAGATTCTAATTTCTCACGGTATGTGATCATTCATGATCATTTATGATGTTTTTCATAGATTTACATCTCCATTTCTATCGGTTTTATTGAAATAACACCCTAGAGGGTAGATCTAATGTATTGTATGCACAATATGTTTATATTTGGCAATTTTTATGGTTAGGGGGAATATATAAGGTTGGTTCTTGGTGATTCAACCAGTTTTATCAACATTTTCAATGACGTTTATCATTTTTGCAAAACTCTTGAGGTAGGTTGATTCATTATCGACTTCTCCTTCTATAAATTAACATATAGTTTAATCATGATTTAATTTCATTAAATTGTTTGTGAAATTGTGGTTTACAAAATGTTATAAATCCTCTGTATTTATTTTTTAAAGTTTTTGTTGAATTTGTGTAATTTTTTAACTTGGTTGTGCATTGTTCATTCATAAATGATTTCAAAATCATTATTTTATAAAAAAAATGTTTGATTTGGTAATGGGAAAAATGTTTTCAATAGATGGGTTTCTTTTTGGAAATGGTTTTCATATTAAATTTGTTATATGTAAAATGGTTTCCAAGAAAAGGTTCTTTAACTAAATGTGATCGGTGTAGTTTTTAGGAATACATTCTGTGTGTGTTCATATTGCATTTGCGAGGAATGGTAGAAATATGGACTTATGCTCATTTTTAAAGGTGTAATGGAACATGGTTTATAATTACCATATGATGACTTGGTATATTTAAGGGAAACTACTAATAATAATATAATTATAATAATGATACACGCATGGCTGATGGTGTAGATGTGTGAAATGAAATGGATATTACAAATGAAACATCTGAAGTGGGTTTCAAACATTATTTTGTTACTTTATTTGAATCCTGGATTTGTTTTGGAAAACTGGTTGATATGATACTTGTTTATATTTTGTTATAAATAGTTTTGAATTTTTTTTATATAAACCATTATATATATATATGATTTTAACATTTCTATAATGGTGGTGTGAGTAGGAAGGAATTGGGTAAAAACATACTAAGTTTTAGTACTCACCCCTTGTTTTGATCTTTGATTATTTTATATATTTAATCTATTGGGACATGTATAAAGTTTATATATCACACATCAAAGGAAATTATTTTTTTAACATGGGCTATGTGATGGAGTTGGAGCATGGATCATGTGGATTTGGGTGTCTTGTGGTTGTCTTGGAGTCTGATTTTTTTGTCTTCTATTTTTCACTTTGATATTGTAGTCATCTCTTGTGGTACAAGGATTAGTTTTTTATTTTATAAAAGAAATATTTCGTTTTCCTTTATGGTTATCATGAGTCATATAGTGGGTTTTGGTTATGTTTTTTTGGTATATTGTTTTATTCTCTATGTGAAAATCTATCCAATATATATCGAAGACATTCAAAATTTATTTCCATCATTTGGGGTCTTGGGAATGTCACTTCTAGACTAGTAATTTCTCACCACCCTCTCAGGAGAAATATAATAAGTTGGATTTTAAAAAAAAGGCCTATAAATTGACCGTGGATGATATTTCAACCATTTCACAATCACGTTTCTATATATAATATTTTATGAAATTTAAATCATTTAATAAAACATTATTTAATATAAAATATCATTAATGTTAATTTTTACACTATTAATTTTAGATGACGTTTATAACATCAAGACAAGGGCTAGATGTTAAATCTATACATTTCACACTTTCCATAAATTTAATAAATTTCTGTAAAAAATTAGAACACCATAATTTATTTTAATTATATTACACTGAATATTTTTAAAATCAATTAGTTCATTTTCCTATTAAAAACATAATCACTTGATGTTTCATAATATATTATTGTAATTATTTCATTACAAGAAAATTATAAATAAATTACCAAGATAATGGAACGTTATTTATAATTTAAGTTGATATTTATAATTTATCATATCTCCATTTTTTCATATTTGATCACATGAGAGATTTTTGGAAGTAAGAGAATCAATTTTTTTCCGTTTCCTCAATAAAATTATTACAAAGGTCAAAATGATTCCCATATACCTATAAAATGAAAAATTACAATGGAATATATGATATATAGTCTAAATATTGAAAGAATATTTAAATCAAACAAGATTTTAGGTCATTATAATTCTTATATCTTTAGATTAACCCTAGAAAAACTCAAATTACCTATAACTGTGCTGACATATTTTTACTAATTTTACTATTTATTATGAAAAACAATATGTTGAACTTGTTATTCTATAATCATTATAGTGATTCAAATTATTGAATTAAATTTATATAACACAATTTAAAAAGTGGAATAATTACATTTAAGTGTAATCCTATAAGATGTGTCAAATGTAGTATTCAAAGGAATGCATTTTCCAAGCATTAAATAATTATTCATTTACAACATGACCAGTGATAATTTTTATATGTATTTAAAATAAAATATTTATATTTATAATCTATAAATTTATTTCAAATTATTTCTTATTAAATATTTAATTAATTATTTAAAATGGTTTGATATTATGCATTTAGAAATAATTTTCAATAAGAATAGTATTTGACACTATTCATTGATAAAAAATACTTTTTATAAAATTACTGAATCATCAATATAGATAAATTTGATATGATGAATTTAATTTTTTAATTCATTTTCCATAAACTGTAGAAAATTAATTAGACTATTTATTCAAAAATAAAAAGTTAATTTTTTTGTATAAAATTTAATTCATGAGAATAAAATATAATCGTGAATATTTGAGAGACTATTTATTATGAATTAATAAATAAATTTAAATTGAGAATAAAACTAATACATATTTCATATTGTCTTTAATACTATGAACACCCTCCATATTCAATGGCCAGGATATAATGTTTTAATAGTACATCATGGTTTATTTAAACTCAGTCATAAATGTAACAGAATAACAAAAAGTATTTAAATTTACTAAAAGAGAAAAATATTATTAAACCACACGGTGAAAATTTTCATCTTCGATATTTGAACTTGTGATTATAAATTAGTGGTTTATTATTTGAAATTTCATTTCTGGAAAACACAAATCATACAAATGGTAAAGAAAATATCCTCTTGAAATGAGGGAAGTGAATATATTAATCTCACCTATAATAACACTTAACATTGTTTCAAAATATTAGAAAATTATAGGCAATTGAAAATATGGTCACATAATAAATATAATGTCCATAAGTCATTGATCACAAAAAAGTTCTTCATCATTACAATGTTATTGAGCACCAAAACAGAGACTAAAATGGTGAGAAAATGATATCATCTTATCATAAATGGTGGTAATATAAAATGGTTCTTCCATAATAAAACATTTATAATGTTGAGTGATTTTTATTTTTTAATGATAGTGAACATTATAAAATATACTTACATTATTTTTTTCTATTCTATAAGAACATTCCATCCATTACTTGTGCATTGATCAATTACACTTCTATCTCATCCATTACACCATGATACAGATATTAAAGATTATATTTTCATGAAAGGTGATCTATAATTATATTAAAATGAATCATAAGAACCATAATTCATTCCTTCTTCCTCAAAATATTTATCAAAACCAAAATTTGTAGTATATGATATAAATTACTGATTAGTACAATAACTAAAATCTAAAAAAATCAGCAATGACATAAAATGTCCAAAATAATCCATTTCATAATTATTTTTCCATAAAAACATTCCAATATAATTGTTAAAAAATTCAAAAATTAAAAAAAAATAGAGTTATATTCAATTAATTTCCAAAATAAACATAACATTAATCCCAACAAGTATCTCATATGTTCATAACGAAAAAATGTGAATTCATTGATCATGTATCCTCCTAACCATGGAAATAAATTTAATTACAATTATTCATTAATGAAAGGATACATTCATTCAAAAATTTACATTATCCTTATTATTAAAATAAAATAATATAAAATTAAATATTTTTTAAAATCATAAAATTAAATTATTTACAACATAGATGACCTAAATCCATTTGTCGTTGAATCACTAAACAATTCCATGGTCATCAATAATATCCAATTTGTATAATCAACACCAGTCATATCTTAATTCTTGTTAAAAAATATGATCTCTCCCTCTAAAGAATATTAACGATCACCTTTACATCAATCAAGTTCTTTCAAAATAGATAATCTTTCCAATAAATAACATTTATTGGTTATCAATTCCATTCAATATATACTTTCCTATCCTAAAGTAATGTTATTGAGGAATAGTGTTTAGATGTTTTGCGATTCTTATAATATAGAATATCATTCCTAAAAAACATTTACAAAATAATTATAAAATACAAATAAATAATAAATTCAATCAATATAATTCCTCCATATTATATTACTAGGATTCATCATCATATGCCATTATATATCTATACTTTCATATGTCATATGTGTCCTCTTCATTATCAATAGTAAAATAATTACACATTCAAACTTCTTGATCCTCATCTCAGTTTTTACCACAAAAAATTAAATTTGAAAAAATACCATATTTTCCATATTCAAAACATTCACCTATAAATTATCCCCTATCTATACATTTATTCACATCCATTTTGTTAACTGAACCATTCACATTTACATAACAATTACTTACTCTATGTCATTTTTTTCTCATCCAAAACAACTTTTTTGTTTCATTGATATATTCTCTTTGGATTATCATTGCACATTTCTAACAGGAAGAAAATTAATCCTTCTTTCCTCCTTGATCTACACCATCTATTCCCCCAGGTAACAGAATCCTTCCCTTTCTATAGTGAGTCCAAGATTTGGTAATGTTGTAGTTTTTAATCAAATATTGTGATAATTAATTTTTTATAAACACAATATATTTCACTCTAGTAATAATTAGAATTTTTTTTTATCACAATTCAATTGGATTGAAAACATTAATAAATACCACAAGGAATAATGTTAGTAGCAATAATCGTATTGGGGATCCAAAAATATTGAAAAATAATATATAGTATGCCTAAATCCTTACACATTCATTTCATCATATAGAACTCAAGGTATAACATTGTTTATTCATGGAAATAACCTATTAAAATACTACATGATTGTGTTTAAAAAATGTAAATTAACCTATGAATATCCTCTGGGAGTATCAATACATTTTTTCAGAAAAAGAAGTTGTCATACAACATGCATTGAGTGAGTCAAATCCCGTTGTTTCCATTTTAGAGTAATTACCTCTAGGTATAAATATTCTAGGGAGGAAACCATTATTAATAACTTTATATAGATGTATTATATTGAAATAAAAATAATATATATCCTACTGTAACATTATGATTTTATTCAATACATATTATTATTTTCAAAGCCGGTGTTAGGGTAAAAGTCACTAATATATGTTTTCCAAAAATCAGGTTCCCATGATTTTAAATAAAAATACATTGATTCTAACTGTAAATTCCAGGACCTCGGCAACCCATTTTTGGTGGTTACATTATTACAATTGAATTAGAAGTAATGACTAAAATTTCAGAAACATATTGGTTTTTATTAATATTGTATATGGATCAAAATACTAAGGAACCAAATGTTTAGTAGCCTTATAAAAACACATACATTATTGAGTTTTACATTACATTGAACCCAACATTACATCATACTAATATAATAAAAACATTATTATTATCCTTAAAATATATTTTTCATATGTAGTAGACCTCATGGTTAATCGGGAAAATGAGAAATTTTAGAAAGCAGTGAGATAATGTTCTATGTTTAGTAATAGTTTAGATTAATAGTTATTGTGGTGTAAATAAATAAACTAGAATGATCAATAAGTAGAAAAACAATGAGACTAAATAAAATACAAGGAAAACCTAAAAATGAATAAATGTTAGGATGATTATAATTTATCATGTATTGAATGGTGGAATGGATAAATAAATTGAGTTATTCCATTTAAAATGAATCTTGGAGGATAAATATATCAAAATATTACATAAAAATAAAAATATTCATGGATAATAATTACTTAATATTTAAGGACTATAATTCATTATACGAGACATTGTAAACATACCATTAAGACATTATCCCATTAAATTTTTTATAATAGTTAAGGAGTCTACCAGTACCCGATCTTAGTTATCTCATAATACTTACCACTGAACTAAGTGGGCCATATAATTATGGGCCCCACCCCTCTCATAATAGACCAATGATTCCCATCATATATTAATGATGACATTGAATAATGTTAAAGTAAATGAAAAAAATAAATACATAGAACAACTTCTCAATGAGGAATATCTTATATGATTTCCCATATTGAAAAAATAATAATATAGTATGAATTACATTTTCCCCTAATACAATAATAAATAATTATATTCGATTTTATAAATATTAGAGATGACTACAATTATTGATAAAACCATTATAATATTTCATATGTATCATGTAGACCATCTATGAATTTCCCTTTGGTAGTGTCAAATGTGGTATATAGAAAGGAATATTTTCTTCTATGAGGTCCTGATCGAGTCAAAGACCAATTATCTCTTTTCAACATTATTATTAATATTTAAAACAATTCTGGAGTAAAATCCACTTTTTTGTATTTAGATAGTGATTCTATTTCTTAAAAATCCACACACAATATTTCCCCAAACTTGTTTCATGTTTTTATAGAAATTAAATAGATTTATTACCTTAAAGGCTTATCAAAGGCACTAATGAGAGGGACTAAGTACTGACCAATTGAAAGTAACAATAATATATAGTACTAATATGTAATTAAAATATCTAATGAATATGAAAAGGAATATTAGTATATAATATAACTAAGGAATTGAATGTAAAAATTAAGAGTCGGATTGTGGAACTTTACATATGTACCGCAGTGATTAAAGAATGGGTAATAGTGTGAAGGGATAAACGATATATCATTATAGAAAATCAATTTTAAAGTAAATTTATATCTATAAATACATGAAAATATATACAATTGAGATTCAAATGCCTAAATACAACGAAGAAGAAAAATTGGAAAAGAAGAGAGAGCGACCCCTTACCTTAAAGAGTTGCTTACTAAAAAATCAGTGTTGGACCAAGAAGACATGCTAAAAATTTTGAGAGACAATTTTTGAGTAAAAATGACAATGAATTTGTGGCGTATAAAATTTCAATAATAGGAGTGGGGAATGGGTCATATTTTTCTTGATGAGGGGTGGGGTTTAAGGGATTAAATATTGATTATTTTACTATATTATACAACCAACTATGAAATAAATCAATTCTAACCACATTAATTGATTATTATTGAATGTGAGGTAGTTATTAAATGTTAATTTCGAACAAAACTAAAAAAATAAATTCAAAAATTCCTAATTAATGTTCATAATCAGAAAAAAAAATTTATCATAAAACTGCAATTTTTGGTTCCAGAAAGGAATGTGTAAATTTATAATTTATAATTAACTTATAAAAATTATTTTTATACATATTATAATGATTATTATTAAATAAAAGTTTTCAAATATTTTTATTCCTGATGAAAAAATAATTATTTCATATAATCATATATTATATTAAATCCTCATTTGTGATGTTTTCACCAAAACGTTAGGTTTATCAGAAAATTCCCAAAAAAGCACCTTATGATAGTTTTGAAGTGTGGAGTATAAAAATGCATTTTTTTATCAAAATAATTTTTAAGATATGATAATTTTAATATTAAAATGAAAAAAAAATATTTATGGAAAATTTAATAAATAAAAGATTAAAAAACATTTTAACTGTTTTAAAAATTAATTAGGGTGCCAGAAAAATAATTAAAAATCTTAATTGGTTTATGAAATTATCTCAAGAAGATAAAATTCAAATTTAAATATATAAATTTATCAAAAAACATATGATTAATAAAATGAATTTTTAGTCTCCAAAAATAATTCAATTTTGACTATATCATTATATAGTCACTATGATAACCTAAATGAATCTATTTAATGAAAAATAATAATGATCAACTATTTTATTTAATAATGGTCATATTAATATTTAACCGTAATAGAACACAAACGTAAAGGAACATGATCATATTTCTCAATAAACAGACATTTATTATTACACATCATCAGTCACATCGATTCTATAATGTTTCAATATCAATTCAAAAATGAATATTTTATTGGTTTCTCTATATTTGATTATGGTAGTGTTGTTCATGGTTGTAATGATTCTAGGAGATATAAGCAGACCATATTTTTATATTTCGATTTATTAATCCTCTATTTTTTCTCGTCATAATATTCAATATTATATTGCTTGTTTTTTACCGAATGTAACATTCATAAATAATTATATAATGATTTATTTTTATTATATATGTGTTTTAATTTCCATTATTATTTTTAGTTGAAATCACCTAGATTTACGTATAATAGTTGAAGTTCTTATGAAATATAATAGTATTTTTGTGTCTCAAATTGTTGTAAAAGATGTTATTTTATTGGATATGAGTTCTCATTAAATTTATTTTTCTAAACTAATGATATAATGCACAATTGATTTATGGAATTTGTTATTAATATTTTTAAAAATAAATTAATAATTTATAATCACATAATAAGACAAAATACAATAATTTTGAAATTAAATTAAATATAATATAAATTTAAAATGAATCATAATTTTATTATTTATATTTTACCCTAATTAAAATTTAAAATTAAAATTAATCAAATTTTTTATAATTAAAACCCAAATCTTGATTTATTAACCATCCAACTATTGAGAAGTTAATTATAATTATTATTTGGAAACAAAACTATGGATAAAATTATTGTAGTTATTACGTAAAACTATATATTTAACATTTTTTAAGAATACAATAAAATTGATATATATATATATATATATTATTGATAGAATATGTTAATAGTAAAGCATTTATAATGGCGGTAGTCATTACGCATTTATTTAAAATCTGTTATCGATTCAAGGCCTCATTTCCATGTCAGACATGAATGGTTGTCGCTAAATGTACAATGTTTCCTTCATCTAAAAAATAGATGAACAAATAAATTTTTATTTTCATGAACATATGTAAATGAATAATATACCTGAAAAATATTTGTATTAATAACTTTATAAGTAAATTAACTAAATTCATTTAGCCTTTGTGTGTATATTTCTAAAATATAATTCATCAAAATAGCTTATTGAATTATTTTAATGTTACATGTTAACAACCTTAATGAAAATTTCATCATTAATGTTATTATTATTATTATTATTATATTTTTTATACATTATAAAACCCTAAATATCACTATCTAATATACTTCCCATAAAAATAATTTAATTACATTCACCTAGAATTATTATTTATCAATTATTTTGAAATATCTAATACAATCAATAAGGTATTAAGTTTTCCCTATTTGAATTGGTATAAATGATTTAGGGTTCATCCATCACAATAATTTTTTGGTATATTTTAAATATCAACTTATTCATTTATATATATTCAACTAATGCATCACGTTTTAAATTATTGGAAGAATTGATAAATTATTGAAAAAGTATTGATAATATATAATTTTATAAAATCTTTTTCATTTTTTTAAAAAAAATATATTACTCATTCATCTTTTATGTTTTTAAATTGGGCTTCCCTATATAAATTTTGATATTTTCCGAATGAAAAAATCAATAATTATCTACAGATAGGATTCTCTTATGTCTCCCACTCTATTTAATTTAGAAGTAATTTAGTGTATTGTGTGTTTGATATAAAGATAAGATTTAGAAAAGTAGTTGATAGGACTCCCATGCTTATCACGATGAGAATGATGAGAGCCCAATATTATATAATAAGAAATACATTTACCATGAAATAATCGGTCAATTATTGGGGTATTAGATATATCATATTTCTTTTTCATGTATCATGGATATTGAAAAAGGTTTTGAATTCATCTCAAAAATACATCAAGATGATCATTATAGGTTAATGTAATTCAATAGATAAAAGATGTTTTTGTGATCTTCCCCTAGACATACTGGTAGCATATCATTAATTTATTTTGATTAAATATATTTAATACATTACATGAAGTTACCACCACCTAATTATAATGAAATTAGCTACAAATTATTTCAAATCATCAAATAAAACAAAAATAGTTATCCATGAGTGATCAATAATATCTACATATAATTAAAGAACATAAATTTGAAATGATCCTTCTTATGTATTAATTTTGTACCAAAATATAAGTCTATAAATTTTTTTCACCCAGTACTACTCTTGGATAAATCTTGGTTTCTTTTGGATGGGCCTCACATACTATTTTCCTAATTTCATAAAAAAATATCCCGAAATTATCATGATCATTACAAAAAACCCTTAAAATATATACTCTTACATTTTAACATATAATTTATCCATAAATTATCTTATCAATAAATATATTCCTTATATTAATAATATCAATGTTTTAATCTATGTTATCCTCAAACATGTCGCTATTATGTTTTATAATTGTTTTTAGAAATCTCATTCCTAAGGTTTATACTAAGTTGTCATTTTATACCAACTTTAATGACCATATATCAATAACTATAGAGATGGTGGTTGTTTTATTAAAATGGTACATAAATCACAACACAGATTACCCAATAGTTTTGTATCCATAGAAAAATAGTTTCATAATTGTGTTTTACAATACATTGAAATGAAAATTTCATCGTCTAAAAACATGAAAAACATTATTATTCTCCATAAAATCCATTTTTCATAATTATTACTCATATTGGAGTCTTAGGAAAAGAGAAAATAGATGAAAGGGATGAAAAAATATTCCCAATAAGGGAATAGTGTATTGTGTTTGTTATTATTATGTGAATAAATTACGTGTCATGATCCATAACTAATGAAAATTAGAACATAAACAAATAAATAGTCAACATGATACTTAATATATGGAAGAATATCAATAATTTATCATGTATTGAATGGGGGATGAATAAATAAACTGAGTTATGTTATAAATAGTGAAACAAAGAGACTAAATATATCAACAAAAAAACATAATAATAAAAAATACATGGATAAAAATAACAAAACATATAATGATGAAAAAGTATAATGTTTACATCTTAACTATACAATCCACATTGTGCGCCAATACGTCATACATAAAAGGTGATGATGTTCACATTACCCTTTATTAGTCGTATCATGCGACCTAGGAGTGCACTAAAGGGAAATATAATTCCAGGCCCCCATTATGATGTAAAAAAACAATGAATTCTATCATATATCAAAGATTATGTGGAAAAATGTTAATGTAAATGAATTACTTATATACATAGAATAATTTTTCAGTGAGGCATATCATACCTGATTTCATAAATAGAGGAAATAATTACATGTTTTGTAATTTAATTTCCCCAAATTAAAGAATCAATATTGATATATGTATTTAAAAAGGTAAGGTACTGATGAAATTATAGATAAATCCTTTATAACGGTCGGAAAGTAGAATAAATAACATCCAAACATATCCCATGGGGAAGTCACACTAGGTGTGAATCTAGTCCTATTTTCTTATAACAGGTGTTGATCGATTAAAACCCCAATTCTCACTTTTGGGGATACCAACCATAGGCTCAACTATTCTTTATCCACATTCACTTGTTTGTATCCATACATGTAACTTATTTTTGAAAAACCATGCACACTTTTCATCAAGAAAAATAAGGATTATTTTTATTGTAATAGAATAGTTTAAGAATTATAATAGCATAACAAAGGATATAATGAAACTGATTAAGTAATATCCCACTAATATAACCCATTATGGATTGAATTAAATAATTGTATACATTAAAGGTAATCTTAAAAAATAATATTACAAAGGAATTGAAAGTGAATATTAATGAGGAGGATTATGGGCCTTACCACAACATAATATCATCCTAGGTAGCGATTATAAAGATGGGATAAATGATCTATCATCATCGAATATCAAATTTATATTATATGGATATCTATAAATACATGAAAACATATCAAATTAATATTCAATAGGCAAAATAAAAAGATTAATCTTGAAAATAAAATATAAAATAAGAACCCATTACCATGAAGAGTTGCATCCTAAAACCTGATAGTGGAACCTTGATGACATTACGATGACATGGAAGAACTATTTGCGATGAAAAATGATAAATATTTCATTTATAATGAGTTTCTTGTGGAGATATTTTAGTAATTTGTTTTTTATACATGAGGGGGGGTAGGTTTTAGGAGATTAAATATTGGTTATTTTGTCCAATCACATGTGAGAATAATCAAATCCAAAAATCATTATGGATTACTAATGTGTTATAGGTAATGTTGGGACATTCAATGACTTTATAGACTAAATAATACCTTTCATCCAACCTAATTAATGCACAAAATCAAATCAAAATTTTTAGCTTAATATTCCCATTTAGGGTTCGAAAAAGTAAATTATAATTTTATTATTTAAAATTAATATTTTTAAAATCGCTTATAAACATATTTAATGAAATTATCATTTAATAAAAGGATTTTTAATTATTTATTCATGATGATATATTAATAATATCATAAAATAATAGTTATTTATAAAGATACAATTTTCACTTTTATCCAACTATTCTTCTTTATCCAAATATTTCCAAAAAATAATCATATGATATTTTTGATGTGATGAGCCTAAAAATGAAATTTATTATAGGCATTTTTTACTATAATTATGGTTATTTTATATTTTAAATAAAATACCACATTTTTGTAATATTAAAATTTATGAAGTCTAATAAATGTAACAACTAGTATTAAAATTATTTTGCGCTTCCATAAAATACATTCCGATTTAAAAAGTTTTTCATAAGACCATTTAAATAAATTATATTTTTTTTATTAAAATTCATCATTTATCAAATAAAATATATTTAATATAATTTTTTTAGTCTCAAAAATGATATAATTCTAAATATATCATTAAATAATCTATACGATCTCTTAAATGTGTTTATTTAAACCAAAACAATGATGAGCTATTTTATTGACTAATGAATATAATATAAATCAACAATATTGAATGAAATACATAATTTCCATTGATTCTTTTACCCTATAAATACACCAACATTCTTATACTATATCATTCACATCGATCCCATCAAGGTTCAATATCATTTCCAAAATGAATACTTTACTTCTATCTATTTGTTCATCTATTATCATGGTATTGGTTGGTGTAATTATTTTAGAGGATCAAGGTGACCCAATTATTTTTTTATTTCACATTAATTATAATATATTTTTTATGACATTGTAATATTTGATATTATATTGGGTGTTGTTTTAGACATAATTTAATTTTCATAAATAATGAAATAATTTTTTCTCTATTTTCTATTATGTGTTTTATATCCTTTTAATATTATTAGTTGTATTGTTCCATATTAAAGCATGAAGTTTGATGTTATATTGAAATTTAATAGTCATTATGTCTGTCTACTTCGTATAAATGTTTTTTATTTTATTTGATATGATCATCCAATAAATTTATTTTTCCCAAATAATGATATAATTATCTATTAATTTATGAAATCTGTTTCTCAACATTTTAAAAGTAATTTTAGAAACCATATATACATAACTCGAAAAAATAATAACATTTAGATATTAATTGAGCTATAATGTAATTTAAAAATGAATAACCGTTTACAATTTATATTTAACTATACATAAAATCTCATGTGATAATTCATAGAAATTTATGATAAATAAAACATTCATATTTCTTTTTTAACCATTAAATTATAATTAATTAATTAACATGATGATTGGAAAATAAACGTTTTAATTAAAGGGATATAGTTATCAAATAAAACTAGATATTTAAAAATATTCTTGAATATAACAAAAAATTTACATATATCATGGAAGACAGATGTAGGGAAACATGTATGATTGGAATATCCATTTCTCCTTTATATATCGTAGGTCATGGGTTTGAGGTCCCATGGTTATGTTAAACATGTCGGTATATTGCTCGACATACAAGCCACTATTTTTCTAAAATCTAATTTAATAAATTAATTCATATTTTCAATAAAATATATGTAAATAAAAAACATAGTTTATAAATATTTTTATATATATTTCTTAATTAAAATAAATAAATTCATTTAGAAGTTATATTTACATGTCAGAAATATAATTCAAAAATACTTCCCTAGAAAATTCCGTATGTATCCAATACAAAAGGAATCGCATACTGAAGGAAATAATTGTTTAGTTGTCTTAGAAAAAATGATACACACTTGTTTCTCAAATTAAAATTGAAAATATAATATAAAAGATAGTATTTTTTAGAACACCATTATTACTATTACCATATCCCATCATATAAAGCATAAAATACATCCCAAAATCCCCCGGAATTGATGTATGTGAAATGTGTGAGGTCAAGTTGTCGATAATGGTGTACTTAATGTTAATGGTACCATCAACTAATTATGAATATTAATTATGGAAAGGTAAATATATAAAAACACATGAATTTAATAAATAACATCAAAATAATATGGAATGAAGAAATATTGATCAAATAATTGCATATAAATAATAACATTATATTGAAACTTATTCATGGATATTATAACTAATAAAACAATAACATATAAATCAATGAATAATATCATAGTGATATTGTTCATAGTTCTATAAATCATAAACATATTGTCACTGCCCTTTTCAATGACATATTATATTAATGGGTACAACCTCATAAAAACACTAAGGATAGTTCGTTTAATGAGGCCTACTGATGTGTCGAGGGGCTTTAGTGGGATCCAACAATTAGTTGCATAGTCCAATACATTACTCATATGAAATTGGTCAAAGATAAACAACCTAAAAAATCATATAAAAACAATCAATTGAAATTTCCCCAATCAATAAACATAATCATAAACCATCCAAATTAATATGTAGAATTATGTCAAAATAGTTAATCCTTAGTCAAACTGATCCCAATAAATATATAAAAATAATACATATGGTATAATAAAAAAATATTCTCATTAGAGAATTAGTGGAATAATGGTCATTTATGTTATTGATGAATATAATTTCCATAATAGATTCATTAATACATTCATGAGGAAAATAACATTCCCTTTTGAAAATCATCTTTTTAAAAATAAATGTTCACAAAATATTTTAAAAATAATTTTAATTTATGATAACCTTGGAAACTTTTGAAGTTGGATTGATATCATTGATTGGTCATGATGGAGAAAGGTTCCCTTTTATATTCTACACATTAATCAAATATTACTTTCACATTTTTTATTAAAATACAAAATTTATCTTGTGTAGAATATGGTAGTTATAATATTTTTACACCATGTGTAAAAAATTGTACAAATGGAATTTAAAAATCTTAGGATAATAATAAAAAATATTTAAAAACATTTTTTCATTAAATGGACCTAATAGATAAATGATTTTCTATTAAATAGAAAAATAAAACTAGGTTTTTCATAAAATATAATTTAGAGATCTTCAGTTCTTAATGAGAGGAAAATAAATGGAAAAATATAATTTATATAAATAAATAGTGAAGATGAAAATAGGTCAGTTTTAATGTATAAAGATAAAATAATTTTCCCATCAAAGACATGAGAAAAAAAATTCCCAATTAATGATGAGATTGTGAACTAAATTCTTATTTAATTGTTTACTTTTTAGTCATAATACCATTAAAATAAATAAATTCAAATGAATCCTTACATACCATAATGGTAAATAGATTCAGGAAATAGACTATTAGTAGGGATATATATACACCACATAAATGAAAAATTAGTGACTATTGGAACATATCTCATAGAGGTAGAACTGTGATGTGAAATCCTTAGAAAACACATTTAATTGAAATGATAATTAATCAATAAAGTATTTATTTTAGAAAAATATAAAATCAGCTAATCGAATTATAAATAAAAAAATAAAATCTAATGTCATTTCACGCATATTAATGACATAATGAATGTAAATTCAGTTAAGAAACATATTAACACAAGATTTCATTAGAATAAATTCTAGTGGATGAAATAATTCATATTGATACATAAAATACAAAAAATTATGAATAATTATTGATATGAAATTTAAAAGGATAGTATATACCCTATTTAAACACACATGGAATAACTATTTATCTAGCTAAAAATAATGTTGTTCAAGTGTATTATAAACCTAACAATGTATGAAATATTTTACACTTTCTTGTATTATGATGTTACAACTGAATATTTTTGTTAAATGTACTTAATTATCTATAATAATAACTGTCTTAACTCGAAGTGGAGTTAAAATCATTTGGATAAATTAATGTTATTAAAAACACTATTAATTGTGAATAATATTAGTGATTGATCTTTTTTTGGACATACGATCAATAAATGTTGATTTTTAATCAACAACATTACTTCTATGAAGGGACATAGTTGTAGTCCAACACACAATAATTAGTTAATTTTTTTATATTACATCAATTGAATCCTTATATGATAAAATATTTTATACATTAAATTGAAATGGTTGTTTTTTTATTTTCTTTAGAAATTTAGAGTCGTCAATTATATATATTAATGTTTGAAATATATACTAATCATAAATTTTTTATATATAAATTAAATAATTTTTTTTTGAATGCGAGACATTGATAATTTGTAGAACTTATTATGTATTATTATTTTAGAATTCATCAACATCATATAAATGAAAAGAGAGTATTAGATTATTTATCTTCGAAGTATAATGCATCATTAACTATAATAAATTTAGAAAATAATCCTTTTATAATTGATTTGATGAATATTATTATAGAAATTGTTCATAAATGGGATTCCTCTATGTTGTTATAGGTTTCAATGATGAAATTGAAAACATAATAAATTAATAATGATCATATAAAATATCATAGTATGAATGAAAGGTTAAAATCATTCAATAGGGTTCTGTTTCAATGGATTAATTTTTATAAATAAGTTTTAATTAGATTCGGAAAAAGGTTGTGCGTGCCAAGTGATTTCTAGTTGAGAATATAATTGTTTAGTGAAGCATATAGTAATCAATTTAACATTAACACTGTTAGAAGTAAGATATAGCGATACTTGTAGGAGTATTAATAGTGGGATGGAATAAAGAATGTTATTACAAATTTTATCATGAAATGTTTATGTTTTCAATATGATAAATATGAATGATAATTTCTGAATGGTATGGTTCATCCTTTTCTATGTTAGGGTTTTAAATGTGAAAATATATCAATAGATTTCATGATGGGATTGAAAAATGAATATTAATGTAATAATTAAATTTCAGTTATTATTGATTGATTGAGTAAATATAAACATATATTGTCTGTTGGTGATACTATGCCTTTAGATCATCTTTATCTACTATATCTAAAATATATATTCATTTTATATGGGCTTACCCTTTCTATTAAATCTTATAATGATCTTAGGTTTAATTTAGATTTTGGAAAGGTCATGAGAAGTCATTGGATACTGAATTAATTTCAGTATTCTTTTCATACTCATTATGGTAAACTTCTAGATAGAATAATTTTTAAATTTGAAGATATTATTCATGACAATTTAAAATATTAAAATGTTTGTTGGGATCAAAATATTAAATTATTATAATTTTCTTATAATAAATGTTTTACTTTAGAATATAGATGTGACTATTTATGGAATTATATATAAATACACTTTAGACTAAATCATGTTGTTATAAAATTAGTGAATTTTTTTTAGGAATATGAATGGTAGAAGAAATGGTTGATAAGGTAAATAAGATTCAAAAAAAATATGTGGAAATATTAGAGAATGAAAAAAAAGACATGTAGATAATAGGATGATTGATCTTTCATTTTAAGTAGTATAACATAATATTCAACAATTTTCTGTAGGGAAAAGTTATTTTCAAGTTAGTGAAAAGATAAATTTATTTTTATATTTACTATAATGTATACAATCTCAGTAGATGTTAGAACATTTTACTACCTAGATCCTTTCCATTTGAGTTTATCCCAAGTTAATGATGTGATTCATGTTTCATTGTTAAAAAAATATATACTTGATCCATATCATGTTTTGACCCATGAAGTACTAATTTTGCAAAAGAATCATTCAAATAAGCTAATTATTATTGAGATTCATGAAATTAGAGAGAAGGTGTTGTAGAATAATTTGATTCACTAGGTAATGTGTTTTTGTATGTACTATATGATTGATGAATAAATATATAAATTTAAAAATACTATGAAAGAAAAATATCCCCACTAATTTAAGTAATGAATAAAATTGTAAGGCCATGATTTTCAAAATTGGAAATAATGTAAGAAACCATTTTATGATATTTTTAAATGAATTTTATTCTTTATTAATATTCAGGAATTATAATTTATAGATTTATATTCATTATAAAAATTAATAAGTACTTTTTTTAATCAAAAAGTAGCTAGGTTTATTATTACTAAATATGATTATATACTATATTTATTTATATAAATTTTTATATAAAATTATTTTAATTATAATTTTATAAAATGAACCCCACTTTTTATATCATCTAGTCAAAAATATCTTATAGTGAATTTTTGGGTAGTTTTTAAAAATGATTATTTTGTGTGAATAGGAAAAAATAACAAATTTAAAAGAATGTTGTCATTTATTTGAAAATATTTGAATGATATCATTTTGTTTTTTATTGTTTTTTGAATATATTTATTTATTTTTTATTAAAAATAATTCAATAAATTTAAATTAAATTGAAATTATGTATTCATTTTAAATAAAAAAAAATTTATACCTAAAAGACATTCATTTAAAAAACCATTTTTTATCACATGTTTGAGGTTAATTTTAAAATTAATTTCTCTCTCTTATAGAATATGAATTTGATAAAATAGTATTAATATTTAAATTCATAATTTCCATGATTTTTAATGATTCTAGATCAATTCTTATTCATTATGAATAATATATTTGTTTACAAATTTATTTATGACGATTGATGTAAAAATGGGTTAAAAGGATTAAAACTAAAAAGACAATAAATAAAATGACCTAAAAACAAATTTAAATACTATTTTATAGATATATTTCTACCAAATATTATATTTTATTAAAATATGATTCATTTTTGAAGAATTTTGATTGAGTAATACATTAATTTATTTTATTCCTTTAAAAAATATAATGTGTGTCCTCTCTATCACATATAAAAGGGAACCCACTTTCCTCTCTTATCCAAACAAAAACAACCACTTCAATTACGAAATACCTATGGAAATAATTTTATAACATTCCTAATGGCATTAAATTGGTTTTTTTAATCAGATTATTATCCTAGAAAGGCTTTTGTTATTAACCTAAAGATGTTATCTTAAAAAGATATATAGTTTTCAACTGTTTGATTTTTTTTATTTGTTATTCAATTATACTAAAACCGCACATGACCATTATGAAATAATAACATCATTATCAAAAATTTCATTAAATTTTTTTATGTTTATTTTATTTAACCTTTTAATATACTTAACTATAATATGAAAAATAAAAACATTGTTTGTGTGTAGGTGTGAACTATCACATCACGAGATGATGTATTTTAATTTTCATCATCAGCATTTATGGTCAATCATAAAGACGGAAAAAATAGAAATAATATTATATATATTATAAAAATTTCATTTCATTATGGTCAAAAACTATTCTTCTTTCATTCTTAATCATTGAAAAAAAAACAAAAATGATAATCTTGTGTACGCAGAGACCACCCTGATGTAAACCCATGTTTAGTATTATTCATCGCTACATCCTAAAGATTCAATATATTGATGAATTTAAATAAATAATTTTATATTTATTATATATTTATAACAATGTAAATTTAAAAAAATGGTTAAATTATTTACCTCGTGTTAGTTGGAAAATAGAAATTTTACCCATTCTTGCATACACCCTATCATCTCTATGGATATATCAAAGTACAATTATCATTACTACCACACATGGATGGTTTTAAATGTATAACTATGAAGACTCCAAGCTCAATATCCCAGATTCAGTGGTTACATTATTCTAATATCAATATATATATGGAATTTCATCACAAAGGACTTCATTTTCTATTAGTATTGAAAACTAAATACACAATTTAGTCTATCGTTAGATTTAAAAAAAAATACAAAATTTAATTTCATATCAGTACAACATTATTCCATTTAGTATATCCATTGATATCAACCATAAAACACTTTCAAGAATAATAGGTAAAGGAACAATAATATATGTGTGATATCAAATTACTAGTAATGGAATGCGTATAGTGGATGATGTCATGAATAAAAGAGGCCTTAACAATATGGAAAGGTAAATATCTGAAAACACATTCCATTTAATCAATAACATGACCATAATATGGAAGGAATAAATGATGATAAAATAATTCTATATAAATAATCACATGAGATTAGCTGTAGATATCATAACTAATTAAATAATCCCATCAACATCAATAACTAATCTCAAAATGAGGGAATGAATAATTTAGCACTTCATAATAATACCATTAAGAACATGTTCTATGAAATCATAAAAAATGTGTAAGGGCCTAGCCAAATACCAATGCATGTTTTTCCCCTCATATCTACTCATGAATAAAGGATCTATAGAATTCCCCAACCATAACATTCTATGTCTTATTGATTAATAATATTATATGGGTGAAACATAATCAATGTAAAATTATAATTAAAAATCTAGAATAATAAATTTTAATAATTTACCCAATAAATATCTATAATGACAATACATTCAAAGTAATATGGAGAATGGTATCAATATACAATATCCTCATACAAAATAACCATTAACCCTCTAGAGAAATAATATTTATGGTATCATTAAAAAATATCCCATGTGTAGAATATGTTGAATAAGGGTTTTTATAGTTGATATATAAAAATTCTATAAGCAGACCATTAAAACATTATTAAGGAAAACAACCATTCCACTTTGAAAATCACCTTCCAAAAAATAATCATTCATAAACTATTTTAAAAATATATTTCATTTAAAATAAAATTCGAAACATATGAGGGAAGCATTAAATCATTGAGAGGTCATGATGGTGGGAAATTCCATTCATTATTTTAACATTAAAACATTTATTCCTTTCACAGTTTTTAGTTATATAAGAAAATATTACTCATTCAAAATATGATAGGAAGAATATTTTTAAACCATGTGTAAAAAAATTATAAATATTATGTTTAATAATCACATGGTAATAGTCAAAAAATAAAACATTTTTAGAAAACATTGATTAGGAAGAGAAATTGTTTTTGCCAAAAAGAGAAATCCTGAATATTTTCATTAAAAACATAATTTTAGTTTATTCAGTTCCAAATGAGTGAATAATGAAATGAATTTATTCATAGAGATTACAAGAGGATAATAAAATAAATTTTTCATCAGATGTACAGATAAAAAAATTTATCTAGTGGAAAAATAACATAATCAATCATGAATAATGATAATATTGTAAAATAACCTATTATTTCTTTGGTAAATTTTGAATCTAAACACATATGAATGATATAAATTAAAATTAAACATTAATTACAATTAATATTAATATATTACCAATATAACATATCAAATGAGAATTATATAAGTCAAACAAAAGAAATAATTTGTGAATATGAAATTTGTCTTATGGAAGTAAAATTTAGAAGAGAAACCCCTATAAAAGATAGATAAATGATGTGGGAATTATTCAATAAAATATTTATGTGTAAAAACTATAAATAAAAAAAATAAACAATTTCAATAAAAAATAATAAAATATGAGGTCACTTCCTAAAAAATAATGGCATAATATAAATAATGAATAAGAGATATAACCCATTGAATGAATTTGAGTTAAGAAACAATTTATCCCTTGGTAACATCATGTAAATTTACCTTGGATGAAATAATTAATATTAAGAATTCCAATACCATGTATTAAGATTTATTTATGATTGAACATGTATATTGTATTTATATCCACTATATAAAATATTTCAGATGCAAATAAATAAAATATGACTCAAATAAAAAAAATGAGATGAAAACCCTTTAACTTAGGTTCGAATTCCATCATATGTTTCTGGACCTCCAATATAATAATTTTAAACATATTATAAGTATATTACATAACATTAGTCATATATATCTTAACATATGTGATTTAATTTAAATCATTTATCACCATTTTTTTAAAAATTCTATGTTAAAATAACTTTTTCGGGTAATAAGGGCTTTATTTTACCTGTATATTTTGTTTTGGTAGTTTTGGTCCATTTACCATGATCATGGCTACATAATATGAAAAATGACTACTATGATATAAATATGATATAAATTAATTTTATAAAAAAAAATAATAATCTATTTAATATTGAAATAGATGAAATAATTATATTATTCACCAAGAATGTAGGTCGTGCCTATGCATGTACATTGTTTTCATTTTTCAAAGAATTGAATTAGAGATTGGTAAACAATATTTCAACACTAATGAATACCTTTTATTTTATATATAACTTATATATTCCTTAAATCTATCATTATTTCCACCCTTTTATACATAAAATGAGAAATTATTCTCATCTCCTCATAGAGGTTGTAGTCCACACTTACACACAAGCGACATTATCTTCAAACAAACTCTTTATGATTATAACTAAATATGTATTATACAAGATTTGTGAAAAAAATAAATTTATGATTCTGGAATACATATAATTAGTTTATTTCAGATAGTTTCATTTTAACATTACAATTACATGAATTATTATAAAGGTCATAATCAGGACCATCTAACACGAAAATTAGAAATTTAGATGAATTACATAATATAGGGTCAAAATAAGGATATAGAATATAAATTATACATGTTATTCTATCATTATAATCCATATCTCCTTAGTTTAACACTTGGTAAACATGTTTTACCCTTTTCTATGGTCATATATTTTTACATATTTTATTATTCATTATGACAAAAAAATTAAGATAAATTAATTAACTAATATTTATTATGATGATTGAAAGTAAGAAATTATTTTTTTATATTTCAATGTATATAATTTTTTGAATTTAATTTTAATATTAATCCATAAAATGTGTTAAAATATGGTTTTTAGAGGAATACAACTTTCAATCATAAGATGATATTACAATGACAACATTAAAAATGATTATCATTATATGAATTTAAATATTTAGATATATAATCTATAAATTACTAATAAATTTTTTAATTTTAAATATTTATTTAATTCATTATAATTGAATGGAATTATGAATTTAGAAAAAATTCACAATATGAAACAATTATTCTTATCTATTCACCGAAAATTAAAACTTTTTAGAAAAAATTAAAAAATTCACCATAATATAATATTCAAATGATGACATAAAATATGATGTCAATTAGAACAATTAGATTCTCTAAAAATTGTCAAAATTAATTTCATTGTTTTCTCAATGAAATCAGTAACAAATATTTTTGATGAAATAGTATTATTTATGACTAAAATTTATTTTTTAAAAATGATGTTGTTATTTACTAGGAATTAATAAATATATTTTTATATAGTACGAAATTTAAAAGTATTCCCTAATGTGGTTAATCCAAAGAACACATATTAATTAAAATACATTGTTATAATATATTAGTATTATATCGTGGTTCATTTGAACTCATTCATGGATTTAAAAGAATATCTCAAAGGAATAAAATTTATTTAAAGATACATTTATTCAAAAATCAGGTGGTGGTACATTCTCCCACATTAAACCAATTTCAACATCACAATATGAACTTTTGCATAAAAATTTAGGGTTTTATATTTAAAATCCCTTTGTGGGGGAAACAAATTATTAAAATGATTGATAAAACCTTCTCACATAAAAAGGTAAATGAATACATGTATGTCATATCAAATACAACATAACTATATTTCAAAATAGGAGAAAACTATTGGTTAAAAAAATTGTGATGGGAGATAAGTAATTTCCCTTTGATAATTAATCACAATAATGTTAATGATCATTATAATGTTTAAAACCACAAAACCATAAACCAATATGTTGATAAAATCCATAAATTAATCAAAAAAAATGGAAATAAGAAAAGATTTCCCTAAATATAATTTTTTAAAAGTTAAAGAATTATGATACCCTGAAGATATAGATCATGAAAAAATATATTTCCTGAATTTATTTTGATTTTCTAATAATAATATCATCCTTCGTTTATGATTCATTCAATTCAAATTCTATCACATCACATACTCCATGAAATGGATATTTAAGATTATATTTTCATTCTTGAATAACAGAAATTAACTTTTAATGAATTATACTTCCATAAGATATTGCTCTTGCATTTTAATATTATCCAAAAAAAATTGTATTAATAAGATATTTAATCTAGATAAATAAAAGACATTAATTTATAAAACATCAATAATACCACCCAAATATCAAAAAATTCTATTTTATAAGTTTCTATCGTTAAAATCCATTCAAAATACGTCAGAAAAAATTAAAAAATCCAAAATTTTGAAACAAAGTCACAAAATTTAGAAAATACACAAAAGATTAATCCCCAGAAATTATATCTTAATTTTACATACCTAATAAGTGATTGAAATTACAATGTATAACACTAAAACATTATAATAACCAGTATCACCATAAAACCTTAACGAAAACATTCATGCATTCAAAAATTAACATTATAATTATTCCAAAATATAATCATAGACTAAAGAATAAATTACATAAATAATGAATTCAATGAACATCATAAAATTTGACATAACTCACTTTTTCTGCAAATCACATACCAAATTTAAGGTCAATAATACTATCTAATTCACATCATCAACACCGATCATCACTTTATCATTGCAAAATATTATTATTTTCACATTTTGAAAATATTTAGTTATATCATTCACTCAATATTCTATTTTACTAAAATATCATCGTACTACTAGATCACTTTTCTTTGTTATCTGTACCATTCCACAAAAACATTCCAATACCTAATTAAAAACTACTGAGTAACAAGACTTAGATGTTGCATAATTCTTTTAATTATAATATCATTCAAAAATTACATTCACAACATAACTATCGAATCCAAATGTATAAGAAAATAAATCATTACAATTACTAATTAATATTTGAAAAATCATTTTCACATTATAATTTAATACTCCATTCCTTTCATATGTTTTTTTTAGTCAGTACATCATTAGCAGTTACACCACTACTCATACAACCTTGTTTATAAATCTCATGGGATCTTGGCCAAGGACATGAATTTTAATAATTATAATACATTATATATTTTAAGCATTCAACAATTCTTGATACCTTTCAAAAACCATTTTTTAGGAATTGTGCCAACAATTATATTAACTTTTACGAATATAATACTTTCTATATGGCCTTCTTTTACACACCGATAAAGCATCCTATATCATTTCTAAATTCTCATAGGTGTATCATCCAATATTTCTGACATGATGCAAATTGATCCTTATTTCATCTGTGATAAACGCCATTTGATTTCCCAAGTAACTACATCCTTCGCTTCATTGGTTTGTCCTTGAGAATGTAAAGGTACTGGTTCTTAATCAAATATAATGATAATTGGTTCAGCATAAATATAATATATTTCACTCAATTATTAATTACATAGTTTTCTCATAATCTCCACATTTTCCATTATATTTGACAATAATAAGATTTCTTCATGTTCCATCCATTGACCAAAAACAAAAATCATTGAAAGAGAAACAAGGATCATAGTGAGAAAGCAAAATTCATGAAAAAATTTCTAAGATTTCTATATCATGAAACTATATTTTTATCTCCTAACACATTTGGTTTAACCTAGGTCATTCATAGAAATAATCATTTAAAATGATTTAGGATTATTGATAAATAAAACTTAAATTACGTTAAAAATATCCCATGATAGTAACAAACAAGGTGTAAATAATGGCCCATTATCATGCACCATGTAATGATGAAATCAAATCTCAATTCTCCCTTATTAGAGTTATTTGTAACTACACCAACCCTTGTTACCCAGAGATGTTGTATCCTTTTTCACATAGTCATAAGATATACGTAATTTCATCCTAAAAAACCGAATATTTTAGTATTCATGGAAAACATGATTTATACATGAAACCCATTTTAAATTGGGAACAGAAAGTAAAACATAATACAGAATAAAATTAAATGAAATGCTTCCTTGAAAACTCATTCCAATTATTCTTCTTCATGTATGGGGGAATGGAAACAAAATAAGGGTGATCTTAAATGCTCGGTAAGGGTTATGTATTGATTACGATAATGTGAATAAATAAGAATAAGTGGAATTGTAAATAAATGAACATGAATTACATTTAAATAACATTAATATCATGATAAAATAAGACATAATTCAGATGGAAAGCTAAATATTTGAATAGAAAAAACATTTAATCAATAATAAGGCAATTAAATGCATACATAGAAAATTTCATTGAAAAAATATCATGAATAATTAAAATAAATTAATTATAAATAAAGTAATAATTAATAAATATGAATCATTATCTCAAGAATGATGATACATCTATCATCCATACCTTTGACATGATAGTTTAAGATTGATGTTAGAAACTCATTTAATTTTTTGAACTAATTTTTATCATGAGACATACTAATGGATCATTAGGATATATAATTCTAGTACCCAACCATCACTGCATGTCCAAAACATTTCTCATATATCAAATAATATATTTAATGTGAAAATAATTTACCTTTTTAATAAATTTATCTTTTGTGTAAAGATTAAGTATTTATTAATATTTCCCTACTTAATAATATGAATTTAAAAATATAAACCCTATATTAAAATGTTATTCAATGGTGGAAATAATCATATAAATAATAAAATAATATTTTTTTATTATAAATAGAATTTTTAATGAAAAATTATCACAATATTGTGATTGGTTTGAGATACATATAGAAATCACAAAACAAAGGGAGATTTTACAATAACCTTTACCACTTATAAATGTTTGGTTCAAATTGCCTGGAATTAAATATTTTAAATTGAGACATAAAATACCATGAAAAATTAATAAATCACTATATTAAATATCAAATGGGTATTATATACACCATATAAATTAAATTAGTTGTGTAAAATTACAATATGCCTCAATGAAGGGAAATTGAGATGGAGTCCCTAACCACAAGCTTATTTTTGTTTGATCATTAATGAAAATAAAATATAATATTTTACACATATTATTCAATCATATTAGATAATTATTAATTTTAAATATGTCATATATGATCCATTTATACCATCTTATCACCGTTCACTATTATCATTTCATTATTTTCACTATCTCGGGTGTTAATTGCCTTATTATATCATTCATTCTTTGTCTTGAAAGTTCCCATTCAGAAGAATATTATTCAGTTACATAATATATAATAAATAATTATATAATTATAATATTTATACATAAAATATACTTGTAATACCAATAATTAAAATGGTTTTGTAAAATGAAGTATGTTATGATTATTGAGCAGGTTTGTCATACTTATGTATGTGAAACATTTCCATTTTTCAATGATCATTATAAAAAGGAGGTAAGTAATATATTATCATAAGAAAATTATAATTTTATTCTAAATTAAACATTAATTAATTATATATAAATATAGATATCATCCATGTGGTGTGGTGATGAAAATAGAGACACATCGCCCTGTGAAGAAGATATTCCACATGTACACGAGCGATGCAATCATCTTTATGGAGTTAAAATGATGAATTATACATTAAGAATCATAAATATTTCATTAATAATATAATTATTTAATTTATATCACATATAATCATTATCTCTATCCTTACCATCTTTTATATAAATCATTAGTGACAGACGAATCACATCACTTCATGAGGAGGTAGTCTACTGCACACACGAGAAAAGTTGTCATATCCACTAAGAAATGTAAAGTAAATACTTTTAAATTTTATAATGATTATAGATGTATAATTAATTTATAAATATATTATATATACATTATATCTATCATTATACCCAATTAGGTGAGGTGGTAATCGAAAATTAATTCCATCGGTTCATGAGGCGGTTTTCCATTATATACCCGAATGATAATTTCAAAACACATTTAATGAAATTAGAGATTTTATTTAGGTAAGTCCACTAATATATCATCAAAAAAAATTATTTAATATAATGATTTTATTATATTATATTATTTTAATAATAATTTAATGTGTTCAAGGATGAAATAAAATTAAATCAATCATTCAATAATATTACCTCTTCTTCTGATGTGCTCCATAATATTTCACCAAAATCATTCATAGGTTTTATTTATAAACAAAATATAATTTATAGGATGATGGGATGGAATTTGGGGGGTCATGTGGGAATTTAATGGATGATTAAAAGGTTTTGATGATGGAAATAAGATATGAGAGAGCGATAACCATTTATAAGTGAGGTGAGAGACACACTAGTAATTTCTGGAATGAAAAAATTTCACCCTCATTTTACACATGAAAAATGGTAAAACATGGAGTATTCCCAATACCTAGAAATTATATGGTCTAAATGTGGAGAGAAATTTAATATTGGAAAATGTATTAGGTTATTTTAACCCCTTTATTTTTAGTTAACCACTAGTAAATACATTTTTTAACTCAAACACGGTTAATATTTTTTAGTATTTTTACTATACATTATTATGAAAAATTAATAAGAGATAATTAGAAAACATAAATAACACTGATTCAAAATGTGGAGTTTTTTTTAACAAATTATATTCATATAAGAGGGAAAAAATAATTTAACACTAATCAAACTGATGAGATGAGAAAATGGGTTCTTAAAGAAACAATATTTAAATGTTTACATATATTTTTATTCCAAATCCAATTTTAAAGTGATTATAATTATATAAATTATATTAATTCATATATTATTCAACAAATTTTACCTCAAAACCAATTCAAAATATAATTGAACATTATCAATAATTTAAATGAAAATATAGTTTTAAATTATAAATTATATTGGTATACTATTCAACAAAGAAAAAATATTTTGATAAAAAATCCGAAAAAATCATATCATAAATTGGTTGATATTATATCAAAAATAATGTTCATTTTATCAAATAATTTTTCTAATTTTGTTATAAATAAATATAAATAATTTTCTAAAATCTTGATAAACCCTCCATTTAGAAAATATTTTTTTAGATACAATTTTCTTTTCATTCAAATTGTTTTATGTTTATATCTAATATGTAGATAAAAATAAATTTTATAATTTAGTTTTTAATATCCATGAACAAAAATAAAAAATTTATTTTATAGAAGTAACATTGAAATAATAAAATTTAAAAAGAGTTTCATGTTTTGTTTAAAATTGATATTCTCTGTATATGAAGCTGTCAACTAGAATGAATTTATTTAAAAATAAGTATATCATAATGTATCAAGATGTTATAATTAACTATACATCAGGGGTTTTGTTTTATAGATTATATATAACATGTTTTTCATATTTTAAAATCATGGTGTGTTACATTCTACCCCCTTAAGTACATTTTTTCTATGCAATTTAATAATGGTCTCAGTAATCAAGGGTTTTAAATTTTAATATGTGCTTATTTAAATCCCACATCATTAGAAGGGTAAATAAAACATCCCCTTGATAGGATAGAAGTGAAATACAAAGTTCATATGGAATAATATATATCTAGGTTTCTATGAGTATCAACATTGGTGGAAATTGAAGATATAGAATTGAGATAAAATCATAAATAATTATGGAATGTGATAGAGGAAACTAACCATAAAAAATTGAATGGTCAATTGAATATTAAGGACCTCAAAAACTATAAATCTATGATGCTTCAAAATACCATCGGTTCATCATAAATGAAGGTATTAAGCAATCTTTTTTTTAATATCCTTTTCTCAATGATGATTAATCTTTTACTTACCAGATTGAGAATAAATTAATTTATTCTTACATTATATATATATATATTTTTAATAGAACAATTTCATATTTTGGTCGTGCATTTATTATTTTCCACTCTATTTCAATATATAATAAATGAATATTCTTAGTGAACTTTTTATGATCAAATAACTAAAGTCCACTTTTAATGGTCCATAAGATCCATAATAGAATAATAATTTATTATTGATATCAATTGTTATTATTATAAAAAATTACATGTAAAATTTATCCAATTTCAATAAATATTCATCTGTGTAATTTAAGAATTAATCTCTAAAACCTCATTTATTGTTCAACATAAACCCCTTCACAAATAGTTATCCTTGTTACCCTTCCAAATGATTAATATCCAAAATATTATAAAAAATTTCAATAAATATAAAAAATTATCTTTTCCTTAATAATACAAACAATATGATGTAGCTCATAATCATCACATAAAAAACATTTTAATACCCTCATCAGATATTCAATTGAAATTTTTAATTAACATGAATTTCAATAAATCATTATTGAAGACATGAATGCTTCCAGATTCCATAATAAAACTATTTTTATTGCATATATTCCATAAATTCAAAAATGGTGAAAACTCAATCAATGATAACATAAACCACTTTTCCAATAATTCCATATTTCTTTATAGGGTATTCAATGATATATTTTACATAAAATGGTAAGGAAAATAATCTCGCTAAAGGAAAATAGAATATCTTACACGACACATAGGTTTCAAATTTCTCCAACCATTTGCTTTGGATTTATGACATCCATAGATCTAATGTCGTTGAGTTTTCAGGGTATTGAGACTTCCTATAATCTAATAGTCACTAAATAGTTTCATGTAGATGGTTCATTACCTAGTCATAATGTGTCTCCTCCTCATGGGACATCCTTTAAAAACGTTCAATGCAGATTGAGACTAATCATGATCTTTGAGAGGCCTATTTTCCTTATGTTTTTTCATGAGCAAGTTGCTTCAATATAAGGGGATTATCATGTGTTAGACATTCCTATAGAATATTTCATGAAAGCATTGGATCATCTAATGTGGAATTTTGTCACTTGGTTGGGGAGAAACAAACCTCTACTCTCTCTGTTTAGATATTTCATGGAGTCATGGAATATGACGCACCCACCCAAGGTTTCCTCACTGAACAGTGAGAACTTCTATATTTTCTTGGCCTCTCATAAATTTTTCATCATGTTTTGGTATGTGTTACCCAGAAACATGGTGTGATGGATTTTTCACTTGTTTCACAGGTCAACATAGTCCCATATTGGTAGGGATTCTTTAATGGTAGCAGTATAGATCTCTTTAAAACGATTACTTCTTATTTTTTTAAAACTTAAACCATATTTTGGGGATTGGAAAATCTTTGGGAATAATCCTACGGGATGATTATTGGTCTATATTGACATAATAGATGGTGGTGGAGAGGATTTTCATTGAACTAGACCTCTCACTTGTAATTCCGTTGAGGATCACTCTTCAGTTAGAGGGAATGGAGGATTTGATTCAGCCACAAATATATCACGCCACACTGTGATTTGGATTGGTTTGTAACAATCAAGAGAACTCAATGAATGTGTTCCACAAGGGTCATCAGAGTTATTCAAATGGAATACATAAAGAGATCAGGGGAAGTAATTCTAATTCACAAGGTCTATCAACTGTATGTCCTGTTCAGAGGAGATTGGAATTAGTCATCATCATTCATAGATCCTCAGGATCTTCTATAGTTTTGTAAGGGTGATCCCTTTTATAGAACATGGATACAATTCTACCCTATTCCATGGGTCATATTTTATGGACTTGGTCTCTAGAAAAAATACCTATTGGTATTTTGACTTTCCCACATTTTAGTTATTCTTTCATGTATTCTCCTAGAAGGACCATATAACGGTGTATTATTTCATGATTTTCTAGACTCATTGAGTCTTCTTATTGGTGGGAATCATCAGGAGGTTCTGTTTTGTCATCCTCATCCGATGGAGTTTCTTTTTCCACTTCTAGAAAGAATAGGGTGGCCTCTACTCCACTATATAGGATGGAAACAATATCACGGGCACCCACGTGATGAGAGATACATTGAAGGTGTATGAAAGTCTAAACCTGACATCTCTGGTGTATCCACTATTAGGGGGTTCACCTCAATATTCTAGTGGGGTCATAAGTATTCCAATTATATAATGATTTTCAATCGTTATGACACAAAATCTCACTACTTCTTCCATCGGTTCTTCAATGATATAATCAAATTCATTCAGTTCCCTGTATCGGGTTTTATAGGTCTTCTGTGTAAAATATTTAGTAACTTCCACCCCTAAAAATGTAATCTTCTCTAGGGATCAGGGAAGATATATACATATTTATACATCCATAAATACTAAAAACCCAATGCACTCACCTCTAATGATATATATTATCATTTTAATGCATGTGTCTTAGGAGAACGGGTCAAAAAAACATTATCTTTTCTGAGCTTCCATACACTAAATCGTTGGTTATAGAAATCCTTGATCATAAGAAACATAGTTCTAGATTTTCTGAATTTTCATTTATAATTTTCCTCTATGTATTTCCTCATGGTGTGCCAGTTAACCAACATATGTGGGTTTTCTGTTGAAATGACATATCTATGAAATGGTAGGGTGCATCCTGTTAGTTCATCTCAGTTATAATCATGGTGGTAAAGGAAGAATGTATCTTCTCAGTTTTTCTTTACCAAATTTTAGGGTCATGATACTAATTAATTTTGACTAAAATGAGATCATTTTGATAAGGGAGAATCGTCATGGTTTTTTAGGGTATTTTAATGAAATTATTGAGACATCAGAGAAGAGTTGTGGTGGGGTGGGTCCAAATAGGGATCTCCAAGCAATTGGTTCTTTTTACACAATTACTGGGATTCTAGATCTAGGTTTTCTAGGAAGAATATTCACTTAGTGCAATTACCTGAGAAGTTTCCATAGCACCTGGTTTAGATTAGACTAATGATTTTCTAATATTCATTCCATTTTAGAGTTTCTAAATGAAAAGGTTGAACATATGGTTCAAGAAATTTTAGACCAAAAACCCCTCCTCGTTCAACAACAATAGGGTTCAATGATTAGTAATCGATTTTTTTATTCAAAGCATTGGATTTAGATGATAGATTTCATTACGTGGTGCGAGATTCATCAGCAGAACCAATGAAAGAGGATAAATGGATGGGTCTACACAATAATATATAGAGGCTCAAAGGTGATCTACAGTTATGGTTCAACAATAAACCCACTAATTCAATGAATTTATAGTGGATGATGGAAGAACATGATAAAATGGAGAATATGTTGCAGTACAACATAGAATATGATATTTTTTACTAGATGGTGGAAAAGATAAATAAACTATCTGAATCTCTTTTATAATAAGAAAGGGACATATGAGGTTAGTTGAGAGAAGCATGGATAAGGGAGTGGGATAAAAATACTTCATTTTTAGTCATGTAACAAAAAATAGAGGTGGCCAAAAAGTTCCAATATTTGACTAGGTGATGAATCCTTCACACATGAAATTTACATTGTGGGAGATATGTCAAAATACTATTTAAAATTTTTATTATCTGATATTAATACCTCCATTCAAGGAGGCTATTTGAATGAAAAAATAAACCTTTTGGCTTTATTCCATGGGTGGTGTTATATGAGATAAGTAGTTTCATGGTTTACGTTCCAAATTAATTTTATATATGTTAAGTGGTTCTATCTATGAACGCAGAAATCCATCCATGAACTGATAGATTCTCAGTTTCCTTTTACATAACCTTCTGGGATCTAGTGAAATATGAGAAGATTGGGGATATTCTCAATTACATTAGTGTTGTGACTTTTCCTTGACATTCTTGTGCATTGACACTGATACTTATATTGAAATAGAAATACCCATGATCACTTGATTTGAATGTTCCAATAATTATTTGTAATTTACCATTTGTGTTCTTGGAAATCATTATCAACTTAAGGAATTCATTAAATCTATAAACATTGGTCATAGATGTCGAAAATGGATTTATCAAATGATATCAAACTCATTTTTCCATTTCTATAGTGCATAAAATTATTCGGGATATCAATAAAAAATCACATCACTCTAATTTTGTGTTCAATGATGATATTCACAAATAATATTAGAAATTCTATTTGAGGTTCATCATCAAAGGGTTAAATTCCATGTTCTTCTCTATATGGTTTTGGATCTTCTATTTTGAGATTTCAGTTCACTCTAGCTAGTGATCTCATTCATGGGAATGAGGTGCAGTTTCCTTAATAATACTCGTGGATTATAAAATGGTGACCCACTTTCTCTTAAACTATTTGTCTTAGTCTAAGACATCATAAGTATATATCTGTATTGGATTATTATCAATGGAAGAATTTAGTAATACCATTGAATTGTGAACTCTAAAAACAACCCTAGTATATTTTTTTGGATGTGTAGATATTTGTCGGGAATGGTAACATGAGGAGTATTGGAGAATTCAACATTATTATTGAATTTTATTATGATTGAAGCATCCAAACCACCATCGAGGAAAAAAGTATCTTGTTCATTTCTAAATGGTGCTCAAAAGTATGTGTATGGTGTATTTAGGAGAGCATAGGTATGCATGATAAAACATTCCCAATGTAATACATTGGATTTCTGGTGGTTCTGATATGGATTTGGATCCATCATTTTGTTGTGTTGGTTGATAAAATGACCACCCATATCAAAAATTGGAAAAATGGATTTCTATCCATTAGGGGAAGAATTACACTTGTTAATTGTATGCTTTCCTTAATTCCAATGCATGTTTTTTATGTGATCAATGTTACAATGGAGGTATTGAATCATATTTAAAATGTGATGTAATGATTCTTTAGGGACTCACATTCTGAAAGAATATGCCACTAGACCTAATGTGACAAGATGGGAAATGGTGTAGAGGAAGGGGGATTAATATCAGGAGTGTTAGGGAGGAATTGAAGAGCATGTAGGATATAAATTCTTGTAATTCCCTTGAACATATATTTCATTTGGCCATATTTATAACAAATAAGTATGGAAGTCAAATGGACAGTAACAGAAGGGGATAACTTATTGCTTTGGCTCATGATTTCCAACCATGTACATCTTTTTCCAAACAATAAAAAATGGACTATGGTCTATTTAAAATAATAATCTAGAGAGATAACTGGGTGGGTAAAATGATTGGTTATTCTATATTTCCAACCCAATAATTTTTTTCCCAATATAACATATTGAAGCCCTTTATTTAGTCTATTATCAATCAACACCAACTAGATTTTTTCAATAGTATTACCATTAATGAAGAAGAAGATGTTATTATCATCAAGGGGAAATCAGTAGGTATTTTCTTGCTAAAATATTATAGATCAGTGTCTCAATGTATCAAAAACCATGATGGGTGGAATGAAAAAATTTGGTTCAGTGACACACCAAAAAAACTTCTTCTTGTGGAAGATATGAAATCAAGCCATCCCAACGTATGAACAGCTGAAAAATAAATGAATATTAATGTCCTTGAAATTTATTTGTTTTAAAAACCATATTAAATAAACATCTATTCTTCTCTTCTTTGAGATTGAGTGGGGAAAAATATTGCAGAGGTTTCTGGGGGATATCATCGGGCTTGAGGTTAGAACAAACCAATCGAATTTTCATCAAGTGTTTTTCAGCAGAACTAAAAACCAATAATCATGAATGGATGGTTATGGATATTTAATTGGTGGGTGGCTATTAGAATATTTGTACTGTGAGAAAAAAAATGTCATTATAGATGTTTGACTAGATCATGACTGGGCATGATCGCATGCAAAAAAAGTAAAATGGTTGAACTGATACAACATGTGATAATCGGGGATGGTTGTCCATTGTTGAGAAAGTTCAGGGATGCCACTCTTACACCTCATAATTCATATTACCACATGAGTCAGGGTATATGGGTGATATAGAGTCCTTTAAATAGTGGAATCAAGATTATTATTTAAGGATTGTATATTTCTGGGATCATGGAAAGTGGAGGTGTGGTTCGAGAGAATATAGGAGTGGTTATTTTAGCCTTCATTGATGGATTTGAAAATGGTGACTCTCCTCCCAGAGAGACTTGTGCAACAATGAAATGAATTGAGTTGTGCCAAGTGAAAAACATATTGTTGGTGTTAGTTGAAATAAACTCAACTATTATTTGATGTTCAATTTAGGGTAAGATCCTTGATCCATAGAACATAACATACATTATACATGGATTAAAAAGGCCTCTTATCTCATGGGTGTATATTTTTTAGATGTGGCATAATGGGCACAAGGTGGTTGATTTTTTGGATTCAAGAGATGCTAAGGAGGATCAAAAAATTCTTTTCTCCAGATTGGGTTCCCATCCCTTGACATGTAGTATTTTGGTAGGGGTATACAATCTCCAAATACATTATTTTAGACCACCTTATTGTTGTTTTGTTGAGAGATCTAACAAAACAATAATAAAAAATTACAATGTTCCTAGTAGTATTTCTATGAAATGTAGTACTATCTTATTTATATTATGAATATCAATTATCTATATAACTCCACATCATTATCTCAACATTTTGATGATATTAAGGATTATATTTCCCTCAATCATGTGTTTTCCAAGAATTTCAACGAGTGACTAATTCATTTTTCTAGATCATTGGTACAGTTCAAAACATGAATTCAAATTATTAATTAAAAAGTATTTTAGTAAAATCCTTATTCATATTATAATTTTGATAACCATGATATTATTTATTAAATATTAAAATGAAATAATTGTTTAATCTTAACACAATCACCTTAATTATTCTACTTTTTCAGTGGTAATAAAACACTCTTGACTATGATCCATTAGATACTTCTATGACATATCTATTTGAAACATGGTGAATTAATTTTTTTTTTCTATCTATGAATATTTAAATCATTAACCATTATTAGTCATTTTATTCAATTTCAATAATGATAATGGTGGAATTTCTATACACAATTTTATTACACTCTCGTTCAATTTATACAATTACTAGGGTATTTATTTCCACAATTTTCACATGTGGTACAATCCTTCATTACCTTATTACCTTTATTAATATTCTTCACTATTGTTATCTTCTACTTTTCCATTAATTAAAATAAATAACACATATATAATTACATATTTATATTTTTATCACACAATAATACATACACATAAGAAGAGAATGTGTGGGAGACTAGTTCACTTCAAAATAATGTATTAATATCATCAATTAAATGATTATTCATACTCATTATATTATATACATGTAGTTAGATCTTATAACGTATGTTAGGAGACACATAAGAACAGTTTAATACACTAGATTAGATCTTATCATTGTGAAACATAATGTATAATACCAAAAATATGGAAATAAATAACATAAATTATAAAATTTACCCAAATCTAATATCATATTCATAAAAATGGTTTTTTGGGGTATATTAATTTTCAAATTGTTCATAATGGTTGGGAAATAATATATGAATTATCTTTTGAAAATACCATGGGAGTTTCAAACTTGTTGTGTAGTATTGTAACACCCCGAGCTTCCATGATACGCTTCTCATTCAATAATGCAATAGCTTGCATTGTAGGCAACATCGAGTTCTAACACACCGCAACTAATCAAAGTAGCCATTATGAATATTAATACCCACTTTTTGAAATTATATAAATATTATATTTCAAAATGGACTTCATTTTTGGATTCAGAATTTTGAAATTAGCCTATGTTCAATTTTTGGTATTTTTCTGAGAACATCCAATTTTTTATGAATAGTGAAAAATACTTAAAAACAACTTTTTTAATAAAAATAATTTATAGTGATAATTTATACTATTGAGTGGTTTTAAAGTATAATTAGAATATATTTTTACCATTTTATCCAATGGTGTTAATTATAATTAATTTCACTTTGAAATTAGACATAAACAATTGTCAATCTTTTGATATATATTGTTTCTTAAAAACACGCTATTTGTTGTGACAGCGGGAATTAATTATAAAATTAATTAATGAAACTTATAAGTTTGGAATTTTGTAAAATAGACATAATTTTTGAATTCGGAATATCAATTATAGCTTAGGGTGATATTTTGGCATTGTTCTGAAAAACTTCAATTTTTGATTAATAGTGAAACCACTAAGTGGTAGTTAAAAAAACTGATTTTTCGTTTAAATAAAACATTACCACTTCTGTGATTTGATTTTCAAAAATCCGAAATACATGGTTGTCATTAGGAAGTAAAATGTGGTTCAATGGGATTAAAATAATTTTTTGGTGAATAGTATCTTTTAAGTTTAATTAATCGTGATTAAAGGTAATTAGTGATATTTAAGGTAAAAATGATATTATAAAAATATGAAAATACCTTTACACTTGTCCTACCTCTATTGGATGTGTCATGGCCGACGAAGACAATCCATGGGTCAAATTGGGGACCCCATGGAGCCACTTTGGTAGGAAAATGACATAAATAACTTTTATTTAAAGTTAAAATAAAAATGTCACAAACATAAGTTGTTTTAAAAAAACAATTTTTAAATGGGGTTATACAAGTAATATTGTTGACTATAAATATTAATTAGAAGGAGAAAAAGATTTACTACATCATTATTATTTTTTTATAATTTTTAGACATTAAATAAATTAAATTATTTATGACACCATGATGATGCAGCGATTACCTCATTAATTAACGATTTAAATAAAATGAAAATATAATATAAAATCCAAGGCTTACACTTGTCAAAAACCTATTGTTTGAGTATATTTCTAACCCTTATAACCTTATCCTAGAAATCTATGAGTGTGGGTCCTTTAAAATCCGAAACTCATTATATAATAAAGAAATATTTCATTACTTTCCAAGAGTGCCCCTCCTCTCCACATATAAAAGGCCCCCACCACTACCACCTTACTCACACTTTCAAAGCCTTTTGGCTCGGCCAAACTCGGCCGAAATACTGTACCAAATTCCCTCCCTTACTCCTAGAAGCCTCACATTGGGCATAATTCTTCCCAAGGAAGGCTTTGGCTCAAATCAAAAGAGTTACCCGATTTTAAGGTAATGTCTTCTCTTATGTTATTTTGATTATTTTGATTATCCAACCCCCTAAACTATTTTTATTCATTTCTTTTGTAACAACAAAAGTATCCTAAATATCATAGGATGTTGTTATAAGAATGTTTCTAGCTACACTTACACACACCTACATCTAATGGTTAAAGAACATACTGTTTCTGTGGGTGGTGAATTTCTGCCTCACGAAACGATGATTGTTCAACACTCATATAACACCTCTAATGGTGGCCATTATGATGACAATATTTTCATATATTATATATATATTATGTTTATGTTTTTCTTATGCTTATGTATTTCTCATTTGTGGCATACTTTATGATTTCCATTATGGGTAAACGCGATAATTTCATTTTAGGAAGTGCGGACTACCGCCCCCTCAAAGTTATTTGAATCGTTAATGCCATATACGGGAAGTATAAAGGATGGACTAAATGATATTATATATGATATTATACTGGTATTATAATTCAAATTTATACTATTATGATTTCATTCCATAAAATATGAAATAGAAATTAAAGTAGTATTCATGTGTACGTACGGCGTACCGTCTCCATGAACGGTGCATTTCATTTCTTACCTCTAAATGTTATGTAATATTATAAAGGAATGTATATAATGGATATATATTATATATATGATATCTACATCATGAATATAAATCTGGTTATAATGGATATTTTACCACATGAACAACTTGTAATTATAAGAAGATTATTTTTGACTCAAGTACCAAAGATCGACAAAATGACCGTTATTAACATAAATAATTACATAATGTTTATAACATGGTAATAAGTTATATGAAAGGAATAATGAACATGAAAAAGGTTGTCATGTAAATAGAAATTAACTCTAGTTTATTATTCAGGAGGTTAAAGAACGATCGAGTCAAGTCGGATACGAGGTAAGGGAACTTCTTAACCCAATTTATATTCTTTGGGTTAATCTCCTACATTCAAATAATGTCATGATTTTGTTATGTCCTATCATTTATTTGTACTTTCTTTATGTGTACTTGTAGTGATACACATTATAGATCAATTTTATTTAAAATTGATCTTTGTAAGGGAACTTCTTAACCCGATTTCCATTCTTTGGGTTAATCTCCTACTTTCAAATTATGTCATGATATTATTATGTCCTATCTTGTATTTGTACATTATTTATGTGTACTTATAGTAAATACACATAATATATCTACTTTATTTAAAAAAAATTATCTTCGTAAGGGTCTTCGTCTCAATCTCCTTTCATTGAGGCATATTTTGTTTTATACACAACTTTCTTTTATACGGTGTATAAACCCCTTTGACTTTTACGTTTATTGAAAAGGAATCTTTTTTATATGAAGAATTTTAATAAACGACAAAAAGGGAATGTTTTTCTTGCCATACATATGCGGAGACAACGACTTCTCCGCCACCGTGACCATTATTTGAGTTTCGGCTTCCTCTACAAGCCATAACTTTTTTTAATGAAAAATACAAAGTTTTAACTTTATCTTATTTTGGTATTGAAAATGGTTTTTGAAAGTGTTTTTATTATATCAATGTGTGGTATTGATATCTTGTGATTGAAATGTGTAAATGTTATGTTTACTTTATGCATGTTTTATGTGATATGATTATTTTATGGTTTATTATTTGTTTCAACCTATTCATTTGAAGAATGCATTGGACTTAATAAGTGACGGGTGGAGCCCGATATATCTTATCGATGCATCGATTGTTCTCATTAGACAAACTAGTGTCTTGGTACGAGGCCTTGACAAAATCTTCTTTGTGGTCTTGGCATGAGGCCTTGGCTACATGGTTATGATAGTCTGGAATTATGCATTCCATCATTATGAAAGTGGTTATTGATATTGCATGAGATTATTCGACTAGTAGAATATCCATGTGAGTAAGTAAATGGGATTATTTAATTTATTTTTGACATATTATGATGATGTTCGAGTTTAAAAAGGCTTTTGTTTTAGTTATACATTTCCTTAATTGTGAAGGTTTATTTATGAAAGCTTCTGCAAAATTGTTATCCTTACTGAGCATCTGAGCTCACCCCTTTCAATGTTTTAATATTTTCCAGGACGTGAAGAAGTACTTTATGAATGACCTATAGGGATACTCTGAAGGGGATAGAAGTGTGGACTATGGAGACTATGTTTTTGTGATTTTTCACTTTATGATGTAATGTAACATTTATGAATGTATCTAGTGTTTCCAAGGATACTAAACTAATCGGCCTTTCGAGACTTGATCTTTTGTGATCATGCCAATGTTACGAAATAATGCACCGACTCTAGGTAACTGGGGTCAGGGCGTTACAGTTGGTATCAGAGGCAGTTTAGTACTAACCTTGGAAGCTAGATTTAGTTAAACTCTGATTAGAGCACATAGCCCAAAGATAAACTTTGAGGATTAGTATAGATGGACTTCCTAGAATTCTATTGTTTTAGAGATTTTGTGAGTTTTCCGAGCAATACATCCATGTCTGGATACGAGTAGGTAAAGGTGGCTCTGGCACAGATATACCTAGGGGTAAAACCCAAAAACACTACTTTGAGCTGGACTCGAACGGGAACTGCTGCACGACAATGGGCCTTACTGCACTCTTGGTTACGACACTCCCGGGGGATATTCTTAAGATAATTCTCATTTTCTGTACAAACCACTATGAAGGGTTATGAGTATATACTTCATCAAAGAATTTTTTTTATGATTATGGATTATATCCATAAATAGTTCAATTTATGTTAAGTATTTTACAAGTATGGAATTATGTATTTTTATTCATAAACTAATCTAGTTTATGCCATTTTTTAGAAATGGCGCCTAGTGGATGGAATGGAAACCGTATCAATGCACGCACTCCGTGTAGGGATTGACCCCCTGCTCAAGATAATTATTATGGATCTGGAGATACAACTGGTGCTGATCAACTTATTACCATACAGGGAAAACTCTCTCAAGTTATGAATAATAACCTTACTCATATGGATCACTCTGATCCACAACGTGGAGGATCAATGTTAGACCGCTTCATTAGGCAACAACCGCCAACATTTAATGGGGGTACAAATGCATTAGTAGGTGAGCAATGGATAAACTCCTTAGAGAAAATATTCCATGCCTTGGGGAGTAGCGAAAGGGAGAAGGTTGTCATGGCTGTTTACCGCCTCACTGGAGATTCCGATCAATGGTGGTCATTGATTCAAAACACAAAGGAAGATGAATAAGTATCAAATATGGAATGGAGAGAGTTCAAAGATCTTTTCTTAGGAAAATACATTCCACCTGACCATTGAGCAGATATGGAAAGACAATTTCTGAGTCTGAGGCAGAAGGAGGATGAGAATGTCACAAATTTTGAGTCTAACATTACATGGTTAGTGAGGCATGCATCAGATTATATACGTAACCCAAGAAGTAAGATGGATCGTTTCTTTGATGGGTTAAAACCATTTCTCTGTCGAGCCTTAGTCTCACAATCATTCTTGTCATACGAAGATATTGTCTCATGTGCTATCAAGACAGAAAAGGAATTCTCTAAATCTTATGACAATAAATTAAAGCAAGAGAAGAAGATAACGGTGGAACAAGAGACAGATAATGGGAAAAAGGGAAAGAAGGATTTTCCATTATGAGATAATTTTTGGAAGAATCACCCTGGTACTTTCCTAAAAGAAATGGGAGTTTGTTACAAATGTGGAGAAAAAGGTCACCAGGCTTGTGATTGAAATGGAAAGAAAGAGGATATCAATGTTGAATGCTACAATTGTAGGGAAATGGGGCATTATGAAAATGAATGTCCTAATCGTCAGGGAAACTTACCTCAGAAAAGGACATGGGATGAAGGCCAATATTATGCTATTACTACAGTTGAAGCAGAATAATTTATGAATTGGTTCTTTTGGACTCAAGGATTATATTTTGGTTATAAGAATAATGTGATATATATAAGTATTGTACTGCAGTACATGTTGTTTCAGTAAGTTTTTAATATGATGATGGTAATCATATTTTTAGTATGTGATAAAAAGAGAAACTTTAATTTGTTTGGGGAATCTGATGTGACAATTGATTTTTGGAATTTAGAGACCTTTTAGAGAAAGTCTGGACAGAGGTATTTTGGATAACTATTAAGGTTGGAATGGATTATGTGGATCCATGGATAGTATTGTTTAATTTTAAAACATTTCTGAAGATTATTTTTAGAATATTATAATACTATAGTTTTAGGAAAAGGACAACCTGCAGGGTGGGGCATAACCCGTTGTGTCGGACAAAGCTGCAGGAATCGAACCCACAACCATAGTGCGACAGGCCTTTATTACCTACCACTAGCCTACAGGAAGTCCCTGGTTATTACAAAATAGTTTTACTAATCTAAATGGTATGTGTTAATATTTTTAACCTTATACAGTTAGGATAAATAGAATATTTTTGAGTCCTATAACCTTTTAGAGTGAATGATGGGTTTTTGGTAGAAATTTATTAAAGAATGAAAGTCTACATGACAAGTATATATATTCCCTTACATTCTTATTAAATCTCCAAAATAAATTCCTCAACTTTATAAAAGGTAACATAAACCAAAAACGTTTCCAGTTAACTTTTCCAACTTGGGATTCAATGACTATTTAACCAATCAAAAGTTTGTGATTTTTTATGGTTAACTTTCTCCTAATCTAGTTTTCTACGACTCTCCATCAAACCTTGATGGTTTTTTTTCTTCCATATCCATATTTTTATAGAATCCTAGTATGGTCTATCTCGGGTGACCATTGTACTTATCATTCAATCTTTTAAAGTTATATTTTTATTAACCATATTTCTGATGTGGGTTTTCCACAAAGGTATTTTCTATTTTCAACCTTTTATTTTCAAAGAAAAATTTCAAATAGCGAGGACGCAATTTATTGAAAGAGGGGTGATTGTAACACCTCGAGCTTCCATTATACGCTTCTCATTCAATAATGCAATAGCTTGCATTGTACGCAACTTCGAGTTTTAACACACCGCAACTAATCAAAGTAGCCATTATGAATAGTAATACCTACTTTTTGAAATTATATAAATTTTATATTTCAAAATTGACTTCATTTTTGTATTCAGAATATCAAAATTAGCCTATGTTGAATTTTTGGTATTTTTCTGAGAACATCCAATTTTTAATGAATAGTGACAAATACTTAGAAACAACTTTTTTAATCAAAATAATTTATAGTAATAAATTATAATATTGAGTGGTTTTAAAGTATAATTATAATATATTTTTACCATTTTATCTAATGGTGTTAACTATAATTAATTTCACATTGAAATTGGACATAAACAATTGTCAATCTTTTGATATATATTGTTTCTTAAAAACACGCTATTAGTTGTCACAGCGGGAATTAATTACAAAATTAATTAATGCAAATTATATGTTTGTAATTTTGTAAAATAGACATAATTTTTGAATTCGGAATATCAATTATAGCTTAGGGTGAAATTTTGGCATTGTTCTGAAAAACATTAATTTTTGATGAATAGTGAAACCACTAAGTGGTAGTTAAAAAACTGATTTTTCGTTTAAATGAAACATTACCACTTATGTGATTTTATTTTCAAAATATGACATACATGGTTGTAATTAGGATGAAAAATTTGGTTCAATGGGATTAAAATAATTTTTTGGTGAATAGTAACTTTTAAGTTTAATTAATCGTGATTAAAGGTAACTAGTGATATTTAAGTTAAAAATGATATTATAAAAATATGAAAATACCATTACAATTATCCTACCCCTATTTTATGTGTCATGTCCGACCATGATAATCCATGGGTCAACTGGGGGACCCCATGGAACCACTTTGGTTGGAAAATGGCATAAATAACTTTTATTTAAAGTTAAAATACAAATGTCACAAACATAAGTTGTTTTACTAAAACAATTTTTGAATGGGGTTATTGAAGTCATAATTTTGACTATAAATATTAATTATAAAGATAAAACGATTTCCTACATCATGACAATTTTTTTATATTTTTTAGACATTAAATAAATTAAATTATTTATGACACCATGATTATGAAGAGATTACCTCATTAATTAACGATTTAAATAAAATGAAAATATAATGTAAAATCCAAGGCTTACATTTGTCCAAAACCTATTAGATGAGTAGAATTAGAACCCTTATCACCTTATCGTCGAATTTTATAGTTGTGGGACCCCTAAAATCCGAAACTCATTATATAATAAAGTAACATTTCATTACTTTCCAAGAGTGCCCCTCCTCTCCACTTATAAAAGGCCCCCACCACTACCACCTTACACACACTTTCGAAGCCTTTTGGCTCTTCCAACCTCTACCCAAATACTCTCCCAACGTCCCTCCCTTACTCATAGAAGCCTCACTTTGGGCATAATGCTTCCCAAGTAAGCATTTGGATCAAATCAAAAGAGTTACCCGATTTTAAGGTAATGTATTCTCTTATGTTATTTTGTTTTATTTTGCTAATCCATCCCCTTAAACTTTTTTATTCATTTCTTTTGTAACAACACAAGTATCCTCAATATACTAGGATGTTGTTATAAGAATTATTCGAGCTACACATACACACACCTACATCTAATGGTTAAAGAACATATTATTTCTGTGGTTGGCGAATTTCTGCCTCACGAAACGATGATTGTTCAACACTCATATAACACCTATAATCGTGGCCATTTTGATGACACTATTTTCATATATGATATATAAATATTATGTTTATTTTTTTCTTATTCTTCTTTATTTCTCATTTGTGGCATACTTTATGATTTCCATTATGGGTAAACGCGATAATTTCATTTTAGGAAGTGCGGACTACCGCCCCCTCAAAGTGATTTCAATCGTCAATGTCATATGTGGGAAGTATAAAGGATGTAGTAAATGATATTATATATGATATTATACTGGAATTATAATACACCTTTATACTATTAATATTTCATTCCATTAAATACGAAATAGAAAAGAAATTAGCGTTCATGCGTACATACGGCTTACCGTCTCCATGAATGATGCATTTCATTTCTTACCTCTAAATGTTATGTAATATTATAAATGAATTTATATAATGGATATATATGATATATATGATATCTAAATCATGAATATAATTCTGGATATAATGGATATTTCAACACATGAACAACTTGTAATTATAAGAAGTTAATTTTTGACTCATGTACCAAAGATCGACAAAATGACCGTTATTAACTTAAATAATTACATAATGTTAATAACATGGTAATAATTGATATAAAAGGAATAATGAACATGAAAAAGGTTCTTAAGTAAATAGAAATTAACTCTAGTTTATTATTCAGGAGGTTAAAGAATGATCGAGTTAAGTCAGACACGAGGTAAGGGAACTTCTTAACCCAATTAATATTTTTTGGGTTAATCTTCTATTTTCAAATTATGTCACGATATTATTATGTCCTATCTTATATTTGTACATTCTTTATGTGTACTTGTAGTGAATACAATAATAGATCTATTTTATTTAATAATGATCGTTGTAAGGGATCTTCTTAACCCGATTTCCATTCTTTGGGTTAATCTCCTACTTTCAAATTATGTCAGGATATTATTATGTCCTATCTTGTATTTGTACTTTATTAACATGTACTTATAGTGAATACACATAATATATCTACTTTATTTAAAAAAATGATCATTGTAATGGTCTTCGTCTCAATATCCTTTCATTGGGGCATATTTTGTTTTATACACAACTTTCTTTTATACGGTGTATAAACCCCTTTGACTTTTACGTTTATTCAAAATGAATCTTTTTTATATGAAGTGTTTTACTAAACGACAAAAAGGGAATGTTTTTCTTGCCGTACATATGCGGCGACAACGACTTCTCCACCGTCATGACCAATATTTGAGTTTCGGCTTCCTCTATAAGCCATAACTTTTTGTAATGAAAAATACAATGTTTTAACTTTCTTTTATTTTGGAATTAAAAATTGTTTTGAAAGTGTTTTTATTATATCAATGTGATGTATTGATATCTTGCTATTGAATTGTGGAAATGTTATGTTTCCTTTATGCATGTTTTATGTGATATGATTATGTTATGTTTTATGATATGTTTCAACCTGTTCATATGAGTAATTCATTGGACTTAATAAGTGACGGGTGGATCCCGCTATAGCTCCTCGATGCATCGGTAGGTCTCATGAGACAAACTAGTGTCTTAGCACGAGGCCTTGACAAAATCTTATTTGTGGTCTTGGCACGAGGCCTTGGCTATGTGGTTATGATAGTCTAGCATTATGCATTCCATCATTATGAAAGTGGTTATTGATATTTCATGAGATTATTCGACTAGTAGAATATCCATGTGAGTAAGTAAATGGCATTATTTAATTTTATTTTTTCCATATTATGCTGAATTTCACGTTTAAAAAGGATTTTGTTTTAGTTATACATTGCCTTAAATGTTAATGTTTATTTATGAAATCTTCCGCAAAATTGTTATCCTTACTGAGCATCTGAGCTCACCCCTTTCAATGATTTAATATTTTCAGGACGTGAAGAAGTATTTTATGAATGACCTACAGGGATAGTCTTAAGGGGATAGAAGTGTGGACTATGGAGACTATGTTATTGTGATTTTTTACTTTATGATGTAATTTAACATTTATGAATGTATCTAGTTTTTCCAAGTCTACTAAACTAATTGGTCTTTTGAGAGATGATCTTTTGTGATCATGCCAATGTTACGCAATAATGCACCGACTCTAGGTAACTGGGATCATGGAGTTACAAGTATGGCCCATTTTAATGCCCTGAGTAATGATTTGTTATTTTCCAATATGCCATGTTATGTTTTATAACTCATATGTACCTCTATTCTAGAACCACTTCCACTGATAATATCATGACCGAGATTTATTTCATGAAAAATCACATATTATCTTTCTTACTAATACTATAGTATATTATTCCACACATATCCTTGATGTTTATCTTATGGTTATGATCCCTAATCTATGTTTATCTAAATCTAGTACCCCATTTCTATAATAAAATTATCTGATACCAACTACAATTACCATGGACTCAGTATCCCTGAGCCAGTGGTTTATTTATAACATTGGCATAAGATACAACAAAAATCATCCCTAAGAACCAAATATCATGGTAGTATTAGTAATCCAGATACATACATCATTCTAATTTTACAATGGGAATATAAATAAAAATATATATAGTAAAAAATTGTAATTCTTCCTTAAACCCCCATTCACTGAATTCTTCATCACACATGGGGAAATGATACAGAATATGGTAAATCTCAAATTTTTTATAAGGGTTATCCATATTGAAATCTAAAATGAACCAATAAGTATAATAAATAAAAAAAAGATAAATAATTGAACATTCCACCCATTTAAATAATGATACTATCATGATTAGATAATGAATAAAAAATATAACATTAGATAATTGAAAACACATTCCATTTAATAAATAATCTTAGAATGAAATATGTCAATAGATAATATAATTGTGAAAATATCATGGATAATATAAATAATAGGATTCTAAATGGATTAATTTAGTAATTATTAGAAAGCATGATCCCATGAATCTTGATTCCTCTACCATCAAGATCATTAACAAGACAATTTAAAGTTAATTTTAGAAACCCGTTTAATTTGGTGAACTAATTTGTCTCATGAGACCAACCAATGAATTAAGGAGATATATAATTGTTTTACCCACCCATCACTACCTTTCTCAATCATTACATATATATAAAATAGTATATTTATTTCATTAATGATATTCCATGTCACAAAAAATCATACTGTGAAAAAGATAATGATTTACCGATATTTCCCATGTTAATAAAATGACATTCAAAGAATACACAATATGTAAAAATGTTATAAGGTATATAAAATTGTCATATCCATTAGGAAATAATATGCAAATTTATAATAAATTTAATTTTCAAAGATAAATTATCACAATAAAGTGATTTTTGAGAGAGAATGTTAATAATAAAAAAAGGTATATTGTAAAATAACTTTTCCCACATAGTAATTTCCATGTCAAAACCCATTAGATGAAATAATTCAGATTTAGACATAAAATACCATGAATTATGATCAAATCATTATATTACATGTAAAATGGACTTTATATTCATAATATAAAATAAATTATGTGCATAACATTACAATATACCACAATGAAGGGAAATTGAGACAATATCCCTTATCACACACATTCTTTTGGTTGAGAATTATTTATAGTCCTTTATAGGGAATTTTAATTTTTTATTAACATAAAATAGTACATATTAATATTTTTAAACACATATATGATCCTTTTATAATATATTATAACACATTCATTAATAATATTTCATTATTTTAATTGTTTCGTGGGTAAATTTCATTATTTTCTCATTTATATATTGTCATGATAGTTTATTTTCTTGTGAAAGGTATATTTTTACATCATATAAAAAAATAATCATGAAATATTTATCTTATTTATTCATAATTTATAGTTTTAATAGAATTGATGAAATATTATTTTCAAAAATGAAATATGTTACAATCATAATGAAGATAGGTCATCCTTACACATGCGTAACTTTTCAGTTCTTCAATGATAATTAAGGAAAATAGGTAAGTAATATTTTATATATATTGAAGAATTATTATATCATCCATACCATATAAATTTTTTTAAATATACTTATATATATCATCAATGGGGTATGGTGATGAAATGTGAGTCCCCACGCTTCATGAAGGTTGCAATCCACACTTACACAAGCGATGTTATCATATCCCAAATATAATTAGAATTTAAATAGTATAAATGATATAATTAATAAATAGGTATAATTAGATTTTAATTATTTTTTCTGTAAATTATATACATCATCATACCTAACTGTGATAGGTGGTAATGGAAAAATAAATGACATCAGTTTGTTAGGTGGTACTCAACTGTGCACAGGAATGATGATTCTGTAACCCATTTGATTGAAATGAGGATATTTCAAGGTAATGAACATAATATAAAAACTAATTATATGTAACAAACTGAATTTATTATATCATCTTGGTTTAATAATCATATAATGAGTTTAACGATGAAATAAAATGGAAACACTCATTTATGAACGTTACCTCTTCTTCAAATATCATCCACGGACTCCACCAAAAATATTATAGGTTTTACTTATTTCAAAAATATGTATTATATTATTATGGTATGTAATATAATAGCTTATTTTGGTGGGTATAGGACGAATGAAATGGATTTGAATATGTGATGAAGGCAGGAGAGGGGGTGATCTTTTCTAAGTTAGGTGAGTTTCATAATTTTGATGTTTGGAATGAAAAAGATGTTCCAAGATTTTACACAGACAAAAATTGTTGAAAATGAAGTGTTATATAGATTTATAAAATATGAGTACCTATTAAAGGTATAAAATAATTTTTAGACATGTTTATAGGTCATTTTAACCTATATATTTTTTTAGCCGCTATTATAACCATTTTTACCTTAACCTAGTAAATATTTTTTTTACCATTTTATTATATATTGTAATCAACATTTAAAGTTTACATTATTAGGTAATATTAATTTATTTTATTTAAAATTCAGATCAATGTCTTAAAATTAAATTCACATATGTGTAAAAATGTAATTTAAAATTAATCCCACAGACATGGCAAGAATGCGTGTTTTCATAGAAAAATGTTCAAAATAAATTATTGTTTTTATATAAAACATAAATATGAAAATGGTTAAAATTACCTAAATTAGATTAATTAATATTTAACTTAACTAATGTAATATTGAAAACAAATGAAAAAATAATTGATCATTGTAAATAATTTGCACAGAAACGATGTTTTAAGTTAAAATTCCATATTTTCACTATTCATCAAAAAATTAATCATTTTAGAAACATTAAAACAATTACTCCTTCGATTTTTTTATGTTATGATTTAAAAAATTATGTTTATCTTATAACATAAATTTTCTAAATTTGGTGAAAATTAATTATAGATTGTGTGCACAAAGCACCACCATATAGCCTTTTATAAAAAATAAAGGTCTTCAATAAACATTTATTTTCCATTAAAATTGTTCCAATTTCTTCTAAAATAAACCAATATTAATCAATTTAATAATTTATCTAGTAATATTAATACCCGTAAATTTAACAATAAGATTATAATTGTAATTTTTAAATAATATTATTTTAATAGTGTATCATATTTCTTTCAAACCTGGTGTTGTGTGCATTGCAAGCTATCACAGAGAGTGAATTTAATTAAAAATAAATATATCATGATGTCATAGTATATTACACTCCCTTCAACACATTTTTGTGTGTGTAATATATGCTAATGAGAAGGATTCCCATATTCTAAAATCATGGGTTGTAACATTATTTCTCTAATGTACAACTGTGCTAGTGCCACATCCACTTGTAGTATCCATAAAAGGATGAATTTCTAGAAAAAAATATAAAATATCTATCTTATGAGAACGTCATGATGTTATGTTATAATTAGACTTATCCTATAAGTCATAGATAGTGTCATATTCCCAAATAAATTATTTCTAAAAAATATTGTTCCCAAAATTTCTAATAGTCATGTAGTGATTCCAACTATAAAGACCCCAACTTCAGTAGACTACAGTTTTTAGCCACATTGTTACATTAGAATTATAGACGAGAAATCACATCATGAAGGACCGACTTTTTGAGTCAACATTTAAAACTATAAACATACTTGAGTCTGATATTAAAAATAAATGCATAAAATACAAATGATTTTCTTACACCATTTTTCCATTAGCATATCCCAACAAATCAATCATAAAAAATTCCAAGAATCATAGGTAATGGAATCAAAAGAAAGGGGTGAGATTATATTCTCATAAATGTTATGAATTCAATAGAAGAAATCATAAATAAATATGTCGTATTCAACATGCAATGGAAATTAATATAATAACAAAATCTATTTAACTGATAACTAGATCAAAATATGGATATAAAAAATGATGATCAAATAATTAAACACGTATAATCATGTGATCATGAAACATATTCATGGATATCAGAACATATATAATAATCACCTAGAAATAAATAACTAATATCATAATGAGGGAGTGCATAATTTTATCCATCATAATCATAACTTCAAGGGTTCTTTCCAAGATATAATACATAAATGGGTAAGGCCCCATCCAAATACCCAAGATATTTTTTCTCATGTGCCCTTTTGATGCATCATGGGGATATAACAGTCCCACCTATCATTTACTATATCCATTTCATATATCATATAAAAGGGGTGAATCATATTCAATATTAACATTCGTATTGAAAAAATAGAATAGTAAATTTTGTACATTCCCCAATCAATAAATATTATCATAAACCATCTAGAGTAATATAGAGAATGATATGCAAATAGAACATTCATAGTCAAACTAATCATAAAAATTTTAAAAAAAAAATAGGGATGGTATTGTTTCAAGATATCCCCAGTGTAAAATAAGTAGGGTATGTGCATTTTTCATTGATTAATATAAATTCCATAAAGAGATCTTTATTTCATTCAAGGGGAATATAAAATTTGAACATTGAATATAATCCTTTCAAAACACATATTTCAGGAAATATTATGAAAATAATTTTCATAAAAATAAACATTGAAAATTATGTTCTAATATTTAAATTATTGAGTGGTAATGACGGAAAGAAAGTTTGTTCGTTTTATAAACTGTAAAACAATAATTCTTTTAACATTTTCAGTAAAAAGTAAAAATGATTCTCTTTCACAAAACAATTACAAGGTTTAATTTCAATAATAGGTAAAAAATGGGTAAAAATTACATCTAATAATCATATTAAAATAATAAAAACACTTTTTTAAACTTTTTTAGAAATAATATACTTGTTTCGGAATACTTTTTCAATAAAAGAGAGAAATATAGTATATTTTCGTGAAAAAAATATTCTTTTTCTCTTGAGTTCAGTTTTAGAAAGAAATAAATTGATATAGTGTATTATAAAGAAATAACATAAATATAAAAAATATATTTTTTTAAATATGTAAATATAGAATAATTTACCCATTGGATACATTACATAAACAATCTCAAATAATACTAAAGTTGTGAAATAAACCATTATTGGTTTGGTAAGTTTTGACTCATAACCCCCATATATGATATAACTTCCAATAAAAAATAATTACCATGATGATAAATATATACCTGTTATAACCTATAAAATTTAATGTATATACAACACAAAAAAATTGGTGAATATGGAATATATCTCATGAATGTGAAAGGGAGACTAGAAACCCATAAAAGTCATATCATTGAGGTGTGAATTAATCAATGACGTATTTTTGTGTTAAAAATTTTATTCTAAATAAAACAAGTGTATTTATAAATTAATTCAATCTGGGATCATTTCACACAAAATCAAGGGATAATATAATCTTCTAATAAGTTATATTACCTAATAAAAGAAAATTGAGTTATGAAACACTTTCTCACTGGGTAACATCATGTTAAATCCCCTTGGTTGATATAATTTAGAGTAAAATATAAAATAAATTTTATTATGACTAATTCTATATGTTACATATAAAAATATTTATATACACCATGTAAAATGAATTAGTATAATATCAATAAAATATGACTCAGTGAAAATAAATTGAGATGAAACCCCTTACATTATGTTCGACATCCTTCATATGTATCTAAAACATCAATGTAATAAATATTGACATATTATACATATAGTCCATAACCATAAACATTTATATCATACCATATATTCTTTACATATAGTTTTCTTCATCCATTTATTAACATTTCATTCATTAAATCAATTTTTTAGGGAATAACTGCATAATTTTTCATGTATGGTTTGGTTTGGTAGTTTCTATGTATTATTTGATAATTATTAAATATTATCTATAATGTAAACCATGATATAAATATCCTATAAATTCATTACATAGATATTTAGTGTAATAAATAAAAATTAAGGATATAAAAATGTATTTCACCATTAATGAGATGGTAGGCCATTTGTACGCATGAATAGAGTTTCAATTTTTGGATTGACAAAAACAATAACGCTCAATAAAATTTCACCATTAAAAAATAATTTTTATACGATAGATATCATATATATAGTAATTAAATTTTTTCTTTAATACTAACCGTTTCAAATAAATTAAAAAATGAATCACATTGCTTCATAGAAGCGGTAGTCCACACGTACAAAAAAGAGACATTATTGTTTTTTAATATATTACGTGTCAAGATAATATTTTTTATATTTTAATTCAATGATTATAAATAGATAATAAATATGATACATAAACATCAAATACATATTTATATCCAGTCATGAGAGGATGTGATTGAAAAAATTAAACCAGTTCATGAGAAGTTGTCCTTCCTACACACGGTTGACAGTTTCCATTCACATTTGATTTAATAGGATATTAATATAGATACATGTATTAAAATAAAAACAAATTATATTTAGGATTTACTGGTGTAATTGTATTATAATATTTGAATAATATTTGATGGTGTTTGAAGAATAAGTAAAACAAAAAAAACATGCTTAAGAACTATACCTCTTCTTTGGTCAACCATTTCAGGATTATAAAAAAATAATTTCAAGATTGGATTTTTTATAAAAAATATTCTTCTTTTATGTGGGAATTGAATTATGTAATGGATGTTGTTAGTTATTGGCTGAAATAAAGGGATACTTATTTGTGTATATAAGTGGATAAGGGATGGATTTTATTAATTAGGTGGGGTAAATTTTTTGTAAATACTCAAAACTATTAAATAATAGGAATTCACAATTTATTCAAATTCCCCAAATATGTTAAATAAATAATAATAGGAATTATAAGGTTGATCTAGACATCCACCAATAAAATTAATGATTTTTTAATCATGTTATTCCCCTAATATCTATGTTTTCTATCATTTACCATTTTAATTTCATCAGGGAATGAATCATTTTTACCAAATTAATTTACCATTTGATGAATAAAATAATATTAATCTTATTAGATAGTTTATACACAATTATTTTTAAAATATAATCCAATTTAAAAAATAAAATTCATATGTGTATAGATATTGAATTTTAACAAAAGAATATTAATTTTCTAGATCCTCATTTAAACCATAATCATGGTAATTATGGTTTTCTACTCATTAGGGTGAATTGAAAGATCCTATAAATGGAAAATATAGCACCCCTGGTTCCATGTATGCAACCATTTAATTATTATTTTTAAGTATATAAAGTATTTTTATCATGTTTGGGAGAATTTAGAGAATATTTCATATGTTTTTTGGATTTTCAATGAGTACACAGTTGGTGCACGGTTTGTCGAAACTATAAAAAAACATGTATGAAACCATGTATAGTGATACAGGGGAATAAAAGATGGCATACGGGAGATTCCCAGGCTGTCCAAACAATTCTTCTACCTTGTAGACACCATCGACATTGAAGTGTGGATTTGGCAGTGTATTTAGTATGGTTGGCGCATAGTTTTGGGACCATGTGAGACAACCATGCGAGGACTCCCTTAAGGTGGAAGCAGGAGAAAGGTTATCACAAAATTTATATAACCGTGTGTCTAAAACGTTATTAGGTCAACGTTAGATACTTAAGTTGTTGATCAAAATTTTCTTTACATTAATGTGTCTCATTTTCCCCCGAAATTACCTATCATTGGATCTTTCCCTCTAAAATATTTGGGGAATATATTTCATTGATCCATAGCTAATATTGAGGCTTCCCTTGGTGACTAGAATCTTCTTTCTCATTTTATATGATTGTTCATGATGTTTTTCATATATTACTTCCCCCTCAATATATGTTTCTTATATATATGCATGAAACATTTATATATAGGGTAGTAGATTCCAAATATGTTTTGAATTTATATTTTTAATGAAACTGGGAGATCATATGCTGGTTTGTGGTGATTCAACCCAGTTTCATAAATTTTTTTCATGTCGTTTATCATTTTCTCCCTAAACTATCAAGGTTGGAGGCTACACTCATGGGTCCTCTTTCTAGAATAGATTATATTAGTTTCAAAATTATTTAATTTCAGGAAATTTATAGTGAAATTTTTGATAAAATATTGTTATAAAATCATTTTTCTAATGATGTATTATTTTTTGTAAAATTGTGGAATTGTGGTATTTTATTGTGCAACATCCTTTGATAAATGATTTTAAAATATTTTATTGATTCATTTAAGGGAAAAAAATTCAATATAATTGTTGTTTTATTTTAATTGATTTTGAATTGAAATGCTTATATTAAAATAGGTTTTTAATAAAAAGGTTATTTTATTGAAATGGGGTTGGCATGTTTTTTTGGCATACATTGTGCGTGTTTTCATATTGCATTTACGAGGCTTGGTTGAAATATTGCCTTATGTTATGAGCTAATGGTGTAATGGAACATGGGATATATTTACCTTATTATGAATTTTTAGATCTATGAGAAACTACTCATGAATATGAAACTATCATAAATACCCATACATGGTTGCATGTATGGGTATGTGGAATTAAAGGTTTTTTTCCAAAGGGAACTTGCGAAATGATATTAAAGAATTGTTAGGTTTCCATATTTTAATCATGTATTTTGTTGGAAAATTGGTTGAAAAGATATTAGTTTATATTTAGTTATAAAATGTTTTATAAATTGTTTTATGTAATGTGTTTAAAACAAATTTATAAAACCTTAATATCCTAATTTCATGAGTAGGGACGTCATTAGGGAAAACACACTGAGTTTTAATACTCACCCCTCCTTTGGATGTTTGGTGCCTTTATATATGACATCTACCAAGACATGGATAATGGTAATATACCAAAAATCTTTAGGACTACATCATGATACTTAGGCTATTTGGTGAATTTTGAGCATAGATATTGAGATGCATGGAGTATTGTGGTTGTCTTAGGGTCTTATTCATTTATCTTAAACTATTTACCCTGATATTATAGTCTTCCAATATAATACTTGGATTTAGTGTTTTATTTATAAATTAAATTTTTATTTGTCCATTATTTTTATCATGAGTTATATAATGGGTTCTTTGGGTATGGATGGTTTTTTAAATTGTTTTATTCTCTAAAAGAACATAATCCTCCACATGTACTGAATCCATTAAACATTTCATTCCAGCATTTTCATCTTGGATATGTCACGTAAAACATAGTAATGTCTCACCACAGTCTCACACCAATGAGAATAAGTGGAATGTTACAAATGGTATCATATTTTTTTGGTTCATAGTCTATTTGAGACTAGTGGTATTTATTTTCTCTATCATGGTGTTGATAGTCATTCAGGCCTACTCCGTGTTTCATGATGGTATAATGAAGTAACATTGATGGGACATGAAATGTATATTATTAAAAAATGTATCTATCATTTTTATACTAAACATCACGACACTAGGGTGACGTCTACATAATATTTTAGGATACACTTATTGTTTTCCAATCTCATTTTCATTGGTTTGTCCAATGAGACGATCATGACATGCATTAGAATAATGATATCCCACTAAGAGTGAATAAATAATTTTCAATAATCATTTATGATTTTAGAAAAATTTATTGATTCATTATGAAATGGAAAAGTGTTTTCCGATGAAATATTTTGATGACGAGAATGGTTATGGTACTTTGAAAATAGTTTTATTTTTGAATGAAAGATTAAATTTTTAAAAAATGATTGATCGAGAAAAATGATATTTTTGGAGAAAGATGTTGTTATAGTTGAGTTTTTATATTTTAAATTCTCTCCCTTAAATAACAACTGATTGATTCTTATATATTTTATTTTTTGTTCTGAAAATGGTACTCAATATGAGTCCTAGAAACCAATTTAATGAATCTATGGAGAATGTGGTTTCACATGAACCACTTTTTAACCCAATAATCCTTTAGAGTATCATCCATGAATTTGGAGCTTTAGACAAAGGAATAAGAGGAACGATCCAATGCATATTGATAATAAATTCTAGTTACATAAGAAGAATCCACCCATCTAATAAGGTGATTCAGGACCAGAAAAGGAAGAGGTGTGGATGAACCTGATGAATCGTATCTTCAATTTCATTGTCACACAATCGGACAATAAAGTCAATATGGTGACGTGTATTCTTAGGGATATTTAACTGCAATGGTTGGATATTGAAGTACATGATAGTGTGGATCAAGTCCTTATTTGGGATGATTTTAAGGAATTTTTCGATAACCAATTTTATCCTCAATCTTTCAAGATTCTATGTTTGATGTAATTCCTCATCCTAATGCATAAAAAACTATCTATCACTGAGTATGGGACTAAATTAATTAATTTAGTCCGCTTTTAACTTGACGTTCCTCCTACTACATACTTGATGGCACACATCATTGAATCATCATTGAGATTGGAGACTCTCTTGATGATTTATTTTTTTCATGTAAAGGATTTTATAGAAATATTTAATAGATAATCGGTGGATGAATAGTACATATCAAGAGTTATGTGAGGATGATGAATTTTATACACACTAGAAATAGTGGGAAGTTTAATGTTGGGAGAAATAAGAAGAGGAACACCTACTTCCTGGGTGGGTGAATGGATTCGAATCAAACATATGGATCAATGAATATTCCTTCATGAATTATGAAAAAGGAGGTTTGTTTCCAATGTGGTTCCTTAGATGACATGAAGTTCATATGAATATAACCACCAAGATAATTTTATAATTATAACATGATGGGACCTCTTCAGTGCTATTTTCACAGTTCTTTGACACTAATTAGGTACTATAGGCATCATATTATTTGACGAGGAATGAAAATCGTAATCAATATCATCATAAGAATAGAGCTAGAAATTGTGATTCTTGTAAAACCATGACTTCTCACCAAGGACAATCTCAGAAGTTGAAAAATAAAAACATCCCATGGTGAATCACTTATATTGAGATTAGTAGGTAATAATGGATGATCAGGCTGGACCATCTACGGTGAGAGGTATGATTATTTTGAATTCTACCCTTATAAAAGTGTTATTTTATACTGGTGAATGAAATTCATTTTGATCTTCTTGTACTGTTAATTTTCCTTGTTTAAAACACATGATGATTACCTCTGTGATAAAACATCAATATCTACTTTTGGAAAGAGAATGTAGAGTGTTTCTATGTAGAGTGTGTTCTATAACTATTGAAGGAGATGAACTAAAATGGGATTTCACTATAATAGAGATGAATTTCAATGATTTAATCATTTTAATTGTTTTCTTGATAATGTTCATGGCTCACATTGGCTGTTATAGAAGAACAGTTTGTCTCCCGACTGAAGACCACGCTGAGCATATCATTAAAGGATAAAGGAAACTATTCATAGGTGAACTGTGTTTTGTGGCACCAATGGTGGGAAAGATACCTTACTAGTTGGAGGCATTGACATTATCATTTATGGAATAGAAATAGAATAGTAGTTTTCCAGCTTTCGCGGAATAGTTTCCCATTGTGTTTCTTGAATACTTCTCTAGGTTACTACTTATAAGGGAGGTGGAGTTTATGATCGATAACTTATTGGGAAATAATAAAATCTCACATTTATCACATCAAATGGAACCAATAGAATTAATAGAGTTGAAGGCGTAGTAGGAAGAGTAGGAATGAAAAATATTCATTCATCCAAGCACATCTCCAGGGGAGTTACTCGTCTTGTTTATGAAGTAGGAAGTCGAAAATCTTCAGTTGGGTGTGGATTATCGTAATATTAACCTTGTTACAATAATGAATAGATATCAAATTCCATGCATTGATTATATATTCTATAAATTTGAGGGAGATTAGTGTTTTTTCCTGAATGAAATGTGATCTGGATTTCACCAATTGCGAGTTCAGAAAGAGGATATTCTGAATATAACGTTCACCAATTGCGAGTTCAGAAGGGAATGCGATGTATTTTAATGCTTCAAGATCAATGTTCTGGTGTGTTCTCATGTAATGAAATCTTATTTATTATTAATGATCATGGCCGTTACGAGTGCATTAGAAGAACTAACCAACAAATTATTTGTTTTTAGCTGAAGTCTTCTATGCTTGAAAAGCATAGCATCATTATCTCATTGGTGTGAAATTTATTGTTTTAAACGATCATAAGAGCATAAAATATATTTTCTCTCTAGGTATTTTTAATCTAATGTAAATAAGTTGGATGGATTATCTCAAAATGATTGACAATATTTTGATGTATACATCGGGTAAAGGAAATTTTCCAAAAAATGCATTAAGCAGGAAGTCTTATTCTTAGTTGGAGAGAGAAATATCATATGAGTGGCATAAAATGATAATCCTATTTAACACGCATGTGGAATTTGATGAATGGGGTGAATTTGTGGATTTCTTTTCATATGTGATTATTTTTTTGGTAATGATGGATAAATAGGTACAAAAATCTGATGTTGAATGTTTTGTAATGAGTTCAGAACTCAGTGGTTAGGAGACCATTGTGGGATAGAGGATATATAGGAGTTTAGTTTTTGGGGGATCAAGAGAGGATATTCATACCTATGGCTCGTTTATAATAGATTCTTCATGATTTACACCATTTGAGATGGGTTTCCCATCCTAGAATATAGAATATTTGTAATATGTAGAAAATTCTATTTCAATGGTTCATAATGAAAGGAAATATGGTTGAGTTTGTTTCAAGATTCATGACAAGTTAACATGTTATAGCAGAGAATAAGTGTCCAGTTTGTTTTTTATACTTTTTAACTATAACCATGAGTAAATGGGAGATGATTGATATATATATTTTTATAGGTATCCCATGAACGATTCAGAAACAAGATCCCATATGAGTTATAGTGGACCGAATTACAACGTCATCCTATTTCAACCCAATTTGTGAGACTGATATAGTTGAGGATCTATCCAAAATATATATCTGAGAAGTGGTAACGAGACATGGAACCCTAGTTTCAGTCATTTCATATAGAGATCCATGGTTAACAACCTGTTTCTGGAAATCCATAATGAAAGCCCTAGGGATTCATTAGACCATGAGTACTATGTATCATCCTCATATGGACATACAATTTAAACAGATGATACCAATGTTGGAAGATATTTAACAGGAATGTGTAATTGACATTGGTGGATCATGTGAAGAGAAAATCCCATTAGTAGAGCTCTACTATAATAAGAACTATCAGGCCTTGATAAATATGTATTCTATTGAAGAAACTAATGGGAATAATTGTAGATCAACAATATGTTGGGTGGACATAGGATATACATCACTAGTTAGGTCTAGGGTTTTCTAATAAACAATAGAGAAGACTCATTTGACTAGAAATTTTATGGAGATGGATCAGATTCATCAAAAATCTTATGTGGATCATCGTCGACAGTTTTTGTCAATATCAATGAGTGGTCATGTGTTCTTGAGGTTTTATAAATTGATTATACATTAATGTTTTGTAAAGAAGGAAAAGTTAACCCCTAGATAAATATGACATTTTTAGATATTGGAACGTGTATGTGAGCTGGAATATCGTTTATAAATGCACTACAATTCATTGCGGTGCTCTATGTGTTACACGTGTCTTAGTTGAAAAAGATCATCCTAATCCTGACCATATTATCATGGGGAATCATGTTGACCAAGAGTGAGATGCTTGATTGGTACATATACCAATGTGGATTTTGGATATGCAATAGAAATTATCACATGGAAAAAAGCATCGTCGTAGTGCAGGTTTCATAGAAACATATTCCGATTTTGAAAGATACATGAGATCGTGAGAATGAGATAAAAGAGAAATGGCTAGAATTTTTTCACAACACTGGTGTTTTTATTCTATTGGGTTATTAAAAAACCAACGGTGGAATGAATTCATCATACCTATTTTTAATTAATATTTCCATTAATTAATATTTTATGTATATAAAGTATATGGGTGTTGTTTGGGGGAGTTTGGAGAACATTTCATGATTTTATATACATTATATATGTTCATGAGTGGTGCATGGTTTGAGGAAACTGTAAAACACTTTCCTTAAACAATGCATAGTGAGATAGGGTAAACAGGGAAGGAACATGAGTGTTGAATAGGTCATCCAAACCATGAGTCTACCTAGTAGAGACCCTAAACATTGACGTATGGCATTAGTCCTTTTGAGGTAGTGTATTGGACATTGTTGGCACATGGTTTGGGGACTATTTGATGTGACCATGTGAGTACTCCCTTAAGGAAGAATGAGAAAAAAAATTAGTGCAATGTTTATCTCACTACAACACTAAACCATGCTTGGGTCAAAGTTAGATCCTTGCATTGTAGATATTACTCATTTTAACCTCTACGTGACTTATTTTTCACCAAAATGGCTTTAACGTGGGATTTTTTTCTATAGAAGGTCGTGGAATGATTTTCCATTAATACAGAGGTAATCCAAATTCTTTATATGGTAATTAAAATATAATTTCTCATGGTATGTGATCATTCATGATCATTTATGATGTTTTTCATAGATTTACATCTTCATTTATATCGGTTTTATTGAAATACCCCCTAGATGGTAGATCTAATGTATTGTATGAAAAATATGTTTATATTTGGAAATTTTTAGGGTAGTGGGGATATCTAAGGTCGGTTCTTGGAGATTAAACCTATTTTATCGACGTTTTCAATGACGTTTATCATTTTTTACCAAAACTCTCAAGGTAGGTTGATTCATTATCGACTCATCCGTCTATAAATTAATGGATTTCTTAATCATTATTTAATTTCATTAAATTGTTTGTGAAATTGTGGTGTAAAAAATCCTATAAATCCTATTTATTGATTTTTTTAAGTTTCTGTGTAAATTGTGTAATTTTTTAACTTGTTTGTGCATTGTTCATTCATAAATGATTTTAAAATTATTATTTTATAATAAATTCTTGATTTGGTAATGGGAAAAAATGTTTTCAATAGATGGGTTGTTTTTTTGAGATGGTTTTCACATTGAAATTGTTATATGTAAAATAGTTTCCACAAAAAGGTTCTTAAACTAAATGTGATCGGCGTGGGTTTTAGGAATACATGGTGTGTGTGTTCATAATGAATTTGTGAGGAATGGTAGAAATATGACCTTATGATCAATATCAAATGTGTAATGGAACATGGTTTATAATTACCATATGATGACTTGGTATATTTAAGGGAAACTACTACTAATAATATAATTTTAATAATGATACACACAAGGTTGATGGTGTAGATATGTTAAATGAAATAGATATTTCAAATGAAACATGTGAAGTGGGTTTCAAAAATTATTTTGTAACATTATTTGAATCATGGATTTTTTTTGGAAAACTGGTTGATATGATACTTTTTTATATTTAGTTATAAACTGTTTTGAATTTTTTTATATAAACCATTATATATATATGATTTTAACATTTCTATACTAGTGGTGTGAGTAGGGAAGGAATTGGGTAAAAACATACAAAGTTTTAGTATTCACCCCTTGTTTTGATCTTTTGTTCATTTATAGATTTTATCTATTGGGACATGTATACAGGTTATATATCACACATTAAAAGAAATTATTTTTGTAAAATGGGATATTTCATGGAGTTGGAACATGGATCATGTGGATTTGGGTGTCTTGTGGTTGTCTTGGAGTCTGATTTTTTTGTCTTCTGTTGTTTACTTTGATATTGTAGTCATCTCATGTGGTACAAGGATTAGTTTTTTATTTTATAAATGAAATATTTAGTTTTCCTTTATGGTTATCATGAGTCATATAAAGGGTTTTGGTTTTGTTTTTTTGGTAAATTGTTTTATTCTCTATGTGAAAATCTACCCAATATTTATCGAAGTCATTCAAAATTTATTTCCATCGTTTGGGGTCTTTGGAATGTCACTTCTAGACTAGTAATTTCTCACCACCTTCTCAAGATAAAGATAATAAGTTGTATTTTACAAAAAAAAAGACCCATAAATTGACCATGGTTGATATTTCAAACATTTCACAATCACATTTCTAAATATAATATTTTATGAATTTTAAATCATTTAATAAAACATTATTTATTATAAAATATCATTAATGATAATTTTTACACTATAAATTTTAGATGACTTTTATAACATCAATACAAGGGCTCGATGTCCAATATATACATTTCACACCTTCCAAAAATTTAATAAATTTCTATAAAAAAATAGAACACCATAATTTCTTTTAATTATATTACATTGAATATTTTTAAAATCAATTAGTCCATTTTCCTATTAAAAAATTAATCACTTGCTGTTGCATAATAATTTATTGTAATTATTTCATTAAAAAAAAAATTATAAATAAATTACCAAGATAATAGAAAGATATTTATAATTTAAATTGATATTTATAATTTATCATATCTCCATTTTTTCATATTTTATCACATGAGAGATTTTTGGAAGTAAGAAAATGATTTTTTTTCCTTTTCCACACTTAAATTATTAAAAAGGTTGAAATTATTCCCATATACCTATAAAATGGGAAATTCCAGTGGAATATATGATATATAGTCTAAATATTGAAAGAATATTGAAATAAAACAAGATTTTAGGTCATTATAATTATTATCTCTTTAGATTAACCCTAGGAAAACCCGTTTTACCTATAACTGTGCTGACATATTTTAACTAATTTTACTATTTATTATGAAAATCAATATGTTAACCTTGTTATTCTATATTTATTATAGTGATTCAAATTATTGAATAGAATTTATATAAAACAATTTAAAAAGTGATATAATCAGATTAAAATGTAATCTTATAAAACATGTCAAAAGTAGTATTCAAAGGAATGCATTTTTCAAGCCTTAAATAATATTACATTTAAAATATGACCAGTAATAATTGTTATATTTATTTAAAATAAAATATTTATATTTATAATATATAATTTTATTTTAAATTATTCCTTATTAAATATTTATTTAATTATTTAAAATGGTTTGGCGTAATGTATTTAGAAATTATTTTCAATAAGAATAGTATTTGACACTATTCATTGATAAAAAACACTTTTTATAAAATTACTACAACATCAACATAGATGAATTTGATACGATGAATTAAATATTTTACTTCATTTTCCAAAAACTATAGAAAATTGATTAGACTATTTCATAAAAAATAAAAAGTAAAAAAATTGTATAAAATGTAATTCATGAGAATAAAATATCATCGTGAAAATTTGAGAGACTATTTATTATTAATTAATAAATAAATTTAAATTGAGTAGAAAATTTATACATATTTCATATTGCCTTTAATACTAATAACACTATCCATATTCAATGGACAGGATATAATGTTTTAATAGTACATCACGGTTTATTTAAACTCGATCATAAATGTAACAAAATATCAAAAAGTATTTAAATTTACATAAAGATAAATATATTATTAAACCACATGGTGAAAATTTTCATCCTCGAAATTTGAACCTGTGATTTTAAATTAGTGGTTTATTATTTGAAATTTCATTTCTGGAAAACGCACTTCATATAAATGGTAAATAAAATGTCCTCTTGAAATGAGTGAAGGGAATATATTAATCTCACCTATAATAACACTTAACTTTGTTTCAAAATAGTATAAAATTATTGGGAATTAAAAAGATGGTCACATAATAAATATAATGTCCACAAGTCATTGATCACAAAAAAGTGCTTCATTGTTACAATGTTATTGACAACCAAAACAAAGACTAAAGTGGTGAGAAAAATCATATCAACTTCTCATAAATGATGGTAATATAAAATGGTTTTTTCATAATAACACATTTATAATGTTGAGTGATCCTTATTTTATAATTATAAGGAACAATATAAAATATACTTACATTATTATTTTATAATATATAAGAACATTCCTTCTATTACTTGTGCTTTGATCAATTACACTTCTATCTCATCCATTACACCATCATAGAGATATTAAATATTATATTTTCAGGCAATGTGATCTATAATTATATTAAAATGAATCATAAGAACCATAATTCATTCCTTCTTCCTCTAAATATTTATCAGAACCAAAATTTATATTATAATATATAAAATACTGATTAGTATAATAAATTAATTTCAAAAACATCAACAATGATATAAAATGTCCAAAATAATCCATTTCATTTGTATTTTTCCGTAAAACCATTCCAAGATAATTGCTAAAAAATTCAAAAATCAAAAACATAGAGTTAGATTCAATTAATTTCCAAAATGAACATAACATTAATCCCAACTTGTATCTCATATATTCATAAATAAAATATGTGAATTAATTTACCATGTATCCTCCTAACCATGGAAATAAGTTGAATTACAATAAATCATTAATGAAAGGATGCATTCATTCAAAAATTTACATTATCATTATTATTAAAATAAAATAATATAAAATTAAATATTTTCATAAAATCGTAAAATTAAATTAATTACATCATAGATAACCTAAATCCATTTGTCATCGAATCACTAAACAATTATAGGGTCATCAATAATACCCAATTGGCATAATCAACCCCAGTCATATCTTAATTCTTGTTAAAAAATATGATCTCTCCCTCTAAAGAATATTAAGGATTACCTTTACTTAAATAATGTTCTTTCAAAATAGATAATCATTCCAATAAACAAAAATTATTGGTTATCAGTTCCATTCAATATATACTTTCATATCCTAAAGGAATGTTATTGAGGAATAATATTTAGATGTTTTGTAAAACATATAATCTAGAATATCATTCCTAAAAAACATTTTCAAAATAATTATAAAATCCAAATAAATAATAAATTCAATCAATCCTATTCATCTATATTATATTAACTCGGATTCATAATCTTATTCCATTATATATCTATATTTTCATATGTCATATGTGGCCTCTTCATTATCAATAGTAAAATAATTACACATTCAAACTTCTTGATCCTCATCTTAGTTTTTACCACAAAAAAATAAATTTGAAAAAATCCCATACGGTCTATATTCAAAACATTCACTCATAAATTATTCCATATCTATACATTTATTCACATCTGTTTTGTTAACTGAACCATTTACTTTTACAAAACAATTACTTACTCTATGTCGTTTTTTTCTCAACCAAAACATATTTTTTGTTTCCTTGATATATTCTACTTGGATTCTCATTCCACATTTCTATTAGGAAGGAAATTAATCCTTCATTCCTCCATGATCAACACCATCTATTCCCCCATGTAACATCATCCTTCCCTTTCTGTAGTGAGTCCAATATTTGGTAATGTTTTAGTTTTTTATCAAATATTGTGATAATTAATTTTTTATAAACACAATATTTTTCACTCCAGTAATAATCCCAATTTTTTATCATGATTAATTTGGGTTGAAAACATTAATAAATACCACAAGAAATAATGTTAGTAGCAATAATCATATTGGAGATCCAAAAATATTGAAAATTAATATATAGGATTCCTAAATCCTTACACATTCTTTTCATCATATATAACTAAAGGTATAACCTTTTTTATTCATGGAAATAATCTATTCAAATACTATATTTTTGTGTGTTAAAAATGTAAATTATTCTATGAATATCCCTTGGGAGTATCAATAAATTTGTTCCCAAAAGGTGGTTGTCATACAACATTCATTGAGTGAGTCAAATCCCATTGTTTCCATTTTAGAGTAATTACCTCTTGGTATAACTTTTCTAGGGAGGCAACCATTATTAATAAATTGATATGGATGTTTTATGTTGAAATAAAAATAATATATATCCTACCATATCATTAGGATTTTATCCAATACATATGATTATCCTCAAAGCTGGTGATAGGGTAAATGTCACTAATCTATGTTTTCAAAAAATCAAGTTCCCATGATTTTAAATAAAAATACTTTGATTCTAACTGTAAATTCCAGGACATCAGCAACCCATTTTTGGTTGTTACATTATTAAAATTGAATTAGAAGTAATGACTCAAATTCGAGAAACAAACTGGTTTTATTGATATTGTATATGGATCAAAATACTAAGGAACCAAATGCTTATTAACCTTATAAAAACATAAACATTATTGAGTTTTACGTTACATTTAACCCCACATTACATCATATTAATATAATAAAAACATTATTATTATCCTTAAAATATATTTTTCAAATGTAGTAGACCTCATGGTTAATCGGGAAAATCAGAAATTGTAGAAAGCGGTGAGATCATGTTCTATGATTATTAATATTTTAGATCAAAAGTTATTGTGTTGTAAATAAATAAACTAGAATGTCCAATAAGTAGCGAAACAAAGAGACTAAATAAAATACAAGGAAAACCTAAAAATGAATATATGTTAGGTTATTGATAATTTATCATTTATTGAATGGTGGAATGGATAAATAAATCGATTTATTCCATTTAAAATGAATCTTGGATGATAAATATATCCAAATAATACATAAAAATAAATACATTCATGGATAATAATTACTTAATATTAAAGGATGATAATTCATTATATGAGACATTGTAAACATACGATTAATGCATTATTCCATGAATTTTTTTATAATAGGTAAGGAGTCTACGACTACCCTATCATAGTTATCTCATAATACCCACTACTAAACTAAGGGGGACATATAAATCTGGGCCCCACCGCTCTCATAATAGACCAATTATTTCCATCATATGTTAATGATTACATGGAATACTGTTAAACTAAATGAACAGAATAAATATATAGAACAACTTTTCAGTGAGGAATATCTTATATGATTTCCTATATTGAAAAAGTAATTATGTAGTACAAATTACATTTCCTCCCAATACACTAATAAATTATTATATATGATTTTAAAAATATTGGAGATGACTACAATTATTGATAAATCCTTTATAATATTTCATATATATCATATAGACCATCTAAGAATTTCCCTTTGGTAGTGTCAAATGTGGTGTATAGAAAGGCATATTTTCTTCTATGAGGTTCTGATCGAGTCAAAGACCAATTATCTCATTTCAACATTATTATTAATATTTAAAACAATTATATGGTAAAATCCACTTTTTTTGTATTTAGATAGTGATTTCATTTCTTGAAAATCCACAGAAAATATTTCCCCAAAATTTTTTCATATTTTTATAGAAAAGAAATAGATTTATTACCTTAAAGGCTTATCAAAGAAAATAATCAGAGGGATTAAGTACTGAACAATTGAAAATAAAAAAAAATATAGTAATAATATGGAATTAAAATATCTAATGAATATGAAAAGGAATATTAGTATATAATATAACTAAGGAATTCAATGTAAAAATTAAGAGTCAGATTGGGGACCTCTACATATGTACCGTAGATATTATAGAATGGGTAATAATGTGAAGGGATAAATGATATATCATCATAGAAAATCCATTTTAATGTAAATTTATATTTATAAATACATGAAAATATATAAAATTGAGATTCAAATCCCTAAATACAACGAAGAAGAACAAATGGAAAAGAAGAGAGAGTGACCCCTTACCTTAAAGAGTTGCTTCCTAAAACATGAGTGTTGGACCAAGAAGACATGCTAAAAATTTGGAGGGAAATTTTTGTATTAAAAATGACAATGAATTTGTGGTGTATGAAATTGCTATAATAGGAGTGTGGAATGGGTCATATTTTTCTTGATGAGGGGTGGGGTTTAAGGGATTAAATATTGGTTCTTTTACAATATTATACAACCACCTATAAACTAAATCAATTTTAACCACATTCATTGATTATTATGGAATTTGAGTTAGTTATAAGATGTTAATGTCCAATGAAAATAAAAAAAGAAATTCAACAAATCCTAATTAATGTTCAGAATCATAAAATAATTTTTATCATAAAATTCAAATTTTTGGTTCTAGAAAGGATTTTATAAATTTATAATTTATAATTAATTTATAATAATAATTTTTATACATATTATAATGATTCTTATTAAATAAAAATTTTCAAATATTTTTAGTCCTGATGATAAATTAATTATTTCATATAATCATAGATTATATTAATTCATCAATTGTCACTTTCTCACAAAAACATTATATTTTTCATAAAATTCACAAAAAAACCCATATGATAATTTTGAATTGTGGAGTCTAAAAATGCATTTTTTATCAAAATAATTCTTTACATTTGATAATTTTAACATTAAAATGAAAAAAAATATTTATGGAAAATTTAAAAAATAAAAGTTTAAAAAACATTTTAACTGTTTTAAAAATTAATTAGGGTGACATAAAGATAATTAAAAATTTTAATTGGTTTACGAAATTATATCAAGAAGATAAATTAAAATTTAAATATATAAATTTATCAAAAAACATATAATTAATAAAATGTATTTTTAGTCTCCAAAAATAATTCAATTTTGACTATATCATTATATAGTCACTATGATAACCTAAATGAATCTATGTAATGAAAAATAATAATGGCCAACTATTTTATTGAATAATGGTCATATTAATATTTAACTGTAATAGAAAAAAAACGTAAAAGAACATGATCATATTTCCTGATAAACAGACATTCATTATTACACATCATCAGTCACATCGATTATATAATGTTTCAATATGAATTCAAAAATGAATATTGTATTGGTTACTCTATATTTTTTTATGGTAGTGTTGTTCATGGGTGCAATGATTCTGGGAGATTTATACAGCCAATACTTTTATATTTTAATTCATTAATCCTCTATTTTTTCTCATCATAATATTCAGTATTATATTGGTTGTTTTTTTACTTAATGTAAAATTCATATATAATGATATAAAGATTTATTTTTATTATATATGTGTTTTCATTTCCACTATTATTCTTAGTTGAAATAGCTTAGATTTATGTATAATTTCTGAAGTTCTTATGAAATATAATTGTATTTTTGTGTCTCAAATTATTGTAAAAGATTTTATTTTATTGGATATGAATTCTCAATAAATTTATTTTTCTAAACAAATGATATAATGCACAATTGACTTATGAAATTTTTTATTTATATTTTTAAAAATTAATTAATAATTCATAGTCACATAATAAGATAGAATACCAAAATTTTGAATTTAAATGAAATATAATATAAATTTAAAATGAATAAAAATTTTATTATTTATATTTTGCCCTAAATAAAATTTCATATGAAAATTAATCAAATTTTTTATAATGAAACCCATAATCTTGATTTATTAACCACCCAACTATTGATAACTTAATTATAATTAATATTTGAAAAAAAAACTATGAATAAAATTAATGTAGTTATTACGTAAAACTGTATATTTAACATTTTTCAAGAATACAATAAAATTGATATATATATATATATATATATAATTGGTAGAAGATGTTAATATTAATTCATGTAAGATTTTGGTAGTCATTATACCTTTATTTCAAATCAGTTATCGATTCAAGGCATCATTTCCATGTCAGACGAGAATGGTTGTCGCTCGATGTACAATATTTCCTTCATCTAAAAAATAGATGAACAAATAAATTTCTATTTTTCATGAAAATATGTAAATGAATAATATAACTGATAAATATTTATATATATAAATGTTTAAATAAATGAACGAAATTCATTTATCCTTTGTGTTTATATTTCTAAAATATAATTCATCACAAAATCTTATTGATTTTTTTTAATGTTACATGTTAACACCCTTAATGATAATTTCATAATTAATGTTATTATTATTATTATATTTTTTATACATTATAAAACCTTAAATATCACTATCTAATATACATCCCATAAAAATAGTTTAATTACATTCACCTAGAATTATTATTTAACAATTGTTTTGAAATATCTAATACAATCAATAAGTTATTAAGTTTTCCCTATTTGAATTTGTCTCAATGTTTTTGGGTTCATCCATCACAATAATGCCTTGGTATATTTTAAATATCATGTTATTCATTTATCTATATTCAACTCATGCATCACGTTCTAAATTAATGGAAGAATTGATAAATCATTGAAAAAGTATTGATAATATATAATTTTATAAAATCTTCATCATTTTTTTATAAAAATATATTACTATATCATCTTTTATGTTTTTAAATTGGGGTTACCTATATCATTTTTGATATTTTCACAATTAAAAAATCAATCATTATCTACATATTGGATTCTCTTATGTCTCCCACTCTATTTAATTTATAAGTAATTTAGTATATTGTGTGTTTTATATAAAGATATGATTTAGAAAAGTAGTTGATAGGACTTCATGTGCTTATCACGATGAGAATGATGAGAGAACAATATTATAGAAGAAAATATACATTTACCATGAAATAATCAGTCAATTATTGGGGTATTAGATATATCATATTTCTTTTTCATGTATCATGGATATTGAAAAAGGTTTTGAAGTCATCTCAACAGGACATCAGGATAATCCTTATAGGTTAATGTAATGCAATAGATAAAAGATTTGTTTGTGATCTTCCCCTAGCCATATTGGTAGCATATCATTAAATTATTTTGATTATATATAATTAATACATTATAAGAAGTTACCACCACCTAATTATAAATACATTAGCTACATATTATTTCAAATCATCAAATAAAATAAAAATAGTTAACCATGAGTGATCAATAATATCTACATATAATAAAAGTACATAAATTTGAAATGATCCAACTTATGTATAAATTTTGTATCAAAATATAAGACTATAAATTTTTTTCAACCAATATTACTCTTGGATAAATCTTGGTTTCTTTTGGATGTGCCTCACATACAATTTTTATAATTTCATAAATAAATATCCCAAAATTATCATGAACATTACAAAAAGACATTAAAATATATACTCTTACATTTTCATATATAATTTATCCATAAATTATCTTATCAATAAATAAATTCCTTATATTAATAATATCAATGTTTTAATCTATTTTATCCTCAAACACATCGCTATTATGTTCTATCATTGTTCTTTGAAATCTCAATCCTAAGGTTTATACTAAGTTATTATTTTATACCAACTTTAATGATCGCAACTCAATCACCATATAGATGGTGGTTGTTTTATTAAAATGGTACATAAATCACAACACAAAGGACCCAATAGTTTTTTATCCATATAAAAAAAGTTTCATAATTTTGTTTTACAATACATTGAAATGAAAATTTCATCGTCTAAAAACATGAAAAACATTATTATTCTCTATAAAATCTATTTTTCACAATTAGTACTCATCATGGAGTCTTAGGAAAAAGGAAAATAGTGGAAAGGGGTGACAACATATTCCCAATAAGGTAATAGTGTACAGTGTTTGTTATTGTTATGTGAATAAATTACGTGTCATGTTCCATAATAATTGAAAATAAGAACATAAACAAATAAATAGTCAACATAATACTTAATATATGCCAGAATATCAATAATTTATTGTGTATTTAATGGGGGATGAATAAATAAACTGACTTATGTTATATATAGTGTAACAAAGAGACTAAATATATCCACAAAACACATAATAATAATAAAAACATGGATAGAAATAACAAAACATATAATGATGAAAATTTATAATGTTTTCATCGTAACTATACAATCAACATTGAGCGCCAATACATCATACATAAAAGCTAATGATGTTCACATTACCCTCTACTATTCGTATTATGAGACCTACGAGTGCACTAAGGGGATATATAATTCAAGGCCCCCATTATGATGTAAAAAAACAATGAATTATATCATATAACAAAGATTATGTGGGAAAATGTTAATGGAAATGAATTACTTATATTCATAGAATAATTTTTCAGTGAGGCATATCATACATGATTCCACAAATAGAGGAAATAATTACATGTTTTGTATTGTAATTTCCCCAAATTAAAGAATAAATATTGATATATGAATTTAAAGAGCTATGATACTGATGAAATTATAGATAAATCCATTATAATGGTCGGAAAGTAGAATAAATAACATCTAAACATATCCCACGGGGTAGTCACACTACGTGTGAATCCAGTATCATTTTCTTATAACAGGTGTATATCGATTAAAACCTCAATTATCACTTTTTGGGATACCGACCATAAGCTCAACTATTCTAGATCCAAATTCACTAGTTTGTATCCATACATGTAACACTTTTTTGAAAAACCATGCACACATTTCATCAAGAAAAATAAGGATTATTTTTATTGAAATATAATAGTTTAAGAATTATAATATCATAACAAAGGATATAATTAAAGTGAGTAAGTAATATCTGACTAATATAACCCATAATGGATGAAATTAAATAATTGTGTATATTAAAGGGAATATTCAAATATAATATTACAAAGGAATTGAATGTGAAAATTAATGAGGAGGATTACGAGCCTTACCACAGCATAATAACATCCTATGTAGGGATTATAAATATGGGATAAATGATCTACAATAATCTAAAATAAAATTTATATTATATGGATATTTATAAATACATGAAAATATATCAAATTAATATTAATAGAATAAATACAAAGATTAATCTTGAAAATAAAATAGAAAATAAGAACCCATTACCATGAAGAGTTGCATCCTAAAACCTGATAGTGGATCCTTGATGACATTAGGATGACATGGAATAATTATTCGGGATGAAAAATGAAAAATAATTCATTTATAATGAGTTTCTTGTGGAGATATTTTAGTAATGTGTTTTTTATACATGAGGAGACGTAGGTTTTAGGAGATAAAAAATTTGTTATTTTGTCCAATCACATGTGATAATAATCGAATCCAAAAATTATTATGGATTACTAATGTGTTATAGGTAATGTTTGGACATTCAAGGACTTTATAGACAAAATAATACCTTTCATCCAACCTAATTAATGCACAAAATCCAAACATAATTTTTAGTTTAAAATTCCAATTTAGGGTTCCAAAAAGTAAATTATAATATTATTATTTAAAATTAATATTTTTAAAATCACTTATATAAATATTTAATGAAATTATCATTGAATAAAATGTTTTATAATTATTTTTTTGTGATGATATATTAATTATGTCATAAAATCATAGTGATTTTCAAATATACAATTTTAACTTTTATCTAAATATTCTTCTTTATCCAAATATTTTCAAAAAATAATCATATCATTATTTTAATGTGATGAGCCCAAAAATGAAATTTATTATAAGAATTTTTTACTTTAATTATGGTTATATTTTATTTTAAATAAAATACCATATTTTTGTAATATCAAAATTTATGAAGTGTAATAAATGTAACAACCAGTATTAAAATTATTTTGGGATTTCATAAAATACATTACCATTTAAAAAGTGTTTCATAATACCATTTAATTAAATTATATTTTTTATTACATTTCTTCATTTATCAAATAAAATATATTTAATATAAAATTTTTATAGTCTCAAAAATGATATAATTATAAATATATCATTAAATAACCTATACGATCTCTTAAATGTGTTGATTTAAACCAAAACAATGATCAGATATTGTATTGACTAATGAATATAATTGAAATCAACAATTTTGACCGAAATACATAATTTCCAATGATCCTTTTACCTTATAAATACAAGAACATTCTTATACTATATCATTCACATCGATCCCATCAAAGTTCAATATCATTTCCAAAATGAATACTATACTTCTATCTCTTTTTTCATCTATTATCATGATATTGGTTGGTGTAATGATTTTAGAGGATCAAGGTGACCCAATTATTATTTTATTTCACTTTAATTATAATATATTTCTTATGACATTGTAATATTGTGTGTTTTTTTAGACATAATATAATTTTCACTAATAATGGAACAATTTTTTTCTATTTTATATTATTTATTTTATATCCTTTTAATATTACTAGTTGTATTGTTCCATATTAAATCTTGAAGTTTGATGTTATAATGAAATTTAATAGTCATTCTATTTGTCTACTTGGTATAATTTTTTTTTTTATTTAATATGATCATCAAATAAATTGTTTACCCAAATAATGATATAATTATCTATTGATTTATGAAATTTTTTTCTCAACATTTTAAAAGGAATGTTAGAAACCATATATATATATAAATCAAAAGAATAATAACATTTAGAAATTAATTGAGCTATGAAGAAATTTAAAAATAAATAACGGTTTACAATTTATATTTAACCATAAAAAAAATCTAATGTGATAATTAATCCAAATTTATGATAATGAAAACATTCATAATTATTTTTTAAAAATTAAATTATAATTAGTTAATTAACATGATGATTGGAAAATTAAACGTTTAATAAATGGGATATAGTTATCAAATAAAACTAGATATCTAAAAATATTGTTGAATATAACAAAATATTTACATATATCATGGAAGATAAATCTAGGGAAACATGTATGACTACAATATCCATTTCTCCTTTATATATCACAGGTCATGGGTTTGAGGTCCCATGGTTATGTTAGAAATTTCGTTATATCACTCAACATACAAGCCACTATTTTTCTAAAATCTATTTTAATAAATTAATTCATATTTTCAATGAAATATATGTAAATAAAAAACGTAATTTGTAAATATTTTTATAAATATTTCTTAATTAAAATAAATAAATTCATTTACAAGTTATATTTATATCTCAGAAATATAATTCAAAAATACTTCCCTAGAAAATTCTGTATGTAACCAATATAAAAGAAATCACATACTGATGGACATAATCGATTAGTTGTCTTAGAAAAATGATACATACTTGTTTCTCAAATTAGAATTGAAAATATAATATAAAACATAGTATTTGTTAGAAAAACATTTTTACTATTATCATATTCCATCATATCAAGTATAAAATACATCCCAAAATCCCATAGAATTGATGTATGTGAAATGTGTAAGCTCAACTTCTCGATAATGGTATACTTAAAGTTAAAGATACCATCAACTAATTATGAATATTAATTATGGAAAGGTAAATATATAAAAACAAATGAATTTAATAAATAACTTCCAAATAATATGGAATAAATAAATATTGATCAAATAAATGCATATAAATAATCATGTTATATTGAAACTTATTCATGGATATTATAACTAATAAAACAAAAACATATAAATCAACTAATAATATCATATTGATATAGTTCATAATTCTATAAATCATAAACATATTGTCACTGCCCTTTTCCAAGACATATTATATTAATGGGTACAACCTCATAAAAATACTAAGGATGGTTTTTTTAATGAGTCATACGGATGTGTCGAGGGGATTTAGAGGGATCTAACAATTAGTTACATAATCCAATGCATTACTCATATAAAATTGGTAAAACATAATCAACCTAAAAATCTTATAAAAACAATAAAATGAAATGTCCCTAATCATTAAACATAATCATAAACCATCCAAATTAATATGGAGAATAATGTCAAAATAGTTAATCCTTAGTCAAACTGATCCCAATCAATCTATAAAAATAATATTTATGGTATAATAAAAAAATATTCTCATTAGATAATTAGTGGAATAATGGCCATTTATGTTATTGATGAATATAATTTCCATAATGGATTCATTAATACATTCTTGTGGAAAATAAACATCCCCTTTGAAAATCATCTTTTTAAAACTAAATGTTCAAAAAATATTTTCAAAAATCATTTTAATTTATGATAACCTTGGAAACTTTTGAAGTTGGATTGAAAGCATTTATTGGTCATGATGGAGAAAAGTTCCCTTTTATATTCTATACATTAATCCAAATATTCTTTTCTCATTTTTCATAAAAATAAAAAATTTATCTTATTCAGAAAATGGTAGTAATAATATTTTTAAACCATGTGTAAAAAATGGTACAAATGAAATTTAAAAATAATAGGATAATAATAAAAAATATTTCAAAACATTTTTTCATTAAATGGACATAACAGATAAATGTTTTTCTACTAAATAAAAAAAAAGTAGGTTTTTCAAAAAATATAATTTAGATATCTTTAGTTCTTAATGAGAGGAAAATTAAAGGAAAAATATATTTTATATAAATAAATAGTAAAGAAGAAAATAGGTTGGTTTTGATGTATAAAGATAAAATAATTTTCCCAATAAAGACATGAGATAAAATATCACAAATAATGATGAGACTGTGAACTAACTCCTTATTGAATTGATTAATTTTTAGTCACAATACCTATAAAATAAATAAATCCAAAAGAAAACTTACATACCATAATGATAAATAGATTTAGGAAATAAAATATTAGTAGGGATGTATAGACCCCACTTAAAAGAAAAATTAGTGACTATTGGCATATATCTCATAGAGGTAAAACTATGATATGAAAATCCTTCCAAAAAACATTTAATTGAAATAATAATTAATCAATAATGTATTTATTTCAGAAAAATATAAAATCAGCTAATCGAATTATGTATAAAAAAATAAAATCTAATGTCATTTCACAAATATTCAAGACATAATGAACGTACATTGGGTTAAGAAACACATTATCACATGGTATCATTAGAAAAAATTCTAGGGGATGAAATAATTCATATTTATACAAAAAATACTAAAAAATACATATAATTATTGATATGAAATTTAAAATGGTAGTATGTACACTGTTTAAAATAAATTAGAAGTATATCAATAAAATATTTCTCAATGAAACGAAATTGGGATGCAACCCCTTTCTATTGGATTGATTTCCATCATATTTTTTGGAAACTATAATATACTATATATTTGAATTTTAAACTTATATTAAAAAACCAGAATTATATATAAAATAATATATATCATTAATTTATAATTATTATCACCTTTTTATTTACAATTATTTGTTAAAACCCCTATTTCGGGTAATAATTACTTTGTTTTTTCATATATGTTTTGGTTTAGTAGTTGCAGTCCTTTTACATTAATCATGGTTTCATTATCTCATTCATATCTACCATTATATAAATATCATCTAAATTTATTATAAATGTATTTGGATTAATTACTAATATTAAGATACCAAAAAATGAATCACATTATTCATAGAAATGGTAGGCCTTATGCACGTTTGAACGTTGTCTTCATTTTTCAACAAATGGAATAAAAGAAAGGTAAGTAATATTTAACAATGATAGAATTATTTTTATATCATATATATCATATATATTCACTAAATCTACAACTAATCAGACTAACATAGGCCATGAACATAGTCAACTGACCCCTTTGGTCTCCTATAATATCATGGTTTCCTTTATAGAATACTAAAGGTTATTTACCATCTTGGTCACATATCTAAATAATGAAATTTTCACCTTGTTGGAATGGGTAATAAAATTTAGCCTTTTACATCCAATATTCTTGGGTTATTTCAAAATCATTGTTTTCTACCAAGCACGTCAAATTTATATTAGAAATGAATCACATTGCTTCATGGATGGGGTAGTCCACATGTACTCATAAGACAATTTAGGATTTAATAATAGATTATTAGTTATTAGTTTGATATGATATTATAATTATTGGAGTGTAATTATTTAATTTATATTTTTTGATGGAAAATGAATTACATCGGTTCACGAGGTGGTTGAATGTCATACACACGATCAATCGTTTTGTTTCCCATTTGTTGGAATATGAGATAGATATAAATTATTCCATTAACCTAATACAATTTTATTATATATTATATAATTTTTTTTGTCATTTTATCATAGTTGAATATGATTTCTAGTATATAGAATAAGAATTAAATCAAAAACACAAGGTAAATACATATACCTATTCTTTAGAAAAAAGTCTTTAAGATTATACCAAATTCGATAATTAATTCTATATACGATAATTACAAGGACTCTATGAATTATTTTTACATTTAGATAATAGATATGTGTAGGTCAAGAATGATCCAAATGGATCATTAATTGTACATAGAAGAGGATCCGAGGGGTCCTTTTATAATTGTGGTGGAATGAATTCTAAAAAATACACAAAACTAATCAATAATTCGAAGTCAATCTCAATACGTGTACATTAAATATGGATAAATAAATAAGTTATGGGAATTTATGTTTGAGAAAAAACACTAAAACTAATTAAAAAAATTATACATATTAATATTCTCTAATCCTTTTTTTACTTACTTTTACAATTTCAGTTTTCAGTAGAGTTACCTTTTTTTCTTACCTAAGTAATTTATCATTTTTGCCTAAAACTAAAATGAGGATTATTATATAATTTGGACATAATTATTTTAAATATTAAATCTAATTTATCAATAAAATCATATGTGTGTATCTAACTAATATATACATAATAACATGAAACACGCAAAATCATGTTTAAACTTAACCATGGTAATGAATGTTTTTACTCTTTAGGGTCGTCAGAATGTTCTGATAAATTGAAAAAAGATGCATAAATTGACCATGGTTAATAATTTAATCCATTTACCAATTAATTTGTATTAAAAATTATTTTTATAAATTTAAAAATATTTTAAAAACATTACTTTTTATAAAATATCATTAATTTCAATTTTCACACTATTCATTTAATTTTAATTTAAAACCATTAAGAAAAAGATTTAATTTGAATATATACATTTAACACTTCCACAGAAATTTATAATTGCAAATATTTTTTTAACATAAAAATTTATTAAATTTATTTTAATTAAAAAAAATTAATTCATATATTTATTTTTCTTTTAATTAAATAATTATTATGTAAGTGTTACACAATATTTTATAGTAATTATTTCATCACTAATAATTATAAAAAACTTACAATGATAAATAAAAGTAATTTATACTTAAAATTATTATTTAAAGAAGGAAATATATCATTTTTATCTATATATTAACACATAGTATATTTTTAAAAGTACCAGAGCGACATTTATTCCTTTTATTTAAATTATTAAAAAGGTCATAATCATGGGCATATATCTAAAAAATTGGAACTTTATTTCAAATACATGATATACTGTGGAAATATTTCAAGATTATAGAAATTAGATATTTTTAAGCTATTATAATTCCTTTTTATTTATATTAACCCCATGGAAACATGTTTTTAGCCTTTAGCATGGTAATATATTTTAATGTTTCAACTATTTTTATCACCAAAAATTATGTTTACCAATTTACAAAAAATTAATATAAAAATTACTAATATTTAATTACTTTTATAAAATTTAATATATATAATTGGTATAATTAAATTTAATATTAAACTCATAAAATATGTCGATAAGCATGTTTTAATGGAATGCAATTTTCAATCATACGGTGAACATACATCGACAATATGACCAGTGATCAACATTAAATGGATTAAAATTCATATATGTATTTATATAATATATTAATTTCATTAAATTATTATTTATTAGTAATTTTTTAATTAGTTAAAATGGATTTACATAATGCATTTCGAAACAACTTTCCAAAAAACAACGTGTTTACTATTCATTTGAAAATAAAACATTTCAGAAAATATGACAAATTCACCCTAAGATAATTTTAATATTATAATTTTAAAAAATATGTTCATTTTATCAAAATTAATCTAAAAAGTGGTAAAAATTAATTATATTATTTACTCAAAAAGTAAGTAATATTTATTTTTGATGAAAATAAATTTTTGAAGACTAAAATATCTTCTTTTCAATGTGAGTTCTTATTTACATGGTAATAATAGTAAATACATTTCTATTGACCATGAAACTTATAAATATTATATAAATTGGTTATTCCTCTAACTAACCTACCATTTACTGGCTAGTACCTAATATTTTAATAGTACAAAGTAGTTTGTTTAAACTCAGTCATTCATATAGCACAATATATTAAAAGAATTAAATTTATTTAAGGAGAAATATAAAATAAAATATCAAATTGTAAAAAATAATTATAAAACTAGATATTATAACAATATTAAACTCTAAATATTCTATAATAATGATCTATTTGAATCTATTCATCCTTCCCAAGCTATTTATGACTTATAAGACAAAATAATTCCAAAACGTATGAAATCATCTCAATCTATAATGTAATTAATTTTAACATATATATTAGTGAAATAAAATAAATAATAAATCGGAAAAATGTTATTAGTAATATAATAGACTTAAAATCTCTTTCTATACATATAATTATAAATAAATATAAATGATAATTTGGACCAATGGTTAGAGTCACTTTATATTAAAAAAATGTTTGTAATTTTGAAAATGATTTATTTTAAAATAATTATCTTATATGTCCATATTCTGAAAATCCTTATATCAATGTAATTACATTGAAATAAAAAAAATTATTAAAAATTTTACATCTCCTTTTATTTATTTCAAAGGTTTTCAGTATGAATCATTTTATGTATTTTATACTGATTGTTTTGGCATTATTTATATAAGGAAAATGGAATGTTCTATTTTAATAAATACAATGTTGATGTATTTTCTCTCAACCATATTCATTATTTTATGTTTTAATTCCATTATATTATTCCATTTTTTTCTTCAATGAAAACCACTCATTTCCATTGGCATTAATGATTTATTTTTAATAATTTGGTTTAAATGGAATGTGATATATTACATCAAAAAGAAGGATGAGGAAAGACTACTCAAATTTTCTAAAGCCGCTATCCACTAGGTCCTCTATAAAACAATCCCTGCAAGACTTGATATCCTAGGAGAAATTTAATCTTATAAGGAAGTAAGCCAAGATCCTGAAGCACTATGAAATCTCGGAATTAGGGATGGCCACTATTGAAGGAGGATCTTATGGGGGTGGTGGTGGTTATGAAGCTTATGATATATAATCGTTCTCCTATGTTATTGATGTACTTTTCTTTTTTATTTAATAAATACTTAGGGGCCTACCTCTGACTAACATTCCTGGTCTATATCAATATTCAAAAAAATTATGTTGGGATTAAAAGTATATTTTTTTGAAATTGATTATGTAAATTAATGATTTTTTGTGTTCTATGTATATTATAATCATTATAAATTTTTTATTATGATGGGTTATCTTGACAGATATCACCAATACATTTGGTAATGATTATGTTTTTTGAATAAATATTTTATAATTAACAATGTAGGCAAATGAATTTTTTTTCTCTTATAATTGGTTAATTAATATAATGTCCCATGTAACTAAATTAATTTTCTATGATTTCTTATGAGTTATTATGGATGTATTTTTATAGCATATAGAATGATAATTATATTCTATTTAAATAATTGATTAACCCCTTAATGGGTAATAATGTTATTTTTATTGAATTTGTTTCATGGGTTAACATGTTTTCTACGAAACACTCATGATAATGGCTATTCGTTTTTTTTTAAAAAATTACATTATGAAAAAATTTGGCTAGAAAATCAAATTTCTCTTGTAACTAAGTGATTAATTTTTATCTATATTTTTTATGTTTAAGGTAAACTCTCTTATTTGGTATCATGGTTTTAAATGGAATAATGGGTGTCTTTCTTACTTTCTATATTTCCTTTTTTCCCCATCCCATATTTTAAAAAAATCAATTCAGAATGATTAATGATGAGTACGAATAATAATTAATTCTTATTGAAAATAGTGGATATTTTTCGTTATAGGGAAAGTATTTATATATTAAAATGTATTGTATTGTGTAAAAAATGTATATTTAGGGGATGTTTTCACTTTGTAATGTATGAGTATGACATGTAAGATTATGAACTAATTCTATAAATACCAAAAACATTAAAATGTCTTAGGGAATGAATTAAAATGAATTCTTGATTTGGAAATACTATATTGTGTGTTTATTTAAGGTAGGGTCCTAACAACCCAAACCATAAAGGAAAAACCCAAGCTAAGAATATGCCAATTATGCCACCTCATGCCAATTTCCAATAGTCTCAGGGATATTGACTAGCTCCATGTAGGAGTATCAAACAATATTAATCTATAACCATTATCAACCCCCACAAAAAATCCTTATTAAAAAATATTTATAGAATAACTAAATTGATATATATATATATATATGTGTGATTCCAAGATATACAAGATTGAGCCATCAAGTATAAATACATCCAAATATAGGTAAATGGAAAGGATTTGTACATCTATCAAGCCTCTAAATCTGATAGATGTAAGGATCTAGAAATATTCTCCTCATTGTGTGTACTCATTGATCGATCTCTATTTAAAATAGTTATTTCCACTAATATGAACTGTTTGTCTCTATCTTGTAGTTTGAAGAATCACCAGGACTCATCTCTTAAGGAGCAAGATCAGCCCCATGATTAATGATACCATATTCAAACTGTGTGTCACCTGTATAGACACAATACATTTTTGAATAAAGCCCATCCATGGGTGAGTATAAATATGTCACATTGTATTCCTTAAAAGAAAATATTAAATAAAAAACAACATTCCATTTCAGAACTCCTCACACTATAAGTTAATCATGTAAATGGAAAGAGAAGATATCCAGATATACTCTTCAACTATAGTTCTAAAAAACATTTATATTTTTCAATCATCTCTACTCTAACCCACCTGGTTATGAATCTCATGAGAAATATGGATTCTTAGAGTAATAAAAAGTATAATAAATATGATGTAGATACCACAATTTCATACTTCATCTCATGTGAAAACCTAAGGGCGCAGGAGGAGTCCTAATTATTGAAGCATAAGCTCTATATTACCTTTTTTATATTTTAACCCACCACCAAAATCCATAATGGGAAACCCACTCCTCGCTATGGATTCCAAGTAAAAAAGATAGATCACATGAATATGATTTCCACCAACACCACATCAGTGCTCCCAAAACACAATGACTAACAGCTAATAAAATTTCAACAAATTGATTACATACGTCAGAGTTAAAACCCCTATCATCCTAAATAATAAATTCTAAACAAACATATGCCTCACAAAACATGAAATTGAAAACCATTGATTCATTGAGAGATACACTATGGATATGGGAGTAATTAAAAACCTATATATAGGATCAATACATCATATACCAAATTCAAGTCAGGGGGAGCATAAATTAATAGTTATAGGACTAATCCCCTTTGTAAGAATTGTAATAATGAACTCCATAAATAATATTTGGGGGATCTATGCCTCACTAGTACCGAGTGAGTACCATAACCAGTTTGGGGTACATGAACTATGAACCATATATTTTGGGGAGTATTGAACTCTAAGATGAATACAAAAGACCTACTCTATTTCACAAAATTCCATCATGGGTGTATTAGCATCGATAGTTCTTCAAAATTCATTCATGATCCCCATTGATGGATATATGGATCTAAATCATAATCCTCTCTATACTCCATTTTTAATTGAATCATATAAACAAACCAATCATTCTATTATGATCTATAAATACAAATACATTGGATATGCTATTTATATTTTTTAAATGGGCCCTAGAAAATGAATACTGAAACATTTCCATAAAGGTGAAGCTCAGTCCACTTTTGGCTCACCAGGAATTACACAAGGCACAATGGGGTTGGGGGACATGTTCTCCCACACACACTAATGTGTATAGATTAGTTGGGATGGGTAGTCCAAACCCACCAATAAAGTATTTTGTAAAGTATTCTTGGCATATGATCTATGTCCATGAATCTTACCCTTATAGCCTAGAACACTAGGAAAGACTAGAGAGTCAGACTATAAAGCTACCAAGACAAATCTATTGGGGTGTTGCTACAAGTGTGAATAGTTCTGTGGTGCCTAATTAGAAATTAGACTTTTCACTATCATGTCCAGAGTAGAATATCATCCCCATGTGACATTATTTATGATATAAGTTACCCTAACCTACATAAAATATTGTCCAAAACGGTTGTTGGACTACCCCCTTATAAAATAGTAGCCATGGTAGAGGTGTTCCTCCTCTTCATGAAATTATTGATTTGATAGCGATAGGAATACCCTTTATGAAACATCAAAAATGATGGTGGATGATCCCCTGATAATTATCACCACCTTCCTTGATTGTGAATCACCATACAGAGCCAACATCACCTCTCTCATCACATTACATTATATATATCCGCTTCACCATAGTGTCTATCATATCCTTCCAATGATAACTTTATTAGAAAATATTGATTTTGATAACTGATTTCAAATCATGACGGAAGTTTTTAGAGGGTAATAATGGGATATAAGATAGAGAATATAGAAAAGATGAACGGTAATCTGTTCCAAGCTATTCATAAAACCATCATAAAACATCACCAAAAATCAATAACATTATGGTAAAATAAATCTTCCATAAAATATCTACTGTTCTAGGGATAAAATCTTCATAAATGGTGAGTAGAGAGGATAAATAAAATAAATTGATAATCCACATGATATAATCATGATTTGTAGATAATATTTTTAAATTCAAAACTAAATCCATGAAGAATATGTTTAGGAAAATCACATTATCCATTTTCAATTAAAGGATTATTCCTTAATGATGTTTATGTTCATGTATATTTTTATGTATGATCATATTGAGATGCTCCTTAATTCAAATGATATCTCACCCATTAATATACTCTAAAATATTAGGGATTATTTATATAATTTTAGTGTTTATGGAATTTTAAATATAAATAAAATTCATGGATAAATACTTGATTAATTTATCCATAAATGATTCAAAATTTAATTTAGAATTTTTCTCTTTATATTATTCAATGTTCCAACAAAGACCAACCTAGGGTAATCTATTGTGATTAAATATTAAATCAACTATATATAAAAATCCATCTTTTCGATGAAATCACTATGTCAAAATGAATTTTGGAATATTTCTTTTAATATAAATCATTCTTTTTAGTATTCATCTTTGTAACATAAAAAATATATACTATTATTAATTTTGTATTATCAAGGCTATGTTATCCTCAAAAATTCACGAAACCTCAACCATGGTGTCTACACTACTATAAATGTTCAATGAAACCATCATAAAATTTATCCAATGTCATATGATATGGTAATTTTTCTCATTTTCCCCTGGGAGGGATATAGGATGCTAAACCATGAAATTAAGCTTATTTCAAAATCAAGAAACTCGTTGAACTTTCCTCCTCCACAATATTTTCACCTTTCTTCATGAAAATTAGTATAAGTATAGATTTCAAGAAACTATACCCATGAATTTCCCAATTCATGAAAATAATATACCATCACAAACACATTCTTCAATAAAGGTGGAGAGATCTCTAAGTGAACGTTGTACATAATGGACTAGGAAGGAAAAATCATCTTTCATCTATGAAGATAATCGTTTTATCCTATAACTAATCATAATGGTTGAACCCAGCACTTCACGGGGCTTAGTTATGCATAAGTCCCCATGAACGCACTTGTTCAAAATGTATATTTCACGTCATCATTATAATGTCAGACATTGAAAAAAGCCATTGTAAATACATCTTTACAGCTTTTCACATCGGTTATTAAAGAAATGATGATAAAATGAATGTAACCCACTTTTTCACATCGGTAATACAATTACAAAAAATGAAAAATAATATTTCCAATATCATTAATATTATAATCGATGTTAAAAAGTAAATATAATTACATTTTCACATTGGATATTTTTTTATTGATGTGTTAAATCCAATTTTTCCTGTCGGTTATTGTATAACTGATGTGAAAAATCTATAAATAAAAAATTATAAATCCAGGTACATAATAACATACATGATAAACCTATTAAAATTTTTTGAGTTCCCAATTCGAATGATTTTGGAATTATATGATATTGTAAAATCATATTATTCTCTCTTCTATTTGGAAAACCTAACCACATTTTTTCAATACATTTGTTTTAAATTATATTTTTCCTTCATTATATAACCTAAAAATTCTTTAGTTCATTATGTTGATTTAATTTTCCTATCTCTCAACTCTAAAGTAAGTCTCACAAATTGATTACTTCACAATTTTGGTCGTTCAAATTCATGGGTTCCCTTACTCTCTTTTTCTTCTATATGTATACTCAAATATCAAATTACTACTCCAGTTTCATCATCCTCATTATTCCACATTAGTAAATAGATCTACTCCTTGAAAATCTCAGATTAAAAAATTTATATACCTTATTTATTTAAAATGGTGTGAATTTCAATAGATATTATTGTTATATGTTAGATATTAAATTTCATAATTATATATTAATGTTTTGGTGTATTTATTATATGAAAGTGGGTTTTCACTAAACATTTTGATTGTTGTTTATTCAACTTTGAAGTATTTTTAAATCTCAAATTAAATATAGGAAACCATGTTTGTGGTTTAGAGTAATATAATTTCAATTCAATTCCCTAGCTTATTGTATTAATTTTTAACATGAATGTGTATTGTTTAAAAATATTTCAAATACCATTAATTGGATGCCTCATATAACCTTTCCAAACATGGTTATAGATATAATATGGTATTAATTATTTATATGTTACATATATACATGATGATTTTATGCAAGAGAGTTCATATAAATGTAAGGATTAATGATGTAATATATAGTGATATATGAATCTTATTAATCATTTTACATGAAGACTAATAGACAACATAGAACCACATGGGAAAAATAATAATCACGTATTAAATGTCATATATTTAGTGGAACATTTATTTATCTACATTCATTTTTCATAATTACTAATATATATGAATTTCTATGATTTTTTAAATAACAACACTTGAAGTATTCATAATTCTATTAATGTCCTTAATATATTTTATATATTTAATTATAGTCACTATAATATTATTCTATGTTTTTATCAGTGGTTAATATCCAATTTATAAATTATGTTAAAAAATATATTCTATAATTGTCTAAAATTTGTATTTATACTTATCAAACACACACACAAACACACACATATGTGTGTGTGTGTGTGGGTGTGTGTGGGAGTTTAAATATAAAAGTGTTGTTAAATTCATATGATGACATATAGTATATTAATATAAATCTATTTTGACTTGATTAATTTTTTTTTCACTTTCATCACCATGAGATTCATTTGACAGGATTTTCTTTTTATTTTCTTTAGATAATAACGAGACGAAGTTGGATTACAACACCTAAAATATGTGATCAATATAAGGATGTTGTTGAAACTTTTTTGGAAATTTATAAAGGATATTTTCTAAAAAATTCATATTTTTTCTAGGATTAAAATTATTAAATATTAATAATTTGAAAAGAAGATACAGGTTGAATGAAAAATTACATTCTGATTTAGCAGTTACAAAGACCCCATCAAATGAATTTTTGTTTCTTCCTATAATGCAAAATTTGAAATTATTATTTTTGAATTCACGTGATTCATAATGGTTACGTTGAAATTTAGATCAACTGATATTTGACGGAAAATTATGACATGCTACTATTTTTCCACATTAGAAGAAAATTGATCAGCAATTTCCTAAATTTAGAAATGAAGTTATAAATCTTAGACCTGGACTATATATGGATGGAATGAATCCATAATTAATCTAGAGTATCTCTCATTGTTTATATACTTTTTATTGGTAATTTATAATTTATATCTTGAATATTGTGTGAAGTGGAAATATGTCATGATGAGTTTCATTATCTTATGACCAAAAAAACAATAAATGAAATTGATGTTTCTTCTCACCATTAATTGAAGATTTGAAACTCTTATGTACGGATGGTATTAGGGTTCATGATTCTTATAAAATATAATACTTCCAAATGCATGCAGTGATTATGTTCCCTATAAATGACTTCCCAATATATAAATTTTTTTTGGATACAATGTTTAGGGGCATAAAGCATGTCCAGTTTAAAAATCATAGACATCAAATTATCAAATTCAGAATTAGAGAAAAATAGTATACAAGGTTCATTGAATATTTTTGACTCCCGATCACTCTTATGAAATATTGAAAAATGCATTTAATGGATCACATGAATTTGATATTTCTTCAAAACCATTATCCCCTATTCATAATTTTCATAGGGTGAAAACCATGATTTGACATTTGGAAAGGCACAAAAATCCATTTATGATATAAATTTTTGGATGAAATGGAAAATATTTTTAAAGATAACGTATTGGATATATCATGTGGTGAAACATAAAATTGATTTCAAGAACATGTAGGAAAATATCTATGTTAGCTTGATTAGAACATTGTTAGTAATTAATGGAATGACTAAATATCAGTTGAATGAAATATTTGACATTGTGTCAATTGGAATTTGATTGGAGTTAGCTCCCACTACTTATGTAATATGGAAATTTATTCCCATAACATTTCATACATATTCTAAGAGGTAGATAATAAGAATTTTTCAGTTTCATCTTGATATTAATGTAACAGATAGTTATTCTTAAAATGTTAAAAATTGTGTCTTTAAAGGATTTTAAGTTGATAGGTATGAAATATCATGATTTTCACATCATGATGAAACATCTTCTACAGATTATTTTATGAGGAATCGTGCCTATCCATGATATAATGAATAACATAAAATTGAGTTATTTTTTAAATTCTATTTTTAATAAGGTGAATGATCTGAGTGATTGGAATATTATGGAAAATGAAGCATTTTTTAGACATTATTAATTATAAATGTATTTTCTTCCATATTTTTTTTATATAATGGTGAATTAAATATTTTTTTGTATTAGATAAATAAAGATGTGTGGGATTGTATATCTACATTGGTTGTATCCATTTAAAAGGGATATGATGATATTAAAGGGGTATCTTAGAAATCCATATCCACCTAAAGCCTCTATTATTGAAAAGTATATTTTTTAGGAGGTTTTGGAGTTTTTAAAAAAAATACTTGTTTGTGGTGGATCACATTGGTTTTTTTCTATCATTACATAAATGAGTTAATTTTTGAGGAAAGGGGATTCATTTCAAGAAAGTAAAACCTTTGTCATGTGAACAAATAAAGAAGGTACATTTATACATATTTAGTAAAATATTTGATGATAAACCATTTATAAAATTGCATAATAATGTTTTCAAACATTGTTATCTAATGGAAAAAGATATGTGGTTTTTTAACGAGCATGACAAAACATTTTTCCATGGTCTAAATAGAACTTTCATACTTGATAAGATGAACTGAATACATTTAGATTTTTAGTGGATTGTCATTGTTTAAATTTGTTAACATGGTATGGGTATGGAATTAATGGCTATAAATTTCATACAAATGTTAAGGACAACATAAGAGATGTATATAAAATTAGGGTATTATAGTTTGTAGAAGTAATACAATTTTTGAGTTCTAAAGATATAAAATAAATTTATGTATCGTGTTCATGTTATGGAGCCATTGATGAAATATAGGAGGTTCAATAGATTAAATTAAAAGTTCTAGTATTTATCACAAAATGGTTTACCGGTAAAAATAGTGTAATTCATGAGGAATTTGGAATGATACATGTTAATTTTAATATATTTGAATACATTGTTGATCATTTTATAATGAAAACACATGAAAAACAAATCGTCTATGTTCTTGATCAATCTAATAAGTAGTAGTCTATTGTTTTACATGAAAGTAACATTATATTGGTGATTGTCAACTTGATGGAGTTTCCAATTTTCGTGAGGTCCTTACTTCCATGGAAATATTAAAAGATAATAATGATGAGAACGTCGTAGAATTTGTTTGTGCCATACAAAATGATCATGAGGATTGATTTTTTTAAAAGAATTTTAATATTACATTGTATCATTACTGGTAACATATGTTTATTTCTCATTTACATTTATAAATTATATAAAATGTTAAATATGTTAATTTTATTTTCATTTTTAAAACAAATATTAAAACAAACATACTCAAATGTTTTTTAAATTTGATTATTTTTAATTGTTTATCTTGTTTACCCTTATGTAACATTTTTATTTATTGATTATGTTGAAATAAAATTATTTTTAACATAATATGCTAAATAAAAAATTAGTATTTTCTAAGAGTATATTGAAAAGGTATTATTTTTTTGGATAAAATGATTTATTAGGTTGGAAAATTTTTAATATTCATACACCATTTTTAAATTTTTTTAATTTAAATGATATTTTATATATCATTACTGTTGTTAGAATTTTAGTAAAATATAAAAAATATTAATAATATTATTATAAGTTTAATTTAGTAAAATTTTGTGTTTCATGATTATTAATTAATTATATACATTACTATTGTAATATGTGAATTTTTATATTACTTTACTAATTTCCTGTTTCATTCATTTGAATGATAACGAAAGTGAAATCAACTGATCAAAAACATACTTCTAGAGATTAGTGTAGTCATACCCCTAGAGAGGAAGGTGAATGTGCTCTTCATGAGGGTCCTAATACTTCTTTATAAGAGTTATATACTACCATTGATCAAAAGAAGGGTTATAGGGTTAAGTAACATGGTAGCATCCATTTACCAATATTATCCATTCATCAACACCAAGACCATATGATACTTGTAGACAATGATGATAATTATATACCAATAATTCCAAATTAAAAACAATTCATGATTTTTATATTAGTTATGGAAAAAATAAAAGAAAGTATTTTGATTAATGATCTGAGAGGTGTTGACAAAGGGACACAATCTCAGTTGTGGGAGACCAATTTGTTAAGATAATTTATTATTGGTTCACTAATCTTGAAATATTTTTACTAATTTTTTTCCCCTCTTCTAATCAGATCACATATGATATCATAAAACTAGATCAATTATGAAGAAAATATTTTTATTACCTTCTAGGAGATGGAGGGATTTCAAATCAACCATCACATCTAATTTCATTTTTGGACATAATAGACATCATTATCCTTGAGACATATACCCTTTTATAGATGGAGACATGTGGAATAAATTTTCATAAATTATATGAAAGGAATCATTTTCTGGTAAGTATAATGTAAAATGTTCGATGTTTTTTATTAATGATCTTATTAATGATTAATTATTCATTATTTATATCAAATAAGGGGATCGAATCCAGTTATCCAATCTATAAATGTATACCCCTATAATTTATCTTTTGGAGGTAAAATTTATTGGAATAATAAATGATGTCTGAAAAACATAAAAAACATAGAACTATGTATCTACGATCTCAATAGGATGCAACTTCATCCCCCATTCTAGACATAAAAAATGTAAGAGGGCACATATGAGAATGAAAGGGAAATTTCATACGGATGAATCGATGTTTTTAGATGAGTTGAATTTAAGATGTTTACATTATTTATTTATTTATTTATGTTATTTAAATTATTTATATATTTTTAGTCATTACAATATTTTTCAAATATCTCATACAAGATTCTAATGAGGAGCATATAGGGGGTCTTTGTAGTAGAGGAGAGGTTGGATATTTTATCTCCAGCATTGGGAAATCCTAAACACCCAAGTCGTGTATGAGGATACACTGAAATAATATCAATGAATAAATATCTAACATGTTCTTGAACTTCTACAGAACTGGGTTTATATAATAAAATAGAATCTTTTGAGTCATATGTTCTGAATATTAATGTAATGATAGAGTATATGATCAAAGCATCAATATAGTTCATATTTTTAGACATACTAAGATAATTTCAGACTCTCTCTCTCACTCCTCCACCCCTTCTAGTGGCTCCCACTCCTCCACCTCCACCTTTAGAAATCAATTTTATCGTACCCATTCACTCCCTCCTCCACAGATTCCCCTTAATTGTATCTCCCCGACCCCAGATACTCAGAGTCGGTGCATTAATTCATAACATTGGCATGATCACAAAAGATCAAGTCTCGAAAGACCGATTAGTTTAGTAGCCTTGGAAATACTAGATACATTTGTAAACATTACATTACATCATAAAAATGAAAACTACAGTAAAATGGTCTCCTTAGGCCACACTCATATCCCTTTCTGACTATCCCTGCAGGTCATTCATAAAATACTTCTTCACATCCTGGAAAATATTAAAACATTGAAAGGGGTGAGCTCAGATGCTCAGTAAGGATAATAATATTGTGGAAGCTTTCATAAATAAAAATAAACATTTAAGGAAATGTATAACTAAAACAAAAGTCTTGTAAACTTGAACATCAACATAATATGGAAAAAGTAAAATGAGATAGTTCCATTTACTTCTTCACATGGATATTCTACTGGTCGAATAATCACATGCAATATCAATAACCATTTTCATAATGATGGAATGCATAATGCCAGACATTCTGAAACATTTTGTCAAGGCCTCGGCCAAGACGTCTAAAATGATTAAGGCCTCGGCCAAAACCATAAATCAAATTGGGAAAGGGCCTCGGCCAATTCCACATCTAGTTGTCTCATGAGAACTACCGATGCATCGAGGAGCTATAGCGGGCTCCACCTGTCACTTATTAAGTCCAATACATTCCTCATATGAATAGGTTTAAACATATCATAAACCATAACATAATCGTATCACATAAAATATTCATAAAGGAAACATAAAATTTCCACATTTCAATCACAAGATATCAATACAACACATTGATATAATAAAAATTCTTTCAAAACCATTTTCAATACCAAAATAAAAGAAAGTTAAAACTTTGTATTTATTTTTCATTAAAAAAAGTGATGGCTTGTAGAGGAAGCCGAAACTCAAATAATGGTCACGACGGCGGAGAAGTCGTTGTCGCCACATAAGTACGGAAAGAAAAACATTCCCTTTTGTCGTTTATCAAAACACTTCGTATAAAAAATATTCCTTTTGAATAAACATAAAAGTCAAAGGGGTTTATACACTGTATAAAAGAAAGTTGTGTATAAAACCAAATATGCCTCAATGAAAGGGGATTGAGACGAAGTCCTTAAAAAGATCATTTTTTTAAATAAAGTACATCTATAATGTATATTCACTATAAGTACAAATAAATAATGTAAAAATACAATATAGGACATTATAATATCATGACATAATTTGAAAGTAGGAGATTAACCCAAAGAATAGAAATTGGGTTAAGAAGTTCCCTTACCTTGTGTCCGACTTGATTCGACCGTTCTTTAACCTCCTGAATAATAAACTAGAGTTAATTTATAATTTCATAAGAACATTTTTCAAGTTCATTATTCCTTTTATATCACTTATTACCATGTCATGAACATTATGTAATTATTTAAGTTTATAACGGTCGTTTTGTCGATATTTGGTACTTGAGTCAAAAAAATAAACTTCTTATAATTACAAGTTGTTCATGTGGTGAAATATCCATTATATCCATAATTATATTAATGATTTAGATATCATATATATCATATATATCTAGTATATACATTCATTTATAATATTACATAACATTTAGAGGTAAAAAATGAAATGCACCGTTCATGGAGACGGTAAGCCGTACGTACGCATGAACGCTACTTTCATTTCTATTTCGTATTTAATGGAATGAAATCATAATAGTATAAAGGTGTATTATAATTCCAGTATAATATCATATAAAATATCATTTACTCCATCCTTTATACATCCCACAAATGACATTAGAGATTCAAATCACTTTGAGGGGGCGGTAGTCCGCACTTCCTAAAATGAAATTATCGTGTTTTACCCATAATGGAAATCATAAAGTATGCCATAAATGAGAAATACAAGAAGCATAAGTAAAACATAAACATATTATATATCATATATAAATATAGTGACATCTTAATGGCCACCTTTGAAGGTGTTATATGAGTGTTGAACAATCATCGTTTCGTGAGGCAGAAATTCACCATCCACAGAAACCGTATGTTCTTTAACCATTAGATGTAGGTGTGTGTAAGTGTAGCTCGAATACTTCTTATACCAACATCCTAGTATATTTAGTATACTGGTGTTGTTACAAAAGAAATGAATAAAAAGATTTTAGGGGGTTGGAGAAGAAAAATAAAACAAAACAACATTAGAGAAGACATTACCACAAAATTGGGTAACTCTTTTTGATTTGAGCCAAAGGCTTCCTTGGGAAGAATTATGACCAAAGTGAGGCTTCTAGGAGTAAGGGAGGTAAGTTGGGAGAGTATTTTGGCATATTTTGTCCGATCCAAATGGCTTGAATGTGTGAATAAGGTGGGAGAGGTGGGGGCCTTTTATAAGAGGAGAGGAGGGGCACTCTTGGAAAGTAAGGAAAATTTACATTATTATACAATGATTTTCGGATTCTAAAGGTCCCACACTTATATAATTAGAGGATAAGGAGATAAGGGTTCTAAATATAACCATACAATAATCTTTGGACAAGTTTAAGCCTTGGATTTTACATTATCTTTTCATTTTATTTAAATCGTTAATTAATGAGGTCATCGCTGCATCAACATGATGTCATAAAAATTTAATTTATTTAATGTCTAAAAATTATAAAAAAAATACTATGATGTAGGAAATTTTATTTATCTTTCCAATTACTATTTATAGTCAAAAATATGACTTTTATAACCCCATGTAAAAATTGTTTTAGTAAAACATTTCATGTTTGTGTCATTTTTTACTTTAACATTAAATAAATATATATTAATGTCATTTTCCAACCAAAGTGGCTCCATGGGGTCCCTAAGTTGACACATGGGTTGTATTGGTCGTCCATGACTCATCCAATAGGAGTAGTACAAGTGTCAAGCTCATCTCATATTATTAAAATATTATTTTTACCTTAAATTATACTAATTACCTCTAATCGCGATTAAGAACTTAAAAGTTACTATTCATCAAAAAATTATTTTAATCTCATTGAACCACATTTTACATCTTAATGACAACCATGTATGTCGGATTTTTGAAAATCAAATCACAGAAGTGGTAATATTTCATTTAAACGAAAAATCAGTTATTTAACTACCACTTAGTGGTTTCACTATTCATCAAAAATTGAAGTTTTTCAAAACAATGCCAAAATTTCACCCTAAGCTATAATTGATATTCCGAATTCAAAAATGATGTCTATTTTACAAAATTCCAAACATATAGGTTGCATTAATTAATTTTATAATTAATTCCCACTGTCACAACAATAGCGTGTTTTTTAGAATCAATTTATATCAAAAGATTGGCAATTGTTTATGTCCAATTTCAATGTTAAATTAATTCTAATGACCACCATTGGATAAAATGGTAATAATATATTATAATTATACGTTAAAACCACTAAATAGTATAATTTATCACTATAAATTATTTTGATTAAAAAAGTTGTTTTTAAGTAATTTTCACTATTCATAAAAAATTGGAAGTTCTCAGAAAATTACAAAAAATTCAACTTTGGATAATTTCGATATTACGAATAAAAAAATGAAGTCCATTTTGAAATATAAAATTTCTATAATTTTAAAAAGTGGTTATTACTATTCATAACGGCTACTTTGATTAGTCACAGTGTTTTAGAACTCGAAGTTGCGTACAATGCAAGCTATTGCATTATTGAATGAGAAGCGTATCGTGGAAGCTCGGGGTGTTACATTCTCCCCTCCTTCAATAAATTGTGTCCTCGCAATTTGAAATTTTTCATTGAAAATAAAAGGTTGAAAAGAGAAAATACCTTTGAGGAAAACCCACATCGGAAATAAGATTAATAAAATTTAGCCTTAATAAGAGGGAAAGGTAAATGAAAAAGTCACCACCCAATTATGATCTCTATTAGGAGAACATTGGTGGTAATTAGAGACATATAATTGGAGGAAAAACGTAAATATTTGTAGGGAGTTATTGAGGTCATCAATCACAATCAACTGTCAAATTGAGGGCCTCAAATCCTTCAATCTATGTTGATTTAAAATATCATCAGTTCAACAATACATAAGGTATTAGGATAACACATTTTTTTGTTTTAATATCCCATAACTAATGTTTAAGAATTAATATATTCATTGAATAAGAGATAGGTATATATATATTTATGCTTGACAATTAGAGTTTCAACCTTCAACTCATCTTTCACTCAAAAAGATAATAGAACTCAAAAATATTATACTTATCTTAATTGTATAATGTTCCAAATGTTAACACATACCATTTAGATTAGTAAAATTATTTTGTAATAACCAGGGACTTCCTGTAGGCTAGTGGTAGGAAATAAAGGCATGTCGCACTATGATTGTGGGTTCGATTCCTGCAGATTTGTCCGACGCGACGGGTTTTTCCCCACCCTGCAGGTTGTCCTTTTCCTAAAACTATAGTATAATAATATTCCAAAAATAATCTTCATAAACTTTTTAACCTTAAATAATACTATCCACGGATCAACTTAATCCACTCCAACCATTATAGTTATCCAAAATACCTATGTCCAGACTTTCTCTAAAAGGTCTCTTAATTCCAAAATCATTTTATCAGATTCCGCAAACAAAGTAAAGTTTCTCTTATTGTCACATACTAAAAATATAATTACCTTCATCATATTAAAACCTTACTGAAATCAACAAGTACTGCAGTACAATCCTTATATATATATCACATTATTCTAATAACCAGAATATAATCCATGAGTCCAAAAGCACCAATACATTAGTTATTCTTCTTCAACTGTAGTAACAGCATAAGATTGTCCTTGATCCATTGGCCTTTTCTGAGGTATGTTTCCCTGACGCTTAGGACATTTATTTGCATAATGCCCCATTTCCCTAAAATTGTAGCATTCAACATTGATAGCCTCTTTCTTTCCTTTGCAATCACGCACCTAGTGACCTTTTTCGCTACATTTATAACAAACTCCCATTCCTTTTAGTCAAGTACCAGGGTGATTCTTCCCACAATTATCGCATAATGAAAAATCCTTCTTTCCCTTTTTCGCTTTATCGGTCTCTTGTTCCACCGTTCTCTTCTTCTCTTGCTTTACTTTGTTGTCATAAGACATTGATAATTCCTTTTCTATCTTGATAGAACACGAGACAATATCTTCGTATGATGAGAAGGATTGTGATACTAAAGCTCGACGGAGAAATGGTTTTAACCCATCAAAGAAACGATCAATCTTACTCCTTGGGTTACGTATATAATCGGCAGCATGCCTCACTAACCTTGTAAAGTTAGCCTCATACTTTGCGACATTCTCATCCTCCTTCTTCCTCAGACTCAGAAATTGTCTTTCCATATCTGCTCAATGGTCACAAGGATAGTATTTTTCTACGAAAATCTCTTTGAACACCCTCCATTCCATATTCGATACGTCATCATCTTCCTCTGTGTTTTGAATTAGCGACCACCACTGATCGGCATCTCCAGTGAGGCGGTAAACTGCCATGATAACCTTTTCCCTTTCACTACTCCCCAAGGCGTGGAATATTTTCTCTAAGGAGTTTATCCATTGCTTAGCTACTAACGGATTTGTACCCCCATTAAATTTTGGTGGTTGTTTCCTCATGAAGCGGTCTAACATTGATCCTCTACGTTGTGGATCTGGGTGATCCATACGAGTAAGGTTGATATTCATAACTTGAGTGAGTTGTCCCAGTATGGTAATAAGTTGATCAGCACCAGTTGTATCTCCAGATCCACAATAATTATCTTGAGAATGAGGGCAATCCCTACATGGAGTGCGTGCATTGATACAATTTCCATTCCTTCCACTAGGCGCCATTTCTAAACAATGGCATAAACTAGATTAGTTTATGAATCAAAATACATAATTCCATACTTGTAAAATACTTAACATAAATTGAACTATTTATGGATATAATCCATAATCATAAAAAGGTTTTATTTGAGGAAGTATATACTCATAACCATTCATAGTGGTTTGTAATGAAAATGAGAATTATCCTAAGCATATCCCCCGGGAGTGTCATAACCAAGAGTGCAGCAAGGCCCGTTGTCGTGCACCAGTTCCCGTTCGAGTCTAGCTCAAAGTGGTGTTTTCAGGTTTTACCCCTAGGTACATCTGTTCCAGAGCCGCCTCAACCTGCTCGTATCCAGATAGGGATTTATTTCTCGGAAAACTCACAAAATCTCTACAATAACAAAATTTTAGGAAGTTCTTCTATACTAATCCTCAAAGTCTATCTTTGGGCTATGTGCTCTAATCAGAGTTTATCTAAATCTAGCTTCCAAGGTTAGTACTAAAATGCCTCTGATACCAACTGTAACGCCCTGACCCCAGCTACCCAGAGTCGGTGCATTACTTCATAAAATTGGCATGATCACAAAAGATCAAGTCTCAAAAGGCCGATTAGTTTAGTAGCCTTGGAAACACTAGATACATTTGTAAACATTACATTACATCATAAAAATGAAAACTACAGTAACATGGTCTCCATAGTCCACACTCATATCCCTTTATGACTATCCCTGCAGGTCATTTATAAAATACTTCTTCATATCCTGGAAAATATTAAAACATTGAAAGGGGTGAGCTCAGATGCTCAGTAAGGATAACAATATTGCGAAAGCTTTCATAAATAAACATAAACATTTAAGGCAATGTATAAATTAATAAAAATTCTTTTAAACTTGAACATCAACATAATATGGCAAAAGTAAAATGAGATAATTCCATTTACTTCTTCACATGGATATTCTACTAGTCGAATAATCACATGCAATATCAATAACCATTTTCATAATGATGGAATGCATAATGCCAGACATTCTGAAACATTTTGTCAAGGCCTCGTCCAAGACGTCTAAAATGATTACGGCCTCGGCCAAAACCATAAATCAAATTGGGAAAGGGCCTCGGCCAATTCCACATCTAGTTGTCTCATGAGACCTACTGATGCATCGAGGAGCTATAGCGGGCTTCACCCATCACTTATTAAGTCCAATACATTCCTCATATGAATAGGTTTAAACATATCATAAACCATAACATAATCGTATCACATAAAACATGCATAAAAGAAACATAACATTTCAACATTTCAATCACAAGATATCAATGCAACACATTGATATAATAAAAACGCTTTCAAAACCATTTTCAATAACAAAATAAAAGAAAGTTAAAACTTTGTATTTATTTTTCATTAAAAAAATGTGATGGCTTGTAGAGGAAGCCGAAACTCAAATAATGGTCACGGCGGAGGAGAAGTCATTGTCGCCGCATAAGTACGGAAAGAAAAGCATTCCCTTTTGTCGTTTAGCAAAACTCATCATATAAAAAAGATTCATTTTGAATAAATGTAAAAGTCAAAGGGGTTTATACACCGTATAAAAGAAAGTTGTGTATAAAACCAAATATGCCTCAATGAAAGGGGATTGAGACGAAGTCCTTAAAAAGATCATTTTATTAAATAACGTACATATATAATGTGTATTCAATATAAGTACACATTAATAATGTAAAAATACAGGATAGGACATAATAATATCATGACATAATTTGAAAGTAGGAGATTAACCCAAAGAATAGAAATTGGGTTAAAAAGTTCCCTTACCTTGTGTCCGACTTGATTCGACCGTTCTTTAACCTCCTGAATAATAAACTAGAGTTAATTTATAATTTCTTAAGAAAATTTTTCAAGTTCATTATTCCTTTTATATCACATATTACCATGTCATGAACATTATGTAATTATTTAAGTTTATAACGGTCGTTTTGTCGATATTTGGTACTTGAGTCAAAAAAATAAACATCTTATAATTAAAAGTTGTTCATGTGGTGAAATATACATTATATCCAGAATTATATTCATGATGTAGATAATATATATATCATATATATCCAGTATATACATTCATTTATAATATTACATAACATTTAGAGGTAAAAAATGAAATGCACCGTTCATGGAGAGGGTAAGCCGTACGTACGCATGAACGCTACTTTCATTTCTATTTTGTATTTAATGGAATGAAATAATAATAGTATAAAGGTGTATTATAATTCCAGTATAATATCATATAAAATATAATTTACTCCATCCTTTATACATCCCACATATGGCATTAGCGATTCAAATCACTTTGAGGGGGCGGTAGTCCGCACTTCCTAAAATGAAATTATCGCGTTTTACCCATACTGGAAATCATAATGTATGCCATAAATGACAAATACAAAAGCATAAGTACAACATAAACATATTATATATCATATATAAATATAGTGACATCTTAATGGCCACCTTTTAATGTGTTATATGAGTGTTGAACAATCATCGTTTCGTGAGGCAGAAATTCTCCATCCACAGAAACCGTATGTTATTTAACCATTAGATGTAGGTGTGTGTAAGTGTAGCTCCAATCCTTCTTATAACAACATCCTAGTATATTGAGGATACTGGTGTTGTTACAAAATAAATGAATAAAAAGAGTTTAGGGGGTTGGAGAGGAAAAATAGAACAAAACAACATTAGAGAAGACATTACCTCAAAATTGGGTAACTCTTTTTGATTTGAGCCAAAGGCTTACTTGGGAAGAATTATGCCCAATGTGAGGATTCTAGGAGTAAGGGAGGGAAGTTGGGAGAGTATTTGGGCATAGGTTAGCCGAGCAAAATGGCTTGAAAGTGTGAATAAGGTGGGAGAGGTGGGGGCCTTTTATAAGAGGAGAGGAGGGGCACTCTTGGAAAGTAAGAAAAATTTACATTATTATACAATGATTTTAGGATTATAAAGGTCCCACACTTATATAATTCGAGGATAAGGTGATAAGGGTTCTAAATCGACCCATCCTATAGTCTTTGGACAAGTGTAAGCCTTGGATTTTACATTATCTTTTCATTTTATTTAAATCATTAATTAATGAGGTCATAGCTGCATCATCATGATGTCATAAATAATTTAATTTATTTAATATCTAACAATTATAAAAAAAATACTATGATTTAGTAAATCTTTTTATATTTACAATGAATATTTATAGTCAAAATATGACTTGTATAACCCCATTTATAAATTGTTTAAGTAAAACATTTCATGTTTGTGTCATTTTTTACTTTTACATTAAATAAATATATATTAATGTCATTTTCCAACCAATGTGGCTCCATGGGGTCCCTAAGTTGACCCATGGGTTGTCTTGGTCGGCCATGACTCATCCAATAGGAGTAGGACAAGTTTCATGCTCATCTCATATTATTAAAATATTATTTTTACCTTAAACTATACTAATTACCTATAATCGCGATTAAGAACATAAAAGATACTATTCACCAAAAAATTATTTTAATCTCATTGAACCACATTTTTCTTCTTAATGACAACCATGTATGTAGGATTTTTGAAAATCAAATCACAGAAGTGGTAATATTTCATTTAAACGAAAAATCAGTTATTTAACTACCACTTAGTGGTTTCACTATTCAACAAAAATTGATGTTTTTCAGAACAATGCCAAAATTACACCCTAAGATATAATTGATATTCCAAATTCAAAAATGATGTCTATTTTACAAAATTCTAAACATATAGGTTTCATTAATTAATTTTATAATTAATTCCCGCTGTCACAATAATAGTGTGTTTTTTAGAAACAATTTATATCAAAAGATTGGCAATTGTTTATGTCCAATTTCAATGTTAAATTAATTCTAATGACCACCATTGGATAAAATGGTAAAAATATATTATAATTATACGTTAAAACCACTAAATAGTATAATTTATCACTATAAATTATTTTAACTAAAAAATATGTTTTTAAGTAATTTTCACTATTCATAAATAATTGGAAGTTCTCAGAAAATTACAAAAAATTCAACTTTGGATAATTTTGATATTACGAATATAAAAATGAAGTCCATTTTGAAATATAAAATTTCTATAATTTTAAAAATTGGTTATTACTATTCATAATAGCTACTTTGATTAGTCGCGGTGTTTTAGAACTCGAAGTTGCGTACAATGCAAGCTATTGCATTATTGAATGAGAAGCGTATCGTGGAAGCTCGGGGTGTTACATTTATTGTATGTTATATGTTGATGATATTAATTATAATATTTCTATATATGTGTTGATATTTTATATTGTATATACAATTAATCCTAAAAAGATAGAGATATTAAATCATACCGCCATTATACAAGACATATATAAATATATCAGTAGCTGTAATATTACCTACAAATAAGGTGATTAATGTTGGAAAATATATCCCCCACTTTTTAGTTTGGCCATCTAGACTTCAGGAACTTATTACCAAAGAGGTATGTGTATATTTTATCTATTATATCCTTTTTATATTAATTTTTTTTACATTTGGATGGTTATATATTTATATAATTATTTATTGGAATACAATAAATGTAATGAAATGATATATAGATAACAACATACCCGAAGGGCTATGACATTATATATAGATTCTAGTAGTCAAGAACGATTGTGAAGATAATAAAAATTTTTATGGGATGTCTATGAGAACCCAAATTATGTTGATTTATGTGGGTGTAAAATGAATGTGTGGCTTTTGAATAATGATATCAAAGAGATTGTAACTCGAGAACATATGGGTATCAATATGATGCCAATTTTTTCATGTAAGTATTAACACAAATATTTCAAAACATTAAATTTACTAAAAATTTATACTTATGTATGTTTTGTATTACGTATCTTTATAAAATGTGTGAGGATTATGAAAAGATATGTATATATAGATTTATGGACACGTAGGTCATTTCACCTTATGCATGATGAATGATTGAAGAAGAAAGAACATCTTATGTTACTGAATGATTTTAAAATAATATAATTACTTAGTGATTTATGTTTCTTTATCTTGAGATTTATGAAACAAATTTTTCAAAAATGGTTATTTAACTGTTATATCAATCACTATTTGATGTTAGGTGATTTTTTTCCAGGGGAGAAGACACTTTATTGGTTCGGTACTGTCCATGGTGAAGTGCGAGGAAATTTAAGGAACATAATAGAATTTTAATTTTTAATATATTAATATTATTTTATATTATATTAGATATCAATTTAATTTCATTCATATAATTTTTTAATATGAGATGGAATTTTTTTGACAAAATAAAATGAAAAAGTGCATCCAGATCAAATATTTAAATCATAAGTTGATTTTCAATTTAAAATTAGTATTACATGATACTTTTCTTAATAATGCTATAATGAATTGAAAGACTCATTTGAAAAGAAGAATCATAAACATGAAACAATAAACAAATACATATATTATATATTATGATTTATGTATTATGTAATGTCATCTGGAATAGTTAGGAAGTTCTAGAGGGTCATATTTGTTTAAAAACATTTCTTTTATATTTAATTTGTTTTATTGATAATACAGGTTCAATGCATTGATTTTATTTTGAATATTTTTTATGATACTCAAAAATAAATTTATTTAGAACTCACACACTTACATATTTAAAGGGAAAATAAATTTATAAGGTTTTTTGGATTTTATATTATTTTTAGTTAATATTTTAATTCATAATGTTGTAATTGTAAATGTATATTTCTTAGACATTTTTCTGCTTCATCTAATTTTATTCTATTTTTTTGGTCATCTATTAAGTGGATGGTTTAAATGATATATCTTCTCAAAAAAAATCCTACATCATTTATTTTATAACTAACGTAGAGAATTGTATTTTATGTCGGTTATATATTAAACATCATGAAAAAAATTTCATTTCGAAGATTTTCTACATAGGTTTTGTATAAACCAACATAGAAGATGTTTTTTAAATTGGTTATTTAATAATTAATGTAAAAATGTATTTTCCACAGGGTTCTGTCATGTTGTTTATTTAATATTTAATGTCAAAACACCATTTTACATGTTTTATTATGGTTAACAAACAGGGAAAATAATTTTCTATGCCAATTCTTATAAAACTCCTATTAAAAAAATTCCATATTTCATTTACAATGTTCATTTTCCTATCAAATTTAAAAGAAATATTTAAAATATCTCTATTAATGAATATGACTAATAATGAATGTAAAAATACAAAAAAATGATTTTCTAAAACTTTAGGCATTAGTGATGCCTCCCTATAATCTAGAGGTGGAAGATGTGTTTCTTTGTAATAATCCATTCAATTGAGATACTATGACCTTAAATCAGAGTAACATAATAGTGGAAATAATCCTTTCAAAAACACATTCATAATTAAACATCATATTACTCATATTAAATAATAAAACAAAATCGTGTTATAATATATTGATTGAAGAAACATAGACACATTGGAATTCTATAACAAATCACGTATCCACCCACCTAGACAACCACATATATAGAATAATAATCTAAAAATAATTTACACAAGTCTCTTCTACCAAAATCTTATAAAAAACATACATACTCACCATAATGGATGAAATGTTATAGTTCAATCCTCAAACTCTATGTGTGCAGTCCCACTTGATCAAGTGACATTGATACTTCCTTGATCCCAAATTCAACCAATACTTCATTTTAAAGGTGATATAACTATCTTCACTCTCTCTGAGTATCACACCTAGGGGATGAGAAATAAATTCCTTGTATCCCAAACCTATGGTTGAACCTATCATAAACTATAATAACATGTTAATGAAATTCACAACCTAGTTGAATATATGAATTTAGAATAAAATAAATATAAAACAATAAATCATGATTAATGAAATATTAAATCAAAAAAATAATTTTGAGGATCAAATGTGACTCCTATGATAGATCTACACCTACTCTGAACCTAAGTAAAAGATTTATAAAACATATCCCACAAAGAAAAATTGATTTTCGTCTTGTTCTGTAGATCAAAAAGGATATTCTATACTCAAATACTAACATTTAGTAAAGATGGACCCTAGGGAGTAACCATTGTAATCTAAAATAATAATATTCCACACTATCAGGCATTAGGACGCCAACAACGTGATCTCAACAGGTGATATGATCTATATCCAACATAGAGAGAAAATTTTATGAAAATAGATTATAGTAGAACTAACTATGCTCTATCAAAAAAATAAGGCTTTCTAGAAACTCTACTCCATATCGACACCATGAAGACAACATAACCAAAACACTATTACAAGCTCTCACTTACCATATCAAGGATCAACATAACATAGGGAGGAAATAGTCCCCTACATCACATTTTCATGTAGGATTATCTATTAGGGTCTCCATAGTCTCATTAATTCACATTGGAAATTCCTATCATGATGTAAAAAATAAAGTATCCATCATTGGCTCAAGATTGAACATCAATCAACAACGCACCAAAAAAGAAAACCACATGGGTCTCCCGTACCAACTTAGAATATCAACCCAATGGATTCAAATGATTATTGGTACAATTAGGTTTTTTTTAGTACATAAGTGGTACTCTAGGTCAAATACCCAAACAAAATCACCATACAACTGACATGTTCAATGTCCCTTGTCTCTCAGTCAAATCTCAATCTCTACTTGATGGAACACTTCCTTGCATTGAACCCAATGATTCCTCTATAGACCAATGTCTCTACAAATTCCAAACACAAAAATAACTATTTATAAATCCAATCATAAAGGACCTAATGAAAATGAATTGATGTCTCAAGTACATTGCAACAATAAAATATGAACATCACTCACCCTATACTTCCAAGAACATCCCAAACAAGCCAAAAAAAATAACTGCTATAATTCCAAAGACAAGGAAACCATATAGTTCATAATCATCACATTGGTGGTATCCCATATCTTCTCTATTAGTTCCTTCAACCCATTATTCAAGGGTAAACCATACCAAAACTACTCACATGATGTTTTATAATTATATCAACTCAATGGGAACTTCTAATCCAACCTTGATCAAGTAAATGAATCACCCCACATCCCTGAGTTACCTACATCCCTCCTCGAAGAATCCCACATGGGTGGAGTCAATCAAATGTACTATATATAGGACCACTCATGGTCCTTTATTGGGGAGGATACACATGATCCTCCAATTCAATCCCTCTATGAAACACCACCAGACACATGAGTTGTGTTCCCCAAAAAAAATCTATAAAATAGAGGGTTTCAAAACAAACCACTTATATTAAGAATTCAAATCATAATAAACCCCTATATAAATCCATAACATCCCTCAGGGTTCATACAATAGGCTTCTAATTATTTTTAAATAATTATAATTTCTATTAAATAGTGAAAACACACAAAACCAAACACTAAGCCTTCCCCACTATGTAACCTCCAAATCTCCATGTTGAATCTTCCATCTTCCAACAACCTAGGTTCCTATCTCATATTATATGATGAAATTAAATTATTTAATAAAATTTATATTGAATTAATTAATTAAATTTAAGATTGTATAAAACATAAAAACTCATTGCGGTAGTTATTCAATATAAAATAATGACTTATTGACTATAGGAGGCCCACAATGAAACCCCAACCGCAAGCTAGGAAAAAGACCAAAAAAGTGTTTTATAATTAATTGAAAATTCTATTAAATTAATATAATATACTTTTAAAAATTCATTGATCCATATACCTTTAACAAAAAAATGAATGATGACATGTAGAAAATATTATGTGATACCATCATGCCAATCCTTTCTAAATCACCAACATCCTTGTTCGATTCCACCACGCATCTATTGAATCAGCACCAGAACCCATACTAGATAGAATGAAAATTATGGAAAATCAAGAGAATATAGAATAACTGTATGAGAGAATGAACCAGAACTCTAATCACCAAAGATAACATCAAAAATCAATCACTAAATCATTTATAAATATAGAAGAAAGGGAAAGGTAGAGGGGTTGATTCAATCATCCACATGAGAGATAGATCGGTGTGGAAAGGCATAACTACTAAGGGTGAATTTTGATATTTTCAATATATTATTAAAAATTTGGTTGGTGAATTTTGATCCTACTTTTTTAAAAAAAAGTTGAATGAACCATGCATGAGGAACATCACAGGAAAACCACCCTACATGATTGGGCTGAATAGTTTAAGAAATTTTTCACTAACCATGCCAATGGAACTGGACCCCTTCCCAACACCTTGCATGGTCTCCACATATGTCTTCTACAAAAGTATCAAATTAGTGTTATAAGGACCGCATGGCCTCTCAAACAAAAATTATTTATCCAGATTACAAAATGTTTAACTTTTACAATGCTCGCGTCATGATAAAAAAAAATTCATGAACAATTTGACTTTAAAAATTTTCAGGCCACATCTTGTGACTTGATTTTTACTAGATTACGCACAAAAAATAGTACACCGGGATAAAAACTACCCAAAATGACAAATGCCGCTCAAAACATCAGAGCTACACCTGATCACTAGATCCATATACCAAGATTAAAAACACAACTAAACCCCTTCTAAATTCAGTATCAAACTATCTAAATATAAATAGAAATCTAAATTAACTGAATCCACTCTCAATGAGATAGAAATTAATATTTACATGAATTTTACATCATTGAATGATACATGTCATTGTAGTCTCCACACATTATTTATTTTTAACCCCTAGAAGGATTTGTGGTCACCAAAATAATAAGATGGACCAACCTCATCTTGATATACACTGAAAAGTATCAATGTTCTGGAACCAAATTGCAAACATGCATTAAACACATAACTCTAAATACAACACCAAGATATTACACCCTTTCTTTAAAGGCTCAATTTGATCTCGATTCCACCTAGAGTGCAACCAAAATTATGTTCCTGATCTAGTTTGTAAATCATCTCTCCAAAATATGTGATAAACAAAATTTTTGGAAATATTCAATGTGAATCCTAATGAAACTCTCATCCTTATCCATCGATACACCACCATTATAACACTAAAACAGATCACACTAAATCAACTAGATCATGATACCGACCCCCGAGATATCATCCAACACCGAATATGAATTTCAAATATGGTTTTCTTGAGAATTTATACAAGATCATATCCATTCACACACACTAGAATTTTGATGCCACCTTGATAAATCAATCTTTTCCTCTCACACCTATTCCATAACGAAATGAAATTAATGGGTGTGGTCAACCACTCACACAAAATCACTAACCCTAAACAATAACCATCACCCATTACCTACATTCTATGAACTATTTACATTATGAACAGAAATTCAATAAAAATGCTATTTTCATAGCAAACATCCAATGGTAGGTAACCCACCATACGGATTCCCTCACACCACTCCTCAAGTATCAACTACAATGGTCCCACCATTGTAGTACATTATTGGTACTTACAAATCCTGGACAATATTAAAACACTCCACATAATGTATATATCATCAATCCATATACCAATAGTTTGTCCACATCACTATAACACACATTCCACCATGATCCATTCTCCTTGGTATCACCTGATCATTTTTGGTACATTCTCCTATGCATCCCAATCTTGAAACAAAACACATATACACATGAGTAACCTACCATAAAATATTGGATAACATAAATATACTAATAAACATGTTTTTTGTGTATTTATGAAAAATAAAACTAGATCATTCGGGGTGATCCTCTATTAAATCAAGACCACACTTATGCCAAAGTTAACAACACGACCAACCATTACATAGGGTTCGTCCAAACCATGAACCCATAACCACACTCTTTTCATGAGCCTCGAATTGTATCATAATTTATCATAGTAAATAAGGTTATAGATAAAACAAAACCTACCATCCCACCCCAAGAATGATGCCATGAGAAAACCAAAAACTCTACCTAAAACCCAATAAATTATTATCTCGATGAACCATCTTCTCGGTATCGCAAGCCATCATCATACCGGGTCTAGGAAATACCACGCTCTCACTAACCCAATTCGGTCTCCATGAATCCCTTGATAAAGGGATTACGTCAACATCACTAATTAAAATCATAATATAAGATCCAAAATACAAAACATAAAAATGAAATTACATGTAGTTCCATTGGGTGGAATGTGACCAAATATATATATAGAACCACACAATATATGTCATCATGAAGACATTAAAACATTGAACAACCATCATTAGTGAATTCACACACAAACATACTTAGGTCACATGAATCCTATGGGGCTAGTACGATTCATGGGCATAAAAATATTTTCCATACTGGAAGATCCAAGTAACCATAATAAATATCTCAAAGATTCATAATACATGAATCTATAACTAAACCATAATATTGAAAAGCAAGAACAATAATCCCATTTCCCTAGAAACTAGGAATTTCCACCAAAAAGGTGTTGTTAGCACACTGGTTTGAGGTCCATCCCATGAAACTACACAGTCCCAGTCCACCTATCTACCATAACCATTAATAGTAAGAAAAATTATTTGGATTTAAATTATACCAGATTACACTAAACTATCCTATGTAGAACTAACATGCCCCTCAATCTAGTTTTCAACAGAGAATCAATACCACCTCCCCGTATGCGAGAGGCTTGTGATATGTATTGAGGGAAAAATCCATTCATTATTGAGGAAATTCTATCACATAATAATGAAGTAAAACCCAATTTAAATAAAATTTATACACACCCATAATCAAACATCAGTGTAAAATAAATAAATAACTAAAATAGAAACATGATTTAATAAATGGAATGTATAAATACACAGACACATGAACTTGATATTACAAAACAATTTTATTCCAACTATGATGGAATCATATATTGAATAATAAAAAAATAAGAAATAAGGAAAAGGATCAATAGATGACTTTAGGGAAAACCTCAATCTTGGTCTCCATAATAGATGAGCTTTTATAGTATGATCCTCGGTCTTTTTTGGAGTGTACCTACTCAATCAGAAAACATTAAGACTCTACTAGATCCACTATGAATCATGTTTTCTATTTTAATGAGTATATTAGTGTCTGAATGTTAACTAACACCTCATACTTTGGGTAAAAAAATAAATTCATAGGAGGACACCCTAGTGGGAAAACTATATTTTTCTACCATGACATGTATGTGAACACATGATATTCCCATCCTAGTAAAATAATAACAAATTAAATTAATAGAAAGCTATATATAGTACAATTATTGATTTAAAAAAAACATGAGAATTTTATATCAAATGTGAAACTAGATATATATCATAATCTTCTCCAGCTCCAACCAGATGATTTATAACAGATGGGACATCCATCTAGAAAACAATTGTGTGCATACTCCAAATAAAAATGTGCCCCGGTTCTCTTATACTGACTATCACTAATGTCAGACTCAAGGGAATAACAATTAGCATGTAATTCAAAATCAAGAACCATTACTGGGCTCTCGAATTACAATTTCATGAACTAAACTTTTGACATGAACTCTAATAAATAATAAGATATCATATAATTTCCTAGAAGTCCAGTATAATATACCTATATCTATCATGATAGGGGGCCTTGCTACCAACCCTTGGACCTATCGACAATGTTCGAGACAAAATAAACAAATAACTGGTTAGATTAAAATGATAACTTTTGGGGTGATTAGAAACACCCCACGATTTTGAGAAATATATTTTTTGAAATGAATTTAATATTTTTTCTATATTATATTACATGTGAAAATTATTTCAACAATTATTACATGGAACAACATGTTTAATGAATCTTTTAATTTTATTAAATATATTATTATATGATAGTTATCACATTTCCATTAGAATGACATGTATGGATAGGATTTATTAAATGGTGAATATATTTAGTTTTATTATTATATAAATTAATTATTTGTTGTATAAAAATTTTCTAAATGAAAACAATAATATGTTTGAAAATAATGCATATTATTCCATGAAAAATAATTTTATGTAAATAAACATGTTTTTAATCAATAATTTAAATTACCAACTTTTAGTTAACGATTTTACAGATTTTTAAATATAATATATTCAATCAAAAATTTAACAATAATGTTCTCTATTTTCTAGATATGAGAAATGAATTAATCATGTTTTATACATAAAACTGTATTTTTTAGAAAATAGTTATTCACCATTTTGTGAAATTTTTATGTAAATAATTTTTAATATTTTGAAAACAATATTTGAAAAAAATAATTTTAATTTTATAATTATTCAATTTAAAAATATCTTTAGGTTATTTCTTGATAATTTTCTGAAATGAATAATTTTTTGAGCAATTTTAAAAAATAACGAGTTTTAGTTGAAAATTATAATTTTGTTTAAATTAATGATAATGGAAAATAATATTTTAAAATGGTATTATATTAAAAATATATTATATATATATTGATCCAATTTTAATCATTGGAATAATTTTCTTATTGAATTATTATATAATAACCTTGTAAATTTATGAGCAATTTATCGTCAAAATTAGGCTTTCTCATTGCATTTGTGGAATTTATTTTATATTTAATAATTCCAATTAAATGAATTGAATTTATAATAATGGATTTTATAGTTTGAATAATTTAATTTATATTTTATAATAGTATCATCTTATTTTTTTATCAAAAATAATAGTGACAAAATTTAAAAATAATTACGGTAGATAATGTAAAAATTGGTTTACTGGGGGTTAAACTAAAATGATAAGGGTTAAAGTGACCTAAAAACTATAAAAATATATTTGTGGAAATATTAAAACCCTATAATGTATTAGTCTCAATAATACTATATTTTTCTCCATTCCCATGTGAGAAACATGTGAAATCCTTTTTATTTAAAAATATTACAAGTTTCCCACTCACCTGAGTAATAAAATTCCACCCCTCCACAATCCGCTTCACTACTTAGAACCCATTTAGTAATGAAAAAAACTCCCAAATAACAACCAAAAATCCTTTATCTCATACTATAATCATTATTTTGATCATAAATTGATTTTATGAATGCTTTTTATGCAATCATAAGGACAATACTTGAAGAATAGGTATTATTATTCATCGAACATTTTTATTTCATTTCTTCTTCCGCCTCTTCAACTATTATTAAAACATGATGATAATATATAATAAGTATATTAATTTTAATGAATATTTTTTATGTTAATTTTATGTCTTTAAAACCCCACACTTATCAAATAAGTTATCAAATAATAATTTGTTTGAATTGCTGATTACCGCCTTGCGAATCATTGTCCTTCGTTTTTCCATTACGGCCACCAAAAGTTAGGTATGATGATGAATATAAATTTTATATATGAAAATAATACCATTATTATATATCTTATATAATTATATCATATATAACATTTTTACATTCCATTTCATATAGGATACGATAACATCTCTCGTGAGTATGGCAGACTACCACCTTGCGATGCAAAGTGATTCATTTTTCACGAAATATTTACATGGAAGATAATAAAGATAAAAATAATAAATATATATGACAATAATTGAATTATAATTATATTAATTAAATATTTATAATATTAAAAATATAATATATAAATTTCATTCTTTCTTTTTCACTCATTGGAAGATAATATTGTTGTTCGTGTATATGTGGTCTACCGCCTTCACGAAGCGATGTGACCCTCTATTTTTATCACCAGACCACATGGATGATATGTATCAGTATATTTAATGAAAAAAATATGTTATATATAAAATATTATTACCATTATGTAAATTTAAAATTTTTTCTACCTCATTTCCATAATGATCATTGAAAAATTTAAAAGTTACTCATGTGTTCGTACAACAAACTACCTCAGTGATTGGAACATAATAAATTCCTTAAAACCATCCATCAATATTGTTTTAAAATAATAACTAAATTATAAGTATGATAACTATTTATTTATAATTTTTCTTGATATTATAGAACCATAGTTAATGTAAGAGTACTGATAATGGAAAAATAAAACATATATGAAAAACAAAGTGTTTATTAACCGAAATGAGATTTTAACTAGGAATTATTAATAAATGAGAAATAAATAGTCATATGTAAATAATATATTGTAAAATATAAATAAATATTTTTCTATAATAGATGGATAATAATATAATGTTGACTATATATAATCCATAAACATGTATGATGGATGTCGAGACTTAAGGTGATGGATTTCGGTATCACTTTTTACTTCTGTGAGACATGTGCCTTATGAACCACCAATTTATTCTCTGAGTTTTATATAAATCACAAGATTTTATTTTAATATTATTAAAATGAAAATTACTTGGACTAACATATACATTTTTCAATATCACTATTATTTGTTTTACAATCTAAATTTTACAAAAGTAGTATGTTTTTTTCACAATTTTCATTGTATTGGAAATATGTTATGTTCTGAACATATATTTCTTAAGTGGACTATATTAAACCACTAGGAAATTTAATATCATGACTTAATTTATTCTATTATCATTTTATGTTGAATTTGTTTTATTATTTTAACTGTCTTATGAATTAATTTTTCTAAAGTAGTAAAGGATTTATGTTAGAATTTCATCAATTGTTAGGATTGTTCATGATTATTTCTTCCAAGTTAAAATATTATGATATATAACTCTATAAAACTCATGAATTTTCCTATACTATGGTTATTCATGATAATTTTATCTTAAAGTACATTATTTGTCTCACTGGTAATTTAAATGGTTGAGAAGGATTTTTTAAAAAAAAAATTAAAATCGTTTATCTCCTAGGTCAAAAATAATTTTTCTTATAAAATCATGTTTTATAAAAATGTTTTAAAAAATGTTTTTTAAATTAAATAAATTATTTTTTCAAAATTATCAAACCATATTTGATTTTTTTTTTAAAAATAATGGACTTTTCATGTTGTTTTCAAAACAATTCTTATTTGGATTTTACCAAAAATTTTAAAGGAGTGTTTTTTAAATGTGTATGACAAGATAATATTATCCAACCATCATGAAAATTATTTTCCCTAAATTTTAAATTTTATTTTTTCAATTTTATTTTAACTGAAATGGATTTTTATTTTTTTTATTTTTTTAAAAAAGTGATTTCCAATGTTGAAATGTTATTTTCCCCAAAAAAGGCTTTAAATGTTTTTAAAGGTCCCATTATACGTTTTCAAGGTTATATTGAAATAAAATAATTTAAAAATAATATTATATTTTAAAAAAGGTTTTTTAAAAATTGAAAAAGTAATTTTCCCAAATAATTCATTAAATGTATTTTTAAAGATCTCTTTCTATATTTTAATGGTTATTTTCAAAAAAAATCATTTTAAAATCATTTTATGTTTAGAAATAGGATTTTCAAAAGTGGAAAATATATTTTACTCGATTAATGATTTAAATTATTATTAAATTTCACTTTGTATTTTAATTATTATTTTAATATAAACGGATTTAGAAAATATTTTTTAATTTTTTAGATTTAGAAAGTTATTTTCAAATAAATGATATCTTCATCAATAAACATTCCAAGTGATTTATCATTGAAAATGATTCTCAATTAAATATGACATACTTTGATGTGACCTTTAATTTTATAGGGATATAAACCAATGGTACCATTATTATTCAGTTTTTTAATGGATTATATTTATGAAAGACATTTCTCTTCCACCGGTTATATATTGAAAATTTTCCTTCGAAAGCTTATTCTTTTTCCATTGGTTATGCCATGTTGAAATTATGAAATGATTATTAAACATATCTCTTTTCAATATGTTATGATATGATTAAATGTTTATGAAATACATTTGATTTCATGGTATATGATATGATAAATATTTTATGGTGTTTTGGATTACATAAATATCAATTTGAATACGTAATGGGTGGTACCCATATCACCCTCCTATTAATTGGGTAAATATTTATATTTCTTGAGAGATACATGACCGGATTGGGGAGTGAACTCAATTTAGTAAAGGAATTTTTCTTTTGTTATGATCTTTAGGAGTGAAACTTGACTACTATAATGGGTTGTGGATTGAACCCTTTCCACTATGATAGCCATGGTAGTTTTCATTAACTAATATTAAAATGATTTTCAATTATTATATGTATTACACAATTCCATGTCTTTTTCCAATACAATTCTTAGATGTAATATATTATTTTATATCCTTAGTAATTATGTCTTATAAAGATCGAATATTAATGCCATGGAACAAGATTGCAATATTTGATATGATGTGTATGGTTTTCATATATTATGATCATGTTATCATAACCTTATGTTCTTGTTATGCTTACATACCTCCCTTTTTTCCTTACTAAAAATCTTATCTCACCCTTTACTATTTTACCTTTACCTATGTTATGAATAAATGTTTTAAATATAATATGTTTGTGAGGAGTACTAATGGAGAAGATCATTATGGGAGATATTGGAGATCATTATCCAAATTAGAAGATTGTGTACATATTATTCCAAAGGTAATAAAGTATTATGGTCCTCTAGTTGGTGTTTTTTGTAATGTATTGAATATTCATCTAAAAGATGTAATATCTATATATGAAATGTGTCGGTCTCTATATTAAATCAACCAAATAAACTATTAACTTCATTAACCAACCTTTCACTATGTAGAAAAAAAGATAAGAAAATAATTTTTTTTGGACAACATCAAATCTTATAATATTCTAAAAGTCTCATCTCTCATTAATTAAATGATAAAAACTAACTAAAAACTCTTATCATAGGCCATAATACATTGGTTGATTACATTCCAAAACACACCCTCAATAATATATCCATAATGACCTATCACATACCCTATTAATAATTAACATAAATGAGGATCCTATAGTAACCTATATCACATTATAAAATAGGATTCCTATGAACGCGTTCCATAATCTCATTGAAGAACCTAGGAAAATCCCATAACAAGAAAAAACCCCAAAAAACCATTATTCTCTCATGATCGATCATCTATAAAAAAATTCTTCTAAAGAATCGACAAAGATTTATTGGAACTATTTCCAATCATTCCACATTGGATTCTTTCCTTTCTTGACACCATAAAATTTAATACCAACATGAAAGGGCTCAACCAAATACAATCCTCAAATAACATCACCATCACACCGAAAATGGAATCATCAATGGTCCCTCATAATTATCAAAATCTCCACTCAATGTCACCCTAGTATAGATGGAACCCTATAGTGTTATCACATCCTAAGAGATATATCTGGACAAAACCTCAAAAAACTATTCTATAATTATTTCCCAATCATACTACAATAGAATGGATCGATGTATAAGTGACTTCACAATAATAAAATCTAAAAATCATGTAATCCTAAATTCTGATAATCATTTAAAAAATCATAAATAGTATCCCCCTTAGAAATATTAATAATGGGAAAACATATAACTCATTAACCATTCCTAGGTAACTTCCTAGATCTCTCTCATGTGAGAAATCAACCCAAGCATCAAAGAAAACCAATTCTAAAAACAGTCACTCAAAGGGTTCTAAATCAAAAATCAGAAGTGGAACCCTCTATCCATACTTGTTTGACCAAAAGAATCACCCCATTGACCCACTAGACCAAAATTTCCCCTTGATAGGTCTCATAGATGTGGTGACAATCAATGTTTCGATAAATAAGTCCACTCATTATTCTTTTCCGATGAGGATTCTCCCCAACAAGAACACACATGGTGTCTTCCTGAAAAAAACATACAAAAGATTGGTCTTCTGAACAAAACCCTTCTATGAGGCATCCAAAACCCATCATACCCCAATAAAAATATATAACTTCCCTTTAACGGTATCCCAATCGGATGAAAATAATTTCAAAAAAATTTAAATGACTGTAAAATAGAGAAACGAATAACAAAATAACACTCGGCCTACCTAATGGTATAACCACTACAGATGAAGCCCAAATCTATACTCCTACAATAACCCCTACAAAAAAATCATGATATACAATGAAATTTAATTAAATTAAATCATTACACTAATGGAAAAAAACCCTATACTAATAGTTTGGAACCGTTGTTATAGGTCTGCAAACCTTTGATATAGCCTATATCAACGGTTTGGAGAACCATTGCCAAGTAAGACGTGAGGATATGTCTATAGAAATGGTTTTGGGAAAACCATTGGTATTGACCTATACCAATGGTTTTGAAAACAGGTGGTATATGTACTATGAAAAATATAACAACAGTTCCATAAAACTGTTGGTATATGTATTTCAAAAAAACAATCTGTTGGATATTCTCCTAGGACCTCTAGTTTATAATTGAACAACCTAACCACAAACCTAACATGAATTTTTTCAACATAATTTCATCAATATATATATTTAATATCATAATTATTTTAAATTATGATTTATATAATGATCTCGTTAAGAAAATTCGATAAAAAATAAAAGAACCTATACCAACAGTTCTCAAAACCGTTGGTATAGACCTATACCAATGGTTTTGAGTACAGTTGGTATAGGTCTTTTGATTTTGGGACCTATACCAACAGTTTGGCCAAACTGTTGGTATAGGTCCCCCCTATACCAACGGTTTGGCTAAAACCATTGGTATAATTCATATTTCCAGTACTATTAATAATTAATTAATTAAACAAATTCTATGTGTAATAAATCGAATAAACCAATTAAGGAGATTTTTATTTTAGAAACATCAATGAATCACATGTCAGTGGACCATTATGCATCCTAGAACACAAGAAGGTAAAACACCCTAAAAATTTATGCCTTATTACAAGAAAATACCAACCAATTTAATATAAATCCATTTAAAAATTAATTAGGAGGAATATCTTTATTGAAATGGGTAACGATGGAATATAAAATATGTCACATGATATCCTTTCACAAAAACATACCAAATCCCCACATCCTTAAATGATTACAATATGATTTGTAAGAATTTACATCTAAACCCAAATAAAATAAAATGAATATTTGTGAAAAAAGATAGAATGAATAACAAATGTATGAGATGAAGAACCAAACCTCTAATCAATAAAAATAAATCCACCGAACCACCCCTAAATCATTGGATAAAATGATGAAAATGAGAGGTAGAGGGGTTGGTCAACAAATTTTCATGTGAGTAAGAGGTAAGGGTAATGGTTAATTTTTTTCCTTTTCACTATTTTATTGAAAATTTGGTAGGATTCATATATTTATTGTATGGTTTTCCAAATCATGTGTCAACCATAAGCCTTGTAATACAAAAGAAAAAAAATCCACACAACCAGTCCAAACAGTTTATCAAACACCAAAAACACAAATGAAGAAATAAAACCCATTTGTAGCACTACACATGTTTACCAAATGGTTGTTCTGAAATTGTGTGAATGTCATGTTTCATGTACTTAAATGTCACTCCAACTATATTTTTATGTTTAGATACTAATTTTTTTTCAAAATTATGCAAGGACCCAGTTGGTGCAATGAACCACTAAGAGGGGGGGTGAATCAGTGGTACCCCTTTTCCCTTATTAAGTTCCCTTAATATTGAGAACAACCTTTGTATCCTGTTAATGATATAATTCCCTGCTGAGAAAACAAACAAGAACACATCCAAATGAACACAACAATTTACAAGAATCATTGTTCAATAAGAATATCTACGTCCTTCGTATGGTTGGAAAAAATCTAGCACCATACAATCCACTAAGAAAACAATCCTTGAATTATAGCGAGAAGGATATACCCTTACACTCATGAAGCACTGTGAAACAATCACTTCAGTGTGTGTGCACCCTCTTAGCACAAAAGAGCAATGTCTCTTTTCTTGTAACAACTTATGTTACCTAAACATCATTTCAAATACACAAGTGTAAGCAAGTTCAGCACAAATCTTCACTTCCTTACCCATAAGAAAAGAAAGGACTCCTTGGACTAGAGATAGATCAATTACAGTTCGAATGTCCCATTGCGAATCTCCATTCTGAATTTTCTCAATCCGATTCTTCAATCTGAATTCTGTCCTTCAATCAGATTCTTCAATACAAATCATCTTTAGTCTCAGAAATTAAATACGGTGTCAATAAATACTGATTCCCCATTCTAAATCTCTATTACGAATTTTCCCAATATGATTCTTCAATCTGAATTCTGTCCTTTAATTCGATTCTTCAATCCAAATCTTCCTCAGTCCGAGAAACTCAATACGGTGTCAACCAATACTGATTCCCCATTTTGATTAGTTTAGTCGGAACTTCCCATTCCTAATCTCCATTCTGATTTTTCTCATTTCGAGAAACTCAATACGGTGTCAACTAGTACAAAACTCTCATTACAATTGAAACTGTAATGAACACTACTGGAAATTGGACCTTTCCCAACACTTCTATACCAACGGTTTGTAAAAACCGTTGGTATAGGTACCTTTTCCCAACGGTTTGGCCAAACCGTTGGGAAAGCCATGGATTTCCCCACTTTTCCCAACGGTTTGGGAAAACCGTTGGGAAAGACACACCCTTTCCCAACAGTTTGGCCAAACCGTTTGGAAAGGGTGTGTTTTGAGGCATCTTTCCCAATGGTTTGGGCAAACCGTTAGGAAAGACACACCCTTTCCCAACGGTTTGGCCAAACCATTGGGAAAGGGTTTCCCCAAAATCAACATTCACCCGAAATCAAAGTCACCTATCCCAACGGTTCTGAAAACCGTTGGGATAGGTGACTTTGATTTTTTTCCAGATCTACTACCCGAGAACATTATATAAATCAAAATTTTAAATAATCATGATAATACATATATATATTTATGAAATTATGTTTACAAAAGTCATGTTAGGTTAGTGGTTAAGTCGTTCAATTATAAACAGGGTTCCTGGGATCAAATCCCACCGAATGGTTTTTTTTGAAAAACATATACCAACAGTTTTATAACTGTTGGTATATGTATTTCATATTACTTGTACCAATGGTTTTCAAAACCGTTGGTAGAGGTCTATACCAACGGTTTTGCCAGAACTATTGGTATAGACCTATCGCAAGGGCTTACTTCGCCACGGTTCTCCAAACCGTTGGTATAGGCTATACCAACGGTTTGGAGGCCTATACCAACGGTTCCAAACCATTGGTATAGGTTGGTTTTCCAGTAGTGGAAACTCTATCGGACAAACACTTATTTATCTCTCTAGATTATCAGAGCTTCTCTCACTACTTAATCATCACACTTTTACTTTGTACTCTGATCTCCTTTTATAGGTGCTCCGAAGTGTGCATAGGCGGGAAACCAAAATATTTTCCCGCTCACTTAGATTCACCCAAATCTTAATTTCTTATGAAATATCGGAGTAATTAAGACTTTGTCAACACTTCTAGAATCTTCTTGAATCTTCTTCCACTTCTCTAGATTATGAACATTGGACTTTTCTTGATCTGACCTTGTTACACAAGTTTCTCAGTATCACATTCTCGGATCCAATCATCTATCTTCTCGGAATCACTTTCTCGGATTCACTCATATGTCTTTTCGGTATCATATTCTCAGATCCACCATTATTGATTCATTGGAATCACTTTCTCGGATCCACTCTTCTTGAGTCTTCGGAATCACTTTCTTGGATCCACTCTTCTGGAGTCTTCGGCATCACCTCAATTCTCGGCATGACTCTTCCCCACTTATTTATCATGACACCATTTCAATTCTAGATATGACTCTTCATTACTTCTCGGTATGGCTTTTCATTGCTTCCTCGGTATGACAGATTCTTCATTCTCGGTATGACTCCTCTTTATTCATCGATACCAATGATTTTGAATTCTCGGTATGACTCCTATGGATCTCGGTATGACCTCACCTGTTCTTGGTACGACTTCCCCAATTTTCGGTATGACTTCTCTGATCAACTTTTTCATGCATCGTGAGTACTTGAATATACTCACAAATTTAGAGTTACAAAACAGTAAAGAATCTTCACAATTTGTAATGAAGTCTTAGAGCCTTCACATCTCCTATTAGCCATCATTCAAATTCAACCGCTTCCATGTTCTGAGATTTTGCAACATCCCAGTTCCGAATTTCTCAATTTCCAAATTCCGAGTTATCTGAACACCAGGTTCCTTGAATTGCAACTTCTAGGTTCCAAATCATCAAACATCAAGGTTTCGAATTCTTTGAAATGAAAAGTGTATTTCATTTATGAAAACATCCTTAAGACCAAAAAAAATACAAACCATTAAAACCATCTAATCTTTTAGCATGGTCCTAAAAACCTCCCCCTTTGGATTTTGGTGTCAACCTAGTTTTCATAAATCACTAAACTTTGAAACCTCAAAAAATGGAGTAAATATCAATAATTCTAAGCATACATGATCAAACTCGATGTTGGAAACACGAATCATTGACAGCAAAACCATGTTGTCCATAAGGTAGTGAATATGACATCTTCATCTTCCTTTTCTAACATCTTCATTCTTCCTGTAAAAAATTCCAGTTATTTCCTATAACCACTCCAATAAAATAATTAGAAAAGTTCACAAACACAAACACTGCTGAGTTCACAGCATACCCACAACTCTCTCTTTAGAAAATATATTTATGATACAAAAAAAACATCTCCCCATTGATAAAACAATCCAAAGTCAAGAAGAGAGGGGACAGAACAACATACATTATCCTTGAAGAGAAAGAGGTTGGACACCCGTGTTCATCCTCAATATTGAGAATGATTCCTTCGGCAAGGGTTTCATGAAAATATCAGCAACTTGTTCATCAGATGAAACATATTCAAATTTCAGTTCATTCTTTTCCACATGCTCTTTGATGAAATGATATTTGATGTAAATATTCTTTGATCAAGAATGTTGGACTGGATTTTTGGTAATATTAATTGTTCTTTGATTATCACAGCCCAAGAGTAAGGGAAATTTCACTTCAACTAACAAATCATTCAACTGTGTTTTCATCCAGATAAGTTGAGTAGTGGCCAACGTGGCAGCAACATATTCAGCTTCAGCTATACATAGTGTCATAGAATTTTTCTTCCTTGAGTGCTAGCCAACACAACATTTTCCCATAAAGAACACTCCACTAGATGTGGATCTTCTATCATCAACATTTCCTGCCCAATATGCATAGGAATATCCAAACAAATCAATGTTATTTGAACCACTATACATTATTCCAAATTCTGTTGTGCCTTTTATGTATCTGAGAATTCTTTTTCCACACACAAGATGTGATTCTTTAGGAGCACTCTGGAATCTTGCACATAAGGTAACAGAAAAAAAAATATCTGGTCATGATGTGGTTAGGTACAACAAACATCTAATAAGCTTTTGATATTCTTTCTGATCAACTTCTTTTCCTTCATCATTTTTTCTTATCTTTGTTCCCACTGAGATAGGAGTTGATACATGTTTTTAGTTTTCCATACCAAACTTCTTGAGAAGTTCCTTAGAATTCTTTTCTTCAGAGATAAAAATGAATTATTTCTATTGAAATATTTGTAACCCAAGAAAGTATCTCATTTGACCCAACATGGACATCTCAAAGACATTATTCATTTCTTCACCAAACCTTTTACAGCTTCTTCTATCATTCCCAGTAAAAATAATTTCATCAACATAGACAATCACAATTACAGAAAGATGTTCACTTTACTTGATGTAAATATTTCTATCAATGCTTCCTTTCATGAAGTTAATCTATTTTAAGAATGTATCCAGTTTGGAATACCATGCTCTTGGATCATTCCTTAGACCATACAAGGCATTATTCATCCTTCACACATATCTTTCATCCTTCCCTACAACAAAGCCACATGGTTTTTAAATATAAACTTCTTCTTCAAGATCACCATTATGAAATGCGGATTTGAAATCCATTTGATAGATTTTGTAGCCTCATTGTGCAGCAATAGAAGGAAATATTTGGATAGTATCTAATCTGGCCACCAGAGCAAAAGTTTCTTCAAATTCAATTCCTTCAATCTGAGAGTAGCCCTGGCAAACCAATCTTGTTTTATTTCTGATAACTTCACCTTCTTCATTTAGCTTGTTCCAGAAGACCCAATTTGTGCGAATAATGTTCTTATTTTCATGCATGGGTACGAGTTCCCATGTATCATTATTTTCAATCTGATGCAATTCTTCATTCATGGCTTGAACCCATTCTGGATGATCAAAGGTTTCTTTCACATCATTTGGTTCCACTTTAGAATACAAGGAAGTAAGTGATATGGAATTACTTGTTCTTATTGTTTGAACCATGTGACGTTGATCACCAATTATGTTCTGAGCTTGCACTTGTTTCATCAACCTGGGAAAAGTTTTTCGTGTGCCTTCCACATCACTTGAGATGGCTGAATCCGATTCTTCATCTTGATTAGGATAACAATTCATTTCATCCTTATAAGAATCGTTAACTTCATCTTCCTCATCTTCTTTGTATGTCTGGACATTCTTATCATTCCATGGATTTTCATTGACGTTTACATCAACTGCATCCACCATTATTTCTGTTTCTTTGTTAAAACATCTTATAACCTCTTCCTTCTGGTGCATAACCATGAAAAATTCCATCTTCTCCAATCTGCTCGAATTTTCCACTATTTACACCTTTATTCTTTATAATGCATGGGCTCCCAAAAACATTATCATGATTCATACTTGGAGTAATGCCATATATAATTTTATATAGAATCTTGTTTGATTAGGGCTTGTAGAAACATAGATTTTAAATATAAACAACTTTACTTGTAGCTTGCCTCCAAAAGTAATGAGTAAGGACATGTTCAAGCAACATGGTTCTTCCCATTTCAACCAAGCTTCTATTATTCCTCTCAGCAACCCCATTTTGTTGAGGTGTATATGGAGCACTATATTCATGATGAATTTCGTGCTTCTCAAGAGAGTCTTAAAATTATTTACTTTTATACTAACCACCATTATCTGTTCTCAACTTCTTCACAGAGTACTCACGTTCTTTCTCATCTTTTCTTCTGAATCTTTTAAACATTTTCTGGGCGTCTGACTTATTCTTCATAAACATAACACATGTAATGAGAGTAAAATAATAAATGAAGGTGATGAAGTATTTGTCTTCATTTGTTTATTGTTTGCTCATCGGCCCACATATATCATAATTTCATTATTCAAGGGGATTGTTTAGAACAAATGTCAACCTTCATATACACAACACTTGTAATCTTTTTTTTCTGATAGGTAGTGCAACACAAATATCTTATTATTGGAAAATCAGGAATATCTCGTTGAATGTCCCTTTTAGATAACATGAACATATTTCTATGACCCATGTGTCCATGTATTCTGTGCCACAAGTGATTTTCTTCTACTAAGCTCATGTAATAAGAGTTTTGCAAATTTCCAACCTAAAAAAATTTCCCTTTGGTTTGTTGTCCTCTTATAACAATATCCCCATCTTCTTCAATTTTCACAACAAATCCATCTTTCATGATGTTAACTTTGTTACAATCATCACTCAATTGTGATACTCTCAGCATGTTATGCTTCATCCCATCAACATACAGTGTTTTCTTGGACTTCAATTTTTCCTTCCCAATGATGGCTGATCCAACACCATTGATTTTTAAATATTCATCAATGAAAAATGACCCAGTTTCTTTCTTTAAAATTCTTCACATTATTTAGAAATGTCAATTCTCCTGTCACATGTGAAGAACACCCATTATCAAGTATCCAAGATCATTCTTACTTTGTAACTTTTAGAGCAGTTTCAACAACAATAGATTTTTCTTCTTTCACTTCATTCTTCACCTTCAACTTCTGAGAATTAAGAACTTTTTTTGAGCAGGTAATAGCACAAGAGATCCTTTTTCTAGATTTCAAGGTAATTCACACCTTTCACAAATAGTCTCCAGAGGCTGAAACCTATTTCCTTTCTTGACTTCATTCATCTCAAATTTCTTCCAGAAAAATTTCTCACTCTTCTTTCTTTGAGGAGATTGACTCCCCCACAATTTCTGACTTTCATTATATGTGGGGTGTTGGTAATAATGTTGATTTAACTAACACATATTGGATGTATGCCCAAATCCGCCAAAAAACCAATAGTACCCATAGAAGGAGCACCTTCAACTAAAGCTTTTGTACTGTTATTTCTTTGTTACTCTTTCTTCACACCCGCCAACCATTATTTTGTTAGAAATATTGTTCTGTTGGAATTATTCCTTCTATGATTTTACTAGTTGTCACCAGTTTTATACTTAAGTTTTTTTAAAACTTCTTAAGTTACCATCAACAATGGTCTTGGCCACATAAATGTCTTTATCATCTTTCTTCTTCACAGCAACCACTTTATTCTTCTGTTGAATTTTCTCAGGATTTTCTTGTTGAGAGATTTCACCTGCATTAATAGTTGAGTTTTGAAAACATATGAATCTTACTTCAACTTATTGAGAGCTTCATTTGAATGAGCTCTAATTCTTCCTCTTTTTCATTCATCTTAAATAGAATGTGCTCATTTTTATTTTTCTCATCTTCAAGAGACTTCTTAAAATCTTCAAGTTCTTTCTCAAGTTCTTCTTTAACATTATATTGATTCATGTTGAGGAACATTCATCTTACAAATTTTTGTTATGTTTCTCCAGATTTCTAATCTTCCATAAGCATTCCTTCAATTATTCTTTCAGATGCATCTCATGTTGAGTTTCTTCTTCTTCCGAGCTGCTACTTCCGAAATCTTCATCATTAACTATTTCAATGAAAGAATTATCAACACCATGCTCACTTGATTTTTCAGATTCAACATAACTTTCTTCATCTTCTTCATTTATAGATAGAAAACTTTTCCACTTGGATTTGAAGAACTTATTTTCTTTCCCCAGCTTTCCATTACCACCATGCTTCTTCCATAACTTTATTGGTTTTCTTTATTCTTCATCATTGTCTTCTTCATTATCCCATCGAGGAAAATTACCGCAATGTGGCCAATGCCTCCACATTCAAAACACTTCAAGTGAAGTTTTACATTGTATTTACCTGTTCTTATTTTAACATTTTTTGAAAACAAGGATAAAATATCGTTCAGATTTTTACATACCTAACTTTCAGAGTCAGAGTAACCACTATCTTCTTTAATAAAGATATTCTTAGACTTTTCATTCTTCATGGCATTGAAAGATAATTATTTGTCAACCCTTTTCTTGGACTTCATAGCCTTTTACCTTCTCAACTCTTATGTAGTGAGTGTGCTTTGAAAATCATCAAGATATAGAGTCTCTGAGTATCTGTCTTCTAATGAAGATACCTATGCATAAACATAATCAGGAAGAATCCTGAAAATAATTTCTACCATAGCAGAGTCTTTCATCTCTTAACCAAGAAATCTGTTGGTACTAACAATATCGTTTATCCTGGTGAAGAAATCCCCAACAGATTCATGCTCTCCCATCATCAAGTCTTCATACTTCAACCTCCAGATTTGAAGTTTTTCGTTCGTGACATTTTTGTTCCCTTCATATATGTTTTTCAGTTTTTCCCATATACCTTTGGATGTGGCCACTCCTTTCACTCTCAAGAAATCACTTTCAGAAAGTGAAGACAATATAGCATTCTTGGCTCTTCCATCATTCTCAAGAAACTTCTTGTCAACATGTGTATGTGTAACATTATCATCAATGGAAGTAAACCCAACTGTTGCAGCTTCAATAACATCATAACTAATAAACATGAGGTATGGTAGCATTTTTTCCTTCCAGATGTTATAGTTCTTCCCATCGAATATCGGAATGCCTTTACTGTTCACAAAATTTAGATTTTCCATCTGCAAGGAAAACAAGGGAACCTCATTCTGATACAACTTGTAATGACCTTGTTGAAGCAATGAACCACTGATAGGGGGGATGAATCAGTGGTACCCCTTTCCCCCTTTTTATGTTCCATTAATATTGAGAACAACCTTTTTCCCTTGTTAACGATATAATTTTCTGCTGGGAAAACCAACAAGCACACATCCAAAGGAACACAACATTTTACAAGGTTCACTGTTCAATAAGAATAGCTACGTCCTCGGTATGGTTGGAAATAATCCAGCACCATACAATCCTCTAAGAAAACAATCCTTGGATTACAACGTGTATGATATACCCTTACACTCGTGAAGCATTGTGAAACAATCGTATCAGTGCATTTGCACCCTCTTAGCACAATAGGGCAATGTCTTTTTTCTTGTAAAAACTTATGTTACCTGCACTTCCTTTCAAATACACAAGTGTAAGAAAGTTCAGCATAAATCTTCACATCCTTACCTAGGAGAAAGGCGAAGACTTCTTGGACCTGAGATATAACAATTACAGTTTGAACTTCCCATTTCGATTCTCCATTCCAAATTTTCCCAATCTGATTCTTCAATATGAATTATGTCCTTCAATCCGATTCTTCAATCCAAATCTTCCTCATTCCAAAAACTCAATATGGTGTCAACCAATACTGATTCCCTGTAACACCCGAGACTTTTATGTTATATAAATCATCAAAGGAATCTTTTTCTACACAACACTTGCTTGGCTTGCTTTACACGCAATCGCAACCTTCCTCGATAGCTTGCGTCGTACGCAATACCGAGTTTCACTAAAATGCTATTAAAATTAGTCGTTATGAATAGTAATAACCACTTTTTGAAATTTTATAAATTTTATTTTTCAAAATGGACTTCATTTTCGGACTCAGAATATCGAAATTAGCCTAGGGTGAAATTTTGGTATTTTTCTGAAAACTTTCAATTTTTGATGAATAGTGAAACCACTAAGTGGTAGGTTAAAAACTGAATTTTGCATAAAACTTAATTTTACCGCTTCTGTGAATGGAATTTCAAAAATCCGAGAGACACGGTTAATATCAAGGACTAAAATGTGGTTCAATGAGATGAAAATAATTTTTTGGTGAATAGTAACTTTTTACTATTTTACCGCGGTTAATAGTAAATAGGGTAACTAAGGGTAAATATGATATTAATATTACCCTAACACATGTCCTAATTCTATTGGACAAGTGTAATTCGACCAAAAACAAACTTAGGAATAAAATATGACCATTTAGGCCCACTTGGATTAGATTAGGACATTTATTATTAATTTATTTAAAGAAGGGTTAAAATAGTTAAAATCAAAGTTTAATAAGTAAATCATTTTTAATATGGGGTTATACATAAGATAAATTCAATTGTAAATATTCATTAGAAAGCTAAAACGATTTCCTACATGATGATATTTTATTTGTAATTTTTAGACATTAAATAATTTAATTTATTTATGACATAATGATGATGCAGTAATTATCTTATTAATGAAATATTGACATAATTGATGTTATAAACACCAAAATAAATATAATTTGAGACTTTTTATGAATTCCACTAATTTTCTAGGTTACTATGATATATAAGTATTGATTTAATCAACTTGGTTCGAACATATAATTCTGTTATGACTTTCAAACAAATCATATATCAAATAGTGTCAAAATTGACACAAAATAGTTTTTAAATAAAATATTATATTATTAATTGTTATTTTATTCCTAAAAATCTAAGGTTCGGCCAAATGACTTAGATAATGATATATATATTAATAATAAACAATTTGGGGTTCGTTTGGCATGTTATAGTAAGTGTATTAACCATATAGTGAAAGAAAACAAAAAAGACATGGTAAAAGTTAAATTATTTAACTTAGAGTTAAATTTAATTGATAAGGTTAAAATAATATCCTAAACTTGTCTAAATTCTATTGGTTGATAGGATTGCGACCCATCCCCACTTTAGCTTCGAAATAAGACCCTTTGGAACCATTATAAACCGATTTTGACTTTAATATAAAATAATATTTTGAGATATTCCTAAGGTGCCCCTCTCCTCCCTTATAAAAAGGGCACCTCCTCCCCCTCCTCCTCACACCAATTTGAGCACTCAAGCTCGGCCAACCCCTGCCATTTTCCATTCTCCACTTCCCTAGAATAATCCTAGAGGTCCTGGTCTTCTCCAAAGACCAATCTTAGTTCCTTAAGTGGAGGATTCAAAAAGGCGTTCCAAAGAAGAGGTAATATCCATTACCGATCTTTTCAATTTCTTTCTTCTTCAACTTCTTCTTCTTTAGTTGTTTCATGATAAAGTAATAACATCAGTATTACTTACATACTGATATGTTATTATAAATATGAAACAACCCTAATTCACCTTCTATCCATCCTACGGAAAAAATGAAATCACCGCGCGTGCGTACGTACGGAATACCGTCTCCACGCCGTGGTGTAATCTATTTTCCACCATCACATTACAAGGATGGGTATAATGGTGTAATGAGTAACTATATATGATTATTATTAAGTAATATTGATACTGGAATAATATATATATATACTCCAATACAATTCCACGATCATAGGAACGATATCATCACTCGTGCGTACGTACGGAATACCGTCTCCACGATGTGATGCGACTCGTTCTACATGATCTTCATTTCATAATGATTGTATAAATGAATTGAATGAATGAATATGGTATATACTACACTAATACCATTCTGGAAATGAATTATCTATAACCTAAATATAAGAATAAGAATTTATTCGACAAAACACGCATAAGAACAAAAAGTTATAAAGACCCGAGTAACAAGTAACAATGAAATATTACTAACAAGAAGCTAATAATATGACCATATATGATCTCATATCAATATGTATGATTCCGGAATAAGTCAATAACATTATTTAAACCATTATACAGGAGCTTCGGACACGTACAAAGCTAATCGGACCTAAGGTAAGGGAAATATCACAATCTCATTTTTATCCGAGATTGTTTATTCGTAAGTATTTACTGGGGTGTATTTTATCATCCACATCCATGTTCCCTCAATATGTAATATTGTTTCCATCCACTTGAAATAGTTTAAATCCAATTTTACCCCTAGGTGAGTTTTTGGTAAAGAATATGAAAGGAATCTTTTGTCATTTTTCCGTACGAGGTACTTTTTGACTTTTCCGACAAAAGTACGAAGAATGTTTTTTTTAACTTATACGGCATGAATGGATTTTTAAAACATTACTTCAAAGAAGCTTCCTTTACAAGTTTTCAAGTTTATTTTTATTCAACTTCTTTTATTTTAAATTTGTATGACATGTTATGAAAGGAAAAATGTTTTTGAAGAAGAAAGGATATTTTCCTCAAGAATTCAATTCAAGTGTTTTATCAAAATTATTTTCCATCTAAGATAATAAAGGGTTCTGTTTCTATCCATATTTTTACATTGGTTTGACTATGTTGTGATGGAATTATGTTTATGAATTCCTTTATCATATATGAATTGATTTATGATGTCATGATGTTTCAAGAATCCCATTTTTGTTATATGTGTTATGCGATGATGTATGTTTTATGATTATGTGGCACACATAAGAAAGGATTCATTATAAGATGGGTGGGACCTATATCTCCCTCCAATGCATTGGGTAAAGATTTTATATCTCATGAGATAGACATGGCTGGAACGGAAGGTTATTTCGGTTCAGTGATACAGGACTGAAACGAGGAGTGAACTCGGTTCAGAAAGGGACTTTGTCCACTAAGATAGTCTTGGCAATGAGTCATGACTAACAAGAAATGATCTCCATGATTATGTGTGCATGCCACAAAGTTTCAAGTTTTATGTTATGATTTTGGGGATCTCATTTTCACTTCTATGATTTATTCCATGTTAAGATATTATGATCTCTTTTGCAGGTTTTGATTTTCATAAAGATATGATATGATTTTTATTTCCTTTATTTGCCCTTGCTGAGCATTTGAGCTCACCCTTTTATGTTTTCTTTTCCCCAGGTCAGGAAGATGGATATTAAGTAGAATATGCTAAAAGGGACCCTAGATATGATGAAATAAATGGGAGACACTGTAGAAGATTTATGAACCAGTTGTTTATGTTTCCCAGTTTCTAAAGACACTATACCTATACGGTCCTTTGTGGTTTTGTCATATGTTGTAATAAGTGTGCTTCAATTTTGAAGTATTAACAATGTATGTAAAGTGTGGGTCGTTATAGTTGGTATCAGAGGAAAGGTATAGTCAACCTTTGGAAACTAGGATGTGAAAGCCTTAGTAAGAACCCTAAGAATAAGTCTAAGCATAGAACACAATCTTAGAAATGGCCATGAATAACCTAGGATAAGACCATAAGCATGAAAATTTTATTCATGAATTATGTGGTTTCCTATTATAATTAGTGTTGCTCACACTATTCTTCTTGGTTTTAGTCAATGGCTGGAACCCGAAGGAGCCGTGTTAATGCGGAATGCGATGGGCAATGCAATGATTGTCCCCCTGAGCAACCAAACGATATGGGAGCTGGAATGCAAAATCTTGTAGCCATGCTCACGCAACTTTCTCAAGCTATGAATCATGCAGGATTTCCAAACGAACAAAGGAGGGAGCAACATTCTGTTGAATCCTTCATGAGGCAGCGTCCACCATCTTTCAGCGGGTCTACTGATCCATTAGTTGCTGAACAATGGATTAGTACTACTGAAAAGTTATTTTCAGTTCTTCAATGTTCTGAGCATGATAAAGTCATCCTAGCAGTGTATCGTTTGGAAGGAGATGCGGATCAATGGTGGAATCTTGTTAAGAATACGAGGCAAAGGGATGAAATTGAGTCTATGGAATGGGACGAGTTCAAGAACTTATTTTTCAATAAGTACTTCCCTCGTATTCTCCGAACAAAGATGGAGAAAGAGTTCCTTGAACTGAAGCAAAGGGATGATGAATCTGTTAGTACCTATGAAGCAAATTTTACAAGACTTGCAAGGTACGCTTCTGGTATTATTATCCAACCTGAGAGTAAGATCGATCGATTCTTTAGTGGCTTAAAACCAAGTCTTCGAAGGGCGTTAGCCATAAGGGACTTCAATAGCTACGAGGAAATCGTTCGATGTGCTCTCAAAGTCGAGATGGAAATTGGAGTAACCCATCAGTCACATGGGTTTGATAAGAAGAGGAAGATGGAATTCAAAGAAAAATCTAAAGAGCACACGGAAAAGAAGATGAACTTTCCCTTATGCTCAAAGTGTGGAAAGAAACATGGAGGGAGTTGTCTTAAAGGGACAAGTAAATGTTTTAAATGTGGAAAGGAAGGTCATTGGGCATTTGAATGCCGTGATAATGGGAAGAAGATGTCTAATGATGCAAACAAAGGAAGGGATACACAGAATGAACCTACTACACTTCAATGTTTCAAGTGCAAGGAGATGGGGCATTATGCCAATCAATGCCCAAATCCAAGGGTTGATGATGATGGTTGACGTCAACAAAATCTTAAGGCTAAAGACAAAGGAAATTCACATGCAATTTCTATCAGCGATGTGGAGTACAATAACGATGTGGTGAAAGGTACACTTACCATCCATTATAAAGTAGCAAATGTTTTATTTGATTCTGGATCCACCCACTCTTTTATTTCTGAAGACTTTTCTAAGGGTATCACCGTATTACCTCAACAATTAGATGTTGAGTTAGCCGTGACAACACCTAATGGCACATCAATCGCATCAAAAGTTTATAATTCTTCTCCGATCGAAGTTTGTGGGAAAGTGCTTCCTGCAAATCTTGTGATCCTTCCTTTAGTGGAATTTGATGTGATTCTTGGCATGGATTGGCTTTCTCTACATGGAGCTCATATCAATTGCCAAAGAAGGGAAGTCACATTTCATATTCCAGATCAATCTACGATCGTCTATCAATGCAAGGATGAACATAACCTTCCAGTGGAAATTTCTTCCATCTTATGGGTATTGATTCCACTAAATGAAGGTTATTTATCTCAAATGGTTGGTGAGAAACTCACGATTAAGAATATTCCCATTGTACGGGAGTTTGATGATGTCTTTTCGGAGGAATTGCCGGGTCTTCCACCAAATCGTGAAGTTGAGTTTTCAATAGAACTCGTACCGGGTGCTTTGCCTATTTCAAAGACACCTTATAGAATGGCCCCAATTGAGTTGCAGGAATTGAAGAAGCAACTCCAAGAGAATCTTGATAAGGGATTCATACGCCCTAGTGCGTCACCTTGGGGAGCACCTGTTCTATTTGTTAAGAAGAAAGATGGATCAATGAGACTCTGCATTGATTATCGAGAACTTAACAAGATCACTATCAAGAACAAATATCCTCTCCCACGCATTGATGACTTATTTGACCAACTACGCGGAGCTCAATACTTTTCCAAGATTGATCTTCGTTCAGGGTATCATCAATTAAGGGTCAAAAGGGAGGATATACCAAAGACGGCTTTCCGTACAAGGTATGGACACTATGAATTTATAGTGATGCCATTTGGTCTTACTAATGCCCCTGCTATCTTCATGGATCTAATGAATAGAGTCTTTAGAGACTATCTTGATCAATTTGTGGTAGTCTTTATAGACGATATTCTTGTCTATTCAAAGAGCAAGGAAGAGCATGAAGATCACTTGAGAATTATATTGAAGACCCTGAGAAAAGAGAAGCTTTATGCCAAATTTACCAAGTGTGAATTTTGGCTTCAAAAAGTTGCATTTTTGGGTCATATAATCTCAAAAGAGGGGATATCTGTGGATCCAGCAAAAACAGAGGTTATCGAAAGATGGTCGAGACCAACCACAGTAACTGAGATCCGAAGTTTTCTTCGTTTGGCTGGATATTATCGACGTTTTGTAAAAGATTTTTCACGATTATCTAATCCACTCACCAAGTTGACTCGGAAAGGAGTTAAGTTTGTCTGGACAGAGGAATGTGAAGAGAATTTCAAGGAGTTGAAAAGAAGGTTATCCAGTGCACCTGTGCTCACACTGCCTTGTAGTGGAGAAAGGTTTGTGATCTACAGTGATGCATCCAAGAAGGGATTGGGGTGTGTTCTTATGCAAAATGATATGGTGATAGCTTATGCCTCACGACAGTTGAAAATCCATGAGCAAAATTACCCAACACATGATTTGGAGTTGGCTGCGGTAATCTTTGCATTAAAGATTTGGAGGCATTACCTTTATGGTGAAAGGTGTGATATTTATATTGATCATAAAAGTTTAAAGTATATTTTCACACAAAAGGAGTTGAATATGCGTCAAAGAAGATGGTTGGAGCTGATTAAGGATTATGACTGCTCAATCCATTACCACCCTGGGAAAGCAAACAAGGTGCCAGATGCATTAAGTCGACAAAACCATGCTAGTTTATCCATGATGAGGATCAAAAAAGATCCAATATTTATGGATTTACAAAGGATGGATCTTGGAATTATAATGGAAGGGAAAAAATCTTATCTTTCTCAAATGAATGTTCAACCATCTATACATGTGAAGATTAAAGAGGCACAGAAAGAAGATGTCGAGTTACAAAAGAAGGTGAGAAATGTTCCTGAATTCAACCTTGATTGTGATGGGATAATAAAGTTCAGGAATCGGGTTTGTGTTCCTCCCATCCCCGAATTAAAGAAAGAGCTGCTGGATGAGGCTCATAGTTCTTCATTCTCTATTCATCCTGGAAGCACGAAGATGTATAGGGACCTGAAAGAGTACTTCTGGTGGGATGGCATGAAAAGAGATGTTGCTGAATATGTCTCTCGATGCTTGGTTTGTCAACAAGTTAAAGCTGAGAGACAGAAGTCTAAGGGGATGTTACAACCATTACCCATACCCGAATGGAAATGGGAAAACATCACTATGGACTTTGTCACAGGACTTCCTAAAACATCCAAAGGCAATAATGCTATCTGGGTCATAGTTGATCGTCTTACAAAGTCTGCACACTTCATTGCTATTAGAGAGGATTTCTCTCTAGATCAGCTTTCCAGGATATATGTAAAGGAAGTGGTAAGATTGCATGGAGTACCACTTTCTATTATATCTGATCGGGATCCGAGATTTACCTCGAAGTTCTGGAGAAGTCTTCAGCATACTCTGGATACAGAGTTGAGTTTCAGCACTGCTTATCATCCCCAGACAGACGGTCAGTCTGAGATAACAATTCAAACCCTAGAAGATATGTTGAGAGCTTGCTCTATGGATTTCAAAGGAGGTTGGGATCAACACCTACCTTTGGTGGAATTTTCTTATAATAATAGCTTTCACTCCAGTATTCAAATGGCTCCTTATGAAGCTCTCTATGGAAAGAAATGCAGGACTCCAACTTGCTGGGATGAAGTTGGGGAAAGAAAGCTATTAGGACCTGATCTCGTTGATGAAATGGCAGAAAAGGTCAGATCTATTCAACAACACATAAGAGTAGCTCAGAGTCGACAGAAAAGTTATGCCGACAATCGAAGAAGAGACCTAGAGTTTGAAGTGGGTGATAAAGTGTTCTTACGAATATCTCCCTGGAAGAGGGTTATGAGATTTGGAAAGAAGGGGAAGTTGAGCCCTAGATATATCGGTCCTTTTGAAATACTGGATCGTGTTGGGAAGGTAGCTTACCGATTGGCGCTTCCACTGAATCTCTCTCAAGTTCACGATGTGTTCCATGTATCTCTCCTGAGAAAGTACATACCAGATCCTTCACATGTACTCAGCTCAGAAGTTGTACCGCTGGAGCAAGATCTTTCTTATGAAGAACAGCCGATAGAGATTCTGGATCGTAGCGAAAAAGTCCTACGAAACAAGACCACTCGCTTGGTGAAAGTTTTATGGAGAAACCACCAACTTGAAGAAGCTACATGGGAGCTTGAGGATTTGATGAGGGAGAAGTATCCTCATTTGTTTGTTGCAAAGTGACGAATTTCGAGGGAGAAATTCTTTTTAAGGGGGGTAGAATGTAACACCCGAGACTTTTATGTTATATAAATCATCAAAGGAATCTTTTTCTACACAACACTTGCTTGGCTTGCTTTACACGCAATCGCAACCTTCCTCGATAGCTTGCGTCGTACGCAATACCGAGTTTCACTAAAATGCTATTAAAATTAGTCGTTATGAATAGTAATAACCACTTTTTGAAATTTTATAAATTTTATTTTTCAAAATGGACTTCATTTTCGGACTCAGAATATCGAAATTAGCCTAGGGTGAAATTTTGGTATTTTTCTGAAAACTTTCAATTTTTGATGAATAGTGAAACCACTAAGTGGTAGGTTAAAAACTGAATTTTGCATAAAACTTAATTTTACCGCTTCTGTGAATGGAATTTCAAAAATCCGAGAGACACGGTTAATATCAAGGACTAAAATGTGGTTCAATGAGATGAAAATAATTTTTTGGTGAATAGTAACTTTTTACTATTTTACCGCGGTTAATAGTAAATAGGGTAACTAAGGGTAAATATGATATTAATATTACCCTAACACATGTCCTAATTCTATTGGACAAGTGTAATTCGACCAAAAACAAACTTAGGAATAAAATATGACCATTTAGGCCCACTTGGATTAGATTAGGACATTTATTATTAATTTATTTAAAGAAGGGTTAAAATAGTTAAAATCAAAGTTTAATAAGTAAATCATTTTTAATATGGGGTTATACATAAGATAAATTCAATTGTAAATATTCATTAGAAAGCTAAAACGATTTCCTACATGATGATATTTTATTTGTAATTTTTAGACATTAAATAATTTAATTTATTTATGACATAATGATGATGCAGTAATTATCTTATTAATGAAATATTGACATAATTGATGTTATAAACACCAAAATAAATATAATTTGAGACTTTTTATGAATTCCACTAATTTTCTAGGTTACTATGATATATAAGTATTGATTTAATCAACTTGGTTCGAACATATAATTCTGTTATGACTTTCAAACAAATCATATATCAAATAGTGTCAAAATTGACACAAAATAGTTTTTAAATAAAATATTATATTATTAATTGTTATTTTATTCCTAAAAATCTAAGGTTCGGCCAAATGACTTAGATAATGATATATATATTAATAATAAACAATTTGGGGTTCGTTTGGCATGTTATAGTAAGTGTATTAACCATATAGTGAAAGAAAACAAAAAAGACATGGTAAAAGTTAAATTATTTAACTTAGAGTTAAATTTAATTGATAAGGTTAAAATAATATCCTAAACTTGTCTAAATTCTATTGGTTGATAGGATTGCGACCCATCCCCACTTTAGCTTCGAAATAAGACCCTTTGGAACCATTATAAACCGATTTTGACTTTAATATAAAATAATATTTTGAGATATTCCTAAGGTGCCCCTCTCCTCCCTTATAAAAAGGGCACCTCCTCCCCCTCCTCCTCACACCAATTTGAGCACTCAAGCTCGGCCAACCCCTGCCATTTTCCATTCTCCACTTCCCTAGAATAATCCTAGAGGTCCTGGTCTTCTCCAAAGACCAATCTTAGTTCCTTAAGTGGAGGATTCAAAAAGGCGTTCCAAAGAAGAGGTAATATCCATTACCGATCTTTTCAATTTCTTTCTTCTTCAACTTCTTCTTCTTTAGTTGTTTCATGATAAAGTAATAACATCAGTATTACTTACATACTGATATGTTATTATAAATATGAAACAACCCTAATTCAACTTCTATCCATCCTACGGAAAAAATGAAATCACCGCGCGTGCGTACGTACGGAATACCGTCTCCACGCCGTGGTGTAATCTATTTTCCACCATCACATTACAAGGATGGGTATAATGGTGTAATGAGTAACTATATATGATTATTATTAAGTAATATTGATACTGGAATAATATATATATATACTCCAATACAATTCCACGATCATAGGAACGATATCATCACTCGTGCGTACGTACGGAATACCGTCTCCACGATGTGATGCGACTCGTTCTACATGATCTTCATTTCATAATGATTGTATAAATGAATTGAATGAATGAATATGGTATATACTACACTAATACCATTCTGGAAATGAATTATCTATAACCTAAATATAAGAATAAGAATTTATTCGACAAAACACGCATAAGAACAAAAAGTTATAAAGACCCGAGTAACAAGTAACAATGAAATATTACTAACAAGAAGCTAATAATATGACCATATATGATCTCATATCAATATGTATGATTCTGGAATAAGTCAATAACATTATTTAAACCATTATACAGGAGCTTCGGACACGTACAAAGCTAATCGGACCTAAGGTAAGGGAAATATCACAATCTCATTTTTATCCGAGATTGTTTATTCGTAAGTATTTACTGGGGTGTATTTTATCATCCACATCCATGTTCCCTCAATATGTAATATTGTTTCCATCCACTTGAAATAGTTTAAATCCAATTTTACCCCTAGGTGAGTTTTTGGTAAAGAATATGAAAGGAATCTTTTGTCGTTTTTCCGTACGAGGTACTTTTTGACTTTTCCGACAAAAGTACGAAGAATGTTTTTTTTAACTTATACGGCATGAATGGATTTTTAAAACATTACTTCAAAGAAGCTTCCTTTACAAGTTTTCAAGTTTATTTTTATTCAACTTCTTTTATTTTAAATTTGTATGACATGTTATGAAAGGAAAAATGTTTTTGAAGAAGAAAGGATATTTTCCTCAAGAATTCAATTCAAGTGTTTTATCAAAATTATTTTCCATCTAAGATAATAAAGGGTTCTGTTTCTATCCATATTTTTACATTGGTTTGACTATGTTGTGATGGAATTATGTTTATGAATTCCTTTATCATATATGAATTGATTTATGATGTCATGATGTTTCAAGAATCCCATTTTTGTTATATGTGTTATGCGATGATGTATGTTTTATGATTATGTGGCACACATAAGAAAGGATTCATTATAAGATGGGTGGGACCTATATCTCCCTCCAATGCATTGGGTAAAGATTTTATATCTCATGAGATAGACATGGCTGGAACGGAAGGTTATTTCGGTTCAGTGATACAGGACTGAAACGAGGAGTGAACTCGGTTCAGAAAGGGACTTTGTCCACTAAGATAGTCTTGGCAATGAGTCATGACTAACAAGAAATGATCTCCATGATTATGTGTGCATGCCACAAAGTTTCAAGTTTTATGTTATGATTTTGGGGATCTCATTTTCACTTCTATGATTTATTCCATGTTAAGATATTATGATCTCTTTTGCAGGTTTTGATTTTCATAAAGATATGATATGATTTTTATTTCCTTTATTTGCCCTTGCTGAGCATTTGAGCTCACCCTTTTATGTTTTCTTTTCCCCAGGTCAGGAAGATGGATATTAAGTAGAATATGCTAAAAGGGACCCTAGATATGATGAAATAAATGGGAGACACTGTAGAAGATTTATGAACCAGTTGTTTATGTTTCCCAGTTTCTAAAGACACTATACCTATACGGTCCTTTGTGGTTTTGTCATATGTTGTAATAAGTGTGCTTCAATTTTGAAGTATTAACAATGTATGTAAAGTGTGGGTCGTTATATTCCCCATTCTGAATCTCCATTCAGAATTTTCCCAATCCGATTCTTCAATCCGAATTTTGTCCTTCAATCCGATTCTTCAATCCAAATCTTCCTCTGTCTGAGAAACTCAATACGGTTTCAACCAATACTAATTTCCCATTCCGATTAGATCAGTCCGAACATCCCATTTTGAATCTCTATTCTTATTTTTCTCATTTCGAGAAACTCACTACGGTGTCAACCAATATCAAATTATCGTTAGAATTGAAACCGTAATGAAACTCTGTTAGCCAAACACTTCTTTCCCTATCTATATTATCAGAGCTTCTCTCACTACATGATCATCACACTTGTACTTTGTACTCTAATCTCATTTTATAGGTGCTTCAAAGTGTTCTTAGGTAGGAAAGAAAAATATTTTCCCTCTCTCTTAGATTCACCCAAATCTTAATTTATCCTGAAATCTCAGAGTAATTAAGACATTGTCAACTCTTCTAAAATCTTCTCGAATCTTCTTCCACTTCTCTTGATTTAGAACATTGGCCTTTTCTGGATACGACCTTGTTTCACAAGTTTCTTGGTATAACATTCTTGGATCCACTCATCTATCTTTTCGGCGTCACTTTCTTGGATTCAATCATCTGTCTTCTCGGCATCATATTCTCGGATCCACCCTTCTTGATTCTACGGCATCACTTTCTCGGATCCACTCTTCTTGAGTCTTCAGAATCACTTTCTCGGATCCACTCTTCTTGATTCTTTGTTATCACTTCTATTCTCGTCATGACTCTTCACTGCTTCTTCAGTATGAAACCCTTTCAATTCTCGGTATGACACCTCATTACTTCTTGGTATGTCTTTTCATTGATTCCTAGGTTTGAAAAATTCATCATTCTGAGTATGACTCCTCTTTATTCATCAATACTGAAGATTTTGAAATGTCGGTATGAATCCTTTGGATCTCAGTATAACTTCACCAGTTCTCGGTATGACTTCTCCAATTCTCGGTAAGACTTCTTCGATCAACTTTTTCTTGCATCGTGAGTACTTGCATATACTTAAAAATTTAGAGTTATAAAATAGCAAATCATCATCAAAATTTGTAATGAAGTCTTAGAGCCTTGACATCTTCTACTAGCCAGCTTCCAAATTCAAATGCTTCCAGGTTCCGAGAATTTGCAACTTCCCGGTTCCAAATTTCTCAATTTCCAGATTCCGAGTTCTCTGAACACCAGGTTCCGAGAATTGCAACTTCTAGGTTCTGAATCATCAAACTTCCAGGTTCTGATTTCTTTGAAATATAAGGTTTCTTTCCTTTATGAAAACATCCTTAAGACCAACAAAAGACAACCCATGAAAACCATCTCTTCTTTTATCTTTGTCCTAACACATTACTATGATAAATACTAGCATAATGAACCATGAATGAATACGAAACTAATAATTCCCTAATCCATAGAGGTTATCATGGTTTGAACAGGGTTTTTCACACCAAAGAGGTACACCTAGCATAAAAATTACCAAAAACCCCAAATCACACATGAAGATTCCAATATTTCCCTAAAAATCCATGAAACCTCATGGGACCAAGAACATCCGAAAAAACATCCATAATGGTGGTCTAACTATACGAATATAAATCTAATTATCAATTCATTGGACAACCCCAGAATGTGTAAAAATTTTAAATTTCCTCTAAATTACATAAAATACCACAATTTAGCTGGTTACATTAACCATATCTAAGTAAAAACTAAAAGGAAACATAAATATACTATTCTAGAGTCTATTTTTATTCTTGGTATAAAAACCCAATTATTATCTGAAATTTCATCTTCTCACTATAGAAAAAATAAACCAACAAGGCACAAACATTCAGTTTGACGTAGCTTTTGAATAGGTTAACCGGGTTGGATATATTTTATTCCGTACTTATAATATTATACATTGTTTATAGATGTAACAAACCTATCTATGCCTCATGCTATAATTTATCTCTTAAAAATATCTCATAAAGACACTAGAAGGTCCACATGACTGCATGCTCCTAAAAATTATTGTTTAATTTATTATCATTTCTATCTACACAATAATTAACACCAATGAAGATATTTTCTGATATAAGTTAAAATTTTTAATTCTGTCTAATACTAAAGTAAATTATTTATGGGATCCTTAGTTTTCTTCTTGATCTCCAATAGGATATCCCTTCCTATCAAAGGTAACACACTTTGTTCCCTACTCATTCATCGATGTTATCGATGAGCACTTCAAGAAAAACACCAGTCTCCATAACAAATATAACATGGCACTTATTCCCATCATGTGTACCAATACATTACTATGTGAATGGGATTTATTTGGCCATTATCATTCCCCTAACATGTTTTCTATATACCTTAGGATATCACCTTCTGAAAACACAATATTCATAATCCATAACCTCATGAGAAAATAACATCCCCCACAAAATAGTAAGAGAATACATGTAATAGTAAATATAAAAAAAGATCTAATAGACATTAAATAATGAGTTATATGCTCCACTAGGGTTTCATAATCTCAAAAGTCAAATTTGGATATATAATATAAACTCTAATATAAAACCGTTATCTACCTAGAGAAGTGGATGATGTTTTCCCCACCACTAAGAATACCCATCTGTTCAATCACCTAAGAACATCTAGCCACATCCTAACAAAACATTGAAATAACCACCATGGGCCTATATAATGAAAGGAAAGTCTATGGGGACATCACTATTAATATAATGTGATAAAAATATTTCACTCCACACCATGATCAATTATCCAAATCCAGATACATAGGCACCACAACCATTATATGGACACAAATTCATTCGCTACATAAACCAGTCACCCAACCTTAGACATTCCAGTTAGATCTATTCAAATTCCAAGCCCATCATTATGTTGAAAAAAATACTCTTTTAATTTGAATCAAACACTATGAGAGTTCATTACCAAATATATACTCTTTGTGTACGACTACGGAAAACCCCAAATGCCAAACAACCACCTCCAAAAATAAACCCATGTAATGGATAGTTCCATACATTCAATAAGAATAGAATTAGTGTTAATTAAACTATTTATAAAAAATATTCATCACATGAAAGGAGGTTAATGCATTCAGTGGTGTCCTTCTGAGGGATAACTATGGGTCTCCCTTTGAAAGAAGTCATTCATTAATTAAAATTCATTAGACGTGAATTTATCATCAAAACATATAATGTGTAAATGAGTCCTTATTATCATATGGGTATATAACTATATCTCATTGAGGGAGAGATATTCTCTCCACACATTAGGGGATCCCACACACATTCGTTGTGGACATCACTTCATTTACTCGATTTTTTTACACTGCATAGTACTATCATGGGAATTCAAAATATACTGAGGTAAGAAATGCTTTAGGTATTATCTTAAATGATGGAATATATTAAAAAATTATCTAGTAAGATTAACTCACATCACAAGAAGGGAGTGATTGAAAGATTGGTTCCTCCCATGTTAGTTCTCTAACTGACTAAGGATTGGCCTAAGGATCCACTATTACAACAACCTTAAATACATTAACCAATAGTTGATGTTTATTTTATTACATTTTCATAAATATAATTGGTCTATTGTTGAAATTTTGATCATTTTAGTAGTCCCTTAAAATAAGATACATACATGATACCCATTTTAACCTAGAAATAAAATAATAAAATAGTAATAGAAAATAGTCAACGTCACTAAACTCATTCAAAGAATTGTTCTTCATAAATTTTGGAATGGAAACAAAATAAGGGTGAGATCAGATACCTACTAAGGCTAACATATAGTATAATTCATCATGATTAAATATATCATAATCAAAATGGAAAGGTAAATAATAGAAATCACATGTGATTTTATTAATTACTTGTGCACAAAATGAATCCATAGATTATGACAATTAGTTAATATAATGGACAATAATAAAATAATTATGAATGAAATAGACGATCACTCTTAGTAAATATGATTTCATAAATCATGATATGATTAACAACTCAACCCGAGAGCCAGTTAATGGTTCATTGAACCTGGTTGGACATCGAGCCTCAAGTGTGACTCCCCAAACAATAATGGCAGTCGGAAAGAAGAAAGGTTATAAGGTGGTATAATGTGGAGATTGCACCCTCAAGATATGATTAATATACTGGTGTAATGGATATGTAAATGGCACAGAAAATTATCAACATATAGTTAATGATAAATCATCCACATGAAAGTAATAACAATAATCCATTACAAGGGTGGAATCATATAAAAATGGTTATTATGTCATAGAACAATACAAAAAATTAGGTAATATATGGAATATGGAATCATGTAAAATACATGTAATAATAGAAAAAAAAATAACATCTCTAATAGCATCATAAGCTATGTCTCAGTCTTTTTCTCCAACTATCCCATGCTAAAATAAATCGAACACCATTGATTGGGATCTTTGCCTTGTCTCTACCTATAATCATGATGTCTAGTTTAGTTCAATAGGTGGCCCAAAAATGGTGTAATATATTACATAGTTGGCCACCACCAATGAAATCTATAAATTTTCAGGTCTGTGCATAGGAACCATAATAATGTGTAGGTATAATAAGTTTGATTGAAAGTGAATAATAGATAAAACACGTCCATATGCATAGGATTGAAAATGATAAAGCTATAATAGGTGAGAATCAATATATATATTATATTCCAATAGTATTTAGTAACATTATATTCATACTCTTCATTTGAAATAAGTATTAGATATAAATGGGATAGTTCCAAAGGCGATAACCAGGGCGACGCCAACGAGACCATGGAACTCATTTAATAGTGCATGGTATAATATATGAGACCTACATGATCTAGGTCCCAAGGTAAACACTATGGTGACCAATATTAGATGATATGAATGTATACCAATGTCATAGGATCCATACCCTGATCAACCTCATCAGTGTCATATAATAAATTCCCATAGATTGGGGTCAAAGGTGTCATACCTCGATCCCATAGTCCATACCATACTATAATGCAATAGTTTTCATACCTTTATACGATGTTCGTTCAATTCCAATATCACCAACATCAGGATATTAATATATAATTAACAAGGAATATGTTTTTTTCAAACCCAATAAATATTATCCATATAGAAGGAATAATCCAACAGAATGTCCATATTATTTCACAATTCCATTTTAATCCATTTAGTAATTCTAATAGCATTTAATGACCAGGAAATGGGGGAATGATACCCCTCCTAATAATTCATTTAATTTAACTAGGTTCCCACTAATAAATTGAAATATCGCACCCCAAAGAAGAGGATTTATCATGTCAAATTTTTTTAACTGCATAACAAGGGTGTTTTAGGAGGAGGTTGACTACCTCCAACAAAGAATAGGGGTTATAAGGGAAACTCAATAAAGTTTCAACAATTAATTCATTGACAAACATATAATTAATAATCATCAACTGGTTGTTCCATTATCTGGTAAAATAATGATAGTTATATAAATGATGAAACATTGGTGTAAATGTATATACCACCTAGCTTAAACTCGTTGTAGACCACTCATCCAGTATCAACCCATGGTTTGGATAAATCCAGGAAAAAATGGAAGAATGTTAAAAAAAATCATAAAATAAAGTATATTAGCATTAATAAAAATAATAGTATAGATGGTATGGAAAATTAAAAAATTTAATTAAGGAATAGAAGCCTGTCTAGGTCTATAAAATGTGACTCATGATACTCAAATCATAGTTTACTTGGAGTAGTGACTTAAAATCCTATGTTTTCTTGAAGAGATCTTGAAGAATGAAGAAGAAGGTCGTTCATCCTATGGAATACAATAAAGTATTATGCTTCATCAAAAATAGTGTATGTAAAAATGGAAATTTAACAGTTTTATATGGTCACATGTTTTGGACACATGATTGGAAGAACAATGTCCACCCCACTATCCAAGGGGCACACGCCACATGACATGCAGTCCATGATCAGAATAACTATAGGAATCCCATGGAAATCATCTACCATATCATTTTACGACCCAATTAACCCTATTATGATATATAAAAACCATTCATTCCCCTTATAAGTCCACATGATTTTAGGTGGAATTTTTTAACATATTATGGATTAACCATGCGCCTCTACTATTATCTTAATAATTTGGAGATTTGGAATCTATAAAATCCATGGACACTCCCAATTCCTAAAATAAGTGATTAAGAATATTTAAAAGGATAAATTAAGTAATTTTAATTGAAAATTAACTATTACATACACCATAGTAAATCCAAGATATTATAATCTATCCCTTATTGAAACTCATCCCTGAGTTTCCATTCCAATGATGGTAAAACATCATGTTATAATAAATCATTCCACTGAGAAATTATGTTGTCATATATCTCTCAAATATCATCCTCTAAACAGTCATGATGACAAAACACCCAAACTAATGGAAATTAAAAACCGCATAGAACCTTGGTTTCCCAATACACAATAAAAATAGGGTGCTCTAAAGAGGATGCATCAACCTCTAATACATTCTCATCAAGATGAAGAATATGAGATTGACTTTAATGATATCAATGAATATGGGAGACATGGAATACATCATGAAAAAATAGGTGCTCATTATGTAACTTTAACTTGTAAGCTACCAACCTAACTCTCTCCAAAATCACGTAGATCTCGACATAATGAGGTGATATCCTCACTTGTTTCTGAATTTTTCTATACACTTTTTTATGTGAAACATGTAATAAAATTATATCATCAAAACAAACTATAGTGGTCATAATTTATGAACAATATATGTCCTCTTCCTAGACTGAGATATAGATATTCACTTCTGAATTAGCTAAACCTACACCAAATTCTCCTGAATGAGACAAGGTCTATGTAGTGAAACCTATCCTACCTCTAACTATAAAAAAGTTGATCAAAACATCCTACCATATAAATCTATACATTTTTTCATCAATATAGTATCACAAAAACTATTATTAGAATTGAACTTGATAAGATGTCAATGTTTCTCCCATGAACCTCCCATATCAAAGAAGAACTATTCAATCATGTCCTCTAGAACATGTATCATCTCTTCTAATATACCATCAGTTAGAGGGTGAATGGTTGTGCTCAAAATCACCTACATAACATTTTTTTAATTAAACCCATTCACTATCCTCGATGTGAAACAATAATACCTATCAAAAATGATATTATGAGGGTCCCCTTGCTGGCATATAATCTCATTGACATATATTATCCCAATGGAATCCATTGAAAAGGTCTCTATAATAGGTAAGAAGTGCCCAAACTTTATGATCTAAATAAAGATCACCCATACTAAATCACTACATCAAGTGGATCTTTTTAATATGTTTACAAATCCATAGTGACATCATCAAATTTCTTATCAGGAATATGAAGTGGTTGAAAATCATTGTTGATTACTGATGTTCTAACTTCACCTGATCGTAGTTGGAAAAAAGTGTAACAAAACTATCTATCTACTTATTCATACATAGCCAAAAATACTAACGACATAGGTCACAAAAAATATATTTAATCCCCATGTGTACTACTCAAGTTGAAGCATTAGACTCAGGCATTAATTCCTCTTATATTTCTAAAGGAACACAGACATTTATATGGATGGGTAATGCCTTATCTTCAGAAACAATTGAGCCTTTTATAAGATCCTTATAAAAAACTATATATTATGATGAAACCCTCAATATCTGATAAATGCCTCATGTTTAATCTCTTCATAGGGGAAGGGGTCACTAACCACAATGCATGTACAGACTATCCATGGTGATCGTCAACCTCCATGTGCATATAAAAAACATGGTTATAAGTTGAAACTCATTACTAACCTCTTACACTGCATGTGTTTGAGTCCCTCATCACAAAAAAAATTATACTATGTTTCATTTTCCATGTGTATGGGAAACATCAAAATCGAAGTAATTCAGGTATTGAAACCACCTTCTCTTCATATTTTTCCACTCACATGGCATGAAAATATTCCTAAGGTTTTTGTGGTAATTATTCAAAACCCCCATCTTCTAGTAGGTAATGCCTCCAACAACTCAAGACATGAACCATGGTTTCCAACAAGAGGCCATGAATCATGAAATTCCACTCATTAGGACTTTGCTTTCAGGATCCATACACAATGACTAGAACATACTATATTAGAATTTATCCTAGCCCAATTCATGATACATTATAATAGATAGAAATGAATTTTCCATGTTCTAGAAGAATCATTGTAGACACTAATATCAGTCTACCTTTCTTCTCTTTAATGAATTTCTCATAGGTTTTTGACCATACAGATTTCATACCCTTATAATGCTTGAATTTAAGAGGTGATTCTAGGCCTAAGAACCATTTATCAAGTCAATGTAATATCTATCCAAATCCAAGAAAAATTAAATTTTAAAAACATTATTGGTAAAATCCCATGTAACTATAACTTTATCACTATATGGTACAACTGATTATCATTACTCTTAGATAATGTATCATAGGAAGTGAAACATATTGATCCAAATGTGTAATTTAGTGAGATTATCATTTATCAGATGCTCTTTCATATTATTAAGAATGAACTCAAGATGTTTTTAATAGTTGTGTAGAGTATGAAAATACACATATATGTACTCCCAAAAGACTACCAAAATTTAATCAAAAATTAAATGGAAAACAAGATTCATTTGATCCATGAAAATTACTAGAGCATTAGTGGGAACGAACATCATAACTAGATACTCATAATGACCGTAAATTCTTTGGAACCAATATGAGTTATTTCTAAAAGAATAACTTGTACATGGTGATATCCTTACCTCAAATAAATCATCATGAAAACCTGATCTCTTCATATTGGATCAATGATGTCATTTATACAAGGAAAAGGTTATCAGTTCTTCTGAGTTAGTTGATTCAACTTCCACTAATCCACACAAATCCTAATGTTTATGTCTAAATATTTTTAAAAAATAACCATTGAACTCAAGGTATATGTATTTTTTTATATAAACAAATATCTTTTATGTCCTACAACTATTTCTTGTGTTCCTAAGACCCATTGAAAAACATTATATATGGAGAAATAGACACTGGGGTACCTCCTTGAACCAGATCTATAGGGAACTCTACCGCTCACCCAGGGAAAAAACATGAAATTTTGTATGGGAAAAATTCATGAAATCATATAATACTGGTATAAATTAAGCTTGTTGTATTTTATACTCATCTATAACAAGGATATAAATCAGTGGGGTTACTCCAGAAAACCCACAATGCTCAGGTATAGCTCTACCTTCCTAGACATCCCACTCATCATTGTGAATATAAGGGCTACCCTGTAGTTATGTGAAGGAAACCATCTAATGTAAGAAATCCACGTAGGCATGATATGTAGCTAATGATTACATCCTGGTAATTATATCAAAAATCAGTCATGTCAAGGATGGAGAGGATTCATAGAAAATGATAGTTCCCTATCACAAGGGAAACCCCTTACACTAGCATACCCTCTCTGATCGGATACCAAAAGTAGTATCAAGAGTCATCACCCAAAATATTACTATATATTTACCTGTAGATTTCCATTATACACATATAATTTAATAAATTTTTAGCCCCTATGTAAAATTTAATAGGTACCATGGTAGGTGATACAAAAATCCTACCTCAAACTGTAAAAGGTTTGGGGCATTTCTCCCTAAGAACAAGCTAGAGTGTATAACCCTGGATTGTTCGATGACCTTGAGACAAAACCTAACTATATTGAGTATGCCCTCAAAACTGATACTATGAAACTGGTGTTTAGAACCCCCATCCAGGACCCTCTCCTTGGGATGACCCTCTAATAGCACTCTAGCATCAGGCCTTACTGGTAGCTCGTGATCCAGCTCTATAAAATAGAACTGGTGATGATCCAATATCACTAGCTATTGGATAGAATATTTTTCAAAACCACTATAAATGTCCCATTCTGCCACAGGATTGACACTCACCTGGGACCCTCTCACACTAAGGTTTCACATGCCCCATCATTCTACATTGACGATAGATTACAAAATGGCCAGTTTGTGTACTCTAACTGGTACCACCCTCATGATAGGTCTCAAAGTAATTATTACAACCACTAAATACTTCACTAGTAGGTTGAGATTATTATCAACTCTAATATAGACATCCATCATCCCTTTGGTTATGCTCTGTAATAAGATCTTGGTTTAACATATCAGATATGTTAGTCAAATAGAAGACATTCACCTGAGATTGAATAGGATGCCTAATACCATCCTCAATACATGTCAACATTATTGTATTCTCAACTGTATATATAAGAGAAAAGTACTGAATCATTATAAGAGGATCTGAGTAAACCATAAAATACATAAAACCCTGTAGCATGTTCATAAACTCACTAACCTGATCTGCCCTCAAGGACTCTTTGAAAAAGATGTTATAAAATATTGACTGGAAGTCTCTCCAAATAATTTATTATAGATAATCTTCAATGTTCTGAATATCCCACCTTCCATTGGAGGGTTCTCAAAGAATATACACAGAGAGATTCAATCTCTAATTAAGAGTGGTCTTTATGTTTATGAATTTTGATGGCATTATATCAACCATAACACTACGACTAGGGGTCCTCCATCATAAGAAAAATTAGATGGATACTACAACTAAAACTCTTATGTCAACGCATCTATAAAATTAGAAATTCATGGATCTTCATACATAGTTTGTGTAAGAATCATAAATTCCCCTCGCAACCATGTATCTTCACTCATGTCAGGAATAAAAGGTGATGCTTCATGTGGCACCACTATAGGTAGAACTATTGGAATATTCCCCCCACAACATGGGAAAGGTCATCACCACCCTCATAGTACACAACATGGAGACATATTGGTGGAATAACTCTACAAATTCCAAGAATTTTCCTTGGATTGGATTTGATAATGGAAAATCCAATGTTATAAGATAATAATAGGTACAATTACTTTTTATACAAGTGTCACTCCCCTCTTACAAATCCTAAATCTAGGTATAGGTGTTAAAAAAGATCAAAAATAACATGACAGACACCTCCTCATACCCACTATTAAAGTTAGGTCTGGTTCAAGATCTCTATTTCACATTATGGGACCTAGTATTTGGACCATTAAAAAAATTATTCAGGAAAACACACTTAAATTTTCAATTGGAAACCCAATTTGATTCAAAATGATAGAATGTAAAATTTATCAATTATAAATTTATATAATAAACAAGTTATCTGAAATAGAATTTATAATTTATACAAGAACATGATTTATAAATTTCAATTGGTAATTCAAATAAAGGAATCCCAACCACTAAATTAAATAGAAGAATGTTATAGGTAGTGTAAGAAGATCTGAAAAGATAAATCCCCATTACTAGATTATAGAGGTAGATGAACTATTTAAATTAGAAATGAAATTCATGTACTCAAAATAAAATATTTTTTCATTCTATGCAACCTTTGTTACATAACTCAGACATGAGACAATTTTTAAGTTATGCAAACATCATCAAAATAAATTAGATGTATCCAATTATATTCATGCATACACATTAATAGAAAATTATTCAAAAATTTTTATTGAAAAATGATTATTTTTGTACAAGATGTATCACTCAATGAAAAAAAAGTATCATAAATTCAGGAAATGAAACCTACATGGGATGGAATAATGAATTACATGTTAATCATATAGTTTTACTAACATGATTCATGATCAATTATTCTATTTTTTTTGAGTTAATGATAAAATGGAATCCATCATTTTAAGAACAATAATATCACATATCAAATTAATCATAAAACAATGGAATCAAATCAACTATAAGAAGCATAATCTAAAACATAAAATCCCATGCCAGATGATTTGTATTTTTTAACATGGGTTATAAACTCCTAGGAACGTTCTCATTAACAATTTTTGACATGTCCATGTCTACTTTCTACCATCTCAAAATATTAAGTAAATGAAAAGGTAAACATTAGTACCCCTTTGTAATGTCTCGACCAAGGAGGCACTCATGGGATACCACACCTGGTTGGTTGTAAGGACACAAGCGTATCTCCTCTTATTCTAGGGGATCCCGAAAAGCAGTGAGGGTCTGATGTGATATAGTGGAGAGGAAATACCATCATGATCAAAGTATTGTATTGTTGTAATAGTCGAATAAATAGAAAAAACATAATATCAACTAACAAAAAAAGATAAATCATCTCGATGATAGTAATATAAAAATTAATCCAAAGGAAGAAATGTATACAAAATGACGAGTATTTTATATGACTATACCAAAAGTGAAAATAAATATGTGGAATTTAGAATCAAGTGTAATAAATGTATCTAATGATTAAAATTATCATCTATAATAGCTTCATGATCTATGATTTGATCATGTTCTCCCACACTCGCATGCAAATATAAATCCAGCATCCATGACTTGGCTTATTCCCTTTCCTCTACTTGATATAATGAGGTATGATGGTGTACCATAAGCATCCAAACAATGACGTGTGATATACTCTATAGGCTACCACCAATTTCATTCATAAAAATTTACGTATTTTCCTGTGAACCATAACCTGATGCATAGGTTTGATATAAAGTGAATAAAAAATAAAACAACTCCATAACCAGAAGCTGAAATAATTAAATCCCATAATAGGTTAGACTTAATATATATATGTATATATGTATATATATAAAGTACCAACAATAGGTAGTAAAAATATTGAAAACCACCACATAGGAAATATTTACTAGACCGACATGGGCTTGGTCCTAAGGAAATAACCAAGGAAGCCTCATTATGACCACAGAACTCATCTCTTAGTGGTCAGTATAATGTTTTAGATATAAATATCTCAATCACAAGGCAAAAACCATGGTGACCTATATCTAAATATATGAATTTATATTGGAGTGATATGTTCAATTCCACAATCAAACTCATTAGTTCCATGTTATTAATAATTATACATATGGGTCATAGGTTCCCGACCTTGATCCCCTATTCAGTTCCATACAATAATGCTATAGGTTCCATACCTATATAAGATGTCAGTTCCATACAGAGATTTCCAAAATCATGAAATTAAAATAATAATAAGAACTATGATAGTTTCCATAACCAATGAAAATTATCTATATAAAAAGAACACCCAAATATAATATCCATCTTATTCCACAATCCCATTTTAAAACATTTAACAATTATATTATAATGTTATTACATGGAAAAAGATTCATGATCTATCTCCCAAAAATTCATTTCATTTAATAATGAAACCACTAGGAAATAGAAAGTCCACACACCATACAAGGTAGTTTTATCATTGTGATGATACATGAACACACCACATGGGTAGTTCGGGTAGAGGTTGACAACCTCCAACCATGAATTGGTGATTTAAGATAAACTCATTATACATCCACCAATTAATTTAATTCTTAAAATTTAATTTATAAGCAACAATTTTTAGGTCCAGGTTGTGGAAAAATGTGATATTTATGAAAATGAAAAAACTATGTAGAATTGTTATAGACCACCAACCATAATCTCATTGTAGAACACATGTCTAGTATTGACCCCTCGTTAAATAAAAAAATGGATAAAATAGAGAAACAAATGAAACATTGGAAAATATGGTATATTATCTTTCACAAAAATAACTCTATATATTGGAAGAAAAATGATAAAAGGATATTATGTAATAGAGATCCTATCGATGGCTATCCAATGAGATAGATGGTACTCGAATCAGAGTTCATATAGAATAATGACTTCAAATCCTAGACCTAGCTTAAGGAGAGCTCTAAGGGGGAAGAAGAAGGTTTTCTATCCCTTAAAAATGAAGAATGAAGGGGATTTCATCAAAAATAGAGAGTGGAAGGATGGTAATCTTTCACTATTTAAGTGGGCACATAGTTTGGAAACACTATTCTCCAAACCATGTTCCAATCATGTGGATCCCTCTTTTGCAGGACCAAACCATGCACGATCTGATGCATAAGATTATGCAAAACATGCATAGCCCATGCTCACCCTCTGTGTAAAGACCCAGATTTTCCATGTAATTTTTTTAATTTTATGGAACTATTTTGGGGCTATGAAATATGGCAGCATTTTATTCTGATATGTAGTGTGCCCAGAATTAAATTTTAAAAATTTATAAGGTATGTTCAGTAAACAGACGAGTGGGAAGTCATGTCTTTTGAACCAGTGCTAGGAATTGAAATCTGAGGGCACCGTTGACCTTGTATCACCATAATTTGCTTAAGATGTCCTAAAACTAGACTGTAGTGGGTTGATAGAAGAAGTTGGTTTTTGTAGTTTTCATGGAGGATTAATTAAATAAATCTGATTTATTATAATATTCTTCCACCTATCTTTAGGTTTTGGTGGAGGGGACCACAAGGGGAGGTCCGTAAATAAATACAGAGCATTAAATTCCTTGTTACAAAAAAATGTTAAACCATCCTACATGAAATTAAGGAGGTTAATTAATTGTACCAATTAATGAACCTCTCTTAATTATTATTTTTGAATATAAATCCCCTCTCCTATATCTCTTTTTTGTTTTAGTTTTATTAGTCAAAGGAGAGGGGTATTTTGGAGGAGCCCCTTGACGAAGAACGAATCCATCAAGAAAGAACTGAAGGATGTCATTTGAGTTACATCATTAGAGGTTTTATTCGGGATTGATGAACACTTACCCACCATAAAACGTGGGACACTCTCCAATAACACTCGAGGTAGATTTTTTCCTTGTATAAATTTCAAAATTTGTTGAATATTTTATCTTCTCTTTTAATTAACATGATAATGAAGAGGGCATGGGACTAATGAACAAGGCTTGTTCCCTCTGCCATTGTATTTATCTTTGAACTCTACATGGGTGAATATTATGGTTGGACAGAACCCAAGTCCAAGGATCAAAAATCAATGAAGTCAACCTGGGGAGTCTGTAGGTGCGATAAGATGGAGAAATGGACCACTGAACCTCACCCAGGGGCCCGTGGAAGACAGCTAGCATGACAACATCATGGAGACACCAGTGACCAGCGTGGAGGCATAGGTGACCAGTGCCAACAGGTGATAGAGGTGGTTGGCACCGAAAAACCGTGTTGGAGGAGGCATGCCATCATACGACACATGAGGAGGAGGTCACGACTTTTCATCAATGACGGTCGAGCAGGGATGCCAGTATCGGCCGACCGTAAAGCCGAAGTGGCACTCCATCACACACTAATAGTGATGGTCGCGGATGGATGTCGCATATGAGGAGGAGGGACCCACCCTTACAGGTCACCTGGTGACCTGGTGGTTCCACGTGGTGTCGCCGCACCTATTCCAAATGGATGTTCCATACGAATACCATGTGGGAACCCCCACCCCCCCACCCCCCGTACCAGCTAGGGTTGGACCAGTTCCCTCCAGCATGCTGAGCCGTGCCACCCTTCGGGGTAGGTTGAGCCCTCCTATAGGCTGGGATATCCCCCTACAGGCCGGGCCGCACCCCCCTAGGGGCCGGTTTGTGCCCCTTCATGAGCAAGGCAATGCCACCTTGCGGGGTGGGCCGCGCCTCCCTGTGTTCCAGGTTGTGCCCCTTGCGGGCTGGCTTGAACAGTGGCCCATCCCAACCAGGTAGGCCCATGCCGGTTTGGTCTAGGTTGGGTCATAACTGAGCCGGTTCCGGTAGACCCGAACCATGTGGGTCAGCTCCGACCCGGTTAGGGTTGGTCGGTCCACCCGGGTCGGACCTGACATGGACCCAACCAGGTCCAGATTCTCTTAAACATCTATAACATGAAATCCAGATATTAATTTGATGAGCAGTCTATTTGCTAGGATCCTTGGAGCGATATGGGACTTTTTGTACACTCCACTTTAATTTTGGAGAATGTTGGAGTACAGATGGGTTGGATCGAACCCTAAACCAATAAGGCCCTCTAAATGAAAATGATTATAACTCGCAGTCTGGGCGTTCGATTGACGTGTCATCAGTCGCGTTGGAACCCTTACTACAAGGAGGTCCTTTGGGTTACTTCTTTTTGAATCATAGTGGTAGTCGAGGTGCAACCTATATCTCAAGGGGCAGATTCTATGGAACTTGAGTGCACTATGTGTGAAGAATCATGTGGATGGATATCTTTGATGTAGCGACCCTATGTTGAACACCATCCTAGTGACATTGTGTGGATCAGCATTGTAGCTCCCTGATAAAGACCAATTTTAGAATGGACCATCCAGGATTAGCATTATAGCGACCCTATGTGGATCTTCATCTAGCGACCATGTGTGGATTAGCATCAAACGACCATATGTGGATCAGTATTCCAGCGACCCAGTGTTGGTCAGCATTCTAGCAACCCAGTATGGATCAACCTTAGGGTGACCTGATAAGGACCCCCCTAACAGTGGCCCATTGATGAACAACAACATACATCCAAGAGTGGATTGATAATAGAACAAATTTTGTTGGATCAGTTGTGGAACTTCTAAATCGGATAATATGATATAGCATTAGACTAAACATATATATTTTTCATCTTTGAATTGTATACCTGGTATGAGATGACTATTATTTCTTTCTGGTGACTGGGGCCTTCCATTGTGGATTTTCTTTTGTGGAACTCTGAGAGACCTTCAGGGGTCTCGGGTTCCCTAATGATTACAGTAATACTCACCCATGTATGGGCTTATCCCACACCTTGTTGTGTCCTGTGCAGATGAAGAACAGCTTTGAAAGAGGTTTGGGAGCTAAGACTAGATAGTTTCACAAAGGTGGACCTTTAGATGTGATGAGCTATAGGGATGACCAATCGTGAGTTGTACCTACCCATCAGGTAGAAACCCTATCCATTATTCCTGGTGTTGTTTCTCTATTTCTATTATACTTTTTAATTGCGATTCTATTGCGACCCCCTTTACATACAGTACTAACTCTTTTTACTTTTTGTACACATATTTTCTACTAATACAGTTTTAATATGTGGGTTGTTCTCATTGTATTCTTGGATAGTGTGTTTGTAGGTTTAAATTCAATGCCTTCCAGTTTTTTAGGGATATGTCTTTTAGTGCTAGTCTCCAACCTCTGGCCTATGGAAGGCGGGCTTGGGTAGTCACAGAACGATCCCCAAGGAGTGGGTCGTGACAAATTGGTTTTATTGGAATTAGTTCTACTAATGTACTAGGACTCTGATCATTCAAATGAGAAATAATGTTAAGTGTTTTTAGTGTGGTTTTTAGTTCAGATATTCTAGTGTTGGTGTGGCGGCCAACGTATCCATACACCAGGACCCTAAATACAAATTTATGTCTCGGTGCATGAAAACACTATTTTTTTTTGTTTTGGAAATGTTTTTACATTGATCTATTTTAGATTTAGCTCTCTAGGTATAACTTATTGACATTAGTACTACTGTTTCCTTACATTAAGATTCCACAAAGACAACCATCCATGATTCCTGACAGAGTACACGATGACGGCCCACCGACCAATGAGGATTCGGTGTAGGGCCCTCTTATAGAGTTAGTACCATCGGGTGGTGTACCAGAAGCACCACTACCTGTTCATCATTTGTTTCCACCATCCCCACAAGTGGATGGTACAGGATGACTGAATGCGTTGCACGAGTTTTAGCAGCAGAGGCCTTTGAAGTTCCAAGGAGAGATGCATCCGCAGGCAGCTGAGGAATACCTAGTGGTTGTCGCCAGAGTTTTCCGCCTGGTGGGAAAACTAGCTGCCCATATGGTGATTCTGGATTCTTTTCCATTCCATGGGGAAGTTGGGAGATTGTGGAGCTTGATGCTGCAGATACATGACTAGGGGATCCTCACCTGGGCAGATTTCAATTGCCTTTTTGGGTCAGAGATCGTTCCAGTGACTCTACACTCAATGCGTACATAAGAGGTGGTACTCATATAGCAAGGCAGCCTGACCGTGGCCCAGTACTCAGTGAGATTCACCAAACTCTCACACTACTCAACCAACATGGTTCGTGACACTTTCATCCGGGCCCGGACCCTCAAGAAGGGACTCCGATGAGAAATCAGAGCTTCCAGGGTTTCTCCTAGCATTCTGACACATGATAGAGTGATGAAGAGAGAACCCTTTGTAGAGAGTTTCCTTGCTGAGCAGACATCGACAGTGAGACTCACCATCAGGCAACACATAGTAGAGTCATATGATGATGGTAGTAGGAAGATTACATAGAGGTCCATGAAGACCATACCTTCTACTGCATGAACCAGGGTCGTAAGGTTGGAGATGCGAGGCTCAGTGGGTAGAGCAGGCCAGAAGAAGAGAAGACATTGCTTCATGTCCGGTGGGCTGGGTGACATGGCTCACGATTGACCGACCAACAGCACTGATGACCTGAAAACAGTCGAGGGGATTCTGAATCAGAGGTTGATATTTGAGTGGGGAGTTCCGCAGGTGGTGGGGGCTATTTGAGGTTTTACAGCCACCACCTCCAGGTAGTCCACCCCAGCCACTAGGACTAGGTGGATAGGGTGGAGCTCAACACCAGGCAGCTGAGTCCTATAATCATGGTTCTCTAGAGATGATTTGAGCTTCGATCTATGTAAAATCCACCTTATCTACAGAACTTATGGAAACAGGTTCCAGTCACTCCTTCACTGCCACGACCCTCATTCAGAGCTCGGAGATTCTGGGGGAGTCGTTGGCTCGATCCTTACGGATAGAGACTCCTAAATGAAGGTATTTGATGATTACACAATAGTGCAGGTAGTGCGAGATTACATTGTGAGGAGAGAGATTCGATTGGGATCTTCTAGCAGTGGAATTGGGGCCTTATGATTTCATCATGGGTATCGAATGGTTATCCACAATCCATTCTCAGACTGATTGTGTTAGGCGCAATGTGTTGTGTGTCCTTGAGGATTGTACCGTGTTTTCATTCATTGGTGAATGGGGAACCATTGTAGCACAGGATGGACTTACCCAAAGGAGGGTGAAACTGATAACACTCATTAGGCTAGCCTTACCCTCGTAGAAATTGATATTGAGAGTCTGATATATCTTATTGTGGTGGACGAGTATACTGATGTTTTTCGATATGATGTTCTTGGACCACCTCTTCATATAGAGGTGGACATTTACATCCACATGTACCCCATGACAGCACTAATATCTACACTAGCATATCAGATGTCTCCTGTGTAGATTCATGAGATATGGGAAATACTTGACGACTTGTAGAGGAAGGGGTTCAGAAGGCCCAGTGTTTCTCCATGGGAATCCCTGATTTTTTTTTCAAGAAGAAAAATTGGAGTGTGAGGCTCTATGTGGATTATCAGCACCTAAACTATTTGACCGTGAAGAAAAAGTATCCACTTTTGAGAATTGATGATCTCTTCAACCAGCTGAAGGGAGCTCGTTGTTTTTAGAAGATAGACCTCAGATTGGGCAATCATCAGCTTTGGGTACAATATTAGGATGTGAATAAGAAGTCATTCAGATGATGGTATGTCCACTATGAGTTCCTGGTTTTTCCCTTTGGTGTGACCAACACCCCTACAGTGTTCATGGGACTCTTGAACATGATCTTTCAGCAATACCTCGATCACTTTGTAGTGGTCTTCTCCGATGATGTCTTGATATACTCGTCGGAGGAGGAGGAGAATGCATATCATTTGTAAATAGTTATGGATACACTCTGAGAGAACCAGCTTTATGGTAAGCTGTCAAAGTGATAGTTCTGGATATAGGATGTCCACTTCCTAGTAACCATTATCTCAAAGGTAGTATTTTCAGTGGATTCTGAAATTATAGAGTTTGTACTTTCATGGGATCCACCCAAGAGTGTGACTGAGGTGAGGAATTTCTTGGGGTTGGGTGGATAATATTGGAGATTCATACCTAACTTTTATAGAGTGGTGAAACCATTTTAAGAATTGAAAAATATGGGTAAGCCCTTCATTTGGGCGGAGAGATGCAAACAATGTTTTCAAGAGATGAGACAGAGATTGATGAGTGCCCTATCCTGTGGCTATAAGAATAGTGCATTGGGTACATAGTCTACTGTGATGTATCTGGGACAGAACATGGTTGTGTCCTGATGCAGGTGAGAGCATCGATCACATATGGTTCAAAACAGCTGGGACAACATGAGCAGAACTATGCATCCCATGACCTGGAGTAAGTTGCATTTGTCTTCGCCTTGAAGACGTTGAGACATAACTTTAATGGAAAATGTTATATAGTCTACTCTGATCACAAGATTCTCAGTTATATCTTCTTATAGAAGGATCTAAACCAAATAAAATGGTGATGGCTATAGATCCCTCCGGATTATGACATTGTGATAGTCTATAATCTTAGGAAGAGAAATATGGTATCATATGCACTTAGTATGAGGTTTGGTCCACAAATTCTACATGAGGTGACATGGAAACTATCAGCATTCCATATATCCTTTGTGGATAGAGATGTATAAGCATACCTTGAGTATATGACTATCACTCCCACACTTCATTAGCGAGATCGTGAGGCACAACTTGAAGATATTGACTGCGAGGCTCGACGTGCTCAGATATCCTCTGGATAGGCACCTAATGGATTTTCTGAAGCTGGATAACATGTTATCTTTTTCAGAGGGCACACAATGGTACCGGTGGCGCTAAGGGGGGAGGTGTTGAGGGAGTCCCATGCATCCTCTATGGTGGCATATCATATTGTGATGAAGTTGTACCCGAACCTCCTGCATCAGTATTAGTTGTTAGGGATGATAAAGTAGTGGCAGAGTTTTTTTGATGATGCCTCACTTGTCAGCAAGTGAAGTCCGGGAATCAGGTTCCAGCAGGCTTAGCGTATCCATTAGAGGTATTATAGTTTCAGTGGAATGGTATCTCTATGGAATTTTTGATAGGGCTACCACATATATCCAGGGGACATGATTCCATCTGGGTGATCAAGGACCGAATCACCAATTCTTCCCTCTTCCGACCCATTTGAGTGCAGGGATTCGTATAGGGCATGGGACACCTCTACGTATAAGATATTATGAGACTATATAAGGTTCTAATTAAAATTGTCTCGGATATCAACATTAATTTTAAATATATCCTGTGGAAGAGATTATAGGAGGCATTCGGGTCAAAACAACGTTTGAGAACCACCTTCCATCCTCAGACAGATGGTTAGATGGAGCGGACTATTCATACACTCAAGTATAGGCTTTGTGCTTGTGTCCTAGATTTTGGACATAGTTTGGAGGATCAATTTCCCTTGGGAGATTTCACATACAACAAAAACTACCACTTCCCCATAGACAGGGCACCAATTTAGGCCTTGTATGGTTGATTATACAGATCACCTCTATGTTGAACACACCCATGGGAGTCCACACTTATTGGAGTCGAGTTGGTATGGGCTACCACTGAGAAGGTGTAGATCATCCAGGAGTGGATTAAGACTTCACAAAGTAGGAGGGATCCTTATGAAAACAGGATATGGAGACCTTTGGAGTTCGAGGAGGGAGGCCATGTTTTCTTATGGGTATCATATCGACGATAAATTTGGAGATTTGGCCAAGGCAGAAATATTTCTCTAAGGTTCATCAGACCCTTTCAGGTATATAGAAGAGTTTGAGAGGTGGTATATATTCTAGATCTTCCCCCACACATGCATCAGGTGCATGAAGTTTTCCATGTGTCGCAGCTGATGAAGTATATGCATGATTCATTTCATGTTATCGACTAGGGAGAGTAGGACATTGATGATGGGGTGACGTTTATGGTGGTTCCAGTGGAAATTGAGGATCAATAGTAGTGGGTCCTTCATGGATGATCGATACCTATGGGGTGCATTCGCTGGTAACTCAGGGATCTCTAGGATAGCACAAGGGATTGGGAGGCTCAGATTCATGCTTAGTACTTACAATAATTTCATATATCTATGTTGTGGATTTCTTTGATGAAAATCCCCAAGGTGGGTAGAATGTAAAGAACCATATTTTCAATCAAAATTTATTTTAATTTTATGGAACTATTTTGAGGCTGCAATATCTAACTGCGTTTGATTTTGATGTCTGGTGTGCCAGGAACAGAATTTTAAAATTAATTAAGGTACATTTAGTAAACCAATGAAAAGGAACTCATAACTTCTGAACAGTTTCTCAGAATTGAAATCTGGGGGCACCTTTGAACTCGTAACATTAGGATAAACTTAAGGGAGTCTTAACCTCAACCGCATTGGGTTAACAGAGAATGTTGGTTTTTTATTTTTCGTGGAGGATTAAAAAAATAAATCTAATTTACTTTAAACAGAATCCACCTATATTTAGGTTTTTGTTGCAGTGACCATAAGTGTTGTTCATGAATTTAATGTAATAAATTAAATTCTCAGTTACACAAAAATGTTTAACCATCTTAAAGGAAATTAAAGTGGTTAATTAATTTCACCAATTAATGAACCTCAGTTAATTATGTTTTGTGAATATAACTCCCCTATCCTCTCTCACATTTCAGTTTTTTTTTTTTTGAAAGTATAGGAGGATTTTGGAGGATCCCCTTGCTGAATAATGGATCAATCAAGCATGAACTGAAGGACAACGTTTGAGCAACATCTTTGGATGCTTGCTTTGGGATTGACGAACATCGTCCCCCCTTCAAACGTGGGATTCTCTCCATCAACTCTCGGGGTAGGGTTTTTCTATGTTTAAATATCATGAGTTGTTGAATCATTTATCTTCTCCCTTAATTAAGATGATAACGCGGAGGGCACGAGTCAATCAATCAAGGCCTGGTCCCTCGACCACTTGTTTTATCATTGCATTCTAGGCAGTAGAATCATTGGGTTGGACGAAACAAAAATATGGGGGTCATGCATCGAAGATGACAATCTGAGGAGTCCGTAGGTACGATCAGATAAAAATCAGGCCTCTGGATCTCACCTAGTGGCTCGTGGAAGACCGTTGGTGCCGCAGAACTGGTGACCGGGGACGACAACAGATAGTGGCGGCTGGCACCGACCAGAAGTCGTGGATGCGGCGCATCATCGCACGCCTTAGGAGGATGTCATGGAACTCGGCTGCAGTACTCAGCAGAGTGGTTGGCACTGGACCATCGTGAAGGTAGTACAACACACTTTCGGGATCCACAGGAGGAGGAGGCTGCAGCTTTTTAGCCACAGCGGTCGAGCAGGGTTGCCAACATCAACCAGCCGTGGAGGCAGTGCGGTGTGAAATTGCACGCCGCTGGAGAGGGTCGCAACTAGAAGCTTCGACGGAGGGGGAGGGTCCCACCCTTGCGGGTCTCAGGGTGACCAGTAGGCACCACGTGGCACCACGTGGAACAGATGCTCCAATTCTGAATGGCTATGCCATTCGGAAACCAGGGTAAATGCCTCCCCCCATGATAGCTAGGGTGGGCCCCGTGTACTTCAACGGGATGAGCCGTGCCCCCTGTGGGCTGGGATGCGCCCTCCTTCAAGTTAGGATGCACCTCCCTTCAGGTCAGGCCACACCCCTTGCAGGTCATGCTAGGTCCCTTTGCGGGGCCAGGCCACGCCCCCTTGCAGGAAGGGTCGCGCCTACCTGTGGGTCGGTCCATGCCCCATGCCGGCTGAGCCCGATATGGCCTCACCCAACCAGGCCCAGTTTTGCTTAAATCGACATTACATGAAATCTAGATGTCCATTTGATGAACCGTCTATGGCGCTGGGATCCCTGGATTAAGAGATTCCTTTCCATATACACCAATCAAATTTTGGATAATGTTGGAGTATGGCCGGGTTGGATCAAACCTGAATCCAACTACACCCTAAAAACTAAAATGATTATAACTCATATACAAGGTGTCCAGTCGATGCGCCTTCTATCGAATTGGAACACTTATGACAAATAGGTACTTTGGGTTACTAATTTTTTATGCTTAGTGGTGGTAGAGGTATGAACGATATCTCGAGGGGAAGAATTTATGGTACTCGAGTGCACCAGGTGCGTGTAATCATGTGGTTGGCTAACTCTAAAGTAGTGACCATGTGTGGTTCAGCATTATAGAAACCCTATGTGGATCAGCATCATAGCTATACAATGAGTACTAGTTTTAGAACAGTCTATCGAGGATCATCATTCTAGCGACCCTATATGGATAACCATCTACCAACCATTTGTGGATCAGAATCGAGCTACCCTATGTGGATCAACATTCCTGCGACCCTCTATGGGTCGGCACTCTAGCCACCCTATGTGGATCATCCATAGTGTGACCTGACAATGATTAGCCTTACATTGGCTCTTCATAGAACAAAAACATACATCCATGATTGTATTGATAATAGAAAAACTTCTTTGTGGATCAGTTTTGGAGATTCAAAATGGAATAAGATGATATAACTTTAGACCAATCATCAATATTCCTGGTCATTGAGTTGTATACCTGGTGTGGGATAACTATTGATTCATTCTTGTGATTGAGGTCTTACATTTTGGTTTTTCTTTTGTGGAACATTGGGAGGCCTTCGGGGGTCTCGGGGTCCCTATTGAGTGTTGTTATACTCACTCATGCACATGATTCACCCGCGCCTTTTTATGTCTTGTGAAGAGGATAGACAGCTTTGGCTGAGTATTGGGAGCCAGGACTAGATGCTGCTCAACGGTGGACCTTTAGATATGATGAGACACAATAATGGTCGACCGTGAGCTATACCTGCCCATCAAGTAGGTACCCTAGCATCGATTCTGGGAGATTTTTTTTATTTTGCTGTAGTACATTTCAGTTTGGATTGTATTATGACCCCTTTTACTTACATTACTCCCATTTTTACTTTCAGAACACATATTTTTTCCTACAACTATTTTAATATGTGGGTTGTGCTCATTCTATTCTTGGACTCTGTGTGTGCAGGTTTATAGAAAGTGTCTTCTTTTTTTAGGGATATTCCTTTCGATTCTATTTCCCAACCCCAGTCATAGGGAAGGCGGGTTTCGGGTAGTCACGACAATGTCCCGAGGGAATGGGTCATTACACTCTGAATCAAGCTCGTATGGCCCAAGACATGGTTTGATGGTTCAGAATAATAGTGTGGAACCCTTATATAGACACATGGTTTAAGGTTCAAAGTTTTCCAAAACCATGCACTAACTATGCTCCTCTAATATTTTCTACATAACATGGAGCTCTGAGCACAAAAAACCCCCATGAAGCTCTTGATTCCTTCCATAGTTGGTTCCTAATATCTATAAGGATTAAAAACAAATTATAATTGAAAATTAAAGGATACATACCTCTAAAAAAATCTATGATCATAAAATATATATACATGCAAGGTCATGAATTAATATTTTTTAATTAATGAAATGGTATACACTAAATACAATAATTTTAACCAACTAATTTACCTCATGATACCTACAGATATATCTAGTTGATATATAAAACTAGGTACCACCTATCACTACATGTCAAATTTAATACTCATATGTTGAATGATTAATATAATTCATAAAAAATGGAACTTACTTAGTTTTGAACTAGATGAAAAATAAGAGGAATTTAAATTCTTTTATATTAGCTGGGTAGGCCATTTTTTAAATCGGACATCAGAATTTTTTCCCGAAATTTGACGCTATGTTGTGTGTTTTTTCTATAGAAATTTAATTAATTAAATTAATGATAAACTCGAATATAAATTAAACTCCCATTAAATGTGATAATAATAATTAAATATTTTATAATAATAATAATTTAATTATTAATATGATTACTATTAAATTTTTTTTGATTATGATTGTTATTATTGTTAATATTATTATTATTTCTCTGACTATTATTTAGTTTTTGGTAATTTTTTTAGAGAACCACTAGAGGGGTCCTCCGACTTCTAGCATCATGTGACCCCCTATCTCTATAACCCTAGGCATACAATATCCCATATCCCTCTCCCCCCTATGGTTTAACCCACCATGAAAGAACTGTCCCCCAAAAATGCGCCCATCCTGGTCACGACCTACCTACAATGTGCCCCTTCTGGCCATGACCTCCATATAGCACGCCCCTCTTGTCAACTCCCTACAACGTGGGCCCCCATCACTAAATCCCTCTCTAATCACAATCTCCACCATTTTTCATCACAATTCACCTTCAAAGCATCATGGTAAGGACCTCCCCTCATTTCCTCTTCATTTTCGGCTATGATTTGGTTTCCCCATTTCAAAAAATGGATTGGCCGAAGCAATGGTATATGATTAATGCTGATTTTTTTTTATGTTGGTTTTTGGGTGTGTGAATGGTCTCTCGGGTCATGTTCATGCATGTTGTGGCAAACACTACTAAAATCGAGGCGGTTCATATTGTATCAGTTCACAACTACCAACTAACATGAGTTATTATTATTTATTCTTGCTTTACCACCTTTTAAAATATGTTCATTACTTGTTTCAAGGATCATTGTTTTTTAGTGTAGTGTTTCAGAGTTTTCTGAGTGGTTTCATGTCCTCACGTCTAAGGCGACCCATCTTCATGTCTACAGGTAATTATATGTATATGTTTCCGACGCTTTCACCGGGGTACGTGCGTCTGTCCACTGGGGTGCGACAGGAACAACTTTTGTGTTTCCTCACATTCCCACTTTCCAAAGGCGGGCATCATCGGCTCTTTATTCAGGGACGTCTGCGCCTTGATCGAAACCGGGATGATGGGATTTCAGTTCTTCCTTCCATGGATACCTCCTCAGAACTCGTCCCCTAATCCAGGTCTCCCTCATAGATTTAATACGTTGTTTGTGAAACACTTCTTAGTGACATGTTTCCATGGACTCCGATTAATTACACTACTTCTGTCAGGACATTCCAAAGGGTCCGGTCAGGGCAGCAACCTTCAGTCGTGGGAGAAGTCACATCGAGGCATCAGTAACTTGTCTGAATGCTGGGGAATTGGTGTGTCTATCTTTTTTCCCTTATTATAGGGCTTCTCGATAGTGTAGAAGCCTGAGGCATCCCACATCGAGTGCGGGGAATCATATTCCCTAGGCATATATCTGAGGTTTTCGTCACCTTCCCATTTTTAGCACAGGTTATGCCGCGAGTTTAACATCTAGTGGAGATGGATCAGCCTGATTAGAACACCTGCTTGAGTGGATCAGATTGAGGAATCCCCCTTAAAGGAATGTCGATATCGGAGCCAGCCTATGGGTGGCTTCTTGAATGTTTTGGAGGGGAATGGGGTGGCATGATCTCACCAGGATGTGCCGGCCTAGGTAAGAATCGTGTTGGATGATGGATGATTGCATGGAGTGAAGGAGGAATGAAATGAGCCGTCGTGGAGATGGTAGTGGTGATGGGATTGAGTCTCAAGGAGACTTCCTACGTATCCCTGTGGCATGGAATCATAGTCCATGTAGTTTAGGATGGATGTGTAGGGCATACACTCTAGGCTACCCAAGGTGTTGGAAGAACCGACGTGAATACGGTCGGAACGACCAGGTGGTGGTGGGCTTGAACCTCGTGAGGCTTCCTACGTACCATTCCTTAACATGGATCAAAGACCACATAGTTCAGGTTGAGCGCTGGAAATCCGGCGTGAATAGGACCTTGGCCCAATGGGTGGTGTTCTTGAACCTCTGGAAGTCTTCCTACGTACCATGACTTGACATTGATCAAAGACCACGTAGTTCAAAAAAGGGATTTTTATACTGACGCGAAGGGGTGTCGGATGAACTGAATGGCAGGGTCACAACGGCTTACTGCTGGATCGGGATGCAGTTTAATGTCATGCGGGATGGGGACGTGTCAGAGAACCGATGTGAAGAAGGAACCTTGGCCCAGGTGGATGGTGGGATTTAACCACAGTAAGGATTCCTACATACCATGCCTTGAAATGGATCAGAAACCATGTAATTCAGGTGAAAATGGGGGCTTGGAACACCGACACAGAGACGGTTGGGGCCAATGATTATTGGGCTTGAACATCAGGGAGGCTTCCTACATACCATGACATGACATGGATCAAAGTCCACGTAGTTCAAGAGGGGTGTGGGTGTCGATGAAACGACGTGAGAAAGGACCTTGGTCCGATGGTTGATGGGCTTGAACATCAGGGAGGCTTCCTACATACCATGCCTTGACATAGATCAAAGACGGCATAGTTCAGGTGGTGGTTTTCATCAGTGAACTGACATGAAGGGGAACTCGTGGGTCCACTAGTGGTGGGTTTGAACCTCGTGAGCCTTCCTACGTACCATGCCTTGACATGGATCGATGTCCATATAGTTTGGGATATTCAAAATGGCTTACCGCTGGAATGGACTGCAGTTTAACATCATATGGGATGAGGGTGTAACCTGACATGAATAAATGATGGGCGGTGGGCTTGAAACTCGTATAGGCTTCATACATACCATGCCTTGACATGGATCAAAGACCTCGTAGTTCATATGGATATATAGTTTAATTTCATGCGGGAAAACATACAGTTTAACGCCATGCTGGATGATGGCATACAGTTTAACATCAAGTTGGACAAGGGAATTTCCATTGTCGATGCTTACTCTATGACCACGTGAGTCATGCTCGGTGTGATGAACAAGAGGAAGAAGAGACTAGACGATCACATCGCGAAGGTTGCATCCATAAGAAGAGAATAGGGGATTATGCGTTTGGCGGCCCATGGTGCAGGTACTTACCCCAGGATAGAGGCCCAAAGTGTGGCAAAGCGTGCGGGAGAGGGATTTGGGACAGAAGATGGGATGTGCTCCATTCCCTATCACGCCCCCACTGGCCAGGGTAGTGGGGAAGTACGGAGGTTCACAGTTTCTACATTCCGTAAGAGAGGCTTGGGGGTTACACTCTTAGGCAACCCTTCCCCCGTAGTCAAACACTACTCCAATAAAGAGGATATCATCCCATGAGAGGGTGATTCCATTCCTGTGGAGACGATCGGCGTAAAGAATGTCCAAGCTGGCGGGTACCCTGCGTGCGAGGCACGATGTTGGGTTAGAGTTTAAGGTCATGTGTTAAAGAAGATGTTCTTGGAATTTTAATGTCTTGCATCTCGGATAAGGTGGGTTTACTCCGCACCCCTAGGATATACATAACCGGAACCCTCTACCCCTTATGGGAGGGAAGGCATCGGCAAGGCCTTGGTGAAGGGGGGTTGCAGAGCGAACCATCGAGGGGTCCATGTTAGCAAGGCTATAAGAAGAAGCAATAGTTGTTAGCATGGCTATGAGAAGAAGCATTAGGCGAAGAAAAGCTATGGGTGGTGTCACCAATGGAACTTTTAAATCACATCATACAAACCTGGAGGGTCGCACGGGAAGAGGAATTTCCATACAAAGGGGTCCACAGGCAGGGACCTTCCAGAGCTTGGTTTCTTTTCCTGATAGAGAACACATGAAAAGGGGTGTGCTTCGCGATGTGGAGTTCTATGGCCTTAGCATGGTGTAGAGTTGCGAGTGGGAGGTGCTTCGCGAAGTTAAAGGGTGTTCGCGGAGCACTGCCTCACAAAGAAGAGGTACCTCGCAAGGAATGGTGCTATGAAGCAGTGTGCTTCGCGAAGTATAGTGACCCTACCTTGGCATGTGGATCACTTGTACAGGATGGGTGTTTCGCGAATCATAAACTCTCTGCGACTGCCTGGGTTCCCTTGGAAATCCCCTTCCTTCGCATAGGTCCTTAGGCTTCGCAAAGGACACCCCTCTTGTAATAGGGGGTCAAAACGAGACAAGGCGATGGCCTCTCGCGAAGAAAAAATACCTCGCAGAGCTCATGATTCCCAGAGCGAAGAGTGCATCGTGATTTGGGAGTTGAGAAGCTGAATGTTCGGATTTACCATCCAGAGTGCTCAGGGGGAGCTCAGTATTTATAGGCAGGGGCGCCACGAAGCAGAGCTCACACGGTGCGATGGGGGCCTCAGTGGCTTCACGGTGGGTCACGAACGTCAACCGGTTTTGTGGAGAGGTACTGCCTCCTCCGCATCGCAGTGGGTTCACAAACGTCAATGTGTTCACATGGCATTACCGCCTTTGGAACATCGTAGCGGGTCAGGGCATTCGCGGAGAATTACCACCTCTGGTGCTTCATGGCGGCCGCGGAGGCAAGGGGCTTTGCGCCGGGGCTTCATGGGGAAGGTTATGTGGCCTATTTTTTCTGTGTTCTTTTCATCCAATATTTTGGCACCAAAAAATGCCCCCCTCAATCATGGATCCGCGGAGGGATCAAGGGTCGGAGTCTAAGGGAAATTGCCCAAATTATCAGTGGTTTGCAGGGCTGACTCGGGGAGATGTCGCGCGAGGCAGGCAGGGTCTATGTGCTCTGGACGCGCTGCGAAGCTCCGTTCGGGCTGGACGTGCTGCGAAGCTCCTGGGGTCGCCGCCTATAAATAGGGGATGACCTCTCTTGTCATTTTCCTTCTTTGTGACTTTTTCCTCTTACGCTCCCGATTCGCGAAGCTCCGCATCCTCCACGTCTACACAGAGTGAATCAAGCTTCGCGGTGAACCGCGAATCTCCGACATTGCAACTGCGCCAAGTGAACTTCTTCTTGCATGCCGACTCCAGGCTCCGTGTAGAGGCTTTGTGCCCGATCTTCGCGAGCGATCTTCGCAAACAATCTCCGTGACCCGACCCACAATTTTTTTTCGTGTTCTAAAACCGTAATGGACCACCAAGAAGTTGTGATTGGGGTGCTCGCACATGCCGCCTGGAGGGATGAGATGGCCAACTATCTGGGCCTAGGGGAGCTAGTCCAAAGCCACTCGAACCATTATTCTTTGACAGACCTGCTATCAGAGAGACAAAAGAACTATCTGTTCTGCAAGAAGCTGCCCTTGTATGGCGTCGTGCTGAGGGATGATAAATTCATTCCTGAGGGGAGTAGGGATGATCCAGCTTGCTGGTTCAAGAGCACGCCCTGCCAATGCCAATGGTTCAGGGCAGCCGATGGTCAAGCGCGGGAGGACTTCACACCTGTCACTGTCGTCTGTCTGTACAACCATCTGAATAACATTGACAGGGAGCCACTGAAACTAGAGACATCCCCTCCCATGTACCACACCATACTGAAGGTGGATTTGTAGGATTCGAAAAAGGTGTGGTCCGAAGAGTAGGACCTACGCTAGGGCGGTGTCTTCACCAACTACTGGGAATGGGCCTACTGGGTTGGTGGCTAATGTGAGGAGTTTGGGGCAGAGATTAGGAGAGTGGGTTTGTATGAGGCATAATGGGTCTCGCAATTCCACATTTATCAATCGAATCAGCTGATGTTAGAGCTGCTGAACAGATGGTCGTATAGGACCAACACTTTTCACCTACACCATAGGGAGGTTGGAATCAGTCTGTGGGTTGTACATTAGATCTCGAGGTGTCCTGATCTTGGGGGCCGTGTATGATGAGTTCCTCCACGTCATGAGCATGTGGGAGGATCCGGAGAAGATGTCGCGGCTAGTGCTAGCACTGATGGCAGTGGACCTCAGAGAGGACAAAGAGGTGGTGAGAGATGTCCCCTTTAAGAAGTTATTCAAGCGGTTCCTAAACTTCCCAGAGGATCGAGAGTTCTTTCTGAGGCCTTGAACGTGTCCAATGTGGGATCAAAGGGGAAAGGATAACTCGTATGGGAAGCTCTTGGAGGACATCCAATGGAAGCCCTGGGGTCTCAGTGTCCGCACTGAACAGTTTCCGATAGTCAGGTTAGTGGCGTTTATCGCAACCCTTATCTGCGGTTGGATACTAACGGTGAGGGTTAACAACATGGGGGTGCAGCCTTGCTCGTTTATCATGGCATCCATGTTGTCCATGGGAAGGCAGGTCAATATAGTAATTCCAATGCTCGCCAGATTGTACAGGATGTTGTGGCACATTAGCGAGGGCAAAGAGCCACCGAGGATATGTGGGCCCTTCCACATTCTGTATGGGTGGATTGTGGTGCACATCAGGGGGGTTTACGAATACCCAAACCCTATCTCTCCACTGGGATCAAACTTCTGCCCTTCCATTCTGAATGTGGCCGAGAGCTTTCTAGTCAAATTAACCATACTAATGGTGCTGAACCGGGTGTGGAAGGCGGACGAATTTAACTTCCACGTGTATCCGTTGCTGATGGGGGTACTCACTGACGATGGGCAGGGAACAGAAGCACACCAGGCTTATCTCCTGGCATTTCGAGGTGGAGTTTGGGTGGAACAGGTGGACCGTGAGACGCCCTATTAGCCGTACACCTCGCATCGGTTCGCGAGAAAATTCAGGTGCCTGCAGTAGCTGACCCCACATATCTACTGGGAGGTACGTCATGAGGAGAACCCATGTGTAATGAGGCAGTTGTGGCTCATGTTCACATGTTAAGATGGGAAAGTTCGAATTACATTGCCCTTATCCGCTACCGCCTTTGGACTGTTAAAAGAGTATGCCATCAGCTGGGAGGTGGCTTATCCTGGGAAAATGTTGAAGTATCCAATCATTCAAGCTAGTTACGGCGGGACTCCCCTATCCCGATGTCGGGGTCGGAGTGCAGCAAGGGCCTCTCACGGCGGCAGGGCTGTCGTGGCGGCGAGACCTGCACCCGCTGAGGATGCGGCAGCTGCGGCAGATCTGGTTGTCCCGGAAGGACAGAGCCATCCTGAGGGGAAGCCACCGAGGGGATTCCGCAGGATATCCACTAAGGCTCCGGGGAAGCGGTTGCGCCATATCGACATGCCAGAAAATGCGGTTTTCCTGGAGGCCTGGGACGTTTGGGATGTCAATCGGAAACACCTTTGTCCGCCCATGATGTGGGAAAACCTGAAACATCTCGGGATGGTCTTACCAAGTATATGCCCTGTTTGGGCCAGTTTTTTGGTGTCTTCAGTGGAGGCGGAGCAATATCTAGATGAGTTGGAGGACTACAAACATTCTAGTGGTGACCCGCGTCCGATGACGGACCGGGTAAGGGTGATGCTGGATCGAACGGTTCCCCCACAACTGTTGGCCACCAAACTGAGAGAGTGCTTCCCCCTACAGGAATAATTAGAAGAATCCTTTGGGGGGGATGAGGCCGGCAGGGGGAGCCCGTTGGAGGAAGGCGAAGTCAGAGATCATAACTCAGATTCTGATGATTTTGCAGAGGTTATCAAGGTATCATTCCAAATTTTTTTCCTTAGGGTCCTCTCTCAGGACATTATGGACCTCTTACGAATACCTGAACCGTGCAGGAGTAACTCGTACATAGACCTCACTCTCTCCCCTTGGTGGGACCACTCAGCCTCTATTAATGCGCACTCCAAGCTTATCTAGTAGTTGAAGGCCCAGCAGGAAGAGGCGGAAGAGTGTATGAGGCAGAAATCTGGAGAGATGGCTTCCATTCAGGCTGACATAGAGAGGGCCCGAGCCGAGGATGATGAATTGCGCCCTGTCACTACTGAGGAGGACCAGGAGCTGAGTCAGCGAGAGTAATTCTTGGACACCACAAGTCAAAGGGTGGCGGAGCTGCAACTCTCTTTTGACGGGGTCAATCCGTCCATAGGGGGAGTTGACCTTCGGGTACTGTAATAATTAAAAACCCTTAAACATAATTTCATTCATTAAATTTTTTTGAATGAAGTAGAATGCATGAGTTCCTCTATTTTTACTGGTTCATTTTTCATCCTTTCAATATTTTCGGGATGTCTAGTGACAATTCCCTAAGCTCACGTAGGTCAGGCCTGATGTGAGCAACAAGATATAGTTTCCTAATCATCCAATCCAAACACAGGAGTGGAAACCAAGCTTCAGGCATCTAGGTTTTGGATATCTGGTCTGGATTTCCGGAAATAGGAGAGACCTGGCTGGAGAAAGAAGTTCTCAAAACACAAGAATCACCATTTTTCTAGAGTGTTCTTGGGCACGAACGGTGCAATGCCAGGGGAGCTGAAATTTGTCCGAACAGATGATAATGGAAAGTGTGAATTACGATACCAAAAATTTGGAACACTGTGAGGGTGGTGTGACAATAAAGGACAACCATTAACCGTGGCATAAAAAAGTTATCCTTGCTATGTTATCATGAAATGGGGACAAAAAAGGAGGTCCGACCATTGAACATGTTAGCAACATGGGGCCTAACTCAAATACCATCGATCATCCTTCCGAGACATTGGTCCAGGACAGCTGGTGGACCATAGGTCAAGCATCTATACTTTTAGGGGGTTCCTCGAAACATGACCAGTCTTCCGGAACATTGGCCCAGTAAAGCAGGTGGACCATAGATCGAGAATCCATATTGTAAGGGGGTTCCTACAGACATGAAAAGGGATGATGGTCCGAATAAGGGGCACACAAAGAGTGTAATGGGGAGTGATGGTCTATCCAAACAGAATCTAACACTCATGTAATTACACCTCCGCGGTGGGAGTACGCAAGATGGGTGCATCAGTTTGATCATGGATCATTCCTTCTTTTAGACAGGGCCTCTCTAGTGAGGGGGTCTGTCACTTACAAATTTAATATTGGGGCATCCTGAACTTGTTCAGGGCAGAGTTATAGTTTCACGGTCCCCTATGAGTGGTCCGGCCAAGGGTCCAGAAATGGGAAGAACATGATTTATGATTCCTGTGGGCTGGACCCCATGAAAAATACCAGGGTGTCCCTACGTATCCCATGAGGATAGAAATCAAGCCTCATGTAGTTCTGGAGGAACAATTTAACATAATATTGGATGAAGAGAAGCCTTGTTGCGCTGGTACATATCCCACCAAAACTACTAATCCCATGTGAGTAATGTTCGATGTGGGAAATAAGAAGTGATGGGGAAATTTCTCGACACTGGAAGTGGCTGGTCAGGGTGAAGGGATGCTCGGTCACTACCGGCCCAATGACACTAACACGTCCATGTGGCGCATCTAGATGCGCGAAGAGGTAGAGTCGAGTATGTTGGATTTCCAATTGAACATGAGTAAGCGGAAAGGTGTGAATAATGACACTCGATATTTGGATCACAATGATGGCGGCGTGACGATGGAGCTTAACTGTTAACTATGGTGTAGACACAGAATCTGTATTGCATTAGCCTAGAATGGGGATAGATGAATGAGGGTCGACCATTGACCATATTCTAAACACGGGACCATGTTGCAAATGTCGTCTATGATCCTTAGGGACGTTGGCCCGAAACGGTTGGAGATCCCTTAATACCAGCATCCATGGAGAGCCCTTAATCCTAGAATCCATGTCGTCCGAGGGTCCTTTTGGTTGTGGAAGAGCATGAGGATCCAAATAGAGAGCTCACGAAGCTTGGTCATGGGATGAGGGGAATGTCCCCATGAAATTCCCACACCCGGGGATCTTTTTTCAAAACACATCTATATACGACAACAAGGCGTACTAGATTGAGGTAGTCAAGTCCCTTCCCATAGGGAGATCATAGTTTAGGGTTGTAGAATTCGGACCATGGTTAGGAGGAAACATAGGAGGCATGTGGAGGGTAATTATGAAAACCCAATGTGGATGGGAACATAATCCCATACCACAATGCATTATCTCCTTGGGAGAGGTTTTATGTCAAGGGACCAAAAAAAAGTGTTGAGCTGGGCCTGAGCAAAGTGCAACGGAATTACTATGTAACCCATGGGGATGGGGATCAAGCTGCACATAGTTCTGAAGGGTGGAATGTTAATGTACCAGTTCCAGGGAAGAAGGGGAGTGCGGGCGTGGCCCTTGCACTAAAAGAAGCAGAATATGATAAATCTTGTTTGTCCTTTAAGGTGAGTGGTTTTTTTTTGAAGCGACGGGCCTAGGGTAGCAAGCCCTGGTGTCACCACAAGAGTCAATCTGTGATAGGAGTTGAAAAATGGAATGGCACATGACCAATACCCAACATGATTTCCCCTATGATTGGTTCATAACAATGCCGTGTCATTTTTCATCATGCTTCTAGGGTGATAATGTCACAGTTTTGGGTCGTGTGATAGGACCAAGAATGAATTTTAACGTCTTGCAGCAGAGATGTAGCAGAGACGATGATAGGTGGGGAATGTGTATGGTGTCGTGTGACATAACTGACATGGATGGGGACATGATCACACATCACACCGTACGTAGCCTCGAGATATGATCCTTGGGCCAAGGAGCCCAAATAGAGGTGAGAGTGAAAGGGGCAAGAGAAACTAGCTCCCTACTAAGATGGGCCTGAAAATGAGATGTGAGGGTGACCCTACGTATCCCATAGGGATGAGGATCGAGCCACACATATACCTTAATGAAGATCATAGTTTATGGTCTTAGAGCTCAGACCGTGGGAGCCCCGAAGGATGCTGTATTGCAGCTTTTTCCCCCTGACATGCAGAGGTACACTGAGGGATATAGCCAAGAGTGTCGAGATTACACCTGGACATGATGGGGAGTAACATAACTTGAATCATGCAACCAACATTTGAGGCCTGAATGGGCTAGTGTGACGATGGGGGATTACTACTGACCATGTTCGCAACACAGCATCCTGTCGCATTATCCTGAAATGGGGAAAAACAAATGAGCATCGACCACTGACCATGTTCTCAATGCGGGATTTGTATCATTTTTTTTCTGAAACCCTCGGGGGAGTTGGCCGATGATGGTAGGAGAGCCCTTGGGTGTTGTATCCAGGTCATTCTTGGGGGTCCCTCTGGGTGTGAAAGATGATGGCTGCCCGAATGGAGGGGAACACGAATCTTGACAATTGGAAGGAACTTGACCATGTTGAATCTGACAGTCTTGGTCCTGGACCAGAGTACTCTTAACACATGGGTGAAAAACTGCAAGGGGTCTAGGGACCCAACATGAGGGTAACCAAGAGATGGAGGATTCCTGGGACATGGGGGCATAGTGCCAAAAAAATCATGTACCAAACCTATATATCTTTCTCGTGGAGGGGGATAGGGCAAAGGACCTAGGTGACCAGGGAGATCGGTAGATCTCTAGGAGGTGGGGTTGTACCCAAAGTCTAGACATTTAGGTGGTACTATATATCCCGTAAGGATGGGAATCAAGCCGCACCTAGTTTTGGAGGGTGTCATTTAATTTCATGCGGGATAGTAAATAAGAGGGATAATTCTTAGAACGAGGTGCATGTGGTGCAGCTATTGAATCCCCGTTTTGAATGAGAACATGATCCCACATCACACCATTAAATCCCGTGGTCAGGGTCCCGAAGGCAAGACAGAAGATACAAATTAGTTTAACTCAAGCTAGACCCAAAGATAGGAGGTCTGGCCATTCATACTTATCCCATGAGGATGGTAATCAAGCCAAAAGTAGTTCATAGGAGTTCTTAGTTTAGGGTCTTAGAGCTCGGACCATGTATGGATGGATGGAAACTTTCCAAGTAGGCTCATACCTCGACCCGATCCCTAAGCCCACGTGACTTAAACTCAGTGTGGGAAACAAGGGAGGAAGATTCTTATTGCAATACCCATAACATCCATCGAAGGGAATTAGGTGAAGAGCCCCAAAAGAAACCTTTAATGCGGATTTCTTCTTCTAAAGCGCAGATGCACACTGAGGAATTGTTTCAAGAGTTTTGAAACTCTACATGGACATGATGAGGATTGAGAAGGATGTGAATCATGTAATCTACATTATCGGGTTAATGGGGTTGGTGTGGCGATGGAGAATAACTGTTAACTGTGGCCGGAATATAGTCTTTATATTCTATTAGCCTGAGAAGGGAATAACAAACGAGCATTGACCGCTGACCATATTTGCAACATGATATTATTACCGATTTGTTTTTCGAAGCCCTCGGGGTCGTTGGCCCTTAACGGTAGGATATCCCTTCAGTGTTGTATCCTGGCCGTTCTTTGGGGACCCTCTGGGTGTGAAAGATGATAAATGCCCTGATAAATGCAAACACGAAGCCTGAGAAGCGGGTGCGGACCTGTCTGAGTAGAATCCGACATTCCAAGTATCATAAACCAGAATACCCTTAGGCACATTGGCGAACCGCCGAAAAGGGTCATCAAAGATGCTCATGAAAGGTAGGCCAAGGGGCCGTTGTGGGACAAAGATTATCGGAAGATGAGTTTGGACCAGAAGCTTAGACTTTCAGGTGGTCCTACGTATCCCGTAAGGATGGGAATCAATCCATAAGTAGTTCTAAAAGATACATAGGGGCAGAATACCCTAACGAGGACGTGTACAACGCGGCGAGTAACCCGATGTGAATGGGGACGTAATCCCGCGCCACACCGCATAGTCCCATAGCAAAGAACCAGGGCTTAGAGGCCCGAAAAGGCCAAGGGGCATTATAGTTGGGTTTTGGTCAGAAAGGCCTGGCCTACTCGCAGTTTAACTTCTTGCAGTGAGGACGAAGGTCAGGGAATAGGGCTCCCTAGATAGAGGAGGTGTATAATACAACAACCAAACCGACGTGAATGTGGACATAATCCCTCACCACACTATACACTCCAGGTAAGAACATGGGCTAGGGCCTGGAAAGGAAAATAGGCCTGAGGATGGGCCTCGGTAAGGTAATGTGTATGGCATGGAAAGTAGCCCAACGTGAATGAGGACATAATACCAAACTACGCTGACCACTCCCTATAAAAGAATCGGGGTCGTGCGCCCGACCGTTGGCACCACCCAGAGGGAAGTTTGTCACATTGGGATGGGGCAGAACAAATCACTTCAGTCGATGTTTGGGACATCATGGGGGGAGCCGAAGAACTGGTATGGTGACCTGACATGGGAGAAACAAATGAGCATCCACTACTGACCACATTCGAAACGTAGGACTTGTATCGGCTTGTTTCTCGACATCCTCAAGGGCGTTGGCCCGAAGTTGTAAGAGGGCCCTTAGGCCGAGAATCCATACCATTCAGGGGACCTTCCGGATGAGTTAAGTGATGGAATCCCAGTCAAGGAGAGGGTGAATCATAGTTGTACCCATCTACAAGAGAGGCGAACATCTCCAGGGGAGGGGACGTACAGCTGGGTCGAGGCTTGCTCGACGTAAGTTGGGGAAAAAGTGTGCACCCTGCCATATGTCTTGACCTTAGGGGAATATTTTGGATTTTGGTTTGGACCAATTGAAGAAATATACAGGCATTCCTACATATCCCATGAGGATGGGAATCAAGCCATACATACTTTTTGAAGGCCATCCAGTTTAAAGTCATGCGGTAAGGACATGGGGGGATAGATGAACGAGAGTGGGCAAATGGTGCGACCATTATAATCCTTGTATGAATTGTGCTGAGGAAGCCTACTATTCATCATATGAGTATCCTCCAAGAAAAATATACCTAGGGGGATAGTCAAAGAGAAGAGCTAGGGGCTGGGCTCAAGACAGGACGTATGAGCGTTCATACGTATCCCATTAGGATGGGAATAAAGCCATACGTAGTTCTTGAAGCACAGTTTATCATCGTGTTGGATGAGAGATATGTCTAATCTGGGGATATGTACGGTATGGAGGGTAACCCGATGGGAATGAGGATGTAATCCCACACCACACCGTACAATCCCATAAGAGTGTCTGAGTCGAGGAAGGCCAAGGGGCCAGAGATTGAGCCTCGGCCAGGAAGGCCTGACTGGCATGCAGTTTAACGTCTTGCAGTAAGGGTGAGGGCTAGGGGCTTGAGGAGGCCAAAGGCCATGAGGCTGAGCCTCGGGCAGGAAGGCCAGACCGGCTTTCAGTTTAACTTCTTACAGTAAGGGCGGGGGAGATCTTAGTTTAAGGTCATAGAGCTCAAACCATTTTTCAGTTTATCGTCATGTAGGATGTTGTTGCATTTTAGGGTCATGCGGGACCATAATGTACAGTTTAACATCATGATGGACGAAGATGAGCAGTTTAATGTCATGCAAGACTGTGGTGTAGTTAAAGGTCATGCGGGACCGTAATGTGCAGTTTAAGGTCATGTTGGACCAAGGGGTTCAGTCGAAGTATCTCTTGAGGAACATGGCGTTGGTGGGAGAATTTAGGAACTCACCATCCATGGTCACCAAAGAGTATGATCCATTGGGGTAAACATTATGAATAATGTAAAGACCTTACCATTTGGGCTCAGGCATGGTTGGTTTCCATCCAGGGATCATTGGCGCTCAGTGGGCCATCACCAGGTCGCCCTGCAGAAAAGAGAGAAGGATGACATTCTTGTTGAAGGATCTAGTTATCTTATTCTGATTCCATTCTAGATTGTGCAGGGAATAGAGCCTGTTCTCGTCCAGTGCTTCCAATTCAGCTATGTGAAATTCAGCCACCTTATCTGGTGCATGTTGGTCATATACTGTAGTGCGTAACGATGGCAGCTGGATCTCAATGGGCATGATGGCCTCAGCCACATACACCAAAGAATATGGGGTCTCCTGGGTGGAATTGAAAGTCATCGTCCGATAAACCGAGAGGGCGTTGGGGAGCTTTTCCGGCCAACTCACCTGGTTCTGACTGACCATATTTTGCAGATTGTTAGAGAGGGATTTATTGAACGCCTTGATCTATCCATTTCCCTGTGCATGATAGAGATAGGTATGGTTCGAACATATATTTTACTTGGCGTACAATTTCATTAGTTCGGCTGCTCGGATGTTGGTGGCATTATCGGTGAGGACAGCATGAGGGACTCTAAACAGGTGGATGATATTGGAGCTCACGAAGACGACGATGGAATGGGCCTTGACCTCTTTGAGTGGAATAGCATCTGCCTACTTGGAGAATAAATTTCTAGCAGTCAAGATGAATCTACACTAACGAGCTGTCGCTGGTGGATATGGTCCCACGACATCGAGTCCCCACACCGAAAATGGCCAAGAGTACTTGGTGGAGTGGAGAGACTCTGGCAGCCAATGCAAAAAGTAATCATTGACATGGGACATGTGGCATCTCTTGGAAAACTCAACAAAATCATGGATCACAGAGGCCCAAAAGTACCCCAACCTCCGGATCTGATGCGACAGCTTGGGCCCAGCCTGGTGGGCACCGCAAGAACCGACATGATCCTCCTGCATGACTTGAGAAATCTCAACTCCTTGAATGCAACATAGGAGAACACCATCGAAGCCCCTCTTATTGAGGATCCTCTAAATACTTGTACCACTCTAGAGGGTAAATTGCAGTGCGCGGCATCGGATTCACTCGCACTTGGTATGATCATCCGAGAGGCAACCCTTTTTGAGAGACTCGACAAAAGGTTCCCTCCAGTCGGGAGTGGCCTCAACCACTACATCTAAAGAACCTGGGACCCATGACACGGAGGGTTTGGAAGTAAGGTGGCTTACCCACAGGCCGTCGTCATCCTATGGTGTAACGAGGGCAATGACTCTCCGGTGTGCTACATGTATGATCAAATCCTCTTGCTCGGGTTCTGTGAGTGATGCAACTAAGCCGGCAAAAGTGTCTGCTCGACCATTCTATGACTGAGGGACATGGGTAACCTCTGGTTGAGAAGAGAACTAGGCCATTAGATGGAGGGTTCACTCCAGCAATGGTACATGCTCCGGCTTCCTGAAAACCTAGTCACCATTGACCTTCTTGATGACTAGTTTGGAATCCCCTTTCACAGGAAAATGGGGCACATTGATCTCAACGGCCAGCTCAAGGCCACTAATGAGAGCCTGATACTCTGCCTCATTGTTGGTGTAGCCTTCTGACAGTGGGAACGAGTATGTCAGAATGGCTTGTGCCGGGGTGATGAAGACGATACCCAGACCCACTCTGTTGAGATTAGGATCGTTGAGCCTCATATCGGTGGGGATCCGGGAGGCATCGTCGATGGTCATTTTCCAACATGAGATGACACGATCAACTGAGAGGATTTCTTCATCCAGAATGTCTTAGTCCAGGGTTTGATCTACATAGTTTGGATGAGCAGGTAGGAAGTCTGCCAATGCATGTCCCTTGATGGCCTTCTGAGGCACGAACCTAATGTCGAACTACTGGTAGGATCAATGCCCACCGCGCTAGTCATCTAGTTAACATGGGGCGGTTCATAATGTAATTCAGTGGGTCTACCCGAGAGACCAACTGTACCTCATGGTGCTGCAGGTAATGCCGCAATTTCTGTACGGCTAACACAAGCGCCATGCAGCTCTTTTCGATGGGGGAGTATCTAGTCTCTGTATCGAGGAGCATGCGGCTGAGGTAGTAGAGACTGTTCTCTGTTCCCTCATTGATCTTCTGGGTGATAAGTGAACTAAGTGACCATTCTAGGGCGGTCACATAACGGACCACCAGCTTTCCGGAGACGGATTGAATCATGACCGAAGGTTGGATCATATAATGCTTGATTTCCTCGAAGGAATACTGAGACTCTTCATCCCATTCATAGGTGTCCAATTTCTTCATGATCTGGGAAAAGGGCTTACACTTGCCAGCCAGATTCACAATGAATCGGCGTATATAGGCTAAATGGACTTGGAAACCTCGAATATCCCGAATATTACTCAGGGGTGGCATTTGGATGATGGTCTTGATCTTCTCTGGGTCTATCTCAATGCCTCTGTATCTAACAACAAATCCAAGAAACTTCCCGTAGGTGACCCTAAAGGAACACTTCTGTGGGTTCAACATTAGGTGGTGGGAACATAGGAAGATGAACAATTTCTCAAGGTCCTTGAGATGGTCCTGGCATTGGTGAGATTTGACCACCAGATCATCCACGTAGAATTCCCCCAGTTTTCTGAGAATCGGCTTGAATATGCGATGCATGGCCCGCTAATTAGTGGCACCTGCATTTTTTAGGCCGAAGGGAATGACCTGGTAATAGAAAGTACCTTGGGGAGCCTTGAAGGCGGTGGACTCCTCGTCCTCGGGGGCCATCCGGATCCGATTGTACTCGAAAAACCCATCCATGAAGGAGAGGTCTTGGAAGCCAGTTGTGGCATCTATCAACAACTATGTCACTGTGAGGGGAAAATCATCCTTCGGGCAGTGGCAGTTGAGATCATGGAATTCGATGCAGTATTTGATCATCCTGTTCTTCTTCATGATTGGAACAATGTTGGCCAGCCACCTGGGGTACAACACTTCCTTGACGAAGTTGGTTTGATAAGCTTGTCAACTTCAGCCTCATCCATTGCATCGTGAAAAGGGTGCATCATTATGGGGGGCCGATTGATCCCATGATGGTTTGTCAGGAGACTAAGGCAGTGGACCACTACCTAGGGATCTAGTCCTAGCATCTCGTCATAACTCCATCAAAACATGTCATGGTGCTTTTTGAGAATGTCCACGTACTATTGCTGCTCCTTGAGGGGCATGGCTGCACTGATCAATGTGGGTCTCAGATCTACCTCGCTACCAAGGTTCAATTGTACCAGTTCATCGACCGTGGTAGAGACGCCTTCCTCAAAGGAAGGGGGATCATCCTCTAGATCTTTTTCTCCACCTGTGGAGGGATCTCCCGCGGGGGGAGCTGCTTTGAAGTTATCAAACCCTGATTGACAGCTGGTGTCGTCCTGGGAAACAATGGTCATTATATCAGGAGACTCATGTGCCACTGAGACCATAGTGATGAAGGTAGTCGATCTTATCCCATCCGGCCATTGGACCAAGGGGACATGCTTGATGAAATCAAAGCAGTAGTGACGCGTCGGCCTAATCCAGTTGATTCCATCCAGGAAGAAGAGACACGTATGGTGTATCTCCATTGCCATAAGCCTGACATACCGATACTGCACAAGGGTAGGAGGTTCTGGGATCACCTGAGACTATTTGGTGTAGGAGTATGAGGTGATTTTCCACCGTCGCTTAGACATGGGAACATGCCTTCCTCTTGTACATAAAAAAACAAAACACTGACCCACGTCGGGGGTCATGGCCTCCAACCGATTGATCAGGAAGATGTAGGCGTCATCCCAGCCTGCCCAGTGATCACTTGTGACCAGGGTGGCATCATCCTAACTTGCCAAGATTTTCATATCCTTGCTCTTGTAATAGTCAGTGTCCAGAGAGAGTTCTTCACAAGAGGCGAAAGGAGACACATCTTCTTGGAGCATGCCTACTCGACCATTGAGGGAGTACTTGAGGCATTGGTGATACGACGAACGGACTGCTGCATGCAGATGGATCCATGGCCTTCCCATCAATGCATTGTATGCAGTGTCCTGGGAGACAACCATGAACTCGTTGTTGGAAATTAGTCCACCAAACTAGGTCTTCAAGAGGATCTTGCCGACTGGGGATTTCTTGGTCCTGTCATATCCCTAGATTCTGAGGTCGGAGGGAGTTAAATCATCCTTAGACAAAACCATATTTCACAGTGTCTGAATTTGGATTAGGTTTATCCCAGATCCCATATCAACAAGGCAGCGGTGTACTTCCACACCATTGAACTGGCCAGTGACGTACAGTGGGAAAATATGACCATGTATGGGAGGGTCTTCATCTTCCCCGAAGAATGAGACAAATTCCTGGAATTCCACGTTCTCAATTGCCTCAGTGTGGAAGGCTTCTATAGCCGCTACCTCCATCTAAAACTGGTGGCGGCTCTTTAGGGCCTCAGCAAGTGCCTCACACATTTTAGATGACACGAGAAGAGCCTCAAGAATAGAATGCCATGTTCGAATGCTGGAAAGGTTCTTCAGAACATCATACTTTTGTACCAAACACGAACCTCTTCTTACATGAGGTCATACTGCAGCTCGAGGCATGGCGGGACCTACCGGCTGGACCGGCGGCTGGCTTGTACTGGGTACATCCCACTGGCCGCTAGTTGATGCCTGAAGAGTAGCTACCAGATGAGGACCAGACAAGTGAGATTGCCATGTAGCATGGCAAGACTGGTCGCGGTATGGATGAGACAGCTCTTCCTGATCTAGTACCATAAACGGTGGTGAAGGTAGATCAAAGGGCACCAGATTAGGTTGCGCGTGATGAGATCTGCGCTGGGCTTGCTGTCTGGTTTCAGTAGTCTGCACGACCTGACCGAAAGTTCCCACTGACGTGCCTCGACGACCCATGTGGTTGTGGTTCCGCTGACGTTGATGTCGGTTGGGGACGTTGGGGAGGTTCTCCTGGCGTTCCCCCTCGTTGGGAGTCATATAGGGATTTAACAGCTCCACGGTATTAAACGAAGTGAACCCCTGACTGTCACTCGAAGAGTCATCCACCACCTGGTAGATTCTGGGAGGAATCCCAATCTCTGAGGGCATGAAATCAGTGAGATTGCAGGCCGACGATGACAGTGGTGGAGCACGTTTCTTCTTCTTGCACCGCCACTAATTTCAATTTTGGGAAGAGGTCAGTTGAGAAGATCACGCAGAGGTACTGGTCGCATCTTCTGAAGGCCTTGACCGATTTAGGCATGCCCAAATGATACCATGGGTGCGGGCTATGGTTTTACGAGCCATCTAGTCGTCGTACTTCTGGTACCCATGGCTGTGAACCTACTGCCACTCACCTTCGTCGTCGCTACCGCTTTCTGACCCTACAAAGACACCATCCACTTGTGTCGGGGCCGGGCCCAACCTGACTATGTTGTTTTTGACCTGTTCTTGGAGCCAGTATTTAAACTCATAGCACTTCTTGAGGGTGTTCCCCATAATCCGGTGATAGGGGCAGTAGTTATGGAGATCGGTGAGATTCTCCTCTGCTGGCCTTCTGCACTCGTGTAAACGCAAAATTCCCTGCTCTAGGTCACTTCGGAAGTAACTGGGGACCTGATTCTAACTGAATGAGTATGTATGGTTTCCTCTTTCTAGATAGGGGGCCCTGGGAGCCTGGCCCTGATGAGGGGCCTGTCGAGGAGGCGGAGCCTGATTGTCCCACCTAGGCTGTGGTGGCGCATTGCATGGGGGAAACTGTCGGTTCGGAGGCAGTCACTACTGGGACGGAGCATGCGCTTGAGGTGGAGGGCCTCTGTGGGGTTGTGGGTTCGGTGACATTTGCAGTAATTCTAGCTTCCTGGGGGCTTCTATTTGGGCCATCGCGGTGGGATCGTCTCTAGCATCCCTTCTGGCTAGGATCACAGGGGGAAGCAGACGTGCCTCACTAGCCTGTTGCAGAGCTTCCTCGAGGTGCTGTGCCTTGTCTGAGATGTCTCGAAACCCTCCGAGGGTAGTTCTGGGTGATTAGGGAAGGAACCAGTTCTCTTTTAACATTCCATACGCACATCGCTAGAAATTTTTTCTTGAGTTAGTGGCATGTTGAGGGAGTATGTCAGTCCCATACACCGGGTGATGAAGTCCGCGACTCGCTCACCAGGCCTTTATTTTCACTTAAAGAGGTCTGCGATGCTGGTATTTCACGTGGTGGAGCGGAACTGATATAAGAACTACTAGAGGAGATCCTACCAGCCGATCACCGATCCAATAGGGAGCTGGTTGTACCAGAAGAATGTAGGGCCTTCCAATGTCTGCACAAAACATCGGAGCTTGGCAGCTTCCTTTTTTTGCCGGGGTCCCCAACATGGGGCCACACCTAGAGGAAAAGTGATCCAAGTGATGCGGCGGGTCCCCAGTCCCGTTAAAGGGCGATAAATTGGGATTCCCAAAAACTGGGGGTGCAGGCATATCATCATCCCACATGGGATATGGCTTTCCATCTGGTGGGACTGCCACCAGCAGTGTTTCCAATGCCTCGAGGCGGGCGATGAGTGCCGCTATAGGATCATCCGGGTGGGGGTCCCCATCTTTACGGGGATCCATAACCATGAGTGCATTGTCGGGCTCTTCGACACGGTAAACAGCTTCAATGTCTCGTGGAGCGACTGTCAGAATGGCCCTCGGGGCGGCTGGGGGAACCCGAGCTGGATTCCTCAGATTGCCTCATCATTCAGGATAGTTTAGAGAGATGTATCACACCCTCATTTCGGGAGTTCCGGCTTCTTCCATGTCTGTGGGAGTAGCAGGATCTAGGTTTCCCAGAGGCATCTCCCTCGGGGGATGTTTTTCCTACCCCTGCTGCCATGGCTTAGGATCACCATAATGGGGTCACCTCTCTATAGTGTGCTCGGCTATGAGTTTTTCGACCACCCTCTTCTGTTCGACATGTTGTTGGCGCAATGCGTCCTTCGTGGGGTCTTCGTCCATTTTCTGTACTGAGGTAGATGCTCCGAGTGCTTGACGGTTCCGACCTACTCTTTTCCCTTACCGGCATTTTAGCTGAGTACCAGTGACTCGGTGGGCACATGGAGGCATAGTAGGATCCTCTACTGACGATTAAGCCTCCCTGATGGGTCCAATAATGGCGGTACACCCTCAGGGGGTAAATCTCCATCGAGAAACTCCATCTCATCCTCCTTTTCCACTATGTCAGTCATGTGGACCGAAACACTTCTTGGGGGCATGTCCTCAATGTCTCACAACAAATCGGGCTACCGTTGGATAGGACTGAAGAGGACGGTGATATACTGTCCCCAGCCACAGACTTGCACATGGGGGTAGCTTCCCTGATTATTTTTCAGAGTACCTTGAAATACTGAATGCATTTGTGTTGGAGGGTGCTCTGGCGACCAGGTGACTCAGGGGGCTGGGCCACAGGGAGTGCATCCAAATTGACTAGACGACATTGATCGCCGATTTCCACGAAGTGCACTTGGATCCTAGGTTACATCACTCATTGATAGAGAATATGAAAGTGTTTCACCCATAGGGTTTGACGGAAGCACTCGACTTCCACCAGGGTGACGGATTCCGGCACACAAATGTTCGACACTGCCACCAGCCAGAACTTCTCCAGGAATTTGTCCACTACAAGAATGTTCCAGAAGCTCCTAGGCTCAGATTCAGGTTCTGGTCCCATATTGCGCCACTGGTCAACCAAGGGTCGCTGAGGAACCGGTTGCGGTACTGAGGAGGACCGATGAGACTATAAACTGGGCGGCAGAGAATACGGTGAACGAGCCGACTGGCCGCAAAATTCCGGGCCATCCTCCAAAGAGTGCGGTGACCTAACCACAATGTCACGATACGACGAGCTAACAGCCAAAGCTTCTGGTGTAGGGTTCACGGTTACCGGTGATGGGTCACACTGTTCCTCAACCATTATCGGTCCCTAGAATAGCTCTCTGTGATCTCTTATTGAGGTAGAGGGTGCTTCTGGTGAAGATAGTGGTGACAGCACGGTCGGAACCTACGGGATTCCCACAATTTCCTCCTATTGGATGTACCCGTGAAGAGAGGCAGGAATCCAATATACCTTGCATTTTCTAAGGATGAGGCTGACACGCCTTGTTCCTACCCTGGTCCTTGATACGGAGGAATGAGGGTAGGGTTCCAATGCTGAGTCGCATTATGCTTTAGAATCCGAGAAGCGGGCTGGTTTGACCACCACCCAGGCTTTCCCCAGACTCTTCTTGTAGCGGCGACGACCCTCCCTCCTGCCCCTAGATGGATATTTGGGACATGGTTGATTCCCGACATGTAATCTCGGGGACGTGTTGGCACCGGGGCAGAGAGGAAATCTGCTTGAGACAACTGGGGTGTGAGGGGCACCAGGGAAGAATTCGAAGCGAACATGGGGAAGACCTCCATGGATAGAACCTGAGCGGGAAAAACCTTTGTTGGAACTGGCGGGAGCATGGAGAGGACCTCCAGGATTAGTGCAGGTGGATCGAGGCTGACCTTCACTCCTTTGGTTACAAGGATGAGGTGGACCTTTGCCAACTACGGAGAGGATGTAGGGAGGATTCCCACGTTGGAGAGGGACCATATGGTAAATGCCTTCACATCGATAGTCGGGGGTAGGAGAAGGAATTCTATACCCAGTGTTGTGGGCACGGGAAAGACTTTCGCATCGAGTTTCGCTGCCACGGGGCATGTCTTCATTCGGACTGGGGGTAGCACGGGGCATAACACTAGGACGAACCTCGGAGTGGGGAGGGCCCATGATTTTGTGGAGTGGTGGAATAGGGGGGAACTCTGTACGGGGTGACATCACTAAGGGTTGGTTTACGGTGATCACTACTCGGGCTTGCGACCTGGAGGGTCAACCCGGCCTGCCCATGGGGCGGTTGGGGCCTTGATCCCGGTCTGGGGTAGGAGTGTTCCAGCTTAGTGAATGCAGGGGATTCATGATATAAGTCAGTGGTGGCTCGTGCCATAGTAGTTGTCGACGTCAACGCCCCTTGGGGGGCGACCTCAGCTTGGGCCCAACGCTGGCGTTGGGTCAGGCGAGCCGGTGCAGGTGGTGCACGGGCATAGCCTACCTGCTCCTCTGGCAAGGTCGGATTGCGGTGCTGACACGGCCGGGTAGGGGCCCTTGATTGGAGCACTTGGGTCGAGACTCTGACCGGGCTGATACGGACATCACCCACCTCATCAGCGTAATGCAGGGAGTCATCAAGGTGTTCTGGGGAGAGGCTCCCGAAATAATTGAACATTGGGGTGGGGAGAAGGGGCTCCCTGCGCAGCCCTCCAGGGCGGCATTGACGGTGGGGCCTGGACGCCTCCAGGTCCAGGCGGGCCATATCCCACGTTGGGATTATTCCATCCTCCTCGTAACGACGGATGAGGTCGTTAATCATCCTTCATTGGATGAATTCCGATGGGGAGAGGGGGTGTGAGTGCCCCATTCTCGTGGATGCAGACACCGTTGTAGGAGCAGTGAAGCCACATAGAGAAGATGTGCTGGTATTTCCCCTGCCCCTGCATAGGTGGGTGGGTGGCGATAGTGTGCTTATAGTAGCAACCTAATTCCTGAGAAGCAGGGAGATTAACTCATCAGCACTGCGAGGAAAAGAGATTCACAAGTAGTTCCCCATCATCATTCCGCCTTCTATGGTCAGAAAGAGGTATCCACACAGACAATATTGCAGAACGAAATTCCCCACATACTACTACCCCATCTTCTGGTGAGTTTCACGCCAGGCCCCCAATTTTCTTGGTGGGACCCGGTGTCAGATATCTGGATCCGGTTACACGTCAATCTACTGATGTTTCGAGCACTACTAATCTCCACATTGAGGAGAAGATGTTCTCATTGGGTTCACCATTTATGTCACTAAATCTTTCGTTGGGGCGCGTGAGTCCGTTCATTGGGGTGCGACATGCGCAGATTTTTTGTTTCCCCACATTCCCACATTCCAAAGGCGGGCTGCATCTCCTCCTTATTTACGGACGTCTACTCCTTGATTGAAACCGGGATGATGTGATATCGATTCTTCCTTCAGTGGATTCCTCCTCAGAACTCGTCACCTAATCCAGGTCTCCCTTATAGATTTAATAGATTGTTTGTGAAACTCTTCCCAGTGCCATGTTTCCATGGATGTCGGTTAATTACACTGCTTCTGTTAGGACATTTCAAAGGGTCTGGTCCAGGCGGAAACCTTCAGTCGGGGGAGTAGTCACATCGAGGCATCAGTAACGTATCTGAATGCTAGGGAATTGGCGTTTCTGTCTTTGGAACCTTATTATAGGGATTCTCGAGGGTGCGAATGCCCGAGTAACCCTACATCGAGCTCAGGTAATCATATGCCCTAGGCATATATCTGAGGTTTTCCTTAGCATCACATGTTTAGCACAGGGTATGCCATGAGTTTAACATCCAACAGAGACGGATCGGCCTGATCAGAACACCAACTGGAGTGGATCATATTGAGGAATCCCCCTTTAGGGAATGCCGATATCGGAGCTAGCCTGTGGGTGGCATCCCGAATGCTATGGAGGGGAATAGGGTGGCCTGATCTCACTGGGATGTGGCAGCCTGAGTATGAATCAGGATGGATGATGGATGATTGCATGGAGTGAAGTAGGAATGAATGACCCGTCATGGAGATGATGGTGGTGATGGGATTGAGTCTCGGAGAGACTTCCTATATATCCCCATGGCAGGGAATCAAAGTCCACGTAGTTTGGGATGGATGTGTGGGGCTTACACTCTAGGCTGCACAAGGTGTTGTAATAACTAATGTGAATATAGTCTGAACAACCTGGTGGTGGTGGGCTTGAACCTCATGATGCTTCCTACGTACCATGCCTAATCATGGATCAAAGACCACATAGTTCAGGTTGAGCGCCGGAAAAACGACGTGAAAAGGACCTTTGCCCAATGGGTGGTGGGCTAGAACCTCAAGAAGGATTCCTGCGTACCATGCATTGAAAGGATCCAAGACCACGTAGTTCAGGAAAAGGGGTTGTTATACTGATGCGAGGGGCTATTGGAACAACTGGATGGCAGGGTCACAACGGCTTACCACTAGATCGGGATGCAATTTAATGTCATGTGGGACGGGGACGTGTCGGAGAACCGACGTGAAGAAGGACCTTGGCCCAGGTGGATGGTGGCATTGAACCTCACGAATGCTTCCTACATACCATCCCTTGACATGGATCAGAGACCACATAGATTAGGTGAAAATGGGGGCTTGGAACACCGACACAGAGATGGTCAGGGGCAATGATTATTGGGCTTGAACCTCCAAGAGGCTTACTACGTACCATGCCTTGAAATGGATCAATGTCCATGTAGTTCAGGAGGGATGTGGGTGTCGATGAAATGACGTGAGAAAGGACCATGGTAAGATGGGTTATGGGCTTGAAGCCCAGGGAGGCTTCTTACGTACCGTGACTTGACATGGATCAAAGACCACATAGTTCAGGTGGTAGTTTTCGTCAGCGAACTAACGTGAAGGTGAACCCGTGGGTCCACTGGAGGTGGGCGTGAAGCTCGTGAGGCTTCCTACGTACCATGCCTTGACATGGATCAATTTCCTCATAGTTCAGGATAGTCATAATGGCTTACCGCTGGACTGGAATGCAGTTTAACGTCATGCAGGATGAGGGAGTAACCTGAGATGAATAAACGACAGGCGGTGGGATTGAACCTCGTAGAGGCTTCCAACGTACCATTCCTTGACATGGATCAAAGACCTTGTAGTTCATATGGATATATAGTTTAATGTCATGCGGGACATCATACAGTTTAACGTCTTTCTGGACGAGGGCATACAGTTTTATGTCATTATAGGCGAGGGCATTTCCATGGTCGATGCATACTCTAAGCCCACATGAGTCATGCTCGGTGTGAGAAACAAGAGGCAGTAGAGACCTAACGATCATGTCACGAAGGGTGTGTCCGTGAAAAGCGAAGATGGGCTTACGCGTTAGGCATCCCATGGTGCTGGGACTTACTCAAGGATGGAGGCCCAAAGTGCAAAAAAGTGCGGCAGGAGAGGGATTTGGGACTGAAGATGGGAGGTGCCTCGTTCTCTATTGCGCCCTCCACTGGCTTTGGTAGTGGGTAAGTACGGAGGTGCATGAGTGAAACCTTCCGTAAAAGAGTCTTGGGGCTTACGCTATGAGGTAGCCCTTCCCCTGTGGACAAACGCCACTCCGATAAGGATGATATCATCCCATGTGAGAGTGATTCCATTCCCATGGAGGTGAGCTGCGTAAAGAATGTCTGAGCTAGGGGAACCCTGCGTGCAAGTCACGGGGTCAGGTCACAGTTTAACATCATGTGTTGAGGGCGACCTGCATGGAAGATTAACGGCCTGCATATCGGACGAGGTGGGTTTACTCCGTACCCCTAGGACTTACATAACTAGCACCGTCTAACCCTTGTGGGAGGGAAGGCATCGACAAGGCCATGGTGAAGGGGGGTCTCAAAGAGAACCATTGAGGGGTCCACGTTTTCATGGATATGCGACGAAGAAATAGCTGTTAGCGTGCCTATGCGAAGAATCATTGGGTGAAGAAACCCTACGGGTGTTGTCATCCATGGGACGTTCAAATCACATCGTTCAAACCTGGAGGGTCGCACGAGAAGAGGAATTTCCAAGCAAAGGGGTCCACAGGCAGGGACCTTGCGGAGCTTTGTTACTTTTCATAATGGATAGAACATTCAAAGGGGTGTGCTTCACGAAGTGAAGTGACTAGGCCTTATCATGGGGAAGAGGTGCGAGTGGGTGGTGCTTCACGATGTGGATGGGTGTTCGCGGAGCACTGCCTCATGAAGTAGAGGTGGCTCGCAAATCCAGCTCCTGTGAAGCAGTGTGCTTTGAGAAGTACAGTGACCCTACCTTTGCATGTGGATCACTTGTATAGGATGGGTGTTTCATGAAGCATAAACAATCCATGACTGCCCGGGTTCCCTTTAGAATCCCCTTCATTCGAGTAGTCCCTTAGGCTTCGCGAAGGGCATCCCTCTTGGAAGAGGGTCTCAAAACCAGACAAGGAAAAGGCCTCTCATGATGAAAAAATACCTCGCAGAGCTCATGATTCCCAGAGCGAAATGTGATTTGTGATTTGGGAGGTGAGAATCCGAATGGTCGGAATTTCTGTCCATAGAGTTCAGGGGGGATCTTGGTATTTTTAGGTAGGGGTGCCGCGAAGCAGAGCTCATACGGCGCGATGGGGGGCTCGGTGGCTTCGCGGCGGGTCGCAAACGTCAACCAGTTTCGTAGAGAGTTACCAACTCCTCCACTTCGTAGCGGGTTCGAGAACGTCAAGGCGTTCGCGAAGCATTACCGCCTCTGGTGTTTCGTGGCGGCCGCGGAGGTAGGGGGATTCACGTCGGGGCTTCATGAGGAAGGACGTGTGGCCTCTTTTTTCTTCATTCTTTTCGTCCAATATTTTGGTTCCAACAATATATATGTAGGTTCTCCTGTTATTTTTATAATCATACATGGTAGTTATTATACCATTATTCGGATAGGTATACATATGCATATATATGAAAATTATTACGTAGGTTATTGGAGGCTAATGTCTACATATAAGAATATATGTGAGGATCCCATTTCACATCTTCATGGCCATATAGATGTGTCTATAGGGGCTACGTTTCCTAACATGTATGTAAAGTTTTATATGATCAGAGTGGGAGCATAAAATTCTAGGTAGAATGTGCCAAGATTTGAAATGTTTGGTTGGGTTTCACCCAGAGGTAGTTCCCCATTTGTTTCCCCTTTAAGTTTATTAATGCATTAATTAATTACATAATGCACCATTCATAGTATTTAATTAATTAAGTTTGGTTTTTATCTTAAAAACATCCTTGATAATGTTAGTGAAATGCCTAAAAGTGATATATGTTTTATTTGATAAAAAGTCACATTTTTGTAATCAAACCCCTCCAACGGTGGTACACTGCCTTCATGATATAAGTGTAGAGATAAACTTTTTGTATTACTACCATATTTTTTTACTGGTTTCCTTATTCATGAGTTATAATTGATAAATTATATGTTTAGGTTCTTTATACCTTTTAATATAGTTTTTATTTCTCAATTATTTAAATGAAATAGTTGAGGTGAATGGAATATTTAAAATGAATTAGGAAATTTAGTTTCATCCCTTAAGGTTAATGAACATTAACCCTTGGGAACATGATACTTATAATTAATTTTCAATATTTATGAATTTTTAGTGACAATGAACATTATTTTTATGTCTCATTCTGAATGGAATTCCTTGAATAAAATATTTATCTATAATGAATTAAATGTGTTAAATTAACCAGAACATGGATAACATGGCACATGAGAGGTAATGCCTCACATAGTGAAATAAGTAAATTATTATTAATCCATTATAATTATTAATTTTAAGTAATGAAATAAATAGAAAGTCCTTTTCAGTGTGACTTCCACTCCACAATTGAAGTTACATGAGGAATTTTGGTAAATTTCCAATTATGACCAAACACCTTCTAAGTGTTTGATTATATATTGGATTACCCAATTAGGTAATTTCGCACATCATAGTTGTACATTCAATTTTCTTTTTTTGAGAATTTAAATCCCACCACCATGTTTTTATAATGTAAATCAAATGAATTTGATGTAATGTTTTTTCATGGAAAAAGTCCTTCCTTCAAGTGTTTAAATTGAGATGACCTTGTTAGACTAAAATTATTCTCTAAGATAAGTTGATATTAATGACATGTCATTAATTAAATGAGTTATTGGTTATGAATTTAATTTCCTTGAATTATGTGCTTTAAAATGAATGAAATATGGATGGTGGAATGGGAAACCCATTTATTTAATGCCTAGCATGGACATTCATTTTAGATTTTTTAATTTATTTTCATTCATAAACTATGGTTAATGGATTGTTAATTCCGTGTGTCTCTAGTTTCATTTCGTTGTTAGATATTATTACATGTAAATAAGTCTCTCTCTTGATTATTACTTATGTTGATTTATTATTCCCAGTTGTGATTTCATAGAGACATGAGTTACTTTTGTGATAAATTCCTTACTTCATGTTGACGGATGTGTTTTTTAATTGATAGTATGAATTGTTTGTTGCTCATGGTTCTTGTTTGAAAGAAGGGTTTATATTTATGCTTTAAATGTGAGATATGTATTGATGCTTTCCATGCAATACACATTTGCGACATGGTTCACTTGATGTGGGATAGGTGAGAACATGGGTTCTGTATTAAGGACTCTTGTATGGACTCCCATGCTTGGGTGGTTATACCACGATGCACCAAGGGAGATTCTTTTGAATTTTAGGTGAGGGATTCCTGGGTGGTTTATTATACTCTTGAGTGATACAATTTCCCAAGGCGTCCAACCCTAAATGATCCTTTTGGAAAGATGGAAACACAATGACAATAGTGATACACAGTTCTATAGTCTGATACATGGGATATAATCATAATCACCAGGCCTCGAGTGATTCTAGGGATTCCTTATGGATCACCTGGGATGGACTCCGTGGTATTTGATTATATATGATGTTCAATAGAGATAACATGGATTCTTTTAGATCACCAGGGACGTCCTTGGACTCCACCACATGGATTGATATATTTGAATTAATATTTTTATATATGTTCGATAAATACCACATTACTAAAATGAGTTTCCTATGAGTTTTTGAAAATTCTAATTTCATTATTAGAACACCTAGATGATGAAATAGGATTTAGACCCCAAGGAAATGACCAACCTTTTAGGTATGAATTCCATGGATTTCAATGTTACAATTGACCCTTGAATATATATTATCTCTTGCAGTAGTATCCTTTTCAGTCATTCATCTTTGGATGAAGCAGGTGGTATGGGATTGGTGACCATTTAAGAACATTGACCAATTTGTTTTTATTAATTTTTTTCACCCTGAATTAATTATAATTTTCACTTTTATTAATTTACATTTCATTTACAGGATTGTGAAATACATCGAGGGTGGAATCCTTCTAAGATTTATGTCTCATAGTCTTCTCGGGCCACCATTACACTTGGGTAACTGAACAGTTATATATTCCTACAAGTCTTGGGTTTATTTCATATGATGTGATACATTATTGGGAGGGAGTGAGTATAAGAATGATCTAGTACTAAATATGCTCTTGGAGTTAGTTTTTGGACACTTCTGTTTAATGTATCTCACTACTTGTATCATTATATATCATGAATTCAACATTGTAAATTAGCATTGGCCATGTTATTTTAGTTATTATAATATTCTTTTGTTGCTGCTTTGTTTTCTTGTTAGGATTCTATTGTCTATTATATATTGTTAATCATTGTACATAATTTGATCTCTGGGGGAATAATGTCCCCATAGAAACACCCTAGGCCCTTATTACTTGTTGGAAACCTCTATAATTCATATAGAATCACTTGAGGTCATGTGACCCACTAGTCATGCCACTGTCTTAGAGGTGAGCCAGGCCGCGTTGTAACAAAGTTGTATCTGAGTGTATTTTTCCTTTATCATACTATTTTAGATTATTAGATATGATTTTAGGAATGTGTCAATGCATTGTTAACAGCCATTCCAGGGACTAATCACCCCACCTATGTGAAATTACCTAGTGGATGGGGCTGGGATGTGATGTTTACACTTTTTGATATTGTAGTATATATGAGTTTAACTTGACTGATTGGTGTAATTTCCATTGAATATGGATTTATAGAGTTTATGGTATTTTACCCATGGTATTTTATGGAAGGAATGAATCATTACATGCATCATAATGGGCACATAAGGGTTCTCATGTCATGCATATTACATTCCAGGTAGTTTCATTCATAGGTTGTGTGATGATATTATTTTGTTCTTTGGATTTAGTGCCATGTTTTGTATTTTTTTGTCATTCATTTTTAGATACCTTGTTTTGATGATATATTTAGATTGTTACCCTATTTTCAGGCTACTTATTTTCTTGAATGTTTTACTTTTATCATGTTTTTGTTCATATTATCATGTCTCTCTGATTAAAATGTCAGGATTCTATGATTAAAACTTGTTTCTCTCTCTTAGATACAAGTAGTGGAATGCAATCATGCATGATATGAAATTGGTTTAACATTCTAAAATATATTGGTTATATTTACATGGGAGCCAAATGACCCCTATAAAGTTTATGGGAGCTTTAAGGAATGGTAGATGGATGACCATATGACTATATTGTTTATCATATGTATGTTGTAATATGAAATTATTTAAAAATATAAAGGTCTTCGAAATGGAACGTATAGTAGTGTCCTCTATTTGAAACCCTCATGTAAGGGTAGATAAATCTTCTTTTTGTTTCCTCGGAATATAATCTAGATTTTTTTATAGGTTAACTTTCTTTTAGTAATGGATTAGATGACTTTATTTTGAGACTAGTGAATTGTTTTAGAATTTCCTAGTGTCAGGTTCGGCAGTTTTTCGTTGTAAGGGGATAGCCCATGGTATGTAGCACCTATGGAGCTTAAGATCCTTGCTAATGTCCATAATTTTTTTTCTCTTTTTGGGGTCGTTCATATGTCGTTGTCCCTAGTCAAATCCTATTTCATAAAATAACTACCTTTTTAGATAGGTGTTCATTGTATACTTGACTTTTGTTTTGGGCCCGACCATTAGGTAATTCTCAATTTCATCAAGTTAGACATGCCTCGGGCATGGTCAGTTACTTTATAGATCATTCGACCCTCTCTTTAACATAACGATAGTTCACTGGTTACATCATCATCCTAGTATAAAGAAATATTTCTTTTGCATGAACTCATGGTAATATGCATTCACATTTGCAGTAACCATCATGTGATTAATGTTGTTCTGAACTGGATGATTTCAATTTAATCGTAAAACCTTATGTTGTTTAATATATCGCAGGTCATCTCTGTAGTATAGTTGAGTTGTGTGATGTGCATTAAATAGATCATGTTTAGTCCAATAATAGGTATGGATTCCAGTTACTCACTTGTTTTGACATGACATTCGGTTTGGTTTTGGATTTCATGAAATTTGTTCAATCATTTTCATTTATGAGGGTTTTGACCTTTCACACTTTTGACAAGCTATTCTATCTCTTATTATTGTGATTAGGAGATTCCTATGGGGGTGTGTTATTATTGTTCCATTAAATACATTTCCTTTTAATTACAATGAACACAACCAAATATGGCCATTACGGAATGGTGGCACTTTCTAAAATTTAATGAGGCATGTGGACTTTAAATCGTGTTGGTGCTTGCTCAGCAACAAGATGTTGGGGTGGTTGGCAGTCTATAAAACCTTTGAGTAATGAATTTTTTTTGTGGGTGGACTACAGTGGTTAATCATGAATGGTCATGATATTATTTGGTTTCTAAAGGCTCGGTTATCTGTTAGTAATGGAGCATCGGTAGGTGAAGTCACATTTCTTCTTTGAAGTCAACCATTTTGGGATACATTGTTCTTATTTCTTGTACATGTGGATGTTTTATTGGAAGATATTTAAATCCTTTTTGTGTATCATACATAGAATTGACCGTGTACCCTTTCTTGACGTCTTCTAGGAATAATAAGGTATCATTGATCCTTTGCTGCGATAATCTTTTAAATCCATTGGGCTCATTTAATTGGTTCTTATGCTATTTCTTACTAATTGTGTGGTTGATATAGAGGATTGGTTAGTCTTTAGTGACCCATAGATTACCATATAGGAATTACATGGAAATACCCATGAACACTATAAATTTAATCAATATTGACCACCATGATAATAATGATTTGGGCTTAATCAATGTTTTTATGTGAGCATCTTGTCTTCATAGAAATGGCCCATTCATAAATATGTAGTATGGACTACCTTATGTTAGTAACTTTCAATCAAGACATTCTAATGTAAGGTCATCCAGGACATGTTTTCTATCTCGGTAATGCTTAAATCATGGAAAGTCAGCGAATGTATGGTATAAGGACTTCAATGGATGTGTTTGTGGTGAATATGAGATACCTTGGAAGAGGTCACATCAGTTTAGTTATAAAAACGCCCACCATCTATTCCGAGTAACTTATTGAATAGTAGAATGGAGTTTCATGGCTAGATAACTCTTTTTTAATGGAGGAGTTAGTGAATTTCCATTTCTATCATGTTGTTAGACGTGACTAGTGTGATTTGTGTCAGCCGAGGCTCTTCATGAATAGCTGGCTCGACTTGGGCATTAAGGTCCATGGGTAAGAGACCATTTTAACTATTTCAAAATCCATCTGAGAAGTGTTTCTAAGATTCTTTAGGTCATGTATTGTGGGAAATTCTGATGATGGATTTTTTCATGGCTCAGAAGTCTTCCAATTATAATGTTAAACCCTATTGTAGAAAGTATGTTTGGTCATATGTTTAGTGAGACGATGACTTGATCATGTCTCTAGATAAACGGGCACAATTAATTTTCATCCTAGTGTGTTGATTGGAAAATGATCATTAGATCATTTCTTAATGTCTTATATTCCTCTTCCCTAGTCAATTTATGAAGGTGCGTTGGGTATTTGGAGATACAACGTGACCATTTATGCGGGACTTCATGACCCAAGTAGATTGGATGAGGGATACGTTGTTCTCATAAAATTCTCTCAGACGCAAATATATAAAGTGGGAAGGTTTTAATGCCCCATTTTTTGAACCAGATGAAATAATTATGGAATTTAAATTTTTTTCTCTAGATTATAATACCGTTTTAAAAACCGAGCATCGGAATTTTTTTGAGAGTTTACACTGTGATATGTGTTTTTTCTAAGGAAATTATAATAATCAAACTGTTGTTCAAATGGAAATATAATTCAATTTCAATTTAAAGGGAAAATAATTATAATAGTTTCAATAAAATTAATAATAATTTAATTATTATTATGATTACTATTATTATTTTTATTCAATTTTATATTTTTTTGAGAGAAACTTCAAAGGGTTCCTCCCTCTTCCAACGTCGTGCAACCCCCCATCCCTATAACTCTAGGCATCTGTGATCCCACCTCCCTCTCCCTATCCATTGTGAAACCCTCCATGGATGAACCCTCACCCAGTAGCACAACCCTCCTAGTCATGACAACCCCTTAGTGCACCTCTCCTTTCTGCAAATTCCCTAGAACACACCCACTGGTCTAATCCCTATAGTGCATGACCCCACTTCACCTCGGTCCCTCTACAATCTCCATCTCCAATATTTTATTCCCACGATCATCCTTCGAATCATTATGTTATTTTCCACTGATCCTTACCATTTCGTTCTCATCAGTTATTTTTTTCCCCATCATCTGATATGGCTCGTCCAAAGTTAGGGATTATGTTTAATGCTGATTTTGGATTTCATTTTGTTTTAGATCATATGAATGGTCTCAAAGGTTGCGTTCATGCATGTTGTGGAAACTGCCACCAAAGGGGTCCAAATTCATCTTTCTTCGGTTTTCCCCCACCATCAGAGTTCAGGTTTTATTTTATTTACATGGTCTCATACCATTTAAAATATGGACATTACTTTTTTAAAGTTTAGTAGTTTTCATTTTGTGTAGTGGACTGGACTGTTCAATGTTGTTTCGAGTCATCGAGTCTCAGAAGACTCACATGTGTTTGAATAGGTAAATATATGTATTTATTTAGGCTCCCCTTTTACATGTTTATTCATTCATGGAAGATAATATACATGTATTTGGGATAGGTTTTCCACTATATATAAATATATATATATATTAAAATTCATACTTACTTGAGTGGAGGCTAGTATATGTATATAAGAATATTTTTCGGTAACCCCATGCACATTTTCATGGCCATGTGGATGTGTGTGTTGGGTCTTGGTGTCCATACATGTATGCGATAGTGCATATTCTCAGTGGGGGAGGAACAACTTGTAGTTAGAAAGTATCAAGAGATGAAATGTTCGGTTTTGTTGCACCATGAGGTAAGGTCTCTTTATTTTCCCCTTTAATTATAAGAAAGAATAAATTAATTACATAATTCACCATTCATAGTTTTTAATTAATGAATTTTGATTTTATGTTTAAAATAATCCATGATAATGTTAGTTAAATTCATAAAAGTGATATATGTTTTTTTCGAAAGAAATGTCACATTTTTGTGATAATACTCCTCCAACGGAGGTAAACTACCTTCATGATAAATATGTAAGGATTTAATTTTTTGTTTAATACCTTATCACCTTACTAGTTTTCATATTATTGAGTTATAATTGATAAAGGACATGTTTCAGTGCTTGATCCCTAATAATTTAGTTTCTTTTCTTCAATGAGTTAAACAAAATGGTTCAGGTGAATCGAATAGTTAAAATAAATTAGGAATGTCTGTTGCATCCCTTAAGGGTAGAAAACATGATCCATTTGGAACTTTTACCTTAAAATCAAGTTTCATTTTTTGGAAAATTTACTAATAATTAATTATAGTAGGACAGTTCATACCGAATGGAATTCCTATACAAAAAGATTTATCTATAATGAATTGAAGGAGTTAAATGGAACCAAATGTGGATAACTTGTCACTTGAGAGGTAATACCTCACGTAGTGAAATATGTAAATGGTTATGCCTCATTTAAAATTTTTAATAAGATTGAATGAAATAAATAGAGTGTCTTATTCATGGTGACTTTCACTCCACATTTTAATAGTCTTTAGGTAAAGTTGTAAATGTACAATTATAACAAAACACCACTTAAGTGTTCGATTTTCATTGTATAATGAATTTCCCATGTAGTTAATTTCCCTCTGGACCATTTAACATTCTAATTGATTTCTTTCCACAGTAAATCCATTCTCCATGTTCTGATAAAGAGAATAGAATTAATTAGATGGAATGAATTATCATTGTGGAATGTCTTTTCTAAAGTGTTAAAATCTTTAAGACCTTATCAGAATAAAATGAATTGTTATGCTAATTTGAAATTAATGACATGTCATTGATTAAAAGGGTAACCCATTACGAATGACCTTTCCTTGAATTAAGTGGTTGAAGAGGAATAAAATATAGAGTTGGGAATGGGAATCCCATTTATTTATTGCTTTGCAAATACATGCTTGTTATTTTTTTATTCATCATCGGTGATTAAATATGGTAAAAGGAATGATAATTACTTTGGGCTCTAGTTGAATTTCACTATTAGTGATTAAAACCTAAAGCTAAGACTCTTGCATGAACATTCCTTATATATATTTCTCAGTTCCATGTGTTGGAGCTTGGAGCCTTAAGTTACTTTTGTGCTAAATGACATAAGTCATAATAATTGATATGATTGTTTTACTATATAGCTTTATTATTTTGTGGCTCATTGTGCTTGTTTGATAGCATGATTTATATATATATGATTTCCATATGAGATATGAATTGATTTTTTCATTTCTATGTTCCTTGGGGATATGGTTGACTTGATGCAGACTAGGTGAGATTATTGGTATCGTATTTATGACTCATGGATAGACTCCCGTTCTTTGGTGGTTATACCAAGATGTTACGGGGGTGATGCTTTGGCTTTCCATGTGAGGGATTCTCAGGACGCTTATTATACTTCTGAGTGATACTAGTTCCCTAGGGGAGAAACCAATGATGGACGTTTGGGAAATATTTCTATTCCATGTCATTAGTGATACTCGGTCCTCCAGTGAGATACATGTAATGAACTCAGAGTCACCATGTTGTGAGTGATAATAGGGAATCCTTATGGATATCCTAGGATGAAATTGGTTGTATTGGATTATATCATATGTACCATTGAGATACCTAGGAATCTTTTAGATCGATAGGGATAGGCTCAGACCCCACCACATGATTTGATGGATTGATTGAATTATTTTTTTATAGATGTGAGATGAATACCTTATTACTAAAATGAGTTTCATCTGCAATTGTGACACTAAAAGTTTTCTTGTTAGCACACTTGGATGATGACATGGGATTTAGACTCTGATCCATAACACAATATTTGGTGTATTCTTTCCTTCGTTTTCGATGTTACAATTGAACCCTGTATATATATATATTCTCTCATGCATAGGTATCCTTTTCAAACTACCGTATTATGCTGAAGGAGGTGGTATTGGACGAGTGACCGTTTAATAACACACAATAAATTTATATTATTAATTTATTTTCACTCTCTATTTAATATATATTCCACACATATTAATATATATTTCATTATTGGGATTGGGCTGCACAAAAGAGGTTCAATTCTACTGAGATTTATGTCCCTCACCCTACACTGGTTTCCATTGCACTTGGGTACCCATGGATTCCAATATGATGGCAGTTCATTGGTTTATTTCATGTGATGTGTTTCATGCTTGGGTGATAGTGAGCACATGAATGAGCTTGTACTGAGGATGATCATAGAGTTAGTATTTGGACTCTTATTTTTATTGTATTTCACTTCTTTTAGAATTAGTTATCACTCATGTTTCATTATCAATTGTCATTGGGACACTTATTTCAGTTATTATATTATCCTTCCACTTCTGCTATCTGTTCTTATTATGGATCTTCTATTTATTATATTTTGTTAATCGTTGGGAAAACTCTCATTTATTTGGGTTTTTTCTTCTCATGAAAAAACCGATGGACCTTGATGTTAGTTGGCATCCTCTAGAATTCGAGGAGTTGTGATTGAGTTCATGTGACCCACCAATCCATCCACCATCATAGGGGTGAGCTCGGACGTGAAATTACAGACATTATTACTTGTCCTTAGATGTCCATATTGAGTAATGAATACATATTATCAATATTTCCCATTCAATTAAATAACTATCAAAGTAATAAATCATATGTAGAAATTTTATAGAGGTTGGGGAATAATCATATCAATGACATCAATAATTTGGATATTTAAGATAAATATATTGTATAATAATAACAAGAATATGAATTTTACATGAAAAAGTAAACCACCACAAAATTAATGATAGATAATATAGATATTGTGATAAATTCATTTTATTTAGAGAAAAAAATAAAAATGAAGTGAAAAAATAAAATAAAATTTATTTAAATATTTTTCTTATTGAAATAATTGCAAACATATAGTAGAATCTATAGAGAGTAAAATAGTTCTGTTAGTGATAATGTATGTTAAAACAATATACATTAAAATAAAACAATACTTTTGAAATTTAATAATATAAAAAAATACGAAATTACTCTTTCAAATCATGTATAAATTAAAAGATAACATATATTTTCCATAATATATCATTTGATTAAAAAAGGACATTGTAAATTAAATTATAAATATATATACATTGATGAAAAATATACCAAATTTGAAAGATTAATATGATCAACATTTCTTCTAAACATTCATCTCGAATGTGTAAGTTGAATTAAATTAATAATTATTGGGAAAAAATCCATGGAGATAATTTTGCAGTGCTTTTTGTTTGATTATGATTATTGAAATGGTCGGTTTTGGAGTTCCGTCACAATTTTGGACCAGGTATGATAAATGAGATTTAATCCATATATATAGATGCTACTTAAGTGGTACCTAATTTTTTTTTTGTATTATTTGGATACATTTCTCATTTTTTCTAACATTTCAATCCTCAAAAATCAGGATTTTCATTGTAAAAAAGGAAGGGTTCTCGGATTGCATTTTTTGTGGACCGCATAATTCCTATTGGAGATCGTAGTGTTTTTTTAGAATGGAATCTAAACCATATGGTATTTTTCTATTAAAATTGAATTGAAATAATTCATTAATATTATGAAAAACAAATTAAAGTACAAATTATGCGTAACAGATGTGTTGTGCATATCACGAAGGGAGGTTTTCATTTTTGGTTGAATGGGGTGAAATTGAGGTTGCTAAAAAGTGTGTTTTATTTTCAGGATGATGGTTGAGAATTAATAATCCATAAAAGGAATATATCATTTTATTTTGATGATAGTAAATTTAAGTCCACCACAAGGGAATCATACACTATGGGAACTGCATAATATGTGTAGTTCACGATGAAGGCCAACAAAAAAAGGAGTTAATCGTAATGTTTGTAGTTGGGTATTTGTGTTTATTTTATAATATAATATATCCCTAATAAAAAGATTACAAAGATAGAATATCATAATAGAGAGTTATCACTATGATAATTTGACTATGTTCGAATGTAATTTTCTCATCATTTCAACAAATAAAAGAGCTAACCATCAAAGAAATCTCAATTCACGGATAGTGTTTATAGAAAACTATTGTCAGATAAGGACTAGGGATTCATGAGGAATTATATATCTTTGATGGAAAATACTTTCCCTAAATACATGCTCAATTTGGTACAAGTAATTTGTTTAACAGATTATGGTAGCTCAAAATAAACGAAAAAATTTCACAAAAGGAGTTCAGTTTTTAGTACATTGTACACTAAAAAGGAAGGGTATTACATGATAAATCATCCATCCATGATGTTATAATCATTTATGAGAAATTGGAACTATGGGTTTCATGGAATTTCCATAAAGGGATTATTGATGTTTGGAAAATAATAAAAAGTAGTTTGGGGAAGGACTCTCTACTTACCCTATGAACAATATCATTTTCACAAATGATATATAGAGAAGAAGAGTACGTAAAATATAAACCATTTCATTATATATGTAGAAGTATTTTTTTAGATGCTACATCTGATTCATTGAAATGAAGATGGTGGTGTTAAATACCATCATGTAAAAGGATTTCTAGAATCTTTCTCAGTATGTGAATAACTTGTAATGTCTTGAATATTTTTCAGAAGAAATAATTTATGATGTTTGGTAATGAAACAGTGATGCTCAAGATGATGTTCACATTAATATAATTTAATATCAGGCAAATTTAAAGGGATTCTACCTTACATTTTGTGTAACTCCCAATGCATGTAAGTTTTTTTTCATTATATGTAGTGATCATAAGATTGATGTAAGAGGTAATTTAACATGGGTAAATAGTTCATTGTACCCATAAATTTTATGGGTAGTTATATTAGGAATGATTTTCCAAGATTAAACCAAAAAGTAGTGAGCTTAGTGCTTTAGTTGCACCAACACACTATTGGATGCAAGCTCCTTGGACTAGCCCATACTGGGGAACCATGTAAACAGTTCTGTGCCCATGATCTTTGTTTATCTTAATATGTTCGCTAAAAAAATATTAGATATATTTGTAAAATATAAAATCAATATAAAAAATAATTTGAAAAATTAGTGACCCGAAAAGTAAATAGGTCTTGAACCAGTGTGGAAGGAATAATATATCGGTGAATATTTATACCATGATTCATACCCCTTTTAGAGTATCTTACCCCCTTTAGTGCTTCACATTAATCATCATTACTAAATATATATTCATGTTAAATACCTTAAAGGGGAATTATATAAATGAAAAAATTGTAAAAAGGTGTATAATACCTAATATGTCTCATCGAATTGGAAATTGAGATGAAATTACATACTTTATGTATCCTCTTAGTTTAACAAGTATTAAACTCTTACATATTTAGGATAAAATTGTTTTAAACTTATAAAACAACAATATTAATTTATAATATAATTTATGATATTCTAAGAACAACTTATCAGTTGTTTTCTAATAATATTTAATTTTTACCATTGTTTCTTATGTTAAATGCTTAATTTTTAAATGCATGTGTCATAACAAAATTTCTTATTATTGTGATTAGGATATAGTTTAATAATCTCCAAAATTATTTTAACCTTAAAAATATAATATTTATTCATTATTTACATTTTTGAATCATTATTTAAATTTGAACATGTAATATGAATCGCATCACTTTGTGGACACAGTATGACATAAAAATGCATGGGATACGTTATCATTTATTGAACGACGAACAGATAAGAAATAATATGATATTTAAATATTATATATCCAATTTCATATTATAATTATAATATTTATTTATTTTATCCATCATTATTAATATATATATGAGATTTCGTGATGGAAAAAATTGCATCGGTTTGCGAGCTGATAGTCTCACGTACAAAAGAGTTATGGTTTTTGTTCCAAATTTTTAGACAAAGATATGGATAAATATTATTGCATAAACATTAAAACAAATATTTATGTATTATATAATTTCTTTATTATATTTTATGACTTTGGACATAGTTGAAGTTGGTAAACTAGGATGTAAAATGAAAGATTTTCCTCAAGGTGATTACCATATCTTAGATATACATCTTCTATATATCTTTATATTGGCCTTAGAGGTTGTATATTGGGAATAAATAAATCATTAGATGAATTTTAGGATTTTACTATGATATTTCGGTAGTGTTTTTCCAGCCTATATTGCTCAAATTGGGGTACATAATATATGGGTAGTCTGTTTTCTATGTAGGGGAGAGGTCGCACGTGGAATTTAAAAAAATAATAAATTTTTTAAATGAATTCCTCATCCAAAATGGATCTAAAATGGACTATTTCAGAATATTATATTATATAGGGTCTAAATACGGATAGTCAGTAGATGTAATTGAATTGTTTTGACCATTTCACCCTTATCTTTTTTGTTTAACCCCCACTAAACCTATTTTAACCTTAACTATGGGGACACATTTTTACTATTATTACTCTTGATTATTTCAGAAAATGAATGTATCAACATGACCAATTTTTCATATTATAATTCTAAATTTTGATTCCCTTTTATTAATTTCAATTTACAGAATTTTTGTATTTTAATTTAATTTTAAACCATCGAAATGTGATAAAAAATTATTTTTCTGAAAAATGTCTTCTTATGTATAACAATGTTTTTGTACCAAATTAATATATAAAATTATTTAAAAATAAAATAATTTGTTTATAAATAATATTATTGAACAAAATTGTTTTATACCATTTAAAAAAGAAAATGTAACATTTTAAATTCTTGAAAATAAATTACATTTTTCAATAAAAATCAATATTTTCACTATTCATTGTAAAATCAATCTTTTCATAACATTATAAAAAATTCACCTATAATATATTTTTTATTTAATGATTTTAAAAACGTTATTTTTATTAAATGAGTTTCATAAGAGTGGGAATAATTAATTATATTATTTTTTGATAAAATTTCGTAAAAATCATTTTTGGAGAAAGAGTATTTTTGATGAATAAAATTACCATAAAAATAATTTAGGGTTTATCTCTACAGAATTAATAAACAAATTTTTATTTAATTTGTAATCCATATATATTTAATAATGTCTTCAAGACTATTCATACCAACCAATTCAATCGATATGCTATAATAATAATAATTAAATAATAATATTTTATGGTTCTTTCAAACTTGGTTTTTTGTGATGTATACTCCATATAACATAATGATATTTTAAAATCATATGATATTATAACTAGAATATAAAATTCATATACTAGTTTTTTAAAATGAATAATAGGTGCCTAAATCATTATGTACCAGGGTTCATGTAGAGAGGACACACATTTCACATTGTATTGAATCCTTCAATACATGGCTATTAGAATCCACATCCCGTGTAATCTGGTAAATCTATCATTCAATGCATGACACATAATAGAGGATATTATATGGTGGTAATTGAGGAGGAGTTTTTAAGTTTGATCTATCCCAAAATGATTCCATACCACCTATTCCTTTACTAAATAACTCCTTGATAGTCAACTGGTCCATAAAAAAAGTAAGTTCATAGTCTCATCACCCTCTCTAACATTAATGTCCATCAATGTCACTGCTATGGATATTATCAGGTAAATAAAATTTGTGTTCTTATATCTAGTTTGTATATCCTTATATAATACAGACACTTAAAAATCTCATTTTGGTATCTTAGTAATATTTTTTTTAAAGAATATAGTACCACAATATGAAAACTCTACCTTAGGGGTCACTAAATGAACTGGTAACATTGATCAACTCTGTCAAATAAATGTATATGAAACAACACAGGAGTTCTATAGGACTCAATGTGTTCTCAAATATGATATAATAAATATATTATGGGGTCAGCATCCTTGAATAAAACCCTTTCTATGATAAGATCTCAAGATGCCTCTAGTGTAAAGTATTCCAATCAAGAGCTTGATATAAAATCATCAAATAATAATACAATATTATATATATGGAAATCCATGAATGTATCATATTCTAGTTAGCGACAGTTCAAACTAGATATAAAAGTGTGTCCGAGAATTTGAAACACACACAAAATATCTTACCATGGGTAATTTCATCCCAATTAGTATAAACTATAATCTTCGCTACATAAATCCAACATAAAGAAAGAAGAATAGGGAATTCAGTAGAGATCATGGGAAATAATATCACCTAACTGAGTCTTTGAAATAGAGCATAATTATTTTAAAATTATTGGTAAGAGATATAACTATAGTCATGATCTCATCAAGGCCTTTACTATATCTCCAAGATAGATATCAATGGGAACCAATATTTCTTTTATAGGATAAAATCATAATTATTAAATCATTTATGGGTGAGATGAAACATTAGGGAAATTAAATTCATGGAAATATTTCTATTTTTTAAAATAACATTATTTTTCCAATAACTGATTCCTTGTCCTACCATGCTATCAAATAGATTATCAGGGTCCTAGTGAATTGATACATTATCCACCAAACCAATAATGGGATGCCTATCCTAAAATAAAAATTCATGTACATCATGAAATCGTTTCCATAATATCCCAAACCATACATCTCATGAACACAAAATCCAAACACCCATCCTATTGAAAAACCCACCATTATACCACTTTACCTTAACCCAACCCGAACGGGGCCCCTCATATAATAGTAATTCATGTTCTCCATCCCAATCATGCCTCTAATATGACAGGGGTTGGTGACTATAATGAATAGGAATGTTAAAAAAATATGGGAGGCCTTAGCCTATAACAACCTAGTAGAAAAACATCTAAAAAACAAGATATAAAGAATCACTAATAGGATACAAATATAATTAACCGAACCTTATATAATGATTTAATGAAATATTAAGAAAAATTACATCCTAATATAGTTAAATAAAAACGAACGATACAATTTATAATCCTCCAAATCTGTTTGACACAGGACTCTAGGAATCTCTTCAATATTACATGTACCCCAATATCAACCTAAAACTGCAATGGTTATTGCCACCACCGAGAAATATCATTCCCCACAATCAGTCATTAGGTTTCACTAGGTGTTAGAATTGATGAACCAACACAATCCCCACATCTAAAAAGACCATCTATGAACTATTTAAAGTTGTACAAACATATTACATGTGGGAATAAATCCTATATGGGGGTGATTATAATGATACTTAAGATGATTCGTTAAAAAATATAAAGAAAAATATAAAATAAAATGTCATATAAATATTCTAGATATGATAAGGAAACTTGGAAAAATATAACTTAATATAATCTAAAAATTCTCTAATACTATATTTCATAGAAACAATGTGAATCACTAATCTTTTCTTCTCTGACCGACTATATTATGAATCTCATGAGGAACTAGGGATACTCATTGTATTATGAATTCAAAGAATTATAATGTATACATCCCATTCCTTTTCATAATCTCGATTGATTCCCATGGGGTGCATAATGAGTAACTAGTATCGAAGTATCTGATATAAATATATATAAATATATATGCTTCCTAACTTCCACACCACCACCAGAATCCATAAAGGGGAATCTAATCCATTCCATGTTATGTGCATCAGATGAGGGAGTACCCTACCTTTATTTCCACCAGTACAATGAAACTCCCAAAAACTAATATAGGGAAACTGATGATTATTAATGAATAGATATTAGTTAATAAAGTTCCAATACCAGTTATCAAAACAACCATATCCTAAAATGTCTCATTCCTCACAAAACCTGAGATAGTTGACCCATGACTAATTCATCAGAAAACTAAATAAGGGGGACTACATAACTCCATGGTTAATGGAAAGACACCACATATATCACATATAAGATTATGGGGGTCTTAACATATAAGATATTGGAAATCATACCAGTGTTTGTAAAAGAGTATAAAACACTATCCTAGGGATATAGGGGACTCCCACACCATCAGCACTAAGGAATTATCAATCCAATATTGATATAGTGGACACATACCACATGTATTTTGGGTAGTACATAAATAAATGATGAAAATAGAGTATCCAAACCCAATAAAAATATATTTTTATGGGAGTACTAGACATTATAATGCTATAAACACAGCGTTTGAACCCCATTATCATCCCTACAATATAAAATCACAAACCTATCAATATCACTCTGAAAATGGATTTATATGGACAAACAGTTTGTACTATTGAAATATATATATTCAAATACCGAAGGTATATGATTTATATTTATGAAATAGACACTAAGTGAAGAAATAATGAAACGACTTAATGAAGAAAAAACACATGCCATTTGGTGGCCCCTCAGGTGTGCCACATGAAACACTTGTGGTGGGGAATATGTGTGTGTACACCATGCATTCCCAAATTATGGGAAAATGTGAATATGAATACATTAAAGTACATATAATGTACCTTATATGACGTTCCTAATCACACGATATAAGGGATGGGCCCACAATTCCAGCCATTGTAGTCTTGAACCCCATGTTAGATCAAGTGGATGCCTTAGGTACACTATTTTGTCCACATTGGTGGGTTGGAACAAATGGTGTTAACAATGTTGTTTGTCCTTGATGGGAACAAACATCATTAAAAAAATTATAACAACAATAGTGACTGACTTCCCCTTCATACAATGCTTACTCTGCTGGTTGATTGCATTGCTTTTACGAACTCTTATCCAGGACAACATATATCATCCTCCTCCCACAATTCCAATGATAACAAAAACTAACCACCCATCTTCTAGTGATCCATTACACCTCCATACATCATGCAACACTTCACAATGCTATGTATGACTCTCCCATAATGCAAAAACATGATGAACCACTTCACCACCATTCCATGTAATCCTTTTTGTGCAGCAAAATTTGGTAAACCACATGGACGACACCCACTTATCATTCAGGAATGAAGTGAAAGGATAGAAAGAGAGGAAGATAAGAGAGGGAATAGACATAATTTTATTGAAAATACATGCCGAATTGTTCTATAAATATATCACCAAAAATTCACAAGGATGACATTAAATAAATCAACCAAAACAATCCATGGTGTTAGAGATTCCCATTCAACGTACTGATATTAATTAAGATAATAAAATTAAATAGATAATATACCATATATGAACATAAATAATTTATAAAAAAGATTTATATATTCAAACCTAATATCAATGATGAATTGTGAAATGATAAATCAAAAAGACTGACCTAAAATAATAGACCACTCATTGATAAAGGTTTCATTCATGTATCTTTTCATTGATGATCCCGGTGAATAATTCATCAATTACAATGATAGAACTCCCTATACAAAACACTCAAATCTTATGGTTTAGATGAAAATTAATATGATTTTGATAATTTATTCATTTGAAAAAAATCATGGATAGATCAATGTCAAAATAACCCATAAATAATTAATTTAGAATGGATTATTTTGTTAATTATTCAATCCAAATATGTCATAGAACCCCAGTGATTGGGATGTGAATAGATTTTATATCAAACATAGGGTATAACCTGAGGGTTTTTATGCAACCACTAGGTCATAATTCATATCTTGATGATCTATATAGAAGGAACATTATTTTTATTGTGAATTAATTTTCACACTATAAATGTGGGATATTTCCATGTTTGTAGAGATGGAATGAAAAAATCTGATGATAACTAACACAAGATTGGGGTTTACCTGTATGTATTCCACCTCTAAAAATCATGGTGTTGGGGCCTGAGGGAAAATGGTGGAGTTTATAACTATAATGATAATGAATTAAGTAGAGAAAGAGTATGTGATTGCCAGAACATTATTGGTGGGACTTATTCTAATAAACTGGTATGGGTACCGTGAGATTAAATTCCATTGTAACTCATATATACATTTCATTTTTCCATGTATGGATTTGAAACCTCTATTATCGTATGTATATATTTGAAAATTATTAAAAATATAAGCACCCTTATATAATATGGATGTGTATTGTGTGTTCGTATTTTATTTGTTTGTTTTGTACTTGTTTTTGACATTCAATATCTAGAAGAATGAATAATGTATGATTGTAAAAAGAGGAGGGGGAAAATATATTCAGATGGATAGGTTTACAGTATATCAATGATTTATATTTTGAACCATGGGAAATCGACTATATAAATTTTTCATAGTTCATTCTTTCGATAGAGGGGCATATTTTGGGGATTTTTTTAATCATACCCTAGGATTTAAATAAGTATCCCACTGGTATCTATGGATTGGATATTGGTGTAATTCAATTTCAGATATTTAATTAATTTTCAATCATTTTTGACTAAAAGACTTATTTGGATTTATTTTTGTCTCATACAACTCTAGTCATTATTATTATTATTATATTTTTGGATTTTTTTGATATTATCATAGAATATTTATATATATATATATATATTTCACTATAATCCATCTACTTCCGGTTGTTTTAAATTAAATGTAAAATAACCTCCCAATGATATTTTGGAACACTATATATTTATTACATACCTTAGGTGTCTATTGGATGTATCTATGATTAGTGGAATTATAATCCCATCCAATGTGATGAATTTGGGTAGGGAGGTTATAATTCCTGATTCTAAAAGTGTTCTTACAAAATTTTTTATCTCAATAAATTAACATGGGGTTAATCCTTTTTTGAACATTCACAATTGGGTTTTCCTCACTCTATAAGAGAATCATTTGTATAAAATGAGATTTGATAATAATATGCCTATCAACTAGGCCTATCTTATATATTTTTGAACTATATAGGGACAATTATGAATACAAGTCTCATGATTAAGTAAAATTCCTCTACTGATTGTCACATATAGTTTCTTAGCATTCTCAATTTATTAATAATTAAAATTTCCTTTTCAATGATTCAACACTAGAGTATGGGGACTCATAAATCATAGCAATACAAAGGAAATATAATGATCAATTACATCTAAAAACTGCTCGTGTAAATTATCATCTATAACATGTCTGCCCTGGTTGAATGAATCATTTTATAAGAAACAAGTTAAATTAATCAAGGATAAAAATTAAAAAAAAACATTATTATTATCTTCCAAGAGAATATTTTAATTATAAACACATGAATCATTTGATAATGATGCATGATAATCAAATGATTTTGAATTGAATTGGAGGTTTGGATGATTCATGAATGAATATAGTGATTTATATGATTGGATGATAAGATTATTATAGATGATTACATGAAGTGTTTTTTTAAGTATATATGAAGGATTAGTATTATTTCTATAATATCTATATTTATAAGGACTGATTTATACTGATCAGTGGAAAAATTTCTAGGAGTTCTAAATATTTTAGTCTAGATAATGGAATTGAATTTTTTTCTACATCAATGAATCATATAATGATTAGATCAACCTTAGTATCTCATGAAATAAATTTTAAAAAGTAAAATTTCATTCATATAATGTTTATATATTATATAGAGAGAATTATGTTATATCTTATAATGTATAGGATGTATCTTGTTAATAATTCCCTTGTAAAATTTGGTTATTCCATAATATTTATGAATTTCGGGGGGGGGGGGGTAAGAATTATCCAATCCCCCTATATAACCATATCAAATCCTCATGGGATATTATATAAATTTACCTATGATAAAAATACAAAATTTTTGATGAACTTTTTGAATTTTAACTCAACTTTGTGAAGTTTATTCACGAATCAAATAAAAATGAGTTAAGTATTATGATGTTTTGGACGTTAAATCTACAGGTAGAGGTATATAAAAGTGATTCATCATATAAAATGGGCATTTCAAAAATTTAGAAATTTAACCAAACTTTTGAAATGAAAATGACACCTATGAAATGAAATTGGTCCTTATAAAACTCACATGACCCTTATGTCGACCCCCACCCCTGATGACCATTATGAAATGGGGGTTTGACCCAATAAAATTGAAGAATGACCCTTGTATGAACCCATGTTAAAGTATGAGGTATAGATCCCATATTTTTGAATTTTAATGAAAAAAATGGAATTATTTGAGGTCACAACTTGATCACAGGTGTAACTGGGGTGTCTAGGGATTGTTTGGAGCTTGAAACCAGGTTTTGGGGCGATCATAGCCTGGCGCAGGGTTAGTACAAACTGTACTGGGTAGGAAACATCGTTTGACTAAACCGTGAGAGGCTGGTCTTAGGGGTGGTACTGGCCAAATAGTTTGGACAAACCATGTGAATAGATCTATTGTTTTTGCAGACATTACAAGAGGGTTATCACATGGTTTCAAAACCATGCAGGAAAACCATGCGGTTTCACCTTGGCCTATATGAGACTATTCACGGTTTTCGCACGGTTTTACAAATCACGAAACCCCTATTTTTAAGGATCTTGGTAGTTTTTAAATTAAATTAAATCCCTTATAAATCCTATGTTTCTAATATACTACTTAGAATAGAGGAAAGGCATGGAATCTCTCCTTAGGTGACTATTCTTTAATTTCATATCAATTCTTTATCAGTCCTCTGATTCGAATCTGATTTCTCTCATTAGATCTACTGTGGTAATATCCATACTCCATTTTAGCTATTATAAATTTATCTGGCTACCAATTGCACTAATTGGATTTAAGATCATATGACCTAATTTCTAATTCTTCATATCTTCTTTATAAATCTCCTAAACCATGAAAAATACAGACTCGATACTGGATAACCACTCCACTACTAAGATAAGGTAGTTGGTTTATACTTTTCCTTTAGAATAGAGAAACCAGTCATTACTCCACCTATCAAACATTCCAGAAAAGACCTAATTTTGAATGATTTACTTAAAATATATATAATCAGACCTATTAGAGATTCCCATAAGATCCATAGTAATGTGATTGGAATTATTTTCCAAAAATAATGTCACCCATGGGTTGCACCTTATTAAATAACTTTATTAATCTATAACAAACATTCCATGGGGTATAATTTGGCTTTCAATGATATAGGAATCCAATTATAAATGAATTGAGTTTAATGGATTGTTTAAGAGATTGTTTTCCTACCATACTTATATATATATATATATATATTATGTTGAACATGAATTGTCTATTTGATGAATTTATCATGAATGATATGTTAAATGTGATGTGTTAAACTATATAAATAGAATTTATAGAATGGGTGGGTATACCCTTGGAATTTATGGAATTGTTAATAGTGATAATTGGGTGGGTATAACAATGTTAATTGATTTAAAAGAAATGGAATAAAAGAGTTGGTATACTCATGTGATGCTTCAGTATGAAATGTATAAAATGAGTGTGTATACTCATAATTTTGAATGGAATAAATGAGATTGTATGAGTTGGTAGAATCATATGGAATTGAATTATTAAATGTTATTAAATGGGGGAGTGTTTGTATGAACTCAAGGAAAGACTCTCCATGGTTCAATAATGTGATGTTGGATTCCTCAGGTTTATTATTCCTAATTGGTATTGACTCCGTAGGATTCATTAGGCCTTGTTATCCCTTGGATCCTACTTAACTGGACATGACTATGACTTTTCTAGTATTACATGATCCTAGGACTATAAAAAGTGCCAATAACATGTTTCCATTAAGATGCACATAAGACATGATGAGGATTTCTTGGTTCTTGACACCTTGGATTCAGACCTTGTGTGGTCTGAAACTTGACATGTTGCACGATTATAAAATTTATGACATGTATAGTTGTACATAAAGGCTATGAAATATTTTATATGAATTAATTATACATCAAGGCTGTGTTTTTTATTTATAATGAATGTGTCTTCCTAGTTAGTGGCTGAAACATATTATACAAATCCCTGAGAGGCTATGTGGTATCACATTGTTATAGTGGACATGTTCCATGAGCACATTACTTCTAGTTACCTTCTTACGTAAAATTTATTATGTTATTTAATTGTTCATAATAGAACTGTATAGAAAATTGGGTGGGAACCTACTTGGATATTTATCTGACACCCTATTTGGCCCACCTCACACACCCAAATAGATCAATGGTTACTAGAGATATTAAGGGAAGACACCCCAACACAAGTTTCTAATCTTTTCCTTGGAGTAGGGTTGAACGAGACCAAGCTCAGCGTTGCGATGCTACTAGAATTTCCTTATTTATTTCATTTTGGATTCTTTTATTGTACTGGACCACCAAGTACCTATTTTGGATATTTTATACAAACATGTATCAACATCATCAATATATATGCGCCCTATTCTGAGATTTTTTCTCTATCTTCAATGTATTTGTTTTCTGATCATTATTATGCTTTTTCTATCTGTGTGTTATTGACATTAGTTGTGATACACTTTTGTGGTGATGGGATAGACTCCATATTGACTCTCATAGTCCATCACTTCTAGCTGGAAGCCTATAGTGTTTAGGGAGATGAACTTGTGGCCTGGTGGTCAACTAGTCTCATGGAACTATTGAGTGGCAACTAAGTCTGGGATGTTACAAAGTTGTATCAGAGGGGTGATATTCTATTTTGAAATGCAATTTTGTGATAATAGACAGTTGTTGGATAGAAGTGGAATTTGTTAATAAGTTGTACTAGGGAGTAGATACCCAACAATCATGGAAAATCAAAATTTACTATAATAAAATTGATATTTTTTGGATATATACTATTCTGGTTGATTTGATTTCACAATTGGGTGATACACATGCTTCATGATGTTACTATTGATGAAATTGAGGGTTCAATTTTAGTTCAATGTCAATTAGATGAGGGTATTCCATCTCATGAATCATATAAGAACTTGTTGTAAATGTCATTATAGTTATTATAATATTCCATTTAGGATGAATTATATGTTCCAAATTGTTTTGATAGGTGTTATGATATCTATATCTACTATTCTAGTATATTTTCTGCTGTGGAGATAGGGGTGATTCCATCATTCATTTATTATGTTTATGGTCCCTTATAGACTTGGAAATGAGGCACCAGTGTATATTCAATTATTAAATGAAATTGATATGTATTGGATGAATGAGAACCTTGTTTTGGGTTCATGATGTGTTATGGGACATCATGGATTTGGAATTTGGGAAATATTTTGTTAAATCTCATAAATACTGTAATTTTCAAATTGAAATGTAAAATGAGTGTTCATTCAATTGAAAATTAAATGGAAACATTAAATGATGAATGAAACTTGACCTAGATATGAATTTTAGGGGGATGATAGAGTGTTTATAATTGTGTTGTGAGAGTTCCTTTTTATAGTCATGGATTTCCAAGAAGGATAGGGGGTATAACATGTTTCTAGGTGGGTTTTCACTTGTCCAATTCTTTTTAGTTCCACCTTTGATATCATTCCTTCTGAGGAATTTTTTTGTCATTATATAGAGATTCCACCATGACAACCTCAATTCGTGCTCCATGAGGGTGGTGACAACCACACTCTGAAGATGATGGTCCATGTTGTATCAGTTGATCCTCTTTTAAGGACATCTACAAAACCATCAGATGTAATGGAAATAGGTAATGATTCATAGTTTTGTGACTGTTTCTTTCTCTATATACATACTTTTCAGTGAGCGCCACATCATCCCTTGACTATGGCTATGCTGAAAGGGGAGTTCTAGCAGTAGCATCTTACCATGTTCTCATGGGATGGAATTCCATAGGCTATAGAGATATGGATGGAGACAACATTGTAGATATTATTGAATCTTGAGATTCCTCTTTGGATGAGGGTAAACCTCACGACCTATGCGATTCATGGAGAAGCATAACACATGTGTGATGAACTAAACATTGCTGACATGCTGTGAGATATTGGTTGTGCTGATTTCCAATCCTTCTTTTGAGACTACTCTTACCCTGATTCTCTACATGAAGAGTGGGATAGTGACTTTGTGCAGCTGGAGTAGGTTGCAATGACAGTTATGGATTACTCAAAACACATTATTGAATTGTAGTTTTTTGTGCAGATGTTTAATGATGATGAGATATCGAGATAGATGCTTTGAAGATGGTCTCAGACTACCTACCAAATCGTTGTTTAATATGTTTATATTGACTAATATCATGGATATTTTTGAATTATGAGGTAATTACAGAGTGAAACATGAGGGAATATGTGGGCGTGGAGCTGGATAGTGTTGTCTCCTAACCTAGTTTTTCAACGCCTTCAGGTAGGAAGTAGAGTTTTAAGGCCTCACGGAAGACATGTTCTAGTTAAACAGTGAGTACATGTATCTTGATGTTTTTCTATTAGTGTTCTAGATGAGTCAATGAAAAGAATCTATATGATCACAAACCAATTGGGTTCCAAGATTGTGGAAATATGGGGAATGTGTAGTGATTTTACTAGAACATTCCACCAGTTACAAGTCGTATGGGGTTAGATATAAAACTATGGTAATGTGTAGGTTCCTCACCTTCTCATTATTTTTTGAGATGGAGTAGTGCTAAATGGTCAAACCGAAGTAGCGGTGGCCATGGGAGAGGTAGTGAGACACCATTTAGACAGAGACATCAGAGTGGACATACTCTGGGTAGTGAGGTTGTATCATGGTGTCGTGGTGTTGGTGAGTTATATTCTGTATAGCCTACCAAAATGATCATGGTGTTGGACCATCTATAGTGATATGGTCTATCCTAGTATTCTCTGCTATTGAATCTTTTCCTTTTGACACATGTGCATCACATAGATTTATATCTCCACCAGTGTTAAAAATATTTGGGCTAGTTGTTTTTATTTCTGTGGGAATTATGACAGTAGACACACAATTAGAAATTAAAATGTAAAATTTTCATTGGTTTAGGGAGTTTTCCCTTATGGTTGGTGAGTGTGAATTCATCGTGAATTTGTATATCCTTGAGATGATAGGATTTGATGTCATACTTGGGATGGAAAGTATAGTATCTTTTCTAGATAACATTCATTTTTATAACTAGAGGGTGAATTTTACATTACCAAATGGTGTGGTGTATATAAAGATGGGTGAATGCGATATCTAGGTGAGCTGAGATGGACCCAAGCATTGTGGGCTAGGTGGAATGATTGCCTAGTTTTCTAGTTTGTATCTGGATGATCATGGATTATATTAACTGTACTTTCCTCCAATTGTCTATAATTTCAGGGAAGTGTTTCTAGATAACATTTATAGTTTACCTCTAAGGAGAGAGATAGTTTTCTCCATCGATCTAGATATAGGATCATCATCAGTATCCATTACTACTTATATGACGGCTGAGATAAAGTTGCAGGACCTCAAGCGGCTACTATTAGGTTGAAGATGAAGGGTTTATCAAGCATAGAACATCGTCATGGGGGTTATTTAGTCCTTTTTGGAAAAAATATGGGTCATACCATTATTATATTTGTGGATTATTGAATGTTGAAAAATCTCATGGTTATGAAATAATATCCTTTTTCGTGAAAAGATGATATATTTGAACATATTTGATGATCTCGAGAGTTTTAAAAAATTTATTTGAGGTCTTGATATCACCAGGTATGTGTTCGACCTGCAGACAAACCTCATACATAATTTTGTAGTAGTTATGGTCTATATCAATATTTATTTATTCCCTTTAGTATCACGAATGTGCCACCAATTTTGTTGGGTCTAATGAACTAAGTGTTAGATCCTTACATATATTGTTTTTTGGTGATTTTCATGGAAGACATATTGATGTATTCTACCAATTTACATAACCATTAAAACCATCTTGAGATAATTTTGAATACACTGAGATATCATTATTTATATGATAATATTAGAATGTTCATCTTTTGGAGGGATATGATTCACATTATTGGACACATTATCTCAGAATCAGGAGTATCTATTAACCAAGAGGTGGTGGATTCTATAGTTTCCTGGGAACAAACTAGAAATATATATATATATATATATATATATTAATGGGGATAATTGGTTGCTATTGGCATTTCATAAATTAATTATCATGAATTGTAGTGCCGTTTATGGGCTTTACTTAGAAGGGTGTGATGTTTGTATGGTAAGATTATTAAGAGGAAGCCTTTAAAAATCTCAAAGGATGGTTGACATCCATAATATTCTTAATACTACAATTATAGGGAAAGAGCTACATTATGTATTGGGACGCATTTGGTATTGTGTTGGGAGTAGTGCTAATGGAAGTTGATAGATTCATGGTGTATGGGTATGGAAATTTGAGGTCACATGAGAGTAATTACCGTATAAATGATCATGAACTAGATAATGTTGTTCACACATTGTGTTGTTGGAGACACTCTTTACTGGGAGATAATTTTATTGTTTACACATACCAAAAATGCATTAATTGTATTTTTAGACAGCATGATCTGAATTAGAGGTAGTGAAAGTTGGAAGAGTACCTTCAGTCTTTTTATTTTGAACTTTCCTGCATGCCCGGTAAATGCAATGCGTTAGACGATCCACTAAGCAGGGGGACTCAAATATAGGGTGTGTAACAAGCTTGTAGTAAGTGTCATATTATGGAGTTGTTCTCTGAGATTCATCTAGATGTGAACAATAGTGAGGGATAGAAAAATCTATCATCGTTAGCTATTACATTTTCTCTACTTGACAGACTGAGGATTAGGTATATTTCGGATTCAGAGGGTCCAGTCCAATGGGAGAGTGTGGAAGGTGAGGACCCACATCTTGGTTACACTATAGGTTAGGGTGAGATATTGAATATAAATTGTTGATTTTGGGTTTCAGTCAATATACACAATGAGATAATACGATAATTTCATCATACAACTTGTGCAGTGTACCCCAGAGTCACCCTGATATAATGTGACATTCGTCCCTCAGTACTAGTGGATGGGGATGAAGATAGAGGTAACTAGATTTGTTATGATGTGTTCCACATGTTAGTAGGTGAAGGAGGAACATCAACAACTAGATGAGCTTTTAAAGTAGTTACCTATTCTATAATGGAAATGGGATGATTTTTTGATGGACTGTGTGACTGGTTTACCAAGTTCTCCTTGAGGAAACTATACTATTTGGGTTATTTTTGATAGACTAATCAAGGATCCTAATTTCATGTCGATAAAGGAGACCTATTATTGTTGATGATAATATAAGGTTGTTAGTTTGTTATATAATATGTATTCACTAGATCTCATGCACCATTGTTTTGGATAGGGATGCTCAATTTACATCTTGTTTAAGGAAATGTTTTCAAATAGAACTGGGTACATAGGTTCTTATGAGCATAGAATACCACCATCAGAATGATGTTCAGTAAAATCATATGATATTGGTGATATAGGACATGTTGTGAGCATCAGTTCTATAATTTGGTGGCTCTTGGGAGATGTGTATACCCGTGGTGGTGTTCGCCAATGAAAACAGTTATATGGAGACTATCCATATATAACCTTATGTGGATTTATATGGTAGGACATGTCGATCACCACAATTTTTTCTAGAGGTAGGAGAGGCAGCATTACATCGATCATTTCTTGTGCATGATTTTTCTGATAAGATCTAATGGATTCAGAAGTGGATGGCTACTACATAGTATCATCGAAAATGTTATGCTAATCACCTCAGATGACCACTAGAGTTTGAGGTCAAGGATCGGTTCTTCCAATGTGTTTCACTGGGGCTGGGAAACATATGAATCAACATACAGGGTTAAGTATCATTGAGATATGTTCGTTTTTTCCCACTTATGGAGAGAGTATGGTTAGTAGTCAATCAATTATGGTTTCCCCAAGGGCACCAATCCATGAATGACATCATCCAAGTATCTCAGTTATTCCTCTATATTTTGGACCCATCTCATGACTTTCATAACATGGAGGTTGAGTTACATGTTGATGTGACCTTTGATGAGCATCTAATTTGTATCTTTAACGGGAGCACGAAGGTTCTCTAACTTTGATCAGTTCCTCAAGTAAGGGTTTTATGGTTACTTTTAAATTTACAAATGACACATGGGATAATGAGTTCAACATACTTTCTTAGTTGATAGAGTTGTTAGAATAAAAATTTAGACAACTCTTAAGAGAGAAATTCAAATAAATATTTCTATAAGGGAGAAGATTGTTTGGACCCATGTTTTTGTATGAGGTACAGATACCTTATATTTAAAATTGAATGACTATATACTTCTTTATGTGGGGGACCAACATGATAACTGGTGTAATGGGGGGTGTCTAGGGATTTGTAAGAGCCAAGAACCATGTTTAATGGTATTTGTATCCTAGAAAATGGTTAGTAAAAACCATTCATGGAATGTTTCATGGTTGGACTAAACCATGTGAGGCAGGACATAGGGGTGCTACTATCCACATGGTTTGTCCAAACAGTTGGTAATGGGCCACATAACCCTACGACCAGGTCTCTAGTTTTCTCACACACTAAGAGAGGGTTAATTCATGGCTTCCTCGGGGTTTGAAAATCATGCAGGTAAATCGTGCAAGTGACCCTTGGACAATATGATACCATGCAATGTTTTTCCATGATTTGAAAAACCATACAGACCCTAATTTTTAGTATTTTGATAATTTTAAATTTAAATTATATTCTTTATTAGACCTATGTTTATAAACTCTTATGAATAGTTGAGGAAAGTCTTGGGATCTATCCATAAGGGACTATTCATCGATTTTAGATCTCTTCTTCATATAGCCTTTTATTCATGTGTCTTTTGTCTCATTGGACCAAGAGCAGTCAGATATATGATCTATTTTAGCAGTTCTAGATTCGTATGGCTATCGAATGAACAATTTGGATTTAGCCTCATATTCCCAAATTTCATGTTCTTTAGTTGTTATTCATATTTATCTTAAAGCATGACATATTAATACTTGACACTGGTTGAGAACTCCACTATCATGATATGTTAGGTGGACTATATATTTTTTTTCCTTGGGTTCTTTTTGGAGCTATCAGTCATTATTTCGGCTGCCGAACATTCTGACGTGGACCAGATTTTGAACACGTTACTTGCAATTGATTTAATCATACCTATTAGGAATTCCCATAGGATACATTGTTCTTCGATTATTATCCTTTTCCAAAACCAAGGTAACTAAAGGGGTGAACCATATGAAATAACTTAATTATACACTGATAAACAATGAATGTAGTATGTTTTGGGATTTCCATTTTATAGGGAAAGAATTATAATTGGAATTAGTTGAATGGATTGGTTAGGATATTATTTTCCTCCCTTAAATTTGATAAATTTATTTTATTGAACTAGAATAGGATAATTATTGAAATGAACAGGTGATATATATTCAATAAGATGTGTTAAATTGAAAAAATGGAATTAATTGAATGTGTTGGTATACCAATGGGATATGTTAAATTTTGAATATGAATAAATGTGTGGGTATACCCATGTGACATGATTGAATGAAAATAGAATACACGAGTGGTTATTCTCTTGTGATGCATTTGTATGAAATGAATTAAATGACTGGGTATACTAATTATTTGGAATGGAATAACTATTATTATATGAGTTAGTTAACTAATATGGAATCAAATTGTCATGTGGTTTGGGATGGATGAATGTTTTTATGGATTCCCTGGATAGATCTCCATAGATCAGGAATGCAGTGATGGATGATTGGGTTGATTATTCCCCTTAGGTCTTGAATCTGTAGGATTCATTTTCTCTTTATACCCCTTGAATATGGCTTGCATAGACTCGCATAATATTTTTCTAGTATGACATGATCCAAGGACTCCAACCCATGCATATACTAATTTTCCACCAAAATGATCCTAGGACTCAATGTGGATTCCTTGGTTCTTGAAACCTTGGATCTAGACCTTGTGAGGTTTGACACATGAAATATGACATGAGTAGGTGATTTATGATATTCAAGGTTATATGGAAAGGTCATGAGATATTTGATTTTACTACATTATATATCAAGGTCGTATTGTTTATTTATATTGCATGTAGCTGCCTTGTTAGGAGATGATACATTTTGTTTGTATCTAAGAGATGATTTGTGGTATCACATGGATATAGTGGACATATTCCATGGGCATATTACTTATTTTTACCTTCTTACATACACATTCTTATCTTATTTCATTGTGCTTCTTAGTTATATATAAATATTTGTGCAGTACCCTACTAGGATGTTTTTCTCACACCCGGTTTTGGATACCTAGGGGACCCAACTAGATTATATTGTTGCAGGTGAAAATATTAGCAATCTCCCTAACACAGGTTGTTGATCATTTCATTGGAATATGTTAGCATTGAACTAAGATCGGTCTTGATATTCTACTAGTCTTTTAGTATTTTTTTGATTTTGGATACTTGTGTTTTACTGTAGATATATGTACAAACTTTTTCTATTTTCTAGACACATGTATATTCTGCATCATTTTATATGACTCATATTTTTATATTTTTATATATTATTACTTTGTATTTGTTTTATTCTTGTTTTTCTTCTCTGTCTCTTTATATGTTATGGAATTACACAATGATATATATGCATAATGAATCCCCAAGGACCTTGTTGATTGTCTACAACCTTTGGAATTTGGGGATATGGGCTTGAGGCCTTATGGAAAACTGGGATCAGGGGACCGTTGAATGGAAACTGATTCTGGGACATTAAAACCCTTGTATATTCCCATCATTGAAATGTCTAATAGATGATATTTGGATAATTGTTTATTCACTAAAAGGGTAAATATTAAAGGTTATAGATTTATAAGATTGGAAGTTATGAAATAAGTGTGTAGATTATCCAAACATCAGAGGTATTTGTGATAAATGTTCTAGGGATAGTTTTATGAAAATAGGATATTCTATAGATATGTTTATGCAAATATGGAATTTTAGGGTGGAGGATTAGACATGATAAGGAAATTGAGTTTTGTAGAACTTACAACCTTAATTCCAGATTTTATAAAAATAATTAAATCAAAACAAAAGGATATTTTTTATATTTTAATGTAGTGAACAACACTAGTATTTCACATATTATTATTTTCAACACTAAGGGTGTATTTCCTTGATTTCTTATTGTATTTTATTTTCATTTAAATGAAGAATTTATTGGGGTAAACTGAATCCTATACATCATTTATTATTAAATTTTTTCCTCATTCACTTCTTATTTATCTTGAAAAAAACTATTTTTTAAAGGTACCCAAATAATATGGTATAATTTTTCTAATATGATGTTATTTTTATTCTAATTGATAGATGTGGTCTTATAAGGATGGTGAAACTTGTTTTTATTTAGATTCGTTGACTTACATGAATACATTAATTTTTTTAGTTTTATCAAAATTTGGATGAATTAATTTGTATATTGAATTGAAATTTTGTGTATTTCTTTTCTAATGGTGTAGATGAATTGTTAGGGTTGTGTTCACCCCCTACACATAATGATTTATCTAAAATATTTCACTTATTGTGTTGTTTATTATTTATTCAATTTTCATTAGTTAGAAAATTAGTTTCTAAAATTATGAAAATGATTTTAGACATTTATTATTATTAATTAATGTGTTATTGTTGGAGTCATGGCCTCATGTTGATTGATGGTTTTTGGTGCAATTTGACGAGAATAATTGAGGGTTATAGAGTCATGAAAATAATGTATACAACCTCACATATGAGATAGGTTTTCCCTTCAATTTCATTGTAATTATTATAATTTTCATTATTTGGAATGTGATTCAAGATATCTCCAGTCAATTTTTGATTTACATCAAATTTAAAAATGAATGTTTTCTTCTGTACTCCAAATATAATAATGAATGTGTTTTGGGAAAGAGGAAACACTTAAAATCTAACTTTATGAATTGATCTCTAATGGACATAGGCCTGATATAGAAAGTTAAATATAAGATATGAGGAAACTTGAGGGAAATTAAATGAAATTAGTAGAACATAGTGGGGATTAATATAGGTTCCTTTAGATTCCTTTCAGTAGTTAAGTGAAATTGTTTGAATATGATTGGACTAATAGTGGGTCACATGGGCTCTTAACATATCACATTGACATATGATATTTGGTTATTGTGTTGGTAGGGGGATTCCACATATAATATATTTTTGATCAAGATATTTTATAACGAAATTGATATATGTGTTGGTGTGTATTGAGATGACCTAAATAGTTCAATTTTTGAGTTGATATGGATGATATACCATCTAGTTTGTTTGATACCTCTGTTATATATCATATGAGTATATTTTGGCTTTGTTATAAGTGGGATCTAATTAAGGGACACCATTTTATTAGTATGACAAGTTCAACCAAAGTGGTAATGAAATATATGCTAATACATTTAATATTATCATTTTGTTAATCAGGGGTGTCATTTCCTTGAGCATCTGTATATGATATTATCCAGGCATAAATTATTTCTATGTTTTTGTGCAAGAGAAGCACCTCGATGGGTGTAAAACAAATAATTTTTTTTTGATCTAATGGATCATTTCGAACGTTTTACAAGATTTTAATGGCATGGGAAATGAAATTTTTTCACTGGATATTGACATTAAGGAAAACATGTAACCTAGAGAGGATCTTTTCATGTTATAATTATATTTACTTTATTAAGGATTGATATATTTGGTTACCTAATCATAGGGACTTTCTCCAATGAAGACGTCATTGATTGTCCAAAAAACCTTTTCTAGATTACAATCCTATCACAATAAGGATCCAATTGTATAATCTGTGTATCAGTGATCCACACATGCTCTTTTTATCTCCATATAGTTCCAATATATTTCTAGGTACAGGAGAGGTGAATCAACTATCTTATGTTATTCATCATGATCACCCTTAAATCTAAATGGAGTTATTCTCATTATTAATAAGAGGAAGGGTGAATAAGATAGAGAGTCATATTTTTTTTACAATTCTCAACTCTAGATTAACCATACACAATATAAATTAGAATATATTTATAGAGTTTTGTATTCAATTAATGTATTATTTAATTACATATGGTCCCTTAAATTATGATAAATGCCATTAAAACCCTCATCCCACCTATTGTTATTATTATTATTATTGTTTTATGGTACACACTAACATGAGAAATTAATATTATTTTGTCAACTTGTAAATTAATATTTACCATAAAAAATAGTATAGGGCCATTTGAACTTCATGACATTTTCCTATCACTGAAATAAAATTTTAATTAAATATTTTATAAATAAATAGATATGTTTAATTGATAAAATTTGATAAAATTATTCATTGGTCATGAGGATAAAACTTATTACATTAAATTAAATAAAACATATTTTAATTTTATCAATGGGAATACATTGTGTGTGACACTCATGGATTTATTCTCTTTAGATCTAGAAGGTCATTCCTAATTAAACATATTACATTCTATAAATGGGTCGAGGTACCAAATGAGAATGAAAATAATGTCACAATGATGAAAAAAATAGGAATTCTTGCTTTTTTAATATAATCACAACATCATAATATATAATCAGGTATGATTCACATATATTTCACCAACCAATATGCTTGATACTTCTTTTTTAATCTCGCAAATAACCATATCCTAACACCATGTCCATGGAATTTAATTTATGGTGCTATTCTAATCACTGGACTTACATATCAACTTATATAAAGATGTATTGGAAATATCCTTCCTCAAGTTATCCCTCAACATCATGTCATTCATGATGTACCCATCATACCCTACATCCTTTGAACATATGGTAGTGGTTTTTGTCATGAAATATATGTTCTTAAGACATGAAAATATGATTAATAAAATATAATAATATGGACCATTACACACAGTCACAGATGAGAATATATGATGAAACCAAAACATTTGTAATTCCTTCTGGGGTGTCTATTCTCATAATCTACCATCTTAAAAATTACTAAATTTGAACTTGATTAGAAGTATAATAATTTTTTAATGATTAATTACACATATAAATATATATATAATATTACATTTTATATATTATTATTTTACCATAGAACTATATTATTTTATATCAACATGGGATGTGTTGGTTCTCATCATCGCATGGAACTCTGATGACCTTATCGATGCGACCGCTAACTTAGGAGATTATATCATCAAATTAATATGGTTAAATGAAAAATATATAATAATATATCAAATTAATATTCAAATTTTATAATATACATGTAATAAATGTACAAATAGTATTTCATAGTACATAAAATCCAAAAAAAAAATCACATGGACTAGATCTATCTCCCAACAAATTTAAGTCCACTAGATCCTCAACTGAAGATCACATTTCAACTAAGGTAGTGCATTATTAAAGGGGGTTACCATGTTATCTTCAATGTAAATTGTATATACTACTTCCTCACATCTCTTGTAAAAATCCCTATAGATATTATATGCATGAAGTATATTCATTGTCCACTGATGCGATCTTAGCTCCTTGGTTAGGGCCACTACTACAATATTGTAACAATAGTGTAAGATATAATATTTAAATGAAGGTACCATGTAAAATTATTTGATGAAGTAACATATTCATCATTAATTTTTAGCTTCCTTATTATAAAAAATTTATTCTGTTTACAAAGTATAATATGAAACCATAGCTTGTTTTGATCTCCTCCACCTCACATCACATCAATTAAATGTGAAGATGCATACAATTTGTGATTTCATATCTACTTGATCTATTTAGAAACTATAATATTCATATTATATGATGACGATTTCCCCATCTCCTCTATAGACACAAAAAATAACTTTAGTGAACCCAAGATCCTTAAGGATTGTGTTGACTTCCATCCAATGGTGGTCACAAAGATTAGCTTCACATCTACCCACTAAACTCAATGTATATGAAATATCTATCCTAGTACACATCCTTGAATACATGTTTATCCGAAAAAATAATGTGTATGAAATATTTTCAATTAATTTTACTTCTTACATTTTTGAGTAACATTTTCCTTGAAAGTGGAATTCCATGTTACATTGGAAACAATACCTTATTTTATTTTTCTATACTGAATATCATCATTATCTTGTCATTATATATACCTTGACATAAACTAGTAGGACTCTCTGATATATCACAATGGATATTGATCATATCAATTCATTCTCATTTTTATATTCCCGTTATAGGGATGTATTTATTCATCTGGGCCTTAACAGACTATACGACTAGTATTTCCTTTCTAATATGTAATACATCATCAATATATATTGTTATGAAAATAACAAAACTCCCAAAATATTAAATATGAACACAAGCCAGTCATTCATTCTTTGTGAAACCAAATTATATTAAGGTCCCATAAAACTAAATGTCCTTTGACATGAATGATTTCATTTATCCAAAAATGGATTTTTTTCTATTATCAAACACTTTTCCAACCTTTGGAGTCAAAACCTCCTTAAATTTTTTTCATTTATTCATTATCCTAATGGATCCCATTATGGAAGGCTATTTTGACATCCATTTTTTAAATCTCATAGTCATGGAAGGAAAAAATGGAAATTATAATTCTAATGGAATTCAGCATTGAAACCTGTGAAAATGGTAGGTGATAGTAAATACCGTGACCCTATTTAAAACCTCTTGAAACCATTAAGTCCTTATTAGTATTTAATTTTACTTATATGTAAAATTTATTCTTGAATAACTATTTATAGATAATGGGATTTATATAAATGATATAATCTATGAAAACATATATTTATTTTTAGTCTATGGAATCTATTTTTGAATTCAGGACTTCGGTCAACATTACAATATTTGTTCTACTTACTACCTCCATGTATGTTAATGTATCACTATTATCGTCTAATATATATTCACCAATGATGGTGACTAAAACAACCACCATTATTTTTTCTTAATATCTATGTTACTCCTATGGAGTACTTGTTTCTCTGGAACATATTATTCTTCTACAAGGATTTTTGAAATCTGTTCATGTACCAAATATTATGTACCTTATTCTGAAACATATATAAATTTAATATTTCTCTCACTATCTCTTTTAAATATGTTCTCATTCTCATGGAATTTATAATATCTTTCCACTATAACCTTTTTTTCAATGGTTCATATAGGTAGGAAATCCTTGTTTCTTTGGGGAATAATATAAAGGTACACTTTATGCATTAGGATGAATGTTATTTCCTTTAGGATTCCAAAAATAACTATTCACAACCCCAAATAAGTAGGTATGTAAACATGAGTTTTTTCATTTCATAAATTGGTATAGTATACCATCTACTTCCTTAGTGTGAACATGGATTAGTATTTATACTATAGTTTGCAATATGTATCCCCAAAGGATAATGGGATACTTACATGAATCATAAAATATCTCACCATGTATAATAAGGTGTGGTTCCTTCGTTAGAATATACCATTACAATGAGTTTTATAAGGATGGGTGAGTTGATATAGAATCCTAAACATCCATAAATAATCAATAATGTATGTGTTAAGATATTCTCTACCATAGTCCAAGAGGTGTTTCATAATATTCTTACGAAGATTGTTCTGAACTGCATTCTTATATTCCTTGAATATATCAAAGTAATCTGACTTATACATCATCAAGTGTACATAACAATATCAACTATGATTTTTAGTAAAGGTTATGATTTATGATTACCCACCCATTACAATAATAAAAAATGGTACACAAACATTAGTATAAAAGAATAAAATACTATTATTGGAACTTTCACCTTGTCCACTATATGGGTATATAGAGAATATTCCATATATACATGTGTGACATAATGTTGGTGCAAAAATATTAGATGCAGAGGGAAGAAGAAAAAGAAACTCGTGTGCTGCCTCGCAAAGTGCCGACGCGGAGGGCCCCTGAGCAACGCGCCCACCGTGAAACCCCCAAGGCGGTAACGCTCTACGAACAACCTTGATGTTTGTGGCACACCGCGAAGACCTAGATGTGGTAACACTCGGTGAACTTCTTGACGTTCGTGGCCCTCCGTGAAGCGGAGGAGTCGGTAACGCTCCGTGAGTCCGGTTGACGTTCGCAACTCGCCGCAAAGCCACTGAGGCCCCCATCGCGCCATGTGAGTTCTGCTCCGCGGCGCCACATGCCTATAAACACCGAGCTCTACCTGAGCTCTTTGGATAAAAAATCTGACCTTTAGGCTTCTCATATCCCAAATCTCAAAGCACCCTTCACTCTGGGAATCATGAGCTCCGTGAGGTATTTTTTCTTCGCGAGAGGCCTTTGCCTTGTCTCATTTTGATCCCCTCTTCTGAGAGGGATGACCTTCGTGAAGCCTAAGGGCCTACACGATGGAAGGGGATTCCCAAGGGAACCCGGGAAGCTGTAGAGCATTTATGCTTCGCGAAACACCCATCCTGTACAAGGGATCCACATGCCAAGGCAGGGTCACTGTACTTCATGAAGCACACTACTTCACAACACCTTCCTTCGTGAGGCACCTTTGCTTCGTGAGGCTGTACTCCGAAAAAACCCTTCTACTTTGAAAAACACCTCCCACTCATCCTTTTTCCCCACTCTAAGGCCAAGGCACTCTACATCGCGAAGAACACCCCTTTGCATGTTCTCTCTACTATTCAAAGCAACCATGCTCCACAAGGTCCCTACCTGTGGACCCCGTTTCTTGGAAATTCTCTTCCCGTGCGACCCTCCAGGTTTGAATGGTGTGATTTAAAAGTCCCATGGACAAACCCACCCAAAGCGTTGCTTCTCCTAATGCTTCTTCACATAGGTATGCTAACGGCTATTGCTTCTTCGCATAGCCACGCTAACGTGGACCCCTCGATGGTTCGCCTTGCACCCCCCCTTACAATAGAATTGTCAGTACCTTCCCTCCCCCAAGGGGAAGAGGTTACCGGTCATGTATGTCCTAGGGGTGCAGAGTAAACACTCTTCGTCCGAGCTGCAGGGCGTTAAACTACCAAGAACCTCGTCCTCAACACATGACGTTAAACTGTGACCTGACCCCATGCCTCACACACAGGGTCCCCCCAACTCCGACATTCGTTATGCCTCTCATCTTCACGGGAATGGAATCACCTAAACATGGGATGATATCCTCCTTATTGGAGTGGCGTATGTCCATGGGAGAAGGGAAACCAACTTGGTGTAATCCCCCTTCCCCCTCTTGCAGAAGGTAGCACCCATGAACCTACGTACTTCCCCACTGCCAAGGCTAGTGGAGGGCGTGATAGGGAATGAATGACCTTACATATTTGGTCCCAAATCCCTCTTTTGATACGCTTTTCCGCACTATGGGCCTCAATCCTGGAGTAGTTCCTAAAACTGTGGGCTGCCTAATGCGTAAGCCCCTCTTTGCTTCTCACGGACGCACCCTTCACGACGTGATCGTCAGGTCTCTACTGCCTCTTGTTTCATACACTGATCATGACTCACGTGGGCTTAGAGTATGCATCGATCATGGAAATCCCATCGTCCAGCAAGACGTTAAACAGTATGCCCTCGTCCTGCATGACATTAAACTTTTTTCCCTCATCCAGCATGACTTTAAACTGTATTCCCGCATCCAGCATGAAGTTAAACTGTATGCCCTCGTCCATCATGATGTTAAACTGTATGCCCTCATCCATCATGACATTAAACTATACGCCCTCGTCCAGCATGACGTTAAACTGTATGACCTCATATAGCATGACGTTAAACTACATACTCATGTCCCGCATGACATTAAATTGTACATCCAATTTGAACTACGAGGATTTTGATCCATTCAAGGCATGGTACGTAGGAAGCCTCCATGAGGTTAAATCCCACAGACTGTAATTTCTTCAAAACAGGTTCCACCCTCGTCCAACATGATGTTAAACTGCATTGCTGTCTGACGGTAAGACATTGTGATTATCCCGAACTATAAGGAATTTGATCTGTGTCAATCCATGGTACGTAAGAAGCCTCACGAGGTTGAAGACCACCCCCATAGGACCAAGGTCCACTTTCACTTTGGTTCGCTGAAAAACCCCTTTTTGATCTTTGAGGAATTTGATCCAAGTCAAGGCACAGTACGTAGGATGCCTCCCTAAGGTTCAAGCCCGTCACCCATCGGACCAAGGTCCTTTCTTCACGTCGGTTCGCCGACACCCACCATTTTCACCTGAACTACATGGACTTTGATCTGTGTCAAGGCATGGTACGTAGGAAGCCTCAAGAGGATCAATCCCACCACCTGTTGGTCACTCCGACCCCATTTCACGTCGGTTCACCAACACCTGGGCAACCTAGTGTGTAAGACCATCACCAAAGGGACCAAGGTCCTCACTCACATTGGTTCTTCGACACACCATTATGATCTATTAGGTATTTGATCCATGTCAAGGTGTGGTATGTAAGAAACCTCCCGAGGTTCAATCCCACCATCCACCTGGATCAAGGTCCTTCTTCATGTCGGTTCTCCGACGCACCCCCGTCTCGAATGACGTTAAACTGCATCCCAATCTAGTGGTAAGCTGTTGTGACCCTACCGCCTAGTTTTTCTGACACCCCTTCGTGTCAGTATAACACCCCTCTTCCCGAACTATGTGGACTTTGATCATTTCCAAGGCATGGTATGTTGGAAGCCTCATGAGGTTCAATCCCACCACCTGGTCATTTCGACCGTATCCATGAAATTCTCCATCATCCACCCTGATTCTTACCTGGGCCGCCACATCCCGGTGAGATCATGCCACCCCATTCACCTCCACAGCATTTGGAAAGCCGCCCATGGGCTGGTCCTGATATCAGCATTCCCTCAAGTGGGATTCCTCAATCTGATCCACTCCAGGTAGTGTTCTGATTAGGCCGATCCATCTCTGATGGATGTTAAACTTGCGGCATACCCTGTGTTAAACAAAGGAAGCTGAGGAAAACCTCAGACACATGCCTATGGAATACGATTCCCCGCACTCGATGTGGGATTCCTCGGGCTTCTGCGCCCTCGAGAAGCCATACAATAAGTGACAAAAGATAGACATGCCAATTCCTCAGCATTCAGATGCGTTACGGATGCCTCGACGTGACTACCCCACCGACTGAAGGTTGCTGCCCTGACCAGACACATTGTAATGACCTGACAGAAGCAGTGTAATTAACCAGCGCCCATGGAAACATGGAACTGGGAAGAGTTTCACGAACAACATATTAAATCTATGATGGAGACCCGAACTAGTTGATGAGTTCCGAGGAGGAATCCACAGAAGGAAGAACCGACATCCCATCATCCTGGTTTCGATCAAGGATCAGACATTCCTTAATAAGTAGTAGATTCCGCCCGCCTTTAGAAGGCGGGAATACGTGGAAACACAAAAGACACGCCTGTCACACCCAAGAGGACGGTTGCGCGCGCCCTAGTGAAAGCGTTGGAAATAGAAATGGTGAAACCGACGTGAAAGTCTTCTCCTCACTATGGAGATTAGTAGCTTTTGAAATATCAGTAGATTGACGTGTCACTGGATCCGGATATCCGGCGCCGGGTCCTGCCAAGAAAATAATAGGCCTGGGGTGAAATGCACCAGAAGATGGGGCAGTAGAATGTGGGTCATTCCGTTCTGCAATGTTGTCTGCATGGATTCCTCTTGTCGACCACAGAAGACAGAATGACACTGGGGCGCTGGTTGTCGATCTCATTTCCTCGCAGTGTTGATGAGTTAATCTCCATGCTTCTCAGGAATCAGGTTGCTGCTACAGGGACACGGTAACCAGCCACCCACCTATGCAGGGTCAGGGGAAATACTAGCACATCCACTCTGCGTGGCTCCACTACTGCTTCAACAACGGCTGCATCCACGAGCGTGCGGTGCCCATGTCCCCTCTCCCCATCAGAAGTCATCCAACAAATGGTGATTAATTACCTTGTATATCATTACAAGGAGGAGTTCATAATCTCAACATAGGAAATTTCCTGTCCGGACCTGAAGGTATCCAGGCCCCACCGTCTATGCCGTCCTCGAGGGCCACACAGGGAGCCCCTTCTCCCCACCCAAACGTTCAATCGTTTTGGGAGTCTGTCCCGGGAATGCCTCGACGACTCCTCACCTTATGCTGATGAGGTGGGTGATGTCCGGATCAGCCTGGTCAGAGTCCAAATCCAAGGGCTCTAGGCAAGGACCCTTACCCAGCCGAGTCAGTGCCCTCGTCCGGCCTTACTAGAGGAGCAGGTAGTCTATGCCCCTTCATCACCTGCACCAGCTCGCCTGACCCGATGCCAGCATTGGGCCCGAGCTGAGGGTGCCTGTCAAGGGGCATCGACATCGACAGCTACTGTGGCCCGAGCCACCACCGACGTATATCATGAAGCCCCTGTACACACTGAGCAGTAATACCCCTATGCCCGACCAGGGTCGAGGCCCCAACCGGCACACTGGCTGGCTGGGTTGACTCTCCGGGTCGAAGGCCCGAGTGGTGATCACCGCGAACCAACCTGCGGTGGCGTCACACCGTACGGAGGTCCTGCCCGTACTACCACTCCACATAGCATGGGCCTTCCCAGCTTTGAAGTGCATCATGGAGGTATTCCCCATGCTGCCCCCAACCCAAATAAAGTCCTTCCCATAGCAGTGACACTTGGGGCAGAAGTCTTTCCCAAGCCCATCACACATGGTATGGAATTTCTCCTCCTACCCCCGACCGTCGATGTGAAGGCATTGCCCATCCGGTCCATCTCCAATGTGGGGATCCTCCCTACGTTCTTTCCACAACTGGAGAAGGTCCCCCTCACCCTGGCAACCAAAGGGGTGAGGGTCATCCTCACTCCACCCGCACCAAGCATGGAGGTCCTCTTTATGCTCCTGCTGGTTCCAACGGAGGCTTCACCCGCTCAGGTGCTGTCCATGGAGGTCCTCCCCATGTTCCCTTCAACATTTTACCCAGTTCCCCTCGCACACCAGCTGTCTCAAGCGGATGTCCTCTATGCCACGACATCAGCACGGCCCTGGGACTACATTTCGAGAACCAGCCTTGTCCTGAAGGGCCATCTTGAGGAAGGAGGGCGGGTCGTCGCAGCCACAAGAAGAATCCTAGGAATGCCCAAACGGATATAACACTGGCTCACTTCTCGGATTCTGAAGCTGAATGCGACTCGGAATCGGAACCCTCCCGCCACTTCTCTGCATTAAGGACTGGGGTAGGAACAAGGTGTGTCAACCTCATCCTTCTAGAATGCGAGGTCCATCGGATTCTTGCTTCGCTTCACAGATACATCCAATAGGAGGAAATTGTGGTAATCCCATAGGATCCGACCGTACAGTCACCACCGTCATCACCGGAAGTGCCCTCTACCTCAACCAGAGATCACAGAGAGCTATTTTGGTTAACGATGGCAATTGAGCGACAAGGGGACCCATCGCCGGTAACTATAATTCTTGTGCCAGAGGCTGTGGCTATCAACCCATCGTATTGTGACATTGTGGTCAGGTCACCTCACTCTTTAGAGGATGGCCCAGAATTCGGTGGCCATTCAGCTTGTTCGCTGTATTGTCCACCGCCAAGTTTATTGTCCCAATGGTCCGCCTCAATACCACTACCGGTCTCTCAGCCACCCCCAGTTGACACGTGGGACAATACGGGGCCGGATCCTAAATCTGATCCCAGGAGTTTCTTGAACATTCATGCAGCAGACCGCTTCCCATTGAAGTTCTGGTCGGTGGCCACGCCAAAGTTCTATGCGATGGAATCCCTCACCCTGGGGGATGTCGGGTTCTTTCGTCAAACCCTGTGGGCGATCCACTTTGGTCTTCACTATCAGCAAGTACTGTACCCTGGGAGCCATGTGCACTTCGAGGAAATCGGCGATCAATGCCGTCTGGTTGATTTGGTTTCACTACCTGTGGACCAGTACCCTGAGTCACCAGGTCGCCAGAGCGCCCTCCAACAAAAATTCGTTCATAGTTTCAAGGTACTCCGCAAAATCATCAGGGAAGCTACCTCCCATGTGAATGTGTGTGGATGGGGACAGTATGCCACCCTACTCTTCAGTCCTATTCGACGGCAGCCCGATTCGTTATGCAACAATGAGGACATTCCCCTAGGAATGATTGCGGTCCATATTGCTAACATAGTAAAAAAAGAGGACCAGATGGAGTCTCTCGATGGATACTTACCCCCTGAGATTGTACCACCATTGTTGGACCCATCAGGGAGGATTACTCATCAGCAGAGGAACCTTCTAGGGCTCCTTGCACCCACCGAGTCACTGGTACTCATTCAAAATATCGGTAAGGGTAAAGAGCATTTCGAAATCATCAAGCACTCCGACCAGTCCTCCTCTGTACAGATGATGGATGAAGTCCCCGAAAAGGTCGTGTTGCGCTAACAGCTTGCCGAGCAGAAGAGGTTGGTTGACTAACTCATATCCAAACGCGCTATTGAGAAGCGACCCGACTATGGTGATCCTAAGTCGGGGCCACAGGGGAAGGAAAAACTCCCCCCAGCGAGACGCCTCCAGGAAACCCTGATCATGCTACTCCTGCAGACAAGGTAGAAGCCAGAGCACATGGAAAGATGGCATGATACGTCTCACCAAACCCTCCTAAATGGCGAGGCAATCTGAGGAATCCAGCCTAGGTTCCCCCAACCGCCCCAAGGGCCATTCCTCCAGTCACTCCATGAGCCATTGAAGTCGTTTACTGTGTCGAAGTGCCTGGAAATGCACTTGTAGTTAGGGATCCTTGTCAAGACAGGGACCCCCACTCGGATGATCCTATGGAGGCACTCATCACCCACCTCGAGGCGTTGAAAACGAGGCACATGGCAGTCCCTCCGGATGTAAAGCCATATCCCGCATGGGTGGATGATAAGCTCACACCCCCGGGTTTTGGGAATCCCACTTTATCTCCATTTAATAGGACTGGGGAACCACCACAGCACATTGCACATTTTCTTCTAGGTGTGGCCCCATGTTGGGGACCCCGACATAGTAGGAAGCCGCCAAGCTCCGATGTTTTGTCTAGACATTGGAGGGCCCTGCATTCGTCTTGTACATCCAGCTCCCTATCGTATCGGTGACCGGCTGGGAGGATCTCCACCGGCAGTTCTTATACCAGTTCAGCTCCACCACGTGAAAGACCATCATCGCAGACCTCTTCAAGTGAAAACAATGGCCAGATGATCGAGTCGCGGACTTCATTTCCCGGTGGAAGGGGATTACAAACTCACTCGACATGCCACAGACTCAGGAGATGTTAATGATGATGTGTGTAGGGAATGTTAAAATAGAACTGGTTCCTTCCCTGATCACCCAGAACTACCATGGAGGGTTCTGGGATTTCTCAGATAAGGCTCAGTGCCTCGAGAAAGCTCTACAGTAGGCTAGTCAGGCACGTCTGCTGCCCCCTATGATCCCAGCCATGAGGGCTGCCAAAGCCGAACCCACCGCGGTAGCCCAAATAGAATCCCCCAAGCAGCTAGAATTACTACCTGCGGCACTGGCCCCGAAACCCTGCAGTGGCCCACCACCTCAAGCACAGGATCCTTTCTAGAAACAACCGCCTCAGAACCGAAAGGTTCCCCGCACAATGCGCCACCACCACCTAGATGGAACAATCAGGCTCCACCTCCTCGTCAGCCCCTCCGGCCCCTCGTCAGGGCCAGGCTCCCAATACCCCATATTTGGAAAAAAGGAACCTGAATTACTTGTTCAATGAGAATCAGGTCCCTGGCTACTTTCAAAGTTCTCTAGAGCAAGGGATTGTGCGCTTACCCGAGTGCAGAAGGCCGACAGAGGCGAATCTCACCGATCGCCCCAACTACTGGCCCTATCATCGGATTCTGGGGAACACCCTCAAGTATTGCTATGTGTTTAAACACTAGATTCAATACTAGGTCAAAAACAACATAGTCAGGTTGGGCCCTTCCCCGACACAAGTGGCAGGTGTCTTCGTAGGGTCAGAAATTGGTAGCGACAACGAAGGCGAGTGGAACCAAGTTCCCAACCGTGGGTCCCAAACTTACGACGACTAGATTTCTTGAAAAACCATCGCCCATGCCCTTGGAATCATTTAGGAATGCCTGTATCAACTGGAGTCTTCAGAAGATGTGACCAGTACCTCTGCATTGTCATCACAGCCGACCTCTTCCCAAAAGGGCAAACAGTGATGACATAAGAAGAAACAACACGCTCCACCACTGCCATCACAATCTCGTACTCTTGGCACTTTATGCCCCCTGAAATGGGTATTCCTCCCAGAATTCCCCCAATGGTGGATGATTCGTCAAGCGACAGTCAGGGGTACAATTTAGTGAATACTGTGGAGCTGGTAAATCCCAATATGACTCCCGATGAGGGGGAACGCCAGGAGAACCTCCCCAATGTCCCCAGCCGACGTCAACGTCAGCAGAACTGCAACCACATGGTTCGTCGAGGCACATCCGCGTGCACGTTTAGTAGAGTCGTGCACGCTTCTGAAACAGGACAGTAGGCTCAGTGCAGAGCTTAGCATGCACAACCTCATCTGGTTCTCTCAGATCTACCTCCACTGCCGTTTGGGCTACTAGATCAGGCAGATCTCCCTCATTCGTACTGTGGTCAGTCTTGCCTGGCTACAGGCCAATCAGAGTCATCTCATCCTCATCCGGTAGCTACTCTTCAGGCATCAACTAGCGGGAAGCAGGATGTACCCAGTACCAGCCAGCCTCCTGTCCAGCCGGTTGGGCCCGCTATGCCTCCAACTGCAGAACGACCTCCTGTAAGTAGAGGTTCACATTTGGAATGGAAGTATGATGTTCAGATGCACCTGTATTGAATTCCACCAAGGCTTTGTATCCTGGAGGATCCTCTCCTATCATCTAAAATGCGTGAAGCAATTTGATGAGGCTCTAAGGAGCCCCCTCCAGTTTGAGACGGAGGTAGTAGCTGCAGAAGCCATCCATGATGAGGCAATTGATAACGCCGAATGCGAGGAAGTTATCTCATTCTCCGATGAAGAAAAACCCTCCCATACATGGGAATATTGTCCCACTGTATGTCACTGTCCTGTTCAATGGCATGGAAGTCTGCCAGTGTCTGGTTGACACTGGTTCTGGGATTAACCTAATACCGACTCGGACACTGTGAAAGCCGGGTTTGTCCGAGGATGATTTAACTCCCTCAGAACTCAGAATCTAGGGATACAATAGGACTGAACAATACCCAGTCAGCAAGATCTACATGAAGTCCTAGTTTGGTGCCCTAATTTCCAGTACCGAGTTCATGGTTGTCTCCTAGGACACCGAATAAAATGCATTGATGGGAAGGCCATGGCTCTATCTGCATGCAGTGGTCCCTTCTTCGTATCACCAATGCCTCAAGTACTCCCTCAATGTTTGAGTAGGCGTGCTCCAATGAGATGCGTCTCCTTTCGCCACTTATGAAGCTCGTTATCTCGACGTCGACTATTACAAGTGAAAGGATAAGCCAATCATATCATGTGAGGATGAACCCTCCTCGGTCACAAGTGATCCCTGGGCAGGCCTGGATAATGCCCACATCTTCCTAATCCATCAGTTGGAGGCCACGACCCCCGATATTGGGTAGTGTTTTGTTGTTTCGGGTACAAGAGGAAGGCATGTTCCCCTGTCCAAGTGACGGTGGAAAATCACCTCATACTCCTACAGCAAACAGTATTAGGTGATCCTATAACCTCCTACCCCAGTGTGGTATTCGAATGTCAGGCTTATGGTAATGGCAGTATGTCATACGTGTCTCTTCTACTGGGCTGGTATCAACTTACTCAGGCCAATGTGCCACTAATCCTTTGATGTAACCAAACATGGCCCCTTGGGCCGAAGGCCATATGGGATAGGATCGAATAACTTCATCACTATGGTCTCAGTGGCGCATGGGTCTCCTGATATGATGACCACTGCTACCCAGGCCGACACCGACTTCCCATCAGGGGTTGATAACTCAAAAGCATCTACCCTTGCAGGAAATCCCTCCATTGGTGGAGAGGAGGATCTGGAGGATGATCCCACCACCTTTGAAGAAGGAGTCTCTCCCTTGGTTGATGAACTGGTACAGGTTAACCTTGGTAGCAAGGCAGACCCAATACCCACATTGATTAGTGCATCCATGCCCCTCGAGGAGTAGCAACAGTATGTGGAATTTCTCAAACAGCATTGTGATGTGTTTTCCTGGAGTTATGACGAGATGCCAGGACTAGATCCCCAGGTAGCCGTCCACCGCCTTGGTCTCCCGACAAACCATCGCGGGTTTAAGAAGTCTCCTAGAAAGATGCACCCTTCTCACAGTGCCATGGTTGAGGCCGAAGTTGACAAGCATATCAAAGCCAGCTTCATCAAGGAAGTCCAGTACCCGAGGTGGCTTGCCAACATTGATCCAGTCAGGAAGAAGAAAGGGAAGATCAGAGTCTGCATTGACTTCCGCGATCTCAATATCCACTGCCCGAAGGATGATTTTCCCCTCCAATTGACAGAGTTGTTGACTAATTCCATGACCAGATTTCAAACCCTCTCTTTCATGGATGGGAATTCCGGGTACAACCATATCTGTATGGACCCCAAGGACGAGGAGTCCACAACCTTCAGGGATCCCCAAGGTACTTTTTGTCACTAGGTTATGCCCTTTGGCCTGAAAAATACAGATTCCACCTATCAGCGGGCCATGCATCGCATATTCAAGCCGATTCTCGGGACGCTAGTGGAATGCTACGTGGATGATCTAGTGGTCAAATCTCCCCAGCGCCAGGACCATCTCAAGGACCGTGAGAAAGTGTTCGGCTTCCTCCATTCCCACCACCTGAAGATGAACCTGCTTAAGCGCGCCTTTGAGGTCCCCTCTAGGAAGTTTCATGGATTTGTTGTTAGATATGGGGGCATTGAGATTGACCCAGAGAAGATTAGGGCCATCTGCCAGATGCCTCCCCTGAGAAATATTCGGGATCATGGAGGTCTCCAAGGACACTTATCCTATATACTTCGATTCATTGCGAACCTGGATGGCAAGTGTAAGCCTTTTTCTTGGCTCATGAAGAAAGGTTTCGCCTATGAGTGGTATGAAGTGTGTCAGACCTCATTCAAGGAAATCAAGAAGTATCTGCTCCAACCTCCGGTCTTGATACCACCAGTCTCCCAAAATTCGCAGGTCCTTTATGTGACCGCCCTGTAACGGTCGTTCGGTGCGCTTCTTGCCCAGAAGAACAATGAGGGGACAGAAAACATCCTCTATTATCTTAGCTGCATGCTCCTTGATACGGAGATCCGATACTCCCCTATCGAAAAGATCTTCTTTGCACTCGTGTTTGACATATAAGTGTTGTGGCATTACCGGAAACACCATGAGGTCAAGTTGGTCTCTCTGGTAGACCCACTAATGTACATCCTAAACCGCCCTATGTTAACTGGTCGGCTTGCGCGGTGGGCGGTGATCCCCAACAGTTCGACATCAGGTCCGTGCCTCAGAAGTCCATCAAGGGACATGCATTGGAAGACTACTTAGCTTATCATACAACCTCCATGGATCAATACCTGGATCTGGATTTTCCAAATGAGGTGATCCTCCCAGTCGATCATGTCTTCTCGTGTTGGAAAATGCACTTCGACAGTGCCTCCCAGAGCCCCAACGGTAGGAGGCTCAATGATCCTAAGCTCAACAGAGTGGGTCTGGGTATTGTATTCATCACCCCGACGTATGTCTTTCTCCGATACTCATTCCTGTAGTCAGAAGGATGCACCAACAAAGAGTCAGAGTACCAGGCTCTTATCACTAGTCTCAAGCTGGCCCGTGAGATCGATGTGCCCCATCTATATGTGAAAGGCGATTCTGAAATGGTCATCAAGCAGGTCAATGGAGACTATGTCATCAGGAAGCTAGAGCTTGTGCCATTTCTGGAGTGCACCTTCCATCTAATGGCCTAATTATCTTCTCGACCAGATGTTACCCATGTCCCTCGGTCATAGAACAATCTTGCAGACGCTTTGGCTGGCTTAGCTGCATCGCCAGCAGAACCCGAGCAAGATGATTTGATCATACATGTGGCACACCAGAGATTCATTTCCCCAGTCACCCCAGAGGACAATAATGGACTACGGGTGAGTCATATTACCACCAGACCTTCTATGTCAGGGGTCCTAGGTTTGTTAGGCACAGTGGTTGAGGCCACTTCTGACTGGAGAGCACCTTTTGTCGAAGATCTCCAAAATTCTTGCCTCTAGGATGATCGGGCCGAACATGAGTGAATCTGACACCGCACACTGCAATTTACCCTCGAGATTGGTCACATTCTTGAGAAGATCCTCTATAAGTAGAGCTTCAATGGTGTTCTCCTCCGTTACATTTAAGGAGTCGAGATTTCTCAGGACATGCAAGAGGTTCATGCCAGTTCCTGCGGTTCCCACCAGGCTGGGCCCAAGCTATCCCATTTGATCCATAGGATGGGGTACTTCTATCCCTCTATGATCTATAATTGCATCGAGTTCGCCAAGAGATTCCATGTGTGCCAAGACCACACTAACATCCTCTATCGGCCGCCAGATCCTCTCCACTCCACCAAGTATTCTTGGCCATTTGTGGTGTGTGGACTCAATATCGTTGGACCATATCCACCGGCGACGGCTCGCCAGTGTAGGTTCATCCTAACTGTTACAGATTTATTCTCCAAGTGGGCAGAGGCAGTTCCACTCAAAGAGGTCAAGGCCTGCTCCATTGTTGACTTCGTGAGCTCCAATATCATCCACCAATTTGGAGTCCCTCAGGCCGTCCTCACCGGTAATGGAACCAACTTCTGAGCATCTGAGCTGAACAAATTGTATGCCAAGTATAATATCCGTTCGAACCATACCTCTCGCTATCATGCACATGTGAATGGACAGATCGAGGAATTCAATAAAACCCTCACTAACATTATGCAGAAAATGGTTGTTCAGAACATGAAAAGATGGTTGGACAAGATCCACAATGCCATCTTGGATTATCAGATGACGATTCGTAATTCCACCCAGGAGACCCCATATTCACTGGTGTATGAGGCTGAGGCCATCCTGCCCATTGAGATCCAACTGCCATCTTTACGCACTACAGTCAATGACCACTAGGCACCAGATAAGGTGGCCGAAATCTGTCTAGCTGAATTGGATTCACTGGCCAAGAACAGGGTTCGCGCCCTGCACAATCTGGAAATACATCAAAATAAGATAGCCAGAGCCTTCAACAAGAAGGTTCGCCTTTGCTCTTTTCTGCATGGTGATCTATTGTTGGCCCTTCGAGCGCCAATGATTCCCGGTAATAAACCACCCAAGCTTCATCCCAAATGGGAAGGACCTTACATCATCTATAAGTTTTACCCCAATAGAGAATACTCCCTGGTGACCACGGATGGTCAAAACATAACTCCTCCCACCAACGCCAAGTTCCTCAAACAGTACTTTGCCAGAGCCCCTTGGTCCTGCATGACCTTAAACTGTACGGTCCCGTATGACCCTAAACTGCAAAACCATCTTTCATGACATTAAAACTGTGATATCATCCTGTAAGACGATAAACTGCAAAATCGTCTGAGCTCTATGACCTTAAACTAAGATATCAATCGTCATTAATATAAGACATTAAACTACAAGCCAGTCAGTACTTAGTAAACGAGGCATAGCCTCATGTCCTTTGTCATCTTCGGGCCCCCAGCCCCCGTCCTTACTGTATGATGTTAAACTGCAAGCTGGTCATGCCTTCTTGACCGAGGCTCAGCCTGAGGCCCCTTGGAATTCGTTGACTCAGGATCTCTTATGGGATCATACGGTGTGGTCTGGGATTACATCCTCATTCACGTCGGGTTACCCGTCGTACCGCACATTCCCCTATATGAGACGCATCTTTTGTCTGGCACGATATTAAATGGTGCTTCAAGAATTACATATGGCTTGATTCCCATCCTAATGGGATACATAGGAATGCTCAGTCATCTTGTCTTGAGCCCAGCCACGAGCTATTCTCTTTGAATGTCCCCCATAGGTATATTTTCCTCAGAGGATCCTTGCATGATGAGGAGTAGGCTTCCTTAGCCCCACTCATATGAGGATTATAATGGTCTCACCATGTGCTCAATCATGTTCTTCTATCCTCCCACGTCTTTACCGCACAATGTTAAACTGCATGGCCTTCAAGAACTACGTATGGCTTGACTCCCATCCTCATGGGATATGTAGGAATTCCAAGGCATTTCGTCTGTTGGCCTAGCCCAAAAGCCAAAATCATCCCCTTGGGTTAAGACATATGTCAGGGTGCACACTTCTTCCCCAACTCACTTCGTGCAAGCCTCGACCCGGCTGCACATCCCCTCCCCTGGAGATGTTCACCTCTCTTATAGATGGGTAAAACTATGCTTCACCCACACCTTGACCGGGATTCCATCACAATCATCATCCAAAAGGCCCCTGAATGGTATGGATGCTCGGACTAAGGGTCGTCTTACCACTTCGGGCCAACGTCCTCGATAATGTCGAGCAACAAGTAGATACAAGTCTTGCGTTTCGAACGTGGTCAGTGGTCAACACTCATTTTTTTCACCCATGTCAGGTCACCATACGGGTGCTATGTTTAGAACATGGTCAACAGTGCCTCAGATCTTCGGGTCCACCCCAAGATGTCCCAAACATCGAGTGGAGTGATTCATTCTACCCCATCCCAAAGTGATAAAATTCCCTCTAGGTGGTGCCAACGGTCAAGGCCATGACCCTGATTCTCCTACAAGGGATGTGCGTCGTGGTGTAGGATTATGTCCTCATTCACGCCGGGTTGCATTCCATGTCGTACGTACTCTCTCACTGAGGCCCAGCCTCAGGCCCCTTGGCCTTTCCAAGAACACGACCCCTGTCCTTACTGCAAGATGTTAAACTATATGTTAGTTCCATCTTGACAGAGGACTAGCCTCAAGCCTCCCTCACCAAGGCCCATCCTCAGGCCTTTTGGCCTTTTCGGTCCGTAGCCCATGTTCTTACATGGAGATTATGGTGTGGTGAGGAATTACGTCCTCATTCACGTCTGGATACTCGCCGTATCGTACACATCCTCGTTAAGGTATTCTACCCTTGGGTGTCTTCTAGAACTACGTTTGGCTTTATTCCCATCCTTATGGGATATGTAGGACCACCCAAATGTCTATGCTTTGGGTCCAGCCCCATCCTCTGAAAATCTCCATCCCACCTTGGCCCTTTGGCCTACCTTTTCTGAGCAACTTTGCCGACCCTTTTTGGCGGTTAACTGATATGCCTAAGGGTACTCTGGTTTAAGTTCCCAGGAATGGCAGATTCTACTCGGACACATCCGCACCCACTTTTCAGGCTTCATGTATCCCTTCATCTTGGATTTTACCACCTTTCACACCCGGAGGGATCCCCAAGAACGCATTGGATACAATACCCAAGGGCTCTCCTACCGCTACGGGCCAATGCCCTTGAGGGTTTTGGACAACAAATCGATAAGAATCCCGCGTTGTGAATATGGTTAGCAGTCGATGCTTGTTTCTTGTTCCCACCTCAGGCTAACGCGATATGAAGACAATTTTCCCACCGTGGTTAACAGTTATCCTCCATCGCCATGCCAACACCATTAAGCCCAAAATGTCGGTTACACGATTCACATCCTTCTCCATTCTCATCATGTCCAAGTAGATTTTCGAAACTATTGGTACTATTCCTCAGTGCAAATCTGCGCATTAGGGGAACAAAGCAATTTTAGAGAGGTCCTTTGGGGCTCTTCACTGAATTCCCCTCGATGGACGTTTTGGGTATTGAGATAGTGATCTTCCCCCCTTGTTTCCCACACCGAGTTTAACTCACGTGGGCTTAGGGATCAGTTTTAGGATTGCACTGACATGGAAAGTTTTCATCCACCCATGGTCCAAGCTCTAAGACCATAAGCTAAGATTTTTTAAGAACTATGTATGGCTCGATTCCCATCCTCATGGGAGATGTATAAATTCCTAGAACTCCTGTATTTGGGTCCATATTTAGTTCAGATAATTTTTCTATTCTATCCAGCCTTCGGGACCCTGACTGCAGGACTACGTGGATTGATGTCGGATCATGTCTTCATTCACGTTGGGATTGAAATAGCCGCACAACGTGCACCCAGTTCTCATAATAAGCCCTCTTATTTATTTTCCAACACGACATTAAATGACACCCTCAAGAACTACATGTGGAATGATTCCTATCATTATAGGATACGTAGGACCACCCGAATGTCTAGACATTAGGCCCAACCACACTTCATAGAGATCCCCTGATCTCCCGGTCACCTAGTCCCCTTGTACTATCCCTCTCTAAGGGGGGATATAAAGGATTTATACATGGTTGGTGGCACCATTCCCCTTTTCCAGGGAATCTTCCATCTCTTGATCACCCAAAAGTTGATTCCCTCGACTCCTTGCAGTGATTCACCCATTTGTTAAGAGTACTCTATTCTATGACCAAGAGTGTAAGATTTGACTTGGTCAAGTTCCTTCCACTTTTCAAGCTTTGTGTTCCCCTTCATTCGGGATTTCACCAAATTTCACACCCAGAGGGACCCCCAATAACGGCCTAGATACAATTCCCATGGGCTCTCATACCGTTACAGGCCATTGTACCCATTTCAGGCTAATGCGATAGGATGCTGTGTTGAGGACATGGTCATCAGTAATCCTCTGTCGTCACGCCGGCCCTTCCCGGCCTTGAATATTGGATACATGATTCACATTATGTTCCACCCCATCGTGTCCAAGTGGAATCTCGACACTCTTGGCTCTACCCCTTAGTGCACCTTTGCATATCAGGGGGACAAAGGTGCAATACGGCATCCTTCAGGGCTCCCATGGTCTGAGCTCTAAGACCATAAACTATGATCTCCTTAGAACTATGTTCTGCTTAATTCCCATCCTCATAGGATACATAGGACCACCCGAACGTCTCATTTTTGGGTCCATCTCATTTGGGAGAAAATATATTCCCCTTCACCTTTCACCTCTATGTGGCCCCCTCATTCTGAGGTTACTCTCTCAGGATTTCATATGGTATAATGTGGGATTATGTCCCCATTCACGTCGGTTATGTCACACGACACTGTACACATCCCCCGTCTAGCATCGTCTCTGCTACATCTGCACTGGATGACGTTAAAATGCATGCATTCCCCTATCACATGACCCTAAACTGTGACATTATCATCCTGGATTCACAATAAAAAACGGAACTACATTGTGATGACCTCATTATAGTGGACATCATGTTGGGTATTTGTCAAGTGCCATTCTATTTGTGAACTCCTGTCACGGCTTGATTCTTGTGGCGACACCGGGGCTTGTTACCCTAGGCATGTAGCTTCACAAAAATAAATCACTCCCCTTAATGTACAAACAAGATTTATCAAATTCCACTTCTTTTGGTGCTGGGGCCATGCCCGCACTCCCATTCTTCCATGCCACTGGTACCATACCGTACCACCCTTCAGAACTACGTGTAGCTTGATCCCCATCCCCATGGGGTACGTAGGAACACCTTTAGCACTTTGCTTCAGGCCCAGTTCAACTTCAACTTTAGGTACCCTGACCTAAAACCTCTCTCAAGGGTGTTTGTGTGCGTGGTATGGGATTATGTCCTCATTCGTGTCGGGATGTTCACCGCACCTTACACACCCCCAGCTCCAATCCACGTTGGGTTTTTGTAAATACCTGTCACGTGCCTCCTATATTTCCTCCCACCCATGGTCCATATTATACGACCTTAAACTAAGATCTCCATATAGTAACAGACTATGCATCCTCTATCTAATATGTCTATTTGTTGGATTCATATGCATTTTGACAAAGAGATAAAAGTGTGAGATTTTCATGGGGACATTCCCCTTGTCCCATGACCAAGCTTCGTGAGCTCGCTATTTGGATCCTCAGCCTCTTACACATCCAAAAGGACCCTCGGACGACATAGATGCTAGGATTAAGGGCTCTCCATGGATGTTCGGCCTAAGGGATCTCCTATCATTTCGAGCCAACTTCCCGAAGGATTGATTGACAACATTTGTGACATGGTCCTATGCTTCGAACAAGGTCAATGATCAACCCTAATTTTTCTGTCCCCATTCTAGGATAATGCAGTAAGGATACCATATCTCTGCCACAGTTAACAGTTATCCACTATCATCACACCATCGTCAATGTGATCAAAATTTCGAGCGTCATGATTCACACATTTCCACTTCATCATGTTCATTTGGAATTCCAACATACTCGGCACTATCTCTTCGTCCATCTAGGTGTGCCACATGGTTGTGTTAGTGTCATAGGGATGATATTCAATGAGCGACCCTTTACCCTAACCTTCCCCTTTCTGTGTCAGGAGATTCCCACCACTAGTTCATGTTTCCCACACCGAGCACGACTCACGTGGGCTTAGTAGTTTGGCAGGATGTGTTTCAACACGGATAGGCTTCTCATCGTCCTCTCAGAACTACGTATGGCTTGACTCCCATATTCAATGGGTACGTAGGAACGTCCGACCACTTTGCTTCGGGCCCATCCTGGTTCTCACTCTTGGTCCCTCGACCTGAAGAGTTTCCTTCGGGGGTACGTGGTGTGATTTGGACTTCAAGTCCTCATTCACGTCAATTTCATAACTACCACACCATATGCTCCCTGGGATCTTCCCTATCACTCCACGTCCTATCGTATGACTTTAAACTATGGGAGATGTCCTCAATGCATGACACTAAACTGCGATTCAACCCTGAACATGTTCAGGGTGCCCCATGTTAATAATGGGATGCACCAGAGCTTCTACCAGAGAGAATTTCACCTGTCATTGTTTATCTATGACTACACTATGCGTCCAGAACTACGTGTGGCTTGATTCCCATCCTCATGGGATACATAGGGAGACCCTGGTATTTTTCTTAGGGTCCAGCCCGCAAGAATCATTAATCGTGTTCTTCCCCTTTCCGTCCCCCTAGCTAGACCCCTCGCTAGAGAGGCCCTGTCTCAAAGAAGGAATGATCCATGATCATTCCGATATGCCCATCTGGCGTACTCCAACCGTTGTGGTGTAATTACATGTGTGTGAAATTCTATCCGGAAAACAAATCACTCCATATTCCACACTTTTTTCTCCCGTCATCTAGATCCCCATCCTCTTTCATGTCTAAAGGGACCGCCTAATGGCCTAGTCCTATGCCACAATGGCCCACCTACCTTCTTGGGCCAACGTTCCGGAAGACTGGTCATGTTTCGAAGACCCGCTAACAGTATGGATAATCAACCTAGGGACAACATACTATCCTGGGCCAATGTACTGAAGGATTGAGTGACAGCATTTGTGACATGGTCCAGTGTTTCAAACATTGTCAACTGTCGACCTTCATTTGTTTTCCCCATTTCAGGCTAACGCAGTAAGGATACCGTTTCTACGTCATGGTTAACTGTTTTCCTTTATTGTCACGCCATCCACACATTTTTCCGAACATTGGGTATCGTGATTCACACTTCTCATTTCCATTTGTTCAGACTGATTTCAGCACCCCTGGTGTTTCACAGTTCATGCATTAGATCACGCCCAAAAAACGGCAATTCAGATGTTTTGAGAACTTCTTTCTTCGGACAGGTCTCTCCCATTTTCAAGAAATCCGGACTGGTTTTCCAAACCCCGGATGCGCAAAGCTTGGTTTCCACTCCTATGTTGGGCGGGACGATGAGGCAACATTTTATTTTTTTCTCACATCGGGCCTAACCCACGTGAGCTTACAGAATTGTCGTCGGACGTCCCACAAACATTGTAAGGATGTAATGAACCGATGAAAACAGTGGAAGTCGTGCATGATACGGAATTCAAAGAAAGAAGAAAGTCAAAGCACGAGAGTACCATTAAAAGTTTTGTAATTGTTACAGTACCTGGGGGTCAACTCCCCCCATGGACGGATTGACCCCGTCAAAAGAGCATTGAAGCTCTGCCACCCTTTGACCTGTGGCGTCTATGAATTGTTGCCGCAGACTCAGCTTCTGCTCCTCCTCAGCAGCGGCGGGGTGTAGATCATCTGCCTCGGTTCGGGCCCTCTCTATGTCAGCCTAAATGGCAGCCATCTCTCTAGAAGCCTGCCTCATATCCTCTTCTGCCTATTCTAGATGGGTCTTCAACTATAAGATCAGCTTAGATTGTGTATTAAGAGAGGCTGAGTGCTCATCCGCATGGGCCTACAGCTATTGGACCTTACTTTCAGCCTCCTCGAGCTTCTTGACATTCTTTTCCTTCCTCCGCTTTCAACCCACGCTGATCCTATGATCATATTCCCGGATCTTCTCTACCATGAGATCTCAGATGAGCATATGAGGATGCTGGGCATCCACTCCCCTAGCGCACAGTTCGCACAGCCGCGAGCGAAGTCTGTCTATTTTATTCAGCCATACTGCTTGGGGGTGTCATTGATGAAACACGTGATTAGATTCCACGATCAGCGACAGAATATTTGGATGCCCTCTTCATCAAAGGTCGTCTCGTCCAAGTATGCGCGATTGGCAGGCCCATATGAGGATACGCCCACAGGAAATATTCGGTAGGATCTGCGTCTAGCATTGAATCCGACGCGACATCTGGCACCGGGGTAGGCGTGGCGGGACTTGGGTTGGCCGGTTGATCCTCATTGTCAGAATCCACCTCAATAACATCAGTCACAACCCAGCCGGTGGTCCATTCAATGATAAGGAGTGCTACATCTCGGGTAGGTGGGGGGACTATCTCCACCATCACCGCCATGCCCCTAAGAGGGGTGACAGAAGACATCCCAACTAGCCTGGCTGCAACAGCCCATGCCAGTCGGAGAACTATACAACAAAGAAGGGCATGAACATCAGTTTTCATGATATAAATATGACAGTAATGAATCTAGTGGAGAAAACATATAGAGATTAAACTCTTGGTGCTTCTCTTGAGTCGATGTTGACGCGACCTCGAGGCATGGCCCTCCGTATACTGTCAGAAGATCCGGAGATTCTGGAGGATCCACCACAATTACTCTAGCACCTCCAGACACAGAAATGGATGCAACCGCAGGCGCTGGTTCTGAAAGTCCTGCATCATCACCCGACAAAGTTTGAGAGTGAGGTCTGTGTACAATTTAATCCTACACGGTTCAAATATTGGTAAGAACTCCATGACGGCCTGAGAGTGGACCATGAGGAATGATGCTTGGAATGATACCTCGAGAGCCTCTACGAAATCATCAGAATCTGAGTCTTGATCCCCGACTTCACCCTCCTCCAACGGGCTCCCTCCGCTAGCCTCATCCTCTAGAGAGGATTCCTCTAATTCTTCCATCAGGGGAAAATGCTCCCTCAGATCAGTAGCTGACAACTATGGGGGAACCATCCGATCCAGCAGTACCCTCACCTGGTATGTCATTAGGCGTGGGACACCACTAGAGTGAACGTAGTCCTCCATCTCATCCATGTGTTGTTCCGCCTCCACCCGAGACGCAGTGAAACAAGCCCGGACTAGGCCTATGCACGGTTACTCCATCTCGAGATGATTCAAGTGTGCCCACATCTCGGGTGGACTAAGGAATTTTTGGTTGACATCCCAAATGTCCCAGGCTTCCTAGAAAACAGCATCCTTTGGCATGTCGATATGGTGCATCCGCTTCCCCAAATCCTAAGTGGATATCCTATGAATCCTCCTCAGTGGTCGCCCCTCCAGATGTCTCTGCTCATCCAGAACCACCGAGTCCACTACCACTGTCGGATCTGCCATTGCTTCCGCATCCTCAGCAGGTGCAAGTCTCACCGCCGCGGCAGCCCCACCACCATGAGAGGCCCTTGCTCCCCTCCGAACCCGACCATGGGACAGTGGAGACCCCTCGTCACCAGCCCGAATGATTGGATGGATCAACATCTCCCCCGGATAAGATGCCTCCCAGCTGATGGCATAATCCTTCAGCAATCCAAATGCGGCGGTGGATGGAGGCAGTTCCATTTCCATTTTTTCATCCTCCCATGTGAACATGAGCCACATATGCCTCATTAAACACGAGTTATCCTCATGACGCACCTTCTAGTAGACCTACGAGGTCAGCCACTACAGGGATCAGAATTTATTCTAAAACTGATGTGGGGTGTGTGGCTCACAGAGCGGCTCACGGTCTACTCATGGCACCAAGACTCATCCTCGAAAGGCCAGGAGATAGGACTGATGTTCTTCAGTTCCCTGACCGTCATCAGTGAGCACTCCAGTATGCAATGGAAACAGGTGGAAGTTGAACTCATCCGCCTTCCACACCCGGTTCAGCACCATCGGTACATTTAATTTGACTGGGTTTCTCCCAACTGTGTTCAGAATGGAAGGGCTGAAGTTTCATCCCGGTGTAAAAATAGGGTTTGGGTATTGATAATGTAACGCCCCAACCCCAGCTACCCAGAGTCGGTGCATTACTTCGTAACATTGGCATGAACATAAGAAAGATCAAATCTCGAAAGACCGATTGGTTTAGTAGCCTTGGAAACACTAGATATAATCATAAAGTTTTACATTACATTTCAAAGTGAAAAACTACTACAACAACAAAGACTTCATATCCACACTATTAACCCCTCATAATATCCCTGCAAGTCATTCATAAATTACTTCTTCACTACCTGGGAAAAATAAAACATAGAAAAGGGGTGAGCTCAAATGCCCAGTAAGGATAACAATATAGCGGAACATTCAAAATAAGCATAAACATTTAAGGCAATGAATTACTAAAACAAAAGCCTTTTCAACATGAACTTTAACATAGTATGACAAAAGTAAAATGAAATAATGCCATTTACTTGTTCACATGGATATTCTACTAATCGAATAATCACATGCAATATCAATAACCACTTTCATAATGTTGGAATGAATAATGCTAAACGTTAATTTCATTGTCTAGGCCTCATCCCAAGACCTAGGGGTTACTTCTAACCGGAACCCAACCCGGAGTGCCTCTAATAACCGGACACCAACTCGGAGTGCCTCTAATAACCGGACACCAACCCGGAGTGCCTCTAATAACCGGACACCAACCCGGAGGGCATACTTTTACCAGTCCCTAACCTGGAGGGCTTACTTTAACCAGTCCCCAACCTGGAGGGCTTACTTTTACCAGTCCCCAACCTGGAGGGCTTACTTTTACCGGTCCCCAACCCGGAACATACTTGTTTAGTACATTCATCTGAAGAAAAGTTTGAAATATAACATAAACATTCGGATTAAAACTAGCATACGAAATGTCAATAATTTCACTATAAACTATGAATGGTATAAAAATAGCACATCCACAGTCAAACATATCACAAAACCTTCAATACAATATAGAAGTTTTGTATCATAATAAATCAACTTCAAATAATCTTAAAATCCATCAAAGGATGTTGACATAGATGAAATCAAAATTCTTTTTAAAGAAGTATCTCCTTTTATTTTGAAATCATTTAAGATCCATATAAAATAAAACATTTTCTTTGAAAATATTCTTATAAGCTTGTATGGAAAGCTTCGACGATTTTATAACGGCGGAAAATAACCGCACCCGCCGTATAAGTTAAAAAAAACATTCTTATCTTAATTCTGTCGAAAAGGTTAAAAAGGACCTTGTTTTGAAAACGACGGAAAGATTCCTTTATAAACCTCTTACAAAAAGTCAAACAAGGGTATAAATGAATTTAACCCATATTCTTGTAAATAATAAATATGTTTTGAAATACATTTCGAAGAAACATGGATGTGGATGATAAAGAAATCCCAGTAGATTATTACGTATAAACAACCTCGGATAATGAAGAGATTGTGAAATAACCCTTACCTTGTACTTTTCCTTTGTTGGGGTAGGTTAACCTCCTGTATAATGGTGAAATAATTGTTATTAAATTATACAAGAATCATATACATTAATATGATATCATGTATGATCTTTTAACATTGCTTTATTAATAATATCTTAGTATTATCGTCGTTTCGGGTGATAATCGATTCGTTCTTCTTAAATGTTTGGTTACGTAAGACATGTTTGTAATGGATAGATTATATCTTATTCATAATCAGAATGATATTAACATTATTTTTAACCCCAAAATGAGAATAAGACTTGAATGGATATGATGGAGAATGAATCTTATCGCGTTCGTGGAGACGGTAGTCCGTACGTGCGCACGAACGCTACTTCCATTTAATTTTTATTTTAAAAGAATCTAATCCAAATGATACATAGGTATATTACTATTCCAGTATAATATTTTATATATGTTACTTAAGTTCATTAACACCATCCTTTATACGTTCCATGTGTGGTATGAACGAGTCATATCATTTTAAGGGGGCGGTAGTCCGCACTTCCTCAAATGAAATTATCGTATGTATATACAACATGAAACGAATAATGGTATGAAATAAAATGGAATTACAGAAGCTTATATATAAAATATATATCATTAATATCATATTTAATTACAGTGCCATCATAATGGCCACCATGAGAGGTGGTAAGATGTATTTGAACAATCATCGTTTCGTGAGGCGTTAGTTTTCCATCCACAGAAACATTATGTTCATCATCCATTAGATGGAGTTGTGTGTATGTGTAGTTTGAATCCTTCTTATAACAAAATCTCAGTATATTGAGGATACTGGTGTTGTTACAAAAGAAAGGAAATAAAAAGTTTTTGGGGGTTGAATAAGCAAAATAAATGAAAATAATTTAAGAGAAATCGTTACCTTTAATTTAGGTAACTCACTTTGGTTGGAACCAAAGGACTTCTTGAAATGCTTTCTGTCTAAGGGGAAGCTTCAAGGAGGAGGAGAGGGATGTGGGGAGCTTAGTTGGGCAGAGTTTGGACGAGCCAAGTGGCTTGAGAGGTGTGAGGAAAAGAGAAGGAGGAGTGCCCTTTTATAAGAGGGGTGAGGGGCACCTTTGGAAAAGCTAGAAATATTAATTTATAATAAATTCATATTCGGTTTCTAATGGCTCCAAAGTTGACTATTCAAAGTTTAAGGTGGGGATACGTCGAAAACCACTCAACCAATAGAATTTAGACAGGTTTGGGTACTTATATTAACCTTATCTTTAAGTATTAACTCTAAGTTAATTAGTTTCACTTTTACAATGTCTCTTTGTATTTTTATATAATATAGTTAATATACTTACTATATACATCCAAGCGACCCCAAAGTGGTCCATTAATGAGGAACCTATCATAATATATGTCTCTTGGCCGAACCTTAGATTTTTAGAAATTTAATATCAATTAATAATATAATATTTGTTTTAAGAACTCTTTTATGTCAATTTTGACACTATTCAATAGTTGATTTTTGTGAAACTCCTAACAGATTTATTACTTCGAACAAAGTCAATTAAATCAATCCTAATATATCATATTATCATAGAAAATTAGTTTAATTCATTAAAAGTTTCATATTATAATTATTTGGGTATTTATAATATCAATTATTTTAATTTTTCACTATTTTAGTAATTACTACATCATCATTGTGTCATAAATAAAATAAATTATTTAATGTCTAAAAATTATACATAAAATATCATTATGTAGGAAATCTTTTTATCTTTCTAATTAATATTTATAATCGAAAATCCAACATGTATAACCCTATGTAAAAATTGTTCTTCTAAAAGATGTAAGCTTATGCCATTTTTATTTTTATTTTAACTTTATTAATATAATGTGTCATTATCACTTACAAGTGGATCCATGGGGTCCCAAAATAGACACAAAGATGCCCATGGTCGACCATGTATCAACCAATAGGGTTAAGACACGTTATAGGGTAATTTAGTATTATTATAATATTATTTTTTTAACCCTTATTTACCGGATTTACCCTTAACCATGGTAAATAAAATATTTACCGCAGTAATTTTTCAAAATGTCTAAAAATAAAAGTTACCTATTTACACAATTTGAACATCCTGATTCCAAATATGGAATCCATTTTTCTAAATTCAAAACACAGAAGTGGCAGAAATTAATTTAAAATTAATTCCCACTGTCAAAACAAAAAGCGTGTTTTTAAGAGATAATAACTATCAAAAGATTGACACTTGTTTATGTTCGGTTTAATTGTAAAATTATGTCCAATGACCAACATTATATTAAGTGGTAAAAATATATTCTAAATATACTTTAAAACCACTCAAATTAATAATTTATCACTATTAATTATTTTGATTAAAAAAGTTGTTTTTAATTAAAATTTAGTAATTTTCACTATTCATCAAAATATTAAAGTTATCCGAAAAGTACCAAAATTTCACCTTAGGCTAAATTTGATATTCCGAATCCAAAAATGAAGTCCATTTTCAAATATAAAATATATATAATTTCAAAAAGTAGGTATTACTATTCATAACGGCTAGTTTGATTGGTTGTGATGTGTGTTAAAACTCAAGGTTGCATACAACACACGCTACTGTATTATTCAAAGAAAGTGTACCGTGGAAGCTTGGGATGTTTCATTTTAAATTTTTGATGTCCCCATTTAGTCAAAAAGTTTAAAATATTGTATTTAAAAAGGGTTCACTATTAAAAGTTGATAAAAGTGCAATACTGAAAATGAATTTGTTCTTGCATTATATCTAAGAAACTCATAATATGGATTCTAAAATTATAAGGATTATATAAAGTTTAAAATTTAGATAATACTATTCATAACCTCTTTTGAATGGATTTTTTTGTAAGTCATGGTGTGATTGAACTCGGTGTTGCGTGTAGTGCAAGTTATTGAATTATTTTGAAGAAATAACACACTCTGAAATCCTGGGGTGTTACATTCTCCCCTCCTTCAATAAATTGCATCCTCGCAATTTGAAATTGTTCTTCGAAAATAAAAGGTTGAAAATAGATAATATATTTGTGGGAAAACCCACATCGGAAATTGGGTTACTAAAATTTAGTCTTAATATGAGGAAAAGAGAAATCAAAGGGTCACCACCAAATTATGATCTCGATTAGGAGAACATTGGTGGCAATTAGAGACATATAATTGGAGGAAAAACATAAATATTTATAGGTAGTGATTGAGGTCATCAATCACAAACAAGTGTAAAATTGAGGTCCTTAAATTCATCAATCTATGATGATTTGAAATACCATCGGTTCAACAAAACATAGGGTATTAGGATAACACATTTTTGACGTTTCAAAATATCTTAGTTGAAATCCCACATCGAAAAATGAATTAATGCGGCCTCTATTTAAAATAAAGAGTCGAAAGTATGAAGATTACCGAAAATAACACATACTAGGGTTCCATGTAGGAAAATATGGATATGGAAGAAAAATCTAACCATCAATTATCTGATGGAGAGTGGTAGAGAACATGGCTATGAAAAGGACAACAATCCCAAAGCCATAAATTTGTGATGATTTAAGGTACCATCTAGGACAACATTTTTGTTCTAAGTTTCTATTATTAATGTTGAGGAATTTATTTATGAGATTGTCTAAGATAATAAGGAGATATACTTACTTTATAATTAGAATTTTACCCATTAATAAATTTCTACCACAAACTCATCTTTCACTCTAGAACGTAATTTTTTTTTCTATTTATACTATTTGTACAGGGTTCCAAAATAAATGAATTTATAATTCATCTACCAGATCTTTTAAAAAAAACTACATTATTTAATTCAGGACATCTCGTGGGACAGTGGTAGGTGATACACCCTTGTCGCCCTTCGGTTGCGGGTTCAAGTCTCGCAGCCTTGCCGGACGCGACGGGTTGCCGCCCGACCTCCGGGTTGTCCTTTTATGGAAATCCAAAATAATCCAAACTAGAACTATCCAAAATACTTCTATCCAAACTCACAGTCCAACATTTATAAGGAAGGTAAACATAATATAGATCCTTTTTACCCCGTAATAGCATATGAATACCTTCATCATGTACTACCATATTCCTTATTGATTACATTCATGTTCCCTTATTCCATATAGAATGCTGGATATACTTCATTAATCCAAAAATGTTTTAAACCCAACAATGATGGAATATACAAATCATTAATCAGCTTCAAGGTAGTCAATAATATCCAATATAATTTATCCAAATCAATCATGTATTATTCTAAAATCACCACCTCGGTATCTGAACCATATTATGGTTTATCTTTCTCTCAACCATATATTTTCCAAACATTTAACCTGCTACTGGGTCACTTTTCTTTGTTCCACACCATCTCAAGTCCTTAATGAAATAGTACTGCAGTACAATCCTTATATACTCCATAATTATTATAACAAGTACATTGTTGATACAACACTCAATTGATATAATCAACAAAATAACTCTAATCATTCCTCTTAATCTGTGGTAGTATCATAACTTGATTATTATCCAATAGCATCATTTGCGGCATAGTCTGATGACTGGGACATAGGTTCGCGTAGTGTCCAAACTCCTTGCAAATGAAGCATTGTACATTTGAAACCATTTTCTTACCCTTGTAGTCATGTACTTTGTGCCCTTTTCCTTCACACTTATAACAAAATCCCATTTCTTTCACGCAAGTTCCAGGGTGTTTCTTTCCACAGTTACCACATATGGGAAAATTCTTCTTTTCCCTCTTCCCTTTATCCATCTTTCTCTCTTCTATCCTTTTCTTCTCTTGCTTCCCTTCAAAGACATAGGACTCAGTAAACTCTTTACTTATCTTATCAACACATGATATTATTTCTTCATATGATGATAATACATGGGAGACTATTTCTCTTGTAAATTTTGGCTTAAGACCATAAAATATATGATCCTTCTTTCTCTTTGGATCATGTGCATTTCTGGAGTTCTCATTCCTTCTACTGGGCGCCATTTCTAAACAATGGCATAAACTATATCAGTTTATGAATCAAAATACATAATCCCATACTTATAAAACACTTAACATAAATTGAACTATTTATGGATATAATCCATAATCATAAGAATGTTTTCTTTGAGGAAGTATATACTCATAATCCCTTCAAAATGATTTGTAAATAAAATGAGAGTTATCCTAAGCATATCCCCCGGGAGTGTCGTAACCAAGAGTGCAGCAAGGCCCGTTGTCGTGCACCAGTTCCCGTTCGAGTCTAGCTCAAAGCGGTGTTTTCGGGTTTTACCCCTAGGTACATCTGTGCCAGAGCCGCCTCTACCTGCTCGTATCCAGACAGGGATGTATTGCTCGGAAAACTCACAAAATCTCTACAATACCAAAATTCTAGGAAGTTCTTCTATACTAATCCTCAAAGTTCATCTTAGGTCTACGTGCTCTAATCAGAGTTTATCTAAATCTAGCTTCCAAGGTTTGTACTAAACTTCCTCTGATACCAACTGTAACGCCCCGACCCCAGCTACCCAGAGTCGGTGCATTACTTCGTAACATTGGCATGAACATAAGAAAGATCAAATCTCGAAAGACCGATTGGTTTAGTAGCCTTGGAAACACTAGATATAATCATAAAGTTTTACATTACATTTCAAAGTGAAAAACTACTACAACAACAAAGTCTTCATATCCACACTATTAACCCCTCATAATATCCCTGCAAGTCATTCATAAATTACTTCTTCACTACCTGGGAAAAATAAAACATAGAAAAGGGGTGAGCTCAAATGCCCAGTAAGGATAACAATATAGCGGAACATTCAAAATAAGCATAAACATTTAAGGAAATGAATTACTAAAACAAAAGCCTTTTAAACATGAACTTTAACATAGTATGACAAAAGTAAAATGAAATAATGCCATTTACTTGTTCACATGGATATTCTACTAATCGAATAATCACATGCAATATCAATAACCACTTTCATAATGTTGGAATGCATAATGCTAAACGTTAATTTCATTGTCTAGGCCTCATCCCAAGACCTAGGGGTTACTTCTAACCGGAACCCAACCCGGAGTGCCTCTAATAACCGGACACCAACCCGGAGTGCCTCTAATAACCGGACACCAACCCGGAGTGCCTCTAATAACCGGACACCAACCCGGAGGGCATACTTTTACCAGTCCCTAACCTGGAGGGCTTACTTTAACCAGTCCCCAACCTGGAGGGCTTACTTTTACCAGTCCCCAACCTGGAGGGCTTACTTTTACCGGTCCCCAACCCGGAACATACTTGTTTAGCACATTCATCTGAAGAAAAGTTTGAAATATAACATAAACATTCGGATTAAAACTAGCATACGAAATGTCAATAATTTCACTATAAACTATGAATGGTATAAAAATAGCACATCCACAGACAAACATATCACAAAACCTTCAATACAATATAGAAGTTTTGTATCATAATAAATCAACTTCAAATAATCTTAAAATCCATCAAAGGATGTTGACATAGATGAAATCAAAATTCTTTTTAAAGAAGTATCTCCTTTTATTTTGAAATCATTTAAGATCCATATAAAATAAAACATTTTCTTTGAAAATATTCTTATAAGCTTGTATGGAAAGCTTCGACGATTTTATAACGGCGGAAAATAACCGCACCCGCCGTATAAGTTAAAAAAAACATTCTTATCTTAATTCTGTCGAAAAGGTTAAAAAGGACCTTGTTTTGAAAACGACGGAAAGATTCCTTTATAAACCTCTTACAAAAAGTCAAACAAGGGTATAAATGAATTTAACCCATATTCTTGTAAATAATAAATATGTTTTGAAATACATTTCGAAGAAACATGGATGTGGATGATAAAGAAATCCCAGTAGATTATTACGTATAAACAACCTCGGATAATGAAGAGATTGTGAAATAACCCTTACCTTGTACTTTTCCTTTGTTGGGGTAGGTTAACCTCCTGTATAATGGTGAAATAATTGTTATTAAATTATACAAGAATCATATACATTAATATGATATCATGTATGATCTTTTAACATTGCTTTATTAATAATATCTTAGTATTATCGTCGTTTCGGGTGATAATCGATTCGTTCTTCTTAAATGTTTGGTTACGTAAGACATGTTTGTAATGGATAGATTATATCTTATTCATAATCAGAATGATATTAACATTATTTTTAACCCCAAAATGATAATAAGACTTGAATGGATATGATGGAGAATGAATCTTATCGCATTCGTGGAGACGGTAGTCCGTACGTGCGCACGAACGCTACTTCCATTTAATTTTTATTTTAAAAGAATCTAATCCAAATGATACATAGGTATATTACTATTCCAGTATAATATTTTATATATGTTACTTAAGTTCATTAACACCATCCTTTATACGTTCCATGTGTGGTATGAACGAGTCATATCATTTTAAGGGGGCGGTAGTCCGCACTTCCTCAAATGAAATTATCGTATGTATATACAACATGAAATGAATAATGGTATGAAATAAAATGGAATTACAGAAGCTTATATATAAAATATATATCATTAATATCATATTTAATTACAGTGCCATCATAATGGCCACCATGAGAGGTGGTAAGATGTATTTGAACAATCATCGTTTCATGAGGCGTTAGTTTTCCATCCACAGAAACATTATGTTCATCATCCATTAGATGGAGTTGTGTGTATGTGTAGTTTGAATCCTTCTTATAACAAAATCTTAGTATATTGAGGATACTGGTGTTGTTACAAAAGAAAGGAAATAAAAAGATTTTGGGGGTTGAAGAAGCAAAATAAATGAAAATAATTTAAGAGAAATCGTTACCTTTAATTTAGGTAACTCACTTTGGTTGGAACCAAAGGACTTCTTGAAATGCTTTCTGCCTAAGGGGAAGCTTCAAGGAGGAGGAGAGGGATGTGGGGAGCTTAGTTGGGCAGAGTTTGGACGAGCCAAGTGGCTTGAGAGGTGTGAGGAAAAGAGAAGGAGAAGTGCCCTTTTATAAGAGGGGTGAGGGGCACCTTTGGAAAAGCTAGAAATATTAATTTATAATAAATTCATATTCGGTTTCTAATGGCTCCAAAGTTGACTATTCAAAGTTTAATGTGGGGATACGTCGAAAACCACTCAACCAATAGAATTTAGACAGGTTTGGGTACTTATATTAACCTTATCTTTAAGTATTAACTCTAAGTTAATTAGTTTCACTTTTACAATGTCTCTTTGTATTTTTATATAATATGGTTAATAAACTTACTATATACATCCAAGCGACCCCAAAGTGGTCCATTAATGAGGAACCTATCATAATATAAGTCTCTTGGCCGAACATTAGATTTTTAGGAATTTAATATCAATTAATAATATAATATTTGTTTTAAGAACTCTTTTATGTCAATTTTGACACTATTCAATAGTTGATTTTTGTGAAACTCCTAACAGATTGATTACTTCGAACAAAGTCAATTAAATAAATCCTAATATATCATATTATCATAGAAAATTAGTTTAATTCATTAAAAGTTTCATATTATAATTATTTGGGTATTTATAATATCAATTATTTTAATTTTTCACTATTTTAGTAATTACTACATCATCATTGTGTCATAAATAAAATAAATTATTTAATGTCTAAAAATTATAAATAAAATATCATTATGTAGGAAATCTTTTTATCTTTCTAATGAATATTTATAATCAAAAATCCAACATGTATAACCCTATGTAAAAATTGTTCTTCTAAAAGATGTAAGCTTATGCCATTTTTATTTTTATTTTAACTTTATTAATATAATGTGTCATTATCACTTACAAGTGGATCCATGGGGTCCCAAAATAGACACAAAGATGCCCATGGTCGACCATGTATCAACCAATAGGGTTAAGACACGTTTTAGGGTAATTTAGTATTATTATAATATTATTTTTTTAACCCTTATTTACCGGATTTACCCTTAACCATGGTAAATAAAATATTTACCGCAGTAATTTTTCAAAATGTCTAAAAATAAAAGTTATCTATTTACACAATTTGAACATCCTGATTCCAAATATGGAATCCATTTTTCTAAATTCAAAACACAGAAGTGGCAGAAATTAATTTAAAATTAATTCCCGCTGTCAAAACAAAAAGCGTGTTTTTAAGAGATAATAACTATCAAAAGATTGACACTTGTTTATGTTCGGTTTAATTGTAAAATTATGTCCAATGACCAAAATTATATTAAGTGGTAAAAATATATTCTAAATATACTTTAAAACCACTCAAATTAATAATTTATCACTATTAATTATTTTGATTAAAAAAGTTGTTTTTAATTAAAATTTAGTAATTTTCACTATTCATCAAAATATTAAAGTTATCCGAAAAGTACCAAAATTTCACCTTAGGCTAAATTTGATATTCCGAATCCAAAAATGAAGTCCATTTTCAAATATAAAATATATATAATTTCAAAAAGTAGGTATTACTATTCATAAAGGCTAGTTTGATTGGTTGTGGTGTGTGTTAAAACTCAAGGTTGCGTACAACACACGCTACTGTATTGTTCAAAGAAAGTGTACCGTGGAAGCTTGGGATGTTTCATTTTAAATTTTTGATGTCCCCAGTTAGTCAAAAAGTTTAAAATATTGTATTTAAAAAGGGTTCACTATTAAAAGTTGATAAAAGTGCAATACTGAAAATGAATTTGTTCTTGCATTATATCTAAGAAACTCATAATATGGATTCTAAAATTATAAGGATTATATAAAGTTTAAAATTTAGATAATACTATTCATAACCTCTTTTGAATGGATTTTTTTGTAAGTCATGGTGTGATTGAACTCGGTGTTGCGTGTAGTGCAAGTTATTGAATTATTTTGAAGAAATAACACACTCTGAAATCCTGGGGTGTTACAGATAAACCCCCCTAATGTGTGTTATTATCCACCCGTACAGAAGGTGGAAGGGCACACAAATTCTCGGTGGCTTCTTGCCATTGCTGACATGCCACAACATCCTAAATAATCTGGCGAGCATCAGAATCCCAATATTGACCCGCCTTCCCATGGCCAGCATAGATGCCATGATGAACGAGCTAGTCCACACCCCCATGTTGGTATCCCTCACCGGTAGTATCCAACCATAGATAAGGGCTGCGATGAACGCCGCCGGCCTGACTATTGGCTGTTGTTCAGTGCTGACAATGAAACCCTAAGTCTTTCATTGGCTATCCTCTAAGATCCGCTAATATGAGTGCTCCTTGCCCCGTTGAGCCCTATTCGGAAAATTTCGAGGCCTCTTAGGGAACTCATGATCCTCTGGGAAGTTTAGGAAGCACTCGAACTACTTCTTAAAGTGGACATCTATCACCAAATCCTTGTCCTCTCCAGGGACCCGTGCCATCAGTGCCGACGCCAGTCGCAATATCTGCTCCGGATCCTCCCACGCGCTCATGATGGGGAGGAACTCATCATTCATGGCCCCCATGATTGGGTCTCCCGAAATATGATGGACATCCCACAGACTGATGCCCACTTCCCCATGGTGCGGGTGAAAAGGGTTGGTCCTAGACAACCATCTGCTCAACAAATCCGGCATCAGCTGTTTTGGTTGATAAATGTGGAATTGGGAGGCCCATGAAGCCTCGTACATGACCAATCTCCTCCGCTCGACCCCAAACTCCTCGCATGAGGCACCTACCCAGTAGGCCCATGCCCAGTCGTTGGTGAAGTTACCGCCTTGGCGTAGGTCCCACTAGTCAAACCACCCCTTTTTCGGATCCTGCAGACCTGCCTTTAGTATGGTACGGTACATGGGAGGGGGCGTCTCAGGTTTCAGTGGGTCCCCATCGATGTTTTTCAGAGGTTTGTACATACAGTCAATGGTGATGGGTGTGAAGTACTCCCATGCATAACCGTCTGCCGGCCTGAACCATTGGAGTTGGCATGGCGTGCTCTTAAACAAGAAAGCTGGTTCGTCCCTACTCGCCTCATGAATGAACACATCATATCTCATCCCTAAGCCATAAAAGGGATACTTATTTCACTATGGATAGTTCTTTTGGATTTCTGATAGGAGTTCTGTCATAGAATTATGCTTCGAGTGACTTTAGACCATCTCTCCAAGGCCCAAACGGTTGGCTATCTCATCCCTCTAGGTGGTGTCTGCAAGCACCCCCAGTACGGCTTCTTGATGGGCCATTACGGTTTTAGAACTCGGAAAAGATTTTGAATCGGGTCGTGATGGTTGTTCGCGAAGGTCACTCGCGAAGCTCGGGTGCAATGCCAAGACGCAGAGCCTGGCCTCGTCTGGCAAGTAGATGTTTGTTTGCCGCAGTCGCAGAGTCAATGACTCGTGGTTCGCTGCGAAGCTCGAGTCGCGGTGAGCAGACGCGGAGTACGCAGATCTTCGCGAAGTCAAGAGTACAAAAGGAAAAAAGTCATGAGTGGAAAAATGATAGGTCATCCCATCTATTTATAGGCGGAAACCCCATAGCTTTGCGGTGCATCCCACCTGCACGGAGCATCACGGCGCGTCCGGACCGTGTGGCCACTGTCCGCCCTGGGTGCTCTTATCGTGAGTCAGCACAGCGACCTGCCGAATATTTTAGCAATTTTCCCCAAAACTCCGACCCTTGGTATCTCCGCAGATCCAAGTCTTAGGGGGGAATTTTTTGGAGCAAAAATATTGGACATAGTGGGAAGAAGAAAATGAAGCCCGCACGCTTCCTCGGGAAGTGCCTAGGCGGACGGCCCCCAAGCAATGTGCCTGCCGCGAATCCCCAGAGTCAGTAACGCTCCATGAATGGCTTGACATTCGTGGCCTGCTGTGAAGAAGAGGAGGCGGTAATGCTCCGCGAGTCCGGTTGATGTTCGCAAATCACCGCGACGCCACCGAGGCCCCCTTCGCACCGTGTGAGTTTTTCTCTGTGGCGCCCATTGAATATAAATACCGAGCTCCCCCTGATCTCTTTAGATGAACAATCCGACCTTTCATCTTCTCATCTCCCAAATCGTGAAGCACCCTTCGCTCTGAGAATCATGAGCTCCGCGAGGTATTTATTCTTCGCGAGAGGCCTTCGCCTTGTCTCGTTTTGAGCCCCTATTCTGAGAGGGATGCCCTTCGTGAAGCCTAAGGTCCTATGCAAAGGAAGGGTATTCTCAAGGGAACTCGAGCAGCCGTGGAGCATTTATTCTTCTTCAAACACCCATCCTGTACGAGTGATCCACATTCTAAGGCAGGGTCACTATACTTTGTGAAGCACACTGCTTCACAGCACCTTTCTTTGCGATGCACCTTTGCTTCGTGAGGCTGTGCTCCGCGAACAACCTTCCACTTCACAAAGAACCTCCCACTTGTCCTTCTGCACCACTCTAAGGCCAAGGCACTCCACTTCGCGAAGCACAACATGTTGCACGTTCTCTCCATTATGAAAAGCAACCAATATCCACATGGTCCTTGCCTGTGGACCCCTTTGCTTGGAAATTCCTCTTCCCGTGCGACCCTCCAGGTTTGCACAGTGTGATTTCAATGTCCCATGGATGACACCACCCGTAGGGTTACGTCTCCTAATGCTTCTTCGCATAGGAACGCTAATGGATATTACTTCCTTGCATAGCCATGCTAATGTGTACCCCTCGATGGTTCTCTTTGCACCCCTCATTTACCATGGCATTGCCGGTACCGTCCCTCCCCCAAGGGACAGAGGGTACCGGTCATGTATGTCCTAGGGGTGTGGAGTACACCCACTTCATCCGAGCTACAAGATGTCAATCTTCGAAGAACCTCATCCAAAAGACATGATGTTAAACGGTGACCCGACCGCATGCCTCGCACGCAGGGTCCCCCCAGCTCGGACATTCTATTCCCTGCTCATCTCCACGGGAATGGAATCACCCACACATGGGATTATATCCTCCTTATCGGAGTGGCGTATGTCCATGGGATAAGGGAAACCACCTTTTTTTAAGCCCCAACCCCTCTTGCAGAATGTAGCACCCATGCACCTCCATACTTCCCCACTGCCAAGGCTAGTGGAGGGTGAGATAGGGAATGAGGAACCTTCCATCTTTGGTCCCAAATCCCTCTCCCAATGCGCTTTTCCGCACTATGGGCCTCCATACTAGAGTAAGTCCCAGCACCATGGGCCTCCTAACACGTAAGACTCTCTTTGTTTCTCATGGAAGCATCCTTCGTGATGTGATCGTCAGGTCTCTGCTGCCTCTTGTTTCTCACACCGAGCATGACTCACGTGGGCATAGAGTAAGCATCCATCATGGCAATGGCCTCGTCCAGAATGACGTTAAACTGTATTCCCTCATCCAGCATGACGTTAAACTATATTCCCTGATCCAGAATGATGTTAAACTGTATGCACTCATCCATCATGACGTTAAACTGTATACCATCGTCCAGCATGAGGTTAAACTGTATGCCCTCGTCCATCATGACGTTAAATGTAATCCCTCATCCAGCATGATGTTAAACTGTATGCCCTCATCCATCATGAAGTTCAAATTTATTCCCTCATGTAGCATGACGTTAAACTATATGCCCTCGTCCAGCATGACGTTAAACTGCATACCCTTGTCCCGCATTACTTAAAATCTATATCCATTTTGAACTATGGGGTCTTTGATCCATGTCACGACATGGTACGTAAGAATCCAACATGAGGTTCAAGCCCACTACCCGTCATTTCTTCACGTCAGTTCCACCCTCACCCCGCATGATGTTAAACTACATTCCAGTCCGACGGTAAGCCATTGTGACTATCCCGAACTATGAGGACTTTGATCTGTGTCAAGACATGGTACGTAGGTAGCCTCACGAGGTTCAAGCCCACCCCCATCGGACCAAGGTCCACCTTCACGTCAGTTCGTTGACAAGACCCTTGCTGAACTAAGATGACTTTGATCCATGTCAAGGCACGGTATGTAGGAAGCCTCCCCGAGGTTCAAGCCCATAACCCATCGGACCAAGGTCCTTTATTCATGTCGGTTCACCGACACCCACCATTTTCACCTGAACTACGTGGACTTTGATCCGTGTCAAGGCATGGTATGCAGGAAGCCTCACGAGGATCAAGACCACCACCTGTTTGTAACTCTGACGCCCCTTTCACGTCAGTTCACCAATACCTGGGCATCTTAGTGTGTAATCCCCATACCATCTGGACCAAGGTCCTCACTCACGTCGGTTCTCCGACACACCATTATGAACTAAGAGGTATTTGATCCATGTCAAGGAATGGTACGTAAGAAACATCACGAGGTTCAATCCCACCATCCACCTGGACCATGGTACTTCTTCACATTGGTCCTCCGATGCGCCCCTGTCCTGCATGATGTTAAACTGCATCCCAATCCAGCGGTTAGCCGTTGTGACCCTACCGTCCATTTGTTCTGACACCCCTTCGTGTCATCATAACACCCCTCTTCCCAAACTACACAGACTTTGATCCTTTCCAAGGCCTGGTACGTAGGAAGCCTCACGAGGTTCAAGCCCAACACCATGTCTTTTCGACCACATCCTTGCTATTCTCCACCATCCACCCTGATTCTTACCCGGGCTGCCACATCCCAGTGAGATCATTCCACCCCATTATACTCCACATCATTCAGGAATCTTCCCATGGGCTGGCTTCGATATCAGAATTCCCTCCAGGGGGATTCCTCAATCTGATCCACTCTAGCAAGTGTTCTGATCAGGCTGATCCATCTCTGCTGGACGTTAAACTTGCGGCATACCCTGTGTTAAACATATGAAGCTGAGGAAAACCTCAGATACATGCCTATGGAATATGATTCCCCATGCTCGATGTGGGATGCCTTGGGCTTCCGTGCCCTCGAGAAGCCATATAATAATGGAAAAAAGACAGACACGCCAATTCCCCAGAATTCGGACAAGTTATTGATGCCTCGATGTGACCACTTCCCCGAGTGAAGGTTTCTGCCCTGACCAGACCCTTTGGAATGTCCTGACAAAAGCAGTGTAATTAACCAGCATCAATAGAAACATAGCACTAGGATGAGTTTCACGAACAATGTATTAAATCTATGAGGGAGACCCAGACAAGGTGACGAGTTTCGAGGAGGAATCCACGAAAGGAAGAACTGACATCCCATCATCCCGCTTTCGACCAAGGAGAAGACATCCCTAAATGAGGAGCGGATGCCTCCCACCTTTGGAAAGTGGGAATGCAGGGCAACACAAAAGATGCGCCTGTCGTGCCCAAGTGGACGGATGCGCGTACCCCAGCGAAAGTTTCGGAAACACATACACTAAGTGGTTATAGATCAATTAAATATAAATATCCATCATTGTGTAATTTTATCATACATTATTCTTTTACCAGACATAGATGATGATACCACAATTGTGTGTGGTATGATTATTGTGATGTAGTGTTTTAATCTATTTCTATTAATTGGGTTATCTAATCAAACATCTAAATGAAATTATTTTAAATTGATTTACTATTTTAAAATAAATCCTTAAAAAAGAAGAAACATTTATTCATTGATTTTAATTTTAATCTATATATATCATGTCTTGATAGAGAAATATTTTTTTTTGGTAATGTATGTCATGTAATAAAAAGATTTATATACCAATATCATTATAGTTGGAAACATGAGGTGGTTGTCCTCGATTGAAAAATCAGCATGTTTTGCTCTGTCGACTACTCATATATCATCCTCCCCTCTGTCAATATTTCTAAATAATCTTGGTTCATTTATTTTAAAATATATGTGAGAACCACAAGTTGTGTCTAATACACAATTTTTAGAAATAGTTTAATTTTACTCGATAACAACCAAAGTAGAAGATTCCCATTTCTTCATTGGATTGGTGTAGCTTTTCATGTAGTGGACCTTCATTCCACATTTCAAAGTTACAACATCCTTATACATAACATTCCCCTTATTCATTCTCTTCTTGGAAGTCAATGTTGAAGAATCCTTAGTATTTTGGCTCTTTTTTGGCCATTCCATTTTTTCACAATATGGTGAAAATGATTTTTTCTCATAAAATACATATCTACTTGGAGAAGAAGAGTGTGTATATCTGGGAGAGGGTTATTAGTGATGATCATATTAAAAATATAAAAAAATGTAGAATCTCTGAGGTAGTGATTCTAAAATAAGATCAGAGCATAGTACCTCAATGAGTTTAAAACCTAGAACTTCCAAATGCTCAAAATAGATAATGATTTTTAATACATGTACTCTAGTTGGTGCACCCTCTCCTTGATTTATCTAGATAATATAATTAGATATCTCAAATAATTATATCATTTTATATTTTTGTATAAACCATTAAGATCATCTATCATGATATAAGAAACCATGCCCTCATGAGACAACATGAGTCCTCTTGAAATAGATGATAAACATTAATTATTGAACATCAACCACATCACTCAAATGTTTTTCACAGGAATGGACCTTGCCATCACATGCCTCATTTTCAAGTGAATTAGGTAATGATGATTCTATCACATAAGATTTACATTCTTGGAATAACACAACACAATGGAATCTAAAACATTCCTTGATGTTACTGGAACTTATGATATGTTCATAATATAATATATATCATAGTGAAAATATGGATAAATAATTTTTCACTACTATAAAATTTATAATTGATTATAATTAGTAAATTTCATGATTAAAAAATATGTGTGGAATAATAATAATTTCAATTTTATTATGTGTCCCAAAATTTTATCAAGCCTCAATATGACGTAGCATTAAACATAAAATGTGTAGTTTTTTGGATATTATAGTGGAAAGGATCTGCATTCCCCTTTTCATAACCCTAAAGATAGTTCTTTGAGAAACATAATGTTATTTATGTAGGTAATAGTTTTCTAACTATGGGCTTCTTGTTCCATTATCTATTGATCAGACACTTAGTTATAAGGCTTTCATTTATTATATTGTGATGAAAGTCCAAATATGTATTAATATATATTTTAGAGATTTAAATTTATTATGAATAAATTTCTTTAGGTTTTATTCTTCATTGGAAATGATAACATTGATGAGATATATGTTAACTAATTGACAATGTTGGATAAAAACATTATTCATAACTTTTTCATTTATTTTTTATCTGTTTATGTTAATTCATTTTTTATGTTATCACAATCATCAATCTATAAAATATATAATTCATATCATATAAATATGTAAATAAATAAATTACTATATCAATAACTTATAAAACAATTTATTTATTGAGTGGAAAATAAAACAGCCTTTAACCAAGCAGAAAAATCTTTCCAAAAGTCTCTGACATAAGTTAAAAAATTCCACATGTCCACTTGTGTATCACCTAGGTTGGTATCATCTATGTTCTTTCTATTTTATCATCCATATTCTGTGGGATGTATTATTTATTTCACATATTAATAACACAAACATAGGTGTGGGGGGGGGGGGGAAGGATTGGTTAAGTGGAATTGCATTAATAACCTTAGACACATGGGTCTTATACAATAATGATGAGATGAATGACTCACAGGAAATCATTTATAATGTAAAAAATAACAATTTAAATCCCATGTCAAAAATTTTATTAAAAAATTCCAAAACCAAAATAAGTCTTGTTCATGATAATGATCATTCATACACATACACCAATTATGAATATGTATAGTGGATTGCATTATCTTATATTCATTTATTACTATTAAGATAAATGTGCATAAATTAATTATTTACTTAATAATCTTTTATCACAATGACCATCAAAATTCTCTTAGAGATAACCATCAATTAAAGGAACTCATGGAAAATAATAGGAAAAATAAGTAATCAAATATTATTAAATTAAATTAAATAATAATTAAATAATTCTTCTAACCCATTAATAATTTTTCAATCCCCATAGGTTACGATAAATATAATATTGTTTCAATGATTTAATTACCAATTTAATGTAATTTAATTTTTCCTTATTTGGAGACTTCACAACATGTACATACCTTCAATGCATTATAAACCCCATTTTTTGTATACATGAGATACAAATCTAGGGCTTCATCGTGTACCTCAGCCAAAATGCATGGGCTATATTAACTAGGATCACTCCATGTGTTTTGATTGATGTGTTCCGGAGATATGTGTCAGGGTCCACCGTGTGTATATTGTAAGATTACGTTGAATGCACAAAAGTGTTACATGTATGTTGTTCCAAATGGTGAGTGTATCTGAAATCTACCAAAGGACTAAGAAAGATCATCTGAAGTAGGACTGGTGGACATATACAATCTAGATACATGTGGTGTATATCACATTCCTTGTGTCTTCATATCCACTGAATTCCATAGAGTGGAGATTAGATATGTGAAATAATCCACTACACACCATGTACACTAGGTATACATTGTGTTTGTCATTATTTATCTATGATTTTAGTGTCATTTTATTACCATGTATAATACCACACACCATTCAATAATTTCACAACTAAATCATGTAGATAACATGACATATACACCAGTTACATGTCATATAATCTGACATGTCATGTTCCATGTTGGCTCTATCTACATGTGGTGTGCCATAAATTCACCAAGTATAGTAACATCTCAACACGTGGTGTATCCCATGAAGAAATAATTTCAAATTGTAATGTAACCCATTTGATACCCCTTGATGGTTCTATGTTCAGTGGAATAACATTGATGGGAATAAATCCGATTAATGATTTTTAATCTGATGGATCTTTCATAACAATGTATATGACATGAATGCCATGAAAAATTAAATTTTTCCGTAGGATATTGACTTATAGGGAAACCATAACCACTGAGATGGTATTTTCCTATTAACATTGTAATTAATTCACTTTAGATATATTGATATGGTTACTTCATCCTAGGATCATTCTCCAATGATTTTTTTTCACCGTCTAGAAAACCTTTTCAAGATGATTTTTTTTTCTTATAATGATCCATGTGTGGAATCCCTAAAGAAATGATCCAATTTTGATCCTTTTTTCTCTAATAAATTACAAATGAATTCCAATAGGTACCATGGTGAATCATTCATTTATTTATTTTTAATTATATGGTCTATCACACTTTAATGAGTTATTCTTGTTATTAGAAGGGGGAGGAGTAATTAGAGAGAGAAGCTAGTTGTGAACAATGATTATTAATTATAAATTATCCCAATAAATCAAACATATAAATTTATTTATAGTGTTTGGGTCTATATTAAAATATTACATAATTACTTATCAAAACATAAATAATATTATAGTCCTTTACAAACCTCATGCCACATAAAAATATTTTTATTATTATTACATTATGTTGCACAATAATTTACTTAATAAATATTATTGTACCATATTGTAAATTAATACTTATCAGTAGACATTATCTTAGTCCACTATAATCCCTCAGTATTTTTCGAACACCTAAATAATTATTAATGATGCTATATCATTTAGCAATTAATATTTATGATTGGTAATACCTTGATAAGATTATAAATTTCCCTTTTGAATAATATTTAATACATTAATTAAATTTATATAAAATATAATTTAGATCAAATGAAACACCTATTTCATGACCCTATTCTTCGGATGTGTAAGTTGGGTTTCCCAATTCACACTCCACATTGTCTTAAAAAACCTATTTCACAATCCACATGGATTCTTTATCTTTGGAATTATATGATCTTTCATAATGTTGAAGATTACTATAAAGAAATGGTTAATGGAACCAAAGTGATAAACCATAAATATTCAAGGATGAAAATCACCTAAGAACACCCACTCTATAATATTATCTCAATATCATGATATCTCATCAAGCAGGCTGTACACTTGTGTCACTAAACTATATTCTTGATGTGTATTTCATTGACTATCTGAGACAAACACATCGTAACACCATGGAAATAAAATTTAATGTTATGATTCTATTCCAGTCAAAGGTATGAGATATAAACTTCCATAAAGTTGGAAGGAAAAAACAATTCACTAAAATATCCATTAATATTATGTTTTTCAAGATGTGCCCAAAATAATGTACTTTCCACAAACATATACATTCACCGTTTGACAGAAAATCTATGTTTTCAAGTAATGACATGAATTAATGATAATATTAAAGTCTAAGGACCATTACTGAAGATTTAATATAATAATAATCAATTTCACCAAATCATATAGAATTCACATTAACATCTATATTCTCATAATCACCCATCATGATGATTACAAAGTGTGAACATCATAAGAAGAAGCCCCATCTACTTACTAGTTCTCACAACTGATTGTCTATATATTATATAACATTTTATAATATATTATCCAACTATAGAACTATATTTAAATGTATCACCATGGAACTGTAATGTTCTCATCATAGAGCAGAATTGGTATGCACTTATCAATGTGACATGTAACCTAAGAAATTATTTCATTAAATTCTTGTAGTAAAATAAAAAATATGTAACAAGATATCATTTTAATAGTAAAATGATCAAATAAATATTTAAAAAATTTAAAATTATTTTATCCCTCGGATACTTACTCTAACACTCTTCTCCGCTAAGCAGTTTTATATGATATTAACCGGGAATGGGCTATTCCCAAAGGCCTTGGTATAAGAGATACGTCAGGAAGGAAATATTCCATCAGTCACCTATATTTAAGATTAGGAACATGATAATTATTCCCCCATTCCGTTCTATAAGAGAAACAACATGAAGGAAATATTCAATAAATCATTTTTTTTAGATTAGGAACATGAGAATTATTCCTCTATGCATATAGTTTTATCTTGAGATTTGTCGGTCACATATTTTTCTCCAATCATTTCTTTTTCCCATTTTGACTGAGATGGTTTTATTCCCCCATGAATTTATATGTGGGATTATCTAGGAAAGAAGTATTCCACAATGTATGTGACATAATCGTGATAGTAGTAGAGAATGAACAATTCCCCAATAATTTTTATGTGTGATTATTCATATGGGAAAAATTACTCTGTGCCTTTATATATGAGACTAGTCAAAGAGACACTATTCATATATGAATCTGTATATCAATCATACCATCAAGAATAACTCTTTTCCCACGAGTGTGTGATGCATATGAGATATCACAAGGTTATAATTATTTACTCAGTCTTATGTAAAATTTTATTGGTGGAACTTTCCAAACCATTGACATGGTTACTTGACATGTATGAACACATCTAACACTAGTGGATATAGGAATAGTCATACATGTTTGTCACCTCAAAACCCAAGGACCAATGATGATTTATTTTCGATAAAATTCAATTTCTTATTTATATTAAAGTATATAAAATTGCACATAATCTAAATTCATATGTAATATGTGGGAAATTATTGGTGTTGGAATATAATATTTTAATTACACCCTAATTGGGTGCCAATATGAATCTGGTATCTATATATAACTTATGATTACAGGATCCACTAGGAAAGAGTCCCAACTATACATGGATAAGTTTAATATTTTTGGATAAATATAACATATGTGTCTCAAAATTTTAGTAGATTATCCTTACATATTATCCTTTTAATTACATTATACATGTGATTGGTATAGTGGTTGATTCATGGTATGTATACGTACATGAAAACATTACATTGTTAAAACATGATTCTTACTAATTAGAATATGTGTAACATAATTTTTTATATTGTATGTATCATTAATATTTAATTTGTAGTTATATGAGGATATTGGGGGATATTATCCCCAGGGAAACACCTTATACCATCAATATGTGTGAGTAGCATCTAATATGCATGCAAGCATTCTTGAGTTCACATAACCCTTCAATCCAATTATTATATAGTGAGTTGGGTCAAACAGAATTAAGAAGTGGAATAAAAAAATTGACGTATTTTTTACTACTTGAGACATGATAGATATGATATAAAACTATTCGGAACTAGTGATGGATGGTATTAATGTTCCTAGACAACACCAACATAGGTTGAAGTCCATGTTATCAAGGAGTTATTATATTTTATTTTCAATGTTAAATTTTAGTTAATTATCATTGAATATGATATTATATAGTGGATTAATTATCGGTTTATTCACATATCCCATGGTTGTTATAGGGACGAGTTAATGGATCATGTTAGGTAAATAGGTTCACATTACAAGTATATACTTGTGTCTGATTGAAACACTAGTTTTAGAAAAATGAAAATGAAAAGAAAATTTTGGTTCAACTACATAACGTTTCAAATACAACCAAGATGGTAATTTCCAAATAACATCGTGGATTATTTCAACTTAACCAAACCAGATGACTATTTATTACATTTGATTGATTACAATTTCCCATATTATATGATATCGGTTAAATAATGTTCCAATAAAAACAAAAAATTTACAAGAGAATGTAATTTTATTTAATTGAGCAACATATATAATCTAATTCTAATGAATAATCATATGGAGACTCCATATACATATATAAATGAATGTATGATATCATTAATCTTCAAGGGGTTGTTTTACATAAGGATTTTTTCTTGATGATTATTACCCTATAGAGTGTAGTCATCTTGAGTATGTGGTTCTTGATATTTATAATAATGAAAACCCTTTAGTGGGTGTGGGAATGGGTGTTTCTATCTAGAGTATTATATGGGGGTATGGGTGATGTTATATTTTATGATTTATATGAATGGTAGAATTTCCAATAGGTGGGGCTTCATAATGACATTAAGGTGTGGTAATGATATTGAGGAGTTGCGAGATATGATTTAATAATAGGAAACACACATAATATCATTGATGAGTTATTATATATGTGGGTAGATGAAGAGAAATTTAATTCAAGGGATATGAGTATCTATGATGTAGAAATCCTAGGGAGATGATTTTTATTTGGGATTTATGTATGGAACATGATAATAGGTATGTGATATAAGGATGGAAATTTTGTAGATATTATGAACATCAAATAATATGTGCTATTTATTCTATAGTAGGAGTGTCCCAAATGGGAGTAATTTAGAATGGGAAAATTACACCCTTGATGCTATGAGTTTTAGGCTATAGATCAAGCTGGTTCGAGTTGATTGTTATAGTAGGGTGGTGTCAGGGTACTGAAATTTGTGTGTATGACTAGTTTTGTTAAAGGGTGATGTCAAACACTATCATAATGTAAACATTTGTGGTGAAACATGTTGTGCATGAGTCGTATAATAAGTTGGTTTCACATGAAATGGATCATACAACCAATGATTTTTAAAGTGATTGGGATTATATGGTTATGTGATTTCATGAGGAAATAGAGTAGTGACCCCTAATTTTTTGATATATGTTAGTCAAATAAGGGGTTTTACTTTGTGTTTCTAGGCATAGATTGATCTGACGAGTGGTAACATAATGTTATTACCGATGTGTGAGATATGTTCTCAGTAAATTACTGATTAAATGATTAAGGGATCATTCTTGATGAGGGGTGTAGTATGATTATTATGGTTTAGAGAAAACCATAGATATTATAAGTATGTGGAAATTTTCTAATGTGTTCTTCAAAAACATTCATAGGGACATGTGAACAAACCCATCGCGGATGAGGTTATGGGTTTGTGATGACATTTTAATGTTAGACTCCATGTTATAGATGGGAAATAAAATACCAATTTTTTGGTATTAGATGATGATAATCAGGATAAATTAGTGTGTTCGATAACAGTATGATAATAGACATGAGATTATATTTGTTTAGTAAGACTTGATAACTGATACGGGAATCGGCTGTTAGGGTGACTTGGTTAATGGTATGTTAATATTAATGGAAAATATTCAAACAAGTGTAATGGGTATAGAATTTTGTTTTAGACATATTCTATTGATAGAGACTGTAAAATTGATTGAAATGAATAGGTAACACTCAAGTGTTACACTGAGTGAGTGATGGACTTGTGTAGACCTATGGAATTAAATGAAGAAGTATAATATATTTAAATTGGGAATTCATGAATGTAATTGAGAGTTAATAATCATTATGGAGTTGGTGAAATAAATCAACATAGTTTCATGTAGGATGGCTAGGTTCATGTGGTGAAACCTGTATTGGGTGAACAATAGGAACCACCATAAAATTGAGTATACGTAGAATATTGGTCATGCATTGAAATCGGTGAATTGGATGGTTCATATAGGATGAAAGAAAATTCATTTCATGGATTACATGAATTACTTTAGTAAGTTTGTAATGACTTGCGCTATTACATGTAGTGAATTTTATTGGAAACTTGATTTTTTGATTCTCATGCATCTGATATTTCGAGAATTGGGATTTGGATTAGGAATACAAGATTTGTAATGTATTTAGATGATTTTATTGTATAATAATGAGTTTTATGAAGTGTCTTGAGTGTTTCACCCCATACAATTTTATTACTATTATTAAATCATAAATCTCAACTAACAGTGGAATTTGTAAAAATTTTGGGAATTTTAGGCATGTTTTTTATTTGAACATGGTAATTTGAGTGAATATGGGTTTGAATATGTGTAAATGGACATATATATGTTTCATAAGTGTTAAAATTATTCATCAATTTGGTTTTGAGATCTATCACAAATTTGGGGTTGGCGGGATGCATTTTTTTTGGAAAATGGTGAGATTTTAAAAAAGGATATAGGTGTTATGAGAATGGGAGATGATTTTTTAGAATTTTTAGGTATAATGTTTTGGATTATTTTGTAAAAAATTGAAAATTAATGAAGGAAAACTACACAATGGATGATATGAAACTGAAATTTTGAACTTTTTCAAGATTTTGAAAACCTCATCAACCTGATGAAATGTAATTTTCCAAAATATTATGATCTCACAGAACTTATAATCTAATAATAAAAGGACAAATACATTCTTATGATATTCTCCTCATGATAGGGTGATGATTCATTATTTTTTTAGTTATAAATCCAAAATTTGGTGGATGAGGTTGGTTAAAATTTAAATGTTAACAAAAAATTTATTAATGTAATTTTTTAAAATGATAACTCATGAATATAAAGAAGATGGTTGTTGGAAGGTATGTAGGTTCATCACTTTATTGTCCAGTAATGTATATGTTGGAAGTAAATATCCATGATTAAAATATACTAGAGTTAGATCAAATATAATTTGATATATAGGTATAAATTATTAAAAAAATTAGCTCTCTATAAGTTGTAAGAGTTAAAAAATGGTTGGATCATTTTATCCGTGAATCAAATTAGATTTAATTGAGTATAAGGATTTTTTGATACAAAAAACGAACACTAAATGTTTTATTAATGAAATATTGAGTGATTTAAGAGAATGAGTTTAAGTACATATAGAAATATATATAGTGGATAAGACTTAGTTCTTTGAAAGATATATATCATTTGTATTATTTTTCATAATGGGTGGATAGATTACATAGAGTTTCGTAGAGTTGATTCCAAATGAAAAATTGGAATTTTTGGAAATGTACATAAACATTATGAATTTTATATCAACATTCCTAATATCTTGAACATTATCATATGATGTTTACATTCAATCTTATGATGTTCAGATCATATCTTATGAAATTTAAAATATATTTAATGTATTTTTGAATATATATTACAATTTAATCTCATATATAACATGGAAATTTCCTTCACATATCAATGTTGGGGTTTAAGAAAATTAAATCCCCCTATTAAACCTTATGATGTCCTCTTGTGTAACATAACAACGTCCCATTGGTAAACATAATAAATTTTAGTAAACCATAAAATGTACAACTCAACCATATGTTTTAGGTTGGTTAACATTAAGAAATTGAGATAGACTTTATGAATAACCAAAATTTGTATCTTTAGATATAGGTATATACTAGTGATGACTATTTTGAAATAGACATTAGAAAAATTTAAAATTCATCACCCATATTAATTGATAATTACTCTTATGAAATATAATTGATCCTTATGAATATCATATTACCCTAATGAAACCACATCAGGAACTATATTAAAAAAAAAATATCATTATAGAATTCAGGCATGACACTTTTGTTATCCCCTTATCCAAGTCTCCAAAGGATTTAATCAAGAAAATTATGTTCTTTGTGAAAGGTGACTTCCATGTGGTGATACCAATATTTGTTTGGAAGTTAGTAGCCTATGGCATGTATTTTATAGATATTGAATCTCTAGTTTAGTAATGATCATTGGAATATATTCTATAAGGAGGATGTTCTAGAGAAAAATTTACTAGAAAATGCTATGTTTTGGTAAATGATTATCTAGAATGATGAAATTTATTTTTTAGAAACATACATCAAGAATTATAGAATTTATAAAAATAAGTAATGAAATAAGAAAATCATTTTTTAAATGTTTATGTATTGAACATTCCTATTCTCCAACATTATTCTCTTCGACTCTCGTGGATTCTTTATTTTATTTCATCCACCATTGATACTAAATGTTTTCCATGCCATAAATGTTTTTTGTGATGATTTGACTTTAAGATAGTGTAATTGTTCATATATGATAGGTATTTTTCTCAACATGGATAAAGTAGGTCCCATGAAGATGATTGGGATTGGTTTTGTGGATATAAATTGGTATATCAATACTTTTAATTTTTATGTTTTTGTAGTGTTTGGGATTTCTTAAAAAGTATATAAAACATGAAATATGTGGAGTTTTCTGTTCAAGGTCATAGAGGATATAAAAGGGATATGTACACCGATTTTACCTTAGTATTTAGCTATGAGAGATTAAATAGAGATATTTTTTAAATTTATGATGTATATAGTATTCATGAATTTTTTTTTATTTTTTTATATAAATATATAAATTATTTATTGTTAATTAATGTGTACTTTATGGGGTAAATATGTAAGACCCTATTATTTTGTGATAAATTTTTGTTTCAAAATAATTTAATATTTTTTAGCTTTTTCATTTTACGCAACAGAAAAAAAAGTTTTATATATATATAAAATCACAAAATTGGGATTGAGTTATACAAAATATCTAGTAAATCATACCCTACATTCATCATAATGGTTAGATTTCTCTTCATTCCACACCAAGGTAAGATTGCATTACACGCAACACAAAATCGGCTTGGAATCCACGCATTGAGGAGTTTTATTGCAAAATAATATATTATCAAAATATTATTATATTCCAAAATAAGATATCAACAAAAATATATGAATAATATTAATATAATTATAAAAATATGTGGTTCAAAAAAATATATAATGAATTCCTTGGTTTAAAATTGATTATAAATGAATATAGGATCCAACTGAACATAAAAGAAATATTTTTATGGAAAAATAATTTTAAAATCACATATCTATTCTATCCTAATAAATTTAATTAATTATAGATTAATATGAATGGAATATATATGTTATGATTTAAATAAAATATTTTTTATTCATCAAATATATTTTAAAATCATAAGATAAAAACTCAATATTTAGCATGAAAATTAAAATATATTGATAAAGGCATGTTTACCACCTTTTAAAGGTGAACCTATTTTAAATCCAAATTTTGTAACTTTAATAAATCAAATATTTCAAAATAAACATCATATTTTATATTGGAACCTAAATATTAACTTAGGGTGATATTTTGTTATTTTTCTATGAAGTTTCATTTTTAATTTAATATTAAAAATAAATAATTTAAATTAAAATTTGATTTATCATATAATATAGTTTCACTGATACATTATGTATTAATTTTTATAAATTCAAATTATATAAATTATTAATTAATTAATAAAATTTTGATATTTGGAATCAATTTCACATTGAAATTGAATATAAAAACGTCATAAACTTTTAATAATTTTTAATTTAAACCCCACATTGTTGTCCCATCTCCGAGATTAATTTTAAATTTATTTTTTCCACTTATGTGATTGTAATTATGAAAAATTGTTTCCGTGTTTTGAATCATAACAATTTATAATTTATAAAAAAGTCCACATAGTTTTTTTTAAAAAATTATAAGCAAAAATAAAAAAAAATTATTAGATTGATTAAAGTGAAATTAATCATGAAAAATGAATAACCATAATATTAAGGGCACAAATAACATGTACACATGTCCAAAACCTATTTTATGGCCATTATTCTACCATTAAAATCTATTTATTGAGTTTTTTTGACGACTTTTCACTGGTAAAAACATGGTTATAGCATATAATTTTTCAAAAATTCCAAGTGTGCCCTTTCAATCTCCTAAAAAAGGATACCACCTATACGCATTCCCCACACCTATCTAACCAATCAGGATTAGACAATCACTTCTATATAATCATAAAAATATCCCAATATTCCATCTTGAATAATCCCTTTTTGAATAAATCAATCCAAGGAATCCCTTTCATGGAAACCAAAATGAATTACCCAAAGAAGTGGTAACATCCTTCTTCAGTGCTCCTTCATCTTATATTCATTCTACACCCCTCCACTCTCCGTATACCATTATTATACCAAAAAAAAGTATCCTAAATATAATTATATATTTTTTATGATTCGGTTTGAACCGATACTTACACACACTTCCATCTAATTTGAAACAAACATTCTTTTTATGTGTACGGTGAACTACCGCCTCACGAAATGACGATTATTCATTTTTCGTTGAACACCTATCATGGTTGGTAATTAGGATGGATTATATTTTTATATATAATATATATGATACATATTTTTTTAATATTCATTAATTATTTTACAAAACATATCAATAAACATTCCATTTTGTGTAAATATGATAATTTTTTTTGTGGAAGTGTGAATACAACCCCCTTAAAGCAATGTGATTCTTTCACACAATACATAAAATGTATTAGAGATGTATTTAGTGAAATTATATTATAAAAATTAAATAATAATCATACTATTATTATAAATTTATATTCATATATTTCATTTTCTATATTTCTTTCAATACGAAAATAATAGAGAATCAACATTCACGCGTACATACGGTCTACCATTTCCATAAATGGTGTATTCCATTTCATAAATTATTATTTTATATATTATGATAATACAAATTTAATTAATAAAAATGTTATTTATATCATTTATTAAATTATTTGAATAATGATATATATAAAAGGACAAAATATATAAAAAAATATGAGACATGTAAAAAACAAAGAGAATATTACCTGGTGGGTAACCTTAACATGAAATTATTCACAATTAGGTAATATAAAGACATATTAAGACCAAAAATGCTGTTATATATAAAAATATGGTAATATGATAGATTTATAATAAACTTATATTTATTATACAATAGTTTTTAATGAGTATGACTAGAGTCAAGACACAAGTTATGTGAATTTCATCTCACTTTTTATTTCCCTGAGATACATAACTTATTCAGAACTCATATATATTGTGTGTGTGTATACTTACCATAGATATATAATATTATTAATGTACTTGAAATTAATGGTATATATATATATATATATATTCATTTCATTCATTGATGGGTTTTATGTTTCAAAATATACAATAATGGCAATGTAATATTGTCTCAATTTTCCTTCTTTGAGAAATATTCCATGTTATCCAGCAATACATTTCTATCAGGTGTATATACTAATTTTGACATGTTAAATCATGAATATATTTATTTTCATTATATTTTACGCTTAATTTAAATTCATTTTCTTACAAGGGTATTATAATAAAATGTTACCATGTGATAAGTGTCTATTGAAACAATCTCATCAATTATAGAAATTGTTTATGAATATTATTATTTTATTGAAATACTATGAACCATCTAACTAGAAAAATCACGAGCTATGATCCCCTATTGTTTTCTGTGATAATTTAATGATTTAGTACCATTTTAAACTCTTTGATTCTTAAAATAACTAAGAAATGTATTTATCAAAGTATGACTTTATTTATCCAATTTTTTAGAAATTTGTGTTCATTCAAAACCATGATTTCTAAAAGTGTTTTAAAAAAGGTTTTACTATTATAATATAATGTTAATGGAAATTTTTACTCATGTTTTAATTTTTTGTTAAAAAAAATTAAAAGGAATATTATCTTAATTTTCTATTGAAGTCACTTTTTTAATCATTTATGGTGAAAAAAAAATATTGGCATGTAAATACTCACCTACTATCATGAAAATCATTTCCATGAATAATATTGTATAATTATATAATTTTATTGTTGAATAATGTTTTTCCAAATATTTTGAAAATTATTTTAATTTAAAAAAAATATCAATGAAAATGGTTTTTAAAAAACATTTATGCTAAAATTATTGTTTTATTTGTATTTTAAAACATCCCTTATATGTTTTCAAAAGGTTATTTTCATTGAAATGTATTTTAATAACCTTAAATATTATTTTATATTATTAAAATTTATTTTCACAGAAAATGGTTTTCAAAAAGTCTTCAATGTTGTTTAATTTTTTTTTCAAGGAAAATTTTTATCAAAATAATTTCAATACTTCTTTCTCTGTATTCAATTTATTTTCTATATAATGGGTTTCAAAAGGATTAATTTATAAAAAATACGTTTACAAAGAAGAAATGATAGTTAACTCAAATAATGATTTTAAAATATATCTAAAAATCATTTTCTATTTAACATGAATTTTTTTTATATCCATGATGGATTTTTTTGGAAATGATCCAATAGATAAATTCAATTTTTTTGTCTAAATATGGTCTTTAATGGAATTATGTTAATGAAAACATATTTAAATTTCATGAGTTATATGTGTATGAATCTCATTCCTTTTCTATGAGTTATATTCTTATAAAACCCATTTATCTTCAATGGGTTTTTCAAATATAAATTCTTATAATACACTCTTCCTTACGTAGATTATTCTTGGATTAAATGATTGTTAAACCAATATATTTTCCATAGGTCGTGATATTATTATATTCTTATTAGACACATTACATTCAATGGGATATGAAATGATCTCTTTTTATGGGTCCTCATATAATTTTTATTATCTTGTGGAAAATGTATGCATGTGTTATTTTGTGAAGAGTGGGACTATATCAAACACGAATTTATTCGGTTATGATGGATGAATCATGAGGGTAAATGTAATTTGTGAACCTAATTACATGTTCACAATGTTATTATGGATTTGTATGCATTTCAAAAAATATATTTGTAAACCTAATTACACATTCACAATGTTATGTATGAACCATATTTTGTTTTCATGATATTAGATGTGAGAATGATTACATGTTTAAAAGGGTATGCATGTAACTGGTTACATATGTATAAGTTATGCATTAACCAAATTACATGCTCAAAATGTTATTCATGGACCTGAATGTATGTTCACAAAATTTTGAATAGACTAGGTTACCTATCAGTAATTCTATTTAAGGGCCTCATTTCATGTTATTAGCTTAATGAGAGAACATGTATCTATATCTATATGTTCACAATGTTATACGTTGACGTGTATTTCACAATTCCATGTCTTATTCATATGTTATGATTTCCTAGATTTTATTCATTACTTTCTTACAGATCATGTCTTATGAACTACCATGATTTATTCCATGATTTAATTTTATGATCATTAATATTATGGTTATGATAATATAATGTTATGATCATGTTACCATAACCCTATTCTCATCTTTATAGTTACATGTCTACCTTTCTTATCCATGTAGAGCATCTGAACTCCAACTTTATATATTTCCTTCACCAAGTTATGAAGATATGTATTAAGAATGATGTGTCAAAGAAGGGTGTTATTCAAGAATAATGTAGTGGGAGATAATGTAGTTTGCTTATGTACTAGGGTTTAGGCTTCCATGTTTCCAATGGAACTAAAGTAATATAGTCTTTGGGCATATGTTTTTGTATTGTATTGTGTATTCCATAAAAGTGATGAAATGTCAATGTATGAAAACAGAGTGTGGTTATATGATAGTATGAGAGGTAAGGATTAGTAAACCTTTAGAATATGGTTTGAGAAAACATTATTGAAATCTCTATGTATATTTATTAGGATATTTATAAGGATTTCTCTAGTGATAAGTTTACAGATGAGTTAATGTTGAGGAATATATCCTGGAATTTTTTTAAAGTATGGAGTTAGTGGTTTCCCTGATATACATCCATATATGGATAATTTAAGTACAATTGGTTTTTTAATAGATGTAACTAGGAGTACAAATACTGAAAATGTGTGTAGGGCCTAACTCGACGTAACCCAGTACACGATAATGTGTCTTACGACACACCTAGTTTGACACTCCTGAGAGAAATGCAATAGAAATTTACAAAAAATTCATAAACAATCATGAAGGAATTAAATTGATATTTTCTATGAATATCCTTGGATAATCCTGATGTTTTTATAGTTTATGAAAGGTTTCACCATATAGAAATAATATAAGAGGTTTTCATTATTATGTGACTCCTCACTATGATAGTCATTTATTACTCAATTAAATCTATTTTTATTCACTGGGGGGAACCAGAAAGAACTGGGTTGACATTTAATGTGATGCAAAATCCATTGATGATAAGTTAAATTTGATGATCCCTATAGTGAATGATGTTGTGATCATGAATAATCAATTTTCAAGGAACATGATAAAAACATATACTATAACCAACTATTGAACTTTCTAAAGAAGAGAATTAAGGAAATCTCTAAGATTTCACATAATAGTGACCATTGAGGAATGAATACTTGGTTTCTTTTCTGTCATGACTTTTGAAATAATAGACTATGTAAATTTCATATAGTAATAAGAAGGTGTTTTGAAGGTTGAAAATAAGGACACAATGAAAGTGACTACAAATAAAAAATTTAGGGTTCAGTTAATGAAAAGTATAATAATGTTGGACTCTTTAATGAATCTTGAAAGGTAAAATACTTTAAATATGGAATGAATGGTCATTAATCAAATCGATGTCTTAAGAGGAAAGATCCAAAATTGAATCAGTATGTTCATACAAGTAATGGTCATATTGATGCTGATGAGGATACTTTAAATTAAATGTGAACAGAAATGTGTATTAAATAACAGAATGAGGTAGACATCTTATGGTTTATAGAGAAAGATTAATAATCTATGTTTTTATGTATTTGGATTCATAAATTCTGTTATATTAATGAATAAATATAGAAGGATTGTTCTATTTATATTTTTCATTTGGAATTTATAATTTTATGTTGAATGTTTCTGATTGACAAGTAATGTGATTCAATGACAATGTTATATTTTGACTATGGAAGGATAACCATTTATATTTTCATTATTTTAAGATAATTTGGTTTGGATACAGATATGAGGGATATGAATAATTAAATTGGACAAAACTTATTAAAATTTAACTAAGTGATGACTTGCCGATAGGTGGTTTATAATATCATTGACGAAGGTGACAACATTTTTGGATTTAAGCATCATATCCAATATAATTTAGAATAATAAAACATTAATGTTTCCATTAAGGATTGATGTTAATTATGTTCATTATTGTGTTTCAAGAGAATACTCAATAAAGGTGTTCACAATTTTGGAATGTGTCAACCTAAGGCTATATTGTGATATATGGGGGATCAACGTTAAGATGATTTCATAAAATCATTTCAAAATGTTTGGATTATTATCATTTATGTAACACCCCAAGATTTCATAGTGTGTTATTTCTTCAAAATAATTCAATAACTTGCACTACACGCAACACCGAGTTCAATCAAACCATGACTTACCAAAGGAAAAAGCCATTCAAAAGAGGTTAATAATATTATTGACTAAATTTTAAACTTTATATAATCCTTATAATTTTAGATTCCATATTATGAGTTTCTTAGATATAATGCAAGAACAAATTCATTTTCAGTATTGCACTTTTATCAACTTTTAATAGTGACCCCTTTTTAAATACAATATATTAAACTTTTTGACTAAATGGGGACATCAAAAATTTAAAATGAAACATCCCAAGCTTCCACGGTACGCTTTATTTGAATAATACAGTAGCGTGTGTTGTACGCAACCTTGAGTTTTAACACACACCACAACTAATCAAACTAGCCGTTATGAATAGTAATACCTACTTTTTGAAATTATATATATTTTATATTTGAAAATGGACTTCATTTTTGGATTCGGAATATCGAATTTAGCCTAAGGTGAAATTTTGGTACATTTTGGATAACTTTCATATTTTGATGAATAGTGAAAATTACTAAATTTTAATTAAAAACAACTTTTTTAATCAAAATAATTAATAGTGATAAATTATGAATTTGAGTGGTTTTAAAGTATATTTAGAATATATTGTTACCTTTTAATATAATGTTGGTCATTGGACATAATTTTACAATTAAACCGAACATAAACAAGTGTCAATCTTTTGATAGTTATTACCTCTTAAAAACACGCTTTTTGTTTTGACAGCGGGAATTAATTTTAAATTAATTTCTGCCACTTCTGTGTTTTGAATTTAGAAAAATGGATCCCATATTTGGAATCAGGATGTTCAAATTGTGTAAATAGGTAACTTTTATTTTTAGACATTTTGAATAATTACTGCGGTAAATATTTTATTTACCATGGTTAAGGGTAAATCCGGTAAATGAGGGTTAAAAAAATAATATTATAATAATACTAAATTACCCTAAAACGTGTCTTAAACCTATTGGTTGATACATGGTCGACCATGGGCATCTTTGTGTCATTTTTGGGACCCCATGGATCCACTTGTAAGTGATAATGACACTTTATTTTAATTTAGTTAAAATGAATACAAAAATGACACAAGCATATATCTTTTAGAACAACAATTTTTACATAGGGTTATATATGTTGTATTTTAGATTATAAATATTCATTAGAAAGCTAAAACGATTTCCTACATAATGATATTTTATTTATAATTTTTAGACATTAAATAATTTATTTTATTTATGACACAATGATGATGCAGTAATTACTATAATAGTGAAAAATTAAAATAATTGATATTATAAATACCCAAATAAATATAATATGAAACTTTTAATGAATTAAACTAATTTTATAGGCTAATATGATATATTAGGATTGATTCAATGGACTTTGTTTGAAGTAATCAATCTGTTATAAGTTTCACAAAAATCAACTATTGAATAGTGTCAAAATTGACATAAAAGAGTTCTTAAAACAAATATTATATTATTAATTGATATTAAATTCCTAAAAATCTAAGGTTCGGCCAAGAGACTTATATTAGGATAGGTTAATCATTAATGGACCACTTGGGGGTCGCTTGGATGTATATAGTAAGTTTATTAACCATATTATATAAAAATGCAAAGAGACATTGTAAAAGTGAAACTAATTAACTTAGAGTTAATACTTAAAGATAAGGTTAATATAAGTACCCAAACCTGTCTAAATTCTATTGGATGAGTTTTTTTCGACCTATCCCCACCCCAACCTTTGAATAGTCAACTTTGGAGCCATTGGAAACCGAATATGAATTTATTATAAATTAATATTTCTAGCTTTTCCAAAGGTGCCCCTCACCCCTCTTATAAAAGGGCACTCCTCCTTCTCATTTCTTCACACCTTCAAAGCCTTTTGGTTCGGCCAAACTCTGCCCAAATACTCTCCCAACATCCCTCAATACAACCTAGAGGCCTTAGTTTGATCAGAAAGCCAACCTAAGGAGCCCTTTTGATCAAATCAAAAGGAAGAACCCGAAGAAGAGGTTATGATTTCACCACCCTTTTCTAAGTTCATTTCTTCTTCCACTTCTTCTTCCTTTGTTCTTACCATTCTGAAATAATAACTCCAGTATCTCACATATACTGTGATGTTATTATAAATATGGTACAATCATATTCAGTATTCTATCCACCCTTTGAATAACATGTCACCATACGTGCGTACGTACGGCTTACCGTCTCCACGTCGTGGTGTAATTGTTATTCAATATAATATTATTTGGATGGGTATAATAATGATGTGTAACTCATGTAAATAATAAATATAACATGTTAATGATTCTGTATATATGATATACCATCCATTTATATATTATTTTAATATCAAAAGAATGATATTGTCGCTCGTGCGTACGAACGGACTACCGTCTCCACGAACGCGATGAGATTCATTCTCCATCGTATCCATTCAAGTATAATTATCATTTGATGATTTAAAAATGATGTTTAAGGACTGTATATCATTCTGGATATGAATAATATACAACAACCACGGCTTATGTAACAAAACATATAAAAGAAAATGAGTAAGTTAACTCCCGAAACGACGATAATTCTAAGATATTATTAACAAATCAATGTTAAAAGACCATATATGATATCATATTAATATATATGATTCTTGTATAATTTAATAACAACTATTTCACCATTATACAGGAGGTTAACCTACCCCAACCAAGGAAAAGTACAAGGTAAGGGTTATTTCACAATCTCTTCATTATCCGAGGTTGTTTATATGTAACAATCTACTGGGATCTCTTTATCATCCACATCCATGTTTCTTAAAAATGTATTTCAAAACATTTTTACTATTTACAAGAATATGGGTTAAAGTAATTTATACCTTTTTTTGACTTTTTATAAGAGGTTTATAAAGGAATCTTTCCGTCGTTTTCAAAACAAGGTCCTTTTTAACCTTTTCGACAGAATTGAGGTAAGAATGTTTTTTTTAACTTATACGGCGGGTGCGGTTATTTTACGCCGTTATAAAATCTTCAAAGCTTTCCTTAAAAGATTATAAGAATATTTTCAAAGAAAATTTTTTATTTTATATGGATCTTAAATGATTTCCAAATAAAAGGAGATATTTCTTTAAAAAGAATTTTTATTTCATCTATGTCAACATCCTTTGATGGATTTTAAGATTATTTGAAGTTGATTTATTATGATACAAAACTTCTATATTGTATTGAAAGTTTTGTGATATGTTTGACTGTGGATGTGCTATTTTTATACCATTCATAGTTTATTGTGAAAGTATTGACATTTCGTATGCTAGTTTTAATACGAATGTTTATGTTATGTTTAAACCTTTTCATATGGGAATGCATTGGACTTAATAAGTGACGGGTGGAGCCCTCTATAGCTCCTCGATGCATCGGTAGGTCTCATGAGACAAATTAGTGTCTTGGCACAAGGCCTTGACAAAATCTTATTTGTAGTCTTGGCACGAGGCCTTGGCTATGTGGTTATGATAGTCTGGCATTATGCATTCCAACATTATGAAAGTGGTTATTGATTTTTGCATGTGATTATTCGATTAGTGGAATATCCATGTGAACAAGTAAATGGCATTATTTCATTTTACTTTTTCCATACTATGTTGAAGTTCAATTTTAAAAGGCTTTTGTTTTAGTAATTCATTGCCTTAAATGTTTATGCTTATTTTGAATGTTCCGCTATATTGTTATCCTTACTGGGCATTTGAGCTCACCCCTTTTCTATGTTTTATTTTTCCCAGGTAGTGAAGAAGTAACTTATGATTGACTTGCAGGGATATTATGAGGGGTTTATAGTGTGGATTCTGGAGACAATTTGTTGTTGTAGTAGTTTTTCGTTTAATTATGTAATGTAAAACTTATGAATATATCTAGTGTTTCCAAGGCTACTAAACCAATCGGTCTTTCGGGATTTGATCTTTCTTGTGATCATGCCAATGTTACGAAGTAATGCACCGACTCTGGGTAGCTGGGGTCGGGGCGTTACAGTTGGTATCAGAGGAAGTTTAGTACAAACCTTGGAAGCTAGATTTAGATAAACTCTGATTAGAGCACGTAGACCTAAGATGAACTTTGAGGATTAGTATAGAAGAACTTCCTAGAATTTTGGTATTGTAGAGATTTTGTGAGTTTTCCGAGCAATACATCCCTGTCTGGATACGAGCAGGTAGAGGCGGCTCTGGCACAGATGTACCTAGGGGTAAAACCCGAAAACACCGCTTTGAGCTAGACTCGAACGGGAACTGGTGCACGACAACGGGCCTTGCTGCACTCTTGGTTACGACACTCCCGGGGGATATGCTTAAGATAACTCTCATTTTCTTTACAAATCATTATGAAGGGTTTATGTGTATATACATCCTCAAAGGAGACATTCTTATGATTATGGATTATATCCATAAATAGTTCAATTTATGTTAAGTGTTTTATAAGTATGGGATTATGTATTTTGATTCATAAACTGATCTAGTTTATGCCATTGTTTAGAAATGGCGCCCAGTAGAAGGAATGAGAACTCCAGAAATGCACATGATACAAAGAGAAGGAATGATCATATCTTTCATCATATTAAGCTAGAATTTATAAGAGAAATAGTATCCCATGTATTATCATCATATGAAGAAATAATATCATGTATTGATAAGATAAGTAAAGAGATTACTATGTCCTATGGCTTTGAAGGGAAGCAAGAGAAGAAAAGGATAGAAGAGAGAAAGATGGATAAAGGGAAGAGGGAAAAGAAGAATTTTCCCATATGTGGTAACTGTGGAAAGAAACACCCTGGAACTTGCCTGAAAGGAATGGGAGTTTGTTATAAGTGTGGAGAAAAAGGGCACAAAGTACATGACTGCAAGGGTAAGAAAATGGTTTCAAATGTACAATGCTTCATTTGCAAGGAGTTTGGACACTACGCGAACCTATGTCCCAGTCATCAGACTATGAAGCAAATGATGCTATTGGATAATAATCAGGTTATGATACTACCACAGATGAAGAGGAATGATTAGAGTTCTTATGTTGATTGAGTGTTGTATCAACAATGTACTTGTTATAATAATTATGGAGTATATAAGGATTGTACTGCAGTACTATTTCATTAAGGACTTGAGATTGTGTGGAACAAAGAAAAGTGACTCATTAGCAGGATAGATTTTTTGAAAATATATGGTTGAGAGAATGATAAACCATAATATAGTTCTGATACCGAGGTAGTGATTTTCGAATAATACATGATTATTTTGGAAAAAAATATATTGGATATTCTTGACTACCTTGGAACTGATTAATGATTTGTATATTCCATCATTTTTGGGGTTTAAAACATTTTTGGATTGATGAAGTATATCCAGTATTCTATATGGAATAAGGGAGCATGAATGTAATCAATAAGGAATATGGTAATACATGATGAAGGTATTCATATGCTATTACGGGGTAAAAAGGATCTATATTATGTTTACCTTCCTTATAAATGTTAGACTGTGAGTTTGGACAGAAGTATTTTGGATAGTTCTAGTTTGGATTATTTTGGATTGCCATAAAAGGACAACCCGGAGGTCGGGCGGCAACCCGTCGCGTCCGGCAAGGCTGCGAGACTTGAACCCGCAACCGAAGGGCGACAAGGGTGTATCACCTACCACTGGACCATGAGATGTCCTGGATTAAATAATGTAGTTTTTATTAAAAGATCATGTAGATGAATTATAAATTCTTTTATTTTGGAACCCTATACGAATAGTGTAAATAGAATTTTTTTTACATTCTATTATCTTTTAGAGTGAAAGATGAGTTTGTGGTAGAAATTTATTAATGGATAAAACTCTAATTATAAAGTAAGTATATCTCATTATGATCTTAGCCAATCTCATAAATAAATTCCTCAATATTAAGAAAAGCAACTTTGAACAAAAATGTTTTCCTAGATGGTACCTTAAATCATCACTAATTTATGGCTTTGGGATTGTTGGCCTTTTTATAGCCATGTTCTCTACCACTCTCCATCAGATAATTGATGGTTATATTTTTCTTCCATATCCATATTTTCCTACATGGAACCCTAGTATGTGTTATTATCGGTAATCTTCATACTTTCGACTCTTTATTTTAAATAGAGGCCTCATTAATTCATTTTTCGATGTGGGATTTCAACTAGGATATTTTGAAACGTCAAAAATGTATTATCCTAATACCCTATGTTTTGTTGAACCGATGGTATTTCAATTCATCATAGATTGATGAATTTAAGGAACTCAATTTTATATTTGTTTGTGATTGATGACCTCAATCACTCCCTATAAATATTTACGTTTTTCCTCCGATTATATGTCTCCAATTTCCACCAATGTTCTCCTAATCGAGATCATAATTTGGTGGTGACCCTTTGATTTCTCTTTTCCTCATATTAAGACTAAATTTTAGTAACCCAATTTCCGATGTGGGTTTTCCCACAAATATATTTTCTACTTTCAACCTTTTATTTTCGAAGAACAATTTCAAATTGCGAGGACGCAATTTATTGAAGGAGGGGAGAATGTAACACCCCAAGATTTCATAGTGTGTTATTTCTTCAAAATAATTCAATAACTTGCACTACACGCAACACCGAGTTCAATCAAAACATGACTTACCAAAGGAAAAAGCCATTCAAAAGAGGTTAATAATATTATTGACTAAATTTTAAACTTTATATAATCCTTATAATTTTAGATTCCATATTATGAGTTTCTTAGATATAATGCAAGAACAAATTCATTTTCAGTATTGCACTTTTATCAACTTTTAATAGTGAACCCTTTTTAAATACAATATATTAAACTTTTTGACTAAATGGGGACATCAAAAATTTAAAATGAAACATCCCAAGCTTCCACGGTACACTTTCTTTGAATAATACAGTAGCGTGTGTTGTACGCAACCTTGAGTTTTAACACACACCACAACTAATCAAACTAGCCGTTATGAATAGTAATACCTACTTTTTGAAATTATATATATTTTATATTTGAAAATGGACTTCATTTTTGGATTCGGAATATCGAATTTAGCCTAAGGTGAAATTTTGGTACATTTTGGATAACTTTCATATTTTGATGAATAGTGAAAATTACTAAATTTTAATTAAAAACAACTTTTTTAATCAAAATAATTAATAGTGATAAATTATGAATTTGAGTGGTTTTAAATTATATTTAGAATATATTTTTACCGTTTAATATAATGTTGGTCATTGGACATAATTTTACAATTAAACCGAACATAAACAAGTGTCAATCTTTTGATAGTTATTACCTCTTAAAAACACGCTTTTTGTTTTGACAGCGGGAATTAATTTTAAATTAATTTCTGCCACTTCTGTGTTTTGAATTTAGAAAAATGGATCCCATATTTTGAATCAGGATGTTCAAATTGTGTAAATAGGTAACTTTTATTTTTAGACATTTTGAATAATTACTGCGGTAAATATTTTATTTACCATGGTTAAGGGTAAATCCGGTAAATGAGGGTTAAAAAAATAATATTATAATAATACTAAATTACCCTAAAACGTGTCTTAAACCTATTGGTTGATACATGGTCGACCATGGGCATCTTTGTGTCAATTTTGGGACCCCATGGATCCACTTGTAAGTGATAATGACACTTTATTTTAATTTAGTTAAAATGAATACAAAAATGACACAAGCATATATCTTTTAGAACAACAATTTTTACATAGGGTTATATATGTTGTATTTTATATTATAAATATTCATTAGAAATCTAAAACGATTTCCTACATAATGATATTTTATTTATAATTTTTAGACATTAAATAATTTATTTTATTTATGACACAATGATGATGCAGTAATTACTATAATAGTGAAAAATTAAAATAATTGATATTATAAATACCCAAATAAATATAATATGAAACTTTTAATGAATTAAACTAATTTTCTAGGCTAATATGATATATTAGGATTGATTCAATGGACTTTGTTTGAAGTAATCAATCTGTTATGAGTTTCACAAAAATCAACTATTGAATAGTGTCAAAATTGACATAAAAGAGTTCTTAAAACAAATATTATATTATTAATTGATATTAAATTCCTAAAAATCTAAAGTTCGGCCAAGAGACTTATATTAGGATAGGTTAATCATTAATGGACCACTTGGGGGTCGCTTGGATGTATATAGTAAGTTTATTAACCATATTATATAAAAATGCAAAGAGACATTGTAAAAGTGAAACTAATTAACTTAGAGTTAATACTTAAAGATAAGGTTAATATAAGTACCCAAACCTGTCTAAATTCTATTGTATGAGTTGTTTTCGACCTATCCCAACCCCAACCTTTGAATAGTCAACTTTGGAGCCATTGGAAACCGAATATGAATTTATTATAAATTAATATTTCTAGCTTTTCCAAAGGTGCCCCTCACCCCTCTTATAAAAGGGCACTCCTCCTTCTCATTTCTTCACACCTTCAAAGCCTTTTGGTTCGGCCAAACTCTGCCCAAATACTCTCCCAACATCCCTCAATACAACCTAGAGGCCTTAGTTTGATCAGAAATCCAACCTAAGGAGCCCTTTTGATCAAATCAAAAGGAAGAACCCGAAGAAGAGGTAATGATTTCACCACCCTTTTCTAAGTTCATTTCTTCTTCCACTTCTTCTTCCTTTGTTCTTACCATTCTGAAATAATAACTCCAGTATATCACATATACTGTGATGTTATTATAAATATGGTACAATCATATTCAGTATTCTATCCACCCTTTGAATAACATGTCACCATACGTGCGTACGTACGGCTTACCGTCTCCACGTCGTGGTGTAATTGTCATTCAATATAATATTATTTGGATGGGTATAATAATGATGTGTAACTCATGTAAATAATAAATATAACATGTTAATGATTCTGTATATATGATATACCATCCATTTATATATTATTTTAATATCAAAAGAATGATATTGTCGCTCGTGCGTACGAACGGACTACCGTCTCCACGAACGCGATGAGATTCATTCTCCATCGTATCCATTCAAGTATAATTATCATTTGATGATTTAAAAATGATGTTTAAGGACTGTATATCATTCTGGATATGAATAAGATACAACAACCATGGCTTATGTAACAAAACATATAAAAGAAAATGAGTAAGTTAACTCCCGAAACGACGATAATTCTAAGATATTATTAACAAATCAATGTTAAAAGATCATATATGATATCATATTAATATATATGATTCTTGTATAATTTAATAACAACTATTTCACCATTATACAGGAGGTTAACCTACCCCAACCAAGGAAAAGTACAAGGTAAGGGTTATTTCACAATCTCTTCATTATCCGAGGTTGTTTATATGTAACAATCTACTGGGATCTCTTTATCATCCACATCCATGTTTCTTAAAAATGTATTTCAAAACATTTTTACTATTTACAAGAATATGGGTTAAAGTCATTTATACCTTTTTTTGACTTTTTATAAGAGGTTTATAAAGGAATCTTTCCGTCGTTTTCAAAACAAGGTCCTTTTTAACCTTTTCGACAGAATTGAGGTAAGAATGTTTTTTTTAACTTATACGGCGGGTGCGGTTATTTTACGCCGTTATAAAATCTTCAAAGCTTTCCTTACAAGCTTATAAGAATATTTTCAAAGAAAATGTTTTATTTTATATGGATCTGAAATGATTTCCAAATAAAAGGAGATATTTCTTTAAAAAGAATTTTGATTTCATCTATGTCAACATCCTTTGATGGATTTTAAGATTATTTGAAGTTGATTTATTATGATACAAAACTTCTATATTGTATTGAAAGTTTTGTGATATGTTTGACTGTGGATGTGCTATTTTTATACCATTCATAGTTTATTGTGAAAGTATTGACATTTCGTATGCTAGTTTTAATACGAATGTTTATGTTATGTTTAAACCTTTTCATATGGGAATGCATTGGACTTAATAAGTGACGGGTGGAGCCCGCTATAGCTCCTCGATGCATCGGTAGGTCTCATGAGACAAACTAGTGTCTTGGCACAAGGCCTTGACAAAATCTTATTTGTAGTCTTGGCACGAGGCCTTGGCTATGTGGTTATGATAGTCTGGCATTATGCATTCCAACATTATGAAAGTGGTTATTGATTTTTTCATTGATTATTCGATTAGTGGAATATCCATGTGAACAAGTAAATGGAATTATTTCATTTTACTTTTGCCATACTATGTTGAAGTTCAATTTTAAAAGGCTTTTGTTTTAGTAATTCATTACCTTAAATGTTTATGCTTATTTTGAATGTTCCGCTATATTGTTATCCTTACTGGGCATTTGAGCTCACCCCTTTTCTATGTTTTATTTTTCCCAGGTAGTGAAGAAGTAACTTATGATTGAATTGCAGGGATATTATGAGGGGTTTATAGTGTGGATTCTGGAGACAATTTGTTGTTGTAGTAGTTTTTCGTTTAATGATGTAATGTAAAACTTATGAATATATCTAGTGTTTCCAAGGCTACTAAACCAATCGGTCTTTCGGGATTTGATCTTTCTTGTGATCATGCCAATGTTACGAAGTAATGCACCGACTCTGGGTAGCTGGGGTCGGGGCGTTACAATTTAGAAGGGTTATAATTTTACCATTCATTTAATGTTTAAAATTCAATGGAGTTATTTTTCTATAGAGGTTGTATTTAAAACCTTAGTTAAATCGTTATTTAGTGATAAAAATTATTTCAAGGATATCCATCATGTTTGGAAATTATATTAATTTTATTTTAAAAAACGACTTCTTTTATGAAGGGTGAAAAAAATTCAAGTCCCCTAGTGACATGAGTCATTATCCCATTACCGAAGGATGACAATGGTTGCATTCCTAGCAGTGTCCTACATGATGTCCATGTTAATGTGTAATTATTTTGGATTAATAATTATTAAGGATAAACAAGTAGTGTTACTTTTTATTTATAGATATTAATTTATTAGCCGTTTTGATTTTAAACAACATTTAGAGGAAAATATTTATACATATCAATCCTTTATGGTCCTTAAGATCAGTTAAATTTGAATTTTAGTGCATCACACATCAATGTAAATTTCAAGACATCTATTTTGTGATGTAATGGATTAATGAGAAATTATTCAAAGGAAAAACAAATAATGAAATTGTTCATATTTAAATATATAAAGTAAGTATATTTCCTTATATTCATGTTCAACAAAAGAATTACTGAACGTTATAAAAATGACCAAAAAATGTTTTCCTAATATCTGAATTTTTATTGAACCCATGGAATTATATACCATCATAGATTTATGAAATTGAGTCCATAATCTTTTCTTTGATAACTCTCTTATTATAAATGGATGACTAAAATAACTCCCTAAGAATATTTATGATTTAACTCCAAGTGCATATTTTAACTTGCCACTTATGTTCTCCAATGTGGAAACATTGTCATATGATACTTTGGGTATCCACTATTTTTCCAGAATTCCATTCTAAAACTATGTTTTAGGATTCATATTTACTATGTGAGTTTTTGTAAAAGGAAATTTCAAGTATTTAGCCATTTATAACTCAGATGAATTTTTAAAGATAAATTTATTTTAAGGGAGATAGAATTTAACACATTGATATATTTTTTAATATTTTTTTAAAATTAAATTTAATATTTTTTCTTTTTTCATTTCAAAAAAAAGAAACTTTTTTATATATTTTAATGAACAAATTTTTCACGATTTCTTCAAAATACTAATTTAATCACACACAACATCAATCATATAGGTTATCATTCACTACATACTAAACCTATGTAAACTAGCACTGCATGCATCACTAATATGGCTTCGGATACACAGATTAGAATGTTATACTAAGAAATGATATATTATAATATATTATTATTTAAAAAAATATGATATAACACAGAGGATATGAATAATATTAACTAAAGAACCATTGTGATAATTTTTTTTAAAATGTTTTCTTTGATGACAACTAATCTTTTTGAATAATAATGTATTTTTTTAGGAACCAATCATAGTCTAACATGAAGATATTTGTATGAATGTTTAAAGAATATTAATGTTTGAATTAAAAAATAATGGGGAGAGATTATTTTCTAAACATATATTTTTTTTATAGACTCATAGTATCATATCCTCTAGAATCTGATTCAGATCGTCAGATTCAAAAGAATCATATGAATAATTTATAAGATCTTCATTGTTTTTATTTTTTGTTTCAAAGAACGCATTCTTTTAGTCACTCAAAAAAATTAGTTTCTAAGATTGATATTTTTGGTTGAAGAGGTTGAATTTTTTCTGAATAGTTTCTAATGAGGAATGTGAATTTAGGAGTTTGCATGTCACGAACCAGCCCGAGTCGACCCTGAACCGGTCACCCAGGCCAGCCCGCGACAAGTCCCGAGAGGCGTTCCCGATCCTCCCGGGATGGTGACAAGCACCAAGGGCATCAATAGAGTACACAAGGGAACGATTTCTCCCATATATAAACAATCAAACAAACAGCGGAAATAAACAGACAGCCCAAAATGAATTTATATAAAAATTGAACTAAATATTATTTGTACAAGAAAATAAAATTAGAACAAAACCAACAACTCAAATGAACAATTCCGATGAAAAAATAACTCCATGTGACACTTCTGGTCACTCTCCAACACAATGATAAAAAGTCTCCCAAGGTGATCGAACTAAAGATGAAACCTGCACAAGTGCTAAAAAAAGAAGAAGACTATAGGCGTGAGTATTAAAACTCATTAGGTTAGCCCGGTATTCTATTCCCAATGCACATTACTTTAAAATAAAAGAAACATCAATTTATAGTTTTAAATTCAAGATTTGAATGTCTGGTTTTCAAATGAGGTTTCATGATATAATAATTATCAGACAAAAACATGCAGGTTTAATAAACAAAAATCCAAGTAACAATTATTTTCAAAGAGGTGAAACTTCAAAATGAAAATAGTTTTCAAGAGGGCTGATTTAAATAATTTTAACATTCAAATAAATAACACATACTACTGAATTTACTAACCAAACACACCGTATGCCGACGGTGAGTACAAAATATCCAATGAGCACTAGTCACAGGAATACCCCTAGGCACTAGTTAGTTGTGAGCCCCAGGTACCTCGTATCTTGGTGAAAGTAACCATAATAAATATCTGTTCTCGTGCACGAGCCACTAGTAGGGAACATACCCATAACCTAGTGGTCACCAAGCATCAACATCATCATAGTTTAGTTAGTGTTGTCATCGTCAAACTTGCTACGTGAAACAGGGGCCAACCCCCACAGAATCACTAGCATACTAGTACACGTCCGCCCACCTAGATACCCGGGACTCCCTTTAGTGCTCAATCAAGTTACAGATATTATCAAATACACATTTCACATCCCCATTCCATTCCAAAAAAATAAAAACACAAACATCCCATAATCATTCTTCACATTTCTTACACTAATCAACAAACCGCTAAATATTTCGGTAAAACAATTTCATGAAGTGTATTGAGGATTTGCACATAAAACTCTTTCAAAAACACTCTTTAAATTATAAAGACACATCATAACCAAACCAAATCATATTTTCAGCCCAATAAACATTTAATAAAATCATTTAATGGACCATAAAACAATCCCAATTTGACAACTTGTTGTATACAAGTAAAACACTCCTTCATTAGGAAATGCCAAACGGACCTTTAAACATTTTCTCAAAACTAACCTTTGATGAAGGTATGCATTTTAATTTTATTAAGGATCTGTATAAACATCATTTACAGCAGTAAACCTCATTCATAAATCTCTTATAATACTTAGGTTAAATATTCAAAACACAACCATTTTCATAAAGATGTGAAACGGTCCATTTTTGGCAACTCGGGCCAAAATATGTTGTAAATCAAAACCCACTTGTTTGTAAAAATAAATCCAAATTGGAAATCAATATAAGTACCCAAAAATACCATTTATAATTCTTCCAATTCCTTTATAAATCCAATCAAATAACTTTTAAATCACACATCACACAAAAAATCCAACCGGGCAATTTACCGAACACATGACATGCCCTTTTTAAACAAAACAATTTATTTTATGTATATAAAAAGGAATAAAACACCAATTGAAAGCCATATTTTCATTCAAGATACTGTAAAATGTTAAAAATACCATAGAACAGATTATAAACCTCACAAAATATTTGCAAAAGATAACGGAACATTTAAACAAACACTTGTTGAGAACTTTCATGACAAAACAACACTACCGTTCACAAACCAATGATTAAACAACCACTTTGAACACCAATAAAATTATCCAAAGGATGAAAAACAATAATAAACATATATATCTGGTTTTAAATATAATAAAAGGATGAAACTTAAATAATAAAGTCATGTGCATGGGGTATCCTACCTCAAATCTTTGGCGTAATTGAAACGCACACCCGAAATCACCCGCCGCGGGTTTATAAACCCTAAAACTATAAATACCAGACCTAAACAAACATAAAACCCATCAAAAAACATGGTATAACAAAACCCTATGTCTATCCAGACTAGGGTACAATATAAAACCATGAAATAATGAAAGGAGGGGGAAGAGGAAGGAGAAAGGAGAAGGAATATCACCTTTCACCCGAGAAAACTCTTCGTATTCCATTAGATCTGCAACCCTAGAGGGAAGGGAATGGCTTGAAAATTCATGGAGATACTCCTAATATCGGGAAGAACCAGGGAAAGAAAATTGGTGGCCAAAAGAGTACTAATTGAATGAGTTATGGTCGAATCAAGTTACCTTCTCAATTATGGACGTTTTGAGGAAACCAGAGAACATTCTCCCTAATACGCGACCAATATGAGCTCCAAAGTGGTAAAAACGATATTTGGGGTGAGGATAGTGATATTGGCTTCTGGTGGGAGGTGGAATCACCGAAAAATATTAAAAAATGAAAAAGATATAAATGAAACAAATTATTTTTTTTAAAACAGAAAATGGGCCCATGGGCTGGCCCAATACCTAAATAAGTGACCCAAATTCGCCTAGCTTATGAATTTCTAATGGGTCCAAAAGGATAAATAAATTTTAATATATCAGTATAGGATAAGTGGGAAGTTTATTGGGTGAAAAAGGATGAAAAACAAAAGAGTTATAAAAGAAACAAATTCAGTTGTTAAAATTGGGAATGGGCCGGATCAATACAAAGACAGAAAAAAAAACCGTGTGTGACAATTCTCCCCACCATTAAAGCTTTCCGCCCCCGGAAAGCCATAACACTTTCCAGCTGAAAAAAACAACACATAAGGATTCCAGAATGTACCCCCCACCATTAAGAATCAACTATCCCTATAAATGTTCTTAGGATGAAAATCCAAGAGACCCATGGTGGGTCTCCGCACCATTAGAAACCAACTAGCAATGAATAGACAAGAATTGAACATGAGCTAAAATTGGGTGTCACTCACAGAAGCCCAAAAAAAACCATCCTAGAAAAACATAATATACCAAGTTAATAGGATTACAAAATGAACATATAAACCACCCACTCCCGAACGGAGGGGACAAGAACTTGGCCAACACATTCAGCACAATTCTGGACCCCCGTCACTTGGGGATGGGAGGGAAGGGGACCCAATAATTTGACCACTGAAACAACAAAAGAAACAATGAAACTACCCAAAACTCTCCCCCAATGAATAGGTAACACCAAGACTGCATCTGATTTTTATAGGTGGTCCACACATGGACATTGATTGAAACCCCACATCCATGAAGGAATAACCATAGACATTGTGTGAGGGGTTAAGTCCACCACGCTTGTTGCGAAAAAGCGAAATTCATAGAAATGAAGAACCAAAACATTGATATAGTAACTAAATTACCAAAACAGAGGAGTAAGGATCATAATCTAGCACTCCACACCTCTGTTGATTTCATGACTGCGTGAAAAGCTTCACTCCGAGGCCTATGGCCGGAGCCCTGATTCTTGAAGCATTTGCTGCACCGCAGTCAGGTGAAAAGGATCACACCACTCAAAAAACCCACACTGGATCACAAAAAAAAACCTTCATCTAAATAGGAAATAATAGATACATATCAAAATTCTTTATCACTCCAAATGTGGGGAATAATGGACAAGGAATTAGACGAAACACATCAACATCACCGAACACAACTGCTCTATCCAAAAGAATTATCACGACCTAGAAGCACTTTTAATAGATCCCAAACATCTCTATATTCCAACAAATAGGTTGAGGCATCATAAAAAGAGGTGGATTTAAAATTTGAAAGGAATCCTTAGGTTGATCAGTAGGAAAGATTTCCAATGGAGAACTATCACTAGCCACATCACAACATCAAACACATCTTTAGATACCCAATGAAAATTACTCCAAAACCAAGACACCAACAAGATATCATCTCAAGATACAACAAGAGTATGAATTATAGATCACAAGGAAGCTTACTGAATAAACAAATCTTCTACAACATAGAAAAATCAAGCCACATAACCATTGGTTTTAAAAAAAAGGGCCACAATTTTCATCTCAAAACAATTTTGAAAAATCAAACTAACTTGGTGGGTTTCCACATTCACCAATGGTGTTTCATCAAGTCTCACCCACATGCACATTTCCATGCCACCCCTGACACCCAACCACCATACCATATAGTCCATACTTCCAAATATAAATAAAACCATGCATGTGAGCACCCATGAAAACACCAAAGGCTAAAATTAAACATCATAATTAAAAAAACAATTTACCTTCAAAAGGAACACCAACCACCAAGTCAAAAAAAAAAATCATGTTTCACAAAAAAAACCACAATTAATTAAGAACCATTTTCTTGAAAACCTACCCCTTTTCATTTTTAAATGTTTTTTTAAATAAACAAGCCACTCCAAACAACCCCTTCACATTATTTTTTTTTAAAAAAATCAGCAATACAGTACACAAGGGAACGATTTTTTCATTCTTTCTAAATAAATTCAGAAGATGTTTTTTAGATCATATTTTTCAGAAAATTCATAAACAATTCCCTTATAAAATCATTTAAGAAATTATGGAGTGGTTTTAATAATTTCAATGTTGTAGTATGGAGATTTTTTTTAATATTAATTCCATCGTAGTGGGAATTCATTCGTAAATAGAATTCAATAGGAGTTGCTATGAAGGAATCAGAACATTGATTTATTGAGAAGGATACAGAATTTGATTTCACTGATACAGAATTCAGATTAACTGAGAAGGATACAAAATTTGGGATCACTACACTAGAATATGGATTCACCGAAAAGGATACAGTATTTACATTCACTTAGAATGATACAGAATTCAGATTCAATGTGAATTATACAGAATTCTGATTCACTAAAAAAGAAATTGAATTCAGATTCACTGATAAAGTAATAGAAATAAATTATTTTTTTAGAAAGAAACAGAATTCATATTCACCAATGAAGAAATAGAAATCATATATAATGAGAATGAAATAGAATCCCGATTCACTTAGAATTAAATAGATATCATATTGAATGGATTATGAAGATGACTCAAAATAAAAATTCCAAAATAATTTTGAAAAGATAAGGGGGTGGAACATGAAATTAATTTTTTTTATAATTCTTAGAAAAATAAATTAAAGTTTGAAGAAGTCAAAGTTTATGTTTTAAATGAAAAATATTTTCAGAGTATTTAAAATTTGAGGAATAGGGGAATGTTTTAATGTTTCCCAATTTTGTTTTCTGAGTTTCTGATATATTCATTCTCAGATCATTTTCAACATGTGGAAATTTCTTGTAAGCTGAAAAGGCATAGTACTGATGAAATCAAGTGAAATTAATTTACCAATAGATATCTTATAAGGAGAATTAGATAGAAATTTTTTTTTTACTGGATTGAGCATCATCATATTAATAAATATCATATTGAAATGTCTTTATTCAGCCTATCAGATTGAGTCAGTCAGACTATGGTACATCATATTGAATATTTGGTAATATTTTTAGTTTTCAATATTGAAAATGGGTTCATTATATGGAGACTAACATATTGATATAATTAGATTTAGGATTATTTTTTTTAGAAAAATAATTCCAGACAGATCGGATTGGAAAAAATCAAATCTAGACTCATCAGATTGAGAAAATCAGATCGATCATAATTAGGATGAGGATTCATACTAAGAAACTATGGAACCGTATCAGTAATGTCCTTATTAATTTGATTGTCGGAATATTATTTTATAATAAATCATTGTAAACTAATGGGAGTCAGTATAATTATTTCTATCAGAGGATAGAATGTGTGTAATGGGAGTTTGAATATGTTGTAATCTCTTCTTCATAATAGTGTATTTCTATATCCCCATGGGAGTGGATATGGAAAGGATGTTGGTTCTCACACTGAGTTTGAACCATGAACATCTTGTGTGCTTCAAAAACTTTCCTAATTTTTAATTCATAAGAATTTATTAGATGTTAATGAGGAAATAAATCAAAACATATTGTAGGGGCTATGTTTTAAAATGTTTTGAAAATTATTAAAATTGAACTAAGGATTCAACCACAACTTCTCAGTTTTTATTCGATCATTTGGAACATAAATAGGTAATAGAGGTAGGAACACTTGTTAAATCCAAATGGGAGACAACTTTAATTCGATCAATAGTATATGAATCACGATATTTGATGTAAAAATTATTATGGATGAAAAAATAATCTAATTTATTATCTTTTATCTCTTGGACTATAAGTTTTTTATGCATCTACTATCATATTTCAACATATTAATAAATATTTTATTAATGAACAATTAAAATAATAGAAATATCAAAGTTTATGGAAATGATATAATTTATATTCTTATGTCCTTAACAAAAAAAAATCATCAGAATGTGATGGGACTCAATACGTCAAAAAAAATGTGGAATAAGCTGGAATGTGTTTTCAGAGGGAATACAATAGTTAAGTAAGTAATTTTACAATTCTATTATACTAATTATGAAGACATTAGTATGAGATATGTAGAAACAATTGATGGATACTTTATCTATGTAAATAGAATTGATCAAAACATCAATGGATTTGGAGATGCCTGGGAAGATTCCATAATTGTGACGTAACTTGTGAGAAACATTCCAGACATGTATAATTCAAAAATTTATTCATTAGAAGATAAAGATGAATTATCTCTTGATAGATTGCATAAAAATATTTATTATTATCAAACATTGAATGATCCATTGTTTAAAAGGAATATGAAAGAAGAAATGAATTTTGAAGTTAAGGGAAAGATGAAAATCCATGATGTTGTTGATGATGATCCTTCTGAGTCCAAATATAAAGAAGATGATGAGTTGAAATATAATATTTTTTCTTTTATCTATAAAAACTATCAGATATGAAGTATAAATTATCATTATAAACATCCAATTAGCTGTTTTGAGTGTGGTGGAATTAGAAACATTGCTATGAATTATCCCAAGAAATTAGTTGGAGAATATCGTGATGATTTTGATGAAAAATATTGATGGAAGAAGTGGGAAAAATGATAAAGGATAAAACTCATCCAAAAAATATAATTGAAAAATGTTTTTTATATATAAAAATATTGGAAAAGAATACCATCATCCTGATAAAAAGTTCCCCAGTTTCTAGAGTGATTAAGTCAATGGGAATCCCCTTGAACAAAAATACTACATTCCATAAGAAGGGGTATCATGCTAGAAAAACAATTAATGGTTCCACTAGGTGACTTCACCAAGAAAGGGATTCTGCAAGAAATTTGGCCTCACTTTGAATATATCAAAGATGAAAACCTCGATTTGTATCTAATGAACAACTTTGGACAAGGTAAATCAAATTCTAGGTAGGATCCAATTTACAATGGAAATCCCATAAAATGATCTCAAAATCCGATTCCACCTCTGATATTATTAGTGAGAAACTCTTTCAATGCACGACACTGGTGTGTAACACAATCACATCCCCATGTAACGAGCTCCCTAGATCATCTATAAAAAGAGGAATACTGAGAATTAATGATGAATCAAACTAAAAGAAAATCAATTCTTCTAAAGATGAATTTTTAGAAAAATTCATATACATCATTGAAAAAGTTGATAAAAAATAGATTCCTTATACAGTGAAGTAGGTGATGAAGAATCTTATAAATAATATCAAATCAGATCATAACATCTTGCATGTCTTGAAAAAAAAATCTCTCAAGATTGAAATCCAAGTTATGAAGTAATATTTTGAAAAGGTTCCTGATGGAAGAAAATATGTTATTAAGTTGTAGGAAAAATATATTTAATAGATATTAAGATACAAACATTTAATTTCTGAAGAGGGAATGTTTATTGAATATTATAGTAAGAAGATAGAATCTAAGGAGAAATTAATAAACATGTTTCAATTAAAACATCTTATATCTGAAAATAACTTGAAGAGGTGGAATGAAATATTCAACAAAGCTTCAGATGTAAAATATGATACTTCTAATATTTATAATAAATATCAATATGATAATCTTGTGAAATATTATCTTACAAAAAATAAGGTTTCATTGAATTAATTTAATATTTTAGGTTCTGAATAAATTATTTGGATTTCTTGGTTGGATAGAGAATGTGAGAAACTTATCAGATCTATAAAAGGAGAAAACTCAATCAAAATAAAACATGTTCTATGTCTTGAGGATGTGAGAGTTGTAAGAAGATACCCACCTCAATAATGTTTATATATGAATTATAATTCCTATATAGAAAATAAATATTTGATGACTATTTCTAGTGTTATTGATTTTATTGGCATAGAGCTTATAATTAATGGCACTACTTATCTCTACCTAGAATAATTTTTGAAAATGGGGAATAAATAGTGAATGTAAAATGAGATACTTACCATACATAGAGAATATTGAATGGGTGAATTCTCAATATGTCCAAAAAATTCCAACAAAAAAAGTAAATTTTAATGTCTGGAAGATGATTGGGAAGTTGTGATCAAGATTTTAATCATGCTGAATGATTTTTGAAAATCATTCTGGATCAAATTCCTTATGATGAAATGAAAAGGATGCCAAAAAGTGTAATGTTATGGAAAAATGTATTTTTATTAAGCTTTGAAAGAAAGAAAAAGGAACCAACCATGGATACATGGTAGTGGTTATATATTAAATATGAATAGTAATATAAAAACCTTGAATGATGTTGAATGTCATGATGGCGGAGCTCCTACTTTTGGTGATGATAATTCCATAAAAATTAGAGGAATCATAATAGCAGATATCGATGTAGAAAATTTGATTTCTAATGAAGCTTTAATTGTAGATGGGTTAATAAAAACATATCTATTGTAATTCCATGTTATAATGAAAAAAAAGTAATTTATATAAAGTAATCTTGTATCATCATAAGTGAGAAATAGAGAAAAGTTGTTTCAGAATGAGACAGAACTAGTGGGAATATCTCCCAAATACGAGAATTTAACAACTCCTATTACTTGAGCGATAAAGATGAAACAAAATTTCTGCACCAAAGACTTTGTAGCCTTGGACAGAAAAAACGTGATTAAACATTCTAAATTAAATGTTTTTAGGAATTTTCTAGAATTTAAAATGAGAGATAAACTTGTTTTTATTATTTCTCTATATGAAAATATGACTAAAAAGAACATAATAGAATTGAGATTCAATATACCATAACTCTTAAACTTATTCGATTTTATTTTATTTTTGGTTGATAATGAATTAATCAAAAAATTGATACATACACATTATCACTTTTGTTGATTATTTCCATGGATAAAAAACATCATTTCTATGAAACATTATATAGAGGCTGTGGAAATATTTTTGTTTTTTACAAATGATATTAATGAAGAAATTGGTGATTGTATAAAGAATTCTAGAACGTTTAATGGTACAAAATTCACTAGGAATAATGTTGAACTATATCTAGAATGAATAATATCAAACATTAGTATAGTTCCCCTATACTCCACAATCAAATATTTTATTCTAAAGAAATACTAATATTTTGGTGGAAATATGAAGATGTATGTTGCTAGAATAAAAATATTCAAAACAAATTTGAGGTAAACTATTATTACCCCCATACATGTTCAAAATAGATGCTTTTTGAAATCAAAAACCTACATGTCTCCTTATGAAATTTGGTAAAAAAAACCCCTTAATTGAAATACAACAATTTTTTTGGATTTCCATGTTTGATTAAAATAAAAAATCCAGATTTGTTTAAGATTGATGAGAATGATATGGAAGGAAATTTCAAGGCTTATTCACTAAATGGAAGATGTTATAAATGTTGGAAAAAATGTCTACAAATGATTTTCGACTCGCATGATGTGAAAGAAATTCAAAATTGATGTTCCTTAACAAAAGGTATTGAGAATAGTGAGGAGGTGAAAATGTTGATTTCCAAATATATTGAAAGTAATTCAGAACATCCTCAACAATATTCAGAAGAATTATATTATTTGGAGATTCAATATGGGAATGAAACATTGAAATTTTATACCTTACAAAAACATGATGAATCTAACATCTTTATTACTAATCAGAAAGATCTAGTCCACACTAGAAGGAATATGAGATTATAAAATCAAATATAATTTATCTCAAATGTTGAACCACAATTAGTTTCATAATCTATTCAACACAAATAATGGGTGGATTCATTGAATTAAAAGTTATCTTAGATTGAGAAAACTAAAAAATGGAAACATGTAACATTGATAACAAATAATCATCTTATTGAAACAATGTTTGTTTATAGAAAAAAAATTAATGATACTGGAGAAGATTCAAAAAATGAAACCAAAACTTATTTATAAAGGACACACGCAGGTGGATAGTGTAGATTTTGAGGAAATACATTCCCATGTTTCAAGGCTATAAAATCATCGAATGTTTCTTATAGTGTATTATTATCAGAATTACAATATTTATCATATAGATATGATGTAATATTTCTTAAATGGTGAAATTGTGGAATAATTTCTAATTGAAAAAATATGTGGGTTTCTATGTGATGAGGATGAAAACAAAGCTTGTAAATTTATGAAAGGCTTGTATAGGATGAAACAAACTCCATGTGCATGGTATTCTATGATTGGAAATTCATTGATACTGTTGATATTTTCTAATAAACATTAATGTAACTTTTATGTGAATGATGTTGACTTCAGAACACTATTTGTCATTGTATCTGATGATGATATAGTTTTTTCAAGGGATGAACAAAAAGTTTGAAAATAAAATTTTGAGGAAATGAATATAAACATTGAAATTTCAATGTTGGGAGAATTAACATTCTTCCTTTGCTTAAATGTTCAACAAAAATTTCATTTTCTTTTCTTAAGGAATGTATTCCATAGAATTGATTAGAAAAATTGGCATGGTAGAATCCAAAGAAGTTGCAACTCATACATCAGTGAGCACAACTTTTAATATGGATGATTCTGAAATAAGTGTGAATCAAAAAGATGTTTGGAAGATGATAGGGAATCATATCTTTCTAATATCATCAAGTCATAATATTGATTATGTTTTGAATTTGTGTTCCATGTATCAATGTAATCTAAAATAATTACAAATGTTGGATAAAAAATAGAGATATGTCGAAGGAAAAACATCACAAGGGTAATTATACAAAATACATAGTTAGAAGATGTTTCATGGGTTTACTGATGTAGACTGGTTTCGAGATAGTAATGATAGAATATCAACCTTTGGAGGAAAATTATTCATAGCTTATTTATATGTGGGTTGAAATAGTAAGAAACAAAGATCAGTAACATTGAGAATAGTTGAATCTGAATGTGTTGCTGCTACTTAGGCATGTAATAAAATTTTTTGTATGAATGTTTAGTACGAATATTTTATAGTAAATGTATCAAAACCATTGAAGATAGTTTGTGGTAATTAGAGTGAAATCGATCATTCTAAAAATCATATATAACATTCAAGATCAAATCACATTGATATAATGTTTCAATCTATAATAGATAAAGATGTTGTTGAAGATTTTTTTTTGTAATAAATTTCAACAGAGTACCAAATTTATGATATCATTAGAAAAGCAATACCGAATTAAAATATTGGGTAATTGAGGAGGGTAAATAAAGTCCATCCTCCTCCAATGACATCCTGAAACTCATAAGAAAAAACCCTACCATTATTGGAATAATTTTTTCAGTTGGGGAGAGAAAGTGTCGAATTGGTTATTTGTAATAAGTCTTTAATTAACATTGTTAAAATAATTTCACTTTTTAGTTATCATAAAATCGTGGATAGATAACAGAGAGATAAAATAAAACTAATTAAAGATAATTGAGAATTGGCGAGAGAAAAATACCATGTGAAAAGTAAAGGGAGGAGAGTTTATCATCACATGGACTCAAACATTCCATACCATCGATGGATATAATACCTTAAAAAATTTATTTATCAGGTAGTGTGTTGTCTTTACAAAATATTTTGAGAATTAATATTTTTTGGATAATGTTAAAAAAACATTATTTGTTTACAAAATTTGAGTTGTGAACAAATTCTCAGATAGAAAAAGTTGTTAGAGAGGGCTATTAAAAAATCAAAAAAGGGAGATTGCTGAACCTTTTTGACAATTTTTTACAATGTTTTAGTATGTTCATATAAAAAACCTTTTTGTATAATATTTGTAATAGGAAATTGACTCAGTATATCATAATGTTTTTTATAAGAAATATAAAACATATTGAATGTTTCAATTCAACAATAAAAAGGGAGAAATTTATTTTTTGAACGAAATAATATTATTCTATAATTAGATTACCATATCCATCTACATAATATTCATATCATCAAATTAAAAATAATTAGAGGTATAATTTATTGGTTGTTGGAATTTTTTCATTATTATAATCAGTGAAAGAATGCATTTTCTATGTTATAATGAAAAAGGTTGATGAGATAAATGTTTCTAGTTAAAGGTGTTATGTTGTTACTAATGAGTTTCAAAAGAAAAATTTGAATTAAAAAGTTAAATGGTTTATATACATTCTAAAACAAAGTCATACATTTCATTGATGATTTAAATGTCCTAATAAATCATGACAACTTTCATGATAAAATATTATGAATAATTCGTGGAGAGGTTTGAATAATTTGAATGTTACAATATGGAGATTCCATCATAATTTCAGTTCCATCATAATTAGAATTACATTATAATAACAATTCAATTGGATTCACTAATAAGGATACAAAATTATGTTTCACTATGAAGAATATAGAATTTTGATTCATTGATATAGAATTCAGATTCAACGAAATGATACAAAATTCGGATTCATTGAGAAAGATATAGAATTTAGATTCACTGGGAATGAAATAGAATTTGAATTCAATGAAAATGATACATAATAAAAATTTACAAAAAAGGTTATGAAATTTGGATTCACAATTATATAATTTGGATTCACTAAAAAGGATATTGAATTCAGATTCACTAAGAAGGATATAGAATTGGGATTCACTAAGAAGGATACGAAATTTAGATTCACTACGAAAGAAACAAAATTGAGATTCACTATAAAATAAATATAAATATAATTCACTAAGAATGAAATAGAATTTGGATTAACTATGAAATAAATATAAATCATAATCACTACGAAATATATAGAAATCGTATCCACTAAGAAATAACCAGAAATCAGATTCACTAAGAAAGGAATAGAAATAATATTATGTTGATTACAAAGAAGACTCAACAAATAAAATTCCAGATGGTTTATAAATATTTGGGGATGTCAAATATGAAATTCAATCATTTATAAATCTCAATGAAATATAAATATTTTTATGGAATTCAATGTTTACATTTAAAATGTATGATATTTTCACATTTTTTGAAATTTGAGGAAGCAGGGACGGTTTTCATGTTTCCCTATTGTGTTGTCTTATCCCCTTATAAATACATTCTCAGATTATTTAATCCTTATAGACATTACACGCAAGTTGAAAAGGATCTATGAAAAATAAATCAAGTGAAATTAATTTTCAAATAATGGTCTCATGAGGTGGATTATCTAGGTAATAGTTTATTTACATGATTGAGCAGGATTGTATTGAGGAATATTGTATTGACAATATTTTATTGATAAGATTGTATTCATTCAATCATATTGAGTCATTAGGACTAAGGTACATCATATTAAGCATTTGAGAAGAGTTTTAGTTTTGTAGTTTGAGAATGGGTTTATAATATCGAGTCCATTTTATTGAGAAAGTCAGATTTAGACTCATTGTATTATGAAAAATCCGATGAAGTCTCACAGGATTGAGAAAATCAGATCCAGACTCATCAGATTGAGGAAACCAGATCAATAAAAATAAGATTATGTATTCATAATAATAAATTGTGGATCATTTTGAAAAACTCTTTTTTCATTTGTGTGGATAAAATTTTTTATAGGATAACATTCTAAAAATATTTTAGTCATTTTAATCTTTCCTGTTGGGAGACAGAAGGCGTCTAATTGGATTTTCCACAAATTGTATTCACTTCTTCATAATAGTGGATTCCAATAGACCCACAGGAGTAGTTATGGTAATGATGTAGGTTCTCACCCCTGAGGTTGATCCTTATAAATATTACATTCTTTACTTGTATTCCTACTTTTTCATGCATGAGTATTTACTAAATTTGATATGGAAATAAATCTTAATAGGTTGTAGGTATTATTTTTCAAAATGTTTTGAATCTTATAAAATGCGAGAAACCGATTCATCCCTCCCTGTTATATTTTATTATTCGATCCTTCGAAATATCACAAAATAAATTATGAATTTTTTTAACATAAATATATAATGAATTTATTTTTTCCAAATTTATTATAAATATACATAAAAACCAATCGAAGATAAATGAAATATTTATATAGAATACTATTTTAATACTCAAGAATTAATTTTAGCATAATAAATTAATTTAATTAGATAAATTTAATAATGAAATACATATTTTATATCATAAATCAAATATTTTTTAAATTCATATAATAGATATGGTTAGAATAAAAAATGAAAAAACTAAATATTTCACATAAAAATATAATAGTTTTTGAAAGGAACTTTTTCAACATTTTAACGGGAAAAAAATTTTAAATAAATTTTTTTGTGTGTTTATAAATCATATATTTCAAGATAAACTTTATATTTGTAGGAGAAAATAAAATCTTAGAGTTAATCCTTGGTATTTTTCTACGAAGATTCTTTTTTTAATGAATGGTGAAAATATTAAATTTTTATTCAAAATATATTTTTATTATAATTTAATTATAGTGATAAATTGAATTTTATTTTTATTAAATAAAATTATATCAATTAATTATAATTTAATCAATTTTTTGTTTTTTGTAAAAAAACTCACTTTGAAATTGGATATAAAATCATAGTAAACTTTTGGAATTTTTTACTTTAAAACCCCACATTGTCGTCTCATTTTCCTGATAAATTTTATATTAATTTATGAAATTTTAAAGATTGGAATTTTTAAAAATGGAATCTATATATTAAATCAGAATAATGAATAATTTTTAATGAGGTCATCTTAGTGTTTTACAAAATACATTATTGAATGTAATTAAAATTAATTACAATTATTAAAGTCAACATTTTTTAAGAAGAGAATATACCATAATAATAAGGGAAAAAATACCTATACACTTGTCCAATACCCATTTTATGTCCGTTATTCAGACCATAAAATTAAATTATTTATTTTGGTTGGTTTTAATTACATTTTTATGTAAAATTTGGGTACAACTATCTTTTTTTTAAATGCCATTTGGGTCCTTTCCCTCCCATATAAAATTACACCTCCACTCCCCCTTAATAACACCTCTCAAATTACCTAGGATCACCCAATATCTGCCAAATAATATTACAAAAATACCTCCCTTGATCTTTGAATCATCCCTTTAGAAATCAAGTAATACTATTAGTCTCTTTGGTGAAAACCAAATAATGTTATCCAATGAAGTGGTAACATTTTTCCTCAAAGCTCCTTTATCTTATTTTCATTCCCCACCATTCCACTATTACTATAACTAGATTATAAAAAATTAGAAGAATAAAAAATTTACAGAGGTGGTTTGATGATATGGTATTGAGCTACTCTTACACACACTTCAATCTAATGGATAACGAACAAACTGTTTATGTGTACGGTTAATTGTTGCCTCACGAAACAAGGATTGTTCATCTTCTATATTACTACCATTCATGGCTAGCAATTATAATTGAAAAAGTATTTTTATATGATATATATGCAACAAATTATTTTATTATAATTCTCTAATTCATTTAAAACACATATATTTCTACGTTCCATTTTGTGTAAATATGATAATTTTGTTTGAGGAATGTGGAATACCGCCCCCTCAAAGGGATGTGATTCATTGACACACTACATGGAATGTGTTAAGGATGTATTTGAGGAAAATATATGATATATATAACATAATAATACTAATAAAAATTTTATAATATATTCTTATCATTCATTTTTTTTCGTTCGTTCAATATGACAATAAATCGGAAAAAACTTTCATGGGTACATACGACCTACCATCTCCATAAACGATGTATGAAATTTCATACTTCTATACACAATATATTATTATAATACACATGTAATTAATATAAATGATATTTAGAAAATATTTTACATTTTTTAAATCATGATATATTTATATTTACAAAATATATTAGAAATTATAACAAATGTGAAAAACAAATTGAATATTACCTAAAGAATAACCATATCATGAAATGGATAACAAGAAGATAACATAATGTCATAATAAAATGATAAATGGTATTATAAATAATTATGTTGTTCTTTTACATATGTATAATAAAATTATATTTATTATAAAGGAGGACTTAATGAGTATGATGAGAGTCAATACACAAGGTTAGGGAATTTCATTACATTTAATATTTATGTGAGATACATTAATTATTCCTCCCTCATTCATTTATATGGTGCGTATAATGACTAAGGATAAATTATATGATTATTAAAAATAAATTTAGATGTATTTAAATATGTATTTTATGATCATTCATTCTTTGTGTTTATGTTTCCAAAGTTACCAAATTGGTAATGTAATTTTTCCACAATTTTTCTTCTTTGAGACACATGCCTTGTTTTGAACCTAAACATTTCTATGCGGTGAATATACTACAATTGAAATTTTAAATAATGAATATATTTATTTTCATGGTATTTTACCCTTCATGTAAATTCAATTTCTTACATGCGGAGTATAATTAGATGATTCCAATTGATATGATTTTATGAAAACAATATCATCAATTTTCGAGATTGTTTATGATTATGCATACCATATTGAAATCCTATGACCCATATCTTAATAATACTCATAAATTATCTTCTCCTCTATTATTCCAAGATATATTATCATTTTATTACCCCTTCCGACTCTTTGGTTCTTAATATATCTAAGATAATATTTTTATTAAAGCATGACTTTATTTCCCTTTTCAGTCAGAAGTTACTGTTCTTTCAAAACCAAAATTTGTTACAGCATTATCAAAAAATATATAGTATTATCATATGATGATAAAGGAAATTTTTAACCATGTTTACCTTCATAAGAAATGGTTTTAAATGGAATATTCTTCTCCTTTTCTAGTTATGTCACTTTTCTATACATTTAAGGTAAAAATGTAATGTTTTAAATGTATGGACTAACATTTTTTCAAGACCATAATTTTCATGAATATTTATATATATGATTACATTGTTAATTCTAAAGGAATTATTCACTAATATTTTGGTTAGTTTTTTAAATTTATTTGGTTTATAAAGAAATTTGTTTAAAAACAATTTGTACAAAAATTATTGTAATGGATTATCAAATATTCCCTTATATTTTTTCAAAAGTTTAACATCAAATAAAAGGAATTAAATGATCTGAAAGCATATTTTATTTGTTTTCAAAGAATTTTCAAGAAAATATAATTTCAGAAAGTTTTCAATATTAATTTATAAGTTTTCATGAAAAGGGTTATCTACATAATTTCAAGCCATCACTCTACCATCCAAAAGACCGAAGGCCTTGAAATATTTTTATTATTGTTAAAGCCCCCTTTTATGTGAAGAAAGGAGAAACCCAAAGGAAGTAATTGATATAGTAAAATCACACCCAAAGTAAAAAAAGATTAAAAACGAAACTAAAAACCAGAGCAGCCCCACCCTAGTATAAAATCATGTTCAATCACTCCGACATTACAAGGATAATTGGAGAACACGGGTAATGTGTCAGAGAACATGCTCGATCTGATGGATGATGCCATACAATCTCAAACAACCAAATCCAAAATGGACTGTATAGGTGAACTAGTATATCTTGATCCTCCTATAGGCCAATTCCATGTGATTGAGTTCGGGTGCACTAAATTCTCACCTCCTGGATGAAACCAAACAAACAAAACAACTTCAACTGGTCAAATAAAAATCCTTTAACAAAATATCAAATTCAAAGAATCAACATCCATCCAATGTCTATAATTCCAAAATTCAACTATTTAAACATGAAAATTTTAATCGTATGAAATCCATAACACTAGAAGTACCCAAGATGAAAAACCAATGTGCAGATCCAAGTCAAAATCTATCCCAGCAATCACCACTAGTCCTGAAACCAGACGAACCTCATCAAGACCACAAGGCACCCTTCGAACAAATCTGAATCAACCTGAAAAGGAGGAAAACCGATGATAATGAAGACAAACAGTATTCACCCAGGACTATTAGATCCAACATCATGTCGATGTAGCATCTTCATTGAGGGTATCCAAGCAGGCCTAAGCCGGAAACACAACAATAGACTAGAATCCACAGAAGAAATCACTCAGGCTTCTGAATCAGATGAACTGAATAAGGTAAATGGGACCAGAAGGGATGGTAGGGGCCCCTCTAGCAATGAATCCACTACAAGAACTACAACCTTGCACAGAAATCAAAATAGGAAAAAATGGATCAATACCTCCCCCTACGAGTTGCTTCAGAGTTGATATCTAGCCACTCTAGAATGCACCTAAATCTAAAAGTGTGCCAAGACCATATCCCATGTACTGAGTCATCTCCAAGCCACATAGACGTGCACTGAAGCTAATATTATACCCTAATGCTGGAAATTTTCTCCACGTTGATGTTACCCATGATTTATGGTAAATTAAACAATAGTTCCTTTAATATCCATTCTTTAAATGGTTTATGTTTTTATGGAATAAAAATTATGAAAACTTGTCTTTTTTTCATTAGTAATATGTTAGAGAAACCCATTCCACTTCCACAAGTTAAATTCTAATAAAACTACTTTCTCTTTAATGGGTTATTCCATGATAAATGCTTATAAAACCATATTTCTATCGTGGGATATTATAGGATTAAATGATTATGAAACAAATTTATTATCAATATGTTATGATATGATTAATTGTCTATGAGAACCATTTCATTATTTGGGTTATGATATGATCCATTTATATACATCATGATACAAGATTTATTATCTTAGGGATAATATATGTATGAGTTATTATGTGACTGATGGGATCGATATATCATTCCAATGTATTAGGTAATAATGGATAACTCATGAGTATAAATGTAATGTGTGAACCTAATTACATATTCATTATGTTATTCATGGATCTGGTTTGATGTCAATAGTTTTATTCATGAACCTGATTACATGTTCCATATATTATTATTGAACCTTATAATGCTCTCATAAAGTTATGTGTGAACCTGATTACATGTTCAAAATGTTATGCATGGTCCCGGTTCCATGTCCATATGTTATAAACAAACCTAATTACATGTTCCCGACAATATAATTAAACATTATTACATGATCACAACATTATGAGGGGTCCTGGTTTCATGTCAATAATTCTATGCAACGTCGCGATTTCATGTCCTTAACATAATTAGTGAACCTATTTCGAATCATACACGTTCATGATATTATACATTGATGTGTATTCCATAACTCAATTTCTTATTCCATTATTATCATTTCTTGTATTATATTATATATTTACTTATGGATCCTATCTTATGAAAAACAAAGCATTATACAATGATTCATGTTTTGAATCATTCACTGGAAATGTATGACCTTCTAATGTTCAGATCCCATTATTATTTGACTATTACCATGTTTATGGTTACATGTCCCCATTGTTTACCCTTACTGAGCATATTAGCTCACCCCTATTTATCATTACATCCCCATTTTATGATGATATTTATTAATTATAATGTTTTTATTAATGTTTATAGTCATGAAGAACCTTGTGGGAGATAATGTAGATTACTTTTGAACAAAGGATTATGTTACCATGTTTCCAAAGGCACTAAACTAATATGGTCTTTGGGTTTTTGTCTGTGTACTGTATTATTTATTCTAAAAAAGTAATTTATTTTAAATATATGAAAAGAGTGATTCATTATGTAAGGCCTTGTGTTGATGTATGGTTGTAATTGGATGACCTTTAATGCGGGTGGTCAAGCCTTATGTTTCCTTGAATTAACATTTCATATAATGCTAGTTATCCAATGAAAATATCATTAAGGATTCTACTTTTCATTATGTAGAATGTGATATATTTCCTCTCCAATCATGTTTTACTGAAATTAATATTTAAAATGAATTGTTTCATTAATACATTCTTTCGAAGACTGAATTTTCATAGGCCTTGATAGACCCTCAAAGATAAATTTGATGCTTTGGCTGTTGATGGATGTGTTTTTGAAAAGGAATTTTTAATATGAGATATGGGTATCAAATAGTAGTATCTAATGATATAAACATAATGTAGGGGATTTGGGGATATGTTCCATTAGTTTCCTCTAAGTAGGAATGTGTGACGAATTGATGCACACTGTGTATTTTTAAAATATATCATAAGAACATAGTGTGATATTATTTAAAAGGTCATTCAGATAAAAATGAAATAGTTTGTAGAATTTTCATATTACATGAGAGGGAGAACATATCTAAAAGATATAGTGTTAGAAATGTCAAATTCGATGAATTCAAGGATCATGATACACCAGATTTGGCACGATAAAAAATTATAAATAGCCCCGTGGAAGTTGTTCTTCAAATTACAAATGTATTATGTAGGAGCATTAGAGATGTTAGATAACTAAGGAGATATTATTTTATAGTCATCAAGGATGGTGACTCATTAATAATTGATATTTAAGAACCTATACCATATTTGGATGTGGTATATAGATTAGAATCTATAAGGGGGATTCCAACAATCAATTCTAAAATAGGCTCTATGTACCAATACCGTGTCCTTATATGGAAAAATTCTATAGTGGATTTAAACCTTGTTCGGTGAAAATATGTTTTCAAGAATATATTGTACATGGAAGAAAACTTTAGTACATATAATGTATAAATAGTTTCCAAAACATTTAAACAATGTAATGACATATACAATGATAAATCTTGTTCACCAATTGTTATGATAAAATCCATCATAAGTATTATTAATATAGAAACATAACAAGACTAAGAGATTTCATAAATTAACATCAAAATATCCTTACCGAATTGGAACCTTATATAATTTGTCTCACTACAAAAAAACATGTAATTGTCCATGTTTTTAGGTGCATATTTTCAAAACATGAAAAATTTAACCATGTTTCTTAGCAATGTTTTAACACATTTATAAATTTTAATTTATCTATATATTTATAAAAACATGGATAAATTAACTATGTATTCTAGACACATTTGAAAATGGAGATAATTTCTATTTAAAATCATTTTTTAAACAGATTTTCAAAAAGGTGTAATTTATTATTTTAGCTAAATTTTAAATGCAACTAAATAAAAATAAAGTATATGTTATTTATTTAATTATAATATATATATATATTAATTTAATAAAAAATAATGCGTACACACATTATAAAAAAATCAATATATGTAAAATTATAATGAATTTAAAATTTAATTTACAAATTAATTTCAATAATAAAAATGAGTGTATGTTTACATGCATAATAGATCATTGATTTTAGCATTACAATTAATATATATATATATATATATAATATTACATAGTATTTAAAATAATATAATGAACTAAAAATTATTCACACTCGGTACATATATAAAAGTATATATTAAATTAAAAATAAACAACATATATAAATTAATATATATACATATATGTGCACCCATACAAGATAATGTGGATATATACATACCTAGAAACCTATAAATATACATAGCCACATAGACCTAAAGACCAATATATATATAAAATTTAAATAGATATCTAATAAAAAAATTATTACATATAAATATATATATATATATATGTTTGTATGGATGTATGCATGGATGTATGTATATGAATACATTATTTATATATAATCATATGTGTGTTAATATTAAATATATATAAATATATAAAAATATATGTGTATATGTATGTATGTATATTAATATATTTTTAATTTATAATCATTTTAATATTTTTATATTATATATGTATATATTTACACACACACACAAGTATATATTTATATTAATATTATATATCCATTTTTACTAAATTTTTATATATAAAAACATATATACATATTTTAATTTGTTAAAAATATATATAGATTTATTTATTTATTTCTGTCAACCTATATATTAATATAGTGTATTGTGGTAATATAATAATAAAATAATTTCTTTTAGGGGTCTTGTTATGGTATCTTACATCAGGGGTTCCGGAATGAAATATCATGACTGTAAAGATCGCATCCCATGTTATTCCCCAAGAACATACCACCATTAACTACATCAAAAACATCACATAGGGGACATGTGTCTAACTTATAATCATAGGATCCAATTATCAATTTTTATAAAAACATGCTGAGCTTATCCTAGAAACGTGATTGATTTTTTTGACTCCTCATTTAATAATGTATTTTCAAAACATGGTCAATCTATTTAGAAACATTTATAAATGTGGATAAATTCAAATATTAACACCGCTAAATTCATTTTTGAGATTCTATATGATGAATCCCAAAGGTTTTATTTCACCAAATGATAACATTATTGTGTATAGGTTACATATTACCATATATGGATTAAGGAAAGTATTGAGATCATGGAACAATCACATTGATGCAGTCATCAGAGAATTTTGGTTACATAAATATTTTTTGTGATCCATATTTTTACACGAAGTTTTTTGGGTGTGAAATCATCTTCCTAGTAGTATATATTGATGATATATTACTAATGGGAAATGATATGAATATCATACTATCTATTAATAGATGTTGAAATAAATGTTTTCCATGAATGAAATATAAAAAATAGTTTTAATTATGGTCATCAAGATCATTCATCATATATCTATGAAGAAGCTTAGACTATGTCATTGTACATACATTATAAAGGTACTATAAAGATTCAATATAGAATAATCCAAGATAATATTAGTCCCATGAAAAATTGAATATATCACTCCAAGAATATGTATCCCAAAAAACCAGTGGAGAGACAATGGATTAGTAGAATTTCATAATTATCTTTAAAAGATCAATCATATATACCATAATATGTACCATCATTTTTTGTAACTATTCCTTGATCGTGGTATGTATATACTAAGAAAAGATATGATTGGATGGTAGTAACTACTATCCTAATGTATATGAGGTGTAAAATTGATGTGTTTATTTTTAATGGAGGTGATAATGAATTATCCCTCAATGGATATACAAATTCTAGTATCTAGAGAGAATATAATGATCCAAAATCTGAGTGTAGATTTTTATTCTACCCTAATGGAGAATTTGAGAGATTAAATAGATCAAAAAATATAGTGGTCATTTATTTGACATTATATTATATTTATATTAAAAATATTGATAATGATGAAGAAGTGGTTTTAATAAGAAACAACGTCCAGGAGTATTATGTGGTTCCTAATAGTGGAAATTATATCACATTGTACACTGATAGTACTATAATGGTGGTCTTAACAAAGGATCCAATGGTACATCAATAAAGAAGAATATACATCAAAATCATCTTATTGTGAAGGATGTTTCTAATATATTTGAGGTTTTAATAAGCATTGTTCCAACATAAAAGAATGTGGATGATCAATTTACTAAATCTTTATCATAGAAAAATCTTGAATATCATGTGAGAACTAGTAGACTAAAATTCATTAGTAGTTGAATCTAGTGAATGTGGGAGATTTTTGGTGTCTGTTCTACATATAAATCAACATTATACATTTTATTACATATATATAAATAATTGTGAATATTAATAAATATCTCATCACATGATCATTTTTCATCAACCTAACATTTATGTTATAATTACATTGGAATATTTATTTCATTAAATGTTTATAATATTTCCCTATTATATTAGAAGGAAATGTATACTAAAAAAATATTATTAACCTTTTTTCCTATGCTTTGCTTGAAATTAATCTTACTAGGCATAACTAATGATTTGGTTTTTAGGTGTTGGGGTCCCATAAGACATTGATACTTCTTTTAGGAAACTCTTACATAGTAATATCTAGGATATGAGGGTATAAGGACAGATCCACAAGTATAAATTCCACATGTTATATGTGTCAATGGATATTCTTATTTACCAATGTGTAGAAATTATGATAAATATATGTCATGATTCACATTATTTGATGTATCATTGATAAACATGATGAAAAATGATCATTGTGACGTATAATATACTTGGTTCATCATAATTGATAAGACATAAATGAATAATAATTTAGATTTACCTTATAAAATATATATGATTATATCTTAGGAAAATTGATTGATTTAAATCTGTAAGATTAAGTACAAAGTCATGATTTTTATTGAAAAGATGATTTTAGGTAGTAAAATCATGACATTTTAGGAATATAGGTTGATGAATGATGTAATGAAACCTTAAGGATGATTAATTGATACAAAAGAATTATATGACACATTGAGAATTCATATAAAGTTGTTTTCGTTATGATCTTAATATCTTTCTATATGGTTACCTTGACATGTTTCTATATGTCATTCATAGAATATAGGAAAGCATTCCAAATGCCATTGAGAAGGAGTCTTAGACTGTTAAAAAATATGCTAATTGATGAATTTCTATTAAATTATTTTAGGATAGAATAAACGAATATATAATATTCTCAAGGTTGAGGAATAATATGTATTTTTATTATGTTGATATCATGATTTCAATCACCAGTTATTTGTGTTAAAAAATCAGTATGTTAAATATTAAAAAAATATTTATTCACCAGTTTCTGAATATAATATTTATTTATTTAATAATACAATGATAAATAGTAATTAACTATATATTTATTATTCATTGTTTAGTGAATACTGAGGAGGATTGAAATACAATGGTAAGGGCCCAAATTAAAATGATATATTTTATTGAATATCATTTAAATAAATATTGATTAATTTATATAATGAATGATATTTAAAAATTATATTACCAGATCACATCAATAAAATTCAAATAATAATAATAATAATAATAATATTATTATTATTATACATGATGTTTCACTACTATAAAACTCTGAATATCCAGTTCTAGGTTTTTAACAGCTCAACCTAAAAGTGATGATAAAAATCCCCTTCGTCAACACTCGAAAAAGAATAGATAAAAGACGGTGTTGATCTCTATACCCCATTTCACACAAGTAATCCTCTATCACATTTTCATGGAAGAAAAGGCTTATGTGTCCTCCAAAACTTATTTTTTTAGTTGGGGTACCCCAAATTATTTACATTTGATGGATTTTCATCCTTGATTATGGGGGTGTTTTTTCCCATTCTGAGTGGGGACTGAATTTATTTCTAGGGATTACATTGTTATTAACATTAGGGAATTGAATTTTATCATTTTTAACAATGATATGTTATTTATAATCAAATATATAACAACATATATATATATATAATATTTATATATTAACGCATTGAAATTTTATTATTTATATATATAAATAGTCATATATACATATAAAATATAGCTATCAATATTTAAACCCTGTCTAACTAAACACTAAAATGCATTTTATTTAAAATAAAAATGTATGAATATTTATATACATATAAAATTAATATATATATATGGGTGTGTAATGGAATATAGTATATATCTACCAATATATTATAACATATGTATATAAATATTAATATATAATATATGTAAATAAATATAATCATGTTTAATTATATTCATAGATGCACCCAAACACACATATATATATATGTGTTTGTTTGTATTATTTTAAATATGAATTTAAATATATATATTTATATATATATAATCATATATATAAACATATATATAAATATACAGATAAAAAAGTAATGATATATATATATATATAAATTTATTGATATATCATATAATTTAGAACAAAACAGGATATAGGAGTGGAAAAGGTGATTCTGTATAAGATGGAGGTCTCATGTTCGAAACTTGCTATGGGCAGGGGCACGCACGGGGCGGTGGGATTATCTAAAGCCTTGATAAAGGGGTGGTGGATGTTCTAATAATACGTGGGGGGGTGGGAAGCGCTAATAAAGGGGGGAATGAAATAAATACACCATTTTCAGTGGAGCCTTTATGATTGAATTTTTTGACTGATTATACAATAAACCCTTTAACATCACTTACATTATCAGTACTTCTATAGCGCTGATAATGACTCTTTAATAGAACTATTAATGTACAGATTGGTAATAGTTCTAACATAGAATATAGTAATTAGTAAATGGACTATGTATAATAACTAGCTTTGTTACCCTAACAATATCACCCAACCTATATGATTTTCAATATAATTATATTTATTATATAGAATATCCTGTCTTGAGCGAATTCATTTTGAACCCTCTCAAAAATACTCCAAAAAACATGTGATCTCATCCTCATCCTCCTTCTCTAGACATAGAAAGAAAAAGATGAATCCATCTAAAACAAATGTATTCTTTTGATGATCAATGGTTTTTTATAAAAGATAATCTAGACAACTATTCTAGTACATGGAGATCCATCATTGTTCTATGAGGTTCTTGAAGCATGTTTGGATACCACTAGAGGGATACCACTTTATATCCATTGATTAAATGATTTAATAAAAATATGGTCAAACAAATTCACCAATGAAGAATGAAAACATACCTGATGAGTTCCTCATCTATAAATTTCATTTATTCTACATGTAAAACAATACTCTCTTAGAATATTTTGGTGTTTCACGTTATCTATTTTGAGTACTTTTTCAAAGAAACTAACAAAAGAATTTCCTCAAATGATATCTCCACTATTATTACGCACAATACCATTACAGGAAACTCTTGAGATTTATTATAGTTGCAAATATATGATATGATTGGCCTAGTATTTCCCATATCGAAATGCTTCAAGAATACCTAAGAAAGTAAGAACTCTAATTTGTGAAACTTCTATTCACCCTTTTCACTTGTCATCATACATATATGGGGTAACAAATTTAGTATAGTGGTATGATTTTATTATTACGTAATCTTATGAATATTCTCTAAATATGTCATAGGCATAGGATTTGGTTTATTGAAATTTCATGGATCTTGTTCATATTTACTACTAATATATTTACATTAATTTTTATATTTTAATTATATTAAATTAATTTTATTCCTTAATATTTTTCACCAATATTTTTTACATATTTTAGTCTTAATGCATCATTTAAATTTATTTTTTTGATAATTTTTATGTCATTAAAAATTATGATTGTGTTGGTTTCATTTTTTAGAATAAAATTGTTGGGACACTATTCATAACAATTTTATTTTTTATTTTAATGGTGCTAATTGTTGATTATCTCCTTGAACAAAATTCTCTTTTGGTAACTATACAGACTTATTTAAATTATTCCCCCCAAAAAAATTATTTTAAATCATTATACAATTTTTTACAATTACAAAACATTACTTGTTTATTTATCATAATTCAAAATACCCTAAGTTGTGTAGCTATTATTCTTGTAAACATTATAATGTTTTAAACTTATTTTATTTTTTCATTATTTATATAATTATTTTTTATTCATTTTTACATTTATTATAAGGTTTAATAATAGAATTATTAAGTGGTATCATTAGTATAACTTTTTTATTAATTAAAATAATGATTATCTTTTGTTATATAATTTGATACATTACAAAATTTATCTACAAATTTCATGTTTGGATTGTTCATAACATGTTCTACAATGTTGATGACGTATTACTTTTCTAAATAATTCATTTAAGACCATAAAATTTCATTAATATGTGACTAATACAACTCCTAGATTGCCAATGTTTGGGTCCCACATAGAAAAACATAAAAACCACATAGACATGTCAAAATCCATGTGGAAGATTTGGAACCATGTAGCCAATTATCCATAATCAGTTACCTTATATAATTTTACCATAATATGGGATGAAATATCAACATTGTGTCATTATTTATTATTTATAAAGTCAATATAATTATCTACATTTCATTAGAAAATGTAATGATCACTATATATATCTAAAATGTTCTAAATTTGGTTGGAATCATTGCATGTTTTCACTATAATTTTTTTAGTTTTCCAGAATTATTTTTCTACATTAATTTATTAATAACATGATATATAAAATTCCAATTAAGATGAATCTTTATTGTATGGAAATATAATAAAATTTTATAATTATTTTTAAATTGAAACAAATTCTAAATATTATTTTTATTAGGAATTTTTTATTTTTGATGATTGATAAACCATGTTGTTTCTAGATCTTCTATAATCTTCAATATGAAATCAGATACATGAATATCCCTACACGAATTGGTTATGTGAATTCAAATTTAAAAATTCATTTTAGTGAAATTACTATGTATATTCCCTAAAATGATGATATTTTGATACATAATTAAAAATTAATTTTTTAATATAGACTACCTTAATTTTCCTATATAGTTCGAGGAATTTCTATAAGATTTTCTAAAAAATTTAATACATCACTGTTTTAAATAATATTTCACATTTCCATTTGAAGTGTTATTATTATAATCACAATTAATGTTGTATTCATTATAATCATATTTATGAATTATTTCAAATCCATGCTAATATGTTTTATGTTGTGTAAGGAAGAACTAAATATTATTTTCTTTGGATTAAGAATGTATGGATAAATAATATGATATTTTATTATAGAGATTATGCATGGATAAATAATATTATTAAGCATGTATGGATTAAGAGTGGACTAGGATCATTTAGATTCTAACAACTATAAAAAATGTGTTAATATTTAACATTATTCATGTTTTTATCTATATTTTCACATATCATTGATGTTTTTTTAATATTTTGATAGATCACTTATGAAGACAATTCAACCCTAATTTTCTGCAACAATCACACCTTAAGGACCCAAAAATTTTTAATAATGTCATACCATTTAAGAAGAAGATCTATAATTTTTTAATATGATATCTAAAAATTAGTATCCAATATTAGCTCTTGTTAGTATATGTTTAGTTAGTTTATCTATTTGATACCAAACAATTGGTACTAGAGCAAGACCTGTTGAGGATAAATTAGTTCGTCGTTCTTTTTTTCCCACACATCTGGTTTTTAGATGTTATCCCTAATAAGGATATATTCTAATTCATTTACATGATTATATTAATTCTTCTAAGTTTTTATCTTATTCATTAACAAGACTATGGGAGTGATATTTTTTGTGAAGGAAAACAAAAATATTAAAAATGGTTGTAATATATCATTTCCACCACATTTTAATTTTAGAATGTATACTCAATAGATGATCTGTATTCAATATTTTCTATATATTATTGATATATTATTTTGGGATATTATGATTAAATATTATTTTTTACCTAAATATGATCCAGTTGATTTGAAAGGTGAATACCATGTCAAATAATTCCACAATTATAATTACATGAATATTTATTATTTTTCTTTTTCAGGAAATATTTTCTGAATAATTTTCATTCTACAACACTTCCCATAGAATTTGAATACAACTTGACACAACTACCATTAACTACTACATAAATGGGTTTATCCAGTTCTAGATAAAAATGTTGTTAAAGCCCCCCTTTGGGAGGGCTTAGAAAAGCGCTATTAATGTGGGGACCTTTATCAATGATTATTTAAAAGAGCTGATAATAGTCCCCCATTTATAATTACTTTTAAAAAATTTCAAATAAATGGGTTCTTGTGTTAGTTTTTGTAAAAAAGAATGGATCGGGGGTTATTAGCACTTTTTTAAAATCACTGATAAGTACCCCCACATTTTATTAGTGCTATTATAAAAGCATTGATAATAGTTTACTTCAAAAAAATTATATTTTGAAAAAAATAATATTTTAAAATAAATATTTATATTGATAAACATATAATATATATTCTTATAATAGTTTTAGATAAGGTAAATTAGAATTTAAACTTAATATATAATATATTAAGTGAAAATTGATTATAAACTATTTATAAAATATATTTATAAATAAAAAATCCTTAATATTGAAAATTAATATTCATTAAATATAATTTCGAAGATTAAAAAATTAAAAAAAATTAACAAAGTATCTATAATAAGGTGAAAATGATAATCGAACTTCAAATGATCATAACTTTTGATCCTAGTGTCTGTTTTTTGTCTACCATATATCAAATCAATGATTGTAATAATCTCTACTCCTTAAATGACACAAGTAAGCCTCAATATCATTTTTTGAGGCCAAAGAGTCCTATAATTCTTCCAAAACTGAGTTTTTAGTTAGGGTACCAAAATGTTCTAACATTTTATGGATTGCAATCCTCATTTAAGGGGACTTTTTTTGTTTCTGTGGGGACTAAATTTATTCCCAAGTCATAATTTCATATTGATATTATGGTTTTTATATTTTATCTTTTGTGAGAGAATAATTTTATTTTTAATTAAATATATTTATGTTTTCTTATATTTACATATAATAAATCACTCATATAAATACATACATCATCATATTTATGTAAATATGTATATTCAAATATATCTAAATAAATACATATTATAAAAATGTTTTTCAAACAATATCTAACTATTTTTTACATTATAAAAATATATTTATAGTGTTTTTATATACATATATGTTTTTTAATAAATAGATATACATTTATATTATATTATATTATATATAAATGAATATATTATATAATATATTTAAATAAATATCACTATATATTACACATGAAAATATATTGTATAATATTATGTTAAAAAATTATATAAATATATGTACAAATATATATTTATATATAAATGAAAAATATATCATTAAACAGATAGAAACACTTCATGTCGTAGTGGTAAAGGCGTTACATATTCAATGGAGGGGTGTAGGGTACAAACCCATGTGTGGTCTCATGAGGACGGAAATTCACAAATTGCTGATTAAAGGGGCGGTGGTGTGAAAAGCATTGATAAAGGTGTAGTGGATCACTGTTAAATTCATTGTGGAAGTGTTGAGAATGGGTCCAGGCTCATAGGTGTCTGAAAAAAATATTATTAACACCCTTTAATGTTGTTTCCTTTATAAGCACTAAATATCACTGTTAGAGGCCCCAATTAAGAGCACTAAAAAAGTGTAGTTAAAAGGACTCATTAATAGTGCTAAAAAGCTTAAAAATTATTATTTTAGTTTTAATAAAACATTCAATCTTTTAACCACGCTCTTATTATTAATTATTTTTTATTGATGATAAAGACTTATTATAGTGCTATAAAAGGCATATTTTTTTGTAGTGCTTTATGATGTATTTTCTAAGAAATATGTCCACTCCAATTATAGAAAATTGAGACAAATTGAAAATCCAATTCAAGTATTGTTAATAGAAAGTCCACATTTTTTATATAGTATATCACTCAAGGTAATTCACATTTGAATTTATATTATTAAAATATTAATTTTTATGGGTGTTTGGAGAGTGGATATATTAAACATAATTTTTTAAAGCTCAAATATATTAGTAAGGTCACAAAAAAATAAAAAAATTTGTTGTTCCATTGAGTGATTATAAAACCTCATGAAATATGGAATAAATTCAAAATGAAACTTATAATGATTCATTTCATACAATATATATGTGTTACATTTATAAGAAATGATAGTAAATTAAGTTTTAGTTCTCATGATTCTATCAATTTTGAATATTATGAGACACTTATTAAAGATCTATGGAAAATTGTTTATTCATATAAATATAAAATTAAAGAAATGACTTCTATACATGTTTAACTCAAAGAAATCAATGATGTAGTTGGTGTTTGGCACTAATTTTTCGTACATTGATTACAAGTATATTTGATGTATTGATTATTAATAAAAACATCTTATTGCATATTATTTATTGTTATTCGTGACTATAATGTTATAATGTCCTAGAGTATACTTCACATTGATAATTTCGTAGTAGTTACCCTATATGATGAGAACCTTGATGTAATATAATATTATTTTCAAATAAGGTTTTTTTTGTTCGATAACATACTATGATGGGACACATAGTACATAGACTATAAGGTGGGAGTACTCATAATAAGATTAGGCTTTTCTCATGATTTTCTCACATGTTAATCTCTAATATGGGAGAATATTATAAAATACCCACTAATATGAATTCTATATTTTTTTGGTTTCAACAGATATTACTAAATAATATCATTTCTGATGGTCTATATATTTTAAGATTATTATAAATGCATGCTACAAATCATGTACATAGATGTATTTTTTAATGCTTGATGATAAATGTTCATAGGGAAGTCACATAAGTTGGGTGCATCAAGAGTGACATGTTATTAATGAATTAGTCAAGGAAGGCTTTTCCCTTACATCTATATGGAAACTGATATCTTAAACCATTGATCAGAATAGAACTGTCGGATTAAATTCCATGGTCATGTTGTAACTGTGTATTTATTTTAGATATCCAAAGAAAGAAATATCGAGCATATAGGTTGGTGACCCGATAGGATTTATTTGTATTCTTTTTTCTATGTTACACATTATGTTCATTATCATGGGTACATTGACACATTTCAATATATTAATCTTGGATATTAGGAAAGCCTGCCTATTTTTAATGAGAATGAATCATAAAGGGTCATACAAAAATAGAAAAATAATATATTCCAATGTTTTTGGAACAACTGGTATAGGTCTCCAAACCATTGGTATAGCCAATAAAAATTGTTTAGAGGACCATTTGATAGATTAGAAATGGGATAGGTCTATCCCAAAAATAATGGGTGAAATATTGGTATAGGTTATATGAAAACCTATACCAACGATTTGACGAAACCGTTGGCATGGGAAATTTAAAAAATAATACCCATCCATGTTTTGATCCCAGCACCTTCCATTTATAATTCAATGACCTAAACACTATCCTAACATGACTTATACAAACATAATATAATAAATATAGATACGTATATCTATAATGATTTTAAAATTTTGATTATATAAAATTATTTGTCAAAAGATTACATTAAAAATTAGGGTACCTATACCAACAATTCACAAAACTACTGGTAGAGGTTATTTAATTTTATAAGTTATTCCAACGGTTTTGATGAAATAATTGGCATATAGAGGATCTATCCTAATGATTTTTCACAAAACCATTGGTATATTTCCTAATTATTGACCTATACCATTGTTTTGGAAGATATTGTGGTTATAGGGTGGCTACAAGAGACATATACAAACGTTCTTTTAAAATCATTGGTATACATCCTATTTCTATTAGTAACACACTAAATGTTTCTATTTATCTTGATTAAATTCAATTTTATTTTAATTTATATACTAAATATTATTCTCAAGTCATAGAAATGATTTTATTCCTGTTATACCGATCTCATAAATTAAATAAATATTTATTCACCAACTTGTGAATAAAATATTTATTTTCTTTATTGAATTTTTTTAATGAATATTTATTCAATTAATTTTGACTAAAATATTAATTTTTGAATAATATATTTATTTTTTTTGTTTAAAAATTGAAAAAGGAGTTCAAATGGAGAATGACTGAGTGTGGTGAAAAAAATTAATAATAAAGAAATATACATAATATTTGTTATTTTGCAAGTTACCATGCACCCAAAAATAAAAATAATATAATTATTATCATGTGGAATGGGTTTTATTAATGGAAATAAATGTTATTTAATTTCTATCATGAAATTATAAAATATTTAATCTTAAATCCTAACTTTATAAATAGACAACCATGTCTGTTGTGTAGATAATCCAAAATTTTAGGTTAGAGATTTGTTGTGCACAATGAATTCACTCTCAGCTCCTCCTCTCTCCCTATCAATAATAGGAATTCCAAGAGGGATTTCTTCAATACTGATGAATGAGCGATTGAAAATGAATAAGGAAAGTCTTTTGAATCTTTGCGCTAGCACTCAGAGAATGAGCGGTGTTTCACTGAGAATTTAAGAGAATGTTGGGATCACCTTAGGAGGGATTCTATCCTGGGATTCTCATAGTAAAATTATGTTAATCTGAAAGGGTCTTTTTATATGATAAACATTCACCAAAAAATATTATAACTAATACCGGGTAATTATTTATTTGTATATTAAATTAATACATTATAATTTTTATGTGCAAGATCCAATATCACGGTTTTGGGAAAATATTATGATAATGAATTTTAATATATTTCCCATCACTACACACATCATCTAGATCTGTATCCATAAATCTGCATTGGAGCAATCATGTTTAAATTTATAATAATTTATTTTATTGTTGATCTATGTGTAATTGTTGTTATATTTTGATTTCTTGTTATTCGTTCTATAATATGATATGAATTAAAATGTTATCAGCATATTAATCAAGTTTTTTTGTGTTTTATTTATTTTAGGGTTCAATAAAAAAATTAATAATGGGCACATATGCCATCGAGATGTACAAAATCGTTTTCTAGATAAATTGGGTTACACTGAGTAAAGATAGATTGCACGTTGTATACCTTGTCCAATTTTATCATCATGTGGTGTAAAATTAATCACACATGGTGCTTTTATTTCACACCACGTGTTGAACGGGATGACCTGGAACACAACATGCAAATATAGGGTGTGTCGTCGGCATGTACACGTTATGTATTCCAACTGATTGAACTCTCTAAATCCCTAGGCATTTGACTTGGATATAAAAAAATAAAGTTACATGACATGTTAGTAGATGTAAACTCCATGTAGTCTCCATTAATGGAAGAAATTAACATTGCATTAAATTTTACAATTTTTTCATTAAAACCATATTTTTTTGATCATCATACAGCTGTGTGTTTTAAAATTTAATTAGGGTAATAATGAATAATAAATTCTCAATTATTTTTTTAACTAATATGTCATTATTGGTTCTCCAATTTATTTTCTATGATTTCTATTAATGATATCTATCTACAAATAAGATCTGATTATCATTAAAAGGAAATGGAATTAATTAATTTATTTACCAATCAATTAATGAAAGTGCATTTATCTTAAATAATAAAATAGCGATCAATAAAATAAATTATATCCATTTACATTTTCATATTAGTTTTATTTATGATCTTTAATGATAATGAACAAGACAAGTGTAAATGTTGTATTATTTAATTTTATTTATGGAAATTGTTTGAAATTAACTAATATTACATTAAATTATGGAATACGAGTCATCACACCATGCATTATTATATAGGATCTGTGATCCCAATGACATTTAAGTAATCCTCTTTATTGAATCCTTTAGTTCCCCTCATCTACATGTGAGTAATAAATATTTTTAACTAATGGAATATCCTACGGTGAATAGAGGTGATTCTAGATGTAACCATAATGATGCTAACCTATGTTATACATAGGTTGATAGTTGGAAAATTTTATCTCATTCCAAGACCGACCATTGGATTTATTTCCAATAGATCAAAGGCTGATATAATGACATCTCATTAAATCACTTGTTAGATAATGTTCATGAATAGTTATGTTAATTAAATAATTATTTCTTCTATGAGATTATATATTTTATGGATTCATAGCCATGATAACATAAATAAATGAATTAATGCAAAAATATGGAAATTAAAAAAATGAATTATGCTTTAATGTTTTATCCAATATGGTTAAAAAATTGTAACATCGAATAAATATAAGTGTGGTCTCAAAAGGTTGATACAAGATAAAATTGATGCTTAATAAATTAAAATACCTCAATTAAATATTAATTGGGACTAATCCTTCCATTACATGATTCATAAAGGGACCACATAAATAATTTTAGTACATGGACAATAATTGGACACTTAAATTTAATAGGGAGTTCGCATGAGAGTGATTGGTCCAATTAACCAAAATTTAATTGATTTTTATGGATAATGTATGTTCAATACTAACTTTTACGTATGTGATGAATAAATCCAAGTCATGATTTCTATATAGGGGAATCCACTAAATAGATCAAGGAGTAGCAAGTTCGATGTTGGAAAGTCTGCCTACCTATTAACTGAATTATGGGATTCCTGGAAAAACTATGAATCATTAATAAAAGTAATGGTGATAATTTCCACTAGAATGTTATATAAACTATACATTATGAGTTTAATTATGAGATATATTAATACTATATAAAATAGTGGGAGATTTAATAAGTATATAAAAAAATTAATTTATTGTATCTCGTTTATTTTTTAATCAAGAAAATTACTAAAAATATTTTCTTATTAATTATAGAAAAAAAGGACAAGTACATCCTCCACACTATCCCTAGGATCAATATTGGAGAAAGATGACCTCCTACCTATAATTAACATCCAAGAGTGGTTTAAACACCTTCAGGTTATGCTAGGACATGTACAAAATTCTTACATGCTATAACCCTTAATTCATGGTCAACCTGCTAATGTGGCGAGTAATTAAGAGTTTTGTGTCTTTGGAAAAAATAGGGACATCCTTCATGTTTAATATTTGATGCCTTCCTCGATTTATAAATAACTAATGATGTCTCTTGAAAAAATGGATTTTTAATGCATGCTTGAGAACCTATGTGTCTTTACCAGGAGAGAGATAGATACGAAAAATGTGATAATTCTAAGGTAATATTTCAGAATAATATTGGATAGGGTTCCCCATATGGACCTCATGTAGTGAAGTTTATTTTCCACATTTATCTCATAGAGGATATTAGGAAACCCATAGAACATGGCACCGATATCATTCTGAAATCACTCTAACGGAATGTCTCAATATATGTTATGAATTTTAAAATAAACAAAATTGATAATTATCTACTAGAACTTTTAAAATTTATTCACCAAGTAGATAAGGATATGAAGCATGAAAACTCTTCTAACATTATGGTGAACAAATGGAGCTATAAAGTGAAGAGATTTAATCCCAAAGACTCTTCAATCCTTTATAGAAAAAGGACGATCAATGGGAAACTAATGGAATAAGATTTATTTCATTTATCCTATGGAATGAAGGTCCAAGGAATGAAAAACTACCCCCAGTCGAAGAATGACGGGGAAGCTTCAAGTGCATTTCTTATCGAGTGAAATTTACTTGTTTCTATAAATTCTGTATTATATTCAACATTTTTGTTAATATATGTATTCAAATATAGGAAATAGGTATATTTAGAGAGATTTATCGAGGAGAGTTAGATCTTCTATAATCCAAGAGAGATAAACATTTCATTGTGGCTATTGGGGAATACCACCTCACATCTACAACCCAGTTGATCTTGGTTTTGAAGGGTTGTTAGTATGATCCTTTAGTTACCAAGAAAATTATATAATTACCTAGACTGTATATGAATGTATTTAATTTTAAATTTGGGAATTTATGTTGATAATTTTGTAAATATGGAATTTTTAATGGTAACCCACATATAAATAATGGTATTTATTTTCTTTTTTACATTAACCAAATAACAGAAATTGATAATTAATTAGCATCACATGACTTATATCACACTCAGATTTGGCAAAATTATCTAGATCATATAAATGAAATTAACGTGAAAAAATTCCATTAAGATGGCTATTAAGATTCATTTGAACCAAAACCACTTAGGGTATGCCACACATGTCTACAAGGAAAAACTACCAAAGCCCCATTTAGTAGGATGGTTGAAAAGGCTAGTGATTTTGTTGAATTACATCGTACCGATGTGTGAGGACTATTTCTTATTGTTGTAAGGGGTGGGTAATCATTATTCATAACTATTAATGATTATTTTAGTTGACATGGGTATTTCTACATAATGAGGTATATGGAATATTATTTTGATAAATTCAAGGAATACCATAATGAAGTCGGGAACAATCTTGTTAAGAAGATTAAGAAACGTAGGTTGGACCATGGTAAAGAATATTTTAATCTAGATTGAGATGATAATTAATTGAAGATTGGTATTTTATCACAAATAAATCATCCTCACACACCTCAATGGAATGGTGCATTTAAATAGAGGAACCACACCATGTTATACATAGTGAGATTAATGGTGAGTTATTTGAGTCTTCCCTTATCCTTTTGGGGATACACCTTACAAACAAAAAGATACGTACTAAACCATGTTCAATGTAAAGAAACATATGGTATAAAGTATCAGTAATATAATGGAAATAATCAAGTGTATTATTACGTACATTTGTAGGGTTGTGAAGTATTTTTCCATGTCAATTTATGTAACAAACTTTTACCCCAAGGTACAATGTGTGTATATATTTTATATCCTAAAGAAACAAATGGAAACTACAAATACAATATTATATAAAAAACGTTTTGGTTGAAAATGCCCCATGTTTTTGGGGGAGGATCTTATATCTACAATATATTGGGGGAGCATGAGAGAATTTGATAAAGTCCAGCCTCTAGATACATAATATTTGGTACAAGAACAAATTCCACAAACCCACATGGAAGAATAGATTTTTTCCAAAGATATAATTATTATGTAGGAGTTATAGATATGTTAGAGAACTGGAAGGATGTGATTTTATAGTTATGAATGACAATGAGTCATTATTAGTAGTTAATAATGATCCTATAACCTACAAGGATGTTGTTAGTGACATTAATGATTCCATGTGTCAAGAAGCCACAAATTTTGAATTGGATTCCACATACAAAAACAATGTCTTTATTTTCATATACCATCCAGTAGATGTAAAGTATGTTGTTTGAGACGTCATATTGAAGAAGAAACTGGACATGAAAATAAATGTCATTACCTATAATGTGTGACTAGATTCAAAAGGTTTTAAACAACATAATGGTATTTACATTGATGAAATATTTTAACCAGTTCCAATACTGAAAATCATTATAATTATACATTCCATTGTGTCATTCAATTATTATAATATTTTTAAAATTAATGTCAAATTAGCCTTCCTTAATGGGATCCTTTAGGAAGTTGTCTATATGACATAGCTCAATGGTATTGTGGCTCTAATAGATTCCAAAAGGGTATGAAATATTCCAAGATACATTTATGCATTAAATAACCCATCTAGATCATGTAACATTCATTTTGATGGGTATATATGGGAATTTGGTTTAAAAAATAAATGTAACTTATGTTTCCATAAATGTTTTTTTAGGAGTGAATTCTTTTTCATAATATTATATTTTGATGACATATTAGTCATTGGAAATTAAATACCCTTATTAATGTTTGTAAAGGATTACTTGAATAACTGCTTCTCTATAAAGGACTTGGTTGGGATAGCATATATTCTTAATATCAAGATCTATCATGATAGATCTAATAGGTTTATCAACCTAATTAAAAGTACATACATTAAAAATATATTTAAATGATTCAGTACGGAACAATCGAAGAGGGGATTGTTTCATGCATCACACAAAATTCATCTATGCAGGAAAGTTTTTCCTGAGACATATGAGAATGATATATAAGTATAAGGCTTACATATGCATATGTGATTGGGTCAATTATGTACGTTATGCTATGTATTATTATTAATTTTTCCTATATATCATGTGTGGTAGGAATATATTATATTTATCATAGTGACCACCATTGGTAAAGAAAATCCTTAAGTATCTAATATGTACTAAGAATATTTTCATTTTTTATGAATGATATGAGTAACTAATAACCAATGGATATACATATTGTAGTTTCCAAACCGATCAAGATGACATGATGTCACAAACGAGATAAATATTCACTTTCCATAGAGCTGTTGTGTGCTAGAAGAGATCAAATTAGTAGTGGTTACAGATTATATAGTACAGTCTGAATATATTTCGATTTATAAGGTAGCTAAATAAGTAGTATGTATTCACAATTTATTCCAAAATCATGATTTGGTATATAGTATAAAATATTATACCACAATTTATTGTGATAATACTGTAGTGGTAGATCTTGAGAAAGTGCCAATGTCATATTAGCGGAAGAAGAACATAATTTGAAAGTATCATCTCTTAAGGTATTTTCCTCAGAGGGGTTTTGTTTTAGTGACTAGTATATCAATGAAAGACAACATTATGGACCCCCTGAATAAAGAATTGGTTCAATCGATACATGAATATCTTGTGAGGTCTACTGGACTCATGGTTGTAGGAGGTTTTCCTTAGTCTGAGTGGGATTTTATTGGAGATTTTGACCTATGGCCAAATATTATTAATTTTATTACATTTATATTAAATGTATTTAATATTTATAGACCTTTTCATCACATATTGTATTTTTTCTAAATGAATCTAATGTAAGAATTTTGAATATTATACGTCACATTGATAATGTCATATAAGTTACCCAATATAATGATAAACATTATGTGATATGAATATTTTCTTAAATAATATTTGATAACACCCCAAACTTCCACGATACGTGTCCTTTGAATAACGAAATAGCTTGTATTTTATGCAACATCGAGATTCTAACACACCAAAACCAATCAAACTGGCCCTTATGGATAGTAATACAAACTTATGGAAATTATTTAAATTTTATCTTTCAAAATGGACTTTATTTTTGTATTTGGAATATCGAAATTATCTTAGGGTTAATTTTTTGTATTTTTCTGAAATGTTTCAATTTTGATGAATTTTGAAAAACACTAAGTAATGGTTTAAAATATAATTTCTATTGAAAAAATTATTTATTTTTTTAAAATTTATATTAGGTAAATGTAGATACATAATACATATATAAGTTCAATGTAACTAATTGTAGTCATTTTAAAAGAAGTTTAAATATATAAAAAATTATTGAACTTTTTACCGCCTTTTACCCACCTCCTCGGTGCATTTGAAAATTCGCCTAAAACATAATTTTACCGCTTTTAGGAATTGAATTTAAAAAATACAAGAGACACGGTTGATATCAGTATGTAAAATGTGGTTCAATTTGATTAATATTATATTTTTGTAAATAGTAACTTTTTACTTTTAATTACCACAGATAAAAGTCAATAGGGTAATTAAAGGTAAAAATGATATAATTTTTACATTAACATGTGTCCTAATTCTATTGGATAAGTGTATCTCAACCAAAAAAATCTTAGGAATAAATTAATATCATTTAGGTATGATTGCATTAGATTAGGACATTTATTATTATTTAATTCAATAAAGTGTTAAAAATATTAAATTCAATGTTTAATAACTAAACCATTTTTAATATAGGGTAACACATAAGATAAAATTGACTATAAATATTCATTAGAAAAATAAAAATATTTAATACATAATTTTATTTTATTTATAATTTGTAGACATTAAATATTTTAATTTATTTTTGACACAATGATGATGTCGTAATTACCTAAATAATGGAGTATTAAAATAATTGATATTATAAATACCCAAATAAATGTAATTTGAGACTTTTTTATGAATTCCAATAATTTTCTAGGAAAATATATCATTTTAGGGATGAGTAAATGAATATTATTTGAATTAATAATGTTGTTCTGAATTTAGCAAAAACAAAATACCAAATAGTGTGAAAATTTACATAAAATATTTTTTAAAACAAATATTATATTATTAATTGATTTAATATTCCTAAAAACCTATGGTTTCGAAAAATGTCTTAGATAAGGTTATATATCTTAATAATGAACCACTTGGGGTTTTCTTGGATTGTTATAGTATGTTTATTAACAATATAATATAAAAATACAAAGATACAAGGTAAATGTCTAACTAATTAACTAAGATTTAAATCTAAAAGGTAAGGTTTATATAGTGATACAAACCCGTCTAAAACCTATTGGTTGAGAGGAGTTATATCCATACCGACCTTAGACTCGAAATATATCAATTTTGAGCCATTATAAACCAAATATGAATTTATTATAAAATAATATTTTAGGTTTTTCCTAAGGTGCCCCTCACCCATCTTATAAAGGGGAACTTAACCTTCACTCAAATTCACACCTTCAAAACAATTTGGTTTGTCCAAAACCTACCGAAATATCCTCCCTAATATCCTCCCTTTATCTTAATGGCCTTCTTTTAGTCAGAAAGCCATCCTAAAGAGCCTTTTTGACCAAATAAAAATGAAGAACCCGAAGAAGAGGTAAATACTTCATCACCTCTTTCAAGTTCTTTTCTTCTTCCACATACCCATTAATTGTTGTTTTAATTCTAAAATAATAACTCTAGTATATTCTATATACTGTCATTTTATTATAAAAATGGTAAAACTATATTTTTTATTTTATCAATACAATGAATGAAGAAGTCACCACACGTGCGTACGTACGACTTAATGTCCCAAGTCATGGTGTAGTTTGTTATTCAAACATTTCATCATTAGTATGGGTATAATAATGAATATAACTGATCTAAATAATAAATATAACATTATAATGATTCTTTATATATGATATACCATCCAATTATACAATATTTTAATATAAAAAATGATATTGTTGCTCGTGCGTACGTACAGATTACCGTCTCCACGAACGCACTGAGATTCATTTCCAATCGTATCCATTTAAGAATAATTTTCATTTTATTATTAAAAATAATTTTTTAAAACAAATATATTTATGAATATGAATATGATCCATCCATTCCCTGAAAAACATTACTTGCGTAACAAAGCATATAAAGAAAAACGAATCAATTAACCCCCGAAAGGACGATAATCCGAAAATATCATTAAAAAAGAAATATTAGAAGGTCATATATGATATCATATTAATATATACAGTTCATTTATAATATAATAATATTGTTTTAACTATTATATAGAAGGTTACCTTACAATCGACAAAAGAAAAGTACAAGGTCAGGGTTTATTCCTCAATCTCATTATTATCTAGGATTAATTATGAGTAAATATTTTCTGGGAAATATCTATTATCCATGTCCATGATTCATAAAAGAGCATTAAAAGGGATTATTTTTAAGGAAATTTTTACTAAAAAATAATTTTAATTTTTTTAAAGATTTATTCTTCTGAACCTTTCTCATTAATGTCAATGTTTTCAAAATGGTTTTAAGGATTTATTTATATGTATATGAATGTCTTAGAATGTTAATTCTTTTCAAAAGTTTCAAAGTTGTAAGGGAGACATTGATTCAAAACTATATTTTAAATTAATTTCACTATAAATTATGTGACGTTTAAATGATTTCATGAAAATGGAAGTTTCCCTCAAAGATTTTTAAAGATCATTTTCAATTATGTCAACATGCTTTACAAGATATTATTCTTGATTGATGTTGATTTATTTTGATACAAATCTTTCATATGGTATTGAACGTTTTGTGATATGTTTGACTGTGGATGTGTTATTTTTATACCATTCATTGTTTATGAACAATTTATTGATATTTTGTATGCTAGTTGTAATACAAATGTTTATGTTATGTTTAAACCATTTCATATGAGGAATACATTGGACATAGTATGTGGCAATTGGAGGCTTCTATAGATCCTCGATGCATCGGTAGGTATCATGAGACAATCTAGTGTATTGTCACAAGGCCTTGACAAAAAAAATTATTTTTTGTCTTGGCACAAGTCCTTGACTATGTGGTTAGGAAGGTCTGGAATTATGCATTCCATCATTATGAAAGTGTCTATATGATATTGAATTTTATTATTTGACTTGTATAATATCCATTTGAATATGTAAATGGAATTATTTGACTTTATATTTGAAATATTATGGAGAAGATCAAGTTTAAAATTCTGTTATTTCAGTCGTATACATTGCCTTAATTGTTTATTTTTATTTATAAAAGTTTCCCATATGTTGTTATCCTTACTAAGCATCTGAGTGCACCCCTTTCTATGTTTAATTTTTCCAAGGATTTGAAGAAGTATTTTATGGTTGACCTACAGTGATAGGCTAAGGAAATAAGTGTGTTCAAAAGGGGACAAAATTTTTCTGATTTTTTATTTTATGATGTAATGTAAAACGTATGAATATATCTAGTATTTCCAAGGCTACTAAACAGATCGGTCCATCGGGACATAATTTCCTTGTGATCATTCCAATGATATGTAATAATGCACAGACTCTAGGTAACTAGGGTCGAGGCGTAACAGTTGGTATCATAGGATGTTTATTAAAAACCATTGAAACTAGATTTTGATACACTCTGATTAGAGAACATCCCCTAAGATAGAATTTGAGGATTACTATTGAAGAACTTCTAGAATTTTGGTAATGTAGAGATTTTGTGAGTTTTCTGATAAATAAATCTTTGTCTGTATATGAACAGGTAGAGGCAACTCTGGCACATATATACCTAGGGGTAAAACTCGAAAACAATGCTTTGAGCTAGACTCAAACGAGAACTGTTGCACGATAACGGGCCTTGCTGCCCTTTGGGTTATGACACTCCTGGGGGATATGCTTACAATAATTATTATTTTCATTACAAACCATTATGAAGTATTTTTGAGTATATACATCCTTAAAGAAAACATTTTTATGATTAGGTATTTATTCCATAAACTGTTCAATTTATGTTATGTGTTTTACATGTTTGGAATTATCCATTACGATTCATTAACTAATGTAGTGTATTCCATTGTTTAGAACATGCGCCTAGTATAAGAAATTGAAATTGTATCAACGCGCATAATCAATGTAGGGATTTCCCTGCTACTCAAGATAATTATATAGGAGTTGGTGATGCAACTGGTGCTGATCAGGTAATCACCATACTTGGAAAACTCACATAGCTTATGAATAATAACTTTACCAATATGGAGTACCCTGATCCACAATGCAGATGATCAATGTTAGACCTCTTCATGTGGCACCAACCACCATTATTGAATGTGAGCACAAATCCATTGGTTTCTGATAAATGGATAAGATCCTTATAGAAAATTTTCTATGCTTTGGGGAGTAGTGAAATGGAAAAAGTTGTCGTGGTTTTTTATCGCCTCACAGAAGATGCTGATAAATTGTGTTCAATTATTCAAAATAAAAAATGAATATGGAGAAGTATCAAATATGGAATGTATGGAGTTTAATGAGATTTTATTAGAAAAACATTTTCCTTGTGACCATCGAGTTGATATGGAAAGACAAATTATGTGTCTGAGGTAAAAAGGGGATGATAATGACACAAAGTATGAGACTAACTTTATAAGGTTTTCAAGGCATGCAGTAGATTATATATGTAACCCAAGGAGTAATATTGATTGTTTCATTGATGGGTTAAAACCATTTCATTGTCGAGCATTATTATTGCAATCCTTCTCATCGTACGAAGATATAGTCTCATGTTCTATCAAGACAGAAAATGAATTGTCTATGTCTTATGACAATATATTAAATTAAGAGAAGAATAGAATGGTGTAGAAAGAGACAGATAAAGGGAAATAAGGGAAATAAGTATTTTCCATTATGTGATAATTGTGGGGAGAAACACCCTAGTACTTGCCTAAAAGAAATGGGAGTTTGTTACAAGTGTGGGGAAAAAGGTCACCATGCTCGTTATTGTAAGGGGAATAAAGAGACTGTCAATGTTAAATGCTAAAATTGTAGATAAATGATGAATTATAAAAATGAATTTCCTATGATCCAAGAAAAAATTTCTCAGAAGAGGCCAAGGGATCAAGGCCATGCTAATGATGTGACTACAGTTGAATTGGAATAATTAATGTATTTGTGTTTTTAGACTCAATGGATATATTTTAGTTATATGAATAATGTGATATATATAAGGATTTCATTGCAATACATTATGTTTTCATTAAGGTTTTAATATGACTAAGGTAATCATATTTTCAGTATGTGAGGATAAGAGAAACTTTACATTGTTTGGGGAATATGATGTTACAATTGATTTTGGAATTTAGATACCTATTACAGAGAGTCTGGACAGAGATATTTTGAATAACTTTAAAGGGAGTAATGTATTAAGTTGAACTTGGGATAGTATTGTTTAAGGTTAAAACATTTATTATGATTATTTTTGGAATATTATAATAAAATATTTTTTGGGAAATAACAACCTGCAGGTCGGGAGATAACTCGTCGCGTCATAAAAAGATACAGGAATCGAACCCACAACCATAGTGTGACATGCCTTTATTACCTACCTTTAGCCTACATGAAGTCCATGGTTATTACAAATATTTTTGATCATTTAAATGGTATGTGTTAATAATTAAAACCTTATGTGATTAGGATAAATATAATATTTTTGGTTTCTATTATCATTTGGAATGAAATATGAGTTTGTGGTAGAAATTAGTTGAAGGATGAAACTATACTTGTCAGGTATATATATATATATATATATATATATATATATATATTTCTCTTATTCAATGAAGAAATTAATTCGTAAATGTTAGGGAAGGGATATTAAAACCAATAATGTGTTATCCTAATACCTTATATTTTGTTGAACTGATGATATTTTAAATCATCATAGATTGATGGAATTGAGGCCCTCAATTTTACACTTTTTTGTGATTGATGACCTCAATAACTCCCTATAAATATTTCTGTTTCTCCTCTAATTATGTGTCTATAATTTCCCCCAACATTCATCTATTCAAAACCATAATTTGTTGGTGAATTTTTCATTTCCCTTTCCCTCTAATTAAAACTGGATTTTATTAACCCTATTTCCTATGTCGCTTTCACACAAAGGTATTTTCTATTTTCAAGATTTTATTTTCAAAGAAAAATTTAAAATTTCAAAGATGAAATTATTTGAAGGAGGGGATAATGTAACACCCCAAGCATCCATGGCATCTTTCCCTTTGAATACTGCAATACCTTGCGTTGTATGCAACTTCGTGATTCTAACACACCACAACCAATCAATCGTGCGGTTATAAATCGTAATACCGAGATTATGAAATTTTAAAAAATTTATATATCAAAATTATCTTAATTTTTGTATTCATAAAATCAAAATTATCTTAGGGTGAATTTTTGTTATTTTTCGGGAAAACATTCACTTTTTTGATGAATAGTGAAAACACTAAGTTATGGTTTAAAATAGAATTTTTATTTAAAAAAATTATTTATTTTATTTAAATTTATATTAGTTAAAAATAGATACATAATATCTATATAAGTTCAATGTAATTAATTTGAGTCATTTTATAACATGTTTAGATATATAAAATTTTATTGAACTTTTTACCATCTCTTATCCACCTCCTATGAGCATTTGAAAATTCACATAAAACATAATTTTACAACTTTTGTGATTTTAACTTCAAAAATCTGAGAGACACGATTGATTTCAGTAAGTAAAATGTGGTTCAATGAGATGAAAATAATTTTTGGTGAATAGTATCTTTTTACTTCTATTTACCAAGGTTAAAAGTAAATTTGGTAATTAAAGGTAAAAATGATATTATTTTTACCTAAACACCTGTACTAATTCAATTTGATAAGTTTATCTCGTCCAAAAACAACCTTAGGAATAAAATATGATCATTTTGGTCCACTTGGATTTGATTAGAACAATTATTATTATTTAATTCAAGGAAGGGTAAAAGTGTTAATTAAAATATTAATAACTAATCCATTTTTATTGTAGGGTTACACATAAGATAAATTTGACTATAAAAATTCATTATAAAGCTAAGATGATTTCATAAATAATGGTATTTTATTTATAATTTTTAGACATTAAATAATTTAATTTATTTATAACACAATGATGATGCAGTAATTACTTTAAAAATGAAATATTAAAATAATTGATATTATAAATACCCGAATAAATGTAATTTGAGAATTTTAATGAATTACACTAATTTTCTAGGTTAATATTACATGTTAGGGTTCATTAAATGGTTTTTTTGAAGTAATAATATTGTTATGAATTTAGAAAAAACAAAATACCAAATAGTGACAAAATTGACATAAAAGTGTTTTTAAAACAAATATTATATTATTAATTAATATAAAATTCCTAAAAACTGATGGTTTGTCCAAATGAATTAGATACGGTTTTATATATTAATAATTAACCACTTGGGGTTCTCTTGTCTTGTTATATTAAGATAATTAACAATATAATATAAAAATACAAAGAGACATGGTAAATATGAAACTAATTAACTACGCAATAAATCTAAAAGATAAGGATAATATAATTATCCAAATCTATATAAAACCTATTTCTTGAGAATATTTAGATCCTTACCCACCTTATACTCGAAATAAATCAATTTTTAGTCATTATAAACCGAATATGAGTTTCTTATAAAATAATAGTTTTCTGTTTTTCTAAGGTTTCCCTCACCCCTCTTATAAAAGGGCACTTCAGATTCTCTCAAATTCACACCATTAAAGACATTTGGATAGGCCAAACCCAGCCCAAATATCCTCCCTTCATCCTAGTGGCCTTCCTTTAGTCTGAAATCTGACCTACGAAGCCCTTTTGATCAAATCAAATGGAAGAACCCGAAGAAGATTTAAATATTTCCTCACCTCTTTCCAGTTCTTTTCTTCTTCTACTTTCTAATTCTTTGTTTCTTACATTCTAAAATAATAACTTCAGTATATTCTATATACTTTGATGTTATTATAAAAATGGTACACCCATATTCATTATTGCATCCATCTTATGAATGAAAAAGTCCCCACACGTGCGTACGTATGGCTTACCGCCTCAACATCGTGGTGTAGTTTGTTATTCAAACATTTCATCATAGGGATGGGTATAATAATATGTATAACTGATGTAAATAATAAATATAACATCATAATGATTCTGTATATATTATATACCATAAAATTATAAAATATTTTAATATCAATAGAATGATAGTGTCTCTCGTTCGTATGTACGGATTACTGTCTCCCTGAACGTGATGCCATTCATTCCCCATCCTATCCATTCAAGACTAATTTTAATTTGAGGATTAAAAATAATGGTTAAATACATAATATCAATCTAAATATGAATAAGATACATCCTATTCATGACAATCCTTACTTATGTAACAGAGCATATAAATTAAAACGAATCAATTAACACCCTGAACAACGATAATCCTTAAATATAATTAAAAAAATAATATTAAAATATCATATATTATATCATATTAATTTATCTAGTTCCCATATAAATTAATAACAATGTTTTAACTATTATACAGGATGTTAACATACCATACACAATGGAAAAGTACAAGGTAAGGGTTAACTACTCAATCGCATTATTATCTGAGATTGTTTATGTGTAAGTATTTTCTGGGACATATCTATTATCAATATCCATGTTTCATAAAAGTGTTTTCAAAGGGGTTATTTTTTAGGGAAAATTAACTAAAACATCATTATAAATTTTTTTATTGATATATTTTTCTAAACCTTTCTTATTAATGTCCAATTTTTCAAAATGGTTTTAAAGATTTATTTATATGGACATGAATGTTTTAAAATGTTAATTCTTTTCAAAAGTTTCCAAGTGGTATGGGAAACAATGATTCAAAACTATCTTTTAAACGAATTCTTTTATAAATTATGTCACTTTTAAATAATTTCATGATAATTTGATATTTCTCTCAAAATATTTCAATGATCATTTTCAACTATGTCAACATCCATTACGAGATTTTATTGTTGATCGAGGATGATTTATTATGATACAAATATTCCATATTGTATTGATGGTTTTGTGATATGTTTTACTATGGATGTGTTATTTTTATACCATTAATGGCTTATGGATGATGTATTTACATTTCATATGCTATTTTTAATATAAATGTTTATGTTATGTTTAATATTTTTCATATGAGGAATGAATTGGACATATTAAGTGACGGGTGGAGCCCGATATAGCTCCTCAATGCATCTGTAGGTCTCATGAGACAAACTAGTGTCTTGGAACGAGGCCTTGGAAAAAAATTTATTTGTAGTATTGGCACGAGCCCCTGACTATGTCTTTATGGAAGTCCATCATTATGCATTACATCATTATGAAAGTGGCTATTTGATATTGCATGTGATTATTAGACAAGTAGAATATCCATGTGAATAAGTAAATGGAATTATTTGATTTTATCATTTTCATATTATGTTTATGTTCAAGTTTAAAAGGATATGTTTTTAGTCTTATACGTTTCCTTAAATGTTTATGCTTATTTTTGAAAGTTTCTTCTATATTGTTATCCTTACTGCGCATCTGAGCTCACCCCTTTCTATGTATTATTTTTCCAAAGATGTGAAGAAGTATTTTACGGTTGACCTACAGGTATAGGATAAGGAAATAAGTGTGTTAAAAATGGAAAAAAATTGTTGTTGAGGTTTTATTTCATGATTTAATGTAAATATTATTAATGTATCTAGTATTTCCATGGAGACTAAACTGATCGTTCCTTCGAGACAAGATTTCCTTGTGATCATGGAAATGTTATGTAATAATGCAGTGACTTTGGGAAACTGGGATCGCAGCGTTACATATTCTGTGGTTGGATAATGAACTATGATGTGACACATAGTTCATTGACTATTAGGTGTGGGTAGTTTAAAGATGATGAATATTTTCCTCATGAAATTTTCACTTATTAATCTCTAAGATGGGATATTATGAGAACAGACTAGCTAGCGGTAATTTTCCATGTTTTGATTTCATCATATATTCATATCTACAATAAATAATGATGTTCCTTATACTTTTAGATTACTATTAATGCATGTTACAACTCACGTACATAGATTTATTTTGTAAACCATGAAGAAAATAGTTCATGGCGATGTTATATTCATTTGGTAAGTCACGAGTGTCATGTCATTAATGAATAAGTTGAGAAAGGATTTGTCCCTTCCATATTTAAGGAAGATCATATCTCAACCCTTCTAATTGGAATAGAATCTACAAATTTAAATATATTTCTATGGTGAAATAGCACGTTAATTTTAGATATACAAAGAATGAAATATCAGGCATTTAGTTTGGTGACACAAATGCGAGACTTGCTTAATGTGATATTTTGAAAAAACGGGTTATATTATATAGTGATAATTTTCATGTGGGTGACAAAGTTGTTAATTTTTTTTGTTTCTCTTGGGTTCCTTGACCACTTTCTAGACTGTAATCTTGAACATTAGGTAAGCCTGCCGAATCCCAATGAGAATGAATATAAGAGTTTCACACACTATGTGTTTCAATTGAGCTAGATTAAATTCAATTTCAATTTCATTAATGGAATAGATGTTATTATCATGTCTATGGAATAACTTTTTCGTTTTTATATTATTCTAAATAATTAACTATTTTTTTATCGTCCTATGAATAAAATAATAATGTATTTTGTTGAATTTTTTAATATATATTTATTCACATGATTGTAAATAAAATATATATTTATAATTAAAATATTTATTCAGTTTTTAAGAAATCATTATAGATGTTCGAAAGAACCAACACCATGTCTGATGATTGATATTAATTAACATGTGAGTTACATAATATTTGTTATTATGCATGTTTCTACACAAAAAATAATAATAATAATATAATTATTATTATGTGGCATGGGGTTTATTAAATGCAATAAAAGTTATTTAATTACCGGTATGCAATTCAATAATGATTTATCATAATTCCTAACTCTATAAATAGATGGAATTTACTATTGTGTAGAGAATAAAAAAAATGAGAATAGAGAATTTTTTCACCCAAATAATTCTCATTAAACTCCTCCATTTCCATCCCTCTCATGAATGAGATGTGGGAGAGATTTATTTGAGAAATAAAAAATGGGTGACTAATAACAAACCAAGAAAGAAATTCAATTAACCATGCTAGCACTCAAAAAGAGAGTTTCGTTACTATGATATCATATGATAATGTGTAGATAACCACTAGAGAGATTATATACATGGATCTTTACAATGTAACAATACTAATATGAAATTTTTATTTTTTATGTTCAACATTCCCCAACAATCATAGTTCTTAAGACCAGGTTTTTATTTAATCAAATTTTAAAGAAATTAATTATAAATTTCACATCTATGATCATCACATTTATTTTAGGTAAGGATTATGAAAAATAAATTTAGTTTATCACCCACCACTATATTATTCTACTAAACAAGTAATGATCAAATTATAACTGGGTTTAAGAAATGAAAAGGATCATGTCTACATGATTTTTGAAATATATTAAAGAGATGAATAAATTATCTCTATAAATTGAAAATTTGATTAAATATAATGTTAATTCTAAAAACTTGAATCTTAAATAAAAAGTTAGTTGTAATAAATGTTTTCTTCATATGAATATTGAACATCATGGAAGGATATAAAATATATTTTAGAATGCTATAACTGTTGTGGAAGATAATTTTTATATGAATAAAAATAAAAATTAAATTATTGTAAATAAATCATATTTCAAAAATGAAAAGGTATGTGATTATTTGGAATTTATTTCTAATCAAAATTAATGTATGATGTATTAATTAGACAATGTTAGGAATGATTTGGTTCTTTTATCCCAATTTAAAATAAATGTTCAATATACATCAATGTTTGTATGTCTTTGTATTTCATGAAATGTCATTACAAAAATAATGTAATTAATTTATATTTTATTAATTCAATTAGTTTTAAAAATACTTTAATGAAAGGAATTTCGGATGAAATTTTTTCTATTAATTGATTTAAATGTGGATCTCATAGTCATTATGCTTTGGATTTCCATTTGATGTTTACTCTATATTTTTTTCACAAAAGGGTTGTCGTGCATAAATCTGATTTTAAAGTTATACTATAAAAAATGTTATTGATGGGTTACAAAATTTATGTATTATAAATCACAAAATATTTATCCATTATTTATACACATGAAATTTCAAATAAATTTTAAATTCATAAGTTCAACATATATGTCATTATATTATTATTGAAGGATGGTTGGGATGAGTTTTAAAAGTTATCATATTTAAATAATGGATAAGTATATAAACATTGATACTACAATGGGAATAAGTATTTAATTTTTTGTTTTGGTTAATAAACAGCAGTAATATGATGCATGTTTTATGACTAGAGGGAATAAACATAAATCTATTTTTTTTCTTGTATATCTTTAATACTCTATTATTTTATATGTTAACATGCACATTAATTTGTTTAATATCTATATATAGACAGTGAATATGTTATTTCAGATTAAAATTATTGTTTACTTGTATGATATTATCATTTTTTACATTCAAATTCTTTGAATATCTCATAATCTTTTTTATGTTTTCTAGGGATACTAAGGTATGTTCATTGAAGAGTGTTCAATATTGGAATTGAAATTCATCTTTTTCTGATTTGTTATTATGATTTTTAAAGGAATGAATTAATTTTGTTGAATATATTATTTTTCTAAAATCATATTTCTTCTTGGATATTTAATTTATTTAAACATATTAAAAATAATTTTATTTTTTTATTTTTCAATATGATAATATTGTTTATTTAATTGTGAAATATATTATCATGTAAAATATTTTTTCAAAAATAAAAATCAAATTTTAAATATTATTTAATATTAAATTTAGGTTGATATTTTTATTTTGAAATTCATTTTTTTAAAATATATATATATAATTGATCGATTAATTGGGGGAACCATTATTTCATTATTGAAATTATTCATATAAATGTGTGATTCTATTAATTCTATTTTGAGCATGTTAGATTTTAATTTATAATTTTTTGTACATGTTGAAATTATAAATATATAAAATCATTTATATTATATTAAACTTATGGATAATAAAATTTAATTCCAAATTTTTTTGAAAGTTTGATTATTTTTTTTGATAAAATTAGAATAATTTTATGGAGTTTTAATGAGATGATATTTTCTGATTTTGATGAAATCCTTAAAATATAGAATCATTTTTTAAGTCAAATATTTTATGATTTATATAACTTTTATTTGATATATTTATGTTTTATGATTTTTAATACTTACGAGACGATGTAATCATAATTTTTAAGCATTTTTTTTAAATTAAACATTTTTTATGTAGGAATAATCATTATTTTTTGCCAACTTCATTTAAAACTTTTCTGATTGTATAAAATTAAAATTAAAATAATTAATGTTTTTATGGTGGATTTTTTAAAATATGTTTTGAAAATTGATTGATTGAGGTAGTTTTATAAACTACTGAAATTAATTTAAAAGAAAAAAATCATTTTATTCTTTAAATTTTTTATATTTTAAAATTGGGGAGCGTTTTTTAAATTATTAGTTGTTAAATAATTATCAAAAAGTGTTAGAATGTTGGGTTTCTCCTTGAAACACATTATGTTTTGATATATAAAAATATTTATTTTTCTTATTCCATTTAGTATTAGTATTTTAAATACAAAAAATTTCTTTTCATAATTAAAAAAGATTTATTTTTTATTTATCATAAAATAAAATAACTTGAGTTATCAAATTATAATTTTACGTAGAATTATTGTTTATAATCCTTTTTTATATTTTCATTCATTGGTTAATTAATTATTAATTATTTTTTCACTGATTATAATAATTTCTCAAAGATTTATTATGTTTTATATTTAATATAACTTATATATAAATTAAAATAATACATACACTTGGTTATTTATTGTGAGTATTTACATAAATTATATTTATATTTTCTGTTTTTATTGTTCATAACATGTTCAATGAGATTCATGAAGTATTTCTAAGGAAAATAAGTTTTTTAGGACCATAAAATATCATTTATAATTGATTTATAATGTTTCAAGAAAAAAATTAATGCTACCATGTATCCAAATTGAAAAACCACACACCCGGATCAAAATACACGAAGAAATTTCATAAACCATTATGTTGATTTTCTAGAATTAGTTACCTTTTATATTTGGATCCTAACATTTGATAAATAAATAAAAATTAATTGATTATTGGGGATATGTAAATATAAATAAAATTTTATAAAATTCATTATAAGATATCACATTTTAAAAAGATTTCTAACATGTTATAAATTTGGTTATATTTCATAGTATATTTTCTCTCTGATATTTTCAGTTTTTAGTTTTATTTTTCTACCATATTTTAAGGATAAAATGATCTATATATGTCTGATTAATGAGTATTGTGATTGTAAAGAAGGCTAATAAAATAATATAAGTATAATTAAATATGAACCAAAGCTAACTCTATTGTTTATTAAGTCTATATTAGGTCTAATGTTTGAGATGTCTTGTTGTTTTCATATTTTCTAGAATCGGCTACATGAAATCCTAAACAAGAACTTATTGACATGAATCAGTTATGTTAATTAGAATATATATATATTAGCTTATATTAAATGACTACTTTGATTCCATTAAGAGGTGACATTTGGTTAGTTCATAAAGATAGCTACATGGAATCCCTCAATGTGAATTTTCTTAGGTTTTTCTATGAATTTATACACGTTTTTCTAGAAATTGGATCAATACATTATTTTACGTAGTATTTCACATTTTCATTTGATTTATCTTTATTAAAGACATTATTAGTGTTTTATTAATTCTAAAGCTATTGATGAATTTTTTATAAGACATGTTAATGGGTTTTAATGTTTTTAATGGTGAATTAAATATTATATTCCAAGGATTTAGCATGTAAGGATATTCATGCTATCATTTTTTTATATAAAATATAAAAAATCAAATCTATAGAAGTACAATGTGTTTTTATGTAATATTTTTAGGGGGGTTGTCAAGGAATTTAATATTCATTATCAGCTTCTATATAAATTGTTCTAACGTTAATTTCAAGAGAAAACACTTATGGTTGTTAATAATATATTTCTATCTAGTAAAAAGTCATGAGTAGTATGAATGTGTTGAGAGAGAAAATAATAAATTACCATAATTTGGGAATATCAATAGGAAGCCTCTCATGAATTATGTGAGTATTCGAAGTTATTTATTATCAACCATTATGAATAAATTTATTTCTATATTAATTTTTTATTGTTCAGACAATGATTTTTCTACATCATGATTTTTATTATCATTGTATAATTAAATGCTTCTTTAATGTTAATTTATTATCATTGGAATTTATGAAGGAAATTCATGGTATTTAATGTTGACAAAAATACTATTTCAATTTTATTGTATTAATAAACCAAAAATATAGTGAAGAAAATAATATGTGGTTTTTTTACATTTTTTTAATGTATATGTTCTTAATTGAGTCATAGTTCTTCATTATTGACCTTCTTGATATTGTAAACTACTGGTTTCCCAATATTCACTGTTTTGAAATTTTTTAATGGTCTGAGAACCACCTGATAAAAATTAAAACCTCCTCATTAATGATCATTTATTGGTTTAGACTATATTATTCTTTCTTTATGATGTAAATTCATTGGTTTTACTGTCTGCACTTAATGTGTATTTCACTAGGTTGGATTACACTATCGAAAGGATCATCTAGATTTAGATTATCCCCATAGAAAATTTTTTATACATAACTTGTAAAATGGAAAAGGAATGGACTGATCCTTTAATAGATCAGGTTTAGACTATCCCATTAAAATACATTGTTCCTCTTGACCCGTAATGATTATGTTTTTAGGACTGAGCCTATGATATTCTATATTGGTTATGAACATATAAAATTATGGGTTAGGTTTTCCACTAATAAAACATTGTTCAATATAAACCCAAAAAGGTTAACTGAATAGTATTGTGTATGAAATTGAAATGTTCATATCTTATTCAAGAAATGATTGGTTTTATATGATCCTTTAAAAGTAAAGGGAATCAAGTTAAGCCACTCTGTGTGAAGAAGGTTGATGTAAAGAGATTCCACACTCCTTAAAATTAGATATAATAATGTTTCTACAATTTCTTTCATTTGTAGAGAGGTTTGAAGAGTGTACATGGATCATTTATATTTGAATGAATATAAAAATTATTATATTCAAATTTTACAACCAAAGTTTTATTTTATCTCTCTTTTATCATATTGCGGTGGTGAAATTGTTTATTATTTGGACCAATAAATTTCTTCACATAAACATTAAACTCTAATTATTTTTAAAGCGTAAAAATTCACACCACCCACCTCTTTTCAATTTCCATTACCAATCTAGGACCTGAAAATTGGTATCAGATCCACATTCTCTTTTCAATTAAGATATATTATTTTATTATTATGAAACCTCAAAATTAGTATCAAAAATTGAATCTTATAAGGATATGATTAGTTATATAATATTTTTGATAAATACAATTGGTTTGAGTGTTATAACCTTTAGGGATAAATTAGTTTTTCACATTGTTTGATACCTCACATATCATTTTTAGGGTTGGCTATAATGACCTGACCTTAAACATTACTTAATCATGAGTTTTACTCATGAAATCACATTCTTTAACTTTTAGGATATTTTCAGTTTTAGAGTTTTAGAGAATTATGTATTAACTCATACATCAATAAAAATATACTATACAATGTGTACACTTTCGATTAGTATCCATTATTCTAATAATAAAAAACATTTAAAATAAAGCATGATTTTTTTCCTAAAAAATCTAGACAATTTTAAACATGGATTCGGTCTATTCCTTATCCATCATTAAATATTATAAAGAACCTGTTATAAATGTGGGACGATAAAAAAAATGTTATTATGGGAAATAAAAAATAATAAAATTGTTAGTGTAGTGAAAAAATGAAAACCAAAATAATGTTTACCTTTATTGTTAGTGTTTTTTGAACATATGAAACAAAAAAATTCCCAAGAAAATAACATACACTTTTTGATAAAAGTATGCCTTGAATGAAACCATACCATGAAATTAGAGAAAAAATTAGAAAATATAGAGAATCAACATATAAATGCATATTAAACACATGTTAGAAGTAATTGGAGCCCCGTTAAAACTATAGAAGAAACACTCTGGTAACACCATCTACAACGAATGTTAAGATAATGAAAATCCCCCAATTAATTAGTGTACAATTTGGGAAGACCCATCATTAATGTTATAATGGGATGTCATATCCCATCCCAATGGGGGTCATGCCATGACTCCCATTTCTTTCCTCCAATAGCTATAGGGATGGAGACCGGTGCCATGTTTGAATATCCCTAACATTTGATTCCTTATCATATTTAAATGCACCAAAACACCCATATCCAAGCACATACAATGCTAAAGTGTAAAAATACTGATTATCCATGAATGAATATATCTAAATCACAAAATGAGAGTACAAAAAAAATTGTAAATCAAATATGGACAAATATAAGACCACCATAATGAGTCCGAAGAAAATTCCATCAAAAAAGTATATATGGGGGTTGTTGTCAATATAAATTCATGAACACACCCCGGTTTATCTGAGTCACTAAAAACTACCTGGTTCTGGTCCCTCATGGTCTCTAAATTTTTTTTATCATCTTCAAAAGACGCAACACATGTAGGAAAATACCAAGAAATGTTGAAGAAAACAATACCCAGTAGGAAACCTCGAAACTACAAAATATTTAACAGCAATATTAACAATCAGCTCTACACAATTATATTTTTATATAAAATATGACATGAATTTGAATATATACTCATAAAATAGGCATTTTTTCAAGGTAAATTCTCAACCTCAATTTAAATAATGGATTCCTTCTTTAATGTTCCATGTAGAAATCATATCGGAGAACATACTCCATGAGTTAGATATCACTAATGACGTCTGTATGAGTGGTCATGCTCTTCGCGGTCTCATTAAAGTAAGTATACACTATAAATATGATGAGATATGATACCTAGATGAAAATAAATCCCAAGGCCTTGTGGTATAGCAAAAAAGTAAATCAGGATTAACATGTTATGTATAGGATTAGTGTACGTGTAGTGATGGTCACGATGATACCCTGAACTTCGAATAGGGATCAAAGATGATAAAGGATATCACTATAGGCCATATAAAAGGATTACTAGAAACCTATCCAAAATACCCTACATAAGGTATTAATATCATATGTGTATGATGAAATTTTATAATAACTCGCATGGACCAAATAGAGGAACCACACCCAAGTGAAACCAATATAAGATACCAAGGAAAATGTATCGACGACATGTTTTAAACAGTACATGACACATACTAGTAGTACAAGACATGTATTTTTTTACACAAGGTTCTACCCACATAAACAGCCCATGATCATGCCCAAGTAAAATCACATGATATTAACATACCCTTGTAATTATTTCTATGTAAATTTATTTGGTTGTTCCTATGTATTCCTGGCCAGGCTATGACTATGTGGGAGTGCATGCGATGTTTGATCTTGTTTACTCCTCCCTATGCCGGTGTACCCTCCATGTTATACGCTAGGCCATTGTGGGAATTATAATATTTAGTATTATAGTGTTCATATACCTTGTTATCCTTAACTTCAGACGAAAACCCTTGATTCCATATTGGGGACCCTCAAGCTGTATTACTCCAGAACAAACAGCGTGTACCATGGGATTTCATAGATCTTGAGGGTTCCTCATTCACACTGTCATCTACACATACAAATCTAGATCCACTATGAATGTCAATGGGAATCATGGATCTAATCCATTTTCCCACACCATTTCCACTCTCCAGATTCCAGTTGAACAATTAACATGGGAATCAGCATATGTTCAACCCCATCATTGTCGTAGGAACCATTCAAAATTGGAGGTATCTAATCTATCCGGATTCATTCGCAACTACCACTATCACAAATTATGGGAACCATAATGAGTATGAATCCACAATGTCAATGTTTTACACCAAGAAAATGGTTCACAATAATGTATTTTTTGATATTTGGGTAGAAGCGCAGGTAAATTGAAACCCTAACGATGAACACATGTTAAAAAATAGGATAAAACCTAGAATCAAGAACATGATGAATGAACCTCATCCATGTTTGGTTTTTCTAGATAAGTTGTTGTCAAAATGAAATAAACCAAATAATAATTAAACAAATATCCCAATAATCATCTTTGGAAAACCCATCCATCAATATGATCGAGCTTCAAATCAATATGTTGTTTGATTGATTCATAGTAGTTGTAGAAATCATTAATAATGAAGAAGTATAAAAAAACCAACTCGATTTGGATCTATCATTGATGAATAATGAAGTTGTTCATTTTTCATTGACGAGAGACATTAATCTTATTGCACACCAATCAACTATCTATGATCCTCATTTTATTTTCCTATGGAGTCTCCTCTAATTCCCCCTTCTATGGTTATTTTATAGGTCTATAGTTGTGTAAACAATTGTGATAATATATAATAATTGTATACTTATAAAAGATATTTTTTCATTTCATTAATGAAAAAAATTAAATATTTTATTTAAAATTTTTATTCATTTTACACCGGTGATGACTTTTTGAAAAACACCATGATCTAAAAAAGGTATGTTACACCTATGGTAAAAATCATGTTCTAAACTCAATGGTTACCCTAAATTTGTAATATGGATCCCTATTTAGATTTTATTCCCTTTTTTTAAAAAAAATCCTTAATGATATTAGATAATTTTAAAGTTTTAAAAAATAAATTATGGGAACACCAGGCATTGTCATCATATGACCTATCGATTAAAGCTATCGAGAATAGTCATTATTATATGAAAAATAATACATTTCAAACATTAGTGATTGAAATCTTACCACATTGGGTATTTAAGTGAAAAAAATCTAGAACAAGAGGCCATAATAAATGATGTGGGTACTGAGCAGGAATCTGTGCCTCCCACTCCTACGTGCTCTCCTAAAGATTCACATGCTGACACCGAAAAAAATTCTAATGTAATCACATCCCAAAAAAGTATCATCATTTTTCAATCCTCAATCTCAAATGGGTAATCAAAAATAGTAGATCAATCCTAGATGTCCATATCACCCCATTAGATAATGTGTGATGAGTAATTAAAATACCTACACAATTGTGACATGTAAAAGAAATCATGAAATCGATCTAACTGCAGAGCTATATCTATGATGTATGAAGCCTCACCAACTCTAGACTGTATTTTGATATTCTAAATGGATCATAAAGATAACATTCCTCCCCTTATAAATCTCTATAATCCAGGTCTAGGTGAATCATTTAGGAACACATTGTTACCCTTATCGATCCTGAAATATATTTGTCATTAGTTACCACTAGTCATATGACAGATCTATGGAATCCTCATCCACTCCAGGATGATCTAATCCTTCTCAATTGTGGCTGACACCAATTATGGTCCCATGATTTTTGACACTCTCGGGTCAGTTTAATAAAGTGGTGATTTATAGGGTCACCCATACAAGGCCTCGAGTACTTCCAATGATAGGGTGGAATGGTAGACAATGTTGTACTCAAAATACACCAATGGTATGTGATACTATAAACTATGACAATAGTACAACATGCATCCTCATAGAATTTCTTCCAAAACATAAATGGTCTGCTCAATCAGGCCATGTGTCTGGGTGTAAAAATTAATGCTAAAAAATAGCAACATCCTAAAAAACTCTTGAAATACCTTCTTCAATTGAGATATGAAGTGAGAATAATATATTGAAATTGATAATGATGGAAATACATGGAGTTGGAATATATTTTCCCTATGGAGGCATCCTAATCTCCCTATTTAACTCTTCTCTTCAAGGGCTCGGATGTGGCCCAACACAGTGAGTTATTCTTTGATCAATGACATCACATCATGCCCCATGTAAATATATGGTATCACTGACATGAGGTCCATGAATATCACATCCAACATCCACTATATAACCTCAAGGGGCTGAGAAAATCCATTCGAAAATTGGTGCATAACCTTCACATGTAGATAAGTAAGGCATTAAGAGACAATCATTAAAACTTATTTCTTCATCCTTGGTCACCAAAATTTATGTCCAACATCCTAGAACAAAATCATCACACATGAAAATACCATGAAATTCGATGTATGAAACTCTCATAGAACCTCCTCCAGTACCATCACTGATACCATCATGCATCCTATAGAAAGAAAAACATGCTACACAACTTCTGAATATCCATCAGGATCTTTTAAAGTGGATATTTATGTGTGATGGCTCTCATAGTCGGCATACCAAAGTTGGGACCCCATCAATCACTATAAAAATTAGTGGGGGAGGAATATACATGTTTTTTGATATTCCATATACATCCACATGGGATAAATACAATGAGGCCAACTACTTCAATGCCTCATTCAGCAATATTGAACACGGTTTCATATTGATATATTCGTATTCCACATTACCAGTAGGAACCCTTATATTCATACATAACTATTATATCATTTTAAACGATAAATAACATAATACTGTTACAAAACCTAGATCCAATGTTTTAGTTTTTTTGGATTATTTAGCATAATATATTAGTATTAAATAATAAAACATAAACATGTTTTAATTCCTTATTCTCTATCTTCTTAATGGCCCATGTTCTCTATTTAGTATATTTAATCACCTGAGGATATACATCAAAGAAAAGGGGTGAGATAAAATTCAAACAAGAGGATAGATAAGGACATGAATCAATATAACATGGGTGATATAATTATCATCATTATATTATAATCATTGGTTCATCATCTTTGTCATAAGAGGTAGCATTAGATATAGTAATGGAATATGGAAATGCATATAAATGAAAGAACACATCATATTAGTGAAATACCACAAGTAGTTGTAAAACTTTCTTGCATCATGTTCTTGTATAACATTAGTACACTATCAAAACACCATAATTGTTGAAAAATATTGAATCTAGTTCATGAACAATACACCCTATCTCATGAGATAAATCACATTACCTAATTAATTGGAGGGATATTTATTTCCAGGACATCCCTTCAAATCATAACATTTACATAATCATGCATGTGACAAAAAATGTATATCAATGGTAGTCATAGAATAAACCATTAAAAATAATGAATTTCTTAATAATTTCCTAAATCATATATTCATGAATTAACTTTGGGGTTCAAAAATTAAAAAGGGAAAACATACATATTTAATGAATCATCAATATTTAGTGAAGAAAATATTGTTTAATGAGGTGTCAAGGTGTGTTATAAAAAGAAGATTTTTTTTGAAAATCATTTTATTTTACATAAAATATTATTGGATACATGTTTAAACCCAAAATTAAAAGTTATGAAGAATGATATTATATTTTAAAAATATTAAATGAATATCAACATAGACGTTTTTCATTAAAGGGGAGTAACCCAAATAAAGGGAGTTGGGTTTGAGAATCTTCTTACCATATGTCATGATGAGTTCTTCACTTTCACCTAATGTCGTGAATAATAAAACTGTATTAAATAAATAGTAAATAAAAATACACTTATAAATTTATTTTATTTAATATAATTTTATTTTGTTTCATGGCCAATTTGTTGTGTTATATATCTTAATTTCGTCAGTTCTGGAGTGTTTGTTTCATATTTTATAATCAGTTCCCTTGAGTTTAAATATGGGAGATATTTTAAAATCAGAATAACTTCTCCAAAAGTTAAATTATTTAGTATAATTAAAATTTAATAATTTTAAATGTCATCATAAACCATTTGGCTTTATTTTGTGAGGATGATTCATTAAATTAAATGTTGATGAAAATGATTTAATTTATTTTAGTAGTTTTTACAACTATCTTGAACGTTTTTCATTTTATTTAATATAATGCTTATTTATTTGTTCTAGTGTATGTTAAAATTTATAATATGTATATTAAAATATTATTAAACCATAATAATGGTTATATTACTTTACTTGAAGGTATTAATGGAAAACAAATACTCATCATCCAGGAAGGTGGATATTCCGCACATCACGGATGATGTTTTCATTTTTATAATAAAATGGGAGGATAAAAAATTTCATGGTGAATTTTACATAAAAAAATAAAATTCTATGATAAATTAGATAAACTAGTTATCATGCCACTTTGAATAGGTTAGGTGAGGAAAGGAAAAGAATATAAAATAAGGATAAAGATAGGGATTGAGGATATTACCCCTTGAATGTTGACTCCATGAGAACCTCATCAAGGAACATGGGATCGGCCTTTTCTTAAGACCAAAACTATTGGAAGTGGGTAAGTGGATTGGGAAGGTAATATGGAAAAATTTAGAAAACCTACAATTCAAAGAAGGTGTGAGTAGAAGTAGTTGTTAAGGGTGGTATTCAAAGATGAATATAAGGGTGTTTTTTATTGTTTTATACAATTTTATATAGCTTTGGATCAAGACATTCAATAGTTTTAATTCATATAAAAAAATATAGTAATGAGAGAAATATAGATTCATGTAATGGTTATTACATCATCTATGCATCCGTAATGACTCAAAAAATCTATTATTTAGCTTATATAGTAAATTATCATATGTCACTATTCACAAAAAATTCAACTATTTTAGAAAATACAAAAATATCACCCTAACCATTTTTCGATTATTATAATTATATACTGTAATACATTTTATAAAAATAATTTTATAAATATGAGAAATTTATATTTTGATTAAAACCATCACTTATTCATAAAAACCAATTTCAATATTTTAACTGATTCTATGACAGTTAAAAAAAATAATGTATTATAAAATTATCTTATAATTATAATAAAACGTAATTTTAAATAATAAATCTATCTTATGAAATAAAAAATCATTAAATTATTATATTATTTAAAAAATTATAAATAAACATTTACATTTTACAACACCACCAACACTTCATTTATCATCTTTAAAAGGTTTATTTACGTATAAAATGATATAAATATTTAGTAATTTATTTTACAAAATATGTAAATTTTATGTATACTTTAGTGGTGTGGTTACTATTCTATTGGCAAGATTACAATACTTAATGCACATATTACTATTCCAATAGTCGGGATTCAATTCTATTGGCTATAGTTACATGAAACACATCATGAAACTGATCCATATTTTGTGGATGTAAAATTTAGTAGTCCATTGATCATATGTGATCAAGGATATAAAATGGAAAATGTTTCTAGAGAAATGATTCCATTTCTTTCTAAACCACATGAAACTCTTCTATGGGGATATTCGAAGGAAAAAATTGTCTCAATAATAAAATTGTAAATCCCATCTATGTTTTCCAACGTAGACATTTTTCGGACTCTATGCACCATTAATATGTTGTTAGATGTGTTGAACCTTCCAGGTCATCTATTTCACAATATCGGGTCCTATTAAATTTTTTTTCCAATGTCATACAAACAAGATGAAGTTCTACATCTCTACACAAATCGAGCATCATATGGATCCATTTGAATAACTAGTGGAATCTATTATTGTATGTGAACTAAACCATTTTGATATTTAAATGAAATACTCCATTTAATTACATAAAAAAGTCTTTTATCCTATCCTAGAGTGTATGAATAGTCATTTCAGATTGAAAATCCATTTAGGGGTTATAAGCCATTATGAAATTCAATTCAGTACTCAAATTCTATAAATCTGTAGAATTTAGATGTGAATCCAAGATCATTGTCAGATACATCCAAATGTGGTACCTCATGCATCCTCACCACTTCCATCACATATATATTTACATGTTGTTTATGTGATAAATATTCTTGAATAGCGATAAAGTGGGATGTCTCTATGAGTCGTTCCATGACAACCCATATTGAATTGTTTGCTGTGGATGTCATTGGGAGTCTTGTGGTAAATTCTATAGTGAAATTATCTCATTTTCACAAGGGTATATCCAATTGTTGAATTGTCCCTTTGGGATTATATCATACATCTTTAACTTACTAACATATCATTAAACTTGGGAAATACACTACACTCTCCCTCTTTATGTTATCCTAACAGAAGTGTTCTCGAAGATCAGGATACATATTTGTACTTCCATGATGGATAGATAAAGGTGAGATATATTAATTATCCAATAGCTCCTTCTTTATCTCAGGTGATGAAGTCACACATATCCTCATCAAAAACCAAGTCACACCATCATCATTGATTTCAAACTCATGTATCTTTCCCTAAATTACATATTCACCATCTTTTGAAACTCTAGAACGGCCATTGGTGCCTTAATAATCCTCTCATGGATTGATTTTTTAGAAATTTTTTGGTAACGGTTGGATGTATTCCAGAGGATTATTATTTTTGAATCCATCCATTGCATATCCATAAAGATATGGTCTTTCTTAATATGTATTGTGGATAGCATAGTAGGTTCATTTTTTCATAAGAGAATCAACTACCTTGTTTCCAATTCCTAGACTATAATGAATAGATAAAACATTGTTCATGATTAGATCTAACCATCACCTATGACACATATTGAATTCCTTCTATGTGAATATATACTTTAGAATCATGTGATTGGTATATATTTCACACTTATAATCATATAGGTAGTTTCATTATATTCTCATGGAAAAAAATATTTTCAGCTTGATCTAGATCATGTATCTGGTAGCTCTTCTTAGGGGACTTCAACATCCATGAGGAAAATGCTATCACATTATCATTATGCATGAGTACACAACCCAATCCAATATTTTAATCATCACTATATGTCCCAAAACATTCTACACATGATGGTACTGTGGGTACATATTATGTGATTAGCCTCTCAATTAGTTCTTGATGCATTCCTCACATTATTCTATCGAGACATACTTTACCCCATTCCTTGTTAGTAGAGATAATGGACTAGACAATCAGGATAAATTTCTCACAAGACATCGATAATACCCTATCAATCCCAGAAAACTATGGATTTTAGTGACTCTAGTTGGTCTAGGACATTCCTCAATTTCCTTTTTTTAAGGGAACACGTAAATTATCACACTTTTGATCACATTCCCCAATAATGTGGCTTAATGCATAAAAAATTATCACTTGTTGAATGAGTAAGATAATTTCTCCATCGTTATCTTGGTTATAAAAACCCTTATATGTCCTTCATATTCCTCCTTTCTCTTTGAGTAGATGATAATATCATCGATATACATGAACAAAAAAATTTAAAGATAGTTTCTCAAGTCAATATTAATCAAATCAATAAAGATTGTATGAACAATAATAAGTCTAAAAGGAATCACTAGAAACTCATAGTGCCCATACCTTTAATGGAATGCATTCATCCGAATGTCTTCCTTCTTCGCCTTTATTTGATTATATCCAAAGCGATGAACCACCATTGGGAAGTATTAGGCTCCTTGTAGTTGATCAATCAATTCTTTAATCCTAAGAATAGGATACCTTTTCTTTATAGTGAACTTATTGAGCTCCCGGTAATTGATACAAGATAGCATTGATCAATTATTTTTCATTACAAAGTGCACTGGTGTACTAAAAGGTGATGCACTAAGGGATATGAACCCTTTGTAAAAATTCCCTTGCCAGTGAATCTTAGAATCCTTGAGTTCTATTGAGGAAATTCTGTATGTTTATTTTAACATAGGTGTAGATCTGTGTATTAGTTCTATTTATAACTCTAGGACATGATATGAGGGATGTATGGGTATCTCTCTTTGAAATAAATCACTATATTCCATCATAATGGGCATTTCCTCTAGGTTGATACCTCATATTGACTCAATCTTCTACAGAAGGTATGCTTCTTCACATGGCAGCAACACCCACACCGTTGAGATATTTTCCAAAAGATATTCATTGTCTTCCGGTAAATTTTACAGGTGCATTAGATTCATTTAAATATAAAAGATATTTCATTTTCCTGATAGTTGATATTTTATCATTATAATAAGAGACAATACATTCCCAATATTGAAATAAATTACACCAAGGAAAGTGTCAAGATATCTTATGGAAGAGTAATCCCACAAACTCAAACAAGATATGATTCCAACACATAGGTTCCAATGATCACTACACTTTTTGTTTTTTATAGACACCTCAACATCAAGATATCATGGATATGAATCAATAGTTCTAGAAAACATGCTAGATATAAAAGAATTCGTTGAACTATACTAAAATGAGACATTTTCCATAATTGAGTGAATAGGATATTTACCTTGTATGACATTGTTTTCTTGCTCCACTTCAGTAGTACTCTCGGAATAAACATCACTTTCTCCTTTGTATTTGGTGGATATTGATGTTGATTACCCTCAATGAGTCTAGGTTTTGTGAAATGTATTTTATATTTCAATTGATCCTAATAATTGATGAATTGGACCATGGGTGCTATATTCCTTTCTACCATCATGTTGGCTGAATTATTCACATATCTTCAACATTCATGAGTTTGATGTACTTCTCTCTTGAACATGAATCATTTACTTGACCCTTTGACGAAATTAAAATATTTACTTTTCCCACATTTATGACATTTGTGTGGTTGGATCCTCTTTCATCCGTTGTCATTTGATCCACTGAAATGAAAATCCACTATATTCTTCTTATCTCCATAACCATTAGACCATTATCTAAACTCCATATCTATTTTGAGAGGTTATCGAACCACATATTTATAATTTCCAAAGTCTCTGATAGTTAATGAAATTTGGAGATGTTTTTAAAAACCACTAATGAATCTATCTATTTTTCTATCGTTATTGATAAAAAACACGAGGAATTATTTTAAATCCTTGGGATGTTTTCTTCGTAATCGTTAATTGATTTACTATCCTTTTACTTCACCTCTTTGAATTTTCTCTCCTACTTTTTCTGAATAGTTTGTGGGAAATACTTATTAATATATATTTTCATAATGTCTTCACACTCCATCTATTTTATTTCTTCTTTTGTCTTTATGTTATTAATAAATTCCCACCACTGGTCAGCCACTCCTTATAAATGATAGATGTCTATAGTCAACTCCCCTTTTCAGATTAGTGGATCACAAGAATGATATTCTTCAACAATTTAACCCCTTGATTAGTAAATAAAGTTTCAAAAGATCCACTAAATGTTGGTGTTCATTTCCACATAAAATATTGTTTCCTATTTCTACCTCTTATATGATTGAGGATGTTCCACATTATTTAGATTATTATTAATATCTTGAGAAGGTTGGGTAAGAATCATCCTGAAATTTTAAACTCCACCTACAAATGAATTTGGGATTCTATTAGGAAATCCTTTCATTTTTCTTCACATGGATTGTTGATATGGTTCCTCTTAGTTTCAACCATTTTCTAAAATAGATTTTTTTTAAAAACCCTAATTCAACATGTCATGGATAAATAGCTTATTCATTTCTTCAATTAACTCTAAATTCATATGTTATGGGATCCCTATGTTTAGAAAAGCTTATTAGATTCTTACATATACATATTCTCATAATAAATTTTTTCATTAATTTTCTCTAATCATATTTCCCAAAATATCAAAATCATACTATAATACAATATATAGAGACCCTAAATTTCTAACTCAACTATTACAGAATTTTAATGATAAAAAAATAATAGTTTTAAGAACTAGGATCCAATAGTTTAGTGTATTGATAAACTTAGGATCATACATAACATTTACATAATAAAACAAAAAAATTATTTATTTCCTTGTTCTCTATCTTCTCAGTGGACCTTTCATTCTCTTTAGTACAAGTAATCACATGAGGATATACACTAAATAATGGGTTTAGGTAAAATTTCTTTAAGATGAATGATATTACATGAAGGAATATAACATTTTTGAGAATCATCATCATCGTCATAATGTAATCATTGGTTCATCATCATAATAATGAGTCGAAGTATTATAAAAATGTATGGAATGTTGGAATCAATAAAAATGAAACATCATGTATTAGTGCTCAAGTACCACACATAGTTGTGATCAAAGATAACATCATGTTCATGCATGACATATGTGAATTCTTATAACAACACCACTATGAAAAAGCTAGAATCATGTTCACACAAAATACAGATTTTCTAATGAGATACATCACATAATCAAATGCATTGGATGGATATTCAATTATGGCCCCACCCTTCACATCATAACATTTACACAAATATGCATGCCAAAATAACATATATCAATCAATTTCATAAAATACATAATGGAAAATATTGAGTTTCCTAAAAAATTTAAAAAATAATACATTAATGAATATTATTTGGGGTTCTCAAAATAAAAAGTTAAAACCATATATTGTATAAGAATCATCAATCTTGAGTGAAGAAGAATTAATCTTAAGAAGAGTCAATATGTTTTTGGGAATGAAGTGTTCTTTTAAAAAATCCTTTTATTTTTCATAATATCATATTGGAAACATATATATCCCATGAAATAAATGTTAATAACATATCAATTTTATTTTTTGAATATAATAATCATATTGACACAAATATTTATAATGAAATATTAATTACCCAAAGAAATGGATTTGAGTTTGAGAATCCCATTACTTTATGCTTGGGTGCATTTTTCACATTCCCTTAATATCATGAATAATAAAATTAGATTATTTAATTACTACTAATAGTAACTATTCAACCTCTATTTGATTTATTATAATTTTCTTATTTTCTTTAATAAATTTTGATGAGTTATAGAGTCCAATTTCATCATTTGGGGAGTGTTTGTTTCATGGTTTATAGAGTGTTCCATTGAGTATAAATATGGGAGTTATGGTAAAATGGGAATAACCTACCCAAATGATAAATTATTTAGTATTAAATAAATTCCATAACATTAAATGTTCTAATATACGTTTTTTATATTGGTTATAAAGATTATTCATCATATTAAAAAATGAAGAAAATGTTTTAATTTATTTTAGCAGTTTTTATGAACACCATGAAAATGTATCATTTAATATAATATCATGTTTTTATATTGGTTATAATAAATTATTAATGTTATAATATGTGTATAAAAATTATATTAAACTATAAAAGCGGTTTTATGAATATTCTTGAAGGTGGTATTAGAAAATGAAAATTCGTCATCCAAAAACGTGGTGAATCGACACATCACAATTGATGTTTCATTTCATGAATAAAAGGAGTGTAGAAAATATTTGATGATTGATATTACATTAATAATAAAATATTAAAATATATATAAGGTACTATATTTATCATTTCACTTTGTATATAATGGGTAAGGATATGAAAATAAATTAAATGAAATTAAAAGTGAGGGATGGAGGATTTTACATCTTGAATGTTGTCTCATTGACAACATATTTAAGATGCCTAGGTTTTGTATTTTATTGAGACTAGAAAATCATTAACATGTGGAATATGAATTAGAAGGGAATTGGGAAAAAATTAAAGGATATGAAATGTTGATAAGGTGTGAGGAGAAGAGGTTGTGAGAGGTACTATATATAGTGGAGGATAGGGGTGGTTTTTGATTATTTTATTCTTGTATTTATTATTATTGCTCAATATTGTTAATATTATTCATTCCTATAGACAAATATAGTAATTACAGAAGTAATGTTGGAGATAATAGTTCATAAAACATACATTCATCATCAATGACTCAAAAATTCATGTATTTAACTTTTATCATAAATTATTGTATTTAACTATTCACCAAAATCTAATCTAGTTGAGAAAAATACAAAAAAAATAGGCTTATCCATTTTTCAAAATTTGAAATTCATAAATGAAATATATTTTATGATATAATTTTATTACATAAAAAATTTAATTTTTAATTAAAATCATCATTTTTTTCAAAAAATACCAATTTTATTATTGTAACCATTTTTATGACACTTTTAAACATTAATTAAGGTCTCATAAAATTTACATATAATTATAATAAAAACATATAGTAATTTAAGAATTTATTTTTTTAATTTAAATTTTCATTAAAATAATTATATTAATAATAATATTATAAATAAAATATTTACATTTAAAAAAAATCCAACAATTAATTTATCCTTTTAAAATGTTTATTTACTAACACCACGATAAATATATTTTATATCTTTATTTATAAGAAACATAAAGTTTATTTAAACTTTAAAAGGTGAGGTTACTATTCTATAGTCAATATTACTATTTATAATGGTCATATTACTATTCCAACGGTCATGTTACTATTCTATCAGTATAGGATACATAATTTACAAAAAATAAAACATTTATCATTATTATATTTCGAGAATAAATATTTTATTTATTTCTTTATGTTATTAATATATTTTATGAAAAAAAAATAATTGGACAAATTCTATAGATAAAATTTCGTATCATTACATTCCCCTTCACAAAAGTATATTGAATTTCAAAGTCATAATCTTGGAGGAACACTATCCATTGCCTCTGTCTAAAATTATGACCCTTATGAGAGACTACAAATATCATCATATTCTGGTACGAATTGATAATAAAACACTTGTCCATCATGCAGTATCACCACATTTTTTTATGAAGACTATAACTACTAACTCTAGATCATGGGTTACATAGTTTATCTCATGTGGAGTCAACTAATGTGATCCATAAGAAATAATGTCCTATAACTACATTAAATCACAACCAATCCTACTTCTTGATTCATGACATAAAATTATATAATCGACATCATCATTTGGTAGCCTTAAGATAGGAGCACCATTCAATATCTATTTCAACATCTAGAATGAAAGATGAAATATCTCCTTCCAAATGAATGGCTTCCCCATTTAGGGTCAAAGCTTTCAGGGGAGAATGATATCCTAGAGAAGTCATGTATGAATATAAGGTAATACTCTTCCATTCTATGTAATCTCCACCCCTCCATAGCACTCTTGGGTGGCTCCCAAACATACACAACCTCAACCTTCTCAAGGTTTACTACCCAACCAAATATTGATATAACATGTCCAATAAATTTGATCTCATAAAACTATAACTGGATCCTCAATAGATTCTCATAAAGTGGGTTCTCTCAGATTACATCCACAACCATCCTCAAGTGTCTCGCATGCTCCACTGTGGATGTCGAGTAAACATAGATGTCATATTTGAAGACCAGCATGAACAGGTCTTGGAATGGTTGAATGATCTAATTCACAAGTCCCATGAACAATGTTCAGAAATTCATCATGAAAATGGGAATCTACATGTACTCACATTGACCATATAAAAATCAGAATGTCATCTTCAGTATAACCACATATTTTACACGCAACGGGAGGTTGCCTAACATGAGGTCAACCATCTATAATCATCGTTCTCCTATAAACTAATCAAAGAGGTAATAGATCCCCATATGTTAAATAGTTTTTTATGGTCACCTGGATTACGTGGTAGGAGTCTACACACAAACTGATGTGCCTATCATCCTTCATAGAAAAATAAAATGGGGTTTCCCAGTGCGAAACATTATTTCTAACCAAGCCCTTCCTATGTAAGTCCACCAATTTCACCATCATATCGTGAAGCCCTTTGAGAGACATTTGATATTAGTATGAATATATCAGGTCCTTATTGGGGTGTAGATCGATACATAAGTATCTCTCTCGATGGGGAGGTAGTCCTAGAACATCCAAAAAAAATATTTCCTCATAGTCCGCCACCACTATAAAGAAATTAAAACTCTTAATATCCACTAAAATGAGGGTCATTCAGTCCGATTGATTGTTAGTTGAATGCACACTCTTATTCATGAGTCTCTCCTTCAATACATGGAATTCCTCTTCACCCACAATGGACAACCTAGTTCCATCGCTAGGGAAACACCACATCCTATACCTGTAGATATTGAACTGGGAATAAACTATAGATATCCATTCCATACAGAATATGAAATCAAAAGGCATCATGACTACTATAATGATATCCCAATAGAAACTCTCACCTATAATATGTAGGTCAGACTATTGGTAAATATTTGTGATCACTAACACATCTCTTATAAGAGTCTCGTAGTGCAAGGGTTGAGCCATTGGATAAATAATAATCTCTAAGTCTAGAACTGAATATGTGGAGGTAATGGAATGACTTGAAACATTTCCTATGTTTACAAAATCTAGTATATTAAAGACATATGTTATACCTCCAATAATTCCAAGAGCCTTTAGTTTATATTCCTCGACTGCTTGTAGTTTCCACCACCCATGTCCGCCTATTCCCTGAGCCTGGAATAGACCACCAAGGGGTGGTGGTGGTAATTAGTACAGGACTATACAACATCCAAATTCTCTCCCAACATTGTTTTCACATCCTACAGCCTACAAACATATTTTATCCTACTACTGCCTCTCCATCAGTAGCCTATCCACTGTCTCTATATCAGTCATATGTCAGGTCTAACAATCTCATGAAAGATATCACTTACCATCAAATTAGTAAAACCACACCTCTCTGGGATTCCTAGACCCATAATGGGGTCCCTAAACCAAAAAACCTTTGTCTTAGTAACTCCTCCTGAATCATTGTGCATGTACAGGTCCAAGAGACTAACATCATCTCCCAATTGATGAACTATTTTTTATTTTGTACCCATTTATCGCAACAACGACCAATGTTTACTTAGATAGGAAACTCTCACCCACCAATGATTTATCTAGTAACCCAATATAGTTAGGATGAACATAGTTATAATAGTTAATTAGATGTTTCTATGCAATCCATTCTCATTGTCCAAGACCAGAATAGCTTTTCATGAATCATATCGATCAAATACATTGAGATGATGTTCAACCACATTCAATGCATTGATATTGTCATACTACAATGTTGGATCTATAGAATATCGTAGATGTGTAAATCCTTCAGCCTAGACAGAGATAACTATTATATGAATATTATCTCAAAATTATACCTTACTTGTGTCACATCATCGTCTGATTGGGTTTCTAAGTACAACCCTCATCATGGAGCTTCATAGAGAAGTCTCAATACTAGAACCACAATATGATCTGTTGGTATCTTGAAAAGAAGGAAAACTCATGTCACCACCTCCTGAAATCCCTAATCCTTATATGGGTATAGGTAACCTCAGATCATTAGGGTCTTTACTACAAAAACCCATGAAGTGGATTAAGCCTACACACCTCATATGTTGGTACTATGGGTACCCTCTACTGCAGTATATGTGGGGGTATAACTAGTAAAAAACCTAGAGGTAATACCTATAGAAATTCTATCTATATCAATGTATCATAATGGAGGGGATCATCCTCATGTTCCAGATGGTGAATCCTAGCTGGAATATATCACAAAGGCTTCATAAAAACATGATTTTCCATAATTATTGTTTATATCTAGAGAACATGCTCAATAAGGACATGTAAAACAATCCAATCCAATATGATGCATTAACCATTGTTTTTCCTATAACCACTGTCTATATGTATGATTAAAACTTGAGGAGAATTGAGTCCTAGTGTATGGATACATCAAACTCCACACCAGTATTTTTTTCCTATCCTGAAATACATACTCGAAAAACTTAACACTGTTTCACCAAACCAATCACATATACTTTGGTATTAAGTAATAATCTAATCCATTGATTCCACTTCCTCAGGAACCATCCCAATGGGTTCCATGATGTGACTCCTCATTCCCGCCTCTAATTGGCTAGTGGATGGAGGTTGGAACCGACTAGGAATATCAATAACATTGGATGACTTAGCCTATGTACATGTACATACGAACACATCTTGCACTTTTATAGTGATGAAATGTAAAAAAATATTATAACATGCATTCATATATCTAAAAACCACAACCAATGTATGAAAACAATCACTGGTAAGTAAACATGGATAAATACAATGCCAGAAAGAAGTTTCTAGAAATAAGTCCAACATTAACTTATTTATGGTGATTGAGATCAATATAACTATAAGAACACACGTCCATCTATCAATATCATAATAAACTACCTGGTCCATGACCCTCTTGGACATCATCAAAAGATATATCATCTAAAAATCATGAAACGTGAGGTAAAATACCATGTAGGGGAGAGTATAACAATAACTTGAAGGAAACCCTAAAACTAAAAAGAATATAATAACAAGAATAATATTCATCTCTATACAGGTATATATCTAGTGGAAGTAAAAAAAATAATATCAAAACTTACTCAAAAAAGGAACACATTGTTACGGTAATGTCTTAACATTAATTTCATCATACAATTCCTACTCGAAGGTTCAACAATACAATCATCTTGGATAAGAAACTTCACAAGTCATATACCACTGATGAAGTCCATCCATGATTTTTTCCTCATTAGGTAACATCATAGGAAGTATACATATTATGTGTTAACATTTAGGACATATAGAGGAGGATCACCCCCATGGTCATATGGAATAACAGAAACTCAATTTGAATTAACCAGATAAGTCTAGATATGATTTTTATATTGGAAACATATATATCCCATAATATAAATATTAATTACAAATCAATTTTATATTTGGAATATAAAAATCATATCAACACTGATATTTATAATGAAAGGGGAATAAACCAAAGAAAGGGATTTGAGTTTGAGAATCCCTTTACATTATGTTTGGGTGCATTTTCACATGCCATTAATATCAAAATTAAAAAAAAGAAATTAATTAATTAATAAAAATAGAAACTATTAAACATTTATTTGATTTATTATTATTTTTTTATTTTTTTAAGCCATTTTTATGAGTTATATAGTTCAATTTCTTCATTCTTGAGTATTTGCTTCATGGTTTATAGAGTGTTCCATTGAGTATAAATATGGTAGTAATTGTATATGGGAATAACCTCTCCAAAAGTAAAATTTTTTAGTATTAAATATATTCCATAACATTAAATGGTCTAATATATGTTTTGGATATATGGTATGAGGATTATTCATTATATTAAAAATCGATGAAAATGTTTTAACTTATTTTAGCTATTTTTATGACAACCATGAATATGTATCATTTAATATAATATCATGTTTTAATATTGGTTCTAGTAAATTATAAATTTTATAATTTGTGTATTAAAATCTTATTTAACCATAATAGGGGTTTTATGAATATTCTTGAAGGTGGAAATGAAAATGAAAACTCATCATCCACGAAGGTGGTGAATCGACACATCACAAATGATGTTTTCATTTTTTGAATAAAAGGTGTGGAGAAAAGAATTTATGAAGGATATTCCATTAATAATAAAAAATTGAAATATATATAAGGTTATATATTTATCATTTCACTTTGGATATAATGGGTTAGGATATGATAAGAAAATAATGGAAATTAAAAGATTGGGATGGAGGATTTTACCTCTTGAATGTTGTCTCATTGACAACCTATTTAAGATGCTTGGGTTTGGCCTTTTATTGAGAATAAAAGATCTTCAACTTCTTTAATATGAATGAGAAGGGATATTTGTTAATTTTATACAACAGATAAATGCTTATAAGGTGTTACAAGAAGAGGTTATGAGAGGTAGTATATATAGTGGAGGAAAGGGGTGGTTTTTGATTATTTTATTTTTTTAATTATTATTTTGGCTTAAGACTGTAAATATTATTGATCCATATGTCTAAATATAGTATTTACAGAAGTAATGTTCTAGATAATTGTTCATAAAACATACATTCATCTATAATGACTCAGAAATTCATGTATTTTACTTTTATCGTAAATTATAGTATTTCACTATTCACCAACAATTAATCTATTTTAGAAAACTACCAAAAATTCATCCTATCCTTTTTTCAAAATTCTAAATTCCTAAATTGAATCTATTCTATGATATAATTCTATATACATAAGAAATTTAATTTTTATTTAAAATCATCATTTATTCAAAAAAATACTGATTTTATTATTATAACCAATTTTATGACACTTTAAGAAATTAATTAAGGCCTAATTAAATTTACTTATAATTATAATAAAATAAAAAGATTAATTTATGAATTTTTTTCTTAATTTGAATTTTCATTAAAATAATTATTTTAATTACAAAATTATAAATAAAATATTTACATTTTAAAAAAATCCCAACACTTAATTTTTAATTTTTTAAATGTTTATTTACTAACATCATAATAAAAATATTTCAGATAATAATTTATAGGAAACATAAAGTTTATTTATACTTTCAAAGGTAAGTCCACTATTCTATAGTTCATAATACTATTCCTAATGTTCATATTATTATTTCAACGGTCAGGTTACTATTCCATCAGTATAGGTTACATAATGTATAAAAAATACCACTTTAATCATTATTATATTTTGAGAATAAATAGTTTATTTAGTTCCTTATGTTATTTATGTATTTTAAGAAAAAATATAATAGGGGAAATTTTATAGATAAAATTTTGGATCATTACATTCACCTTCACAAAAGTATATACAATTTCAAAGTCATAATCTTGGATGAACTCAAGCCATCGCCTCCATCTCAAATTATGATACTTATGAGAGATGACAGAGATCTGCCTATTGTGGTTGGAATTAATAATAAACCACTCTTTCATCACGTAGTGTCACCACATCTTTTTTATGAAGTCTATAACTACTATCTCTAGATCATGGGTCACATAGTTCATCTCATGTGGACTTAACTAATGTGAACCATAAGAAATCATGTCCTGTAACTAGATTAAAACACAACCAATCCTACATCATGATTCTTCACATAACATTATATAATCGACATCATCATTTGGTATCCTTAATATAGGAGCACTTTTTAATCTCTATGTCAAATACTATAAAGAAAGATGAAATCTCTCCTTCCACATGAAAGGCTTTAACATTTGGGGTCAAACATTTCGAGGGAGGGTGATATCCTAGGGAAGTCATGTATGAATATATAGTAATATTCATCCATGCTAAGGAATATACAAACCTCCATCGCACTCTTGGGAGTCTCCCAAACATACACTACCTCAACCTTTAGAAGGTGTAATGTCAAACCAGTTATTGATATAACATGTCCAATAAATTTGATCTCATAAAACTATAACTAGATATTCAATATATTCCCATAAAGCGGGTGCTCTCAGATTATATCCACAGCTAACCTCAAGTGTCTCGCATGCTCCACCATGGATGTCAAGTAAACTAGGATGTCATCATTGAAGAAACGCATGATCTAGTCTTGGAAAGGCTGAATGATATAATTCAAAATTCCCATGAACAGTATTTGGGAATTCATAATGTAAAAGGGAATCCATAAGTACTCACATTGACCATAGAAAAATCAGAATGTCGTCTTCAGTATAACCACATTCTGTACTCGCAACCGTAGGTTGCCTAACATGAGGTTAAACTTCTATATTCATCGTTTCCCTATCAACTAATCAAAGAGGTAATATATCCCCATATTTTTGTATAGTTTTCTTTATGGTCACCTAGATTACTTGGGAGGAGTCTACAAAAAACCTCATGTTCCTTCCTTCCTTCATAGAAAAATAAAATGGGGCTTCCCAGTGTGAAGAATTATTTCTAACCAAGCCCTTACTATATAAGTCCACCAATTTCACCCTCATATCATGATGCTCTTTGGGAGACATTTTGATATTCTTGTGAATATATCAGGTCCTTCTTGCGCTGTATATCGATACAGAAGTATATCTCTCAGTGGGAAGGTAGTCCAAGAACATCCAAAAGAAAGATTTCCTCATAACCCATCACCACTATAAAGAAATTAAAACTCCTAACATCCAATACAATAAGGGTCATTCAACCCGATTGATGATTAATTGAATGCACACTCTTATTCATGAGTCTCTCCTTCAATACATGGGTTTTCATTTCACACAAAGTGGACAACCTAGTTATATCACTTGGGACACACCACTTACATTACCTGGAGATATTGATTAGGGAATAAACTATAGATAGCCATTCCATACCTAATTTGAAATCATAAGTCTTCATCACTAGTAAAATGGTATCCTAATAGAAACTCTCATATATAATGTTTATGGTAAACTCTAGGTAAATGTCTGTGATCACAAAGACATAGCCTATAAGAGTCTCTTAGTGTGATGGTTGAGCGAATGGCTAAATCAAAATCTCGAACTCTAGAACCCAAAAATGTGGAAATAATAGAATTCCTAGAAACTTTGTCATTTTTTACAAAAACTAGTGTATTTAAGACATGTGTTATACCTAGAATCATTCCTAGATCCTTTAGTTTATATTCTTCGACCGCATGCATTTTCCACTGCCCTTGTCCTCCTACTCCATGAGCATGGAATAGACAACCTAGTGGTGGTGGTGGTAATTAGAACAAGCATATACAACATCCAAATTCTCTCCCGACTATGCTTCCACATCCTACACCCTACAAACCTATATTATCCTACTACTACCTCTCCAAAAATAACCTATCCTCTATCTCTATATCAGTCATATGTCAGGTCGGACAATTTCATGAATGATGTCCCTTACCATAAAATTAGTAGAACTGCATCTCACTAAGATTTTTGGATACATAATGTGATCCATAATCCACAAAACCTATGTCCTAGGAACTCCTCATGAAACATATTTCATGTACAAGTCCATAAAACCAATGTCGTCTCCCTATTACTAAACTATATTTTATTGTGTACCCATTACTCGCATCAACGATCAATGAATTCTTAGATAGGAAACTCTCCCCAACCAAATCTTTACATAGTACCCCAATATTGTTAGGAATGAACATAGTTATAATATTTAATTATATGTTTCTATTCAATCCTTTCTCAAATTTCCAGGGCTAGAAGAACTTATCATGAATCATATCTATCAGATACTTTGAGAGGATGGTCAACCTCAATAAATACATATCTAATGTCATACTACAATGATGGAGCTATAGAAGATCATTGAAGTTTACATCCTTAAAAATAGATAGAGATAACTCTTATATGAATGTTATCTCAAAATTCTACCATCCTGGCATCACATCATTGTACGATTGTGTTACTAAGCACTACCATCATCATGCAGCTTCATAGAGAATACTCGATGCTAGAACCATAATATGATCTATCAGTATCTTGAAATTATGGAAAAATAATTTCACCACCTCATGAAAACCCTCATCCTCTTATGGGTCTAGGTCACCTAAGAAACATACGGTCTCTTCTGCTAAAACCCATTAAGTGGGATTAGGCTACACACCTCATCTGCTGGTACTATAGGTACCCTCTACTGTAGTATTCGTGGGGGTATAACTAGTGCCAAACCTGGTGTTAATACCTATAAGAATGATCTTTGTATCGATGCATCATAATCGAGGGGATCATCCTTCTGTTCTTGATGGTGAATCCTAGATGTAATATTTCATGACGGCTTCCTAAAAACATGATTTTCCACAATTACTATGTATATCTAGATAACCTACTCTATAAGGATATGGAAAAAAACCCATTCCAATATGATGCATGAACAATTGTTTCTCCAGTAACTAGTGTCCGTATATATGAGTCAAAATATAGGGGATCAGAGTCCTAGTGTATGGATACATCAACCTCCAAAACAATATTGTTTTACCAATCCTGAAGTACGTACTTGAAAAACATAACACCTTTACACCAAACAAATCACATATACTTTGGTCATAAGGAATAATCTTATCCTTTGATTACACTTCTTCATGAACCATCTCAATGGGTCTCATGATGTTACTCCCCATTCCCACCTCCAGCAAGCTAGTGGAAGTTGGTTGGCACCGATAGGAATATCACTAACTTGGGATGACATAGCCTATGTACATGTACATATGAACACGTCTGTCACTTTTATAATGATGAAATGTAAAAAAACTGTTATAACTTTCATGCATACATCTAAAGACCACAAACATTGTATGAAAACAATCACTGGTATGTAATCATGGAAAAGTATAAGTCCACAAAAATGATTCTATAATAAGTCCAATGTGGAATTATTTATGGGGATTGAGATCAAGATATCTATATGAACACACCTCGGTCTCTCTGGATGACAAAGAACTACCTGGTCGTGGACCCTCTTGGACATCATCAAAATATAGATCATCTAAAAATCATGAAATGTGAGGTAAAATCCTATGTAGGGGAGAGTATAAAAATAACCAGAAGGAAACCCTAAAAATAAAAAGAATATAATAACAATATTAACAGTCATCTCTATACAGGTATATATATTGTAAACATAAAACAAGAATATAAAAACATACTCAATAGAGGAACACATTGTTAAGTTAATTTCATAACTATAATATCATCATATGAATCCAACTCGAAGGTCTAACAATAAAATTGTTGTACCCCACACTCTTTGATTTTCATGATCACAATCACTTTCATATATGTTTAACTTTGTTTTTAAGTGTTGTGGATGATAGGCAAAAGATTGCCAAAGGTTTGGCCCAAGAATGGACAAGAAATGGACTGAAATTCAGTCCAGCGGCCAACCGGTGTGATAGCACCGGCCAGCCGGTGGAACTGGCAGAGGGATTGCCCACTGCCAGGTTCCACCGGTCGACCGGTGGCTCTGTCACCGGTCGACCTGTGGCACCCAGCCCAAATAGTGTTTGCTACTGTCTTGCCACCGGCCAGCCGGTGGCTCCTCCACCGGTCGACCGGTGGAGCCTGGACCAGATTTCTCCTCCACTGCCAAGGCACCGGCCAGCCGGTGGCTCCTCCACCGGTCGACCGGTGGAGCCTGGACCAGATTTCTCCTCCACTGCCAAGGCACCGGCAAGCCGGTGGAGCTGTACCGGCCAGCCGGTAGCCCTGGTCAAACTAGCTGTTGGCTTTGACCAGTCAACTCCAAAAGCCTCCCAACGGCTCCGAGGCCTTTTCCAACGGCTCCAAAGCCCTCCAACGGATACTTAAAGGTTCCATGCCTATAAATAAAGGCCAAGGAAGCCCCGGAACCTCACCCAAGCCACCATACACATTGTTGATCATTTTGGCGAAGCTCCGGCGGATTGTTCCAAGGGAACCCCAAGTGCTCCATCCATTTCCACATCCAAGAGCACCACTCAAGAAGCTTGGGAGAGCACGCTACATCAACTCCATCATACTTTGGCGCCCAAGTCTTCCTCAATCACGGTTTTTCTTGTTTATTTATTTTGAGCTTAATTTTGGGTTTGTGCCTACAAACCCCAACACCTTTTCTCTTCCCCCTTTCTTTTGGGTTCTCACACCACCATTAAGGTGTGAAGAGGTTAGTCAAGCCTTTCCTTTTAAAAGGCTTGAGTTTTCGGTGAGCTAGCCTTCACCCGTTAAAAAGGCTAGTGGGTTCTTACTTAACCATTAAAAGTAAGTGGGTTCTTGCTTAACCAATAAAAGCAAGCTGTAATAGGTCCTAGTGCTACCTCAAAGCCTAGTGGGTTTCTTGCTAAAACCATTGAAAAGCAAGCGGTAGGAATCTCTCAACGGTTGAGTTGGGAGCGGAGACGTAGGCCGGGTTTTGGCCGAACTCCGTTATCAATTTCGTGTGTCTTGTCTCTTTACTTTCCGCTGCATTTCAACTTTGATTTTTAATTTGTTAATCTTTTTTTTAAAAGGCAATTCACCCCCCCCTCTTGCCATCTTCCTCGTTTGTTCCGACCCAACAATTGGTATCAGAGGAAGTATTTGAATAATTCCCTAACCGGTTTCAAATTAAAGATCCTATTTTTTTGATGGCTTCTACCGCTTCTTCCTCTCAATCCCCCGAAGGTTTTTCTTTGGATCGTGCTCCATTCTTTGATGGAGCCGATTATTCTTTTTTGAAAACCCGCATGACCACATTTCTTAAAAGCATTGGTTATCCTATTTTTAAAATTGTCATGCATGGTTTCACCCTTTCTTCTCCCGATGCATCTCAATGGACCCCCGCTGACATTGCAAATTTCGAGCTTGATGGCAAATCCATGAATGCTCTACATTGTGGTCTTGACCGAAATGTTTTTGATCATATTTCTTCTTGCACATATTCTTACGATCTTTGGAAATTTTTAGAACTAACCTATGAAGGTACTAGCGAGGCTCCAAAGCAAAAATCCGATCAAAAGCAAGAACCCGACGAAAAGATCAAGCCCGTTTGCCCACCTCACAAGAAAAGGGCCAAGAAAAAGGAGAAGAAGAAGGCTTCAAAGGAAACATGGAGTGATAGCTCCACCTCTTCATTCTCCTCCTTCTCCTCGAGCGACCAAGGTAAAAAATGCCTAATGGCAAATCATGAGGTATCATCTTCCGACTCTTCTTCCTCGTCCTCTAGTTCTTCTAATTCATTGAATCATTTATCCTATGAAGAACTCTCGCACGCAAGAGATCAATTGGAAAAAGGTTTTCATGCTTTATCTTCAAAATTTGTCGCTTTGAAAAAGAATTTCAAAAAACTTTCCTCCGAAAAAGAACAACTTCTCAAAGAGAAGGAGGAGATGTCCCTAAAAATCCAAAATTTCCCAAATGTTGATTCCATGGAATCAACCATCAAAGACCTAAGGGAGACCCTAGCTAACTTCACCCAAGGGGAACAAAATTTGAACAATCTCCTAGGTTCCCAACGAATATCCCGAACCACCCAAGGGCTAGGCTACACCAATATAGCTTCCTCCTCCCATGCACCCACTGTTTTTGTAAGGGGGAGCTCTTGTTATAAATTTTGCAATTATTGTAAAAAACCCGGGCACCTTATTTATGAATGTAATTGTAAAAATGCCCGGTACGGTCAACCCAAATCTTTTTTCTTTTCGGACGAATTTTATAGGAGAAGACCCGCCATGAGACAAGTTTGGACTGAAAAATCCCTTCTAGCGAGTCTCTCCGGGCCAAAAATAGTTTCCTTTCCCCGGTGATTTATTGTTTTTATTTAGGGGGAGTTAGGATCGTTTAAGCCCTTTTGATTTCAAAATTTTCAATTCAAACCTTCAATTTCAACTCTTGGTATCAAATTTTCGATTCATTTTTCAATTTAAATTTTCAATTCATTTTTGATTCAAAACTCTCAATTTCAAAAATTTCATTTGGTTTCAAATTTCAAAATTCAATTGGTTTTTGATTCAAAACTTTCAATTCAAACTGTTATTCAAATTTTCAATCTTTCAATTTCAAAAATTTCAATTGATTTTCAAATCTCAATCTTGTTTTTCAAATCTCTTCCCTCAATCAAGCTTTATGCCCCATTCTATTTTGATAATCACAAAGGGGGAGAAATTTCTTGATTGATTGGGGGAGAATCTTTTCTCTAATGCTTAGTATTTATTTTCAATTTTTCATTTAAAGCATGCCTTCATTTAAGTTTTTACATTGCTTTGATAAGTGATTGTGATCATCAAAATAGGGGGAGATTGTTGTACCCCACACTCTTTGATTTTCATGATCAAAATCACTTTCATATATGTTTAACTTTGTTTTTAAGTGTTGTGGATGATAGGCAAAAGATTGCCAAAGGTTTGGCCCAAGAATAGACAAGAAATGGACTGAAATTCAGTCCACCGGCCAACCGGTGTGATAGCACCGGCCAGCCGGTGGAACTGGCAGAGGGATTGCCCACTGCCAGGTTCCACCGGTCGACCGGTGGCTCTGTCACCGGTCGACCTATGGCACCCATCCCAAATAGTGTTTGCTACTGTCTTGCCACCGGCCAGCCGGTGGCTCCTCCACCGGTCGACCGGTGGAGCCTGGACCAGATTTCTCCTCCACTGCCAAGGCACCGGCCAGCCGGTGGAGCTGTACCGGCCAGCCGGTAGCCCTGGTCAAACTAGCCGTTGGCTTTGACCAGTCAACTCCAAAAGCCTCCCAACGGCTCCGAGGCCTTTTCCAACGGCTCCAAAGCCCTCCAACGGATACTTGAAGGTTCCATGCCTATAAATAAAGGCCAAGGAAGCCCCGGAACCTCACCCAAGCCACCAGACACATTGTTGATCATTTTGGCGAAGCTCCGGCGGATTGTTCCAAGGGAACCCCAAGTGCTCCATCCATTTCCACATCCAAGAGCACCACTCAAGAAGCTTGGGAGAGCACGCTACATCAACTCCATCATACTTTGGCGCCCAAGTCTTCCTCAATCACGGTTTTTCTTGTTTATTTATTTTGAGCTTAATTTTGGGTTTGTGCCTACAAACCCCAACACCTTTTCTCTTCCCCCTTTCTTTTGGGTTCTCACACCACCATTAAGGTGTGAAGAGGTTAGTCAAGCCTTTCCTTTTAAAAGGCTTGAATTTTCGGTGAGCTAGCCTTCACCCGTTAAAAAGGCTAGTGGGTTCTTACTTAACCATTAAAAGTAAGTGGGTTCTTGCTTAACCAATAAAAGCAAGCTGTAATAGGTCCTAGTGCTACCTCAAAGCCTAGTGGGTTTCTTGCTAAAACCATTGAAAAGCAAGCAGTAGGAATCTCTCAACGGTTGAGTTGGGAGCGGAGACGTAGGTCGGGTTTTGGCCGAACTCCGTTATCAATTTCGTGTGTCTTGCCTCTTTACTTTCCGCTGCATTTCAACTTTGATTTTTAATTTGTTAATCTTTTTTTAAAAGGCAATTCACCCCCCCTCTTGCCATCTTCCTCGTTTGTTCCGACCCAACAATTGGTATCAGAGGAAGTATTTGAATAATTCCCTAACCGGTTTCAAATTAAAGATCCTATTTTTTTGATGGCTTCTACCGCTTCTTCCTCTCAATCCCCCGAAGGTTTTTCTTTGGATCGTGCTCCATTCTTTGATGGAGCCGATTATTCTTTTTGGAAAACCCGCATGACCACATTTCTTAAAAGCATTGGTTATCCTATTTTTAAAATTGTCATGCATGGTTTCACCCTTTCTTCTCCCGATGAATCTCAATGGACCCCCGCTGACATTGCAAATTTCGAGCTTGATGGCAAATCCATGAATGCTCTACATTGTGGTCTTGACCGAAATGTTTTTGATCATATTTCTTCTTGCACATCTTCTTACGATCTTTGGAAATTTTTAGAACTAACCTATGAAGGTACTAGCGAGGCTCCAAAGCAAAAATCCGATCAAAAGCAAGAACCCGACGAAAAGATCAAGCCCGTTTTCCCACCTAACAAGAAAAGGGCCAAGAAAAAGGAGAAGAAGAAGGCTTCAAAGGAAACATGGAGTGATAGCTCCACCTCTTCATTCTCCTCCTTCTCCTCGAGCGACCAAGGTAAAAAATGCCTAATGGCAAATCATGAGGTATCATCTTCCGACTCTTCTTCCTCGTACTCTAGTTCTTCTAATTCATTGAATCATTTATCCTATGAAGAACTCTCGCACGCAAGAGATCAATTGGAAAAAGGTTTTCATGCTTTATCTTCAAAATTTGTCGCTTTGAAAAAGAATTTCAAAAAACTTTCCTCCGAAAAAGAACAACTTCTCAAAGAGAAGGAGGAGATGTCCCTAAAAATCCAAAATTTCCCAAATGTTGATTCCATGGAATCAACCATCAAAGACCTAAGGGAGACCCTAGCTAAGTTCACCCAAGGGGAAAAAAATTTGAACAATCTCCTAGGTTCCCAACGAATATCCCGAACCACCCAAGGGCTAGGCTACACCAATATAGCTTCCTCCTCCCATGCACCCACTGTTTTTGTAAGGGGGAGCTCTTGTTATAAATTTTTCAATTATTGTAAAAAACCCGGGCACCTTATTTATGAATGTAATTGTAAAAATGCCCGGTACGGTCAACCCAAATCTTTTTTCTTTTCGGACGAATTTTATAGGAGAAGACCCGCCATGAGACAAGTTTGGATTGAAAAATCCCTTCTAGCGAGTCTCTCCGGGCCAAAAATAGTTTCCTTTCCCCGGTGATTTATTGTTTTTATTTAGGGGGAGTTAGGATCGTTTAAGCCCTTTTGATTTCAAAATTTTCAATTCAAACCTTCAATTTCAACTCTTGGTATCAAATTTTCGATTCATTTTTCAATTTAAATTTTCAATTCATTTTTGATTCAAAACTCTCAATTTCAAAAATTTCATTTGGTTTCAAATTTCAAAATTCAATTGGTTTTTGATTCAAAACTTTCAATTCAATCTGTTATTCAAATTTTCAATCTTTCAATTTCAAAAATTTCAATTGATTTTCAAATCTCAATCTTGTTTTTCAAATCTCTTCCCTCAATCAAGCTTTATGCCCCATTCTATTTTGATAATCACAAAGGGGGAGAAATTTCTTGATTGATTGGGGGAGAATCTTTTCTCTAATGCTTAGTATTTATTTTCAATTTTTCATTTAAAGCATGCATTCATTTAAGTTTTTACATTGCTTTGATAAGTGATTGTGATCATCAAAATAGGGGGAGATTGTTGTACCCCACACTCTTTGATTTTCATGATCACAATCACTTTCATATATGTTTAACTTTGTTTTTAAGTGTTGTGGATGATAGGCAAAAGATTGCCAAAGGTTTGGCCCAAGAATGGACAAGAAATGGACTGAAATTCAGTCCACCGGCCAACCGGTGTGATAGCACCGGCCAGCCCGTGGAACTGGCAGAGGGATTGCCCACTGCCAGGTTCCACCGGTCGACCGGTGGCTCTGTCACCGATCGACCTGTGGCACCCAGCCCAAATAGTGTTTGCTACTGTCTTGCCACCGGCCAGCCGGTGGCTCCTCCACCGGTCGACCGGTGGAGCCTGGACCAGATTTCTCCTCCACTGCCAAGGCACCGGCCAGCCGGTGGCTCCTCCACCGGGCGACCGGTGGAGCCTGGACCAGATTTCTCCTCCACTGCCAAGGCACCGGCCAGCCGGTGGAGCTGTACCGGCCAGCCGGTAGCCCTGGTCAAACTAGCCGTTGGCTTTGACCAGTCAACTCCAAAAGCCTCCCAACGGCTCCGAGGCCTTTTCCAACGGCTCCAAAGCCCTCCAACGGATACTTGAAGGTTCCATGCCTATAAATAAAGGCCAAGGAAGCCCCGGAACCTCACCCAAGCCACCGGACACATTGTTGATCATTTTGGCGAAGCTCCGGCGGATTGTTCCAAGGGAACCCCAAGTGCTCCATCCATTTCCACATCCAAGAGCACCACTCAAGAAGCTTGGGAGAGCACGCTACATCAACTCCATCATACTTTGGCGCCCAAGTCTTCCTCAATCACGGTTTTTCTTGTTTATTTATTTTGAGCTTAATTTTGGGTTTGTGCCTACAAACCCCAACACCATTTCTCTTCCCCCTTTCTTTTGGGTTCTCACACCACCATTAAGGTGTGAAGAGGTTAGTCAAGCCTTTCCTTTTAAAAGGCTTGAGTTTTCGGTGATCTAGCCTTCACCCGTTAAAAAGGCTAGTGGGTTCTTACTTAACCATTAAAAGTAAGTGGGTTCTTGCTTAACCAATAAAAGCAAGCTGTAATAGGTCCTAGTGCTACCTCAAAGCCTAGTGGGTTTCTTGCTAAATCCATTGAAAAGCAAGCGGTAGGAATCTCTCAACGGTTGAGTTGGGAGCGGAGACGTAGGCCGGGTTTTGGCCGAACTCCGTTATCAATTTCGTGTGTCTTGCCTCTTTACTTTCCGCTGCATTTCAACTTTGATTTTTAATTTGTTAATCTTTTTTTTAAAAGGCAATTCACCCCCCTCTTGCCATCTTCCTCGTTTGTTCCGACCCAACAATTGGTATCAGAGGAAGTATTTGAATAATTCCCTAACCGGTTTCAAATTAAAGATCCTATTTTTTTGATGGCTTTTACCGCTTCTTCCTCTCAATCCCCCGAAGGTTTTTCTTTGGATCGTGCTCCATTCTTTGATGGAGCCGATTATTCTTTTTGGAAAACCCGCATGACCACATTTCTTAAAAGCATTGGTTATCCTATTTTTAAAATTGTCATGCATGGTTTCACCCTTTCTTCTCCCGATGAATCTCAATGGACCCCCGCTGACATTGCAAATTTCGAGCTTGATGGAAAATCCATGAATGCTCTACATTGTGGTCTTGACCGAAATGTTTTTGATCATATTTCTTCTTTCACATCTTCTTACGATCTTTGGAAATTTTTAGAACTAACCTATGAAGGTACTAGCGAGGCTCCAAAGCAAAAATCCGATCAAAAGCAAGAACCCGACGAAAAGATCAAGCCCGTTTGCCCACCTCACAAGAAAAGGGCCAAGAAAAAGGAGAAGAAGAAGGATTCAAAGGAAACATGGAGTGATAGCTCCACCTCTTCATTCTCCTCCTTCTCCTCGAGCGACCAAGGTAAAAAATGCCTAATGGCAAATCATGAGGTATCATCTTCCGACTCTTCTTCCTCGTCCTCTAGTTCTTCTAATTCATTGAATCATTTATCCTATGAAGAACTCTCGCATGCAAGAGATCAATTGGAAAAAGGTTTTCATGCTTTATCTTCAAAATTTGTCGCTTTGAAAAAGAATTTCAAAAAACTTTCCTCCGAAAAAGAACAACTTCTCAAAGAGAAGGAGGAGATGTCCCTAAAAATCCAAAATTTCCCAAATGTTGATTCCATGGAATCAACCATCAAAGACCTAAGGGAGACCCTAGCTAAGTTCACCCAAGGGGAACAAAATTTGAACAATCTCCTAGGTTCCCAACGAATATCCCGAACCACCCAAGGGCTAGGCTACACCAATATAGCTTCCTCCTCCCATGCACCAACTGTTTTTGTAAGGGGGAGCTCTTGTTATAAATTTTGCAATTATTGTAAAAAACCCGGGCACCTTATTTATGAATGTAATTGTAAAAATGCCCGGTACGGTGAACCCAAATCTTTTTTCTTTTCGGACGAATTTTATAGGAGAAGACCCGCCATGAGACAAGTTTGGATTGAAAAATCCCTTCTAGCGAGTCTCTCCGGGCCAAAAATAGTTTCCTTTCCCCGGTGATTTATTGTTTTTATTTAGGGGGAGTTAGGATCGTTTAAGCCCTTTTGATTTCAAAATTTTCAATTCAAACCTTCAATTTCAACTCTTGGTATCAAATTTTCGATTCATTTTTCAATTTAAATTTTCAATTCATTTTTGATTCAAAACTCTCAATTTCAAAAATTTCATTTGGTTTCAAATTTCAAAATTCAATTGGTTTTTGATTCAAAACTTTCAATTCAAACTGTTATTCAAATTTTCAATCTTTCAATTTCAAAAATTTCAATTGATTTTCAAATCTCAATCTTGTTTTTCAAATCTCTTCCCTCAATCAAGCTTTATGCCCCATTCTATTTTGATAATCACAAAGGGGGAGAAATTTCTTGATTGATTGGGGGAGAATCTTTTCTCTCATGCTTAGTATTTATTTTCAATTTTTCATTTAAAGCATGCCTTCATTTAAGTTTTTACATTGCTTTGATAAGTGATTGTGATCATCAAAATAGGGGGAGATTGTTGTACCCCACACTCTTTGATTTTCATGATCACAATCACTTTCATATATGTTTAACTTTGTTTTTAAGTGTTGTGGATGATAGGCAAAAGATTGCCAAAGGTTTGGCCCAAGAATGGACAAGAAATGGACTGAAATTCAGTCCACCGGCCAACCGGTGTGATAGCACCGGCCAGCCGGTGGAACTGGCAGAGGGATTGCCCACTGCCAGGTTCCACCGGTCGACCGGTGGCTCTGTCACCGGTCAACCTGTGGCACCCAGCCCAAATAGTGTTTGCTACTGTCTTGCCACCGGCCAGCCGGTGGCTCCTCCACCGGTCGACCGGTGGAGCCTGGACCAGATTTCTCCTCCACTGCCAAGGCACCGGCCAGCCGGTGGCTCCTCCACCGGTCGACCGGTGGAGCCTGGACCAGATTTCTCCTCCACTGCCAAGGCACCGGCCAGCCGGTGGAGCTGTACCGGCCAGCCGGTAGCCCTGGTCAAACTAGCCGTTGGCTTTGACCAGTCAACTCCAAAAGCCTCCCAACGGCTCCGAGGCCTTTTCCAACGGCTCCAAAGCCCTCCAACGGATACTTGAAGGTTCCATGCCTATAAATAAAGGCCAAGGAAGCCCCGGAACCTCACCCAAGCCACCGGACACATTGTTGATCATTTTGGCGAAGCTCCGGCGGATTGTTCCAAGGGAACCCCAAGTGCTCCATCCATTTCCACATCCAAGAGCACCACTCAAGAAGCTTGGGAGAGCACGCTACATCAACTCCATCATACTTTGGCGCCCAAGTCTTCCTCAATCACGGTTTTTCTTGTTTATTTATTTTGAGCTTAATTTTGGGTTTGTGCCTACAAACCCCAACACCTTTTCTCTTCCCCCTTTATTTTGGGTTCTCACACCACCATTAAGGTGTGAAGAGGTTAGTCAAGCCTTTCCATTTAAAAGGCTTGAGTTTTCGGTGAGCTAGCCTTCACCCGTTAAAAAGCCTAGTGGGTTCTTACTTAACCATTAAAAGTAAGTGGGTTCTTGCTTAACCAATAAAAGCAAGCTGTAATAGGTCCTAGTGCTACCTCAAAGCCTAGTGGGTTTCTTGCTAAAACCATTGAAAAGCAAGCGGTAGGAATCTCTCAACGGTTGAGTTGGGAGCGGAGACGTAGGCCGGGTTTTGGCCGAACTCCGTTATCAATTTCGTGTGTCTTGCCTCTTTACTTTCCGCTGCATTTCAACATTGATTTTTAATTTGTTAATCTTTTTTTTAAAAGGCAATTCACCCCCCCTCTTGCCATCTTCCTCGTTTGTTCCGACCCAACAATTGGTATCAGAGGAAGTATTTGAATAATTCCCTAACCGGTTTCAAATTAAAGATCCTATTTTTTTGATGGCTTCTACCGCTTCTTCCTCTCAATCCCCCGAAGGTTTTTCTTTGGATCGTGCTCCATTCTTTGATGGAGCCGATTATTCTTTTTGGAAAACCCGCATGACCACATTTCTTAAAAGCATTGGTTATCCTATTTTTAAAATTGTCATGCATGGTTTCACCCTTTCTTCTCCCGATGAATCTCAATGGACCCCCGCTGACATTGCAAATTTCGAGCTTGATGGCAAATCCATGAATTCTCTACATTGTGGTCTTGACCGAAATGTTTTTGATCATATTTCTTCTTGCACATCTTCTTACGATCTTTGGAAATTTTTAGAACTAACCTATGAAGGTACTAGCGAGGCTCCAAAGCAAAAATCCGATCAAAAGCAAGAACCCGACGAAAAGATCAAGCCCGTTTTCCCACCTCACAAGAAAAGGGCCAAGAAAAAGGAGAAGAAGAAGGCTTCAAAGGAAACATGGAGTGATAGCTCCACCTCTTCATTCCCCTCCTTCTCCTCGAGCGACCAAGGTAAAAAATGCCTAATGGCAAATCATGAGGTATCATCTTCCGACTCTTCTTCCTCGTCCACTAGTTCTTCTAATTCATTGAATCATTTATCCTATGAAGAACTCTCACATGCAAGAGATCAATTGGAAAAAGGTTTTCATGCTTTATCTTCAAAATTTGTCGCTTTGAAAAAGAATTTCAAAAAACTTTCCTCCGAAAAAGAACAACTTCTCAAAGAGAAGGAGGAGATGTCCCTAAAAATCCAAAATTTCCCAAATGTTGATTCCATGAAATCAACCATCAAAGACCTAAGGGAGACCCTAGCTAAGTTCACCCAAGGGGAACAAAATTTGAACAATCTCCTAGGTTCCCAACGAATATCCCGAACCACCCAAGGGCTAGGCTACACCAATATAGCTTCCTCCTCCCATGCACCCACTGTTTTTGTAAGGGGGAGCTCTTGTTATAAATTTTGCAATTATTGTAAAAAACCCGGGCACCTTATTTATGAATGTAATTGTAAAAATGCCCGGTACGGTCAACCCAAATCTTTTTTCTTTTCGGACGAATTTTATAGGAGAAGACCCGCCATGAGACAAGTTTGGATTGAAAAATCCCTTCTAGAGAGTCTCTCCGGGCCAAAAATAGTTTCCTTTCCCCGGTGATTTATTGTTTTTATTTAGGGGGAGTTAGGATCGTTTAAGCCCTTTTGATTTCAAAATTTTCAATTCAAACCTTCAATTTCAACTCTTGGTATCAAATTTTCGATTCATTTTTCAATTTAAATTTTCAATTCATTTTTGATTCAAAACTCTCAATTTCAAAAATTTCATTTGGTTTCAAATTTCAAAATTCAATTGGTTTTTGATTCAAAACTTTCAATTCAAACTGTTATTCAAATTTTCAATCTTTCAATTTCAAAAATTTCAATTGATTTTCAAATCTCAATCTTGTTTTTCAAATATCTTCCCTCAATCAAGCTTTATGCCCCATTCTATTTTGATAATCACAAAGGGGGAGAAATTTCTTGATTGATTGGGGGAGAATCTTTTCTCTCATGCTTAGTATTTATTTTCAATTTTTCATTTAAAGCATGCCTTCATTTAAGTTTTTACATTGCTTTGATAAGTGATTGTGATCATCAAAATAGGGGGAGATTGTTGTACCCCACACTCTTTGATTTTCATGATCACAATCACTTTCATATATGTTTAACTTTGTTTTTAAGTGTTGTGGATGATAGGCAAAAGATTGCCAAAGGTTTGGCCCAAGAATGGACAAGAAATGGACTGAAATTCAGTCCACCGGCCAACCGGTGTGATAGCACCGGCCAGCCGGTGGAACTGGCAGAGGGATTGCCCACTGCCAGGTTCCACCGGTCGACCGGTGGCTCTGTCACCGATCGACCTGTGGCACCCAGCCCAAATAGTGTTTTCTACTCTCTTGCCACCGGCCAGCCGGTGGCTCCTCCACCGGTCGACCGGTGGAGCCTGGACCAGATTTCTCCTCCACTGCCAAAGCACCGGCCAGCCGGTGGCTCCTCCACCGGTCGACCGGTGGAGCCAGGACCAGATTTCTCCTCCACTGCCAAGGCACCGGCCAGCCGGTGGAGCTGTACCGGCCAGCCGGTAGCCCTGGTCAAACTAGCCGTTGGCTTTGACCAGTCAACTCCAAAAGCCTCCCAACGGCTCTGAGGCCTTTTCCAACGGCTCCAAAGCCCTCCAACGGATACTTGAAGGTTCCATGCCTATAAATAAAGGCCAAGGAAGCCCCGGAACCTCACCCAAGCCACCGGACACATTGTTGATCATTTTGGCGAAGCTCCGGCGGATTGTTCCAAGGGAACCCCAAGTGCTCCATCCATTTCCACATCCAAGAGCACCACTCAAGAAGCTTGGGAGAGCACGCTACATCAACTCCATCATACTTTGGCGCCCAAGTCTTCCTCAATCACGGTTTTTCTTGTTTATTTATTTTGAGCTTAATTTTGGGTTTCTGCCTACAAACCCCAACACCTTTTCTCTTCCCCCTTTCTTTTGGGTTCTCACACCACCATTAAGGTGTGAAGAGGTTAGTCAAGCCTTTCCTTTTAAAAGGCTTGAGTTTTCAGTGAGCTAGCCTTCACCCGTTAAAAAGGCTAGTGGGTTCTTACTTAACCATTAAAAGTAAGTGGGTTTTTGCTTAACCAATAAAAGCAAGCTGTAATAGGTCCTAGTGCTACCTCAAAGCCTAGTGGGTTTCTTGCTAAAACCATTGAAAAGCAAACGGTGGGAATCTCTCAACGGTTGAGTTGGGAGCGGAGACGTAGGCCGGGTTTTGGCCGAACTCCGTTATCAATTTCGTGTGTCTTTCCTCTTTACTTTCCGCTGCATTTCAAGTTTGATTTTAAATTTGTTAATCTTTTTTTTAAAAGGCAATTCACCCCCCCTCTTCCCATCTTCCTCGTTTGTTCCGACCCAAAAATTGGTATCAGAGGAAGTATTTGAATAATTCCCTAACCGGTTTCAAATTAAAGATCCTATTTTTTTGATGGCTTCTACCGCTTCTTCCTCTCAATCCCCCGAAGGTTTTTCTTTGGATCGTGCTCCATTCTTTGATGGAGCCGATTATTCTTTTTGGAAAACCCGCATGACCACATTTCTTAAAAGCATTGGTTATCCTATTTTTAAAATTGTCATGCATGGTTTCACCCTTTCTTCTCCCGATGAATCTCAATGGACCCCCGCTGACATTGCAAATTTCGAGCTTGATGGCAAATCCATGAATGCTCTACATTGTGGTCTTGACCGAAATGTTTTTGATCATATTTCTTCTTGCACATCTTCTTACGATCTTTGGAAATTTTTAGAACTAACCTATGAAGGTACTAGCGAGGCTCCAAAGCAAAAATCCGATCAAAAGCAAGAACCCGACGAAAAGATCAAGCCCGTTTGCCCACCTCACAAGAAAAGGGCCAAGAAAAAGGAGAAGAAGAAGGCTTCAAAGGAAACATGGAGTGATAGCTCCACCTCTTCATTCTCCTCCTTCTCCTCGAGCGACCAAGGTAAAAAATGCCTAATGGCAAATCATGAGGTATCATCTTCCGACTCTTCTTCCTCGTCCTCTAGTTCTTCTAATTCATTGAATCATTTATCCTATGAATAACTCTCGCACGCAAGAGATCAATTGGAAAAAGGTTTTCATGCTTTATCTTCAAAATTTGTCGCTTTGAAAAAGAATTTCAAAAAACTTTCCTCCGAAAAAGAACAACTTCTCAAAGAGAAGGAGGAGATGTCCCTAAAAATCCAAAATTTCCCAAATGTTGATTCCATGGAATCAACCATCAAAGACCTAAGGGAGACCCTAGCTAAGTTCACCCAAGGGGAACAAAATTTGAACAATCTCCTAGGTTCCCAACGAATATCCCGAACCACCCAAGGGCTAGGCTACACCAATATAGCTTCCTCCTCCCATGCACCCACTGTTTTTGTAAGGGGGAGCTCTTGTTATAAATTTTGCAATTATTGTAAAAAACCCGGGCACCTTATTTATGAATGTAATTGTAAAAATTCCCGGTACGGTCAACCCAAATCTTTTTTCTTTTCGGACGAATTTTATAGGAGAAGACCCGCCATGAGACAAGTTTGGATTGAAAAATCCCTTCTAGCGAGTCTCTCCGGGCCAAAAATAGTTTCCTTTCCCCGGTGATTTATTGTTTTTATTTAGGGGGAGTTAGGATCGTTTAAGCCCTTTTGATTTCAAAATTTTCAATTCAAACCTTCAATTTCAACTCTTGGTATCAAATTTTCGATTCATTTTTCAATTTAAATTTTCAATTCATTTTTGATTCAAAACTCTCAATTTCAAAAATTTCATTTGGTTTCAAATTTCAAAATTCAATTGGTTTTTGATTCAAAACTTTCAATTCAAACTGTTATTCAAATTTTCAATCTTTCAATTTCAAAAATTTCAATTGATTTTCAAATCTCAATCTTGTTTTTCAAATCTCTTCCCTCAATCAAGCTTTATGCCCCATTCTATTTTGATAATCACAAAGGGGGAGAAATTTCTTGATTGATTGGGGGAGAATCTTTTCTCTCATGCTTAGTATTTATTTTCAATTTTTCATTTAAAGCATGCCTTCATTTAAGTTTTTACATTGCTTTGATAAGTGATTGTGATCATCAAAATAGGGGGAGATTGTTGTACCCCACACTCTTTGATTTTCATGATCACAATCACTTTCATATATGTTTAACTTTGTTTTTAAGTGTTGTGGATGATAGGCAAAAGATTGCCAAAGGTTTGGCCCAAGAATGGACAAGAAATGGACTGAAATTCAGTCCACCGGCCAACCGGTGTGATAGCACCGGCCAGCCGGTGGAACTGGCAGAGGGATTGCCCACTGCCAGGTTCCACCGGTCGACCGGTGGCTCTGTCACCGGTCGACCTGTGGCACCCAGCCCAAATAGTGTTTGCTACTGTCTTGCCACCGGCCAGCCGGTGGCTCCTCCACCGGTCGACCGGTGGAGCCTGGACCAGATTTCTCCTCCACTGCCAAGGCACCGGCCAGCCGGTGGCTCCTCCACCGGTCGACCAGTGGAGCCTGGAACAGATTTCTCCTCCACTGCCAAGGCACCGGCCAGCCGGTGGAGCTGTACCGGCCAGCCGGTAGCCCTGGTCAAACTAGCCGTTGGCTTTGACCAGTCAACTCCAAAAGCCTCCCAACGGCTCCGAGGCCTTTTCCAACGGCTCCAAAGCCCTCCAACGGATACTTGAAGGTTCCATGCCTATAAATAAAGGCCAAGGAAGCCCCGGAACCTCACCCAAGCCACCGGACACATTGTTGATCATTTTGGCGAAGCTCCGGCGGATTGTTCCAAGGGAACCCCAAGTGCTACATCCATTTCCACATCCAAGAGCACCACTCAAGAAGCTTGGGAGAGCACGCTACATCAACTCCATCATACTTTGGCGCCCATGTCTTCCTCAATCACGGGTTTTCTTGTTTATTTATTTTGAGCTTAATTTTGGGTTTGTGCCTACAAACCCCAACACCTTTTCTCTTCCCCCTTTCTTTTGGGTTCTCACACCACCATTAAGGTGTGAAGAGGTTAGTCAAGCCTTTCCTTTTAAAAGGCTTGAGTTTTCGGTGAGCTAGCCTTCACCCGTTAAAAAGGCTAGTGGGTTCTTACTTAACCATTAAAAGTAAGTGGGTTCTTGCTTAACCAATAAAAGCAAGCTGTAATAGGTCCTAGTGCTACCTCAAAGCCTAGTGGGTTTCTTGCTAAAACCATTGAAAAGCAAGCGGTAGGAATCTCTCAACGGTTGAGTTGGGAGCGGAGACGTAGGCCGGGTTTTGGCCGAACTCCGTTATCAATTTCGTGTGTCTTGCCTCTTTACTTTCCGCTGCATTTCAACTTTGATTTTTAATTTGTTAATATTTTTTTTAAAAGGCAATTCACCCCCCCTCTTGCCATCTTCCTCGTTTGTTCCGACCCAACAATTGGTATCAGAGGAAGTATTTGAATAATTCCCTAACCGGTTTCAAATTAAAGATCCTATTTTTTTGATGGCTTCTACCGCTTCTTCCTCTCAATCCCCCGAAGGTTTTTCTTTGGATCGTGCTCCATTCTTTGATGGAGCCGATTATTCCTTTTGGAAAACCCGCATGACCACATTTCTTAAAAGCATTGGTTATACTATTTTTAAAATTGTCATGCATGGTTTCACCCTTTCTTCTCCCGATGAATCTCAATGGACCCCCGCTGACATTGCAAATTTCGAGCTTGATGGCAAATCCATGAATGCTCTACATTGTGGTCTTGACCGAAATGTTTTTGATCATATTTCTTCTTGCACATCTTCTTACGGTCTTTGGAAATTTTTAGAACTAACCTATGAAGGTACTAGCGAGGCTCCAAAGCAAAAATCCGATCAAAAGCAAGAACCCGACGAAAAGATCAAGCCCGTTTGCCCACCTCACAAGAAAAGGGCCAAGAAAAAGGAGAAGAAGAAGGCTTCAAAGGAAACATGGAGTGATAGCTCCACCTCTTCATTCTCCTCCTTCTCCTCAAGCGACCAAGGTAAAAAATGCCTAATGGAAAATCATGAGGTATCATCTTCCGACTCTTCTTCCTCGTCCTCTAGTTCTTCTAATTCATTGAATCATTTATCCTATGAATAACTCTCGCACGCAAGAGATCAATTGGAAAAAGGTTTTCATGCTTTATCTTCAAAATTTGTCGCTTTGAAAAAGAATTTCAAAAAACTTTCCTCCGAAAAAGAACAACTTCTCAAAGAGAAGGAGGAGATGTCCCTAAAAATCCAAAATTTCCCAAATGTTGATTCCATGGAATCAACCATCAAAGACCTAAGGGAGACCCTAGCTAAGTTCACCCAAGGGGAACAAAATTTGAACAATCTCCTAGGTTCCCAACGAATATCCCGAACCACCCAAGGGCTAGGCTACACCAATATAGCTTCCTCCTCCCATGCACCCACTGTTTTTGTAAGGGGGAGCTCTTGTTATAAATTTTGCAATTATTGTAAAAAACCCGGGCACCTTATTTATGAATGTAATTGTAAAAATGCCCGGTACGGTCAACCCAAATCTTTTTTCTTTTCGGACGAATTTTATAGGAGAAGACCCGCCATGAGACAAGTTTGGATTGAAAAATCCCTTCTAGCGAGTCTCTCCGGGCCAAAAATAGTTTTCTTTCCCCGGTGATTTATTGTTTTTATTTAGGGGGAGTTAGGATCGTTTAAGCCCTTTTGATTTCAAAATTTTCAATTCAAACCTTCAATTTCAACTCTTGGTATCAAATTTTCGATTCATTTTTCAATTTAAATTTTCAATTCATTTTTGATTCAAAACTCTCAATTTCAAAAATTTCATTTGGTTTCAAATTTCAAAATTCAATTGGTTTTTGATTCAAAACTTTCAATTCAAACTGTTATTCAAATTTTCAATCTTTCAATTTCAAAAATTTCAATTGATTTTCAAATCTCAATCTTGTTTTTCAAATCTCTTCCCTCAATCAAGCTTTATGCCCCATTCTATTTTGATAATCACAAAGGGGGAGAAATTTCTTGATTGATTGGGGGAGAATCTTTTCTCTCATGCTTAGTATTTATTTTCAATTTTTCATTTAAAGCATGCCTTCATTTAAGTTTTTACATTGCTTTGATAAGTGATTGTGATCATCAAAATAGGGGGAGATTGTTGTACCCCACACTCTTTGATTTTCATGATCACAATCACTTTCATATATGTTTAACTTTGTTTTTAAGTGTTGTGGATGATAGGCAAAAGATTGCCAAAGGTTTGGCCCAAGAATGGACAAGAAATGGACTGAAATTCAGTCCACCGGCCAACCGGTGTGATAGCACCGGCCAGCCGGTGGAACTGGCAGAGGGATTGCCCACTGCCAGGTTCCACCGGTCGACCGGTGGCTCTGTCACCGGTCGACCTGTGGCACCCAGCCCAAATAGTGTTTGCTACTGTCTTGCCACCGGCCAGCCGGTGGCTCCTCCACCGGTCGACCGGTGGAGCCTGGACCAGATTTCTCCTCCACTGCCAAGGCACCGGCCAGCCGGTGGCTCCTCCACCGGTCGACCGGTGGAGCCTGGACCAGATTTCTCCTCCACTGCCAAGGCACCGGCCAGCCGGTGGAGCTGTACCGGCCAGCCGGTAGCCCTGGTCAAACTAGCCGTTGGCTTTGACCAGTCAACTCCAAAAGCCTCCCAACGGCTCCGAGGCCTTTTCCAACGGCTCCAAAGCCCTCCAACGGATACTTGAAGGTTCCATGCCTATAAATAAAGGCCAAGGAAGCCCCGAAACCTCACCCAAGCCACCGGACACATTGTTGATCATTTTGGCGAAGCTCCGGCGGATTGTTCCAAGGGAACCCCAAGTGCTCCATCCATTTCCACATCCAAGAGCACCACTCAAGAAGCTTGGGAGAGCACGCTACATCAACTCCATCATACTTTGGCGCCCAAGTCTTCCTCAATCACGGTTTTTCTTGTTTATTTATTTTGAGCTTAATTTTGGGTTTGTGCCTACAAACCCCAACACCTTTTCTCTTCCCCCTTTCTTTTGGGTTCTCACACCACCATTAAGGTGTGAAGAGGTTAGTCAAGCCTTTCCTTTTAAAAGGCTTGAGTTTTCGGTGAGCTAGCCTTCACCCGTTAAAAAGGCTAGTGGGTTCTTACTTAACCATTAAAAGTAAGTGGGTTCTTGCTTAACCAATAAAAGCAAGCTGTAATAGGTCCTAGTGCTACCTCAAAGCCTAGTGGGTTTCTTGCTAAAACCATTGAAAAGCAAGCGGTAGGAATCTCTCAACGGTTGAGTTGGGAGCGGAGACGTAGGCCGGGTTTTGGCCGAACTCCGTTATCAATTTCGTGTGTCTTGCCTCTTTACTTTCCGCTGCATTTCAACTTTGATTTTTAATTTGTTAATCTTTTTTTTAAAAGGCAATTCACCCCCCCTCTTGCCATCTTCCTCGTTTGTTCCGACCCAACAATTGGTATCAGAGGAAGTATTTGAATAATTCCCTAACCGGTTTCAAATTAAAGATCCTATTTTTTTGATGGCTTCTACCGCTTCTTCCTCTCAATCCCCCGAAGGTTTTTCTTTGGATTGTGCTCCATTCTTTGATGGAGCCGATTATTCTTTTTGGAAAACCCGCATGACCACATTTCTTAAAAGCATTGGTTATCCTATTTTTAAAATTGTCATGCATGGTTTCACCCTTTCTTCTCCCGATGAATCTCAATGGACCCCCGCTGACATTGCAAATTTCGAGCTTGATGGCAAATCCATGAATGCTCTACATTGTGGTCTTGACCGAAATGTTTTTGATCATATTTCTTCTTGCACATCTTCTTACGATCTTTGGAAATTTTTAGAACTAACCTATGAAGGTACTAGAGAGGCTCCAAAGCGAAAATCCGATCAAAAGCAAGAACCCGACGAAAAGATCAAGCCCGTTTGCCCACCTCACAAGAAAAGGGCCAAGAAAAAGGAGAAGAAGAAGGCTTCGAAGGAAACATGGAGTGATAGCTCCACCTCTTCATTCTCCTCCTTCTCCTCGAGCGACCAAGGTAAAAAATGCCTAATGGCAAATCATGAGGTATCATCTTCCGACTCTTCTTCCTCGTCCTCTAGTTCTTCTAATTCATTTTATCATTTATCCTATGAAGAACTCTCGCACGCAAGAGATCAATTGGAAAAAGGTTTTCATGCTTTATCTTCAAAATTTGTCGCTTTGAAAAAGAATTTCAAAAAACATTCCTCCGAAAAAGAACAACTTCTCAAAGAGAAGGAGGAGATGTCCCTAAAAATCCAAAATTTCCCAAATGTTGATTCCATGGAATCAACCATCAAAGACCTAAGGGAGACCATAGCTAAGTTCACCCAAGGGGAACAAAATTTGAACAATCTCCTAGGTTCCCAACGAATATCCCGAACCACCCAAGGGCTAGGCTACACCAATATAGCTTCCTCCTCCCATGCACCCACTGTTTTTGTAAGGGGGAGCTCTTGTTATAAATTTTGCAATTATTGTAAAAAACCCGGGCACCTTATTTATGAATGTAATTGTAAAAATGCCCGGTACGGTCAACCAAAATCTTTTTTCTTTTCGGACGAATTTTATAGGAGAAGACCCGCCATGAGACAAGTTTGGATTGAAAAATCCCTTCTAGCGAGTCTCTCCGGGCCAAAAATAGTTTCCTTTCCCCGGTGATTTATTGTTTTTATTTAGGGGGAGTTAGGATCGTTTAAGCCCTTTTGATTTCAAAATTTTCAATTCAAACCTTCAATTTCAACTCTTGGTATCAAATTTTCGATTCATTTTTCAATTTAAATTTTCAATTCATTTTTGATTCAAAACTCTCAATTTCAAAAATTTCATTTGGTTTCAAATTTCAAAATTCAATTGGTTTTTGATTCAAAACTTTCAATTCAAACTGTTATTCAAATTTTCAATCTTTCAATTTCAAAAATTTCAATTGATTTTCAAATCTCAATCTTGTTTTTCAAATCTCTTCCCTCAATCAAGCTTTATGCCCCATTCTATTTTGATAATCACAAAGGGGGAGAAATTTCTTGATTGATTGGGGGAGAATCTTTTCTCTCATGCTTAGTATTTATTTTCAATTTTTCATTTAAAGCATGGCTTCATTTAAGTTTTTACATTGCTTTGATAAGTGATTGTGATCATCAAAATAGGGGGAGATTGTTGTACCCCACACTCTTTGATTTTCATGATCACAATCACTTTCATATATGTTTAACTTTGTTTTTAAGTGTTGTGGATGATAGGCAAAAGATTGCCAAAGGTTTGGCCCAAGAATGGACAAGAAATGGACTGAAATTCAGTCCACCGGCCAACCGGTGTGATAGCACCGGCCAGCCGGTGGAACTGGCAGAGGGATTGCCCACTGCCAGGTTCCACCGGTCGACCGGTGGCTCTGTCACCGGTCGACCTGTGGCACCCAGCCCAAATAGTGTTTGCTACTGTCTTGCCACCGTCCAGCCGGTGGCTCCTCCACCGGTCGACCGGTGGAGCCTGGACCAGATTTCTCCTCCACTGCCAAGGCACCGGCCAGCCGGTGGCTCCTCCACCGGTCGACCGGTGGAGCCTGGACCAGATTTCTCCTCCACTGCCAAGGCACCGGCCAGCCGGTGGAGCTGTACCGGCCAGCCGGTAGCCCTGGTCAAACTAGCCGTTGGCTTTGACCAGTCAACTCCAAAAGCCTCCCAACGGCTCCGAGGCCTTTTCCAACGGCTCCAAAGCCCTCCAACGGATACTTGAAGGTTCCATGCCTATAAATAAAGGCCAAGGAAGCCCCGGAACCTCACCCAAGCCACCGGACACATTGTTGATCATTTTGGCGAAGCTCCGGCGGATTGTTCCAAGGGAACCCCAAGTGCTCCATCCATTTCCACATCCAAGAGCACCACTCAAGAAGCTTGGGAGAGCACGCTACATCAACTCCATCATACTTTGGCGCCCAAGTCTTCCTCAATCACGGTTTTTCTTGTTTATTTATTTTGAGCTTAATTTTGGGTTTGTGCCTACAAACCCCAACACCTTTTCTCTTCCCCCTTTCTTTTGGGTTCTCACACCACCATTAAGGTGTGAAGAGGTTAGTCAAGCCTTTCCTTTTAAAAGGCTTGAGTTTTCGGTGAGCTAGCCTTCACCCGTTAAAAAGGCTAGTGGGTTCTTACTTAACCATTAAAAGTAAGTGGGTTCTTGCTTAACCAATAAAAGCAAGCTGTAATAGGTCCTAGTGCTACCTCAAAGCCTAGTGGGTTTCTTGCTAAAACCATTGAAAAGCAAGCGGTAGGAATCTCTCAACGGTTGAGTTGGGAGCGGAGACGTAGGCCGGGTTTTGGCCGAACTCCGTTATCAATTTTGTGTGTCTTGCCTCTTTACTTTCCGCTGCATTTCAACTTTGATTTTTAATTTGTTAATCTTTTTTTTAAAAGGCAATTCACCCCCCCTCTTGCCATCTTCCTCGTTTGTTCCGACCCAACAATTGGTATCAGAGGAAGTATTTGAATAATTCCCTAACCGGTTTCAAATTAAAGATCCTATTTTTTTGATGGCTTCTACCGCTTCTTCCTCTCAATCCCCCGAAGGTTTTTCTTTGGATCGTCCTCCATTCTTTGATGGAGCCGATTATTCTTTTTGGAAAACCCGCATGACCACATTTCTTAAAAGCATTGGTTATCCTATTTTTAAAATTGTCATGCATGGTTTCACCCTTTCTTCTCCCGATGAATCTCAATGGACCCCCGCTGACATTGCAAATTTCGAGCTTGATGGAAAATCCATGAATGCTCTACATTGTGGTCTTGACCGAAATGTTTTTGATCATATTTCTTCTTGCACATCTTCTTACGATCTTTGGAAATTTTTAGAACTAACCTATGAAGGTACTAGCGAGGCTCCAAAGCAAAAATCCGATCAAAAGCAAGAACCCGACGAAAAGATCAAGCCCGTTTGCCCACCTCACAAGAAAAGGGCCAAGAAAAAGGAGAAGAAGAAGGCTTCAAAGGAAACATGGAGTGATAGCTCCACCTCTTCATTCTCCTCCTTCTCCTCGAGCGACCAAGGTAAAAAATGCCTAATGGCAAATCATGAGGTATCATCTTCCGACTCTTCTTCCTCGTCCTCTAGTTCTTCTAATTCATTGAATCATTTATCCTATGAAGAACTCTCGCACGCAAGAGATCAATTGGAAAAAGGTTTTCATGCTTTATCTTCAAAATTTGTCTCTTTGAAAAAGAATTTCAAAAAACTTTCCTCCGAAAAAGAACAACTTCTCAAAGAGAAGGAGGAGATGTCCCTAAAAATCCAAAATTTCCCAAATGTTGATTCCATGGAATCAACCATCGAAGACCTAAGGGAGACCCTAGCTAAGTTCACCCAAGGGGAACAAAATTTGAACAATCTCCTAGGTTCCCAACGAATATCCCGAACCACCCAAGGGCTAGGCTACACCAATATAGCTTCCTCCTCCCATGCACCCACTGTTTTTGTAAGGGGGAGCTCTTGTTATAAATTTTGCAATTATTGTAAAAAACCCGGGCACCTTATTTATGAATGTAATTGTAAAAATACCCGGTACGGTCAACCCAAATCTTTTTTCTTTTCGGACGAATTTTATAGGAGAAGACCCGCCATGAGACAGGTTTGGATTGAAAAATCCCTTCTAGCGAGTCTCTCCGGGCCAAAAATAGTTTCCTTTCCCCGATGATTTATTGTTTTTATTTAGGGGGAGTTAGGATCGTTTAAGCCCTTTTGATTTCAAAATTTTCAATTCAAACCTTCAATTTCAACTCTTGGTATCAAATTTTCGATTCATTTTTCAATTTAAATTTTCAATTCATTTTTGATTCAAAACTCTCAATTTCAAAAATTTCATTTGGTTTCAAATTTCAAAATTCAATTGGTTTTTGATTCAAAACTTTCAATTCAAACTGTTATTCAAATTTTCAATCTTTCAATTTCAAAAATTTCAATTGATTTTCAAATCTCAATCTTGTTTTTCAAATCTCTTCCCTCAATCAAGCTTTATGCCCCATTCTATTTTGATAATCACAAAGGGGGAGAAATTTCTTGATTGATTGGGGGAGAATCTTTTCTCTCATGCTTAGTATTTATTTTCAATTTTTCATTTAAAGCATGCCTTCATTTAAGTTTTTACATTGCTTTGATAAGTGATTGTGATCATCAAAATAGGGGGAGATTGTTGTACCCCACACTCTTTGATTTTCATGATCACAATCACTTTCATATATGTTTAACTTTGTTTTTAAGTGTTGTGGATGATAGGCAAAAGATTGCCAAAGGTTTGGCCCAAGAATGGACAAGAAATGGACTGAAATTCAGTCCACCGGCCAACCGGTGTGATAGCACCGACCAGCCGGTGGAACTGGCAGAGGGATTGCCCACTGCCAGGTTCCACCGGTCGACCGGTGGCTCTGTCACCGGTCGACCTGTGGCACCCAGCCCAAATAGTGTTTGCTACTGTCTTGCCACCGGCCAGCCGGTGGCTCCTCCACTGGTCGACCGGTGGAGCCTGGACCAGATTTCTCCTCCACTGCCAAGGCACCGGCCAGCCGGTGGCTCCTCCACCGGTCGACCGGTGGAGCCTGGAACAGATTTCTCCTCCACTGCCAAGGCACCGGCCAGTCGGTGGAGCTGTACCGGCCAGCCGGTAGCCCTGGTCAAACTAGCCGTTGGCTTTGACCAGTCAACTCCAAAAGCCTCCCAACGGCTCCGAGGCCTTTTCCAACGGCTCCAAAGCCCTCCAACGGATACTTGAAGGTTCCATGCCTATAAATAAAGGCCAAGGAAGCCCCGGAACCTCACCCAAGCCACCGGACACATTGTTGATCATTTTGGCGAAGCTCCGACGGATTGTTCCAAGGGAACCCCAAGTGCTCCATCCATTTCCACATCCAAGAGCACCACTCAAGAAGCTTGGGAGAGCACGCTACATCAACTCCATCATACTTTGGCGCCCAAGTCTTCCTCAATCACGGTTTTTCTTGTTTATTTATTTTGAGCTTAATTTTGGGTTTGTGCCTACAAACCCCAACACCTTTTCTCTTCCCCCTTTCTTTTGGGTTCTCACACCACCATTAAGGTGTGAAGAGGTTAGTCAAGCCTTTCCTTTTAAAAGGCTTGAGTTTTCGGTGAGCTAGCCTTCACCCGTTAAAAAGGCTAGTGGGTTCTTACTTAACCATTAAAAGTAAGTGGGTTCTTGCTTAACCAATAAAAGCAAGCTGTAATAGGACCTAGTGCTACCTCAAAGCCTAGTGGGTTTCTTGCTAAAACCATTGAAAAGCAAGCGGTAGGAATCTCTCAACGGTTGAGTTGGGAGCGGAGACGTAGGCCGGGTTTTGGCCGAACTCCGTTATCAATTTCGTGTGTCTTGCCTCTTTACTTTCCGCTGCATTTCAACTTTGATTTTTAATTTGTTAATATTTTTTTTAAAAGGCAATTCACCCCCCCTCTTTCCATCTTCCTCGTTTGTTCCGACCCAACAATTGGTATCAGAGGAAGTATTTGAATAATTCCCTAACCGGTTTCAAATTAAAGATCCTATTTTTTTGATGGCTTCTACCGCTTCTTCCTCTCAATCCCCCGAAGGTTTTTCTTTGGATCGTGCTCCATTCTTTGATGGAGCCGATTATTCTTTTTGGAAAACCCGCATGACCACATTTCTTAAAAGCATTGGTTATCCTATTTTTAAAATTGTCATGCATGGTTTCACCCTTTCTTCTCCCGATGAATCTCAATGGACCCCCGCTGACATTGCAAATTTCGAGCTTGATGGCAAATCCATGAATGCTCTACATTGTGGTCTTGACCGAAATGTTTTTGATCATATTTCTTCTTGCACATCTTCTTACGATCTTTGGAAATTTTTAGAACTAACCTATGAAGGTACTAGCGAGGCTCCAAAGCAAAAATCCGATCAAAAGCAAGAACCCGACGAAAAGATCAAGCCCGTTTGCCCACCTCACAAGAAAAGGGCCAAGAAAAAGGAGAAGAAGAAGGCTTCAAAGGAAACATGGAGTGATAGCTCCACCTCTTCATTCTCCTCCTTCTCCTCGAGCGACCAAGGTAAAAAATGCCTAATGGAAAATCATGAGGTATCATCTTCCGACTCTTCTTCCTCGTCCTCTAGTTCTTCTAATTCATTGAATCATTTATCCTATGAAGAACTCTCGCACGCAAGAGATCAATTGGAAAAAGGTTTTCATGCTTTATCTTCAAAATTTGTCGCTTTGAAAAAGAATTTCAAAAAACTTTCCTCCGAAAAAGAACAACTTCTCAAAGAGAAGGAGGAGATGTCCCTAAAAATCCAAAATTTTCCAAATGTTGATTCCATGGAATCAACCATCAAAGACCTAAGGGAGACCCTAGCTAAGTTCACCCAAGGGGAACAAAATTTGAACAATCTCCTAGGTTCCCAACGAATATCCCGAACCACCCAAGGGCTAGGCTACACCAATATAGCTTCCTCCTCCCATGCACCCACTGTTTTTGTAAGGGGGAGCTCTTGTTATAAATTTTGCAATTATTGTAAAAAACCCGGGCACCTTATTTATGAATGTAATTGTAAAAATTCCCGGTACGGTCAACCCAAATCTTTTTTCTTTTCGGACGAATTTTATAGGAGAAGACCCGTCATGAGACAAGTTTGGATTGAAAAATCCCTTCTAGCGAGTCTCTCCGGGCCAAAAATAGTTTTCTTTCCCCGGTGATTTATTGTTTTTATTTAGGGGGAGTTAGGATCGTTTAAGCCCTTTTGATTTCAAAATTTTCAATTCAAACCTTCAATTTCAACTCTTGGTATCAAATTTTCGATTCATTTTTCAATTTAAATTTTCAATTCATTTTTGATTCAAAACTCTCAATTTCAAAAATTTCATTTGGTTTCAAATTTCAAAATTCAATTGGTTTTTGATTCAAAACTTTCAATTCAAACTGTTATTCAAATTTTCAATCTTTCAATTTCAAAAATTTCAATTGATTTTCAAATCTCAATCTTGTTTTTCAAATCTCTTCCCTCAATCAAGCTTTATGCCCCATTCTATTTTGATAATCACAAAGGGGGAGAAATTTTTTTGATTGATTGGGGGAGAATCTTTTCTCTCATGCTTAGTATTTATTTTCAATTTTTCATTTAAAGCATGCCTTCATTTAAGTTTTTACATTGCTTTGATAAGTGATTGTGATCATCAAAATAGGGGGAGATTGTTGTACCCCACACTCTTTGATTTTCATGATCACAATCACTTTCATATATGTTTAACTTTGTTTTTAAGTGTTGTGGATGATAGGCAAAAGATTGACAAAGGTTTGGCCCAAGAATGGACAAGAAATAGACTGAAATTCAGTCCACCGGCCAACCGGTGTGATAGCACCGGCCAGCCGGTGGAACTGGCAGAGGGATTGCCCACTGCCAGGTTCCACCGGTCGACCGGTGGCTCTGTCACCGGTCGACCTGTGGCACCCAGCCCAAATAGTGTTTGCTACTGTCTTGCCACCGGCCAGCCGGTGGCTCCTCCACCGGTCGACCGGTGGAGCCTGGACCAGATTTCTCCTCCACTGCCAAGGCACCGGCCAGCCGGTGGCTCCTCCACCGGTCGACCGGTGGAGCCTGGACCAGATTTCTCCTCCACTGCCATGGCACCGGCCAGCCGGTGGAGCTGTACCGGCCAGCCGGTAGCCCTGGTCAAACTAGCCGTTGGCTTTGACCAGTCAACTCCAAAAGCCTCCCAACGGCTCCGAGGCCTTTTCCAACGGCTCCAAAGCCCTCCAACGGATACTTGAAGGTTCCATGCCTATAAATAAAGGCCAAGGAAGCCCCGGAACCTCACCCAAGCCACCGGACACATTGTTGATCATTTTGGCGAAGCTCCGGCGGATTGTTCCAAGGGAACCCCAAGTGCTCCATCCATTTCCACATCCAAGAGCACCACTCAAGAAGCTTGGGAGAGCACGCTACATCAACTCCATCATACTTTGGTGCCCAAGTCTTCCTCAATCACGGTTTTTCTTGTTTATTTATTTTGAGCTTAATTTTGGGTTTGTGCCTACAAACCCCAACACCTTTTCTCTTCCCCCTTTCTTTTGGGTTCTCACACCACCATTAAGGTGTGAAGAGGTTAGTCAAGCCTTTCCTTTTAAAAGGCTTGAGTTTTCGGTGAGCTAGCCTTCACCCGTTAAAAAGGCTAGTGGGTTCTTACATAACCATTAAAAGTAAGTGGGTTCTTGCTTAACCAATAAAAGCAAGCTGTAATAGGTCCTAGTGCTACCTCAAAGCCTAGTGGGTTTCTTGCTAAAACCATTGAAAAGCAAGCGGTAGGAATCTCTCAACGGTTGAGTTGGGAGCGGAGACGTAGGCCGGGTTTTGGCCGAACTCCGTTATCAATTTCGTGTGTCTTGCCTCTTTACTTTCCGCTGCATTTCAACTTTGATTTTTAATTTGTTAATCTTTTTTTTAAAAGGAAATTCACCCCCCCTCTTGCCATCTTCCTCGTTTGTTCCGACCCAACAATTGGTATTAGAGGAAGTATTTGAATAATTCCCTAACCGGTTTCAAATTAAAGATCCTATTTTTTTGATGGCTTCTACCGCTTCTTCCTCTCAATCCCCCGAAGGTTTTTCTTTGGATCGTGCTCCATTCTTTGATGGAGCCGATTATTCTTTTTTGAAAACCCGCATGACCACATTTCTTAAAAGCATTGGTTATCCTATTTTTAAAATTGTCATGCATGGTTTCACCCTTTCTTCTCCCGATGAATCTCAATGGACCCCCGCTGACATTGCAAATTTCGAGCTTGATGGCAAATCCATGAATGCTCTACATTGTGGTCTTGACCGAAATGTTTTTGATCATATTTCTTCTTGCACATCTTCTTACGATCTTTGGAAATTTTTAGAACTAACCTATGAAGGTACTAGCGAGGCTCCAAAGCAAAAATCCGATCAAAAGCAAGAACCCGACGAAAAGATCAAGCCCGTTTTCCCACCTCACAAGAAAAGGTCCAAGAAAAAGGAGAAGAAGATGTCAGTTTCATCTTCTTTTAAATTACATAGAATAGGATCCCAATTTAGCTTCAAATTTATGAATAGTTAACTATGGTTGGCTATCAGTTTGAGGATGATAGGTTGTACAAATGTTCAACATAATGATTAGATCATATTTGAGAAATTTCCAAAACATTGAGGTGAATCTTAGATTTCGTTCGGATATAATTGATAGTGGTACTCTATGAAGTCATACCACTTCTTTGACGTATATCCTTATTATTTGATCCAATGAGAATTCCTCTCGCAGTGTGATAGAGTGAGATGTCATTACGGGATGATTGAAAATGATGCATATATCATTATTTCCTCTAGATGCCCTTAGATGTGTAGTGACAAATTACATGGTAATGTTATCCCACTTCCATGTTGTTATAGATTGTGGTTGCATCATCCCCTTATAATTTTGACTTCTATCCTTCAATTGTTGACATAACAGGCACATTGATGTATATTTAGTAATCTCATTCTTCCTATTGTACCACCAAAAGTTCTCTTGGACATCTCAATACATCTTTATAATCCCTAGGTGAATAGAGAAGGTTACGATATGTGAATCCTCTAGAATCTATTTCTTTATCACTGGATCAGATGGTACACATAATCATGACCCAAATCATACCAATCCTTCCTCATCAATCTTAAACGCAGTGGATTTCACATTTCTAATAGATTCTACACTTTTCAAAAATTTGGCATCTTTTCTTTGCGGATACATTATTTACTCCAATAGGAATGGATGAGAAAACATTTGAGAAAGGATTTATGGTGTTCCTCCCTTAATGTTTCCCATGTCCATCCTCTAGAACTCTAAAAATATTGGACCCTTCTCAACACTCATCTTTGATAAAGATACATTATCCTTTCTATGAAGTTCATTCACTACCTTATTTACCTTACCATTATGGTAGTTGATTGAGCAGTCATAATCAGTGATTGGATATAACCAACTTCCCTGTCACATATTATGCTCCATCTATGTGAATACATATTTGATACTCTTGTGATCATAATATATCTCTCATTTTTGTCTATATCGATAATGTTGCCATATTATCAAAGAAAAGATCATAGATACAAACTGTAGATCATGTGTGGGATAGTTTTTCTCATGTATTTTCAAATGCCTTCAAGAAAAGGATATTACTTTAACATTTTTCATTATTAAACATCCTAATGAATTCTTTTATGAATAGGTGTGCACCACAACAAATTATCTTCCTTTTGTGACTGTGACTACTAGTACAATGATAAGCATCTTTTTGTGATATTTAAATCTTTCCTCACATTATTGAGTCCAAAAAAACATTACACCCTTTCATTTTATCTTGGATATTGGGTATGAAACTTATGCGAAATTCTACACAAATCATTAGTAATTCACAGCTAGACAAATGAAACTATGGATCTCTGTTACAGTTGTTGGCCTTAGACAACAATCGATTTCTATTTTCATGGAAGGGTCCACAAATATCCCTTTAATTGTGATAACATGCGCCACGATTGATACCTACCCCATAAAAAAATAAAATTTACTATACTTTTCATATAATTTCTCCCCTTGAAATTTCCTTATAATAGTATTAAAATTCTCTTCATGTTCCTCCTTACTCATGGAGTATATAATATTATTGTCAGTAATGACCACCTTATGTTTTTCGTTGTAATGTCTGAAGAATCTATTCGTTACATCCGTGAAAACATATAGAGAATTTGTGATTCTAAGGGTAATCTTTATGAACTCATAGTGTATATACCTTATATAAAAGGATGTCCTAGGAATATCATCATTCCACACCTTTAATGGGTGGTATCATGAACCAAGGTCCACCGTGGAGAAATAACAAGCCCCATAAAGTTAATTGAATAATCCATCTATCTAATGAAGCGGTTACTTGTTCTTTATCATCATTTTAATGAATCTCATGATAATCAATAAAGAGTCTCATTGATCGATCCATCATCTTCACGATGTGGAATAGTGCAACCCATGGAGAAACACTTGGGCATATAAAACCGTTGTCTATATTCTCTTGTAACTTCATCTTTAGATCATACAAATCTAAAAAGTAAATTTAATAAGGTTTCATAGTTATATGAAGTGATCCAGGACTAAGTTAATTTGAGAACTCAACCTCTTGGACAAGATGAAGGCAAGGAAACTCTTCAGGGAATACATTTGTGTAATCTCTCACAATGGGAACGTCCTAGAGCATAATTCTATCAATTGTCTCAATCATTTGAGAAATATATGCTTTCTCACAAGGCAAAAATATCCACACATGAGAGAATGATTCTAAATGAGATTCATCATCCTCCATTCACTTGTAAAATATTGGGGGATACTCGTGGATGTGAATAGTGATATCCATTTCCTGATAGTTGATGTTGGATTTATATAAAGATATAAAATACATGTCCAAAATAACTTCTAAAATCACTAAAAGACGTTTGAGAAGACTTTCAAGGAGAATTAGTCCAAAAATGTGAACTGGGAGGAGTTATATACTTTGATGCAATAATTTTCCCATTTTTTTCCCATAGATAACTCAATCTACTAAATTTGAGGATGTGTTTGAATGGTTCTACTAATATTTAATCATATTAAATAATACATAGAAAAATAATAAAATAGTGTATTCAAAATTATAAAATGAATAAATAACATACCTATCACCACAACATTGGTCTGACTCCACCTTAGCAGTAGTGATAACATAAGCCCTTCATTATTTCCTTGGAGGTTTTTGTTGGTTTCCTTTGGAAACCTTTGTACTAGGGAATTTTTTCCCATAATTTAAATGGTTATTGTAGTTGTCACACTACTATATAGGATTAGTGTTGATCTGAACCTTCCTTTATTCTCCCAAAATAGTGGGAATTTTCATATCCTTTTGGAAGTTCATAGCCAGATGTCCCATTCTTCCACATTTGAAGAAATTTCTGGTTCCTTTAACATAGTTCCCAAGATGATTCATCCAATAAAATTTCATGTGGGATGTTAAATATTCATTCCATCTTGGTATTTATTTGTTGAACTACTCATATTGGTGTCTATTACAGCTTTTTTCACTATTACCATGAGACTAGAGAGAGTCTCTAATCTCTATTTCAACCTGGAGGGCACAATGGACAATCCCCTCAATGTTGTCGAAGTATCTAATCGCAAAATCCATTCGTATACTTAGATTTATTCCTCTAAAGAAGTGATCTACATTGATTTTGGTGTTAGTGACAAAGTTGAAGGAATATATTGAAAGCCTTGTAATGTTTTTTTAGATGCCCCGATGGACATATCTTGCATCTGCTTAAGTATGAGAAACTCTCTTCCCATCATGAGATGAAGTGTTAGGGGGAAATATTTATTGAAAATCATGTTCTTAAATTTATCCCAATCCATGAAATCAATTTCCTCCTATGAATTCATATTATTGATCACTTTCCACCACTGATTAGCTTCCACATCTAAACAATAAGAATCTAGCTCAACATTCTCTTCTTCTTAGCACTGGGGGACATCAAGTTTATTTTCAATGGAGTTAATAAATTAATATATAAGTAGGGGATCATAAGATCTATTAAACATGGGATTCCTTTCAACATGATGTATTCGACAACAATATTCAATCCTTGGAAGAGGAAGGCATTCTATATGATTCATGTTATTATTGATAACATTAGCTGACTAAGCCAGTATTGTTATATACTTTTTGAGAACTCATTCACATCTTATTAGGAATATCATTAGGAAAACAATAACATTTCCTATCACATTTATTTTTGTCACGTGTTCTTCTATTTCCCACTATTAACTAACAAAACTAATGTAGAATTATATAGCTTGAATAATTAGCAAACAAGCATAAAAATAATATAGGCATACAAGGATAAACTCTTAAACTAAAAGTATATCCTAACATGTGATTACCAATTTCCTAACATATATTATTATTGGATCATTTTTCCCATATTAATTGTTCGTATTAATATAATGATTTGGACAAAGCATATCTATTGGGAGTGTCAATCAGGAGTACAGTAAGGCCTGTTGTCTTGCCCCAGTTCTTGTTCAAGTCTATCTCAAAGTAGTGTTTTTTGGTTTTCCCCTAGATTCATCTCTTCCAGAACTACATCCACTTGTTTATATACATATACAGATTTATTTTCATGACAAACCACTTAATATATCCTTATCAAAATTTAGGGATGTTTTCTTATACTTAGCATCATTCCTATGGTTCTTACTAAAGTGATCTATTCCTAATATCCAAAAATAACATGACCATCCTCTAATAACAACTATAGAGACCCTATATTTTTTCAAATAACATTACAATATGTTAAGCATAATAAAGAATCTTATTAGAATCCAAGGATTGTATGGTCTAGTTTCTTAGAATACTAGGTATATTAAACTAATAAAATCTGACTAATTATTACATTTCATTATTTAATCTTCATAAATACATTCTAGATTACATTGTTCTCACACATCATCAAAGGATAACATGGGGATAACATGAAAAAATGGGTGAGTTAAAAATTCCAGTATGGGAATAATCATAAGAATATAGCTTCATCACATTGGTTTGAAGGCATGGCATAATGATATGAAACGACATGAAGCATATGGAATCATAACATATAATCATGGGATCATATATAAATAGATACATAGTAATTTTGAATCAATATAAAACATGACTTTAGCACTTGTCCAGAATTGTTTCACATAGAGGAGAAAAATTCATGGTTAACCACCAAGACCTTTGCAAATGGTATCATGACTCAAGGCTAACCTCCAAGACCGTTGAGCATATTATATCATGAGACTCAACTTTACCCAATGAATTAGAGAAATATTGGGGTGAACCCACCAAAATGTCTTCATGAATATCCTTTCCACATATAGATTCATACATACACAATTCAACATAAACATAATGTTCACCCATGGTGGGAATTGGGTATCCTAGTCATGTTATAAAGCATAATAAATGGGAGTATAATATAAATTTCTATGTAGGAAAGGAATTATGTCATTCATGGACAATAATATGGTTTAATAGGTATATAACATGAAAATTGATGTCAAATTGATGTAATAACAAATAAAAATAATAGTTAAAAACATTAGAATTAAAACAATTTAGTGTGGTTTAAAAAAAATATCAATGATACTTTAAAACTAAAAAGGGAATAATATTTTTTATATAAATGAATGTAAACCTAAAAGGTATTCATAATAAAATGAGTCTTTTTGTACTAAAATTAATTCATAAAAAACATATTATATAGTGTACATGAAAACAGTTGGAATTTGATAAGTTTACTTAAATGGGCTTGCTAATCAGGAAGAATTGAGGAAGGAACCACTTAAAAACATGTATATCCCCAAAAGAGAATGATGAATGGATCAAGATATATGAGTTTTTGAAATATAAATAGATTTTATAATATGTAAATAAAACAAAAATATAACTTCATTTGTGAAAGTAGAATTATATAAGTACCTGAAGGAATAAAGGAGGTTCAAGTAGAATCCCTTACCTTAAGTTTGAAGGTGTTCTTCTATTGATTATAATGACCTGAATAATCAAATTAGGTTTATTAATTATTTTTAATGAACGTAATATACATAAAAGTTATTTTTTATAACCTTATTAAGTTCATTTAAGGCCCTTTTAATTGGTTAATATGATCAATTTCATTGTTTGGGTGCGTTTGTTTTATTGGATTTCAAATATTACATTACTTATATACATGTAAGGATAAACATGTAAGATGAGAATGATTTTGTAAATTAGATGTTATTTTTTATTAGTGAAAATTCAGTAGATTACTTGGTTATAAATTCATTTTTTTTATTTGGAGTGAAGATGAATCATTACATAAGTCATTAATGATAACGTTTTTGGTTAATTGGCTGTCTTTTTTATCACAATGAACACCTTTTTCATTATAAAATAAAATTATGGGGAAAAAAGATTCCAAAACCTTACATAATAAATATTTCATATATTATAGTCTTTTTCAATCATAAAAAATGGTTTCATTATCATAATTGAAGTTGGTAAACAAAATTGAAAACCCATCATCCTTGAATTTGGTGAATTAACACATCTCGGATGGTGTTTTCATTTTTAGTATAAAAATAGAAGAAATTGAGAGATGATGATGAATTATTAAACTATCATAAATTATAGTACATTTATGGTATTAGAGTTATCATAACATTTAAATTAATATAGGTGAATAAAGAAGAAGAAAGAAAGGAACATGGAAGAATATAAAAGAAATGAAATGTGGAATTTGCCTCATGAATTTATCTTCCCTAAGAGCTTCTTAAGGGGAATTTACATTGTATTCTGAAGAGACCAAGGGAATATGAATGTGGGAGGGGGACATAGATATATATTTTATTATAATTTATTCTAGGAACAAGTGTTAAGATGAGTGAAGAATAGATGTAATGAGGGGTGGTAATTATAGTGGAGGAGAGGGGTTTCACCTTATATTAATCATTAGTTTAATATTTTTTCTCATGAATATGAATTGAAACGATTCTTGTAAAAAATAATAGTAAAAAAATAACATGAGTGTGAAATATTGTTTCTTACAACACCCATGACTCATTTAATAGTTTATTTAACTCATAATGTATATATATGGTAAATTTCCTTATTTCACTATTTATCAAAATTTTAAGTATCTCTGATAAAAAACAAAAATTTATCTGGACCATTTTTATACATGTATATTATAAAAATTAATTCAATTTTATGAGAATAGTTTTCTAAATATGGGAAATTTAATTTTTAATTAGAATCAAAATTTACTAGAACAATACAGATTTAAAAATAATTCTAAAAAATTGATAAAATAACTATTGTCTCATATAATTATCATATAATCTTAGAAATTCAAAATACTAATTTATTAATGAATATTATGAAAATAAAGTTTATTATAATTTATAATGTTAATGATAATATTATAATTAAATACACATGGAATACAAAAATACCAACACTTTATTAATTATTTTTATAATATTTATTTACCTATACAATTTTATAATTATAATGTATTGTAACTTATAATATGGATAAATTTTATTTATACTATTATTGGTCAGTTTACTATTACAATGGATGGATCACTATTCATAAGGAAAACATTTCAATTTCAATGGTTGAGTAAATATTTCATCGATATATGTTCCTTAACATCAAAATATACATTTTATTTTACTAATTTTCATTTATATGGTTTCTATTATGTTCAATAATTAAGATTATTTGATTATACTATAAAACATATTTATAAAAAGGGAATTCCATTGATAATACCTTTTTTCATTATATGAAAATTTTTAAAAACACATTTAAACTTATCAGAATATTATTTTTCGATATCAAAAACCAATTTCTTTTAAAAAAAATTCAATACAAAAATATCATTTTCTTTTGGAAAACAATTTTCAAGACCAAAATAACCAAATAAATGTAAAACATTTTTTTACATGAAGAAAACATGAAATATTTCAATGGAATCTAGAAATTAAATAATTTTCATGGTGGCGGAAAAAGACATTGTCGATGAATATATTAAAAATTGAACATTCCTTTTCTCATTTGTCAAACATTTCTGTATAAAACAAGTAAAATGATTCATTTTGAAAACCATTGAAATAATGTAAGTGATATAAGAAAATTATTTTATAAATCATTTATTTACAATTCAAAAAATTCATATGATCATTTACAAAAATGTATATGTATGTGAAAGAGTTAGAAGAAGACCATTAAAAATAATTTTTTAAGAATTGTCCCTTATCACTTTGGAAATATTTGAATCATAACCCCATTAAATAATAACATTAAAAAACTATAAATACAATAAGAATAGGAAAATTAATGATACAACATGTGTAAGAGACATTATATATACATCATTAAAGAATATAGGCGAGTAACATCAAAATATTCCATAGGGAATGGAAATTGAGAGGAAGTCCATTTCCATTAGTCCAACTTGGCATGTACGTTTTTTAACGTCCAAAAAATGAATTTATTTAGATTAATTACATTGTTGGGAACCATTTTCATCTTTATTATTAAATTTATTTGAATTATTACAATGTTATAAATGAATTTTTAAATAATAAAATTTACATAGGATGTTTCGATTATATTTGGCTTATTGGTCAAAAAAGACTTTTCTATATTGACTATGGTCAAAGAGGTCATTATTTAAAAATCACCAGAATAATAATCATGAAAATATTATAATATATATATATATATAAATAATACTTTTTTGTCTAATAATGAAATATTATTTTTGAGAAATTAATAACGTTAAAATCAAGGAGACGGTAGACCGTACATACGCATGATTAACGTTTCCATTTTTCAACATTCACTATGAAGCAAAGGTAAGTAATATTTTATCTTTAAATATTATTATAATACAAAGTATACGTATTGGTTTTTTAAATGTAATTATTAATATCATCCAAGAGGTGTGGGAATGAAAATAGATTCACATCACTTCTCAAAGGTAGTAAGACCACACGTACATGAATGACATTATCAATTATTCAGTGGGTGAAAGGGTAAGAAATATAATGATATATTATCATTTCAGAATGATAAATTTTTCATGAATATCATAATTATGTAATTTATAACACGTAAATTAAATAAATATTCCCTCATTATGTTCACTGTAAAGTGTTAGTGAAGAATAATTGACATCGCATCGTGAGGCGGTAGTCCGCCATACACAAGAGTGATGTTATCGTATCCCCTAGAAAATGGAAAGTAAAAAAAAATATTTATGATATAATGAATCCAAACATATAAATATTTTATAAATACAATAATTTACATTATAAACATCATAATACTTATTAATATATTTTTTATTCAAAAAGGAAGGGGCAAGGGAGACAACACCCCTCATGGGGGTCGGAAATGGTAGAGTCCAAGGGCATCCCCCAGCACAAAAGAGGCACATTCTGGAGGGAGGGAAGAAAGCAAGACATAAATAATGAGAGGCACATCCTGCCTACCCAAGCGGGCAAGGGAGTCTGCCGCGAAGTTAGCCTCCCTCCAACTGTGATGAACAATCTTCCCATGTGAAGTTTCGATCTTGAACCTTCTGATGATGTAAGTGAGCTCCCAAGGAACCCCACTATCCCCATTCATGATCTTCTCAAGGGTTTCTGAGTCCGTCTCTATTTCGGACGCTGTCAACTTGTTCCTTCTACACACCAACAGGCCCAAGGCCATTGCATGGACCTCCGCACTCAGAGAATTTCCTGGCCCATAAAAGGCACTAAAGGCAAGGAAAACCGAGCCTAATGTATCTCGCAGGACCCCTTCCCCTCTCCTGATTCCACCCATGCATGAACCATCAACGATGAGTTTGAGTCCCATAATTGGCGGGTGCCATTTAACCCACTGAACTGTACCTTTTCTCCGAAAATAGGGGCGATTGAGCAGGTTGTTCATGGCAGTTGACGTTGAACCGCCTTTGATCTGGGAAGCAAGCTCTATGATGTGGGATTTGAGACTAGCCTGGAGGAAGAACAGTAATCAATCTTCTCCCCTCCTAGCTTGATTGCGAGCCTCCCAAAGCACCCAGCACAAGGCCACAAGGATGATCATTCTAACTGTCCGCTCCTGGCCAGAAGATCCCGAGCCAGAAAACGAGTACTCCATATATTCCTGGAGAGAAAACTCTCCATCATTTATGCATGGATTATGTGTGAATAGTGACTAGAGGTGAAGCGCCCAATGAATTTGAAATAAGAGATGCTTCGCCGTCTCGCACCTGTGAGAAAACTCTCCATCATTTCAACCAGAGGCCAAAGCAATGCCCCGACGCTGGTTGTTGTCCTCCATAGGAAGCGCCCTGTTCCTGATTATCCATAGTAAAAAATTCATTCTGATCGTTATTTCATTGCACCAGAGTGTTGGAGCCCAAGCGTTGGAGGTGCTACCTAGCAGAACGATACTTCTGAAGCCTTGCGCGGTGAACCTGCCTGAGCTAGTAGCCGAGAAGCAACACCTATCGGGTTCCTCACTCATTACAATATTTTTGAACACAGACATCTGATTAGCATTCAAAGAGGTATTGATCAAGTCGAAATCCTCACATGCACTACTAAAGTTGATATCCGGAGAAGGGCAGTCGGGGTATCCCAAGGGTTCCCCGGACCAATTGGTGTCCCAAAAACTAATCTTCCCAGCACCGATGATCCATCTCGCATGACCTGATAACATGTCCATAAGGGAGAACATGCACCTTGCCAGCCGCATGGACCTATAGAGGCCTGTGTTTCTAGCCTTGGGTACCGTGCTTTAAAAAATTTCACCCACAACGAATCCCCGATGATAACTTCCCAAGAGAGTCGAGCCTGAAGGCTTTGAAGAGTACCCTGGATATCACAGAGACCCACTCCTCCTGCCTCCACTGGTCTGGCGAGAAGCTTCCAGGAGGCCTAGTGGGACCTTCCCTCCTCCTTGGTGTCCCACAGAAAAGAATTGAGGATAATTTCCATTCTCTCCATAGTACCCTTAGGAGGGTGGATCACTGAGAAGATGTGTATGGGGAGGGACGTGAGGACGCTGTTGATCAGTGTAATCCATCCACCGAAGGAGAGAAGCTTATTCTTCCAATTGTAGATTCTGCCCAGAATGCGATCAAGGGTCACAGAGAAGTGCACCTTCTTGATGCGGCCACAGGAGATCGGCACCCCGAGATAATAAATGGGAAACGACATGCTACAACAACCAAGGATCTTTTGGATCTCCTTGTTCCTTGGGGCCGAGCATTTGTCTGAAGTGAAGAAATGGCTTTTAGTAGGGTTGACACTCTGCCCGCTCCATCTGCCGTAGGTGGTTAAGGTGTCCATGAGAGCCTTCAACGACCTTTTCCTGCCATTGATAAAGATTATAATATCATCAGCAAACATAAAATGGGAAATTGTAGAACTATTCCTTCCACGGAAAGGAAGCCTGAGGCTTGAATCCATCCCATATTTCAAATTTCTTGAGAGTGCATCTTGGGAAAGAACAATGAGGAAAGGAGACAAGGGGTCCCCTTGGCGAACACCATGGACAGTCTTAAAGAAGCCTAAAGTTTTTCCCATCATGGAAATGGAGAGCCACGGTGATGAATAGCATCTGAAGCAGATATCGCAAAAAACCTCACTAAACCCAATATTCTTCATGACCCAGATGATGAAACTCCATTCCAACATATCATAAGCCTTGTTCATGTCGACTTGGAAGATGACATTGTATCCAAACGATTTTCTGTTAATGTCATGCACTAATTCATTAGCGATACCCACTGCCCCTTGAATGCTCCTTCCCTTGATGAAATCGTGCTACTCCATTGAGACCAGGCGAGGAATAACTTTGTCAAGCCTTCTGACGAGGACAAAGGATTGAATTTTATAGGCAACGTTGCAAAGACAAATTGGCATGTACAGGCTCACAAGGGTGGGATTTCTGATCTTCGAAATGAGGACTAGTCTAGAGGTTGAAATGCCCCTAATGAGAGGGCCACCATGGAAGAAGTCATGGATCGACTCCACAACAAGCTGGCCGACAATCTCCCAAGCGAAGTAGAAGAAGCTGGCCGGGAAGCCATCAGGACCCGGCGCGCTGTCCTGGGGCATGCTTCTGACAGCCACCCGGATCTCCTTGGCCGAGGGGATGGAGTAAAGAGCGTAGTTGTCCACCTGATTAACCATTGAGGGGATATGGTTGAAGAAGTCCTCAGTGTCTTGATTCCCCCTCACGAAGGAAGAAACAGACTCCCCTGTAAGGGTGTTTTTGAAATAGTCCAGAGTAATCTTCCCCACAATGTTCACGTCCAAAGTGTAGCCCCCATTCTCCATTCTCAGGTTCATCCTTGAGCGTTTCCTCTCTTTGATGCAAGCATGGAAAAAAGAACTATTTATATCCCCTTCCTTAATCCATCTAACCCATGATCTCTGTTGGAAATCTCTCTCCAGAGAAAGAAGCCTCTCTGATAGGTTATTCTGTTTGTCACACAGAGTGACGAACACATTATCATCCCAACAGTTCTGAAGGGATTCCTCCAACCTGTCAAATTCCAACATGAGGCTGTTGATACCCTGGGCAACATCAGGTCTGGTGCTCACCCAGCTTTACAAATCCATTTTGAGATGCCTGAGGCGATTCACCAGGCCACCCCACATTCTGGAATCTTCATCTTTAGACCAGGACATCCTGATAACATTTAGAAAAGAGTCGTCCCCATGCCATGCAGTAGAGTAGGAGATGAGGGAATTCGGAGCCTCCTCGCTCTTGATGTTGATCAGGAGCGGGTTATGATCATATAACACCCGCTGAAGATGAGTGACTGTCATCTTTGGAAAAGTGTCCAACCCAAGAAGATTGGAGAGGCAACGGTCCAACCTGCACCAAATGCGATCTGCGCCCTTGCGGTGGATGCACTAGGTGAACTTGGGTCCAGAGAATCCAATGTCCAAAAGCCCAGCGCTCCTCATGATGTCATTAAAATCAACCATGCCACCAAAATTATAGCCAACTCCCCCCTTTTTCTTAAAGACGTCTACAATAGCATTGAAGTCACATCCCACGAACCAAGGGAGTGGCATCGTTTGCATGTTTCCCAGAAAATGCCAATGTTCCCTCCTTTGGAGAACCTCAGTGGTCGCATAAACAAAGGAGAACACCATATCGTGACTTGCTATGGAGATCTTAGCATTGATACATTGAGAAGAGAGAATCAAAATCTCAATAGAAATGTGGCTCTTCTATCAAATCCAGATGTGGGAGTTCTCATCGCCGCCATGGAAGAAGTTGGGGAAACCCATTTTCCTGGTAAGAGTAGCGCCTTTACTATGTACCTGTTTGGGTTCCAGGATCACCACAACTTGAGCATGAAAACTCCTGGCCTCAGAGGCCAGGAAAGAACGCTTGGATTTATCCCCTAAGCCCCGTGCATTCCAGATGAGGATGGGTAGAATCAAGGTAGGCCCTTCCGGGCTCTAGACGGGGAGGACAAAGAGAGTAGAGCAGGTGCAAAAGTGCCAGAATCTTTGAATTTGGAGCGGGTGACAGGACCTAAAAACACTACCTCGAGGGGCGCTGATTTGGCAGTAAGAACCACCTTTTTGAAAGAGTAAAAATCCTTCTCTATCGGAGCTTTCACTTTACCTTTAGCAACAACATCATACAACGAACCCGCATCTCCATTAGAAGTGGAAGACAACAGGTGACGTTGCGGGGAGCGACGAGAGAGCGCAAGCTCTTTCTCCAGGCCATACGAGGGGATGTTCTTCTTGGCCAACCCCTCCACATCCAAAGTGAGGCTACTCACAAGAGACTTTTGGAGGAACTCATGGGAAAATTGGGTTGAGAAGCTGAATGGAGGGGGCAAAGGGGAGAGATACCTGGGAGGACTCCCCAGAAGATCTAGGAAAAATTCATTCTTGAACACTGCTCTTCGATCCTATCGAGGGGAGATCTCGGCAATAGGACAGGGCGACCAGGTAATCAGATGGTGAGTCTCAGGAGGGGCCAAAAACCTATCCGACACTGGAGACCGCACCCCCATGAAAACCTCTTCTGGCGCATCGTCCCTCCTAGAAGAATTCAAATTTGAAAATGTAACGGGCCGAACTGAGGACCCCATATTCCCTCGACCGGGCGACGCCTGACCCAGACCCGCCTGAGGAGCTTGCTGGGACAAGCTAGCAGCGTCCTTCCTCCTCCTCCATGCCGAATCCCACTGGCCATGCAGCCCGCAAAGGGTGCATAACTTCAAAGGGTGGTGAAATCCGACCTTTTGTCTCCATGAAAAACCGTCGCTAGCCTGTAAAATAACCATGGAGGGTAGTTTTTTGGCCAGGTTGAGTTCAACATGGATGCAGGGGTTTCCCGTAGACAAGAGGGATTGATTCATCTCGTCCATGCAGAGAAAGGAACCAAAGGAGTTACCCACGGACTGCAGGATGGCGGGTTTTGGAAAGGCAGCGGAAGGCCTGGGAAAGAGATCCAAACCGCATCCGAGGAGGACTCGCGGCCAAAATGATAGTCCCAGGACCAACGCGAAAGGTAGAAGTGCCAGGTGCCACAACTTCTGCTAGCACTGGAACAAGCCCTCATAAAGTCGAGTATGGAACCAAGATAGATGCTGAAGGCCACTCTGGAAAGCTCCGAGACTGCCGGCAGACAAGAGAGACCCCAAGAGTTCACCACACCGCAGAAAAAGTTCAGCGAGGGCTTGATTTGACCGAAGCGGGCCACCAAAGAGAGGTCAAGAAGATAAGCAACTTCATGGAGCTCATGAGTGGAGAGATCCACCAACGGAAACCCTTCCACCTACCTGGGGGGCCGGTGTTCAACCTGGATAGGAGCCAAGTGAGGACGGACCACCGGAGGCATGGAGGAAGGGCTGGAAATGGCCACCGACGAAGGAGAGCCACACAGAACAACCTTGTAGGAGGCCTTCTCGGAACCCTCAACAACGTCGACCTCCCTTGGAAGCTGAAGAGCAGTCGTCGGAGCCAATGCCGAAGCCGGAACAGGAACAGGGGCCAGAGCCGGAGCAGGAGCCGGAGCCGGAGCGGGAGTGGGAGCAGAAGCCATTTGAGTGTTGGTTATTGAAAAATGTATGGCAACAATTAACAAGGTGGTAGTTCATCGTACACACGAATGATGATTTTATAACCCATTTGATGGAATAAGAGAAGGAATTATGTTATTACATTAATATAAAAAATTTATTGAATTTAATGATTATATTATATATGAATGGTTTACGAATTATTCATTATTATTTTGAATTTAAAAAATAAAAATGATTATTTAAGAATGTCACAAATTCTTTATGTAACGTCTTTGGGTTTGTAAGAAAGGCCTTTCTGTGGAAGGATTTATCATAAAAATAAGGATTATAATATTAAATATCTTAATTATAGAAGTGATTTTTTAAGGTATTTTCCATGCCAGTGGTTTTTGAAGGTGTGAATAGAGGAATAGAGTATTGGACTTTATATGTGAGTTTTGTGGAACACTTGTATGTATTGAATAAAAATACCACGCAAATTATTTTAATGTAAAAATTATCAAATAATGGAAAATTATAGACAATATATGGTAAAACGTCTAAATATTTCTATCTAATAGATTCTAAACATGTTTTTTAGTCTTATTAAACACTATATATTTGGTTTAAGCCCTGTGAAAGCATTTTCACCTTAACTGTAGTATTTAATTTTTTGTGTTTCAATATTTTTTTGGTAAAAAATTAATTTGAAATTATTAAAAAATATAAATTATTATTCCTAAAAATATGGAATCTATTTTAAAAAATTTAATTTAAATAAGTGTAAAATTTAAATTTAAAGATAATCTATTAGACGTTTCCGAAATGATGGTTTTCAAGGTAAAAATGATCTAAAGATTTCAAAGTTTTGTTTTTTTATCAAAATTTAATATGAAAACAATTATAATGACATAAATTAGAATCATTGATATATATTGGAATACTATTACTTTCAGACCAATTTAAAATATATTTTTTTCATTATAAATATTTTAAACAAAAAGGAATTTACCAATTCAAATTCCTTATTTTTCACTATTCCCCAAAAATGAATCTTTTCAAAAAAAACCCAAAAAATAATCCTAAGAATATTTTTATATTCTTATTTCAATATATAAATTAAATCATTAAATTTAGATTTTATATTTTATTAATAATGATTTTTTGTAAATTTTTATAATAAAATAGTGTATTAAAATTATTTCTTTTCTTATTTCAAAATTTCATAATATTTTAATATTTAATATTACTATATAATTCATATTAGTAATCATAAAAATGATTTATTCTCTCATTACATGGGTTTCTTCACTCTTCCACCCATTTTAGAATGTTTTTTCTCACAATTTTATTTAATTTTTACACAAGTGAATATTTCTTTTGTTTGTAGAATTTTCATATTCCCATGTTGTATATTCACCCATATGGTTTTTCCATACATACTTATACATATGAATCACCTTATTCCCCAAATTTGTTTCCCTATAGTCATGAATATAAACTAGATGTTATTTATAATAAATATTCTAGTCCAATTAAATAGATTATGATTTCAAAACATGAGATGAATCTGGAACATATTCCCTTAACATTGAAACATTAAATACATTATGTAACTAGGATATACATAGATGTAAGACCACATGGTAGGAAAAAATCCATCATTTTATAGTATTTTATTTGTTTTAATGAACTGAATATTTATCTTTTCCTTTTAACCATAATGTATAAAACGTTTCCATTGATAATGTTTGAGAAATACAAGATCAAATCCCTCAAAATAATGACTATTTATCCGGTTATCAACAACAATTTTCTTCCTACTCTATGATATCAAAAAATGTAACTCAATTAACTATACCTTACCAAACTTTTCCTCTATAAACTATTGTCCCATTAACCTCATCTCTCATACATCATCAAAAAATGATGGTTGTTGGAACCCCATTACATGTAATTCCTCAAACTGGGACATTTTTATACAGTAATTAAAACAATTGATATAAGAAAACTCATCAAATGAAAGATGATGATCCCAACATCTCTAGTAATCCATATAAAAAAATAAATCATGTCTTCCATGGTACTAATTTTTCACTTAGACTATAGATCATATTAAGGATGAAAATTGGTACTGATATTCAATTCAGTTCACAATGACATCTAACGACCTTTATAGAAATTAGATGCGAGCCTGTGATCAATTTCTAATACAACGGAGATATGTACTCCATGTTTCATTATTATCTCTTCTAGATACAAACAAGCATGATTATTTAAATAAATTGAATCCAAACTAGGATGGAAATGTGCATATTTATTTAATAGATCAATTGTAACCCAAATCGCATTATTACCATGATAAGTATTTGTAAGTCCTACCATGAAATCCATTGATATATTTTCCCATTTACAATATAGAATTTGAAAATTTTAATAAATTACCTGTCTCAACTGTGATTCTTATTTAACCTTTTGAAAACTGAAACACTTCATGGTGATGTTAGTAATATCTCATTTCATCCAATCCCACCGGTAATACAATAGAAGGTTTCTATATATCATAGTGCTTCAAAGATGAATGGAAAATAGAGAACTATGAGCTTCACAAAATAACTAATTTCTCAACTAAGAATCACAAGGAACACATAATCCTTTTCCAAATCATAAAACACCTTCTTCATCAATGTTAATATTTGGGAATATTACCTTCTTAATATATTCTTTCTTGTTTTTAAATTTTGATAATCATTTTGATCATTCTTAATTAATTCTAACAATGTGGGAAACATTGAAACCTAAAACAAAATAATGGAGTTCCCAATATACAAAACATCATAGAAAAAAAATTTCCAAATCATTAACCAAAGGGTCAATTTCCAAATGTAACATGGGAAAGTAGAATTATTTTTTTGAATGAAATAATCAGAAAAATTTTATTTCTTTTCCAAGATAGTGAGGAATTATGAAATCATAATCTTTTATCAGTTTGAGCCATCTTCTAGGTCTCATGTTTAATTCATTCTCAGTGAATATATACTTCAATATTTTTCAATCAATATGAACTTCACATTTTACCCCATCCAAATGATTCCTTAAAATTTTTAAAGTAAAAATAATTATATCTATTTTGAATTAATGTGTAAGATAATTAATGTCATGAGGTTTCAACTGATGTGAAAGACAAAAAATTCCCTAGTCAATCTTCATTAGGATAGAACCAATTCATTTCAACTATGAATAATTGTAAATAAAAAATTCACCATTTCTAGAATGTAGGGAAAAAACACATTAATTAACCAATCATCTTATTTTTTTATAAAAACAATCATCAACATATTCTATTGAAATTAATTTTACCCCTTTTCAAGTTAACCTATTTAGTGCGCAAGAAAAATGAGAAAAGATTAAAAAAACATCCAGAAGAAACCCACTAATCTATGAAAACTAAAAAAAAATATGATATATGTGGGTCATGGACATTCTTAGACCACTTTTTTAGTAGGGTCAACTGTTGTAGCATGTTTTGAAATAAGATGTCCAGAAAAGAAAAAATTTCAACCAAATTTAACACATACTAAATTTCCCATAATGTTTCTTTTCTTTTTATGTTTTTAAAACAGTCCATATGTTTCAATCAGGTTACTTCTGAATTTCAGAATATTCCAACATTTCATCAATAAAAATAACCACAACATGTTTAATAACTCTTATAAAACCCTATCTGTATAGTCCATAAATACACCATGTACATTGGAAAACAAAAAATACATAACTAAAAACACTTAATTCCAATATCTAGTCTAAAATGTAGTCTTCATAATGTCATCTTCCTTCAACATTAGTTGATGGTAACTAGACCTTAGATATAATTTTGAAAAATATTTTTCACCATGGAGATGATCAAAAAAATTGTCAATATAAGTCAAAGGGTATTTTTTCATAACAATGATATTTTTCAAGGAACTATAATCAATGAAATTTCTCATTGATACATATTTATTTATAACAACAAACAAAATAGAAGCACTTAGTAAATTGGTAGGTAATATTAAACCTTTATATAATTACTCCAACAATTTATTTTTCATTTCTAAATGTTCAACTTGTGAAATTTGATTAGGGGTGTTTGAAAACGTTTTAGCATCATGCACTATGTCAATAATATACTCAAACACATGGTCATGAATAAAACCTATAAAATAATTAAAAAACATATCTATGTAATCATTTATCATTAGACCATAAATAATTATAATAGTATATTTAATTTCAAAAAAATGATCTTGGTAACTTTCAGTGGAACCTCTAATCAATTTCTCAGCTTCATAGAAAGGTATCAAAGGCATAAAATCATTGAAAAAATCTATTATAGAACTGAAATCTATCATTATTTGTGAATCTGAATTCTAATCCATTCTAGGAGTGATACCTAAATCTATTATGGATATTTAAACAACATTTTTTTGGAAAGACCATCCCATAAGAAAAAATAGTAAGATTACAATAATTTTTGGCTGCTTTAAAACATCTGCATGTAATTTTCAACAAAAATATAGAAAAATTTCATGAGGTGATATTCAAAATATAATTTAAAATTACATAAAATTAAATAATGTGATGATCTGCAGTCAAAAATTGTATCGGAATAATATAAATATAGATGTAACATATCTATCACTACTTTATTTGATGGTGAAACATCAATTGTAGTAGTAGAAAATGACATTGATACACCATTATATTTCATATCATAATGATTTATGTATTTTTTTACTAAATCTAGAAACTAATTATCATAATCACCCAAAAAATTAAAACAAAAAAACATCACCATTGGATTGATATCGTTTACCCCATTGTTTGGGTTTTTAGGACTCCTATCGTTAATGTCACAAGCACTGTGGTCATACTGGACACACTAGAAACACTTCACAAATCCTTTAAAACATTAATTGAAATTTATTTTTCCATACAAGGTATATTTTGGGAGTTTACATATGAAATTCAGAGATATTTTTTCCTTTTCCTTCAACCGTGACCTTTTATTATGGTTTTCATTTCATGGAATATACATTTTAATAAACTTCATCGCAACATTCAAAGAAAAATAAACATAGTCCTCAAAAATCTTAAATTTTCAAGAATCCAATTCCCTTTGTAATCTTATTTTCATCCCTAAGTAAAATCAATAATTTTACTATCAATTTCTTGAATAAAATATAGTATATTCATATGTAATATTTTTAGGTTTTATTCATAATTAAAAAAATAGTATTTATCTTTTTTATACCATATAATGCATTTTTTTTATCTGATGTTGATTTAATTTGGTAAATATTTATCATGGTAAACATCATTAAATGTTTCCCAGTCCATGGAATAGAGAACGTATTTCTCCGATGTATTCTTAAACAAATTTCCCAATTAGTCAACTTCACCTTCAAAAAAATAAATGACAAGAGTTACATTTTGACATTCTGAACATCCAATGACTACAAATATATTTTTCAGGAGCAGTGATCCATATTTTATCTACCACAAGGTATGATGATCCAGTAAATGATGGGGTTGTTTCCTAATGAAAATCTCTAGAATATACTTATCCATAAATTTTAGATTAGGTTTCTCTAAAGCATGAATACCACCACCATTTATATCTTGTTTCAACTAAGTTGTCTATATTACAAACTATTTTGTTCATGTTCCAACCATATTGAGACCCTTACATGGATGGATATTTTCATCATGGTTCCTTCCAACTATAGATTCTTGGTTTCTAATTCTGAAAACCATTCTGAAAAATCATAGTTTAGATGAAAAAACATTTCTATCTTAAAATTCTATATCATTTCATCTAAAAAATAAAGTAAAATCTTTCAAAATAATTCTATTTTCATTATTATAAACACTAAGGTTATCTAAACAGGCCTATGAAACAAACAATAATGACCTATAAATAAACAATACATAATATACAGATTTATTCAAGAATTTATTTCATTTCACTTTAACCATATTTTAAAATTTATATTTTTATTGGATTAGGTCATACCTCATACATTAAACGACTATATAATTAAAATTTGACACTTTCGATTAGTATTCATTTCTTCCCATAATATAAAAATTTAAAATAAATCATTATTTCAATTCCTAGAAAATCATAATGAATTTCAACAGGAATTATTTCATTCCCATAACCATCCTTGATTCTAGTGAAAAAAATTTATAATTGTGGCATAAAAACAAAAATCTTTTTAAGGGATATAAAAAGAAATAAAACGGATACTCTAGTGAAAATAAGAAAACTCATATAGCAGTTACCTGTATCTTCTCATTCATTTCATCATATGAAATAAATCGTTTTCACATGAAAAACACCCACACCTATTTCTCAACGATACACATAAAAAATAGAATGAAATTAAAAACCATTCTCACTAACATAGATAAACACATCCATAACACATTTTATACCCATGTCAGAAGTAATTAGAGAACGCTTAAATATATAGGATAAACCCTTTATTAAATCCCACCCTTTTTCTATTAACACAATGAATATTTCCATATGTTTTGGATTTATATTTTAGTGATCCCATCATTTAGACTATAATAGGCCCTCCCAATGTTATCTAGGTACCCCAATCTTATAATGAGTATAACAATCTAATTAATGTTAACAATCCTCAGAATGTTTAAACCTATCATTACTTGGGTTGTCACATTTGATCACTTAAGGATATATTCTACATCATTTTCTTATTCATATTTTGTTCTCTACCCTATATTCCTTTTCCTTAACATGACTATGGGAATGATATTATTCAGTGATAGCCAACATGAATAATAAAAATGTATTGAATATGAAATTTCACAAACATTTAAATGGATGAATTTATACTCCATGGAATATCTAAATGGAATCTTATATATAGAGTACTTATATTCTATTGTTTTATATTCTGTTTAAATTTAATAGATTACCTAAATATGATCTAGTTCATTCTAAATAACAAGACTCTTTTTTATATGTTCATAATTATTAGGTCATGAATATTCTTTATTATTCCTTTGCTAAAAATATTATAAAAAAAGTTTGTATTCTTAGCGCAACTTATCAAATTTGGAAGAAACATGAAAAAACTACCTTTGAAGAAGGATATTATTTGAAATCTATCCACTCAAATTATGAATTGTCTTGAATAATAGACACGTAGTTTTTAACAAAGAGAATTGAAGAACATCATTTTATTAAATGAGAAATCACTCATGATATGTGAAATTTGAATTTAGATTGGTCAAATAGTATTTATTATTGGGGTATGAAAAGGGAACATATTAAACCCAATTTTCTAAAGCTAAAAAATATTAATAACATTACGAATAATGAAAATAAATTTGCGTCCTTATGGATTCATTACAGAAGCTCATGAAACATGTATGTAATTACAAAATAAAATGGTAATGTTTTATCTAATTAACAATGTTCTATGGTAACATTTTTACCTCAATATCAAGTGATATTAGATAATATTCTATAAAATTATGAAATATATGTTCCATTATTATGAACATAGATTATAATTTTATTTATGATTCTTGTGATTCTAAAAATTGGGGACATTATTATCCATGTATTTAAGATGTAATGGAAATGGGTGACTCCTATAAAGTGGAAATAAAACAAATGACTTCAAAACAAGTTTTACTCATAAGAACAGTTCAAAAGAGTTCATGAAAAGAAAGGGATCTTATATTTAATATTTTAGAAATCTGATTAAGATAATATGTTTTATTACTTGAAATTGAAAATTTTATTAACTCGAATGTTTCTTATAAAATTTAGAAGCTTAATAATGAAAATGATAAGATTTTATATTTTATTTCTAATAATAATGATGTTAAAGAAATGATATTTACATTATTTTCAGATGATATGTATGAATTTTTGGGTCAATTTAAGGATCTTAAAAAGGAAATTAAAATCATAGAGTCAATTTCATGTCCTTAAATGAAATGTTGTTTGATGATTTTGATTTTTTTCTAAAAGAAATTGAAGTGATGGAGTATGAAATAAACAATTTTTAGAATGAAAGTGTTTGTTAAAAATGGAATTTTTTTTATTAATTGTTCATATAACATAAAAGTTGGAAGGAAATCATACTTAAATAAATTAAATGATTAAAATAATGGACTAACTTATCATTTAGTTGTTACTATTTTGTTTAGAAATAATTTTTTGAATGGAGGGTCTATCATAATTGCATCACCTAATTTATTTAAATGTTAATATTTTGTTCATTTTTCTTCGGATTCTTCACTCAACATTTTTGACAAAAAAGGTCATTCGTTTCTAAATCCGATTTCAGAATTTAACTATTAATAGCATCTACTTCATGGGTTCTAAAATGTATGTATTCAACTTCAATTAAAATTTTCCAATTTTTTTATACCCAGGTAATATCAATTTAAGTTCAAATTAATTTTCTCAACATGCATGTCATTATAGTTTTATTTTTTTCATGTTTGGATGAGTTTCATAAACATCTATATTTTTTAATGGATTATCATAAATAACAAGTTGCTACAATTTTATTGAATATTTAACGTTTTATTAGGGTTAATAATCATGATTAATATTGTTCTTGTTTTATTAATGGATGAATTGAACATAAATATATTTTTTCCTTTCATATTATTACTCCTCTATTATAATATATATTAATATGTTCCTTAATCTATTTAATATCTTTATATGGATAATAAATATGTTATTTTAGTTGAACATTATTGTTTTATTGTATGATTTTATCATTTGGTCACTTTCAAAATTATTTGAATATATTAAACATTTTGTTTTCCTCATTGTGATACAAAAGTATTTATTTGGTAGAGTTTTCTCTATTGGAATTAAGTTTAATCTTATAACATTTTGATATTTTATTTTTGAATGCAATGAAATTAATATTTCATGGAGTTACAATTATATTAAAGCATTAATTCATCCTTGATATTTTAGTTATTGAAACCTATTATACATAGTTTTTTTAATGTTCAAAACAGAGAATGTGTTTAATTCAATTATGATGTTTTTATAGTGTAAAATCAATTTTATAACATCATATATAAAATTTAAATCTAATAAATAATTTTGGTGGAAATTTTCAATTGAAATTTAAATTTTCATAATTGATATATAGAATTGATTGATTAAGGGTGAGGAAAGTATATTTCAATTCTGAACTTTCCACCAATAATTATGTTTTTATAATATTTATTTTGAGAAAGTTGGAATCTAATTTTATTGACATACTAAAATCCAAAATATATAAAATTATTTTAATTATATTAAACTTATAGGGAATATTATATAATTATAAAATTATGTTATATTTTGATTGTTGTATGTGTTAAAATTTTCATAATTATAGGGAATTTGAATGTGGTGAAATTATCTCAATTCCTTTTAAAAAAATATAGAAACTGTTTTATAGTTTTTTGTTGTTTAATTTTTTATATTTTTATTAGTTATATTTTTATTTATTATTTATCAGACATTCTAGATAATGCTAACAAAATATTATAGCATCCAATTTATATAAAATGTTATTTTTTAAAGAATTTATCATTATTTATTAAAAACATATTTTAAAATTATTTTCGTTGAATATAATTTTGATTCAAATTATGAATGGTTTTATGGTGGCTTCATAACTTATGTTTTTCAATTTGAATAGTTAAGATCATTTGATACACTATTTACATTCATTTTAATGATAATATATTATAATATTGATTCATTATATTTTATATAATTTTTCTTTTTTTAAATATTATTTTTTATTTTATTAGAAAAAAGGTGTTTAATATATATTTTTTAATTTTTTCAAAACATTAATTTTTTTCGAAAATATATAAATATTTTAATTTGTGTAATTATAATTTCTTATAATATTATTATGTTTTAATCGTATTTTAGATTTTCAATGTTTATTTAATTATTTATAAATTCATTTATTAATTGCTTATAAAGTTTTCTCACAGCTTTCTTATGTTTTTTCATTATTTGATATTATTATTTAATTAAAATAATTCATAACTTTGTTTATATTTTATTATTATTTATATGATTTATCTTGAGATTTCATGTTTTGGTTGTTCTTAACATGGCCTGTAAGGTTCATGAATTGTTCATGGGAAAAATACTCCATTTAGGATTTTAAAATATCATTTATACTGCATTTATACTCTTACCACATAGCCAAAGTACTTTTCTAATATATCTAAATTGAAAAACCTCATTATCAAATCAAATTCCACAAAGCCAATTCATGAACCACATAACCAATATTAGAAAATTGGATACCATATGTATATTGACCATAACATGTGCTACATGACATTAAATTGATTGATTATAGATAATTTGGAAATATATCAAAAATATATACATTTCATTAGAAGATATATCGTTCTAAAATGATATTTACTGTGTTATAATTTAATTTTCATTTCACTATATATTTTATATATGATATTGTAGTTTTCATGGATTATTATTCTATTATTTATGAATGATAACATTATGCATATAAGTCTGATAAAGGTTATAATTCTATGAAAATTTAATTTAATTTTATCAATATAAATAAACTGGAATCAAGGATGTGTATTTATTTTTTTAGGTCTGCATTAGGTCTAATGTATGAGATATCATGCTATTTTCAGATTTTCCAAATTTGATATGTGAAATTGGATACATGAATACCCTTATGTGAATCAATTATGGTAATTTGACTAAATCGATTCAAATAAGTGAGGTTACAACATAAATTCCCTTAAATTGGGATATTTGGATATGTAGTGAAAAAATTCTATATAAAAATCCCCTATGTAAATTTTCCTATGTAATTATATGATTTTCAATAGTTTTTTCATAAAATTAGAAAAATACTCAATTTTTTAGAAAATAAATTTTTTAAATTTATTGCATATTTATTATAAAAATTATTATTGTTTCATTCATTATAAAATTATATATTAATTACCCAGAACCCTTAAGAATTTATTTTATGTTTCTTAATGATGAGTTAAATATGATTTTTATGGGATTAACCATGTATGTATATTCATGGTAAAATTATCAAAAATGAAATATCCAAATCAAAATCTACTAATGTATGAACAGTAGGTCTCAAATATAATCTGGGGGTTTGGGGATATAAGTATTTATTTTTAAATACTATATTAACTAATCCAAACATTATTTGGGAGGAATACTCATGAGGATATTAATTAACTCTTTTAATCTCTGAAATAATAATGCGATGTATGTATTTATTAAAAGGGAAAATTTTGAATAATAATTATTTGGGTATACCAGTAGTATTCCTCTCACGAAATATTGGTGTACTCTAAGGAATAAATTATCAAATTTTATGAATATATTTACTCCAATATTAATCTTTTTATTATAATAAAGATTATTTTTTGTACATCATGATTTTTATTCTCATACTAGGAGTAAAATTTTCTTCCATGTGAGGCTTTTAACATTAGAAATTATGAAAGAGATTCCACGAATTTATTGTACAAAAAAATAACCATCGCTATGTTGGTGAATAAAAATTTCCAAACTTGTAATGAATAAAATAAGACGTGAATTTTTTTTATTTTACATACTACATAAGTTCAAAATTGAGTCGTAGTGCTTCATCTATTATCTTATTTCCAAATTAAATTGATGATTTCATAAACATCATTATATTCACATCTTTAAGGGTCTGAGAACTACTTGATGAAAACCAATATCTTTATCGATGACCATTCACCATGTTAAACTATCCTATAAAATCATTGTGTTGTAACTATTTTGGTTATATTATCTAAACATACAATGTCTTGCACTAGGTTATACTAACTTGAAAAGGGAACATTTAGGTTTGGTATAAACCCTAAGAATATTGTGTTCTACTGAACCTATAAAATAGTATATTAAAGGACTCCTATAATGGATCCCTAGGTATAGCATATCCCCTTAGAAATCCGGTATCCTCTTGACCTATAATATAGAAGAGGTTATGATGGTGCCAATGAAAATCAAGGCCGGTTCTACTATTATAGATGATTGTGTTATGTTTTCCCTATAAAATATTGGGTTCTATTTAATCCCAAAAAGGAATTATGTTATTATTAAGCCTATAAATGATTAAGATGGGTCTTGTTTATAAAAGGTAGATTTTTTTCTTAAACCTATATAAGATAAGGGAATTGGGATAATCTAGTATGTGTGAAAAAGGCTGATGTAATGATTTTTCACTCTCCATAAAAGTGATATACGAAACTATGGGTAATCTCTCTGAGTTATTTAGAGTGGAGAATAGTGGACTAATATCATTAAGATCTGAACCCCTATACAAATCTTTATTTTCATCTTTTACATTCATAATTTTTATTTCTCTCTGTTTTCTAATATCAGTATAGTTGATTTGTTTAATATTTTGACTAATATATTTCCTCTCATAATGATTTAGATTAATAATTTTTAAATTAAATACAATTCACCCCCTATTTTACATTTCCATCACCCCTATGAGACATAACAATTATAAGCATACCCATACCATTGTATGATTTGGAATGATTTTTTTTATATAACGATAGCTTATAATTAGTATAAATTCTTGATTTTGGGGAGGATATTTTTAGTTAGATGATATGTCTGATACCTAACAATTAATATTAGAGTAGGACCCATTGAGGATAAATTTATTTGTGACTTTTTTAGTACTTCACATCCTCTTTCTATAAGTTTTCTCTCTTATGGATATTTTTTATCATTTAATTTTTAATATTAATTTAATTAAATTTTTATCCTGTTACATAACTATACAAAGTAAAATATATTTTTTACTCATTTTCATGATGAATAGTCAAAATGGATTAAATTAGCCAATTCCACAAAATTTTAATGTTAGAAAGTATACAAGGAGGAGGATCCCAATGGATGTTTATCTATAGAGTATTGATATTATATTTTTAGATACTGGTATTAAAAATTTTATTTTACCTAAATATGATAATGTTAAATTGAATGGATAATAATTTGTTAAATATTTTCTTAATTATATGGTCATGGACATTCAATTTTGTTCTTTTGGTGGAAATGAGTTTTTAAAATTTTTGTAATTGTAGCACTTCTCATGAAATTAGCAAACAATATGGTAGAAATACCATTGAAGATAGCGATTCATGATAATATATCCTCTCAAATTACAAAATCCTAGAAAAATTAAAAAGGAATTTCCCAACATGAAAATTGAAAAGGCTCATTTTACAAAAGGATATGTCATTCAAGGCGACTGACACATGATTTTAGACTGATCAAATATTAATTTTTAAGGGTGTAAGAAGAGAAAACATATAAATCTCAATTTTCTAATGATTATAAATACATGTAAGGTCATAAAGATGTAAAATAAATCTATAACTACTTGTATTGATTTTGAAAATGCATGCAGCATGGTTGAAAGTCCAAAAAAACTAGTAAAGTCGAATTTCAATGAAAATATTATTTGGTAACATTCTCACATCCACATTATGTTTCAAGTGATCTTGATTCATATTCTATAATAGATAGAAATATATGTGTTAAAATTATTAGCAATTATACAAATTATTGATATGATTCTCATGCTTCCATCGATTCTATAAATTATCAAAAGGGTATTGATAATATGAAGGAAATGTGTGATTTGTATGAAGGTGAAACAAAAGAAATGACTTCAATACTTGTTTCAATCGATGAAAATTATAAAATGGTTCCTGTAATGAAAATGACCATACCTTCTAAATTTATGAAAATAATTGATGAAAATAAGGTTTTATCTCTATAAATTGAAAATATGATTATGTTTATTGTTGGTTCTTAAATGTTATAGCTTAATGATGAAAATGATAGGGTTACTGGTATTATTTCAATTATAAATGAATATTAATAAATTAGATTTAATTTTTTATTAGATGATATGTATAAAGTCAAGAAGCAATGGTAGAATCATAATGAAGAAAATAAAATAATTAGAAACAATGTTTAATTCAGAAATAAAATCATGTGTGGAAACTTTTTAATTTTTTTAAAAGAAATGAATGGTTGAATTAGGAATTAGAAAATGTTAGGAATGAAATGGTTCAATGGATAATTTACAATTTATAATAAATTTTAGTCATATGATATTTTTGGTCAGACTTCATATTTTAAGAAATTTATTGATAAAAATAATGGACTTAATTTTTATTATTTTATTCCTATTATTTTTTATATTATTTTTTAAAAATTATGTCTTCCAGTATCAATTCAGTTATTTTCTTAAAATTTTGATCTAATTTTCATTACACTTATTATTATCTTTTGAAGGTCACTGAATCTTTTCATCATAAAATGAATTTCATGTCTTAATATGGTTTCAAAATTAAACAGTCAAAAGAAGTTAAAACATGGGGACTAAATTTTTGCATTATAATTCATGAAATATTAATTCATTCTTTACACCCATGTAATATCTATCTAATTTCAAATATATATGTCCAACTTTCATGCTAATATTTTTGTATTTATGGAATTTTTGGATGAGTTCTAAAATATTTATAATTTAATTAATTGATACCTTTAAATAAGATAATCCTACAATGTGAATCAATAATTATCTTTTGATTTAGGTTCATAAGTTGGAGTAATATCATTCTTGATTAATGATTGGATGAAAAAAAAAACTATTTATAGATTTCATATATATAATATAAATTTATATACTATGTTAATATTCCATTACTTATATTAAATCTATTAATAAAGAATGAATATATTACTTTAGTTGTAAAATTTAGTTTAATTGAATGATATTATTAGTAGGATAATTTAAGAATCATTTCAATATCCTATAAATTTTTTGGCGCCACCTTGTGATACAAAATTACATTTTTGGAAGTGTCCGCTAATTGAATTAAAATTATTCTTCTATTGTTTAGATATTGTAATTTTTAATAGGAATTATTAGTTTAGTGTGTTACAAATGTTCCACAATATTATCTAATCATGGATATTTTTTATATTGGAAGCTAATATTAATAGTTTTATTTGTGTAGTTTTCAAAAAATAAAATCTATTTAGTTTAATAGTAAAGTCTTTTATAATGTCAAATATATTTTCAAAATTCAAATATGAATTCCAAATAAGAAATAATAAGGAATTGAAGTGGATTTTTTCAATTTATATTTAAATTTATTTAATTGGTATATACAATTCATTGGTTAAAGGGGATGAAATCTTAATCGTCACAAAAAAATTATAGAAAATTATATTTTTATTAAGTATATTTTGGGCATGATTGAATATGATTTATATTTTTTACACATGTTGAAATGATAAATATATAAAATAATTATTATTATATTAAACTTATAAATAATATTATTTAATTATCATGTATAGGGTAGTTTAAATATTTTATTTTGTGAAAATTTCTAAAAAAATTAGAGTTTAAATGTGCTAATTTTTTTAGATTTTCATAAAATATATAAAATATGGAAATATTTTTTCAGTTTATAGTTTTTTTATTCTTATATATTTTTGTTTGTTATATATATATTTTTAAAATTCTTGTACATACAAGATTATGTTAAAAAATTTATTCATTCAGTTTATATTGATGAATATTTTATGAAGTATTTATCATTATTTTTCAAAAACAACGTTCAATATTCCACCCATCGTATATAATTAAAATTATAATGATGGGGTATTTTATAGTGAAATCATAATATAAATCTTGAAATATTAATTTTTAATATTTTTTAAAAATAATTCATATTCATTTGAAAGAAAATAAGATTTATTGATTCTTTATATTTTGGATTATTTCAAAACGGATGGTAGTTTTTGAAATTATAATTTGTTTGGTAATTATCTAAAAGGGATAGAATGTTGAGTGGGTCTTTGAAAAATACTTATTTGATAATTTAAAATATTTTATTTTATTACCTCCAACAATAGTATTTAAAATTGTAACTAATTAGATTAATATTTATAAAACATTTCCTATTTTATTTAGCAGATGTATAATTGCAATGAGATTTGTAATTATAATTTGACATATCATTTTTATGTTTTAATCATGATTTAGTTTAAAATTCATTGTTTAATTATTTATTATTTACATTTAAAATTATTATTATTATTTATAATATCTTTATTAAATTTTATAATTTTCTAATATTATGTTTTAATTAAAACAAAGTTTAACCGTGGTTATGTATTATGACTCTTTAATAAATATTTCTTGATATTTCTTGTTTTGATTGTTAATTACATGTTATACAGGGTTCATGATGTTTTTTGGGATATATAATTCCATTAGGACCGTAAAATATTGTTTATAATTTATTTATCCTATTTCCACATAGCTTATGTATTATACCCATTTAACCTAATTGAGAAACCATATAGTAAAAAAAATCCATGTAGTCGATTTTTCAACCACGTAATCTTTTTTTCAGACATTGTTTCCTTTTTTTATTTTTAACACATCATGTGATAAATAACTCTAAATTGAGTGATTGTTGGTTATATGGAAATATTACAAAATTAAATATGTTTCATAGGAATATATCATGTTCTGAACTGATTTGTACCATGTTAAAATTTTGGTTCGATGTCACTTCAGGTATTATGTCTGAATTCTGTGGATTTCCAAAATTATTTTTATACTAAATTTTAATTATAAATTTAGAAATATATATGTCTAAATAAGGTTATTATTTTTTATATGAACTGATAATAAAATTTTATAAATATAATTGGATTGGAACTAGAGATAATTATGTCATTTATTAGGTTTGTATTTGTTCTCACATTTGAGATGTCATATCGATTTCATATTTCTTAGAATTTTATACATGAAATTGGATACATGAATTCTCATTTGTGTATTTGTTATATAAATTCAACTACATCAATTCAATTAAGTGATATGACTTCATCGATAGATTTACATGGTGATATTTTGATACATAGTGAAAAATATATACGTGAAATTCTACTATTTGTATTTTCCATTATCTTTATATGAATTTATACATGTTTTTCTAAAAACTTGAAATATTATTTTTTATGTATTATTTCACATTTATATTTGACATATCATTATTAAAAAAAATTATAGTATAATATTCACTCTATTATTATTCAATGATTATATAGAATCTATGTGAAAAGGTTTTCAATTATTTAATGATTAATTAAATATTATTTTCATACAAATATGCTTGTATGGATATCCAAGATAAAATTTTAATACATTAAATATCCAAATTTTATGTTACTGAAGAATGATGTTTTTTTCTTGAATATTTTTAGGGTATTTAAATGATATTATTATTAATTATTAAAAACAATATCACATGTTCTAATGTTGATTTAGTGAGAAAACTCATGTAGATATTAATTATTTCTTGTTATCTTGGAAATAATCATGAGCATTATGGATGTGTTGAATGAAAAAATTTTACATTAGAATTATTATGGAATATAAAGAGTATGAATCAGAAAAATTATGTGACTATTACAATGATTTTATTAACATATATTATAGACATATTTAGGTTTTTTTAATTGATTATTATTCTAACGATTATTTATTTAATTCATAATTTTTATTTTCATAGTCTAATTAAATCATGCATCCATGTGATAAATTTTTATAGGAATTTATGAAGAAAATTAATGGTACTTATAGTGAAGAATAAAAAAAATTATACTAGTGTGTAAAAAGGCCAAACACCCAATGAATATATTAATTCACACCTATATTTTTACATCGCTATATTTCATGAGTTTAAAACTGAGTATGGGCGCTTCATCTTTTATCTTATTACAAAGGTAAATTTTTTCTTTCTTGAGCATCACATTTATTTCATTTTCCGGGGAATGTTCTCTACTGAATCAAAATACCATCATTAAAATTGATTATAACTCAATAGGTTAAACTATCTTATTAATTTTTTTATATCTTTTTGGGTTTGATTTTCTATACTTTTTTTTATTAAACTAGGTTATAAAAATGTAACAAAAGTAATGTGAGGGTTTTTTGATGCCCTTAGAATATCATATTCTGCTTAACCTGCAAAGTTACATAGGAAGGAATCACTCATTTAAGAGTCCAAGTTTATTCTATTGCCTTAAAAAACCCTGTTCCTATTTACCAGTAATGTAGAAGATTTTTTGATAGAGCATGTTAAATTCTAGGGTGTTTCTGCACAAATAAATATCACGTTAATCATTCCCCCATAAATACTTTGTTCTTTCCAAACCATAAAAATGAAATAGGTTAGCAATTAACACATTAATTTTTTTTTGGGTATTCTTTTGTAAATGGCTGGGTTTCCCTGAACACCTAAATGGAAATGGAATTGGTTTAATCCACTAGGTGTGAAAAAGGAAGATGTAATGAGTTGTCACTCTCCTTCAAAAATGATACACCATAGTGGGTTTCAACCCTCTCAGTTCGTGAGAAGGGTGAATAGTTCACTAGAATCACTTAGATATATACCACTATAATGATTATTTTCTTCATATTTTACTTTACTTTTTTTTCCTTTCCTTTTTTCATATTAGTGTGGTTTAAGTTTTTAATATTGTGACTAGTCACTTTCTACACATAATTAATAACTCTATAATTTTTAATGAAATAAAAATCACCCCCACTTGTCCATTTCTATAACCCCTCTCAGGCCTAATAAATATAAGTATGGATGAGTTAGTGGAGTAAGTGGGATGAAGAGTTATATTTTAATAAAGGGATATTTTGATATATAGGAATAACATTCATTTTTAATTGTTTATATAACAATAACTTATATGTGAACATGGATATGTAATAAAATTTTGTTTAGAATGTAATAGATAGGTCTATATTCTTATAAGTTAAAATATTTATATATAAAAACAACCATAATATGTGTAATACTAAATGATTTATTTAAAAGGATATTTAATTGTAATATGAAGTTATATAATGTAAAATATTGGAACATATCTGATACATAAGAGTAAATAAAATTCTACATAGATGAAGTAAAAGATCACACTATGATATATAAGATTAAATTTAAAATTTTAAGTGATATAGACAATTAATTAGTCTTGATATAAGAATAAAGAAAACATTTGTTAGAGTACCTCGAATTCAATGAAAATTGCATATGGTTATTCAGTAAGAGAAATTTATCATATGTTGTTGAAAATAGAGAAAGATAAAGCTTATTTGTGAGTGGTTTTGTTAAAAATAGGATATGTAAGATCCAATACATTTTGGAAATAAATCTCAAAGGGGATTTTTGTGGACATGTAAGATTAAATACCCTTTAAAACCCACATGTAAAAACTAGGATTTCTAATGAATATAAACCATCTTAACTATGAGGAAGTGTAGAGGATATAGAATTTTTCCCATGAAGATTCATCTCAAAGAAACAGGGAGCTTATACATGGTTATATAGATTGTGATGGCAACGTCATAGGGAAATATTTTTCCAATATAGAAAATTAGGATCCTCGGTTTCTAGGTAAAATTAAATCCATGATAGTGATGAATTAAAATAAAATCATGTGGGTGAATATATATATGAAAATAATGATTATCATAATTATTTTTGAATTAATATAGAATACCTCGATAACACATGGTGTCATTATTAATATAAAGGGATATGTGACAGATCAAATTAATAATTTTTAGGATAAAGTGATAAATTTGTTTTCCATTTATATTTTTATAATCTAGGATTTCACATAATTTCCTCATGGCTGTAGCTCTTCCCATAAAGGAATAAAATCATTTTTTATGATTGGTTTGTAGGTAAGGATAACCATTGGTATACATGAGTCTGAATATTTTTATCAAATTATTAATTTTCTTATTAGTACCATATTTTTCTTCTAGAGTATTTTATTACATGTTATTATATTCATATATATATTTTTTTGCATTATTTTATTCTGGGTTTTATAATTTTATTTTGTCATCCAATCGATCTTGATTATATACAATGGAATCTTTTTGGTTAGGTGATGATGTATTTAGTAATTTACGATAAATGTATGGAAGGATGTGGATCAAATTTAGATTTTTTTAGGAATACCATCATCTTTTTGGGAGTTGATTAAATAATTAGAATTTTTTTCATTATTGATATATCATGTTGAGTTTCTAATAACATTAAGTGTATATAAGAATGAGGATCAACCAGTAGAGATCATTTCATGGTAGATATTATATATCCCAATAAACCCTATAAGTGAGTTAAATAATATTAGGCTCTCTCATTGAATAATAATTATAAAAAATTATGCATTTATGACTATGATAGTGTCATATTTTCATGTCTAGTCCTTAGACAAATAAGTAAATCCTCTTTGGATAATTATTCATATTTTATTTAATGAATTGTTCCCTCAATTTAAAAAATCTTATATTTTAATAATTGTGACCACATTGTTTTTATACCCATCCATTGGGGAAAATTTATGAATCTACTATACTATATTTTAATAATAGGTTATAAATTTATTTTTGTAATCACAAAATAAGATTTTGTCAAACTTCCATTCCCCTAAATGTGCTAAGGTTAGTGTTATTCTATATTACCACTTTGGCCTTAATAATACCAATATTTTTATTCTGGTTTCCACAAGATAACTATAAAAGAAGTGTTTTTCTAATATACTCTTCCATAAATATATATGAATATGAAAGTTTTATGTCTTGGTTTAGACAACTAAAGTGGACTACCAAATAATATTGTCACAAACCATAACAGAATCCAATAACATTTTGAACCAATCACTGAAGTGGGAATATATAGTTCATATAAAAAATATATGATATTAAAAGGAATAAGGTTTTGGATTACATTTCTTCATACATAAGATATCATCATTTTTATAAAAAATTTGATAAGGTAAAGAGTATGCATAAATATCTTGTGGGTATCTATGGTGGATGTTGATAGCTTTTAAACACATTTTACTAGTTTCACTCCCGTAAACCAATGTTATTGGGAATTCTGAGACATCTCTAAAATAAGGTTTCTAGTAGTGGTAGGAATCATATCTACTTGATCCCCCCCCCATCCACCACCACTGTCATAGTAAAATCTATTAATAATATTCTACCTTACGAAATATCTATTTTCAAAGAGTGTATTCTCAATTATTTGAGAAAAATTTATAAAAAAGATCTTTTAGATCATCAAATATTCATATATTATATATTTTAAATAAAAAAACTCACCTTAACACCACCATATATTTGGAAATGAAAAACTATCCTCTTAATTTTATTCTATATGATGACATAAGGTTTCATGGTACCTCATAGAATATGAAATTACTTATGATGTTTCTGGGGATACATTCCTTAAATCCCATGAAAATTAAATAAAACATTAATAAGAAATGATCAAAACTCACATCTTGTAGTATAAACTATGTACTCTAAATAACTAAGAAGGAAGTGTACATTGGGATTGGTAAAATCCGAAATTATTCTCTATTCATACATGCGAATTGATTTATCTAAACTCTCAAACTCTCTATGGGGTTTCATATAAATATTTCTAGTAACATAAATCCACTCATGATAATTTCTTTCCATTTATGAGGAATTATTTTCTATAATCCCTCTATCACCTCCCTTGTTTATGAGTGTTTTTATATAAAATAATATTAAAATAGAACTTTATTTAGTAAAAAAATCAACCAATTTATATAATTAAATTAAAATCAAGGTCTCTTGAGAAGTGATTCCAAAATTTGGCTTCCCTATAAGAACTATATTGATTTTACTTCTTTATTAATTTTAGAACCTATACTCATCTTTTGAAGTATCATGGAAACTATAACTCATCTCTTTAACATAACAATTTTTTATATTTAATTCTATAATTAATAATTTAATTTATTTAATTTAGTAAATATTCATATTATAAAAATACAAATTAACAACAGGTTTTTATGACCATTAATAAAAATTGATAATTAAGAAATAACTATAACCACATGAATTATGATATATTATAATATTATAAATATAACCAATTAATAATTAACTAACACACCCCACATATGTCATATATCAAAACATAACATCAATATATCCCTACTATAACAACATTAATTTATATTAATTTAAATATTAAATTAATGAAATGTAATTATTGTTATTATTGAAATTACTATTATTATTATTATTTAAATTGTATACCCCTTGCATTACTGTGGGTGGTCTTGTTGGGTGGGGATAGGTTGAATTCCATTTGTTCAGACATATGATTTATTTTAATTTCATTAATATGTTATAATATACATTGATTAATATTTCGATTGAATTGTAAATTAATTGTAAATAACATGCATTAACAATAAAAACGATTTTATATTAATTTTGAATAAAGTTGTGCATAAAAATAATTAACAATTCCATAATAGTGGATCTTTTGGAAAAACAATAATAGATATCATTTCGAGTGATTTCATCAATAAAAATAAAAAGTTATAATAATATTTAATTTATCAAATCAACATTATAAAATTAATATTCAATCATTATTAATATTTTAAAATAATAAATAGATATTGAGTGTAAGAGTGGTATAGTAGTTCATGTTGATCTTTATTATGGGTAGGTTTATATTATTTCCAAGTGATCATATGATAGTCACACTGATATCCTTATTAGAAAACCCTTTGAGGAATCAAAATTAATTCAGAATCAATTGATTATTTTCAAAAATTTAAAAAAATATTTCAATTTTAGATTTCAGATCCCTCATGTGCATCCTATGAGTTCACTATATGTGAATTAATTAAAACTTGTTTCGAATATTTACATCAAATATGCTAAGATACATGTCCCAAACCTCATATAAACATATGGATTAATATAAAATAATGGAACCCCTAGAACCAATCATCCAAAGCATCCCATAATTACATTTAAACATTATATATGACTCATCATAGAACTTTTCAAAAGTGTATTAAGAATATTATTTCCCATTTAATAAAATTATTATTCTTCTTCATCTCATTTTTTTATTTCAATATTCTAAATTTTATATTTTAAAATCTATCTACGTTCACTTATTTCATGTCCAAGTGTCCCCTTTATAAATTTTAAAGAAATAATAATCAACGTCCTTAAAAAATCCATATTACTTTTACTAATATTCTTTTCTATTTCGTTTTACATAACCTCCATGTTGCTCTTCTATTATACCTATTTTCAATTCATTTTTCTTTTTTTATATATGATATTTATATATTCCCAAATTTGTTCTTATTATATATTATATTTACATATAGATGACAATCAAATCAACATCACTATGTATTATTATATTAATTGATTTGTAATATCACATCCCTTGTTGACTGTCCAATAGTTAAACCATTGTGTAATGTGACCTCGGGAATACCACACTATATACTAGAGGTGTATAACTATCTAAAAATGTTTCTTTTTTTATAGTTGTGATATTTGACCAAAATATCATAGTTAGAAACTAGCGGTAAAAACCAATCATCCTCAAATGAAATAAAGTAGTGTAAATAGAAAAAATAAAAATCCATTCAAAAATAAATCAATTGTGGAATATACGGAAAAATTTCCATCTAGTTTACTACTTTTTCACCCATAAAAAATAAATTATAATAAAGCATAATGGAATACTTGGATGCTATACTACTATCTATAAGACCCCTTCTCTAATCCACCCACTAACACTGCTTCTGCTCGATCATGATACATTGTTCCTTTACCTTACCAAAACATACAAACATAGAGGCCTAAAAGGGTACCAATATGTTGTTTCCACTCAATCAGGGTCTATGTAAAACATAGTTTTCCATCACCAACGGTGTCCCTATTGTAATAAATGTATGTTGTGTATGCATAGAAATAATTTAGAGAATAATAAACAAACTGTTGAATATAAATAATAAATCATCATGGATATTCTTATTCTATGGTGACACCCATGATTAACAATACCTATTATGGCCAATTTAATGGTTTCATTGAGCAAACCACATTCCACATGGTAGAAACACATAAATAATAAAACTATGAAGAAAAATTCCACCTAGGGAAAACATTGTTACATATTGAATCACATCAGAAGACAAGGAAACCTTGGGAAAACATTTCTACACCTGAAAGAACATATATAATAACACATATGGGGAAATATCATTCTTAACTATAACCTCATTAGGAAATTTTAATCCCATGTAAAAATTAGTCTACCTAGAACCAGCATAATATCACACACAAACAGCAAGATAAAAATATTTCCAAATAGAACCTCTAGAATACAACACACTCTCTAGGAAAATTCAATCGTCCAAGTACCAATAAAATATCTTATAAACTTATTGAAAAATTAATTCCCCAACCACCAAAATATAGCACACACCATGTACCATGCAACTATTACATTGGGTTGTAACCCACCCCTAGTTCTTGTGCCCTCATTTGTATATCATATAATTATAATTTAAATAATTATTTAATTTAATTGTATATTTCCTTTAAGTTATTATAGATATTGAATATATCATATATTTCCTAGGTTAAAATGGAAACTCTTTTCTCTAGAATATCTTTGGTTATAGAGGAAAACATAGACATACAATATATAACTGCAACAATACATCATTATAGGGTCAATTATAAATTGGGCACCCACAAGTTTTCCTTAGGACGTATCTGATAACATATTCCCTATGTAATTTAATTTATCACATTCCCCAACCCCTATATCAAATCCTATCATACATGGGGCGTATAGTCAATGGATGTGTCCCAGAACACACAATCTCCCCACAACCATACAAGTTCTACCTCGATCAAACTCATGATCTATAGTGACAATTGAGGATTACCCTACACATTTTATCATCATGCTCTACCCAAGAATACTATTATAACCAATCTTATTATATACTCATTTAATTTCATTTTTTATCTACAACCTTATAGGGTCTATGTATCTCACCCCTCAAATTTTCATTAGTACCTTGTCTATTAATGTCTAGGGAATCACTAGTGTTCTAATGTCTATCGGGACCCATAACACTCTTTCTCTACCCATTAAATTAAAAAAATTCATTAAAGAGTAGATGAACACACTAGTGAAAATAGACATCACATTTCATAAGCTATGCATAAATATAAATGGAAATGTTCAAAGTATAAACCTACCTCTTATAGTGAGTTAGTATCACACAAATATTTTCCATCCTCATCCAAGCCCTTCTCGTCATCCTGAGCTCCAATATCAAGGAAAGATATAACAAATCTAACTATATAAATTAATAATTAATTTTATAATTTATTTAAAATGGAAATAATTTCCAAATAACACACTGAATGTCCTTATTTCACAAAAATGGTGACCAACCACTAACAGAAGGCTCAATAAATATAATTGATTCCATCTTGCGGAAAACACTAAAACATAGAACTTAATTAACAGAAAATTATGTTAAATTTAATATAAAGAAATAAGAAATTTCATTAGGAAATATATAATCAACTAATTAATTCGATAAAAAGAGATCATCATAATGGGATGTCATCTCACCATTAAAATGAAAATACCCATCGATATCATATGATTTCACCATTATCCAATGAAATCATTACCAATTAATTTTCCCATAGAAACCAAAATTTTTGAAATATAAAGGAAAAGATGAATACATGTAGAATATGAGGAAGAATATATATCAAATCACTAAATAACACTCTAAAATACAACTGAAACCAAGGTAATTCATGGGAGAAACTAGAGGAGAATCTACCTTGGACAATTCACACACTAGATAAAGAATAACTAGGATATAAAATAAATAATGTAAAAAATTGTATGTTCATAATTTTTATGAAATTTTGGAATCATGTATTGTTACCACTGGTTTTCTAAACAATGTGCCCTCAATTTGGTTGGCCCTGTACTAATAACCCACCTTACATGTTTAGGTTTCATGTCTCACTAATCCATTTTCCAACCACTACAATCACCACAAAAATGAAATTCAATTTTTTCTTTGTTTTTTTGAAACCACGCATAAATCAGGTTCGATACCCTAATACATGCATGAGCCTCTTTATTACCCCCAAAAAAAATTTCCTAACCATGTGGCGGTGATTTGAAAAGGAAAACCCCTTCCCTTCAAAATGATCATCCACTCGAAGCTCCCAAAACTCGCGAGAGAACTCGAGACACAAATCTTGGCTAAATCAATACCTAAAATTATTGTTCCAATATATGTATTGAAAAAAGATCATATTTCACGTTTATCTACAAATAATATCAAACATAGTAGATCATGAATCATCACCCATTTCTAATAGTGGACCAATCCCAACAATTTTTTTCTCATTGTAGATCATGTATAGTGAATTATATTTCATTGTGTATCAAGTCTAATTACTTCTTTCCCATCATTATATTATGACACATAATGAATTTCCCAATGAAATAGAGGGATATATAAGTGTCAACCATAACATAATTAAAACCATACATATCAATTCCAAAATATAAAATACATTCATCATATCTTAACACTTGGAATGAAAATGTGTTTAGAAATTATTTCATCAATCTGTCATAGCATTAACGAAGAAAAATAATTTGGATTTCTAAAAAATTATCATCTATATTTATAAGCCATCCAGATAAAATAAAATAATATTATACATGGATCATATCCATAGTAAAATATAACAAACATTGAAGGTATTTATCATTGATGAATAAGAAGATAATTCAAATCATTGTTAAGGAAAATAGTAATTCAATTTTTCAAAAAAATCATTGAAATTAAAAAAAAATTAAAATTATTGCTTAAAATATTTTATTTGAAAATAACCATGAAAAATATTAAAGGATACTTAAAATAACTGACTTGTAATGATGGAGGGAAATTTCATTCATGTGGTATAATTTAAAAAGCATTCCGATTATTTTTTTAAATAGTAAAAAGGTAACTCATTTTCAAAATGAAAAGAAAATTAATTTTAAAAAAATTGAAAATCAAAACATGGTAAAAAGTTTTATAATAATTTCATTGATAATAATAAAAAATTTAATTTAATTTTTTAAAAATCATGGATATCGATGAAAAATATTCCCTATAAAAGACTTAAAAAACAATCATGTATAATGATGTGATTGTAAAAGAAAACCTTATAGATTTTGTAATATTGTAATCATAAGCACTATGAAAGGGAGAACCTTATTTGGATATCTAAATACCAATAAAATTCATAATGTATAGTCATGGTCAATAAATAAACTATATAAATGAAACAATTGGTGAATTTGTCATGATTTTGAGAAAAATAAATGTGAGACTCAAATCCCATACATCGAGTTCGACAAGCATCATATGTTCACTAAAATCATATATAATAAATTTATATTTATTATAATTAAATACCTAAATTATTTACATGATTAATATATATATATATATATTAATTATATTTATATTTAACTTCTTCCATAATGATAGATATAGGAAATGAATCACATCATACATCGATATAGTAGGTTGTATATAAACATGAACACTGTACTCACTTTACAATGGATGGAATGAAAGAATGTTAAATAATAATTCAAAATTAAAAAAAATTATTAAATCATATATATTAATTATATTTATTCCCATACCATCCATTTAAAAAATAAATTAAAAATAAATCCTATCACTTCATGGTGGAGGTAGACCTCACGTACGCACAAGCACTGTATTAATTTTATAATGGTTTGGAAAGTAAGAAGTTATATATAATAATATAATTTAAAAATAATAATTATGTCAAAAATATAATCTATAAACTATGGATCATTCCTAACAATTATCCATTTCTGATTTTTATAGAAAGTAAATTTTATCCCTACATGGATATTCTGTGGCTTACGCACACACAAACAATACTTTCACACCCCAGTTGGTGGAACTAGGATAGATAATGGTAGTTTCATAATCATAATTAAATTTCATAATATTGAAGGTAAGGAATTTTATATATTATGAATAAAATCACATGTTAAGAGGTGGTAAAAATGAGTGAAAATGAATGTAAACGTATAAGGTGACTACCTCTTCTTTGAGATGACTCACATAGATCACATATTAAGGGACCTAGGGTTGATCATTTGTGAATACAAACACCATTATAATTTGACAATGTAATATGAGAATAGAATTTTTTATGGGATGGACAATCTACATGGCTAAATGTGGTGAAATAAAGTGATATAGTAGGTTCTCTTATAGAATTGAGGTGTGGGTAGTTTTGGAATTTTTAAAATGATAAAATTATAAAAAATTAATTCTCAACCCAAATAACTCAAAACTGTTAATAAATGCCCAAGAGATCATATTTTCATCCATATATTATACTATTTTTTTTCTATTTTAATATTTTAATGATTTTTATATAAATTAATAAAATATTTTTTTTATAAAATATAACTTTGGACAATTTTGACAATATTCATTACATTGACCCTAAATATATCAAGATAAAAATCTGAAAAAATATAATAAAGCTGCTTTAAAATATTTTGATAATCTATAAAATCTAGAATCACATTAATTCTGAAAATTTATACTAATTATAATATTTTTTTAAAAAATTATTTTAATTTTTAATTAATTCAGTAAATAATATTTTTGCATTCTGTATGTATTTAATGTAATTATATAATTACTAAAACATAGAAATACTTTTCCATAATTAATAAAAATTCATTAGATAAAAAATTACTTTTAATATCAATTCATAACTCTTTTTTTTTCAAATGTCAACACATAAATTATATTTTAAACCAAGAGTGTGTCACTGTCACATTCTATTATTGAGATAATTTATTGGTTATTTTTATGGAAAATTTTTCAAAAATAGTCAAATTATAGACTAAGGTGATAATTGTTGAATTAAATTTATCCAATAATATTTATGATTAATAGTTATGGTCTTATAAAATATTTTTACCTATATTAACATGATTTACCCTTTACCATTGTGATAAATTTCACCACAGTTACTGTTCATTTTGACAAAAAAAGTGACCTATTTACCAAATTGTTACCTTTAAATTCTATATATTTAAAAGAATTTATCTATTTAAATACCTATAAAGAGTTAAAATTAATTTTAATATAAGTGTCAAAATGTTACAATTTTTTTTTAGAAAAAATAAATTTTTAAGAAAAAGACATGATTTATAATTCGCTTATGAATATCAATAATATTAAATAAATGTTAAAAACTTTTCTCAAATCTATAATACATAAAATTAAATAAAATATTTCAAAATATGTTATTTATTGATTTTATTATAATAACAAACTTTTATGAATATAAAAACAAATATTTATAAATATATCTTCCTTATTATGAAATGGTATTTATTTTTATTTCATATTAATTAAAACCTAATGAAATAATTTAATACATCTGTAAATTATAATTTTCCTAATTTATTTATTCTTATTCTTAACCACAAATATAATGGATCATTGGTAACAATAAATAATTATAATTTACTCTTATATCATGGTTTGTCAGGACTCTTTGTTGCATGTATGTTAACCCCGCCAATTAGATTCAAGAAATTAAAAAAGGAAGAAATAAATGAATATTGGTATTATTTTCCACTAAAATAAAAGGAAGCGGATGGTTTGCCCGATCATGCGGATCATGTGAACCCCCAAAATCACATGATTGAAATACCAACAAATGGTCTTGTAGATGGTCATACACAATGAAAAACCTATAGAACAACCTGTAATGCCCCATTTTGCATATCCTTATACTCTTGACCAGAAACCCTAAACAAACAGGGATCATGCAGATATACCTAGATAATCTCCCCCAGGTCATGTGACATTTCCATCGGTGGATGCCTCACAAACCATCCAAATATATATGTTAAATATAGAGGAAATATCCAAAATGTGGGAGCCTCTTACAGTCATAAAACACACATGATTTATCATTGATGGGGAGAATGATTGTCCTCAACAACAATCATGAAAAATAATGAAACCCTCAGGTCCTTGTAAAATAATAAGAGGAAATAAAAAAAATTAATGTGGGAGCCTCATACGATAGTAAAAATCATGCAATGTGTTACTGGTGATCCATGAGACACCACAGAATCCATGGTGACATGTCTACCCCATCCCACAAGAGCTCACAGACATGTCATCCCCATCATGTGAAGTTCCTGGGACATATCCATGGGACCTTCGGCTCCCCTTATCTCTACAAGGACATGAAGATAGAATTTTCTATGAAATGATTCTGTATCTCCATATGAACTTTTTGTTTTCATAAGATGCATCACAAAGCGGTGATGTGATTATCCTAGACGAGGCTCAAGAAAAATCTCAAGACACAACGACTTTGTAAATTAAATATGTAATATAATGAATGGGAAAAGAGGGAACTCTTCTGGTCCTCAACTCTTGTGATGCACTAACATGGTTTTGTGAAGCCCCCTTAAAAGTCAATCCATGTCACACAAAAGGTACATGTCTAGTCACATTAGATCATGAAAGGCCTTTTTATTGGTAACCTGAACTCCCAAAGGCCCTTAGACATGTTGATCTTACAGTATGAAAGTCCATCAGCATGTCCACATGATTAAAGAAGAACACATTAATTTGTTATAAATGAATAAATGGGTGATGAAGAGATGGTATTATGGTCACTAAAAATCATGCAATTCCCCAGAGTTTAATATAAAGGGACCACATGATGTTATATGACTCCAAATCCATCCATCTACACTAGACTGGATTAACATGATATGAACAGTGAAAAGCGATGAACAAAAGCGATGTTGAGACCTGTAAATCCCACACACTAACATGAAAAAAGAGGTCATAAAATAGATGGATGAACTCTGAGAACCTCACAATGGTACACCTTGTCACGAGAGATGATTAATGGGAGTAGATGATCATGTGAATAAAAATTATTCTCATTACGTAATATCCAGTGAATAACCAGAGAAATCTTGCTTCATGCATAAGAACATCATGTGATCACTCACAGATTAGTGGAAGGACTTATCGAGTTTCACATGAATTGAATACCACATTTTTTATATGAAACATGGGACTTAAAATAAGCCGACACTGAAAAAATATATGTCATAGAAATAGAAGGCTATAGAAAAACTAAAATATGGGAGACTTATGTGAAAAACAACAACGATGATCCTCATATGCTTTGTAAAAACTGCTTGAGTAACGCAAATACACTCTGAAATATCTATCAAGTCATTCAAAACTCATTTAGTATACAAAATGGATCTTGTAAAGTCTCATGGACATGTCATAGAAGGTCACATGGAAACCCCTAGATATGCCACCCAAGTCTAATGATTCCCTTTGGCCCAATAATCCAAACCTAATGGTCTCCTTCAAATATGTGATTTTACTCATTTGGAGGCACTAGTTATAACAATCCAATGTTTTATCAATGTAAATCCACTCTTATAATTATTCATTAAAGTATAATCATATTATGTGACATAATGACGTATAATGATACTAAACACTATTTGACCATTAAACATAATTTTCCTACTTCTGTGTTTTGAATATCACAAATCAATCATACACGTTTGCGTCCAAAATGATTTTTGGTGTCTGATGGAACAAACACAAATTTTTCGGTGAATAGTAACCTTCCCTTATGAATAGTAACATTACATATGATAGTATATATATATGATTTAAGTGATAATATGATATATATAAATCATGGAGTATGTAAATAAATGATTTTAAATTTTTATTTTCAAATAAAAAATTATTTTATTTAAAATTTTAATTTAACATATTTAGAAAATTATTTTTTTGAAATTTAAGTTAATTTATGTATTCTACGTGTCAAAAAAGGATTAGGGTGAATTTTTTAGTTTTTTCAGAAATACAAGAATTTTTTATATTGAAATATGATATTTTACAAAATAAGATAAATTCATCAATTATAGAGTAATGGGTAATGTTATGTTGTTATAAGCCCAATTGGCTTGAACTCACCTGACCTAATTACTATATATAGTCATAGAGAACTCACTTTTTCGTGTCTTGAGGGAAATTAATAAACTAATGTATAAAATCTTTTGAAGAAACCCCTCCCCTCCACTATAAATACCACCCTTCACAACCACATTTCTTCACACTTCTCAAACATCCTATCATACCTAAACTCTACCCAAACATATTCTTTATCCCCTCCCCCATGTCCCAGAAGTTTTTGTCTCATCAGAAGACCAATCCAATGTTCCATATAGAGGATTTAAGAGGTAATACCCCCTCTCTTTTCCTATAATCTTCTTTCAATTTCAAGTTCTATTCTTAATCTATCCCCACTTATCCTCCATACATGGTTTGGTAACACCATTATCATACATATAATGTAATTTTATGAAACAAATGGGATAATATATATCATCCAACCTCATTCTCATCTTTTTTTATTTTAGAAAGGAAAACATTGTTCGTGAGGTGTTAATTTAGCACCTTCCAGAATGACATGTTTTTATTTTCCTTCACCACCTTCAGATCTGTTCATGAAACCATTTTTATAGTTTAACAAAATTATGTTATATTTATCATATCCTATTTAATGTTCTGGATCTAACTTATGTACATATTTCAAAATTAGTAAACAAAAGAAGTTTTTTGTGGTCGAAATACCTCAAAAATTTACCAAAATTATCATCTTTAATTTCAAATCTAATGATTCATTCTCATGGAATATAAATAAATTATTTATAATATTATATCATCTTCTATAACATCATAAATGACATATAATTTCAATATTGGATGTTTATACATGTTTTAAATGAACTTCCATTCATGAATACAAGTGAACCATTAACGAAAGATATAAAAATGAACATTCCAGAACAATTTATTTAAACTCTATAATTCATCCAAAATCCAATTTATGAACATAATAAAACAATAATTAATACTATAAATGAAAATATGGTTCTATATTGATTAATTGATGAATATAATGTGTTTATACAGTACATTAATGTGAAGATTGTTTTCAGAAAAATTGTAAGGGGCAATTCTCGAACCAAACTCTCATACATTGGGTTTTCCCTCTTTCAACCCATTTTAATTAAGAATATGACATAGGAATCATTTATTCATCCTCATACTAATTATTAGAGGATATATATATTTTCTAATTTAGTCTATTAAAAAATGAATCTTCTTCCAAAAGAACTCTTCTTACATATAAACACCCTCTTTTTACTTCTAAATGATTGTTTCTACTTCACTCATCGTTGATTGTTCTTTTTCAAAAATGTTATCCCCAATTTATTTATGGAGAAAATTATTTATGGATTTTATTTTTGTGATGTGATAAATAATTCTTCTCTAGGGGTTATTTTATTTTTATGTTTGACATATGATCTATGTTACTGGCATGATAATGTGATTGTTATGATGTGACAAGTACGCCCAGAATTATACAGCACTCCAATGGATTGGGTAAAGTGATGAATCTCATGAGTTAAAGAGAAATTATTTGTGAACATGATTCTATAATTGTTCATAACTATGTGTGATAGTTGACCACTAATACCTGATGCTTCATTTTTATGCATTACCACATTTCAAGTATTTTATTAATGCTTCCTCCCATGTTCATGACCATTTCTCTATGTTTTGATTATCCTCACACATTATTATATTGTTCATATCTATCCTCTTATAGGGCTTTTAGGTATCCAATTTTTTAGGTATATCCTCAGGTGACTATTTTTACTAAGGAGATTTCATGGGACAATAATAATATGTTGAATAATGGATTAAATAAATGTTTATATTTTATGTTGTAAATGATGTGTATGATACTAGTTTTCCCCCAACACTAAGCCTTTGGATACTAGTTGTGTAATGCTATTATTTATTTATATTCTAAATGATGTTTTAGTAGTTTCAGAAAAGTACGAGTCACTATAGTTTGTATTAGAGGAAAGGTTTACTTAATTTAGGAATTTAGATTATATAACCTTAGAAAAACACTTAATATGAAATTAAGTATAAGTATGCATACAAGAATATTTGTTAATCCTAGGGATCCCATAAGAAACACTTTTAGTATTATTTTCCCAAGGGAATAAATTATTCATTCAGGACATGTTGACTTACAATTTGTTCCAAAATTTTCTATTTTAGAAATGGTGGGAACTAGGTGAAACCAGTATAACAACCCATGTCAGGGACAATGCAGTGATTTTTAGAATGATATCACCAATTCCTTGTGTGGTGTATTTCAAAATACCATGGTGATTATTACCTAAATAACTCATCTTATGAACAATAACCAGAATAATGGGGAATATCCTCCTTCAACTAAGAGGGAGCAACTGAATATCAAATGATTTATGCGGAAACGACCAATGACATTTAGTGGGTATTCTGATCCCCTAGATGTATAATAGTGAGTCAACTCCATGGAGAAGATCATTTATGTACTTCACTGTTCTGAGACAGATATAGTGACTCAGGCCGATTATTGTCTAGATAGAGAGGTCAACCAATGGTGGGCTCTGGTGATGAACACCAAGGCAAGTGAAAAAATTGAAGAGATGATATGGGGAGACATTAAGATAATGTTTCATAATACATAATTCTAAATAACTCTTTGTAAAAAGATGGACGGATAATTAATAGATCTCTTGAAATAGGAATGTGAATATGTCAAAACATATGATGATATTTTCACAATTCATGCAATGTATTCATTGGGTTTTGTTATCAATAAGGATAGAAAAATTGATATATTATTTAGTGTATTAAAACCACAAAAATGATAGTCTCTTATTGTTTGGGTCATTGTGAGTTATGAATAAGATGTTCAATGTGTTCTCAAAGTTGATATGGAGTTTGGATAATGGTCCCATGTATTTGTTGATAACCAATGAAAGATGGAGTTTTATTCGATTGGATCTAATGATAATGGTGTAATGAAAACTCAACCACCCACATTCCAAAAATGTGGGAAGATATATCATGGGAACTACCTCAATTTGATGAGGAAATGCTTCATGTCTGTGAATAAAGGCCACCATGATCATGGATGTCAAAAAGATATGAGAGGAAGGAGAATGTGGTGGATGAAATGGGAGCACCACCCATGCTCTAATGCTACAACTATAGGGATCAAGGGCGCTTTGCAATCTGGTGCACTAAACCTCAAGTACTTGAGGGTAATCGACATCATCAACCACAAAATTCAAAGGAAAATGTGATGTCTTATGCCATCAATACTACATAAGTAATGCAAGAAAATTAATTCATACAAGGTACACATCCTATTCACTCACGAATGAAAAAAATTCTTATTTGATTCTAGTTTTAGGACCACCTTTATATCGTGCATGCTTACTAGAGCTATGAAATTGAATCCCTGAAACCTTCAAGTAGATTTATCTATAAAAACACAATTTTGTGAAATTATTACAACCCCATGTGTTTGATTCTTCTTCTATTGGTGTGTGTGCAAATATTATTCCAGCGAATCTCACGATACTTCCCTTGGTAGAATTATATGATATAATGGGAATGGATTGTCTAAAACTATATAGAGCACATATAAACTATGTTGAAAAGGTTATATCTCTTCATATTCTAAACCATACCATGATACATTACAATTGAAAGGAATATCTTGAGTCTCCATTGTAAAATCCTACATTAGTGTGGGTGTTTATTCCCTCTAAAGAGGCATACCTCACTCAAATGGTTGAGGTAATGAAAAGTGTCAACCCAGTGGAAATTCCTATAGTGAGGGAATAATGTAATGTGTTTCCTGAAGAGTAAACTGACATTTCTCCAGATCGTGAGGTAGAGTTTTCAATAAAACTCTTTCCCAAAGCTACTCTTATTTCAAATTGTCCCTATAGAATGAATCTTAATAAATTAGAAGAGTTAAATAAGTAGATGCAAGACAATTTAGAGAGAGGGTTCAGCCACCCTAGTGAATCACTTGGGGGTTTGTATGTGCTCTTTGTGAAGAATAACGATGGAATAATGTGACTATGTATATATTATTGGTAACTAAATAAGATCCTTATAAATAACATGTATCTACTTGGAAGGATTGATGACCTGTTTGATTAGTTACAAGGATCTCAATAATTCTTAAAGGTGGATCTTCATTCTTTATATCATCATCTTAGGGTGAAGAAGGAATATATTCAGAAGGCTTATTTTTTACATGTTATGGGCACTATGAGTTTCTAGTGATGCCATTCGGACTTACTAATTCTCATAAAATAATCATTGATTTGATGAATAGGTTCTTTAGAAATTACCTAGAAAAATATTTTGTGGTGTTTATCGATGATATTATCATCTACTCTATGAAAAATGAGGAACATGAAGAAAATATAAGGTTCGTATTTGATACATTAAGGATAGATAATTACTATTTCAAGTTTATCTAGTGTGAAATCTAGATTCAGTAGTTTTCATACCTAGGTCACCTGATCACAAGAGAGTGAATTTTTGCACACCATTCAAAGACAAAGGAAATTAAAGAACGGCCTAGACCCTCTAATGTCTTAAAAATCGGTATTTTTCTTAGATTAAAAGGCTATTGTTGAAGCTTTTTCAGTATTTTCTCACAATTTTCTATCCCACTATCTATGATAACAAGGAAAGTATTTAAGTGTGTCTTGATGGATGAATGTGAGGAAAGATTCAATGAGAAGAAGAGAAGGTTGATCACTGCACCTGTACAAACATTACCAAATAGTGGAGAATGTTTTGTGATATAATGTGATTCTTCCAAGAATGGTTTGTGTTTTATAGTCACAAAAAATGATAATGTGATAGCCTATGCCTCACAACAGTTGAAGATCCCAGAGCATAACTACCCAACACATGATTTACAGCTAATAGCTACAATTTATTCCTTATAAATTTGGCGGAACTTCCTTTATGGTGAGAAGTGTGACATATATACTGATCACAATGACATAATATATATATATCCAAAAAATAAGCTTAACATGCATCAAAGTAGACGGTTATAACAAATCAAAGACTATGATTTCTCTATTCATTATCATCCCAGTAAGGTAAACAAGGTAGCTGATTCTTTTAGAAGAAAAAAACCTTCTACTCTATCTGTGTTGTGGATTATGGAAGTTCATATATTCATGGATATGTAATCAATGTATTTTGAAATAAGTAGGTAATGGAATACATTCTAAAATTCCAAAATGATTTCCCAACCATAAATCCAAGAGATGATTAAGGAGGCACAAAGGGATGATTTAGAGTTACAAAAGAATGTGAATGTAGTAATATAAGGGTATCTCCAAGAGTTCTTTATAATGATGAGGGGTGATTTAATTTGGAATGAGGATTTTTTTCCTTAATTACATAGGATAATGAAGTATAAATTGGGTAATGCACTTATCTCAACGTTCTCTATTAATCCTACGAGTACCAAGATGTAACATAGTCTCTGAGAACACTTTTGGTAGGAGAAAATGATGAAGGATATTGTGTAGTATATCTCAAGGTGATTAACATGATAGAATGTTAAATAATAGTGAAAAGTATAGTGGTATGTTTAAACCATTTCTTATGCCCATGTGGAAGGGGAATAATGTCACTATGGACTTTGTCCCGGTTCTCTTGAAGACGTCCAAGGGAAATAATGCGATATGAGTTGGGGTTCACCGAATCAACAAAACTTCCCGTTTTATCACTATTTATGAAGATTTATCACTTAAAACATTAAAATATATATTTAAAATTTGTGGTGAGACTGCATGGGGTACCACTCTAAATTTTCTATGATCATGATCCTAGGTATACATCTAAATTCTGGTGGAGTCTTCAACAGTCTTTGGGTACTGAATTTAATTTGAGCACGACCTGTCACCCTCAAACTGATGGACAATCTGAAATAACTATTTAGGGACATGAAAAAATTCTAAGATCCATATCTCAAGAATTAAAAGGTGTATGGGATTAGTATCTCCCATTGGTTGAGTTCTAATATAATAATAACTTCTACTCGAGTATTTAGATGGCTCCGTATGAAGAATTGTGTGGAAATAAATGTAAAACTACAAATTGTTGGGATGAAGTTGATGATGGAATGCTTCATGGAATTGATCATATACAAGAGATGACAGATAGGGTTCATGTCATCCAAAAAAATATCAAATCTGATTAGAGTAAGTAAAAGATCTATGATGTCAACCGTTGAAGGGGCTTGGAGATCAATGTTGGAGATAAAGTCTTTCTTTAAATATCACCATGGAAAGAGTCATGAATTTTGGAAAGAAAGGGAAGTTAATCCCAATGTACATTATCCCCTTTCAGTTCCATGACCACATAAGAGCTGGGGCCAATCAGACTTCACTTCCACTAAACAGGGATAATGGTCATGACTTGTTTCATGTATTACTCTTGAGGAAGTACATACTAGATTTATCACATGTATTAAACTTAGAAAACGTACAACTAAAACATGATATCTCCATTTTGGAGTAGCCAGTAATGATTATTGATTTGGGAGATATGGATCTACACAACTAGAAATCACACCATGTTAATTTATTGTAGATTAATGATAATTTTTATGAAGCATCATGGGATCCGGAGAAGGCGATGAAGGAAATTATCCTCACCTATTTCTGTAAAATGAAATTTTGTGGGAGAAATTTCATATGGGAGATGAATGTAATGATCCAAAGTATTATAAATGGTAATTACTTCCTATAATCATGAATTAAAGTGTAATAACATTTTGAAACAGAATGACATATAATGATACTGAAAACTCTATGACCAGTAAACATAATTTTTCCACTTCTGTGTTTTGAATATCAAAAATCTGACATACACGGTTGAGTCCAGAATGATTTTTAGGGCTTAATGAAACTAACACTAATTTTTTTGGAGAATAGTATCCTACCCTAATGAATATTAACCTATACTTATTAATTTTTACCTTACATATGATAGTATATATATATATATATGATTTATGTGAAAGTATGATATACATATATCTTTTATTAAGTAAATAAATGATTTTAAATAAGTAATTTTGAATAAACTATTAATATATTTAAAATTTTAATTTATCATGTTCTAAAAATTAATTTTGAAAAATGGATTTCAATTTTGGATTCTACATATCAAAAAATTGTTAGGGTAATTTTTTTGGGTTTATTCTGAAATACATGAACTATTTATGAATAGTAAACTACAATAATTTACAAAAAAAGTAATTCATGAATTTTAGAACCATGGGTAATGTAATGATTATGAAATACCAATTGGTTTTAACTCACACAACTTCTTTACTGTATTTATTCATTTAACCCTCACTATTTCTTGTCTTGTGAGAAATTAATAAACTAAAGATTAAAATATTTGGAAAAAACTCCCGCCTCTATAATAAATACCAACCTTCACACCCTCATTTCCCCACACCTATCAAGATTAACTCCTTTCTTAAAATCATAAAAAAAGTTTCCTAACACCCTCCCCTTTTCCAAGATATTATTTTCACATAAATAGACCAATCTAAGGTTCCTTATAAAGGATTCTAGAGGAAATACCCCCCCCCCCCCTCTCACTTTTCCTTTAATTTCCATTCAATTTCAAGTTCTTTTCATAATCTCTCCAATCCTATCATCATACACATGGTATGTTAACTCCAGTATCTTTCATACAATATAATTTTATGATAATAATGGTTTAATATATATCATGAAACCCCCTTCTCCTCAAATTTTTATTTTATAAAGGAAAACTTTGTTCGTGAGGTGTTAATTTATCACATTCAAGAACAAAATGTTTTCAATTTACATTACCACATTCATATCTGATCATGAAACCATTTTTATGTATGAACTAGATTATGTTATATTCATTATATCCTATTTAATTTTCTATAACAAACATTTTTACATATTACTAAATCATTAAACAAAACAAGTACTTTGTGGTCGAAATACCACATTAATTAACCCAAACGATCATCATTAAATTCATATCTAGTAATTCATTGTCATGTTATATAAAAAATAAATTTATAATATCATATAAAGTTATGTAACATAATCAATAACATATAATTACAATTATGGTTCTTTATCCATGTTTTAATTGAACTTCCATTTATGAACACAATTGAATTGTTCAAGAAAACTATAAAAAAATGTTCCTAAATGAAGAATTTATACTATATAACTTATAAAAATCCCATAAATGAACATAATAAAACCTTAATGAATAATATAAATGTTTAAAATGTTTTCGTATTTTAAATAAATGAGTATAATTTGGTAATATAGTACATTCAATTGAATAAAGCGTTCGGATACAAGGTAAGGGGAAATTCTCGAACCCACCTCTCATACTTTGGGTTTTACCACTTTCAACACATTTTCAGTAGGGATATACCTTAATAGTCATTTATTCATCCTAAAAATACCTATTATATGATAGAAATGTTTTCTAATTTAGTTTATGAAAATCCTAATGTTCTTAAAAAAGAACATTGCTTACAAATAAACAAACTTTTTTTACTTCTTAAAGATTGCTTCTACATCACTCATTGTTGATTGTTCTAAGACAAGAATTTTCTCCCCTAATTATTTTGGGAGCCAAATGTTTGTTATTGTATTATTTGTGGTGGGAAACCCATTACTTCCAATTAGTTATTTTATATTTATGTTTGACATATGTTCTATGTGGCATGCACGTTAATGTGAATGTAATGATGTGACAGGTGCTCTCGGAATTATAAAGCACTCCAATGCATTGGCTAAAGTGATGAATATAATGAGTTAAAGGTAAATGATGCATGAACATGATTCTTTAACAGTTCAAAACAATGTGATTTATTTGAACACTAATACATGATTCTTTATTTATATGTTTTTCCACATTTCAATTATTTTAATAAAGATTCTTCTCATGTTAATGATCTTTTTCCTATGTTATGATTGTGCTCACCCATTGTTATACTGTTTATATATATATATATATATATATATATATATCCTATTATTAGGCTTTTAGATAACCCTTTTTTGACGAATATGCACAAGTTATTATTTGTACTAAATATTTTTCAAGGGACAATATGATGCTAGAGAAGAATGGATTAAATAAATGTTTATGTTTTCTATTGTACATGTTATTTATTGTCCAAGTTTTTTAAATAAACTAATCCTTTGGATCCTCATTGTGTAATACAATTATTATTTTTATATTTTAAATTATGTGTTAGTGGTGTAGGAAAAGGGTGGGACACTATAATAGTAAATGTCAGTTGTGTCTCGTGAAAGGACCTAGGAATATCAAATGTATCTTGTGATTCCCTATGGGAATTCTTACTAGTTCTCATAATGATTCTCATACATGTCATTAGGGATCATCTATTACCCTCCAGACAATATGCATTGACTCTCGTGACACCATATAATCATGTCATCTTTCTCTCAGTATTACACCGTGGTAAGTTAGATGAATCATGTAACTCCCTCTAAAGCATGTCATCTAGGGCTATGCAATGGAATCCAGGAAAATCTAGCCAAGTCATATGATTTCTTCTATAAACATTATACTTTATCATCTAAAAACCTTCAGAAATGCCATCTAGGTTATGTGATGTCCTTCTGACAAGTCAACTGAATCGTGTGATTTTCTTTTGACATGTAAATAATAAATCCTCTGACATGTATAATAAACAATCAAGGTGTGTTAGGTGGAAAATCAATACATGAGAGGATAAAAAGAAGGCCAGGTTGATTGGGAATCCCATGACCTAATAACCATGTCCATCCTATGTGTGTAATAACCGGTCTGAAGGGAAACACGAATGTGTAATCCCCAATTGAATGAACTATATTAACTCTTAATCCTTGCATAACTAGTATTTGTATTATACCTCCCCAAGTCTTGAGATCTAAGTTAAACATATAATGGTTTGACCCACTATATAAGTCCTACATCCATAAGTAATGAGAAAGATTATTTCCATCCCTTATTTCTCAAACCAAGTGTAGATCACATAGGCTTAGAGAGTTTAAATGATCATATCATTCACGGCCTAAACCTCAACCAATATAAGGGAAACCATACCATATATTCCCCAACAAGTTCCAAAATATTATATGTCCCACATACAAGGAAAACATCTATGTATTGTCCCAAACCCATCAAACTAAAAATTCTCTAATTAATTCCATAATTAAGATACATTAGATTATTTACAAATTCTTGAGCCTAGAATCAATCAAGAATCCACTTTAGCGTATGTCCTTCCATTTATCAAACATTTCATCCTTTTGGACCCAATCATTCCCATAGCCTGGTCATCATTTCTCATCCACCAATAGATTTAGAACCAACTGAACTATGAGGACACAGATTCCTACCATAATATGTACATGTATAACACCTTCGTAAGGATATGTCCTGAACTAAATGGGAACCCACATCGGTATATGTCCCCTAATGTCTCGGAAATTTCAACGATTGATGCTAAATAATTCCAATGAGATAATTATTATACCACATCCATTAGTGGGCTGAAAACCCAATGCAACTATGAGAATTATGATTCATTCCTTATCAAGTATATTTTGTAATCCTTCCTAATGATCAACCCCAAACACAAATAGGAATCAACTTCAGTGTATGTTCTATCATGTATCCAACATTTCAACCATTCAGACCCAGTCATTCCCACGGGTGGATCATATTTCCTAATACGCCAAAAAATATATTACTAAATTATATGTAATCTAATTCCTATGATAACTATGATACATAAGACACATTTTTGATTCTATAGATTGGTATTAAGCATCCCATAGGATGTCCCAGTTTATAAATATCACATCCACATGCAGTGAGGCTGATTAATTGTTATCCCTTGTTTCTTACATCGAGCATATCTAATGTGGGCATAGGGATTCACTATATTCATTAGATTCACATCATGAATATCCATTATCCAAGGAAATTTCATTATATATTCCCTAATGAGTGGCATGACATAAACACCCCTCGTATAATAGAATCTACCTTGGGGGATGGTCCCAAGGGAATGAATGAACTATGATAACATTGATAAATATTGTAACTAGGATATGTAGAAATTCACCATGAGAACAATGATCAAATATTCAATTCATATACTCTAACACATATATTCTCTCCCTATGACGTTTAACAACACGAGTTTAATGAACTATATGTGTATTTATTCCTTCTATAAATATAATATGTAGGATACCTAATAATGGCTCAATCCCCTCCTCATAATATTAACTGCCTCCCTGTATGGAAGAAAATTCCAATGTGTATGGTTATGTGGCTTCATCACAGAAGTATCTATTCATTACTTTGAAATGGATAAATATCCCCAGTCACATACCGATGGATTCACTAAAAAATCAACATCATATACAGAAAAAGGGGTATCATATGAAAATTTAGGTAGGGAAACTGATCTTTTATTGGTATTTGGAAGAAATTCAAAAAGAAATATCATAAATCTATATGATATTCCAATATTAAAAAGATATTCCCACCAAAAGGTGTGATGAGTCTGACCTCCCCCCCCCCCCGCCCCTCTCAACCAATGTGATATTCTCGGTGTGATTGGGTCTGAAACTCGAACTGACTAATAGCCTTTAGATATCAAGACTATACCCAATTATTGAATTGGGAACCATTGGGACATTATATTAAGAAAAAATGGTAAATAGATATAAATTATTATTCCACACTTTTAACCCCCCTCACTCAAAATCAACCTTCGGGCAAAACCAAACAGACATAGCGGTTTTCTATTTCCCAACAAAACAAAAATGGTGAACCTAACATGAATATCTAAAATAATAGAATCATTAATTTATCATGCATCAATACAAATTGTTGGAATATCAAAAAAATAAGATAATCATGGAATAAATCTTACCACTTATCCCATATAACTAGTTTTCTGCTGAAATAAGTCCATCCTCATGTCAATAAGTCCTTGTGAGCATAATCATCCAATCGGGAATTAAAGGGAAAAAAATTAACCATGAATATCTGATTGAAAATATCATTCCTATGATATTTCCCTAATCTGTGACCTTGTTACTTTTCTTAACACATTATATTAGATAATTATTTCATCAAAATCAGCCATATCTAAGATAATGTAATCATCCAACGACTGTTATAGCAAGACAATCGTGGCTACAACCCCAGTGGGTTACAAATGTTATCACGTGTCTGACTGCTGCAATGTTAGGTGGTGAAAAAATGGTCCTAGAGTACCATCGATGTGGTGTAGTAATGACCCTATAACATTCCCAGGAGTGTCTCCATGTAATGAAGATGATGAGTCTCTATCATCCAAGAAAAGTTGTAGCTAAGCTAGTGGCCCTTGTCGCCACACCCAACCACTTGTGAACATAGCCCAAAGACAGAAATTACCACTTTCAATATCTGATGAAGGTGGATCAGGGGGTGAAATAAAGCTCTCTTTTGATCCAGGTTATGCTGAATGGGGATCCAATAAACCGTCATCGATAGCACCATCCCACTAGCACTCTTGAGTCCCCTTTAGATGGTACCACCCTAATTGTTGCCTCCTATAATGCCTATGCATGGGAAATAAAGAAGACACATTGGGAGAGGAAGTTGTAGAATTTACAAGAGTGGGGCTCATATCCCCTCTCCCACTGATGATGTCTTTCATCTTATTCTAGTAGTAAACAGTGATCATACCCATATCATTTCTTTATCAAGAATGTATGTTGGAATATTCCTACAGTAGGAAAGGGGGAGGTGTATATTCTTTCCCTAGTCCATGATGATCTTTAGAATGTTATAATGTAATCGAGATAACATAAGTGGGATCAAATCCCAACATAAATCATAGATATCTTCCATAGTATAATAGAGATGGAAAATATGTAGGCTTATATCCCAATGCACACTTTTTTAAAATTTCATTACCTCTTAGAAATAGCTGAAGAACTCTATTGGAATATTCTGAAACTGCTATACATATAGGGATAAGCTCATATTCATATCCCTATAGAAAGGATACCTCAACAATCTAATAATTCTGAACAAGTGGTTTCAATGAAGAAGTAAAACGTTATTTGAACAATTAATGAGGATTATAAACATGTTTTGGTAAAGGAAGAGAAATCATACCAGGCACATAAGACTATTCCAACAAGGCTCACTTGGTAAGAGTGGAACATGCCTCAAGACAGGGGTGCAAGTCTCTCTAAAATGTATGTCAGCATATTCAAAAGGTCCAGGATTATTCTCTTGTCAACATTCTGGATAGAGTTCACCAAGTGAGAGGGGAACATTCCTCGAGAAATGATAATATTCCTATCAATGAATACCATCGACATACTCTAATGGCCTACTATAGAGCTTATATAACTATTATGGCAGAGGCCAAAATAGTAAGAATGGAACATGGATAGGGATACGATCATATTCTTGTTCATGAATATACCTAGAATATTCCAATAGATCATGGAATCCAAGTGGATATTACTACTTCCATTGATGAATAGCTGCACCAAAATCCTTACGAGGAAATATAAGAGGACGCTCGTATACCTTTTAACATTTTGGAGGCTAGAATGAATATTCTGGAAGCATATGAATATTTGGACCTGGAAGATATTCCTTTTCCAACTAGAGATCACCAAGTCAGAATGATGCTTTCCTTGGGGTAATCTCATATTGATACTACAAAAGACTAGTGGTATATTCCAAAGTCCCATGAACAATCTCATACTCCCATTCTGATCAAGGCTCTCCAAGTGAGAGTGGTACACGCCACTATAAGAGATCATATCCTTGTTTGTAATAAAAAATATCATTGTAATATTACAACAGATTGTTATAAAATATCTCATACTCCTACCACTCCCTATTGTTATCTAGATGTTCTAACACCCATAATTTAGTAGGCTCGTATCCCTACAAAATTCCAAAAGGAAGGTCGATAATTTCCAGCCACAACAAATTATGATACCTAGACTCCTAATATGATCAATGCTAGTGTCATTTCAATCAATTGATACACATTATCAACACCCCATGGGGTTTTCAACTCTTCAACTAAAGAATAAAATGGTCATTACCATGTTAGTCCTGCTCATAGTAGTGTGGAGATAGATTATAATGACTATACTCCTGACATTAGTCATTATAAACCACCCCATGGTGATATCACCCAAATACAAGGATATCCTCCCCTTTCCTCAACACCACCATTTAAATAGGTGTTAAAAACTCTTACGCCTATCTAAGGAGAGGTTCTCGGAACATTAGTGTCAACCGCATATAGTTCTCGATCAACTTCCAGCAGAAATCCACTCCAGTCTACATGCGACCCCAAGAACCATATTTTATGGTTTGAATGGATGGAGGATTATAATTATAATGAATGGGAGTCCCACATTGACATATGGACTGAGTGAGTTAGAAACAACCTCCCCACCAAGTTATATCCCCTCTCCACATATGAAATTGAGTTCCTACATTATATAGAAATGGATTGGATGAATTATCTATGCCAAAATATGTGTGATACTTATCACATACTGAATTCTAGACATCTATCTTATCTAGGGAATGATTACGAATTTAATTTCATGAATACTGTCTACTATCAGTTGGATATGGAAGTCCATTATATATCCCATACCACATAAATAGAGGACTGTTGAAACATCCTACAATTCGTTATTCTCTGTAATGGGACAACTCTTGGCCGACCGATTTCCAGAGAAGTTCTAGACATGTCTATTTTATGATTGGTGAAATATGGGAAACTTCACATCACTATTTCTCTAGAAAAAACTTCACCATTTAGATTAAACATCCAGTAATGTAATGGCCTCTGAGAGAATTAGAGGGCTGGGTAAAATGTCAGTGAGTTGGTCCCTAAAATAGAATTCCCCTACTTCAACGATACCCAGACATCACAGAGTGAGTGATAAGATATCCATTAGTCCTTTTAAAAGGTCCCCTCAAAGAAAAAGGAATTCATTTCAGAAATAGAATCTAGATTATCAGTCAACCAGATAACATCCAGCAAAGAATGATTCCCATCATAAGCTTCCATCCCACCCAGTTCCTACACGAAAACTATTATGACAGATCAAATGGGTTGTATTAGTATCTTCCATAGGATCCATACTAGAGTTTCCCATTTCACAATAATAGGGAAATATCCACCACAACCTCCACCTCTCTTATAGTAAATTATTAGTAGGATTCCTGATATATTGGCAGTATGTAGAAAAAACCCCATCCCGTTCGGATGTGGGAATTTATATCTCAATCGCCATCGTCAAAATCATCAACACCTGAGAAGGTCCAGGGTAAATCAAAAATGATTCTAGATCAACCCCACCCACTATGATGGGGGGATTTATATCACAATTACCACCCTTGGATTCATCAAATCCTTGACTGTAATAATTAGATCCTCAAATACATCATCAAGCAATTCCATTTGTGTCCACATATAACTTATACAGCATAGGTCTAGGAGAATTTTCATCATTATCACCTCCATGGAATGAATCAGTCTTCTCTTGGTTGGTAGGTAAAAATGAATAGTTGGCACCACATGAGTTCCTCCACCCACAAGAAAAAACTCTAGTATTCAGGTCCCATTCATCAAACATGATTGGAATCACACCCAAGCTCATTGTTAATATACCATTATGAGAGGATTCTTCAATAAAGGTGATATGACCCCGCTAGGCTTACTAACTAGAATGGAAAAATATGAACAAGGGTTTGAGAAATGACCTTGATAAAGGAATTTTAGTATGAGTTTGTTGCATCAAATGTAATGTGAAAACCAACATTTCATGATATGTATCATTGAATGTCATCACATTCAATATGGTAGTTTTGGTGTATCATGCTGAAAATTCTGATCACCACAACATGGAAAATATTCCCTGAGAGGAGTGTGATTTGGTTGCACCAACTAAAGATGCATGCACTAAGAACCAAAGAGGGACCCAAAATCTAGCACCTCCAAATATTGAGTTATCACCTCTCTGGGGGAACACTAATAAAGAATAATAGAATGGGGTGTTGCATCCCAATCCTCACCTAGAAAATTTGAGGTTCCATCCACATAGGAATATTTTTCACAATATAGGAATGAGATTAAAATATTTAGACAACTGAATGAGGAGCTACTAGGGGGAAATATTCTCATCTTGTATTGTATTCAATCATACATTAATATTATCTCACTCATAGATGTTCCACAAGAAAAAGAGATATCTCATAGTTAGACTACATATGGATCCAGGATTGTAGTTGACATAAATGAGGAAGTCAAAAATGATCATGACTACCCTCCATTATAAAGAAATAATCTCCCTCTCTGGGGTGATCATTAAGTATTTGGAAAAATGAGAATCAGTGGGGCTTGATGGATATGTACCTCATCAATCCCCACCCACTCCCAATAGAAATGATGTTTCTCAAACTACCGTTACCCTAGAGCTTCTTAATGGAATCGAGTCACTATATACTTTAAGGGAGAATTTAGAAGGGTGAATTGCACCCATGAATCCTAAGAGGAAGTCGTATCCTGATTTAGTGGATGATACTTCACCCCACCCAATTTTACAAATCCTCCCTTATATACCTTTGATGGTGAAAGAGAGCCCAAAAATCATCTCACACACCTCGTATCATAATATCGTTTAATGATGGGCCCTTACGATCAATAGGTGGTAGCAAAGATGACGTGTTTTTTTGAAACTTTGATAATTCCAGCATTTGTTTGGTATAACAGTCATATCGAAGGATCCATTGGTAGATTGGAAGATCATCATCATCAATTACATTATTTTTTTAGCTCCAGGATGAAGAAAATGACAATAATCGACATGATAAACTGCAGACAATGTGAAAATGTGATGGTGTCTGAATTAATTACTAGATAGGAGGGTTTATTATGTTCCCTCTGCATCCCTATCTCATAGGAACAACTACTGGAAATCTATACTAGTGATATTAAGGGTTACTTACAAACCCCACTGATCCCAATAAATTTTTTATTGGGTTACATGAGTTTCTAAAAATAGATAAATTTATTGGAGATCCCATTCGGTGAACCCATTTAAACTATAGGGTCATTTTCCTTAGTATAGGGGGAATTTCTAGGAAAATAAGAAGCTGTATATGTCACTCTCAACCTAGAAGTAGTGGCCATCGAAGAACCTAAGCAGGTCCCTACCCACCCCACACCTCTAAATGTGTAGAAAAAAATACAAAACCACCATCGTCTAGAAGAAGATATAAATTATGGCCACCCAGGATATGAGTAATGGATGAAAAATGCATAGTCCTTTAGAAATGAACAAGTACCTAGTTTTTTATTGGTGAGATAGAAAATAACAAGCTCAAGCTACCAAATCCTAAGAACCTTGATGAGTTCAATTTCTCCAACCATATTCACTACATCCCTTTCCATAAATGGTTTGGTCATAATATTATGTACTACTTCATCTTCAACGTTTTTCTCCAATTTATGTTTGATTCTGGATAGGTGGTGTTTGGTAAATCCTTAGAGCATCTGGGATACATACCATTTTCGTAGTCAGAAGAAGAGTGTTATTGGTAGAATTTTTTGACCATGTTTGAGTGGATTTTATGCAATTGGGTGACTTGGAAAATAGTTAACTCATCTCATGACACACTAAGATAATAGCTATGAAGACCCCTAAAAGATCCACCACCCATGAAGGTGACTTCAGATATGTCTCCAAAAGGTGGGTGGGACCATCATAAGTAGGAATAATGAAAATAATATATGTCATATTATGCTACATGTAATCTATAACCCTTTAATATTTCTTCCCTATTATATCCATATCATGGGCACCACCCCACCAAATAGAACCTGCATCGAACTTGCATCAATTCATTGGTTTTTTCAAAATGACACACTTGGAGTAACCCTTCTCTAAAGACAAATATGATTTGAAATATGAGTTTACCACATATAACTAGGGAACATGTGTCCACATACATACAAACAGAGGATATAGGGGATAACACTGTTTTTTTCGAGCCCAATATTTTGGTCATGTCCCCAAATAGAACATATATGAAAAGGAGACATGTGGGTAATTGTTGCAGGAAACCTTGAAAATTCATGGAGGTGTATCAGAACCCTACTATAGTCATATGCTCCAAGTTGTCTTGTATGAATACCTATAGAGGGTTTGATTATCCCATCATCCCAAGAAATGTGGATTTCTTGTATAACCCATGACATTGAAAGGAGATGATATGACATCCTCTATACGAGCACCAGTCCCATATACCTCAAATTCGTTGAATCTTGATACACATATAAAGGATAAAACCCACATTGGGAAGCATTGAAATCTAGTATAGAGGTGCAATATTCTAAAATAGCATGTAGTTGTCCCAACCAAGCTCTCCAACCTTTATGTGCTCTAACATTACTGAGAAATTAGAGAGGCCCTTACTAAATCCATCCAAATCCAACTGGAATTCATGATATAAATACCAGCATGTAACACCTCAAGCTTCCCCAGTATGTTTCCCATTGAATTACACAATAGCTTGTGTTGTATGAAACTTTGAGTTCAGACACACCACAACCAATCAAACTAGCCGTTATGAATAGTAATACCTAATATTTGAAATATTATAAATTGTATCTTTAAAAAGGGACTTCATTTTTGGATTCGGAATATCAACATTATCTTAGGGTAAATTTTTGGTATTTTTCTGAAACATTCAATTTTTCATGAATAGTGAAAAACATTGTGTTATTGTTCAAAACCATATCTTTATTTAAATAATTAATTATTTTATTTAAATATATTTTAGGTCAAAATAGATATATAATACCTATATTATTTCAGTGTAATTAATTGGAGCACTTTTATAATAAGACTAGATATATAAACATTTTATTGTAATTTTTACCGTTTTTTACCACCTCCTATGAGCATATGCAAAATTGTATGAAACATAATTTTACAGATTATGTGAGTTGAATTTTAAAATTCCAAGAGACCCATTTGATATCATTAAATAAAATGTTGTTTAGTGAGATGAAAATAATTTTTGGGGAAAAGTAACTTTTGACTTTTATTTACCACAGTTAAAAGTAAATAGTTTAATTATAGGTAAAAAAGGTATTATTTTTACCCTAACACATTTAATAATTATATTTTATAAGGGTATCAAGACGAGAAACAAAATTAGGAATAAAATATGATCATTTAGGTCCACTTGAATAAGATTAGGACATTATTTTATTATTTAATTCAAAGAAGAGTTAAAAGTGTTAAATTCAAAGATTAATAACTAAACCATTTTTAATATAGTTTTAAAAATATGATAAACTCAACTATAAATATTCATTAGAAATATACAAATATTTTCTACATAATGGTATATTATTTTTAATTTTTAGACATTAAATAATTTAATTTATTTATGACATAATGATGATCCAGTAATTTCCTTGTTAATGAAATATTAAAATAATTGATATTATAGATAACCAAATAAATGTAATTTGAGACTTTTAATGAATTTCACTAATTTTATAAGTTAATATGACATGTTAGGGTTTCTTAAATAATTTTTTTTATGTAATAAGGCATTTATGAATTTAGAAAAAACAAAATACCAAATAGTGTCAAAATTGACATAAAAGAGTTCTTTAAAAAAATATTATATGTTTAATTGATATAATATTCTTAAATACCTATGGTTTTCCCAAATGACTCAGATAATGTTATATATATTACTAATAAACCACTTGGGGTTCTCTTGGAATGTTATTTTATGTTAATTAACTATATTATATAAAAATACAAAGAGACATGGTAGATATCAAACTAATTAACTATGAGTTAAATCTGAAAGACAAGTTAAATATACTGACTCAAAAACCTGTCTAAAACCTATTCGTTGAGTGTTTTTTGTCCCATACCCACCTTTTCCTTGAAATAAATCATTTTAGAGCCATTATAAACAGAATATTATTTTATTATAAAATAATATTTTATGTTTTTCCTAAGGTTCCCCTCACCCCTATTATAAAAGAGCACTTCCGCTTCTCTGAAATTCACACCTTCAAAGCCATTTTCCTCGACCAACCCCTACCCAAATATCATATCAACCATCCTACCTTAATATTTTCAGCATTCCTTTAGTCATAAATCCATCATAAGGATCCCTTTTGATCAAATAAAACGGAAGAACCTGAAGAAGAGGTAAATATTTTATCACCTCTTTCATGTTCTTTTCTTCTTCCACTTCCCCTTTATTTATTTTTTCCATTATAAAATAACAACTCCAGTATAATATATATTCTTTGATGTTATTATAAAAAATTTACAACCCTATTCATTATTCTATCCATCATATAAATGACAAAGTCACCATACGTGCGTACGTACAGATTTCTTTCTCCACATCATGGTGTACTTTGTTATTCAAACACTTCATCATTTGGATGGGTATAATAATGTGTTTAAATGATGTAAATAATAAATATAGCATGTTAATTATTCTTTATATTCAATATACCATCCAATATATATGATTTTATTATCTAAATAATGATATTGTCTCTCGTGCGTACGTACCGATTACTGTCTCCACAAACGAGATGAGATTTATTCCCCATCGTATCCATTCAAGAATAAGATTCATTTTATTATACAAAAATAATGTTTAAAGACTAAATATCATTCTAAATATTAATAATATACATCCTATCCATAGAAAAATTTACTTACGTAACAAAGAAAATAAAAGAAAATGAATTAGTTAACACCCGAAATGATGATACTACTGAAATGTTATTAACAAAATAATATTAAAAGATCATATATGATATCATATTAATGTATATCGTTCTTGTATAATTTATTAATAATGATTTGAACATTATTAATTATGTTATCCTACCCTCGACCAAGGAAAAGTACAAGGTAAGAGTTAAATTAACAATCTCTTTGTTATCTGAGATTATTTTTATGTAACTTTTTACTGGGGCCTCTTTATCATCCACATCAGTGTCTCTAAAAATGTATTTCAAAATTTATTTACAATTTTCTTAATATTGGGTTAAATTTATTGATACCCATATTTGACCTTATATGTTTTGAAAGGCTTCATTCCATCATTTCCCAAACAAGGTACTTAATGACCTTTTCGAAAAAATTTAGTTAAGAATTTTTTTTACTTATATAGCTGGTGTGGCTATTTTCCGCAATTATAACATTGTCAAATCTTCCCTTAAAAAATTATAAAAACAATTCCAAAAAAAATTATTTTTTTAAATGGTTTCAAAGTAGAAAGAGGTATTTCATTCAAATAATGTTTGTTTCATCTATGTCAACATCCTTTGATTTATTTTAAACTTGTTTAAAGATGATTTACGATGATACAAATCATCCATATTGTATTGCTGATTTTGTGATATGTTTGACTATGGATGTGTTATTTTATACCATTCATGGTTTATGGATAAAGTATTGACATTATGTATTATAGTTTTAATACCAATGTTTATGTTATGTTTCAACCTTTTCATATGAGGAATGTATTGAACATAGTAAGGGATAGTTGTAGACCGCTATAGTTCCTCGATGCATCAGTAGGTATTATGAAAAAAACTATTGTCTTGGAACAAGGACAGAACAAAATATTATTTTTTGTCTTGGTACAAGGCCTTGACTATGTGGTTATGAAAGTATGGAATTATGCATTCCATAATTATGAAAGTGGCTATTGAAATTACATGTGATTATTATACTGGTAGAATATCTATTTGAATAAGTAAATGGAATTATTTGATTTTTATATTTATCATATTATGCTAAAGCTTGTGTTTAAATGTATTTTTTTTGTCTTATAAATTTCCTTAAATGTTTAGGCTTATTTATGAAAGTTTCTGCTATATTGTTATCCTTACAGAGCATCTGAGCTCACCCCTTTCTATATATTATTTTTTCAGGATGTGAAGTAGTATATTATGACTAACCTGCACGGATAGTCTGAGGGATATGAGTATGGCCTATGGAGACAATTTTTTTTATAGTTTTTTATTTTATATTGTAATGTAAAACTTATGAATGTATCTACTATTTTCCAAGGCTATTAAATTGATCGATCGTTCGGGACATGATTTCCTTGTATCATGCTAGTGTAATGAAATAATGAACCGACTCTGGGTATCTGGGGTCGAGGCATTACAGTTGGTATCAGAAGATTTTTAGTACAATATTTGGAAACTAGATTCATATAATCTCTGATTAGAGAACATTACCCTAAGACAGACTTTGAGGATTAGTATAGAAGAACTGCCTAGAATTTTGGTACTGTTGAGATTTTGTGAGTTTTTTGAGCAATGCATCCTTTCCTGGATACAATCATGTAAATGAGGCTCTAGAACAGATGTACCTAGAGGTAAAACCATAAAACACTTCTTTGAGCTAGACTAGAATGGGAACTGGGGCACCAAAACGGGCCTTACTGTACTCTTGTTTGCGACACTCCTGGGGGATATGCATAGGATAATTATCATATTATTTACAAACTATTATGAAGGATTTATGAGTATATACCTCCATAAAGAAAACCTTTTTATGATTATGGAATTTATCCATAAACTGTTCAATTTATGTTAAGTGTTTTAAAAGTTTGTAATTATGTATTTTGATTCATAAAATAGTCTTGTTTATGCCATTGTTTAAAAATGGAACCTAGTCGAAGGAATGGAATCCATATCAGTGCATGTAATCCATTTTATCATTTCCATCCTAATCATGATAACTATAGTGGAGCTGGTGATGCAACCGGTGCTGATTAGAAAATCACCATACTGGGAAAACTCCCTCAGGTTTTGAATAATAACCTTACCCATATGGAACACCCTAATCCACAATGCGGAGGATCAATTTTAGGTCACTTTATGAGACAATAACCACAAAAATTAAATTGGAATACAAATCCATTGGTAGTTGAGAAATGGATAAGTTCCTTAGGGAAAATATTTCATGCTTTGGGGAGTAGTGAAAGATAAAAAGTTGTCATGGTAGTTTATCACCTCACGGGAGATGAAAATAAATGGTTGTCATTAATACAAAACACAATGGAAGATGAAGAAGTATAAAACATGGAATGGAGGTAGTTTAATGATATTTTATTAGAGAAATACTTTCCTCATGACTATCGAACAGATATGGAAGGACAATTTCTGAGTCAGATGCAATAGGAGGATGAGAATGTCACAATGTATGAGGCTAACATTACAAGGTTATAAAGGCATTTAAGATATTATATAATTTATCCAAGGAATAATAATTATCATTTCATTTATGGGTTACAACCATTTATCCATTTATCATTGGTATTAAAATCGTTTTCATCATACAAAGATATTGTCTCATGTGCTATCAAGAGAGAAAAATAAATTCTAATTCTTATGACCTTAAAGAAAATCACGAGAAGAAGAGATCTGTTGAACACTCTAGAAATGGAAATAAGGGGAAGAAGGGAAAAGATGAATATATATCCAGCAGTAAATGTGGGATGAAACACCCTGATACTTGCCTAAAGGGAATTTGAGTATGTTACAATTGTGGTGAAAAAGGCCACCAAGCTCGTGATTGACAAGGGAAGAAAGAGTGTGTTAATGTTGAATGATACAATTTTATAGAAAGGAAAATTATTCATATGAAATTCTTATGTTACAAGGAAACCTACCTAAAAAATTCCATGGGATCAAGGCCAAGCATAAGCTATTACTACTGCTGATGTTGAAGCTCCTATAGATATGGATTCAAGTAATTTAAAGGTTTCCTCATGTATAGACAATGCTTTATTTGATTCTGGTTCATCGCATTTTATCATAACTTCTGAGTTTTCTACGAAAATTATATATTTCCAATTTTATTTAATAATTTAGTTTTCAGTCAAAACACTTACGGGAAGAATCGTTGCAAAAAATTTTTTTGAATCAGTTCCCATTAGGGAAAATAAATGTTATTTATCTGCTGATCTCATCATCATACCAATTATTGAATTTGATATAATTCTTGGTATGTATTAGACTTCAGACCATGATGCGAAAATTTATTTTAAGAAGAAGGAGGATACAATTTTCGTTGATGATAAAGAGCACCTTATCTTTAGAGCATAGATGTCACCATATAATTCCCATCTAGATCCACCCCTAATAGCTCAACTATATTCAATTATTGGGGAGGAATATAATTAAATAATTATGGGTGAGGAAAAAATATTTGAATATAGTACATACCTATTGTTCCAGAATATGTTGATATGTTTCCAAAGGATTTACCAAGACATCCTCCAGAATGAGAAATTGTGTTTTCCAATGATTTAATTCCTGGTTCACGGCCCATATCGAAGACCTCTTGTAGAATGGAAACTGTGAAATTAGTGGACCTAATGAAACAACTAGAGTAATTGTGTAATAAGGGATTTATTCACCCTAGTGTTACTCCATGGGATCCCTTGTTCTTTTTTTATAATAAAAAAGATTGATATATGAGGTTGTGCATTGACTACATGGAGATAAATTCTATAACAATAAAGAACAAGTATCCCCAAACTCACATTGATGATTTATTCGACCAACTTCATGGAACTCAATTTTTTTCAAAGATTGACCTTTGATCTGGATATCATCAGTTGTGTGTGAAGAAGGAAGACATTCCAAAAATAGCATTTTGAACCAATTACGGGAAATACGAGTTTACAGTGATGCCTTTTGGGAGGATTAATGCACCCTCTATTTTAATGGATCTAATGAACCTAGCTTTCAAGGAATATCTTGATGACTTTGTAGTGGTATTTATTGATGATATCTTGGTATACTCTAAAATATATGAATATCATGAAAATACCTTGCACATTATCTTAAGGACTCTTAGAAGAAATGAATTATTTGGGATGTTTAGCAGCTGTGAATTCTGGTTTCAAGAGATTTCTTTTCATATCCATATTGTCTCTAAGGATGGAATCCCTATTGATCCTTCTAAGAAAAAGGATATCCAATAATGGCCAAAACCAACAAGTATAATTGAGGTATGTAGTATTATTGGTTTAGCAGGTTATTACCAGTGTTTCGTCCATAATTTTTCCAGATTGGCTAACCCATTAACAAATATCATGTATAAAGGGGTTAAATATTTTTGGAAAAAATAGTGTGAATAATGTTATGAAGAACTGAATAGAATATTGTTCAATTCTCATATCTTGACACTACCATCGGGGAATTATTGGTTTTTTATTTATAGTCATTCTTCAATGAAAGGACTTTGTTGTGTCCTTATGTAAAATGATAGAGTTATTGCCTATGCATCACAATAGATTAAAATTCATGAACAAAACTATCACACTCATGATCTTGAGTTAGTAACTATAATCTTTTCTATGAAGATATGGATACATTATCTCTATGGTGAAAAATGCGATATATATATCAATCACATGAGTTTAATTTATGTTTTCTCATAGAAGGAACTCTACATGAGGCAAAGGAAATGTCTTGAACTACTCAAGGATTACGATTTCACTATACACTACCACCCAGGGAACATAAATAAGGTGGTAGATTCTTTAAGCAGAAAGTATCATGGGGTTATGAACATGATGAGAGTTGAAAAGGATCCTATATACATGGATCTAGTAAATATGGATATGGGAATAACCTTGGAAGGTGAAACATCAATGTTGTTTCAAATGGTTTCGAAACCATCTTTATTAGAAAAGATAAAAAGTTCTCAAGATGATGATGAGGAGTTTCAAAAGAGGATTACAGATTTGAATGATGGGAGATTGAGTGATTTGGTATATGAATATGGAATTATAAAATTTTGGAAGAGACTTTGTGTTCTAGACGTACCTGATCTAGAAAGGGAATTTTTAGATGATTATCACAGCTCTGATTTCTTAATAAACCCTGGCAGAACAAAGATGTATAGATATTTGAAGGAACATTTTTGGTGGGACGACATGAAGATATATATTTCTGATTTTGTGTCGAGATGTATGGTTTTCCAACAACTGAGAGCTGGAAGACAACATTCTAGAGAAATCATGCAACCTCTTCCCATACCTGAGTGGAAATGGTATGATATTACGATGGAATTTGTCCTTGGGAAACCAAAGACTCCTAGAAGGAATGATAAAATATGGGTCATTATTGATCATCATACCAAGTCATCACATTTTCTCTCTATAAGAGAAGATTTACCACTTGAACGTATGGCAAGACTATATATTAATGAAGTTGTAAGACTTCATGGAGTACCCCAATCGATTGTTTCTGATCGTGATCTCGGTTTTACATCAAGATTCTGGAAATGTCTTCCGAAGGACTTGGATACTAAACATCATTTGAGAACTACCTACCACCCTCAAACTGATGGACAATCAAAACAGACAATTCAACCCTTAGAAGATATGTTGAGATCTTTCTCACTTGACTTTCAGGGTCTGTGGGATCAATATTTACCTACAGTAGAATTTTCATAAAACAATAGATTTCATTCAAGTATTCAGATGGCACCATATGAAGCATTATATAGAATGAGATGTCGCGCACCAACCTGTTGGGATGATGTTGGTGAAAAAAAACTTGTAGGCCCAGAACACTTTGAGGAAATAATGGAAAAGGTGAAGGTTATCCAAATCCATATCAAAGCAGCTCAAATTATCAAAAATAGATATTTCAGTAACCGAAGAAAGGAATAGGAATTTCAAGTAGGAGATCATGTTTTCTTGAAGGTATCTCCATGGAAGGGAATTATACATTTTGATAAGTAGGGTAAATTGTGTCCCAGGTACATCAGACCTTTTGAAATTATAGAACTAATTGGGGTTGTAGCTTACCATTTGGCAATGCCACAAAGTCTCTTCGAAGTTCCTTATGTGTTCCACATGTCACTATTGAGAAAATACATACTCGACCCAATGCATGTACTCACCTATGAAAAATTAAAACTTGAAGCTGATATGTCTTATTGTGATGATCCTGTCGAAATTCTTGATACAAGGGAACCAATGTTGAGAAATCGGACGACTCTTCTGGTAAATTTTTTATGGAGAAACTATAAGACAGAAGAGGCAATGTGGGAACCCAACGAACATATGATAAAAAACCATCCTAATTTTTTAATGCAGAAATTTGGAGGATGAAATTATTTGAGTGAGGGGATAATGTAACACCCCAATCTTCCACGGTACGTTTCCCATTGAATAATACAATAGCTTGTGTGTACGCAACTTCGAGTTCAAACACACCACAACCAATCAAACTAGCCATTGTGAATAGCAATACACACTTTTTGAAATATTTTAAATTTTATCTTTCAAAATGGACTTCATTTTTGGATTTGGAATATTGAAATTAGCTTAGGGTGATTTTTTTGATATTTTTCTAAAAACTATCAATTTTTTTATGTATAGTGAAAAACACTGAGTTATTGTTTAAAACCACTCATTATTTAAATAAATATTATTTTATATACATTTATTTTAGGTCAAAATAGATACATAATACCTATAAAAGTTCAATTTAATTCATTAGAGTCATTTTACAATAATATTATATATATAAAAGTTTTATTAAACTCTTTACTGTCTTTTACCGACCTCCTACGAGCATTTCCGAATTCCCATAAATCCTAATTTTACCGCTTCTGTGAGTTGAATATCAAAAATCTGAGAGACGTGGTTGATATTAGTAAATAAAATGTGGTTCAATGAGATGAAAATAATTTTCTGTGAATTTCATCTTTTGACTTCTATTTTCCACCGTTAAAAGGATATATAATAATTAAAAGTAAAAATTATATTATTTTTACTCTAACACATGTCCTATTTCTATTATAAAAATGCATCTCGACCAAAAACATCCTTAGGAATAAAATATGATCATTTAGGTACACATGTATTAGATTAAGACATTAATTATTATTTAAATCAAAGAAGTTTTAATAGTGTTAAATTCATTGTTTTATAACTAACCCATTTTTAATATAGGTCTACACATAAGATAAATTAGACTATAAATATTTATTAGAGAGATAACAAGATTTTCCATATAAAAGTGTTTTATATTTAATTTTTAGACATTATATAAATTAATTTATATATGCCAGAATGATGATGCACTAATTACCTTATTAATGAAATATTATAATAATTGATATTATAAATACCCAAATAAATGTTATTTGAGACTTATAATGAATTCCACTTATTTTATAGGTTAATATAAAATGTTAGGGTTTATTTATATAATTTTTTCATGTAATTATGCTATTATAAATTTAGAAAAAACAAAATACCAAATAGTGTAAAAATTGACATACAAGAGTTTTTAAAACAAATATTATATTATTAGTTGATATAATATTGATAAAAATATAATATCAAGAAAAATGACTTAGATAAGGTTATATATATTAATAATGAACCACTTGGGGTTCTCTTGGCTTGGTATAGTAAGTTTATTAACCATATAATATAAAAATACAAAGAGACATGGTAATTGTCAAAATAATTAACTAAGAGTTAAATCTAAATGATAAGGTTAATATATTGACACAAACCTATCTAAAACCTATTTGTTCAGTGGATTTCGACCCATCCCCACCTTATCCTTGAAATAAATCATTTTTTAGCACTGATAAACTGAATATGGGTTTATTATAAAATAATATTTTATGTTTTTTCAAAGGTGCCTCTCATCCCTATTATAAAAGGGAACTTCCCCTTATCTCAATTTCATACCTTCAAAGCCATTTTTCTTGGACATAACCTACCCAAATATCCACTAAAATATTATCCCTTAATCTTATAGGCCTTCCTTTAGTCATAAATCCCACCTAAGTTGCCATTTTGATCAAATCAAAAGGAAGAACCCGAAGAAGAGGTATACATTTCATCACCTCTTTCAAGTTATTTTCTTCATCCACATCCACTTTATTTGTTCTTTCCATTATAAAATAATAACTCCAGTATATTATATATAATATGATTTTATAATAAAAATGTTTAACCCTATTCATTTTTCTATCCATGCTATAAATGAAAAAGTCACCATACGTGTGTACGTACGGATTACCGTCTCCACGTCATGGTGTAGTTTGTTATTGAAACACTTCATCATTTGGCTGGGTATAATAATGAGTATAAATGATGTAAATAATAAATATAACATGATAATTATTCTGTATATATGATATACCATCCAATTATATATGATTTTAATATCAAAAGAATGATATTGTCCCTCATGCGTATGTACGGATTACTGTCTCAACGAATGTGATGTGATTCATTCCCAATCGTATCCATTCAAGACTAATCTTCATTTGATGATTAATAAATAATGTTTAAAGACTAAATATAAATCTGGATATGAATAAGATACATCCTATCCATAACAAACTTTACTTACGTAATAAATCATATAAAGGAAAAAAAATCACTTAACACCCGACACGATGACACTATTGAAATATTATTAATAATGAAATATAAAAAGATCATATATGATATCATATCAATGTATGTAGTTATTTTATAATTTAATAACAATTATTTCACCATTATACATGTGTTTAACCTACCCTCGACGGATTAAAATTACAAGTTAAGTGTTAAATTCAAATCTCTTTATTATCCGAGATTGTTTTTACGTAAGTATCTACTGGGACCTCTTTATCATCCACATCCGTGTTTCATAGAAATTTATTTCAAAACATTTTTACTATTTACTAATCATTGGGTTAATGTCATTTATACCATTATTATACAATATATGTTTTGAAAAAAATATTTCCATCATTTTCCAAACAATGTCCTTTATGACCTTTTCGAGAAAAAAAATTAGGTAAGAATGTTTTTTTAACATATACGGTGGGTGCAGATATTTTCTGCCATTATAACATCGTCAAATATTCCTATACAAGATTATAATAATATTTTGAAAATAAATATTCTATTTTAAATGATTTCAAAATAGAATGTGGTATTTCTTTCAAATAATTTTCATTTCAACTATGTCAACATCCTTTGATAGATTTTACACTTGTTTGAAGATGATTTACTATGATACAAATCTTCTATATTGTATTGAATGTTTTGTGATATGTTTGAATATGGATGTGTTACTTTATAACATTCATGGTTTTTGGATAAAGTATTGAAATCAAGTATGCTAGTTTTAATAAGAATTTTTATGTTAAGTTTAAACCTTTTCAAATAAGGAATGCATTGGACTTAGTAAGTGACGGGTGGAGCCCGCTATAGCTGCTCGATGCATCGATAGGTCTCATGAGACAAAATAGTGTCTTGGAACAAAGCCTTGACAAAATATTATTTGTAGTCTTGGAACAAGGCCTTGAGTATGTGGTTACGAATGTCTAGCATTATGCATTCCATCATTATGAAAGTTGGTATAGATATTTCATTTTATTATTCGACTAGTATAATATACATGTGAATAAGTAAATAGAATTATATGATTTTATCTTCTCTATATTATGTTGAAGTTCAGGTTTAAAGTGATTTCATTTTATTCTTATACATTTCTTTATGTTTTTATTCTTATTTATTAATGTTTCCACTATATTGTTAACCTTCTTGAGCATCTGAGCTCACCTCTTTCTATGTTTTATTTTTCCCAGGATGTGAAGAAGTATATTATGACTAACCTATAGGTATGGTCTAATGGATATGTGTGTGTCCTATGGAGACAATATTGTTATAATTTTTCATTTTATATTTTAATGTAAAACTTATGAATGTTTCTAGTATTTTCCAGGGCTACTAAATTGGTCGGTCTTTCGGGACCTGATTTACTTGTATCATGCCAGTGTTATGTAATAATGCACTGAATCTAGGTAACTAGGGCCAGGGAGTTAAATATCAGTTGAGGTATATTGAATGTCAAGAATCTCACAATAATTACATGTCTCCGCATCATTCAAAAACCATTTTTACTATGTGGTCATCTAGGGACACCTCAGACCCCTATTTGTTTCAAAAAAACTCAATAATGTTAATTTTTTATGGTCTCTGACTAATAATGGTCCTAGGATCAACCTCACCTATGTTCGAACCCTCTAATTTCTAGGATATGGGGACCGATATTTTTCACCCATAGTACCGACCATTTAGATGTATGGTAAGAGTGACAAAATAAAAATCTGGAAGATAAACCTCATAGAATAGTTTGGGGAACTCACACGTGATGCTGAGTTTATAGTTATCCGACAAGACACTACATACAATTTCCTTCTCAGATGTCCCTATCTCCTCAGCCACATGGTGGTACCATCAACATTCCATCTATGTCTAAAATACCCCATTGATGGAAAGGTTGGCATACAATATGGTGATAGTTCCCCCATAGAGACTTGTGGAGAAAAGTATGATAAAACAAGCTTCTATAAAAAGGAAGGAAAAAACCAATGGTGGATGATGATATGTAGGTCCAATCCTAAATGGTTGGGGGACCACCTTTTAAAATACCAAGATTATTCTCAACAGTGATTATATGCTCCCCCAAAATATAGTTGAGGTGATATAACTAACCGTAGAAGTGTGAGATCCCCCTTTCCCTAGAAACAATTTAAAAATATCATATTCTGCATCTCTCTTTAATTAACCAATAAGTAGTGGAAAATAATGTCTCCTCTTATAGACTCTCTCACCTCGATAATGAAAAAGATTCCCCCAGATTGTTGTATATCTCTATGAATAACTCTATAGGCCCAAAGATGGATGAATATGAGAATGTCCTCCAGAACACCCCAACCATATTCAAATAATACATCTCCACCATAATTTATGATATCAGGTAGGTGAATATGGGATTGGAAAAAGGTTCATGTCCTACACTGATTAGGTTTTCCATTCCCCTCGAAGAGAAAGATATTTAAATTTCATTTCTAAAAAAATGACATGTGCTTTCGTGGATCTATAATGAATTTCTCAAACAAAATATATATGTTGATATGCACCATCCCTTCATACCCAATGATAATTGACGCTTCAAGTAGGTGCCCAGGTAGATACACCCTTCTCGTGCTACTAATTTAGAGGTGGAAGTTAACATATTAATCAAATAAAACTTTGTAAAAGAATTAAAATACCCAATATGGATTTCTAACAACATCTTTATCATGAAAATGAACTGTAATATTATGGTCTGTATCTATTTTAGAGGCCATAATTCATACTTCCCAAAAAAATGATTTCCAACATCCCATAAAAAAAAATTTATCGATGCAACTAAACACTTCCATTACATTTCCTTCATAGAAATGTGTTCAATGTAAAATTAAATAAACATGGCCCATGATGATGATAAATCCACTTCCTTCAGAGTGCCTATAGGGATCTATTTCTCTTAGGTCATGTCATTTGGCTTAATGAATGATGTATTCCCATATCATCACCCCATGCATCATATCATTTATATGTTCTTATAACGAATAGAAAAATTCAATGTCAATGTCAAGTTGGTCAAATTTAAATAGTGATGTGATTAGTTCACATATCTCCATAAATTATTCATAATGATGTGACATGACATTCTGAAGATGAATCCACTGAAATACACCATTAGGGTATCATCTGGGGAGTTAAATGTCTTTTGGGTGATCCACTATGTAATCGAGATCTATCCAAATAATAATAGTGTTATTCTAGAAATTCCACATCCAAAAAATATAAAATAATTGAGGGGATCTAAGGTCACCTCAGTGACATTAATGATTTCATTTCCAATATGAACAAAAAACCCCTCCCCTTCTCCATGTAAATGATAATAGGGATCACATAATAGTAGGATGATTACATCCAAAAAGCCTTTTAGGGTCTCAAAAAGTATCTTGTGCATAAACCAATTCTAATGCTGATAGGGGAAGGGAGGTCACTCATGTTTTATGTGGACACAATTGAATGCCCACTGGGCACCCTCTTTGCACAAAAAAATGACACAGGGATCGAGAACGGTCTCTTCTACCTCATCCTAAATATTCTAGGTACTATGACCCAATACTCTAATGTCAAGAAGAACATCCTTCCACTAATATTCATAGTGTAAAATTTGAGACATTACTTATAAAACAATGAATTTTATCTGGTCCATCCTATTGATCTGGTCTGGTATATCCTTGTTCATAATATGATTAAAAGGTGTCTAACATGATTTCAGTCCATTCTTTATAAATATGGAATTTATATTTTATGATAGAAATTAGAGAAAGGGAAAAGCTATAGCTGATTTCTTCATGGAACATCCCTCCTTAGAGAATACCCTATTGGACACCGAGTTCATAGATGAGGGGTCATCTAAGCCCATATAACTCCCTGGGCATAGGAGATGTATTTTGATGTTGCATCTGAAAATCCTATTAGCAAAAGGATAGAAAACCTAATGCTTAATCGGGTTATCATAAGGATTTTATTTGTCTCTCCAGAAATAGAATTATTTTTCTACTCTTTCTAACTATTCAAAGGATTCATGAATGATAATTTATATTACCATTACCAAATCGCTATGTAGAAAATAGCCCTGAAGATGAAGATAGCCTACTTGAATATCAAAGGGGACTCGAAACTATTGATAAATAATATAAATGGAAAATATTCTATAAAAAGTAATTAAAGTCCCATATCACTAGATTTGTTAGGGGACTAATTGAAGAGTTACTTTTTGAACACATATTGCATCATGTTCCATGATCATATAATGCTTACACAGATGGATTGGATAAGGTAGTTGTAGTCTTGGTTGACCCGTATTAAGAAGAAGAAATCATCTGTATCACACATCGAGGAATGGTCTTACTAATTATTATCATTTGGATGAAGAAATCAATTATTTAAACCCCATAATAGAGTGTGAGAATCTGGTATCTTCCCCTGGATGGATAGATTCAATAATCAGTTATCTCCAAAGTGTGCATCTCTTGATAACTCAAGCTAGAAGGGAATATATTCAACATCATGCAGGGAATATTACCATATAGTGTGGACCAATTGAACATAGGGCCCTAAAAAGGCATCGAAAGAATCATCCTTTGATTCATATACAAAGGATAGATTCTCTTCATCATATAGATGTCCATTTAATCTCCTATGGAACTCATCAGTCTAGGACTAGTCTCTCCCCCAAATTAGGATAATGAGATATTATTGGAAAACAATGATACAAGACAATGTGGAATTCACTAGGAATATCCATGAATGTATGATCCATGAAAACAACAGCCATTAATCCTCATAATTTCTACATACAACTAAATATTCATGGCCATTTTTTGTATCAGGAATGGATGTTGTGGGCCATATCCACCAAACACAGTTAAAATGATCAATTAAATCCTTGCATAAACTGGCATATTTTCTAAATTGTACGAGGAAACAACCCTCAAGTAATTTGTGATGAATAATATCATCAACTTTATAATGTCATATATCATCACCATGTTTGGAGTCCCTCACTTGATATTGATGAACAATGACACTATCTTATACTCTATGATGCTAAATAAATTGTACCAGGATAATGATATTGAGTTTAATAACTCATTTCACTATCTTGTAGTGAAAATTTAATAGATAGAGTCCTTCAATAAGTCTCTGTCAAATATACTCTAGAAGATGGTGAACAGGGAAAATAAGCCTTAGTAATACAATCTCATCTACTCTTTATGGGTCTGTCATGCCACAATGTTTACTACTACATAGGAAATTCCATACTCATTGGTGTATGAGACCGAGGTAGTGTTACCAATATAATTTCATATTTCATTGCTTCAAATAATGAATTTTTGTAATAATATCTGATGATGAGAAATTTCAAAAGAGGATGGATGAATTGGAGCAGCTCGATGAGAACATGTGGACTAAATTTAGAAACATTTAATCAATTAAAATTTGATAACATGATCCTTTAATAATATGGTCTACCTCCGCTCATTCATTAATGGTGTGCTGATATTGTTTCTATGGACAGCAATGATACTAGGAAAGTTTCCTCGAAAGTTGGAATCCAAATGTGAAGGGCCTTAAATCATACATAAGGTCTATCATAGTGTATCTTACATGTTGTCCACAATAGATGGGGAGTGTGTTACACCCCCCCCCCCACAAATGTTAGGTTTCTCATGAAATACTTTTCATTGTGGTAATCAAGTGCCCCACATTATGACCACATAACTTTAAAATATACATAGACGTCCTAACCACATGACATAAAACTATTCAATGATGTTTTGGAGACATGAAATCAAACTATACAGATATTTCTTGACCACATGATGTTAAAATCCATATATTCTTCCTCACCACATGATGTTAAACATTAAAGGGACATCCAGAACGCATGATGTTAAACAGTATTGATTTTTTCGGATAAAAAGATTTTAAAAAATACAGATTCTTCCTTCTTACAAGATGATAAACTAAATCATATCATCCAGTTATCAATTTGTTAAAATACACTATGTCTCTCATTCTGGACGCAAGGAGTTAGACTACACGATGTCTTAATCCCAAGCAACAATTCATTAAACTGCATGGTGTCTCATGTCCTAACAACATAACACACAATTGTATAAAGAACATCCTCACTGCATGATGTTAAATTTAATGGGATGCACCATCTCACTAAAAACACACTACACATGATCCAGATCTATGTGAAGGAAGGGAGAAATTCCACAATAACTATGTGATAGGTAGCTCCAAATAGGAAAACTATTCAACCAAGAAAAATATGTGTCTTCGTTTATGTTATCATAGGATTTTTAGTGATTGCTAAACCTCTTGTCTTGGTCCAACCACAATATTTATATTTTTTCATGTTGAGTGATCCTCATCCTTAACGCATGAGCTAAAACATCATGTTAGATTTCTTCACCACATGATGTTAAATTGCATGACTGATATCCTTAAAGAAAGACATTAAACATTATGGATTTCTAGAATATTGAATGGCTAGATTCTCAATATTAAATAGAGATGTATGTACAACTAAATCCTATATCTCATTCCAGCCACCACAAGATTACAAATTCCCATTTACTATCCCTAATCTCCTATCTGTGGTGATACAAACCTTTCAATTCCTTATTTCCCTCACTAAGAACAACTCATGACTTTTTAGAAATTATATATAGAGATTCTCCCCCCAAACAAGGAATAATGGAACATGTCAGGTTCATTATGGTCGCAAATGAAATACCATAATGAGAATATCATGATCCCTCACCTTATGAAATTAAACACCATGGTTGATTACCTCAAGAAGACATAAAATTTCAAATTCCTGTCAGACATTCCCGAGAGGACCACTATTTTTTGTGATGGTATCCTACATCATCTCTATTCTCAATAACTACATTTGATTGATTCCTAACACCACATGATATGTAGTAGTTCCTATAACTTCAATCCAAGGTCCAATCACAAAAAATATAATAATACCCTATATGAACATATTGGTTAGACTTGTGCAGGAAAATCTTTCCTCCTGGACTATGTATGGCTTGATTCATATTACCATGGGATATTTATTTATTCCCAAATTCCCATTTTGGTGTTCAATAACAATACCCCTTTTCACGTTGGGAATCCAATGTTCTTTCAACATGAATTTAAACTTCATGGTTCCACACGAACTATATACGGATTGATTCATATAAACATAAGATACATTGTGATTCCCAAATATTCAATCTTGGACCCAGGTACAACAATAAAAGTGAAAACAATGACCACCTATACATACAGTCTAGACGTGTGTAGAGGGTTTCCCATTTTATAACTAAAAGTTTCTTGATTCTTGTCCTCATAGGATGTGTAATGATGCTTGTATCTCCCATCCTAGTCCCATATATAACATTCGATAAAAGATTTTCACACCAGTTACAAAAAGGATGATACTTACAAGACTACTTAGAATATATATGAGGCAGATCTATGTATGGAATTCATGCACATATAATTTATCTTGAATAATTTTTGACATCGGTTCCCAAGTTCTTACCACTTGATGTTAAACTAAAATTCAAATGTCCTTGACACATGACATTAAAACATCACTATAAAAATGTCCTTACCCCACGACAATAAACTAAATGACTAGAATCTCTACTGCATGACATTGAACTACACGAAGGAAAATAAACACCAACTACATATAAATAAATTTAGTAGAGTATCAACAATTTCTCATCCGTTATCAAAGGACCTCAAGATCCCTACCACATCCTTCTAAAGTATGAGGTGCTTCCATCCTCCATTATGAACCTCAAGAAATAAATCATACATCACATCTCAAGTGAATCAACATTAAAAAAATCATGGCCCTTCGAAAAGATACCTGGATTCAATTTACAATTTTTTGACTACCCATTCTTGCATATAGATCCTACATATATGCCTATGGTTATCAACTGAATTCCTCACTCTGAAAAAAGGGATTTATGATCCTTTGGTTCTTATACATCACTGATGCAGAGCTCATTAACTCGGTTTATTCTGATCCATTCCTGATAAGAGTGCCCATATAATTACTCATAACCTAATAAGCTCAATCCATGATTTATAATACTTTCATATCCTGCTCTGAAGGATGATGGGGAAGTCTTGACCCTATGAATCCTAAGTAGTCTCTAGTGTTTCTTCCTCCATGATAGGTACATTTTCATCAAAACCTTAAACAACATGCACTTTAGGAAAAGCTGTGTGACCATAAAATCTAGCCCATAATGGTCGAGATAGAAAGCATAAAAAATAATAGATAAAAAGAAACAAGGCTTTTCCGTTTGAAACCTAGAAAAGGGAGACCTGATAAAATGAAAATACTTCTCTCACTAAACACTTATTCTCTAATGTTTGTCCATAAATTAGAGTTCAAATATACAAGGCATGTAGCTCATATATTCTAAACGATAACTCTAGTAAATTCAAATCTAGGCTGACTGGACCCCTTGGTTCAAGAAAGCCTTAGGTAATGATTTTTCACATCCCTTCCCCATGATAATATGTTATCTAGGTGGTGAAAAAATGTTTATGGTGCCCAATTACTTTTGGTAATTACACTTTTTTAAAATAAGGCATCATGATTTGGGGGCCTCATATCACTTTAAATCTTTATTGGACCATGGAAAAGGTTACACAACCTCAGGGTACCATATTCATTACTATGGATGTAAAAATATGGCTCATAAATATGCTCATATGGTTAGAAACAAGAATTTTTCACTCTGAAAAATGAATTTCTAATTCTTTTCTGCCCTGACAATACCACAGTAGAACTCAGTAGCTCATTGTGTTATGGTCCAATTCCTGTATGATTTTCCCATATCACCCTACTGACCTGAGCACTTTGGGAGATGATTTAAAATATCCATATAAAACTATATGAGTGGATTCAACATACTAGATATTAATTCAGTGTGTTTTTTACCCTATCTCAATGGGGGAATGTGATACTTAATTACTAAACCATTGATGGCCCATTCCTCTGGATTCAAAACCATAGGGAATATGGAATGTGATTCACAATCATGATTTGAACATAACTAGGGTTCCAAACCCTTTCCTTGATAGATCTCCTCCATTTCCATCCTCAACATCTAGACATTTTATTCTTCAAAAATCTACCATGGCCCTCGTAATGGAGTGTAGATCATCATTTTATTCTCCTTACATCGACACCTAATGGATTTCACATACAAAAAAATTTATATACTCCATAAATGATAGGATCATGAATACTTTTGGTACCTGGACACACTGTGGGGGAACATACCAGCTCAGTGTGTTATGTTTCATCCCCAACATGTCCACCCCTTACTATTTTCATTAAACTAAACTGTTGGGTCATGACTTATATCATCCAAAATCCAAATATTCAAGTGGACCATGATTCTCATGAATTTTTCCCTCAACCAATATTCCCCCCCATAGTTCTTGCATGAACCTTGGAAAAGTGAAGAGACACCTCTGTAGGACAAATATACGGACACATAAGGGATTTAAACTTCCAAAAAGAGGCATCTCCTCATTATAGGTAATGATCTCTAATCCCCATCAGCCTTAGAAACACCATGACAAAAATCAACACCCTAGGGTGTTTTGGGTCATTCCTGGAATGTCATTACCATGATCCAATATAATTTATCAAATAATATTAGTGTGACATTAAAATGCATGGAAACCTACATTATACGATAAATGAACATAAAATATTGTGATAGAATGTATGAGATAAAATATCCTAAACTGCTGCAATATAAGGTTCAACCGAAAATATCATAAACTATAGTTATTAAAGTTCTGAGCTAAAATACCCTAATAGATAACAATATTAGTTCTGAGCTAAATGAAAAAACACTACATAAATATAAGGTCCGAGCTAAATGAAACTAATCTATAGTGATAGAAGGTCCAATATAAAAGACCCTAAACAATATAAATAGAAGGTTTGATCTAAATCAACCTAAACCACAACAATATATGTTATGAACTCAAAGAACCTAAATTGTAGTAATAGACGGATTGAGTTAAAATACCCTAAAATACAATAATAAATGTTACAACCTAACATTTCCTAATATACACTGATAAAAGGTCTGTGCTAAAACACTCTAAACTAAAATAGAACGATGATTTAGTCTACAATAATGGAATAGTTTGTAAGGCCCATCATATGGAATTGGAAAATAAATCTATGCATTCCATGTATAATTTTTTTTGAAAAATACAGAGCCCTGTCCCTTTGGGACATGTATTCATCCCAATTATCCTTCTTTTGTGGGAATTCTTGTTCAATGTAGGGGAGGAATATTTTATAATTTAAATATTTAAATACATGAATTTTGATGTAATTGATATTATGAAAAGGATGGGGTAATTCTGTTGATTCATATAACATTGGATTCATGAATAGTGATGCACATCATAAATGAAGGAAAAAATGGATAGTAATAGCCAATGATTGGAGTCTCACAAATAATATAAATTAAAAAAAGAGTATATATCAATGGTGAAAATACAATAAAATTAAATTAGGGGGGCTGGCCAAGTTGGTAAGAGTCTAATGAGAAGTTTTAATTGGCCTATGTAGTTCCCCTCACCTTGCATCTTCTGCTTCTTCCCCATGATGAAGAGTCTTGACTAATTTTGTCAGGTCATCAACTCTCATTGAATTTGTTGCTAATGAAAGTTATTTTTTTGAATGGTCAGACAATATGTGAGCTATGATTTTCACATTTATCTATATTTCCATTGTATAGGAATCTATCTAGGATTTCTATTTATATATAAACTAGAAACTCTTCTCCACTACCTTCCACAATAGCTTCATCTATTTAGTAATGGGAGTCTCATCATAGAGATCATGGAAGACCCTCTCATTGTTGGGAAAATCATGTTGAGTCAGGATAATTTGTTTCATGATTTAGAAATGATGTTATTTATCAAAACCATGTTACCCCATGTTGCTAAATAGATGATGATGTTGTTCCCCTTTTTCAAAAAAAAAACATTCCAAAGGAGTCTCAGTAATCAAGTTATGAATCTACTGCAAAATCAGCCTATATCATGTATGAGATTTTGTGATAGATGGGATGGGTGCTTCAAAAAGTTGACTTGATAGATGAAATGGATATAATAAATGAAAGGATACTCTATATATCCTACCCTAATTAGAATCGTCACAATTTTATTATTTCTAATGGTTGATTTCCTTCATTTATTCTCACCCACATTTGGATAGTCATCACTATGATGAGGGATCTTCCTCAAAGTCTCAGCCAAGACTTCAATAAACTCCATCATTGCGAAGGATAGAGAGTTTGGTGAGGAAAATTGATTTCCCACATGAAAAACATGTCAGATTATCACACCACCCAGATAAGTTTCTATAAATCCTGGGAATAATAAAAAGTAAGAAAGGTGAGAGAATCATCAAATAAAAGAATGATATCAACATCATAGTCTTCATGCTAAAAAATCATCCAAAACTTCTGGATGATCCCATGTTGTCTCTCTCTTAAAACATCATCCAAAGGTATATGGAAGACCATTTGGATTTAGATGAACTAATTGGAAAACTATTAAGGTGTATAAAAATCACATATGATTATCTTGTCCATCATGTCGTATGAACCTTGTTCTGAAGGGAGATCTTTTGCGACCCTTCGTAAAGACAACTGATGCAATTTTCAATGATCATCATGGTCAGTGTGAAATAAAGGATGAAATAAAAGATATAAAATCATCTCAACACATCTATGACCTCATTAGTGATTAATGAAATAGTCCCAACCCTAGATATGTTCAGTAACCTTGGATTAGATAAGGCATCGGGGATCCTAGTGGCGTTGAAGTATTCTTTGGAATGTAAATTCTTCCGTATAAATCCAAATAAAAATTGGAAAGAGAAACTAATCCTATAGGATGTGTTTCCTTGTTGAATCTGGCCCAATAGTTTCTAAATTCCTACACGGTTTGGCACCATAACATTAAGGCATAATCCTTCCACTAGCCACACATCCCTTACCAGCATACTGACCAAGATTCCCGAACTTATGTCCCCTACTAGGAAAAGTAATCTATTTAGGAACATGACAATAAATCCCTATAGCCTATGGTTTTAATATATCTATTACGATACTAGATATCACTATGATGTATGATCCCTAGCATCCAAAGTGGCCCAATATGAGCCGACACACTAACACACATGATTGGAAGGGCACTGATGGAGGGATATAGTAGTTGGACTAACAACACTCTTATAGAGGATAATGTTGATCCAGTCATCTAAAGAGATAAGATATCATATTTTGATCTCCTTTCTTATGTTTTCCTTCACAATGATGATCATGCCCCTCTATAAGACCAGATTTTGCAATGGTTCATCCCAAACATTTATTGTCAGAGGTGACTCATCATACAACTCTTCAAGATGGGGGATCTGAACCAGTTGGTATATATCACAAAGATAATTCCCACAACTTCATGGGATAAATGAAATTGGTTAGTTACATGACACCAATGGATAACTATTTCTCTAATATGATATTGAAGGAAATAGATAATAAATTGGGAAATCCATACCGCTTCCTAAATATGGATCCTATATAACTATTCTGTGAACTCTAGGAAGATTTAACTAAACCAAAATTTCCATGCCCATTCTTTATGAAAATTACTAATCGGATAAAGATTCCATTTGGAGAAACTTCTTCCACCAAATTTTTTTAAAGATGATAGGAGCATACTTGATTAGCTCTAGGAAATAGGATGATGAGTGAAATCACAATCATCCGGATGCAAGGAAGAGTTTTACAACATATAAGATAACCCATAGGATTGAGCTGCAATATATTTTCCATCGTCAAAAAATTTCAAATTAATATAATCAAAATAAGTTAACATCCATATAGAAGCCAGATTGAATTCTGAAGGAGAAATAACAACACTATCTAGGAAACCAAACCTGTATAGAGGAGTCTTGTGCAATAAGGTATAATTTTTAAGCTCGAATGGAGGAAACAATTTTATAATATGGTTATCAATGCTGAAGAAATATCAAGGTTCAACATTATGGTTTCTATAAATTATGGACCTTTGATTTGGTATGGTTTAGTAACATTGACTTGATTTTACAACCATCTAAAACAAAAGTTTGTGGCATATGTAAGATAGATAAAATGAATTATTTTAAAAAAAGGCATAAAAACAACATCATCATTCACATCATAAGTACCTGTAATTAATTCATAATCACATAATGTATTCTTAAATCAACTGACACATAAAGAACTCATGGATTTCATAAACCATCAAACCATTTAGAAGTGGTATTAATCCTCTAAGACTCATGATCGAGTGACCATGAAATTGTCACACGAGCCACATAATAGTCAATGGTTCATACGATCAGGTCAGCTGATCCCCCAAAACCCTCAACATGATCAAGTATTAACACATTCAAATTTCAATAAAACTACTGAAGATTGGTAAATGAATTAGTTTGATAAGGAACCTAGGAAATATAATTCTTGTGGAGTAGTTCTCACAAAATGGGCTCACGACAAGGTCTCAAGATGGGTTCTTATATGATGGTCTAGTGATGAGGTTATATGATATAAGTAGGATGAAATATATCTAGAGAATTTATTATTTGGTGAATGAACCCATTTATGAACCCTTATTTATATGCAATCCCTTGTATATAGTGCATATCCTGTAGAAGATGCCAAGAATCCTCTTTTTACAAGTCTTTTTTCTCTTACCTAGGCACCTAGAAAATCAATGATCATGCATCAACATCTAGATAAGATCCCCCTAGGTCGTGTGACATGTCTAACTATATAATCTAGATTATCCATCCAAAAATAAATGAAAATATGGAGAATAATTTCTGAACGGTGGGAACCACTTGAAATCATAAATATATCATGAACCATCCTCAGTATTTAGAGAGATTTTCATCACGAACACTCACAAAACCTCAAAAAATCATCAGACAATATAAAATAAACAATGGAATTTAAATTATAGAGAATGTGGGAGCCAATTTTGGCCATAAATATCATCTGATGCACCAATGGATAACCATGAGGCTCTGTAGAATCCATAGTGACATGTCTGCCTAGTTGCACAGGAGTCCACCAGCATGTCCCAAGCATCACACGAAGGGCCTCAGACATATCCCTGGAAGCTTAAGCTCCCCATTTAGATATATAAGGACAAGAAGATTGAATTAACTACAATATTATAAAACATATCCACACGAAATTTTCTTGATTGAACCATGTATCACTAAGATGTAATGTGATTATCCTCAATAATAGTGAAGCAAACATTAAAGAAACCATGCCCTTGTAAACTAAATGAGGGAATGATGGGAGCCTCTTACAGTTTTAAATCTCATGTGATGCAATAACATAGTTATATGAAGGCCCATTGAAAATTAATCATTGTCTTGATAAATTTCCTAGAAAATCTATCTGATATCTTGTGAATTCCTTTTGATAGGCACCATTATCTCATTAAGGCCCTTAGACAAGTCGGTATGAAAATATGAAATTCCTTCTGATTGTATTTATGATTAAATGATACCCCATTAATGGGACAAAATACAATAAATGAAGAAATGATGGTCTGGACTTATGTTCACTGAAAATCATGGGACGCCCTCTAAATGACCTACATCAAGACCTTCCAAAGATGTGTGACACCAATTCTCTCCACTAACTCCTATCTGGATTCACAAGATACACCTTTCACAAAGCGATGAACAATAATGGTGGAGAGCCCTATAAATACCCCCACCCCAACATGAAAAAATACGGCAAAACACAGCAAGATGAACACTTGGAACATCACAATGGTGCTCCTAAAAAATAGATATGATTTATCAGAGAAGCAAGTCTCATGACTAGAAAATCATCCCATTAGGTATGTTCCATGAAATAACATGAGAGATCATGCAGCAGACATATGAAATTTTTGTCATTACACACATATCAAATGAATAACTTATGGTGTGTCACGTAAAGGGAATACCACATGTTTTTTAAGACATGAGAGTCATAAAATAAGCTAAAAATGAATGAATCTTAGTCATATGTAAAAAATTATTGGATATATAACTAAAATTTGGGGGACTAATGCGAAGAACATATATGATCATCGTTATGTGCATTGAATGATTCAACTAGGACATGATATAATAGTAGGACATAGAACCGAGGTCTTGTGACGCTCCTTTGGTATAATATCTGGATCATGAGATGTCCCTGGGACATGTTAGATCAAGTCACATGGTTCCCCTGAGCATGCCAACCAAGTCTCAGGAAGACCCACAGGCTCACCATCCAAACCTTGTGGTGTCTTTTAGATATGTCATCCCACTCATATGGAAGCACGGATACAAGTCAGTTGAGTCTCGCAATAACACCACATCCTATCAACTATCTCTTTTGATTCCATCAGGCCTCACCAGCTGGATATCATGATGATCCTTAGACATGTCAAACTGTATTTTGGGTCACCCTCCAAATATGTTTCATTGAATCTTGAGATTCATTCTAATTGTTTCATGCATCTCTCAGGAAGACACCAGGGTATGTAAAAAGAATCCTAAAATTCCCTTTAAAACATGTCAGTTGGGTATATATGATAGATTATCGGACAATCCATCCATGTCTTTCAATGTTCTATGAACAAGTTATCCTTGATAATGTAACAACCTTTAGACATGCCATTCAAGTTCTGTGACATTCCTTGGATAAGTCAACTAGATCGTGTGATTTTATTTTGTCATGTGATGCAATCATCCTCTAACATGTATAGTAGACCATTAAAGAATTTCAAGAAGATAACAAACACATGATAGGTAGAAAAGTAGGCTAGGTCAATCAAGCATCCTAGGACATGATAAATGTTTCCATCCTCAGTGTGTAAGAATTAAATAGAAGGTACAATATAGTGTCTAATCCATAATCAAATGAACTATGATAACTATGATTCATTCCGTAACTATGATACATAGGTCACATCCTTGAGGCCCGAGCTCGATATTAAGAATACAAAGGGTTGTCCTAGTACATATGTCTCATATCCATATGCAATGATATTGATTATTTTCATTCCCTTTTTTCTCAAACCAATCATGCATCGGGTGGGATTAGGGAGCAGAAATGGTCACTTAATTCACATCATGAATGCCCACCAGCTTGAAAAATCGCAGTATGTAATCCCTAGTGAGTGGAATTACATAAAAAACCCTCATATGAGAGAATATACCAAGGGGGATAGTTAAAATGAAGTTAATGTACTAAGATAACATTGATTCCTAGTATAAACAGGATACGTAGGACATCTCATTGAGAATCGAGATTAAATATCTAGTGCCTATGTGTAGGCACATATATCCTTTATATATCACATTAAACTATAATATTTTAACAGACTATGTGGGTTTTAATTCTTTCTAAAAGAGGATACATAGGACACCTCATAACGACTCAATCCACTCTTGGGAATATTAACTTCCTCCTTATAGGGAATAAAATTACAATGTTTATGGTTATGAAGCTTCAGCATATAAGAATATATAAATTATTGAGAAATTTATGAAATCCATTATATTAATAATGACATATTCCTTAATAAGATCATCTTCTTTTACACACAAAAGGGTTTAACCTATGATCAGGTATAAGGGTAACCGGTCCTGTATCAAAATTAGGAAGAGATTCAAAAACATATCACAAATATATAATAGATTATTGAACTCCAGAAAAATTCCCCTCCAATAGGGTCTAATGATATTGATCTCTCATCCTCATGACTATTGATATTTTTAAGTGGAATTTGGTCTGAAATCCCAACTAACCACCTTCCTTTGTAAATCAAGGCTATACCCATTACTGAATGTTGGAACCATTGGGAATTTCTATAAAGAACAATAATGGTTACATGATGTAAATGATTATGAAACAAATTAACCCCCCCCCACTAGAACACAGTAATCAACCAAAATGGAATGCACCTATAGGTTGTCTCTTTCCCCATCTAATAGAATAACATACAAAATTGAATTTTTTTAATTTATTTGAAAAATATACTTATTCAAAATATCAATGTGTTATATTATACCCCCAATAAAATAATTTATTCAATTAAATTTATTATATTTGATATAAGATAATAAGGCAATATTTGTTACATTGAATCCTCCATATCACATTTAGATTCCTCTAAATGGGGTTTTCATGACAAAACATTGACCTCATGAGTGGTCTTGTTTCATAAAAAATTATCCTTGTGATCCATAATCTCTACTAGATATTCCACATAAGATAGATCATTATCCAGTGACATGAACTACATTATTAGTACATGTGAAGGATCATTCATTTACATACTCATATGAGAAACATGAAATACATCACGAACATGAAATATATTTCGTGGATGAAGAAATTGATAAGCTATTGTTCAAATGTAATCATGAATTTCAAAGGGACTGATATATGTAGGTATCATATTTTCCTTCATTCAAAACTTCATCACCCTCTTCGATGGACATATTCTTAGAAAAGTCTTTCCACCAACTTCAAACAACAGATAATTCATATTCTTGTCAGTGTAACATCTTTTCCATCTCTCATATACCCTTATATGCTAAAAAATGGCTCAATCCTTCTCTATATTTTACACAACAAGGTTGGGTCCCAGTAGATTTCAATCTCCAACATCATTCATTTATTTTTGAGTTCAAAACGTCCTTCTATACAAGTATTTATAAGGATCAATCTTAATTTTAAGTGAAATCTATTGTCATAGAAAAATTACACCAATCTAATTTATTGATCCCAACCACATATGAAATTCATAGAGAAATAGGCCAACATATTTTATAGATTTTTGATTCTCCTCTTAGACTAACCATTTATCTGAGGATGATATATTCTCAAAATATGTCTATATACATTTCCTACTAAATAAATTGAGATAACATGTATATAAACATCATATCCATGTTAGATAAAATAGATAGAGGTACATTATGCAATATTACCACATCCTTAAGTTATAACCACATATGTTGATCCAGAGATTATTATTCTCTGATAGAAATGATGTGTGATGAATTAATATGATGATTGAATACAAAACATAAATAATTATTCCATTTTGATGTTTTAGGAAGTCCAAATACAGTATCAATTGTGATGTTTTCTCTTTTTTGTTTTGGTATGAATAAATGTTGTAATAGTCCCTTTGAATTTTATCTCTAATCATTAACTTTCTTGCATACTAAGAATTGAGATACATATTTTTTAATTTCAAACATTATTTTTTCTCACAGAAAACACTCTTTCACATTGGTTAGTGTTATGTACTTCACCATTATCACCCATATGTTGTGGGTTGATTCCATTCGGCCCTGCTAGATGTGATAATTAATCACTTGGAATGTGGGTTATACTTTTTCGAAAACATTATTAATATAATTATTATAACATCCAAAAATTTCAACTAAACATAATTACATCAGCATAAAATAGAATATATACATCAATGGTTATTTCCACAAAATATAAATTCATTATTCCTCATGTAACATTTTCACTAAAACATATATAAACTGAAGGGTTGTATTTCTATAATTATCTAGGAAAATATTTTTACTCATGATAAACATTGATCTCAAAAATCATAAAATGTGGTGTGTAAGACATTAAATGATGATCAAAAAATTAACTCATAAATCCATTATGGTGTCCCTAACTCCTAAGTTAATCATACATGGATAAAATCATGCTTCTAAATGTAAATTAAACTGTTATTTTGTAAAAAAGTTCTTATGTTAGTCAAAATCATTTCCATAGAAAAATGAGCGTCATCCCTGCACATATAAAATATAAAATGTGATTTAATTATTCTATATTCCATGATGGAATGGGAAGCCAATTATCCTAATATTATAATACATACCTAAAGGATGAACAATAACATTTTCATTGATCTCACTCCAAAAAAACTCCTACTTGAACTTAATAACTCTAGATTCGATGATAAGATTTTTCTAATTATCATGATTTACTTCTGTTATTATTATAACATAATCATTCCCTTTTTTGATGGTATTCATAGTTTTTTATACAAATCCAAAAAAAATATTGATCCATACACTGGAATTCAAAATACCTATACTCCTTATATTTGAATCATTGGTGAATGGGTGGTGGATTAGTTGTCATCATATTCTATTACATTGAATTAAATGACTTTTTTGTTTTTCTTTTGAAAATAAATGGACTTATAAACTACCCTTAAACAGTTAAATAACCTCCCATATATATTAAATCAATTCTCGTAATTCGTTTTCCCTCGTGTCTAGGATGCAGATGAATGAAATTTATTTACACTATATGATTTATTTATGTTTTCCTAATACATAATCTGACATTTTTATAAAAACCATATGAATTGAAAGAATATAAAATTTATATTTCAACATTGAATTTATAAATAAAAATTTCTTCATATCCACTAAATTAATTTATAGTCAATTACCTTTAGAGGCATGGTTTTAAGAAACAGAATTAATGATCTTTTTTCAAGGATACCGATTAAATTGAAAGCATAATAAAAATTTCTAGTAAAATTGTTTTCATATGTTCTAATAGATTAATATTACCTCAACTTTTGGATAGTAAAATACATTCTTCATCCTTTTATCTAGAATATGATGGATTAAGTTACTAAAAATGACTTTTTGTACTTATCCTCTTCCATAGATATAATTTTATCTAATTTACTTGTATTCTTAATAAGGTTTCACCATAATCTTCTACAACATCAAAATGATAAATATCTAAGAAAACCTCATCATTCTATGAAGACTAGATAAAAGAAAATATATTATCAATGGTACTTATACATTTATTACCGACTAATAGATCAATGTAACAAGTAAAAAAGGTGGGAGTTTCCTCATGAAGGACTCAATAGAATGGTCTTACCTCATTTGTTTTTTTTGACGTGATTCATATCCTGCGAAATTTTTGTGACCATTGAAATAATATTATACATTCAATATCCTATAAAATTTGGTTTATTAGGTGGTTAATCAGTTTATTCTCCATAGCATTCAACGATAGAATGATTCTTTTGCGTATATCCATAGACTAAAACCAAATGACATAGTGTGAGAAACAAACAATAATAATTAGGGTGATCATTAAAATAATCCCAAAATATCATTAAATGGATGTCTTAATCATGACACCTTATTATCAATCAATTTAACCTAAAATATAACCTACGTTATCCATGTTACTTACTAAATCTACACAATTTTATCCTATATACAGACATATCCACAAAGATTTCACTGATTGTTTATAAAATTAATCCCTAATGGTTGAATAAAACCTTTTCTAATACCAACTATAGAGACCCCTGATTTTCATATATAAATATTACATCTTAATAAGAGAATATTCAATCTATTTATCAAATACATGCTGGAGGACTTACTAAATTTACTATCTTTATATACTAGATGCACAATATTCTTATTTCCTGAATGATTTTCATCAACTCCCATAAATATCTTCAACTTATGTAATATTCAAAAATTTACCCTACTTATAGACATAATTCATAACCTAGGGAATGGGAAAATATGAAACGGTGAATTCAGGTTCTTAGTAAGGGAAATTGTGGGAGATATCAAAATATGGTCATATTAAAACATAAGAAAATAATAATCATATGAAATCATGAACATGACATAAAAAGTTAATACCCAACCTGTCATAGATAATGAACATGAGTTATAGCAAAAATTATCATCATTGAAAATAAATGGATCACAAAAGGGAGAAATAATCATAAATCAATAATGAAAAATATGTTCATGTCATTATAGTTCCTCAAAAACATATGTATAGAATAAATTTCATACTGAAGGGTTAACTACCAAAACCCTCAATCATCGTGGGTCAAGCTTCATAAACTACTTCCCATTGTGGATCAATCCCAGTGATGTATCCCTTATTATGGATCAAGTATAATTACTAGTTTCCATTTTTTGATCATGTCAAATGAATTGTTTCAAATTTTTATCCAATGCGATAATAATCATTAAGAAAATAATTATAAGGTGATATAGATCCCACAATCACGTTATCAAAACCATAAATATGTATTCCATAGGATCATTAGAATTTCAACAGATCATATCCCCAATAAAGAAAATGGGTTTCAAAATCATTTCATTGATCCATTATAACAAAGCCCGATAACCATCATTGGGTTTCATAAACAACATATCATCCATAATCATAAACCATCTAGAGAAAGAATAATAATTTTATAATTTCGTCATATCCCCAACATATCATAAGAAAAATTGAATGTTATTTATGTTGGGGAATAAAAATATAATTAAAACCATTCGTGAGGAAAATATGTGTTCCAATTTGAAAAAAAGTATTTAATATTTTAAAATTTTAAATTAATTATTGAAAAAAAGGTTCTTTAAAAATAGTAGTAAAATTAGGGAAGTAAGTTCCAAATAATTGAAGGTTAATTATGGTGATAAATTATGTTATATCCTTATATGTTAAAAATCATGGGTTTATAGTTTTTTTCTGATAGTCAAAAAGTTCCCCCATTTGTAAAATGATATAAGATAAATTTTCATAAAAAATTGGAAAAACATTGTAAAAATTTAAATAATAAATCATTATAGATTAGTGAAAATAATTGTGTTTGTTATTTATAAATATTAATATGGATTAAAATGATCCCCTAATGTAGATTTAAACACAAAGAACCCCAAATAATGATGAGGCTATAAAATAATGCCTCACTTCATCAGTAACGTTTGAATCATAATCCCCATGAAAGAATCTACCTTCGATGGATATATAAATACCTATAAAATTCATTATAAACATCATAAATGATATTAATTCGATGTATGTAATCGATATAAATGAAGCAATTGGTGAATATGGAATTATTCCCTTAAAATTAAAAGTTAGACAGAAATCCATTACCACAATTTTGACTAGCATGGAATGTTATTTAACCTCTAATATAATACATTTAAATTTATTTAATTTCTATACCGGAGACATTTAAATTATTATAATGTCATATATATATTTATTATATATAAATATTAAATTAATCCTTAATAATAGAGATTGAAAATGAATCACACTTATCATGGAGATAATGGACCGTACGTTTGAATGAATGATCTATTTACATTTTGAAAGATATAATGAAAGAATTGTAAATAATAATTAATCTACCAAAAATCATTATTATATAATATATTTCATATATATTTCATATATATATATATTCTTTTCCTCCCATGTAAAATATAAATGAAAAAAAATCACATCGGTTCATGGGGTGAAAGTCCAGTTGTAGGAATGAGAGATGTTATTGTTTTCCAACTGTTTGAATTGTAATAAGGTAAATATGATATAGTAATTGAAGAAGCATAATAAGGCTATAAATATCATATATAAACATTAAAATCATAATAATAAACATTCATGCAATATGGTGAATGAAAATTAGTTATATCCATGCATGGTGATGGTAACTCGTGCATATGCCGGAGTGAAATTTTTACACCCCATTTTAGGGAAAGATGGTGAAAAATGTTGTTTTCATAATTATAATAAAATATAATAAAAAATAGGATACTGAATTTATTATTTTCCGAATAATATAACATACTAATAGGAGGTATATGAATAATAAAATAAAGCGATTTATTTTGGTGATTACCACTTCCTCGAGAGGACTCCCTTAGATTTTCATTGATGGGCTCTAGGGTTAGTATTTTAAGAATCCCATCGGATCTATAATGTGTAAATAGAGGTTTAACAGATAATTATTTAGTTATGGTTGATCTATAAGGCTATAAGTGGTGTAACTAAATGAGGGAGGAGGTTCCCATTAATAATATATGTGAGGGGCACTTTTGAAATTTCTCAAAACATTAAATTATAATTAATTCATTATCCCCCCAAATCACTAAAAATGTAATATAAATTCATATATATTGATAATTATGACAATATATTATCCCGTTTTTCCAATTTTTTATGATTTATAAATAATTTATTAATATATTACTTTTATTAAATATAACTTTAGTGAATTTTGACACAGTTATTGTTTTTTACATTAAACACATCGTGAGAAAAATAAATATGGAAAAAATATTTTAAAACGTTTCTAACATGATAGAATTATCTATAAAATTCATTCATCAAAATTATTTTCTAAAATTATATATATTTTAATATTTTTAATGTCATTTATATTATTTTTCCATTAACAGATTAAATACAGTTTTGGTGTTTTTTTATTATTTAAAGTAATTATATTATTCCAAAAATATATAAATAAATTAAAATAATTATGAAATTCTTATAAAATTCATTCATAATTAATTTTTTTCTATATGATAACACATTATTGATATTAAAAACTGAGGGAGTTACATTTTTTCAATTTCTTTGATTCAAATAATATATAATTCATTTTCAAGGAACAATTTTAATTAAAAAACTAAATATATATCCTAAGGTGATAATTATCAAATTACCATAAATAATTTAGAATTATCTTGAATAATTATTGCCTTATTATTTAGATTGAACCATTATTTACTCAATTTCCCCTTTAATGACCACATAAATTTCACAACTAATACAATTTATTTTAGAAAAAACTAAAAGGCACCTATTTAAAAATAATTTAACTCTTAATTAAAATTTACTTAATCTAATTTATCTTACTATGAAAAAAAATTATAAAACTTATTTTAATGTATGTACAAAAAATGTAACAAAAAGAGACTTTTCTAGAAAATTCCATTTTTAAGAAAAAATACTTTCCTTATTAGTATAAAACATGTAATAAATATATTAAATTAATGTTCAAACATGTCATTAAATATACTATTAAAAAATTTCCTTTAAATCATTCAATAAATTTATTTATTTAATATATTATTATAAAACACATTCTCTCAAATAAAAGTTGTTTTTCTGAAAAAACATCTTTTTTATTTTAAAAATATTATTATTTTTATTTAGAATTCTTGGATAATAAACATATTAATTTCATAAAACTTTAATGAATAAATTTTCCTAATTTTAATAATGTTATTAATATATACTAATCTGACAACCATGTGGTAACATTAAATAATAATATTTGAATAGTATATTGTGGTTTATATAATCACATTGTTTCGTATAATGCTACAATATAAGGAAAAAAATTTATTCTAAGAAGAAAATAATTTATATTATTAGGTTGTGACTTTTTCTCATACATATAAAATTAATTTTTTATCATAGGTATGAAAAAAATCTATTTTCTCTACACTATGGGGTATAAAACTCTTTTCACTCATATCAACTTTTCCAAGGTAATTTTTGTATATATAGATTTGGGGAGAAAACCATTTTAAAACATTACATACTTAAAATTGGTGGAAAACTCTAAAATAAAATTCCATTAATAATTATTTAAAACAACATCAATTCCCTTCCAAAATTCACTTTAAAAAATGTACAACAGACCAACTTTTTTTATTATTATGTTCTATGAGTAAAATTAGAATATAAATGAAATATTTCATCCTCATTCCACATTTTATTTTTTATATATAGTAATATTTCAAAAAAAACACTTTTTGTATTAAATGATTAGATAAAAATGAAATTACCTAAAATAATGATATATCATGTTACAAATATGAATTATTAAATATCAACTCCATTTTATTATTGTTTTTTATTGTTTTTTTTAAATATCATTTAAGCAGAAAATGATTTCAAGAATGAAGAATTAATGTTGTAAATAAATCATTCACATAATCTCCTCATTGCAAATTATAGTGACACAGACCCCACACACCAAAATGATTTTTTTCCTAAAGAACACATATGTAATGACCAACTCCCACTCTCAAACAAGAAATAATCATGAAAAAATATTAAGAATGAATTTAGGGAGGAATAAAACATATTGTGATGTTGCTTATACCAATAAGAAAATTTATTCCTTAAAATGAATAAAAAGTGTTGATGAATGATTAATCCATATGTTAATAATGTGTCACTCCAAATCAATTCTGGAATCATTTTAAAAAAACATTTTATAAACAGTAATTCATTCAAAGAGAAATAATCACATGTTTTAGTTTACACACATAATCCATATTGTTTTCAATAAAGCGACGGTATTTATAATACTATGTCAAAATTTTATAGAATAACTCGCATAATGGGAAAAATATTTTGGATCATTGTTTCAGGTAAATTTATTTCAATAATTGTTCAAATTCGTAAAAAAAATTGAAAATAATATTCAAGGAACTGTTTCCATCTGATATATCATTAAAAATCAATTTTCTCCAAATACATCCAATTATATCATAATTTATTCAAGTTTGAAAAATGGTCATGAATATTCATTATACATAAATGTTCCTAAAATCGTAATAAAATTGAAAAAATGAAAAAACACCCAAGTAGGATGACACTCCACCGCACTTAGATGAAACTACCCATTTAAAATATTATAAAAATAACAAACTCATAAACTATAGGAAAGTAATAAAAAATAGTAATAAATAAAATTGGGAAAAAATTTCATTCAATGGATTTTATTTATGCCTCAATTACAATATTTTGCAACCTACACAATAAAGAATCCTAATTAAAAAAAAGTAATTTGTACATCTAAAGTGATAGGGAAGATAAAGTTATGTCATCTTTCCAAGAGGATATGTGTTTATACTACCTATAGATTGGTGGTACCAGTGTGTTAACCCCAATAAAAATTTTTATGAGGTTCTAATAATATGAACCACCATAGGTGAGATTTAATTCATCCCACAAGAATAAATAAAGAATAGATACACCAAATAAAAATAAAAGTGGCCAAAAACAAGGAATGAGTAAATAATAGAGATATTAGTATAGTGGTTAAAGTATGTAGGGGTGCTCCATATAATTAATTATGGTTACCTTTTCTAATTTATTTGAATGTTTTCATTTTGGATGTCGTCTCAAAACCAAAACAGACATATGATCATATTATTATTGAATTACATCTTCTTTTGTGTTTCCTTTAGTAATATCTATGGATAGTTTAAAATGTTATTATTTCTCATAAAAACCTGATAAAAAAATTAAATATTTTATTTGATAGGATTATAACAAGAATAATTAAAATCTATATAACCCCCTTATTTTATTCATCTTTCATGTATACATTCTGAACACCTATGACATCATCATCTTCAAGTTCCAACAATATATTCTATGTAATTTTGGACACTTCATCCTCATTATCATCATGCTCCTACGAAAACATAGGTGTTGGTTTATTTAAAACAAATATGGTAGTGTATTGTTATTAAAAATAGTGTAAAATCAAAAAAAGGTAATCAAGTCTTAACACCACTCCATTCAACTAATAATATTAATGTGTTTTATTATTTTAAAAAAACACTGGGTGAGATTTTGTATTATATGTGATACAAGGGTTTTTTACATTATTTTCTACCTCTATATTGTATTCTTGATAAACTGGAAGGATGAGGTATTTTTGTAACCTGTAAAACTCTTGAAGTAACTCTAGGAAGTGGTGTGTGTATTTTTTGAGCTCCTTCAGAAATGATTCTAAAATTGGGTTTTAAATATCATTCTTTCATTTGTTAATGATCTCCTTGAATTCCACCCCTCCATAATTGGATTTCCAGACCCCTTAAAATCTGTAATGAAAATACTTTCATAGTTTTACTAATGTAATGGTTTGGATGAAATGATGTTTCCCTTTTTTATTCATATTAGTTAAATGTAAAATAATTAATAGATTTTAAATTTTAAAATAAAATTTGAGAGATTTAATTTGAAGCGTAGAAATATTTTCAATTTTATAGGCACTGTCATGGGAAATATCAAAATATTTTGTTATTTTTTATTTTGTGTTGTAAAAGTGTTGGTCAAGGAAATCTACCATTAATATCTATATATATGACACAATATTCGAACTTAATTTATTATATTTTTTGTTTTTTATATTTTATTTAACAGAGGGAAAATGTGTTTTTGGCCCCATCCTTAAAGAAATAAAATAAAATAAAATAATAGAAATGATTTATTAAAAAAATTAAGTTCTCATGATAATATTTACAAAAAAATAATATAAAAACATTTAATCCTTATAATGTAACTAACACACTACTATCAAGGGGAATCAAAAAGTAATAATTTTTTCCCTAATATGGCATAATGAATCATCAGGGTCATCTCACTAAAGGAGCCTATCAGTAGGATTACATACTTCTTATAAATCACCTAAGATATCTATTTTTGTTGTTTTGGGTATTTAATGAATCCAATTAAAATATTTCTGTGTTTTATATAATTGAATTGTAATAATGGAAATTCTAATTTAAACAAACATGAAAACTAGACAGAATGATTTAATGAATGATAGCACGTGGTCTAATGGATCATCATTGGATTCAATCTTTATTATCCTTTATGTGTTAGATTTTAGTGTGACAATAAAAACATGAAATATCATGTTTTGATTACAATTATTTCTTTATTGATTATGTAATATTATTGAATGTCTAAGAACTCTCAATTTTTCATCCTTATTTAAACAAGGTTGAAGACACTCCTTAGTCTATGAGTTATTGTCTTCTATGACCCATCTTAATTGATGTTATTCCATCCATTTATTATCTTAACTCCTATCATATTCAATAATTAAACAATAATGATAGAAGTATAAGTGATTAAATACAATAATAGATAAATATTGAGTTTCATGCCATTGTGGGGATATCACTAAATCAGAGACATTCAGCTTTTCATGAACACTACTCAAATATATCTTTAATCCTAAAAATTAACATTTAAAAAATTCAAGAACACCATAACCTCCCCCTGAGTCAAGCCTCAGGGTCATCTGGTCATTTGTGAGAGTAAGTGATCATGATGGTTAAAATGGTAAGAAGATAATAAGAAGATAAATAGAATAAAAGAAAGCATAATTTAAAAATAATGGAGGTTAGAAAATAAAAGAAGAAAATAGGAATATAATTTTGATAAGGAGAGAGAGAGAGGTATAAAATAAAATAAACTGAATATAGTTAAAGAAATTAAGCATCTTTTAATGGGTTCATAATTAGATTCATTCACTATTGTTTTTTATGTAAATGTTTTTAGTATGATAATCAAAACATGAAACCAAAATAATGAATTAATATTTTTTATTTTTAAATTATTTAATATTCTTCTAATGTATAAGAACACTCAATTCAACCACCTCTTATATTCAAAGTTGATGACACTCCTTGTTTTATAATGTATCACCTTCTAGGAATCTTCTAAATTGTTATAGTTTCATCCAATGATTTGTTAAACTCCAATCGTATGAAAAATTAAAAAATGGATAGAGGGTAATGTGATTTAAAAAAGAAAAGAGATAGATTGAGTTGCATTCCATTGGTGGGGAATCACTAAATCATAGACATTCACCTTCCCATGCATGCTACTCAATTCTATCAACAAAGTTGAAATTAATCGTTAAATAAAATTCAAGAACACCTTGACCACCCACCTTGCAAAATAATTGGGGTCAGCCTCTCATTTATGAGAGTAAGAGATTAGAGTGGTGGAAATTGGAAGTAGAGAATAAAAATATAAATATAATAAAATAAATAATAATATTAAATGAATGGGTAGAGGGAATTAAATTATATAGTAAAAATAGATGTGGGCTGAATATAGATATATATATATATATATATATAGATATATAAAATAAAATATAATGAGGCAGAATGAAATATGAAAATAAAATGAATTAAATATATATTATTTATATAATTTATAAGGAATGTTAAAAGAATAATATTATTTTTATTTTTGTTTTTATTATAATTAATAATTGTAATGATACTATTTGTACTAATTATAATAATAACAATTGTTTCAATAATATTAATAATTATTATAATTATTATTAAAAGAAGAATAAAATTAAATGTTGTAGAAGAAAAGGATAAATATAAAATAATTTATGAAAAGTGATGGAATTTTACTTAATTTAAATAAATATATATTACAGTTTAAAATAATGTAAAACTGAAATGAATAATAAGAAAATTAAAAAAATAAATAATAAAGGATGGGGAGAATAATATGTTACAGCCTGAGCTTCCTCCCCAAGTGGGAACCCAAACAACGGTTGTCGACTCATGTTCATTCACGGAGGGATGAGCCTCCATTATATAGGCTGGGGAGGTATGGGGGGTTGCAGCCTCTCTTCATTAGAGAACCCTCAAACTAGAGGGATGTTAATCCCCTAGAATACTTATAGGTAGAAAAAAAATCCCACTAGTGATGTGTCCATGTGGGGTAGGCAGCCTCTTCGGCACTTGGTGTGTATGAATGAGTTGTGGGACCTCATGCATGGGTTGCGACAGTAGTGGCCTTCAAATGGTAATGTGTATAGATGATCAGCATATCAAGAAACTGATTCCCCTTACTCAGGAAATCATAATGTCCAGTCAAACTCGAGATCAAGAGAAATAGTCTTTCATGGAAGAAAGGCAATTACAATAGTGGACTACAGTCGAGAAAGTGGTGGTTGAGGCCGATGAGGTTGAACGATGAAGTCTTAGTGGAGCAGTGATTTAAGGGGTATGGGAATTGGGTGGATAAAGGGTGGATTGAAAAAAAGAAGGTTGCTATGGTGGACTATAGGGGGATCTTGGTGAATAGTGGGGGTAAGGATGAGGGTGGTCATTGGGTGGGATCATGGGAACATTAGATTCATAGGTTGATAGGTTTGGAAGTGGTAGATCATTGTGGAGTCATGGTGAAGTGGATCTGGGAGTGGTGGAGTGGAATGGGGATACAAGAGAGTACTATGGATCCCACATTCCACATCATACTGGTTGGATGTGGAATTAGTCTTTATAAGCATCCCAAAGGCTTCATCCTGACAATGAAGTGGGACTATATCTATTGGACTCCTAACACCTTGTATGGTACTCCCTATCCACTATGATTCCATCCTCCTGCAGCCACATGGAGCTACCCCTTTCACCAATGCACACCTTATAGTAGCTTTTTAGACCCATGGATTTCATACATGTGGCCCTTATGCACGAGAATAATTCCCCCATGATCCACCCACCTAAAAGGGTGATTTGGTGGGATTCATGACTAGAAAACCCTTGGAAGGCTATGTGGAGTGTTTCTTCCAATTGAATAATTGCCTAGGTTCTTGGATAACCTTTAAAAAAAATATTAAAAGAGTTAGATAAAATTTCGAAAAGTTTAGTAATGAAATCATAAGATTCATAATCAAAAATAAAATTTTTAAATTGATCTCTCATTTATGATTTTTAGACCATTTTCATTTGATATTTCAAATTACCCATTATTTAGTATTATATTGAAAAACATGGATGAATTTTTTGACTATATAGTAAAACCATTAAAAATTTAATAGAAATATATTCAAAGTTTTGGATTATCAAATTCCACCACACATAAACTTTTCTTTAACACAAGTATAAAATCTCGACAAGGAATTAAAGATGGATCCAATTTTATTAATATTCAAATTTCAATGTAATGAAATCAAACAATTAGTAATGTCAAATCAAAATTTCAAATTCTGAATAAAATATCAATTCAATTTTTATTTTAAAAAGAAATAATCATTTTAATAATTTAATTTTTTTTATATTTTAAATCATGTACTTTATCTTTTCACTAATTTAATTTCCTCAATTTGTTATTATTAATCATGTAAAATCATTAATTACCTCACTTTTAAATATTTTCACTCAAATATAATGATATTTTTCAAGTATTTTTATGCTCATATCATGATAACTTTGTTTTTATCCTAAATCTTGTAAAATAACTATTTTATACACATTGTAATAACCGAAGACACATAATATAATAAGGGCCTTAAATTAATGTTAAAATGTCTATGAGGTATATTTTTTGAAGGAATTTATGTTTAAAAATTATTGACTAAGGAAGAGAGTTATATATTGAAGAATAAATCACATGTAAAAAGTAATAGTTTTATGAATTTTCCCCTTCAAATTGTGACAACTCAAACTTTCCTAAAAACAAAAAGTAATGATCATGATCAAATTAATAAGAATGATTTATTTGTGTGCCCTCTTAAGATTTTTTTAATTCACTACGCATTTTTCATTTTCAATGTACCTTTTAATTTTTTTTATATTTCAAAATTAAATATTTATAAAAAACCAAAATTCCATCACCTACCCACATATAAATGAAATCACTGATCTAGTAATGGTGATTTGTGGATTTCCCAAATCAAAACCCGTTTTTACCATTTCTTGTGATTTTTTCATTATTATTTTTATCAAAGATGGGGACAAATAAATTATAAGGAATGATTCTCTAACCATTTCCAATTAAAAAAATAAGCACTCAGACACCTAATTCCTCAGAATTTAATTCATTCAATCCATAATAACTCCCTTCCCACAAAAAATCAACTTTAAAATATCAATCATTTACTATCAGAAGGGTAGGAATTGAGAGAATTTATTGAAATGTGGCTCATTCATAACAAGGTCCTTCATGGTTTCTATGGGATTAATAAGGATTGATTTAGAGGTTTCCTTTTAAGTATATGTTTTTTATCAAATGATTCCTTAATAATTTAAAATGTGATTTTGTACTGTCATAGCTTTGACAAGTTCAAATAAAAGTTTTAGAAGGTGGCATTTCCCAATATCACCCAATCAATATTATCAAGATTAAATAGGAAGTACATGGTCTTGAAATCCTCTCTGGATGGGAAACATGGTTTCATAAAATCACATAAGGAATGATTAAGAATAATAAATCCATTAACATGAATTTCAAAAAATAAAATCACAAAACAAAGGTTGGGAAATTTCATTTACATTTATCAATCAAATACTTAAAATCACGAGTCCAAATTTTAATATATGTGATTCACTTTTTATAATATAATTTTTCATTTTTGTCATTCAATATTTTTTAAATTGAAATAAAAAATATGGAATCATTGGATTTTTAATAAACTCATGTCTCAAAAACAAGACATGTAAAACATGAATTCATGTTTTTGAATAAAATTTTAACATTGATTATCAAAATATGTTGGAAATATATATTGATAGTTTGAAATATAAAACAGAAAAGTGAACTCCATTTACCAAAAATCTTATGCATTCTCCTTTACTGTTCATGGATTCCTTGTTATATTATTATCATATTAAATATATTTACATAATTAATCACAATGATCATTTTATTAAATCTATAAAACATAAGAGGGAGTGTGATTCATGATAGACTAGTACCTGAAAAATTAAATTTATAATCTAAATTCATTGAATGAAAATGAATAGGATAAGTCTTGGTATGATCCCCCATTTGTGCCTTGGATTTGCACTTCCTCCTAATGGATCTACCACCTATTTTTGAAAATCAATTAGTAGGTGAAAATTCATTTATTTGAACCACCAGATGTGGATTTTTCCAAATTTTGATTCATCATTCTTCATTAGAAATGATCCATGGATAGAGTAAACGAGATCCCTCCCCCTACAATTAGATACAACATTCATGGCTTTGATAGGATTAATTATGAATAGTCCTCTTTATTTTTTTATACCTATGCAACCTCTTTATCTTCTAGTGTTGCTTTTATATAGGTTGAATGACTTGAATAACCATAGGGGAAGTAAAAAAGAATATTTTCATGAATTGTTTTTTAATTTTTAATATATAAATTCTCCAATTAAATAAAAGAAGCCTCTTTTCTAATTTCCTCAGGCTCAAATAGTTGGGTCTCTTAATGGGGTTCTTTTAATTCATGTTCATCGAAATTAGGGAGCTCAATGTGTTCCTCAGTAGGGAAAGCTCCTGGTTCTTCATCCTCCACTAAAGAATATCAATGATTTTTTGAATATGACAGTTCCAAATAATATAGAGTGATGGTCAATTCAGTTTGAAAGAAATAAAATGAATAGATAGAGAATGAAAAAGTTTAAAAATCCTTATCTTGGTTCAGATTCAATCAATGCCTTAGTGGTACGTACCTCTTCGAGTAGGTTCATACTGTACTGAGAAAAAAAGTAAGCCTCCATCATTTTCACTTAAAATTTCACCACATGGGTTGTATCATTCTTAACTAATTTTTTATCATCATCATAATATTTTTTAGAGAGATCAAGCAGTTCCTCAAATTCATTCTAGAATTCAACCAATTCTTATTGATCTCCTACTTGTAACTCAGTAATAAATTATTCCTCCTTTACTTCCATAGGTAATAGAAGTGGTGTATCTTTTAGTTTAGGTTCAGATTCATGTTTTGGTTCTTCTATTGATTCTTTTCAATATTTTGGTGTCAAATACATTTATCCCTGGCTAAACCTCACCTTTTCATTTAATTCATGAATTTAATTAATGATTTTTTGTTTTTCCACTTTCTGTAAATACCCATATTTTCTATGTAATTTTTCTAATTATATGGAATTATTATGAGTCTGAGAAAATTAAAGGTGCGAGATTTTAAGGCCCTGTGTGCCCGGAATGAATTTCTGAACTTTTTTTAAGGTACGTTCAGCAAACGTGCTAGTATTAAATCATAAAATTTGAACTGGTTCTTGGAAAAGAAATCTGGGGGCACTGTGGAACTCTCAGTGCCATGATTCACATATGTAAGGTTTAACCTCGACTGTAGTTGGTCGAGGAGGAATGTTGTTTATTTTCATTTATCGTGGATGAATAAATAAATTAATTTTTTTAAACAACCTTCCACCTCACTTTTAAGTTTTAATGGTGGGGTCCACAGGGGTGGTTGGACATTTAATGAAGGACCTTAAATTCCCGGTTATATAATGGTTGTTTATCCACCCTTCATGTGATTAATGAGGATCATTAATTAAGCCAACTAGTGAACCTATTAATCACATGTCAGAGAGTTAAACTCTAATGTGGGTATTTGGAAAATTGTTGGAAAATTATTGGTCATGGGGGGATTCTTGATGAAGAACGAATCCCCATACTAAGGAAGAAACAAATAATGAAGATTGAGTGGCGTCATTTTAGGCTTGTTGTCGGATCAATGAACACTTACTCTTCCTCAAACGCAAACGTTCTCCAACGGTATTGGGGTAGGGTTTTTATCTGGTTTAGTTTTTAATGTAGTGTCGAAGCTTATTCTTCCCTCATGTTATCAAAATAACATGGAGGGTGCGGGCCAGACGAACAAGGCCAGAACCCTCCACTAATTTGTTAATCTATGTGTTCATCACGGAAATTTTATTCGTGTTGTAAAGAACCCCAAACAGAGGGTCCGGTGGCAAAGAGGGCGTCCCAGGGAGGCCGTTGATACCTTCAGATGGAAAAACGTGTCACCGGAGCTCACCTGGTGATCTGCAGAAGATGGTTGGCACGGTTCTATCATGGAGACACCAGGAACCAGTGCTAGAAGTGGTGAAGGTGGTGGTCGTTACCAGCTAATAGAAATGGGGGCGGTAGCGCGCAGTCGCGCGCCTCCAAGGAAGAGGGTTGTGGCATATAATCATGGCTTACAGCATCATCTGACACTGTCTGACCACAGGCGGAGGCGAGCGGTACAACATCACGCGCAACTGAAGATGTTTGGGGCTCAGAAGTCTTTGTGGAGGTCAAGGACCTGCTCTCTATGGGTCATGCAAATGACCTGGTGGCACCATGTGGCATTGTTTCTCCGCCTTTCTAAATGGGGAGAGTTGTTTTCCCTCCCCCACCATCTGGTGTGGGCCCTAACCATCGATCTGCACCTTCTGCGGGCCGGGCTGAGCCTGCCCAGTGATCTACACAGGCCCAACGGGTCAGGCTTATCTGCGTCTCCGCCTAGCCGAGTCAAACATGTATAGGGTTTGATCAGGCTGAACTAGGTCAGCAGCCTGAACCACATCGGGTCGGCCCGAACTAGGTCATATCGGTCCGACCATGTCAGACCGGACCAGAACCCCACGAGGCCCATTTTCTCTTAATGTGCCATAACATGGGAACCAGATGTTCATTTGACAAACAATCTGTGATGTTGGTATCCTTGGAGAAAGACAATACTTTTACTAAACTCCACTTTAGATATAGAGAATATTAGAGTATGGATGGGTTGTATCGAACCTGAATCGAAATGGGACCTCTGCATTAAAATTCCTATAACTTACAGACCGGGTGCCTAATTGATGCACATTCAGTCTCCTTGGAACCCTTACAACATGGCGGTCATTTGGGATACTTATTTTTGGAACATCATGGAGGTTGAGATACGACCAATGTCTTGAGAATCGTATCCTCCCATAATCAAGCATGCTTAGTGCGAGAATCTAGTGGCTGGATGTAACATGAAGAAATAACATTGATCCTAGGTGGGTCAGCATCTATCGATCCTATGTGAGTCAACGTATATCGATCATGTGTGGGTTAGTGCTCAGTTATCCTTAATGGGTTACCACTCATCGATCATATGTGGGGAAAAAACTACCGATCATGTATGGGTTAGTAGAAGAGCCTCTCGACTGAATAAGATGATCCAGCGATATGTCTAATCTTTTGTACTTTTGTACATAAGTTATACCTAGTGTAAGATGAGTCTTTCTCTTTGTGGTACTTTTACCATCGTGGTGTTACCTACGTGGTGTTAACATTGTGGTATTCTCCCCTCGTGGGTTAGTGGTGAAAATGGATTAAATGATATATCCTTATGTTTTTTCATGAATGATATGAGTGTATTTTGATAACTTAGGTAAATGTATGGGTAAATAGCTAAGTAGTTTTGATGACAATTACTTTGTACTTTGTGATTGAGGTCTAGCTTTGTGGTTTTTCCATTATGGAACACTAGGAGACTTTTGGAGGGTCTTGGTGTCCTTACTGAGTATTGTTATATTCACCCCTGCATAGGCTTCGCTTGTACCATGTTTTGTTTTGTGTAGACGGCATGCAGTTGGGATGATAATCGAAGGAGCTCGGACGAGGCGGTACACATATGAGATAGGCATACGTGGGGTGTTTTGGAGATTATATGTACCTACCCTTTAGGTAGATTCCTTGGTGGATGGTCAATGAGTTGTTTTATATTTTTAGTTTTACTTGTAATCTTCATTTGGGATTTTATTTCGGCCCCCTTTACATTTATAATACATTTTACTATAACATTTTACTTCGTGGTTGCTTCTTGTGGTGTTAATTTATTTTTTGTTTGTATAGGTTTTAAGGCAATGACTAACCATTTTAGGGATTTTCCTTTTTGGTGCTAGTCGCTAACCCCTATCCTATGAATGGTGGTCATGGGGTAGTCATAGAACGGGCCCTGGGGGACGGTTCATGGCAAAATGGTATAAGAGGATTCGGTTCTACCGAATAACTAGGACTCTGATGTTTCCAATTGAGAAATTGTGTTAAGTGTTTTGAGTGTGGTTTTCAGTTTGGGGAGTCTATTGTTGGTGTGGTAGTCAAAATATCCATACTCCAGGTCCCTGAATTATGATTTCTAACTCAGTGCAAGAAAACATTTATTGCATGTGTTTTGGAAATGTTTTTACCTTGATCTATTTGAGTCAGCTCATCAGGTATAAATTATTGTCTATGGTGCACTTGTTTTCTTTTAGGATTACACCACCAAGAAATCCATCTAGGATTCCTGAGAGAGTACATGATGATGGACCAACGAGCAATAACTCTTTGGTTTAGGTCCCTCTTATGATGACAGTACCATCGGGTGGGGTACCGGAAGCACCACTACTCGTTGGGTAGCCGTTGACACAAGCTCCACCAGAAGATGGTGCAGGCTAACTAAACGCGTTTCATGAGTTCCAATAGAAGATTTCTATGAGGTTCTGATGTGAGACAGATCTGTAGGTGGATAAGGATAAGCTGGAGGCTGTGGCCAATGTTTTTCTCTTAGTTGGGACACCAGCTATTTTGATGGTGATCCTAGCTACCAGTCTCTTCCCTGGAGGATCTGGGAGATGGTGGAGTCTGACACTCTAGATACCGGATGAGGCACCCCTCACCTATGCAGACATCGAGGGAATTTATTGGGTAGAGTTTTTCCTAGGGAATCTACGCTCAGTGCATATATAGTAGATGTTGCAGTTACTGCAGGGTTGCATGATTGTGGCCTAGTACTCGGTGATGTTTACTGATCTCTCCTACTACTCCACCGACATGGTAAAATACCCTTTCACCAATTACCAAAACATTTATTAGGTTCTCTAAAGGGATATCAGATTAACGATGATATCTATCATCATTTTGACACAGGCTGGGGTGCTAGAGCAAGCACTTTTGGTGGAGAGCTTCGTAGATGGGGTGGCACTGACAGCGAGAGCTGCCACCGAATGTCAGCTAGTAGTTTCATCCGCAATAGGCAGTTGGTAGATGATGCAGGAGCCCTAAAATGGCAGACCATCTATTATAAAACCATAGGATACAGGGTCGATAGTGTGGTGCTTACGAGACTGATGAGAATAGTTGAAGAGCAGGCAGTGCTACTCATACGGTAGGCAGGATCACATGGCTTGTGACAACCCCACCCACCATACGGATGACCAGAAGATGGTAGAGGGACCCCCAAGACAAACGTATGGATTTGATTAGGGAGGTCCATAGGCAACATGAGAATTTGGCAGAGGAGTTGGTCATCTAGTAGGTGGAGGTCGATGGTTTGAGGTTCTACTGCAATCACCTCTTAGTAGTCCACCCTGACCATAGGGAGAAGGTGGACTGGGACGAGCACAGCTCAAACCAGCTAAGGCCTATGACCACGACCCTTGAGAGATGATTAGGGTTATGATCTGTGTCTATTACACCCTAGATATAGTACTTATAGATAGAGATTATAGTCATTCTTTTATTACGACGACCATCCTTTAGGGCTCGAATATTACAGTGGAGTCATCGGTCAGTCATTATGCCTAGATAATCCTACGAGTTGTGATTCGATGATTTCAATCTAGTTCCGGCAGAGTGAGCTTACACTAGGAGGTGAGAGCTTCGGGTGGGAATTTCTAGTAGCGGCGTCGAGGCCTTATGACTTCATCTTGGGTATGGTACGGTTATCTATAATCCATGCTTAGATGGACTAAATTTGGTGCCAATTATGATGTTTCCGTGAGAATGGTACCAGGTTTTCAACCACCAGTTAGAAATGAACCTTTGTATTATAGTATGGACTTACCCTAAGAGGGTGAAGCTGGTCCCTCATCTGTTGGCTAGACTTACCCTTAGAGAAGTTGATGTTGAGTGTTTATGCTTTCTTTTAGTGGTGGGAAAGTATGTTGATGACATTCCTAATTATGTTATTGAACAACATCCTTGTAGAGAGGTTGAAATTTACATAGACATGTTCCCCTAGACGACACCGATATCTAAAATATCTTATCGGATGGCTCTCGCAGACCTTTGTGAGTTACAAGAAATATTTTATGACTTGCAGAGGAAGGGGTTCATATGGCTCGGTGTTTCTCTATGGGAAACCCTGATTTTGATCGTAAAGAAGGAAAATATGAGTTTTTGACTTTGTGTAGACTATCGGTGCCTGAATCAGGTGACCGTGAAGAACATGTATCGTATTCCGAGGATTGATGATATTATTGATCATCTGAATAGGGAACTCTGGTTTTTGAAGATAGAACTTAGATTAATCTATCATCATCACAGGGTATGAGATGAGGATGTGTAGAAGATGGCCTTCAGATGTTGGTATGCCCAATATGAGTTCTTTTTTATGCCATTCGGCATTACTAACACCCCTTCAGTGTTCAAGGGACTTATGAAGAGGATCATTCATCCATACCTAAATCGCTTTGTGGTGGGGTTCATCAATGACATATTGATATACTCGGCGGCAGAGGAGGTGCATGGATATCATCTGCAGATAGTTCTGGATACACTCAGAGAGTACGAGCATTATAATAAGCTCTCGTAGTTCTATTTATGGAAACGAGAGGTCCAAATTCTAGAAAACATTATCTAGGAGGCATGATTTTATGTGGATTTGGTAAAGATAGAGGTTTTTCTTCGCTGGGATCCACCTCTGAGTGTGATCGAGGTGCGGAGCTTCCTCGGGTTTGATGTGTACTATTGGAGATTCTTACCCGATTTTTCCAGATTTGTGAAACCCTTGTCAGTGTTGACAACGAAGGGACAACCCTAATTATAGATAGAGATATTCCAGCAGAGTTTTTAGGAGGTGAGGCGGAGACAGATGAGTGCCCCCGTCTTGTGGCTACCAGAAGAAGGCATTGGGTATGTAGTCTACTATGACACATCAGGGACCGAACATAGATTTGTCCTGATACAGGATAATTAAATGATCTCTTATGGTTCAAAACATCTGAGAGAAGATCAGAAAAGCTATGCTAACCATGACCTAGAGCTAGCAGTATTTGTCTTCACGTTGAATATGTGGAAGAAATACTTTATTGGTGAATGGTATACTGTTTTCTCTCATCACAAGAGTCTCAGGTATATCTTTTCATAGAAGGACCTGAACCTGAGATACTGGCGATGTCAAGAGTTCCTCCATGACTATGACAATGAGATTGTCTAAATTTATGGGAAGGGTAATGTAGTGGTAGAAGCACTCAGCATGAGGTTTGGTTTACAGCTACTGAGTGAGGCAACAGAGCAGCTAGTCGCATTGCATTTATCCTTTGTGGATAGTGATGGAGAAGTTTACCTTCAGTCTATTACTTTGACTTCCCTACTTCATCATCAAGTTCGGGGGCACATCTTGGAGAAATTGGCTACGCAGAACGATATACCCAGATATCCTTCATATAGGAACCTGATGGATTTTCTAATGGTGGGGAGCACATCATCCTCTTTAGAGGACACACCATGGTACCAGTGGTCCTATGGTAGGAGGTGTTGATGGAATTCCATAAGTCCCCACTAGCGGTACATCATGGTGAGGAGAAGATGTACCAGGACCTCTGACATCTACACTGCAGACCAAGTATGAGGAAAGTGGTGGTAGAGTTTGTTTCATGATACCTCACTTGTTATCAATTGATGGTCAAGCATCATGTTCCAGTAGGCATATCACAACCACTATAGGTGCTGGAGTTGAAGTGGGATGGAATTTTCATGGATTTGGTGATAGGACTACCACGTACGTCTAGGGGCCATGAAACTATATGGGTGTTCGTTGACCAACTCACCACATCAGCCCACATCCTACCCATCTGAGAGAAGGGATCAGTGGAGGGCATGGGATGCCTCTACATACAGGATATTGTATGACCTCATTGGGTTCCATCAATGATCATCTCTGACCATGACTCTCATTTTACATCCCAGTTTAGGAAGGGATTATAGGAGGCATTCGGGACTCAGCTACATTTGATCACCGCCTTTCATCCACATATGGATAGTTAGATAGAGCATACCATTAAGACAATGTAGGACCCAAATTATTCTTGAGTCCTAGATTATGGCCATAGTTGGGAGGATCCCTTTCCCAAGGTAGATTTCTCTTACAAAAAAAATATCACTCCACCATCGGTATGGCACCATTTGAAGCCTCATACGGTCGACCTTACAGATCACCTCTATGCTGGACAAACCCAGGGGAGTCATCACATATGGGTCCAGAGTTGGTATGTGCTAGAACTAAGAAGGTGGATATAATCTAGGAGTGGATGAAGACGACACAGAGTCTGTAGAAGTCCTATGATGACCAGAGACATAGACCTTTGGAGTTCAAGGAGGGAGGACATGTCTTCCTACGGGTCTCACCTCGTCGATGTTTGGGAGATATGTTCGTGTCGCATGCTATCTTAGAGGTTCATCGGACCCTTTCTGGTTTTCAGTAGAGTTGGAGAGGTGGCATATCACCTACCTTTCCCACCACAGATTAATCAGGTGCATGAAATCTATCATGTGTCATAGTTGAGGATGTATGTGCATGATGCATCACATGTTATCGATTGGGGAGAGAAGAAAATTGATGATGGGGAAATGCTTATGGTGGTTCTAGTGGAGATTGAGGATCGAAAGTAGTGGTTCCTTAATGGATGATCGATTCCTCTGGTGTGAATTCGATAGTAGCACATGAACCTTTATTAGAGAACAAGGGAGTGGGAGGTTTAGATTCATGCTCAGAACCCCCAATTTTATCCTTATTATATGTTAGGACTTTTAAATGATAAAAGCCCTAAGGTGGAGAGAATTTAAAGACCTAGATTTTCCATGTTATGTTTTAAATTATTTGGAATTATTACGTGTTTTAAAAAATTGACGATGCGTGATTCTAAGGCCTGGTGTGATCGGAATGAATCTCTGATCTTTATTAAAGGAAAACTCAGAAAACGTGCGAGTGGGAAATCCTATCTTTTTAGCCAATGCTCAAAATTAAATTATGTGGGAACAGATGATCTCCCTCCACTAGGATTAACATAAGGGTGGTTTAGCCTCAATCGTACTGGGTCGAGGAGGAATGTTTTTTTTACGATTATCGTGGATGAATAAATAATATAAAATTTATTTAATGTTATCTTTAAAATATCCTTCGACCTCACTTTTATGTTTTGATGGTGGGGTCCAAAGGGGTGGTCTGACATTTAATTATGGAAATTAAATTCTTGGTTACACAATGGTTTTGTAACCACCCTTTGTGTGATTAATGAGAATCATTAATTACACCAATTAATGAACCTCTTAATCTCAAGTTAGAGAGTTAAACTCTAACATGGGGACTTGTAAAATCGTTGGAAATGGAATGATCTCAGGAGGATTCATAAAGAATAAAAAAATCCACTCACCAAGGAAGAACCAAATAATGATGATTGAGTGGCATCGTTTGAGGCTGGTTGTGGGAACAACGAACACCAACTCTTTCTCAAATGCAGATGTTCTCGAACGATCTTGTGGTAAGGATTTTATTTTTTTTAGTTTTAAAAATAGTATATAATATTATAATTCCCTCAAGTTATCAAACTAACATAGAGGGAATGGGCCAAAAAAAAAGGGACAGACCCCCAGCTACTATGTTGATCTATGCATTCTTCGTGGAGTTTTTATTCGGGATAGACGAAACCCGGAACTGAGGGTCAAGCGACAAAGAGAGCATCGCTGGGAGGCCGTTGACACCTTCTGATGAAAAAACGGGTCACCGGAGCTCACCTAGTGACCGCGGAAGACCCATGGCATGGCACAAGAATGGAAGTGCTAGTAATCGGTGCTGGCGGGGGTGATGGCGGCGGCCAGTATCGTCCTGCCACAAAGGAGGTGGTGGTGCGCCATTGGGCACCGCTGTTGAAGAGGGTTGCGACATATAGTCGCGATGGACAATGACAGTCAGCACTGACCGACCATGGTTCGAGGCGAGCGGCATGCCGTCATGCACTATTGTAGATGGTTGTGGCTCAGAAGCTGTGTCAGAGGGTTGGGACCTGATCCCTGTGGGTCCCACAGGTGACCTGGTGGTGTCATGTGGCACCGCCGCTCTGCCTTCGAAATCGGGGGGGGGGGGGGGCTGTTTCCCCTCCCACACTGGCTGGGGGGCCCAGCCAGTGGGTCTCACCCTACATGGGTTGGGCCACGGCCAAACATGGGTTGGGGCCTACTAGCCCTACGTGCCGGACCAGACCAAGACCCAAGCAGGCCATGTTTCGCTTAAAATGCCATAACTTGTGAAGCAGACGTCTTATTGATTAACTGTTTGTGACGCTTGGATCCTTGGAGTGATGAGGTCCTTTTGGTATACTCCACATGAGTTTTTGATAATTTTGGAGTACAGCTTGGTTGGATCAAACCCGAATCCAACTGGGCCCTCGGCATTAAAATGCATATAACTTACAGACTGGGTGCCTGTTTGACAGGCCGTCAATCGCGTTGGATCCTTTACGGCATGGCGGTCCTTTGGAAAACTTATTCATTTAATTTTTTGCATATTGAGGTATGATAGATGGATAGAGGATCAGATCCTCCTAAAATCAAGCATGCTTAGTGCAGGAATCCAGTGGATGGTTGTAATGTGATGAAAGAACATCGATCTTATGTGGGTTATCATCTATCGATCCTTTGTGGGTCAGCATATATCCATCTTATGTGGATCAACACTCAGTGATCCTGAGTGGGTCAGTAGTCAACGATCCTATGTGGGTCAGTAACTACCGATCCTTTATGGTTCAAGAGTAGGGCCTCTCGACAGAATATGATAATCCCGTGATACATTTAGTAATCTTGTAATTTTCTACTTATGTTATACCTGGTGTGAGCTGAGACTTAACCTTTGTGGTACATTTACCATTGAGGTGTAACATTTGTGGTGTTAACTTTGTGGTATTCTCCCCTCATGGATCATTTGTTCAAATGGAAAAGAAAATGTAGTGCCTTATGTTTCATCATGAATGAGAAGAGTGTATTTTGATAACATAGGTATATGTATGGTCATATACCTATGTAGAGTCGATGAATATTTCGTTGTTCTTTGTTATTGAGGAAATTATTTGTGGTATTTGATTTGCAGAACTCTGGGAGACCTTCTAGGGTATTAGGGTCCCAACTAATTATTGTTATACTCACCCCTTCATGGGCTTCACCCGCACCTTCTTGGGTCTTATATAGATGACAATCATATGGGCTGATACATGAGGGAGCCAAGCCCATGCGGTACATGAAGGATACATGATGACATGGGGTGTTATGGGGATGATATGTAACTACCCTTAAGTTAGGAGCCTCGATGGATCATCCAGGAATTGTTTTCTCTTTTGAGTTGTACGAGTACTTTTCAGTGAGGCCTGTATTCTAGTCCCTTTACATTCTGCACACTTTTTACTAAAGTAGTATATGTCACAGTTACTTATTGTTATATTCTTGGATTTTGTTTTTTTACAAGTTTAAAGACAATTCCTTCTTGTTTTAGGGATACAAGTATTCGGTGCTAGTCGCTAACCCCTGGACTATGAGTAATTGTTTCATGAATTGAAAAAAAAATTTGGAAAAATTATGGATTTTTTTTGTTTTTAATTCTATAAATGTATTTAAATATATCAAAATTGTGAAATAAAAATTAATAAGAAAACATATGATTGGATCCTTAGAAATGGTGTCTATTTTGATGCATGCCTGTTATGGGGTGTCGTAAAGGAAATAATAGTTTTTTCAAATACAACACTCTACTTGAATATGATCATACCACTTAAGGAGCCTTTAATATTGTTTACTTATTATAAATCACCTAATATTTTTCTTTGTTTTTTAAGTGTTTAATGAAAATAATGATTTTTTTTTGAGTTTTTTATTAATGACATCCTATAATGGAAATTATAATTTAAACTAACATGAATACTAGAAAAAATGAGCTATGAAAAAAAAAGTACATGGTCTTAGGTTTATCTTGGGATTTATTCATTATTCTCCTTTATGTGTTTGATTTATGTTTGATAATACAAAAATAAAATCCCATGTTTTGATTACAATTTTTTATTTAGAAATTTTGGAATATTATTGAATATATTAGAACTCTTTATTCCACCTCCTCTTATAATCAGGGTCAATGAAACTAATTGGTCTAAGGGATGTTATCAACCTTGACCCATATTAATTGATGTTGTTCCATCCATTGATTAGATCAACTCATATCATATGAATAATTAATCAATGTAGATAGAGGGAAAATTTGTTAAATAAAATAATATATATAGCTTGATTTGAATTACTTTAGTGGATAGTCACTAAATTGGAGAAATGTTTCTTCCAATGGATTCTACTCAATTGTACCTACAAACATAAATTTAATCTTTAAACTAATCATGAACACTTATACCACCCCTGGTCTAATCCATGAGGTTATCATCTAATTTCTGAGAGTCATATATCACAATGGTGGAAATTGAAAGAAGGGAAGTTGATTAAAAAAATAATTGAAAAATAATTGCGAAGAGAATAAAAGAATAAAATAAAAATATAATTGGGATAAGGGGAGTGAGATATATAAAAAATAAAATAGAAGGTGTTGGAATAAAATAAGAAAATAAATCAAATAAAATAAAGAAAATTTATATGACTTTTAATGATTGTTAAAATAGTGATGATGATGATGATGATGATGATGATCATAGTAGTTATTCTAATTATAATAATAATACAAATTATAATAATTACAATTCTAGTAATAAGAATAGTAATAATAATTATTATTATTATTATAATAATTACTATATTTATAATTAATAGAATAAGAAATTTAAAATGTGAAGAAGAATAAGAAGATGGGTGGAACACAATATATTAAAAATGCATGAATTTAATTAAATTTTAAACATTCCGTTAAAATTTAAAATAAAATAAAACTAAATCGAATAAAATAACATGAAATGAAAAAATAATTGGAAGAAAAAGTATATTCTATCCTGAGCATCCTCTTCTGATGGGATCTCATACTTTGGCTATCGACCCATGATCATTCAAGAATAAAAGAGCCTATTTTAAATTGAAAGTGGGGGGTTGAATCCTCTATTCATTAATGAAACCTCAAATCAAGGGGATCTAAATAGCCCTAGATGACCTGTATGTCAAAATAATCATTCAATGAATAAATCCATAAGTGTTAGAAAAACTTTTCATCCCATAGTATGAATGCATGAGGTGCAAGGCCTAATGCATGGGATGTGGTAGCGGTGGACTTTGGATTGAAAGGTGGATCAATGATCAGCATAACAATGGGCTTCTTCCTCTTTCTCTAGAAATCATAATTTTCGAAGGATCTCGATCTTTGGAGCAGAATTCATTCATGGGAACAAGGATGTGGCAGTAGTTGACTTAGGTGGAGTTAGTGGGGATGAATGTTATCAATGCGGGGTGGTGAATCCATAGTCGGGCAGCAATGGCTGGGGTGAGGGAGCTAGGCACAGCAGCGGAGCGAAGGGTTCCATGGTGGCCACATTTTGTTTTTGAAGACTAGTGTAGGTGAGGATGAGTGAATCCATGGTGTAGGTCCATGTGAATAGTGGACGAGTGGGTATAGATGTGTGGTAGTGGTGGACCATGGCAGAGTTTCTATGGAGCGAAGGAGGGCGTTGCGGATCATGGCAGGCCTGCGGTAGAGCGTAGCAGATCCCATGCCCCACATTGAAATGGTGGGACACTGATCAGGGATTTATAAGCCTCCTAAGAGATTATCCCAACAATTAAGTTGTAATGGAGTTAGAGGAAATCTATCTTTATGTGTGGCTCTCCCCATCCACCTTGATTTTTTCCTCAAACCACTGCATGGAGCTGCCTCGTAGGTTAGTGTGTGCCTTTTGTAGTTATTTTGGCCTAAGAATTACATCCCCAAGGGCTCTGTTCATGGGCTTGATTCCCTTTTGCACTATCGACCAATCCTATCACTCCATTGGGCTTCACGGTCAGCTGGGCCTCATACTATTTATGTAGACTAGATCCTAATATTGAAATATTTTCTAGGATCTTGGACAATTTTTACACACAAAAAATATTAAATGATTACCCAAAATATCAAGATAGTTCATAAAGAAATCGTAATATTCATAAACAAAAATTAAAATTTATGTTGAACAGTATTTTAATATTTTTAAACCATTTTAATTTTATAATTTAAATTAACGATTATTTAATAATGAATTGAACAAATGTACAAATTTATTGATTACACACTAAAGACCATTGAAATTTGAATACATATGCACATATTTTTTTCAGTCACTACCCTTTAATTATTAATTCATCATTATAACTCATTTATAAATATATTTAATTATATCCCACTAATATTTTCAAACCTTAACGATATTAGATTTAACATGATCACAAACATATAAGGAAATGAACCCTAGGATAATTTTGGGGCCTCTAATTGTGGGACACTACATTTATTGTAGCCCAAAATCCAACTAATGATCTTGGAAAAAATAGGGAATCATATCCAACCTTTAAATAAAAAATATGCGAGTTTTGGGATTATAATGTAACCATATAATTATATACCAAGTTGATTAGATTTGGAGATTAATGTTTCCATATAATGATTTAAAAAATATCAAACTCACAGTATAAATGCTTTTCGATCGAGTTTCATATAAAATAAAATGAAATTAATTAATTATAATTTATGAATTTCATAATGTTATTGGATTAAAAATAAATAAGTTATGGAAGTTAAAATTTGATAGACTAAGATCTAGTGATACTCTTCCTTGCAAGGAGTTGACATTATGAAGATGATTTGTATATTAAACGCTTTGAAACAATAAAATCCATACAAAATATTCACACTTATATCGAGTGGAACGAATTAAAAGAAATGTAAAGTTTAAAATTAATTATTGGGGATAATAAATAAATTTTTCACTTACAAGAATGTGTGATTACACGAGTGAAATCAAAAGAAATTAATATATAAGAAGAAAGTGAAATCCTCTTATAATTGATCTTTGTCTTCATGCATTGCATCAAAAAATTGGACATAAATGTGTAATGTAACCAATATATTGTATAATAATTTTCCAATACATAGAAAATATCATGTAATGTTGAATAAATAAAATTTATATATTGTATGGGGTGAATGAATTTCAAAATTACTCCAAATAGAAAGTAAAAATCAAGTCCAAATAAATACAAAATTTTTTTCCGCATATTTGACCTTAAAAAATACTTAAATAGATGTAACTAAAGTTATATTAAATGATGAAAATTTATTCCTCTTAATAATATAAAATTTCAAAAAAATGTCAGCATGTATGAAGATGTTACATCCAAAATAGTGATGCACAGTTTAATTTTTCTAATTCATCATATCATTAACATCATATAGAAATTTCACCCTACAAACATTGGATACTACTCAAATGATCTCAATAAAAAATGATATAATGATTAATTATGTAGTTTACTATAAAAAAAGATAAAAATTATAAAAAAGAAAAATCTTTGATAAAAATATTTGAGTGAAAAAAAGGCTAATGTAGCCTTTTAATAGAATTCATAAAATCAAGATAAAATTGCAATTTTTTATAATATTAAAATAGTTCTCCATGTAAGAACATTATATAAAATATTGAAAATTAAATATCCACCAAAAAATAAGATATCATAGTTTATCTATATGGAATAACACTTATCACTCTTCAAAATTTATGTGTTTCACAATTCCAGCAATAAACACAGTGTCACTTTCCACTTAGGTGCCTATACAAAATATACAAGAAACCACTCATGCTCTATAAATCTAAGACAGAACATGTAGGATCTCCATCCATTATCCCACTAAATACAACAACAAAATACAACATATCCAAGAATTAAAGTGATCCTACCCTACGTGAGTAACCTTTATATGAAAAAATACAAAGCAATCCATATGCATTTCCTCAAACCCCTCCACGTGTTTCAACATACACATGGAAACGCATTATCAATATAACTTTATCACAGACACACACCTCAACTATTCTTAAAAACCTCATGGGATCCTATAATCATGCTACTTATATTCGGTGTCACCTCCCTTGAATTAATCTCAATCAAAATCATTTACCAATACATCCTATCCCCAAAGGAAACCTATGTAACCCCTCACTCTAGTTACCATGACATACCAAAACACACTAACTAAATATTATCTAGAGTCTTGTCTCAACATCACTTGGACCTTCCACCTAGACGACAAATCACTTCACACATAGGGTTATAACTCATAGATATTTATTTACACTCACATATGGAAACACACACACCAACACACCCACTATTAGGTTCCCATAGACAATAACTAGGAACCACATGCCAAAACTAATTCTCACTCCTCAAGCACCGATCTTCATTGAGCATCCACACTCTGGACTACCTCTAGAGAATCATCTCACATCCCTATATTCATAATGACACTACTGTATGGTGATTTGTATCAATAAAATCAAATTCATATGGTTCGATTAATTATAATTACATAGAAAAGGTATATGGGAAAACAATTATAGGTTATTATTTAATCATTAATTAACTTAACCAATTTTTTCCCAAATTAGTATTTGGGGTCCAAAGACCCTTTCAAACCCGCAATGGTTTTCTATTATAAAACCATGATATTTTACTATACATTCCCACTATATATATAATACTTTATATATGTTGTTTCACATGAAACATTGTATTAATATTAACCTTATTAAATTCTATTAATTCAAAATTACATGTAGTAAATGTTAATTTTATAATGAATTCACTGAATTGGGAGGCATAAAAAGAAGTAAACACATTATGATATATATTTATATATAAAAGAACAAGGATCATTTTTATTAATAATTATTTGATATAATTCTATTAGTGTGGCTGAAAAATTGATTCCTATATACCAATCATCATGATAAAAATATCCATTCCAACATTAATGAAAAATTGGTTCATTGTATCTCCCTAGTGTTCCTAATGAAACCATCAATGATTAGAGGTATTAATGGATTTATATTTTCATGTTTCCTAGGGTAAAAACATCCATCATAGAAAATATTATTTTCTAAATAATACACATTATTAGAATAGTATATAACAACTACAAACCTTGCATTGATACCAAATATTGGATTGAAATAGTGTAAAATTCACTAAATTATGGGTTGAATATAGTTAATAACAATTAAAATTTAAAAACAAATCTTACCAATTTAGGAATATTTATCTGATGAATATTCATATTGAGACACATTATAACTAGTTATTTAATGTGTTTAAAAATATAATCTAAAACATTCAATTAAAAAGAAAAATGAAAATATAATCTTGTAGAAACAACTAGAATAATATAATATAAAGTAAAAAAACATAATGAAACATTTTAAGAAATTATTGAAACATTAAAAATAAATGTTAAATAAGTATAAAACTAGATTTAAGGTATATATAATATTAAACTTATCATAAGGTTTTTCTTCCTTATCGAGGAATCTCTTAGTCTAAAATATTGGACCCAAATATATTTCTTTATCCCCAAAAACCTTCAGTCAACAAGATCATAATATACTGATATCTCTCAAAAAATAGGATACCTATATCATTAAGATCAGACACACAATAATTACATTATAATAACATTAGGAATTATTAAATATATCATCAATAATCGATTAATTAATTGAATCTGTCTCAATGTTATAAGGAATTCTTCTCAAATAACAAACAGATATAAAAACAATCCAATTTTTTAATAATTGAATTGAAATAATATCCCTACCCTCTAATGCATCACTATTTATATTTGAACTATCAATGATCATATTCCACTTTTCTAGGAGGTGGTTTTAACAAAATCAAACACACATCATTTTCATAGGATATGTTACTGAAAAATTTTATGTTCGATGATAATCATTATATACACCACTAATGTGAATGTATGTTCCATTTAGTTGAATAAAAAACATTATATGGTAGAATATATAGAGTTATTAATATAATAAATTTAATAAAATTTCATCTTGAATAATTTTATGTCCTTATTTGATAAGTTTAGTCGAATAGAATTTATAGAATGTTGGATGATAGAATTTATTATACTTTATCAACTAGAATTTATAAAGATTCATTTGATGAACATGATATATGTAACATTGATGTACAATATATATGTTCATAAAAAATCTATAAGAAATATGATTTGGTAAAAGTGAAAATATTCTTCTGGAAAAATAGTAATGTGTCGGAATAAAAATCATAAAAAAAAGATGAAATATAAATGTTTGAAACATGAGATAATATAAATAGTGGATTGTGCTTTTTAAAAGTATGTTAATAATGTGTAGAAAGTATTCTATCAACTCAATAGTAAATATATTTTGAAATATATTAATAAATAAAGAATAAGGGTCATTTTTAGTAATAATACATTATGAAAAGTCTATTAGTTTTTTTAAATAACTAAAAATATCATTTTATGCCTAAAATATAATTTTTCAGAAAAAATTGTTTTAATACATTATGAAATATTCATTTATGAATCAAAAAAAGTTATGGTTAATATATTTTGAAATATTTTTTTCATATTAATAATATATTAACACTCATATAATTATTAATTGATTTAAAATATGGTTAACAAGTATTAATAATTAAAAAAAAGTTATTTTTCTACACGAATAAATTTTATTATATTATATATATACATTTGTAATTAAATTCATTAATTTTATAATTTATATTTAAAAAAATTAACTTAATTTTTAGACTCATCATGTAAATATTATGTTTGGGTAATTATTTTTTATTTTTCTAAAATGATTTATTTTTGTATGAAATATAGAAAATATTGTTTCCATAGATACCGTATGATTACTAAAATTATCAAGATACAAGAATAACATAAAATTTTAATTAATCCATTTTAACAAAAAAAAATGTATTTATGATGAAAAATAATTCATTTCAAAAAGTTCTTTTGAATTTACAAACCTAGGATTAGAATTTTGATGGAATAGTTGTGTTTTATTCTAATTGAAATTAATTTTTTGTTCTCCTAATTTTATCATGTAATCAAATAGTTATATTAATTTTTGAATAACTGTTGAAGTTACATAACTCTTTTTTATTAAAAAACCAACAAACTTATGTGGATCAATTCTAAATGTGATTTTGGTGAAAATTCATTATTATGCCTAGAATGGACATTCTAAAATAACTATATTTCATTGAGTTATCAGTAAAATATTAACATTAATAATTATCAAATTCATAAAGTGTATCAAATAAAATAGTTTTAATATTTGTAATTATCATAGTTAAAATTGGTAATATGTTAAAAATATTCATTATGAATTTTTTATGTGGTAAAATTTAGTCGACATGAAAAAGATTATATTTTAATAAACATTGGGAGAAGGATGTAAGTATCAGAATTAAAATGTCACAATTTTATGGGTAATGTTTATTTCTACCTATACTATCCTATATTTTAATTTGGGTTTCCATGGTTCCATGTGACCTTTAAAAATACCATTATATTATTTTTAACAATTAGAGAATTTACAAGGGTTACTCTCCTCCAACATAGAATATGAAGCATTAACAACCTATGTTATCCACACCTCTTAAACACATTATTCCAACAATGTCTTTACCAAATTTCTCCCCAACACCCTTATCCACTTCCTAGAGTTTTTTTCTTCCCTATAACCCTATCTATGAATCCTTAAAATGTGATTTGATATAGTATTTCCAAGGAAGAGGTGATCATCCCAAAAAATCCTCATAAGTTTCATTTATCTTTCACCTCCTCCAAATATTAAATAAAAATATTAATATAATTAAATCAGTATCATTAGGTTAATTATAATTTTATTATGTTAATGGAACAACTCTTATCTACATTCTCTTTATCCATTAAAAAATTGAAAATATCACTCATGTGTACGTGAGGGCCACTTACTCTATGAAATCCATATTTAATTTACCATTACCATCTTACAAAGTTTTTTATAATAGTTAATATAATGAGTGATTTTTATATCTTTGAAATATCTATTGTTTTGAAATATAAACCATTTTTATCCTTACTCCCATTCATCAGAAAATGAATACACCTCCTAGGGTTATTTGTGAACTACTACCTCCCTGGGTGGCATGATTGTTTTTTAATCACCATAATCATGTATAAGTATATAATGAATTAAATAGATAAATATTATTATAATAATTATATTTTAAATTATTTCATATTATATATGTTAAAATAATCATTAATCTAAACAATTTTTTTCCCACATTGGTTGGTGAAAAAAAACAAATGAAAATTTCATTAAATAATAGAATTTATACTCAGTAAACCATGACTATGTTAGAGTACATATTTATATTTAAGGCCATTAGAACATATATATTTCAATTAAAATCATTAAATTTAAAAAAAAATTAATTTTGTTTTGGGTTTACATAAACGAATATAAATTTCTTCCAAACGTAGTACCCTTGGAACTGTGAAACGAACACCATTAAGAACATAAGAGTAAACATTGATTGTTAATAAAATTATTATAAAATATCATTAAAAATATTCAAAAATTATTAAAAATTATATAAAAATCTATTTAATGAAATAAATATTGTTATTATGGAGGATGGACGTGTGAACTATGTGAATTTAGACCCTGGCTAAGGGAACATCCAAAACACCCTCTTTTTTTTAGGTTACAAATTCTATATAATTAACACAATTTTTATCCATAGTTTTATTATTTACATGTTCTGATTCTATATATTTTCCCTTTATGAATACACCATGTTTACTTTATATTTCTTTTCTAGGGTTATGAAAATATTTTAATACGCCTTCTCAATCTTTTGATTAAAATAAAAGCCAATTAATGGGAACTTATTTATTCATTAGTCCATTTAATTATTCAATGTATTAATGATTTTTACTTTCAATTATTTCATGAAATTAAAACTACTTAGGGAAAATATTTTTATTTTATTTCTTATTTTATGAAAAACATAAAATTCCCTCCTTCTTAAAATGGCATTACCTATTTCTTAAAGCACCATTTGTTGGGGTTTTCCCAATTTTCATTCATTGATGAAGGTTTTCTTATTATGGACCTATCCTTATTCTACATGGTGTATTTACTAACCCAAAAAATTAATTAATCATAAATAAATTTTTCTATCATTTAAATCCATTTCAAAATCTCTCTTTCATGATCATTTGATTCATATACTCCGTATTATATATATGGTTTTCTTATCTAAATATTTCATCCTCTAAGGAATTTTTTTTTATTATTCCACTAATTTAATATATATTGTTTATATACTTCATATTTTATATTCTATATCATGATACTCTATTAATTTTTTGTTTTGGATTATTTTTATCACGTTACCGCTTTTGAGGGTTTTGAAATCAAATTATAATAGTTATGTATGAATGTTTCTAATCTCATATTTCATTTATAGAGAGTTGTGAAATATCCATTACATATTTTATTTTCTATGATGTATATATATACCATATTTTATACCTTTTCTACTATTTAATAAATTTTAATTTCCAACCCATATTCTATTTTTAAAGGATTTTGATTCAAACGGTTCATATATTGTAAGGTTTTTTCATAAATCACTCTCTGTTATTCATGTTATTGTAAATTTTCTTGTCTTAATTCATCTATATTTGATGTTCAACACTCTATATTGGTATTAAAATTTACTCAAATATTTTTGGAATAATAATTATTTTTCAAGAAATCGTTTTCAAAAAAATTATTGCATTGATGGTTCTTCTTTAAATGGTTTCCTCATTCATAAAAATGAATAATTATTTGGAAAATTTTTTATCCTCTTTAAAGACTCTTTCTCCTATTGTCAATATTAAATTTTTTAAAAAAAATTCTCTTTTTTATTTGTAAGTCAAAATATGTATTATATATTATGAACTCTATGTTTCTCATTTCCCTTATTTTTAATGAAAAATTTATTACTATTTTTTGATGATGTTGGTTTTTTAATAATGTATTTTAAATAAAATAAATTAATTTCATTCTATCTATGTATATTTTTTCATCTAGTCCACATTTCTTCTACATAAAAATTTTGACTTTATCATGACTCCACTTTATAATATCACTTTATTTAGTGTTTGAAAAACATTTAAAGTCAACTTTACAAAAATATAATGTTTTCCCTACTAACACATCCTATATATGTGTTCATCAATTTCTTTTAGATTACATTCTATCCATATTTCCATTATTTTCCCAAAGAAATTTATATTCCATTTATTTTTTGTTAAATATTTTATTCATGTATCTAAATTAATATAAAGTGTATTTCTTCTTCTCCCTACATGTAAAAGTTTAATGCTCTTATATAAGTTATTTCATCTATAAATAATTCCTTTGATGATTGCTATTTTTTCTTAGTGATATAATATTTTGATATAATCCATATCCTTTATCTGGATACATTATTATTATATATTATGGAAATCAAACTGAAATTCATTCCTTTTTTATATTTGTTATTCCTCAATGAAATTATGAATTCTTTCTTATTTGGAACACATATAAATCTACATATTATGAAATTTTGGATGAGATAAAAATTGTACATAAATCTAATGAATTGGGTAAATCTTTATATCTCATTAGATTAAATGTATTATATGTGGACTATTTCATCTATGGATGACGTGAATTATTTTTTATCACAACATTAATTGATATATATATATATATATAAGCAAATTTATGGTTAATTATGATTATAATAATTATATTATAATATATTCACTTTTGAGAAGATATTAATAATCAATAGACTAAATAAAATGTTTTTAGTTTATAATAGTTGATATAACCGCCTAAATTAATATTCCCTTAAACATTAATATTTATACCAGATAAACCGTTATAAAATTATTACACATATAGAAATTTAAAACCATTTAAATTCATATAATGACATGTAAATAATTTCACTTTAATTCTATAGTTTTCATCTCATTTCACAAGAAAATACTTTACTATCAATAAATCGAATTGGGCTTTGAACTGTGAAACTACCACCCTTAGGATTGTATGAATAAGAAATTTGTCTTAATAAAATGATTCTAAAAGAACATAAAACCATTAGAATAATTATAATATAGATTAAAAATAATTTAAAAATTATTTAATTAAAATTATTTTAATATTCAGTAGGTTTGACTCATGTACCATCCTGGTCAAGTCCCAATGTAACAGAACTCCCAAAACACCAACTTTTATTTGGTTTATTCATTCCCCCTATTCGAATAACATTATATATCATTTTTTCATGTGTGTTTCTTATATATTATCTATATATTCACCTTACATATATACCTTAAGTAATTTATCATTATTTTTTGTGGTAACAATATATTTTATGTTCCCATTATCAATAATTTCTCTAAAATAAATAATTAATAATGGAAAAACATATTTTCATTACTCCGTTTAATGTTTTCATATATTCCAGAATTTTCTATTACATGATTTCAAAAAATAAAAAATATTTTATGGAAACCCGTTATAGTTTATTCATGTTTTACATAAGAAACAACATTCTCACCTACTTTTAATGCTCTTTATCCAATTTTTATCACATCACTTTCAGGGTTTAAATTCAATTTCACTTCATTAAGACATATTTTCTTTCTTTGAAAATATAATTATTATACATGTTTTATTTAATGGCCCATTTGATTATATTAAAATATAGGACTCATTAATCATATTTTCTATGAGTCAATTTCTTATTATCTATATCAGGGTCATTTTTTTATATACTATAAAATATTTAATGATTCCTATACTCGAATTTCTTCTTTATTGAGTCATTTTTTTATTATGCACCTTTTATAATCTTGATGGTGTATATACCACATTTTTAATAGTTTGTTGATAGAATTTCATGTAAAATTCATGCATTTGATGCTTGTAAACTCAAACTATTAAATTTTATATAGCCTTTACTGGAACTTACACTTCATCAAATATAGTGTTTCAATAGTTATTAACCAAATGAATGGTTAATTTATGGAAGGTGATACTTATTTATTCGGATTTTTAATGAATTAACACTCTAACTCATGTAATGTTTGTAAAACCTATAGAATATTTGAATTTTATTTCAATAAAATTTAGCATTATATATATTTTTTACATGAAAAAATATGTTTAGATTGTGTTACATGAAATACAATGTGTAACTTTTGAAACACACTACACCATGTTTAAACAATATGTAACATACTATTTGAATATTATTATTTAATAAGGTATGTATTGCCTAGTTTTTGTAATTGAGGATATGAATTGGTCTCAATAAATTATAAAACTATGTGGTTTATACATGTATATAAAATTATTTTTTGGGGTTAAAATTAATTTTAAATAAAAAAATATTTGAAAATAAAAGAAATCACTACCTAAAAAACTATTTTTATGGAAACAAACAGTTTTTTTACAATAAATTAAAAAAATTGTGAATAATTTTATTGAAATGAATATTTTATAAATTATATGTACTATTTAATATTTATCTTGTGTTTTATAGTAAAAGATATATGAATAAATCCAATTTGATGCTTAAAAAGTTTAATTGTCTAAAAGGCCTCTTTTTCAACATTTTGCGCACCGACCTTAAAAAAATTTAAAAATTTAAAAAAAATTATTTGAAAAAAAATATTTGATGTTTCAAATCATCAGTTCAAAATTATCTCAGATTTAATTTTTTATAATTTTATAAAAATAATATTTTTTTTACTAAGTACTGAAAGATATGGAATTTTAATTTAAAAGTACCATTATGATTTAATTATTTATAATGATAAATTATATATTAATTTTTTTTTATAAATAAAATTAGTTAAATTATATATCAAAGAATACATTTTATTTTATTATAATCAGTTTCATATTTAACACTAATATGAAAAACTTTGTAATCTTTTGAACTATATCTCTTTGAAAAGCCCACATTCCCATCGTGTTTGTTATATTATATTTAAATTTATATTTTCCTCTTATTTCAATGTAAATTGGATAAATTGATTCCATATTTTGTATAATAATTATTTATATTATCTTATATGGTCAAATTAATTTTTTACCAAAATTAATTGGAAAAATATTAAAAATTATTTACTGCAGTTAAGGTAATAATGGTTTTACCATGGGTTAAACTAAATGGTTAAGAGTTAAAATAACCGGAATACTTTTATAATTTCCGTTATATGGAGATATTTTTATCCTTTAATCCCTATGTCTCTAAAATAATCTATTTTGGAGCATTTTATATTGATAAAAATGTCGTAACACATTTATCTTTTTAACAAATTACAAGTTTGTCACTCAACACACTTATAAAAGACCACCCAATAATATATCCTCTTAACACCATAAACCCTTTTTGTTAAAACTATACTAGCCCAAATCACATACCAAAATCCATAATATCATTCTATATGGATAATTTTTCATAAAAATCCATCCTAGGAAGTATTTTGGTGCATACCTAATGATGATACACAAAGAAGGGGCAACATTCTTCAACGAGCGCTTTTGTTTTATTTCTTAATCCACCTCCTTAAATTATTCTTAAACAATGATGACATTATTAAATCAATATGTTCCATATAATGATATATTTTTAGAATAATATAATAATCTATTACTGTCTCCACATCCAAAAAGTGGGTTACAAAATCATCAATTGTGTGTACGGCAGACTACCGCCTTTTGAACCAATATTATTTGTTTTAACATTTCCACCTCTCACAGTTGTATATGATGATTGATATAAATTATTTACATGTTATTAATAAAATGATTATACCTATGTAGTAATTATATCATATATAACTATCTACTTTATATTACATAGGTGATACGATAACGTCGATCGTGGGTATGAAGGATTATCTCCTTGTGATGCGATGTGATACATTTTTCACTAACACTTTACATAGAAGATAATGAAGATAAACTTAAGAAATAAATGTGATATACGTGATATAATAATGACATTAATGAAATATTATTCTTTCTAAAATGATATATTATCATTTAATTCCATACGTTTTCACCCACATAAATATGATAATATTGTTCGTGTATGTGTGGACTTCCACCTTAATGACGTGACATGACTCTCTATTTTAATCACCACACCACATGTATTATATTTATACGTATATTTAAAGAATGAATATAGTATTTTTTAAATTATGATCGATATATAGAGAAAAAATATTGCATAACTCATTTTCTTAATGAACATTGAGAAATTGAAATATTACTCACATGTACATATGGACTACCATCTCTTTGCTTTAAATGTACATAATTTCAAAAAAAAATATAAAAAACATAGTCGTTATTAACTCAAAAATGATTTGAAAAAGGAATATTTAATAAATCATTAATATGTGGTCATAAGTAAATCATATACGTTATGTTATATAAAATTATGGTTCTATAATAGATTTATAAGAAACTTATAATTATTATATTATAGGATTGTGAATTTTAGAAGGATATCAAGAATTAAGGTGAGGTATTTCTAGTCCCTCTTTTATTTTTGGGAGACATTTCAAAATTCATCACTAATTTATTTTATATCTTGTATATACTACACATTTGAAATTTTATAACATGAATCTCATTTTTCATGATATTTAATGTATCATTTGACATTATTATTTATTGTATACTATTATACAAAATATTAATAAAGAGGTAAGGGATTTCAGTATAATTTTATACTTCTATGAGACAAATGTTTTATTTACTACCTACATCCTTTGTGTGGTGTATATACTACACATTAATGAATTTAAGTATTATTATCCTGAATAATTTTTATATTTAAATATCAATACTTGTATCTCTCTTTCAAAGGTATTGTAGTTAGAAATTTTCCAAATAGGTATGGTATTTTTATCTCAAATCGCCTTCTTTAATATATATGATATGTTATTCACCAATATTCATTTATGTGTCGTATATAAATCCAATTTGAAAAGAAATATCCTGAATTTATTTTTTTCTCATGATAATTTATGATTAATTTAATTTAATTCTTTCATGGTGATTACGATTCAATATCAATAAAGTGATAAGATTTTTATAATACATTCTCATTGTTTATTGAGAATTTTTTATCATTATAATTCTGATGATGGAATATTATAATATATCTCAAAATAAAATAATTAATTTTAATATCCTCTATTTATTTATGAAATTTATATGTAATATTTTCATTCCAATACTTTTTTCCACTTGTAATAATTAATAAACTGTTTTTAAAAAAATTTATCTTTTTTTCTCTCTTTGGTCAAAACCAATTATTCTTCTAGAACCTTTTTTCAAAAAAAAAATAGTATTTTTATAATTTATTAAAATAATTTAAGAAATATTTTTTCCCCATATTTTGTTTTAAAAAAAAATTAAAATCAATTTTCATGCAATTTTTAAAACAATTGCCATTTTGATTTTACCAATAAAGTGAAAGGAATATTGGGTTTATCATGTATGACATGAATGGAATTCTATGTCATCATAAGAATTATTCTCTTTAAATAATCTTTTAAAAAAAATCATGGATATTTTTAATGATTATTTTAAAAAAAAATTGATGAATTTTTAGTTTTATACAGCTATTTTCTTGAAGATATTCTCTAAGTGATATTTCAAAATCATAAAAAAATTTAATTCCTTCTTCTCTTGATTCTTAGTGTCTCTCATGTTATCCTAGAACAAGTATTCTCCTAGGGATATACATCAGAGAAATGGTGAGCTAAAATATTAATAAGTAGATAGATACCATCATGAAACATTGGTTATTATAATCACCATCATCATGACATAAGCATAGGATCATCATCATAATCATGATAATAAGCATTATATAAAGGATTAGAATGTAAAAATTCATAAAAATGAATCATCGTTTCATAGTGGTCAACTACAACACATATTTTTTTACAAAAATAGCATCATGTTAATTAATATTCCTCATTTACTCATGAGATTCATAACATTAACCAATGTATTTGACCGATATATAATTTTTGGCACACTAGTCACAAAATAACAATTTCATTATCATGCATGCCATAATGATCTTGGACATAAACTAACCCATAAAAATAAATGGGTTTTATTTAGTAATGAATAAATAGATTAATAGTCTTTTTGGTTCCCAGAAAAAAGATGGAATAACATAATGGGTATAAGAATCATCATTCTTGAGTAAAGAGGAAACAATTTCACAAGATGTAAATGATGTATTTTTGAAATGAAGAGTTCATTTGGAAAAATATTTTCATTTATCATAGAATAAGATAAGAAATATTTATATCCCAAATAAGAAAAGGTAAATTACGAAAATAATATTTAAATAACATTAACAAAACAAATATTCTGGAAATGGCGTGAAAGATGGAAAACCCAAAGAAAGAGATTTGGGTTTGAGAGCCCCATTACCTTAGGTCTGAATTCATTCTTCACTTTAATATCCATGATAATCATAATAAATTCATTAATTAACAAATCCATAAACTTTTTTGCATTATATTGATTTATTATAGTTTCATTATGATAATTTATAGGATTTCTACGAGTTATCGAGTTCAATTTTATCATTCGGGTTTGTTTACTTTCCTGGTTTTCAATATCAGTTTGCATGTTTATAAATATGTAAGTTTATTTACAATGGAAAAAATTCTGTAGAATTTAATTCATAGGTTATTAATGATCATCCATAATTTTAAATGGTTGTATATATAATTTATTTATATTTTTTGAGGATAAATCATTAGATAAGACATTAGTGATAGTTTTTTAGATTATTAATGTAGTTTTATTATCATAACAAACTTGTTTTTTTTTATAATTAGTATTATGCGAATATGTTACATATATAACATAAAAAGGGTTATAATATATTTGATTCAATGTGTTTCAATCATTATAATGGATTTAGGACCATACTTGATTGTGGGGAAGAAAAATTAAAACTTGTTCTCCATTAAGGTTATAAAACAATACCTTAGATAAGATGTATCAATTTTTAGAATAAAAGGAAGAGGACAACGGGATTGATGATGGATAATTCCAATAGCATAACAAAATGACATGATATAATCGTTCATGGAGATATCATTCCATTTATATGATGGGAGTATTTGAGAGAATAATAAAATAAAATATTGTGAAAAGAAATTAATGTATAAGACAGAGGAATTTACCTCTTGAATCATTCTCCTTAAGAACATCCTTAGGGGAAAGGGTTTGTTATTTTGATGAGACCAAAAGATCATTGAAATGGTGGTGGGACTTAGTGAGATGATTTTTTTAGAATTTGTAGAAGGATAAAATCATTGAAGGCTTATGGAGAATAGGTGGTGAGGGTTGGTAGATATTGTGTTAGAGAGGGGTGTTTTCTCATTATTTTATTCATTAGATTATTATTTTGTCTCAAGACTATGAATAGTTTGATAATTGTCACCAAATATATTAAAACAATGAAAGAGAGATTGTTATTATTGTTTTTTACATTAGTGATACCTCAAGTAATAGTTTATTTAACATATAATATATATATATACTATGAATTATCATATTTTACTCTCCACAAAAAAGTTTAAGTATTTTAGAAAAATCCAAAAAAATTATCCCTACCAATTTTTCACATGTATAATTACAAGATAAAATACATTTTATTAAAATATTTTTCAGAATATCAGTAATTTATTTTTTAATTAAAATCATATCTTACTCAAAAAATACATATTTAAAAATTATAATTTATTTCATAACACAACTAAAAATTAGTACTGTTCTCAAAAAATTATCTTACAATCATAAAAAATTATTTATTAATGAATATATTTTAAATAAATATTATTTATTTTAAATTATTTTATTAATCATAAAATTGTAATTAAATATTTACGACTTACAAAAATATCATCACGTAATTAATAATTTTTAAAACATTTATTTACTAGAACAATGATTTTATTTTATCATACATCCATTAAAAAGATACCCAAATAGTATTTATACTTTCATGGGTGAGGTAACTATTAATTGGGTTGGATTATTATTACTAATGGTCATATAACTATTTCTAAGGGCATGTAACTATTTCATCAGTATAAGTTCCATATCATCCTTAAATACTTCTTATTTCATTTATTATTTATTTACAAAGTTTTATTTTTGTTTTCTATGTGATTTTATGTGATTTATATTATATAAAATAATTTTCAGAATGGAATTCCCATTGGCATTTTTTAGGGTCATTATATTCATCCCTAATTATAAATTTTTTTTCCTCGAAAGTTTTTTTACATTCTAAGGTCAAAATATATGGGGTTACATCACCTTCATTACTTCCTCCAGTTCCCATGATTCCTTTTCATACTAATGATTCATCTATAGTATATTGACTGTGTGATTATTATTTTTTCTTATAACCATATCACTACGGTTCAATTTCATCACCGGATTCTCCTCATAAGATAGATCATTTTCCAATAGTACCAAATCTTGATTTAGTACATCTGAGTGATCTGGTATATACTTCCTCAAGAGGGATACAAAAAACACATCATTTACTTGAGATATGGTAGTTGGATGTGGCAGTCAATTGACCACTACACCTACATGATCAAGGAACTCGAAGGGGTTGATGTACATGGGACTGAGATTTCGATTCATCCCAAATCTCATGATTCTATTCCATGGATAAATTAATCAGAATACCATGTCTCCAAACTCAAACTCTAGGTCCCGTCAGCAATTTTCATCATAGCTCTTTTGTTGACTTTGGGCTCCCTTGATGTGTTTCTGATTGTTTTTTCACCTTCTCCACCATATCTTATACCATTTTATGTTCTATAAGCATACATTAAATGTCTTCATTCCAGAATTATGTCATTCTGAATCTTTTCCCATAAAGGGCTTTATATGGAACAATTTGGATGCTCAAGTAGAAATGGTTGTTATTAATGAAATCATACAGAGCTATAGTTTTACTTCATCCTCCATTGAAATCAATATAAATTGATCACAACATGTATTACAATGTTTTAATAGTTCATTCATATTTTCCATCTATTTCAGTATGATAGTTAATATTGATGTTCAGCTTAGCGTCTACATTATGTTGGATACTTTTCTAGAACATTGAGGTGAATCTAGGATCTTGATCGGATATAATAGATAGTGGTAATACTTTTAGCCTTACTACTTATCTAATATATATATGTGTGTGCATGTTAGACTAGTGATATGTTTTCTAGAATTTTGATAAAGTGTTCTATCATTATAATAAAATAATCAACAACTCATATATCATTGTTTCCTCGAGAAATCATTGGATATCCAGTGAAAAGGTCCATAGTGATTTTTTCCCACAAGATATGGTTGAGAAATGATTTGAGAAAGGATTGGTGAAGTTATTTCCTTAATGATTCCACTGTTCATCAATTGAAAATGTAACAAGATAAGATCCTTCCCAATTCACATCAATGATGATGTTGTAGGATCCTTTATATATAAATCATCCCCCATTTTATTTTCCTTATAATGATAGTAGTGGATTCATCCATCATGATCCTTGATGAGATCTAACCATCTTGATCATTGTATGTTAAGATCCTTCGATGTGAATATATATTTGAGGATCTTATAATTAGTATATATTTCACAGTTCTCCCCATATAGATAATGCCTCTATATTATCAATTCCAATATCATATCTTCTAACTCCAAGTAATGTCAATGATATTTTTTCAAAGGAATTTTCAACTTCCTTGAAGAATAGGCTACCACATTATCATTTCCATTATTATATATCATAATCGTTTCTATAAATAATCATGGTAAACCATAAAGATTTTCCACTTGTCTATAATGTGAGTACTATAGTGGTGATAAGACTCTTTTTCTTATCTTTGATGATGTCTTAACATTCACCAGTCCAGATAAACATTACTTATTTTTGAGATAGCATTGTTAGTGGGTTTGAATATCATGATAATTTCATACAAATTAACTGATATTACCTAGCTAGACCAATGAAAAAATGAATCTCCATTACATATGTTTTCCTGGGTGATGTATTTATTGCTTATGTCTTAGAATGTTCAACAGGTATTCCTTTGTTAGTGCTAACATTCCCCATGAAGGAAACACCCCTACCCATATTTCACATGTACATTACTTTTCATATAAATTCTCACTTATCAATTTCATTACCCAGTATTCAAATGCTCCTTAGTTCCTCCTTGCTCTTGATTTATTTAGGAATATCATCAATAAAGACACCACATATTTGTCGAGGTAATAGCAAAAGACTCATTACATTAGGTCCATGATTATTTTTGAGTAATTACCAAGTCCAAGGGGAATCAATATGAAATATTATAATTATTAACTCATTCAAATGGTAGTATTGGGAATATCTTCCTTCCTCACTTTTTATTTCTGATATCATTTTTAAGGTAAACCTTATAGAAATAATTGGTACCATACAATTGATAGAGTAATTCATCTATCCGTGGAAGTGTGTACATTTTCTTTATAATGATTTTTTTGATCTCACAATTTTAAATGCATATTCACATTGATCCATCATTATTCATGGGGAAGAGGACCAGTCCACCCCATGGTGAAGCACTTGAGTGCATAAAACACTTATCTATATTCTCCTATAACATCTTCTTCAGTTATTACAACTCAATGAATTCTATTCAATAATATTTTTTTTTATATATGAATAAATCCATGAATAAGTTCAGTTGATAACTAAAACTATCGGTCATGATGAAGGCCAAGAAACTCTTTGAAAAACACATCAGTGTGGTCACTCAAAATGGGCATATCTTCAACCATAATTCCCTCCATTTTCTCAAACATTTTAACCCAGTATGCTTACAGATAAGGCAATAATATCCACACATAATATATTAATTATAAATAAGAGTTACCTTCCTTTATAAACATGAAGATAATTATAGGATTCTTTGATAAATGAATAGTGATCTACCTTTCCTAAAAATTGATGTTTGAATTATATAATGATATTCAATCCATTCCCAAAATCGCATCAAACTCCACCAAAGAAGTAAGAACAGATTTTCAAAGAGGTCTAGTCCACATATATTAACTAGGGATAAGTTATATTCTTTGGAAACAATAGTTTCCCCATTTTATTTTATCATAGATAACTAAACCTCTATAAATTGAGGTGGTAATTCAATTGTTTTACTAAAAATGAAAGATATGAAAGAACCTGTATAAATACAATCAAATAATATGTTCTCTATTGTTGAATGAATAACTAGTGTACATATCACCACATCATTGTTGGTCTCCACCTCAGTAGTAATGATGAAATAATAATTTCCTTTATGATTTGTATTTATTATATTTTGACTCTAATTAACCCTCATGGACTCTAGGATTACTACAATACATTTCATAGTTTCCTTTATCCTTACGATTAAACCATTGAACCATATGTGGTTCTCTCCTTTCATGAATCACATGGTCCTTCTTTCTCATGTCTTTCCAATATTCAGAAGCTTTGTGGACTTCTCTCCCACACATAAAGTATTTCCACATCCTACTTAGACTTTTAGCATTATGCTTCTTCCAACATTTTTCGAATGTGCATGGTTGATATTTTTTCCCACCTTTTTCCTTAGATACCCCAGCATGAAACACAATCTTTCATTTCATACCACAAAATCCATGGGACCGTTCTAAAAACTCTATATTCTCTTTGAGGTAATGATGAAAAGCATATTCATAACTCCTAAAATATCTAATTGCTAGATCCTTTGGAAGGTGTGATTTTATTCCACAAATAAATCTATCATTGTTGGAATAATTATTTATAAAAAACATGAGTCATTCCTTCAAATACCTTTGAAATTTTCATCATATGTCGTGATGGATTCACATTACATTTTCTTTAGATCTATGAATTCTCTCACTATATTGATATGAATATTTTGAGGTAAATAAATCTTATGAAATGTAATCCTATATTCATTCTACTACATCTCTACAATTTATTCCTTTTGGTGGGTGTTCCTTTTTGAGAAAAGTATTACTTTCAACAATACATGTTAATGTTATTCAAAGGGGAGATTATTGAAAATAATACTCTATCTCTTTATGATAATATTTATGATCAAAAATACCCTTAGTTAGTTTCAAATTATTTTATTTAGTATTTTTCAGGAATTTATTAATTTATTTTACTCTTGAAAAAACTAGAATTTATTACTTTTTTGGAATCTTCTTTAGCGCGTTCTGGAATCACTTTTCATATCTTACGTAGATGAATATATCGCGGAATATTCTTTAGTGCGTTCTGGAATCACTGTTCATACACTACGTGGATAAATGTAGTGTAAGGATGAAAAGCATGTATACATTTTGAGATAAGATAAAAGTATGGTTAAACAACCATAAAATTTTCAGCAAAGTATGGTAGAAGAACCTTACGTTAGGAAGGAACCCTATGTTTTGGTTATCAACAAAGTATGGAAGGAGAACTGTACGTAAATTCTAAACGTTACTTTTGTTTTTGAAAAGAATGGTTCATCAATATTACTTTTGTAAAAAACCATACGTTCTTGGAAAAGTATGGATCAACTAAAAGTATGGATCTTTTACCGTACGTTTGAGTGTTGAATAAAAAGTATGGATGATCAACCCTACATTTGTATTCAACCTTACATTTTCAACCCTATGATTTTTTTCAACCTTACGTTGTTAAACTTACATATGAAGGCTATGTTATTAACCCTACGTTTTGGAGACCACGTCATCAACCTTATGTTTGGCGTCGGGAATTTTGACAGATGATATTTATGTGCAACGATCAGTAAGTTGATTACTGGTAGGATTTCAATCTGGATTTAAATTCGTTTTTAAAGTATGACTTTGACTAATTCAAAGCCCTTTTATTAATGTAGTTACTATTGAATTAAAAGGAGCGTTTTATTCCGAGTTTTAAGGGATGTTATAACTTCTCTGTAAATTCAAATTTTTGAATATCGTGAATCAGAAGGCGACTTTTATGGATCTAAATATGCAGGAGATATGCTTTATTATATATGTTCTCTCTAAAACACCAGGTACATGATGATGTGATCGATCTATTGTTGAGAAAGGTGGAAAAAAGAGATTACAACTGTTCACGATTGATCTACTGATTCAAAAGGAGTGTAAAAGCTCTGTTTGTTCAAGAAGAACGAACATGATAGAATATTCTCCTATTCTAAATTGAATACCTACTGTGGATCTATTTCTGATGAAGTTGTGAACTATATCACTATATCTATTGCAACTGGATCAACTCAGAACTGCTTCGTCTTGAAGATCAATATTTCTATAGACATCGATCCATCTGCTATCAATTGCATTCTGTTGCAATTGTGAGGATCAACTAGAAATTTCATTCTGAAATTATTTTTATTCTTGAGTATTAATCATCTCATTCTAAGATGAGTGGGTTCTTGTTTGAACCAGAAGTCTTTGTTTTTCCTAGGGTTGTAAAGGTGTCAACTGCCAGTACTCAGTTGTGAACCGGTCTATGGAATAGAGGACCAGATAGTGAAAATCATCAAGCTCGTGGAGTTGCGAGTTGGTGGAGTGGACTAGGGGCCTTCTATTCCCCAAACCACTATACATATTTTTCTTCTTGATTTTACTTTTTCTGATGCACGATCAAATCTGATAAAGTATAAAGGACAGAACTCGTTCAAGAAAAGAGTTATCGAAAAATTGCAAAAGACACAATTCACCCCCCTCTTGTGTACAATATGTAGATTCAGATCCAACAATTGGTATCAAAGGAGGAGCTTCTGATAGAGCCTTATAATGCTAGAAGAATTTAAGGATTATACAACAGAGCATCATGACTGATACAAGAGAAGGGATGTCGATGGTTAGAGCACCATATTTTAATGGAGAAAACTATGGTTTCTAGAAATCATGCATGATAATATATCTGAAAAACCTCGAATATAGAGTCTATTCAAATATTTTGACTCCTTATGAAATTTCTAAAAATACTGAGATATGGAATGCTGTTATAGAAGTATAGTACAATATGAACTCGAAGGCTGTGAATGAAATTATCACTGGTCTAGGACCAGATGAATCTAACAGAGTATCTTAGTGCCCGACAGCGTATGAGATGTGTAAAACAATAGATGTTCCATATAAAGGAACAGACAATGTGAGACAAATGAGATATGCAACTGCAAAACTGAAATTTGATACTTTCATAATGGTTGTAGGTGAGAGCATTACTCAAATGAATGGGAGATTCACAGAAATTTTCCATAACATAACTGCTCTAGGATAACCTATCAAGCAGGATGATCAAGAATTAAAAGTACTGAGAGTACTTCCTACTCGATGGAATGGTATTTCTGCTGCAATCAGAAAATCAACACTTATCAATGATCTAACTATGAGAGAGCTGATTGGTACACTGATGATATATGAAGCTGAAATTCAAGATGAGGCTAATGAACATAAATTTCTTATCAAAAGAGAAGATACTTCCATGAAGGTAACTTCACAAAAAAATAATAGAAAGATGAAGAGAAAATATGTCAAAGCTAAATCAGAAAGCTCTGACTCATCCAACTCAGATGAAGAACAAGCTCAACTAGCTAGAAAATTTAGAAAATTCTACAGCAAGAAAAGAGGCTTCAAAAAATCCTTTAACGGAGATAATAAGAATGTAAGATGTTATGAATGAAAAAATATGGGACATATATGACCAGATTCCCCACAATTGAAGGATGCAAAGAAGAAGGAATTATTCAAAAGAAATGACTTTGAGCAGAAAGACAAGAAAGCTATGAAAGCCACATGGAGTGTATCTGAAGACTCTAGTAGCTCTTCTAAATCAAGCTCAGATAAAGAAGAAGTCAATATAAGGCAAACATGTGTTTCATGGCAGAAACTGATGAGGTACACTCATATTACTCCTCTGAATCAAATTCTGAATCAAGCTACACAAATAAAAAACATGCAGCTTACTGCAATATGCATGAATAAAGATTTGAATCACTATTTAATAAACATAAGTCACTAAAAAATATACATAAAGCATTTTCAGATGAAAGAGATACAATGTTGAAACAACATAAGGAATTAACTGATAAATACAATTCAATTAACACTATCTATATTAATTTTTAATCAATAATAAAAAACACTACAGGATGAAGTCGAATCATAAAAGCAGGTTGCATTTGTTTTTACAAAAGGAGAGAATTCATTAAATGAAATTCATGAAAAATATGATATTAAAAAGGAGAGATTTGGAATTGGCAGTAAAGGAGAAAAACCAAAGTTATATAAAAATTATTTTGTTCCTAGCTCTAAAAAGGTTAATTGTAATTTTTGTGGGGCAACGGGACATGTAGATAAAAACTTTTTCTTAAGACAACCTCAAATTTGTGGTATTATGAAAGACTATGTTTCAAAAGACTTATATGATTCATCTAATTTTAAAATAACAAAGAAAATCTGGATACCCAGATCATTACTAGCTAACACCCCGAGACCCAACAAAATATGGGTACCAAAGCAATTTGTTTGAATGTCTTTGCAGGTAGCAGGTCACCAGAGAAGAAACATTATAAGGCACATGGACAGTGGCTGCTCAAGACATATAAGTGGAAACTCATTGAATTTTTCTTCACTCACTCAAAAGGAAGTATGAATTGTCACATTTGGTGATAATGCCAAAGGAAAAAAAATTGGCATTGGAACTGTTAGAGATCCAAAAACAGTCTCAATGAACAAAGTACTTTATGTACAAGGACTAAAACACAATCTTATAAGTATCTCTCAACTTTTTGATGATGGATATACTTTTGATTTTACTAACAATTGTTGTACTGTTTCTAAAGATAAACTATTTAAATTTAAAGCACCAATAACTAAAAATGTCTATACATTGGATTAAAATTTCTTGTGTAAAAAACAAGTAAACTACTTGACTGCTAAAGTAAGTGAATCATGTATCTGGCTTAGAAGACATGGTCATTACAATGTATATGTTTTAAATAAGTTATCTAAGAAACATTTAGTTTCTGATTTACCTTGTCTCAAATTTGAAAGTGGCAGATTTTGTGATGCATGTCAACTTTGCAAGAAACACAAATCATCCTTCAAATCAGTTAATAAGGTTTCTACATCTAAACCTCTAGAACTTATTCATATGGATTTTTTTGGAACTTCAAGAGTAAAAAGCTTTGCTGGTAAATTATATGTATATGTTTTAGTTGATGAATATTCAAGATTTACATGGATTTTCTTCTTGAAATTTAAAAATGAAGCTTTTACTTTATTTGAATCTTTCCGCTAATCTATTCAAAATGAAAAAGGGTTAAATATAATCTCATTGAGAAGTGATCATGGTGGAGAGTTGGAGAATCTGGAATTTAATTCCTTTTTCTCAAATATGGGTATTAAACACACCTTCTCTGCAACAAGAACACCTCAACAAAATGGGATTGCAGAAACAAGAAATAGAACAATTCAAGAAATAGCTAGAACAATGTTAAATGAATATAGCCTACCTATATATTTATGGGCAGAAGCTGTGAATACATCTTGTTATATAATTAATAGAGTTTTAATTAGACCTATTTTGAAAAAGACACCCTATGAATTATGGAATAAAAGAATACCTAAAGTAAATTACCTTAATGTTTTTGGATGCAAGGTTTATATCTTAAACACCAAGGATAATCTTGGTAAGTTTGATCCAAAATCAGATGAAGGTATTTTCTTAGGATATTCTGCTACCTCTAAATCTTATAGAGTTTATAATAAAAAGTCAAGGATTGTGGAAGAATCAGTTCATGTGAAATTTGATGAATTTGATCCATTTGAGAAAAGGACAGAACTGATGGATGAACTTGACTCTAATGATAACATGAGACTTGAGAATTTAAAGAATGGTTTTGAAAATGATATAATAGAAATTATGTCCAGTTCAGAGGAACATGATGCTGAAGAACCTTTTAATATATTACCTAGATAGTATAGAACCCTAAATAATCATCCTTTAGAAACTGTAATAGGTAACCTAGAAACATGTGTTCAAACTAGAAGAAACTTAGGAAACCTAGTGGAATTCTCTGCCTTCCTATCTCATCAAAAACCCAAGACTATAGAAGAAGCATTAGATGATGAAAGCTAGGTAATTGCAATGCAAGGTGAATTAAACCATTTTAAAACAAATGAAGTTTGGGAATTAGTGGAATGACCTAAGAATTATCCTGTAATAGGAACCAAATGGGTCTTTAGAAATAAACAGGATGACCAAGGCACAATAACTATAAATAAAGAAAGATTATTAGATAAAGGATATAATCCAGAAGAAGGAATATATTTTGATGATACTTTTGCACCTGTATCTAGGTTAGAAGCCATTAGAATCCTTTTAGCCTATGCATCTTATATGAATTTTAAATTATTTTAGATTGATGTTAAATCTGCCTATTTAAATGGTTATTTAATGGAGGATGTTTATGTTGGGAAACCTCCTAGTTTTGAAAACTCTCAAAAACCTGATTCTATTTTTAAACTTTCTAAAGCTGTTTATGGCCTTAAAAAGCACCTAGAACTTGGTATGAATGATTAAGTTCTTTTATTTTGAAAAATTATTTTACTATTGGTATTGCAGACCCAACAATATTTAAGAAAACTATGAAAAATAATGTTTTATTAGTTCAAATTTATGTTGATGATGTAATCTTTGGATCAACTAATAAAAATCTTTGTCATGAATTTGCAAAATTAATGCAAGAATATTTTTAAATGAGTATGATGGGAGAATTAAATTTCATTTTGGGTCTTCAAATATTTCAAAAAGATTTTGGAAATGTTTTAAATCAAAGCAAATACATTAATGATTTACTTAAGAAATTTGGTCTTGAAAACAGCAAGCCATTTACAACTCCTATGTGTACTAATATAAACCTTGATATGGATGAAACTAGGAAATCAGTTGACAACAAGTTATATAGAGGTATGATTGGTAGCTTGTTATATCTTACTGCTAGTCGACCAGATATAATGTATTCAGTGTGTCTTTGTTCTATATTTCAATCAAATCCTAAATAATCCAATCTAACTATTGTTAATAGAATTTTTAGATATTTAAAAGGAACTATTTTTCAATCTATTCATTATCCTAAAACTTCTGATTTCAATTTTAATTCATATTTAGATGCTTACATTGGAAGTTGTATATTAGAAAGAAAAAGAACATCAGGTACATGTCACTTTTTAAGAAAGGCCTTAGTATCATGGTCTAGTAAGAAACAACATTCAGTTTCCCTGTCATAAGATGAGGAAGAATCTGTTTCTGCTGGCAGTTGATGTGCACAAGTGTTGTGGATGAAAAACACCCTAATGGACTTTGGATTGAATTTCAATAATACACCTATTTTATGTGATATTACAAGTGAAATTAATATTTCAAAAAACCCTATTAGTCATTCTAGAACTAAGAACATTGATATAAGGCATCACTTTTAAAGAGATCATGTTGTTAAAAAAGATATATTTTTAGAATATATAAATACTAAAATTCAATTAGCAGATATTTTTACTAAACCTCTTCCCACTGCAAGGTTTGATTTTATTAAGGGGGAGTTAGGTTTATTTTATTTTAAATAATTTTTTATTATTATTTACTTTTATTTATTTATGTAAATTTTGTTGAATACTGTTTATGTTTTTCTTTCTTTTGCTATATGAAATTTTTTTTTGTTATTAAATATATGTAATTATTAGTGATTACACGGGAATCAATGCTGTCAGAGCATTTTTAACTTCTAAACCCTTTCACTTCTATCGAAACCCTTTCGAAATAAGAAAATCGCACTTCCTCTTCTAAAACCCTAACCTTTGAACCTCTGAAATTCTAATCTTCAAAACTTCAGAGACTCTCAGAAATGGTAAGGACTAAAAGAGCCAGTGAGGCTGAGCCAAGAAATGCCACGAGACAACGCACCAGGGGAAGAAAAATCTTAAAGGGAAAGGTAATCCAAATTGACTGGTTATTTCAGTCAAATATGTTATTGAAGCAAGCGCTGTCGTTTCAGAATCTTGAACAAATGTTCAACAGCGAAAATACGGAATTTCTGTATGAATTAGAACGTAGATACTTCTTCAAATCTATATAGTTTATTCTAGGAGATACCGAGGATAGTATGATGGCTAAAATAGAGGATAGGGATTTCTCAATCTAATTAGTAGAGATTATTCAGATTCTCAACTACCCTCACGAGAGGGTTTTTCATTTCGACTTGAAGAACATAGGAGATTATGTGCATAAATCCGAAGACATCCTGTCTTTTATTTTTTGTACCAAGACAATATAGAAAATGTTTGTTAAAGATTTGGAGCCTGATCAGATGATTTTGGTCAAATTTATTCAGACTGGAATAGCTCCACAGATGGCAAAAATGGAGAAGATTTTATACCAAGATATGTATATAATGTTTCCTATGTTAAGTGATATTAAGTTAAACTTTCCAAGATACTTGATAAGGTATCTCAGATACTACTGTCAAAGCGAGGTCGGGATGAATTTCTACCCTTTTGGAAGATTTATTTCTAAATTGCTGTTTAAGAAAGACATGGTGAGAGTAGTGGATGCTAGAGTTAACTGTCATCATAGTAATACGTTTAATGATGGAACTTTGAGGAAAGTTGGATGTTTCTAGAGCATAATTAAAGGATAACTTTTGCCAGTAGGAGCTGAGGAAGACTCATAGAGTGCTCAGGATCAACCTGCTATGTCCAAAGAGGGACAAGCTAAATCCAGAGTCAGTAATGTAGAAGAAGAATTCGTTTTGAAGTGGAAGATGTTGAGGAAGATATAAGTCAGGAGGGACTTCAATCAAAAAAAAAAGACAAGTAAATGAGGAATTCACTTCCACTGCTTTGGAAACTACAACAGAAGATTTATTTTCTTATTCTTTTGTAAGGGAGGCTGTTATTGATAACACTGTGGAAGATGTTAATGAAATAATAGCAACAGTAGAGGGATAAAGAGCTCAAGAATAAACTCAAATGGAAAATCAGGAATAGATTCTAGCTGATGTTGAAGTTGCACTTCAACAGGAACAATAGATGGAGGAATTTGCTGGTGAAGAAGTGGCCAGACCTCAGGAAACTTCTAAAAATGTTGTTCTTGAAATTTTAGTGGAAGAAAAAGATGTAGATGAATGTGATGAGCATGCATCTAAATCTCAAACATAGGTACTTCAAGAGAATTTTTCTGTGAAGGAGTTTGAAAAATCTAAGGAAAAATCTGTGGACCAACCTTCTAAGGATAGAGAAAAAGAAAAATCTGATGATGAATCATTGCCTTTGGTACTGCTGCATCAACCTGAAAATGTGAATCAAGCATAGGGTACATCTGATTCACGGAACGAAGATGTTGAAGAACTGTACATAAAAGTATCTCAGTTGGAATCTGGGAATGTTTCTCTGAGAAATGCCTTAGACTTAGAACATTTGATGTTTCAAAAGCTAAAGGCGTGTACAGTTCCAAGGAAAGAAGTTGAAATTTTTAAAGAGGATATGCTGACTGCTGTTACACAATTGAAATATGAAATGGTTATGAAGTAATATTTATCAGATCTGAAGTTTTTTTTATGGAGAATCAATTTTCATCAATTGCAAATAATGATGTTAGTCGATCAGGTACTTCACATGATTTAATCAGAAGGTTTCTGGTTATCACAGCTACGTTGAGCAATATGAATGATAGGATACAAGATATTCAACGTAACAGTGCTGTTTTTTCAGCGTTGCTGGAAAATCAGAAGTTCTTTGTGGATCAACTGACATCTAGTGAGACATCGATCTGAATTCTGTTAAATCAATTATCAAAGAAGCTGTCAGTATTTGTTGAAAAAGAAGAAAGGATGCGTGAGTTTTTTAGAGTCAATTTAATTGAGTATATTCATATGACTCAAGAGAACAGATAGCTCATTATCAAGCTTTGAGATGGGATAATGAAGAGACTTCGGGGTCAGTTTACAGAAATCAAGTCTGCAATACCGAAGAGATAGACCATGTTGCCTATCTTACCCAAACCATGATTCCTGTGTATATCATTGTCATGTATATACTACTATTTTTGAATAAAAATTTCGTTCATTGTTTATTTGTTGCGTTAATTATTTGTTTTACTTACATTATATTTAATATGCCAGTACTCTAGATTTAATTATTGATAAACTGTTCATAATAGGATTTACTAAGAGTTCAGTGCAATATTAAAAGGGTTAAAATTCATGATTTTCCATTCTTTTTCATATCACAAAAGGGGGATAATTTGGATAAACAAAACACCTACATTTTATTTAGGGGGAGAATTCATTTTATTGAGGGAGAAAATTAAATGAGAAATTTTTATTTATAATTATCTTTTTGGAAGAGAAGATTTTATTTAAATCATTATAACTACTTTTGAAAGTTAATTTTTGATTAAATAGTTTTAATTATTTTATGGGTTTTTTGATCATCAAAAATGGGGAGATTGTTGAGAAAAATTATTGTTTTCAACAATACATGTTAATGTTATTTAAAGGGGGATATTATTGACAATAATACTCTGTCTCTTTATGATAATTTTGATGCTCAAAAATACCCTTAGTTATTTTCTAATTATTTTATTTAGTATTTTGCAAGAAATTATTAATTTATTTTACTCTTGAAAAAACGAGAATTTATTACTTATTCAGAATCTGCTTTAGTGCGTTCTGGAATCACTGTTCACATCTTACATAGATGAATATAGCATGGAATCTACTTTAACGCATTCTGGAATCATTGTTCATACCCTACGTGTATAAATGTAGCGTAAGGATGAAAAGAATGTATACATTTTGAGATAAGAGAAAAGTATGGTTAAACAACCATATGTTTTTCAGCAAAGTATGTAAGAAGAACCTTAAATTATAAAGGAACCCTACGTTTTAGTTATCAGCAAATAATGGTAGGAGAACCATCCATAAATTCTAAACGTTGCGTTTATTTATCAAAATAATGGTTCATCAACCTTACTTTTATAAACAACCATACGTTCTTGGAAAAGTATGGATCAAGTAAAATTATGGATCTTTTACCGTATGTCTGAGTGTCGAAGAAAAAATATGGATGATCAAGACTATGTTTGTATTCAACCTTACATTGTCAACCCTATGTTTGTGTTCAACCTTATGTTGTTAACCTTACATTTGAAGGCTATGTTATTAACCTACGTTTTGGAGGCCACGTCATCAACCTTATATTTGGTGTTGGAAATTTTGATAGATGATATTTATGTGCGATGATCAGTAAGCTGATTTCTAGGCGGATTTCAAGATGGATTTAAAGTCGTTTTTAAAGTACGACTTTGACTGATTCAAAGCCCTTTTATTAATAGATTTAAGACCGAATTAAAAAAAGCCTTTTATGCCATGTTTTAAGGGAAGTTACGGCTTCTTTGTAAATTCAAATTTTGGAATATGGTGAATCAGAAGGTAAATTTTATGGATCTAATATATCCAGGAGATATGCTTTATTATATATGTTCTCTCTGAAATACCAGGTACATGAGGATGTGATCGATATATTGTTGAAAAAGGTGGAAGAGAGAGATTGCAACTATTCACGATTGATCTGCTAATTCAAAAGTAGCGTAAATGCTCTGTTTGTTCAAGAAGAAGGAACTTGATAGAAGATTCTCCTGTTCTACATCGAATATCTACTGTGGATATATTACTGCTGAAGTTTTGAACTATATCTCTATATATATTGCAACTGGATCAACTCAGAACTGCTTCATCTTGAATATCAATATTTCTAGAGACTTTGTTCCATCTGCTGTCAATTGCATTCTGTTGCAATTGTGAAGATCAACTGGAAATTTATTTTGAAATTATTTTTGTTCTTGAGTAATCATCTTCTTGTTCTAAGCCGTGTAGGTTAATTTTTGAACTAGAAGGCTTTGTTTTTCCATTGATTGTAAAGGTGTCAACTGCCTGTACTCAGTTGTGAACCGGTCTGTGGAAAAGAGGACCAAATAGTGAAAATCATCAAGCTCGTGGAGTTGAGCATTGGTGGAGTGGACTAGGGGCCTTCTATTCCCAGAACCACTATACATCTTTCTGTTCTTGATTTTACTTTTTCCGCTGCACGATCAAATCTAATAATGTATAAAGGACAGAACTTGTTCAAGAAAAGAGATATCGAAAAATTGAAATAGACACAATTCACCCCCAACCCTCTTTTGTATAATATTTATATTCATATCCAAAATTCTTAATTAGTGACCACCATTGATTATCATCTCTATCAAGACAATAAATCACCTGAGTCGCCTTCTCCATCTGAGAACATAAAAGTATAGAAAATAACGTCTCCATTCAGTTGACCCATTATCCCATGACTAGTGTATTGGAAGATCCATTATATTTCATTGGACATTTCCACATAAAATAATCAATATCTAGTTGCACCCTCTTAGGTGCAAGAGAAAATTTAACATTATTCAGGTTATGGATTATAGCCTCAAATAGTTGTTTAATCATTTCCAGAATATTTTTTGAAATCCACATCCTAAGGAATTAGAGATGTTGTTAGATCATTCGTCTCACTATCCCTTTTATGCTCGTTTGGTCTAGTTTCCTGTAGTTCCCACCATTTTCTAAAATAAAAAAGGTTACTACAAAACATAATTCAACAAAGCCTGAAAAATTTATTCCTTAGTGTAGTAAACTGTAAAGGCATATCTTTTGGGATCCGTATATTAGTAATTTTTTCTATAACAAATCTTTTTGGGTAATCTTATATACATAGTCTCATACTAAGGGTTTTTAATAAGGTTCTCTAATCCATATTCTCAAATTACCCAAACCGTGCATTAATATCATCTATATAGACCCTTATTTTTCTTACATGACTATTACATCATTATAAAGATAAAAAACAAAAAAGAATTAAAAAACTAGGATACAAAGGATTAGTGTCTTGGGAAAATCATGACTATACATACATTTTACATATTAAAACATATACATTTATTTAATTCCATGTTCTCTGGATTTAGAGTGGCCCTTTTGTTCTCTTTAAAACAAGTATTCACCTAAGGATATACATCAATGAAAGGGGTGATCTAAAATCCTACTAAAAGGATAGATAATAAAATGAATCATGGGTGAGCATAATCAACATCATTATATAATAAGCATAGGACTTAAATCATATTCATTTGATAAAGAATTAGATAATGTCATGGAATATGGTAGTGCATAAAAATGAACCATCATGTCTTATTAGTAAACTAGAACACATTGTTGTGAATGAATATAGAATCATATTCATTAATTATTCACATTATATAATGAGATTCATCACATTACCCAATTCATTGTAGTTCTATATAATTTCAAGCACACCCATCACGTCATAGCATTTTCATTATCATGCATGCCATATAGAACAAATATCAATCTTGAACATAATATAACCCATTTAAAATAATTAGTTTTATTTCAGAAAGAATAAATTCATGAATAAACATTGGGGTTCCCAACATAATGAGGGAATAACATACATTGGATAAGAATCATCAATCATGAGTGAATATGAAAAAATTTCAAAATAATTGGAAGATATATTTTTTGGAGGGAATAGTTCATTTGCAAGACACATTTCATTTTTCATTAAACCATATTAGAAATGTGTATATAAAAAAATAAAATGGAATGATATAGAAATGATATTTATGTTACCTTATTGGAGAATATATCGTGATAATGGGGTGAAATAAGGAAGCCTCATAGAAATATATTTGGGGTTGAGAATCCCATTACTAATTGTCTTAATTATTTCTTCACATTAATATCATGTATAGTCAAATTAAATTAATTAATTAAAATTATATATCTTTTTAAACTTCATTTATTTTCATTATTTTTTTATTCAGTTAAGTTATGGGATCTTTTATGAGTTATAGTGTTCAATTTTATCATTCAGAAGAATTCAACTTCTTGGTTCTCAATATTAGTTCCCTTGTTTATAAGTAAGAATGGTCATATACAATTAAAATAATACTCCCAATTTGATGTTATAGTTTATTAATGTATATAAGTAAGTTTAATTTTTTATATATATTATTCGATTTTATTCCATGAGGATGATTCATTAGATAATATATCAGTGATAGTCATATAGATCATTAAGGCTGTTTTCTGATCACAATGAACTCATTTTTTTTATCATTTAGTATTTCATGATAATTTTATTTCCAAAACATAAAAAAGGTTAGAATATAAATTTTAAAATCTATTTCATCCATCATAATGGTTTTATGACCATCCTTGAAGGTGTTGAAGGAAAAATAAAAACTTTTTTTCCTTGAAGGTGAAAAACAACACCTCACATATGATGTTTCAATTTTTAGAATTAAAGGGAGAGGATAGGGGATTTATGATGAATTATTCCATTATAATAATAAAATTATAATATATAATGGTTATGGAGTCGTGATTCTATTTATATGACGGTATTTTAGTAGCGAATAGGTAAAGAAAAGAACATGAAATGAAAGTAAAAAAAAAGAATGAGGAATTTTCCTCTTGAATCCTTAACATTTAGAACTACCATAGTGAAATGTTTAAGGTATTTCTATAAGACCAATGGATCATGGACATGGTCTATGGGATTCAAAAGGGTATTTGGAAAAAAAAATTACAAGGATTAATGTTTGGAAGGTTTGAATAGAAGAGGTGGTTAGGGGTGATATTTATAATGGAGGAGAGGGTTGGTTTCTCATTATTGTACTCATTAGAGTATTATTTTGGATCAACAATATGAATTGTTTCTTTATTATAGGTAAATATATTAAAAACATAAAGGGTAATTCAAGATTATGATTCTCAGATAATCCATAATCATGTAATAGTGTATTTAACTTATGAGGTATATATACCGTAAATCATAGAATTTTACTATCCAAAAAAATTCATGTATTTCAAAACAATCCCAAAAAATCACCTTAAAATTTTACCAATGTGTATAATTCAAAAATGAAAAACATTTTTGGAAAATAATTTTATTAATATGAGATATTTAATTTTAATTAAAATCATAATTTCCACAAAAAATACTGACTTTAAAATTATATGTGATTTTATAACACTTTTAAAAATTAGTTAAGGTATCATAAAATAACATTAAAATCACAAGAATACAATATATTAATTTAGGTAAAGCTTTTATAAAAATTAATTTTCATTGAAATTATTCAATTAATCATTAAATTGTAATTAAATACAATGGATTAAAGAAAAAAACAATTAATAAATAATTTTGAAAACAATTTTTTACTTATACTATGATATAATTATATCATACATTCATTTATAAGATTCACAAATTTTTATTTTACTTTCATTGGTGTGGTTACTATACATTTGGCAGGTTTACTATTCATAAGGTTCATATTACTATTCTTATGGTCAATATACTATTTCATCAGTATAGTTTCCTTAATATCTAAATATACTTCTTATTTCATTCATTCTACATTTATAATGTTTATTTTTTGTTCACTATGTGATTTTATGTGATTGATAATATAGTACATAATTAGAAGAAGGTAATTTTCATGGATAAAATTTTTTCTTGTTACACATACCATATGTTCATATTATGATTATATATATATCCATTTTTCACCCCTTACTATGCATCTATACTCACCCTTTCTTATGTTTCCATTCCCTAAGTTAGGAGAAAAATTATTTAGGTAGGGTGTGAATGTGAATATTACTTAAGGGTAATATCATTATGCGATATTTTGATTTCCCTCTACCAAATTAATGGATTGTATACCTTGTATCCAAAGAAACTAAAATATTGTTTTCCTTTGGAATGTGTTTATGTAATGTATTGAATATTCAAATAAAATGATTTAATATCTATGAATGATAATCCGGGTTCCCTGTAGTTAATGTTAGAGGAATGTTATCGATGAATATTGGAAACTAGGATGAGAAAACATTAGTGGGATCCAGATGGATATTTATAAGGATATTCCTTGGTATATCTCTATGTATAATTTTAAGGATGAGTCAATGTATATAATAATGTCAAGGAATTTTTTTAAATGATATAGAAAGTGATTTTAATGATATGACATCCCTCTCTAGAAACTAGAAGTGGATTTGGATCTACCACAGAGGTACCTAGGGGTAATAACTCTAAAAAGGTGCACTGAGTTGGACACAACCTTCACCTGGTGCATGAATACAATCCTTGTTCAACACTGATTTTGATTGTCCAAGGGGATACACTTTGTCAATAAAAAAATTCATTATAAACAATCAAAATTGATTTAAATATATGAAATCCATGATTGATCTAGGATAAATATAAGGTTTCATAAATTAAAAATAAGATTTGATGATTTAGAGAATCTATAAGTGACTTTTTTCAAGGATTATGTGGTTTTCCAATATTATTACTATAACTCACACTATACCTTTTTGTTTTACACAATCATATGAACTTGTAGAATCTATGTTAGTGATAAATGAATTGGAAAATGCTATGATTTTACTCCTAAGAAACCAAATACTATAAGATCTAAAATGAAAAACCCTACTACTATTCACATAAAACATTCTCAAGTTATGACTCATGTTGAACGTCGAGAATTGAAAAGGATGGAAGAAAGTTATATTCAGACCATTATAAGGTAGATCCCAGCTTTATTCAGTGGTTCAGCTATTCCACTAGTTTATTGAGAAATGGATCAGTACCACTAAAATGATGATCAATTTTCTCTAGTGTTCATAGATTTTGAAAATTATCTGACTATCTACTATTTAGATGGTGTGGTAGATAAACAATGGAATTTAACTAAGAATATGAAGAAATGATATGAAATTGACTCCATAATGTGGGATGAGTTTAAAAGAATATTTTAAATAATTATTGTCCTTATTTTCTTCATATGAAAATGGAGAAGAAATTAAAAGATATTAAAAAGTATAATGATGAATCTATTGGTACCTATGAAGAAAATTTCACAACACTTTAGATGAACTCATTTCGTATTATAATTTTTCTTGAAACTAATGATTACTAATTTGTTATTGGTTTAAACAAAATACCCAAATTGTGTTATCCATAAGAGAATTTGGATTTTATCAAGAAATAATTCAATGAGTAATAAAAGTGAAAATGGAAACCAGAATCCCTCTTTGTTCTGGTGACAAGAAAAGGAATATGACTTTCCATATAAATTCAAATGATATGACACATAAAGGGAGACAAAGATTCAATCACATACATTCAAAAATTGTGAGAATCATTACATTGGTGGGTGAATAAAAGGAAAAAATAATGTGTTTCATGTGTGGTAATCCCGACCATCATGACAAAGAATTTATAAGTAGTGTTAAAAGGAGAATCAATAAATGAATGGGGAGAGATCTCAGTATAATGCACCTACTAAACATTAGTGTTTTAAGTGAAAAGGAGTTTCTGAATTATGTGAATCAAATCCCCAATCCAAGGGATTATATGGATGAAAAAAAATCAAAAACCTATAAATACAATGGACAAAGGGATTTTTTATGTAATAATAATAGATGAAGTGAATCATGATAATTTGGGAACCATTATACTCTCATCCATAGTTCAAAATATTAGGATTGATTTTGTTGGAATGAGCCCTATGAAAATCTTATGTTTGATCATTTACTAAAATTTCATATGATTATCTCCCTCAATATGGATTCTTGAATTATGATATTAGATTTGATATTCTATCAATAAAATTATGAACTTATGCTTCAAATAAAATTATATTTGTGTAAGATAAGATGATATATATGGTATAAAGGGTGAATAAACATTTATAATTGTATATATATCAATGTAAGATTAACATTCGAGTTATTAATACTGTCATGGATTTATTAATTTCAAGATTATCATAATTTCAAATTAATTGATGCCCCTTTTTAGGGTTTTTATAATGGGAGCTTATTTAGATTAAGGATATTTTAAGAGTCATTTATTTTAATAAATCCAATTTTTTTCATATAGGTTTTAGTTAATGATTTATTTGAATAGGAATTCCATTACACATTCGAGAAATATGATTAATGGTAAAGGTAACCATTAGGGTTGATCTTAACTTCTATGTTAAGGTAATTATGGTTTGTAGTTGATCACCTTATGATGTCAGAACACTTTACTGCTAAAAGAAAATATTTCTATATGGATCCCCTACCCAGAATATGTAGACATGAAGTGGTAAGGTTGCATGGGGTACCACAATAAATTATATTTGATAGTGAAACAATTTTATCTATGGTGTCTAGGTTATATATTCAACAATTTCTTGACATAGATTTGAGTTTTAGCATTATGTATCATCCTCACAAAAATAACCAATATATAGGAATAATTCAAAGGATAGAGGATATGATAAGATCATAATCTATAAATTTCAATGGTTTTTAGGATCAACACCTTCCGGAATATTAGTTTACATTCAACAATAGCTTTCACTCTAACATTTAGATGGATACTTATGAATCCTATTATTGAAATATGTCTAGAACTCCAATGTACTAGAATTAAAGTGTAGAATGAATGTTATTAGAACTTGAGGAATCTAATGAAATTGAAGAGAAGGTTAGAATAATTCAGTAACATGTATGGGAAGCGATAAAAAATTATATTCAAATAATCATTGATGTAATAATAAATATTATGCCGGGGAGACTGTCCTTCTATAAATTTTTCATTGTAATAATGAATGGAAAACCAATCCCTAGTTATATAGATCCCGTTTAAATTCTTGATCATATTGTTATAGTATCTTATCCCTTTGTTCTCCCACTAAAACTATCTCAATTTCATGAGGTTTTCATTGTACCTCTCCTAAGAAAGTACATATCTAATCCATCACATGTATTAAAATAAAAGGGCATAAAGATGTAGAGTGATCAATCTAATAAGGACCAGTCAGTTTAGATTCTAGATCAAATAGAGAAATTTATATTAAACAAGGAAATTATCTAGGTCAATTATTTTTGTTGAAACAACCATATTGATAAAGCTACATAGGATTCTTATGATGTAATGGGGAATAATTATCCTCGAATATTTATACCAAAGTGATCAATTTCGATGGAAAATTCCATATAAGGGTGTTGAATGTAACACCAATAGATTTTGTGAAATAATATTTTTTTGAAAATGTCATCTTTTCAATACATTTCATTATAGGAAGTACTATTTTTAGCTTTTCATACACATAACACTGAGTGAAAATTGCAATACATGATACACAATGTTTATAGGAAATATAACATACTATTAAAATATTATTATTTAATATGATTGTTATCACATAGCCATTAGAGTGGCATATATGAATTATATTAAATAAATTTTAAAAATACATGGTTTAAAAATCTATATAAAATTAATTATTGGTTAATAATTAATTTCAAATTATTATAATAAAATATTTTAAAATAAATAAAATATCTCTCTTCAAAACTATTTTTAATGAAAACAATTACTTCAATAAATTTTAATGAAATAAATTTTGGTGAATAATTTAAAAAAAGGTATATATAATATAATCAAATAAACTATTTAACATCTATATTTTTTTTATTGAAAATCATTAATAATAAATCTAGTTTTTTTCTCAAAACAGTATTTTTCTTAAAGGCAGTTTTGTCTCCTTTTAAGCGCAAACCGTAAAATTAGTTATTGACACATTCAGAAATATTATTATTTTTAAACAATTTTTATTTTTAAATAATAATTTAAAAAATATATTAGGTTTTTATTTTGATATTTTAGTTGAAAAGATTAATTTTTTATTAATAATGAAAATTTCATAATTTTAATTGAAACCTTCTTTTTCATTTAAAATATTTATAATAATAAATTATATTTTAAATTTTTTTTAAAATTCAAATTTGTCAAATTTTATATCTATTAATCCATTTTATTTAATTTTAATCCTAATAATGTTGAATTTTGATATTAAAGCCTTATAAAATTTTGAAAATGTTCCCTTGGAATGAACAGCTTTCTCATCACAACAAAAGAGATATTTTAAAATTATATTCTTTAACTTATTTGAAAGGTATTTGTAAAATGGACTCAATATGCTCAATATTAATTATTTATATTATATAATAAGTTCAAATTAATTCTTTACCATAATAAATAGTAAAAGTAATAAAAATTATTTATCATGGTTATGGTAAAAATTGGTTTACCATAGGTTAAACTAAAAAGATAATGGTTAAAATAACATAAATAGTTGTCTAAAATATATTTTATGGAACTATTTCGACCATATAGTATATAATTATCATTATTATTCGATTTTGGAACCTTTTTATATGATAAAAACGTTATAACACATTTTTATTATCAAATAAATACAAGTTTTCCACTTATCTCACATATAAAAGTTCATCCCCTCTCCTCTCATCTTCATAAATTAAATCCCTTTTGGTTCATTCAAGACCATAAAAAAATTAAAAATTCCATCCTCTAATTCAATAATACTTTTATTGGAATGAATCAAACCTAGGATGGATTTTAGTGCATAACTAAGGAGGATACCCTAAAAAATAGGTAACATTCTTCAAAAATCAATTCTATTTTATTTCTTCAACCACCTCATTCGATTATTATTTAACCATTATTAATGAACAACCTCAGTTTCTTATATTTAATGAATTGTTTTTATTATAATTTAATTACCTAAAACCATCCCCACATTCATCCAATAGGATAAAAATCATCATTTTTTGTGTATGGTGGAATACCACCTCGCGAAACGATGTCATTAGTTTTTCTATTACCCCCTCATGTGGTTGGGTATGATGACAGATATAAATTATATATATGTTATTTATAACATATTTATACCTCTGGAGTAATTATATCATATATTACTATTTTAAAATTTCCATTCGATTGAGGATACAATAATTTTACTCTTGTGTATGCCAGAATATTGCCTTGTGAAGCAATGTGATTCAATTTTCATTTAAGATTTATATGGATGATAATAACAATATTTTTAATTAATATTGTTGACACCGAAAAACGCATACCCATTTTTTTCAAATGCTCTGATGAATGATCCAGTAGTGTATCCTATTTCATAATCTATGATTTGATAGGTCGTGGAGCCTGAACAAAGTTACGATATAGAAGTTATGGACATTTAAAGTTGGGAAGGAAAACTGTTTCGCGGAGCCCATTCGCAAAGATCCCCCTTCGCGAAGCCACCGCGGAGCAAGGAGGTGGGATGCTCCATGAATACCTTGGTCATTCGTGACCTACTGCGGATCAAGGAGGAGGGATGCTCCATGATTCCCTATGACGTTCCTGACCTACTGTAGAGCAAGGAGGCGGGATGCTCCGCGAACCACTTTGATGTTCGCGACTCTCCGTGGAGAAACCTCTACCTTCATGCCGAGTGAGCTATACTTCGTGGTACCTCCTGCCTTTAAATACACAAATCACCCCCTTCATATGCAAGGTGGATCTTCCCCTTTGTCAGTCGATCGGTCCCATTTCACGGAGCTCACGAATGATTTAAATAATTAAATTTATTTATGACACAATGATGATGTTGTGATTACCTTTTTAATGAATGATTTTAATAAATGGGATTATAAATATTAAAATAAATTGCTTTTGTAATTTTTATTTCAAACAATAATTTTATGAATGAAAATGACTTTTTATCTTTTAATTAATGATGTTTTTTTCAAAAGAATAAATTTTTTATAGATTTTTAAAAAGTCTTGATATCAATAGTATAATTGATATAAATTACTTTTTTAAACAAATAATATTTTATGAAATGATATAACTATAATAAAAATAGAATATTAGTCTAAATGAATTGGATAATGTTGAAAATTGTATTAATGAACCACTTGAGGTACTATTGACATTTTTTAGTAAATATACTAACCATATAATGTCAATATACTGAAAAACATGGTAAGTGTTAAATTAGTTATCTAAGGATTAAAGATAAAATATAAGGTCAAATTTTAGAACTAAACATGTCTAAAACATATTTAGTGAGATAAAATCTAACAATACGCAACTTATATTTGTATTAAATGAGTCTTGGATCTTTTGAAACCGAAAATCACTTCATAATGAAATATTATTTCAATACCTTCCTAAAGTGCCCCTCCTCCACTCTTATAAAAAAGAATCTCCTCCCACATTTCATTACACCACCATGAACCTTATATTTGGACCAATCATGACCAATTATCTTATATACATTTATAGTTACCTTCTAGAGGTCATGGTTATCCGAAAAGTCCATCCATGGTGTCCCTAAGAGGAGATCCAAAGGAATTCTGATGAAGAAGAGTTAATTGCTTAACAATTAAATTCAGATTCTTTTTGTCTTTTAATTCTATTTTATATGTTTCATCCATTATTATGTAATAAATACAGTATATTATACATTCTAATATTTTATTATAATATGGGAAAACCTTATAACTCCTTTTATCCATCCTACAAATAACAATATCACCATGCATGCGTGCGTATGACATACTATCTCCACGTTGTGGGGTTATTTTTTTTCAAAAATACTATATTTGGATTATTATAATGATGAGTATAATGGATTTAAATAATTAATAAAACATGAAAAATTATTTTGTATTATTAATATACCATCAAATTACATTCCATTTAACTATTGAGAGAAATATATCGTTTCTTGTGGGTACCTACGACATACGGTCTCCACGATGTAGTGAGATTCGTTCTCCACGTTAACAATTAAAGAATTAATATAAAAATTATATGATGTGTGAAAATAATAATTATTAACATAATTTCATGAAAAAAATATGTCCTATTAATAACAAAAAAGACTTACATGGAAAAACATGAATGGGAAAATGAAGCAGTTAACGCCTGAAATAATGGTAATATTGAAATAATATTAACAAAATGATATTATATGATCATATATGAAATCATAAATATGTATATTTTCCTAGTCCTGGTATTATTTAATAACATGATTTAACCATTACATGGGATTTCTCCAGACCCTCGACTATGGATAAGTACATGTTAAGGTATAACATTTCCAATCATGTTTTTATCGGAGATTGTACATTTTTTACTATTTAGTGGAAATATATTTATCATCCATGACCATGTTTTATAATAATTTTTTCATAAATGGTTTAATATTAATATATGTATATTTAAATTCATTTTTACCCCTTTTTGACTTTTACTATGTGTTATTGAATAAATCATTCTGTATACTACCATACGATGTACTTTTTGACTTTTCCTCAAAAGTACGAGGAAAATGTTTTTTAACATATACGGCATAAACTAGTTTTTACATCTCCATAACATCTTATTTAAAAGAATAATTATCTAAAGATTTATAAGATTATTTTTATATAAATTATTTTATTTTAATATTTAATGGCATTTTGGGAAAAGAAAATGATTTTGAAAAGGAAAGGATATTTTCATCAAGAAGTATGTTCAAGTGTTTTACCAAAATTATGTTCCATATAAGATGACATAGGTTTGTGTTTCTATACCTATTATTAAATTTAATTGATTGTGATTATGATTGATTTATTTTTATGAAATACATTTATTTTTTATGGATTTTTATGGAATGATGTTTAATAAACACATTAAATTTCATACATTATGCCATGATGAATGATTTATGCTTTTGTGGAACATGTAACAGTGATTTCATTATAAGATGGGTGGGACCTATATCTCGCTATAATTAATTGAGTAATGAATTAAATCTCATGATATATACATTACTAGAATAGAATGTTAATCCATTTTTGTAATACATGGATGGAATGACATGTAAACTTGGTTCAGTAATGGAATTTCTCCACTCTGATAGCTTTGGTAGCAATGCCTTTGATACAGTTAAAATCATATTATGTGCATATTTATTTTCTATAATTACATGTTTTATACCAATTAAATTCTGTCATGGTTAGTTTTTCGTTATGATCTATGACATACGTACTGCCAAGATTTATTTAATGACTCAAGATTTTGGTGTTTAAATTTTATTTTCATGTTTTTACATTCAAATGGTTATGGTTGGTTTTATGTTCTACTTGTTTACCCTTAATATTCATTTTATCTCACCCATTTTATGTTTTCTTTTTTTTCCAGGATATAAAGAATGTTTTTAGGTAGGACAGAAAAAGGTGAAGATCTTTATGGAAGTTGTTGAAGATCTTCCACCAAGTTAGAAGATTATGTTCTGAGTTACCAAATACACTAAACTTATACTATATTTGTGAATATTTTTTTTAATGTATTAAGTATTACAAAAAAGAAATGTAATTTCCATGTAAATCAAACTGGGGTCGTTAGAGTTAGTAACAGAGTGAAGGTTTAGTCGACCATTGAAAACTAGGATGTGAAAACATTAGTGATATACCCAGTGTTTTTTATAAGGTATGTTTAACGATATACCTAAGGTTATGTCTAACTATAAGTTAATATACTAGAAGTATGGTAAAGATAATGAATAACCTAGGATTAACCATATATTCTAGATATTGACAGTACTCTCCCTTGATTCTATTATTTTCCTAGTATGATTTTTGTCTCCCATACTATTCTTTTTGGGTTTTTACAATGGCTGGAAACTAAAGGAACAGTGTTAATGATCAATGCACTGGGAAATGATATGATTTTCCTCCTGAACATGCAAATGTTATGGGATATTGAATTCAAAATATTATTGTTATACTTATGCAATAATTGAATCATTCTAGAAATCCAAATGAGCAGTGAAGGGAACAACATTTTGTGGAGTCCTTCATGGGGAAATGTCCACCTTATTTCAGTGGGACTTCTGATCCACTTGTTACTGAAAAATGGATTAGTACCATTGAAAAAATATTTTCCGTCCTTAATTTTTTAGAACATGAAAATTCATTTTTGTTGTTTATCGTTTAGAAGGTGAAGCAGACCAATGGTGGACATCAATTAAAAATACAAGGCAGGAATATAAAATTGAATCAATGGAATGGGGTGAGTTCAAGAAATTATTTTTAAATAAGTACTTCCCTCATATTTGTTAAACAAATATGGAAAAGTAGTTCCTTTAGGTTAAGAAAAAGGATGATGAATCTGTTGCTACATACAAGGTAAATTTTACAAGACTTGCATGGTATTCTTCTTGGTTTATCATCCGACATAAAATTAATGTTTATTGATTCTTCAGTGGCTTAAAACCACATATTCTAATGGAATTAGCTATAAGAGAGTTTAGTAGTTATGAAGAGAATGTTTGTGGTGTTATAAAGGTATAACCATAAGTTATTGATACATATCCTTCTCATTGTTTTGACAAGAAACAAAAGATGGAGTTCAAGGGAAAATCTCAAAACAATGGTCAAAAAATGATGAATGTTTCTTTATTCTCAAAGTGTCGAAAGATGCATGGTGGAGATTATAATAAAGGGACTATAAAATGTATCATGTTTGGAAAGGAATTTCATTAGGTAGTTGAGTGGTTATGTATTAGGAAAAAGGTTTCTAATGATTTGGATAGAGAAAATATTGTAGAGAACACACCAACAAAACTTCAATTCTACAGTGTAAGGAAATGGGGCATTAAGCTAACCAATTATCTAATCTATGGGTTAATGATGATCAATGTTAAAAACCTGTAATGGAAAAAATACAAGCGTAAGTCACATAAAATCACTATTGGTGATGTTGAGTATGAAAATGAAGTGGTTGAATGATTATGTGTTTATGTAATGGGATTCCAGAATAGTGTTGTGGAATCTCATTTATAGTATTATGGAATATCAGAATATTTTTGTATTTGTATATTGTGGTTTTTCATAATTTTATTGTTATGGTAACCATAAAAAGTGAATGAAATATTTTTTAAAAATTACCTGATATGTGCATAATGAAGGGATAATTAAATAATGAGATGTTTGATAGTATTAATGTTCTCCTAAATTATATAAGAAAAATGTGATATCGTGGTTTTTATATACATAATTTTTTTTATTTTTTGTGTGTGGAATGACTTAGATTGGAACAAATTCATGTTTTCAAGAAGTTTCAATGGTAATACATGTGATTATCTTGTTTCAAGACAATACATGATTAAGGTATTAACATTTTTGGAATGTGACAACCAAGAACTGCCAAATGAGATATGGGAATCAAATGTTATGTCTATTTAGCCCACCTATTTCTAAAGTTTTATATTTTCAGTTTTTAGAAGGATTTTAATGTTATCCATTTATGTATAGTATACATTATATTTTGGTATTAAGTTTGTTAGATTAATATATTATTTCACTATAGGTGTACTTATGCATATTTGATAACTTGTTATAACATTTTTTTGAGATAAATGGAATGAACTATCATTCTTTTGCCCGATCTTATAATACATTAAGAATGAAAAATTCAACTTCATTTCATTTAATAAAAGATTATGTGGAAATAATTTATGGAACGATCAATGATACTAAAATCAAGTAAGTATTTCATCTCATGAAAACATTCTTCAGCATTTGGAAAGGGATCTTGAAAACCAAAAATGTTGTCCTTGTATAATATTCTCCGATGAATCAGATGGTCCATTAAATCATCGTTTATTTATGTTTTTTTGGTATTTAACTTTCTATAAACCTTATTATCTATCATTATCCATCCGAAAATGATGGTTAGATTTTACTTCTATATCCATTTTTTGTTTCCCACCTATTTCCTCCTATGTGGGAACCATGTGATGAGTTACTTTTGGTAACCATTATTTTTCTAAAATTCATTTTATAATGATGATTTAGTATCCCATTTAACGATGTGGGTTCCTAAGAAATAATATTTCAAATAGTAAACCATTTATAACCCAGTTGAATTTTGTGGGCGAAATTCATTTTAAGGAGGGTAAAATGTGACACCACTAGATTTTATGAGATAGATTCATTTTAATATATTTGATGTATTGTGTTATAATCTAAACCATGATTAGATTTTTCTATAGTCAATACTGTATTAGTTGGCAGTATACACAACACTATTCATTGCCTGTGTTACACACAATTTCACGTTCTTTTGATAGAATTAATTTCACACCACATTGAGTATAGATTTTTTTGATGTATAAACAAAATATGTCGGTATAATGTGATATGGGACACAAAATAAAGATTTAACTACATGCAGAACTAATGTTTCTTTCATTACATGCACGAGAAACCGTCCTTGATAGCCAGCATTGTACATAATATCAAGTTTCGCTAAACAATGATATATTATTAATATATTATTATTTTATTGGATATAAACTAGTTATTATGAATAGTATTAACCACATTTTGAATTGTATATAACATTAAAATTCAGCTTATATATTTTATAAAACATGATATAAGAACAAAATCAAAATTTTAAGATAAAAGAAGTACTTTTTTAATAAAAAATTGCAGTTCTACCGCCTTTTGATGACACATCAATTTTAAATCTAGTTTTTGATAATTTTATAAAATAAATTTGAAAAATTAACTTCTTATTTTGAAGAATGATATAAAAATTTACTTATCATTAATTTTAGGTAATTTTTTTAATGTTCATTTTTTAATGAATAGGGAAAAATACCGCATTTTATATCAAAACTACCTTTTCATTTAATTTATTTATATAGTTAGATTTCAATTTTAATAGGTTTTAAAGTGTAATGGTTTATATATTTATCATTTAATCCAATGTTGTTAATTGGATGTAATTTAAAAATAAAATTGAAGATAAAAACATGTCAATCTTTTGATAGTTATTACTTCTTAAAACCACACTTTTTGGTTTTGACAACGAAAATTACTTTTAAATTAATTACTTAAACATCTTTGTTTTAAATTTGGAAAAATGGATTCCATATTTTGATTCATAAGGTTATAATTGTTTAAATAAGTAATTTTTTGGACATTATGAATAGTAAGATTACTAATTATTTTATTTACCATGTTTAAAGGGTAAATATGATAATTAGAGGTAAAAAATAATAATATAATAATATTAAACAACCCTAAAAAATGACTTAATCCTATTGAATGATATATTTATTACTATGGGAATCCTTGGGTCTATTTGGGACCCCATGGAACCACATGGATGTAAAAATTACATTTTATAAGAATTAATTTAATGTAAAGGGAAATTTGACATAAACATGTATCTTCATAATAAAACAATTTCAATATTGGGTTATAAATAAGATAAATTAGACTATAAATAATAATTGTATATATAGAATTATTTCTTATATCATGGTATTTTCATTATAATTTGTAGGCTTAAATAAATAAATTTTTTTTGACACAATGATGATGTAGTGATTACATTATTAATGTATGAATTAAATAAAAGATATTGTAAATATTAGAATAATTTTTTTTAACTTTTTGGGTCATGAATTAATTTTTTCGATTAGTATGACTTCTTATTTTTGAATTAACGAATTATTTTACAATAAATCATGTTTTTATGGATTTCTAAAAATTCATGATATGAAATGTATAAAAATTGACTTAAATGTGTTTTTAAAACAAATACTATTTTATTAAATGATATAGTAGTCGAAAAAATATAATATTTATTCAAATGGTTTATATATTGATGAAAATGTAATTAATGGACCACATTAAGTTCTATTGGCAATTTTGTTAACTATATTATCAATATAGTATGAATATACAAGAAGACATGGTTAGAGTTAAATTAGTAAACTAAGGGTTAAAGCTAAATGATACGATTATATTTGAGACCTAAACATGTCTAAAACCTATTGGTTGAGAGGATTCTGAAAAATTAATTAATGTATCTTAGAATTAAATGATCGTTGGACCTTTTCAAGTAGAATATATTTTCATAATAGTATAATTTTCCAATACATTCATAAAGTGCCCCTTCGCTGCTCTTATAAAAAAGAATCTCCTCCCACATTTTCTCACACCACCTTGACTCTTATAGCTCAACAAAACCCTACCCCATTATCATTTAAAAATTATTTGTTAACTTCTTGAGGTCCTATATTTCTAAAAAGTCCATCCCTAGTGTCTTTATGAAGAGATCCAAGGGATGTCCAACGAAGAAGACGAAATTGTTTTACCAATTCAATTCAATTTCTTTTCTTCTTCAACTACCTATTTCTACGTTGATTTATAAATAAATTAATAAATATAGTATATTAAACATGCTTAGAAATTATTAATGATAAAACCTTATACCTCTATTTATCTGTCCTTGGAATAACAATATCACCACTTGTGAGTGTGTATGACTTACCATCTCCAAGTTATGATTTTATTGGTTATTCAGAAATAATTTATTAGATTAGGAATAATGATGAATATAATTTATTTAAATAATTAATATAACATGATATTTGATTATTTATAATTAATATACCATCCAATTACATACCAGTTAACCATCAAGATAATCATATAATCGCTCATGTATACGTATGGCCTACCATCTCCACGACCCTGTGAGATTCATTATCCATGTTAACAATTAAAGAATTATTATAAAATATATATGATGAGTGAAAATAATAATTATGAAAATTATTTCATGAATAAAATAAATCCAATTCACAAAAAACATGACTTTCATGGAAAAACATGAATGGGAAAACGAAGCAGTTAACACATGAAATAATAATAATATTAAAATACTATTAACAAAATTATATAATAGGATCCTATATGATATCATAAAAATGGATATAGTCCTACAATAATTTAATAACATTATTTAACCATTATAAAAGATGTCACAACATCGAATACTAATGAAAATTACATGGTATGGAATAACTTTTCCAATCACGTTTTTATCTGAGATTGTTTATTCATAAGTATTTATTGGGGATATATTTATCATCCAAGTCCATGATTTCAAATAATATTTCCATAAGAAATTTAATATTCTTCTATATAACTTTAAATTTCTTTTTACCACTTTTTTACTTTTACTACATGTTATGGAAGGAATCATTATTTGGTTTACCATATGAGAAACTTTTTGACTTTTCTTGCAAAATTATAAGGAGAATGTTTTTTAACTTCTATGGCATGAACAAGTTTTTATATATTCACAATGCCTTATTTCCTTGAATAATAATATACATGTTTACAAGTGTATTTTCAAAAAAAAATTGAGTCTTTTAATATTTCGTGACATTTTTAGAAAAGAAGAAATTTTCGAAAAAGAATGGATACTTTCCTCCTTATGTATGTTCAAGTGTTTTATCAAAATTATTTCCCTTCTAAGATGACATAGGTTTATGCTCCTATCCCAATTATTAAATTGATTTGAATATTTTTATTATGGATTTATTTTTATTAAATAAATTTATTTTATATGGATTTTTTATGGAATGATGTTTAAGAAACCCATTTTTTTATGGGTATTCTATGATGTAGGATTTATGTTTTTGTGGCACATGTAAGAATAATTTCTTTGTGTGATGTGTGGGACATATATATCCTTCAAATTCATTGCGTAAAGGTTTATATGAGATATTCATGACTGGAATATAATGTAAATCTGGTTCATTAATACATGGCTAGAAAAGAAAATATAGCAAGTTCAGTAATGTAATTTGTCCACTATAATGGTCCTGGAAACAATGCCTTGGATACTATGGAAATCATATTATGCGAATATTTTTTTTCCAAAATTACATGTTTTATTCCAATTATATTCTATCTTGGTTTATGTTCCTTTATGATCAATTTCCTTACATACTGCCATGATGTATTTCATGACTCATGATTTTGGTTGTTAAACATTTTGTTCATGTTTTTACATTCAAATGTTTATTTTTTGTTTTATGTTATACATGTTTACCCTTAATAATAATTTGATCTCACCCTTTTTCCCCAGGATTTAATGAAATGTCTTAGGTTTTAAATCAAAAGGGGAAAATATTTAAGGGAGATATTGAGGCTCTTTAACCAAGTTAGAAGAATACGTTTTCAGTATCCAAAGACACAGAACCAATATGGTCTTTGGGAAATTATTTGTGTAATGTATTAAGTATTCTTCGAAAGAAATGAAATGTCTTTATACATCATGATGGGTTTGTCAGAGATTCAAAATGAAGTATAAAGTCAACTGGAATTTTTTTTAATTCCTTTAATTGTATCAAGGTGGAGAATATTTAATCAAGGAATCCATGAATAATATGAGATATTGTGTAATTATTTCACAAATCACACATCCTAAACCACCATAATTTAATGGTTTAATTAATATTTGGAGTCATGAATGTTTAGACATGGTTCAACCAATGATGATTCTATGTGAATATCCTATATCATTCTATGTTTATTCTATAAAAATTAAATCATTTCTACTCAAACAAATTCTATATAAAAAAATATTGAAGAAAACATATAATATATAGATAGGGTAACATTTAAAGATTTCATTCATGATAATTTTGAGTCATTAAACCCATGTAAACAAATTATTTTTGATAATATTAGAAAAAAATATGATAATTTATCAATTAATGTATATCCTATTGAACCTATGTGATAATATTTTTATAATCATGTTATGAACAAGGTTATTGTGACTTATATTTCAAAATTACATGATAAGGACTATATATGTTGAGATGTAATTGGGATAAAGGTTGAAATTGGATATATTCAGGAATAACAAACTTGAAGTGTTCCTATGATAGAATTTATTCAATTACACTTTGATTTATTAAGGGGAATCCGACTCAAGTGCCAAAAAAATCTCAAAGGACTAGTAGGATTAATCATCTATCATAGAGATATATATTTTTATTGTAAAATTATATTTAATTAATCTTTTTAGGATATAATCATATTTTTTTATCCAGAACTGTTTTTGATTTTTTATTCTAGTAAATGGTTTAAAGGGATTGAATTTGAAATGGACTTAATACACAATAACCATAGTTGAAAATTGATGTGTATACTTAAAGGGTTGTGACCCAAATGGTGCATATAATATTTTCATAAGAAAAATAAAATATATGTTATATTTTCAATTTAATAATCATTCCTAGTGGTAAAATGTCACAAAAAATTCATTATATTAAATTTAAAAAAACATTTTCACCTATTACAATGATACATTATATTCATATAATTCTAATAATAACAAATAATTTTTAGTGAGATACATATTACATGGATGTAAAAACTATTTTCCTAAATAGTAATATAGAATAAGATGGTTATATGATTTATCTAAAATGTTATAAGTCCCAAATGAGTTTTCAATGTTATGAAATCTGAAATAGTTCAATTTATTGATTGAAGAAATCCTTCCAGAGATATAATATTTGATTATATGATGTTATAACTAACATTGGTTTCATAAAATATTTATGATTCCTAGGTACAGAAGATTTTTTTTTGGAGTTTTATTTGTCTTTGACATTTTATATAGATACAAACATCTTAGTTAAAAAATATCACGACTCTTCACATTGTAAATATGTTGAAGGATATTTTATTCTTAATGAAATATATAATTTAAGTTTCCAACATACATGGAATGAATATCTATAAAGACATATATATGAGTATGATTAGATTGAGTAAAAACACACATATTTTTAAATTTATAACCATGTTCTTATGGAAATACCAGCATCATGATACAAGGAATAATGAAATGGGCAATGATATAAGGGTGGGTCTGGGTTTGTCGATGAAGGGGTTAGCTAATGGAGGTAGGGGTTCACAGCTGAATGCTCCAGCTGTGGAGGACCTCGCCTCTGGATCTTGTGCTATTATTATTGAGGAAGGCCAAACAGTTGGCAATACCAGTATCAAGATGGTTCCGAATTCAGAGAGGGTTGTTCGACCTTCCAATGTTGCGGGTACAGAACAGGTTGGAAGAGATTGAAGCTGAAACTTTGTAGAGGTGGATAATACTGCCGGAGAGAGGGAGGATAATGTTCTGGATCCTCAGGAGAAACCATTTATGGCATTGAATAATAGGTTTGATGTTCTTACAGTGAGTAATATGGCTGAGGGTCTGGAGGAAGAGTTCATTTCAGGGTGTGTGGGTGATGTCGTAGTTGTGGAGGTTAGCCAGGTGGGTTGCACGGGGCAGGAACATGTTGTAGGATATGTGGAAGAGAATGTTGAGCAGATTTTTTCTGTGCAATTGGCTGGGTGGGGGGGATAGGACTCCCGAGTGCTCTATGTCTAAGGGCAAGGGGAAATAGGCAGATGACATGGATGGGGAGGAACTTCCACTGTAGGAGGGGCATCAACCCTTGAAATAATGTAATTCTACATACCAGAGGATCGACGACTGTAACACCCGAGAATTTTATGTTATATAAATCATCAAAGAATATTTTTATACACACAACACTTGCTTTTCTTGCTTTACCGGAAGTCGCGACCTTCCTCGATAGCTTGCGTCGTACGCAATACCGAGTTTCACTAAAAAATTATATGCTAATAAAATATTTTTAAAACTAGCTGTAATGAATAGTAATAACCAATTTTTGAAATTTTATAAATTTTATTTTTCAAAATGGACTTCATTTTTGGATTCGGAATATCGAAATTATCCTACGGTGAAATTTTGGTATTTTTATGAAAACTTTCAATTTTTTGATGAATAGTGAAACCAGTAAGAGATAGTTAAATAACTGAATTTTTCATAAAACATAATTTTACCGCTTATGTGAGTGTAATTTCAAAAATCTGAGAGATACGGTTAATGTCATTAAGTAAAATGTGGTTCAACTAGATGAAAATAATTTTTGGTGAATAGCAACTTTTTACGTTTATTTACCACGGTTAAAAGTAAATAGGGTAATTAAGGTTAAAAAAGATATTATTATTACCCTAAAACATGTCCTAATTCTATTGGATAAGTGTAATTAGACCAAAAACAAACTTAGGAAAAACATATGACCATTTAGGCCCACTTGGATTAGATTAGGACATTTATTATTAATTTATTTAAAGAAGGGTTAAAATAGTTAAAATCAAAGTTTAATAAGTAAATAATTTTTAATATAAGGTTATATATAAGATAAATTCGACTATAAATATTAATAAGAAATCTAAAAATATTTCCTACATAATGGTATTTTATTTTTATTTTTTAGACATTAAATAATTTAATTTAATTATGACAAAATTATGATGCAGTAATTTTCTTATTAATGAAATATTGACATAATCGATGTTATAAATACCCAAATAAATGTAATTTGAGACTTTTTATGAATTACACTAATTTTATAGGTTAATATGACATGTTATTATTTATTTAATTAACTTTTTTCAAACTAATAAATCTGTTATGATTTTCACAAAAATCAATTACTAATTAGTGTCAAAATTTACATAAAATAGTTTTTAAAACAAATATTATATTATTAATTGTTATTTTATTCCTAAAAATCTAAGGTTCGGCCAAGTGACTTAGATAAGGTTTTAAATATTAATAATAAACAACTTGGGGTTCGTTTGGATTGTTATAGTAAGTTTATTAACCTTATAGTGTAAGAACACGAGAAGACACGTTAAAAGTAAAATTATTTAACTTAATGTTAAATATAAATGATAGGTCAAAATAGGAACGTAAACATGTCTAAATTCTATTGGATGTGAGTATTTCGACCCATCCCCACCTTAGATTCAAAATAAATCAATTTGGATCTATTTAAAACCGAATTTGGATTTATAATAAAATAATATTTTTAGTTATTCAAAAGGTGCCCCTCTCCTCCCTTATAAAAGGGCACCTCTCCCTCTCTTCCTCACACAACTTTGAGCCTTTATGCTCGGCCAACACCTGCCACATTCTCCTATCCACTTCCCTAGAGACATCCTAGAGGTCCTGGTCTTCTTCAAAGACCAATTTTAGTGCCCTAAATGGAGGTCTCAAAGAAGCACTTCAAAGAAGAGGTAATGTCTGTTACCGATTCTTTCATCATTATTTCATCTTACACTTCTTATTAATTAGTTGTTTCATTATGAAGTAATAACATCAGTATCACTGATATACTGATATATTATTATAAGTATGAAACAACCCTATCTCACCATCTATCTATCCTACGGAAAATGAAATCACCGTGCGTACGTACGGAATACCGTCTCCACGCCGTGGTGTAATCTACTTCCACCACCACCATACTTGGATGGGTATAATGGTGTAAATAATGACTATATATGATTATTGTAAAGTGATATTGATTCTGAAATAGTATACATACATCCAATACAATTCCATGATCATGGGAACGATATCATCGCTCGTCCGTACGTATGGAATACCGTCTCCACGATATGATGCGACTCGTTCTACATGATCTTAATTGAATAATGATTATATAAATGAATTGAATGAATGAATATGATATATATTACACTAATAACATTCTTGAAATGAGATATATATAACCTAAAAAGAAGAATAAGAATTTATTCGACAAAACACGCATAAGAACAAAAAGTAATAAACACCCGAATAACAAATTGTAATGAAATATTACTAATAAGAAGCTAAGAATACGACCATATATGATATCATAACAATAATTATGATTCTAGAATAAGTCAATAACATTATTTAAATCATTATACAGGAGGTTCGGACACTTACAAGGAAAATCGGACCTAATGTAAGGGAAATATCAAAATCTCATTTTTTTCTGAGATTGTTTATACTTTAGTATTTACTGGGGTGTATTTTATCATCCACATCCATGTTTCCTAAATATGTAATATTACTTCCATACACCTAAAAATTTTTCAATCCAATTTTACCCTTTAGTGAGTTTTTAGTAAAGGATATGAAAGGAATGTTTTGTCTTTTTTCGTACGAGGTACTTTTTTACTCTACCGACAAAAGTACGAAGAATGTTTTTTGTAACTTATACGACATGAATGGATTTTTAAAACATTATTTCCAAGAATCTTCCTTTACATGTTTTAAAGATTTTTTTTAATCAACTTCTTTTAGTTTAGGATTATACGACATGTTAAGAAAGGAAAAGTGTTTTTGAAGCAGAAAGGATGTTTTCCTCAAGAATGGCGTTCAAGTGTTTTATCCAAATTATTTTCCATCTAAGATAATAAAGGGTTATATTTATATCCCTATTGTTAAATTGATTTTATTATTTTGTGATGGAATTTTATTTTTATGAATTCCTTTATCTTATATGAATTGTTTTATGATGTCATGATGTTTAAGATTCCAACTTTTATTACATGGGTAATGCTATGATGTATGGTTTCTAATTTTGTGGCACACATAAGAATGGTATAATTATGAGATGGGTGGGACCTATATCTCCCTCCAATGCATTGGGTAAAGATTTTATATCTCATGAGATAGACAGGGCTGGAACGACAGGTTAAACTGGTTCAGTAAAACAGGACTGAAACGAGGAGTGAACTCGGTTCAAAAGTGGACTTTGACCACTAAGATAGTCTTGGAAATGAGTCTTGACTAACAATAAATTATTCTCAATCATTATGTGTGTATTCCAAAAATTTTCATGGTTTGTGTTTTGATTATTTGGATTACATTTCACTACTATGATTTATCCCATGTTATGAAATTATGATCTCTTTTGCAGGTTATGATTTCCAAAAGATATGTGCTTATGTATATGATGTGATTGATATTTCTTTTGTTTACTCTTACTGATCATTTGATCTCACCATTTTGTATGTTTTATTTCCCAGGTCAGGAAGAAGGTTATTATGTATAATATGCCAAAAAGGGACTCTAGATATGATGAAATAAATGGGAGGCAATGTAGATACTTTATGAACCAGTTGTTTATGCTTTCCAGTTTCTAAAGACACTATACCTATACAGTCCTTTCATGGTTTTGTTATATGTTGTAATAAGTTTGATTCAATTTTGAAGTAATAACAATGTATGTAAAGTACGGGTCGTTATAGTTGGTATCAGAGGAAAGGTATAGTCAACCTTTGGAAACTAGGATGTGAAAGCCTTAGTAAGAACCCTAAGGATAATTCTAAGAATATAACAGAATCTTAGTGTTTTAGAAATGACCATGAATAACCTAGGATAAGACCTTAAGTGTGAAATTTTATTCTTCATTATGTGGTTTTCCTATTATAATTAGTGTTTCTCACACTATTCTTCTTGGTTTTAGTCAATGGCTGGAACCCGAAGGAACCGTGTTAATGCGGAATGCGACGGGAAATGCAATGATTGTCCCCATGTCACGACCCCCTCCCCACAAAGTGTACCCCTCCTGGGCCGGCAATGTGAAAAGGGAGATAATGACCCCCGAGTCCCGCCTCCAGTAGGCCCCGGGTTGGCGACTAGCACCGAGGGTATAATACACACACAAATGGGAGGCATTACCCTCTAAGAGAACACATGCAGAAGAGAGAGATAGAATAGAATCCAACCAACTCCAACTCATAACTGAAATGTAAAAGAAACCCAAGTACATATATGAAATGTCATGCAAAAGTACTACAACTGAAAGGGGAAACTAAAAGTACCCAAAAGAAAGTAAAACGACAGCGACCACAAGCCCGAACAGCTCCTCCTCCAACCGCAAGCTAGTAGTAACCAGCTTGATCTTCAACCTGCTCCAAGTGACCTGAAAAACAGTTTATATGTACATAGGGTGAGTATAACAGTATACTCAGTAGGATCCTCCCCAAGCCTCTCGTGCAAAAGTAAAGAAAGCATGCTAAAGCCCAGTGAACAACAAGTGAAACTAACTCGTCACCTAAACAGGTATACTATGTTCCCAACCTCACCAAGGCTACTCTCACCAAGTAACGCATACAAGAATATAGCATGTAGTAAAGAATATCAAGGGTACCCCGCTACTACTTCCCCACTGGTTTGCCGCTTTGCCCCAACGACATACGTCCTGTGCATCTCTCTCCAAAGGCTTGCCCGTATCAACATGGGTCAAGCTCCACAATATGCACCACGTGCACCACATAGGCTTGCCCGCAGACACCTGGGCTAAGCTCCACACAATCCTCACAACCAAAAGTAACTAGGTAGTTTCCGGAAGCCACCACAGCTCGAATAACGTGTATCATACGTCGGTTATTATACCTGAAGCCATTACAGCCCATACACCGAGTAAGGATCCTCAAGCCATCACAGCCTATACACGTTACACCTATAGTAGTCCATAAGATACTATATCCAGAATATATGTGTGTGAAATAACCACAAGCCATTACAGCCCTCTACACACATATATGGGTAAAACTAACCACTGTGCCTACCAGCACTAAGATCAACCAAGAGAAGAGAGCGGGGCCAAAGGGGGTAGTCAGCCATTCAACCTCCCATCAGAATGTTGGGGAAAACACCCCCCCAGGGCTCAGAATCCCCGGGGTGTCAGTTGCCCTTACCGACAGGGTGGAGTAGCGTATAGAAACACAAAAAGTACAGAGTATATAAGTAACTCACATCCACACTATGGGCATTACCTAGTCTTAGATACAACTGCAACTAACGTCTCTCAGACTCCAGGCTGCTACTTCTAAGACTAGGTATCCTATAAGCACACAACCAATTGAAGAGCTTTATTAGATTACTCCATTCTCATTTATCAGTTCCACTGTACATTAGTTAATTCTTTAAGCATTAATTAAGATTGAACAATTCCCCATTTAACTGAAATGGCGTCACTTCCAAAAACAACTGCTCCTTTTTAAGATTCACATCACCTTTAAATTCCAGCATCTCCATCCCCGTAGAGTTTCACCATTTAATCAAACATTCAATAAAGAAATACTTTTCCACATTCCCAGGCATTCTAGAAAAACATCCTATGCTTCTAAACACAAAGGAGGCTCAACACGGTGAGTAGATATACTACCCGTCGAGTCTTTGCCGCCTATAGAAAGAGCATAGACCCATCCTCCATCGAGAGGCTAAACACGGAAAGCACGTGGCATACCCCGCGTGTCTTCGCCTCCTTCAGAATGAGGGTAAGCAAGACCAGCTGCCTTGAGCAGTGGGGAAAAGCAAAGCAGATTAACATTCAAGAAAACCTCAAGCAACCAGCAACCACATCCGTCCCATTCCATCACCCCCGGTGTCCTCCCTGACACCCATATGCATAAACCGATGCCTCTCGCCACACTAGGCATCATCCGCTGCCACAACTATAAGGCCTCCATGCCTCCACATATCACAACAACCATCCAGGCTCACATCACAGCACAAGCAGCAGGAAAACAAACATCACAAAATGGGCTCTCGGCCCTTTAACAAACAAGAGGGTAACTCAGAACCCTTTTTGAAATTCCAACATAATTTGTTCTCTAAACCATATCGAATTAACAGATTTGTTATTCGTAGGTTCCAATCATGGATACCTAATCAGTAAGCTATCACAATTAAATAACCATGCTTACTTCCCTAATTTGATTATCCTCAAATTAGAACAACTACAACAACGACAACAACCAGATTAATTTACATGCCTCTTTATCTTTAGCCAATTAATCAACAATTAATTCCGGATTTACGTTCGTTATCAATTTCAATCATGAACGAACAATAAATCAAAGAAAACATAGATATCACTATATCTAGGAAAACATGAGGAAAACCGTTATCACGGTATAAAGCAACAGCATGCGATCAACCAATTCTTTTAATCCGGTTCAAGTATTTAATTAGGTCAATTTCATTGTGATCCAAAGGAATAAATCATGCTAACTCTACGATTGCACATATATAATTAGAGAAGCCATGAATCCCCTACCTCGAAGAGTTCTTGACGTCCTTTATCCACACAGCAGGTCACGATCCTCCCCTCGCGACAACTTATGTGGAAGAATGATCGACACAGCTTGGTTGCATCCAACAGAGCGGGACTGATCCTAGGAGTAAGGGTTGATTGTGAAACTCCTACGGGAAGGATTGAAAGGTTCTAGAGCCTCTTAGTTAAGAATAAAGGTAAGGAACAAGGGAGAATGATATCTCGTCCCTTTTTAAGATTTAACGAGGTGACGGTTTAAGATCCGGTTAATTCTCCATTAAAAACGGATCGCATTAACCCACGCGGTTTGACCAAGTGAAACATTCCAAGCCTTAGGAATAATTAATATAGGATTTATGGCATTTGAATCGGCCTTAAGAGCCCTTAAAATAAGGCTTTAAATGCATTTTACGTCAAAGGAAACGTCAAAAGGGGCAAAACTGTAGGAGTCTGGAAACACTGTTCACCCACCGTTACTGTACATGAAACTGATCTGTGAAACTGATCTGTCACACCGATCTGTGAAACTGATCTGTGAAACGGATCTGTCACACCGATCTGTCTCACCGATCTGTCTCACCGATCTGTCTCACCGATCTGTCTCACCGATCTGTCTCACCGATCTGTCTCACCGATCTGTCTCACCGATCTGTCTCACCGATCTGTCTCACCGATCTGTCTCACCGATCTGTCTCACCGATCTGTCTCACCGATCTGTCTCACCGATCTGTCTCACCGATCTGTGAAACTGATCTGTCTCACCGATCCGTGAAACTGATCTGTCTCACCGATCTGTGAAACTGATCTGTCTCACCGATCTGTGAAACTGATCTGTCTCACTGATCTGTGAAACTGATCTGTCTCACCGATCCGTGAAACTGATCTGTCTCACTGATCTGTTACTGTTCATAAAACTGGAAACACTGTTCACAGAACTAGAAAATTGGCAAAGTGTTGGGGATAAGTCCCCTTGACCTCCCGGAACACCTCCAACACCAACATTTCACAAAGTAATGGACCAGAGAGGTCCGGGCCATTACATTAGATACCTCTCAAAACATTCTCGTCCTCGAGAATTAAAAACCAACCCAGAAGAAAAGAGGGGTCCGAACAACCACCCCATAAGATACCTCTCAGGGGAAAACCACCATGAGTTGTTCGAAAGCTGGAACAAAACTATGACATCCGGGAACAAACAATCCATACCCAAACAATTCATTCACAACCTCACATCAAAGGTACATAAACAAAACATGAAAGGTCCAACCACAGAGAAAACATCATTACATGAAAGGAGTTAAACATTAAACAACTCTGGGTACTGAGCACGTATCTGTGACTCACGCTCCCAGGTACTCTCCTCCATGCCACCGTGTCGCCACAAGACACGAACTAAAGGAATAGAACGCCCACGCAACACCTTCTCCTTGTGGTCTTGGATCTCCACAGGTCGCTCCTCGAAGGTTGCATCATCATCAATATCGATCTCTCCCCAATCGATAACATGAGATTCATCATGAAGATAATGACGGAGCTGCGATACATGAAAAACATCATGTATCCGACTCATCCGAGGGGGAAGTGCTACTCGATATGCCACAGCTCCAACACGATCTAACACCTCGAAAGGCCCAACAAAACGGGGAGAAAGCTTACTTCCGCGACCAAACCTTCGCTGCCCACGACGGGGAGTCACCTTCAGAAACACATGATCCCCAACATTAAACTCTAAGGGTCTCCTTCTTTGATCCACATAAGATTTCTGACGATCTTGTGCTGTCTTCATCCTCTCACGAATCACTTGAACCATCTCCGTCGTATTCTGCACTAGTTCTGGTCCGAGAATTGCTGACTCTCCGACCCCAGTCCAGCACAACGGAGAACGGCATGGCCGGCCATACAAGGCTTCAAACGGCGCCATGCCGATGGTAGAGTGAAAACTATTATTGTAAGCGAACTCTACCAAAGGTAAGTGCTTCACCCATGAACCTCCAAAATCAAGAACACAAGAGCGCAACATGTCTTCAAGAGTTTGGATGGTTCGCTCTGTCTGACCATCCGTTTGAGGATGAAAAGCAGTGCTAAGGCATAGTTGAGAGCCAAAAGCATGCTGGAGACCTCTCCACACCCTCGAGGTAAAACGAGGGTCTCGATCAGAAATGATCGTCTTAGGAACTCCGTGAAGCCTCACCACCTCCTCCAGATACTGCCTCGACAAAACCTCCACTGAGCTCGACTCCTTGATTGCTATGAAGTGGGCCGATTTAGTTAAACGATCCACTACCACCCATATAGCATCATGTCCTCCCGGAGCTCGAGGTAAACCTGTAACAAAGTCCATTGAGATGTCCTCCCACTTCCACTGAGGAATCTCTAAGTGCTGGAGAAGACCACCAGGAACACGGTGTTCGGCCTTCACCTTCTGGCAGACTAAACATCGAGACACACATTCTGCAACTGAACGCTTCAGCCCAGGCCACCAAAACTGACTCCTCAAGGATCGATACATCTTCGTCACACCAGGATGTACAGCTAAGGGCGAGCTATGGAACTCTCGGAGAACCGTCTCGCGCATTGCCAAGGGAACAAAAAGCCTGTCATGATACAACACTCGGTGTTGTTCATCCTCTGACCAACCATCAGGGGCCTCCCCACAAACAACTCTATCTCTTAAAACTTCCACCTCTAGATCACCCAGCTGAGACTCTTCCACCTTTTGCATCAGGGATGACTGCACCGTCATCTGGAAAAGACAACCTCTTCCTCCAACTTCTCCCATATCAAGATGCAAACTGCTAGCTCTTCCATCCCTCTCCAGGAATCACCAGATTCACGCACAACATCATTACGTGACTTTCGGCTCAGTGCATCAGCAACAACATTTCCCTTCCCAGGTGTATACGATATTTCGAAGTCGTATTCCTGCAAGAACTCCATCCACCGACGCTGCCGCAAGTTCAAATCCCGCTGAGAGAAAACATACCTCAAACTCTTATGATCGGTGAAAACCACAAAGCGCTCTCCAATGAGGTAATGTCTCCACAACTTCAGCGCAAACACCACGGCTGCCAACTCAAGATCATGGGTGGCATAGTTGCGTTCATGGGTACGCAACTGCCGAGACCCATAAGAAACAACTGACCTCTGCTGCATGAGAACACAGCCTAGCCCCAGATGTGAAGCATCACAGAAAACATCAAACTGGACTCCCTCCGTTGGAAGACAAAGGACTGGAGCACTTACCAACTTCTCCTTTAGATACTCGAAAGCTGTCTGACACTGATCAGTCCATATGAACGCTTGATCCTTCCTGGTCAAAGCTGTCAGAGGAGTCGCAACTCGGGAGAAATTAGCCACAAACCTCCTATAATAGCCTGCGAGACCAAGGAAACTTCGCACCTCTGACACGGTCTTGGGGGCTGGCCAAGACACCACTGCTTCTATCTTCGAAGGATCCACAGCTACTCCCTGTTGGGACACAACATGTCCCAAGAAACGAACTTCTCGAGCCCAGAACTCACACTTGGACAACTTCCCAAACAACCGATGTTGGCGAAGAACTCCCAAAACAGCTCGTAGATGTTCTGCATGCTCTTCTTCAGATGTGGAGTACACAAGGATGTCGTCAATGAAAACCACAACAAACTTGTCCAAGAATTCACGGAACACAGCATTCATCAACCCCATGAAAACAGCTGGAGCATTTGTCACGCCGAATGGCATTACAACAAACTCATAATGCCCATGACGACAGCGGAAAGCAGTCTTCGGGATATCCTCATCCTTTACACGCATCTGATGATATCCTGACCGCAAGTCGATCTTTGAAAACCAACTTGCACCCTTCAGTTGATCGAATAGGTCATCAATCCGCGGGAGAGGATAACGGTTCTTTATTGTCACTTTGTTTAAGCGACGATAATCGACGCACAACCGCAAACTGCCATCAGCCTTTTTCACGAACAAGACTGGTGCACCCCACGATGACACACTTGGCCGAACAAAACCACACTGCAATAGACCATCGAGCTGAATACGTATCTCTCGTAACTCAGAAGGGGCCATCCTATATGGAGACATAGAGATGGGTGACGCCCCTGGCTGTAGCTCGATCCCAAACTCGATCTTCCGTCGAGGGGGTAAGGATACAACCTCTTCTGGAAAGACATCAGGGTACTCTTCTACGACCCTAAGAAACGCCAGCTGTTGAACCTCTGAAGAACTCAGCATCATCCCAGCCATCATGGATGATAAGGATGAAACTCGTCTATGACTCATCCGAGGATCTCTCTCACCAACAAACACTACTTCCTCTCCATCTTCATCAAAGAAAACGACCTTCTTCCTGTAGCAATCCACAATAGCCTGCACCGAATACAACCAATCCATGCCGAGGATGACATCATATGGTTGTATTCGTAAACATAGGAAATCTCCCCAAGAGCGGTGCTGCCCCAACACTAGCTCACAGTCTCTACATACTTCAAACAAGCTAGCTCGACCTCCAACTGGCGTAGTCAACGTCAAGGGCACTGGAAGCCTCTCTACCTCAAGTCCCAAAGCGTGGACAAGGGTAGGGGATATAAAGGAGTGTGTCGCTCCAGAATCAAACAAGGCATACACCAAGGTAGAAAACAAGCAAAGTGTACCTCGGACGACGTCTGGCTCGCCTGGAGCTGGCAACGCTAGAGCATGAAGCTGACCACGACCACCTCCACGGCCTCTCTGACCCTGATGACGACCACCACCACGGCCGCGCTCTGCTCTCTGAGGACGGGGAGCGTCATGGGGCTGTCCTCTGCCTGCTCCATCTACCCTCTGGTGATCTAAAGCTGGTGCAACCTGCTGCTGTTGCCTCGGCTGGAACTGCCTCAACGGAGGAACATGGAGTGGAGCGCCTGGTGCACGATGACTGCTCTGAAAAGTTGGGCACTCCCGCTGCTGATGACCACGTCCACCACAAGAAAAACAAGCGCCTGATCCCTTGGCATAGGTCTGAGAGTTGCTACCTCCGGAGAAATGAGATGGGAAGGGCCGGGACCTACCCCCAGGTGAACGGAAACTCTTCTGTCCTGAAAACCGGGAACCCCGGACCACAACTCTACTTCTTGAGGAATCATGACGATTCCCCTCTCGTGACGATCCGGTCCTAGCCAAAGTCCTCTCAACAACCTCTGCCCTCGCCAGCACCTCAAGATATGTCTTCAGCATAAATGGGGTGACCTGACGCTGGATCTCTGGACGCAAAGCCTCCTCGAAATGCCTCGCCCTGTCCTCATCATCTGGTAACAGGTCTGAAGCATATCGTAGAAGGTTCCTGAAACGGATTCCAAACTCCCGAACACTGGAGCTCCCCTGTCGAAGGGTAAGAAGCTCCTGGCGACTGGATGCCTTCGCAGTCGAAGAAAGAAACTCGACTCTAAACCTGTCTCGAAACTCCTCCCATGAGATCGCTGACTCCTCACGATCCCCGAGGAACAAGAACCACCACTGTCTCGCTGCTCCACGCAACATCGTCACAACCAAGGACACCCAGTGTTCCTTCCGAGCACGAATCGAACTGAAGCCTATCTCGACCTCCTCTAACTAGTCTTCTGTGACTGCATCTGAAACAGAGCCCTCGTACTTCTGTAGACTCTGGCGCTGAAACTCTCGGAGTGTCTTCCTCCAAGTGTCATCTTCGTCAACCTCTACCCTGCGGCGATCTGCTGGAACAGCCTGCTGGGCACCTTCTGCGCAAACCTGACGGGGACGCCGACCTGGAGCCATACCTGTAAAATAACAATCGTTAGAGCTCCTAAGCCTGGAATATGGAAGACTCAACATTAATTAATTAATTATTTTGTTTTATTAATTTTAGGTTACCTATACCAAGGTCTACCCATTCAAACACAGGCGCAAAGAATAATGATGCATGATCCTTTCCTAGGTCTCTACCCTGCAACCAGTATCACTTTGTTTAGTAGCCATCGTAAACATAAAGGTCCGTGCAACAGATCATAGGGGGCCCTGAACGCCTATGTCTCTGCCGGTCTCCAGTGTTTACCCCACTTGCTAAACATGAATGACACCGTTGCCCTACCATCCCATGCATCCTCACCTGTGCCTAACTCCAAACTCCATCCTATCCCTCGACCAGACCTCTGATACCACTCTGTCACGACCCCCTCCCCACAAAGTGTACCCCTCCTGGGCCGGCAATGTGAAAAGGGAGATAATGACCCCCGAGTCCCGCCTCCAGTAGGCCCCGGGTTGGCGACTAGCACCGAGGGTATAATACACACACAAATGGGAGGCATTACCCTCTAAGAGAACACATGCAGAAGAGAGAGATAGAATAGAATCCAACCAACTCCAACTCATAACTGAAATGTAAAAGAAACCCAAGTACAGATATGAAATGTCATGCAAAAGTACTACAACTGAAAGGGGAAACTAAAAGTACCCAAAAGAAAGTAAAACGACAGCGACCACAAGCCCGAACAGCTCCTCCTCCAACCGCAAGCTAGTAGTAACCAGCTTGATCTTCAACCTGCTCCAAGTGACCTGAAAAACAGTTTATATGTACATAGGGTGAGTATAACAGTATACTCAGTAGGATCCTCCCCAAGCCTCTCGTGCAAAAGTAAAGAAAGCATGCTAAAGCCCAGTGAACAACAAGTGAAACTAACTCGTCACCTAAACAGGTATACTATGTTCCCAACCTCACCAAGGCTACTCTCACCAAGTAACGCATACAAGAATATAGCATGTAGTAAAGAATATCAAGGGTACCCCGCTACTACTTCCCCACTGGTTTGCCGCTTTGCCCCAACGACATACGTCCTGTGCATCTCTCTCCAAAGGCTTGCCCGTATCAACATGGGTCAAGCTCCACAATATGCACCACGTGCACCACATAGGCTTGCCCGCAGACACCTGGGCTAAGCTCCACACAATCCTCACAACCAAAAGTAACTAGGTAGTTTCCGGAAGCCACCACAGCTCGAATAACGTGTATCATACGTCGGTTATTATACCTGAAGCCATTACAGCCCATACACCGAGTAAGGATCCTCAAGCCATCACAGCCTATACACGTTACACCTATAGTAGTCCATAAGATACTATATCCAGAATATATGTGTGTGAAATAACCACAAGCCATTACAGCCCTCTACACACATATATGGGTAAAACTAACCACTGTGCCTACCAGCACTAAGATCTACCAAGAGAAGAGAGCGGGGCCAAAGGGGGTAGTCAGCCATTCAACCTCCCATCAGAATGTTGGGAAAAACACCCCCCCAGGGATCAGAATCCCCGGGGTGTCAGTTGCCCTTACCGACAGGGTGGAGTAGCGTATAGAAACACAAAAAGTACAGAGTATATAAGTAAATCACATCCACACTATGGGAATTACCTAGTCTTAGATACAACTGCAACTAACGTCTCTCAGACTCCAGGCTGCTACTTCTAAGACTAGGTATCCTATAAGCACACAACCAATTGAAGAGCTTTATTAGATTACTCCATTCTCATTTATCAGTTCCACTGTACATTAGTTAATTCTTTAAGCATTAATTAAGATTGAACAATTCCCCATTTAACTGAAATGGCGTCACTTCCAAAAACAACTGCTCCTTTTTAAGATTCACATCACCTTTAAATTCCAGCATCTCCATCCCCGTAGAGTTTCACCATTTAATCAAACATTCAATAAAGAAATACTTTTCCACATTCCCAGGCATTCTAGAAAAACATCCTATGCTTCTAAACACAAAGGAGGCTCAACACGGTGAGTAGATATACTACCCGTCGAGTCTTTGCCGCCTATAGAAAGAGCATAGACCCATCCTCCATCGAGAGGCTAAACACGGAAAGCACGTGGCATTCCCCGCGGGTCTTCTCCTCCTTCAGAATGAGGGTAAGCAAGACCAGCTGCCTTGAGCAGTTGGGAAAAGCAAAGCAGATTAACATTCAAGAAAACCTCAAGCAACCAGCAACCACATCCGTCCCATTCCATCACCCCCGGTGTCCTCCCTGACACCCATATGCATAAACCGATGCCTCTCGCCACACTAGGCATCATCCGCTGCCACAACTATAAGGCCTCCATGCCTCCACATATCACAACAACCATCCAGGCTCACATCACAGCACAAGCAGCAGGAAAACAAACATCACAAAATGGGCTCTCGGCCCTTTAACAAACAAGAGGGTAACTCAGAACCCTTTTTGAAATTCCAACATAATCTGTTCTCTAAACCATATCGAATTAACAGATTTGTTATTCGTAGGTTCCAATCATGGATACCTAATCAGTAAGCTATCACAATTAAATAACCATGCTTACTTCCCTAATTTGATTATCCTCAAATTAGAACAACTACAACAACGACAACAACCAGATTAATTTACATGCCTCTTTATCTTTAGCCAATTAATCAACAATTAATTCCGGATTTACGTTCGTTATCAATTTCAATCATGAACGAACAATAAATCAAAGAAAACATAGATATCACTATATCTAGGAAAACATGAGGCAAACCGTTATCACGGTATAAAGCAACAGCATGCGATCAACCAATTCTTTTAATCCGGTTCAAGTATTTAATTAGGTCAATTTCATTGTGATCCAAAGGAATAAATCATGCTAACTCTACGATTGCACATATATAATTAGAGAAGCCATGAATCCCCTACCTCGAAGAGTTCTTGACGTCCTTTATCCACACAGCAGGTCACGATCCTCCCCTCGCGACAACTTATGTGGAAGAATGATCGACACAGCTTGGTTGCATCCAACAGAGCGGGACTGATCCTAGGAGTAAGGGTTGATTGTGAAACTCCTACGGGAAGGATTGAAAGGTTCTAGAGCCTCTTAGTTAAGAATAAAGGTAAGGAACAAGGGAGAATGATATCTCGTCCCTTTTTAAGATTTAACGAGGTGACGGTTTAAGATCCGGTTAATTCTCCATTAAAAACGGATCGCATTAACCCACGCGGTTTGACCAAGTGAAACATTCCAAGCCTTAGGAATAATTAATATAGGATTTATGGCATTTGAATCGGCCTTAAGAGCCCTTAAAATAAGGCTTTAAATGCATTTTACGTCAAAGGAAACGTCAAAAGGGGCAAAACTGTAGGAGTCTGGAAACACTGTTCACCCACCGTTACTGTACATGAAACTGATCTGTGAAACTGATCTGTCACACCGATCTGTGAAACTGATCTGTGAAACTGATCTGTCACACCGATCTGTCTCACCGATCTGTCTCACCGATCTGTCTCACCGATCTGTCTCACCGATCTGTCTCACCGATCTGTCTCACCGATCTGTCTCACCGATCTGTCTCACCGATCTGTCTCACCGATCTGTCTCACCGATCTGTGAAACAGATCTGTGAAACTGATCTGTCTCACCGATCTGTGAAACTGATCTGTCTCACCGATCTGTGAAACTGATCTGTCTCACCGATCTGTCTCACCGATCTGTCTCACCGATCTGTCTCACCGATCTGTCTCACCGATCTGTGAAACTGATCTGTCTCACCGATCCGTGAAACTGATCTGTCTCACCGATCTGTGAAACTGATCTGTCTCACCGATCTGTGAAACTGATCTGTCTCACCGATCTGTGAAACTGATCTGTCTCACTGATCTGTGAAACTGATCTGTCTCACCGATCCGTGAAACTGATCTGTCTCACTGATCTGTTACTGTTCATAAAACTGGAAACACTGTTCACAGAACTAGAAAATTGGCAAAGTGTTGGGGATAAGTCCCCTTGACCTCCCAGAACACCTCCAACACCAACATTTCACAAAGTAATGGACCAGAGAGGTCCGGGCCATTACACCCCAAGAGCACCCAAACTTTATGGGGGCCGGAATGAAAAATCTTATAGCCATGCTCACAAAACATTCTCAAGCTATGAATCATGCAGGACTTCCAAACAAGAAAAGGAAGGAGCAACATTCTGTTGAATCCTTCATGAGGCAGCGTCCACCTTCTTTCAGCAGGTCTATTGATACATTAGTTGCTGAACAATGGATTAGTACTACTGAAAAGATATTTTCAGTTCTTCAATGTTCTGAACATTATAAAGTCATCCTAGTAGTGTATCGTTTGGAAGGAGATGCTGATCAATGCTGGAATCTTATTAAGAATACGAGGAAAAGGGATGAAATTAAGTCCATGGAATGGGACGAGTTCAAGAACTTATTTTTCAATAAGTACTTCCCTTGTATTCTTCAAACAAAGATGGAGAAAGAGTTTCTTGAACTGAAGCAAAAGGATGATGAATCTTTTGGTACTTATGAAGAAAATTTTACAAGACTTGAAAGGTACGCTTCTGGTATTATTATCCAACCTGAGAGTAAGATCGATCGATTCTTTAGTGGATTAAAACCAAGTATTCGAAGGGTGTTTTCCATAAGGGACTTCAATATCTATGATGAAATCGTTTGATGTGATCTCAAATTCGAGATGGAGATTGGAGTAACCCATCAGTCATATGGGTTTGATAATAAGAGGAAAATGGAATTCAAAGGAAAATCTAAAGAGCACACTGAAAAGAAGATGAGCTTTCCCTTATGCTCAAAGTGTGGAAGGAAACATGGAGGGTGTTGTCTTAAAGGGACAAGTAAATGTTTCAAATGTGGAAATGAAGTTCATCAGGCATTTGAATGTCGCAATGATGGGAAGAAGATGTCTAATGATGAAAACAAAAGAAGGGATACACAGAATGACCCTACTACCCTTCAATGTATCAAGTGCAAGGAGATGGGTCATTATTCCAATCAATGCCCGAATCCAAGGGATGATGATGATGGTCGACGTCAGCAATCTCTTAAGGCTAAAGACAATGGAAAGTCACATGCACTTTCTATCAGCGATGTGGAGTACGATAACGATGTGGTGAAAGGTACACTTACCATCCACTCTAAAGTATCAAATGTTTTATTTGATTCTCGATCCACCCACTCCTTTATTTCTGATGAATTTTCTAAGGATATCATCATATTACCTCAATAGTTAGATGTTGAGATAGCTGTGACAACCCCTAATGGCACAACAGTCGCATCAAAAGTTTATAATTCTTCTCTAATTGAAGTTTGTGGGAAAGTGCTTCCTGCAAATCTTGTGATCCATCCTATAGTGGAATTTGATGTGATTCTTGGCATGGATTGGCTTTTTATACATGGATCTCATATCAATTTCCAAACAAGGGAAGTCCCATTTCATATTCCAGGTCAATCTATGATCGTCTATAAATGCAAGGATGAACATAAACTTCCAGTGGAAATTTCTTCCATTTTATGGGTATTGATTCCACTAAATGAAGGTTATATATCTCAAATGGTTGTAGAGAAACTCACGATTAAGAATATTCCCATTGTACGGGAGTTTGATGATGTCTTTCAGGAGGAATTACCGGGTCTTCCACCAAATCGTGAAGTTGAGTTTTCAATAGAACTCGTACGAGATGATTTGCCTATTTCAAAGAATCCTTATAGAATGTCCCCAATTGAGTTGCAGGAATTGAAGAAGCAACTCCAAGAGAATCTTGATAAGGGGTTCATACGCCCTAGTGCATCACCTTGGAGAGCACCTATTCTGTTTGTTAAGAAGAAAGATGGATCAATGAGACTCTTCATTGATTATCGAGAACATAACAAGATCACTATCAAGAAAAAATATCCTATCCCATGAATTGATGACCTATTTGACCAACTATGCAGAGCTCAATACTTTTCCAAGATTGATCTTCATTCAGGGTATCATCAATTAAGGGTAAAAAGGGAGGATATACCAAATACGGCTTTCCGTACAAGGTATGGACACTATGAATTTATAGTGATGCCATTTGGTCTGACTAATTCCCCTGCTATCTTCATGGGTCTAATGAATAGAGTCTTTAGAGACTATCTTGATCAATTTGTGGTAGTCTTTATAGAAGATATTCTTGACTATTCAAAGAGAAAGGAATAACATGAAGATCACTTGAGAATTATATTGAAGACCCTGAAAAAGGAGAATCTTTATGCCAAATTTACCAAGTGTAAATTTTGGCTTCAAAAAGTTTCAATTTTGGGTGACATAATCTCAAAATAGAAGATATCTTTGGATCCAGCAAAAAAAAGGTTATCGAAAGATGGTCGAGACCAACAACAGTAACTAAGATCCGATGTTTTCTTGGTTTGGCTGGATATTATCAATGTTTTGTGAAAGCTTTTTCACGATTATCTAACCACTCACCAAATTGACTCGGAAAGGAGTTAAGTTTGTTTGGACGGAGGAATGTGAAGAGAATTTCAAGGAGTTTAAAAGAAGGTTATCTGGTGCACCTGTTCTCACACTGCCTTGTAGTGGAGAAATGTTTGTGATCTACAGTGATGCATCCAAGAAGGGTTTGGGGTGTGTTCTTATGCAAAATGATATGGTGATAGCTTATGCCTCACGACAGTTGAAAATAATAGAGAAAAATTACCCAACTCATGATTTGGAGTTAGCTGCGGTAATCTTTTCATTAAATATTTAGAGGCATTAACTTTATGGTGAGAGTTGTGATATTTATACTGATCATAAAAGTATAAAGAATATTTTCACACAAAAGGAGTTGAATATGTGCCAAAGAAGATGGTTGGAGCTGATTAAGGATTACGACTGCTCAATTCATTACCACCCTGGGAAACAAATCAAGGTGGCAGATGCATTATGTCGACAAGACCATGCTAGTTTATCTATGATGAGGATCACAAAAGAACTAATATTTATGGATTTACAAAGGACGGATCTTGGAATTATAATGAACGGGGAAAAATCGTATCTTTCTCAAATGAATGTTCAACCATTTATACATGTGATGATTAAAGAGGCACAGAAAGAAGATGTCGATTTACAAAATAAGGTGAGAAATGTTCCAGAATTAAACCTTGATTGTGATGGGATAATAAAGTTCAAGAATCGGGTTTGTGTTCCTCCCATCCCCGAATTAGAGAAGGAGCTGCAGGATGAGGCACATAGTTCTTCATTCTCTATTCATCCTGGAAGCACGAAGATGTATAGGGACCAGAAAGAGTAATTCTGGTGGGATGGCATGAAAAGAGATGTTGCTGAATATGTCTCTCAATGCTTGGTTTGTCAACAAATTAAAGTAGAGGGATAGAAGTCTAAGGGGATGTTACAACCATTACCCATACCCGAATGGAAATGGGAAAACATTACTATGGACTTTGTCACAGAACTTCCTAAAACGTCCAAAGCCAATAATGCTATATGGGTCATAGTGGATCTTCTTACAAAGTCTGCACACTTCATTGCTATTAGAGAGGATTTCTCCCTGGATCAGCTTGCCAGGATATATGTAAAGGAAGTGGTATGATTGCATGGATTACCACTTTCTATTATATTTGATCGGGATCCGAGATTTACCTCGAAGTTCTGGCGAAGTCTTCAGCATACTCTGGATACAGAGTCGAGTTTCAGCACTCCTTATAATCCTCAGACAGACGGTCAGTCTGAGAGAACTATTCAAACTCTAGAAGATATGTTGAGAGCTTGCTCTATGGATTTAAAAGGTGGTTGGGATCAACACCTACCTTTGGTGGAATTTTCTTATAATAATAGCTTTCACTCTAGTATACAGATGGCTCGTTATGAAGCTCTCTATGGAAAGAAATGCAGGACTCCAACATGCTAGGATGAAGATGGGGAAAGAAAGCTATTAGGACCCGATCTCATTGATGAAATGGCAGAAAAGCTCAGATCTGTTCAACAACACATTAGAGCAGCTCAGAGTCGACAGAAAAGTTATGACGACAACCGAAAAAAAGACCTAGAGTTTGAAGTTGGTGATAAAGTGTTCTTACAAATATCTCCCTGGAAGAGGGTCATGAGATTTGGAAGGAAGGGGATGTTGAGCCCTAGATATATCAGTCCTTTAGAAATACTAGATCGTGTTGGGAAGGTAGCTTACCGATTGGCGCTTCCACCGAATCTCTCTCAAGTTCACGATGTGTTCCATGTATCTCTCCTGAGAAAGTACATACCTGATCCTTCACATGTACTCAGCTCAGAAGTTGTATCGCTGGAGCAGGATCTTTCTTATGATGAACAGCAGATAGAGATTCTGGATCATAGCGAAAAAGTCCCACGAAACAAGACCACTCGATTGGTGAAAGTTTTATGGAGGAACCACCAATTAGAAGAAGCTACATGGGAGCTGGAGGATATGATGAGGGAGAGGTATCTTCATCTGTTTGTTACAAAGTGACGAATTTTGAGGGAAAAATTCATTTTAAGGGGGGTAGAATGTAACACCCGAGACATTTATGTTATATATATCATCAAAGGAATCTTTTTCTACACACAACACTTTCTTGTCTTTCTTTACACGAAATCGCGACCTTCCTTGATAGCTTGTGTCGTACGCAATACTGAGTTTCACTAAACAATGATATGCTAATAAAATATTATTAAAACTAGCCTTTACGAATAGTAATAACCACTTTTTGAAATTTTATAAATTTTATTTTTCAAAATGGACTTCATTTTTGGATTCGGAATATTGAAATTATCCTAGGGTGAAATTTTGGTATTTTTCTGAAAACTTTCAATTTTTGATGAATAGTGAAACCACTAAGTGGTAGTTAAAAAACTGAATTTTTCATAAAACTTAATTTTACAGCTTCTGTGAGTGAAATATCAAAAATCCGAAAGACACGGTTGATGTCATTAAGTAAAATGTGGTTCAATGAGATGAAAATAATTTTTGATGAATAGTAACTTTTTACTTTTATTTACCACGGTTAAAAGTAAATAGGGTAATTAAGGGTAAAAATGATATTATTATTACCCTAACACATGTCCTAATTCTATTGGATAAGTTTAATTCGACCAAAAACAAACTTAGGAATTAAATATGACCATTTAGGCCCACTTGGATTAGATTAGGACATTTATTATTAATTTATTTAAAGAAGGGTTAAAATAGTTAAAATCAATGTTTAATAAGTAAATAATTTTTAATATAAGGTTATATATAAGATAAATTAGACTATAATTATTCATTAGAAAGCTAAAAATATTTCCTACATAATGGTATTTTATTTGTAACTTTTAGACATTAAATAATTTAATTTATTTATGACACAATTATAATGCAGTAATTATCTTATTAATAAAATATTGACATACTTGATGTTATAAATACCCAAATAAATGTAAGTTGAGCCTTTTTATGAATTAAACTAATTTTATTGGTTAATATGACATGTTATTATTTATTTAATTAACTTTTTTTGAACTAATCATTCTGTTATAAGTTTCACAAAAATAAATTACTAAATAGTGTCAAAATTGACATAAAATAGTTTTTTAAACAAATATTATATTATTAATTGTTATTTTATTCATAAAAATCTAAGGTTCGGTAAAATTACTTAGATAAGGTTATATATATTAATAATAAACAACTTGGGGTTCTTTTTTATTGTTATAGTATGTTTATTAACTTTATAGTGTAAGAACACAAGAAGACACGGTAAAAGTAAAATTATTTATCTTAATGTTAAATCTAAATGATAAGGTCAAAATAGGAACCTAAACATGACTAAATTTTATTATATGAGATTATTTCGACCCATCCCCACCTTAGTTTCAAAATAAATCAATTTAAAGCTATTTAAAACCGAATTTGGCTTTATAATAAAATAATATTTTTAGTTATTCCAAAGGTGCCCCTCTCCTCCCTTATAAAAGGGCACCTCCTCCCTCTCTTCCTCACACCACCATGAGCCTTCAAGCTCGGCCAACCCCGGAAACTTTCTCCTCTCTACTTCCCTAGAGACATCCTAGAGGTCCTGTTCTTCTTCAAATTCCAATTTTAGTGCCCTAAAAGGAGGTCTCAAAGAAGCACATCAAAGAAGAGGTAATGTCCGTTACCGATTCTTTCATCATTATATCTTCTTCTACTTCTTCTTCGTTAGTTGTTTCATTACGAAGTAATAACATAGGCATCACTCACATACTGATATGTTATTATAAGTATGAAACTACCCTATTTCACCATCTATCCATCCTACGGAAAATGAAATCACCACGCGTGCGTACATATGGAATACCGTCTCCACGCCGTGGTGTAATCTACTCTCCACCACCCCCTTACTTGGATGGATATAATGGTGTAAATAATGCCTATATATGATTATTGTAAAGTGATATTGATTCTGAAATAGTATACATACACTCCCATACAATTCCATGATCATGGGAACGATATCATCGCTCGTCTGTACGTACGGAATACCGTCTCCACGATGTGATGCGACTCATTCTACATGATCTTCATTGCATAATGATTATATAAATGAATTGAATGAATGAATATGATATATATTACACTAATAAAATTCTTGAAATGAAGTATCTATAACCTAAAGATAAGAATAAGAATAAATTCGACAAAACACGCATAAGAACAAAAAGTAATAAACACCTGAATAACAAGTTGTAATGAAATATTACTAATAAGAAGCTAAGAATATGACCATATATGATATCATAACAATAATTATGATTCTTGAATAATTAAATAACAATATTTAAATCATTATACAGGAGGTTCGGACACTTATAAGGTAAATCGGACCTAAGGTAAGGGAAATATCACAATCTCATTTTTATCAGAGATTGTTTATACATTAGTATTTACTGGGGTGTATTTTATCATCCACATCCATGTTTACTCAATATTTAATATTATTTCCATCAACGTAAAATTTTTTAAATCCAATTTTACCCTTCGGTGAGTTTTTAGTAAAGCATATGAAAGGAATCTTTTGTCGTTTTTCGTACGAGGTACTTTTTGACTCTTCCGAAAAAAGTACGAAGAATGTTTTTTAAAATTATATGGCATGAATGGATTTTTAAAAAATTATTTCCGAGAAGCTTCCTTTACAAGTTTTCATGTTTATTTTTAATCAACTTATTTTAGTTTAGAATTGTACGACATGTTAAGAAATGAAAAGTGTTTTTGAAGTAGAAATGATATTTTCCTCAAGAATGGAGTTCAAGTGTTTTATCATAATTATTTTCCATCTAAGATAATAAAGGGTTCTATTTATATCCCTATTATTACATTTATTTGATTATTTTGTGATGTAATTATATTTTTATAAATTCCTTTATCTCATATGAATTGTTTTATGATGTCACGATGTTTAAGATTCCCATTTTTATTACATGGGTTATGCTATGATGTATGGTTTCTGATTTTGTGGCACACATAAGAATGGTATCATTATGAGATGGGTGGGACCTATATCTCCATCCAATTAATTGGTTAAAGATTTTATATCTCATGAGATAGACATGGTTGGAACCGCAGGTAAAAGCGGTTCAGTGAAACAGGTCTGAAACGAGGAGTGAACTCGGTTCAGAAGTGGACTTTGTCCACTAAGATAGTCTTTTCAATGAGTTTTGACTAACAAGAAATGATTCTCAATGATTATGTGTGTATGCCACAAAGTTTGATGTTTTAAGTTATGATTATTGGGATTACATTTCACTACTATGATTTATCCCATGTTATGAAATTATGATCTCATTTGCAGGTTAACATTTCCAAAAGTTATGTGCTTATATATATGATGTGATTAATATTTCTATTGTTTACTATTACTGAGAATTTGAGCTCACCATTTTGTATGATTTATTTCTCCGGGTTAGGAAGAAGGTTATTAAGTAGAATATTCCAAAAAGGGACTCTAGATATGATGAAATAAATGGGAGGTAAAGTTGTTTATGCTTTCCAGTTTCTAAAGACACTATACCTATATGGTCCTTTCATGGTTTTGTTATATGTTGTAATAAGTGTGCTTCAATTTTGAATTAATAACAACGTATGTAAAGTACGGGTCGTTATAGTTGGTATCAGAGGAAAGGTATAGTCAACCATTGGAAACTAGGATGTGAAATCCTTATTAAGAACCCTAAGGATAATTCGAAGCATAGAACACAATCTTAGTGTTTTAGAAATTACCATGAATAACCTAGGATAAGACGTTAAGTGTGAAATTTTATTCTTGATTATGTGGTTTTCCTATTATAATTAGTGTTGCTCACACTATTATTCTTGGTTTTATTCAATGGTTGGAACTCGAAGGAACCTTGTTAATGCGGAATGCGACGGGCAATGCAATGATTGTCCCCCGGAGCAACCAAACATTATGGGAGCCAGAATGAAAAATCTTGTAGCCATGCTCACACAACTTTTTCAAGCTATGAATCATGCAGGACTTCCAAATGAGCAAAGGAAGAAGAAACATTCTGTTTAATCCTTCATGAGGCAGCGTCCACCTTCTTTCAGCAGGTCTACTGATCCATTAGTTGCTAAACAATGGATTAGTACTACTGAAAAGATATTTTCAGTTCTTCAATGTTCTGAACATGATAAAGTCATCCTAGCAATGTATCGTTTGGAAGGAGATGATGATCAATGGTGGAATCTTATTAAGAATATGAGGCGAAGGGATGAAATTGAGTCCATGGAATTGGACGAGTTCAAGAACATATTTTTCAATATGTACTTCCCTCGTATTCTCCGAACATAGATGGAGAAAGAGTTTCTTGAACTGAAGAAAAAGGATGATGAATCTGTTGGTACTTATGAAGCAAATTTTACAAGACTTGCAAGGTACGCTTCTGGTATTATTATCCAAACTGAGAGTAATATTGATCGATTCTTTAGTGGTTTAAAACCAAGTCTTCTAAGGGCGTTAGCCATAAGGGACTTCAATAGCTACGAGGAAATCGTTCGATGTGCTCTCAAAGTCAAGATGGAGATTGGAGTAACCTATCAGTCATATGGGTTTGATAAGAAGAGGAAAATGGAATTCAATGGAAAATCTAAAGAGCACACTGAAAAGAAGATGAGCTTTCCCTTGTGCTCAATGTGTGGAAAGAAACATGGAGGGAGTTGTCTTAAAGGGACAAGTAAATGTTTCAAATGTGGAAAGGAAGGTCATAGGGAATTTGAATGCCGCAATGATGGGAAGAAGATGTATAATGATGAAAACAATGGAAGGGAAACACAGAATGACCCTACTACACTTCAATGTTTCAAGTGAAAGGAATGGGGCATTATTCCAATCAATTCTCAAATCCAAGGGTTGATGATGATGGTCGACTTCAACAAACTCTTAAGGCTAAAGACAAAGGAAAGTCACATGCAATTTCTATTAGCGATGTGGAGTACGATAAAGATGTGGTGAAAGGTACAGGTAACATCCAATCTAAAGTAGAAAATGTTTTATTTGATTCTGGATCCACCCACTCCCTTATTTCTGAATAATTTTCTAAGGATATCACCATATTACCTCAACAGTCAGATGTTGAGTTAGCTGTGACAAACCCTAATGGAGCAACAGTCGCATCAAAAGTTTATAATTCTTCTCTGATTGATGTATGTGGGAAACTGCTTCCTGCAAATCTTATGATCCTTCCTATAGTGGAATTTGATGTGATTCTTGGCATGGATTGTCTTTCTCTACATGGAGCTCATATCAATTTCCAATGAAGAGAAGTCACATTTCATATTCCAGGTCAATCTATGATAGTCTATCGATGCAAGGTTGAACATAACCTTCTAGTGGAAATTTCTTCCATTTTATGGGTATTGATTCCACTAAATGAAGGTTATTTATCTCAAATGCTTGGTGAGAAACTCACGTTTAAGAATATGCCCATTGTATGAAAGTTTGATGATGTCTTTCCGGAGGAATTACCGGGTCTTCCACCGAATCGTGAAGTTGAGTTTTCAATAGAACTCGTACCGAATTCATTGCCTATTTCAAATACACCTTATAGAATGGCCCCAATTGAGTTGCAGGAATTGAAGAAGCAACTCCACGAGAATCTGGATAAGGGGTTTATACGCCCTAGTGCGTCACGTTGGGGAGCACCTGTTCTGTTTGTTAAGAAGAAAGATGGATCAATGGGACTCTACATTGATTATCAAGAACTTAACAAGATCACTGTAAAGAACAAATATCCTCTCCCGTGCATTGATGACCTATTTGACCAACTACACGGAGCTCAATACTTTTCCAAGATTGATCTTCATTCAGGGTATCATCAATTAAGGGTTAAAAGGGAGGATATAACAAAGACGGCTTTCCGTACAAGGTATGGACACTATGAATTTATAGTGATGCCATTTGGTCTTACTAATGCCCCTATTATCTTCATGGATCTAATGAATAGAGTCTTTAGAGACTATCTTGATCAATTTGTGGTAGACTTTATAGACGATATTCTTGTCTATTCAAAGAGAAAGGAAGAACATGAAGATCACGTGAGAATTATATTGAAGACCATGAGAAAGGAGAAGCTTTATGCCAAATTTACCAAGTGTGAATTTTGGCTTCAAAAAGTTTCACTTTTGGGTCACATAATCTCAAAAGAGGGGATATTTGTGGATCCAGCAAAAATAGAAGTTATCGAAAGATGGTCGAGACCAAAAACAGTAACTGAGATCTGAAGTTTTCTTGGTTTGGCTGGATATTATCGACGTTTTGTGGAAGATTTTTCACGATTATATAATCCACTTGCCAAATTGACTAGGAAAGTAATTACATTTGTTTGGACAGAGGAATGTGAAGAGAATTTCAAGGAGTCGAAAAGAAGGTTATCTAGTGCACCTGTGCTCACACTGCCTTGTAGTGGAGAAAGGTTTGTCATCTACAGTGATGCGTCCAAGAAGGGTATGGGGTGTGTTATTATGCAAAATGATATGTTGATAGCTTATGCCTCACGACAGTTGAAAATACATGAGCAAAATTACCCAACTCGTGATTTGGAGTTAGCTGCAGTAATCTTTGCATTAATGATTTGGAGGCATTACCTTTATGGTGATAGGTGTGATATTTATACTGATCATAAAATTTTAAAGTATATTTTCACACAAAAGGAGCAGAATATGCGCCAAAGAAGATGGTTGGAGCTGATTAAGGATTACGACGGCTCAATTCATTACCATCCTGGGAAAGAAAACAATGTAGCAGATGCATTAAGTCGACAAGACCACACTAGATTATCCATGATGAGGATCACAAAAGATCCAATATTTATGTATTTACAAAGTATGGATCTTGGAATTATAATGAAAGGGTAAAAATCGTATCTTTCTCAAATTAATGTTCAACCATCTATACATGTGAAGATTAAAGAGGCACAGAAAGAAGATGTCGATTTACAAAAGAAGGTGAGAAATGTTCCTGAATTCAACCTTGATTGTGATGGGATAATAAAGTTTAAGAATCGGGTTTGTGTTCCTCCCATCCCCGAATTAAAGAAGGAGCTGCTGGATGAGGCTCATAGTTCTTCATTCTCTATTCATCCTAGAAGCACGAAGATGTATAGGGACCTGAAAGAGTACTTCTGGTCGGATGGAATGAAAAGAGATGTTGCTGAATATGTCTCTCGATGTTTGGTTTGTCAACATGTTAAAGTTGAGAAACAGAAGTCTAAGGGGATGTTACAACCATTACCCATACCCGAATTGAAATGGGAAAACACCACTATGGACTTTGTCGCAGGTCTTCCTAAAACGTCCAAAGGCAATAATGCTATCTGGGTCATAGTAGATCGTCTTAAAAAATCTGCACACTTCATTTCTATTAGAGAGGATTTCTCTCTGGATCAGCTTCACATGATATATGTAAAGGAAGTGGTAAGATTGCATGGAGTACCACTTTTTATTATATCTGATCGGGATCCGAGATTTACCTCGATGTTCTGGAGAAGTATTTAGCATACTATGGATACAGAGTTGAGATTCAGCACTGCTTATCATCCTCAGACAAACGGTCAATCTGAGAGAACAATTCAAACTCTAGAAGATATGTTGAGATCTTTCTCTATGGATTTCAAAGGTGGTTGGGATCAACACCAACCATTGGTGGAATTTTCTTATAATAATAGCTTTCACTCCAGTATTCAGATGGATCCTTATGAAGCTCTCTATGGAAAGAAATGTAGGACTCCAACTTGCTGGGATGAAGTTGGGGAAAGAATGCTATTAGAACCCGATCTCGTTGATGAAATGGCAGAAATGGACAGATCTATTCAACAAAACATAAGAGCAGCTTAGAGTGGACAGAAAAGTTATACCGACAACAGAAGAAAAGACCTAGAGTTTGAAGTAGGTGATAAAGTGTTCTTATGAATATCTCCCTGGAAGAGGGTCATCAGATTTGGAAAGAAGGGGAAGTTGAGCCCTAGATATATCGGTCCTTTCAAAATACTAGATCGTGTTGGGAAGGTAGCTTACCGATTGGCGCTTCCACTGAATCTCTCTCAAGTTCACGATGTGTTCCATGTATCTCTCTTGAGAAAGTACATACCTGATCCTTCACATGTACTCAGCTCAGAAGTTGTACCACTGGAGCAGGATCTTTCTTATGAAGAACATCTGATAGAGATTCTGGATCATAGCGAAAAAGTCCTACGAAACAAGACCACTAGATTGGCGAATGATTTATGGAGGAACCACCAATTAGAAAAATCTACATGGGAGCTTGAGGATATGATGAGGGAGTGGTATCCTCATATGTTTGTTACAAAGTGACGAATTTCAAGGGTGAAATTCATTTTAAGGGGGGTATAATGTAACACAAGAGACTTTTATTTTATATAAATCATCAAAGTAATATTTTTCTACACACAAAACTTGCTTGGATTTCTTTACATGAAATCTCGACCTTCCTCGATAGCTTGCATCGTACGCAATACCGAGTTTTACTAAACAATGATATGCTAATAAAATATTATTAAAATTAGCCGTTATGAATAGTAATAACCACTTTTTGAAATTTTATAAATTTTAATTTTCAAAATGGACTTCATTTTTGGATTCGGAATATCGAAATTATCCTAGGGTGAAATTTTGGTATTTTTCTGAAAACTTTCAATTTTTGATGAATAGTGAAACCACAAAGTGGTAGTTAAAAAACTGAATTTTTCATAAAACATAATTTTACCGCTTCTGTGTGTGGAATTTCAAAAATCCGAGAGACACGGTTAATGAAAGTAATTAAAATGTTGTTTAATGAGATGAAAATAATTTTTTGTGAATAGTAACTTTTTACTTTTATTTACCACGGTTAAAAGTAAATAGGGTAATTAAGGGTAAAAATGATATTATTATTACCCTAAAACATGTCCTATTTCTATTATAGAAGTGTAATTAGATCAAAAACAAACTTATGAATAAAATATGACCATTTAGGCCCACTTGGATTAGATTGGGACATTTATTATTAATTTATTTAAAGAAGGGTTAAAATAGTTAAAATCAATGTTTAATAAGTAAAAAAATTTTAATATAAGGATATATATAAGATAAATTCTACTATAAAAATTCATTAGAAAGATAAAATTATTTCCTAGATAATGGTATTTTATTTTTAATTTTTATACATTAAATAATTTAATTTATTTATGACACAAACATGATGCAGTAATTATCTTATTAATGAAATATTGACAAAATTGATTTATAAATACCCAAATAAATGTAATTTGAGACTTTTTATGAATTCCACTAATTTTATAGGTTAATATGACATGTTAATATTTATTTAATTAACTTTTTTTGAACTAATCATTCTGTTATGATTTTCACAAAAAAATCAATTTCTAAATAGTGTCAGAATAGACATAAAATAGTTTTTAAAACATATATTATATTATTAATTGTTATTTTTTCCTAAAAATCTAAGGATCGGACAAATGACTTATATAAGGTTTTATATATTAATAATAAACAACTTGGGATTCGTTTGGATTGTTATAGTATGTTTACTAACCTTATAGTGTAAGAACACAAGAAGACACGGTAAAAGTAAAATTATTTAACTTAATGTTAAATCTTAATGATAAGGTCAAAATAGGAACCTAAACTTCACTAATTTCTATTGGATGAGAGTATTTAGACCCATCCCCACCTTATATTTGAAATCAATTAATTTGGAGCTATTTAATACCGAATTTGGCTTTATAATTAAATAATATTTTTTGTTATTCCAAAGGTGGCCCTCTCCTCCCTTATAAAAGGGCACATCCTCCCTCTCTTCATCACACCACTTTGAGCCTTCAAACTCGGTCAAACCCTGCCACATTATCCTCTCCACTTCCCTAAATACATCCTAGTTGTCCTAGTCTTCTTCAAATACAAATTTTACTACCCTAAAAGGAGGTCTCAAAGAAGCACTTCAAAGAATAGGTAATGTTCGTTACCGATTCGTTCATCTTTATTTCTTCTTCCACTTATTCTTCTTTAGTTGTTTCATTATGAAGTAATAAAATCAGTATCACTCATATACTGATATGTTATTATAAGTATGAAACAACTCTATTTCACCATCTATCCATCCTACGGAAAATGAAATCACCGCGCGTGCGTACATACGGAATACCATCTCCACGACGTGGTGTAATATACTTTCCACCACCACCATAATTGGATGGGTATAATGGTGTAAATAAAGACTATATATGATTATTGTAAAGTGATATTTATTATGAAATAGTATACATACACTCCAATAAAATTCCATGATCATGGGAACGATATCATCGCTCGTGCGTACGTACGGAATACCGTCTCCACGATGTGATGCGACTCGTTCTACATGATCTTCATTGCATAATGATTATATAAATGAATTGAATGAATGAATATGATATATATTACACTAATAACATTTTTGGAAATTAGGTATCTATAACCTAACGAGAAGAATAAGTATTTATTCAACAAAACACGCATAAGAACAAAAAGTAATAAACACCCGAATAAGAAGTTGTAATGAAATATTACTAATAAGAAGCTAATAATATGACCATATATGATATAATAACAATAATAATGATTCTGGAATAAGTCAATAACATTATTTAAATCATTATACATGAGGTTTGGACACTTACGAGGCAAATCAGACCTAAGGTAAGGGAAATATCACAATCTCATTTTTATCCGAGATTGTTTATACTTTAGTATTTACTGGGGTGTATTTTATCATCCAAATCCATGTTTCCTCAATATGTAATATTATTTCCATCCACCTAAAATTGTTTAAATCCAATTTTACCCTTCGGTGAGTTTTTAGTAAAGGATATGAAAGGAATCTTTTGTCGTTTTCCTTACGAGGTACTTTTTGACTCTTCCGACAAAAGTACGAAAAATGTTTTTTTTAACTTTTACGGAATGAATGGATTTTTAAAACAATATTTCCAAGAAGAATCCTTTAAAAGTTCTCATGTTTATTTTTAATCAACTTCTTTTAGTTTAGAATTTTATGACATGTTAAGAAAGGAAAAGTGTTTTTGAAGCAGAAAGGATATATTCCTCAAGAATGGAGTTCAAATGTCTTATCAAAATTATTTTCCATATAAGATAATAAAGGGTTATAGTTATATCTCTATTATTACATTGATTTTATTATGTTGTGATGTTATTATATTTTTATGAATTCCTTTATCTTATATGAATTTTTTTATGATGTCACGATGTTTAAGATTCCCATTTTTTTTACATGGGTAATGCTATGATGTATGGTTTCTGATTTTGTGGCACACATAAGAATGGTATAATTATGAGATTGGCGGGACCTATATCTCCCTCCAATGCATTGGGTAAAGATTTTATATCTCATGAGATAGACATGGCTAGAACGACAGGTTAAACCGGTTCAGTGAAACAGGACTGAAACGAGGAGTGAACTCGGTTCAGAACTGGACATTGTCCACTAAGATAGTCTTGGAAATGAGTCTTGACTAACAAGAAATTATTCTCAATTATTATGTGTTTATTCCACAAAGTTTCATGTTTTAAGTTATGATTATTGGGATTACATTTCACTACTATGATTTATCCCATGTTATGAAATTATGATCCCTTTTGCAGGTTAAGATTTCCAAAAGTTATGTGCTTATGTATATGATGTGATTGATATTTCATTTGTTTACTCTTACTGAGCATTTGAGCTCAACCTTTTGTATGTTTTATTTCCCCAGGTCAGGAATAAGGTTATTAAGTAGAATATTCCAAAAAGGGACTCTAGATATGATGAAATAAATGGGAGGAAAAGTAGATTCTTTATGAACCAGTTGTTTATGATTTCCAATTTCTAAAGACACTATACCTATACGGTCCTTTCATGGTTTTGTTATATGTTGTAATAAGTGTGCTTCAATTTTGAAGTAATAACAACGTATGTAAAGTACGGGTCGTTATAACGACTATGCTGGATGTCAGGAGGATGGGGTGAAGCAATAGTCCGGGGTGGGAATGGAGACACCTAAGAATGGAAAGGAGAACTGGCGTACTCTTGATGGCTACAAATTTAGAAATATTGTTCAAAATGGGAATCAAAATGTGTCTCCAGATGATAGACCTTCACCTTCAATCTCGACAAGGATGCCAAGGAAAGACTACTCATAACTCCCGAGACCAATGCGGACTAGGTCCGCTTACAAAAGGAATATCCATGTTGTTATTTCTGTCAAAATGGGCAGTTGGGTGAAGAAGGCATCATCAGTTATGACTAATATGGATCTACTCAACAATCGGGGTCAAAGTGCAACTTTTTGGAGAAATCTGGAATGGGAATCGACTACTGGAGAGGACGAATCATGTATGGGATACGGGGATGACTATGGTTATTATGATGTTTAATTCTGTTGTTTTTGTGCTGTGGGTTTTTGGTTCTCCTGAACTGGATTTTCATTGTATTATGGGCAATGGAAACACTTAAACCGGCTTTATATAATACAAAAATGATTTGCATGTAGGCAGGAATTAGTGACATTGCAAACATAAGCCCCATGAAAGAATGTACAATATATGGATAAAAAAATCCCTGGAAAATTAATAATAAACATCAACGAATAAATTTATCATCATTATATATACCTCATAAAAGAAACAAGTGGTGAATATGGAATGTGTCCCATGAAAATAAAAGTGAGATGAAAATACCTTACCTCAATTTTGACTAGCTACTAATGTTCTCTAACCTCCAATATAATAAATTAATATTTATTTCAATTAAATACCATATTAATTTAAATTAATATTATTTAATACATATTTATTATATATATAAATTTTTCCATAATAATATGTATATATATAATGAATCCCACAGTTCATGAAGAAGGTTGGTCATGCGTATGCACGGACAATCTATTCACTTTTTGATGGATATAATAAAAGAATGTTAAATAATAATTCCCCCATATGGAATTAATATTATATCATCTATATCATATATATTTATCATATTGATAATCCTTAACGTCCAGGTAAAATATATATGAAAAATAAATCACATTGGTTTGTGAATGGGGTAATCCACACGTACAAACAAGTGACGTTATTGTTTTCGAATGGTTTCAACGGTAAGAAGACTTATATTATATGATATTTTAGGAAGAATAATTATACCATAAAAATTATATATAAACATTAAAATCATTATAATAAAAATTCATGAAGTATAGTGATGGAAAATTAATCGTATTCCTATGTGGATACGGTAAGTCGTACATATTCATAAGGGATACATTCACACCCCATTTGATGGGACAATGCTGGAAAAAAATTTCTCGCATTTATAATAAAATTTTATATTTTTAGTATAATAAATCCATTATTTTTTTAATATTATAACACATTTATAGGAGGTAAAAGAAGAATAAAATAAAAAGAGATCAATTAAGGTGATTACCTATTCTTTGAGACGACTCCCATGGATTTCCTCTTATTTTATATAGGGTTATAATTTTGAGAATCCCATCATATATAGCATATGGGAAATGATTATTAGAATATTATTTTCTTATGATTGATATCAATAGTTAAATATAGTCTAGATATTTGAGGGGGGAGGTTTCCTTCAACAATTAAGGTAAGGTGATCTTTTGGAATGTCTCAAAAAAATTAAATTATAAAAAATTAATTCTCAACCCAAATACCTCAAAATAGACTATAAATGAACAAGGGGTGATATTTTGACCATATATTATCCTAATTTTCTACTTTTAATATTTTTATAATTTTTAAATAATTTATAACATATTAGTTTCATAAAGTATCACTTTTTACAATTTTTACACTATACATTTCATTGACTTTAAACACATCAAAAAAAACAAAATGAATTAGAAAAAACATTTTGAAACATAATTAAATTTTATTAATTTATATAAAATTCTTTCATTTCTTTAATTCTCCCAAATTATATTATTTTTTATATTTTTAATAACATATATTTTATTTTCCATTAACAGATTGAATAATATTTTGGTGTTGTGTAAGTATTTAAAGTAATTATATATTCTAAAAAATTATAAATAAATTACCATTATGAATATAATTTCATTAGAAACTAAAATGATATTAATATTCATTCAAAACATATTTTTTTCTATGTAAACATATAAATTATATTTAAAACAAACAATGTGACATTTTCTCCTTTTTATTGATTTCAAAAATATATAAGTCATTTTCAAAGAATAGGGCCCATTAAAAAACCTCATATTATTTCCTAAGATGATAATTTTATAATTATGTTCATAAAATAATAATTATGTTGAATAATAATTGCCATGTCATTTAGTTGTAACATTGACTATCTCGATTTACCCTCTACCAATGTCATAAATTTCACCACGGTAAGTATTTATTTTGACTAAAAATAAAAATAGCCTATTTACCCAAAGTGAAGCTCATGATTATAAATTTATAATAATTTTTATCTAATTCATTACTTATAAATGGATAAAATTAATTTTAATGTAATGTATCAAAATTTGATGAAAACTACTTTTTGCAAAAATACATTTTTTTCCATAAAACTAGATTTATTATTATCTTATGCATAGTAAAAATATGAAATGATTGTTGAAACATTTTATTAAATATATAATACAAGAAATTCATTATTATCCTTAAAAATCATAATTTATTTAATTTATTATGATAAAAACATTTTTGAACATAATGAATATTTTATCAGAAAAACAACTTCTTAATTTTCAAATGATATTTATAATTATTTCTAATTATTTGAAAACCAATGAATGAATTGTATAAAAATGTAAAAAATAAATTTTAATAACATAGTTAGTAATAATAATACCCAAGAATCTAAAATCATAGTGGTAACATTATAATATAAAATTTTAATAGTATATCGTTGTTCATCTAAACTTGTTGTTTCATATAATGCATACTATCAAGGAAATTGAATTTATTTGATAAAAACTCAAAAATGATATGGAGTTAAATATAATAATAGATAGAAAATTAATGTCTTGTCATAGTCTTCAAAAAAAATTCAATTCACTACACCATGAGATGTAATACTATTTTCAACCATACAGACTTTTTCATTTTAATTATTGCGTCTTTGGGTTGGTGGGTAAAACCATTTTAAAAAACTAAATACTGATAATTAGAGTTAAAATATAAAATAAAATTTCATTAATAATCAAGGGATACTGCATGAATTTATTCACACAATTTCCATTACAAAACGTACACCATATCCACATTTTTAACAGTTTTGGGCCATTTGTCAATCAATAAATGAAATGAATGATTTCATTGTAATTCCCCAAATTCATTTTTACTGATATTTATTTTTTACATTTTTTAAAGGAATATTATATAATAATTAAATTTCATGAATAAAATATATACCAAGTATGAAAAATAAAATATTCAATCTCATCTCTGTTTTTTATTTTATTTTACAATTTATTTCGGTAAAATATTTTTGAAAAAATAGATGATATGAATAAAGACAATTAGATAATAATAACTCTTTAACATTCTATATCAATCCAAATATAGTGAACACACCCCCACACACCCTAAAATTATTTTTCTTAAAGAACACAAAGGCAAGGCCCTTACCCGACAATCAAACATTAAATAATAATTAAAAAATATTAAGAGTGAATTTTGGGATGAAAATCAGCTAGAAATGCGGCTTAAAACTAAATGGAAATTCATTACATAAAAGGACTAAAAAATGGTTGATAAAATAGTAAGCCTAAACAAAAAAATTATCCAATTAATATTACAACCTCAATAATTTTCAAAAACATTTCAGAAACATCAAATCATTGAAAGATATATAATCACAAGTTTCAGTTTACAAACTAAATTCATGTTTGTTGTAAGGAAGTGAGGGAATTCATAAGAATATGTCATATATTTATATAATACCTCATTAAATGGGAATAATATTTTATTTCAATGTTTCATGGATATAGGTTTCAATAATTGGTCAAATCGATAGACCTTTTTTTTAAAAAAAAAATTCAAGGAAAAGTTAACTTATCAAAAATAATTTTATACACATTTTTTTCAAAAATGTTGTAATTTTCTCAAAATCAATTCATGTTTGAAAAGTTAAATTGAATATTTAGTGAATATAAAATCTCTTAAGATGATAATAAAAAACAATATGGGTGGACTCCAAATTAGATTTTCACTCCCCCACCCTTCAATGAAACTACCCATTTCAAATAATGTAAAAATAAAATTATCGTAAAATTCATGCGAGGAATCAAATAAGATTAATAAATAAAATTTGGGTAATTATACATTGGTTATATTTTATTTAAGCTCTTAATCACTATTTTTTCAACCTACAATATAAATCAACTAAAATAATACTTATTAAAAAAAGTAATAAATGTTAAATGAGATTGATAATAAACTTGGGTTATCCCATAAGATGTGATGTGTTTAAAATACCTATAGAATGGTAGTACAAGTATGTTTACCCCAAATTAATTCATGATGAGTCTCACATGACATAAACAACTACTGGTGACTTTTACCGGTGTTCAAAAGTATACACTGAGAATATATATACCCAAAAGAAATTAAAATTGACCTAACAACATGAATGGGTGAATAAAATAGATGTTATAAAAAAGGATATTTTATGAATGGGTTTCCATATAATAAATTGTAGGTTATTTCAATAATTTAAATGAATTTTATATTTAAGGAGGAAGTCTCATCAACAAATGATACTAAAGAACTTACTATTATTATTGATTTACGTCCAATTTGGTGGTTATTTTGATAACATCTTGTGTTGTTTTAAATTGTTATTATTTTTAATAAAAACATGAAGATAAATATTTAAAAATTCCCATTGGTGGTGATTTAAACAATAATAATTCAAATCTATATTATCCTTTATTGTTTTCATCTTTCATGTCTTATTTTAAAACCCCTTAAATAGAATCATAATCAAGTTCCCCCAACATATTCTCCTTAGTTTTGGTCACTTCAAAATCATCATCATCACACTCCTAGGAAGGCATAGGTTTTGGTTTTTTAAAACAATGATAAGGGTAGTTTATTTTAATTTATAAAGTTTTAAAATCAAAATCAAGAGAATAAAGTCTTAATTTCACTCCCTTAAACTAGACATCTTTATGTTTTGGAAAATATTTCAATACCACTGGGAGTACTATAGAATTATATGTGATAAATTTTTTAATAAGTTTAGTTTACACCTATATTATGTATTCTAGAAAATTTTAATGGATGGGAACTTTTTGTTCCCTTGACACCACTGGATGGAACTCCCAGAAGTAGTGGATGAATTTTCATGGATTCTTCACTGGGGATTTTAAAATTTGTTTTTGATTGTATTTTATTATGTTCTTAGTGATCTACTTGAATTCCTTATCTCTATAATTGTTATTACACAACCCTCAAATATTCCATACAAATAGATGTATAGTTTCACTAATTACATGGGGTTGAGTAAATGGTGATTAATTTTTTTTAGAAATTTGTATTAAATAAAAAATATTTAAAACATTTAATATGTTAAAATAAAAAAAAATTTGAAATGGATAAAAAAAATTATTCAAATTCTATGGGCACTATCATGGTATCTCACAAAATATATTGAAATTTTTCAAATTACATCACAGGTGTTACGTTAGGTCATCTCTCTTGAGGAGTCATGATGATTACTCAATATTTCAATTTAAATTATTATATATATTTTTAATTTATGTTATGATGGAAATAATTAAAATGGGGTTTAATTTGTGGAAAAAAAGAATTCAATGAAGGAATAGAAATGATTTATAGGAAAAATAATGTTTGTATGAAAACAGTTAGTTAAAAACAATAATATGACTGTTTGTAATAATTATAATATACCCATAAATTATTAATTGATAATTATACCAAAAAATTAAAATAATTTAATTATAATCCCCAAATATTTCCAACCCTTACCAATATATAAATTAACATGACCATAATGATAGGCGGAAATGAACCATAGGTTAACATTAGGGCATCTAATTGTTACAGCCTAATTTGATTTTTTTTCCAAAAGACAAATAAATATCCATGGAATGTCAAGGAAGAATATCTAGCCTTTAAAAGAATATTGTATAAGTTTGCGAATTATAATTAATCACTATAAGTATATCCCTGGTTGATTATATTTGGAGATTGAAGTTTCTATCTCATGATTCACAGAAGCTGAAACTCTCACTCTTATTTCCATTCGATCGAGTTTCATCGAAAATAAAAATAAATTAAGAAATAATATTTTATGATGTAAATTATATTTATAGATTAAAAATAAATATGTTAATTATTTCTAAATTATATTGACTAAAAAATAGAACTGAACATCTATAGGTGGATTTCTCATCATGGAGATGATTTGTATAAGAATCAATTTGAATGCATAAAATCCAATATAAATATTCTCTCTTTTACTCCAACTAAAAGAAAAAAAATATTACAAGTATGTGAAGAAGATAACCATAGAAAAATTACTTAAAAAATGTTAGATTACACTAGTGGAAACAAAAGAAATGAGTGTACAAGAAGAATGTGAAAGCCTCGTGGATGAGATCCTTGTGTGAATGGATTCCTTCACCCAATTGATTAGAAGTGTATTGGAACCACTTTCATGGATAATAAATCACCAATCAATAAAGAAATATCCTACAAAATTGAATAATAAAAATTTATATACTAGATAGGGATATGGTGAAAATTTTAATCATTGTTTAATTTCAAAATCAAGTCAAAAAAATATTGAATTTTTTTCAACGTCTTGGACCTTAAAAAATACTAAACTAAATGAATATATAGTTATAGAACATCTAAAACAGTTATTCCTCTAACAACTTTAAAATTGTTTGATTAATATAAACATGTTTGAAGATGTTATGTCCAAAATAGTGAGGTAACATCTAATTTATTGAGTCGAGATTGGAAATGACTTTATGTATAAATTTCTCCCTTAAAACATGGAATCCTATGTCTTGATCCATCCCTGAGGCCCGTGCCGTGAGTACCCCAAGCTAGCCTTCCATAGGCCAGGGGCTGGAAACTAGCACCAAAGGCGTAAATCCCTAAAACATGGATGGGATTGCCTTTAAAAATTATAAGCACACACAATATAGTGGCTATAAGCAATAAAAAAAGTAAAAGTATATACAAAATACGTGATGAAAAGTAAAGGGGCCAAAAATAAAAACCCAATTGTAAAGTACAAGGAAACTGAATGTACAATGAAAACAAGTACAATAGAAGAAAGGTGAAACAACTGTTGGATTGTCCTCTCAGAAATCTTACCTGGAGGGTTATTATAGATAGCCTCCACAACACTCCATGTTTTTCCATATCCTCTGTATATCATTGCTCCATGTGGTCCACCTCCAGGTACCGTCCAGTCCTCATACACTAAGCCTCGGTCAGTAATGTTTGTTGTCTGCATCCAACACAATGAGGTGCAGGTATATCCCGTGTAGGGGTGAGTAGAACGATACTCATTAGGGACCCTGAGACCCTCAAGGTATCACAGAATCCAATAAGGGTAAACCACAATGTATGAAATCAACATATAACCACACTTAGATATAATCCCATACATATACCTAAGTTATCAAATAATCCATCTCAATCATGAGGTTAACTCAAAAGCTACTGACTCAGCTCAACCAGGGTTTTTATTATCGAAACAATGTCTATTGGAGAACTCCTCCTCTGTCGAGTACAGTGGTCATGCCACCATAACTAGGCACTTACCACTAACCGTGGACTACTGAGGTACTCCTCCTGTTGAGTACCGTGGGTCTTCCGTACTCCCACATAGGCGCTTCCCACTGTGGATCTTCCACCAACTATCATGAGCTCCCCCTAATAGCCTACAGAGGTACTCCTCCTATCGAGTACCATTGGTCTACCACCAAATACATGGTTCCCCTCTTCCTTTGGTCTGCCACCACAACCAGGCGCTCCCCACTGGGCTAGTTGAATCACTCAAAGTCGTATAGGTCAAGCAGTCGCAGGGTCTCATCCAGCTACCAGGTCTCCTTACTATGATTTCTTTTCTCGTGGAGGGTCCACTCTATGAGCTACAGTTTTATACTAAAACTATCAAGAAGTCCCATGTATAAGTAACTTAATGGTTTTCCTCGTCATAAGGGTCTCAATGCAACAAACTCCACACCAATTGGACACCTGGTCTGTTAGTTATAAGGTTTTTTGTCCCGGGGGCCTGGTTGGATTTGTGTACGATTCAACCTGACAGTGTCTCAACACTAACCCAAACTCCAGTGTGGTTTACTAAAAGGGACCATCGTGCTCCATGAAAAACAGTGCCACTAATCATTTTTTAAATAGTCGTCTGGTGCCAAAGATATGGCCAAAGAAGGTAACCATCAGAAGTGGGCCAGGGTCCGGTCTGACCCGGTCAGACCTGTTGGGTCTAGCCCAGCCCATTGGGTGGGCCACCTATTAGGTTCAGACCGGTCCACTGGGACTAGCCTAGGAGACAATGAGGGTGGTTTAGCCCATTAGTCGCCGCGTAGGTGGCAAGGTCCGAAGGTCGGGGCTAGTTCGGCAGGCACTACATGGGGCACGGCTCGGGCGGCTCAGCCCGGGAGGCCGAGATGGTTCATCCAGCGACGCCGCGAGGGACACCGCGGGTTGTCTCACGAGGTCGGAATGGCTCGGGAGGCTCGAGAGAGAGACGGGTTGGCCCCATGTGGAACGGGCCGGCCGGTAAGGCACTTGGAGGGCGCCAGGCAGGCCGTGCGGGGCACGGGCAGGACGGCAGGGCGCCAATAGGGCACCGGGCAGGATGCGCGGGGCATGGGCAGGCCGACAGGGTACAAAGAGGGCGATGGGAAAGATACGTGGGGAACGAGTAGTCCGCGAGCAAGCCGGGCAGTGTCTGGTGGCGACTAAGTAGGTCGGTTTGGTGTGGCGTGGGATGGCAGTGTTCGGCCGGGAACACTGGTGTGCCGCAGGGGCGGCGCGGTTTGCGGAGGCCACGTGTAGGATGACCTTTTTCATTGCCACCTTTGTCACCTCATTTTCACATCTAAGAACACCACATGAAATAAAATCGAAGGAGGATGCCGGGCCATGAAAGGTTGGCCCATATCCTCCACCTTTAAGGTGGATTGATTGGTTCATCAGGAAAAGAAGATGAACAACAATTAATTACATCACCTTGCATAGATTCCTTTCATTTGATGATGAGACGAATAAAAGATAAGCATCAAAATGAAATAGCCCCCTACCTGGATTGTCGGGCGTCGATGGTGAGGTCGCGGGAGGAAGACGTAGTCGTCATTCGTCGCGTCTTCAACACACTTCCATTTTCGAGTTTGCATGACGGTTGTAGAAGTGGCTCCACATCAGTATGTGTCTAGGGAGGAAGTCGAAGAAGGATATTCACTAGTGTTCTTCATTGGAAGAACGTGTTCTTCGTTCTTCATTGTGAGGATTCCCTCTTCTCCCTATAATCCTCTTTCCCAACATCCACCCAAATTCCAAACGAAAATAATAGAAGAAAGAGTTTGTCTATTATTTTGTTGGCACAACAGTTCAAATTGAATAATTAATTTAAGAGGATCCCCCTAATTAATTCACAAGAGTTGGAAAGAATTAATTAGGGGAGATTGGAACAAATTAAATGTTAGTGGAGCTGGCTCAATTAAGGTGGGGGTGGTCAAGGAGTTTTTTACCATTTAATGGGGAGTTGAGTAATGAATAGGTGGTCCCTCATTAATGAGGGAGAGTTGAGAGGTTTTCCTCTCATCCCATTAATAGGGGGTTAAGCCCCATGTGGTCCCCACCACATTAATTCTCTCATGGGAGGTTTAGTTCAGGTGGGCCCGACCAACATAACCTCTCATGAGAGGTTAAGGTACAATGTCCACACCTCCAACCTCCATGAGGAGGTTTTAACCACCACACACCAAATGGAAGCTCAATTAAAATGAAGTGTGGCTAAAAATTATTTTATTTTTTATTTTTTTCAAGAAAACCCAAAAAAAATTAACTTCTATTCTCGACACACTGCTGTCAAAGTGAAATTATCCTTAAGAGAATATCAGCACTGTGAGTTCAACGACGTCATAAGATTTAAATTCCAAGCAATGGTTCAAAAGATATTACAACTCGCTCGTACGTTTACTGAACATACGAGATAAAATCTTTAGAAATTGATTCTGGGCACACCAGGCCTCAGAATCACGAGCCGTCAGTTTTTGCGGACTTGTAAAATTCCCATGTATTTAAGAAAAAAAATTACTCAGAAATTCAGGATCATTACATTCTCCCCATCTCAGGGATTTACATCCCCGTAATCCACAACTCACACTAAAGGAACAAGTGGGGGTACTGCGCATGCATTTGAGCCTCCCGCTCTGATGTACTCTCCTAGAGGGTCTCGTGCTGCCAACAAATGTGAACCAAAGGTATCGACCATCCAGGTAGGACCTGATCTAATAAATCCTCATCCTCCACTAGAACCTCAGTGAATGTAGCCTCGTAGTCGACGTCCAGCTCACCATGGTTGATGATGTGAGAGGAGTCGTGCACGTATCCCCTCAGCAGAGATACAAGGAAGACGTCTTACATTTGGTGTAATTGAGGTGGAAGATCCAAGCAGTAATCCACCTCAACTACTCTACTGAGGACCTGGATAAGTCTGATGAATCTCTAAGATAACTTTCCACCTCGGAAAAATATCCATAGACCTCGTCGAGTTTAGACCCGTAGTAAGATGTGGTCGCCATCCTCAAACTCCAGAGGTCTCTGTATCCTGTCTGCATATGACTTATGCCTGCTCTGTGTAGTCTTCATTTACTTATGGATGATCTGCACCTTCATCATGGTAGAACGTACCATCTCTGGACCCACCAGTGCTGACTCCGCCAGTTCTGTCCAACACAAGGGTGATCTGCAAGGTCTCTCGTACAACACATCGAAAGGTGACATCCCTATAGTGGAGTGATAACTGTTGATGTAGGAAAACACCACCAAAAGGTAAGTGATCCTTCTAGCTGCATCTAAAGTCGAGGACATAAGAACACATCATGTCCTCGAGGGTCTGTATGTTCCTTCCAGTCTGGCCATTCGTCTGAGGATAGAAGGCGGTGCTCAGATGAAGCTGGATTCCAAAAACTTCTTACAACCCCTTCCATATCCGGTAAGTAAAGCGTGTGTCATGATCGGAGACAATAGATGAAGGTAATCCATCTAGCTGCACAATATTCTTCACATAGTGGCATCCCAATCTCTCTACTGAACCCTACTCTCTGATCGGTAGGAAGTGGGTTGACTTAGTGAGTCGGTCGACGATCACTCAAATCGAGTCGTGACCCCTGGATGTATGTGGAAGTCCTGTCACGATGTCCATGGATATCCCCTTAAACATCCACTCTGGGGCCTCTAAGGGCTAAACCATGCATGCTGGTACCTAGTGTTCCACCTTCACTTGCTGAAAATTAAGGCATCATGAGACAAACTCTACTACTGCCTTCTTCATACCTGTCCACCAGTGCTATCGTCGAAGGTCCTGGTACATCTTGGACACTCTTGGATGTACTGCTAGAAGAGATGTGTGGAACTCCCTCAACACTTCCTCCTAAATTGAAACTAGTACCATGGTATGTCCTCTGAAGAGGATTATGTAATTCCCACAATCAGAAAAATAATAAGTTGCATGCCCTGTGGATATCTGAGAATGTCGTGTCTCGCAGTCAGCGTCTCAACGCTGCACCCCCCTGACTCACTGAAGAAGTGGGGGAGTGATTGTAAGAGACTATAGAAAGGATTCTCTATCTCTATCCACAAAGGATATCTGTAAAGTATCTATCTGCTCTGTCGCCTCGCCTAGCAGCTATATACCAGTTCTCCTGTTGATAAAATCTGCAACAACATTTCCCTTCATAGGAGTATAGACTATCTCAAATTCATAGTCCTGGAGGAACTCATGACAACATCACTGTCTCAGGTTTAGGTCATTCTGAGAGAAGATATACCTGAGACACCTATGATCCGAGTACACGGTAAAATTATCAACCATCAGATATTGTCGCCATATCTTCAAGGAGAAGACCAGTACTACTAACTCCAAGTCATGGGTAGCGTAGTTATTACCATGATGTCTCAACTGACGAGAACCATAGGTGATCACAGCTTTCCCCTCCATCAGGACACACCCGACATCATACCCTGATGCGTCGCAGTAGACTATGTACCAAACGCCTTCCTCTGGAAGCCTCAAGATGGGGGCACTGGTCTTCCTTTGCCTCTACTCTTGAAAGCTCTGCTGGCATTTCTCTAACCACACGAAGGGTTTCCCCTTTTTTTGTCAATGCTGATAGTGGTGATGCATCTCTGGAAAAGTATGGTATGAACCTCCGGTAGTAACCAGCCAATCCCATGAAATTTTTTACCTCTGTCACACTCCTGGGAGGGTCCCAAGAAAGTACCACCTCAATCTTTTCTAGATCCACTGCAACTCTAGCCTCAGAGATGACATGTCCCAAAAATTAAACCTCTCGGATCCAGAACTGGAGCTTCGAGAGCTTACCATAGAGATGGTGCTCTCGGAGTGTGTCTAGTACTACCCTCAAATGGTTGGCATGCTCCTCCTCAGTATTCGAGTAGATCAGAATTTCGTCGATGAAGACTATGACAAATCGATCGAGGTATGGCTAGAATATCCTAATCATGAGTCCCATGAACACTGCTGGAGTGTTGGTTATTCCTAAAGGAATGACCAAGAACTCTTATTCTTCATACAAAAATATAAAGGTTGTATTTATCTCATCCTCGTCTTGAACTCTGAGCTGGTGATAACCATATCTGAGGTATATCTTTGAGAACCATCATGCTCCCTTCAGCTGATCAAGGAGGTCATCAGTCCTCGAGATTGGGTACTTATTTTTCATAGTCGTCTGGTTCAGGCGAAGGAAGTAAACACAATGCATCAATCTACCATCTTCCTTCTTGGTGAACAGAATCGGTGCTACCCAGGGAGAAGCACTGGGTTAGATGAATCCCTTCCCCTATAAGTCCTCTAGCTGTACAATTAGTTCATGAAGCTCAGTGAGAGCCATAAGATATGTTGGAGTAGATATCAGTGTCATCCTGGGGAATAGTTCATTGTAGAATTCCACCTCTCTATGATGGTTAGTCCTGGAGCATCTTCAAGGAAAACATATGCATGCCGGTCCACCACTACAGGATAGTTCGGACTCTCCACATCAACTAATCTAAGGGTAAGGCATGCCAACAAATGAGTGATCAGCTACACCCTCCTCTGAGTAAGTTCATCCTTCACTACAAAGGCTCCCTTCTCGCCGATGAAGGTGAACCTTGTCCCATCCATATAGACACACCACACCTTGAGCCTAATACATTCAATATGAGCATGGACTGTAGATAATCATTCCATACCCAAGACGAGATCATAGGACCTCGACGCCTCTACGAGGAGATCCCATCAAAATCACTCACCTCCTAGAGTAAACTCACACTACCAGTACTAGTGTGTAATCATCATGTCTGCTCTCATAGGATTATCTAGCCGTAAGGATCGATCCAATGGCTCCTTCATAATCTCAGAGCTCCAAACGAGGTTAGTGGTAATAAAAGAGTGACTAGAACCTGTGTCTATAAGAACAAAAGCCATAGTGGAGTAGACACAGATCATACCTCGAATCATCTCTGGAGCGCCATGATCATAAGCCTGAGCTGCCTGGAGTTGAGCTCGCCCCTATCCACCTACTCCATGTGGTCAGGATGGACCTCCTGGTGGTGGTGGCGGTAACACCTCAAATCATCTACCACCACATGTTGCAAGACCAGCTCGTCTTCCACGTCCTCCTGCTCCCGGCAGACTGCCATAATTGAATCTATGTCTTTTCCTGGGTGGTCCTTCGACCGTTTTATGATCATCCGAATGGCGAGTCGTACAGTCACGATCCATGTGACCATGCCCATCGTATGAGTAACATTGTCCTCTCCAGGCATGTCTGGCTCTATCTCCACTCCGGTTTCCATGCACTACCGATTTTGAGTCATGCGGTTGTCCACCTATAGGTCTGGTACTCTTGTACCTCTGTAAAATATATCTACTGCCACGTGGAGAAGACACCGCTTCATGTCAACTAGTGGTGGGTCTAGCTGTAGGAGACTGATCAGCAAGTAAACTCTCTACTAAGAGGGCTCGCTCCAACACCCTTGCCTCCGCCGGGATGCTGAGGGAGATCATCGAATCCCTAATCTCTCTCCTGAGTCCCTACTCGAAGGTCTGGTCCCTAAAGAATGGGTCTCGTACCATATCATTTGAGTAGCGCGAGAGGTCGGTGAACCTCACTGAGTACTGAGCTATAGTCATTCTACCCTTCTGGAGATGCAGTAGCTATTGTATATGCACCACTCATAGGGTGGCTAGGACAAACTAGGCTCAAAATAGGATCTCGAAGTCATCCCAGAGTAGCGTCATATCATCGTGCACCTAGAAAACCAAACTCTTACGTCTACCTACTACTACCTAAAGAATACTCGTGGCAAGGATCACCATGAAGTCAGTCGTTGTCCCTACCAGTATAAAGACTCTCACCACAGCATCTAGCCAATCCTTAGCTACTTGTGGGAACATCTTTCCCTTGAACCTGGGTGGAATCTGGCACTGGAACTAGTTCAACACGCTCAAGAGACATGCATCATCTTCTAATGGGGCTGGTGGCATCGGTAGCCCAACGGGGAGTGGTACCGCTAGTGCCACTACTAGAAGAGGGCCCTGCACCGAGGCCTCATTGCTCGGTGGGCTATCCATGCATACAACTCTCGGGGCTCTAACTGGTCGTCCGTGTGGAGGCATCTTGAAAGAAACAGATGAAAAACTGTCAAAAGATTATACCTGGTGAGCTGACCTTGTTGAGATAACTTAGTGAAAAACTTCAGAAAACACACACACTGTCAATGTTTTTGTTTAATGAGTAGGAAATCAGAAGTCAGGGTCCTGCTGTATGGATACATCGGCCTCCGCACCAACACTGGAATCCCTGAACTGAAAACCACACTTAGTACCCTTAACACTATTGCTTCATAGATAAGAATAATTAGAGTCTTATGTTCTCTGGTAGAACCGACTGCTCTGATACCAATTTTCCATGATCCGTCCCCCCGGGCCTATTACGTGACTACCCCAAGCCCTCCTTCCATAGGATAGGGGATGGAGACTTGCACCAACGGCGTAAATCCCTAAAACTAGGAAGGCATTGCCTTTAAAAATTATAAACAAACACAACAGAGTAGCTGCAAGCAATACAAAAAGTAAAACTGTATACAAAATAAGTGATGAAAAGTAATGGGGCTGGAAATACAAGACCAACTGTAATGTACAAAGAAACTGAATGTTTAAGGAAAACATGTACAACAGAAGAAAAGTGAAATAGCTATTGGATCGTCCTCTGGGAAATCCTACCTGAATGGTATGTACAAATAGCCTCTATAGAACTCCACAACCGTCTGTCTCCTCCGTGTATCATCATTCCATGAGGTCCAACTCTAGGTACCGTCCAATCCCCATACACTCAGCCTCGGTCTGTGCTCTCTATCGTCAGCACCAAACACAACGTGGTGCGGGCATAGCCCATCCAAGGGTGAGTATAAGGATACTCATTAGGGACCCCAAGACCCTCAAAGTCTCAAAAAATCCAAAAAGGATAAACCAAAAAGTATGAAATCAATAGATAACCACAATAGGTATATACCGATACATGTACCTAAGTTATCATGTAATAAATATCAATAATGAGGAAATTTCAAAAGTTATTGACTCAGCTCACCCAGTATTTTTATTATCAATACCATCGCTACTAGAGAACTCCTCCTCTATTGAGTACAGTGGGAATTCCGCCACAACCAGGCACTTCCCACTAACCTTGTACTGCTGAGTTACTCCTCCTATAGAGTATCGTGGGTCTACCGCACTCATACAGAGGTTCTCCCCACTGTGGGTTTGCCGCCAACTACCAAGCGCTCCCCCTAATAGCCTGCAGAGCCACTCCCCATGTCGAGTACTATGGGTCTTCCACTAACTACCGGGTGCTCCTCTTCCATGGGTCTACCATTACAACTAGGCACTCCCCACTGTTCTATTTTAATCACTCCGAGTAGAATCAGTCAACCAGTCTTCAGGTCTCAGCCAGCTACTAGGTCTCTGTAGTCCACTCCCTCATCTCTAGGAGGGTCCACTCTATTATCTAAATTTTTATACTCAAACTGTAAATAATTCCCGTGTAGAACTAACTCAAAGTTCCACCTCATCACAGGGGTCTCAATGCAACAGACGAACCGTCAATCGGACGCCCTGTTAGTGAGTTATAAGCTTTTTAGTTCTGGGGGGCCGGTTGGATTCGTGTATGATCAAACCTGACCGTATCTCAACACTACCTCGAAATCTAGTTTGGTATACCCAAAGGGACTGTCGTGCTCTAAGAAAACCAGCGCCATTGACGGTACATCAAATGATCATCTGGTGCCATAGATATGGCCATAGTAAGTAATAGTAATTAGTGGGCCCAGGTCCGGTCCGACCCAGTCGGACCAACAAGGCCCAACCCTGTCTAGGCCAACCCGGTCGGGGTCGACCTGGTCGGACCTATTGGGTCTGGCCCGACCCATTGGGTGGGCGAGCCTATTAGGTTCATCCTGGTCCACTAGGGCCGGTCCATCGGACTGTGAGGGTGGTTGAGCCCAGAGGCCGCAGCTTAGGCAGCTCGGTCTAGAGGCCATGGCCGGTTTGGCCGGCACCACGTGGGTCACGGCCCTGGTGGATTGGCCTGGGAGGCCGAGCTGGTTCAGCCAGCGACACCACGAGGGACACCGTAGGCTAGCTCAGGAGGACGACGCTGCTCGGGCAGCTCGGGAGGGCACCGAGCAGGCCGCGCGGGGTGCGGGCAGGTGGGCTTGTGGCGGGCTGGCATGCCGGTTCAGCGCGGCCTGGGCCGGCGCGAGCCGGTGATATTTGTACGGGAACACCAGTTTTCCACATAGGTGGTGCAGTTCGCGGAGGCCACGAGTAGCACAACCTTTTTTGTTTACACCTTCGTCACATTGTTCCCACTTTGAAGAACACCACAAAAAAAAATTGACAGAGCATGTCGGGTCATGTTAGGCTGGCCCGCATCCTCCGCATTTAAGGTTGTATCAATTGGTTCATCATGAAAATAATATGAACAACAATTAATTACATCACTTTCCATCGATTCCTTTCATTCGATGATGAGAAGAAGAAAATAAAAGCATCAACATGCAATAACCCCCTACCTGGATTATTGGGCGTCGACTGTGAAGTAGTGGTAAGAAGACATAGTCATCGTTCGTCATGTTCGTCGCACACTTCCAACTCCCAGTTCACAAGATGGTTGTGTAAGTGGCTCTACGTCGATTGGTTTCAAGGGAAGAAGTCGAAAAAGGATCGTCACCGGCGTTCATCGTTGGAAGAACGTGTTCTTCATTCTTCATTGGTAGGATTCTCTCTACTCCCAATAATCCTCCTTCCCAACTTCCACCCAAATGCCAAATGAAAATAATATAAGAAAGATCTTGTCTATTATTTTGTTGGTAGAACAATTCAAATTAGTGAATTAATTTATGAGGCTCCCCCTAATTAATTCATGAGAGTTGGAATGAATTAGTTAGGGAATATTCACCCAAATTAAATGTTATGTGAGTTGGCTCCATTAAGGTGGGGGTGGTCAAGGAGTATCTCCCCATTTAATGGGGAGTTTAGGAATCAAGAGGCTCTCTCTCATTACTGAGAGAGAGTTGAGAGGTTTTCCACTCCTCTCATTAATAGGGGGTTAAGCCCCTTGTGGTCCCCACCACATTAATCATCACGTGGGTGGTTTCGTTTTGGTGGGCCCCACCACAATAACCTCTAATGAGAGGTTAAGGTGTGGTGGCCCCACCTCCAACCTCCATGAGGAGGTTTTAACCACCACTCACCTAATGGAGGCTCTAATAAAATGAAGTGTAGCAACACTTTATTTTATTATTATTTTTTCAAGAAAACCCAAAAAATTAGCTTCCATTCTCGACTCACTTCTATTGAAGTAAAAGTCTCTTTAAACGAATACTGGTGGTGTGAGTTCAATGGTGCCCTCAGATCTCAATTCCATGCACAAGTTCAAAAGTTAATAAAACTCTCTCGTACTTTTACTGAACGTAACTGAACAAAACTTCAAAAATTGATTCCAAGCAAACCAAGCCTCAGAATCACGCACCGTCAATTTTCGTGTACTTGTAAAATTCCCATATATTTAAGAAAAACATTTCCACAAAAATTCTAGGTATTTACATCATAAACAAATTATCTCAATCAAAAATGTTCCAAACATAATTAGGAATTGTTCTTTAAAATTGTTTAATAAAATCATCATAATTATATTTTATTACGAAAATATTTGATTTTACAAAAAAGGGTAAAATAAACATTTAATGGAATTCATTAATTAATCCTCACATTAATTATTTTATTAAAATATTCAAATAATGACCCATGTGATATAATTTTATCAATTATTATCAATTAAATATCAAATAATAAATGATTTATCACGGTTTATCTATTTTTAAAAACTCTTAGCACTCCCATTCAATGTTGAGGTGTATCACATATTCTAGGGATAACCACATTGTCACTTTAAACACAGTTTCCTTTAAAAAATATTCTAGATTATAATCATGATCTATCCATCCAAGACTGGCCATCAAGGATCACCATCCTTTATCCCAATGAAACTACATAAAAAATACATCATATCCAATCAACCAACTAATCATACCCAACAAAACTGGCCCTGATAATAAAATTATGATTCCAAACACATTCCATTCCACAAGCCCCTCCATGGGTGCCAACATACTTACAGGGACCCATTCTCAATATAACTATATCACTAAAACACACCTCAACTATTCAAGACATCATCAAGGAATTTCATGATAATACACTCCTTATTCATTATAACCTCCCATGAATAAAAATTAAATATAATAATCTACCAATGCTTACCATATCCAAAGGTAAACCATGTTCACTCCTCCCTCCAGTTACCCTAACATATCACAATCCAATAAATCAAACAATATCATGAGTATTGTCTCAAAATAACTAGAGCCTTATTCCTAGCCCACAAATCACCACATAAATAGTTTCAAAACTCAAAGAGAATCATCAACACTTAAATATGGAAACTCATGCACCACTATTCCCACTATAAGGTTCCCACATTCACTAAATAGGAACCCCATGCCAAAACCACTTCCCACTCCTCAAGAAACCATCCTCATTGATCATCCACACAAAAGAATACCTCAAGATGATTATGTCCCATCCCGATATACATTATGACACTAACTTATGCTGATCTAAATCAACACAATCAAATTCAACATGTTTGATTGACTAAAATGACACTAAAAACTATGCAGGAAAACATCATATATGATTTTGTTTAAACATTGAGCAACTAAACCCATTATTTTTTTCAAATTTATTAGTATGTACCCAAGGGACATTACCAATAAACTAAGGGTCACTATTATAACATTGTGATATTTTACTATAGTTTCCCATTAAATAAATTAAATATTAAATAGCATGTTTCAGATGAATCCTTGAATAAAAATGAACAATAATTAATTTAATTGAGAAAAAATTATTATTATTAAATGTTACAGTTATATTGTAGACATTAAATTTAGATTTATAAATAGACATAAAACAATTTTGAAATATATTCATACATAAAAAAAGTTTCATTATTAATAATATTTAATTTATAAAACTCAATTAGTATGTCTAAATAATGTTTTTATATCTTCCCATCATCATGATAAAATTATAACATTCTAGTATTGATAATAAATCATCATATGATCTAACAAATATTCATAATCAACACCTTATTATATTTGTGGTCTTCTTGAATTTAGATATTCTTGTTTACCATGGTAGAAACCTTAAAACATAAAAAATATTCATTTATAAATATAACACATTAGTGTAAAAGTATATAATAAGTATAATCATTGATTTGATTCAAAATATATGATAAAACGAATATAGAATTCACTAAAACAGGGGGTGGATGTATTTAAAAACAATTAAAACTAAAATCTTTTCCTAGCACAATAAGTATGTTTATCCAATAAATTTTCATACTGATACACATTATAACCAGGGTTAGAAATAATTTATAAAAAAATAATATAAAATTTACAGTTACCATGCATATTAGATAATACAAGCCTATATAAAGATTTAAAATATACTATTATAATGTAATAAAAACTTCCAGAACATTTATATGAATGTATTCACACATTAACCATGATTTTTAAGGATATATATGACTTGAAGTATGGCATATATGATATTTACCCTATCATATGTTCTTTCTTCGTTACCAAGGAATCCCTCGATCTAAAATATTGGAAAAACTCACTTTCCAAAGACCTGAAATCCCTCTATAAACTATATCAGAATATACTTCTATCTCTTACAACCATTTGATATATCCCACAAAAGAATAAAAAACATGATATTTAAAAAATAAACATTTATGGAATTTATAATTATTTCCAAAAAAATGGATTCCTTTAGTGAAAATATCTAAATATTACAAGGAATATGTCTTACATAAAATGATTTTATAACACTTAAAATCAACATTAGATCATTGGTTAGAAAGAAAAATAGTATATAACCTCTAATATTTCTCATTGTGTAGTTTTAATATCAATGGTCATAATCCACTTTTCACGAAGGTGGTTCCATCAACATAAAATATAATTTCTCATCACTTGAGAAGTTTAACAAAATATATATGTTTGATGATAGTTATGATCATCACCACTAATGTTTATGTAGCTTCCATATAGTAGAATGAAAAACTTCATATGGTAGAATATATAGATTTATTCTTGAAATAGGATTTATAAAAGTTAATATGATTTAATTTTAGGTCTCCATAGGATAAGGTTAGTCTAATAGAATTTGTAGAATAGTTTTTGATGGAATTCATTAAACATTGTCATATAGAATTTAAAAACCTTCATTCGGTGAAGTTGATATATGTCTATCAAATTAAAAAAGTAGATGTGCATATAATATCTATAATAAAACTCATTTTAGTAAAAGTGACAATATCCTTTGGGTAAAGTAGTAATCCTTCCTATAAAACATTTTAATAACATGAAAAATATAAAATTTTGAATCATGAAAGAATATAATGTGTGGATTGTGTTATTGAAAAGTAAGGTTATAAAGTGTTGAAAGTATTACTTCAACAAAATAGTACCCACAATATGAAATATATGTATAATAAAGATATATCGGTCATTTTTTATAATAATTCTCTGATAAAATTCTAACAGTTTTCCTAAATGAAAAATTAGATCATTTTATGCTAAAATGGTATTTCACTATAAATTTCATTTTAATGCACTGGGAATTTTTATTTTAAGAAAATAAATAAATTACAATTAAGAGATTGTAAAATATAATGACCATTTAATAATATATTAACACAAATATAATTAGTAATTAAAATGAAATAATAATAATAATAAGAGTTTATATTTATAAAAAATACCTTTTATTATAAAAAATACTCTCACTCTATTTTATATATCCATTTGAAATTAAATTAATAAATATTAGAATTTAAATTTGAAAAATATTAACTTCATATTTTAACTCGTCATGGAAATAATATATTTTTAATAATCATTTTGATTTTTCTAAAAAGGTTGATTTTTGGAAAAAATGTAAAAAAATATTGTTTTTACAAATAACATAAAATAGTTGAAATTATCATGATAGATGAATAATATGAAAAAATTAATTAAAACTATCCATCTACCAAATTTTAATTTATTAATAGAAATATTTTATTTAAAAATATTAATTTGAATTTATAGAACTATTTTTGACATTTTGGAACCAAAGTGGTATTATATTTGAATTTAACATATTATTTCCTCCTCTTTTAGTTATTTAATCAGAAAAAAATTTCATTAATAAAGTAATTTTAAAGCCATATAACCCTATTTGTTTATTTGCAAGCTAATAAATTTTTATTGATCAATTTTAAACTAGATTTTGAAGAAAATTTATTTATATTCTTATAATTGAATTTTTTTAAAGAATTGTTTTTCATTTTCCTATCCATACAAATATTAAAATTAGTAATGAAAATATTTATAAATGGAATATAATAAAATATATTTAATATTTTCAATCCTCATCATCAAATTATATAATGTGGACAATTTTTTTCATTATTAATAGTTTCAATGGTAAAAATCAATCACCATGATAAGGGTTAAATGGGGTTAAAACTAAGGAATAAGGATATAAATATCACAATAAACATTAGTAATTTAGATTGGTTGAGTTTATTTTGACTTATTATATCTCATATTTAAATTTTGGTTGCCTTGGTGTCACGTTACCTTGATAAATACATTTAAATTATTTTAATGTTACAAGAACATAAAAATGTTCCACTCCTCCAACTTATAATATGAAGCCCTAACCATATCTATTATACATACACAATTAAAACATTATCGTCACCAAGACAATACAAAATTTCCCCAACACCCTTATCCACTTGATAGAGTTTTTATTCTTCCCAAAATACCTATCTAAGAATCATTAAAGAGTGATTCAATTAAGGATTTCCAAACAAGTGGTAATCATATCAACCAACTTATTTCAAGTTTCATTCAACTTCCTCCTCCTCCAAATCATCTATAACCATATCAAAATAACTAATCCATTATTATTAGTTTAATTAACTGTTATTATTTTGATGGAATAACTCTTATCTACTTTTTATCAATCCATTAGATAAATGAAATAGTCACACATGTGTTCGTGCAGACCACCAACACTATGGAAGAAATATTTTTTTATTCATTACAACATTACATATATGGTTATTATAATAGATATAATGAATGAATTTTATATTTATGAAATGATAGTTATTTTTTAAACATAAACCATTATCATCCTCTGTCTCATTATTTCTATATATAGAGAGAATATTATAGTTAAATATGATTATAATAATTATATTTAAAATTATTTATTATAATATGAGTGATTAGTTATCATTAAATTAGAAACAAAAAAATCTCAATTGATAGTGAAACCACCTAAATAAACATGTCATAAAACAATAACATTTATACTCAATAAACCATGACTAATTTAGAATATATATGGAAATTTAAGACCATTATAACATATTTAATGAAATTAAAATAATTCCATTTCAATTCTTGAGTTGTGTAATTTTTTTAAATAAAAGTCCATAAATATCATTTAAAGGAAGTAGCCTTGAAACTATCAAAACAGTACCCTTGAGATAGTAAATGTAAACATAAAGTATAAAAAAATGATTATAAATGAATTATAATTTTAATTTATTGATAAAAAATTTATAGATAAAGTGCTGAATATAATTAATTTTAGTATTTAGGAGGACAGACACATGAAGAAATCGCATTGATACCCAATGTAAGGGGACTCCCCAAACACCCTCTTTTCATTGGGATACACTTTTTATCTCTTGAAAAAATTATCTTTATTTTTATTATTTACATCGTCTAATTATGTATATTTTCCCTTTACATATACACTTAGTATGCTTTATAAATCTTGTCTAAGTTATTTTAAGGGTTTATGTACCCATTCCCAATATTTTCTCTAAATAAAAACCCTATTAGTGGGAACATCTTTATTTATTATTATTTTTCATTTGAAAATAATTTAAGGATTACACCCTTACATTATTTCACTAAATTATTAATATTAAAAAAAATACTTTCTTATTTCTTATTTAATGTAAAAACCCATAATCCCTTATTCTATAAGTCATATATCGACTTATTGGAGAATAATTTTGGGTGTTTTGTCTCAATTTCCCTTCATTCTGGCATGATTTTATTCTATGGACCTATCCGTAATCTAAATGGTGTATTTACTGACACATAGAAGTACATTATCATATATCACTTTATAATAATTTGATTTATAGTTTTATTTCATAATCTCACTTTCATGATCATTTGATTCATATAGTTCCATGTTTTTAAGTGTTTCTTGTCTGAAAATTTCCTTCATTAAGATAAATTTTTTATTATGTACCATATTTATTCTCTATTGTGTATATCCTCCTAATTTTAAATTTTTTTTCTTTTAACTCAATTAATTTTTGGTATTGTATTATTTATTTCTTGTAAACACTTTCTATGGTTCTGGATTCAAATGCTTTGAAATATGTAATAAGGTTTCAAATATCAGCTTTCATTCATAGAGACATATTGAATATTCATCACTTACTTAATTTTTACTAGTGTATATACTTCCCAATAAATGACTTTTATCGTACCTTTTATGAAATGTTATGGATTTAAATTTCCATCACATGTTTTATTTTTTAGGGATTTTAATTGAATTGTTACCTAAACAATAAGGGTGATTCATACCCAATCCACTTTTCTTTTATTTATAGTATTTTTTAGTTTCATTAATATTTGTTTTGTTTCCAATACTATATTTTTGTATTATATTTTACAAAAAAATAATTAAAAATTATTTATTATTAAATAATTTTCAAAAAAAATATTACACTGATTTTTATTTGTTAATGGGTATCGTTAATCATAAAAATGCATCATTGTAAGGAATAATTCTCATCCACATTATGTTCTACTTATCCTCTATACAAATAATATTATTTCTAGAAAAATTATACTTTTTTCCTATATATATGATAAATTAATATCTCTTATGATCTCCATATTTTTCAATACATCTCTCCATAAAGAAGCTTTATTACTAATTTTTATGACATGGGATTTCAATAAAGGTATTTTGAAATATATAAAAAAGAATTTCATTTTGTTTTCATATATTTTATCTTATACTCTATATATCATCGAGATAACCTTTGTATCATTTTCCAGACATTGTTTTGGAATCTCACTATATATAATGTATGGTAATATATTCATATCAACTTCAAAAAAATAAAACGTTCTCCCAACAAATGTATCTTCCCTCTATGTTCATCGATGTCCTTCACGAATATGTATCTCTAGGATTCCAAGGATTTACTAAAGTAATTTATATTCCATTTTTTTAAAAAATATATCCCTCACAACTATGAATTAATATAAGGGATTTTCATTTCTCTTCTTCTAAGTAAAATATTCATTCTCATAGAATTGTTTTTTCATCTATGTAAACATCCTTAGATGAGTATTATGTTTCAGAAGTGATATTCTCCACTGATATCATCCGTCATCTTTTATTGGATGAATTATGATTCTATATTATGGAAATAATAATGAAACTCATTCATTTCTTATATTTAAAATGATTTAAGGAAATTATGTATATTTTGTTATGTGGAACACATATGTATACTCATATTATAATGATTTGGGTGGGATAAAAATTATATATCTCTCTACTTCATTGGGTAATGTTTTATATCTCATTAAATTTCATGTATGGGAATATGGATTAAACCAAATCCACTATAGGGCTCTGTCCACTGGGTTATGTTGTCTTTGTCATGAGGCATTACATATACATATTATATCATGTTTAGGGTTACTTCCATATTCTTGTAACTCAATATAATTAGGATTTTACAGTATTTATTCTTTTTATACAAGTAATTATATATGATCATTTTATTTTATGATATCATGATATGATTATGGTCTCATATGTTTGACTTTATCATCTTGAATTACTATAATTATTCTATTAATGGGATTTATAGATCACCCTTTCTTTTTTATATTTCCCTTGAGTATCATATATAGTATTAGAAGGGAAAAAATTAGTAGAGAGTATGTTGATAAAAATACTGAATATATAGATTATTTTAATGTTGTTGTATTATGTGTACACTCACTTAGATAAACCAAACCACTAGACCCTTAATTTGTGGTTGATTTATTTTTGTGTTAAAAATCATGTAATAAAATGGTTATGACACTTGCGATTCTATAATTGGTATCTGAGTAGGGTTTAGTTAGTTTATTGGACTAGGGTGATAAAAATTAGTGAAAAACCTTTCGATAAGTCTACATATAGAAAAAACATAATATTTTGGTAACACTACTGGAAATTGAGTTATTTGCGATAAGACATTTGCAAAGGGACCACATCACAAAAAGATATCAGAGACGGTGTCCCATTGCAAATACCCTGTCACAAAAAATTGTGTCACAAATAGTCTCATTGATTTTTCTTAAAAACATGGTGTATAGGGTCCATTGAAAATAATGAATAAAAATTAAAAACAAAAAATATTCATAAAATATAAAAAAATTATATAAATAATAATAAAAATATAATATTAAAAAAATAATATTTATGTTAATATTAATATTAATATTAATATTAATAATATAATTGATATTAATATAATAAAATTAATAGTAATAATTATAAAATAAAATTAATAATTATAATAATAAAAATTATAAAAAATATAGAATAATAAAAACCACAATATTCATAAAAATATAAAAAATAATCACAAAATAATAATAATTTTAATTTTAATTTTAATAAATAATGAAATATATTGAAATAAAAATAAAAAAAATAAAAAACAAATAATAAAGTAATATAAAATAAAAAATAAATAAATATTAAAATAATAAAAATGGAATATTCATAACAATATAAATAATTTATTGTATAGAAATTAAATATATAATATTACAAAAAAAATTAAAATAAAATGTTTTATCTTAAAATTTAAATACATAATTGAGGAGGGAGGGTCCTCTGGCGGAGGTAGATCGACTAGAGGAGATGTTAGAGGGAACTCCATCCCTAAAGCACGAGTCATATGTTGCATGTACTCGATCATCTGCTCCCGCTGCTGCTACTATTGTCAACAGAGCTCTTCCTACTCCCTACGCATACTCTCTAAAAGCTCACCCTGAGCTCACAGGTACAACAGATATTGTATATCTTATGATGATGACTATCCACCAGCTCCCCTCAACTTGCACGCCGACATCGCAATGATACCACAATAACATTTTGGCATCAATCGAGAGCTGATACCAACAACTCGGCCTTAATTGAAGGGATAAAAGTTTACCTACATCCATTCTACCTCATAAAATCTTACTACACTAGTTTGATCATCGGTCTCAACCTGACTCTCAGTCTGTGTCTGAAACATCATGGCCATGTATGACTGCTTGAATACCAATTTAAAATTAAAATATGTAAAATATTATTTTTCCTTATTTTAAAACTCAATAAGAAAATATACTAACGATAATCTGATATTGGCGATCACCTCTAATCTTTCCAATAAAAGGATCATTATACATCCCCCTATAAATTTCTAACTCTGTAATATCTGGATGTTTTACTACCTATATTAATATAAAATAAATAGTTTATATTTTATGTTATATAAATAAATTTAAATAGGTACTTACCATATGTCCAGGATGAGTAATGAATGTAAGACTACTAGCACGATGTTTCACCTCTTATCTCCCTCAGTTTTGTCGACATGCAAATGATCAACTCTGAAAATAACAACCCATATAGTGTTACGAAATTCATCTCAAACATGAGATGAAATGTAATCAAGTCGGAGGGTGCTGTAAGACTGATCAAACTATATGACTCCATCTTTCCTCATTTATTTAATTAAATTCTACAAAAACTGATGGAAACGTTCATGTATAATTCCCACCCATATGACACACTATCTTTTAATTTATTTTTATTTTATTATTTCATAGATTCGGTCAATAGTGTCGAGGTGGGGGTCTAAATTTTGTGAGGATTAATATTTTTAGCAGGTTTCTGACTCTTCCACGGTCACCGCACAATGAATGGTAGTAGCGTGGTCTACCCAGGCCCCCGTGAAAATTCCTAACAACTAAAATAAATAAATTTACATTTAAATTGAGTGAAGCGTTTAAATTAATCTCATGATTTAAAATGAAATGAAAAAATTATAATTTTGATTAATTTTAAATTTTATTGTCATTATTGATATTATTTTTATTATTACTCTTATAATTATTAAATGAAAAGAAAAAAAATAATTTAACACTAATCTACATGGGGCAGCACCCCTCCTCCCCTCCTCCGACCCCTTCACCATTTGTGACCCATCCGCCCACTAGTGCTCCCAGAATGGCCACCTGTCCATGCCCCAACCTTAGCAGCGCCCTTCGCCGGCACCCCCTCGGTGAACCCTGGTCAACCTCCCACTCGGGCCCCAGCCTCTGCACTGTCACTCCATCCACGAACCAACCGTGGACCGCCACTCCACCCATCCTTGGGAACTCCAACCCTAGCAGGCCACATCCTTCCATGACGTCTCCCTCTCGTACCAGCACCAGCCTCATCGCCCTCCCACATCTAAGGTTGCCTCACCCTCGATATCTTTATCCTCTTACGCTCTGGCAATGACACCGTCTTTTAGAAACCCAACCTTTCGAAGATCTCCCTTTCTGGCGAGTGGCCCTGTTTGCAACCATCATCATAGGTTTATTAGATTTGTATTCATCTTTGGGTGTGTTTATTCATGTTGGACAGACCCTAACATCTCAGGTGTTGTGCTTTCACATTCTTGCTGTTGTTTTAGGTTTGTGGTTGGTCCACAGGGAGTTGTTCTACCTTCTATAGAAGTTCATTCGAATCTGCCCATGATTTGAGGTAGGAAAATTCAAATTTTCATTTGTAATTAAGCCTATTTAATGCTTGACTAATTTAATTAAATCATTAATGTGATTTGAACCATCTCAATATAGTTTGTTATTTTGCTATAGTGTTTCCAAGATATTTTATTCTGTCAAAAAGTTTGAAGTATTCCCCCTGATTATATTTTTATGGTTTTGAGAAAATTATGTTCATTTGATGTCAAAATTTGTATTAGTACTGTATCAAAAATGAAACACACCTTCGTGACACGCTTCAATAGTCCGTCACAGTGTTTTCATTTTTTTTGGGAAATTTTTTTGAGATATTCATGGAATTTACTATAAACTGTTAGACTGGATTTTAAAATTTCAAATAAATTGGATGGGTTGATTATATAAATTTTTATAATTTGATTTCTCAGTTTATATAATTGTTGATGAATTGTTTGGTATGTTTCACTAGTTTCTTGTTTTCTGAAAATAGTGGAATTTGGAGATATTCAGGTCAAATATACTTTTGGCTTCGCATTTTTGTTTGATAATGTTGTATCATGAAAATTTTGTTAAAAATGTTCTAAAAATGGGTTTAAGGATTTAAGGGGGATTGTTTTCTATTCTCTTGATGTTGGAAATTGTTTTTTTTGATTTCAAGAAAAATAGAGTCCATGTGAAAATGGTTTAGAAATGTCAATTTGGGTTTTGTTTTTCCATTGAATGTTGGCACATCCATGGGTGCACTAGGTGCACTCATGGATGTTCCCTCAAATAATGACGGAACCATCAAAATAATGTTTTCATAAAAATTAGGTTTTCTAATTTTTTTTGTTTCATAAATAATGTTTGGTTCTTTATGTGGCTTTATGAAATATTCGAAATGTAGTCTTAACGGGTCTTCACATTCAACTTTGGTGTGGGTTTCGATGAATTTTATGCTCAAGGGGTCATTTGGAAGTATCACAAGATTGTGTGTTTTTTTATTTAGAGTCTGAAATGTTTTACTAAAATTTATTGGACACATTGCACATAAAGGCCTGTTTGGATCTTCCAACTAATGGGTGACGTTCTCTTAACTGTTAGAATGGTTTTTTTAGAAATTGTGAGTGCCTTGTTGGAATTTTAAATGATTTTATAAAAATTATTTTGTCATGGATGTGATGTGACAGCCCATTTCGCACATTCATCTTTACTGTAATGTTTGTGTTTATTCATTGAAATGAGGACATTTTATTTACTATATACCCATTTAACAACAGTAGTATTTTGAAAAAGGATTCAACTGGTTTTAATTATTTGTATGGAATGACGACCCGGTTGGATCTTTGAAAATGTGAGATTATTGAATGTGTTTATGAGGGGCTCTTGTCTAGTGTAACCCTTCATTATTGAAAGTATAAGAAGCACATGTGTTTGTGGAAAGAAAGTGCGATGAGATGAGTCACGCATGTAGGGGACTCCCTACCTACACAATATTAATATAAACAGTATGGGTTCTTCAGCATCTTATAGTTGATTGATTTTTGGTTTCTTATCATCACCGCTTTGACAGGTTGGTACCCACTAGTATGTGTATAGGCCAGATATGGAGTGTTGCTAGTTTCTATTGGTTTTAGGGTGGCTAGTTGGTTACAGAATTAGGGGTTTCATCATACACTGATAGGTGTTTCTGAACTGAGTACCTACAGGGGTATTCTAGGGATGTTCAGTATCACCAATGGTTACTTAATTAATTTCATTATTTTTTTACATTATGGTGTACTAGTTTGTTACAGCTTTTTTTGTTTCACTTGCTTCCCTTAAAGAACATTAATTATCTCTCTGCCTTGGTTTTGTATAGGAAATGACAAATGGTCTTGAAAATGGAATAAAGCGTGTGTTGGATTTTCAAATCAAAAAACTATGTCTCTTATTTTAATATCTGAAAACCCTACTTTTATATTGGTATTTCAAACATGTGTTATTAGAATATTTTGGGAAATGGAATATTTGGATTTCGTGGTTATATTTTTCATCTATACTAAGCATCTCGGTTCTCATGTCTATCATATTCTTCCATTTGAAGGATTAGTTCATGTTCAGGATCCAGGTTCAGCTGCTTAGTGTTGGAGCGGGAATAGGTTTGAGTTGGGTGGTGACCTAGAAGGTCACAAGGTGCTATGTCCAGTATTATTTTTAATTTTTTTCGCTGATATTTTTTATTTTTATCTTCAGTTTTATTTACATGTTTGTCTCTTGTTCATGGGAAAATCATCTAACAGTTAAATTTTGATTCCCGAAACTGATTTTTAGCCCGTGGAGATCGGGAACACCATTTGGGCCATGTTGCGGACCGACTAGGGTTACCGGTTAAGGGTCGACTCTGGTTGGATCATGATAAAATGGAATGATTTCTTCATGGATGTGATATAATGTCCCATTTTAAATATCAGCTTTAGTGTAATGTTTGTGTTGATTCATTGAAATGACGATGTTTGGATTACTGTATGCCCATTTAAGAACATTAGTATTTTAAAAAAGTTTTCAAATTGTTTTAATGATTTTTATGGAATGACGTCCAAGTTGGAACTCTATTAATGTGAGATGATAGAATGTGTAAATGATGTGATCTTTTCTAGTGTAATCCTTTATAGGTGAATGTAATGGAAGTGTCCATTTTTGGCGAAGGCAAGTGCAGTGAGATGAGTCATTCATGCGAGGGGCTTCCTACCTACAAAGTATTATTATAACCACCATGGGTTACTGAGCGTCATATAGTTGATCAACTAATGGTTTCATGTTAGCACCTATTATATGGGTTGGTACACACTGGTAGCTATATAGGCCATATGGGGAGAGCAGCTGTTTTATATTTTGTGAGGGAAACTATTTGGTTATAAACATAAGAGTTTCACCATATGCCGACAGGTGGTTCCAAACCGAATATGTCCAAGGGTCTTCTAGGGATGTTTAAGATCACCCATGGTTAATTAATATCACTTTTTGTTTATGTTATGTTGTACTAGTATTTCCAAGCTTGTTTTGTTTCACATGCTTCCCTTGTAAAACATTCTTGATCTGCTTACCTTGGTTTTGTATATGAAATGACAAATGTTCAAGTAAATGGTATATAGCGTGTGTTAGAATTTCAAATGGAAAATAAATGTAGCTTATTTTAAAATTTTAAAACCCTAATATTAGAGTGGTATTTCAAACTTTTATTATTGGAATGTTTTGGGAATGTGAATATTTGGATTCCATGGTTTTATTTGGTATCCCTACTGAGCCTATTGGTGCTCACGCCTATCATATTCTTTTAGTTACAGGTTTAATTTTTGATCAGGTTCTTGGTTCAGCTGCCCAGTGTCAGAGCATACTTGGGTCTGAGTAGTTGGTGGCCTATGAAGTCATAAAGAGGTATGTTCAGTTTTATTTTTTTTATTTCTGATACTAGTTTTTATGTTTATAGTCTGTTTTATTTATCTATATTTCTATTATTCAGTGTTCAAATCATTCCTAATGGTTAAATTTGGATGCATGACACTAGTTGGTATCCTATGGCGATTGGAAACACCCTTTGGGCCATGTCACGGACCGGATTGGTTGACAGGTTCAGGGTCGACCTGGGTTGGTTTGTGACAAAATGATATGAACGGAGGCTCTTGTTATTGGGGTTGTTTGATAGATGGTGATTAGTACTGTCAGGACTCAGGAGGTATGTACGAGAAGGGAATCATGAAACCGTTCTCATTCCAAACCTCGAGTTTCTAGGGGTATTCTTGATTTTGAGTCTTGTGCTTTTGATTTGGGATTGAGGAATGACAATGGAGGAGGACCAGTGTCATTTCGTGACATCACATGGAGTAGTGACCCAAGTGGAGTCTAATAGCACAATTGAGCTTCTCCATGTTGTTTATACTGGCATGGGGCGTGGCTCACTACCATGTTTCCATGATAATCATAACTTATAGTTCCTCATCCTGATGGTTTGTTATAAGTTCAGTTTTGTTTTGGTTTTGATTGATGCAAGTGTGTTTTTGAAAGTTAAGATGGGAAATGATTTTGGGAAAAATTGTATTTGGTTTGAAAAGTGGGTTTTCTTTTTGGAATGTTTCCTTTATGGAAGGATATTTGGAAATATAAAATGGAAAGGTGACTTTTAAAATTTAATTTTTGATTTGTGTTTGTATTTTCAATTTTATTTTGTGCTGGTTGTTTTGGATGAAGGATCATTTATTGAATTTTTTTAATCTTGATATCGATTTCTGCGCAATTTTTTAATGTTGTTCAGAAAATGATACCTAGAAAGGGCCCCAAGGTTTTTGATAAGTCCTACCTAGTTTTTGGTCCTTATGAGATACAGTCTATCCTTCATGGTGATCAGGGTTCGTTAGAGGTAGTAGAGTGGCTTGAATAGGTCGAACGTGTCTTCAGGGTGTTGGGAACTCCCAAAGTTGTCAGAGTGCATGCTTTTTTGGGTATGTTTGATGGTCATGTTATGTACGAATGGGAGTTTTGTTCCCCATCATCATTACAATTTGGGATGAAGTGGGATGTCTTTAAATCCTTCTTTTTTTGATGGTTTACACCTGAGGAGGTGAAGATGAAGAAAAGGGAAGAACTCATGCGTATTCGACAAGGAAAATGAATGGTGAATACTTATGATGACCATTACAAGGATCTTGTGTCTATTTCTCTAGAGGTGGCATCATTAGATATGATGAATACTTCTCTATTCATTGGGGGTCTTCGTCTAGAGATCATGTAGCGGGTCCTACCTTCTAGGTACCATCATTTTGATAAGATGGTGGATGAGGCGTTCTTAGCTGAGTTGGTCTCCAAAATGCAGATGGTTGAAAATAAATCATATCTAGTTACTTATTAAGGTTCTCTATCTGGCGAGTAGGGTGTACTAGAAGTACCTATTTCTAAAGAGTCTAGTGTAGTGGTTTTGGCTTCCAGTTCATCATACCATTCAGTGGTGTTCCACTAGTGTGGCTAGTTTAGGCATATGAATTTTTCATGATGACTCCATCTGAATACTTGTCATCATTGTTGTTGTTCGGGTCATTTAGAAAAGTTTTTACAGAAGTGTTGCCTGAAGAAGATGTTGTGATTGGTTAAATTATAGTGCCTTACATTGAGGGAAGGGATGCTTCTCCCATCAGAGCCCCAGCCACAGGCCATGTGGTGAATCTTGTGCATAGTTAGGTGTAACTGGGGGTGTGAAGCCTCGGTTCGGGTATTGTGTTCACTGTTGGAGTGGATGATTAAAATTCATTTATTTCTTGTTTTTCTGCTGTTAAAGATTTTATGTTGTTGTAAGCTAATTTTTTTGTCATGGATTTATGAAAAACAATTTCTATTGTAATCCAAATAGTTTTTTTTCATCTGATTATGGTTTTCTAGATCAATCATTTTTTAAAAAGTGGGTTTGGACCTTCTGTAGTTTAATCTCGGTTTGGCTATGTTTGTTTGAATATGTAAGTGTCTATAGAGGAATCAATGTTTTTGTTTATGTTTGGATTCACTTTTTGGGAAAAAAAAATTCAGAGGTTTTTCTCTAGTGTTTGGAGTTTTTGGTTTGGTTTTAGTGTTCCATGTTTCAGCAGGGATGTTGTTCCACTCGTGATATAGAAGTTAGTTTAGATCGGTTAGTAGTTTCTACCTCAGTCTCCCCTTTGTGGGGTATTATTTTTGAGTGTTAATATTATGTGCCAGTTGACTTCCTATTGTGGGGAGAACTACCTCCTATTCTATGGTTATCTTGTTTTTTGGTTTTCTTTGCTTTCAATTGGTCATGAACATGAGTTTCAGTTAACCTTTAGTTTGGTGACTTTCTGGGGGTAGAAAGAGAATGTTGTGGGGATAATTATCGCACCCTGATTTTTAATTTATTTTTATTTTATTATTTCTTGGATTTGGTCAACCATGTAAAGGTGGGGGTCTAAAATTTTTTAGTATTAATATTTTTAGTGGGATTCAGACTCTTGAACAGTCGCCGCACAGTTCACGGTAGCAGTGTGGTCTGCCCAGATACATGCAAAAATGCCTAACAATTAAAATAATTAAAGTTTCTTTTAAAGTGAGTAATGTGTATGAATTAATATATTGATTTAAAAATAAATGAGTAAATTTATAATTTTGATCAATTTTAAATTTAATTGTCATTAGTGATATTCTCTAATTTTTATTATTATAATTAAATGAAAATAAAAAATGAATCGGACCCTAATCAACCAGTGACAACCCCCCCCCCCACCCCCAACCACATCCCTATTCGCTAACTAGCCCCACTACTACTCCCTGGCTAGCTGCCCACTCACGCCCCCGCCTCTACACCACCCTTAGCCAGCACCCCCTCAGTACACCCCAGCCAGCCTCATGCTCATTCTCCAGACTCTGAACCGCCGCTGCAACCTCTAGCCACACACAGATTACCGCGATGGCCGCCATCGGCCACTATTACCCCAACATGCTTCCATCCTACCTCGTCCTCTCCCTAACTCACCAACACAATCCTTTTCACCATCCCGCATCCAAGGCAGCATGGTCCTCACTGTATCCGGCCACCCATGCACTGGCCACGACACCGTCTTTGGGAAACCGAATCTTTCGACGATCTCCCTTTCTAGATCTTGCCCCATCTCGTGACCCTAATCATAGATTTATTCGACTTCCATTCCACTTTGGGTGTATGTATTAACGTTGGAAAAACCCTAACATCTCAGGTGTTTTCTTTATGCCTTCTTGCCAATGTTTTAGGTGTGCAGTTGGTCCGCGGGGAGTGGTTTTACCTTACATAAAAGTTCATTCATGTCGACGCTTGATTTGAGGTAGGTGAATCCAAATTTTACTTTCCTAATAAGCCCAATTAATTCTCATGTTATTTAATTAAATCATTACTGTTATTTGCATCACCACAATATATTTATACTTTTTTCTATAGTGTTTCCATGCTATTTGATTCTATCAAAATAATTTAAAGTATTCCCCCAGATTATATTTTTATGTCTGTGTAAATTATGTTTTTTTGATGTTAAAAGTTATATTATTAGTGTATCAAACATGACATTTACCTTCGTGAGACTCCTCAATAATCTGTCGTCATGTTTTCTTTTTTGTTTGTGCAATTTGTTTGAATTGTTTATGAAATTACTTATAAAATGTTTAACTATCTTATAAAATTTCTAATAAATTGTTTGGGTTGATTATATAATTATTTTTATGTTTTTTTCCTATTTAAATAATTGTTGATGAATTGTTCAGAATGTTTCAATAGTTCATTGTTTTCCATAAATAAGGATATTTGGAGATATTCAGGTAAAATGTGCTTTTGGATTAGCGTGTTTTGTTTGAAAATGTTGTATCATTGAAATTGTGTTAGAAATGTTTTAAAAATGGTTTTATGGATATAAGGGGGTTTTTTCTATTCTCTTAAGGATTGAAATTGTTTATTTTGATTTCATGGAATATTGAGTCCTTGTGAAAATTGTTTAGAAATGTAACATTGGCTGTTGTTGATCCATTTGATGTTGGAACATCCATGGGTGCACTAGGTGCACGCATGGATGTTCCCACAAATGAATATGCAACCTTCAAAATAATGTTTTCTTAAAACAATGGTTTTCTAAATAGATTTTTTCCCTAAATAAGGTTTGGTTCTTTATGTGGATTTTAAGAAAGGTTTGAAATGTAGTCTCAAAGGGTCTGCACGTTCAGACATTAGGGTGTGTTTCTCTAAATGTTCTGCTCAAGGGTTCATTTGGACATTTCACAAGATTGTGCGTTTTTCATTTAGAGTTTGAAAAGTTTTGCTAAAAATATTTTAGAGAAATTGGACTTCATGTCCCGTTTGTCTCTTCAAACTTATGGGTGATGTTGGGTTAACTATTAAAATGGTCTGTGTTTTAAAATTGTGTGTGTTTGGTTGGAGTTCTAAATGTTTTTAGAAAAATGATTTCGACATGGATGTGACGTAATGGCCAGTTTGGATGTTTTAGCTTTAGTGTAATGTTTTTTTTATTATTTTAAAGGACATTGTTTTGATTACTATATACCCATTTAACAAAGTTAGTATTTTGAAAAAGGATGCAAATGGTTTAAATGATTTTCATTGCATCATGTCTCGGTTGGAACTTTGTTAATATGAGATGATTTAATGTGTATATGAGGTGCTCTTGTCTAGTGTAACCGTTTATGGGTGAACATAAAAGAAGCATCTATGTTTGGGGTTGGAAAGTGCAGTGAGATGAGTCACGTATGAAAGGTCCTTCCAACCTACACAGTATTATTATAACCACCATGGGTTCCTGAGCGTCCTATAGATGATTGAGTGATGGTTGATTATTAGCCCTGATTAGACAGGTTGGTACCCACTAGTTTTTTTATTGTCTAGATGGGGGGTGCTGCTGGTTTTTATTGCTATGAGGGCATCCAGTTTGTTATAGGCTTAAAAGTTTCACAATACGCTGGTAGGTGGTTCTGAACCACGTACGTCCAAGGTTCTTCTTGGGATTTTTATGATTACCCATGGTTACTTAATTAATTTCATTTTTTACTTTATGTTGTACAAGTTTGTTCCATCTTGTTTTATTTCACCATCTTCCCTTGTAGCACATTCTTGATCAATCTGCCTTGGTTTTGTATATGAAATGACAAACAATCCTAAAAATGGTATATAGTGTGCGTTTTATTTTCAAATGGAAAAGGTATGTTTATTCTTTTAAAATGTGAAAACCCTACATTTATATTGGTATTTCAAACTAGTGTTATTGGACTATTTTCAGAAATGGAATATTTGGATTATATGGTAATATTTGGTATCCCTACTGAGAATCTCGATGCTCATGCCTATCATATTCATTCAGTTTCAGTTTTTGTTCTTGTTCTAGATCCTCGTTCAACTGCTCTGTGTTGGAGGAGGATTGGGTTGGAGTTGGGTTGTGACCTAGAAGGTCACAAGGAGGTATGTTTGGTTTTATTTATTTTTTCATTCCACAGCTAGTTTTTATGTTTATTGTCGGTTTTATTTATCTGTTTATTTCTTGGTCATGGGAAAACTCATTTCCAACTATTAAATTTTGATGCCCTCCATTTTTTTTCCATCCCATGGAGATTGGGAATGCCATTTGGGCCATGTCACGGACCGGCTTGGGTGACTTGTTCTGGGTTGACCCGGGTTGGTTCGTGACAACCCTTTCCTGCCAGATATAGTCACACATGCTCTCATAGATGGGATACCATAATCCAATTTTTTTTAATAATATCATTTTATTAATTAAATAAATTTTATTTATTTATGTACCATAAAATGTTAAAATATGCAGTGTTGAACATCTATGGGAATTTTTTCTCATGTAACCCATGCTCTAGAGAAATAATTTCTCAATACAGCAGTCCCCTGTCTAATAGTTATATGTCAAAATTTGTGAAAAAAATAAACAAAAAATTAATATATAAATAATTTAATGAAAATTAATGTAAACTAACTAAAACAACCATATAAACGTGCCTCTACATGTGTGGGTCGAAGCCAAGATTTAGACATCACTCCATGATAGGGTCAGGGATCGTCAATCTTGAAATACCATGGCCTCTCCAAGTCCTCACTACACCACTAGTAGTATAAGGATATAGTGATCCAACATCCTACTCATCAACAGGTAGACCACCATCCTGAAAATTAGGAAATAGATCCAATTTCATCTAAAACATGAAATTAATGTTGCTAAAAAATAGTTGAAAACAACTATTATATATATATATATATTATGTATCATTATAAACAAAATTTAATGATGAAAATATTCATCTTCGTCTTCATATTCAGATATGATGGTGTCGATATCATCATATTCGTCCTCAGTATCTTCAATTTACATAGGAGTTTTAGTTTCATCATCTACTGTCATTTCCAATTCATTTTTTCATTAATAACATCATCATCGTCGTTGATCCTTAAATGTGGGGTGTCATCATCGATATTCATGTATCTTCATAAAAAAGATGGATTTGGAGTAATATCATCAAATGATACAATTCCATTCACTTCAACAGAACCACATTCACTTTGAATAAACTGATTTTCATAAGATTTAATTTTTTTTATGCACCAATTATCACCCAACTCTATTAAAGTAGCATAGTATTTTTCATAATAAATTTTATTTACCTGATTTTCCAATAAAAATGGTTCATTTACTGCAATAAGGGTTTTGTATTTAATATAAATGTTTTCATGACACAGATGAACATGAAAGACTCTCTTAGCATCCATGAATTGATATTTAAAAATCATTAAATAATTCTATCCTAGATAAAATAGTTTAATAATTTATTCCAACATGCTATTAAAGTCAACAAAAATTTCTCCATGATGAGATACTCACATGAAATTACCACTATTAATTATTTTTAGATTCCTCATGTACACATGTATGAAATTGAAAACCATTCACCACATAATCATTATAATATTTAACCATTTTCGATGGTGGGTTACTCAACACTCAAACGATTATCAATTTTATCATCATGTTGAGATACCTGAAAATTATTAATAAATTATAAACATAACATGTAAAAAAATTATTTTATATATTAAATAATATATAGCTTATGTTACTTTTTTTTAAACCAGTATGAAAATTTATTTTTCAAACGTTATTTAAGAGAAGCTTCTGTAAATTATTGAAGTTGTTTCTTTTTATGATTTTTATATAACCTACAGATAAAATAATATTAATTTATTATAACATACATGATATAATAAGTGATAGGAACACTCATAGTAAAAATAATTTCATTTTTAATGGTTGAGTGGTACATATGTATGTACTCTTTGATGTTCATCATCTGAGATCCATCATTCATAAGCCCCACTAGAGCCTTGTTTTGGATGATTAAAACTGATAATTGATTTGTCATCTCATTGTAAACATTTCCATTATTATGGCCCATGCAACTGTGTTTTGAGGGATATTCATATTGAAAATAATGAGAGCAGAAGAATAAATTCCATCATATAAATATGCTTCTATAATTTATCCTTAAACAGATGATTTGTTATGTAAATTTTTCTTTAATTTATTCATGCATATCTCAATGGGTACATCCACCTTATGTGTATCAGACCAATACATTTTTTTATGTATAAAATATAATATCACATATTCCATTAAGTCAAATGAATCTAACCAGAGGATTTTTTGTTGTTTACATAAAATTAAAACAGCATATTTTTACAGTCTTCTTAGTGCCTCGTATTTTTTTGTCACTAAAAAAAATGCATCTGCAAAAGAATGATATGGATGTTTAAACATACCAAATCATAGAATACAAAAAACATCTTAATCCAAACATTAGATGTCTTTCCATCATAATAATATAGTCATGAACTTTTAATTAGGTAATATGACCATTTCTAAAACATCTACCCAAATTGGAAACATAACCATCTAGAAGTATCAAATATGAAATCCAATAAAAAAATAATAATTGGTTTTCTTTTGAAATTATACAAGCTTCATTTGGATTCATTAAAATTTATGATCCACATTTTTCAAATAATTCAAGTTTTGGTTGACTCTAAATTTGGATAAGATCTAATTGTTCCTTTACATTATCTTTGATCATACCTCATATATCCAAAACTATATAAAATATATTATAAAAATATTTCTTCTAAATATTGATGACTTCTATCAGGTGAGGACTAACAAATTAGACCAACATGGCAGATTTAAAAAATGATCAGTTTTACCCATGTGTGTTCCTTCAAAAATCCATCAATATTTTGATGGTGTATAGTAGGTACAAATGTAATGGGACATAATGAAGAGCCAAATGATTTTTACACTGTACCTAAGATCATTGTCAGACGTACATCTCTTTTAATTGTGCCTTTTCTGAAATGATATATATTCCTCTGAATAGAGTTATATTTTGGAAGAAATATATGATGATAGTCTAGAAAAGAAGATTTTTTCCATTGATGAGAATAAATGATTTGTTATCTCTCATATAGTATGGAAATTATTTTGGACCATTTATACTCTGGATGGATAACATTTCATATTTTAATAACTCACTAATTTTCCGCATTAATGTAAATTTTAATACGAAACTTTATTTTGTGTCAACATCATATGTACTAACACCATTACACCATAATAAATTTGAAACCTCAATCAGTGGTTTCAAATACACATCAATATTATATTTTGGATATCTTGGATTTAATAAGGTCAAAAACATATATGGCTCCTTCATCAACATACAAGGAGTTAAATTGTACCGCATTCTAAAAATAGTCCAACATGAATATTGAATACCATAATAAAATAATAGAGAAAGACTATCTATAAGAAGACTAAATCTCATGTTTTTTTCTTTTAAAAAAAAGAAGGATGTACATTGATAAATTGTTTCCTTGAATGACCATTAGAGGGATGATTTAATCTTTTAATGGAAGAAATATTGGTTTCGTCCATTGACATCAATGTCATTATGTTTGAGACATAAATAAATTCTACAATCTGGGAGTATCCATGAAATACCTCAACTGTTTTACTGAAATCAATCCAGAATTCCCTAGTGGAACCTTTTTATACCTTGATTGTCCACATGTATGAAAACTATACAGTGAATAATTTTCACTAATCTCTATGATTAAATCATTTAGAAAGTAATGAATCTTCTTGATAACCAAGGCCCGGATTAGAAACCAGCCTCTTTCTCTCATAGAAATTTGTCATCAACACATTTCCTTCAGGTTATAGTGTTTCAACAAAAGATAATATCTTATCCAAATAACTATTCAACATTCCATTACTTAATTTATTAACCATAAATTTCTTCAACCGCATTAAATTTTATTATCTTGCAATAAGGATATTAGTCATCCTCATTCGACCTCAAGAACACATAATATTTAGATGGTTTCAACTCAGGAGTTAAATCAATATCATCCAAAGTTTTAGTTTATTTAAAAGAGAGATCTTCCATATCATGTAATAAATTTTGAAACCGTGCTAGATCTAGAACAAAATTAATAGTATCTTCTCTAGAACATCATTCACTATGTTGATAAATAACATAATCTGTTTAAAACCCAAATGCAATAGTTGACCCCCAACATTATGTGTCAAACATCTTCAAAAAAAATTTACCGGGTCACTTAATTGTCCTATCTAAAAAATTCAGGTTTTAATGATGAAAATGATAAGAATGACCCAACACCCTCAATATATACTATATTTATACTAGAACAATTTAGAATCATATACTGATTTATCCATGTATGATCATATAATAATGATTTTTTCCGACTTCCTTATTCTATATTCCTCTAAAAATATAAAATAATTAGTCTAAAAATAATATCCAAAGAAATAAAAAATTATTAATTATTCTTAAGTATTCCTAATCACAGATATTTTCCTCTATTTACTACTATTTACCACTATTTACCTTTATTTACTACTATTAATTTCAATTTATTACCAATTATTATTATTTATTCCAATTTATTAATAATTATTCATATTTATTACTAATTATAATAATTTATTCATATTTATTACTATTTATTAATAATTATTAATAATTATTCATATTTATTACTAATTATTACTAATTATTCACATTTACTACTAATTCTTAATAATAATTACTATTTATTACTAATTATTACTATTTATTCATATTTAGTACTAATTATTACTAATTATTCATATTTATTCATATTTATTACTAATTATTCATATTTACTCCAAATTATTACTAATTATTCATATTTGTTCATATTTATTACTAATTAGTTTTATTTATTCTTATTTATTACTAATTAGTCCTATTTATTCTTATTTATTTCTAATTAGTCTTTTTTATTCCAATATATTACTAATTTCACCTATTTATTCTTATTTATTACAAATTATACTTATTTATTCCTATTTATTACTAATTATTCTCATTAATTCCTATTTATTACTAATTATTTATATTAATTTTTAATTATTCACATTTATCATTTATTATTACTAATTACTCACATTTATTACAAATTATTACCAATTAGTCACATTTATTTATATTTTATTACTAATTAGTCACATTTATCACCATTTATTACTTATGAGCCACATTTGTTACTAATTATAACTACATAGTAAGATTTATTAATATTTAGTACTATTTATTTAAATTTGTTACAATCTATTACTATTTAGTAACACTTATTACCATATATTACTTTTTATTACAATTTATTACTAATTATTAATATTTATTACTATATATTTATATTTTGTCCAAAATGATAATAATTAGTCCTAATATTTCTAATTATTCCTAATTATTCATATTTATTTCTATTTATAATTATTAATTACAACTTGTTACTATTTATTACTATTTATCACTAATTTTTACTAATTTTTACTATTTAATTAATTTATTGCTATTTATTTACATTTATTACAATTTTTTACTAATTATTACTATTTACTGCTATTTAATACTAATTATTACTATTTATTACCATCTATTACTATTAAGACAATTTGTTACTATTCATCATTAATAATTACTAATTTTTAGTATTTTTTACTATTTTTTAGTATTTATAACTATTTATTTCATCTTGTTAATCTTTATTACTATTTTTTACTATTTATTACTATTTGTTACTATTTATTACCATTTATTACTATTTATTTCTATTCATCACTATTTACTACTATTTATTACAATTTCTTAATATTTATTACTACATGTTACGATTTATTAATAATTATTACTAATTATTAGTTATTATTACTTATTCATAATAAATATTGTTATTTTTAACTATTTATTAATATTTATTACTACTTGATAATATTTATTAGCTTTTATTACTATTTATTACCAATTATTACTATATATTCAAAATTATTACTATTTATTACTATTTATTTTAATTTGTTACTATTTGTTACTATTTATCACTTTTTATTACAAATAATTACAAATAATTACTATTTATTACTATTTATAACTATTTATAACTACTTTTATTATTTTTTACTTTTAATTTAAATTTATTACTATTTATTACTATTTATAGCTATTTATTAGTAATTATTATAATTTATTTCTATTTATTACTATTTATTTCGAATTATATATATAATTATTTATAAGTGTTAATATTTATGACAAATTATTAATATTTATTAAAATTTATTAATATTTATTAATAATTATTTCTAATTAATACTAATTATTACAAATTATTAATAATTATTACTAATTATTACTAATTGTTGATATTTATTAATATTTATTTCAATTTAGTAATAATTGTTACTAATTATTACTAATTATTACTACTTATTATTTATTATTAATAATTTTTACTATTTATTGAATTTTTTTAATAATTTTAACTAATTATTCATATTTATTCTAATTTATTACTAATTATTCATATTTATTAATATTTATTACTAATTAATCTAATTAATTCCTATTTATTACTAATTATTCTTATTTATTACTAATTAGTATTAATTATTCATATTTAAAATTAATTATTACTAATTATTAATATTTATTCATAATTATTACTAATTATTCATATTTATTCTTATATAATACTAATTATTTATTTTTTTTCTTTTTTATTACTACTTATTCCAATTTATTAAAAATAAATAATAATTATTAATATTTGATACCGATTATTCTAAATTATTATTGATTATTCTTAATTATTACTAATTATTCATATTTAATGTAATTTATTAAAATTTATTAAAATTAGTTCCTATTTATTACTAATTACTAATAATTGTTACTAATTAATGGTATTTATTACAAATTATTCCTATTTATTCCTATTTATTCCTATTTATTCCTATTTATTCCTATTTATTCCTATTTATTAATAATTTTTCCAATTTACTGTTTTTATTACTAACTACCGCTAATTATTACTAATTACTACTAATTATTAATAATTGGTTCTAATTATTACAATTTATTAGTTTTTATTATTAATGAAACAACACATTTGAAAAAATAGATAGTTCAAAATAAAAAAAATATAATTTAATTTTAATTTAATTGTTTTTAATAAAGAATAATTATATCTAATATAAAATTAGATAATATAACTAATAAACAATACATAAATAACTTAAAATAGTCTCTTTTGTATGATGCACGTCCTGAAAATCATTATGATGTGAAAATTTTAACATTGGAAAAAATATGGAGAGAAATATGAAAGTTTAGAGAGATAGAAGTTTAGAGAGATGTGAAATTAAAAAATAGATGGGGTATATATTGGTTTCATTATTTTCTATGGGAGTATTTCGACGGGAGTCATCACAAATACTAACCCCCTTATTAATTAGGGTGGCGGTTAAAAGTTATTTGTTATAAGACCCACCAAAAATACATACTTACTGACATCGCATTCGCGATAGGATATAAATCATGTTACAAATGATATTATTTGTGATAGGACATCTCTCACATGATAATCCCCCTATTAATTAGGAACGATGATAAAAAATATATTTGTGATGGGTCCCGTCTCAAACACTAAAAACCAAAGAAGGGTATTTGTGATGAGTCATGTCGAAAAAATAAAAACCACATAAGGGTATTGGCAACGGGACCCATCAAAAATACAAAAACCCTCTTAGGGGTATTTGCAAGGGTGTAACTACACGTTGCAAATGCTCTTTGAGTGGTTTGGCGCACAACGTGTGCCACACCTTTTGAGAAGGGAAAAGCATCCCATCGCAAACGTTTGTTTTTTATAGTGTAATGTAATGAGTGTGTATTTTTCGAACAATGAAATCACTTTGTGGATACAAAAATATAGATACATGATTTGTTTAAGATACACCTAGGGGTAAAACCCCTAAAATTGGTTGGTTGGGTAATAACGCTTTTTTTATTTGATGGATAATTATTAGGAAAAACTATACACCTAGTTTAACACACCTGGTATATATACATTGTATATTTCACATGTTTCATTATAAAAAAGGTATGTGGGATTTAAATGGAATTTTATAATGTAATATATAACTATTTAGGATAGAAAACCTAATAGAAAAATTACAATGCACAACCTAGGTTGAACTGAAGGAGTTACAGGATGATCAAATTATATTTTAGTTGAACTGAATGTATGATATGTTAAATTTAATGTGTCTAAGAGAAGACATATTGGGATTGAGTTTTCATAATCCTATGGTCTTTTACATGGATTTTGGATATTATCAACAATATTTTGGTTTTAGTATTTGTTTGGAAACTAGGTCATGAAAATTAATCTATAAATGGTGTGTCTGTAGAAACTCCTTTGTCCTATAGAAATATGAAGAGACATATATGATTAAAATGGTTGATAATATCAATATATTCTTATTATTATTGAAAAATGATTATTCTAGATTTTTGTTTGATAATATGGTCCATATCTCATTATAAATTATATCTTTTGTGGGTACTATCTTATAGATATCATTAGTTATTTTCATTAGTGGGTGATAATTAAGTTTGTGATGGTATAATATATTTGTGGTGAGAGAATATGACACAAAAATATTTTATTAGGATTTCAATTTAAATAAATATAATTTTTAATGGCTTATTCACATGAAACACTGAACTGACATGAACTGTGAAACATATTATGAAATTCAATTTGTAAGTATTAATCATTGTCTTTATAATATAGCTACTTAATTGGAGTTTATAAGTAGAAATAATTTCATTATGAAACAAATGTATAAATTGAAAAATAATGGTAATTCCTAATAACAATTCATTTATGAAATTTAATTAAATTTTTTAAATAACTAATAATACATTTTTTTCAATAATTTATTTTTTATAAAATTTCCTTATTATGAGAATTGAATTTGTATTTTATGAAACTAAATAAATTATTGATAAATTATGATAAATATATTTATGATAATAATAATATATTAATATTAATATTAAATATATTTACAATGAAATAAGCTTATGACGAGTTGATATTTCGAAAAAATTCATTTTCCAATTCAAAATTTTTCAATTATATTTTATGTTTTCATTTTGATGTTTATTCATACTTCTCTAATTTTAACTTTATAAAATGCACCTCATTTTTTTGGTCAACATGAAAATATTATATTTGGATGAATACTGTGGATTTTTCAAAAAAAAAAATAAGTTTTGGCTGAATAATAAAAATTTTATTTTGATAAATACAATAAATTTTAGGAAATCATTATTAGATTGGAATGAATTAAAAATTAATTTAAACATTAACAAATCTGAATATGTATTTGGGAAGTAAAATATATAATTTATAAGTATATTATTCAATTTAAAAATCTATGATTGAAACATTGGAAACACAATGATGGTGAATTCTAATAAAAATTATGTTCGGTTATTTTCCATTAATCAGATAATTCCAAGGCTCTGTTAGATTATGGATTAGTTTTAAATTAAAATTACTCTCAATTTTTTATTAATACACCGATAAGGGTAAAGGGTTGCATTCTAAACATTATTTCTATTAAAATTCATTTTCATACGTAAAAAGAAATTTTTAAAAAAATATTATATTCATTAATATATTAAAATTAATTTTCACCGCCTATTAAAGGTGATTCGAAAAAAAAATTTCAAATTTGGAAATAGAATATTCAAATTTGGAAATAGGATAAATTTCATTATTATTCCTAAAATATATATTACAGGGTAAAAGTTAGTCATGACATTTTGCGATAAAATTTGTTGAAATGGGTTTAAACTGATGAATATGGCCCCAAATATCCCAAAAACCATCTACCAATTTTATTATTCAGGTTTATTTAAACCTATAAAATCATGTATTATAACATGGGTTTCTATTTTTCCACTTGACCATGATAAAAAAATTTATATTATTTTAACATTAAGAGAATTTACAAAGGTTTCACTCTTCTCACTTATGAAAGGATGTGTTCACTACTTCTCTTATTCATACTATTTGAACGGCATAGATAAGACAAAACTTCTGAAAATATATACCCAACACCATTATCCTCTTCGATGATATATTGGGCTTCCCAAAATACCAATATAATAATCCATAAAGAGTGATTCAATTAAGGATTTATAATGAAGAGGTAATCATCTCATCCTTGTTCTTTCAAGTTTTTTCATCTTCCACCTCCTCAAAATCTTTTTTAAAAAAATTAATATAATAAAATAAGTTCCATTTTTATAGTTAAATTTTATTATGTTGATGTAATAACCCTTAACTACATTATTTCATACATTAAATAAAGAAAATGCCATTCTTGTGTATATGTGTAATACTGCCTCCATGAATGATGTATTTAATTTTTCATTACCGCCTTATAAAAAAGGGTATGATCATATTTTCCATGAACAAATATAATATTTATTATCAAATTTGTTTTTTAAAAGATAAAACAATATCTACATTACTCCCATTCTTTGGAAAATGAAAATGCCACTTCTGTTATGTACGGACTATAACATCTATAGATGACATGATTCATTTTTCATCACAACCTTCATGGAAAGATATAGAATGAATTTAATGGTTAAAAATGATTATAAAAATTACATTATAACTTATCAACTTTATATAAGTGATTAATAATCTGTAAACTAAATAAAATTAATTTAGTATAAGATGGTCGAAATAACTGTCACAATGAACATGTTATTAAATGATAATATTTATAGTCAATAAACTATGACTAATTCAGAACACATGTAGAACTATTGAACCATTTATGTTTCAGTAATGACATGAAAATAATTCAACATCACTTCTGGATTTTCCATATTATTTTACAATAAATTCAATCACTTTTAACAAATTGATGAAGCCTTAGAACTGTGTAACAAGAACCCTAGAGATATGATGAATAATCATTGTTTCCTAATAAAATGATTATAAACAAACACAAATGTATATAAATAAATAAAATAGATATTAAAATAATTTTTCAGAAATTATTTAATAAAAATAAATTTATTATTAAATTGATTTGACTCATAAACTAAGTAGGTTATGTCCATGTTTCCTCTCTGGAATTGGGGATGACCTCATTGATTTAAGGTTCAAACATTCCAATCGGTTTCTTACGGGTTTTTTCTTAGAAGCAGAAACAACAAATGATTCCATATCCATTTAGACCTACTTTCCAAAGGTAGGCGCTAATTAGTTGCCAACTGATGAGGCATAGTAACTTGCATTGGTCGAGAGGATGGGAGGTCGGACTCATCACACCTTTTTGAGGGGAATTATTGTCTACTCCAGGACTCTTTTTAATATATTTAAGTTATTTTCGTGAATCTTTATTACATTACCATGTGTAAAATGAGCTTTTCATTAGATCTAAAAAAACAATGATTAAATATGTAGGGAATTTAGAGAATCACTTATATGTATTCGAGGTTCTTCATCAATAGATACTCATCTTTATTTGTTAGAGATTCTTAATCGATGGTATTCTTAAGTACATAAAAGTCTTTTGGTCATTATGCTGACCATACTGGTTTAAATGCCACTCAGTGGGGCACTTGATGTTTATTTTCATTCAGGAGGACATGGATTATTTCGGTGTTGGGATCGTACCCGCAGATAGGCTGCCTACGTATCCTTTGTTTAAAAAAAGGAATCAGATTCCATGTAGTTCGAATAAAGGAGTATGATGTTTATGTTTGATGGAACAAAGAAAGATGTCACAATTACTTTTCACTCTAAATTCATGTGAGTCATGCTCGGTGTGAGAAACAGGAGGTATTGGTACAATTAGACAATTGTGCCATGAAATATGCAATCATAAAAAATGATGTGGGTTTTATGTATGTTTGACTGCCCAAAATAGATGAATATTAAGAGTTACTTCAGGGGTAAAATCCAGAAACAGGGTCCATAAACGTATATGTGCGTTATGGAGATTTGGATACTCTAATCTTGGGGATTACTCCTAAGAAAGATTCCTAAGTTAAGAGGGGACTTATGATTGGGTTTTACTCATGAGAAGGAAGCCCAGATCAAAAGTAATTTAGGACTGGTTAAGAGAAATTAAGACTGTGACATACTTTTGAAAAGGAGGCCCATGTTAATGGGATTTTAAAATTGAACAGATTTGGGGCTTACTCCTAAAGAGGATGCCCATATTTGAGACTAGGGTTTACTCCTGAAAAGGAGGCCCAGGATAAGAGAATTATTGATGGGGGTTACTCCTGAGGAGGATGCCCATATTTGGGAACTTTAAGACATGGGATTACTCCTAAGGAGGATGCCCAGATTAGGGGACTCGGGGCTTACACCTGAAAAGAATGACCAAATTAATGAGGACTACATGCTTACTCCTTAAAAAGATGCCCAATTAAATGAGAATTTGGATTGGGGATTACTCTTGAAAAGGAGGCCCAGGTTAAGGGAAATTATTACTGGGGATTACACCGGAAAAGGAGGCCCATGTTAAATATTCTCTCATCTTTAAATGATGGGGTTGAATGAATGAACTCTCTAACCTTAGCAATGTAAATATGTGTAAATCACTGGTTTTTGAGAGATGTACAACATAATTCCTTTCAGATAAAAAAGTCAATCAAGAAAACATGCCATAAATGGATTTGACGAGTGTCTTGATGACTAAACATTGAATAGGAGAGGTGGAATGGAATAAGAGAGGTGAAATGGGCAGGAAAGGAACCCAAAAAGACAAGGCCACACAAGTCCTAGCAGGAGTGCAGGTACTACGTGGGCGCGCAAGTCCTGGTCGCATAGGAATACCTGTGCGACACATGGGTACTTTCACAATTCATAACCAGTAGGGTAATACTTGGGAGATCCTTGACCAAAGCCTTTAGAATTATCCTGAGGTACTTCCAGAAGAGGGGCGCGCACGTTTTAATGAGTAGGTAAGGAGGCGACAAGTATGTTCATTTCCCTTATGGGTAAAACACTTTAGGAGCGCAAGTGTTAGTGAATTCTAACACTTGGACCTCACTTATCTTGTTTAGACATTCCATTATAGGTAAAGAATTACCATAGAAGTGATCAGAAGACTTGAAGAAGAGACTTGGGCGTTTAGAGCTCTGTATCTAAATTCTGGATAAATTCCCTCCTCAAATGGGGGGCCCACATGGTCAATTTATAGGTTGTTGAAGACCATGGGTGACAATCACTTAGGGCGCGCATCTGACTTGCGCGACCAACAATACGGTGCGCTAGTGTGCTTGCGCGACCGTGGTAGAACTTGCGCGACCCTTGTGCAATGTTCTTCTTATTCATTCATTTTTCAATTTTTGATATTTTTTTTCAAAGGATGAATCACTTTGGGCTATGTTATTCCTCTTTTCCAGTCTTTAGACTCTGTGATGAAAGGATCGTCATCAAAAGTCCCCCCCTCAGAGTTGGATCCAAAAGAAATGAGGATTTGACTCCGAGGAATCGAGAATCATGAGGAAATTAGGGTTCACATTGTATGGCGTGCAAATGGGTTTTTGGCACGCAAGGTCCGGTGCGCAGAAATGAGCTTCGGGCACGCAGGTTCTCGTGGGCAGGGGTATGGACTCGTCTATAAATAGATGGCCTCACATTGCGCAAAGCACCCGGATCTAACTTGTTTTTATACTCTCGGTGCGCAAGTGGAATCCTGGCTTTCGCTCCTCCGCGCTTCTCATCCGCACATCTTCTTTCTTGTGTCGCGCTTCTTTTAAGGTATTTATACTTTCGCAGTGATACCTGCGTACCCAATACTTGCATGACCTAAAAATACTTGTGCGCCAACTATGTGACGTGCGCGCCAAAATTCCTTTACTAATTTTTCAAATTCCTTCACAAATTTTATGAAAAATTAACTTAGTTTAAGAGGTAATTATTCAACGTTTTTGCAGATCCAATGGCTCGAACGAGAATCAGAACGGATGATGAAATAGAAAGAAAAATAATTGATGATATGATGGACATCAATGGCGATGTTTACTATTCTATCTACGAAACTACTCTCCCAGAATTACCCAAGTACTTGAAGAAGCATCATCTTAATTTCCCGCACAACATCTATCTGCCACTGTATGCCCATGGTCATCTGCAAGATGTCAATATTCTAGAGGCAAAGAAAAATCCCCCACCTTCCTAGTTTCAGTAGTAAAAAAACTTTTCTTCACCAAATGTCTCAATCGCATGAACATTTTATAATGCTGGAACAACAAAGAAAGCCTATATAATGCATCATAGCTCTTGTGCACCAGATCTCAAACTTCACAAACCTGAGTTGCAACCACATTTTTATCCCTCAATCTTTTGAAATTCTCAGATGGATCAATCCAAAGGCTATAAGGATAAATGGTAATTCCGTTATGGAGGAGGGGTGAATCCAACATGGATGTGGGCTTATTTGGTGTGGAAAACTTGTGAAGAGTTTGTCGAGGATCTGAAGAGAGTTTCAATTTATGAAGCCGTCTGGGCTGGGTAGACATATGTTTATAGAAATGATAATTTTTCACTGGAGTTGCTTAGCCGTTGGATCCCAGAAACGAATTCTTTCCATCTGACCCATGGAGAAGTAGAAATTATTTTTTGGTATGTCTACAAGATCTCAGGGGTTCCAATTTTGTGTGATATGTATGACAAATTCATTCCTCCAAAGGCAACTTTTAATGATCTGGAGAAGACTCTGAAATGGGTTCAAGAGTTATTTATGATTTATCATAAGGTATAAATCTCAAAGACTTCAAAGATTCATTCTAGAAGGGATATTCACCCAGAGGAATGTATGGATGTGTTTCTCAAGGAGAAGAGGGAAAAGGGGACCACGTGTAATCATCCTACTAGCTGCCCTAGAGCAGATAAGAGAGGTGTTCTTGGCACATTCTGGCCGACTCTGGAAGGAGGAGATTTTGAGAAATGTGGGTATGAAGTGAATCATAAAATCCCAGAGAAGACCCGTCAGTCAGGCTTTTTTTCCTTATGGCTCAGTGTCTATCATTTTTCAGTTAGAGATTCTAAGGGAGGCGTCAGGCCAGGGACCTTAGTTATCGCAACCAAGTTGGCTGAGAGGAAGATGGTGGGGTTGGCTACACCAGTTTTGGAAAATATTTACAGGATCTTACCCCATGTCTATATGGGTATGTCTCCCTTGAGATTAGTGGGACCATTCCATGTATTACAGGGATGGATCGCCACTCACTTCCGGACATATGTTGTTCAAAATGGAATATAGATTCTTGGATGTTATTTCAGGATATCTGTTCAGGACTTATTTAGAGTTTGTCCTTTGGCCATCAATGCCTATGATATTAGGCCAAGGATGGGTATGTATAAGGAATTCCACTTCTCTGCCTTTGGAAATCCGCCGACATGGCGATTTTTTGATGATGGATCAACCAACATGGAACAGAGGTCTTACATGCTTGCCTGTAGAGATGGTGTACTGACCAGCAGAATTGATGGGGAAATTATATGTGAGGCCTATGCTCTATATCAATTTACATGCCAATTCAAGTGTCTATATACAACTGTTGTATCTCTTCTAGTGCACGTCATATCAGAGCAGCATCCAATGGTTGTCTGACAACTATAGCTACTAATTGATATGGAAAGGACTGGGGTAGTCTTTTACATACCAAATGATGAAGCGGTAAGCAATCTGACCATATGGTATGCAAAAAAATGGATAGTGTCATATCCTGAGGCAATATTGAATAAACCTGTTTATTGGGTTGGGAAGAAGAAGAGAACCATTGAGAAAGAAACAATTCTGGTGGCACATGATTCTTCTACTCCTGAATCTGGTTCACCGAGTTCTTCAACCGAGGATGATTCATCATATTCTCAGGAGATACAACATGTGTCAAAGAAGCCACGTGCCTTATATAATCCTCCTGTCAGAATCAAGAGAGCCACTCCATCAACTCCTGGTGAGTTACTTTATTGAGGCAATTTAATTTCCAGTAACTTTATAGAGTAAAAAGTTTTCATTCTCTTTTTATAGTTGTAGTAGCTAAAAAGAAATTAAAATCCATGGTTGTAGGACCCTCTTTGCAGCCTTCTAGTACATCTGCATATCTACGACCAGAGTCCATCCAAGCATGGCGGGATGTATACTGTTATACTGAAACTATCTGGTTGGAGATATGTGAAGGGATACATCTTCCTAGAATGGGGACTCTTCAGGCTCTTGAAAATATTCATTTCTATGATAATACTGATGATTTAAGAGCCAATGTCAAAGAGTTGAGGACCAATATATATTCCACCGATGATTCTATCCCTATCACCAAGTTTGTGAAGGAAATGATGGGTCACGACGCTACTGATGAGGAGTGGCATGAGTACGTGGATCCTGAAGATGTAAGTTTTATTTCCTTATTTTCTTTGCAACTTGATTTTAGTCGAAGCATTGTAATGTAAGGAAGTTATTTTCTTCATCTTGCAGCTTGCAAAGAAAGGAGGTACTGAGGTTCCTTCACCAAAATATAACCATGGTGGTACTGCCATCGGGGCTGCTGCTGAATCTCCACGCGAACCTGGAGAGATATCTCCAAGCTAGCAGGCCATGAATGAGGTGTTGGACATGGCCTTCCATTCGCCAATTCAGGTTCCTATAAGGGAGACTGCTGAAACTCCCAAAAATACAAATTAGCCAAGGCATCAAAGGAAGAAGTCCACAGAAAAATGCTACATTAGTAGCGGTAATTCCTTTGGATAATCATGAATCTATACCCATGAAAATTTTGATCATATTTATGGGGATTGAAGGGGATTCTTCAATTTCCCCTCTAAGGGAGAGGACTGATCCTCCTTTTAGGACCACAGAGGGTGATGTGGAACAATCGCAAATTCAGGCTGACTTGGCTGTTTCTGGAAAAGAGCCTGCATCTGTTCCCAGTATTCCACCTGCTGCTGCTACAAGTAGAGAAGAACCTGCCCCAGAATCATTAGCGGTCACGGAAACTGAATATGTCATCCTTCCTGAAGATGCTATCCAAGGTCTAGGGCTGCAGAATGAGGGTCACCAAGAGGACACAACAAATCCTCCCACTAGTGAGACTAACCAGGATTCTGAAATATAATTGGATGAAATGATGAATCATGGCATGTATTTCGATGAATTTTATGATCATTCTAAGTTATCATGTGATTTATAAGACCTTGGGCGTGAGTGTTATCCTTCATCCAGTAAAGTTTCTTATAATTTACACTTCTAATCATGACTGAAAATAATATACAGTTCCATCCATAGAAGCTGCTGAACTGCCTATGCAGGAAGAGGGTGTGGACATTGAATTTAACCCTACCATTGGAGAAACATTATCTAATGTGGATTTAAACCCAGTAAACCCTCTTCAGACCCATCTTGAAGATCCTGTTAAAACTAGGAAGGATGGGGAGGAGTCTTCTCAAGCTTCTCATCTAATGTTAGGTAATGATTGTACTGAGTTTTCAAGATAGACATCCAACTTCCATTATTCTATGAAACTAACCATACTTTTATTTGATCAAATAGGGTTATCAACTTCAATGGCTATAATTGGAGGTGAAGTCTCATCCTCTTCCCAAACTGTAGTAGAAGGTGAAGCATCTAGGGTCAGGGGGAAGAAGCAGAACATGGCACTTCCTTAAGTGCATTAATCCCAGATTACATGCCCCCAAGTGATGATGATGTTAAGTCAGACCCGGAGGTGTTTAAGGTGCTCCGCTTTTTACGGTGAAAGGCATGAAACAACATATGGAAAATCATATCTGATGTGACTCTTAATGTGTTGTCATCAATGATTTCCAAATTGCTTTCCCAGTTTGTCAGGCTAGGACTTGGCGGTTTTGGATACCAAAAGATCCATACCGTGGTGAAACAAGTCATCTTAAGAAGAGAGCAGGAGAAAAAGTGATGTGAAGATCTGACTATGGTGAAGCTGTTAGTCAATATCAGTGAATTTGAGGCTGCATTATCCGGAGCTGAGGCTGACTATGCTGCCAAGATGAAGGAGATGAAGCATAAGATCAAAGATAAAGTCATTCAGAAGATGCACCTTCAGCAACAGTTATATGTTGTTACTGGGGAACTTGACCAACTCAATAATTCATTGGAGGGAGATCAAGCATATGGTATGAAATCCATTTTAGATGCCATGAAAGCACTCCATTAAGCTGAAAAGAGTGAATTTGGTCGGGTTCATGAGCTTCAAGTGGCAGTTGATGAAGCTTGGGATGTTGTACATCAAGTGAAGACTTATGTTGACAGCCTCCTGTAATTTCTTGGAAAAGAGGAGAGACTCCAATCTGTGGATGTCCTTCTAATTCTTGTGCATCAAATGAAGAAATTTTTCACCTTTAATCATTTGTTTACTTATTTTCCTACTACCTTATTTAGATTTTACCTAAGCCAATGGGCCTAGTGAGCATAGTTTGATTTTTACTAGGATTAATATAAATAACCCTACAAACTTTGGATCTTATAATTTCTTAATATTACCTACATCATACAAAAAATGTATGTTTAGTGAGCTAGAACATGAATTTTATTCAGAGTTAATTTGTCTTTTATGAATAGTTTAAAGTCATGCACGTCGGACATAAAGATGAAAATTTTTAAATTCGAAATAGCTTTGACCAAAATGGATTAAAATTGACTCAATTCCTTGACAATTTATCTAAAAACATATTACCATACTCACGTATGAGGGAAAATATGTAAACTATGAGTTAAAAATATTTGAATCTGAGGAATGATATGAAAAAGAGCTAAAAGGCCTTAGAAGAAGTAGTTACCAAGAATGAAATTACAATTATATAATAAACCCGTTAGGGGGTTGAATTATGCAGGGACACTTAAGGGCATTGGCTGCATAGTCAAATAAATATCATCTTTTGGCTGACAAGTCCGTTATGTAGACTACTTATGAAAGTCTACCTAAGATCATGTGCTGCATAGTTAGGCAAAAGAACTCTAAGAAATTTACATTCCTAGTGCTAAAAAGCCAGTGAAAGTTTATGGAGATTCAAATTTTCCAAAGCATAGAGTTTGATGCATAGAAATAGGTACTTGAATATGGAGAAGATATTTCCAAACAAGATTATCGAAGAATTGGATGGATATCACTCCTATGAAGGTCTGACCCAAACGTAAGGAAGGAGAATATAAACTATATACTTGAATACTTTCAGATCATGAAAAAAGATATGTAACAAATATGTTATGGATGGCTATTTTTGCGGAACGCTACATATTTAAAATACAAATAAAGACAAAATAGGTTTTCCTCCCAAGAATGAAGTTACCACTATTTAAAAAACCCGTTAGGGGGTTTAGATAAGTAGGGCCACCTAAGAGAATTGACTGCATAGTCAAATAATAGCATCGTTTGGCTGATAGGTCCATTATGTAGACTGTTTATGCAAGGCCGCCTAAGGGCACGTGCTGCATGGTCAGGAAAAAGAAATATCATAATTTCACGCCTTTTGTGATTAGAAGTTAAGAAAAGTGTTAAGAAGATCTAAAAATATTAAAGGTTAGGATTATGACACAAAAATATGGATACATTCCAATGTATGTAGAGATACACAGATCAATGCTAACCATAATCATGTTGTGGCGGGGTCCAGAATTAAAATGTTGGACTTCACTACGTATCCAATAAGGATGGGAATCAAGACATACATAGTTTTGAACTACAGTTTAACGTCGTGTGGGACAAAATGATTGGAGATATTAGTTTAGGTTCATAGAGATCAGACCATTATAAGATATACACAGTGGGTGTTTTCATGGGTACTTTTCAGCCAAGGGACTGAAAGTGGAATTTGGGGTTAGGCCCAAAAGACTTGGGGCTAGATTCGAGGGACACTCGAACGTTCCTACGTATCCCATAAGGATGGTAATCAAGCCCATATGTTGTTCTTGAACTACCCTCTGTACAAATCTGTTTCGTACATGTGAAGAGTGAAAGGGGAATTTAGTGCAATGATGGTTTAGCCCAAGATAAAAGGTTCAGGAATTTCCATGTATGCACGTAGTCTTTGGAATATAACATGATTGAAAATCAATGTAAATAATGATTCCCTCTCAGGTGAGGGTATCAAAGAATATTGTAGTTTATTTTCATACTGGACAAAAGAGTTGTATAGTTTAACATCATATATCAAGGATGAAAGTGAAACAATGTAAAGATATTGATTCTGGGGATGGTTTCACGAATCAACATCATATAAGATGGAGGTGAACCGATGTGAAGAGATTGGTTTTGGGCTTGAATCTCATGAGGTTGCCTACATACCCAGAATAAAAGGCAAGGATCAATGTCTGTGTAGTTCAATTAAATAATGAATTAGTGATCAAGTTGTTCTTAATGACAATGACCTAAAAAATAGTGTTGGGACTTACACTTGGTTAGTAGCGTAGAGAGAGTGTTATGGTTGAAGTTTGCTCTAAGATCACATGATTCATATTCGGTGTGAGAAACAAGAGGTAGAAACAACCCTAATGATGCACCGTTTAATGTCATGTAGGATATATGATGGGACTATGTAGTTTTAAAGACTTTCACTTAGGACTATTGGTGATGCACAGTTTAGTGTCATGTAACAAGGAAAAAAATAGGACATAGTTTAACATCGTGTAGGACGTATTAAGGGATTTATATACAGTTTATAATCATGTAGTTAGGACGATGGAGACAATATAGTTTAATGTCATGTTAGACAAAAGGGGGAATGTGCAGTTTAATGTCATGCAATGCGGACAAAAAGAGGACACAGTTTAACGTCATGTTGGACGTATTAGGGACTTTTTCACAGTTTTAACATCATGTTAGATGAAAGAGCTAATAGTTTAAGGTCATATGCATGGACCACTGTTGTATAGTTTAACATCATATAGCAAGAAAGATGAAGGGGACATAGTTTAACGTCATGTTGGACAAAAGTGAGAATAGTTTAAGGTCATATGCATGGACCCTGGATGGTGCAGTTTAACATCATGCTATACGTAAGGGACGTATTAGGGAATTTTTCACAGTTTAATGTCATGTTGGATGAAATTGAAAATAGTTTAAGGTCATATGCATGGACCCTGGATGGTGTAGTTTAACATCATGCTGTACATAAGGGATGTTCAAATAGTTTAAGGTTGTGTGCATGGACCGTAACAATGTATTATGTGTTTATACAAAATACTTCTTCAGAAATCTGGCATTAGTTGGAGTAGTGATGAGATCTCGATCCATTTAGATTAACAGAAATGCTCCATTGGAGTAGACCTTATGTATTGAATAAAGTCATTACCATTTGGCTCAATCTTGGGAGGTTTCTTTCCTGGTATCATTGGAGTTCTGATAACTAATACCAACTCTCCCTGAACGAATGAACGAAGAAAAACGTTTTTGTCGAAAGCTCGTGCTATTCCATTCTGATAGACTGCCATGTGGTGAAAAGTGCACAATCTTTTCTCATCTAAGCATTCCAATTCATTCAATCACTTTTGAGATTGTTCATCTGTAGATGACTAATCACAAATAGCTACTCTGAGCGAAGGCAATTGAATTTAAATGGGAAATACTTCTTCTGTTCCATATACCAATGAATATGGAGTTGACTGCGTTGTAGTGCGGGTGGTGGTCTGATAATCCCTTAAATCATGAAAGATTTTTTCAAGCCAGGATTTCTTATCTTTATCCACCATCTTTTTCAGTATATTTGAAAGAGTCTTGTTGAAGGATTCTATCTGACCATTGGCCGTTGCATGATACCGAGATGAATGATTAGATTTGATGTTGTACTCTTGATACAACTTGTTCTTCACTTTAGATGAACAGAAGTTGGTGCCATTGTCTGTCAATATGGTATGAGGGACACCAAATCTAGTAATAATGTTAGACTTGATGAAGATAACAATGAATTTAGAACTGACTTCTTTGAGAGGTATTGACTATACCCAATTGGAAAAGAAATCATTAGCAATAAGAATATACTTAAAATACTTGGCCATACCTGAAGGGTAATGTCCCACCACATCCATTCCCCATGTGGTAAATAGCAACATGTATTTAGCTATATGAAGCAAATATGGAGGTTGATGAATGAAGTTGGCATGTACCAAGCATGAATGACACTTCTTTGTAAAATCAATACAATCTTGTATTATTAAAGGCCAAAAGTATCCAGGCCTTGAAATATGATCAGATAGTCTGTGTCTAGACTAGTGGGCACCACAGACTCATGCATTTAATTCTTTCATGACAACCATTGTCTCTTAACCATAAATGCATCTGAAGAGATCTCCATAAAAACCACGCTTGTAGAGAACTTTATCTAGGTGATCTGGGCTATCAGAAAGAGTAAAATTGACCACACATCACCGGATTTGTTCTTTCTCATCTCTATCAGGTGGAAGTGTTCTATTTTGAAGGTATTACCTAATAGTTGTCATCCATCCTGTAGTATTACCATATGGTTTTGGAATGAGACTAATTTTATTGATCTCTTCTGTTCTAGTTCAAACATAAGGTGAAATTTCACGATGATGGTGAATATTGATGGTTGTCTCATCCCTATTTGGATCTTCCAGAGCTGTGGATATATTAGCCAATGCATCTGCTTGGGCATTTTGTGATCTTGGTACATAAGAAAATGTCTGTTCCAAAGGGAATTCTGCCATTAACTCTCTAACGTAATCATTCAATGGGATTAGTTCTTATTTTCTTATGGCATAATCCCCATTGACTTTTTTGATTACCATATCTGAGTCACCATTCACCTTTATGTGATTCACTTGTGCTTGAGGCGCCAACTCCAAGCCTGCAATGAGAGATTGGTATTCTGCTACATTATTGGTACCACCTTCCCATAATAAGAAGGAATAGGGTAACACTTCCTTTTCTGGATAAATGAGCACAATTCCTATGCAAACTTTTTCAAATTTAGGATTTTCCATTTTCCTTCCAGTTGGACTTCTAGAAGTACCATCAAAGTACATTTCCCATGTGTGAGGACTCTCCTGAATAGAGAATACTTCCTCATCAGGGAGTTCAATATCTGAATATTTATCTTCCACTGAAGGGTTTTCAGCCAGGATATCAGCTAGATCTTGGCCTTTTATTGCCTTTTGAGACACATACTGAATGTCGAATTACTGCAAAATAACTGCCCATTTTTCCAGACATCCTGTGAGCATTGGATGACTAAGGATGAATTTGAGCGGGTTATTGGGAGATACCAATTCGACCTCGTGATGTTGCAGGTAGTGTCTCAACTTCTGAACTACAAAGATTAATGCCAGACATCACTTCTCGATGTTTCAATAACGGGTTTCTGCTTCAATCATAGTCCGACTAATATAGTATAGGTTGTTTTCATTCCCAGCATCATTCTTCTGAGCAAGAAAGGCACCCAATGATCCCTCTAAGTCTATCACGTAGAGGATAAGTGGCCTTCCTTCAACATGTGGCATAAGTACTAGTGAACTCAATAGGTATTTCATGAAAATATTGAATGCTTCTCGACATTTTTCAGTCCACTGGTAAGTGGATCCCTTCTTCATCAATTTGGTGAAGGGTAAACTTTTGCCTGCCAAATTGGCGATGAAATGCCGAATATAGGCTAAGTTTCCTTGGAGAACACTCAATTCATTAAAATTTAGAGGAGGTGAAATACAAAAGATTGACTTGGTTTTCTCAAGATAAACTTCGATACCACGATGGCGTACAACAAAGCCGATAAAGTTTCCTGAGGTTACCCCAAAAGCACATTTTAAGGGGTTCATCTTCAAATTATGTTGTCGAACATGGGGAATATGACTTCCAAATCATCCAAGTGATTAGAATGTTGTTTGGATTTTACCACTAAATCGTCCACATAACATTTGACAAACTTCCCTAAAAAGGGTTTGAAGAATCGATGCATGGAACACTGATATGTTGCGCCTGTATTCTTTAAGCCAAAGGGAATTACCCGATAGCAAAACACACCCTGAGGGGATCTGAAAGCTATATATTCCTCATATTCTAGAGCCATTTGGATTTGATTATATCCGGAATATTCATCCATGAAGGAAATTTCTTCATATCCAGTTGTTGCATCAATCAAGAGTTCTGAAATTGGAACTGGAAAATCATCCGTAGGAAAATGCCGATTAAGATCTCTAAAATCGATGAAAACTCTAATTTGTCCATTCTTCTTCTTCACGGGGACAATATTAGCCAACCACTTGGGATATTGAACTTCTCTAGAGAAGTTATCTTCGATAAGCTTATCCACTTCAGCCTCAATTTTGGAAGCATAATATGGGTGTGTTCTTCTAGCATCTTGTTTGAATCCTCGATGTTCTTTTGGAAAACCCAAATGATTGGTAGAAACATCAGGATCCAGCCCGGGAATTTCTGTATAGTTCCAAAAAATATGTCTCAATTTTTCTTTAAAAAGGAAATATACATCTCTTGTTCTTCAAGAGTCATGTCTACACTGATTAAAGTGGCGTGTGGATCTTGTTTTGTACCCAGATTTATTTCTCTAAGTTAATCCACGGTGGTATAGATAACCTCTTTAAATGCCGGAGGAGCATCCCTGAGATCTTCCTCTTTTTCTTCAACATGTGTTATTTCTTCCATTTCTACTTTCATAGTAGATGATGAATCATAATTTCCATGATTATAAGAGATGTTAAAATTTGAACATCTTGAATAAGAGGCTTCCATTTTCGACCCGATTGATGATAGAGGATATTACTTGGGTAATAAAAAGGAGATGATGGATTGAGAATCAACATAATTGTTCACCTCTGACGTTGCTATCACTTCATCTAGCCTAGTTGTCAATGTATAGACTTGCTGGATTTCAGCAGATGGAATAATGACGTCACCATTTGGGCTTTCATCACTACTTGGTGGGTTACCAATTTCTCCCATGTTGTCTGGCTCGATTGTCGTAATTGACATTATGGATTTTTCTATATGTGTATTTTTATTTTGTTCTATCTTGTCTATTTTACTGATAGTCAACACATAATCTGTACTCACATGTGCAAATGGATTTACTAGAATATTCTCCAAACCATACAGAGCATTAACTTTGGTAATCTCCCTTGTTGTGGACTTCTTCTTTTCCTTCATGTGATAGTTTTCTGCCTCAATGTATTAAGACTCACATGTCTTGAATGGGCCCTTATCACCATACAATGTCCCAACATGACCATAGAAAAAATATTTGAGACATTGATGGTATGGTGAAGGGATAACCGCATGTTGATGTAGCCAGGGTCTTCCACAAAAGATGTTGAAGGCTGAGTCTTGATCAACAACCATGAAATCTGAATTGGATACAAGATCTCCAAACTGATTTATAAGTGTATCTTTTCCAGTGGTTCTTGTTCATTTTTATCATATCCTTGTTACATCATAGTCAAAGGAGATAAATCAGATTCTATGAGGCCCAATCGATGAAGTGTACGAATGGGCATGAGGTTGACTCCAGAACCATTATCAATGAAAGATATTCATATTTCTCTACCATTGACCTTTCCAGATAAGTACAAAGGTCTAATATGCTCATGCACAATATCATCTTAATCTTCATCACTAAAAGATATTACTGAATGGAATTCTGCAAGATTATTCTCTACATGGTAGACTTCAGCTGCAGCAATTTCAGTCTCAAACTCTTGAGGATTTGACAAAGCCTTGATGAGTGCCTCCTGAAGATCTTTTGACATATTCAAAGCATCCAGAATTGATAACATGGCTGGTACATGGTCCAGGTGATTCGATATATCATATTGTTGATCCAAAGGTCTGTGTTTCCCAACATGAACATGTGGTTTTATAGGTACCTTGGCAGTTGATTCTTTCGAAGTTGATGCATCTTGTATCAGGATAGGAGTTGGAAATATTCCTAGCCTTGGAAGATCAGACCGATTATGTCTATTTACTTGCTAAGAGGATGAAGGTGGAACCTTCAAACGATCCTCCAGAATAACTATGCTAGGACTGAATCTGTTATTGGTATAATAAATTTCTTGTTCATGTTGAGTCCATTGAAGGGCTCTTCCATGAGTTTCTGATGCATACACAGTTCTAGCAGGGGTAGATTTGGAATATTGTGTTCTGGGATATCCACGTCTTTCTCTGTATCCCCGAACTCTGGAAATCCATTTGATTCCTCTGTCTGAGACAAGGAATTCAGGCTCATCGAGATCGAAACTATGACTAGCATAAGGATCTGTTAATTGGATCATATTAACAGAACCGAAGATCATCTCTTCATCTGATAAAGACTATGCCAGACTAGCCTATTTAGGTTGTGCCATTTGGTGGGACGGTGCCCGTGGCTTCGAAGTAGATGGCATGAAATCAACCAGAGTCAAAGATAGATTAGGATTTTACACATACTCATCTTCTCTTGATTGTTCCTCTTTCTTGGAATTATGCCGTTTCTTTGAGGATTTTCCCCTTGATGAATAGGGTTTTTATGCGGCATTCATGGCGGAAGGCACAATTAGTTTCTTCAACTGTTTTTGATAAATAGAATGAGTTAGGTTGATCATCTTTCTGACCATCCAATCATCATATTTTTGTGAATTTTTTCTTTTTACTTCATGCCATTCACCTTCCTCCTTTTGAACTGTAGCAGTAACACATTCTACATGGTCTGAAGGTACTTTTAGTTTGGCTTGTCCCGAGTCGACCATCTTTTGCAGGAGGTCTTTGAAGACTAAACACTCCTGGATGGGATGCCCCAACATTTAATGAAATGGGAAATAGTTGGGATGGTCTTAATCTCCTTCCTTGTTTGGCCAATTGGGCATTAGCAATTGATCCAAATTATTTTCCAGAGCTGAAATGAAATAACCAGGAACTTGTTCATTTCAGAAAGAGTAAAATATTCTTTTTCAAATCCTCAAATTGTTTTCATCATTGATCTATTTGATTATCTTGAGGAAAAGGCATCTGTTGTTGGCGCTCTGTAGGTGGATCCCTTTGAGAAGATGATGGTTTTGAAGTAGCAGTAGGTACAAGTGTTTGTTTAAGCCTAACTGTAGTAGTTTCTGCTTTACACATTCTTTTTCCAAAAAATAATGGAATTACAAGAAATTTAGCCTTAGTATATATAAGAGAATCTTCAATCTATTGGGCCATTGAAGTAAGGTCTTGAAACCATATTGTGTATTTCACAGTGATCAGCGGTGTGCGTAATTCGTCAAACAGATTTTCCACACAGATTGGCAATAGTTCCTCTTGAGGGAGTGCTAAGCTTAGGGAATATGTTAATCCCTTCTAGGAAGCAATGAAATCTGAGATACTTTCATTCGCCCTTTGCTTACAGTTTTTATGATATAAAACTATTGTATTTGGTAACGTTGAGCTTAATTGGAGATGGAATCTTTGGTGAAGATCCTCTCATCTGGTAATTGACTAGGATTGTAAGCATGTGTACCAGACAAAGGCTAGTCCTTGCAGGGTTCGCACAAAGCATCTGAGTTTGACTGATTCTTGCTACTCTGGAGTTCCCATCATAGTATCAAAATAAGACATTTAATGTGTCAAACTCCGTTCAGGGTCTCCTGATCCATTGAAAATAGGGAATAAAGGGTTCCCAAAACATGATAGGGGAGAGACTGAATCTACCCATTCAGGGTAAGCTTTCTTTTCTGGTTGAACCTGTGCACTCTTCCATTCCATATTCTCTAACCAAGATATTAATGACACAATGGTAGTTATAAACTTTTGAGAAAAATCTGGTTGAACTTGGACTTTGGCAGGTGCAATGACTGGAGTTTGGATAGGTATAACAGCTGGTACTGCAACTGATGGCAGAACTTCCAATTGTTGTTGCACGTGACCTGTAGGATTAGACATGTGAGGGTGTACTAATAAAAGAGGATGTTCCTGGTCCATCTCAGTAGCCACAACAAATTCCCTTGGCTAACTGACTCCAGCACTTTAATGAGGATAACTACTCGGAAGTAGTTCTGTATTAATCCTCCTTAATTCCTTCATTTCTTCTTTCTATTGCACAAATCATTGCTCTAGTGAGAGCGATTTTCCTTCTCCAGAGGAAGGATAGGTAACCTAATTCTTTCCCATCCCGTTTTTGGATCCCTTTCAAAGAGGGAGAAGTGGGTTACTTGAAGGAAAACTCAGATTCTGGGTAAGCTTTTGATTTCATGTACACACACCGTCTTCATTTGTGTCTGTACGTACAACTTCTTGAACAAGAACCTCTTCATCTGAGTCCCCTGAGTGAGCCTCATCTGGTGGATCAAAAAAACGGCATTGATGACATTAATTGATGCATAACGCATCACATCCCTTCTATCAGCATTTCTATGATATTGTCTTTTACTATGCCCCTAACGAGACATTGCCTTTTTTTGATTTGATCCCTCAAGAACATCTTGGCGAACTGTAATTTGGAGAGAATCTCCTGATAATTTGGCTCTTCGTTCCTCTTGGGGATTCTTCCCTAATTGAGAGAAGACCAACTTTTTTGAGGAGGGGGTTGATGATTTCAAAAAGTCCCCAGTTCAATGGACTGGGGCTGTTCCTGCTCAACTCCTCGAATTCTATTTGTTGATTCCAAGGGTTGGTTGAAAAGAGCCCATAGTCTAGCAATCCGGGGTTGCTCTTGACATTATATGTCTGAGACTTTCTTAAAATCTCTCCAGATTTTTTAGACCTTGGTTCAGAAATTAGATGGATGCATCAATTGACATCCACTTTTATCCCCCAGCTCGAAAGGCCGTTGGACGATTTCTGACACTTCTGTCACATGATGATGTACGTGCTCCATATGAGAGGCCTATTCAATATTCTTATTCTCTTGATACAGGAGTAATTCAACAACTTTTTCTTTGTATTATTTATTTTAAGAGTAACTAGTTGAAGCCTGTTCCTGGGAAAGCCTTTTATTATAAACAAAAACCATTGACTGTGGCCGGCCATGGGAAATAACACTGCATGAAATAATTTTCTGTAGGCTTTGCTGACTGTAGAGCATAGTGAAGTTTAGTGCTCCATGAACAACCCATCCTCTGACATGAATATCAGATGGGGAATTAGCAATTAACAGGGGAAATTTTCTTAGTGCGCCATGGAATGAACGTTAAAGGGCTCTCTGCTGCTTTTCAGCATTCGGATATCGAGAGACTGATAGAGATGCCAAGTCAATTTGACGTTGTAACCCTTATATTATCTTGACATGATTTTAATATTCATCATAACATAATAATTTCTTTTAAACTTACAAAGAGTTTTCTATATGTTGAGATGAATCTCATGAATCCCATCTTCCATCAACATATCTGGATTGCCATACTGAGAGTCATCCAAATGCCAAAACATGACTGGCACTTCACCTTTTTCTAGTTGTTTTCTAATGTTCATCATTTCCTCTTTATCATTCAATGAATATTCCTCTACTTGTTTAAACCAAATTTGGTGCTTATTTGTTGGTTAATCGGATTCAACAAGATTGGTAAAGAATCCACTGATCAAACTATAAGATGCATGACGTAGGGGTGGTTTGGAGAATGACGGACACCCTGGGATATCTTCTGGTTGAGAAAAGATTTCACCTTCTAATGGTAAAGCATCAGACATGAATAGATTTAATTTTGAAAGTGCCTCAATATAAGAGTGATTTCTTGGCACTACATTGTCCACTGGGGCATTTTCTGGGCAATGTGCATCACTACTGCAGAGAGGACTTTTGCAGTGAAATTCATCATCATGGGGAGGACCACCATGGTGGGTTACAAAAAAAGATGAGATCTATTGCTCCTTGTTCTTCTGGCCACATAGAGGGTTATTGTAGCTCTCATCTGAAGATGAAACTTCAAGATCAACCAAATTGTCATGAACCACGCCTTCATGAAGAAGTGTTTGTTGAAGACCTTCGGAATTAATGTTCCCACTATTGGAAACTGGGGGTGTAGAATCTTGAGTTCCAACAGATAATTGACTGAGGGCGTCAAGAACTGCAGCATCGAGTAAGGCCTTGTTACAAATTGGCCCTTGATTTTTTGAATGTGTTGGGGGAGACTTCTTTTTTGACACCTTATTACACGTCCTGGAAACCACTTGTTAATGAAAGTGGATACTCTGAGCAGGTGTATGTGCCTGATTAGGAGATATGGCCAGGTTAGGCTGATGATCACCACTCAAATTATGTGTATGAGCCAGACTGGGTTGTACGTATGATATGGGGTAGTATTCCCTACAACCCTCTTAGACTGGAACAAATGTGTGTGTCTGTTCCGGAGTGAACTATTGATGTGTCACTCCACTGGTAGGGACAGATTTGAGTGTCATTCCCTGAAATGCTGTTAAAGCTGTTATAACATCCTAGCAAACATCCAGAATATGAGCAAGAATTTTCTTCTGCTCTTTCACCACTGATAGAATATGATTGGTGACTTCAGATGCTGGAACAGGGATATAAGTCCATTCAATGCTTGTATTAGGTGTATGTACCTGCTCTTGTCCTTTTTTTCCTGTCAGTGAATCCTGACGGTACTCAAGTATGGGGGCAGAGAGTTGAGTCTGCCTCTTGTTTGTTGCCAGAGCTTTCTGAATGACTTCTCCGTGTGCTACCAAGAGAGATTCTTGGTAGGCTTGATCAATACAAGTAGGTGTATGTTCCTACTGATTGCACTCTGCCGAACGTGGTTTACAATCCTCCTTCAACACTGACAGACAAGGCAGTTGGCAGGATTGATGGGTGTAAGTAGGTGTATGTGTTTGTTTACCAGTTGTCAACACATTGGGTTGGTGGGATCCATCATATGTAGTCAGAAGAGCCTACTGACTAGCTGATGACGTATAAATAGGTGTATGTTCCTGCATATAGTACTCTGTCGGAATTTCTTGGCGTGATTGGCATGATGCTGCCAGACGAGTCTGTTGGACAGCGGAATTAAAACGGACGGGTGTTTGTGCACATTCGTTGTTTTCCATAAAGTTAAGTTGATGGACTACTCCAGAGATGGCAGAGATGAGAACCTTCTCACTGTTTACTAGACTTCACCTCTAGTTATTTTTCTTGACTACTCGGGTTCGAGTAACATGAGTCGAACGCCTGGAGACAATGTCCTCAACATGTTGAGGGCGCACTGCCGCACGATTCGGGTGGCGAATGTTGATGGGAGCCCTCGAGAAGGACTCATGTATCTTTGAATTAAGACCCAGATGGGCCTGCTGATTCACCTACATAGAATATGGGATTGAATGGTGATTGCATTACGGGGATAACGACCCGGAACGGTTGGAGACGGTGGTTGGCACCACCTGCTTCTTAATCACTGGTCGTCGTTGTCCGGAAAACCGGTGTGAGTTGTTCACTTGGAGGGCTTGTTGGGCAGCCTCTAGAGTTAGAATGGTACTGTGTTGAAGGTACCCCTTAACCAGCGCATTTGATACCCAGCGTTGAAGACACTGAGTAGGTGATGTCGTCCTCAGAGCGGACGACGATCCAGCAGGAGTAGCAGTAGTGGCATTCGTAGCAGTAGTATTCACAGGTGTGAACTTGAGAGCACCCATTCATAGAATGCAGAAAATCTTGGAAAATAGTGCATGTTTGATATAATAGACGTAATCAAGATAAATTCAGCCACTACATCAATTTGATGATCACATATTTCAATGATTGTTTTGTTGGCCCTCTCATTGAGTTTTAAACATTCCAATGACCTCGTTGATTTAAGGTTCAAACATTCCAATCAGTTTCTAACAGGTTTTTTCGTAGAACTAGAAACATACAATGATTCCATATCCATTTAGACCTACTTTCAAAAGGTATGAGCTCATTAGTTGTAAACTGATGAGGCTTAGGAATTTGCTTTGGTTGAGAGGATGGGAGGTCAGAATCATCACACCTTTTTTAGGGGAATAATTGTCTACTCCGGGACTCTCTTTAGAGATTTAAGAAATGTTATTGAATACTTATTACATTACCAAGTGTAAATGAGCTTTTATTTAGATCTGACAATCAATGATTAAATATTTAAGGAATTTAGAGAATCTTTTATATGTATTCGAGGTTCTTCATCAATAGAGAATCATCTATATTTACTATAGATTCTTAGTCGATGGTATTATTAAATACATAAAATTATCTTGGTCATTATGATGACCATACTGGTTTTAAATCCACTTAGTGGGGAACTTGAAGTTTTTTGTCATTCAGGAGGACATGGATTATTTTGATGTTGGGATTGTACCCGCAGATAGGCTACCAACCTATCCTTTTCTTAAAAAAGGAATCAGAACACATGTAGGTCGAATAAATAAGTATGATTTTTATGACTAATGGCCTAAAGAAAGATGTCATAATTACTTTTACACCTTAAGCTCACGTGAGTCATGTTCGGTGTGCGAAACAAGAGGTATTGGTAAAATTAGACAATTGTTCCATGAAAGATGCAATCATAAGAAATGATGTGGGGCTTATGTATGTATGACTGCCCAAAATAGATGAATATTAAGAGTTAATTCGGGGAAGAAATCCAGGAACATGGTCCATAAAGGTATATGTGCTTTATGGAGATTTGGATACTCTAATCTTGGGGCTTACTCCTATAGATGATGCCCAAGTTATGAGGGGACTTATGATTGGGTTTTACTCCTGAGAACGAAGCCCAGATCAAAATTAAATTAGGACTGGTTAATTGAAATTTAGACTGGGACTTACTCCTAAAATGGAGGCCCAGGTTAAAGGGATTATAAAATTAAAGGGATTTAGGGATTACTCTCAAGTAGGATTCCCAAATTTGATACTAGGGCTTACTTTTGAAAAGGAGGCCCATGTTAAGAGAATTACGGTTGTGTCTTAGTCTTGAGGAGGATGACCATATTTGGGAACTTCAAGACAGGGGCTTACTCCTAAGGAGGATGCCCAGATTAGGGGACTTGGGGCTTACTCCTTAAAAGGATGCCAAAATTAATGAGGACGTGGGGGCTTACTCCTGAAAAGGATGCCCAATTAAATGAGAATTTGGACTGGGGATTATTCCTAAAAAGGAGGCCCAGGTTAAGGGAAATTATGACTGGGCTTACTCCGGAAAAGGAGGCCTAGGTTAAAGATTATCTCATCTTTAAAGGATGAGGGTGAATGAATGAACTCTCTAACATTAGAAATTTAAAGATGTGTAAATCACTAGTTTTTGAGAGATGTCCCACAGAATTCCTTTCAGATAATGAAGTCAATCAAGAAAACATGCCATAAATGGCTTTGAAGAGTGTCTTGAAGACTGAATCTTGAATAAGAGATGTGGAATGGTATAAGAGAGGTGAAATGGGAAGGAAAGCCACCCAAAAATATAGGGGCGTGCAAGTCCTGGCAGGCGCGTAGGTACTGTGTGGGTGCGCAAGTCCTGGCCGCTCAGGTATACCTGTGTGGCACATGGGTACTTGCGCGATTGTTAACCAGTAGGGTAATACTTGGGTGATCCTTGACCGGCCTTTAGAATTATCATGAGATACTTTCAGAAGAGGGGAGCACTAGTTTTAATGATTATATAAGGAGGCACACAAGTATGTTCATTTCCTTTAAGGGTAAAAAACTTTAAGCACACAAGTGTTAGTGAATTCTAACACTTAGACCTTACTCCTCTTGTTTAGACCTTCTATTCAAGGGAAATAATTTCCTTAGAAATGTTTGGAAGACTTGAAGAAGAGACTTGGGCGTTCAGAGCTCTGTATTTGAATTCTGGAAAATTCCCTCCTCTAATGGGGGGCCCACATGGTCTATTTATAGGCTGTTGAAGACCCTGGGTGACAATCACTTAGGGCGTGCAAGTAACTTGCGTGACCAACAATGTGGTGCGCAAGTGTACTTGCGCGACCAACAATGTGGTACGCAAGTGTACTTGCACGACCATGGTAGAACTTTCACGACCCTAGTGCAATGATCTTATTATTCATTCCTTTGTCAATTTTTGATATTTTTTTCAAAGGATGAATCACTTTGGGCTAAGATATTCCTCTTTTCCAGCCTTTAGACTCTGTGACGAATGGAGCGTCAATAGTCCCTAGGTAAAGGAACCCCCAAAACACCACCTTTTCATTAAGTTTTTCTTTATCTCTTTTTAGCTCAATATATATATATATATATTACTTATTTAATTCTTTTTCATTCTATATATATCCCTCTTTAGATATATTCCTAGTGTACTGTATCTTTCTTTTCTGGGGTTATACATGATTTTATGTTCTCCTTCTTAGTCATTTCTCTAAAAGAAAATTTGATTAATGGTAACTAACTTATTCATTATTCTTTTCAGTGTTTCAATATTTTCGATATTTTTCCAGTACATGATTTCATAAAATATTGAATATTTTTTAGCAATCCATTATATATGGTTTTTAGTTTTATGTGAGACATCATGCTCTCTCATTCTTTAAATGTTATTTATTCATTTCTTGTTGCATCGTTTAGGGGGTTTCATCTCAATTTCCCTTCATTGTTACATTTTTTCATGGTGTGAACCTATTATTATTTTACATGGTATATTTAATGACCTATTAGATAAATTTATCATGAATAACTTTTTCATCTTATTTAAAATATAATTTATTAATCTCTCTTGAATGGTCAATTTAATCTTTTACTACCAAATTTGTAATAATTTCTTTACTCAAATTTTTTTATTGAGACATATTTGTTTATGTAACTATGTTTTTCTACATTGTGTATATACAAAAGTTTTTATAGTTTATTGATAAAATTTTAGGAAAAATCCAGGCATGTGATGCATGTAAACTCAATCATTTGTATTCAATGAAGTCCTTGTTGGATCTTCCACTTCATCCCATGTAATATTTCAATATTTATGAACTAAACAGTTGGTTAATTTATGGCATGTGATACTAAATCATTGATTTTTTTAATAAATTAACACTCTATTTTTTGTAAATAATGTTACACCTTATGATTTTGTGAGATATTGTGTTTTTAGATAAATTTGATGTCTTTTATATTTTTTTTACATAAAACATTGTGTTTAGCGTGCGTTACATGCAACACTGAGTGTAAATTTCAAAACATGCTACACCGAGTTAAAACAATATTTAAAATAAAATAAATATATTATTATTTAATTTTATAGTTATAATTGAGCTTATGGAATAGATATTATTAACTAAATTATCTTAATTATAAAAATTTATAGTTTACACATGTATATAAAATGAATTATTTGGTGACCTTTAATTAAAAATGAAAATAAAACACTACTTGAAAATAGATGAAATCATTCTCTGAAAAACATATTTTATGACAACCGACACATTTGACCATAAATATTTAAAAACTGCATTTTCTTAATTTACTTTATGAAATTTATGTAGTCTATATTTAATAATCCATTTAACAATCATCATATGTGGTTTTGAAAAAAGAGAAAAGTATAAATCCAATTTTATTATTATAAGATGTATTTTTATAAAAGGCGATTTTGTCAACTAATTGTGAACATAACAGAAAATGAATTTATGAAACATTTAAAAAAATAATTGAAAAAAGAAATAATTTTTTAAATCATTATTTAAAATTATCTCATGGTAAATTTTTCAGATCATTTTGAGAAGATTGTTTTTAAAAAAAGTAAAAAATAATAATTATTATTTAAAATTAACATTTTAAATTTAATTTTTTATAATATTCAAATATATTTTTAACAAGTTTAAATTTAAATTAGTTAAATTATATTTCTATTAATCCAGTTTAGGTATTCATAATCATTTTTATATTAAATTTTGATATAAAAACTATATAAAATTTCGAACAATTTTTCATTGAAAATCCTGTATTCTCGTCATGTCTGTTGGATTATTTTTAAATTAACAATTTCCATATATATGAATGTAATTTACGAAAATGGTTTCATATTTTGGATAAAAATAATTTATATTATCAAATAATATTAATTTAATTTTATAACATATTTAATATTAAAAATAATAAAAATTATTTACCATTGTTATGGTAAAAATGGCTTTATTGTGGGGTGAAAATAAAGATGATAAGGGTTAAAATAACTTAATAATATATATGTAAAATATTTTATGAGAATATTTGTACCCAATAATATATATTTCATTAAAATACTCTATTATAGATCCATTTAGAAAGAGAAAATCTTTTCCACACCTTTTTCTTTTCAAAATATTTTATGTGTGCCCCTCAACACACATATAAAAGTCCACCTGATCTCCTCTCCTCTTCGCACCATAACCCCTTTGGGTAAAGTCAAGACCAGACCCAATAATTTCCTAACTTCTATCCTTAAATCCTATAAGGATTATTTTGTTCTTAAATCCATCCTAGGAATTCGTTTGGATAATACCTAAATAGTATACCCAAAGAAGGTGTATTTTTCTTCAGTGGTTGTTTTTATGTAATTACTCCATCTACCTCCTTCGACTACTATTAAACCATTATTAAACAATAAAATAATTATCTTCCAAATATAAATATTTTATTATATTAATGTAATTACCTACAATCATCCCAAATTCCATCAATTGGGTTACAAAATAATCATTCGAGTGTACGATGGATTACCACCTTTCGAAGTGATGTCATTGATTTTTTTGTTACCACCTCTCATGGTTGGTAATGATGGTAGATAAAAATTATATATATGATATTTATAATATAATTATTCCCATGGATTAATTATATCACATATATACCCAATTAATTTATATTCCATATGGGATATGATAACGTCACTTGTGTGTACTGTAGACTACCGCTTCATGAAGTGATACAATTCATTTTTCATTAAAACATTACATAAATGATAATAGGGATAATTTTAATTAATATATTTGATATGCGTGACATAATTTTGATATTAATAAAAAAAATTATCATTATGAAATGATAATATATCATTTTTCATACTTTTTTTCTCACTAAAAGTTTATAACCTCATTTATGTATGTCTGGGATACCACATTCATGAAGAGATGTGACTCTTTAATTACATCACCACAGAATATGGGAGATATGTATAAATATATGTTATGAAATAATATGGTATTTGTGAAATTATATTCATTCTATAGAGATAAAATATAACTTAACATATTTTCAAAATGATCATTGAAAATGGAATCGTTACTCATGCATAGATACGGTCTACCATCTCCATGATCATAACATATTATATTTCACATAAAATATCTTAAAAACATTTTTTTATTACTTAAAATTTTATTATAATATTGAACTATTAATAAACAAGTAATAAAGGATCACAATTAAATCATATATAGTATTATATATGTAGCATCCCAAGGATATACAAATAGATTTAATATGAAATGTATTATACACAACGTTGAGTCTCTACGAAACAACACTTTGTTACAAGAGAAAGTTATATCCCTTCCATTAAACATAATTTTTCCACTTTTGTGTTTTGAATTTTGAAAAATGGACATTCATGGCTGCAATTTGTAAGATATTTAGAGGTTTATAGAATCGACTTACATTTTCTAGGACTAGTAACATAAACCTTTGGAATAGAAATGTACCCTTATGAATAGTAATATGACCCTTATGAATTGTAAATCGACCAAATGAATAGTAACCAAACACATAAAGGTATTAATTAAATTCAGGCACCTTATAAATTAAATTATGATATAATATGAATATTTTTAAAATTTATTATTAATTATTAAATATTTAATTACTATTTTATAACTAATAAATTCATTTAAAAGAAAAATAATTTTCATAAAATAGATTCATAAATCAATATTTTTTTGTTATAATTTAATCAAAATTTAATGAGAACTCAGTTAATTTTTTACAGTGTTATAAAATTAGTTTTAATTTTAAAAACATTATTTTTTTGAGTAAATGGTGCTTACAATTAAAAATTAAATTTAATGTATTAAAAAAATTAATTTCTAAAATGAATTAAATTTTTGAAAGTAGAATGTTAAAATTGTCTAAGGTTAATTTTTTTAGTTCTCTAAAATACTTCAATTTTCAATTGAATAGTAAAAATACAGTTTTTCAGATTACCAGTATATGTTAAATTACATCATTCAAGATTTAATGGTGAAATAGCCTTTTATAGAACATTGGTTTATGAAATTTTTTATTTAATTTCACTAATCATTCCATAAAATAAAATAAACACAATTTTCTAACCTAAAAATGAACTTTATAAAATCTAAAATCAAAAGTGATTCCATAAAATATCATTTTCTTGTACTTTTCATTGTCCTTTTAATAAATATTCAAATTTGAATTATAAATATGTTTTAAAGTATAAAATGAATTATATAATATTAATATGATATTATCATTATCAAAATACCAATATAACAAGTATAACCATTGATATATTATTTTATTTAATATTTTATTCTAAAAATACCCCTCTCCACAAGATTAAATAACCCTTCTCTCCCTAGGAAAACCAGTACCGCCATCAATTCATAAGCCTAATATGTACCAAAATAACCCTTCTAATTTCACATATACTACATTTGGATGTTATCGTGACCTCTATATCCACTCACCTAGGGAATTATATTATTTTTCAAGAGAAACTATCCAGAGGAAGGTGTAAGTTTCCATTAACTCTTACCTCTTTTCTTCTTCTCCTGTTTATTTTACTAATTCCATTCTAAAATTATAATATAAATTTACTAATGTTGTAATTTAAAATTATATTAATTATTTTTACCTACATTATATATCATATAGATGACTTATATAATTTTCTTAAATCATTTTTCTTCTCTTTCAAGAATGCCCTCTAAAAGGTCGGTTAACCGCCTACAAAGTCATTTCGAAGACAATTCTTATAACTGCATTCATGGTTGGAAACTATAAATTATATATAATATATAAATATGAAATTTAATTTTTTCTATTCTTATGGAATTTTTTATACAAATTTATTATTCACATTTAATAAAATAGTGAAATTGTTGCTAGACCGGAAATTTTTAAGTGAAATATGATACCAAAATGATTCAATTTCATCAAAAAAATAAAGAAATATAATCCAATGATTATAATTGATTAGTATTTTTATAAAATTAATATAATTCACTCCAGGATCATTCTTTTCGTAATAATATATTTATTATTTTGGAGACATAAAAGCGATATAGTGAAGTAGGACTTCTTGTAAGGGTTTGTACCCAAACCACCATTTTCATTCGAATTACACTTATTCGTTACGTACCTCAATTAAATTATTAATTATTCATATTTAATTCACATAAATTAAATGTTAATCACTACTGGAAATGGAATTTTTACCCAGGGTTCTTTACCAACGGTTTGGTTAAACTGTTGGTAAAGATTGTTTAGGGAACCAATTCTCAATGGTTCTAATGAACCGTTGGGAAAGGGTACCCCTTTGCCAACGGTTCTAGTGAACTATTGGAAAAGGGGTGTTTAAGTCACCCTTTACAAATGGTTTTATGAAACCGTTGGGAAAGGGTGTCCTTAAGAACTCTTTTCCAACGGTTTTTAAAAACCGTTGGTAAAGGTTTTCCCCAAAACCAGTTGGGCCGCTGCTATTCTCCATTCTTCACAGAACCCAAACTTCAATCGGTGCTCTACTCCTCTAGCGAAGTCCCCCATTCGATCATGTGAAAAACCATCTCAATCATCTCAAATCAGGTATTTTATTCTTTATACACATATACTACCTTGATTTTATTATTATTGATCTGATATTTTAGTTTTAAGTGTGGATTTTGATTTCATTTCACCGTGAAAAATAGAGAAATGAACCAATAATTTGTTAATTAATTAGTTTCCCATGGAATATCATTTGTGTTATAATGTCAATGCTAAAACCATAACGTGACGTTCATTGTTTTGACCTTCATTTAAGGTATTATTAAATTCTTCTATAGGTAGATTTATCAACCTAATAACATAAAATTATTTCTAATTCTTAATGAATATTTACAACATATAGGTGTCATTATGATACCATTCATACCATGCGGGGGTTCTTTTTTATAAAATGACACCAATGATTTATGGGTCCTAATTTTATAAATTGAAACTACATAAGGGTTATAGCTTCAGGGAATTCACTAATTTTGTGAGTTATACACTCCTAGGGAATGGTTGAAAACATAGAAGGTTACATGAACCTTATTATTAATCATTGATCGATGAATCAAGAATTCATTAGCAAGATTAATAGTCATAAGAGTTAATCAAACTCTAGCGAAAATTACTTGTATGAGATATTATATACTTGGCTTTATAGGGATGATGATCAAATAGAATGTACTAATTTGTGTGAAACTATGATAGTGAAATATAGAGCTAGAACACATTTGTTCATGTGTAACCTATCATGTTGTTAAACTATTGAAATGAATTGTATTATTTTGGTAGAATTTTTTTATATGTGATATGTAAAATGACATTCATGGGTTATTTATAATTTATAGTGGCCTAAATGTATTGATAATACATATTTTTTTTGCTATAGGGGGGATTACATTACAAAAAGAACATGTCATTTAACACCAATAATTAATTTATTTTTTAGATAATATTACTATTTCCAATGAAGTGTGTGACTGTGACTAGAGAGATCATCACACATACATCTAGTGTAAATATATTTTAACATAATTTCAAGTTGTTTCATTCTCATCTATATTCATTTTGGTGCCTGGTAAATGTATTTATTGGCTACATCTGCAACTCATCTTCAATAGTGGGTCGAGTGTGCACATTGGGATGAGTTATCCTCCCTAGTAAGTGGAGAAAAAGTCACTTATAATATAGGGAATGTTCTATAGAATGTGTACTAGTGAATCCTTTCATTTGAAAGATCATAACCAAAAAAATAAATAGAATATGGTTAATACATTTTATTATAGCCTGTGATGATATCAGTTAGGAATCCAATTCATTCAGAAAATGATGATGATAAAACCTTTTTATAGGTTTTCATTGATCCCCAAAAATATTCTAAGGATTTGAGTGTGTGATAGACCCATAGGTAATAATACTTATGAGGAATTTAATTACTATAAATTAAGTATAATCTTTTAATATCATGATACTTAAAAAATTAAAAATAATTCAATAATTAGGATTGAATTCCCTCATTTATCTAGATTTATCATAGGGTTCTGCGGTAGTAGGAAATTATGTTTGGTTAATGATGACATGCCAGTAGGAGAATCTATGCAATTTCAAAATAACTCATCTATTAAAGGTTTGAAAATTTCCCTTGGACAACCCTTACCCCCTGGATAGCCCCCCACCCTTGTTGACAGCCCACTCACCCCACCCCCAGACACCCGCCCACCACCCCCGGACACCCCCATCCCCCCGGACGCCCCCACCCCTTGGAAATCCCCCCCCCCACCCCCTTGAAACCCCTGACCCCATTGGACAGCGCTTCCACCCCCGTGGACAGCTCGACCACCCCCCGTGGACAGCCCGCCCACCCCCTGGACAGCCCGCCCACCCCTTGGACACCCCATACCCCCTGGACAGCCCCGCCACCCCCATGGGTAGCCCTCCCACCCCTAGACACCCCGTACCCCCCAGACAGCCCCAGCCACCCCTTGGACACCCCACAAACCTCCTTGGACAGCCCGCCCACCCCCTGGACTCCCCCTACCACCTTGGACAGCCTGACCACCCCCGTGGACAGCCCGCCCACCTGGACACCCTGACCCCCATAGACAACCCCCACCCCCTGGACACCTCCAACCCCCCAGACGGCACCACCACCCCCTAGACCCCCCACACCCCCCTAGACACCCTAGACCCCCCTTGGACAGTCTTACCACTCCCCTGATCCTCATCCTACTCCTCATCATGATTTCCCTGAATAAGTTAAAGTATAAAACTCATGTACTCCCAATAAGATCCTTAAGTATTATTTATTCCTAGATCCACTTCCAATATCATACTGGGAAATCCTTGAATATAGGCATTATAAATTCTATATCTTATTTTCTTATATACACTGTATTTTGTTGTATTTCTTAATATGATTCTCATATAGAGTAATGTGTCAGTTATGATTTTATATAAATTAAACTATTATCATTTACCTAAACATTTTTTCGATTAAACCTTAATATTATTGAATTTCTTTGAAATGACTTATTGCAATTTTTTATAGAATGGACAGAAGTTGGATGTACGAAACTGATTGGATTTCAACCAATTTTCAAAATAATTTGAATAGATTTCTGGATTTTTTATTTGAGAAGGCTTAAGATAGTGGTCGCATACACTGTCCATGTTTTAATGGTGTTGGAAGACCTTGGTTGAGTCGTGAAGTAGTTAGCTATCATATAACCAAATATGGTTTCCAAACAAACTATTATGTGTGGTATCATAATGGAGAGAAAATAAAATCTCAAAATGTTGATGATTCAAATGATAGGACTGAATTGGAGAGTTTGATATATGATCGGTTTCCATTTATTCGTCATCATGAGAAGGAAAGGATGTCCATCCAACAAGATTTCAATACAAGCACACATGATGCGTCTAATGAAAATGATGATGTGGATAGGGTAAAAAAATCAAATGATGCTGCTACGACTCCAGTATATCGGCAATGTGGTAAAATAAAAAAGTTGGAATTTTTAATCTGATTGTTTCATGGGAAAACTATGTATGGGATTTCAAATACTGAAATTGATTACATTATTACCTTATTGACGGACTTACTTCCAGATGATGGAAATATTCCTTCAAACCACTATATAGCCTGAAAGTCAGTTGATGAAGTTGGATTCTCAAAAAAAAATTCATGCTTGCCCGAATGATTGCAGCTTATTTGGGGAGGAAACTGCTAAAAGAAATGAAAGTATCTAATGTGGAACCTCCTGATGGAAGCCAAAAGATGATGGAACACCATCTCGTGTGCCACAAAAATTAATAAGCCCTTTCCATTAATCCCTAGATTACAGAACATATTCATGTATGATGAAATATCCATAAAAATGTGATGGCATGACACCGAGAGAAAAAAAGAATAATGAAGAGTTGGTTCACCCTGCAGATGGATTTTCATGGCAGAGTTTTGAGGCTTGATATCCTGAATTTGCCGATGTCGTGTGTAATGTGAGACTGGGTCTTTCATGTGACAGTTTTAATCCATTTGGGAAGATGCTTACTTCACACATCACATGGCCAGTTTTCATACACATTTATAACATTCCCCCTCAGTTGTGTATGAAAAAGCCTCACACTTTCTTGAGTATACTGATATTTGGACCTTTTGATCCTTGAAATGATATAGATGTATACATGAAACTTTTAATAAAAGATTTGAAACTTATTTGGGATGTGGGTGTGCCCACATACGATGCATGTTGGAAAGACATATTTCAGATGCGTGCTGTGCTTATGTGGATGATCAATGATTTTCCTGCTTATGCAATGATGTATGGATGGAGCACAAAAGGAAAATTGCCATGTCCTATTATTTTGAAGAATACTCGATCAAGAAGATTGAAATATCATCGTAGTTTTAGTTATATGGGACATCGACGATTCTTTCCAATGAACCATCCATATAGAAACAATCGTCGAAGATTTGACAATACCATGGAGAATGATGATCCACCTCAGCATATATCTGGAACTGAAGTGCTTAATGAATTGAAATATTTGAGTTATTCATTTGGGAAGGGTGTAATGAAATCTAGAAAGAGGAAAAATGTTTCCAATGATACCTGTTACAATTGGAAGAAGAAGAGTATATTCTTTGAGTTGTCGTATTGGTCAACCAACTTGTTACATCATTGCTTAGACGTAATTCACATTGAAAATAATATATGTGAAATGTTTCTTTCGATTCTTTTAAATGTCATGGGGAAGACAAAAGATGATTTACGATCTCGGTGTGACTTTGTAGATTGGGGGATCAGACCAGAATTGCATCCAGTCTCTATCAGTGAAAATAAATGGAAAGATCCATGTGCTTCTTATGTGATGACACCTGCTGAAAAAAATCAATTTCTGGAAGTGCTAGAGACTATTAATGTTCTTGATGTCTATTCAAGCAATATATCAAAATGGGTCAATAGAAAAGAGGTTAACCGAAATCTTTGAAGACTCATGATTATCACGTCCTTTTGAATGAGTTGATTCCAATAGTAATATGTCATATCTTGTCCAATAATGTTAGAGTCTCAGTTATTCGGTTGAGCTATTTGTTTAGAGATCTCTGTGCTAAGAGGTTTTCCAAATCCTTCTTGCAAAAAATATTGGCAGAGACACCGTTAATTTATTTTTGAGTTAGAGAGAATATTCCCTCCATCATTTTTTACATGCATGTTGCATCTGACGGTCCATCTTCCGACCAAAATACTTCTTGGAGGACCCATTGATTTCCATTGGATATATCCAACTTAAAGAATCGTGTGCACATTGAAATCATATGTTGGAACAGGAATTATCCTGAAGGTTCTATTGTGAACGGTTACTTGGCTCAAGAATATATGGATTTCTGCGCAATGTATTTGTCTGATCTTACTACGAGAATAAACATACTAATGAGAAATGAAGAAGAACAATATGGGAAAATTGAACCTATTTTACCATCACTTCCTCAGACAGGAGGAATTCCAGGATCATATACATTGACGACATTAAGCCTTGAAGAGTGAGAGATGGCACATCGCACAGTGTTGTTCAATTGTGATTTGTTCGATGAGTATATCAAGTATGTAAATTGTACATGTATCTCTTATCTTATCTCTTTTAATGTTAAATATTTGTTAAACAATTATTATTTTTATCTACAGGGAAAATAATGAATTGATATATAGAAAGTACCTTTATTTATATTTGAGAAGGAAAGAGACTTGTCATAGGAAAGGGTTTTTTTCTTGGTTGAAATTGATGGTAAAAATATTTCTGTAATAACTAAATAAAAATAATATATAATTAACATTACTATTTTTTTTATATTTTAGTTATCGAGTTTACCTACAGACTCTATTTCTAAGGAAATAAGATCTTTTTCTTTTGGTACTAATACCATGGTTCGTGCTTGTAAATCACTTTTCATCGATGGATACAAATTTATTATCACTGAACTAGTAAGAAACATGAGAATAAAACATAATGGTGTTATGGTAACTGCCACAATAGACTGTTATGCCAGTTCATCGGATACTAAACCTCATTCTGAAAATTTTTCTTATTATGGAGTCGTATAGAAAATAATAATTTTGGATTATTACTCGCATGGTCGAGTCACGATGATGAAATGTCAATGGTTTGATTCAATGGCGAGGCAAGGAACCTTTATTGATGATTGTGGATTTCGAGTTATTGACATGACTTGAGCCCTTTCCACCGATGAACAATATGTATTGGCATCAATGGGGAAACAAGTTTTTTATTTCAAAGATCATCGTCATCCTAAATTCGGTGTAATTATTGAAGTAAATCACATACATGTTTTTTATGATGGTGATGATGAAGTTGACACTATACCTACTGTAATTGGAAGCAATCTGTTTATTACTTATGATGACGCCAATAGCTCAATTGTCAGAGTTGATTGTGAACTTGATGTTGTGGTGGGAAATATATAGAATCATATATTTTTGTTCTCACCTACATGTTTCACCTACATCATTCAGAGTGTGTGTCCTAGTACTTACCTTCAAACCACCATAAATGTTCTTTTACATTATGAATTTTTTTATATGAATGATTTTTCATATTTTTCATTAATATAATCTTTTTTATTATTAAACATTATTTATGAATATTCTGAAAAAGACAAAAAAAATATTGATTCAAAGAAATACCTCCACACTTTGGAGCACACAACTATGTCAGATCATGAGAGGCAGCTGGTACGATATAGTTGTTAATAATTTTGTTAGGGCATTCCCTTTTAATTGTTTCCTACTAAAATTGTGTGATTTATTGAATATTGAATATATGATTATACTTTCAATTTATATTGTTTCAATTTCATTACAGAAGCACAAGTTGAATATTTAAGGACGTATCCCTCAAGCAAAATTATTTTGCTCATGTAGAAGAAAAAAAGACAGAACTGCAGTAAATGAATCAACCCAAGAAAAGATTGTAAGTTTTTATTTGTTTATTTCAAAGTTTAATATCTATTTTGAAAGTTATTAATCTATTAATATTTTTAACAAGCTTCTTTAGAGGCTCCTGATTCCCAGGAGCCTGACAGTTTTGGGCCACACGATCATTTATATCAGGTTTTGGGAGAGGAGCACTCTGGTCGAGTACGCTGCCGACCTGGTAAGAATATAGTCCCAACGAGGTATTGGTCCTCTCCAGGTATCCATTCTAGTACCACCGAGTTGGAACAGGTCAAGGAGCATGCAAGAAAGTTTGATAAAAGGGTAACAGAGTTGCAATTACAAGTTCAAATGAGGGACAACAAATTTATGAAACAAATGAAATCTTTATCTTCATCACTTCCACTAGAGGCTAGCGTGGCTTGTCAAGCATTTATGTCATCGATGGGTGCATTATCCAATGCACCAAGCGGCAACTCTAGTGGAAGTCGAGATGATGACGTTCCTGGTGATGATGAGGATGCTGAAGAGGATGAGGGCAAGGATGTGGATGAGGACGAGGATGGGGTCGAGGGCGAGGATGGGGCCGAGGGCAAGGATGGGGCCGAGGGTGAGGATTGGGCCGACGATGAGGAGTAGGCCGACGATGAGCATGGGGACGTTGACGAGGACGACGATGAGGACAGAGATGGCGGCGAGGATGAGGTCGATGATGACAGTGGTGATGGTGATGGTGATCAGGGGCAAGTTGATCCATTAAATTTTTGAATTCTGTATGACTCTAAATTTTTGAACCTGGTTTTCCACTATGGGGTTTTCCTCTACTTCATAGGGATGTTGTTATCAGATCTTTTTTTTCACTTGATTATTATTGTATGATAAGTCTACTACCTAGACCTTTAGTATTCCTTGGTACTGTGATACCCATTTTTCTATTTTGTATTACATAGATTTCTTAGATAGCCATGTATTTCATGTTTATGTCATTTTCCCATAGAACAACATTTTATGTCATTTATGGCTAATAGTTTTATGAATGATAGTAACATACATGGAATAATCACATGCAAATAAATGTGCTTTTGCAAGTAGTAATTGTACATTATTGATTATGTTATTATTTTTGTGATTTTGAAGTAAATTGTGCTGTTTTTGAATTTCCATTCTGTTCAAGGGATGATTTTTGTTTTAGTAATGGTGGATCTTCTGGGGGAAGAGGATAGGCAGGGGAGAGGGGAGGGGGATACTGGGTGAAAAGGGTGGGAAGGAGGGGAGGGGCAGTGGGCTACTGGAGGAAAAGGGTGGGAAGAGGGGAGGGGAGGGGAGGGAAGGGGAGGGGGAGGGGAGGGGAGGAGGCTGCTTGGTGAAAAGGGTGGGCATGAGGGGAGGGGCAGGGGGATGTTGGAGGAAAAGGGTGGGCAGGGGGAGGGGAGGGTCGGGGCGGGGCGGGGGCTCCTTGGTGAAAAGGGTGGGTAGGAGGGGGAAGGGGAGGTGGGGAGGGGAGGGGAGGGGGCTCCTGGGTGAAAAGGGTCGGCAGGAGGGGAGGGGGAGGGGGAGGGGAGGGGTAGGGGCTGGGCAGGTTGGAGGGGAGGGGTACAGAAGGAATGGGAGGGGAGGGAAGGGGAGGGGGTTGCTGGGTAAAAAGGGTGGGAAGGAGGGGAGGGGCTGGGGGGGAGGGGAGGGGTTGGGGTTGGGCAGTTTGGAGGGGAGGGTAGGGAAGGGGAGGGGAGGGTGTCTTCATTGCGGATGCATTTGGTTCCCAAAGTGTCTTTTTTTTTTGTTTAAAATGGATGCACTTTTTATGTAAAATAAACGAGATATGGAAAACAGACCAAACACCTTCGGATTGTGCTGATACTTTAGGAAAACAATCCATGGGTTATTTTTGACGTGTAAGAGTAAACCCCACCTCAATCCGAGGTGCGGTGTGGCCGGCACCACTCAAAGTGTCTCACTTTTCTTTGAAATGAACTACAGTTTAAGTAAAAACAACAAATGACATATGGAAAATGGACCAAATGCATTTGGATTCCTTTGATACATTAGGACAAGTATCCATGGGTCATTTCTGACGTGTACGATTCAACCTCGCCTCAATTAGAGGCACGGTGTGGCCGGTACCACTCAAATTGTCTCACTTCTATTTGAAATGGAATGGAATTTAAGTGAAAACAACTACTGGCATACGGAAAACCGAACAAATGCATTTGGATTCTGTTGAAACTTTAGGAAAACGATCCATGGGTCATTTGTGACGTGTAAGAGTCAACCCCGCCTCAATCCGAGGAGCGGTGTTGCCAACACCACTCAAAGTGTCTCAATTTTCTTTAAAATGGGGAACATTTTAAGTCAAAACAACAACTGACATATGGAAAATAGACCAAACGCATACCGATTCTGTTGAAACTTTAGGAAAACGATCCATGGGTCATTTGTGACATGTACGAGTCAAAATCGCCTCAATCCGAGGAGCGGTGTGGCCAACACCAATCAAAGTTCTCACTTTTCTTTGAAATGGACAAAAGTTTAAGTCAAAACAACTACTGACATACGAAAAATGGACCAAAAACATTTGGATTATGTTTATACTTTAGTAAAAGTATCCATGGGTCATTTTTGATGTGTACAAGTCAACCCCTCCTCAATCCGAGGACCTGTGTGGCCGACACCACTCAATGTGTCTCACTTTTCTTTGAAATGGACAACAGTTTAAGTCAAAACAACAACTGACATATAGAAAATGTACCAAACACATTTGGATTCTACTGATACATTAGAAAAAGTATCCATGGGTCATTTGTGACGTTTACGAGTCAACCCCGCCTCAATCTGAGGCACGGTGTGGCCGGTACCACTCAAACTGTCTCACTTTTATTTGAAATGGATAGGATTTTAAGTGAAAACAACTACAGGCATACAAAAACCAACCAAATGAATTCAGATTCTATTTAAACTTTAGGAAAACGATCCATGGGTCATATGTGACATGTAAGACTCAACCACGCCTCAATCTGATGTGCGGTGTGGATGGAACCGCTCAAAGTGTCTTTCTATTGTTTAAACTGGATGCGCTTTTAAGTAAAATAAATGACAAATGGAAAACATACCAAACACATTCATATTGTGTTGATACTTTAGGAAAATTATCCAAGGGTCATTTGTGACATTTACGAGTCAAACCCGCCTCAATCCGAGGCGCGGTGTGCCCGGAACCACTCAAAGTGTCTCACTTTTCTTTGAAATGGACAACTGTTTAAGTAAAAACAACAACTGACATACGAAAAACGGACCAACTGCATTCAGATTCTGTTGATACTTTAGGAAAAGTATCCATGGGTCATTTATGACGTGTACGAGTCAACCTAGACTCAATCAGTGGCACGGTGTGGCCGGTTCCACTCCAACTATCTTACTTTTATTTGAAATGGACAGGATTTTAAGAGAAAACAACTACTGGCATACGGAAAACCAACCAAACTCATTAGGATTCTATTGAAACTTTAGGAAAACGATCCATGGGTCATATGTGACGTGTACGAGTCAACCCTGCCTCAATCCGAGGCACGGTGTGGACGGCACCACCCAAAGTCGCTCTTTTGTTTGAAAAGGACATCATTTTAAGTGAATACAACTGAAATTTACACTCATCAAAGATAGTAGCAAACTCTTTTTCATGAGTTGGGTAGTTTCACTCATGGGGTCATAATTGAATATACTCATATGAAAATACCTTTTCACCATATATTATAAACAATAAAAGTTCAATGCAATATTCATCACAAATCAATACATACCCAAATCTATGATCAGAAAAAAATGGGATATGAGCCAATTTCAAACTCTTAATCAACTCTAATAGGTATTTCTCATACTATTCTGCCTATTAGAATTTTATGGGGGGTGGGGGGGCTATGCTGGTTGGGGGGTTGTGCACGGGTGAGTTGAATTACTATCAGATGATTATTGTTATATAAAGATTAAAATATGGAATTGTAGTACATGACATGGTTGGAAGAATTTAATGGTTTTATGTGTTTTTTTGTGCTGTTTTAGGTGCTTGTTATACTGTTTTATGTTTGTATGTTGTTTTTGTGATATTTTTTATGCAGGTGTAGGTGTATAGTGGAGGGGCTACTAAAGGGGCTACTGTGCAGCAGTTCTAGGAAAACTCAATACCAACGGTTCTAAACCGTTTGTATAAGAGTGCTGGAATTCTGAAAAAACATCTATACCAATGGTTTAGAACCGTTGGTATATGTGTTCTGGAAAAATAAAATACCAACGGTTCAAAACCATTGTTATATGGGTTCTGGAATTCTGGAAAAACACAATACCAATGGTTTTGAACCGTTGGTATTGGTTTTCTGAAAATGACATTACCAACGGTTTAGAACCGCTGGTATAACAATTCTCAAACAATGCATTACCAATGGTTATAAACCATTGGTGTACATTGAGAGAAATTTAATAAAACTATACCCCAAAGGTTTAGATAAAATCGTTGGTATAAGGCTTTCCTCACGGCATGTATCCTAGAATTTTTTTACGAAAGAGATTATGTGGATCATCATAAAATACAAGATTGTTTGGATACTATGAGTGGGAATGGTTCTGGAACTAATGTAATTAGGATTAAAAATTCTGAAAATTTGTTCTTGACCTGACACGAGGATGTCTGTTACATGAAAAAGGTCAATACTACGCACCTTTTTTGACACTCCTGGGAGATATTCTTAGGTTAATTCACATTTTCATAAAAAAAATTAAGAAGTTTCTAAATTTAAATATGTACTCAGAGAAACCATGATTATGAATATGATATTATATATGAATAGGATTTGAATTTTTGCTATGTATTTTTTTTGATATTATACATTTCAATTCATAACTGAATCTATTGAATCCAAATATTTATAAATGAATCCCGGTGGACAGAATAGAAATCATATTAATTCTTGTATCACATGTAGGTATTTCCATCCTATTCAGGATAATGATATTGGTTTTGAAGCTGCGAATAGTGTTGAGAAACTTAAAACTATACTTGGACAGGTAAATCATGTTATGAATCGTAACCTTACCAGTATGGAGCATTCTTAACCAAAATGTGGATGAGCAATGTTAGAACACTTTATGTGACAACAACCTCTATAATTTAGTAGACCATAAAACCCATTTTTAGTAGAGCATTGGATAACTTCATTAGAGAAGTTATTTCTTTCTTTGGGAAGTGATGACAGGGAGAAGGATTTCATGGTAGTGTATCTTCTATCAGGAGAATCTGATCAATGGTGGTCATTTATTCAAAACACAATTGAGGAGGAAGATATTGAAAATATTTAATGGAGGGATTTTAAGGAAATCATCTTAGAAAACTACTTCTCTCATGAAAAGCGAGCAGATATGGAAATGCAGTTTATGAATCTGTGGAAAAATGGTGAAGAGAATGCAGGAATATATGAAGATTACATCATAAGATTAGCATGGCATGCATCTGACTACATGCATAATCCATGGATAAAGAGTGATCAATAATTTTATAGTTAAAAACCATTCCTCCAAAGGGCACTGTTCTCCCAAAAATTCTCCTCATACAAAGATATAGTCTCATGTGTTCTAAATATAGAGAAATAATTCTCTATGTATTGTGAATTTATTGGAAAGGAAGATAAAACGACTATCAAAGGAAAGAATGGAAAAGGGTAATTAGATAAATTTTAATTTTCCAACCCGTAACACTTATAGAAGGAATCACTCTAGTGTATGCTTAAAATGAAAAGGATTTTTTCAATAAGTGAGTACATAAAGGTTTTAATTCTTGTGATTTCAGGGTAATGAAAGAAGTTATCAATTTTCAATGTCATATCTCTAGGTATATGGGATATTATGCTAATGATTATCCAAAACATCATAGAAACATGCCTTAGAAAATTCCAAGGAAGAAAGGCCAAGCTTATGTGATCAGAACTGTAGAGGTGGAAGTTTCTAATGTTGTGGTGGAAGGCACTTTAATCATATCCTCAAACGTATCTAATGATTTAATGGATTCTGAATCATCACGTTATTTTATATCTTTCCAATTTTCTAATAAAACTATTCATTTCCAATTTCATTTATTAATGGAGTTTAGAGTCAAAAATCTTAAGGGAAACATCATTTAAACAAAAAAATTTATGATTCGCCCTTATGACACATAAACACAATTTAGTTGATGACCTTATCATCATACCTATGATTATCTTTGATATAATTCTTCGTATGGACTGGCATTCAATTGTTGATGAAAAAAATCAATTTCCAGAATAACGAAGTCAAAAATATTGTAATATGTATCATGTCATTGTAATAAATGAAATATCAATTTTCATTCATTCATGTGTGTTATAATTGGTTTTATATGAATGAACAAATGATAATATCCCTTAAATAATGACTTTTTGTTTTCCATATTCCAGGATCATTTTGTAGCATTATGGGTTTTAATGATATGATAATTATATCCTGACTATAATATTTTATCAAATAAGAGTTTTTTTATATGAGGTATAGAGGATAAATTCATGGTGTAATAAGTAGAGACTTATTACATAAACTGATCCACTAATGTATATCTTATGGAATATCATACATTCAACGATACACATAGGGGTATATGTGTATTATCAAAAATTTATACATTAGGTTGGTGATATTCCTAAGAAGTCAAAAATTATAATTTGAGATCCTACATATACAAGATAAATATAAACTTATCATATTTGATGGTGGTTGGGTATTTTTTGATCATATCATCAATTAGATGTCAACCACAATGGGATTTTTTTCACTTGTATAATAAGTAAATATATCCAACCTATAATTGAATAAAACTGAGGAAATACATGGGATGGATTATTTGTGTCACGTATGAGGTTATTATCAACTTGGATGAGAGACACATGATGTACCCATCCAAATGATTTCTGAATTGTGATGTATTAATTAAAATGGCTATCATTTTTTATAACCATTAAAATATGATTTTTCCTTTAATAATATGACATAATCCATGTCTAGGGGTCACTTGATGTCATGGATAAATGGATTATAAAGGTTTATATATGATGTATATAGCAAATATTTCGGTGGACATGTTCATATAGATATATGACTGTGTCCATTGGAGATCACACCAGAACCCTTAGTATATTAAGTATAAATGATTTATTTCTAAGTGTTGTACATTTATTATATATATATATTTTTATAGGTATTTTAAAATTTTTCTTTTCTAATAAGGCCCACATGGTCATATAATTAGGACACTAGAAAAGGGTTATGGTATGGATCAAAGGTTTGTCCCCACAGTAAGGGAACATACATAAACTGTATTCAATTGGTTTCTTGGATATATAAAAAAATAGTTTTGATGTTTTTCATAATGTTGTTAGGGGATTTTAGTTTAGTGTTTCATTTTTTGAAGTGTAGAAAAAATTCAGACTTGTGACGCATGTAAAATTGATTGGTTTCATGTGATGTATCCCATCTTGGAACACCACTTCATCCCACATGATATTTCCATTGTTATTAATAAAATGATTGGGTCATTTATGGAAAGTTATACATTTTAATTGATGTATTTTATGACTGAAGAGTCAGACGGGTGTAAATCTCTGGTTCTTTCTGACAACAGATGATCTATTTCATGATTGAAAAAATTATTTATTTAAAAAAGAGTGGATTGGATGGATAAATATGAGGATGTGATCCTATCATATTTTTTATGAGATACTAATGAGCCGTGGATGATAATAACTTCTTCGAGAAACACAGTTTTTCATATAGTTAAGGCGTTATGACCCCTTCAATATTTTTTTATCCTCACGAACGGCTTGTGGATCCATAAGCTAGTGTATCCAAAGGTATAATTATTTGAAGACGTCTCTTCATTTTAATCCTTAATAATTATCTTTCTAATAATATTGAAATTACTGCTATACAAGGTTTCTAGGTAGTCTCTTTTATGATATATTTAAATGTATGGATTCTTGAAGATAAACTCTATCATTTTTAGGATTTCATCAATTTTTAATGATCATAGTATAAATAAATTAAACTCAAAATTTATATCGTGATAAGAACATTATTCTTCTTATTACATGATTAATTAATTTCATACATATCAAGTGGTTTGGATATGAATGTTACAAAAGTTTTGATTGTGTTTATTGACTCAACATTCATTATTTGAGACACATTTCATATTCACCACTACTTTTATTTTGTGTGGTGTATATACTACTCCATGGATTCCTTTTGACATACCTTATATAAAATTCAAGGGGTCTTCAATTCCTTCACATGTTCTATTTTTAATGAAATTTAAATCACATGTTACATGAGTCATAAGGGTTTCATAACTCAAACTCTTTTCTTTAAGTTATAATTAAATTTTTTTCTTCTTCATTCTTATATGTTTGTTTTCCTCTACTATAATATTGTATTATATTGAAATTATATATGATTTTGTATCTTTTTACAATTCATTATATTCAACTACATATTAGATGATTTTTATATAATTTAATATAATGTTATGGGTTTCTTTTCTTAATATAAATACAATTTGTTTGTAATAAATATCATCCTAATAAATTTTTTTTTCGAAACCATTTCTATATTCATTCATCCTAATAATGTTATCCATTATTCTTTTCAAATACTACTATATATTGTCCCTTGTGAACATCATATTTCTCATAAACAATTTTGAAATGAATTTCTTATTTCCATTTTTAGAATTTCAGTTTCAAATAATGGTATTTAAAAATATTAAAAAAGAATATCTTTTATGTTTAGATATTTTATCTTCTACTTCAAATTTCTCTAGATAACATTATTTATTTATCGAGACTCGGTTTTTTATCTCTATCTTTGTGTTATTTTAAAAATATATTATTCAAACTTCTAAAAAATAAAACATTTTCTATAAAAATAATACCTCAACCATTATGTGTTTTCAAGAGTCCTAACATTCCCTTTGTTTTAATACATTATTTAAGTTGATATTAAGTTTTTTGGGGGATTAAATGGATGATTTAAACAGTGATATATGGATAAAATATAAATATAATTATTTGTTTCTTTGGGAGGTTTTTATAAAAATAATTATTTTATATGTTATAAAGAGTTCCATGGAAAGTATCTATTTCAAACACAAAAATAAATTTCAAAATTTTGGAAAGGATGTTCAGACACTAACTAAGAAATTTGAACAACCCCACAAAATTGAAATCTATGTATGTGTATATATAATAAAATAAGAAATAAAAATGATAAATTCTACATAAGGAATAGAATGAATATTTTTTTTACTATTTCTAAAGTGACCAATATGAGTATTTTACTTTCTTAATTCAAAAGTGTTTGAGATTACCAGTGATAAGAGGTAGAAGGGGAGGATTCCTTACTTTGGGAGAATAAAAATCATATATTATGGTTCAAAATAGGATCCATCATCCTATTTATCCTCAGAATAGTTACATAATGTAAATAACTGACCCAATAATCAGAATAAACCTAAATTTTCATTAGTATATCCATAAATACATGTATCATTTTTTTGGATTTTAGAAATTAATCAAGCCTAGAATTATTATTCAATGATCATGTAATGATAAAAACATTACTTAAAACCATATTTGAGTGATTAGTGAAATATATCTAGGAATATAGGTATAAATTAGAATGAGTGGATTGTAATGGTGGGAATGAATTGAATTATATTAATTAATAGTATTTAATTGAGTAAATTAATGAGGAATGAGTAAAATTAATAACATTGTGTTTAATAATGAACTCAAATTGGATAGTATCATGAATTTTCCGTGGGTAATATTTTTGGGGTTCACATATCTATAGTCTAAAAATTATGTGTGGGGGAATTGACTATGTCAATAAATCCACTATATTTTCTTAATAATATTTAATGTTATTCCCTTATATTAATTAATTAAATATGATATAAATAGTTTTAAAAAATAATTTCATTTTAATTAATTTTATCACTATTTATTATAATGCGTGAAATTATGGAATAACTTATTCCACTTTATTTTTGAAATAAAATTAATTTCTAACTATTAATAAATTTTTACATTTATAATTTTAAGGTGGATTATAAATACATAAAGAGGTTTTTGATCATTTGATGATATTTAACAATTCTATGTTTAATGTGAAGAAATTAAAGTCATTAAACCCACATTTTTCTTTTTTTATTAAATAATAGTTTTATGGATTTGATAGAGGATACAAATTTGAGAAAATTAGCGAACCCGAAATTGATATGTATAATTTTAAAAACCAAACATCAATAGGATCATTTTAGACTAAATAAGGTTCAATGTGATCCTTTATATAGTAGTGATGGTAACTCATAATTTTTGTGTGACACTTTATAATGTTGGATTAATAACTTCATAAATTACAGTAGGACTCGGAAAAAGTTCAATGCCTATGTAAAAATTTATAACCTCGGAGGTAGTTCATGAGAGGATCTCAATGTTTGTCAGTACTCTATGCTGATTCTCCAGGTTTACAAATCAATATCCACACAACCAATAACATGTAACAGTGTAGAAAATTATGAATGTGATAAATCAAATTAATGATATATTTTTAGTATCAATATATGATCTATGAGCCTAAAGGATTCAAAGAAACTAGTTTTCGTCATCTCTATAGAAGAGTACGAGGATATAGAATCTTCTGATGAAACCATATATTCCTTTTGTATTTGAGACATTCTTTAATATATAGATTTTATAATGATATGTAAGGACCATATAAGATTCTATTTTGATAATACTACATTTGTGCCTCATTAAAAAAGATTCAAGGTCACAGTAATGGATAAAGCATGTACTATGGAAGTATCAAATTTTAAGGGATATTTCACATAGGTGTTAGGTTGTAGTAATTAGAGGTCCTAAATAATAAAACATGGTAGAACCCTTGAATAAATTATTATATTGGAAAAAATATTGAGTACTAATTGAGAGTTAGTGTACAAAAGATTGTCAATAGTTTTCACTAGTCCAAGTAAGAGTTTGATGGAGTTGGTGCCCCAGAACAAAATTTTGTTTACTTTATGATAATTTTTATTCATTGTTTTGAATATAATTATATCTTTATGATTCTCGCTCAAATTCACCCAAGAGAAGAAGTTAAGACGGTCCTTGTAGTTTAGCTTGGGTTATCGAATCCACAGAGACCTAAGAAGAAACCTATAGACACGTACATTCTATGGACTATTTTCGGCTATAAAGTGGCCAACATGGATTGATTTTTGATGGGTTTGAAAAATATCTAATAGATTTAAGTGAATTCAATTTAAAAGAATGAGTTGATCCTAGGTTATCGCTCGGGGTGGATTAGATGAATTACTTTTTTTAATGATTTCAATTTCTTAAAATTGAGATGGATTCATTTAAGAGGATCAAACGAAATCATCACTTACTGTTTTAATGCCTAAACACCCTAAAAATAATCACCTATACACTTGAAGGATCAATGTTTTGAGCACTCCAAGGTAGAGGTTCGTATTATCACTTGAATGTGTGACCTTATATTCAATAAGGATGAAGATGATTTAAAATCATCAAATAAAAATCTAATTTAAAATAAGTGATTTTCCATTAATATAGTGATAAATAAAATCCAATCCAGACCCTTTCTACTCCCTTGGATCAACCCATAAAAGAGTTAGTCCTCCATTTATGACATGTATTCAATGGAAGCGGGATGTAGACTTACAAAGGTGGAATTGAAGAAGTAAAACAACAACAACAAAAAGATCACTCCTCCGTTGTGTGATAAATATCACAAGGTTTGGTCTGAAAAATTTCACACCTTGAACCAATGGTATCAAAGTGATAAGTAGAAGAACATAATAATAAGATAAGAATAACTTTTATTAAGAAACTACGGTGAATTAAACAACTTACATGAGAAAGAAATGCGATTACAAACACAAAGCGGCATCATAACACTACAATGAAACCAAGAACCAAAGATCCTTCAATCCTTCAACACCACTGCCTTAAATAGGCATTTTTGGGCCCTTGGGTCTAGCCTCTAACATTCCAAGTCTCCTCAATTAATTTTGGAAGGCCATAGGTGGGTGGAAAGTAAGGGAGAGTTGATTTTTCCACCCTTGACCCGAGGTGGCAGCCAGCTTTCTTTCACCGAACAAACTCGTCTGGAATACCTTCTAGATGGCCAAATCATAGTGGGACATAGAAGAAGAAAATGGATCTCCGTATTTCGTATAACCACCTGTATGATTTGGGCCCATTTGGAGTTGTGGATTACGAGATATAATCAAATTAGTGGGCTGTTTTTCTGGGACGCAGAATCTGGCCCAGAATTGTATCCTTAATATGGGCCGCCTTAATGACCACCATAGAAGGATAATTAGCATTATCTCCTGAATAGTGATTTGTTCCTATACATGTATTCTAGCATACCACGAAATTTAGGATTAATTAGGCATGTATGTTGGGCCCCACAGTCTCATCAATGGGCTGGTGTCCAATCTACCTTCTCTAGAATTGCTTCCTTTCATCACAAAATATCTCCATCTTCTCCCATGAATTATCTATTAATCCCTGAATGAAAAATGTTCACATTTAAGTGTAGATAATGTTCCAAAAATATCAAATTAAAATATTTATAATTAAATTCCTTATAATCAGATGACTCATTGGGCCTAAATTGGTGAATATTAGGCATGAAGTGCACAAATGATGAGAATGGATGTTCATAATGAAAATTCACTAACTCAGGCCCATAAGATCAAAAATGAACATTTAATACCATTAAAATGTAATTAAAATATATTATTTTATTGTATAATCACACCCCCCCAACTTGAGATTTGCTAGTCCCGAGAAAATAATTCAATGATTTTATTTGAATTCCTTTCTTCAAACACATTATAAAAAACAGTGCTCACAATGTAAACTGCACAAAAATATATTTTTATAACCTATCAAGATAATTTAAAATAAGATGAATTTAAAAGCATATCTCAATCCCAAGCCCATTCCTTTGATCAAATCCATCATCATACTTCATCCAACTCAATTAGGTGTAATGATGTGTTGTGTATCACAATAGATATGGGAGTTCATTTTCATTCAAGGGGGAAATCATGGAAGCGCTAGGTGGAATCACATTTAATCCTAATATGAGTATTCTTCATTTTTTTTTTGATTTTTTTTGCAATATTTCCATAGTAATTGAGATTTCAGTTAACCAAATTAACCCATATAGCAAGACTTTGCCGATGACTCCCTGACTCAAAGGCCTTAGGGAACCAAGTGAAGCCCATATACTCGGGCATCGTCTCGAGTTAACTTAATCAAAAACAATGTCATATTACCATAAATAGAGATATATTGAAAAACTCAGGACTATAAAACTCTGGAGTCATGATCCCCAAGTGCCGAAAGCCTCGCATTTTATCAATCCATTGCTCTACACGCAAATTTTTTTTAATTTTTTTTTAATTTTTTTTAATAAGAATACTCATATTATTCATAAAAATCAAACCAGCCTATGCTATTTATTATGGGACCCCAAAAATTCAAATTATTACCCCACAGTCTAAAGGATGTGCATTGTGGCATTTTGATTTAATGGATGAAAATAAAAATGATGAAAATTTTCATTGGACAACCAAACATCCAAAATCAATGCTTTTAAACATAATCATGAATTAAATTAAGAGTCAAGAAAATAATAATTATTTGATATGTAGATTTTATGTGAGCAAAGATTTTATTATATGAATGATAAAGGAATTTTACTTATTTTTGTTATCATTGTTTTTTTAACAAACATTTTGTTTCCACACCCCCCCCCCAACTTAGAATGAAATTGTCCCTAGTTTCGTAAAAACAAAATTTAGAATGGGGTAGAGGAAAAAAGGGGAGTTCAATAAGGAAATTTAAATATTAGGATCATGGAATGAAGTCACCTGGTGGTTGAAGTTTGAAGTTCTTGCCGCTCGAATTTATTCCTTTGATATCCATGTCGCTTGCAATGTTCCCTATTAGAAAAAGGAAAAACAAAACAAACAAAAAAAACAAAAACAAAAAATAAATATATATATTTCTATAATAAAGGAAGTAAAATATAAGAATATATATAAAAATTATAGAATAAGGAAGCACAAGAAGCCGCAGGTCAGTGGTAAGCGCGCACCCCTATCTCCCTTCGGTCCCGGGTTCAAGTCCCCGCGGCTTCGCCGGTTGTGATGGGGTTTGCCCCACGGCCTATGGCGTGGACTTTTTATTTTATTATTATTATTTTTTTATTTTTATCTTAAACTATAAAATAATAAAAATAAAACAAAATAAACTGATGATACATTGTCTTTTTTTTTAAATTTCTGGGTAAGGTATTACTCAAGGATCACACCACATGACACGGATGAATATGGTGCTCCTCTTTCGTACCCATCCATACTCATAATAGATGAACAGGTCAAAAGTCTATTTTTTATTTTTAAATATAAAAATGATTATGTAATATTATTTGAAAAATAAAGATGATTCAGAAAGATTAAAAACATAAAAACCACGGGTTGCCTCCCATGCAGCGCTTTGTTTAACGTCGTTAGCCCGACATAGATCCCAAATTTATCAATTTTTTCCTGGTTCATAGATTGGATCAATTAACACAACATCTATTTCTTGTTTATTGAATGATTCAATGAATCTTTTTAACCTTTGACCATTGACCTTGAAAATGTGACCACTTGTGGGATATTGAATCTCTACTACCCCATGGGGGTATACATGATGCACTATGAAAGGACCTGACCATCTAGACCTTAACTTTCCCAGGTGTAAATGAAGTTTTGAACTATAAAAGAGAACAAGTTTTCCCGGTTCAAAATGTTTTACCTTGATATTCCTAGATTGGTAGTCTTGAACTCTAGCTTTATTGATCATGAATTTTCATAAGCCTCCATCCTTAATTCCTCCAGTTCATTGAGATCTAATTTCCTTTATGTTCCGGCCAATGAGAGGTCATAATCCATTTTATTAATTTCCCAAAAGGCCTTATGTTCAATCTCCACTGGAAAATGGAATTCTTTACCATAAACCAACCTATATGGGGACATTCCTAAAATGGTTTTATATGCAGTTCTATAGGCCCAAAGAGCATCTAAGAGTTTCTCAGACCAATATTTCCTAGAGGGGTTGACAGTTTTTTCAAGAATTTGCTTAATCTCCCTATTCACTAACTTATCTTGACCATTGGTTTGAGGGTTGTAAGAAGTGGACACTTTGTGAGAAATTCCATATTATTCCATGAGTGATGATAATGGACGATTGCAAAAATGAGTTCCACGGTCACTTATGATAGCCCTAGGAATTCCAAATCATGAAAATATGTTCTCTTTCAGAAATATAGTCACAACTTGATGATCATTGGACTTAGTGGGAATGGACCCAACCCATTTTGAGACATAATCAACAGCTAAGAGTATGTAGAGGTATCCCCGAGAGTTTGGGAAGGGACCCATGAAATCAATTCCCCGGCAGTCAAATATTTCAACCACTAAGATGAGAGTGAGTGGCATTTGATTCCTTTTTGTGATGGACCCTACTTGTTGACACCTAGGACAGCATTGACAAAATGTGTAGGAGTCCCTTGAGAGGGTGGGCCAGAAAAGACCACATTGAAGAATCTTAGTAGATGTTTTATTAGAGGAAATGTGACCTCCACATGCCTCACTGTGACAGAATTTAAGGATGGACTCTTGTTCAGATTCTGGAACACACCTCCTAATGACTTGGTCAGGGCAGAACTTATAGAGGTATGGATCATCAAACACATAGTATCTAACATCAGAATGAAATTGCCTTCGATCATGAGTCCCTAAGAATTTTGTAATGACTCCTGTCACTAAGAAATTTTCTATATCAGCATACCAAGGGCAGTCAGTCACAGAGTATAGGTGTTCATCAGGAAACGAATCAGACACATAAAGGTGATTTGAGTTGTCTTTGAAATCCATCCTAGAGAGGTGATCAGCTACAACATTTTCAACTCCCTTTTTATCCTTGATTGTGATGTCAAATTCTTGTAAGAGAAGGACCCACCTAATCAGTCTAGCCTTAGCATCTTGTTTTTGGAAGAGGTATTTTAGTGCAGAATGGTCAGTGAACACAGTGATGGGTGATCCTAAGAGGTAGGACCTAAACTTCTCTAAGGAAAACACAATAGCAAGTTACTCCTTTTCAGTGGTGGTGTAGTTGATTTGGGAATCATTTAAGGATTTTCTTGCATAAGCAATGACATAAGGAGTTTTATCACAACGTTGTCCTAACACAGCTCCAACAGCAAAGTCACTGGCATCACACATAAGTTCAAAAGGAATGTTCCAATTTGGAGATTTCATAATGGGAGGAGAGATGAGAGAGGATTTGAGGGTTGAGAATGAACCCTCACATATTTCTGACCAAACAAATGGAGCATCCTTTACTAAGAGAGCACAAAGGGAACGGGATATTGAACTAAAGTCCTTGATGAATCTTTTATAGAAACCAGCATGTCCTAAGAAAGACCTCACTTCCTTGACAGTTTTGGGTGATGGAAGGTGAAGAATGATTTCATACTCTGCTTTATGAACTTCAATCCCCCTACTCGAGACCAGATGGCCTAGAACAAGTCCCTCTTTAACCATGAAATGGCATTTTTCCCAGTTTTGGACCAGATTCTTTTCTTCACATCTTGACAAGACTCTCTCCACATTCTACAGAAATCCCTCAAAATTATCCCCAAACACAGAGAATTCATCCATGAAGACCTTTAGAAAATCCCCCACCATGTCTGAGAATATTCCCATCATGCACCGCTGGAAGGTTCCAGTGGCATTGCATAACCCGAAGGGCATGCGTTTGAAGGAAAAGGTACCGAAAGGACATGTGAATGTAGTCTTCCCTTGATCCTCTAGGGAGACCTCAATTTGATTGTACCCCGAGTACCCATCTAAGAAATAGTAGAAGGCATGACCATCCACTCTCTCAAGGACTTGGTCAATGAATGGTAAGGGGAAATGGTCCTTCTTGGTGAATGAGTTTAGTTTCCTATAGTCAATGCAAACCCTCCATCCACTACTCACCCTTGTTGGAAGAATCTCTCCATCCTCATTGGTTATCACTGTGATTCCAGCCTTTTTTGGAACCACTTGGATTGGGCTCACCCATTCACTCTCAGTTATGGGATATATGATACCATCTTTCAACAATTTCAGAAGTTCTTTCCTTACTACCTCATTGAGATTATGATTGAGTAGTCGTTGAGGTTGACGACAAGGCTTTGAATCAGATTCTAGAACAATCCTATGAGTCCTGATAAGTGGGATAATCCCAGGAATATCAGAAAGGGTTGAACCAATGGCTTTCTTATGCTTCCTAAGGACATCTACAAGCATCCTCTCATGAATGGTTTCAAGAGAAGAAGAAATGACAGTAGGATGTGTTTTATTTTCCCCTAGGAAGGCATACTTTAGTGCAGGAGAATATTCCTTCAATTCAAGATCAGGTTGGTTTAGAATTTCAACAGAAGATTGGGAGATTGGATCAAGATCAATTTCTTTTTTTTAGAGTTTCAGATAGGATCAATTCCCCACATTTAGAAGTTTCAGCTACTAGATTGGCTTGATCAGATTTAGGGAAGGAAATTGGAGTGGTCTCCATGAAAGTGGTTTCTTGAAAGGTTTCACTGATTTTTGAACCTAAGACTTAATTATAAGAGCAATTTAAAAATGATTCAATCCAAGGAGATAAACATCCTTCATATGAAGAAAGGAAATCAATCTCATCCTGACTTAAAAATTCATCAAATATTCCTTGATGTTCCATGGATTCATTATCAATGCTTCCTATCATGTTTACTTCATGAATTTCCTCGTCATCCCCTATTTGTGAGCTTACATTATAGATGTTCAAGTCTAGACTCATGATCCCAAATGTGATGGTCATGTTCCCATTTCGGACTTGGATAACAGAGTTGATTGTTGCATGAAAAGGACGACCAAAGATAATTGGGGTTTGTTCTTTATTTCCTAAGTTTGGATGGTTGTCAAGGACAATGAAATCAGTAGGGTAGATGGAGTTTTCAACCTTTACCAGAAAGTCCTTTAAAATCCCCTTTGGACTCCTAATGCTACGATTAGCAAGCTGAAGTGTGACATATGTGGGTTGGAGTTCTTCTAGGCCTAACTGGCAGTACACAGCATATGGGATGTGATTGACACTAGCACCTAGGTCACACAAGGCCTTGAGAACTTTAATTTATCCTAGTTCAACATTTATGTAAGGGCAACCTGGGTCTTTCAACTTTGGAGGAATGGTCCCTTGAATGGTGGTACTCACATTAGTAGCCAAAAGTACTTGGTTTTTATGTGAAAATTTTCTTTTAAAAGTGCACAAGTCCTTAAGGTACTTTGAGTAGGCAGGTATAGTTTGAATGGCATCGAGAAGGGGTATGTTCAACTTGACTTGTGAAAAGATTTACCTCAATGTTTCAATCAGTTCAGGCTTGGTTTTCCCCCTCATGCGTTGAGGAAATGGTGCAGGTTGTGGGGTTGTTTGTTGAAGAGTTGTTTCCTTGACAATGTTATCAGTTTCCTCAGTTTGATCTTGTGGTTCATATGAATTTTCATCCAAGTTTGAATCTTCGGGTGGGTTCTGAATTAGTTGTTCTGGTTTCTCAATTGATTTCCCACTTCTTAAAACAGTCACAGCCTTTATTTGTTTATGAGTTGATTAAGCACAACTTGACTCTACCCCTTGAAGTTGAGGATGGCACTGCATGAGTAGGCATGGGTGCCTTTCCAGTTTTGATGGTTTGAAGTTCTTGTTTTAGGGAAGATACCTCCGAGTTCATCCTCTCCATTTGTTTGCACAGTTGTTCTAGTAGGCTTTGTGGAACAGTTTGGGTGGGTGCTTGAGTAGGTTGGTTTATCCCAGGGGGATATTTTGGAGGTGGGATGGTTTTTTGAAAATGGACTGGTGGCTGTTGGTATTGGATAGGTTTGGTTTGGAACTGTTTATGGTTTTGGTAGTTCTGATGGGGGTAAGGATTTTGTCCCTGTGGTTGGCTAGGTTGTTGGTTATCTTTCCAGCGGAAGCCTGGGTGGTCGTTATACCTTGGGTTGAATGTGTTTTGGTATTGAGGCTTTTGAAAGTTAAAAGAATTTACTTCCATTGGGGGTCCTCCTAAGAGAACATCCTTGATGGATGGAATGGTTGGGCAGTTGTCTGTCTTATGGTCATGTTTGTCACAAATTGTGCAAACAGGGTCAACAGTTTGGATTTCATGGACTTTCCTAAGGTCTATCTCTTCAACCTTCCTAGAGAGTGCTTCAAGTTTAGCCCTAAGGCTTTCCTCTTCTCTAAGTGTATGAATTCCAGTAGTTCTTTGTGGATTTTCATAATAAGGTGATGTTCCCCTTGTTTGGTTTTGTTCAGAAAGGCTTTCAAGATACTCGTAAGCATCATTTGGGGCTTTGTTTGTAAAGGTTCCATTACACATCATGTCAATGAATTGTTTGTTCCCTGTACCCAACCCTTCATAGAAAATTATCACTTGTTCAGGAATAGAAAAAACATGGTGTGGAACCATGTTTAGAGTGTCTTTGAACCTCTCCCATGTTTCATAGAATGACTCTTCCTCTTTTTCAAAAAAGTTTTGGATACTCTTTTTAAGTGAAATTGTTTTGTGGTGGGGAAAGTATTTTTTGTAGAATTTTCTTTGTAGTTGGTCCCAAGAGTTTATGGATGATGGTATCAAATTTTTAGCCAATTTTTAGCTCGATCCTTTAAAGAAAAAGGAAATAGCCTCATCTTAGCTGATTCTAGTTGATGTGGGGGACACATGGTTTCTATAATGTCATTGAACACCATAATGTGCAGGTATGGCATCTCGGCCTCCATTCCATGGAATGTGGGAAGGTGGTTTAGGACATGGGGTTTAGATATTTAGTTGGAATCTCCTAGGGAATTGGGTCTAATGCATGAGGGGGCATTGGTCAAGGAAGGTGTGAGGTAGTCATTCATGGTTTGATCAATTACATTCCCCAAGTTTGGGACTTCCTCATTTGGGTTTCCATTTTGGTTCCCACCTGGGTTTATGAGTTGGTTTGTTTGAATACCTTCCATTGAAATGTGCTCGATTTTTGACTCGGGGGTGTTTGGATGATTAGGATCTAATTTAAAGAGTTCCCTTGGTGTACTTGATTCCCCAACCCCAGGACTATCCACCCTAACTAGACGGTTTGATTGATCACGGGTGTAGGCGGACATGTACCAAAAAAATGATAAAGGGATAAGATAAGAGAATTTGGAAGAGAAAAGAATAAATGGGAGAGAATAGAATGGGTGTTTAGATGACTTACTTGGGTCCCTGGCAACAGTGCCAAAATTTGATTCTCGCTCAAATTTACCCAAGAGAATAAGGTAAGACGGTCCTTGTAGTTTAGCTTGGGTTATCGAATCCACAGAGACCTAAGAAGAAACCTATAGACACGTACATTCTATGGACTATTTTAGGCTATGAAGTGGCCAACATGGATTGATTTTGGATGGGTTTGAAAACTATGTAATATATTTAAGTGAATTAAATTTAAAAGAATGAGTTGATCCAAGGTTATCTCTCGGGGTGGATTGGATGAATTACTTTTTTTAATGATTTCAATTTCTTAAAATTGAGATGTATTCATTTAAGAAGATCAAACAAAATTATCACTTACTATTTTAATGCCTGCACACCCTAATACTAATCACCTATACACTTGAAGGATCAATGTTTTGAGCACTCCAAGGTAGATGTTCGTATTAGCACATGAATGTGTGACCTTAAATTCAATAAGGATGAAGATGTTTTAAAATCATCAAATAAAAATCTCATTTAAAAGAAGTGATTTTACATTAATAGAGTGATAAATAACATCCAATCCAGCCCCTTTCTACTCCTTTGGATCAACCCATAAAATAGTTAGCCCTCCATTGATGACATTTCTTCAATGGAAGCGTGAAGTAGACTTACAAAGGTGGAATTGAAGAAGTAAAAACAACAACAACAAAAAGATCACTCCTCCGTTGTGTGATAAATATCACAAGGTTTGGTATGAAAAATTTCACACCTTTAACCAAAGGTATCAAAGTGATAAGGAGAAGAATAGAATAATAAGAGAAGAAGAACTTTTATTAAGAAACTAAGGTGAATTAAACAAACTTAAATGAGAAAGAAATGCGATTACAAACACAAAGCCGCAGCATAACACTACAATGAAACCAAGCACCAAAGATCATTCAATAATTCAACACCACTGCCTTAAATAGGCATTTTTGAGCCCTTAGGTCGAGCCTCCAACAGTCCAAGTCTCCTAAATTAATTTTGGTAGGCCATAGGTGGGTGGAAATTAAGGGAGAGTTGATTTTTCCACCCTTGACCCGAGGTGGCAGCAAGCTTTCTTTCACCGAACCAACTCGTCTGGAAGACCTTCTAGATAACCGAATCATAGTGGGAAATAGATGAAGAAAATGGATCTCCCGATGTCTTATAACCACCTATAAAATTTGGGCCCATTTGGAGTTGTGGATTACGAGATATGATCAAATTAGTGGGCGGTTTTTCTGGGCCGCAGAATCTGGCCCAAAATTGTATCTCTAACTTGGGCCGCCTTAATGACCACCATAGAGGCAGAATTAGCATTATCTCCTGAATAGTGATTTGTTACTATACATGTATTCTAGCATCCAACGAAATTTAGGATTAATTAGGCCTGTATGTTGGGCCCCACGGTCTCATCGGTGGGCTGGTGTCCAATCTGTCTTCTCTAAAATTGCTTCCTTTCATCACAAAATATATTCATCTTCTCCTATGAATTCTCTATTGATCCCTGAATGAAAAATGTTCATATTTAAGTGTAGATAATGTTCCCAATATATAAAATTAAAAAATTGATAATTACATTCCTTATAATCAGATGACTCATTCGGCCTAAATTGGTGTATATTAGGCATGAAGTGCACAAATGATGAGAATGGATGTTCATAATGAAAATGCACTAACTCAGGCCCATAAGATCAAAAATGAACATTTAATACCATTAAAATTTAATTAAAATATATGTTTTTATTGGATAATCACTTTATCACTTCATGATTTTCTTTATTCTGAACATATCATGTGATAATTTCATAAGAGTTTCTATCACATGAATGGTCCTAGTAGTTCTGTACTATGATGTGAACCCAGAAATGCCGTGAAAAGTTTCATTAATATATATTTTTTATATATATATGTAATAATTTTATAGATACAAATGATAATGATATCCATAGTAGAGAAATATATGACATTTAGACACCTTCTCATGTTTTAAACCTTCGGTAATATCCAATTTTGAGATAATATGATAATGATATACACTGATAGGAAATCAACATTTATATGTGTCAATTGATTTTCCTTTCTATGGATGTGTGTATTAGTCCATAGAATTTAAAATTATTATTAATGTATGTTATGAGTCACAAAATTTAATGTATTGATGAAAATAGGGATGAAAAATGTTTATTGTGAGATAGGATACTTTGGGTATGTCACATGTAATATTTCATTAATGAATAATGTGTAAATGGATTCATATCTTCTATTATTTAATGGAAATTTATATCTTAGTTCATCTTATGGAAATGATATATCCTAAATAAATACCTGTCCATGGAATTCTGTAGGAACGTTCAATTTTCATTAATTCAATGAAAGATACATTTAGTATATAGGTTAAAGACATTGGCATGAAACCTATTTGAATATAGATATTGAAATAAAGTGATTATATTACATAGTAATCATTCACATGAGGTGTTATGTCTTTAAAACTTTAAAAAAAATTCCACATCATCATTGTAATGTTTCAAGATTCTAACCTTAGACTTTGGGATATTTATCATTCTTCAATTAAGAAGGAGGCCTTGCAGGTCACACACAGAGTGTATCTAAAATTTTAATTAAATAAAAAACTTATTTATTATTTACAAATTGAATAAATAATATCACTATATGAGGTTTAATAATTAATCATGTCATGTTGATCGCATATATTCTATCACCATTTATTTGAATGAATATTAAGTGACCCGAAAATTCAATAAATATTAATTAATAATTATTGAAAAAAATAATAGTTTATTTATTATAGAATAATGAAGTGGTGTTTATTTAATCAAAAAATTTCATTATTCAAGCCCTGATCAATATTATAGAGGAATAACAAACCAACCCTTATAGTCCATGGAGAAATAACAGATATTAAAAATTATTTGAAATGAAAATATTTGATTTAATTTTTTATTATAGCAGATGATAGTAAATTATATTATTATTATTATTATTATAGACATAAGGTCCCATAGGGATTTTGAATTATATTAAGTGGTCATGAACAATTGTTATTTTATAACCCTATAGGTATATCAACCTATTTATAATATATTCCTAGGATAGACAATCCATTTTTTCACAATGACATCTAAAGAGAATAATCTATAAGACCAGGAGATCTCACACTAGAAGAAAACACTCATGATCAGAGAGAAATCATCTTCCACCAAAACTCATAGGTTTAGAGAGATCAACCAGAACCTCTCCAAGCTGATATTCTCAAGGTGATCAAAGGTGAACAAAGCATGTGTTATTATATACTGTGATAGAAATAGGAGATTCCTTTAGAAATATTCAGAGGATTAGGGAGCATATACAAGTCAATTATGGATGGAATCTACTCCTGATTCCCTCAACATAATGACGGTACAACATAAAGTCTTTATGTGACTCATAAATGGAGTATAATTCATTGCATGGTAAATTCATAATTTTATAAATTAATTAAAATCAATATGTGATGATACTACACTTTGGATCCGACATTTTTCAATTATCAATTTTCATTGATTTCATTATGTATATCACAGTGTTTTCTATTTATTAAATCATGGATTAATCAGCGATTGTGTAAAAATATCGAGTTAGGAATTCTCCATCTAACACATCCACATCACCTGAAACCTTAAATTTCATCTGAGATGATGTAGTAGTAGTGGATCGAGAGAATGTTTCACCCATAGTATCTTGGATGTTCCCCAAGAAAGCCTTTGAGATTCAATGTTTTTTGGGTCCATTGGGTTATTACTGTTGATTAATCTATGAATTCTCCCAATTAGAAGCATTGATGTTTGTGCTAATTAGTATATATGTGATGTTTGTTTGGTCAGAATCTTATGAAATACCTTTTCAAGAGTTTTAGAGTTTGTAGTCCTCAAAAATGATCACCATGTTACCTATATTTAGTAAATAATGTTTTGTGTACTATAACACAAATGGTGTTGGAATTGGAGTAGTTATTATATTGGCGGACAGAGTGGTTTCTTATATATTTGATACTGCATGCGATGAAATACCCTACTCACAATATGGACCTACATATATTTGTATACTCTTAATGATGGCGAAGGCAGAATCATTTGGGTGAGAGGTTTGTGTTGTACACATACCACAAGATCCTCATGGACATATTTGTTAGGGATACATTATCATTTTTTAGAGGAGGCGGGTAGAGTACATGTAGTCTTTAAATTTTGAGTTGTATTATATAGAGGAGGTATGAGAGTCTTCCGATGAGTGGCGTCTTGTGGAACATATTATCGACATGCATCTAGATGTTTAGGAGTCCTAGGGCAGAGTGTCACTGATATTCACCTTAGATTTACCCAAGCTTCTTGACTTGATCATGAAATATAATATATCTAATTTGGAAGGAATGACTCTAAAGGAAAACATATATGGTGGGGACCCTCCATCATGATAGTGTCACGGAATCTGTGAAGATCTTATTTTTCATGGATTTATATGGGTTCATGGGATTTTTCACAAGGATGTGATAAGAGGTTTTCATTATTCATTATAGGAGGTACATTAATGTCTGTTGAACATGTATTGTGATCTCTATAGAAAATATTGGTGGCCATGGATGAAAAAACTGAAAGGGATTTAAGGGAATATTTTTAAGCTGATAGTTGGTGAAGGCCATGAATAAAAGGGTTGTGGGGTTTTTTTAACCTCTACCCATTCCAAAATGGTAATGGGATGATGTCACAATGTATTTTGTATTGTATTAACTATGGCAGACCATAAGAATGATTTATTATGGTTGATCATGGATCAACTATTGATGCTAGTCCACTTCTTTTCTATAATGGATACCTTCGCCATTGATGATCTGGGTAGTCTCTAAGTGTAGTAAATAGTTCGATAGCATGGTGCTCTGAGGAGTAGCATTTCTGATCGAGATACTCATTTCACATTATTGTTTTGTAAGATTCATTAGAAGGAACTCATATTAATATATTTTTTGGTCATGTACTATCATCTATATAATGATTGTCAAACTTAGTAAATGATTTAGATTTTACGTGATATGTTGCGAACCTATGTTTTGGATTTCAGTGGTTATTGGGAGAAAAATATTGCTCTTATATATATAATTTATAATAATTGATTCTGTGAATCAGTCTAAATGTATGATTTTAATAATATGTAGAATTTATTTTTTTTCAACTAATTTATGGTTAGATGAAGGTGTGTCAGCCCTTGTTAGATATATTCTTTGCATGATATGTCTGAGAAGGATTAGTTAATTAGAAAATGATTATTGACCATGTGGAGTCAAAATAAATCATGTTATGCCCATCAGAGATGGACTATAGAGTTTGAGGGTGGTCATCCTCTTTTACATTGACTGTCTCCTAGGAGGTAAAATTTCATATTAGGATGTGGTAGAATATAGTAAACATATTTATTGAGGCAGAAGAGATTGTGGAAAGGATCAATCCAGTGGTGTACCACTTATCCCTTTCATTATTCTACAACATCATACAGAACGTGTTCCATGCCTTTAATATTAAAAGAAACCATCTTGACCATTATAACATAATAGACATGGATGACCTAATGTAGGAAGATAATGTGTTCATTGAGGATCATATTATTCGTATTTTGGACCATAGTGAAAAGAATATATGGGTGTGAAATCACACCTCTAGTGTGACTTTTGTGGAATAATGGACATGATAAATAGGTATATTAGGAGATGAAATCCGATATGTGGAGATGGTGGGAATACGTTTTCACGGATACTCTACACTGATACTTATTTTATCTTGGGAATGAGCAATTATACGGTAGTGAAGTTATAATATCCATACTTCTATAGTCATATCTCTCTTTATTTTTTGTTAACCCTATAGTGTTTGTCTGTTTTTAGTAGAGCAATGTTTGGTGGGGTTTTAAATGATAAGGTATAGTTATGAGTTAGTATATATTCCATTGAAAATAAATAGGTGGTGAATATTGAATGTGTACCACCGAAATAAATTTGAGATTAAAATCTCATGGATTTAGTTTGAAATGATTTTTTATTTAATTAAAATTATATATAATTAATTTAAAAATATTCTAATTAAATAAAAAATTAATTTAAATGATTATTATTTAATATATATTCATTATATATATATATATTCAAATTAATCCATAATAATAGATATAGAAAATGAATCACACCGTTCATGGAGAGAGTAGGTCATGCACACACATGAACATTGTATTCAATTTTCAATGAATGGAATGAAAGAATGTTAAATAAAAATTAAAAATTAAAAAAAAATTATACAATCATATATATTTATTATATCCACCATCCTTACCGTCCATGTAAAATATAAATGAAAAACGAATCACATTGGATCATGGAGGTGGTAGTCCACATGTACGCAGAAGTGATGTTATCATATTACAATAGTTAGGAATGTAAGAATGTAGATATGATATTATAATTTTAGAAGAATAATTATGTCATAAATATTATATATAAACATTATGCTAATCATAATAACCATCTATGAATGATGGTGATATAAAATTTATTGTATCACTATGTGGAGATGGTAACCTGTATGTAGACACAAGTGATACTTTCACACCCCATTTTTATAAAACAAAGCTAGATAATGGTGGTTTCAAGATAAAAATTAATTTTAAGAATATGTAGGTTACTGAATTTAATATTTTATGAAAAATATCATATAATTATAGGAGGTAAAAGAGAAATCATAAAGAAAGTAAGTGGTTAAGTTGATTACCTATTCATTAAGATGACTCCATTAGATCTTTTGTTAAATGATCTCGGTGGATCCTTTTAGAATACCAACACCATTAGAATGTGTCTACAAAATTTTATAGAGATTATTTTGGGTATGATCATGGTACAAGGATCATTGTGGAGAAAATAAGTGAGGGAGGAATCTTGCTTTTATAATTGTGGTGAGGGGAACTTTTGGAATTTATCAAAGGATTACATTATAAAAAATCATTCTAAAACAAAATACCTATAAGAAAACAATAAATTAATACATAATGATATTTTAAACCAAATATTAAACAATTTTTTACTATTATATCATTTTTTTTATAAATTTAATAAAACAAATATTTCATAAAATAAAATTGTTGTCCATTTTGACACCATTCAATACATTGACTTTAAACACATCAAGAAAAAAAATTTAAGTTCAATAAAAATACAATAAAACATCCATAAATTGTTATGATCGTAAATAAACTTTTAGGATCATATAAATTGTCTCAAATTATGTTAATTTTTATATTTTAGATATGATTTTTTTAGTTTTTTATTAATTGAATAAATACAATATTGCCATTGTTTATGCATTTAGGGTCATTATATAGAAAATAAAAATTATAAATAAATTACCATAGTGAATATAATATCATTAAAAACAAAATTAAATTAAATATTCATTCATAACTAATGTTTTTTCAATGTGATCACATAAATTATATTTAAAACTAAGAGAGTGGCATTTTGTCACTTTTTTTTATTTAAATAACATTTTAATCATTCTAAAGAAAATATTTATAATAAAAAACATGAATTTGATAATACAGTGATAAGGGTTGAATAAAATTTATATGAAAAAATTAATTATGAATAATTATGGCCTTTTCATTTAGTTTTAATCTAGATTAACTAGATTTACCCTTTATCGAGGAGATAAATTTCACAACTTTTCCTATTCATGTTGAAAAAAATAAAAGGGGACTATTTACCAAATTTGAACCTCCTAATTATAAATATTTAATTCATTTTATCTAATTAAATACCTATAAATATCATAAATTAATTTTAATTCGATTGGTAAAAATCAGAAAAAAAACATCTTTTTAGAAAAAAAATACATTTTTTAATAATAAAATTGGATTTATTATTATATTATGCAGAATGAAAATAATAAATTAATGATAAAAAATTTGATTATTTATATAATAGAAAAATTTAATTAATATAATTCACTAGATGTGATTTATATTAATAATTAGGATAAAACATGTTGGTAGGCATAAATATATCATTTCAGGAAAAAAATTTATTATCAAATGGTTTTTATTTTTATTTGAAATAATTTTAAAAATAATAAATTAATTTTATACATATTTTAACCATGAATTTTAATAATTTATATATTCATACTCACACCCACAAATAAAATTACATCGTGGTAACATTAAATAATAATAATTTTCTAGTATATCTTGGTTCATCTAGACTCGTCCTTGTGTGTAATGCAATCTATCGAAAAGTTTACATTTACTTGAAAATTTTGCTTCTTAAAAATATCGATCGGATGTATTATATACCCACTTAAAATTATTTTTCTATTGTAATTCTTAACCTTGAAACAAAAAAATAAGGTTATGTTTTTTCATTGTATCCTCTTGTTTTCATGTAGCTTCCTCAAATTTATTGTTTCATCATAAAACTTCAACCTAGGGAGTTTTCTTGTTTTGTAGAACTTTCTCTCTATGATCCATAATTAATACTCACTATTCCTAATAAGTGGTATCATTATACATTGTTCTGTTTTCTAACATTAGGATATTTTAAGGATCATTCATGTACTTCCTTGGGGGAGATACATGGAAGATATCATGATCTTTGTACATATTTAGTGGAAGTACCAATCTATATGATAATGATTTGACAGAATCAAGAATTTAAAATGGAATGATTTACCTAGGGCTCACCTTATCATTATTTCAAAATCTCTTCACCCTCATATAAAGAGATATTAATAGAATCACCATTTCACCAACTGTAAAATCTACACCTTTCTAATTCTTTCCAACATAACATTTCTGATGAATCTCATATTCCCTTATATGATGCAAAATAGTTATAATCTTCTATATAATTTCCTCATCTAGTTAGGTCACATTATATTTCATTCTCTAGCTTTATTATAGTATATCAGAGTTCTAAAAAAATTTCTATATAGTTCATTATAAGGATCCATCTGAATTATCGAGTGAATCTTATTGTTTTATAAAACTTCCACCAATGGAAGGTGTTGGTCCCAAACACATTTGGAATTCAGAGAGAAATTCTTGAAACATGTTTTCTAGAGTTTGTATTTCCCACTCAGACTAGCCATCTATATGAGGTTGACATGTTTTACTAAAACATAGAACTATATCTAGGGAATATCTATGACTTCTTTAGAACATAGAGTTAAATGAAGATCCCAATTAGATATAATAGAGAGCGGTATTCAATGAAATATTACCAGATCCTTAATGTATAACCATATAAATTTTTCAAGAGATATATATTTTTGAATGGAAATTAAGAGTACTTACTTAATAAGATTATCGACTACCTCCCATATAGAATTATTACATTTTCATGTTTTAGGGAGTCCAATGACAAAAACTATAGTGATATTTTCCCAATTTTTTTCTGGAATGGATACGAGTTGTAGTATCACATTTGGATATTATCTTTCATCCTTAACAGGTTTCCATACCAATAACCAAGAAATAAATTATTAATATATATCTTCATTTTTCCCACAAAATATACTATTTCACTTAGTATAGTGGTAGTTATTATAACATTATCACCCCCAGTTATAGGTTCTTAACCCGAATCCCTTCTAGATATGAATGGTTATCTCTTGGCATGGGGGTTATCGTTTTTCGAGAAAATATTAATATAATTCCTATAACATCATTGAATTTAAGTAAACCATAAACAACTTATAATCATTGATAAGATAAATCCCAATGTTTATCAATTCCATTAACCGTATTTCCAAAAATATATAATGGAATTCATCCTCATGTAACTTTCACTCAAAAAATATATAAACCAATAGGTTGTATTTCTATAAATTTCACCCAATTTATTCTTAGTCTTGATAAATTATGATCTCATAACTCCTAATAAGGGGTGTATAATACATTAAACTATGAACAACCATAAACTAATAAACCCATGAAGGTATCTCTAACTATTAAGTTAATTATACATGGAGAAATATATAGGCTTATAAAAGATAATTCCACCATTATTCCTTAAATAATCTCCAATAATAGACAAAAACAAATTTCCATTGGAAACATAGGTACGTAATACCATAGATAGAACATAAAATGTGATTTAATTTTCCAAAATCCCTAAATAAATAGAAAAAAATCATATAATCCTATATAATTTCAATAAGGATTAATAATAAGATTTTTAAAGGGAACATTCGTACAAAATCCAACATGAAATTACCATATCTTGAGTGGAGGATAATAATAACCTCATTATCATGATTTACTTCTATAATTGTGATTAATAATTCCCTTTTTCCTTTTCCATCAGAGGTTTTTTAGGTTGATCGTCACAAAATTTTGGAGTTGTGCAATGTTTAAAATAATTCCCATACTTCATACATTTGAAACATTAGAGAGTGGGTAGTGAGATAGTTTTCATCTTCTTCTATTATATTATATTATCCAAATAATTATATACCTTTTGAAATTATTGGGCCTTATAACCTAATCTCCCACATTTAAATCACCTCACAGATTCATTCAATCAATTCCCATGATGCTTCTTTCCACAATTCTGGCATACAGATGTCCCAACTATCATTCAACCATGCGGTTTCCTCAATTTTTCTAGAGACTTGATATTTTAATTAATATCAAAACCTTATGAATTGAAAGAATCTAAAATTTATATATCTACCATTTGTATAATAAATAATATCTTCATAGATACTAAATTCTCTTATATCGAATTCTCTTTAGACACTTGATTTTATGCCACAAATTTATTGATATTTTTTTCAGGGCTAATGATTTAACAAAAAGTATACATATAACATCTTGTAATTATATCTTTATTACAACCAATATATTTATTATCCCTATACTTTTTATCATGAAGTTTCTTATTTATCCTTGTTTGTAGAATATGAGGGAAATAGTTACTAATTTTTTTTGAACTCTTCCTCATCCATAGATTCAATTTCATCCCGTAAAATTCTATTCATAGTTATATTTTATCATTGATCTTCTTCTCTTTCAAAATGAAAAAAATATTGAAAAACTATTTCATTATAAAAAGATTAAATAATGAAAAATACCTTTTAAATGGTACCAATCCATTTTCAGAAACTATTGGATTAGTGGAACAGCTAAAAGAATTCGGGAATTCCCACATGAAGGTATCAAGAGAACAATATTACACTTTTGATAATTTTTTTGTTTGACGTGATTCATAGGAATAAAAAAATTTATGGTAAAGACACATCATTCAGACTTTATAACATTTGGCTTCTCAGGTGAGTATTCAGTTCATTTTCGATCACATTCATCATTAGAACTATTCATTCGGGTCCATCCATTGACTATAACCAAATGAAATAGTGTGAAAAACATACTATAATAATTAGAGTAATCTATAAAATAATCTTGAAATATCATTCATTGGATGTCTAAATCATAATACATTCTTCTCAATCTATGGAATCGTAGGTATCACCATGTATATCCATGCTCATTACTAAATCTATAGAATATTATCTGGTACATTGAATTTACCACTTGGTTTTCACTTATGTTTTCTAAAATTAATCTCTAATGGATGGATGAACCCTTCACTAATACAAACTATAATGACCCTGTATTTTCATACATAAATATTACATATTAATAGATGAATATTAAATAAATTTCACAAATAGACACCCATGGATCAAGTAGGATTAGTGTCTTATGAAACAATCAACCCAATATTCATATTTCCTGAATGATAATGAAAATCCCTCATAATGATGTTCCCATGTAGTACACTTCATAATTATACCCTATATAGAACATTTTATCATAACCTAGGGAATGGAAACATATTAAAGGGTTAGATCAGATGCTCAGTATACAAAATAATTGTAGATATCAATATATGATTATATAAAATCAAATTAAAATAATAATGTTATAACATTATGAACATAACGTAGAAAGTTCATACAAATCCTTTCATTGATCATAAACATGTGTCATAGTATAAATCATCATCATTCTGAGAGACATGTATTTTCACTGTGAAAATTCATCATAAATCAACCATTAAACATAAGGTCATTTCATGAAATTGTGGAACCAACTTAGGTATAAGAAAAATATATATATAATGTTTAACAACCAAGACCATATAACACATTAGATCAATCCTTGTCACCTATTTCATATTGTGCATTAAGCTCAATAGATTGTTTCTTATTATGGATCAAGTGCAATGAAATTTTTCTCATTGTTGATCATTTCCAACCACTAGTTCACCATTATTATCTAAAGAGGTATAAAGCATTACCCTATAAATTAGAAAGAGATATAGATCTCATCCATCACAAATTGAGATTCATAAATATTAATTCCATAATATCATAATACATCATTCATATGATAACACATGAAAATAAAATAAATTTCATAATCATTTCAATAATCCATAGAAGAATAACCCAAGAAAAATAATTAGATTTCATAAAAATACTTCAAATAAATAATAATTAACCATCCATAGTAAGATTAATAATTGTCTCTTTGGATAATATTTCTATTAAATCATAATCATTCTTGATGTTTATTGAAACTAATAATCAAAAGATCATAAAAAACATTGAGGAAAATAGACTTTTTAATTTGAAAAAATACCTTAATATTTAAAAAATGTCAAAAAATTATACAAAAATATTTCCATGAAAATACGATTGAAAAATAGTAATGGAATCATCAAATAATTTACTTGTCAAGATGGTATGAAATTATGTTCATTTTTGTATAATTAAAAAAAATCCTTTTATATTTTTCTCAAATAGTCAAAAATTACGTTGTTTGGAAATTGATATAATATTTGTTTTTTTTAAATTATAAATTAAAAACATGTTAAAATTTATATAATAATTCCATGGAGTATAGTAAAATTATCATTGAATTTATTTTTATAAAAAATGCATATCGATGAGAAATATTCTCTATCATAGACTTAAACATAAACAATCACAAATAATGATGATACTGTAAAATAATACCTTACTTCATTGGTGACGATGGAAACATATGCCCCATGAAATAATTTACAGTAGATGGATATATAAATCAATATAAAATTAATAATAAAAATCATAAAATACATTAATCATCATTATATATACCACATAAATAAAAAAGTGGTGAATATGGCAATGAAAATTAAAGGGAGACAAAAATCCCTTGCCTCAATTTTGATTAGCTTTTAAAGTTCCCTAAACTCCTATATAATACATTTATATTTATTTAAATTATATACCAGAATAATTTATGAGATTATTATATCATATGTATTCCTTATATTTATGTAAATTTATCCACAATAATATATATATATATATAATGAATCACACCATTCATGGATACGGTTGGTCATGCGTACGCACGAACAATGTATTCACTTTTTGATGGGTATAATAAAAGGAATTTCAATATTAATTAACTTATATGGTATTATTATTATATTTTCTATATCATATATATTTATCAATATGATCCTCTTTAACATCTAAGTAAAATATATATGAAAAAAATCAAATCGATGTGTGGAGGGGGTAATCCACACGTACATACATGCGACGTTATTGTTTTCGAATGGTTTGAAAGGTAAGAAGACAGATATGATATGATATTTTAGGAAGAATAAATATACAATAAATATTATATATAATCATTAAATTAATTATAATAAAAATCCATGAAATATTGTGATGTAAATTAATATTATCTATATGTGGAGGCGGAAAGTCATACATATGCATGAGTGATACTTTCACACCCCATTTGATGAGACAAAAGTGGATATTTTTTTTTCAAAAATATAATAAAATTATATATATTTAGTATAATAAATACATTATTTATCGAATAATATAACACATTTATAGGAGGTTAAAGAAGAATAAAAAAGTGATTGGTTAATGTGATTACCTCTTCTTTGAGATAACTCCCTTGGATTTCTTCTTATTAGATATAGGGTTGGAATTCTGGTATTACCATCACATCTAGAGCGTGTATAAGGAATATTAGAAGATTATTTTTTTCATTTTTGATCTATATCGTTAAATATGGTCTAGATATTTTAGGTAGGATTTTCCCTTCAATATTTAAGGTATGGTGAGCTTTTGGAATTTTTCAAAATATTAAATTATAAAAAATTAAGTCTCAACCTAAATACCTCGAAATAGACTACAAACGTATAGGGGATTATAATTTGACCATATATTATCCTAATTTTCTTCTTTTAATGTTTTTATTATTTTTAAATAATTTAATAACATATTATTTTCATAAAGTATCAAGTTTATCAATTTTTCACTATTCATTTCATTGACTTTAAACACATCAAGAAAACAAAATTCATTTGAAAAAACATTTTAAAACATAATTAAGTTTCATTAATTTCGTTAAAATTCTTTCATCACATTAATTCTCTCAAATTATATTGTTTTTTATATTTTTAATACCATTAATTTTTTTCCATTAATAGATTAAATAATGTTTTGGTGTTTTGTAAATATTTAAAGTAACTATATAATTATATAAAATTATAAATAAATTTCCATTATGAATATAATTTCTTTAGGAACTAAATTATCAAAAATATTGATTCACAACTAATTTTTTCTCTATGTAAACACATAAATAATATTTCAAACTAACAAAGTGACATCTTATACCTTTTATTGATTTAAATAATATATATGTTATTTTCAAATAATATTGCCAATTAAAAAACACATATTATTTCCTAAGATGATAATTTTATAATTAAATTCATAAAATAATAATTATTTTGAATAATTATTTCCATGTCATTTAGTTGTAACATAGATTATCTCGATTTTCCCTTTACCAATGTGATAAATTTCAACACGGTTAGTATTAACTTTGACCAAAAATAAAAATGGCCAATTTACCCAACATTAATCTCATGATTATAAATATTTATTAATTTTTATCTAATTCAATACCTATAAATGGATGAAATTAAATTTAATGTAATATTTAAAGATGTGAAGAAAACTACTTTTAAAAAAAATACATTTTATGCATAAAACGTGATTTATTATTATCCTATGCACAATAAAAATATTAAATGATTTTTAAAACATTTTATTAAATATATAATACAAAAACATTGTTATAATCATTAAAAAATGTTATTTATTTAATTTTTATGATAAAACTTTTTCGAACATAATGAATATTTTATCAGAAAAACATCTTCTTCATTTTCAAATGAAATTTATTATTATTTCTAATTATTTTAAAACCTATGAGTTAATTGTATACAAATGTAAAAAATAAATTTTTAAAACTTATTTAGTCATAATAATACCAATGAATCTAAAATCACAGGGGTAACCTTATAATACAATCTTTTTATAGTATATCATAGTTCATCAAAACTTGTTGTTTCATATAATGCATATTATCGATGAAATTGAATTTATATGAAAAAAAATATTCTCAAAAATGTCAGGGTGTTATATATTCTCATAGATTTAAAATTAATGTCTTACCATAGGTTTCAAAAAAAATCTCATTTATCTACACCATGAGACGTAATACTATTTCCCCTATAATGACTTTTTCATTGTAATTGTTGCGTCTTTGGGTTGGTGGGTAAACCCATTTTAAAAAGTTAAATGCTGATAAGTAGAGGTAAAATATAAAATAAAATGTCATTAATAATCAAGTGAGACTGCATGAATTTATTCACTAAATTTCCATTACAAAAATAAACACCATATCACCATTTCTGACTATTATGAGCTATTATTCAAGTAATAAATGAAATTTAATATTTCATCCTAATTCCCCCTTTTAGTTTTTACTCAAATTTATTGTGTCCATTTATTTTTCATTTTGTGTTAATGGAAGATGATATAACAATTAAATTTCATGGATAAAATATATATTAGGTATGAAAAATGAATTATTCATTCTCATATTTGTTTTTTATTTAATTCTACAATTTATTTTGTTAAAAAAATTAAAGAAAAAAGATTATAATAGTAATGAAAATATGATAATAATAACTCATTAACATTATCCCTCCCTCAAAAAAATAATGAACACACCCCCACACACCCCAAAATGAATTTTCTTAAAGAACGAAAATTCAAGGCCCTTACCCCAAAATCAAACATTCAATAATAATTCAAATATATTAAGTGTGAATTTTTTGATGAAAATGAACTTGTAATGTGTCTTAAAACTAGTTGGAAATTCATTACATAAAATGACTGAAAAATGGTTCATAAAAGAGTAATAATCGATATAAAAATGAGTCAATCCAAATTATTACCTCAATAATTTTCAAAAAAATTTCATAAAATTCAAATTATTGAAAGATATATAATCACAAGTTTTAGTTTACAAAGAAAAATCATGTTTGTTTTATAGATGTGATGGAATTCAATAGAATATGTCAAAACTTTTTATAAAACAAAATTTAATGGGAAGAATATTTTATTTCAATGCTTTATGGAAATATATTTCAATAATTGGTCAAATTCATAGAAATTTTTTGAAAATAAAAATCAAGGATAATATTACTTATCAAAAATCATTTTAAACACATTTTTTAAAAAAATGATGTCATTATTAAGAAATCAATTCATGTTTGTAAAATGATATTGAATATTTATTGAATTTCAAATCTCTTAAGATGATAATAAAAGAAACATAATGGGAGGATTACCAATTAGGTTATCACTCCCCCACTCTAAAATGAAACAACCCATTTAATATAATGTACAAAAAAAATACTCTTGAAATTCATTGGAGGAATCAAATAAGATCAATAGATGCAATTTGGTTATTTATACATTGGTTGTATTTTAATTAATTTCATAATTACAATTTTTTCAACCTACAAAATAAATCAACTAAATAAATAAATATGAAAAAAGTAATAAATGTTAAATTAGATTGATAATAAACTTGTGGTATCCCCCAAGATGTGATGTTTTTAAACTACCTATAGAATGGTAGTACCTGTATGTTTACCTCAAATTAATTTTTGATGAGTCTCATATGATATAAACAACTACTACTGACTTTTACTAGTTTTCACAAGTACACATTGAGAATAGATACAACCAAAAGAAATAAAAACTGACCTAACCACTTGAATGAGTGAATAAAATAGATGTCAGTAAATAGTTAATTTATGAATGGGTTTCCATATAATCAATTATAGCGTCTTTCAATAATTTATATGAATTTTATCATTAAGTATGAAGTCACATCAATAAAAGATAAATAAGATCTTATTATTATTGTTGATTTAAATCCACTTTGTTGGTTCCTTTGGTAACATCTAGTGGTGTTTCAATAGTTTATTATTTTTCATAAAAACATGAGGAGAAATATTTAAAAATTCCCATTAGTGGTGATTTAAAAAATAATAATTCAAATTTATATTATCCTTCATTATTTTCACCTTTCATGTCTTCCTTAAAAAACCCTAAAACATAATCATATTCAAGTTCCCCCAACATATTCTTTATAGTTTTGGTAACTTAAAATCATCATAATCACACTCCTGGGAAAGCATAGGTATTGGTTTAAAAAAAAAGATAAATGTAGTTCATTTGCATTGATAAAATTATAAATTGAAAAACAAGAGAATCATTCTTAATTTCACCCCCTTTAACTAGAAATCTTCATGTTTTGGAAAATATATTAATACCAATGATAGTAATATAGTATTATATGTAATAATTTTTTTTATCAGTATAGTTTACACTTGCATTATGTATTCTAGAAAATTTGAATGGATGAAAACTTTTCGTGCCCTTTACACCTCTTGAGAGAACTCTAGGAAGTAGTGCGTGAATTTTCAAAGATTCTTCGTTGGGGATTTTAAAATATGTTTTTAAGTATATTTCATTTTGTTCTTAGTGATATCCATGAATTCCTTATCTCCATAATGGTAATTACACAACCCTCAAATATTCCATGCAAATAGCTGCACAGTTTCAATAATGACATGGCGTCGACTAAATGATGATTCCATTTTTTTATAAATTTTTATTAAATAAAAAATATTTCAAAATTTTAATACGTTACAATAAATAATGTGTTATTGACATGGATCCCTGAAATTTTTTCAAATTTTATGGGCACTATCATGGGAACTCTCAAAATATATTGTAATTTTTTAAAGTGCAGCACAGGGGTTACCCTAGGTCATCTCTCTTGAATAGCCATGATGATTAATTAATATTCCAATTTACATTATTATATTTTATTTAATTTATGTTATAATGGAAATAATTAAAATTGGGTTTATTTTGTGAAAAAAATATTTCAATGAAGGAATATAAATGATTAATAGGAAAAAAAATTTGTAATAAAATAGTTACTTAAAAACAGTAATATTACAAGTTGTAATAATTATAGTTTACAAATAAATTATTAATTGATCATTATACCAATTAACTAAAAACATTTAATTATAATCCCCAAATATTTACAACCCTTACCAATATTTAAATTAAAATGACCACAATGATAAGAGTAAATGAACCCTTGGTTAACTTTGGGAATTCTAATTATGACAACCTAATTGGATTGTTGTACAAAATACAAATAATGATCCATGGAATTTCATGGAACAATATCTAGCCTTTAAAAGAATATTATAGAATTTTGAGAATTTAAATTAATCCCTATAATTCAATCACATATTGATTATATTTAGAGATTAAAGTTTCCATATCATGATTCAAAGAAGGTGAAACTCACACTCTAAGTGCTTTTTGATCGAGTTTCATCGAAAATAGAAATCAAGTAAGAAATCACAGTTTATGAAGTAAATTATTTTTATGGATTAAAAATAAATAATTTTATTAATTTAAAATTTTATTTACAAAAAACTATAACTACAAATCAATAGGTGGAGTTGTCAGCATGTGGATGGTTTGTATAAGAAACAATTTGAATGTATAAAATCCAATATAAGTATTCCCACTAATACTACATCTAAAAGAATAAAAAGATATAAAATGTTGAAAAGTATGTGAAGAGGATAAACGTAAAAAAATTTACTTAAGAAAATATGAGATTACAGTGGTGAAAACAAAAGAAATGAGTGTATAAAAAGAATGTGAAAGACACTTGAAAGATATCCTTATGTTAATGCCTTACTTTACCCAATTGATTAGATTTGTAATAGTACCACTATCTTGGATAATAAATCACAAATCCATAAACAAAATCCTCCAAAAGTGAATAATACAGCTTTATATACTAGAGGGGGGTATGGTGAACGTTTTAATCAATATTTAATTCAAAAATCAAGTCGAAACAAATCTTGAATTTTTTTCCACATATTTGAACATAAAAAATACTAAACTAAATGAATATCTAGTTATAGTACATGTAAAACATATATTCCACTAACTAAATTAAAATTTTTAGATAAATATAAGCATGTATAAAGATGTTATGTCCAAAATAGTGAGGTAATGTATAATTTATTGAATACATATTGGAATTGACTTTAATTATAAATTTTACCATCCAAACATTGAATCCTAATAACACGATCTTAATCAAAAAATTTCCAAAATTTAATTAGGAATTTTTCGTGAAAATTATTAATAAAAATCATCATAATTAAAATTTATGATAAAAATATTATAGTTAAAATAAAAGGGTAAAATAGAATTTTAATGGAATTCATTAATTCGTCCTCAGATAACTTTTTTATAAATATTCAAACAATGACCCATGTGAGAAAATTTTATCAGTTATTATCAATTAAATATCCAAAAACAAATGATAAATCATAGTTCATGTATTTGTAAAAACTTTTAACACTCAAATTCAATGTTGAGGTGTATCACCTATTATAGGGATAAGAACATTTTCACTTTACACTCAGTTGCCTTTAATAATTATTCAGGATTCTCACCATGCTCTGTCCATCCAAGACTGGCCATCTAGGATCGATATCCTTTATCCCACAGAAAACTACAGAAAAAATACATCATATCCAATCATCCAATTGATCATATCCCCCAAAACTAGCCCTGCTAAAAAAATTATGAATCATTACACATTCCATTACACAAGTCCCTCCATGGGTTTTAAAATACTCATGGGGACCCATGAAATATATAACTATATCACTCAAACACACCTCAACTATTCCAAACATCATCAAGGAATTTCATGATTATACACTGATTATTCATTATCACCTCCCATGAATCAATATTAAACAAAAACACCAACCAATGCTTCCTATATCCAAATTAAACACATGTTAACTCCTCTATATAGTTACCCTAACATATATCAACCCACTAAATCAAACAATATATTGGGTATTGTCTCAACATAACTAAAACCATATTCCTAGCCCACAAATCACCTCATAAATAGTGTCACAACTGAGAGAGAATCCTCTATACTTACATATGGAAACTAATGAACCATCATCCCCACTATAAGGTTCCAAGATTCACTAACTAGGAACCCCATCCAAAAACGACTTCCCACTCCTTGATAAAACATCATCATTGATCATCCACACACTAGACTACCTATAGAGGATTATGTAAAATTTTGACGTACATTATAACAAAAACATATGCTCATCTAAATCAACATAATCAAATTAAACTTATTTGATTGACTAAAATGACACTTATAATTTAACAATAAATCATCATATATGCTTTTATTTAAACATTGAGAAATTAAACCCATTCTATTTCCAAATTTATTATCAAGTACCCAAGTGCCTTTACCAATCATCTAAGGGTCACTATTATAACACTATGAGATTGTAGTATAGTTTCCTATTAAATAAATAAAATATTAAATAGCCTTTTCACATGAATGCTTGAATATAAATGAACCATAATAAATTTTATTAAGATAAAATTATAAGTATTAAATGATAAGGTTATGTTGTAGACATTTAATTGGGATTTATAAATAGTCGTAAAACCATTATGAAATATATTCATACATAAAAAATGATTCATCGTTAATAATATTTAATTTATAAAACTAAATTAGTATGAATAAATAATGGTTTTATATCTTCCCATCATCATGATAAAAATATACATTCTAGTATTGATAAAAAACATCATCATATGATCTACCAAATCTTCTTTATCAATACCTTATATGATTTGTGATCTTATTGAATTTATATTTTTTATTTTTCCATTGTAGAAACCTTAAATCATAAATAATAATAATTTCTAAATAAAACTCATTATTATAAAAGTATATAATAAGTATAATAATTTATTTGTTTCATAATATAGGATAAAATGATTATAAAATTCACTTAAAGAGATGTTGAATTTATTTAAAAACAATTTAAATTAAAACCTTTTCCTACCACATTATGTTTATTTATCCGATCAAGTTTCATACTGATACACATTATAACTATGGATAGAAATATTTTATAATAATATAATATAATCTTTTCTATTACCATGGATATTAGATAATATAATCACGTATAAACAATTATAATAAACTATTATAATGTAATAAAAAATTCTAAAACATTTATATGAATGTATTCACACATTAACCATGATGTTTAAGGAAGTATATGACTTAAATTATGGTATAGATGATATTAACCTTATCATAAAGTCTTTCTTCCTTAGAAAGGAATCCCTCGATCTAAAATATTAGAAAAATTCACTTTCAAATGACCTGAAATAATTCTATAAACTAGATAAAAATATACATATATCTCTCAATACATGAGATATATCGATCAAAAAATTAAAAATGACATTTAAAAAATAAACATTTATAGAATATATAATTATTTCTTCAAAAATATATTCTTTTTGTGAAAATATCTAAATATTACAAGTAATTTGTATCACATAGAACGATTTTATAGAAAATCAAAACAACATTGGATTATTGGTTGGAAAGAAAAATATTATATAACATATAATATTTCTTACTGTGTATGTGAAATATCAATGGTTATAATATGGTTTTCTTGAAGGTGGATTCAACAACAGAAAATACACATTATCTTCACATGAGAAGTTTTACACAATATCATTGTTTGATGATCGTTATGATCTTCACCACTAATGTACTTGTAGGTTCCATATGGTAGAATGAAAAAAATTATATGGTAGAATCAATAGATTTATTCATCTAATAGGATTTATAAAAGTTAATCTTGTATAATTTTATGTCTCTATAGGATAATGTTAGTCATATAGAATTTATAGAATAGTTTCTGATGGAATTCATTAATCATTGTCATATAGAATTTAAAAACCATTATTCGGTGAACTTTTTATATGTTTGTCCAATTTAAAAAGTAGATGACCAACTAATATCTATAATAAAACTCAATCTGGTAAAAGTGAAAATATTATTTTGTTAAAATACAAATGTTTCTTACAAAAGAACTTAATAAATTGAAAAATATAAAATTTTGAATCATGAAAGAATATAAATTGTGGCTTTTGTTATTTCCAAGTATGGTTATTATGTTTATTCCATTAAAAAAAAGTTCCCACATTATAAAATATATGTATAATAAGGATATACAGGTCATTTTTTATAATAATTATCTCATAAAATTTTAATAGTTTTCTTAAATGAAAAATAAGATCAGTTTATGCTAAAATGATTTTTCACTATAATTTTCCTTTTTATGAACTATGAATTTTTATTTTAAGAAACTATATAAATTAAAATTATGAGATTATGAAATATATTTTCCATTTTATAATATATTAAAACTAATATAATTATTAATTGGAATTAAATAATAATAATAAAAATTTATATTTAGAAAAAATACATTTTATGATAAAAAATATTCTCATTCTATTTTATATATCCATTTGAAATTAATTACTAAATTTTAGAATTTCAATAGGAAAATATTAACTTCACTTTTTGACTCATTATGAGAATAATATATTAGGATTAATCTTTGTGATTTTTCTGATAAAAGGTAAAAAAATATTGTTTTTACAAATAATTTAAATTAATTGAAATTATCATGATACAAGACTAATTTGAAAAAATTAATTAACATTTTCAATCTAGAAAATTTTTATTTATAAATAGAAATAATTTATTTAAATATATTAATTTGAATTTATAGATCGAGTTTTGACATTTTGGAACCAAAGTGGTATTTTATTCTAATTAAACGTATTTTTTGTTCTACTATTTTAGTCATGTGATCAAAACTTTTTTATTTTAGTTTTGATGTAACTTTAAAATCGTATAACCCTATTTTTCATTCACAAGCCAATAAATTTTTATTAATCAATTTTTAACTAGATTTTGATGAAAATTTATTTTTATTCTTAGAATTGAATTTTTTAGTAAACTATTTTTCATTTTATTATCCATACAAATATTAAAATTAATAATGATAAAACTTATAAAGGAAATATAATAAAATAGATTTAATATTTGGAATCCTCATCTTTAAATTTTATAATATGGGGAAAAAATTCTTTATGAATAGTTTCATGGGTAGAAATCAATCATCGTGATAAGGGATAAATGGGGTTAAAACTATGTAATAAGGATATAAATATAAAAATAAACATTATTCATTTAGACTGGATGAGTTTATTTTGACCTATACTATCCGATATTTAAATTTGGGCTACCTTGGTGTCACGTTACCTTGATAAATACATTTATATTATTTTAATGTTACAATAATTTAAAAGGGTTCCACTCCTCCAACATATAATATGAATCCTTGACCACATATATTATACATACACAATTTAATCCTTATCATCACAATTACATTACCAAATCCCCCCCCCCAAACACCCTTATCCACATTATAGTGTTTTTATCCTTCCCAAAATACATATCTAAGAATCAATATAGAGAAATTAATCGGAGGATATCCAGACAAGTTGTAATCATATCAACCAACTTCTTTCAGGTTTTATTAATCTTCCACCACCTCCAAATATTCAATAACCATATTAAAATAATTAAACCATTATAATTAGTTTAATTAACTGTTGTTATTTTGATGGAATAACACTTCTCTACTTTCTAACCATCCATTAGAAAAATGAAATTGGAACTCGTCTGTTCGTGAATTCCACCAAATCTATGGAAGATGTATTGTTTTTATTCATTACAACCTTACATATATGGTTATTATTATAGATATAATGAATGAATTTTATATTTAAATGAAAGTTATTTTTTAAAAATAAACCATTATCATCTTTTCTCTTATTATTTCTATATATAGAAAAAATATTATACTTAAATGTGGTTATAATAATTATATTATAACTTATTTATTATACGATAAGGGATTAATATCCAATAAACTAAAAAACAATAAAAATCACAATTGTAAGTGAAACCACCTAAATGAACATACCATAAAACAATAACATTTATACTCAATAAACCACGCCTAATTTAGAAAATATAAGAAACTTTAAGACCATTTAAAATTATTTAATGAAATTATAATCATTACATTTCAATTACTGATTTGTGTTCTTTGTTTACATAAAAATCCATAAATATCATCTAAATAGAGTAGCCTTGAAACTATCAAACCAATACCCTCGAGATAGTAAATGTAAACATGATGTCTTCAAAAATGATTATCAATGAATAGAAATGAATAATAAGTTTAATTTATTGATAAAAAAATTTCTAGATCAAGAACTGAGTAGAATTAATTTTACTATTTAGGAGGATAGACACGTGAAGCAATCGCATCGAGACCTAATGTAAATGAACTCCCAAAATACCCTGTTTTCATTGGGATACACATTTTATCTCAAAAACAATTATCTTCATTTTTATTCTTTAAATCTTCTAATTATGTATATTTTCCCATTAAATATACACTTAGTATACTTTTTCTCTCATTTCTATGTTATTTTAATTTTTTTATGTACCGATTATCAATATTTTCTCTAAATAAAAGCCCATCTAATGGTAACTTCATTATCCATTATTCTTTTTCATTTGAAAACAAATTAAGGATTCTAACCTTCCATTCTTTCAGGAAATTATAAATATAAATAAGAAAAAATACTTTTTTATTTTTAATTTAAAGTAAAAAACCATGCTCCCTCATTCATTATTGGCTATATCGATTTATTAGGGCATCATTTTGGGTGTTTTGTCTCAATTTACATTCATTGTGGCATGTTTTCAGGAAATGGACATATCCTTCATCTAAATGGTGTATTTACTAACCCATATAAGTACGTTATCATAAATCACATTATAATAATTTTATTTACAATGCTATTTCATAATCTCGCTTTCGCGATCACGTGATTCATATAATACCAAGTTTATAAGTGTTTCTTGTCTAAAAATTTCTTTTATTGAGATAAATTTTTTATTATATACCATATTTATTCTATATTGTGTATACTCTGATAATTTTAAATTTTATATGAGTTTACTCAATTAATAATTTTTATTGTATTATATATTTCATGTTACCACTTTCTAGGGTTCTGCATTCAAATGCTAAAAAATAGGTAATAATGTTTCTAATATCATCTTTCATTCATAGGGAAATATAAAATATTCATAACTTTATTTTCTATAGTGTATATACTTCCCAATGGATTCCTTTTATCATAACTTTTATGAAATTTTATGGATTTACATTTCCATTACATGATATCTTTTTAAGAGATTTTAAATGAATTGATACCTAAACAATAAGGGTGATTCATAACCAATCCTCTTTTCTATGTGTTTTAGTAATTTTTTATGAGCCTCATCATCGATGATTAGTTTCCAAAATTATATTTTGGTAATATATTTTAAATAATTTTTTTATTAATAATTATTTCTTATTAAATAATTTTCAAAAAAAATATTACACTGATTATTCTTCTTTAACTGGTTCCTTTCATCGTAAAAATGCGTCATTGTAAGGAATAATTCTCATCAAAACTATGGTCTACATATCCTGCTTAAAAATATTATTTTTTCATTAAAAATTCTCCTATTTACTTGTTAGACAATAAATTAATATCTCTAATGATTTCCGTATTTCTCATTACATCTCGCCATAAAGAAGATTTATAACTAATTTTTATGATATGGGTTTTCAATAAAGTTATTTTGAAATACAAAAATAGAAATTTCATTCCATTTTCCTATATTTTATCTTATACTCCATAATTATTCTAGATAACATTGATCTCTTTATCAAGACACTATTTTGGAATCTCACTCTATGTAATGTATGAAAATGTATTAATATCAACTTCAACAAAATAAAACGTTCTCACTACAAATGAATCTTCCCAATACCTTCATCAATATCATTTAAAAATATGTGTCTCTATGTTTCTAGGGTTTTTTTAATGTAATTTATATTCCATTTTTTTTTAAAAATATTTTCCTAAAATATATGAATTAATATAAGGGAAATTTCTTTTTCATCCTCCATGTAAAATATTAATTCTCTTATCATTGTTTTTTCATCTATGTGAACATCTTTGGATGATTGTTAGGTTTCAATTGTAACTTCTCCACTGCTATCATCCATCATCATTATTCAGATGAATTGTGATTCTATATTATGGAAATCATAATGAAAATCATTTTTTTCTTATATTTAAAATGAATTAAAGAAATTATGTATATTTTATTATGTGGAACACATATGCACACACATATTATGATGATTTGGGTGGGATAAAAATTATATATCTCTCTAATTAAATGGGGAATGTTTTATATCTCATTAAATTTCATGTATGGGAATAGGGATTAAACCAAATCCACTATAGGGATTTATACACTATGTTATGTTGTCTTTGTGGTGAGGCATTACTTATACATATGATGTCATGTTTAGGGTAACTTCCATATTCATATAACTCCATATAATTATGATTTTACTGTATTTATTCTTTTTATACATGTAATTATATTTGATAATTTTATTTTATGATATCATGATATGAGTATTGTCTCTTATGTATGACTTCATCATCTTGAATTACTATAATTAATCTCTTATTGGGATTTATATCTCACCCTTTCTTTTTTTATTTCCCTAGAGTATCATATATAGTATTACAAGGCCAAAAAAATTAGAAGAAATATATGTTGATAAAATTAATGAATATTTCTTTTATTTTTATGTTGTTGTAATATGTGTCCACTCTCCGAGTAACACTATACCACTAGGTCCTTAATTTGTGGTTGATTTATTTTTGTGTTAAAAATTATTTAATAAAATTATTATAATGCTCGAGAATCCATAATCGGTATCATAGTAGGGTTTAGTTATTTTTTGGATTAGGGTGATAAAAAATTAGTAATTTTTTTTTGGATAAGTCTAAATATAGAACGAAAAACATAATATTTTTTTAATAGTACTGGAAATAGAGTTATTTGTGATAAGACATTTTCAACGGGACCACATCGTAAAAAGTTACCGGATATGGGGTCCCATTGCAAATACCCCATCACAAAAAATGGTGTCGCACCTAGTTTCTTTGACATTTCTAAAAACCCTGTAATGAAGGGCCCATTCCAAATAACAAAAAAAAATTAAAAAATAATATTCATAAAATATACAAAATTTATATTAATAATTATAAAAATATAATATTAAAAAAATAGTAATGTTAATACTAATATTTATATTAAAATTAATAATATAAGTAAGATTAATATAATTCTATTAATAGTAATAATTATAAAAAAGTAATAATAATTATAATAATAAAATTATAAGAAATATAAAATAATAACAAGCTCAATATTCGCAAAAATATAAAAAATTAATAGTCACAAAATAATAATAATAATAATAATTTTTATTTTAATAAATAAAAAAATGAATTGTAATAAAAATTTAAAAACAAATTTAAAATTAAATGATAAAGTAATAAAATATATAAAAAATTTTAAAATAATAAAAAATGAATTATTCACAGCAATATAAAAAATGAAGTACATATAAATTAAATATATAATATTAAAACAAATACTACATTCAAATATTTTATCATAAAATTTAAATGCATAACTAAGGGGGGAGGGCCTTCTTGCGGAGGTCGATGAGATGGAAGATATATTAGAGGGAACACCATCCCAAAACCATGAGTCATATGTAGCATATACTCAATCATCTGCTCCTACTGTTGCTACTATTGTCAATAGTGCACTTCCTGCTCCCTATGCATACTCTCTATAAGCTCACCCTTAGCTCACAGCTACAACAAATATTGTATAGCAGATAATGATGACTCTCCACGAAATCCTCTCTTGCTGCACGCTGATATCGTAGTGGTACCATAATAACTCCTATGCATCAATCGAGAGTAGACACCAAAAACTCAGCCTTTATGAAAGGCATACAAGGTTTCATACATCAATTCTACCTCATAAAATCTTAATACCGTGGTCTAATCATCAATCTTAGCCTGACTCACAGCCTGTGTCTGAGACATTATGCCCTCAAATGACTCATTGAATTGCAATTTAAAATTAAAATAGGTAAAATATTGTTTTTATTTATTTTAAAACTCAAAAAAAAATTATACAAACGATAATATAATGTTGGTGATCACCTCTAATCATTCCAGTGATAGGATCATTGTACATCCTCCTATAAAAATCAAACTCTATAATATCTGGATGATTCACTACCTATATTAATATAAAATAAATAGTTTATATTTTATGTTATATAAATAAATTTAAATAGGTACATACCTTATTTTCCGTATGAGTAATGAATATAAAACTACAAGATCGATGTCTCACCTCTTGTCTCCCTTAGTTTTGTCGACATGCTGATGATCAACTCTGAAAATAACCACCCATCTAGTGCTACTAAATCCATCCCAAACATACGATGAAATGTAATCAAGTCGGTGGGTGCTGTAAGACTGATCAAACTCTATGACTCCAACATTCCACATATTTTTTACTCAATTTCAAAAAAAACTGATGGCAATAGTCATGTATACAGCCTGCCCATGTCACACCCTGACTTCTAATTTATTTTTATTTTATTATTTCATGGCTTTGGTCAACCGTGTCGAGGTCCGGGTCTAATATTTATGAGGATTAATATTTTTTGTGCGTTTCAAACTCCTTCATGGTCACCGCACAAAGTACGATAGTAGCGTGGTATGCCCAAGTTCCCATGAAAATCTATAACAATTAAAATAAATAAAGTTACTTTTAAATTGAGTAAAGCATTTAAATTAATCTCATGATGTAAAATGAAATGAGAAAATTATAATTTTGATTAAATTTAAATTTTTTTGTAATTATTGATATTATTTTTATTATTATGATTGTTATTTTTAAATGAAATGGAAAATAATAATTTAACCATAATATTTCCATGACATCACCCCTCCTAAACCTTCACTGTTCATGGACCAGCCCCCCTGCTTATCCCCAGTTGACCACCCGCTCACGCCCCAACATCTGCACCACCCTTCATTGGCACCCCTTCAGTGCTCCCCGGTCGGCCTCTCGCTCGCGCCCCGGCCTCTGCACTGCCGCTCCAACCTTCAGCCAAGAGCGGACCGCCGCTCCGGCAGTCTCCGGGAACTCCAACCCTAGAAGGCCGCCATCCTGCCCTGACGTCACCCTCTCATGCAAATGCCAGCCTAGTCTCCCTCCCACATCTATGGTTGCCTTGCCCCCGCTTTCTCCGTCCTCCTTCACTCCAGCCACGACACCGTCTTTTGCAAACCCATCCTTTCTATGGTCTCCCTCTTTGGCACGTGCCCCTATTCACGAACCTCATCATAGGTTTATTTGATTTCCTTTCCTATATAGGTGTGTTTATTAATTTTGTACAAACCCTAACATCTCAAGTGTTGTGTTCGCGCATTCTTTCTTTTGTTTTTGGCGTGTGGTTGGTACGTAGGGAGTTATTCTACCTTCTATCAAATTTTATTCACGTTTTTCTTTTATTTGAGGTAGGAAAATAAACATTTCATTCCTGATTAATCACATTTAATGAATGACTGATTTAATTAAATATTTAATGTGACTTTCACCATCACAATATATTTAGTTATTCTTCTATATTGTTTCCAAGGTATTTGATTTTGTAAAAAAAATTGAAGTATTCCCCATAATTATATTGTTATGTTTTTGAGGAAATTGTGTTCTTTTCTTTTCAAAAGTTTTATTAGAAGTGTATCAAATATGACACGCACCTTCGTGACAATATTCAATAGTCCTTCATGGTGTTTTCTTTTTTCGTTTTTTCAATTTGTTTGAGCTATTTATTGAATTTCTTATAATCTTTTTGACTAGATTTTAAAATTGATAATAAATTGGTTGGATTGATTATTTAATTGTTCATAATTTGTTTTTCTTGTTTACATTATTTTTGAGGAATTGTTTGGTATGTTTCACTAGTTTCTTGTTTTCCAGAAAAAGTTGAATTTGGATATATCAAGCTAAAATTTAATTTTGGCTAGGAATTTTGGTTTGACAATGTTTTATCTTGGAAATTTTGTTAAAAATGTTTTTAAATAGGGTTTACATATTTAAGGGGGTTTGTTTTGTGTTCTCTTAATTTTGGAAATTGTTGGTTTTGATTTCAAGTCAAAGCGAGTCCTTATGAAAATGGTTTATAAATGTCACATTGGTTGTTGTTGATCCATTGAATGTTTGAACATCCATGGGTGCACTAGGGGCACACATGGATGTGCCATCAAATGAATATGGAACCTTCCAAATAATGTTTTCTTAAAAATTTGGTTTTCTAAATTAAATTTGATTCTTAAATAATGTTTGGTTCTTTATGTGGCTTTATTAAAGGTTTGAAATGTAGTCTCAAAGGGTATGGCCATTCGGCCTTTAGTGTGTGTTTCGATGAATTTTATGCTCAAGGGGTCATTTGGCCATTTCACAAGATTGTGTGTTTTTCATTTAGAGTTTGAAATGTTTAACTAAAAATTTATTGGACACTTTGGCCATAAATATTTGTTTGGCTCTTCCAACATATCCGTGAAGTTATCTTAACTGTTTGAATGGTTTTTGTTTGGAAATTCTGTGTTCCTTGATGGAATTTTAAATGTTTTTATAAAAATGATATTGACATGGATGTGATGTGACATCCCATTTGGAACATTTATCTTTAGTGTAAAGTTTGTGTTTATTCTTCGAAATGACGATGTTTTATTTACTATATACCCATTTAAAAACATTTGTATTTTGGAAACTGTTTCAAATGGTATTAATGATTTGTATGGCATGACGGCCCTGTTGGAACTATGTTTATCTAATATGATTGAATGTGTATATGAGGTGCCCTTTTCTAGTGTAACCCTTTATTGGTGAAAGTATAGGAAGTGTATGTGTTTGGAGAAGCAAAGTGTAGTGATATGAGTCACGCATGTGGGGGCCTTACTACCTACAATGTATTATTAAAACCACCATGGGTTCTTGATCATCTTATAGTTGACTGATTGATGGATTCTTAACAGCACCGCTTAGACAGGTTTGTACCCACTAGTAGGTGTATTGGCCAGATAGGGAGTGTTGCTGGTTTCTATTGCTTTTAGGGTGTCCAGTTGGTTATAGACTTAGGAGTTTCACTATACACCATCAAGTAGTTCTGAAATGCGTATCTCCAGGGGTATTCTATGGATGTTTAGGATCACCAATGTAAACTTAATTTTTTTCATTATTTGTTTTCTTTTTGTTGTACTAGTTTGTTCTATCTTTTTTTGTTTCACCTTCTTCACTTGTAGCACATTATTTATCAATCTTCCTTGTTTCTTTATATGAAATTAAAAATGGTCTTGAAAATTGTATATAGCATGTATTTTATTTTCAAATGGAAAAAGTATGTTGCATATTTTAAAATGTGAAAACCCTGCATTTATATTGGTATTTCAAAATTGTGTTATTAGACTGCTTTGGGAATGGGAATAGATGGATTCAGTTGTTATATTTGGTATCCCTATAGAGTATGTCGGTGTTCACACCTATCATATTATTTTAGTTGAAGTTTTAGTTCTTATTTACGTTCTTGGTTCAGCTACTCAGTGTTGGATTGGGCTTGGGTCTGTGTGGGGTGGTGACCGAGAAGGTCACAAGGGTGTATGTCCAGTATTATTTTTATTTTTTGTCACTGCTAGTTTTTATATTTATGATCCATTTCATTTATCTGTTTGTCTCTTTTTCACGGGAAAAATTGGCTAATAGTTAAATTTTGATGCCTAGATCTGGTTTCCATCCCATGGGGAGTGGGAACACCATTTGGGCCTTGTTGTGGACCGGCTCGGGTGACCGGTTTAGGGTCGAATCGGGATGGTTCATGACCAAATAGAATGATTTCGACATGAATGTGACATGACAGCCTGTTTGGCACTTTTAGCTTTAGTGTAATGATAGTGTTGATTCATTGAAATGATGACGTTTATATTACTATATGCCCATCTAAGAACATTAGTATGTTAAAAAAGGTTTCAAATGGTTTTAATTATTTTCATGGAATGATGGTCCGGTTGGCACTCTATTAATCTAGGATGATTGAATGTGTATATGAGGTGCTCTTGTCTAGTGTAATCCTTTATGGATGAATGTACATGAAGCATCCGTGTTTGGGGAAGTCATGTGTGGTGAGATGAGTCACGCATGAGAGGGTCTTCTTACCTACACAATATTATTATAACCACCATGGGTTCCTGAGCATAATATAGTTGATCGACTAATTGTTTCTTATCAGGCCCGATTAGATGGGTTAGTACACACTGGTAGGTGTATAGTCCATATGGGGAGTGCTGTTGGTTTCTATTTTGTGAGGGCAGCCAGTCGGTTATAAATGTAGAAGTTTGACCATACGCCAATAGGGGTTCCGAACCACATACCTCAAGGGTAATTCTAGGGATGTTTAGGATCACCCATAGTTACTTAATTAATTTCACTATTTTTTTAATTTATGTTGTACTAGTTTTTTCAATCTTGTTTTGTTTCACATGCTTCTCTTGTAGCAAATTCTTGATCTGTCTGACGTGGTGTTGAATATGAAATGTCAAATTTTCCTGTAAATGGTATATAACATGTGTTGGATTTTCAAATGGAAAAGAAATGTAGCTTATTTTGAAATGGGAAAACCCTACTGTATTTAGTCGGATTTAAAACTTGTCTTATTGGAATGTTTTTGGAAAGGGAATATTTGGATTCCATGGTTTTATTTGGTATCCCTACTGATCATCTTGTTACTCGCACCTATTATATTCTTTCAATTGTAGGTTCAATTCTTTTTTAGTATCTTGGCTCAGCTGCCCAGTGTCAGAGCAGGCTTGGGTCTGAGTTGGGTGGTAACCTAGAAAGTCACAAGGAGGTATGTCCAGTTATATATTTTTTATTTCCGTGGCTAGTTTTTATGTTCATCGTCAATTTTATTTATCTCTTTATTTCTTGTTCATGGAAAAATCATTCATAATGGTTAGATTTTGATGCCCGACACTAGTTTCCAGTTCGTGGGGATTGAGAACGCCCTTCTAGTCATGTCGCGGATTGAATCGAGTGACTAATTCAAGATCAACCCTGGATGGTTTGTGAAAAAATGTTATCGAAGGAGGCCCTTGTAATTTGGGTTGTCCGGTAGATGGAGATTAGGACTACCAAGACTCGGGAGGTAAGTATGGTAAGGGCATCGTGAACTGTTGCTTCTTCCGAACCTTGTGTGGCCTGGGGTAGTCCAGATTTTGAGTCTTCTACATTTGTTTTGGGATTGAGGATTTACAATGCAGGTAGACCAGTGTCATGTCGTGACCTCACATGGAGTAGTGACCCACGTAGAGTCTGATGGCATGGTTGATCTTCTCATAGTCATTTAGGTTGTCTTGGGGAATGGCTCACTACCATGTCACCAAGTTAAGCATAACTACTTGTTCCTCATCCAAAAGGATTGTTGTATGTTGGGTTTTCTTTTGGTTTGGATTTTTGTAAGCATGTTTTTGAAAATAAAAAATAGAAATTATTTTTGGGAAAAATTGAATTCAGTTTGAAAAGTAGGTTTGGTATTTGGAATGTGGCCTTGATGTAGGGCGGTTTTGAAATCTAAAATGGAAAGGGGATTTTGAAAAAGTAATTTTTGATTTGTGTTTTATTTTATTTTTTATTTTGAGTTGGTTGTTTTGGATGAAGGTTCTTACATTGATGTTTCTTCGTCTTGATATCATTTTCGGCTCTATGTTTTAATGTTGTTCAGAAAATTCCACCAAGAAAGGTCACCATGGTTTCCTATAAGTCCGACCCAGTTTTTGGTCCTTCTCAAACATTGCCTATCCTTCATGGTTATAAGGATTAATTAGACTTATTAGAGTGGATTGAAGAGTTTGAACGTATCCTTAGGGTATTGGGAACTCCCAAAGCTGTCAGAGTGCATGTTGTTTTGGGTTTGTTTGAAGGTCCAGTTTTGGGCGAATGTGATTTTTTCGCCCTGCTATCACTACAATATGGGATAATGTGGGATGACTTTAAATATGCCTATGTCTGATGGTTTATACCTAAATAGTGTAATGCAAAGAAAATGGAATAAATCATGCATATTAAAAAGGACAATAAATGGGAAGGCATATGATGACCATTTCAAGGATATTGTGTCCTTTTCCCTAGAGGTGACATCATAGGAGTTGATAATGACTTCTCTCTTCATCATGGGTCTACATCTAGAGATCATGTAGCGGGTCTTACCTTTTAGGTACCATTGTTTTGATAAGCTGTTGGATGAGGCTTTCCAATCTTATTTGGTCTCTAGAATGCAGATGGTTGAAAATCGAGTGTATCCAATTGCTGATGAAAGTTCCCCAACTGGCGAGAAGGGTGTGCTAGAGGGACCAGTTTCTAAATAGTATTCTGTATTGGTTCTGGATTCTAGTTCATCTGACCATTCAATGATGTTCCACACGTGTACCTATTTGAGGCATGGGAATCCATCATGTTGCATCCCCTCGAAGTCATGTCATTATTGTGGCTTTCTGGGTCATCTAGAGAAGTTTTTTCGGAAGTTTCGCCCGAAGAAGATAGTGTGAATAGAGAAATTCTACTGTATGACTATGAGGGAAAGGATGATTCAGCCATCAGATCCCCTGCCATAGGTCATGGGGTGATTCTTGTGCAATGTCTGGAGTAGCTGTGGGTGTCGAGCATGGGTTCGGGTTTTGTGTTCTATGTTAAAGTGGAAGATTTAAAGTCATTTAGATCTTGTTTTTCTGTTGTTAAAGTTTTTATTTTGTTGTAATTTCAATGTTTTTTCATGGATTTATGACAGAAATATTCTATTGTAATCCAAATAGTTTTGGTTTTCTGATTGAGGTTTTCAGGATTGTACATTTATCTTAAAAGTGGTGTTGGTCCTTGTGAGTGTTAATCTCGGTAGGGATGTTTTTATTTTAAGATGTAAGTGTCTGTGGAGGAGTCAAGGTTTCTAGTTATGCTCAGATTCACTATTTGGGTATAGTTTTTCTCGGAGGTTTATCTCTGTTGTTTGGGTTTTTGGTCTTGTTAGAGAGTTCTATGTTTCAGCGGGGGTGTTGTTCTTCTCATGCTATAGAAGTTAGTTTAGATCTATTAAGAGTTTTCTCCTTAGTCTCCACATTCCGAGGTAGTATTTTTTAGTGTTAAACAAATGTGATAGTTCAGTTCTTGTGGTGGGGAGAACCCTCTCATGTTCTTCTATTCTCTTGTGTTTTGGTTTATTTTGGTTTCAATTAGTCATGAACTCATGTTTTGGTTAACCATTGGTTCGGTAACTTTCTAGGGGAAAAAAGTGTCTGTTGTGGGGATAATTGTCACACCCAAACATTTAATTTATATTTATTTTATTATTTCATGGCTTCAGTCAAATGTGTCGAGATACGGGTCTAAAATTTTTTATGATTAATATTTTTAGTGGGTTTCAGACTCTTTCACGGTCACCACACAGTGCGCAGCGGCCGCGTGGTCTGCTCTGATGCACACAAAAATGCCTAACAATTAAAATAAATAATGTTTCATTTCAATGGAGTAAAGAGTTTGAATTAATCTAGTGATTTAAATATAAGTGAGTAAAATTATAAATTTGATTAATTTTAATTTTTATTGTCATTATTACTATTATTTTATTTTTATTATTATTATTGTTATAATTAAATGGAAAGAAAAAAATCTAATAGTCATATACTCATGACACCCCCCTCCAACCCCTTCTCTATTCGTGAACTAGCCCCCTGCTACTCCCCAACAGGCCTCCCTCTCATTTACCTACCTCTGTACCACCCTTCGCCAGTACCCCCTTAGCACACATCATTCGTCCTCCCGCTTGTGCCCCGACCTATACACCACCGCTCAGACCTCCTGCCTCCTGCGGACCAACACTACAGTCGCCTCCAGCCACTCTGACCCCAGTAGTACACCATCCTGCCCCATCCTCTCCCTCCCACACCATCACCATCATCATCACCCTCCCACACCCAAGGCTGCATGGCCATTTCTGTATCCGGCCACCCACACTCCCGCCACGACATCGTCTTTGGAGAAAACAACCTTTCGATGCTCTCCATTTCTAGAACATGCCCTTTTTCACGACCCTCAGCATAGATTTATTTGATTTCCTTTTCTCTTTGGGTTTATTTATTAATTTTGGAAATCCCCTAACATATTGGGTGTTGTGTTCCCGTGTTAATTCCACTGTTTTAAGTGCGCAGTTTGTCCATAGGGAGTTGATTTACCTTAAATCAAGGTTCAATCACATCTTCGCTTGAGTAGAGGTAGTAAAATCCACATTTTCCATTCCGATTAATCCCATTTAATTCTTGTGTGATTTAATTAAATATTTAATGTTATTTTCACCTTCGCAATATATTTAATTATTCTACTATAGTGTTTCTATGTCATTTGATTCTGTCAAAAAAAGTCTTGAAGTATTCCCACTGATTATATTTTTATGTGTTTGTGTAAATTTTGTTATTTTGATGTCAAAAGTTTTATTAGTAGTGTATCAGACATGACAGGAACCTTCGTGACACTCTTCAATAGTCTTCCATGGTCTTTTCTTTTTTGTTGTGCAATGTTTTTGAGCTTTTTATAGAATTTCATATAATATGTTTGACTAGATTATAAAATTGATAACAAATTGGTTGGGATGATTATATAATTTTTTATAAGTTTTTTTTGTCTATTTACATAATTTTTTTTGAATTTTTTGGTATATTTCACTTGTTTCTTGTTTTCCGTAAATATGAGAATTTGGAGATATTCTCGTCAAATGTACTTTTGGTTTGGAATGTTTAGTTTGAAAATGTTGTATCATGGAAATTGTGTTAAAATGTTTTAAAAATGGGTTTATGGATTTAAGGGGTATTTTTTTCTCTTAATGTTGGAAATTGTTGGTTTCGATTCCAGGAAAATTGAGTCCTTGTGTAAATGGTTTAGAAATATCACTTTGGGTGTTTTTAAGCAATCAGATGTTGGAACATCCATGGGTGCACTAGGTGCACGCATGGATGATCCCACTACTGAAGATGAAACATTAAAAATAATTATTTCATAAAAATTTGTATTTCTATGTAGATTTTGTTTCCTAAATATGGCTTGGTTAATTATGTGGATTTTATTTATTGTTTGAAATGTAGTCTCAAAGGGTGTGTTTATTTGTCCTTTAGTGTGTGTTTTAATGAATGTTATGATCAAGGGCTCATTTGGAAATTTCAAAAGATTCTATGTTATTTATATATAGTTTGAAATGATTTACTAAAAATGTATTGGAGACTATGGACTTAAAGGACCATTTGGCTCTTCCAACTAATGGGTGAAGTTGGGTCAACTGTTAAAATGGTTTGTGTTTTGAAATTTTGTGTGCTGGGTTGTAATTCCAAATGTTTTTAGACAAATGATATAGACATGGATGTGACGTGATGGACCATTTGGCACATTTATCTTCAGTGTATTGTTTGGGTTGATTCTCTGAAATGATGATGTTTTTAGTACTGTATTCTCATTTAAAAAATTTAGTATTTTGAAATATGTTACAAATGGTTTTAATTATTTTCCTGGATTGATAGCCGAGATGGAACTTTGTTAATGTGAGATGATTGAATTTGTATATTAGGTGCTCTTATCTAGTGTAACCATTAATGGGTGAATGTATAAGAAGTGTTTGTGTTTTGGGTAGGCAAGTGCGATGAGATGAGTCATGCGTGCGAGGGTCTTCCTACCTAAACAATATTATTATAACCACTATCAATTATTGAGCACCATATAGATGATCGAGTGATGGTTTTTATCAGCCCTGATTGGAAAGGTTGCTACCCACTGTTATTTATGTTGGCCATATAGGGAGTGTCGCTGGTTTCTATTGCAGTGAGGGCATCTAGTTGGTTATGGTTTAGGAGTTTTAAAATATGCTGAAAGGTGGTTCCAAACCGAGTATGTCTATGGGTATTCTAGGGATGTTTAGAATCACCAATGGTTACTTAATTAATTTCGTTGTTTTTTACTTCATGTTTTACTTGTTTGTTCCATCTTGTTTTGTTTCACCTGCTTCCCTTGTAGAACATTCTTGATCTATCTGCCTTGGTATTGAATATGAAATGAAAAATTGTATTGAAAATGGTATGTAGCATGTAGTGGATTTTCAAATGGAAAATGTATGTTTTTTATTTTATATTATGAACCCCCTAACTTTATATTGGTGTTTCAAACTTGTGTCATTGGACTGTTTTGGGAAATGGAATATTTGGATTATGTGGTTATTTTTTGTATCCCTACTGAACATCTCGGTGCTCATGCCTATCGTATTCATTCAGTTGCAGGTTCACTTCTTGTTCAGGATCCTAGTTCAGCTGATTAGTGTTGGAATAGGCATGGGTCTAAGTTGGGTGGTGACCTAGAAGGTCCCAAAGAGGTACGTTTGGTCTAATTATTTTCATTCCAATGTGAGATTTTATGTTTATCATCAGTTTTATTTATTATATTATCTCTTGTTTATGAGAAAAATTATTTCCAATGGTGAAATTTTGATTTCCCACACTACTTTCCATTCCGTGGGGATTGGGAACGCCCTCCAGGCCATGTCACAGACTGGCTCGGGTGACCAGTTCATGGTCGACCCTGGATGGGTCGTGACAACCCATGCATATTACATATTGTAACACATTCTCTCATAGATGGGATACCATAAACCCTAAAACATTTAATAATATAATTTTATTAATTAAATAATGTTTAAAATAAATTTTATTTATTTATGTACCATCCAATGTTAAAATATGCAGTGTTGAAAATCTATGGGAATCTGGTCTCATGTAACCCATGATCGTGAAAAATTATTTCTCAATATAGAACTCCCCTATCTAATAGCTATATGTAGAAAGTTGTGATAAATATAAAAAATAAACAAAAAATTACTAAATAAATAATTTAATGATAATTAATGGAAGCTAACTAAAATAACCACATAAACATGCCTCTGCATGTGTGTATTGAAGCCAAGATGTGGACTTCACTCTGTGATAGGATCAGGGATCATCAATCTTGCAATACCACGACCCCTCTGAGTCCTCCCTGCACCACCAGCAGTCTAAGGTTCTAATGATACAACATCCTACTCATCAATAGGTAGACCACCTACTTTAAAATCAGGAAATGGATCCAATTCGACCAGAAACATGAAATTACTATTGTTAACACCTAGTTGAAAACAACTAATATATATAGATATATATTATATATTATGATAACCAACATATTATTTTGATAATATTCATCTTCATCTTCATCTTCATATATGATGGTTTGAATATCTTCATATTCCTCCCCAGTTTCATCAATTTCCATAGGAGTTTTAGTTTCGTTATCTATTGTCCTTCCGAATTCATTTTTTGCATTAATAACATCATTTTCATTATCAATGCTTAACTGTGGGGTGTCATCATCTATTTTCATGTCTCTTCATAAAAAACATGGATTTGGTGTAGTCTCATCAAAAATTACAATTCCATTCACTTCAACAGAACCACATTCGCTTTGAATAAACTAATTTTCCTGAGATTTCATTTTTTTTATTCTCTACTAATCACCCAAATCTATCAAAAGTAGAATATTATTTTGCATAATAAATTTTAGGGGTCTCATTTTCCAATTAAAATAGTTCAATTACTTCAAGAAGTGTTTTATATATAATATCAATGATTTCATGGATCAGATGAACATGCGAGACTCTCTCAGTATCCAAGCATTGAAATTTAAAAAACATTATATAATTCTATCCTAGATAACATAGTTCAATAATTTCATCCGGTATACTATAAAAGTCAGCAACAATTTATTCATTATGATATCTTCTCAATAAATTACCATTAATCAATGTTTTTTTGATTTTTCATATACACATGTCTGAAATTGAAAACCATTCACCACATAAGAATTATAAGATTTAACCATTTTGGATGGTGGTTTACTCAACACATATTCGATTATCAATTTTATCATCGTGTTGTGATACCTAAAAATTTGTAAAAAAAATTATTAACATAACATGTAAAAAAATTATTTTATATATTAAACCATATATAACTTATGTTATTATTTTTTGAAACCAGAATGAAAAAATATTTTTCCGACATTCTTTAAGAGAAACTGTTGTAAATTTTTGAAGTTGTTTCTTGATATGATTGTTATTTAACCTAAAAATAAAATAATATTAATTTATTATAATATATATTATATAATAAGTGATATGAACCCTCACAGTACAAATAGTGTCCTTTTTCATGGTTTAGTGGAACATATGTCTATTCTCTTTGATGTTCATCATCTAAAATCCATCGTTCATGAACTCCACCAGAGCCATGTTTTGGATGATTAAAACTGATAATTGATTTTTCATCTCATCATCATCATTTCCCTCATTATGGAACATTCATATTTGTTTTGAGGGATATTCATATTGAAAATAATGAGAGGAGAGTAAGAGATTTTCTCCTATAAATATGCTTCGATGATTGATCCTTCAACCAATGAATTGTTATGTAATTTTTTATTGAATTTATTCATGCATCTCTCGAATGGGTACATCCATCTAATGTGTATCAGACCTATAAATTTTTCATTATGTGGAAAATGTTATGTCAAATATTCTATTTAGTTAAAAAAATCGAACAAGAATTTTTTTTAGTTTACATAAAATTAAAACAACGTATTTTTACAGTTAGCTTAGTGCCTCATATTATGTTGTCACTAAAAAAATGTATCTGAAAAAGGATGATATGTATGCTATAACATACCAAATCATAGAATAAAAAAACCTATTAATCCAATCAGTAGAATTCTTTCCGTTATAACATGTCAGTCATGATCTTTTAACCAGGTATTATGACTATTTCTGACACATCTGCCCAAATTGGAAGCATAACTGTTTAGAAGTCTCAAATCTGAAATTCACTAAAAAAATAATAATTTATTTTATTTTGAATGTATATAAGCTACTTTTGGAATAATTAACATTTAGGATCTTTATTTTTCAAATAATTCATGTTCTGGTTGACTATAAATTTGGACATGATCTAATTTTGCCTTTACATTATCTTTGTTTTTACCAGGTATATCCAAAACTATAAAAAATATATTATCAAAAAAGTTCTTCTGAATATTCATGACTTATAACATGTGAAGTACCAATAAATATGACAAACATGGTCGATTTTAAAAATGATATGTTTTACCAAAGTGTGTTCTTTCTAAAATCCATCAATTTTCTAATGGTGTATAGTTGGTCAAAATGTAATGGGATATGATGAAGAGGAAAATAATTTTAACTCTTTACCTGATATAACTGTCAGACTTACTTATCTTTCAATTGTACCTTTTCTAAAATGATATTTATTCCTTTAATAAAAATTATAGGTTGGACTGATTCTATGATGATAGTCAAGAAGACAAGATTTTATTCTATTGATGAGAATAAACGCTTTATTATATCTTATATAGTATGGACATTTTTAACCATTTATACTCTACCCATATAACATGTAATATTTAAATAATTCAATAATTGTCCACATCAATGTAACTTTTAGTAGGAAATTTTAATTTGTGGTAACATCATATGTACTAACTCCATTAATCCATAATAAATTTAACACCTCAATCAATGGTTTAATATAAACATAAATATTATTTATTGGATATTGTGGAATTAATAAGGTCAAAAACATATAGGGATCCTTCATCAACATACAAGGAGGTAAATTGTACAGATTTCTAAAGATATGCCAACATTAATATTGACTACAATAAAAAAATAGACAGAAACTATCTGTAGAAAGACTAAATGTCAGGTTTTGTGATTTTGAAGAAACATACAAGTGTACTTGGAAAAATTGTTTCCATAAATGAGATCAGGGGGATGATTTAATCTTTTACTTGTTGAAATATAGGTTTTGATCTATCACATCAATGTCATTGGGTTATGAAACATAAATAAATTCTACAATCCATGAGTAATCAAGAAATACCTCAACTATTTTACTAGAATCAATCCATAATTCCCTAGTGGAACCTCTTTATTCCTCAATTTTCCACATTTTTGAAAAATATACAATGACACATTTTAACCATTCTATAATATTAAATCATTTGAACATTAATGAATCTTCTGCTAACCAAGGCGCATATTACGAATCGTCCTCTTTCTCTCATAGCAATTTGTCATCAACACATTTCCTTTAGGTAATAGTGTTTCAACAAAATATAATATATTATAGAAATAGTTATTAGACAGTCCATTATCTAATTTATTAACCATAAATTTTTCAATCGCATCAAATTTTCTTATCTTGCAACCAGGATATTAGGCATCCTCATTAGACCTCAACAACACATAAAATTGAGATGGTTTCAACTTAGGAGTAAAATCAATATAATCCTGAGTATTAGTTTATTGAGATGATAGTTCTTCCATATCATGTACTAATTTTTGAAATTGAGTTAGATCGGGAAAAAAATTATAAGTATCTTATCTGGAAAATAATTTACCATGTTGATACCAAAAATCATAATCTGTTTAAAAACCAAAGGAAATAGTTGACCCCCAATGTTATCAAATGTGTCAAACTTCCTCAAAAAAATTAGAGGCCCACTTAATTGTCCCTTCTAAAAAATATGGTTTTCACGATGCAAATGATAAGAATGTTTCAACACCCTTAATATACACTAGAATTATAGCTAACCCATTTAAATTTCAATACTTATTTATCCATCCATAATCATCTAATAATGAATTTTGTCAACTTTATTATTCTATATTTCTCTAAAAATATAAAATAACTTGACTAATAAGAAAATCCAAAGAAAAAAATATTAATTATTCATAAGTATTCTTAATTACCGCTAATTGCCTCTATTAACTACTATTTACCACTATTTACCTTTATATACCACTATTTATTCCAATTTACTACCAATTATTTATATTTACTCGAATTTATTACTAATTATTCATATTTATTACTAATTATTACTAATTATTCATATTTATTACTAATTATTAATAATTATTAAAAATTACTCATATTTATTACTAAGTATTACTAATTATTAATATTTACTAATAATTATTACTAATAATTCATATTTATTACAAATTATTACTAATTGTTCATATTTACTACTAATTATTACTAATTATTCATATTTAATACAAATTATTAATATTTATTCAAAATTATTAATATTTATTCATATTTGTTCATATTTATCACAAATTAGTCTTATTTATTCTTATTTATTACTAATTAGTCCTATTTATTCCTATTTATTACTATTTAGTCGTGTTTATTCCAATAATTTACTAATTATCCTCCTTATTCCTATTTATTGCAAATTATTCCTATTTATTCATGTTTATTACTAATTATTTCATTAATTAATATTTATTACTAATTCTTTATTTTTATTACTAATTCGTCATTTTTATTTCTAATTTTTCACATTTATTTCAAATTATTACTAATTATTAACAGTTTTTTTGAATTATTTTTAATTAGACACATTTATTACTAATTATTGATAATTAGTCACATTTATTAGTATTTATTACTTACTAACCGCATTTATTACTAATAATTACTACTTAGTCACATTTATTTCTATTTAGTAATATTTATTCACATTTGTTACACTCTGTTACAATTTAGTCACATTTATTACTATCTATTACAATTTATTAATATTTATTACTAATTATTACTAATTATTACTATTTATATCTAATTTGTCCTAAATAGTACTAATTAGTCCCAATTATTCTTATTATTCCTAATTATTCATATTTATTTCTATTTATTATTATTAATTGCTACTTATTACTATATATTACTATTTATTAATATTTATTACTATTTATTACTATTTATTATAATTTATTACTAAATCTATTTATTACTATTTATTACAAATTATTATTATTTATTACTATTTAATAGTTATTATTACTATTTATTACTGTTAAGACATTTTATTAATATTCAAAACTAATAATTATTAATTAATATTAATTATTACTTTTTATTACTATTTATTAGTCGTTTTTACAATTTGTAACTATTTATTACTACTTATTACTATTAATTACCATTTATTGCTATTTATATATATTCATTAATATTTACTACTATTTATTACTATTTATTAATATTTATTACTATATATTACTATTTTTTAATAATTATTACTAATTATTAATTTTTATTACTAATTAATATTATTTTTTACTATTTATTAATATTTATTACTATTTGATAAAATTTATTACCATATATTTTTATTTATTACAATTTGTCGGTATTCATTCCAAATTATTACTATTTATTACTAATTATTACTATTTATAATAATTTATTACTATTTAGTATTATTTATCACTATTTATTACTAATAATTACTAATTATTGCTAATTATTACTATTTATAACTGTTTATAACTATTTTTACTATGTTTTTACTTTTTATTAAAATTTATTAATATTTATGACTATTTATTTGTAATTATTACTATTGTGTACTATTTAAATCTTATTATTTGAATATATTTATAATTTTTAACATATATAACTAATAATTAATATTTATTACTTTTTATTAACAATTATTTTTATTTATTTCTAATTATTACTAATTATTAAAAAAATTACTAATTATTACTAATTGTTGATATTTATTAAAATTTATTTCTATTCATTAATAATTGTTAGTAATTATTACTAATTATTACTTCTTATTAATAATTATTGATAATTATTACTATTTATTGCTAATATTACTAATTATAACTATTTATTCTTATTTATTCCTATTTATTACTTAATATTCATATTGATTCTTATTTATTAATAATTATTCATTTTTATTCGTAATTATTACTAATTATTACTATTTATTCTTGTATAGTAATAATTATTCATATTTTTTCCTATTTGTAACTAATTATACATATTTGTTCTTATATAATACTAATGGGTCTCCCTTTACCTAGTTAAAGAGGTCTTTTCTTTCCTTTAACAATAAATGATCCTTCAGCTCCAACCTTTAAAAAATTACTAATTATTAATAATTATTACTAATTATTATAATTTATTAAAAATTGTTCCTAATTATTCATATTTATTACTAATTATTTCAATTTATTGTTTTTTATTACTGAATAACGCTAATTATTACTAACTGCTGCTAATTATTAACAATTAGTGCTAATTATTATAATTTATTTGAATTTATTACTAATGAAACAACACATTTGAAAAAAATAAATAGGTCAAAATAAAAAAAAATCTAATTTAATTTATTTTAATTTTTGTTAATAAACAAAAATTATATCTAATATAAAATTAGATAATTTAACTAAAAAATAGATAAATAACTTAAAATAGTGTATTTTTTATAACGCACGGCTTAAAAATCACTCTGATGTGAAAATTTAAACATTGGAAAAAAATTGGAGAGAAATATTAGAGTTTTGAGAGAGCGAGAGGAGTTTAGAGAGATATGAAATGAAAATAACAGATGGGGTTCAATATTGGTTAGATTATTTTCTATGGGAGAATTTATGATGGGGGTCATCACAAATGCTAACCCCTATTAATTAGGGTGGCAGTTAGAAAGGTATTTGTGATAGGACCCGCCACAAATACATACCTACTGACATAACATTTGTGACGGGATATAAATCATGTCACAAATAATACTATTTGTGGAAAGACCCCTCTCAAATGTTAATCCAGCTATTAATTAATGAGCGATGGTTAAAATTGTATTTGTGACCGGTCCCATCGCAAATACTAAAACCACAGAAGGGTATTTTGATGGGTTGTGTCGCCAAAAATAAAATCCACATAAGGTTATTTGTGACGGGACCCATCGAAAATACTAAAACCTACTGAGGGCTGTTTGCAAGGTAGTAACTACCCGTTGCAAATGCTCTTTGAGTGCTTTGGCGTGTAGTGCGTGCCACACATTTTTCGATGGGAAAAGCATCCCATCACGAAAGTTTGGATTTTTATTAGGGTAAAGTATTGACTGTGTATTTTTTGAACAATGAAATAATATTCTGGATACAAATATATAGATACATGATTTGTTTAAGATACACCTAGGGGTAAAACCCCCGAAATTGGTTGGTTGGGTAATAACTCATTCTTTACATGATGCATAATTAGTGGGAAAAACAACACATCGGGTTTCACACACCTCATAGATATACTTTTGATATCTCACAAGTTTCTATGTAAACAATAATGTGGGATTTAAATGGAATTTTATGATGTCATATATAACTATTTATGATAGAGAACCTAATAAGAAAATGACCATGCACAACCTATGATTAACTGAAGGAGTTACAGGATGATCAAATTATATTTTAGTTCAACTGAATGTATGAAATGTTCAAATGAATGTGTCTAGGAGAAGACATATTAGGATTGAGTTTTCATAATCCTATGGTCTTTTACATTGATTTTGGATATTATCAACAATATTTTGTTTTTAGTAATTTTTTGGAAACTATGTCATGAATATTAATCTATAAAAGAGGTGTCTCTAGAAACACCAATGTCCTATATCAATCTGAAGAGACATATTTGACTAAAATGGTTGATAATATCAATATATTCCTATTACTAATTAAAAATTATTATCCTTGTTTTATTTATTATAATAATGTCCATATCTCATTATAAATTATATCTTGTGTGGGTACTATCTTATAGATACCATTAGTTTTATTCATTAGTGAGTGATAATTAAGTATGTTATGGAATAATATATTTTTGGTGGGATAATCTGACTCCCGAATATTTTATTAAGATTTAAATTTAAATAAATATAATTTTTAATGGCTTATTCAAATGAAACACTGAACTAATTTGAACCGTGAAACATATCATAAAAATAAATTTATTAGTATTAAACATTTTCGTCATAATATAGCTACTGAATTAGAGTTTATACGTAGAAATAATCGCATTATGAATCAAATGTGTAAATTAAAAAATAATGTTAATTCATAATAACAATGCATTTATGAAATTTAATTAATGTTTCTAAATAACTAATAATACATTTTTTCTCAAAAATATATTTTCCTTAAAATTTCCTTTTTATGTGAAATGATTTTTTTTAAAGAAACTAAATATATCATAGTTAAATGATGATAAATAATTCATGATAATAATAATATATTAATATGTATAATATTATTATGTACAATAACATAAGTTTATGAAGAGTTAAAATTTAGAAAAAAGTCATCTTCCCATTAAAAAGGCATCGATTATATAATTTTTTTTATTTTGATGTTTATTCATACTTTTCCTAATTTTATTTTTATAAAATAACATCATTTTCTTGCTCAACATGAAAATATTATAATTGGATGAATACTGGGGATTTTTAAATAAAAATTAACTTTTGGGTGAAAAATCAAAATATTGTTTTGATAAATACCATAACATTTTAGAAATCATTATTACATTGGCAAGAATAATTTGTTAAAAAATTTAACTTAGCCGAATATTTATTTAGGTAGTAAAATAAATAATTTAAAAGTATTATGTTCCATTTAGAAACCTATGATTGACACTTTGGAAACACAATGCTGGTTAATTCTGATGAAAATTATTTTTGGTTCTTTTCTATTAATCTGGTAACGCCAAGGTTCAATTAGATATTGGATTAGTTTTAAATTAAAATTACTCTCAATTGTTTATTAATACCCCAATAAGTGTAGAGGGTTACATTCTAAACATTAGTTTTGTTAAAATTCATTTTCACACATATAAATATCTTTTTTTAAATATATATATATATATATATATATATATATATGCATAAATATATTAAAATTAATTTTCACCACTTATTAAATGTGATTCTAAAAAACTACGTTCATATTTGGAAATAGAAAATTAAAATTTGGAAATATGTTTAATTTCATTATTATTCCTAAAATATATATTTCAGTGTAATGCTTAGTCAACACAATAAGGGTTAAAATTGCTTAAAATGGTTTAAAACTGAGGTATATGGCCCCAAATATCCCAAAATTCATCTATAAATTTTATTATTAAAGTTTATTTAAACCTATAAAATATTATATTATTACATGGGTTTCTTTTTTTTAACTTGATCCTAATAATGAAATTTATATTATTTTATAATCAAGAGAGTTTTCAAAGGTTTCACTTATCTCAGTTATGAAAGGATATGTTTACGATTTCTTTTATTTACACTATTTGAATGGCATAGATAGCCTAGAACCTCCAAAAATATCTACCAAACACCCTTATCCTCTTCCATGATATAGTGGGCTTCCTAAAATATCAATATAATAATCCATAATGGGTGATTCAAATAAGGATTTCCAGTGAAGAGGAAATCATCTCATCATAGTTCTTTCATGTTTTTTCAACTTCCACATTCTCAAAATCTTTTTTAAACAAATTTATATAATAAAATAAGTTCTATTTTTATAATTAAATTTTATTATTTTTATGTAATAACCCTGAACTACTTTCTTTCGTACATTAAAAAAATGAAAATGTCACTCTTGTGTATATGTCGGAATACCGCCCCCATGAATGATATATTTAATTTTTCATTAACACCTTAAAAATAAGGGTATGTTAATATTTTGAATGAGTAAATATGATATTTATTATCTAATTATTTATTAATAGATAAAAAATTATCCACCTTCCTCCCATTATTTGTAAAATGAAAATTCCACTTGTGTTACATGTGGACGACCACCGCCATTGACAACGTGATTCATTTTTCATCACAAAATTCATGGATAGATATATAAATAATTTAATGGTTAAACATGACTATAAAAATTACATTGTGACTTATTCAATTTATAGAAGTGATTAATAACTTGAAAACTAAATAAAATTAATTTAGTATAATATGGTCGAAATAACAGCCAAAATGAACATGTTATTAAACATTAATATTTATACTTAATAAAATATTACTAATTCAGAACACATGTAGAACTTTTGAACCATTTATGTTTCAGTAATGACATGAAAATAATTCAAAATAACTTCTAGAGTTTCTATATAATTTTATAAGAAATTTCATCATTGTTAACAAATTGAAGAAGCCTTAAAACTATAAAACAAGCACTATCGAGATAGTAATAATAAACATTATTTATTAATGAAATGATTATAAACAAACATAAAATAATTTAAATAAATTAAATACTGATTAAAATGATTTTTGAGAAATTATTTAATAAAAATAATTTTATTATTAAATATATTTGACAAGTGAACTTAGTTGATTATGTCCCATTGTAAAGGAACCCCCAAAAAACCCAAATTTTCATTAGGTTTTTCATTCTCTCTTTTTAGCTCAATATCTATATCTATTTTACTTATTTAATTCTATTTCCATTTTATATATATCCCCCTTACATATATACATAATGTACTTTATCTTTCTTCTTTGGGGTTATATATGATTTTATGTTATCCTTCATAGTCATATATCTAAAAGAAAAATTAATTAATGGGAACTAACTTATTCATTATTCCTTTTAGTGTTTCAATATTTTTTAGATTTTTCCGCTACATGATTTCATAAAATATTAAATATTTTTTGGAAATCCATTATGTTTTTTTTATTTTTATGTGAGACATCCTACTATCTATTTCGTTAATTGTTCTTTATCCATTTCTTATTGCATTGTTTTGGGGGTTTCATCTCAATTTACCTTTATTGTGACATGTTTTCTTGGGATGTACCTATTATTATTTTACATGGTCTATTTAATGACTTATTAGATAAATTTATCATGAATAAATATTTAATCATTTTATTTATAATATAATTTATTAATCTCTCTTGTATGGTCATTTTATTCTCTTACTACAAAATTTGTAAGGCTTTCTTTTGTCATCTTTTTTTATTCAGACATATTTTTTATGCACCTATTTTCTTCTACATGGTTTATATACCACATTTTTTATAGTTCATTGATTAAATTTTAGGAAAAATCCAGGCATTTGATGCATATAAACTCAATCATTTTCATTCAATGAAGCCTCTGCTAGAACTTCCACTTCATCCCACATAGTATTTCAACACTGGTGAACTAAACAGTTGGTTAATTTTTTGCATGTGATACTTATTCAATGATGTTTTTAATGAATTGACACTGTAGTATTTTTAATTCATTTAAAACATCAATATTTTGTGAAATATAGTTTTTTCAGATAAATTTAACCTCTTCAATATTGTTTGTTACATAAAATATTGTGTTTATCTTGATTTACACGCAACACTGACTGTAAATTTCAAAACAAGCTGCACTGAGTTAAAACAATATGAAACATAAGATAAATATATTATTATTTAATATTATAGTTATCACCAAGATTTTTTAATGGAGATTATTGTCATTATTAACTAAATAATGAAGATTTACGGTTTATACATGTATATAATATTAATTATTTGGTGACCTTTAATTAAAAATGAAAAACCCTATTTGAAAATGCATGGAATCGTTCTCTAAAAAACAAATTTTATTAAAACAAACAAATTTGACAATAAAAAATTAAAAAAATCACATTTTCTTAATTATTTTTATGAAAATTAGGTAGTCTATATTTAATAAACTATTTTACAATCATCTTATGGGTTTTTGAGAAAAGAGAAAAGTATAAGTCCAATTTTATTATTATAAGATGTATTTTTCTAAAAGGATGTTTTGTCAACTATTTTTCCACTTAACAGAAAATAAATATTTGAAGCTTTCAAAAAAATAATTGCAAAAATTATATTTTTGAAATAATCAGTTAAAAATTATCCCAACGTGAATTTTTCCAATATTTCTAAGAAGATTTTTTTTGAAAAAAAGTAAAAAATAATAACTTTTAATTAAAAAACATTTTCAATTAAATTATTTATAATATTAAAATATATTTTTAATAGGTTTAAATTAAAATGAATTCAATTATTTTTATATTAATCTAGTTTAGGTTATGTGAATTATTTTTATATTGAATTTTGATATTAAATACATGTAAACTTTTGAAAAAAATTTCATTGAAAACACTACATTATCGTTGTCTGTTTGATTATTTTTAAATTAATATTTTCAACATCTGTGAAGGTAATTTATAAAAATGGATTAATATTTTGGATAATAATAATTTATATTATCTAATAATATTAATGTAATTTTATACAATAATTAATATTAAAAACAATAAAAATTATTTACCATGCTTAAGGTAAAAATGGGTTACCATGGGGTGAAAATAAAAATGATTATGGTTAAAATAACTGAAAAAACTATATAAAATATATTTCATGAGAATATTTCAACCCAATAATGTATATATCTTTAAAATACTCTATTTTGGATCCATTTGAAATGAGAAAACCTTTGTCACAACTTTTTATTTTCAAAATTTTATATATGTGCCCCTCAACTCTATTATAATAGTCCACCCGATCTCCTCTCTTATTCACACCATAATACCTTTGGGTTCATTTAAGACCAGACAAAATAATTTACCAACTTCTCTCCTCTCATACTATAAGGATTATTTAAGGGTTAAATCCAACCTAGGAAGGAATTTGGAGAATACCTAAGTAGTATACCCGAAGAAACGGTATCGTTCTTCAATGGTTGTTTTTATTTTATTACACTATCCCCATCCTTTGATTATTGTTAAACCATTCTTATATAATAAATTCATTATCTTCCAAATATAGATATATTATTATTTTAATGTAATTATCTACAATCAGCCTCAATTCTATCAGTTGGGTTGTGAAATCATCATTCTTGTGTATGATGGACTATCGACATTCGAAGTGATGTCATTTATTTTTTCATTACCACCTCTCGCGGTTGGTTATAATGATGGATAAAAATTATCTATATGATATTTATAATATAATTATTCCCATGGAGTAATTATATCACATATATACCCCTTTAATTTCTATTCCATAGAGGATATGATAATGTCCCTTATTTGTATTGTAGACTACCGTTTCGTGAAGCGATATGATTAATTTTTCACTAACACTTTACATAAAAGATAATAGGGATAATATTAATAAATATATTTGATATACATGACATAATTATGATATTAATGAAATTTTATCATTCTAAAATGATAATAAATAATTTTTCATACCTTTTTTTCTCACTAAAAGATGATAACATCATTCATGTATATATGGGATACTACATTCATGAAGAGATGTGACTCTTTGTTCTCATCACCACACCATATAGTAGATATGTATAAATATATTTTATGAAATAGTATGGTATTTTTGAAATTATACTCATTCTATAGAGATAAAATATAACATAACATCTTTCCACAGTGATCATTGAAAATGGAATTGTTACTAAAGCGTAGACACGGTCTATCACCTCCATGATCATAACATACTTCATTTCTCATAAAATATTTTAAAAAATTATTTTTATTACTTTAATTTTTTTAATATTGAACTATTAATAAAAAATTAATAAAAGGCCATAATTAAATCATATATAGTATGATATATGCAGCATCTCAAGGATTTACAAATAAATAAAATGTGTAATGTAATACACACAACATTGAATCTCTACGAAACAAAACATTGTTACAAGAGATAGTTATAACCCTGCCATTAAACATAATTTTTCCACTTCTGTGTTTTGAATTTCAAAAAATGGACATTCACAGTTGTAATCAATATGATATTTAGAGTGTTATAGAATCAACTTACATTTTCAGGGACTAGTAACATGACCCTTTGGAATAGTAATGTACCCTTATGAAAATTAATACAACCCATACGAATTGTAAATTGGCTTAATGAATAGTAACAAAACACATAATGTTATAAATTAAATTTAGGTACTTTATAAATTAAAGTATGATAAAATATCAATATTTTAAAAATTCATTATTAATTATTAAATATTTAATTACTATTTTATAAGTAATAAATTTATTTAAAAAAATTATAATTTCCATAAAATAGATTCATAAATCAATATTTTATTTTTGTTATGATATTAGGATATTTTAATGAGACCTTAGTTAATTTTTTAGATTGTTATAAAATTATTATTAGTTTAAAATCAATATTTTTCAAGTAAATGGTGATTATAATTAAAAATTAAATTTATCATATTTAGAATAAAAATAATAAAATGAAGTACATTTTTAAAATTAAGAAGTTTAAATTGTATAAGGGTAATGTTTTTTGATGTTTTCTAAAATACATAAATTTTAAATTGAATAGTAAAAATACAGTATTTCACATAACCAGTGTATCGTAAATTAAATAATTCAAGATTTAATGGTGACGTAGTCCTTTATAGGAAATTAGATTATGAAATTTTTTATTTAATTTCATAAATTTTTCTGTAAAATAAACTAAACTCAATTTTCAAACCTAAAATTATCATTCAATAAATGAAAATCAAAAGTTATTCCTTAAAATATCATTTTCACCTTATTTTCACTTTCCTTTTAATAAATATATGAATTTAAAGTATAAATATGTTTAAATGTCTGAGTAGAATTATATAATATTAATATGTGATTTATATTATCAAAATCCCACTATTACAAGTATAACCATTGATATATTATTTTATTTAATATTTTATTCTAAAAATACCCCTCTCCTCAAGTTTAAATAATCCTTCTCCGCCAAGGAAAACCACTCCTCCCACCAATTCCTAAGCCTAATATCTACCCAAATAACTCTTCTCATGTCCCATATAATACCTAGAGACATTATGGTGGCCTCCATATCCACTCACCAAGGGAATTATATTTTTGTTCAAGAGAAACCATCCTACGGAAGGTGTAAGTCTACATTAACTCTTACCTCTTTTCCTCTTCTACTATTTATTTTACCAATTACCTTCAAAAATTATAATATAAATTTAATTATTTGGCAATTTAAAGTTATATTAATTATGTTTACCTTTATTATATATCATATATATGACTTATATATTTTTCTTACACCCTTTTTCTTCTCTTTCAGGAATTCCCTCTTAATGGTCGATTAACCTCCTACGAAGTAATTTTCAAGACAATTATTATGACTGCCTTCATGGGTAGAAATTGTAAATTATATATAATATATTAATATGAAATTTCATTTATTCTATGCTTATGGAATTATTTATACTATTTTATAATTCACATTTAATAACATAGTGAAATTGTTGCTAGATGAGAAATTTTTATGTAAAATATGTTATCAAAATTCTTAAATTTCATCAAATAAAATAAATAAATATAATCCAATGATTATAATTGATAAATATTTTTATAAAATTACTGTAATTCACTCCAGGATGATTGTTTTAGTAAAAATATGTTTATTATTTAGGAGTCATAAAATTGATATAGTGAAGCGGGAGTTCAGGTAAGGGTTTCTACATAATCCTCCATTTTCATTAGAATTACACTTATTCACTAATTACCTCAATTAAATTATAAATTATTAATTTTTATTTCCCATTAATGATATTTCCACGTTCATTATATGTTTCCGAATAAGAATCATTCATTCTTATATGGGGAGTTACATGTTTCAAGAGGATCTTTCAAAAATATCTTCCTGATAAACAAGCCTGATTAAGGGGGACTTCTCAAATTGTTACATATTTTATTATAAAAACTATAATATATTTTAAAACATCATTTTTTTCTAAAATAACTCATTTAAATATGAAAAACTATCCTATTTTACTTTTGGTTTTATGAAAAGATTTTTCCAAAAGAACTATTCTTTTCAATTTTAAAGAGAATTTCACTAAATAATTACTCGATGATTTGTAATAGTATATTCATCTCTCTCAACCCATTATTGAATATTATATTTAAATGGGATTAATATTATGTAATATCACCTACCATATTTTATTTAATTTTATATGATCATTTTGACTATGGATGTTCAATTTTCATTTTATTCACCTTTTTACCGAGAATGGTTAGTGATAATCGATTCAGATTGGGGAAAGTTGATAAAAATTAATATATATATATATATATATATATATATATATATCTGTGTGTGTGTGTGTTTTTTTTTATGATTAACCTCATTCATATGAGGAATTAATAGGACTTATTAAGTGATCGGTGGGTCCCGCTACATCCCCTCGATGCATCTGTTGGTCTCATTTGACAAAAACAATATGGACTTAGTCGAGGCCTTACTCATTTTTAGATATTGTTTTGGATGAGGCCTTAATCATTTTAATTTTTCTTCGTATACGACTTGATGATATGACTCAGATGTCCAAAATTATGCATTCCCTCATTATGAAACTGGTAATTAATAATCCAAGGGATTTTTCAACAGGTTGAATATACATGGAAACGTTCTATTATGTAATTATTTATTAATATTTTATTCCTTACATATTATGCTCAAGATTATTCCCTAATGGAATGTGTTATATATTTATTCACCATACCCAATTTATTACGCCTCAACTAGATCTCTTACCTATACTGAGCATTTGAGCTCACCAATTTCTAATGTTGTATTTTTTTCCTACGATCTGAAGATGAATATTATGAATGACTTTCTATAATAATCTAACAGTTATGGATGTTCTAAAGTAATTTCAAAATTATTTTTTATATAAAGTTGCACTGTAAAACTTTTGTTTGTATCTGTTTTTCTGAAACTGCTAAAAAATTTTATCATTCAAGCTACTTCTTTCTTATAATCATTTTAATGAAATAATATAATTTACTAGAGTTAGTAAACTAGGGCTGGGGAAATAAAGTTAGTATCAAAATATGTTTAGTAAAAATAATAGAAACTAGATTTAGAAAACATAGATTATGGAACAAAACACTAAGGTAGACTTTGAGGATATGGATACAAGAACATCCTAGAATTTTGTTAAGGAAGAGATTATTTAGATCTTCCTAGAAATATATCCATGTTTGGATACTACATGTGGGCATTGTTCTGGCACTGATTTACATAGACGTAACAACTCTGAAAATGTGTTCTGGACCTGACACGAGGTAATCTTGTACACAACAAAGGGATATACAACGCACCATGATTAACACTCCCAGGAGATACGCTTATGATAATGAAAATTTTCATTAAAAAAATTAAGAAGGTTTTAAATTTTAATAGGTCCTCAAAGAAACCATTTTTATGACTATGATATGACATATAAATAGGATTTGAATTTATGCTAAGTACTTTTCTGTGCTGATATTAGACATTTTAATATATAACCTAAAATATTGATTCCAAATATTTAGAAATGGAGCCTAGTGTACATAATAGAATCCATATGAATGCTTGTATCACATGTAGTTGTTTCCATCCTAAGCAAGATAATGATGTTAGTTCTGAATCTACGACTGGTGTTGAGAAACTTATAACTATACTAGGATAGCTGACTCATGTTATGAATAGTAATCTTACCTGTATAGAGCATCCTTCTCCAAAATGTGTAGGAGCAAGGTTATACCACTTTATTTGACACCAACCTCTAAAATTTAATGTAACATCAATCCAATTTTTGGTAGAGTAATGGATAACTTCCTTAGAGAAGTTATTTCGTTCTTTGTGTAGTGATGAATGGGAGAAGGCATTCATTATAGTTTATCATCTATCAGGAGATTCTGATCAATTGTGGTCATTTATTCAAAACACAATTGAGTAGGAAGATATTGAAAATATTTATTAGAGGTATTTTAAGTAAATCATCATAGAAAACTATTTCCATTATGAAAAGCAATCAGATATGGAAAGGCAGTTTTTGAATCTGATGCAAAATAGTGAAGATAATGTTAGAATATATGAATTTAACTTCACAGGTTTAGCATGGAATTCCTCTGAATACATATGTAATCCATTGATAAATATTGGTCAATAATTTGATGGTTTAAAACCATTCCTTCAAAGGGAACTGGTCTCCCAAAAAGTCTCATCATATGAATATATAGTCTTATGTGTTATCAAGATAGAGAAATAATTCTCTACGTATTTTGAATTAATTGTAAAACAAGATAAAAAATGTGTAAAATGAGAGAATAGAAAAATGGAATAATAGAAATTATAATTTTCCAACATGTTACACTTGTGCAAGTAATCCCCCTAGGGTATGTTTAAAAGGAAATGGAGGTTTTCTATAAGTAATGATATAAAGGTTTTCATTGTTGTGATTTCATGGTAATGAAAGAAGATGTCAATTTTCAATGCTATATCTCAAGGGATATGGGACACTATTCTAATTATTATCAAACACGCCATGGAAACATGCCTTAGAAAATACCAAGGCATTAAAGCTGAGCTTATGTGATCAGAACTGCAGAGGATGAAGTTTTTAATGATGTGGTGGAAGGTACTTCAATCATATCCTCAAACTTATCCAATGATTTATTGGATTCAAGATCATCTCATTATATTATATCATCCCAATTTTTTAAGAAAATTATATATTTCCAATTTGATTTAATATTGTAGTTGAGATTGAAAACTCCGAAGGGAAGCATATTTTCAACAAAATTGTGTTGATCAATCCCACTTTTGACACATAAACATGATTTAGTTGATGACCTTATCATTATACCTATGATTGACATTGATATAATTCTTGTATGGACTGGCATTCAATGTCTGATGAAAAATATCAATTGCCAAAATAAGGAAGTCGCAATTTGTGAAGTAAATATACAATCTATTATATTTAGAGAAATAAAATTATCATTTTGTTCCTATCTAGATCCACCTTTAGTATCACTTCCATATGATATTATTGGGGAGTTAGATAAAACATAATTTATATATATTGAAAAAGATCATGTATCTATTTTTGAGGAATATAATGATGAATTTTCATAGGCTTTACATAGACATCGTTCAGAGCAGTATGTTGAGTTCTCTATTGATTCAATTCCTATTTCAAGACCTATATCATATAATCCTTATATAATGTCCACTCTGGAATTATTATAACTAGAGTAATTGATTGATAATGGATTTATATTCCCAAGTGTTTATCCATGGGTATCCCATGTTCTCTTGCTCAAGAATATAGTTGGATCCATGAGGTTATGCGTTCATTATAGAGAAATCAATACTGTTACAACAAATAAAAATTATCCCATACTTTACATTGATCATTTATTTGATAAAATTCATGGAGATCAATACCTTTAAAAGATTGAACATCAATCAAGATTTCATTAGTTTCCATACAAGAGGTAAGATATTCTAAAGGTTGAATTTCAAACTAGGTAAGATAATTATAAGTTTACAGTATTCCTATATGGACTGACTAATGCACCATATTTATTTTTGGATCTAATGAATAGATTTTTCAATGAATATCTTGATAACATTGTTGTGACATTTATTAATGATAACATGATATACTACAAAAACTATAAAAATCAGGATAATCACTTGAAATTTTTTTTATGACTATTAAAAGAGATTAATTATTTGGTAGGTTTAGCAAATGTGAAATTTGGATTCAATGAGTGTGTTTTCATGGCCATATTGTCTATAAGGACGGAATCTCAGTTGATCCTGCAAATACAAAACTTTGTTCAGCAATTTCCTAAACCACCAAATATTACTGAGGTACATAGTTGTATTGGTTTAACAGGTTATTATCTAAGTTTCATTCAGAAATTTTCTTAACTAGCTAACCCATTAACGAAGATTACACATTAAGTGGTAAAGTTCACATGGAAAAAAGAATATGAAAAAATGGTTATAATAATTCAAGAAGATATTATTAAATACTCTAATCTTGACACTACCATCAGGAAATGTTGGATTTGTGATTTATTGTGATTATTCAAGGAAAGGACTCACATGTGTCCTTATGCAATTTGATAGAGTTTTTTCATATTCATCAAGGCAGTTAAAAATTCATGAGAAGAACTACACAACTCATGACCATGAGTTGGAAATTGTAATCTTTTCTCTGAAAATTTGAAAAAAAAATTATCCCGATAGAGACAGATGTGAGGTATATATAGATAACAAGAGCTTAAAATATATCTTCACACAAAAATAACTCAACATGACGCAAAGAAGATGGCTTGAACTACTCAAGGATTATGATTGTTCATTACACTATCAGCTAGGATAGGTAAATAAGGTAGATTATGCATTGAGCAGTAAGGATCATGGAGTTTTAAAAAAAGAGGATTTACAAGGACCTCATGTACTGGGATATTTAAAAAATGGATATGGAAATTATTAAGGAAGGTGAAACATTATTAATTTTTAAATTGGCTTAACAACCATCATTATAGGAAATAATTAAAAGTTGTATGTCTAATGATTATGATCATGAATCGAAAATTAAATCTATAAATGATGGAAAGTTTCTAGACTTTGTGTGTGAGGTTGAAATTATAAAATTTGGGAGGAGGCTATGTTATCCCTCTATAACCAAGAAAAAAATGATTTTTTTGGAAGATACACATAGTATGAATTTATCTATACACCCATGTATGAATAAAAAGTATAGATATATAATGTAATATTTCTCGTGGAACAACACGAAGTGGGAAATTGGCAATTATATATCAATATGTTTTGTCTGTCAACAAGTGATGGCCGAAAGACAGCATGATAGAAGATTAATGCAACCTATTACTATTTATACATTGAAATGGGATGATATCACTATAGATTCTATCATCGAGTTACCAAAAACTCTTAGAAGGATTGATACAATTATGGTAATTATTGATTGAATTACAAAATCTACACATTTACTCCCTAGAAGGGAGGATTTCCCACTGAAGCAGCTTACACATATCTACATTAATGAAGCATTAAGTCTTCATGGAGCACCTATGACAATTGTGTTTGATCACGGTCAACGATTTACATCAAAATTCTAGATTATTATCCATAGATATATGGATACTAAGATTTATTTTAGTACTTATTCTCGTCCTCAAACTGAAGGGTATTCAAAAAGGACGATCGCAACTTTAGAAGTCATTTTGAGATCATTCTCACTTGATTTTCAAGGTATGTGGGATTATTATTTACCTTTGGTGGATGTTTCCTAAAATAATTGTTTCATTAACGTATTCAAATTGAACTATATGAATCATTATATGGAAATAGATGTCATACACCCACTTTTGGGTTAATGTTGGTGAAAGGAAGTTTGTGGGACTAGAGCTTATGGAGGAAACCATAGAAAGGGTAAAGACTATTCAAACCCATATCAAATAAGCTAAAAGAAAGAAAAATAAATATATTGATAATCAAAGGAAGGATATGGAATTTCATGTTGGTGATCATGTTTTATTGAAATTATCTCCATTGGAGGGGGTTATAAGATTTTATAAGAAAGGGAAACTGAGCCCCTTATACATTTGACCTTTTTAAATTATAGAGAAAATTGGAGATATGGCTTATCATTTGGAAATTACTCTTATCCTTTCTAAGGTACCCAATGTGTTCTATGACTTATTGTTGAGAAAGTACATGCCAGACCCAGAACATATCCTCACTTCTGAAGGAATAGATCTGGAACTTGATTTATCTTACAGTATAGAGAATATAATTTTTTTTGACACTAATGAAAAGGTGTTGAAGAATTTAATGAATTGATTGGAAAAGGTACTTTGGAAAAATAATAAATTGAAAAGGTGACATGGGAGCCTAAGGAAAATAAGATAATGATAAACCCAAATCTTTTTATGAGGTAACATTCCGGTAGTTTTGAGGAAAATTTTTTTTAAATGTGGGGAAAATGTAACACCCCAATGTTTTAAAAAAAATTGTATATAATATAATGCACACAACACTATTTTTATGTGAAACAACACATTGTTATAGGATATTGTTATATCCTAGCAGTTAAAAATAATTTTTTCACTTTTATGTTTTGAATTTTGAAAAAAATGTACATACACAGTTAAAATTAGTAAGATATTTAGAGTTTGATAGGACTATCTTACATTTATGTTGAATAGTAACTTAAACCTTTGGAATTTTAATGTACTTTTATGAATAGTAATATGACCCTTATGAAAAGTAAATCAACAAATGAGTAGTAACCTCACTTATGAAAGTATAAATATAATTTAGGCACCTTATAAATTAAGGTCCGATTTAATGTGAATATTTTAAAAATTAATAATTAAGTATTAAATATTTAATTACTATTTTATAATTAAAAAATTTATTTAAAATAAAATTAATTTTCATAAAATGGATTCATAAATTATTATTTTATTTTTCTTCTAATTTTAGGATAATTTTAATGTTAACTTGGTAAATTTTTTAGAGGGTTATAAAATTAGTTTTAATTTTAAAAACTGTATTTTTTGTTTAAATGATGATTTTAATTATAAATTAAATTTATCATATATAGAAAATTATTTATATAAAATGGAGTAAATATTTAAAATCATCATGTTGAAATTTTCTTAAGTTGATTTTCTATGGTAATTATCTAAAATACACCATTTTTTGGATGAATAGTAAAAAATTCAGTTTTTCAACTAACAGATATATATTAAATTACATTACTCATGATATAATGGTGACATATTCCTCTATAGAACATTAGGTTGATCCATGTTTTATTTAGATTCAAAAATTCTTCCTTAAAAAACAATAAACTCAATTTCCAACCCAAAAATGTTCATTCCAAAACCTATATTCAAAAGTGATTCCTTAAAATATCATTTTCTCTTTCATTTCACATTCTATTTAATAAATTTATGAATTAAAATTATTAAGATGATTTTAAGTATAAAAGGAGTTATATTATATTAATATATTTTTTATATTTTCAAAAAACCAATATTATAAGTCTAACCATTGATATATTATTTTATTTAATATTTTATTCTTAAAATACCCATCTTATCATGTATAAATAACCCTTCTCCCTCCCCATGGAAACCCACTCCTACCACCCATTCCAAAGCATTATCTCTTCCCAAATACCCACTCTCATGTCCCTTAGAATACATAGGGATGTTCTGTTTCCCCGAACTCCATTTACCAAGGGAGTTATATTGTTGTGAAAGATAACACACACCGAGGAAAGAGTAAGTCTCTATTAACTATTACCACTTTTCATCCTTCATATTTTACAAATTTCTATAAATAAATTATAATATAAATTTAATTATTAAGTAATTTAAAATTATATTAATTTTTTTAACCTATTTAATATATCATATAAATGGAATATATAATTTTTTAGTCCCTTTTTCCTCTTTTTCTGCAACGTCCTATGAAAGGTTTTTTAATAACCTCATGAGTCATTTCCAAGTAAATTATAATAACCAACATCATGGTTGGATATTATAAATTATATATAATAAATTAATATGAAATTACATGTATTCTATCCTTCTAGAATTAGTTATACTAATTTATAATTTACATTTCATAAAATAGTGAAGTTGTTGCAAGACATAATATTTTTAAGTAAATTATGTTACTCAAACACTTCAATTTCATCCATAAAAATTTAAAAATATTATCTTATGATTACAAATGATAAATATTTTTAAGAAATGACATTAATTAACTTATAAATCATTTTTTAGTAAATATATTTTTATTATTTTGGTGGTGTAAAAGAGACGCAGTGAAACCAGACTTTAGTTAGGGGTCTCTACCCAAACCTCCATTTTCATTCGGATTAATCTTACATTTTAATTACATCAAATAAATTATTAATTATTCTTATTTAATCCTCATAAAATATATATGAATGTTCTATATATATGTACCAATCAAAATCCTTCTTTGTTTTATGGGGATTTACATGTTTTAAAAGGATCTTCAAAAAAGTCGTTCATGATAAACAATCCCAATTCTGGGGAACTTCTTGAATTCTTACCTATTATCATGTATACTCTATAATATGTTTTAGGTCACCATTAATTTTAAAAAATCACTCAGTTAATTATGAATCAAATATCTTAGTTAACTTCGTGTTTTATACAAATTTTTTTCTAAAATAACTCTTATTTTAAATGTAGAAGAGTATTTCTCCCAAGAATTACTCGATGATTTATAAGATGATTTTCATCTATTTAAACAGTCTTATTCATTATAATGTTTAATTTTTATTAATAATTTATGATATCATATAAAATATTTTATTGATTGTATTTTGATCATTTTGAATGTGGATGTTCTTTTTTGATACCATTCACCTTATTACCTAGAATGATTAGTGATTATGTTTACCGGATGGGGAAACGGGTTCCAAATTCATATGTATATGTTGTTTATGTTTAACCACATTCATATGGGGAATGAATTAGACTTATTAAGTTATTTGTGGTGTCCTCTATATCCCTTTAATGCCTCAGTAGGATTGATGAGACTATTAAAATATGATCATGGCCGAGGCTTTCCCCATTTTCATATATTCTTTTTGTTGAGGCCTTGTTATTTTTTATTTTTCTTGTTGGAGGCCTTGAAGATATTATTTATATGCCCTAAATTATTCATTCCCACATTATGAAACTAGTAATTGATATTCTATGTGGTTATTTGACAAGTAAAATTTTCATTATTGTGTTTTATTATGGAATTATTAAGTCAAAATTTATTAATGCCATAGTATGCTCTAGATTATGCTCTAAGGGAATGTGTTCTTTAGTTATTAATCATGCCTTATTATTTATTCTTCCACTGAATCTCTTACCCATACTGAGAATCAATTCTCACCCATTTCATATTTTTTGTTTTTTCACAGGATGTGATGATGAATCTTATGAATGACTTTTATGAGTAATCTAGGTGTTTTTGATGTTATAATGGAATTTAAATATTATTTTTCCTTTTAAGTTGTTATATTAATTTATGTTTGTATCTGGTTTCGCAAAACTACTAACCTATTCATTCCATTGAGATACATCAATCATGTAATCATTCCAATGTAATAAAATAATGCAATGTCTCTAGGAAACTGGGTTTCAGGCCTTTCAATATATATAATTATGGTTCTATAATAGTTTTATAATATTGATATAATTATTATAATGGATCATTGATTGTGTGAAAAGAATGTTAAGACATAAGATATGGGATTTCTAGTCTCTTTTTTATTTATAGGATTCATTTGAAAACTCTCACCTCATTTATTTTTTGTGGTGTATATACTGAATTGTTAACATGTTTTATCATGAATGTCATTATTTTCATTATTTTCAAAGTTTCATTTTATGTTATTTTTTTGGGCTTATGATTGAAATGTTTACTAAAGTGATAAGGTATTTCAGTCTCACATTTCAATTCTATGACACACATTTTATATTCACCACTTATGACTTTTATATAATGAATATATGAACCATAAGTGTATATTATGATTTTTATCCTAAGATTATTTGGATTTACATATCCATTTTATTATATCCCTTTCCTAGGGTTTACAGTTCAAAAGTTACAAAGGTGGTAATGTATTTTTGTCTCAAATCACTTTATTTTAGATATATTTCATTTTGTGGACCTAAATTATTTTATGAGGTATATATAAATAACATTTTGAATGTAATATCATGAATTTATTTATTCTCGTGATATTTCATGTTTAATTTAATTTATTCTTTAATGGGTCTAACAATTCAATGTTACCAAAGTGGTAAGTGTTTTTTGATACAATCTCATAATTTAACATGATTATTTATGATTGATTTTATGATGATTAGATATTTTTTTCCATATCTTAAGAGACTAATGTATCTTTTCATACAGTAGATATTTTTTATATTTTCAAGTAATAATATCATTTTCGAATTGTTGGTACTTGATATAATTTTGAGAATGTACTTAAGAAAAATAATCTTTATTTATCTCATAGACAAAAAATCCATTTTATCCAAAACCCATGTTTTAAAAAAATGTTTCCAAAAAATATTTTCACATTCATCAAATGATTTATTAATGAAATGTTTTCCCATGATTTTCTTTTTTATTTTTTTAATGGAATATTCATGTCATTTTCCAAACAATGCCCATTTTGATTTTACTGAAACTATGAAAGGAATCTTGGTTTTAACGTTTATAACATGAGTGAAATTTTATACCATCATGACCATTGTTTTCCTTGAAGATTCCTATATAAATTTTCAATGTTATTTTCAAATAAAAATATTTTCAAAATTGTTTTGTGGAATTTCTAATCTTAAAAAGTGATTTTCCTCAATAAATGTTCCAAGTGATATTTCAAAATCATTGTCTATCAATAATGATATCCTTAGCTTAAAATTATTCTTTTTTAGAGATATGAAACAAGGAAACCATTATTATTATGTCAATGTATGGTTTTTCATGACAAGATATTTATGAAACCCATTTCACTTCCACATTTTATACAATGATAAAATTCTTCTAAAACCCTTATATTTTTCAATGTGTTATGCTAGGATGAAATGATTATGAAACCAATATATTATTAACATGTTATGATATGATGTAATGATTGTGAAACCCATTTAATTTCATGGGATATGATATGATTAATTTCTTATGCTCTTAATTCACATATATGTATAATTTTTAATATGTGATAGGTGGGACCAATTTCTCCCAATAATGCATTGTGTAAATATGGATAACTCATTAGTAAATATGTTATGTGTGAACATGATTAAATTTTCACAATCTTATTATTGAAGCTAATTACATTATTAAAATAATATTCATGAACCTGATTAAATTTTCATTATGTTATGAATATTCTTATCATTCAGGATGATAATGTTATGTGTGGACCTATTTACTTGTCTATAAGTTCATGTCAGGGATTGATTTCATGTCCTTAACATAATGAGTGAACATCTCTCAATTTACACATGTTCACAATGTTATAAGCATATTTGTATGACAAAACTAAATGTTTTATTTCAATATTATGATCTCATGTTTCATGATTTTTTATTCCCTATGGATTTAGAACTTATGAACTCCATATATTTATACCATGACTCAAAGTTATGATCACTGATATGCAGGGAGTGGTTTTCAAATGTTAGGATCGTGTTATCATGCCATTATTTTCATGTTATACATACATATATCACTATTTTTACCCATACTATTTATATAAGCTCACCCTTTCTTATGTTTAATTTCACTATGTTATGAAAATAATTTATGAATGACACTTTTATGAAGTGTACTGAAGGGAAAAAACATTATGGGAGATTATGATCCTCTTTCACCATATTAAAATATTGTCTACCTAATCCTTAAATAAGATCAAATATTATTTTCATTTGGAATTTTTGTGTAATGTATTCAATATTCTTCTAAAAAGATTAAATATCTATGTATGAGAAGCATGGGTCACTATAGTTAGTATCATAGGAATGGTTGATGAGAAAACTTTAGTGATCTCCCTAGTGATATTTCAAAGTATATGTATATAGATTCATATGAGGATATTCCTAAAAATGATTCAATGTATAGGAAAATTTCATGGAATTATGGTATAGGATAGGGGATGTTTTTTCTAATAAATTACATCCCAATATAGATATTGTAAGTGGATGTAGTGCTAGTATAGTAGTACCTAGGGGTAATAAATCAGAAATGGTGTATTGAGATGGACTCAATCTTTACTTGGTTCATGAAAATGAGGCTTCATCACACCTATTTTGACACTCTATAGGGTTATACGTTGGGAATTCGAAAAATATTTATAAACCATAATGTAGGATTTAATAGATGATGACTATGAGTGACTTTGGATAAACCTATAGTTTCATATATTGAAAAAATGTGCCATGATTTAGATATCATTTAAGTGATTTTTTTCAGGATTATTTGGTTTTCCAATATGATTAATGATTCTCAAACATTTATTTTTGTTTTTAGTAAATGGATTTAAATCGAAGGAACAATTTTACTGCTAAGTTCAATGACTTCCCTTTGATGAAATTGAATTTTGTGGGATCTAAAATGAAAGACCTTGATTCCATTCTAAAACAACATTATCAAGATATAACTTATGATGAATTTACAGATGGGAAAATGAGGGACCAATGTTCTTTTGAATCCTTTATTAAGAAATAACTACCTTGTTTAATTGGTTCATATGAGCCTCTAGTTACTAAGAAATAGATCAGTAACACTGAAAAAATATTTCTCATTCTCTATTGTTTATACCATGAATATGTTATTGGGAATTCTACCATTTCGAAGGTGTGGTAGATCAATGGTGAAATCTTTATAAGATTATGTTGAAATGAGAATAAATTGACATCATGAAGTGGGATGAGTTTAAAATCATTTTTACAATAGTAATTTCATTGTATTCTGTCTAAAAAATGGAGAAGGTATTCATAAAGATTAATCAGAAGAATGATGATGTTCTTGGTAGATATGAAGAAAATTTTACAAGACTTGTGATGTACTCTTTATGTTTTATCATTCATCATAGAAGTATCATTTTGTGACAATTAAGTGGCTTATAACATAATCTTCATAGAGAATTAGGCAAAAGGGACATCAGATGGTTTTCAGAAAACATTAAATGTTCACTAAAAGTTGGTATGTAAGCTATAAACCCTCTTGGTTATAGTGATAGGAAAAGTAATATGGGGTTCTTTGAAAATATCAGTGATATTTTACTTGGGGTAATACAATTATTAAAACTCCAACTTTCTAAAATAATTAGATAGAGTATTTATATGTGTACTTAAAAGGATGATGAAGGTGTTTAAAGTGTAGGATGCCAGGCCATCAAACAAAAGAATGTAGAACTAGTGTTAAAAGAATAGTAAATGATAATAATGGAGAGTGATATCAACATAATGCACCACCCCCAATCTATTGTTTCATGTTCAAGGATTTGGGCATTAGACAAATCAATTCACTAATCCATGGGATAATGTAGACAATAAGACCCAAAAACCTCTAAAGAAAATGTAAAAATGGGAAGCTTATGCAATCATAATGGATAAAGTGTTTCATGATAATTATGGAAAACTTTTCCTCACTTCCATGGTTGACTATTAAATGTTTGATTTTGTATAAATGAGCATCAATAAATCATATTGTTCATCCTTTAGATATATTTCATGTGATTATCGAGATCTTTTGGTGCATTTTTTACATCCATAGCGTTGTGGAATTTGTAAATTTATAAACATGAAACAAAAAAACTACTAAACTATAGAATAGTATAGAAATTAAAATTCAGAGGTCAAACCCAGTAGATAAGGTTGGAGAAATAATTAGTTAAATAAAAAAAATACATAAACTAATTATGATTTGTAGAAATTAAATCTAAAATACTGAGATTTTGATTGGTGGAGAAATTATGAGAAGAAAATATAAAAATTGAATAAAAAATCAATGATTTCTTATTCATTGGATGAAAATTTTGGAAATAATTGATTAAAAATCATGTAGTCATCATAATTGAGTCATAGAGAGTCCTAGGTTAATGGTAAATTCACTTCATCCCAAACTCACATATTCTCATGGTCAGGTAATTCATATTTCATGGATTGGGTAACCCGAAACCTTATTTAAACATAATTCAGGGTCGATCTATATGAAAAATTAAAACCTTGGAGGATATTCTATGATATTTTTATATATTTTTTAATAGTCTTGGGGATCAAATCCTTCCTTCAGATGGGTTTTATAGAAAAAATAGCTTTCACTTGATCATTCATATGGATCAATATGAAACTCTTTATCGAAGTAAGTGAAGAACTCAAAAATAATTGAATAAAGATACAAAATAAATGATATTGGGACCTAATCATTCTAATCAATCTAAATAGAAGGTTATAGGAATTCAACGACATGTATGGGAATAGATTAAAAATGATATGTAGATAACTTTCAATGCGATCTAGAATTTAATGTCAGGTAGAATGAATTTCAATTAATTTATCCATGGAAGAATGAAAGAAATACTAATACCTAGGTATAACATTCCCTTTGAAATTATTTATAATATTGGGATGGTAGCTTAACTCTTCGTTCTTACACCAAGACACTCTCAGGTTCATGATGTGTTATTTGTATATCTCTTAATAGTTTACATATCTAATCTATCTCATGTATGGAAATTAGAGGTCATGTAGCTAGAGTATGATCATTATTTTAAGAAGAAATTACTTGATATTATAAATGAAATAGAGAAAGTTCTATGAGAAAAGATCGCTCACCGAGATAAAAATTTTTTGTGAAACCAAAAACATGATGAATCTACAGGGGATCCAAAGGGTGTAACGGGGGATAATTATCCTAAGTTGTTGGTACAAAAGAAATTAATTTTGAAGGAGAAATTCATTTTGAGGTGGTTAAATGTAACACAGAGAGATTTTTTGAAATATATTTCTCAAATAAATTTAATTATTTCAAAATTTTCATCACAAGAAATAATATGTTTAGCTCAGCTTGAATACAATATTGAGTGTAACATTAAATACATGTTACACTGAGTTTAAATGAAATGTATCATATTATTAAAATATTATTATTTTATATGACAATTATCACATAGATTTTGTAATTTCCAGTATGAATAGTATTAACTATATCATAAAAAAATATGGATTAAACATGTAAAAAAAAATATTTATTTGGTAACTAATTAATTAAAAATAAAAATAAAAAAACTGTTTGAAAATAAAATAAATCTCTCTCTAAAAACTGTTTTTTTGAAAAATAAATCTTCAAATAAAAAAATAAATCCCTTTTGTGAATGATATTAATGAAATATATATATTATATTATATATTAACTAGTTAAAATTAGTATTTTTTTAGAAAATATTTGAGATTAATTTCAATTATGTGCACAAAAATTATTATTTTTCTAAAAGGCAATTTTGTAGCATTTTCTTCAGAAACCATAAAAGGAATTTTAAAAAACATTTGAAATCTTATTTAAAAAAATAAATATCATTTTGAAAATAAAATTTTAAGAAATATCTTATGGATAATTTTTTATAAATATTTGAATATATCATAATTTTGAAGAATATGGAAAACTAATGAATTTTAATTGAAAAGTGAATTTTTCGTTTAAATTATTTATAATGTTATATTGTATTATAAATTGGTTTTAAATTAAAAATATTCAATTATATATCTATTAATATACTTTACATCATTTTAATTATTTTCATATTGAACATTAATATAAAAACTAGTAAAATTTTGAACATTGTCTCGTTGAAAAACATATGTTTTCATCACGTCTGCAAAATTATTTTAAAATTAAAATTTTCAAATTCTATAATTGAAATTTTAAAAAAGGATTACATATTTTAAATTAGAATAATTTATATTATCTAATATGTTCAACTCAATTTGTTACCATCATAAATAGTAAAAATTATTTATCACAGTTAAGGAAAAAATTGTATTACTGGTGGATAAACTAAAAATATAAGGGTTAAAATAGCCAAAAAATATGTCTGAATAATATTTTATGGAAATATTTAGACCATAAAATTTATAAGGAATAAGAATAATAAATTTTGGATCCCTTTTAGTGATAATTGTTTTATCATATCTTTTTCTTTTAAAACATTTCATGTTTTCCACTCACCCCACTTATAAAAGGTTACCCCCTATCCTCTCCTATTCATACATTCAATTAATTTTTGTTCACAAAATACCTATAAAAATGACTTCTTAAATTACATAAAATATTATTATAATCCATTTTTGGGCTTAAATACATCCTAGGAAAGAGTTTTTTGTATATATATGGAAGACTCAGGAAAAAGAGGTAATGTTTTTTCAACAAGCATTTTTAATTGATATTTTCCATCAACACATTATATTATTATTAAACCATTATGATATAATAGATTCATTATATAAAATATTATTATATTTTTTTATTTTATGGTAATTACCTACAACCATTCCCACTTCCATAAAATGGTATAAAAAATCACCATTCACATGTATGGTAGACTACAGCCTCGCAAACCGATATCATTAGTTTTTACATTACCACCACTCACAGTTTGGTATGATGATAGATATAAATTATATATATGATATTTATAACATAATTATATATCTAAATTCAATATATCATATATACCATTTATTATTTCCATTCTATAGGGGATATGATAATGCCTCTCTTGTGTACGACACACTTCTGCCTCGTGAAGCGATGTGATTCATATTTCATTACTTATTTACATTCAAGGCAATAATGATACTTTTAATGAATTTAAGTGATGTAAATGAAATATTTATGATATTAATGAAATATGTATCATTATTAAATAATATTATATCATTCTTTTTCTTACCTTTTCACTCACTGAAATATGTTAACGTTGTTTGTGTATGTGTGGACTACCACCTTCACGAAGTGATGTGAATCTATCTTTTCATCACCATAGCATATGGATGAAATTTATAAGTATATTAAAAAAAATGCAATTTATGATATTATTATAATTATTTTTAGATAAAATATTACACTCCACCATTCCATAATGATAGTTAAAAAATGCAAACATTACTCGTGCGTATATGTGGTATACAGTCTCCATTATCGTAACATAATTAATATACCAAAAACAACTATGATAATTAATATTAAATGTTTAATTAATTTATATATATAATAATTTTCAATGATAAAAATTCTAGAATTTATTGAACCATGATCAAACTAGCAATATCAAAAATAACAAGTTGAATTTAATATGAAAAAATATAGCAGTTATTACTGAAAACGTGATTTTAACAAGGAATCGTTAATAAAGGGGTAATAAATTTCCATAAGTAAATAATATTTCTTATTATATAAAAAAATAAATATATATTATACATTAATAATAATCTAATATTTATTATTCATGAGGTTTCAACAAGTATGAAGTAAGTTAAGACTTCAGGTTATAGATTTCTTGTCTCTCTTTTATTTCATTAAACATATATAAATTCACTACTATTTATTTATATATGTTATATGTTCCTCAAAATTGACATATTATATCATAAATCTCAATATCTTAGTGATATTTAATGTTTCATTTTATGTGATTCATTATTGTGGCTTATGATTCAACAGATTAGAAAAGCGGTAAGGGATTCCTGACTCACTTTTAATTCTGTGAGACACATACCATTTTCACCACCAATATATTTTATGATATATATAATTACCATTAATTTATTTTATTATTATTATACATAATATTAATTTAATTTATATATCCTTTTTATTATCTCGTATTCAAGGGGTTTACAGGTAAAAATTTACCAATGTGGTAAGTGTTTTTTTGTCTCAAATGGCCTTCTTTGATTAATACGTTATGTTATGAACCTATATTATTTTATGAGGTGTATATAAATCACCATTGACATAATATTATAAATTTATTTATTGTTAGGATATTTTGAGTTTCATTTAATGTTATTATTTCATGGGGCTTTCGATTCAATGTTACCAATGTATTAAGAGTTATTTATTACAATCGCATCATTTACGGATATTATTTATGATTATGTTTCCTATGACGTAATATTAGGATAAATCACTCAAGAAACTAATTATATTATTATACTATGGTTTTAATGATATTTTAAAGTAATTTTATCATTTTACCATCTTTATTAATAAAAATAGTTTAGAAAAAAATTAAGATATAATCGTCTTTATTTATCTCTTCGATCACAAACACTTATTCTCCCATAACCTTGATTTAAAAAAATAAATAACATTTATAACATTATTGAAATTATTTATTAAATAAATTTTTACACAAGATTACATTTTTTAAAAATATTTTAACGGAATCGCCATGTTTTTTCAAACATATCTCGTTTGGATTTTATCCAAAATGAGAAAGGAAAATGGATTTTAACGTGTATGACACGAATAGAATTTTCATACACCATGAACATTATTTTCGTTGAATCATTATTTATGAATTGGAAAGGTTATTTTCAAAAAAATATTTTCAAAAAAAATTATGAATTTTATGTTTTAATAAGTGTTTTTTCTTAGTAAATGTCCCAATGGATATTTATAAATTACTCTCCAAATAAGATGATATCCTTTTGATTTACTAGGGATATAATCCAAGGATACAATTATTATTCCTTAATTGAATGATTTTTCATACAAAGATGATTATGAAAAAAAATTTATTCTACATGTTATACAAAGACAAAATTCTTCTAAAACCAACTTCTTCTTCCATGGGTTCTACTATAATTAAATGAGAGAATGATTATGAACCCTATATTTTATCAAAATTTATAAAATAATGAATTTTTTATGAAACCCACATCATTTCATGGGATATGATATGATTAATGTATTTAGATTTTTTGGAACACATACGTATGATTTTCATTATGTAATGAATTGAACCTATATCTCCCTCCAATAACTTAGGTAATGATGGATTGCTCATGAGAAAATATGTTCTACATAAACATGAATACATTTTCCCAATGATATGTGTGAACCAGATTACATGTTCGTAATTTTATATGGGACCCTGATAATATGTTCACAATGTTATTCCTGAACATGTCCTTCAAGTCCATAATGTTAAGCATGGACCTAGTAAAATGTAGATAATTTTTTTCAAGGGCCCAATATAATATCCTGAACATAATGAGTGAACCTATTTATATTTATAAATGTTAAAAATTTTAAAAAAAATGTTTTATACGCCAAAAATATATGTCTTCTAAAAATGTTATCCTCAAATAGAACATGTTATTTGGTTCACTTCTTATTCATCTATTGTGAACATTAAATCTTTATTCCATGACCCAATATTATGATCTTTGATAAATGGAGTATTTTTTTAAAATGTTATCCTCATCTTCTAATTCCATTATGTTAATTTTATTCTTATTTATCTCCCTTTTTTACCCTTAAATAGCCTCTAATATCAACCTTTATTATGTTTCATTACCTTAGGTTATAAAGAATGATTTTAAGAAGGGTATGTTTCTGAAGAGTACTTATGGGGATGATCTTCATGGGAGATGTTGTTGATATTTCACTGAATTATAATATTGTGTCCCTAGTATACAAAGACACTAATATATTATGGTCCTTAGGCATGTTTTTGTGTAATTTATTTGATATTCATCTAAAAAGACTTAATATATATGATTGATAATCCTAGGTTGCTATAATCGTGGGTTAGATGTGATGAAACATGTGTTGTTTCAATATGGACAATGTTGTTCCTTTAATAAATAGTGTTGAGGAAGAATATATATTAGTATATGGTACTCTCATGTTGGTTGTGAGATAGAGTGAATCCATAGTTTCTACTCTCTTCTTTAGATAACATTATTAATTGTATAGTGAAATTTATATAACCCCTTTGGAATTTTAGAATCCTAAAAAACATTCATGTATCCAGTAGTCGATACCCCTAGTGAATATAGACTATTATTAACTACTCATTATGGTTCTAATGAATAATTATCCTTCGAACATGAAGATATATGTTGTTGTTTGACATGAATTTCAGGTACCCTATTTTGTGATGTATTTACATGTTTGGATTCTTGAAGATTTTTTAGAATATTTTTGGGTTTTTTATACTGTTAGAGATCATAGGATGATAAAAATAAACCCAAAAATTGTATCAGAGTGAGATCCATTAGGGTTTAAATTTTTTTTAATCACTTATTAGTTAAGAAATTCTTTATCGTAACACGTTCTAATAAATTGGTAATGTTTATGTAGCTTTCATAAGATTAAACTCAAGTGTCATTCACACAGATGGGGTTGTTTAATTATTATTATGTAATTACACATATGCATACTCCCTAAAATAGTTTCTAATAGACATAGTTGTTAAATATATTTATACAGAATCAACTAATTTTCCTAGTACATGTAAAGGTAATTAATGGTTAACTATACCCAAGGGCCTCACATAAATGTAGTCTAAGAAAGACCATTATATAAAGGGTTCATGTAAATGTAATTTTTGACTAATCATTATGTAATGTATTTCACATAAGGGTAATCCATGTTTTACCAGTGTACGAAGGGTTCCCTTATTTATAAAAGATAATTACCCTTACATATTATACATTGTATTAGGTTCAATCAATTTTACCGTTAAATAGTCAATTTAAATATAAGTACTGGGTTTTTTCCCCTACTTAAAAATGCGAATAATATATAAGGGAAAATAGGAGTGGTTTAAAAATTATTTTTACAGATTTAAAAAATAATTATTTATAAATTGGTTTTAAAACATAATAAAACGTATCTTGGGAATATTTTAATTTATTATATTTTTAAATTAATTAATTAAAAAAATTTATAATTAATTAAATAAATGTTTATGAATCATTAATATTCCCAAATATGATAGCTAATTTTGATAATATCATTCACCATGTTACATGGTAATCCTTGTGATCTAAAATTAAAATGGATTATTTAGAAATCATATGGATTGAATTGTAAAAAAATTATAAATTACATAAATATATCCAATTTCTAAAATATTTTATATTTATAATTATAAAAAATTTAAAAATTACTTCAATACAAACTTCTTCAAATAAATATGGTCTTTCATTAAGATATTATTCAAACAACATCAAAAATAGGTTTGATGATTCATATGATCAAAATTTTAAATAATATAATGTATATTATATTTTGATTATATAAAATATTTATTTATTTAGAATTATAAAAATATTTATAATTCAGTTCATATAATATAAAAATATATAACAACAATAAATATAAGAATGGTCATATTTTTGTATCATTTTCAAGAAAATAAATAAATTCTATATTTACTTATTAAATACATTAATTTATTTAAGGTTACAATTTTTTTATAAAATTATAATAGATTGTATCCTATATTTATTTGATAAATTAATTCTATGAAATAAATTACTTCATTTTATTCCATGTACAACTGTATAAAATTTGTTTTTCATCTACCATGATCTTAATTTTTTTCAGAGTTATGAACATAATAATTGTGATTCAATATAGATTGTGTATATTAAGTATTTGAGATATCACTAATTTAGTTCTGTATTGGGTAAATTATCCCTAGGTAGAGGGATTTTCAGTTGGACTGCCTACATACTATTGAAGCATATTCCTTGTCTAGGAACGTGAATTGTGTGGACTATCATTTACTCTAGGGTTACTGAGGTAGAAATTATCAATATCATATAACTTTATACCTTTACATGAAATGATTATGTGATTATGCAAAAAATGTACAGGTTATGAAATTAATATTAATATAATGTATATTAAAATTGATAAGACTAGAAAACCCCTCAGAACACTAATTTTAAGATTTCTTCTAAAGAAACACTTTTCAAAACCTTGATCATTAAATTGGGTTAGTTTTGCTAAATCATGGGGTATCTAACTTATCTTATAAGAGGGATGAAAAAAATAGGTAACATTGGATCATCATTGAGTATGTTCTATGAATGTAAGGTGCCTCTATATTTTATTTATTATTATGTTAATGTAATTAACATTTGGTTAAACTTAGCTTAGAAACACAAAATGATTATATTATAGGGAATAGTGTTGAGTGAATCCATAAACATAAATTTGGATAAAGAGTTATCAAATCTGCTATCTATGAGTCATAATGGTTGTGATTTGTATATTTCCTTTCCTAAATAACTAATTGGTGATAGGAATACTAAATAATATCCCTCTCTCAGTGAAAATGTATCTTGGATCTCTAAATGAATATCATGTATGAGGTCATAAATTTTAGTGGAAGAACATTCATTAAAATTCCTTGCTAAATTGATGTAATACAAGATACTCACCAGATAATATATCTTTATTGTAGATAATAGATTACATTATAATAATCATATTGTGATCTCCAATATGAATAACCTAAAAAAGTAGTTAATATTAGACCATAGAATTGAGAGCAGTTCAGAATGGAAAGAATTCAAAGTACCCATATGTGATTTTTATAGAGATAAATGACACAAATCTTGACTCATGGGTATTACATATCGGGCATGCATAAAATAATTTTCCTGAAAATTATAGACTTTGAGATAAGAGGGAATTTATAAATGATGAACTATATCTTTATATTGATAAAGGAGGATTTGGGGAATTATATGTCGGAACATATTATCTAACACTATCGACTGGGCTAATAAAAAATTAAAAACATTTATTATTTTCCAACGATACTAAAAAATTTGAACTCTATATCTTTTTTGAAAACATGAATTTTTCATTCATTGTTAAGGAATATATTTATTCTATATATATGAGTGAAATGTTTTATGGAGTCATGAATATTTTTATTGATTTATGCATTCATGATATGGATAATTTTAATTATAAAATTTTGAATTAGAATATTATGATTGATTCCAATCCCACTTAACTTTTTTAATGTAACCTTTGACATATAATGGAGAAATATATCAAAATATTTCATACATATTTATTGTTGAAATCATATGATTTTAAATCATTTGGGAACTTCAAACCTTATTTACTGGAAAAAATGAAAATTTCACCATTTCAGAGAAAAAGTGAGGGGACTTGTATACTATTAGATCATACACATAGATCTATATATAGACTAATGAGTACACAAGAAAAATAATGGTTTTTGTTACATTTTTACTTTTACCAATTCCTTCAGTCAGATGAATCACAAATATGATTCTTTTGAAAATATTTATGTGTTTCAAAACAAATTATACAACTAATTGAGAAAGCGTATTAAATTCATTTGATTGGATCGATGGGGATAAAACATAAGTACAAAAGTCAGATATCATATAAGAGATTGTGTAATTGTATCACAAATCGTTGATCCCATAACACTATAATTGAATGGTTTAAGTGAAATGAGGAATAATACCTTATTGTACAATGTTCAATAAATGACGATTCTATATGACCATCTTATCTCATTCTGATGTTATTATATGATAATTGAAACTTTTCTACTTAACTACATTCCAACTAAAAAAATTCAAGGACACAATAGATAATATATAGACTGAATGAAATAAAAATAATGTATTTCCAGAGAATTTTGTGTTGTTTAACCCTCATAAAACCATTTAATTTTGAAAATAATGACCTAAAATAATATAAGTTTTTATTTACTATTAATCCTAAGGAAACTATTGTATAATATTTTTATAATCCTATTGAGAAAAAATTTACTTTGACCTGATTTGAAAAATTAAATGATAATTAATATATAAGTCAAGGTGTCATTGGGAGGAAATTTGAAAATGGATATGTTTAATACTAACAAATAAGATGTTTTCCTAAGATTTGAAGTAAGTTGATTCCACTGGGATTTGTAGAGGATTTACTAACTCAAGCATCACAAAAAAAACATGAAACTTGTAGGATTCATCAGGTACCAGAATGATCAGAAATTCTCAGGGAATATTTTGGGTAATTAATTTTCATATAAGATAAAGCTAATTACTATCATGACACTATTGACAGTCTTGATTCTATGAAATTGGTAAAATATGTGCAATCCTCAATGGAATCCATACAAACAAACCATGTTCATAACATTTCCTATATACTTTTGGGGTTGTGACCAAAAGTGTGAATATGTTTCTTCATTAGAAAACTAATATGAATGGTAGATATTAAACCTATAAATTATTACAAGTGGTAAATGCTACCACAATATTCATGGTATTTAATATGAAGAATATTTTTCAAATATTACAGTGATAATGTACATTCAAATGTTTATTTTCAGAGAAAGTAGTTATAATTGTTAAATATGTAAAATGGATGTCAAAACTATATTCCCTAATATCAATTTAGAATAGGATGTGTATATAACGTATCCCTAAGTATTTTGGGTTCTAAATGAGTTTTTTAAGGTATGTATTTAGAAATGGTCCATTTATAGACTGAAGGAATCTTACTAGATCAACAATATTTGGTTTGATGATTCAATCAAATAGATTTATTTAATCAAAAACATTGATTATTTATATGTACATAAGAAGAATATTTGGTTTTTCTAGTTTTTATATATTTTTTATAGATAAAAATCATATAGTTAAAAAAACATCCTGACTCTTCACTTGATAAAGATGTGGTTGGGTACATTGTTCTTAATGAAATACATAGGTTAAGTAGCCAATATAGATGGTAATAATATCTATAAAGAATAATCTATTAGGTTGATAGGATTGATTCAAAATACATATATTGGTAAAGTGATAACACATTTTAATATAAAGAACTCAGATAATGGGTCTTTACAAATTTTTCCCGGCATGTATCTTATGATGATTCTAGATCCTTATAAAGAGTTAGTTGGGGTTTATAGAATTACCTATGGACACACCATAGGAACTATCATGTACTAAATGTAATATAGTCAACCACATTTCACCTAGAATCTTATAACTAAATGTTGATTCCATTCAAAATGTGGTAATAGTCATTGGACATTAGAGAAGAACATACTTAATTACATAAGGACTGAGGACATGTTCTTGATTATTAGATGAGAGGATAAGATATGTTTAAAAGGTTACACATATATTAGATTCAAATTCAAAAATGATTTTATAAAATCTCAATATGGATTTTTCTTTTCCCTGATTGGTGGAGAAAAAAGTTATAAGAGTTTGAAAAAAGACACCATAATGGACTTAAAAACATTGGATGAGTACATCACTACATAATATTCAATGAAAGATGTTGTTTGGATCAAGAAGATTATTTTTAAATTTTTCAAGGATCCTAGAATTGATGGACCAATAAAGCTATATTGTGACATCAATGGAACTTTTACCAAGAAAAAAGAACCCTAGTCACACCAATGAACGAAAAAAATTATTCAAAAATACCACCTCAAACAAGAGATCATTGAGAGGGGCAATGTATAGTCTGTTAAGTGGATATAGATGAAAAAACATAACATCCATAAAAAACCAATACAAATGTAAACGTATTTGGGTAATATAGAGTATATAGTATATGATAATTGAAATATTAATGAGTGGTTGTAAAATGCTTCATGTTATTTCAAAAGAAGAAATATACAGTTTCTATTCATTCATGCATGTTGTACTCTATTTTACATGAATGATAAAATGATGATATCCCCTCAATGAATGACATTTTGTTTTCCCTAATCAATTTTCATCATGGGGTACTATGGGTTGTGATGATAAGATAAGGTAATCATGAATAGAATATTTTACTCAATAAAATTGGTTGTTTATGAGGTATAAAGGATAGATTCATGAGGTAATAAGTGGAGACTTATTACATAGACTAATATTCTAATGTATTTCTCATAGACTTTTGTAGAGTCATTAATACAATTAGGGGTGTATCCATATTATCAATAATTTATACACAATGATGATGATATTACTAACATGTAAAATTTTATAATTTTATACCCTACTTATACAAATTAAATATGAACTTAGGTAATCTGAGGGTGGTTGGTTATGTTGTTGTTCAAGCCATCGATTAGAGAAAAACCAGTACATGTTTTTTATAATTGTATAAGAAGTAAATAAATATATCCATTAATTTAATTAGACTATGGAAATTCATGTAAAGAATTATTTTTGTCTCATAAGATGTTATTATCAACTAGGATGTGTGACACACAGTGTACTCATCCAAACTATTTATGACATGTGATGTATTTGATTACATCGACAATATTTTTTTTGTAACAAAGAAAATATGAATTGGAATTTATTATATTGACGTATCCAATGTCCAAGGGTCACTCTATGTCATGGATAAAGGAACTGTACATATTTATATAAATTTTATATGATACATATTGGTGTGGAAAAGTTCATATATAGATATGATTATGTTCTATGGAGATAACATCAAAACCCATAGTATCTTGAGTAGAAATGATGTATTTGTTGAAGGTTTTTATTTTCTTACACATATTTAATAAATATTTTATATTTTTTCATATCTACTGAGGCTCATAGGTTCAAACCATCAGGCCTTTGGATAAGTGTTAATTTTTTGACAAAAGGTTTGTTACAAAATAAATGAAACATTGTGAAACCAGGTCGAGAATTAATCTAGGATAGATTCACAAATAGTTGTAATGTTTTTTTATAAATTTATTATGGGATTTTAGTTAATATGTGAAATTTTTTTATGTGAAAATAAAATTCATGCATTAAAAAAATGTACACATGAGTTGTTTCATGCAATGTATCTTACCCTGGAACATCACATAATCCCACAAGATATTTAATCAGTTATTAATTAATGTATTGGTTCATTTATGGCATGTGAAATTTCTTAATTGAAGTATTTGATGAATTTACACTCCAATGGGTGTAAATCTACGTTTCCATATGATAACACCTGATCCATTTCAATAAGGTTGAAATTATTCATTTAAAAAAGCATGTTGAGGATGGATATATAATTTGATGTGATCCAATACCGTTAATAGTGAGACGATTATAATCCATTTTTTATAATCACTTATTCTTGAAAAATTGTCCTTAATAATATTTAGAAACTATAAAAACTTCAATATTTTTGTTCCCATAGGAAATGTTTGTGGATCCACTCTCCAGTGTCCCCACCTTAGATGTAGTAATATTTATAAAAAATCTCCTTATTGTAATAATTGTGATTTATCCTTTGAATAAGAAGTAAATTACTATTTTACATGAATTATAGGTAGTCTCTTTTATAATATATTTAAATGGTGGGATTCTTGAATAAAAACTAGGTTATATTTAGGTTTCCATACATTGGTAATGATAATAGGATAATGAAATGAAGCCTGGGGTGCATATCACGATACAATCATTATTATTTTAATTAGATGATTATTAAATGTTATCTATTTAGAGGGGTTTACATTTTTATGATACGAAATTTTTATGGGTTTTCATTAACTCATATTACATTCATTGAGACATACTGCAAATTCATCAATGATTTTATTTTGTATGGTGTATATACGACCCCATGGATTCCATTTATCATACCTTCCATAAAATTCAGGAGTTAAAAATTACATCGCATTTTTTCATTTTAGTAAATTTATATTCAAGTGTTACGTGATCCATAATGGGTTTATAAGTTAGACTCCATTATTTATGATTAATGGATATTTTTTAACATTCATTCATTTATGTTGGGTTTCCCCTCTCTATGTTTGTATTAAATTTAAATTATACATTATTTTATATTTATTTATAATTAATTCTCTTGAAATCCAGTTTATATGATTATTAAATAAATTCATATTATTTGTGGGGTTTCTTTTTCTTGAAAATAGAATACTGTTAGTAATAATCCTCATCCACTGTAAAAAACATTTCTCCTCCATGTCTATATTGTTTATTCCTCCTAATTTTATCTATTATTATTTTCATATTCCAATATGTATAATATCTATTGATCTTCAAAAATCACATTAACTATTTTCAAAATGAAGATTTATTATCCTTTTAACAATTTGAGTTCTCAATAATGGTATTAAAAATATTAAAAATTTGATATTATCTTATATGTTTTAAAATTTTATCTACATGTTCACATTTATTCTCGATTACCTTTTGTTTTTTCAATGAACTATTTTCTTATCTCTCTATGATTAATATTTGAAAAATAATTCATTCTAACTTCTGAAAAATTTAACATTATCTGTAAGAATAATTTATCATACTATACTTGTTTTTAACACTCATATCCTTCCTTATGAGTAATTTCATGATTTTAGTTGTACTCATTTTTTTGTAGAGTAAATGGATGATTTGGACCGGGATATATGACTAAAATAACATGATTATTTTGTATTTATTTGGGAGTTTTTTTTCTAAATTATAATCATTGTATATGATATAATGAGCTCAATTTAATGTATTGAATTCAAAAAAGTAAAAATATTGTAATATACGCTCACACACTAACTCAAAAATTTGATGCACATATCTAAATTCAATTCTATGTTTGATTCGATCAAGTAAAATAAAAAATAGAAAAATATGATAGATTCTAGAGGAGGAATAGAGAGAATGGTTGTTTACTACTGCAAATGTTCCCAATATGGGAACTGTCCGTTCTGAATTAAAAATATTTGGAGTTTACCAATTCAAAGAGGAAGTAGAGATAATTTTATCTATGGGGGAAACTAAATATCATATATTATGTTTCAAAATATATGATAGCCATCAATAACAAAACTAACCCTAAATATTCCTTTAATATCTCTAAATACACCAGTAATTTGGTTGGGATTTTGAAATTTATAAACCTATGGTTATTCTACTATGATCTTGGAATGCGAAAAAAATTTCTTAAAATTCATATTTGAGTGGTGGGTGAAAAATATCAAGGAATATAGGTATAAATTAGATTAGGATGATAGTAATGGTGGGAATGAATTGAAAGATATTCATGAATAAAAGTAATTAATGATGTTAAGGTGGTATGATTAAATTGAGTAACTTGGTTTTAAATAAGAAACTCACATAAGAAAGTATCTTGAATCTTACTTTGGAAGTATTCATTGGTGTTAACTTATCAGGATTCTATGTATTAGGTCTAGGGTAATTAATTATATAAATAAATCAACTATATATAAATATTAAATTAATTTATTCAATTATATTAATTGTTTCATGATTCTATAGGGAGTTTTAGAAATGAAATTTCATTTCCTTTAATTTTATAATTATATAATAGAATGCATGAAATTATAGAAACAATTATTCCACATGATTTTTGGAATAAAATGAATAACTGGATGTTAATAAATGTCTATATTGTTATTTTTCAGGAGGATTATAAAGATATAAATCATTTTTGGACCAGTTAAAGATGTCAAGTACCCTACATCGATCGTTATAATTTAAAAATTACATACTTCATTTGGTTCATTGTAGAGTTGAAAATGTTAAAATTGACAGTTTTTAAGTTGGAGTATGTACATTATAATTTTGATTTGAAACTTTATAATGTTGGATAAATAACATAATAATGTTCTGTAGGGCTTTATGAATTTCAATAACTCCATAAAAATATAGATAATTAGAGGTAGTTCAAAAGAGGTTGTCAACGTTCTACAGTACTCCATAAAAATGATCCAATGCACTAAATTAATATCCATATAACCAAACACATGTAACCATGTGTCCTACTATGAAAATGATAAATCACAATATACAAGTGATGCTGCAATAAAATATAAGAAGGGAAAAGCTACAGATTTCATGGGAGATAGAATCATGACCACGACGGAAGATCGTAATGAATAAAGAAACCATTGATAATTTTAATTGGGTGAAAATATTCGTATTCTTTGACTAGGTAACAGAAAAGGGAAAAGGATAACCTACCAAAAGGAAGGAATATTGACATAGGAGGGTTTTCTAGGAAATATGTCACTATTTATTAATTTTTACTTATTTTAAATATTATTTATACTATTATTTTATTCCTTATTCTTCATCCTTCACTAATATTACCTCTTAGATGGAGAGGTAAAACTAATTTTTGATTGAGTAAGGGAATGATGTTCGGTGAAATTCTTGACAATCATTCTAAATGAATAAAACATAATATTTTTATAAATGGATTGATTGTTTGGTTGAAATTTACTAACATGAACTGAGTGTATTTAGATTATTAATATGATTCTTTTTTCTTCCATGAAATATAATCATGACTCTTCCTCTATATACACAAATCGATATTCAATAAAATTGACTTAGTTGGGTGGTGTTGATCTTGGTGATTTTTGGAAGATGAATTTTGGATGTGAAATGTTATATTCTTTCCTAGGAACCTCAAAACTCATTTGATTTTTTCTTATGTAATTTATTAAAAGATCATTTTTTGTGTCTCTAATACCACCTAAAATATATAATAAGAAGTATAGAACAAGAATAAATCTTTTTTAAGTCAATCATTACTGAAATCATTCAATTATGGGTGAGAGAATGATAAATTATGAACACTATTACTTTCTAATAAATTAAAAAATTGTAGAATAATTATAAAATCTTATAGAAATAAACATTAATATCCAACCCTGAACCATAACAATCTCATCACCATATTTAAAATATTATATTTAATTTTTTCATATATTTTACAACAAAAACATTCAAAAACTCACATTCTTTTCTAATTAAAAATTTTCAATTTAATTATGGACCCCATTTTGTAGACAACTGTAGGTTTCTACTACAAAAAAAATTATCCTTTGAAATAAAAATCATTTTTCATTACCCCATGATAGTTGGTTTAGTAGATGACATGCATATTATATATAGTCATGGATGAAATTGATGAAAGATCTCATATTATCCTGGTATATGTATCTGTACGTTTTTGTTTACATTTTGGGGTCTAGTTTTCTATGGTTGACAATTGGTTGGTGAGGTTTTAAATGAGAAGGTATTGTTCTAGGTAAGTGTTCAAGAGGTGAATAAATTTTCAGCTACAATTAGTATTTATGATGTAAATAATTAATTTATGTTATAAATTTCTCATAAAATCCAACCTCATAGAACCCATTAATGTCATAAAATCACAATGAAAACACCATAAAACACTTTTATACCATATGATTTTTATAAAATTTGTACAATTTATTTTTTATGTAATATGAATATTTAATGTGTAAAAAAAATTTATTTAGATTTTAATTATTTTTTGGTCGGTTTCATAGTATTTCTCAGGATTGAGGAATTTATGATGAAAATTCCTCATTTACTTCATTTGTCCAAGACCAATGTATTCATAAACCCAATGTTTTGAATTATGATAATTCAGATATTATCATGATTGTAGACCTACATAATAAGACTTGTAGGATTCTTCATTGATCTATTGTCTTGTTCATCAGAGATCATGTTGTTCCCAATAATGAGAGTTAAGGTATGACTTATGATTTTCTTTCTCTATTCCCTATTGGTTTTCTCCTATTGAGGACCCTAGTTCAAGGAGAAAAACAAGGATTTGGATTTTTTACAATGAAGGGTTGTTTCATATTAATTTAAGGGAAGTAAAGGAAATAAAATCATCAATAGATGTTGATCATATTTTGGTATCATCTATGTTTTGAGTTTGGTGGTATAAAATATATCTCATTCATCAAATTCAATTATTCGTTGTATATGCAATATATGTGATCATGTTGTCATTTCATGCACCAAACCTAAATAATTTTATAACCCATGGCATGATGATTTATACATGTATATACCTCCCAATGTATCACATAGGTTCAATAGTTGTTAGTACCAGTAATTGTGGCCAGCTAATTGAATTTCTAACCATTGACCTTGAAAAGAATTCGCTAGATTGAACGTAGGGCCCTATAACGAGTGGGAAATCAGATTACTTTTTTTCTTAATAATATGTATTTTTGTAACATGAGAATTTTAGAAATTTATTATGATTCAATCTATTAGACCAATTTAATTATTGTGTAATTAATTAGACTATGAATCACTACACTTTATGTGGTAAATTGGTATGTTTATGGAAAAACATGATAACATGATGAAATATGAATTTATTGATATGAGAAAGATAATTGGGATTATGTTTTTTCTGTAATAATATGGTTACAATTATTTTGATACTTGGTAACTTGGAATAATGGAATAAATAGTTTATTAATTGGCAATTTAGATAAATTGACAAATGTGGGGTATATAAATTTATTTTGCATGTTTGGGGTCAAGTTTGATATATAGATTATTGTAACAAATTTTCTTGTTATGATTCATGGTAATATTGATTCTAGAGAGAGTAGTGTGTTATTATGTACCATATATGGGAAAGATTAATGGTGACATACAACATGTGGGTTAAATGTATTGGTTCATATCTCTCGAGGGATGGATGAACAATAACATGAGGACTTAGGGTGGGAAGTATATTTATATATATTTATTATGGTTAAATTCTTGATTGATTGATAACATAAGGAATAGTGAATAATATAGGTGATTTTTCATGGGTAGTATAATCAAAGAATTGTATACATATCTAGCATCATGTTGAAACTATTTGGTTAGACCAACTATAATCCTAGAACTCAAGGGGGTCATAAGGTTAATTTCATCGGTTGTATTAATTTATTTAATAAATACCATTATTCATCACCTTATTTCATGAACATTACACTTGGACATAGCTTCTTTATAAAAGGTGGTGTAGACCCATGGAGTTTTACTCGATCTTTGTTTATATCTTGGTTTCATGCCTGAATATACATCATTAATGTAGGTTTGGATAAGATAAAGGGGCCCTGTAGTAGTTGATTTCCTGACGGATTGGTTGGAACATGAAAATGGTATAGAGATGGGGTTTAGAACTCAGTTATTTTGGCTTATTTTATATTTTATTCTAGTCTATTATTTTTACGAAATTTATTGTACTATTTAGCTAAATTCATCAAATCATTACATGATCCATTTTTTATTAGATTTTTTATTCCCCTTTATTTTTCCAAGGATACATGTTTGATTATTTTTGTTACTTATGATATTTTACACACTTTTCTTAATTATTCCTTTTTATGTGACTTTTTACTAGAGGGTATAGTCTCAAAACTATATTACTTACTTTATTACTATGTTTTGGTAACCTCTATCATATGGGGAGGTGATCCTAGGGTCATCTAGCCAACCACCTCAATCATAGGGGGAATACCAGGTCGGGGGTGTTTTAATGTGTTATTAGATGTTTAGGTTTCCATTTTTATTAATAATTGGAAAAGGTAAAGTAGAGAATAGGAAATATCAAAACATGTTAATGAGATCATTCATGGGAGTTTATAACCCATGCGTATGTGAGAACTGAGTACCAATGGATGTTATCTTTGTTCATGTTGTTCTATTGTAATAGTTTTGATGTTATTTTACCTTAGGTGATATTCATGTCATAAGATGTATCTATTTATTTATATTATACACATGGTTTAGTAAGAGATGAGATGAGTCTACAAGAATTGTTATAGGAACATAGGTATATATGTTGAAATATATTATTCATTCTAGGGACATATTTATTACATGTGTCATATTTTCCCAAATCAACTATGATATGAGATCCCTTGATATACATAATAAAATAAAAAGAAGTAAAATTTTATATTATGAAGCATTAATTTTTTAGATAGGTACAAAGTGACCATTAGCTAATGTTTCTCGGTTGTTTTCAAAATTTAAGTTTTATTTTGTTTTGTACTTGGGATTAGAGATGTCAATTAATCTATTATAGATAAAATAACTACTTGTTTTCATTGAATTGAGCATCAGGATAGTGGAAATCAGAATGATCCTAATATAGATGAACCAGAACATCCTTCAACTCTAGAGAATTAGAAGGGAAATCAGTTTCATGAATTCTTCTTATGGGTCGTGTAATATATGGATAAGGATACTATTCACACCATTCCATTAATATCTTAGCTAAGGATATGGTTCCATATTTAGTATCCTCCTATGTTCAATAGGGAGGTAGGATCCCTGGATACTGAGTTCTAGATTGATTCATTGCTTGTGATATTCAACCTTCTCAATACACCCACGGATTTTCAAGTGAACCATTCTACTTACATGGTTTAGGGAGAATCCAGTCATTAGTGGGATATCATATATATAAATTAAATAAAGAGGAGATGTTATAGAAGGATTTAAATGTGATGTTTCAGAGACACTTATATCTAGAGATATGGATGGATTAGAGCGATTACATGTTTATTCACTTGAAATATGGATGCATTTTAGTGATAGACTATGTGAGATGTTTCATTGATCTAAATCATTCTTTATCTTTGTAGGTAAAGACATTTCATGAACTATCATCACTATGATAATGTTTCATGTGAATGTCTTTCATTTTAGAAACATAGAAGATTTGAGGAATTTGTCCCTCACCATAAAAGGAAATTTGAGAGGTAATTTTAGTGGTGGATAGGTAGAATCTATAGTGTGATCTGTGAACTCATCATCCAATAGGAATAATCTCCACTACAATGGTTACCAAAAGGGAAGTAATGGTTAATGAAGCTCGGGTAGTTTACTTCCAACCAAGGTTCACGGATTGGCATAGTGTTTTCACTGTGGATGTTTGGACCAAAAGTTATCACATTTACCTTTCCCCATTGTGTCGTGTCATTATTGTGGATGGTTGGACCATTTACTAATGTTCTATAAGAATATTCCCTATGATAGCAATGAAAAGTGATCATGAAAATCACCTGAGTCTGAAAATGGATCAATATCCCCTCAAAAGACTGGTAACAAGATGTCTACCTAGAATTCAAGAAAAGGTTTTGGATATGGTAAATTAGTGTAGGAGTGGAAGAACCATCTAGTGGTATCATAACAATGGATTCTTACTGGACCCTACGGTATAGGGTAAAGTAAGTTGCATGCTATGTAGTCTACATTGAGTAGTCCTGATGCAAGATCTTCTATCATTGGGGGCATGATTCTTTAATCATTCTCTTTGTTGTTTTTTGTTATATGAGAATTGTATTCCATTTTATCTTCATAATTCCAAAATATTTTGTGAATAATTTTTGAAATTTGTTATTGTGTCATGTCCATCGACACTACACTAGGTGTGTTTTTAGGGGATATCAAACATTTTCAAGGATGTCTTCATGAAATTGTTAGTTATAGTTTCCTTTGTGATCATTTTAAACTAGATATTATAGGTTTAGATTAGATCCATGATATGTATTTTCCAGTTCTATACCAATATCACATCAAGTTTTATTAGATGAGATTTACCTTTCTATATATAGAAAGGGGAACCTATACTAACAAAGGTAATTGGGATCTTCAAACTAATCATGTAGGGCCAATTTATAGACACTTGGTTTATCTCAAAACTCTAATATAATTCCTTTTTCTAAATGATGATAGATTGAAGTATGATTTCCCACTCCAATAATGGGACATCTTTAGTTCATCTTTTCTTAAGAGTTCTCTGACATACCTCCCAAGTGTGAGATCTATTTCATTATTGAGTTAGCTTCAGGAGATGAGCTACTTTCTGTCCTAACTTGTAGAATGAAACTAGTAGATATTCATGAGTTGAAATTTTGGTTTGATGATCTGGAAGAAATGGGTTTTATAGGTCCTAGTAATTTTTAATGAGGTTTCCATGTGTTTTTTTCCAAAAATGTATATGGTACATTTCTATTATGTGTCAATTATTTGATATTGAAACAGATAACATTCATTAATCGATACCCCTTCCACGCATTGATGATCACTTCGATTAGATGAGAGGATCTACAGTCTTCCACGTGATATACATGAGGTCAAGGATTCATAATTTGAGAGTGATAACCTTGGATAAATCCTGGACGTCATTTATGATCATTTATAATATTTTTTATTTCCTGGTTATACTATTCAGAATGACAAACATACTTATGTTATTCAAGTAATTGACGAATCAGTTCTTTCATCCTTTCATGGACTTGTTTTTGTTTGTTCTTGTCCATGAAATCATAGTGAAATATCATTCAAAATACGATCATTCCTAATACCATAAAATCATCATGAATACATTGAGGGAGAATCATCATTAAACCAATCTATTTAATGGTAGTGTATAGATTTATAGAGTTCACTTATTTGGCCTTGTCTATTAGAGTTGGTTCCCTAGAAACAATTGATGTGTAATTTATGATCACATGTATCCAATATTTGAATATTAATATACTACTTATCACATCATGGTTTTTATTTTATGTAACATAGTTTGTGATTATGTCCTCAGAGTAGTTATCACACTAAAAGGTCATATTAGTTCCCTATTTTGATGTTAACCTATATGTGGAATGATAATATTCCTTAATTTATATATGTTCTATAGTCAAATGAAATAATTTTATGGAAATTAAAGATACAACTATCAAGGATAGAGGCTCGTAAGACTTTATGGAACCATCTCATGGTTTACTACCTTGGTAATATCCTATGTAGGATATTATGAGAACGAGGCCCGCCAGTAGAAAATCCATATTTATATGTGTAATTTTATGTTATTATCTTCATATATTTTTGTTTTTGTTTATACATTTAGATTGATATTAATGTTTGTTATGAGTTACTTACATTGGTGAATTGATTAAAACCATGATGACGTATGTCTGTGGAAAGGGAGGATACTTTGGATGCATCATGAGTAATATTTCCTTAAATAATAATGTAAAAAAGGATATTTTCATTTTTTTATCTAATGAATGTTGATATAAATTTCCATTTGATGGAAATTATATAGACTAAATAAATCCATGTCTATCAAGTTCTATAGGAAACTTTAATTTATAGAATGTCAAATAAAGGGACATTGAGCATATAGGTTGATGGAACTAGAATGAAACCTTCTTGATTAAATCGATCACGATAAAGGGATTTTATTTCAAAGTAAGCATTCATGTGAATAAATCTATCATTATGGAACTAAAGTCATTCTCTATGAGTTCTTTGGCATGTTTATAAACACAAACCATCGACTTTGGGATGCTTCGCCTAATTCCAGTATGAAATAGGACTTGAGGGTCACACGCTATTACTATACACAATCTCAATTGAATAATATTATTATTTATTATCTAACAAGTTAAATAAATTTTATTCCTTCATGTGGTTTTATAATTATTCATGTTTTATTGATTTTATATATTCTCTCACCAATTATTTGAGATAATATATAGTGAGGAAAATATATAGCAAATAATTATTTTCAAATTAGTGAATAAAATATTTTTTATTTAAAGACGAATAATGAAGTGACATTTATTTAATAAATAAATACGTATTATTGATGGCCTGATAAATATTGAGCGGTAATTTCAGACCGAGTTTGATGGTCTGGTGAGAAATAATATATATTTAATATTTTTTGAATAAATAATATTTTACAAAAGTTATTACTCAACTTCATGTCAAGAAATAATAATATTTTTTTATAGACATGGGGTTCTCCAAGGATTATGAAAAATAATAATGGTTTATGAGACGTTATTATTTTTTATTCCTAGTGGTATATAAACCCATTTATGTTGTTTTGAATAGATCATATTTTTTTTAATAATGGCATCATCAGAGAATCATCTCGGATCCCAAGGATGATCTCTATCAAATAACACTCTCAATATCAAAGATAAATCCCCATACTCAACCACTATAATGTTTAGATATATCTAAGAGAAAATTAACTTAAATTTATTCTCATGGTGATCAAGGAAAAATGATCTAAGCACTTGGATCAACCATGCAAGCACCTAGAGATTCTTATAGTGATGCTCATTGGATCATGGAGCACATGTAGATCACCAATGTATAGAATCTAAACTTTATTCCTATAACAAATTTAAGGTACTACATAGATACATTTTATTCTTCATCAATAGGGAAATAATTCATCCCAAGGTAAATTGTTAATTGTTTAATTTAATTATAAATTATATTTGATTATCCTAAGATTTGATTCCATCATTTTTCTCTTGTAAATATTATTAGTCTAATTCCATTTATCAAAGTGTTAAACATCATATATATCAAGGATTAATCATTAATTATGATAAAAAGTTGAGTTGGGCATGCCCCATCTGACACATCTACTCTACATGGAACTTTTATGTGGTATCAGAGTGTTCACATAATTATTTATAATTATTTAAATATCTTTGACTGATTTCCACAATTATCATTAGTTTTGAAATATAGTTTAATCGTTAATTAATCAAAATCACAAGATATTATTGTATTCCTTTTAATTATCAAATATAAAATCAAATTGAATAGATTGATAAATATAAAACATTGGAATAAATCATGAGGAGATGCCGATGATTTTGGCTGGATAACACAGGAGTACATATAGTGTAACCCATTTTTATATGTCTTGTACTAATGTTTAATACACCATGAATTAATTCTTAATTAACATTTTCCATGTTAATTTATTATATAGGGTGTATTTAAATACACACCATGTGTTGAACAAACTAGGATAGAGCATGGTTAGTTGGACTACACGATGCGCAACATCTGTATATAACATATTGTCCATTAGTCATAAACGGACCATATATTTTTTACATGGAGTACATGACTGGTGAACATATAACGTGGAGACCACATTTAATTCCATCCATTTCAAGGCCTTATTCTCCAATATTTTTCATGTAATAGTTATATGTTGAGTTCCTAGGCTTGTGTTGTGGATAGACATTGCGAAAAAGTGCATGCAATGTACCTAGCATGTACATGCCTTGTATTTTAAAAACATACTCAGAATCAAAAAATTATTTACTATATTACTTAAAACATATCAATATGTGTTCCATTTGTTCATTAATTTGATATTCCACTCCATGTAATGGGATATATATATTTATTTAATTAGTTTCAATATAATGTTCGGATCTGCATAACGTGTATATATCATAATACATTCCTTACTCAACGCACACTGATACATAACATGGTATGTATATAACATGTCTTCAGTGGGGTCATTAAGTTGATATTACACTACCTATAATTATAAGATAATTCATGTATGTCACATGAGTAAATAGTGTACGAATATAATATATGTTCGATAGTTTTAATGGGTACTCACTGTGTTTCCTCCAAGGTAATTTTTTATTTATAGTTTGTTTTAAGTACATTTATTGTATTAATATTATGATAGATGATAATATCAAGAATAATTTTGATGATAATTGAGATAAAATTATTAATTAATTAAATAATATCATTTGTTGATTCGGGCACAATTTCTCATGAATAATAATAATTAGAATATAATGTAATTTTATTAAATAAATAATTCATTTCATGTATGTGGATAAGCATGAGTATATAACAAACCTTGTATGTTATTGGATTATTTTTTATGTATTGTTAATTTAAATTTATGGCCTATTTTTCATTCCTCCTTTCATTATGTAATGGCATGCATGCCTATGGTTTCTTTTATGTGAACCCCTTACCAAATTCTTTGGCTCCCATCACCTGTGAGTGAGTAAAAGCTTATGTAAGGGATGGAGCTCCCTAGATAGTTGGGGTGGCTCATGTTTGGATCTGACATGAAACTAATCCAATAAGTATAAAAATGTGGACAGGTGGAAATATATGATACAAACCATAAATGTTTCAATGTGTTTTCCCCTTTGATCAATGCTGATTTTATCATCTTATAGATAAACTAAAAATTAGAAAAAGCTCATTATTGTACCATTTAATTTTTTTATTTAAATTGAGTTGCATGTTTATTTCATTGTGGTTTCCTTTTCCCCTAATCACATTAATTAATGAATTAAAAAAATCAAGATGGAACATAAATAAACCAGATTTTTCATAAATTTAGTCTAAGTCATGGTCAACCACTTATGTAAATCCACTTTATATTAACAAGTATGTAATAAAAAAATAATTTTGAATTTATACTCAAATATAAATTCCATGAATAATATATATTAAGTATCTATATCTTTCCGGTACATAAGTTCAGATTTTTCTATAGTTTAATGTGTCAGATGATCCACTGTTGGGGTTCATTCATTTATTAGGGAATTCAATGTTGATGTTTTTGGTTGACATAACATAGTCAACATAAATGGGTGACCTCCAAAGATGGAATTGATGTAACTAAGAGTAAACGGTTGAGGAAATACCATTTAATGATTTCAATATTGGGGATTCCATAAACTAATCAAGGAGTCATGAGTTAATTCAGTTGGAAATTAGATTTCCCACCTAAAAACATCAAATTTATTAACTAGAAAAATTTCAGGTGATGAGAAGGTGATTATGGATCCTTTCCACCAGAGTGTTCAAGAAACATGATATTTATAAGATAATGGTGAAGGTTTTTGGGTTTAAATAAAATATAGGGAGATTAAGAAATATAATATTTATTTATTTATCTACTATTTATCATAAAAACTATAAATAATTTTCTTATCTTGTTTATAGATAAGACAACAAAAAATGACTCCAAAAATTTTACTATAATCTGTACATGATAAGGGTAGTATTTTAACCAATAATAATTCCCAATAGTGGAGAAGGTTCTTAAATTTTATCTTATGCCATGAAGGGAAATTGTGTGTATTGGAAAACCATATTTTTAAATTTTTTGGTAAATAGTCTTGTGAGTAAGGATTGTCTCTATATGAGAAACATGTGATTTATTCCAAATAGTTTCATTGTTTAATTATATCATCCATGATCAATGATCTTTTAAAGAAATAGGACATGGATGGATATAGAATGAAGTCTCGCCTTTAGGATATATATCAAGAGAAGTAGAGACATAAGAGATATGAGTTCTACAATACTCTATTTACAACTATTTTTTTGAGATTCAGGGCCTACTAGGCCTCATGTATTAAATATTATTGGAAAGTTTAATTTCCAAAAAGTCTTATGGATTAAATTTCCAAAGAATTTATGCATAGATCTTATACATTCCTCACAGCCAAAGTTAATTTCTAGTTTTATTATTAATTATAACATGAAAAACAATGATAATATTAATTCATAAATTCTTACTCTAATACCCCAAGTGGACAATGAAATGGGGTGTTACAATCCAAAAATCCTTAAGGTTAGTAAAAAACTAAATAACAAGTAAAAGGGTCCCATTAATCATAACATGTAAAATCTCTCAAGCACTATCCTTCTACGAACATGAAGATCTATTAGTGGGGAATGGAAGGGGAAGTAGTAAGTTTTTTAAGTGGATAAAAAAGATGGTGGGGTAGTAACTACAAGGAAAATTAAGCGGAATCTTATGGTGTGTTTGTTATTCAGTGCATTTTTTTAATATCTACACATTCGGTATTAGATGAATCTTTTGGTTTTTGAATATATAAATCAAAATGTAGGAATGAAGTATATTATGAATGAATTTCAAAGGAGATCTAGATTTCTGTGCTACAATGGGTGCGAGGATGGATGCTCTATCCATTGGGGACTACAAACATTCTTTTCCAACAAGAATGATACTGGTTTTAAAAGATTGTTATTTTGTATGAAATATTACCAAGAACATAATTTCTATATCATTCCTAGATAAAAATGTTTTTTTAATTTGGAATTAAATTTCCTTTCATTTAAAAAGACAACCTATGTTTTGGTTTGAACTATTCAAATAATGGAAAATATGTAATAATTTATGAAAACCAAGTATTGGAAATTGATTTATAATCATGTTCACATCACAAATATTACACCAAATATGTAATCACCATCCTAGTCATGTAAATTATAATAATTTAAAAATTATTTATCAAGATGGTTATTTAGACTCATTTAAGCTAAAACATCTTAAATATTGACATGATTGCTTATTAGGAAAAAAAATCACACTATTTGGTTGACATGGTTAATGGGCCACTGATATTTTAGGATTGTGACACATTTTTGTCTGTATACTAGTTATAGTAGACTCTAGAGGTGGGTTTTCATACATCATAACTTTTATTAATGACTATAGTAGATATGGCTATGTCTACTTGATGAAATATAAGTTTGACCAATGTGAGAAATTCAACTAATTCATGAATTAAGAAGAGACCCAACATTAAATTAATATAATGAACCTTTATAGGCCAAGGTGGTGAAAATATTAACCAGGACTTTAACAACACTTCTTCGTAGTTCCAGATTATTTTTGAACTCAGTCCACCATACACATCATAGTGAAATGGTGTTGCTGAAATTAGGAAATTTAATTTACTAGAAATGGTAAGGTTGATGATGACTCATCAAGATATTATTTTATCCATTTAAGGATATTTATTACAAACTATTCCATAGACACTAAACCGAGTACCAAATATTGTGGTAATTGGAATTCCCTTTGAGTTATGTAGTGAAATTAAACCTATTTGGTTTCATACAAGTGTATAAGGTTGTGAGGCCTTCATTCGGGCCTTCTCAAGAAACAAAAAAAACCCCTCAAGGAAAAAATTGTATCCTTATAGGGTATCTAAATGAATCTAATGGATACTACCTATACAACCACATATAAAATAACATTATTTTTACTGAACAATACGTCTTTATTTAGACACAGCATATCCTCAATAAGTATAGTGGGGACAATACCAATTCTGATGAAGTTGATTCTCAGGATACAAAAGAGTTAGTATATGAAGATATTATATAGGTCAACAAGGAAGAAGTAGTTCTTAAAACACAAAGCCTATATTGGAGAACCAAATAGGTAAGTGAACTATATATATATGGTTTTCTAATCACCAAATTTGGTGAATCGATATTGGCTTAAAATAATGAATTTATCTCTTATAAATTTTATGTGGGGATCTTTGAAGCTACAAGATGGGAAATCCATGCATTATAAAATGCATTCCATACACTAAAAACATATATGGGTCTCGATTGATCATCCAGTTAACGTAAACCATATTGGGTGAAAATGGGTATTCAATTGAAAACATGACATAAAAGGTTAATTAGGTACTGGTAATTAAATATAGTGGATAAATGGTTTAAAAAGAGTCAAGGAATTGACTTTAATGAAACCATTTCTCCTTTTTCCATGTTTACAGCCATCAAAATTATTCTTCATACATAAAGATTATCTTGTATATGATATTTTCTAGATTGACGTTAAAAATTATTTCTATAATTAAAACCTTCAAAAATATGTCTATATGACATAATCAGTAGGGTTTATGACATAGGTGATTAAAATAACATTTAAATGTTAAATATATCCTTTTATTGATTGAATAGTCCATATAGATTATTCAAAATTTGATTAGATGAAACAATAAAATAATTTGGTTTCATTAAAAATGAATCTGAGCTATGTTTTTATAAGGGATTTAGTGAAAATGTGTTTGTTATCCTAGTAGTGTATGTTGATGACATATTACTTGTTGGAAACAAAATACCAAACTTACAGTCTATTAAGGACAGGTTAAACAAGTGTTTATCGATCAAGGACTTGAGTAAAGAAACCTATATTTTAGGGACAAATATCACTCATGATGGATACAAGAGTCTTCAGGGACAAGGTAATGGTACATAAATTAAGCAGATACTAAAGATATTTTTTATGGAACAATCCAAGAGTGGATTGGTTATAGTGCCTTATGATATATTTCTTTCTACGAAAATGGGTCTTCAGATACATTAGTAGAAAGAGTGAATGAGTATTAACAAATTATCTTAGATGATTGGATACACCATGTATTTCATATTATATAATAGAATTTATGTTTCCTATGCATTTATCATGGTAGGAAGCTATCATGTTGATATAGGTGAACAACATTGGTCTACTATAAAGGTTATCCGTATGTTTTTTTAATGAACATAGGATATGTTCTTGGTGTATGGAGGAGATGATAAGCTAGTCATCATGGGATATAGTGATTCTAGTTTTTAAATAAATTATAAAGATTTGATTACATAGTTAGGGTTTTTATTTAGTCTCCATGGAGGAGTTGTGTTTGGGAGAGTTCAAATAAGCAAGTCATATTCAATTCTACAGTATATTCTAAGTATATAATAGCTTCTAATGCAACCAAAGAATCTATTTGGATTCAAATAATATTATTATATATTGATGTTATGAAAATATGTAAATAACATATAATATTATTTTACAATAATATTGAATTGTTGGCTCCTTCAAAAGAGATAAGGTCACACCAATGGGAAAATCATGTACTCTTAATTTATAACCTATTGAGGGATTTTTCATAGAGGGGTGAAGTATTAGTAATAAAAGTTTCTATATAAGAAATCATGGAAGACTCCTTTTCTAAAGTTATATCTAAGAGGAATCATGAGTATCATATGATATTTATAAGACTTGAGGTCATTAGAAATTGGCTCTAGTGAAAGTTTTAGTTTGTTGGAGTAGTTTCCCTAGAACCAACATCAATTTAATTTAAGATATTGTTTATTCATTGTTTTGAATATTAATAAATTTCTTATCACTTCATAATTTTTCTTCTTCATATCATAACGTCTAATAATTCCCTAAGAGTAGTTTCTGAACTGAAAGGTCATAGTAGTTCACTTCTATGATGTCAACCCCAATGTGCTATGAAAATATTCTTTAATATATATGTTCTATATCCAACTGATATCATTTAAGGGACACAAATGATACAAGATATCATTGGTGGAGACTTATATGGATTTTATGAATATTATAATGGTGTATTCCCATTGTAATATCTAGTTTTTGGGTATTATGACAATGAGACCAGCCTATAGGAAATAATTATTAATAATTTTCATTAGATATTCCTATCTATCAATGTGTGAATTAGTTCTTAGACATTAATATCACTGTTAATGTATGTTAAGAGTCATATACTATTATGTATTGATGAAAGCTATGAGAAATTTATTTCATGAAGATGTAGGATACATTGGGAGTTTCATGAGTAATATTTTATTAATGAATAATGGGGTAAAGAATTTGTCTCTTATGTTCTTCAATGATTGTTGATATCTCAGGACCCTCCGTAGAAATCTTATAACCAAAATAAATTTATGGTCATTGAATTTTGTAGGTAGGTTCAATTTTTATAATGTAAAATAAAGAGGCATTGAGCATAATGGTTGATTCCACTAGCATCCGGACATCTTTATTAGATATATCCCACTAATGGTATCGTAATACGTAGTAAGCATTATCATGTGATATTATGTTGATGAGGCGTCAACTTCCTTCTATACAGGTGCATTGGCATGTTTCTAGTTGTTAACCTTGTACTTTGAATTGTTTCACCTAATTCCACTAAGTAACAGACCTTGAGGGTCACACACTATGTGTATCTACAATCTCAATTATATTATATTTTTATTTAGTATTTAACATGTTAAATAAATATTTTCCATGTAGGAGGTTTAATAATTATTCATATTTTTTTGTTCTCATATATTGTATCCCAAGTTTTTCAAGATAAAATTAAGAAATCATAATATTTAATAAATAGTTATTTGTTAATTATTGAATATAATATTTATTTATTTATTGGAAAATAATTATGTGATATTTAGTTAAAAAATAAATAGTCATTATTAAATCCCTAAAAAATATTTTAGAGGAATATGGGTTCGAGTTTGATGGTCAAGTGATAAATAGTATATATTTAATAATAGTTGAAAAAGTAATATTTAATTTATTTTGTGATTTTAGATCCTATAAATAAATAATAATATTATTATTATTATAAACATGAGTTTCCACATGGATAATGAAAAATAATCAGGATGAATGTATAATTATTATTTTATAACCCTAGTGGTATATAAAATATTTATATTATTGTCATAAGGGACCTAATTAATTTTAATGGCCAAAATGAATTCTCGAGAAAATCTTATCAAATACCTAGAGAGATACCTCTCTAGGATCTATCACAAGATCAGAGGGAAACCCTCCCCCACCACCACTATCAATATTATAGAGATTAAAGAGAACCACTCCTTAAATATATTCCCAAGTTGATTAGAGATGAATGAATCATGTGTTAGGATCAAACGTGTCGGTAATATTAGATTCTTATGGAGGTGTTAAAATGTTTGTGGATCATGCATAGATCAAATATTGTGTGAATATGCTAATAATTCCATCAACACATATATCATAAAACATTGAGAAATTATGTGATTCCTCAATGGAGAAGAATTCATTAAAAGGTAAATTATTAATTATTTAAATAAATCAAAAATAATATGCGGTCATTGTGTCCATTGCTTCCAGAATTTTTCTCTTATAAATATTCATTTAATTAATTCTATTGATAATAGTATTTATGGTCATATTAATTTTAAATTATTCATCAATTGTGAAAAAATATCAAGTTCAGTAGGCCACATCCAATGCTTCCGCAACACTTAAAACCTTAAATGTCATCTCAAATGATGGAGTGGAAGTATACCAATAAAATGTTTCATCCATAGTATCATGTAAGTGTCCAAATAATTCATTCTATATTTCAAGTAACTTTGGTATAAAAAATAATTATTAGTGTTTAATACAAGACTTCTCCCATCATTAAACACTAACATTCGAGATAAATAATAAAGGGTTGATTTTTTTTGTTAGAATCTAGTGATATATCTTTTTTGGAGTTGAAGAGTAGGTAGACCTCAACACTAATCCTCATATTTTCTATATCTAGTAAAGAATATATTGAGTACCATGACATATATGGAGTTGTAAATGGAGTATTTATGATGTTGGAGGATTGAGTGGTTGCATATTGTTACAAATAGCAAAGATAATAAGAGATGAAATACCATAATCATGATATGGAGTTACCTACAGTAGTAAACTTCCAGAGATATTAGATGCACTATTATTTGGGAGAGTGTTTTTTGGTATAAATATATTACAAGATCCTCGTGTATATATTTTCTCAGTGAGACCTTAACCTTTTTTAGAGGATGAAATTTGTATACATGTAGCATTTCAACCTTGATATGGCTTACATAGAGGAAGTATGAGAGTCTTTTGATGAGTGGAATCTTAATAAACACATTTCATACATTCATCTAGTTTGTTAGGAGTCCTAAAGAAGAGTGTCTCTAAAATTTACATCAGTTTTACTCATTCATTTAGACTTGATAAAAAAAGATAAGGTATCTGTTCTAAAAGAGATATCTCAAAATGATAAATTTTAATGTGGGGAGCCACCATCAGGATGGTGTCTTGTAATTAGATATGATCTTCTATTTCATTTCCATGTATTAATTTTAATGGTATTTTTCAAGGATATGATAAAGGAGTACCATGATTTTATATTAGAGAGACATTCTTTTCTAATGAAGATATATCACAATTTCTATAGAAAATACTTGTGGATAGGGATGAAAATTAGATAATGAGAAATAGGGATATATGTTTCACCATTAAGTACGTGAAGGTTGACCATCAAATTCTTACAGGGTTGTTGTAGCCTCTACCCATTCTGAAAGTGGACTGGGATAATGTCACTATGGATTTTATGATAGCATTACCCATGAAACCACACAAGAATGATGTGTTAAGGGTGATCATAGATAAACTTTGGATGGTATTACACTTCTTTCCTATAAGTGATACCTTCACTATTGATGATATAGGTTGTCTCTGTACGTGTGACGTAGTTCGACTACATGGTGCTCTTAGTATCATTTTTAATTGATATCCTCATTTAACATCACTTTTTTGGAATGGTATTCATTCAAAACTGGGATTAAAGGTTCTTCTGATCATATAATATCATAAATTAAATTATATCTAATCTGAGTGGATGATTTCCCCTTTTAAAGGATATGTTGTGAGTCTATGTTCTAGATTTCAGTGGTTCTTCAGGGAATCATATAGAACTGATGGATTTTTCTTATAATAACAGACTTCATGAATCAATGAAAAATTAATTTTTTGAATACTTTTATATAAGATTATTCCATTAACCTTTTTTGTTATAGTAATGTGATCCATCACTTCTTGGATCATGTCTTTTACAGAGGGATAAGAAAAATCCGAGTAACGGAATGAGAAAAATCCTTGAGTTCAAACTTCCACTATACTCATCCATATTCCTAGAAAGGGAATGAGATCCTAACTTCCATTATTATCATACATATTTATAGAATAACTTGGGGATAACATTAACAAAAGGATAAGCTAAAAATCCTAGTCCGGGAATGATTATAAGAATAATTCTTTAACAGATGGGATAGATGGCATGACATAAGGATATAAAAAGGCATGGATCCTATGGAATCATAACATGTAAACATGGAATCAATAAACAAGGAGTCATAGTAATGTGGAAGTAACATACATCATGACATTACCATGAGTCATGTATCTTTTAACATAGAGGAGAAAAAGTCAAGGTTTACCACAAAGACAGTTTCACATGGTTGCATGAGTCAAGGCTCACTATTAAGATCATTTAACATAAAGTCTCATGAGACCCACCATTACAAAATGAATTAGATAACTATCTATGTGGACCCACCATTACATGTCTATGAATTTTCTTTCAACCTATAGAATCATAAATAATCAATCAAACATAAACATAAGGGTAACCCATGGTAAGATTTATGTATCATAATCATGTCATAAAGGATAAAAAATGGGAGTATCATAAAAATTTCCATTATATCCTGCATGGATAATAATAGGGTATAATAGGAATATATCATGAAAATTGTATTCAAATTGAAGTAATAACATGTAAAAAAGTGTACTCAAGAAACATTAAAATTAAAACATTTTAGGGAGGTTAAAGGAAAATATCAAATAAAATTTAAAACATAAAAGAGATTAATTTTTTATATAAAACAAGATGTGAACCAAGAAAATTTTCATAATAATCAATAGATATTTTTTAAAAACAATGGTGTCATAAAAAATAGATTATTTATTGTACTTGAAAATGGGTAACAATTCGAGAAGTTCCCTTTAAATGGGCTTGACTATTGGGAAGAATTGAGGAGGGGGCCTTTTAAAAACATTTATACCCCACAAAGAGAATGATGAAAGGATATTATTACATGATTTGGACCATTTTCACAGAATTTTTATGATGTACATAATAAGAAAACATAAATTCATCTAGGAAAAAAAACGATTGAGTAACCTGAGGGAATATTGAAGGTTCGGGTAAAATCTCTTTCCTTAGGTAAAAATATATTCTACACATGATCATAATGACATGAATAATAAAATTAGGTGTGTAAATTAATAATTAAATAACCCACTATAGAATATATTGATTTATTATATCCTTATTAAGTTCATTTAGGACCTTTTTGAAAGGTTAAGAGGTTTAATTTCATTGTTTGGGAGCATTTGTTTCCTTGTTTTTCATGATTGGTTTACTTATATACAAGCGAGGATAGACATGTAAGATGAAAGTTGTTGTCTATAATTGAATTTATAAGTTATTAGTGAACATACAGATTAATACAAAGTTATAAGATTTATTTCATTTTTGGAGTAAATATCCATCACTATATTAAACATTAATGATAACCATCTTGGTTAATTGGAGGTTTTTGATCACAACAAAAACATTTTTTATTAATAAATTAATATAATGTTTAAAAAAGATTCAAGGATATTAAATAACATATAATAAATATATTATAGTAGGTTTGAACAATAAAATTGGTTTCATGGCCAGAATTGAAGATGATAAGAGTAATTAAAAACACTTCATCCTTGAATGTGATAAATTAACACATCTCGGATGATTTTTTGATTTCTCATATAAAAGGAGGGGAAATGAGAGATGATGATGAATTATTAAACTATAATAACAAAATTATAGTATATTTAAGGTAATGTAGTTATCCTACCATTTGGATGAAAATAGGTGAGGATAGAAAATAGAACAAAGTAAGATGAAAAGAAATGAGAAGAAGAATTTATGTCTAGAATTTATCTTTCATGAGAACATATTTAGGGGATAGTATTTGGTATTTTGAAGTGGCCAATGGCTTCTAGATGTGGGGAGGATCTTGGGAGATTATTTTTTCTAAATTTAAACGAGGATAATTTTTTGAGAGGAGTGAATAGAAAATGTAAATAGGGGTTGTATTTATAGTGGATAGAGGAGGCGCTTCCCATTATTTTAATCATTAGTTTGTTAATTTTTATAAATAATCTTAATAGTATTGATTATTGTTACCAAAAATAGTAAATAGGGTATGAGAGTTTGATCCATGGGTGATTACCTCATCATAACATCATCCATGACTCAATAATTCATGTATTTAGATTATTTTGTAAATTAGCGTATTTCACTATTCATAAATAATTCAATTATATCAAAAAAAATTCCAAAATATCACACATATAATTTTTCTTCTAGTATATACAAAAAAAGAATCCATTTTTTAGAAATAATTTTCTAAATATGGGAAATTTATTTTTTAATTAAAATCATTATTTACATGATAAATACATATTTTAAAATAAAACCTGCTTTTCTAACACATTGAAAAATTATTTAAGGTCTCATAAAGTTATCTTATGATCATATGGTATAAATTTATTTTTTTATGAATTCATTTTATGAAAATAAATTTTTATTTATTTTATTAAATTAATCATAAAATTATAATTAAATATGCATATCTTATCAAATTTCTAATACATGATAAATTTTTTTTGAAATATTTATTTACATGTTCAATGACATAATTATACCATATTGTCACTAATAAAATGGATAAATTATATTTACACTTACATTGGAGAGTTTACTATTACATTGGTTGGTTTACTATTTATAAGGGTCACATTACTGTTCCAATGGTCATGTTACTATTTTATCTTTAAGATCCTGGATATTCTTAAGGTATTTTTTTGTATGTTTTGGATAGGAATTTTATTTTTTTCCTAGATTATTTTCTCCCCATTTTTATGTCAAGGATCAGGGGTGTTCTAGAGGTTCAGGACATGAAAGAAGAAAAAAAGAGAGTTTATGTGCATTGTGAATGATTTTCACACAGTTAGTGGAAATAGTTTAGAATCCCAAGGAAACTGTGTGAAGGGAGTGTTTCTTAGATAGTTGTTCATGCACAGTTGGAACATGGTTTGGAAAACCATGTGGGTAAACAGCGCAGCCCAGATACATTAAGAAAATTAATAACATTCCATCTCTGGATTTTAAACCCCAACACAGGTTTCTATTGAGCAACTTTTGTTTTAAAAAATACAAAATTTTATTATTAATAAATGAGAGGTTGTTGAAGAAAAATACTCTTTCTCTTTTTGATGATTTTGATGCTCAAAAAATCCCTTATTTGTTATTCTAATGATTTTATTTTTAAGTGTGTTTCCGGAATTTAATATTTGTTATATTTTTATTACTAGAAAAAATATTTCAGTATTTGAACAGCGATAATTAATTACTAAATTATTCACATTAGCATGTTCTGGAATCACTGTTCATACTCTATATATTCTGGAATTACTTAACTGTGTTCTAGAAACATAGTTCATACCCTACGATTGGAAGTATAGTGTAAAGACGGAATTTGGCATTTTACGAGAAATCAAAAAAGTATGGATAAACAACCGTACGCTATTAGAAATGTATGGAAGAAGAACCCTACATTTGGAAGGAAACTTACGTTTGGAAAATTAGAAAATTATGGAAGAATATCATTACATAAGTTTGGAATGATTTGTTTCTTTGTTAAATGTATGGTTCATCAACCTTAGTTTTACGAGCAATTGTGTGTTTGATAGAAAAGTAAGGATTATACCATATGTTTGAGAGTTGAAGAGAAACATTTGAGATCAACCTTATGTTTGAGATCAACCTTACATTGTGAACCTTACATTCAAAGAATTTATGTTGTGCAGTTCAATCCTACGTTTGACGCCGGATATTTAAATTATGACTTTATTAAAACAACGGTATTTATGTGGATTATCAGGATGATTTCAAGCCAGATTAAAAGCCTGAATTTAATGTGAGTCTTTGACCGATTAAAATCTGTTTATTTATGATTCCAATGATCAATTTAAGAGGCTCTTTTTATGTCGAATTATCAGGGGATTTAGAACTGCTCTACCATTCAAACATTTGAATATAACAATTCTAAAGGTGAATTTTGGGGATCTAGATTTAAAAAGAAGAACGCTCACCTTTATTCTATATATAGCTATATTAATTTGTATACAGAGGTGAATCATTTTATTTTTTAAATGAATATTTTCACTGCTACAATTTATAGATACAGTCGAGACATACAGATCTACTATTAAGAAGAGCGTCAAAGCTCTGTTTTCTGTTGAAGAAGAAGAAGAAGAAACAAGGCTGAATATTTACTGATCTACATAAAATATATTTTGTGAATCATCTACTATTCATGTTGAGAATGACCTTTCACGATCTGCTGCAACCGGATCGACTCATAACTAATTTTATCTGAAGATCATCATTTCTGAAGATGAAGATCAATCTACTATCAATTGCATTCTATTGCAATTATTAAGATCAACAGGGAACGTACATTTAATAATCAAATACTCTTTTATCATGAGTGATCAGCTTCTTGTACTCAGTTTTGTATTTGGTTCTGTGTTTGATCCCAAAATATTTGTTTAGCCTTAAGATTGTAAAGGTGTCAAATGCATCTACTCAGTTGTAGAACGGTCTGATGATAAGAGGACCAGATAGTGAGAATCACCAAGCTCGCGGTGTATAGAATTGGTTGAGTGGATTAGGGGACTTCTGTTCCCTGAACCACTATACATCGTGTGTCTTGTGCTATTTATTTTCTACTTCTAAATCTTTGATATAAAGGAAAAATGATAGATCAGGATTATGCAAATAAATTGTAAAAGTCACAATTCACACCCCCCCCCCTCTCTTTGGTATATTTGGTATAACTCGGTCCAAAAATTGTTATCAGAGGCTGAGCCTTTGTTAAAGATATAACAGGCTAATAGTTTTAAAATAATATACTCAGATCAATATGGATTATAAAAGAGAAGGAATGTCTATGGTGAGGACTCCATACTTTAATGGTGAGAATTATGGATACTGAAAATCATAAATGATAATATATTTGAAAAACATCAGATACATAGTCTACCCAAAGATACTGACTCCCTTTGAAATACCAGAAAAACCTGAAACATGGAGTGTAGCTTTAGAAGATGTGTATGAAATTAATTAAAAGGATATGAATGGAATAATTTGTGTCTAGAAACATATGAGTTTATCAAAGTATCTCAGTTCCCAATAGCTTCTGAAATGTTGTAGACAATTGTGGTTGCTTATGAAGGAACTGACAATGTGAGAATGATGAGGTGTGCTACTACAAAACTGAAATTCGATACATTCAGGATTTTTTAAGGAGAAAGTATCAACCAAATGAATGGAAGATTTACATATATTGTAAAAAATATAACTTATTTGGGTGATCTAATAGAACAAGCTGATCATGTTTTGAAAGTTCTAAGAGTACTGCCAACATGATGGAATGGAATTTCTTCTACTATCAGACAATCAACACCTATCAAATATATAACAATTTGAGAATTAATTGGGACTATTATGATGTATGAACCTTAAATATAGGATGAATCAATTGAGAATAATATTTTGATCAAGAGATAAGACACTATCTTAAAAGTGTCATCTCAAGGTAAAATAAGAAAGCTGAAGAAAAAGGAAACAATGGTGAAATCAGAATGTTTTGATTCAACCAATTCAGATGTGGAACTTTCCCAGCTATTTAGAAAATTTAGTTTGTTTTATAGAAAGAAGAAAGGTTCTAAAAAGTATTTCATAAAGGATGAAAAAGAAGATAGATTCTATGAGTGCAAGAAGATGGGTCATACCAGACCTGACTGTCCTCAATTAAATGAAGAAAAAAATTCTTCAAGAGAAATGATTATGAGCAGAAAGAGAAGAAGGCAATGAAAGATACATGGAGTGTATCTGAAGACTCCAATATCTCATCAATTCCTAATTTAGAAAAGGAGGAATCTAATTTGAAATCAAATATGTTCTTTATGATAGAAACTTATGAGGTATAATCCTATTAATATACTGACTCTAATTCTAAATCAAGTTATACAAATGATAAACATGCAGTTTACTACAATATGCTTGAAAAGAAATATGATTATTTATTTAAGAAACACAAGTCTTTAAAGAATATTCATAATTTTGTTTTAAAATAATGAAATACTCTGCTAAAACAACATTATAAATTACAGGAAAACTATAATTTGATAAATTCAAAAAATACAAATCATTAAGCTGAAATAAAAACACAGCAAAATGAAGTAGAAACATATAAAAATATAGCTCTTATTTTTACAAAAGGATAAAATACTCTAAATTAAATTATTTGAAATAATGCGACTAAAAATGGAAGATATGAAAATAGAAGTAAAGGTGAAAAGCCTAAACTGTACAAGAATTACTTTGTGCCAAGTACTAGAAAGGTAATATGTAACTACTGTGGTGCAAAAGGACATTTGTCTAATAATTATTACCTAAGGAAATCCCAGATAAGTGGAATAAATAAATCCTTTGTCTCAAACAATTTATATGATTCTGTTGATTTTAGAAAAACAAAGAATGTCTGGATTCCCATATCCTTGATGGCTAACACAACTGGTCCCAATAGAATATGGGTACCAAAACAATCTATTTAAATGCCTTTGCAGGAAGTAGGTCACATGAGAAAAAAGACCATATGGTATATGGACAGTGGCTGCTTCAGGAAAATGAGTGGAAACTCATCAAAATTCAGAACTCTAACTCAAAGAATGGTGGTCTAGTCACATTTGGATATAATTCCAAATGCATGATAATTGGTTTTGGAATAGTTGGAGATCTATAAGCTATCTCTATTAATAAAGTACTCTATGTACAAGGATTAAAACACAACCTGATAAGTATCTCTCAACAATGTGATGATGGTTATGCTGTTGATTTTTCTATCAATTACTGTTATATTTTCAAAAAGAAATTGCCAAAATTTAGAGCACCTAGAACTGATAATGTGTACACCTAGGACATAAATTCCTTTTGTAAACAAAAAGTAAACTGCTTAACTGCTAAGATAAATGAATCCTGGATCTGGCATAGAAGAATTGGACATTGCAATATATCTGTTTTAAATATGTTATATAAGAAACACCGTGTTTCATATTTTCCTAGTCTCATGTTTGAAAAAGATAGATTTTGTGATGCATGTTAACTTAACAAGCAGCACAAATCATCCTTAAAATTAGTTAACAATATTTCAACATCTAAACCTATAAAACTTATCCATATGGATCTGTTTGGACCCTCAAGGGTAGTAAGCTTGGATGGTAAATTATATGTATATGTTTTAGTTGAGGACTATTTTATATTTATATGGATTTTGTTTTTAAAATATAAAAATTAATATTTTAAATTATTTTAAAGTTTTTACAAAGATGTTCAAAATGATAAAGGTCTTAAAAAAATTTCATTAAGATGTGATCATGGTGGGGAATTTTAGAATATGGGATTCAATTCCTTTTTCTCAAATATGGGTATTAAACACACCTTATCTGCATGAAGAACACCTCAACAAAATGGTATTGTTGAAAAAATAAATAGGACTATACAAGAATTGTCTAGGACTATTCTAAATGAATACAATTTTCCTACCCATTTTAATGTAGAAGCTACAAGTACAACCTGCTATATAATGAAAAGATTTGTAATTAGACCTATTTTCAAAAAGAAACCCTATGAAATATGGAATAACAGAAAACCTAAAGTAAATTAATTTAATGTTTTTTGATACAATGTATACAACATAAACACCAAGGGCAATCTTGGTAAGTTTGATCCAAAATCTGATGAAGGAATTTTCATAGGATATTATGTTACTTATAATGCCTATTGTGTTTTTAATAAAAATTCAAGGAATGTTGAAGAATCAGTTCATGTGAAATTTTATGAAACTGATCCCTTTGAGAAAAGGACATATCAAATAGATGAAGTTGATTATTTTGATAACATGAGTCTTGAAAACTGGAAGGTTGATTTTGAAAAAGATATAAATGAAATTCAGTCATGTTCAGAAGAACATGACACTGAAGAATGTATAAGTGTACTACCTAGATAGTCAGGATCCCTAAAGAATCACCCTTTAGAAACTGTAATAGGAGACATATAAATAATAATAAAAACTATAAGGAACATAGGAAATCTTGTTGAGATTTTTTCCTTTCTATCCTAATAAGAACCTGGGACTTTAAAAGAATCCTTAGTTGATGAAAGTTGGATAATATCAATGCAAGAAGAACTAAATCAATTCAAAATAAATGAAGTTTGGGATTTAGTTGAAAGACCTCAGAAATATCCAATTATTGGAATGAATTGGGTCTTTATAAAAAAACAAGATGACCAAGGAGTAATAACATGGAATAAAGAATGATTATTAGTTAAAGGATATGATCAGGAAGAAGGTATAGATTATGATGAGACCATTGGACCTGTAGTTAGATTAGAAGCCATTATAATCCTCTTAGATTATGCATCTAATATGAGTTTTAAACTATTTCTGATGGATGTTAAGTCTTCCTTTTTAAATTGTTATTTAATGGAGGGAATTTATGTTGAGCAACCTCCTAGTTTTGAAAATTCATAAAAACTAGATTCTGTTTTTAAATTTACTAAACCAATTTATGGCCTTAAACAAGAACCTAGATCCTGGTAAGAAAGATTAAGCTCATTTTTTGAAATTTTTTTTATTGTTGGAATGGCAGATCCAACACAATTTAAGAAAACTATAAATTATAATATTTTATTGGTTCAAAATTATGTTGACGATGTAATTATTGGATATACTAATAAATCTCTTTGTCATGAGTTTTCAAATTTAACTCAAAAAGAATTTGAAATGGGTGTGATGGGAGATTTAATTTTCTTTTTAGGAATTAAAATTTATCAAAAATATTTTATAAATGTTTAAAATAAAAGAAAATATATTACTAATTTATTAAAGAAATTTGGACTTGAAAATAGAAAGATATATAAAAATCCTATGTGTATGTATATAAAACATGATTTAGATGAAACTGGGAAATCAATTGACAACAAGTTATATAGAGGTATGATTGGTAGTTAATTATATCTTACTGCTAATAGGTCAGATATAATGTATTCGGTATGTATGTCTTCTTGTAAGATATCAATAAAATCCAAAAGAATCCAATTTAACAGCTGTTAAAATAATTTATAGAAATTTAAAAGGAACTTTTTTTCAAACTATTCTCTATCCAAAAATGTCCTATTTTAATTTAATTTCATATTCAGATGTAGTTTTTGGGAGTCGTAGATTATATAGAAAAAACACCTCAGAGACTTGTCAGTTTTTAGGGAAATACTTAGTATCAGGGTCTAGTAAGAAACAACACTCATTTTCCATGTCAACAGCTGAGGTATAATATGTATCTACTGGGAGTTGTTGTGTACATGTTTTGGGTATGAAAAATTCTCTTATGGATTTTGGAAAAAAAAATTAATAATACACCTATTTTATGTGACAATAGAAGTGCTAAAAATATTTCAATAAATCCTATTAATCATTATAGGACTAATCATATTGATATCAGACATCATTTTAAAGGAGATCATGTTCTTAAAAAGGGGATATTCTTAGAATTAGTATTTACTGAAATTCATTTAGCTGATATTTTTACTAAACTACTTCCCACTTTTACGGTTTTTTTATTTAGGGGGAGCTAGTTTTATTTAATTTTTTGGAACCTATTTTTTCTCAAAATAGTTTAGTTATATGTTTTCAAATAATATAATTTTTTCCTGTGTCCGATTATAATTAATTTTAATGTTTATGCAATAATTATTATGTTCGTAATGACACAGTAATCAATGATTTCAAAATCTGTTTCAAATTCCAAACCCATTCTTTTCTTAAAACCCTTCGAATCCTCAGAAAAACATTTACCGCTCTTCACTCCAACACCTAAACCGTTGAAACCCTAGTCTTTTTTGAACATTTAGATATTTAGGAAAAAAATGGAAAAGACCCAGAGAACGGATGTTTCAGAGATCAGCACTGTGAAGAAATAGCAATCGGTCAGGAGAAAGATTTTTCAAGGAAAAGTCATAGATCTGGAACAGATCTATCAGAAAAATCTGATGTTAATGAAAGCACTAGCTTTTCAGAGCTTAGAACAGACATTTAATAGAGATTATATGGAGTTTCTATATGAGGTATAACATCTTCATTTCTTTACGTCTATATAGATTAGTCTGGGAAATTATGAGGATTCAATATTCACTAAGATTGAGGATTGAGATTTTTCAATCTCCTCTATAGAAATCTCTAAAATTATAAACTTCTCTCATGAGGGAGTTTATCATTTCTTTTTGAAAAATATTGGCGATAGTGTACATAAATCTGAAGATATTATGTCCTTTATTTATAGATCAACTAATATTAAGAATATGTTCGTAAGGGATTTGGAACCATGCCAGAGGATATTGGTTAAGTTTGTGCAAACTGGTATTGCACCTAGGATGTTTGAAATGGATAAGATTCCTTATCCTAATTTGTATTCAATGTTTTTGTTGATATGTGATATTAAATTGAACTTTCCAAGATACATTGTGAGGTATCACAGTTATTGTTTCCTACCAGAGGAAATAATGAACTTTTATCCTTTTGGAAGGTTCATCTCAATGATCATGTTTAAGAAAGATATGATAAGGATAGTTGATGCTCGTGTGAGATGCCACCATAGTAATACATTAATTTCTTGTATATTAAGAAAGATCATATTTTTCTAGAGTACAATAAATGGCAAGCTACTGCTAGTAGGAGAGGAAGACGATGAAGACAATGATCAGGCACAACCATCAAAATTAAAATAAGGACAAGATAAATCAAGAGTTAGTATTGTATCAAGAAGAATTGGGTTTGAAGCTATGGATGCAACTAAAGAAATAAGGGAGGAAGGTATTAAATTTAGAAGGAACAGGGATCATAGGCCTATAGAATATCATTCTGTCACATTGAATTTTTTAACATCTTGTGATCTCATAAGATATAATTTTGTAAGAGAAGCTACAGTTGATGCAGAACCAGTAACAAAAACAAAAGCTGAGACAATACTTGGTGAAGAAGAAGCAGTGGCCTGAACTCAAATTGTTCAAGTCGATGTTTATCATGAACAAATTATTTTGGATAATCCAGTAATGGAGGAAGAACATGCAGATGATGATCATGTGGAGCAACCTTCAGCACCTAAAAACTAGGAATATAATGCTTTTGAGCACCATACTGAGGTACTGAATGATGATTTCTCTATGGATGAGTCTGGGAAATGATGAGAGGAAAAATCTATTGAGAAACTTGTACAAGGAGAGGTTTATGACAAGTCAGATGTAGAATCCTTGCCAATATTTTTGTTCCATCATGTTCATGATGAAATTGAGAATCAAGCATAGCATGCCTCAGATTTTGAAAATTCATAAATAGAGGAACTGTACAGGAAGTTGAACATATATGAATCTGATAATTCTTCTCTAAGAAGATCATTAGAAAAGGAACACTATATATTTCAATGACTAAAATCACGTACTAATTTTAAATAGGAAGTTAAAAATTTTAAGAACGATATTCTCAGTGAAGTTTCAATGTTGAAATAAGAAATGATTCTGAAGTCTGATTTGATGGAGTTTAAATCTTTCATGGAGCACCAATTTGCATCTGTTAGAACAAGTGAGGGAAGTACATCGGGTACTTCACCTGATTTAATCAGAAGATTTGAGGCTATTACAATGACAATGAGCAGTATGAATAACAGATTGCAGGACCTTTAATGTAATAGTGCCCCTTTCTCAGTGTCATTATATAATCCTATGATTCTGGTTGAACAATTTGACATCGCAAGAACAAGGAATTAAAACTGTGCTGAATCATTCCACTGATAGGTTATCTTTATTTATGGAGAAGGAATAAAGGCTTCATGATTTTTCAAGAGTGAATTTGATTAAAGATATTCATTTTTCTAAGGAAAGTAGAGATCTAATTGTTCAATTCAGAGATAGATTTATGATATGATTTAGGGGACAATTGATAGAGATCGAGGAAATAGATCAGATGAGATGAAACTTATCTAACACCCTTACACACACTTGATTCCTGTTTTTTCATTTTTTTAATTGTAATTATATTTTCAATTAAATATATTTACATATCATTTTCATGTGTTTTAATTTTTTTATTGTAATGTCTATGCTAGAAATACTAGTAATCCTAATTCACAAATTGATAAATAGTTTATGATAGCATTTACTTATGTTCAGTGCTACATTAAAATGTGTTATCTTCTTTACCCTGTCATTATTTTTGATATCACAAAAAGGGGGAGAAATTATAATAAACACAACATTTTATGTAAAATTATACTTTAATAATTTTTTTTCAAAAAAATTATCTTAATCCGTTAAAGGGGGAGATTTTTTTTTGTCTTTTTGGGGGAGAAATGTTTTTATTACTTCAGATCATAAACATTTATTTTTATTAAGATAATATTGTTCAAATTAATTATTGTATTTATCTTTAAAAAATTCAAAATTATATGTAATTTATTTTTTGATTTAATTTCATTGGTTATTTCATGGGCTTTTTTATCATCAAAAGGGGGGAGATCATTGAGGAAGTGTTTTTTTCAATAATATATAATTTTTTTATTAATAAAGGGGGAAGTTGTTGGAGAACAATACTCTATATTTTTGTGATGATTTTGATGCTCACAAATTCACTTGTTTGTTATTCTAATGATTTTATTTTTAATTGTATTTCAAGAATTTAATATTCATTATATTTTTATTTCTGGAAGAAATGTTTCAGTATTTGAACAAAATTAATTAATCGCTAAATTATTCACATTAGCATGTTCTAGAAGCACTGTTTATACCATATGTTTGGAAGTTTAGTTTAAGGGGGGAATGCAGTGTTTTAGAAGTAATCAGAAAAGTATGGTTAAAAATTTGTATGATATCATCAAAGTGTGCAAGAAGAACACTACGTTTGGAAGGAACCTTACCTTTGGAAAATCAGCAAAGTATGGAAGAAGATCATTGCATAAGTATGGAATGATATGTTTGTTTGTTAAAAGAATGTTTCATAAGCAATACTTTTATGAAAAATTGTGTGTTTGATTGAAAGGTATGGATTATACCGTACGTTAGAGAGTTAAAGAGAAACATTTGAGATCATCCTCACATTTGAGATCAACCTGACATTGTGAAACTTACGTTTAGATAATGTATACTATGCAGTTCAATCCTATGTTTGACAAAGGATATTTAAATTAAGAATTTATTAATGAAATGATATTTATGTGGATTATCAGGCTGATTTCAAGCCAGATTAGATGCCGGAATTTAATGTTATTCTTTGACTAATTCAAAGTCGTTTATTTATGATTCAAAGAATCAAATTAATAGGAGCTTTTAATGCTGAATTATAATCAGAATTTTGAGTTCTCTACTATTCATACTTTTGAATATCGCGATTAAAAAGGTGACTTTGGTGGATCTAAATTTAAAAAGAAGAACCCAGGTCATTCTTCTATATATACTTGCATTATTTTGTATACAAACGTGAATCATTTTATTTTTTAAAAGATGTTTTTCATTGCAATAATTTTCAATCAAAATCGAGACATAGAGATCTATTGTTATGAATAACGTCAAAGCTTTGTTTTCTGAAGAAGAAGAAACATGGCTGGTGATTTGCTGATCTACATCGAATATCATTTGTGAATAAACTACTATTGAATTTGAAAATGACCTTTCAAGATCTACTGCAATCGGATCGAATCAGAACTACTTTTATCTAAGGATCATCATTTCTAATGATGACGATCCATCTAATTTCGATTGTATTCTCTTACATTTACGGAGAAAACTGGGAATGTATTTTCGACAATAAAATACTCTTTTATCTTGAGTGATCAGCTTCTTGTACTAAGCTATGTATTTGGTTCTTTTTTGAACCAGAATGCTCTGTTTAGCCTTAAGATTGTAAAGGTGTCAACTTCCAATACTCAGTTCTGGAATGGTCTGTTGCTATGAGGACTAGATAGTGAAAATCACCAAGCTCGTGGAGTAGAGCGTTGGTGGAGTGGACTAGGGGACTTCTGTTCCCTGAACCACTATACATCGTGTGTCCTATGCTATTTATTTTCTGCTGTTAAATCTTTCATATAAATGTAAAATGACAGATTATGATTTTGTGAATAAATTGTAAAAGACACAATTCACCCCCCCCCCAATCTTGTGTATATTTGGTTAAACCCGATACAAAAGTTTCTCCTTTATTTCATCCCTGCAACCCTCATGAAAAACATGGATGACAAAAGATTCCAATAGGTAGTTCACCCTTGTTCTAGTCCGTTTGGAACACAGTTGGTTGTGGATCGAAGGTTCGGGAATGTATAATGCTCCTCTTGATTCTCTTTAGAGGATTATGGTTTTTTGTTTCTTCCATCTCCATCAAATCTCTAAAACACTCCATTTCGGGTATATTTTAATTTCAAGCTTTAAGGGGGGATTGAATTATGATCTAAGGACATGATTAAGATTCATGTCATCATAATATTCTTGGTGGGTGGTCTACGACTCGTATCCGATACTTTTTTTATAAATATGTACATGTATGTTGAGATTTTTCCTTTCTCTAATAGTGTAATGGTTACCTTGAGTATGATTTTGTAAATTGGATTTCTATATGACTTATTGAAACCTCATGGTCCTCGTGGGATGCATGAAATATGACTTGGTCATTTTAGGTCCACCAATGTAGTGCGTCGGCACACACGATCCTAGAAAATGGTAAGGCTAAATGAAGGGTTGTTGTGTGGTAATGTTATACCCATGTATAACGTTTCTAGATGACTGATTTAGTTTTAAATGGAATATTTTTTTGGGACTAGTTTTTCAAATAATTGCATCATGGGTTGTTGAAGTGGGTTAATTATGTTAAATGGGATTGTGTCGAATGGTATATGAATTATGTTGAAATACCAAAGAGGAATAGTGAATATGAAATGTTCAGGAGGTTAAATTGTATATGGATTGTGAAATGAAACACGTAATTGGCTGCATAAGGGAATTGATGAATGTGAAATGAGTAAATACATGGGAGATTAAGGGGCATACCTAATGGGTTGAATGTTTTAGGGGATTGTACAATGTATTCTACAAATTAAACCTGAAATACCTAAAAGTTATATTCTTTTGAAATGGTAAATGGGATAAATGGGTTAATATGTGGTAATTGATGAATTTGGATAAGGCATTGGGGTTGATCAATATACATAAAGGGTTAAGGCACGAGAATGTGAATTTGGCTAAATGGATATGAATTGTAAATGGTAAATGTATTAAATGGTTGTGTTATATTAATAATTCCCATGTTTTTTTGTTTAATGTGAACTCCAATGGGATTTTTTATGCATGGTTGTATTTTGGAATGGTTGTGGTGATTGGATAAATAAGAATGTGCAAAGGGCCTGGTAGAGTGGGTTATTGACTTGAGGTTCTATGCCAATGGGTTGAGTTAGGATGATGCTCTAAACTCCACCCCAAAATTCCAGGGATAGGGTAAGGGATGGAGGCTTTATTCCCCTAATGGTTTCATTCTACTCGGACTAAGGCTTCGAGGTGAGAATAATGTGTTTATGTGATATGTGTATCTATAGTGAGATAGTGAATAGATTTGTTTCCCCTATTCATGGCAATTGATTTCTTTAGACTAATGTATACATTATGTATATGCCTAACCCAATGATAATTGGTTAAAATGGATTAAGTAATAATGATGGATTATTAAATGGAACTGGGATAAATGATATTCATGTATTAAATTCTCTTTGATAACAAATGGCACCTGAAATGTCCCTTGTTAACAACTATCTATTTTTTACTTGCATTCACAATCTATTAGATTGGATATTTTGTAGACATCGTTGGTGGGGGCCTACTATGTTTTGAACTCACAACCTACTCGGGCCTCCATTGGGTGCCCGAGAAGATATCTTTGTTGTAGGTTAGGACAAGGGAAATTCCCCTACTCTAGGATGTTGTGTTTTGCTCGGGGTGTACATGGATAAGGATCCATATTAGAATCGGGGCCCATTTGGGGGATTGGATCTTTGTCTCACATTTGGGTTTTATTCACTTTCACTACTAGTGTTTCATGACATTGTTAATGTTGAGTTATGGATATACCCAGTTTCCAGATGTCTGGTTGTATATTTATTGGTTGTTTATATTGTTTCTTCTATTTATATTGTGTTCTGATTTAGCATACTCTGGTAAAGAGGTCATAATCTACACACATGTCTCATTAGACCCTCACCGCTAGCCGTCAACCTTTGGAGCATGGGGATGTGTGCTTGAGGTCATGTGATAACTCATCTCGGGGAACTAGTTTAGTGGCTTCTAGGTCGGGGATGTTACAAAGTGGTATGAGAGGGGTTCTTTTCTATTTATTACTATTTAGGGATAGTAGACAATATATTAGGATGTGTTGGGCCTTAGTAATGTGCTCATTCTTGGGAGTAGCTAACCCATGTATGAGGGAAAACCAAAGTCACTCTAGGTGGTATTTTTTGTTCTTCATGCATGTTGTTGTAGTTGAATGATATTTAACCATTGGGTGATGCACATGTTATGTGATTTGACTGATTTATGATATTTTTATCATTGTCAGAATGGCATGAGGTTGTATATTCATACATCATTTCATGCACCATAGGATATAGGAGGCATGCATCATTATAATCACACACACAGGATGGGTGAGTGGGGGGATAGAGAGTATAATTCATTTTACATAATTTATAAATCTAAATAAAATGATTCCTAATAATGGTAATGTAAGTGGGTGAATGAAAAGAATGAAAATGAATAGTTAATGAATATTGTGTATAATGAAATGTAATGAATGGTTTAACATTTCGGTTTGTGATAAACTGTAAGGTTTGATTTAGTGTCTAAAAGAAAAGGGATTTCATAATGATGGTGAAATCATTAATGAATTTTTTCTAATTAAATATTTAAATGGGATAAAATGATGGTTGTAAAAAGTTGTGAAAATGAAAATTTCCCCTATAGGATAGGATCATGTTATAAATGAATAATTGGTTTGAAGATGTTTTGATGAATGATTTGTGATTAAATAAATTGGTTACCCCATGATGAACATGAAAATGGTAGATATGGTAGAGGGTAGTGTTCTAAGTGTGATGATGACTGTTGGGATAGTGTATGGAGAATGGTATTTTTATGTTTGATAGCACGATACCATTTCTGTATATGGTTAAATCTTGTTGGTCATTCTTTGAATCATTGGTTGAATAATAAGTGAAAAATTAGAATTATTTAGTTCCAATATGGGTATCCTTTATGTTGTCGGTTGAACCTTTTATGTGTAGGTTGGGTCAGTGACAGTGCCCTAGTTTGAGACTTTGGATTTAGATTGTGAGGCCTTACAGGTTTTCATAGGGCCTAGGTGGTGTGTTTAGGGAACCCTGGGTGGGGTTGTGTCCCTTGGGTTTCCAGGCATTGTTCGGTTATATGAGTGAAAAAGATCTCATGGTTCGCAACCATACAAACAGTTTGTTGGACCCTAAGGATGGTGACTGGGACTTGGTGACCTTGTGATTAGAGACATTGTGAGTTGTGTTTTGAATCCTAGAGATAATTTATGGGATTGTAGTGCCATTAAACGTGTACACCTATGGTGTGTAACCTAAATTAAATGTTTGTTTAGTGTACTAGGCATAATGTGCATATGAAATGTGGTGAGATTTCCATTCACGAGCATTTCTTTGTTTGTGTCATGATATGTAGGGTTCAGAGAGAGGAAAAATGGATTTTCCTTATTTTGAATCTATTTTAGGGATTTGGTATCATTTAACCTTTATGGTGACATATGAGAGAGTTCGAAAATGGTTTCTATTTTTTCTAGTTGTGTGTCACACATCTAGATGTTTTGGACCTTGTAAGTGGGATTTATAGTTTTTTATCGAGGAGTTCTTGCCTTTAGGGCTAAGTGGGAAGGTAGGTGGTTGGTGGTGCCACTCGAGTTTTGGTTATATGATGATGGTTTTGAAAAAATCAAGGGTGGCCTCATTGGAGGTATGTCCTGTGCTGTAGGTACCTCAGAATATAAATCCGGGGATATGATTCAGAGGTGGTTTCAATGAATACTAAGTACCCCAATATATAGTGAATGGTATAGTTGTGCATGGTTATTTCATTATGGAACCCTTGTTTTTTATAATAGGCATGGGTTGTTTTGAAGGGTTGTATCACATGGGTTCATGACTCACCTATTTGGATGATGATTAACGAAGAACTTAGAGTTGTTTTGAGTGGAAGAGATAAAGGTTGATGAAGTGTGGTTATATTATTTAGCTTGATTGTCACACTCAAGTTATGGGTGATCACGTGGATAAACATTTCTGTACAAATTTTTAGGTTGTTAAGTTAGATGTAGAGGGTCCCTCATGGTGGATGAGGCTAAAAACCCAAGATACATGGTTAGGCAAGTAAGTGTATGATGAGATACACATAGATTATGGTTTCTTTGTGAGAGACCGTTAGTTAGATTGGTGTAGTAGACTATTGTGTTTCATTTGTTAGTTGTCAAGGAAATAGTTGGAGAATTCATGTGGTGTGGGAGAAGTATTTCAATATGGAATGTCGGTTCATGGATGCTTGGTGAATTGTTCGTGGATCGATGGGTAAACTTGGATGGAAATCACACCAGAGTGGTGGTGGTTAAGGGTTAATGAATTGTTTTCAGTATGGGAGCCTAATATCCTTGGTATCTCATGGTGTCCCATAGTTCCACATTATAAATTGATAAGTGGGTGGGCATGTTATTTGAAAAATTCTTAGCATACCTCAGCTAGTGATGATCCTACCCAATATCGTGATATCTTCCTAGGTACCATGAGAAGCTATGGATTTATGCCAATAGACATGAAGGTATTTTGTTGAATAAGGGATATCATTGAATTTACACTCATGTTAAAAGTATATTTGGAGCTTAATTATGGAATTTTCACCATCGATGTCTTGGGGTGAGGTCCTCAGGATGGACCGAATGTCAAAAAAATGCCATCGGTTCCATTCACGAAAGCTAAGAATAGGCACTGGGAGATGTTTGATTTCTTGTTTTTGGAAAAAATTAGATATCCATGTATATGTTTTTGGGTTTGTATTGTGATCAATTGTATGAAGTGGTGGTTGGATTCCTTCATAGGGAGAAATGGTAACGACACTTCTAAGGTGGGTAGTGATAAGTCAATCCTAAGTGTGGATAAGAGAACAACGAGTTGATGAAATTGCACTTATATGTCAATGAGGAACCTATGTGATGTAAGTTAGATTCCTATAAGAGGCAATGTGGGACTATGATGTGGTATCTAAGGAGCCAAGTTTTGGCTTCAAGCTCAAGGTGGTTCCATGTGAATCTTTTTATGTCTGTGTTGAATTCGTAGAGGGGTGTTGTTAGATATGATAATATGTTGTGGCTAGAAAGGTTTCATTCTATAAATTCATCAAAGATCAGGTTTAGACTCGAGTAAATTCTCACCTAGTGGTTTTAGGGAATCTTGAGGATGAGGGATCCTTGGCCATGTTATGTGGTGTCATACCGAGGGTGATGCCCGATAACAGTCTTGAGGGAAGTAATGTTGTGATTATGGATTTGTTCTAGAATTATGGAAATAACCTCAGTTAGGTGCATGGGATGATAATGATAGGCTTCTAGTTATTAAGAACCATAGGAATTTGAGAAAGGGGTATTATACCATCCGTGGAAGTTGGGTGTTCTGGGAATAGTCAGTCGGGGGATGGTCTAACCTGGGATGGTAAATTTGAATAGGTATGGTAAGAGTTAACCACCTCTTTGTTGATGTTGTGGAATCAATGGCCTTTTCTAAATATATTTTCACCTGTGGGAGGTTGTATTGATCATTTTCCTTGAATGGATAGTGTATGAATGTCCTCTCGAATGGTTTTGATGGTGCGACTGGTTACCAAATTATGGTAATGATCCTATGGATGATGGGTCATAGTTAGTTGGAACATGCTAGGTAATGGGAATGTTGATTTGACTTCTGGTGGTCCATTTTCATTGGGGGAGTTTTTAAGTAACCAGAAATGCTAGAGAAAACCATACCAGATAAATGGTAGGTAGATTATGTGATCAGTTTTTTTGGTTGTCTTTGGATGTATAGTTGTGTTATAAAATCTCGGGAAAATGTGGTTAGAAGGATCATGTGTTTTTTCCTCTAGGTGGTATCAGTTTTCGTCACCATTAGAGTTTTGAAAAAAGAGAAAAATGATTCAAATTGATATAGGCCTTTAGTTATGTATAGGATCGAACCAATGGGGTGTCGATTGGTTCTTCCAAGATGATAATATTGTTTGATAAGTTTCCATGTGTTATAAGATTGGAACTATTGCTTACATTTTCTATATGAAGTTCTAGTGGTTGTGTATGTTTGGATGTGATCCAACCTAGAGGAGTTTTCAGTTTGTGTTTTGGTTTTGGTGAGGAAGAATTGTGGGGAATGTATATTCCATTGATCCATGTTTAGTGGGTATTTTTATATGAAACCATGATCATAGAAGTATGGAATGGATAGCCAAGCTTAGTGGAATTACTTCTAGTAGCGGAAGATTAGTGATGCTTGGAAGAGAGGCTTGAGGACGAGCCGTTATAAGGTGGGGGTGTTTGATACTTTATTTTCTTTAGGTATGTTTTTTTTATGTTTTGGTTTTTTTTCTCTTCCTTTTTTTTCTAGATATGTTTCTCCCCATGTTTATGTGAAGGCTCAGGGGTGTTCCAGGGGTTTGGGACAGAAAGGGGAATAAATGAGAGTTTATCTGAATGGTGCATGGCCTACGCACAGTTAGTGAAAACCATGTGGAATCCATAGAAAAACATGATAAGGTGGTTTTCTTCATATAGTGTCACAAGAATGGTTAGCGTATAGTTTTCTAAACCATACGGGTAAACCATACAGCACATAAATCTTGACAAAATTAAAAAAATGAAATTATATGATTTTAAACCCCCACTCAATTTTCTCCTCCATATCAGCCCCTAAAACCATAATGATGAACATGGACAACCCACGCATCCAAAAGAGGGTTATACTTCAATTATTGGATGTTTGGAGTGTCGTTGGTTGTGGATCGAAGCCCCGAGTAATTCTAACGCTCCTTTTATTTCACTTTTGTGGAATAGGGTTTGGGGTTTCTTCCATCTCCATCTTAATCTCTAAAACCTTCATTTTGAGTAAATTTTTGGTTGAGGCTTCAAGGAGTGTTTGAATCCATACTGAAATCCATGAATAATAGTGATTTCATCATATGATTTGATGTTGGTAGTCTACTAGTTATATATCATTGTTTTCTATAGATTTTTTCATGTGTGTTAATATTTTTCATTTCTCTTGTGGTGTGATGGTTTCCTTGAGTATGATATGATGAATTGGGTGTCTAAAATATTTCATGAACCCTCACGGTCAACTTGGGATGCATGATGGATGACTTGACAATTTTAGGTCCACCCATGGGGTGCTTCGTTACACCCAAACTTATAAAATGGAAGGTCTAAAATAAGGGTTGTCGAGTGATAATGTGATACCACTGTTGAAAATGTCTAAATAGTTTATTTAGTTGTTAATATAATATTAATGTGATTCCTAGGTTTTAAAGTAATTACATCAAGGTTTGTTTGGCATGAGTTTATGTGGGTTAATTAGGTTAAATGGTATTGTTTCAAATGGTATATGAATTATGTTGAAATACCAAAGAGGACTAGTAAATATGAAATGATGAGCATGTTAAATTAGAAATGTTTTGTAAAATGAGACATATAAATGGTTTAATAAGGGAATCGATGAATGTGGAAGGATTAAATACATGGAAAATTATGGGTTATACATAATTGGTTGAATTTGATAAGGGATTATACAAAGTATTCTATGAATTGAACCTGAAATGCATAAGGAGTAAATTATTGTGAAATGGTAAATGGGATAAATGGATTAATATGTGGTAATTAATGAATTTGGATAAGGCATAAGGGTTTTTCATTACACATAAAGGGTTTATTCATGAGAATAGGAATTTGGATAAATGGATATTAATTTTAAATGGTAATTGTATTAATGGGTTGTGGCATAGTAATATTTTCCCATGATGGTTTTTGTGTAATGTGAACCCCAATGACATTGTTTATTCCTAGTTATGTTATGTAATGGTTGTGGTTATTAGATAATTAACATTAGGAACATGTCTCTGTAGACTAGGGTATTTACGTGAGGTTCTATGCCCATGGGTTGTGTCAGACTAAGGCTCTAAACTCCACCCCGAAATGTGTGGTTTATGGAATGGTACATAGGCTTTATTCCCCTAACGGTTGCATACTACTTTCCCAAAGGCTTCTAGGTGAGGATAGTGTATTTATGTTATATGTATGTCCCTAGTTGGATAGGTAATTCATTTATTTAACCTATGTATAGTGATTTATTTCCTTATACACATGTATAGATGATGTATATGTTTGACCCAAAGATAGTGGGTTAAAAATGTATTAAGTAGTAAATATGGTGTAAGAAATGGATCTGGGATAAATTCTAGTCATGAAGTAAATGAAATTTGTTACAAAATGTCACATGAACTATCCCTTGATTAAAAAAAATTATTTTGTACTTAAATGCACTATCTATTAGACTAGATATCTTGTAGGCACAATTTGTGGTGACCTACTGAGTATTGTACTCACACCCAACTTGGGTTGTCATTGGGTATCCAAGCAGATATCTTAGTTGTAGGTCAAGACAATGAAAAAGGCCCCAATCTAGGATATTGACTTTAGCTCAGGATTTACATGGAGAATATTACAGACTTGGTGATGGGACCCATTTTGGGGATTGTCTGTTTGTCTCAAATTTGGGTTCAATTCACTTTCACTACTAGTGTGTCATGAAATTGTTATTGTTGAATTGTCGCTATACCCAGTTTGGATATGTGTGGATTGTATGTTTATTGGTTGTTCATATTTGTTATGTTATTTACATTGTGTTCTGTAGTGTCTTACTCTGGTAAAGATTGTATACTCTCCCTGTGTGTCTCATTAGACCATCGTCGCTAGTCAGCAACCTCATGTGTATGTGGTGGATCACCTGGGGTCATGTGATGACTCGGCTAGAGGCACCGGTTTAGGGGCTTTTGGTTCTAGGATGTTACATCATCGGTATATGTTCCTTAACATAATTATATACCTTTTTATTTCACAAAATATTCATTTATAAGGTTTTTATTATGTTATATATGTAATCTTATGTTATTGTAATATAATAAAGAGAATTTCATTGATAAAAGATTGGGTCGTTACATTCTTTCCCCATTATGGACCTCAAATTTCAATTTACATTCTATGTCGTAAACTGGTGTGGATACATTTCCTTCATTTCTTCCACCAGTTCTCGTGTTTCCTCATTGTACTTATGGTTCAACAATATTACTTTGACCGGGTGATTAGTCTTGTTGAATAAAAATTTATCTCTATGATTTAAGATCTTTATTGGATGCTCGACGTAAGGATACACATTGTCCAATTATACCACCTCTAAAGATAGTACATGTCAAGGTCAAGTATGTTCTTCCTAAATATAGATAAATGGAATACATAATTTACTTTATACTTGTTCGGTGGAAGTTCTAGTCGATAGGCCACAAGCCCAACATGATAAATAATCATGAAGTGGTTGATGTACCTCGGACATAGCTTTCCTTTGTTCCAAAATCTCATGACCTTTTTCCAGTGAGATATGTAGAGGAATACCATGTCTTAAACATTGAACTCAAGGTCCCATCAATGATTGTCTACAAAATACTTTTGTATAATTTTTTCTACCTTGATGTGCTACTGAATGGTTTTCAAATTCTATTACATTTCATTGACCATTTCACATCCTAGCAGCTTATGCTCACCGACTTTATCCCAACATGATTGTTCTCTACACCTTTTCCAAAAATGGGCTTCATATGGTTCCATTTGAATGACGGAGTGGAAACTCTTATTTTAATAGATTTATACTAGTATAATATTTTGGTCCCTCCATCTTTTGAAGTTTATAGAACTTTCTCTCAACATATCATCCAATGTATGAATAGTTCTCTCAGATTGGCCATCATTTTTCAGTTGGTTATCCATGTTGATGTTCAAATCTATGCTAACAGCATGTTGGTGACTTTTTTAGAACATCCAGGTAAATCATGCATCTTAATAAGATACAATAGATAGTGGTACTCAATGAATCTTTACCACCTCTTTGATATATATCCATGCAAGATGATCCAATGAGAAGTCCTCTCGAATTGAAATAATGTGATATGTCTTTGTAAAACGATCCATAGTGACCCTTATTTTATTGTTTTCACCTGATGTTCTTGGAATTCCTGTAACAAAGTACATGGTGATGTTCTACCACTTCTATGTTTTTAGGAGTAGTGGTTGCATCAACCCCTTATACTTTTTTCTTTCAGCCTTCACTTTTTGACATACCATGAACTTTGAGGTATTCTCAGAAATAGCCTTTATCATACTATCCCATAAAAAGTTCTCTCAGAGATATCGATACATATTTGTGGTCGCTGGGTGAATATAGAAGGTTGTTCTTTGGGGGTCATTTTGATGATCCTTATTTATCTCGGTATTAAATGGTACACATAATCATGACCCAAATCTTACAACTCCTTCCTCATTAATCTTGAAATCAGAGGATTTCCCATTTCTAATAGCTTCCACCCTTTTCATATTTTTCACACTGTTTATTTGAGAATACATTATTTTATATATGAGTCATGTTTGAGAAACCATTTTAGAAAGGATTGATTATGTTCCTCCTTTAATGATTCCCATGTCGATCCACTGTAGATCTAAGAAGATTGGATCGTTCCCAACTCCCATCATGGATAATGATATTTCATCCTTTCTACTTAGAGCATCTTCCACCTTATCTTCCTTAATAATATGGTATTGGATTGAGTAGTAATTATCCATGTTGATCCCTAACCATATTCACAGGTGCATATTAAGATCCTTTTTTGTGAGAATATATTTGAGACTCTTATGATCAGTATATATCTCACACTTCTCCCAATATAGATAACGTCGCAAGATTTTTAATGTAGAGATCATAGCTACCAATTCTAGATCATGTGTGGGATAGTTTTTCTCGTGTATTTTCAACTGTATTAAAGAGTAGACTACCACTTTATATTTTTTCATTAGTACATAGCCTAATACTTTCTTTGAATCATCATTGTACAACACAAAGAGTTCTCCACATATTGGGAGTCGGAGTACTGCTGCAGTGACATGCCTCTTTCTGAGATGCTTAAATATTTCCTCACATTTTTTACTCCATAAAAAATTCAATCCCTTCAATGTCATCTTGTCCATTTGGTTTTATAATAATGAAAAGGTATTCACAAATCATCAATAATACCCATATAGACCATGGAGGCAATGGATATCTATTACATTTGTGGGCTTGGGCCACTCATCAATTGAATATTTCTTGAAAGGGTATACAGATATCCCTTTGATGGTGAAAACATTCCCCAAGAAAGATACATCCTCCATCTAGAACTCAAATTTACTATACGCTGCATATATTTTCTCCATTCACAATTTCTTTAAAATATTATTCAAATGCCCCTCGTGTTCCTCCTTGGTCATGGAGTATATTATAATATCACTGATAAAGACAACCAAATTTTTTTTGTGATAATATCTAAAGACTCTAGTAATTATATCCATGAAAATTATTGTAGAATTAGTTAGTCTAAAGGGAATCACTATGAAATCATAGTACCTATACATTTTTTGGAAGGCTGTCTTAGAAATATCTTACTTCCTCACATTAAATTGGTGATACCCCGACCAAAGTCCCACCTTAGATAAATAACTATCCCCACAAAGATGATCGAACAATTCATCTATATAAGGAAGGGGATACTTTTTCTTTATCATGATTTTATTGAGCTCACAATAATCTATACAAAGACTTATTGAACCATCCTTCATTATGAAAGTAAGTACTAGTGATCCACTAGTTGAATCACTCGGGTTTATAAAAACCTTTTCTAGATTCTTCGATAACTACTTCTTCTGCTCTTCCAACTCTACGGTGTCCATGCTATAAGATTTCTTTTATATTGGTAGAGATATTGGAAAATTTTCAATTGATAAATCAACCAATCGATTAGGTGGAAGACTAATCAATTCTGGGGAAAATACATATGTGTAGTCCCTTAAAATGCACATGTTTTTAGCATGATTCTCTCCATTTTCTTTATCATTTGATCTTGCTACTCTTTCTCATAATGCAGTAATATCCACAATTGAGACAATGATTCTAAAGCAGATTCATCTTCCCCCTTACACTTTTAAAGAATTGTAGGTTGCTTTCGGATGTGAAGAGTGATCCCCCTTTCCTGATAGTTGATGTCGGATTTGTATAAAGATAGCCAATCCATGCCCAATATAAAATTGAACTACACTAAAGGAAGTATAACGATATTTACTAGGATGCTCAGTCTAGACACGTTACCCAGGGAGGATTTATATACTATGGATGCATTAATTTCCACATTTTATGTTCTAAAAGATAACTCAATCTCCAAATATTGAGTTGGTGTTTGAATAGTTCTACTAATGTTTCATGATATGAATGAATTTGTATCCCGAGAATCATATAGTATAATCAATATTCTGGAATGAATAAGTAGCATTCCTTTCACAGCATTGTTGTTTGGCTCCACCACAGTAGCAGTGATAGCATAAGACCTTCCTTGTTTCCTTGGAGGTTATTACAGATCACCTCTAACAACCCTTGTATTAGATAAATTTTTCGTGTAATTCCCTTTTTCCTTGTATTTGAAACATTTCACTAATGGCTGAGAATTAATCTAAACCCTCATTTCTTATTCCACATTAGTTGGATTATTCATATCACATTGGCAGTTTTTATCTAGATGTCTCATTCTTCCACATTTGAATCAATTCCTAGTTCCCTTTAGATAGTTCACATGATGCTTCATCCCATAGTTTTGACAAGTGGGATTTTTGATCTTCTTTCCAACAGGAGATTTATTTGATGAACCACCCATATTAGACTCTATTTTGCACATTTTCTCATGTGGATCGTAGGACCACTGAGAGTATCGGGTATCCATTTCAACCATGAAGACAAAACATAGAATATCCTCATAACAATCAAAGTATTGAATCACCAAAAAATTTCAAAGGCTCAGCTTTAGTCTTGTATTGATGTGATCCACCTTGCTTTTGGTGTTCAGAACAAAGTTGGAGGCGTATCTTGCAAGATATGTAATTTTTTCTCCATACACCACGGTAGACTCATCTTCCTTCAGCATGAGTCTGAGGAACTCTCTCTCCATATTTACATGGGGTTTTGAACATAAATATTTATTGAAAATCATTTTCATGAAGTCATCATAGTCCATTGAATAAATCTCCTCCTGGGACGTTGTATTTTTTATCAGTTTCTACCAGTTATCAACTTCTCCATCAAATTGATGGAATGAGAGAACAAAATTCTCTTATTCTAAGACCTAGAGGATAGAGAATAAATTTTCAATGGATTTAATCCACTATTCCTTGAGGAGGGGATCTGAAGATCACAGTAAATGGGGGGACTTTGTTGGATGAATAATTTACAGTGAAATTCTCTTTCCTTAGAGGAGGAAGGTGTTCTACATAGTTCATGTTATTATTCATAACTTGATCTAGTTGAGGATGTATTGTCATATAATTTTGAGCAACCATTCCCATCATACCAGTCATATCATTAGGGAAATCGTCACATTTTCTATTACATTGATTTTTGTAATGTGTTCTTATATTTCCCTACATTAACTATGAAAAAGAACGTGCGACTATTGGATTGAATACTTAGATAAAAAATAATAAAAATAAAATATTAATCATAGAAGGATAAAATCATAACAGAAAAATATATCATAACACTTGATTCATTAAATTTCAATCTAGGTAATCCATGATCTGTTTCCTAACATATATTCTTATGTGATTATTTGTTTATTCCCTTAATATTAATTCTTACTAAGCTTATGTATTTACCATAGAATATCCCCTAGAAGTGTCAAACCAAGAGTAAAACAAGGCTCATTGTCATGCAATTGTTCTCATTCATGTCTATCTCAAAATGGTGTTTTATTATTTTAATCCTAGACAAATCTATTCTAGGGCCACATCCACTTGTTCATATCTATATAGGGATGTATTTTCTTGATAAACCACTTACTCTTTTATTACTGAAATTTAGGTATGTTTTCTTATATGTAGTCTCATCCATAAAGTTCTTAATAAAGTGCTCTATTCCTAAACTCTAAAAATAAGTAGACATTTCTATGATACCAACTCTAGTGACCCTATCCTTTTATACACATCATTACCTAATATTAAACATATTAAATCATCCTATTACAAGACAATGATTGTAAATTCTAGGGTACCGGAAGACTAGGTAAATATAACTGAAAACATGGGACTGAATAAAACATTTATTTATTTAATATTCATAAAGATATCAAAACAAAAAAAATTTCATACATATTCATAGTATAACCTAGAGATAACATGAATAATGATATGATCTAAAAAACCCAGTAATGGAATAAAAATAGGAATAAAGCTTTAGAACATGGGTTAGAAGGAATGACAAATTGGTATAAAAAGGAATCGAACATATAAAATTATATCATATAAACATAGAATCATATAAACATGGAGTCATAGTAATGTGGAAACAACATAAAAATGAATTTATCATGAGTTATGGCTCATTTAACATAGAAGATCACAAGTCAAAGTCAACCACCAAGACTGTCACACCGGGTAGAGTAAGTCAAAGAAAACTGCCAAGAACATTGCACATAACGTCTCTTGAGACTCAACATTACCCAATGAATTAGAGTTATATCTGGGTTCACCCATCATAACTTTTTCCTTAATTTTCATTCCACATATATAATCATACATGAGAAATCATACATAAAAACAAGGGTTACCCATGGTATTATTTGGGTATCATAATCATGTCAAAAAGCATAAAAATGGATGTATAATAAAAAGACCCATAATATCATGTGTACAAAATCATATTGTAGAATATGAATATATCATGAAAAGTGATGTCAAATTTATGAAATAACATGTAAAAATGGCACTTAAGAAATTTTAGAATTAAAATATTTTAGTGTAGTTAAAAGAAAATATCAACGATTATTTAAATCATAAAAGAAAATAATCTTTAATATAAAATCAAAAGTGAACCATGAAGGTTTTCATAATATGAATAGAAGTTTTACAAAAACAATAGTTATTTAAAAAATATATTATATAGTGTACTTCAAAATGTATAATAATTCCCGAAGTTCTCTTATAATGGGCTTGATTGTCATGGAGAATCAAGGAAGGAACCATTTAATAACATGTATATCCCCAAAAGATAGTGATGACTGGATCTTGACATATGATTTTAGAGAATTTTCATAGCATTTAGAATATGTACATAAAAATAATAGATAAAATCATTTGGGGGAAAATAAAGATAGAGAAAACTGATGGAATAAAGAAGGTTTGGTTAGTATCCCATACCTTAAGTCTGAAGGTGTTATTAACATGATCTTAATAACCTGAATAATCAAATTAGGTTAATTATATAATAATTATAGAACCTCTTATACATTAAATTTATTTCTTATAACCTTATTATGTTCATTCATGACCTTTTTTATGAGTTAAGAGGTTTAATTTCATTTTTTGGAAGTTATTATTTCCATGGTTTTTATGATTGGTTTACTTATATACATATAAGTTCAGTATGGTTGTCTAGAATTGAAGTTATATATTAATAGTGAACATTCATTTGATTAACTTGTTATAAAATTCATTTGGTTATTTGGAGTGAAGACGAATCGTTATATAAAACATTAATGATAAATGTTTGTGTTAATTGGTGTTTTTTTTGTCAAAAAAACTTTTTTATTTATAAATTAATATCATGTGTACAAAATATTTCAAAATCTTACATAAGACATAATAAATATGCTATATTATGGTTAAATAATAAAAATAATTTCATGACCATAATTAAAGATGGAAAAACAAATTGAAAACTCATCATCCATGAATGTGATGAATTAACACATCTTAGATGGTGTTCGAACCAAGGGTGCCTACCTCATCAAAACATCATCCCTGACTCAATAATTAATGCATTTAGCTTATTTTATAAATTATCATATTTCGATATTCATCAAAAATTCATGTATTTCATAAAAAACCCAAAAATTTAACCAAACCATTTTTACACACATAGAATCAAAAAATGAATTCCATAATTCAAAAATAATTTTATAAATATGATAATTTGAATTCTGTATTCAAATCACAATTTACTTGAAAAATACAAATGTTAAATTTAAAACTTCTTTTCTTTGACATTTAAAATTATTTATGGTCTCATAAAATTATATTATGTTCATAAGACAAAAAAATAAAAATTTATGAATTAATTTTAGGAAAATAAATTTTCATTTTTGTATTAGATTAATCATAAAATTGTATCTAAATATACATGTCTTACAAAATTAACAACACTTTATTAATAATTTCAAAAATATTTTTTAATTATAATTTGATATAATGAAACCATATATTCACTTATAAAACAGATAAATTTTATTCACACTTCCATTGGTGAGTTTAATATTACATTGGTTGGTTTACTATTCATAATGTTCACAAATATTATTCCAAAGGTGAAGTCACTATTTAATCAGTATATATTATTTAACATAAAAAGATTCCATTTTATATCACTCCTTCTTTATTTATAAGTTTTGTATTATGTTAAATAAGTAATATTATTTTATTATATTGTAGGAAGGGAATCCCATTCACAAATAATTGGGTTGTTACATTGGGTGTCTCCTAAAATGGGTCAATTCTATATTAAGAAACATGGAAAGATATCACCTAGTTTTTTTGGGAAATTTAACATAGTGGAATGGATAAATCATGTGGTATACCAATTACCCCATTCATATTCCTACAACTCCATATTTGATGTCTTCTAAATGTCCTGAAATTTTATATATCATCTTAACCCTTGTCATGTGATAGAAATTGATGATGTCAGGCTTGAAGTTGATTCTTCCTTTATGGAGAATCTGATTCATATTTTGGACCATAGTGAGAATAACCTCTAAGGTAAACCATACCACTAGTTTCAGTGTCATAGAATAATGGGATTGTGCAATAGTTGACTAGGTATAGTGAATCAAAAGTGCGTACATAGTGGCTAGACATGTTCACTGATACCCCATAGTGATACATGGAGTCCTTTTGGGGTCGTATTTAATATGGAAGGGATGTTTTAAGACCCCTTCTTCTTTGGGTATATATATCTTTATGTTTTTGTTAAAATTATAGAGTTCTATTGTCTTTGGTAGAGCCATGGTTGGCGAGGTTTAAAACAATAATGGATGGTTCTGATTAAGTGCCATATAGGTGTAAATATTTTAGGTTTTATAGTGTATCTGGGATTTAGGTGATTAAATAAAGGTTTAAATTTCTTAAAAGGGCTGACCACACAAATCCAAATTATGATGTAAACATAGATAGCAGAACTAGTAAAAACCTTTCACAATGTATGTTTTTTGGGCATTTATTAAACTTGATCAATGATGTATGATTTATATTTATTACCAAAAATCTATTTTATTTAGTTTTCTATTCCAATCAATGGAATTTTATTTGGTTATGTTGATTGTGGAATTATTAATGTAAATTTTCCATATACATTGTAAATTTTCCATGCCCATTTAATTATTAAACCCAACTCATTTTGTTCTGATAACTCTAATATTCCACATGATTTTTGACCTACGAGATATGATTTCCAGGATTCCCCTTTGATCATGGGTCTTTTTCTACATGTTTATCTGTGTTTCGGAGCTTGACTGTGAAAGTAATCCTTCTGAGTATCTTCATCCATTGTGCTATGTTGGTTTTATTATTTCAAAACCCATAGTTCATATTGCTTCTCATGTATCTAGGTTAATTCATGTTCATAGGTGTGTTTCATCTTCATTCAATGGAATTAAAGGATCTGAATTCTACATCAAATATTGAGGTGCATCATATCCATTTTGAGTTAGGTGGTATTAAACATATCCCTTTATTATGATTAAATTATCCATAATATGTGAAATATATGTGATTATGTCATCACACTATACTTACGACCCAAATAACTGAATAATACATGGTATTATGAGTTACACATGTATAGACCGTCCAATGGATTCCATTGGGTATATTCATGTTGAGACTGAGACTTACGGCCACATGATCGATGTTCCAATGATTGACCATGTTGACACTTGGTTACATTGATCATAGAGCCCTAAAAGGATTCAAAAATTGGATTGACTATTGGAAAAATAATATGGAAGGGAATAACATGTGAACTGTAGTGATTTATTGGGATAGAATCAGTTGAACTAATGTGGCAAATTGATGTGAAATTTAATTTCTTAATAATCACTTGGCTCAAAGGGGTTAATTATAATATTTATGTCCTGACATGATAACACGATGAGGTAAGATCTTACTCACATGATAAATATAATTTGTCTTACATGTTATGTGTAATGTGATGGTTTTAATTACTATGATAATTAATAACTAGAAAAAATAGAATAAATGGTTTATTAGTCTGTAATTTTGATAAATAGACCAAAGTGGTTTCTGTCAACATGTTTGGCATTTTTTGGTGTTTGGTTTGATATATAGATTTTTCTTTGGATGTTATCTTGGTAGGACTTATGATTATGTTGATGTTCAATGACCATTTGCCTGATAATGTACCATATGTGGGAAATATTCATGGTGATATTACTCATGCGCGAAAGGTGCATTGGTACATAATTCTAGTGGGCTAGATGAATACTTGTGTGATGCCTAAGTGAGTGAAGTATGTCTATATCTATGTCCTATGGGTTATATTCTAGATTATTTGTGTCCAAATGGCATGTTACATGAAATTGGTGGTTTATGCTAGTTAATTGAATCGATAACTTGTAAAAGATATGTGGAATCATGTTGATGTAGGTTTTGTTTCCTCATGTGTCAATGAGGATGTCATTGGTCAGTAGGATTATTTCATGTGTTTAATTATTATATTAAATAAATACACCTATTTATAACTTTATTGTATGCATGATAAAATCCAATGTGAATTTTTTTAACATGGTCATTTTGACCCACAAATTTTTACTTGATCCTTGTTTCAGTTTATGTTTGGTACTTGAAAAGAATTTGTAAATGCAGGTTTGGATAAGGGAAAGAGAAACTGCCTTGGATGATTACGTCCTAGATGGTTTAGATCCTGGAGAGGCGACCAACATGGGTTTTAGAACTGGGGACTTTTTCATTATTTTATAGATTCTAAAAGTATTTTATTTATATGACATTCAACAATCCATTTAGTTATACTCATCATATCATTACATGGTTTTTTAATTATAGGGGTTTTTCCAAATTATTATTCCATTGATGCACATTTGATAATTTTTAATACTACTTCTATTTATACCATTATATTTTATAATTCGATTGTTATTATTACTCTATACATGAGGGGGTAGTCTCTCTATGATATTTCATACACCTTCAATGATAATCATTAGCATTTGATGTATGGGGAGGCACCCTTGAAGATATATATCAAACCAACATGTTCATGGGAGGAAACACTAGCTCAGGGAAGTTACATGGAGTTTTTGTGGATTTTCCGATGTTTATAAATAATGATGTGTGGTATCAATTTGTGGAGAATGATGACTTCTAATAGCGGGGGTGGTTGTTTCATATTCTGATTGTTCTAGGAGTTATCACAGTGAGATCCATCTAGTATCTTAATTCATCTAATTCAATGACTTATCAAATTTATAGTTCCTTTTTATATTTATATGTGCTGATGAATGTGTATTATATATCTCAATTATGTGTCAGTTGTAGTTATTTTGTTAATTTATATCTTATTGGTTATTTATTATATTTGATATATGTATTTTCTGTAGATTGATATAGGTCAAATATCACCATACTATGTTATATTCCTACTCAGTTACAGTCAATATAACTTTTTGTAATAAATTTGGGTTTGGGGTGTCCCGAGTGGCATCCTCATGGGTCAGTTCATGTCAATTCCCCTGGTTATGATAGAAAATAGTTTCTCATATTTAAATTCACCTTGGATAGTGTGAGTTATATTTTCTTTCAAATAATACATCCTTGATTAGTGTTCTAAAACAATATTCATAGTTCCTTTTTTCCCTTAATATCAATTTCAAATTATTTTATATCTAATAGTCATGTGATCATCTTTAGATTTACATTCTTTTTTTTGTGAAGATATTTTAAAGTTGAGTGGTCTCTATAAAAAATAACTTTTCTTGCAATGAGGTAGGACATGAATTCTGTTCATCATTAAAAAATTATAGTTTTTCCTTCTCAATTTTGGTATAATTGTGTATTACTCAATTTAATATCTTAATTTTATATTATATGATGTATTACATCCACTATATTTTTCCCCCAAGAATAACTCCCACAATAATGTCACTAGTTTTACACGTGATCATAAAAGCTAAAGTCTAATCATGTTCTATGATGAAAGGTGATTATAATAGATCATTCATTAACATTTATACATATTAAAATAAATTATCATCAAAATTGAATTTGTAATCCTTTAGTAGTATTGACATTAATGGTCTTGTACAGACCCAAATTTTTCCATATCCCTCTTTCAGGGTCAATCATGGGTGTTAAACTGTCTAAGGGGGTTTCCTAGAGATCTATAGGTGTTGGATGTGCACTAAAATGTACATGAATTTTATATATATATACATTCATATAATGCATGAAGTATTTATATTAAAATATATAATATGATCTATATATATATATATAATGTACATTTAATACATGAATGTTGTTGGATGTGCACTATAATGTACATACATGTTATGCATAAACACATGAATATGAGGCATGATATATATATATATAATTATATTATATATATAGTGTACATTTAATAATTTTATAAAAAATGAGATAGCATGTGTGTGTGCACGTGTGCTATTACTCATTTATCCCTTGATTTCTTTATTCGTCAATAAATGTATTTGTTTGAAATTCATTAGAAATATTAAATAAATAATACCCCAACAACCAAAAATGTATACTATGAATTTGAGATTCCTTGGGTGATGGATATATAAAGAGGATGAGATCCTTCTCTGTGTGTTGTGCATTGTGAGATGAATATGAGCCTCTCATAAAAAACATTTCCCCCCAAAACATGGTTTATCTCTACATAGAATGATCTAGCACCCCCATTGCTTTTTGTGTAAACCCATGAAATGTACATGATTCCACTGGAAAATGCCACCCCCCCCCCATTCGAGGTAGGTTGTGTTCATTCACTACTTCAAATGATCTCCCTCAAGAACAATCAATCACTATGAACAAGATGACGAATTATGCTTATTATAGTGTTTAGGTACTCTGTTCTTCAAATAATATTTATTTTTTATAACATGAATATAGATCTTATTAATTTGTTTTCTTCCTATTAAAAATATTATAAAATGATCATATTAAACCCATAACTGATATCAATGACTGGGTCTTCATGTTTGTAATGTGTTTTATTCACTATTTTTTAAAGAAAAATGGAAATAAAATTGTAAAACATAAAATACATTGCATAGCCTCATGTGACTTGTGTTATGGTAAATATGATTTAACCTTACACAAATCTAATAAGTAACTATAATACACTTACATAGATGGTGTATATTAGAGAATCATTTTTGTTACCTTTATGCATGTGAGTTTTATAAAGGTGGTACCCATACAAGGAAATGTAGCTTTTTTTGTAAAGTCATTTTGTCTTTAACATTTATGTGATGCCCTTATATAGAAAATCCACATTACTGTAACCTCAATGGTTACCTTTATGCAAGTGTGTCATGTAAAAGTAGTACCATCACATGAGGGCTTTATTAAAGGGTCATTTACACTTTTTCACTTATGATTAAAGTTAATATAGCTGCATAAAGGTCCCTAGTATTTACCATTATATAGTGTACAAAAAATATAGAATATTCTTATAGAATGTAGTTGAAAAGGGTAAAAAATTTATGCTTGGGAGTTACATAAAGGTAATATACATATCACCTTTACACAGTGCTATTTAGATGCATACAGGTAAATGTTACCTTTAATATGGCTACTAAAAACATCAATTACCCTTACAAAGTATGTCTTCATAATGGTAAAAAGGAGAATACCCATATATTCTGTTGGGGTGTTACATAAGAGTATTAAGATATGTGTTGAATTTTTTTTAACAAATTAAATGTTTTATATAAATTGTAAATGTTTTATAAATCATGTTAAACATTATATTTGAAGTATTTAATTTAAATAGATTTTATAAAATAATTTATTAATTATAAATTGTTTATATTTAATTAATTAAATTTTTATGAAAAACATTTCCCCAATATTAAAGGTTAATATTTGTAAATAACTTTTGAAAAATTATTTTGAATATCTTATGATATAAAAATAAATGGGTTATTTATAAATCATAAGAGTTTATTTATAAATGTTTGAAAATTATAATATATATGATATCTATATTATATAACAAATATATATAGTATAAAATGTTTCTAATTCACGAGGTTTATACTGAAAGGAATATAATAGGTTTATATTCATTCTAAGTAATAAAATATTTATATTTTTCATTTATTCTTCAATAGTTCATAAATAACTCATGTTTTGGAAACCAAATAAATTTTTTCAGAATAAAATTATATTCATGTTGAGTAAATTTTTTATGAAATATTATTATTTTGTACAACAATTTATATTATATATTTATTCTAGGATAGATCCATTCATATCATGCAAGATTTTATATCATAAATTTTAGTTTTTATCTACCTTGACCTTGGTTAGAATTTTAGGTTATGATCTGGAAAATAGTAGTTGGACACAGTTTGTTCATATTTCATGTTAGATATTGGAAGAATTTAATTATGACTTGAGTAATGTCTCCTAGGGTATAAGGTATTAGTGTTGGACCACTTACTTTTCTAGAGTCTTACAATGTCCAGGAAACTGAATGGGGTTGTATATTAATCACTCTAGGCTTACACAAATGGGTTTTTACAGAATTTTATAACTTTATGACATTACATTAAATATTCACATAAATTATTCATATGATGAATTTTGATATTCATGAATATTATTGACCTCAAATTTTTTATTATTAGTGTGGAATAGTGGGTTTTATAAAGTGATACACTATAATTTGGTTTGAACACATTAATTTTGTGGTCAGAATAGTGATTCCAATACTTAATCGTTAGAAGAATTCATACAACAAATGAAATAAAATATGGGAAGATAACTATTATATAGGATGTAATATATATGAATTTAATATGAATATGATGTATATTAAATTGACGAGAAAATAAAATAAACCACTAAAACTACTAATTTTGAGACTACATCCCATGAAAAACTTATCAAGTACTCAATCATCCAACTACATATTTTTGATCTCGGCATGAGTACCCTTGTATTATCATGTGTAAGGAAGGAATGTTATAAGTAACTCAAAATTTTCATGTTGGGTATTGTCGAGATTATTATGAGGGTCCCTAGATTATACATAGTTGTATTACTATTGGTGTTTAATTTGGTTTACACTAGAAATTAATCCATAATGGTTAAGATACCATAGGAATTGATTTGATTAAATCAATATGATGGATTTGGATAGAAGGTTGTCTGCTCAACCATACAAGAATCATAGCTATTATGATTGAGAATTTTACAAACCTAATGTGTAGAAAAATATATTATCATCATAAAACTAGACATTATATTTATCCTTGATAGAATTTCTATTTAAGGAAAGTTCTTAGAAAAGAGAAATAATCAATGTGTTAGAATTGATCTTTCATGAGTAGCCAAATGGTGAAATTGTTCAACTAGGGAATATAGATTCTTATGAAGAATTATATTTTAATATACTCAATAATATTAGGAATGAAAATAATATTAAGTATTATTGAATATATTTAGAGGTACTGATTAATTCTTATAATTCTTGTTTTGGTAAATAATTCATTCTATTTTCATCTATCGAAATATTTTTTAAAGATGGATGAATTCAATAAAATTTTTCCCAATATTTTCATTCTGTTGGGAATAGATGAACATGGAATATGACACCAATATTCTGTTACTATATGAACAATACAAAGAGGTAAATGTCCAAATGAGAAGATGTTATGTTTTTTGTAAAATTTTAATAATTTTTCTTTAATATCACATTAATGATCATTGAAACCATGGGTTTATATATAAGAATAGTAATGATTCTTTATGATTGGATTATCTAGAATGATTGAAAGTGGATTTTAAACTCTAAAAATTTCTATATCTGGAATGGAATGTATAATAAATTAATTCTTTGATTTTGAAGGGTGTGTGATACAAAATGTATATTTTACAAAGTTTTATAAATAGGCATGACTTTAAAAAAATGATGAATTGATTAAACCTGTAGATTATATTCATGAGATGTAATAAATATTTACTATTATAAGGATTCAAATTTTGAGGATTATATCACACTCAAATGAAGCTAAGTAAAATATGTGTATCATTATCAAATTTCTTATATGGGATAAGATATTTTTTTATTATAATGAATTTTTATGAATATAATGAGTTGATTTAATGAATACACATGGTTTATGATTCATCAGGTTTTTGTAACCTATTTTTTGACAAGAATATTTCGAAAAAAGTGTTTATCCATGATTAAAAATTTTATCGAAAACTTTTTAAAATTATTTAGGAATGTGTTCTATACACCTTTCGGTGGAATATTTTAATAAAGTCTTATTTTAAAATAAAAATATTACAAACACATGGAATACCATATATTATATAGAAACAATATTTTATTTTTTTTATATTCCTGCTAAAATAGAAAAAATATTATTTCCTAAAATAAATATTAGTTTTTGTAGAGTCTTCTAATGTTACTCTAAATATAATACAATTTCTAGGAGGATAGTGGGATTATTTTTGGAATTATGGAAGTTCAATGTTAACATATAAAGTATAACACCAATCTTATGTTTAATTATTTTCCATATAATATCCGTAAATGTTTTAATTTATATGATGTTAAGGAAAACTGTACATTATTCAATTTAATTTCAATTTATAAAATTCATATAAATATTAATGTTTTTTAAATAAATATAAAAAAAAGTTAGGATATGTTTTGATAAAAAAATGAAAAGAATTTCATTTAGTTATCCTGAAATGTAAAAATCACTATTTATATAAGGATTATACCTAACAAAATTAATTGTGAATTATAAATTATATCTCATAAATTTTAGGGAATGTAAGTAAATAATAATTTAAAAAGGTAATTTATTTACCATAACAACGTGTTATCACTATATCCTAGTGGGTTTAGGGAGGTATTCCTGTAAATAAAAATTTAAAGAGTTATATTTTCTTGCATAATGATGTTATCCTAATAGAGTTTAGTACGTTCCAGATAAGTTATAATATAAATTGTTAATTTATTTATGAAATATTTTAAGGAAACAATTAATGGAAGGGGTTCCAAGGATGGTGATGATGTACTTATAAAGGGTTCCAAATAGATAATAGAAAAAATCATTATTAATTTTTCAATAGAATTATGTTTTATATATATATTATATTTTTTTCTCACATTCTTCTAATGTAGATTTTAAAACAATTAAAAATATGTATTTAGAGGTTTGTGGGGTATTTTAATCGATGGTCACAAAGGGATGTGACAAGAATTACATATGGATGTAGTGTTAAGAAAACAATTTATATAGTTTCAACATGATGGTTAAGTATAACATCTGAGTGTTATGTACGTAGGATAATAGTTGAAATGGTTGTAAAAAAATCATGTTGTTGTAATGAAATAAAATATCGAATTATCATTCATTTATGCATGTTATAAATTTGTTTTACAAGAAAAGTTTGGGGATAATATCCCCTCAGAGTAAAACATTTCATTTTTCCTAAGCAATGATCATTATGAAGTATTTTTGGTTATAATGATATAATAATTTTATAATGAATAGAATATTATATTCATTTAATTTTTTTATATATGAAATACAAAGAATATATTCCAGAGGTAATAAGTGGAGTCTTATTAATTTGATTGATATGCTAAAGAATAACTCATGGAATGTGATACAGTCATATATATATAAATATGTGTGTATAATTATTATTAATCCTTATTACCTGAGGATGGTGAGATACATTGAATGATAACATTATAACATTGATACCCTACTTATTCATGTAAATATATGAACTTAGCATACAAGGTAGTGTTTGTGTGTTTTGTTGTTCAAGTCATCACAGGGATAACAACCAAGAAAGGATTTGTAAACTTGTATAACAAGTTAAATACATATTTCCCATTATTTAATTAGATGGATGAAATGAATGACCATGATTATTTTTTTAAAATATAATGTCTTCAACTACATTTTTGAATGATTTGTGATGTATTCATCCACTTGGTTATCCTTTTTTATAGAATCAAGAAATGATGAGAGGATAATACCATAACGACATATTACATGTCCATTAGTCACTCAATAAACATACACATAGATTATATATGATAGATATTATGTATATGGTATATATTGTGCAGTACATGTTCTAATAGAGATTTGAATATGTTTAATAATGATCACAACAAAACCCATAGTAGCTTATGTTGTCTGAATATTTTTCTAGGGGATGCAATTTTTTCACATTTATGAAATTGTGATTTCAGAGTTATTGTAAATGTTTTTATGTATTGTATGGTCACACAATTATTTAATTGGATAAGGATAATGATTTGGAATATTTGTTTTTCAAAATTGATTTATTTTATTGAAAACCCTTTTCCAAAATAGTTTTTATGGATTCAAATAAAGTTGTGGAGTTTCATATAAGGTCCTTATGAGATTTTAGTGAAAGTGGGATATTGTTGGATGAGTAGTAAAATGTACATGCATGTGATTCAAGTACACATTCATATGATGACTGAGATATATATAAATAGATAGTATAAATTATATATATGTATATTATAAATTTAATAATTTATATAATAAATGATATAATATATATATATATATATATATATCTCTCTGTTTTAGTTTGCGTGATATATATTATTCATTGATCCATCACATGATTAATTCCACCATTAAAGGATTTTCATTAAATTCATTAGAAATTATCAGTGAATAATACTCCATTATCAAAAAATGTACACTATTAATTTGAGAAACCTAAGGTTTTATCTCTATAATGAGGATGATATTGTCATATTGGTGGTGTGTATTGTGAGATGCATACAAGTCTCTGCTAAAATTATCTTCCTAACAAAACATTGTTGATCCCCTTTGAGAATGTGTGTAGCACCCCATTGGTTTTTGAGTATCCTCATGAATAATTCATGGATCCACTGGACAGTGTATACACCCTGATAGGTAGGGTGTGTTAATTTACTTTCCCTCATGATCTCCCTCTTGACCAGTCCATCACTAAAAAGAATGATATGGTTAATGATTATTATGTCTTCTAGGTACTCTTTTCATTAAATAACATTTACATGTTATATAATAAAGATAGATATGCCTATGTTTCGGATTTTTCCAAAGAAAAAGATCATAATATGATCATATGAAACCCATCACTAGGTTCTAGGGGTTTTAAATTTTAAATTTTGTTGTTGAAATGGTTTTAATTAAGAGAATTGAAAATTGTTTTATTTAAATTTATAATTATAAAATTAACCTAGTTTCGAAATGAAATTTGTATTTTATATTATTTTATTTAAAATATTTATGTGGTGTAAATGTAAACTTGTGTGATAGTATATGTGGAATTTTATAATGGTTTTCCTTCCAGACGGTTGAATATTCCTTGCATGTACATAACATTTGGAGTTATTTTCTATATAAGGATCAAATATTTTACCCCTACATATGTCACCACTTCTATATCAGGGTCATTCTGAACCCATGTTGCATAAGTGTAAATGTTTTTACCCAAAGGAAAAGTCTACCTATCATGTGTAGGTAGTCATTTTATAAAAAAAATATATAATTTATTTAATATCAATATTTAATGCTTATTTTCATGTATGTAATTGGAATTAAAATTTAAAACAAGGTTTTAATATCAATTAAAGAGAATAATTCTAACCCTTCAGTTCATTAATATTTGGAGATTCAAATGAATCATGTGAGGAAAATAAATTAAAATAGAATGATAAGAATTTAAATAATAATGGTTTGACTATATTAAATTTGAGATCTATACACAGAATGATTTATAGTATTATATAGACCTAAAATTATCCCTTTATTATATTTTTCCCTTCACGCTTGGATGATCCAAGACTTATTATCTGAATTTTAACTTGACCACTTACCTGCAACATTCATTCGACATTCACCCTCTCTTTTCCTTTCTATTTTCTATAGCACTATAGTCATGAGAATTTTGATCACTTTTAAAATTTATTTTAATTAATGATTTGAATTGTACTATAATGGAATCAGTATTGATGATCAGTTCTGGTGAATTAGCATCATTTTTTGTCTTTTATATAATGCTACGTGTTGTTTGGAGTTATTATGATTATGTTGGCTCCCTAGATATGGTTTTATGACATTGTATCAATTAAATTTTTTGAGTAAGGGATTACCAGAATTCAATTATTCAGAAATTATAATTACATGATATCATTTGGGAATTATCTATGATACACTGTTCAACCAAAATCCCTCATTTGATATCCCCATGTAATGAATGATTGAACTATAGTCATTCCCACTCGATGGTTAAAACCCCTCTCTTGATTATAAGTGTTTCTTAATATTCTATCTTAATTGACACCAACCTATTATCCCATGAATCAATTTTTTATACAACTTCAAAATTCGATACACCACCTATACATTTCATTTCTTCAGAGTTAGTAATTTAACGTATTTCTAAAACCCAATGTTTTTCAGAAATGGTCCAACGAGGGGTTTCTATGACCTTATATATTCCATTCATTAACATTATCGGTGGTCTTGGTGTAATAGGTATCTGGTTTGGGGGAGGGGCTTCTATTATCATCTATATTCTATGGAACCTCTCTAGGTCATGGTGTGGTAAAAATTTGACATGGGGGAAGCGGACCTTGTATATTTTTCATACTTAATTAATGATAACATTCTTTAGGTTGGGTGTTATATGATTTTATCCTGGGTTAAGGTGATATTTAGTGTTTTCCTTATCTTATTTGGTTGTGATAAATTTTATAATTTTTAAAATTATTCATTAATTATATATAAGTTTCTATACACGGTTTCTATATAATCTATCATTAACGGGACATAGAGAGGTAGTAATGGTCCAGAACCACATATCCATATTTTTATTTTTCCATGTATTAGTGGTGATTAGGAGGATATTTTGAGGAGTTTATAGGTATTTGAAGACACTTTCATTCCAAAATATGCAAGACCGTTCCTTGGTGTAAGCCATGATAACCCCAGTGTCCTTCTGTCTGAAATATCCTACTATAAAATCACTTTTATATCCATTTTGGAATCTTCTTTTATGGTAAAATACCCCGAGTGTGGGAAACATGCCTTGGAGAATTCCATTTCGGAAGGCTCACTGAATAATAAAATGTATTGGACTATGGAATGGTGAAATTTTTGGTGATGGTCTAGTATTTTTATAAATTCCTAATCATATCACTTCTCTTCATATATCTCTCCAATTTAGAAGATTAAATGCATGAATTATAATGGTGGGGTATGGAATGTAGTTTTAACTTGATTATTACCCTATATTAACATATCAATTCCCCTCCTATAAAATTATTTTAGTTATCTAATGATTTTTGAAATCCTAGGATATGATCAAGTGATCTCGTACATTGAATCTCTATTGACATTAATTATTATTGGATAAGGATTCATTATACCTCCCTTGATGGACCTTGATACTCATTTATTAATTCTTTCTCAAACATGGACAGTCAAATAATTTTTTTCAAGGTACCATCCTCTTCTTTTCTACTCTAAATTCTTATTTTTTGAGATTTTTGTTATTTAAAAACCGCTATTTCGGGTGTTATATATCTTGTTTTGATAGTGGTTTGTCGATTATATGTTATATCTAGTCTTCTTTCATCTTGGTGATGTATCTTACAAAAGTGGTTGAATAGCGATCATCTGTTCTTTTGAGAAGTACATTGAAATTATTATTGATGTAGGAGGGGATTCTTTTCTCATATATTATTTTATGTGATTTTACAAAGTTACCATGATTTATCTCGTTGGGTAATGGTTTAATTAACCATAACAATTATTATTCAAGATTAAAGAATGAATTGTGGTTTGTGTGGAAGAAATTGGACGTGTTTCGACTCTAATAAATATTTACCTCTTATATTATTAGGTAAAGTGTTATCTATGTTTATTCTTTGGTTTGTACTAAATGTTTATTTTATGTATTATCATGATTCCATTTTGAAAATGGATTTATAACATAAATATTTTAATTTTAATTAGGTAAATAATTAAATATACATGTTTAAATGAAACTATTTTTCTTATGGTTTGTTTCAAAACAGATTTATCTTGACGATAAATTATTTTAAAATATTATTTCCTATATTAATGGAATTTTTAAAAAGAACATAAATCCTTATATTCTTTTTGAGTATATAATAAAGATGCATGATAAATAAATTTGTTCTTCTATAACCATTAACGAAAATCGAAGCTATAATTGAAATAATATTGAAATATTTTTTAATATTTAATATATAAAGAATTATGTTATATTTCATTGAAAACTATGATAAATAAACTAGTAATTTGAAGACATTAATGTAATTGTTGTGATTAATGAAAAATGTTTGGGGTCGAGTGATATAGTTTTCTTAAAAATACTGGATGTAATGGTTTTTGGGGAATAGATTCCATTTTGAATGGGTGTTGTTTATTTATTGAAATTTTTATATTCCTAATACAGTATCCATTATCTGAAATTTTATGTGTTCCTTGAATTTTTTATGTTTGGAAAGACATTGAAAAGGAGGCCCATGTTTTTCGAAATTATTGTCACTAGTGATGGAGGTATGGATGAATGGTGATATGCATAATATTTTTAGGGATAGAAGCAGGACTGATGTAATAAGTTAAATATAGTATTTTCATTATTATGATAAAATAAAGGATCCTTTATTGTTAATTGATCTACATTAAAGGACACATGGTAGGGTTTCTTTTTTCAATATTCCTTTCCCAATTGCTTAATGAAGTTGGTTGTGCTTGGTTTATACATTTGTTTTGTGGTTTCATAGGAAAAGTCATAAAGTACTTATAATTATGTAATGATAATGAATAATAAATTTTTTAACCCATAATTTGATGTTTAATGGAATGAAAAAAGGTATAAACTTGAGAATATGAATAAATCGACGGTTTATACTTAGAGGGAATTGAAATCATTTGGTATTTGTTCTAAAGTAAGGTTTAAACATGGTTAATGGTTAATTAAATCAATTAATATATTTTTAAATAATTTATAGAAATAAATAAAAACATTCTTCTTGAATTTTTATGTTCTTATGGGATGTCTAGTCTTCTGTAGTAGAATTCGGGTGTCTGAGAGAGATTATATACAGTTAGAATAAAGAATAGGTGGATTCCCCTAGTATGGTAATGAACTATATTATATCATGTATGTTGTGTTATTTCATATTCTTCCCCACCCATGTTGGTTGGGATACTGAGATCAAGTGGACTCATGGAGTGAATTTTCCCCAGCATTCATTTTGGTGAGGAACGGATGGTTGATTACCCACTCTTTTATAACTCTCTCCTCAAGGTAGTATTTTTTACTGGTATGAACAATCATTACCATTCCCTTATATTTTTGTAGATGAATATAATAGATTATGTTTATTTCAAACACATGTTTCTACATATCCAGAATCATATATATTATTATAGTAATTTCATGTATTGGATGTGATGGATTGAGGTATAATGCTAGACATACAGGTTTTGGTGGATCCCCAGAAACAACACTGTTACTATTTGGGGATGTGGAATGGGATAATGGTATGATTTGATACACATGAATCTTATGATGATACATTATCCATGTGTTGTTGAGATGCATTTATTTTAGATAGAGATGGATCAAGACATGTGAAATTGTGGTAGAGTGGAAAACTATTAGTGAAGGGTAGTGGGGTTCCTTATTTTGATATTATATTATATGATCACTTATATGTGATACTTGGTGATATGCATCCATGGTGAGGATGAGAATATAGTATACTAATTAAGGTGATGATTTAAATTTACTTATTGTTCATTGGTATTTACTATTATTTCATTATCTTTTGAACAAGAGGCTCTAGGTAGGATCCTACTGTGTATACATTTTATTCTAACCCAATTCATATATAAATTATTTTTCAAGTCTGCATGAGATGGTTAGTGATCAGGAAGGACATTATTATCATATAGGTGGGATAAGGACTATTTTGGACATCGTGGTTTCTTCCAAGTATTATTATTTGTAACTTATAGTTTATTTTCTAGTTTTTTAGTTGTATTATATTACATTCATGTGTTGAGATCTCTTTCTAATTTTTAATGAGCATGGGCTGTTAGATATTTTATATTAACATTAATTTCTCAATTCATATAGGGTAATGGCTCCCATTTTTTGTGTATGATATATCCTTAGTTTTTATCACAAAACTATGGAATATTTGATCTAGACATTGGGTGACACTGTCTCCCTTACTTCATTTACATCCTATTAGGGGTACCTTTTGGTATAGGGGTCGTGATAGAGTTGTATCACAGGGATGTTGAGGGATGGGATGAGTTCAGATATTGGCACTAGTGAGGACCTTATGGGTTGGTATTGAAATGGTGTCAGCTAACACTATTGTTTGATCTAAAAATTGTAGATCTAATAGGAAATATATATTTCAATCCCCCTATAATCCATTTCATGGATTTTAAGACTACTAATATTACCAAGAGACAAAATGTTGGTTTCAGAGTAGAGACCAAGGAAAGGATCATGCATCATTATTTTTTGCGCCTATGTTTGAAAAGGATAGTCCTTTTTATTATGATAAACAACAAATAAATAAATAAATATTATTATAAAATATTTTATATTATAGGTCAAGTATTTCCAAAATGTTCTTTCCTTTTAATGTGTGGTTCCTATTGGATGTCCCCATCATGTCCATGCACAGTATGTTCAATAGTACATGCCAATAGATCACTATAGGGGTGAGTTCGATGATGATGAAACATAGATGAGGACTTACAGAGAAAATATTTACAACTAATTTGATTTTAATTTCAATGTTTTTAATCTCACTATTGTTTTATTTTAAGGTAAATTGTCAAATTATATGGTTTTAGATGCATTTTGAGTTGAATTGAAAAATACCAAAATTTTGGATTTCAACTCGTTTAATTAATTTATATATCGTAGTTGTAAAAATTTATTCTCTAATAAAAATTGTTAAATTAATTTTTTATGATTAACTAATTTTGTGGTTTATTTCATTCTTCAAGAACCAGATCTCAATACCTCAATTGAAGGCCAAGAACTATCCCACATGTCGGGCCTCTAGAACTATTTACAGATCTGGATACTTTTGAAGATGGGCCCATATCTCATAAATAGATGATATAAATGAGAAAAAAATTACATGGATAAATAATAAATAAGGAGAAACAATGTTTATTATTATTCCCACACATGTTTTTTTCATTTTTAAGGTCATAATTTCATGGTAATGCGGCTTTGTAGAATATGAAGTGTGTGCCTATCTAAGTTAATTTTTCTGTGTAAATAGGAAATATACCTATCCCCACATAGAAAATGAAGTTAATATTTAATGGACCGAATAAGGATACCTAGGGGAACAAAATTCCATAACAAAAAATTTCCCAATTTATACATTGAATATTTATCCCACGTGTAAAAAATCAGGAGATGATTTTGGAGCCAAAATATTTCAATCCTCTCTCGATAATTTTTTTATTCCATAACCTTTCAAGGGATCAGATACTAAACTAATTACTTAGTCAAATTTATAATATTTTTTAGTATCATATATTATATTACCTTAATTATATCATTTTATTCCATGTTTTAATTTGAGTTCCCTCTTTTCTCTCGTATTGTATCTCTCTTTCATTTTATATCCCTCTTTTCCTCTTTACTCTGAACTATTATACTCATGATCATGAGTAGCTAACTTGAGGTTGTTTTCAAGGGAGTAACCTAGTGATGAACCCAATTCATTGAAAATTCATTATTAATGTTTCATATTTTCATAGAGTTAGAACCATGTGGGTCTTAGTGGTTATGGTGCCTTTATTTCACCTAATGCCACCCAACGTTTAGCTTATACATGTGAAATATTCTCCTTCGATCGAGGTGGTGTATGTGAGGTGAATTCGATCAAGTTCATTATATAGTCATAACCATATATGGAAGAGGATATTCTCACATATTATGGATTATTTTCAATAAGAACATTTTTAACTTATAATAAGATAATAAATGTTCAATCTGGGTGATTATCTCCGGAATATATTCTTTTTTTCAACATCATTCTATTTACATTCTTTGTGATTTAATTACTTAAGAATGTTTCCCTTTAGCATTGAATTCCCTATAATCATTCCCCCATTTATTTTAGTCTTATTTCATGAATAAAAAAATCTAGAAAATAAAAATATATTTAGAATTGGTGAGTGGTTGACCACAAGATCGCCTCAAGAGAAAGACCTATGTCAGCCCCTGTACTACACTTAGATAATTTATTTTGAGAGTGTGAATGAAAAAACCTTCATCATGGAAAGTTTTATATATTAATTTCTTGATTATGTATAATTATAAGGGTTACATTTAAAACTCATTAATAGAGGAATTGTTGGATTAGGTGTAGATAACATTCAGTTCAATCCGTATATAGAAGTTAACTGGGTTTCATTGGTGGTAGTGATTCTATAGAGGGTAGCGAGGAAATGGTGGTTCATGTTCCATAAAAATTGTGAGGAGTAAATGGTCACATGGGAGAAGTTATAAAATTAGTTTTGAGTAGTGCTTCATTCTTCGAGGGTGAAGCAGTAGTCTCCAGGACATTCGTACCCTTTGATATGATGATTTAACATACAGAAGTTTGGGATCCATCTTAGGACCCTTATATGATATGATTTAGCCATATTTCAAGGTGAATAGGCTAGGAGGAGGCACTTATAAGATACTTTGCATCTATATATCCCACATAAATCCACCCCACTTTTTTTGTCGACATATGTTGAGGTGATGCTGAGAGAATAAGTTGTTGAGAGGAAGTTGGCTAGGATGGGATCATCTTGAAAGGGGAGTTTTCTGAATTCTCTGCATAGAAGAGAAATGTTTTTTGGTAGAAAATTTCACTGACATAAGATATCTCACAAATTTGGGGTAGGTTTCATCCGCCATTATCACATTTCTCCTATGGTGGAGGCTCTTAGACCCCTTCCAAGGGATCAGATAAATGAGTTTCATTTGGATAATGAGTTCATTTGCAGTGAGAGTTCCCAAACTCTCTAAAGATTCTTCATGTATTAGGTTATCTTCTTCAAGTTAATATATTGTGTCTACTCTAAATAATACAAAAAATATGAGGGTACTCCACCTTTGGATCATTAGATAGAATATAGGGTACAAAAATCACATCCATGTGATCATCCTCCCCCTCAATACGAATGGAGAGACTATGGAAGTGGTCTTTATCAATGAATGAGAGAACATGGGGTAGTTTTTGGTTGGATTATTTCATCGGAGTTATCATTTCTAGGAGAAAAATAGATTATTTGAGGTACCCTCTTCTTTTTTATTCTTGGGTTCATTCCATGTTTGATTCCAGAGAAATCTAATTCTTCATATCACCTACCCTAGTAATTGATTTGGGACATGAAGTTGAGAGACATCCAGTGCTCTTATAATTGACAACACATGTTTGAGGTTGAGCATAACTATATGATGTTTATCGATATTGGGATCTAATACTAGGGTAGCATAGCTCTTGGAGAGACATCCTATGTTTTCATAGACAACCAAATGATGTTATCTTTGTCACTGAATAAATTTATTTTGTGTAGGATATCATGGATTGGGTCAAGGGATAAAAATATAAGATTTTAAAGGAGAGAATATGGTGGTATTTAGATTGAGAGGACCTCAAATAGTAAAAGCCATGTTGTTTATTTTTCATCCTTGATAGATGAGTTTGTTCTATGATCATCAGATGTTCAAATGATAGTGTTTCCTAGGGTTATGGAAGAGAACCGTAATGACTTTCCAACGTTTGTTGTAGAAATATCCCCACCATGGAAGATCAGTTCTAAGGTAGGGTTCTAGCCAAATTCTTCTCCGATATTGATGTATCATTATAGGATGTCACCATTCTAGTTACAAGAGATTTGAATATAGATCAATATTATTTTCTAATGATGTATTATTAAACCGATCATTTCAACCTGGGAGACCCTATTCAATTTTTAAAGAATGATAATGTAAGTCTACATTATTTTATTTATTTTCATAACTTGAATCACGTGACAATGAAAAATTTCAATCCACTTCTGTAGATTTATGAATTATACAATCCACTGAAAGGTTCTGTATTTTTACCAAAGATTGATCTATTATAGATAAATTATCAGTTGTAGATGAAGGATGAGGATATAACAAAAAACATTTATCTATGATATTATGGGTATTCAAATATCATTGTTATTTAATTTGGTATGATGATTTATATGATAATGTTCATGGTATTGATGAACTAAGAGTCCTTAGAGTTATTATACTAGTTGACAGTGGTTTTCAAAGATTACACCCTTATGTACCTTACATCTGAGAAAGAGCATTAATTGCATCTGTGGAATGTTATGGGAGTTATTATTGTCATCAGTTTTTCAAGGTGCTATAAATGTGTGATTTATGGTCTTTCGAAGTTCTATTCATGTAATATTTCTTATCCTAGTAAGTAGTATTCATAGATCCTTATAATATCAAGGAATTATTTTCATCAGAAAACCCCATAAATGTTGTATAAGTGTGGGGTCTCTTCATTCTTGAATTCTATTACATCAGGTTCATACTCCTCATATCTCAAATTGACACTCCTCTAATAGCCATTACTAATAGGGACTAATAATTCTTGTGTACTAACAAGCGTTATGAATCTTTTATGTGCCTAAATGAAAATATAGTCAATTCTCTTAGGCTTCCTTTTCAAAAGGAGTGAGTTTAGTTTGAGATATTCTATGAAACATCATCTCTTGAATTGGAAAATTTATTAATTTAGTAGAGATCAGTTGCTTTATATGTGTCTCATTGGTTATTTATTCGGGAACATAACAATTCAACCCATGATCTGAAGTGGGTATTAGTCTTGTCTTCCTTAATTTTTTGGCTCCATTACATAATCAGTAAGCATTTTTTATTTTCAATAATCACAAAATCCTAAGTTCTATCTTCTCCCATTCTGAAATATACTTGAGACAATAACGGTGGATGAAATTACAAAGGTACTAAATCTTTGATATTTCTTATAAACTGGGAAATGGTAATGTTGTAGCTGATGCACCAATCCCAAATTAGATAAATGATGATGTGTGTGAATCTATAGATTCTGGGAGATTTATAGAAGAGCTCTATGTGGTGAATCTTTATATGGGAGAGGTTAGAAAAATATGATGTCTTTTTTAGATGATGGTTGGGTCATCTTTGGTGAAGTGTGTGGAAGAGTCCCATCTCAAAGATTATAAGTTGCTGGAATAAAGAGACTAAATTGTCTGTGGTGATTCCCCTGGTAGTTGGTCTAAGTGTGAACAACATCGAGTGTTTTTATTATGGAGGATTTTTATTCCTTCTATAAGACATGATTTGGTTCTTTGTAAGTTCCACAACTCACCCTTGGTGGTATGTCCAGGTGTGTAAAAACTTGTAACATGATTTGAGAGGACATTTTCGGATTCCTTGGTTGACGAATTCCATTTTAGAATTTATGTCTCTATGTTTGGTCTTCCAGAAGGTTAAGTATGAACACCATGAACTGTGGGGTTTCTCAAACCATTAGATATTCCCCAATTTATGTGGGATGATATATCATGGGTAATTATCACAAGTTCACATAAATATCATGGATTATATGTTTCTATATGGGTGATAGTGTAATTTTTTATGAAATGAACAAACATTATAATGAATAAGGAGTCCATCATAGAGAAGGTTTTGTGAACAACGTATCTAGAGGATATAGTGACGCACCATAGAATTTTGAGGATTATCATCTCTAACAATGTTCTTAATTTTATCTCCATGGTGTGTAGAGGTGTCTAATATGCATTTGGATCTTAGTTATTACACTAAAAAAATTCATCAATTGAATGATGGTCATACAGATCATATTATCAATCTTCATGAGGTCATAGTACCCAATTTTCTATATGATTTTGAGGTTTATGGATTTGGATGATTCTTTTAGTCGTGTTTGTATACAATAATAATTTTAACTCTAACATACTTATTACACCATTTTAATATTTTTATGGATGAACATTCTATTCTCTATTTGTCTCGTCTAGGGTTTCATATTCAAAAATTCTTGGGCTAATGCTAGTAAAAATTAAGAAACAGATAGTTCATGTGATTTATGAGAGGATGAAGGTAGCACAAGATCATTAGAAGTCATATGACACCATAGGTGGGTACTTTTGAAGTTTTACTTTGGACATATTTTTTTCCTTAATGTGACACCCCATTATGTGCAGGTAAGTGTTGGTCATGGGAGTAAGATTTCTCTTTAATGTTTTGGTACATTCAAGGTATTTGATCATGTTGGAGCTATGAAGTATCAGATAGAACTTATATAAAAGATGATCTCAATACATGATTTCATTCATGAGTTTTATCTTCTTTTTATCTTTATGATGACTCTTAAATCAATTATTGGTGTTAGATCATCATTTGAAATGATTTGTCTTTTGAGGAGCATCCTATGGAGATCCAATGACACTAGGGTAATATGTATAGTAATTTTTCTATTCGTTCAGTTAATTTCTTGTGATGGCATGAAAGAATGGAAGAGGGTACCTGGAAATTTGATGTGTAGATACACACTCTATATCCTTTGTTTTATGATGTTTATCATTTACATTGTATCGTTATTTTTTTCCCTTTATCTATATTATGATATGATATGTCTCTTTTATGATAATCTATATGTGTTCATGCTCTTATTAGAGAGGTATCACCCCCATGAGTGTGTTGGGATGCTGGATGTTTTTTTTGTTTTTTTTGAGACATTTTCCACTAAATTATGTGGTTTTGGTCCTATGACGGTGTGATTATTGAAATGTATCTCATGGGATGACAATTCAAAATACCCCTATTTTTTCTTTCATTGTGGTTTTGGTTTTAATTCTAAAAGTTGATAATTATTTTAGAACTATTAAATGTAATGGTACAAAATATTCCAATATATCGTTTTCTCCCTAAGTCCTAGTGGTGTTAAGGATGACTTTTGAGGTCCTCGAAGACTAATTATTTCAAATTTTAGATACACCATTTCCCGGTTCATATCATAGTGGTCCTAGTATCTTATTGTCCAAAATGGACAACCTATAAATGGGTTTTAAAGAGTTTTTTATGTTAAAATACCCTCGGTGTCGGGAAAACACCATGATGTAAGTTGTTTTAGGTTAAACATATAATAAATCCATGTATTGGTGAATGTGGTAGTGATTTTCATTTTTTCATATAAATTGATAAAACTATAACCATTCTTCATTGATCTTGTCTACATTAAGGGTAAACACTTAAATTGGAAATTTGGGGTCTCAAGTGTGGTTTTAACTCAATTCAACTCCTCTACTAACAGATCCACACATATACTCTCGAAATTATTTGATATCTATACACTTTTAGGGAACCTTGGACATGGTCGAGTGATCTCTCATGTTGTAACTTTATTGAAGGGAGGTGTTTCTAGATAATGGATTATCCTACCTCCATGGATGACCCATGATCATCTCTTTTGTATATATCTTTAATCATAGAGACTAAAATTGTTTTTCTGTAAGTATCATCCCCTTCATTTTAACTTTTTCATCCTTATATTAGAATTCTCATTATAATACCTAGCGTTTTTATGGACCCTTTATTTCTTGAATGAATTAATTTTCATTGATTTATTACACTGAACTAAGTAAATAATTCATTTAACACAGTCCCAACATGGCTCGCGCTATAAAAAACACCTAATATTTTTCCACTACAAGAAAAGACGACTTGTATTTTACTACACACAACCCTGACATGGTGTACGTTACACATAATATCGAGTTTATACGAAATAGAACTTTATTATTATAATTATTTAAATGAGATAGTGATAACATAGATTTTAAAATTACTAATATGAATAGTAATAAATATTTTTTGAATATTTTTTATAATTGTTTTATATAAATAGAAAATATTAATAATGGAAAAAATAATTTTTTGAAAAGTCCTTATATGATTACAAATACAATTTTCTCAAATAAATTGATTTTCTTGTCCTTCTATAAAAAATAATAAAATTAATTTTACATAGTTTAAGAAAGTAAATTTGATAAAATATACTTCGTTAGTTATTTTATTGTTCTTAAATTATCTTAGGGTGATTTTTTTAGATTTTTCTGAGAAACAACATTTTTTGATTTAATAGATAAATATACTAAATTGTAATCCAAAATTGATTTTTTTTAATTTATTTATACGGTTAAATTATATTTTAAATTGGATTAAAATGTTTAATTATATCATATTTTTATCAATAAATCCAATTATTTCATTGGAATAAATTTCACTTCAAAATAGGGAATAAAAATGTATCAATCTTTTGACTATTTCTACTTTAAAAACCTAGAGTGTCATCCCGTATATGGGATTAATTGTAATTTGATTTCATCCAGTTATATTTTTTGAATTTGTAAAAATATATTAATTATTTCAATTATCATAATTTATAATTTATAATAAGTAAATATATGTTTTTGGAAAAAAATATTTGTGAATACAGTTAAAATTAATTACAATGATTAAGGGGAAATTAAGCTTGTCATTGGAATAAACCATAATCATAAGAGTACAAATCAAATATATGCCTATAAAAAACCCATTTGATGGCCATATTTCTTCCATAATACATATATTACTTATTGTTTTGGTTTTTTTACTTTTAAGGTAAAAACGTGAGTATTCTTAACTTGTTTTCAAAAATGCCAAGTGTGTCCTTTCTGTTTTCTATAAAAGGTCATCATCTCTACCTCTTTTTTACACCTCTCAAACCAATTAGTTTCTGGAAATTTCTTCTCAATATACATAAAAAATACCCTATATTCTTCCTGGAATCTTCCATTTCATCATAAATCCTTCCGAGGAATATCTTAGGTGTAATCCAAAAGGATTTACATGATTAAGAGGCAACACCCTCCATCAAAATCATTTCTTTTATTTTATCTCTCCAAACCTAAATGATCCTTAATAAATTATTATAAAAAAATTTATCCTTAGAATATCATGTTCTTATGTGATGGTTTCAACCTCCACTCACACACACTTCCATCTAATGGGTAGTGAACATACTGATTATCTTAATGGTGAACTACTGCCTCATGGAATAATGATTGTTCTTTTTTCCATTACCAACATTATTGGTTGTGAATAATGATGAACACTATATTTATATAGGATAAATATGATAATTATTTCCTATTGATGCATCTATAATTATTTTACAAAACATATCTTTATACTTTCCTTTTTTGTAAATACGGTAATTTTGTTTGAGGAAGTGTTGAATACGACACCCTTAAAGCCATGTGACTCATTCACACCATATATGGAATGTATTACGGATGGGTTTAGTAAAATTATATTATATATATGAAAAAATAATTCTTATATAATTATATTATATACATATATACATATATTTCATTTATATTCTTTCATTAAATACGTCAATAAAACAGAAGCATCGTTCACGCGTACGTACGACCCACCATCTCATTGATTGGTGTGTTCCATTTTCATAATTTTTTATTATATATATTGTTATAATAAAAATTCAATGAATATAAATGATATTTATATAACGGTTTAAATTTCTGAAATCATTATATAAGTATAAGGACCGTAGATATAACAAATTAAGACACATGTAAAAAAAAGTGAATGTTACCCAAAGCTTAAACATAACCCAAAATTCTGAAAATATTGGTAATGTGAAGTCATAAATAAACTTTATATGGTATTAGATATAATAATATAGTTATTTTATGGATTTATAATAAACTTATATTCATTATAAAAGATTTTTTTTAGTAAGACTATAGACAAGACACAAGGTAAAGGAATTTCATCTCACTTTTTATATCCATTATATAAAAGGCATTTTCACCACAAATTTCCATTTCATGGGGTATATAATTATCATGAATGTAATATATTATTCATAAAATAATATTTAGGGTTATTTACATATCCATTATATGATTTTTATTTCATGGGGTTTCTGTTTCAAAAGTAACCAAATTGGTATGCCAGTTTTGTCTCAATTAACCTTCTTTGAGACACATGTTTTTCTATACACCTACAATATTTTTTTAAGTGTATTTGAACTTTTATATAATGAATATCATTATTTTCATGATATTATAAGCCTCAGGTAATTTCATTTTAATTCATCTATATTATAACCTCATGTTACCCAACGGTAAGAGTTTATTGAAACAATCTCACCATGCATTAAGTGTTATGATTATGTTTACCTTAATTAAATATTATGATCCATATCTCAAGAACACTCATGAGATTTATTATCATATGTTGATTTGATATATATCTTTTTATTAATACAATTAATCAACTATTTGGTACTTACTAAAAATAATAAAATGTTATTAAGACAAATCTTACCGTATTTATCTTTTCAGTCGAAAATAAATTTTATTTCATAAACTGTGTGTTCAAAAATGTATTCAAATGCTTTTAATATTCTATTAAAATATGTTAAGAAAAGGTTTTTAAAAATTATATCAACTCTTCCTTATAAATATTCTTGTTACTTTCAATGAAAATGGTTTCTTAAATATTTTATTCCTTAAAGAGTCTTTTTTAAAGAAGAATGGATATTTTCCTCTGGAAATTTTTTTAAAAGATCTTGAAAATTTATTTACCATATAATAAGACATTTATTAATGTTTATCTTTAATTTAATGGGGAAATGTATAAATTTATCCTTTCTTATTCTTTATTTGAATGGTTTATGTTTTTATAGAATGATGTTTTGGAAACCATTTTCCCTTTAATTGGTTACATGCTTTTAAAACCTGCTTCTTTTCAGGGGTTATTATTTTGATGAAATAGTTATGAACCCTATAACTTTTTACACATGTTTTTATATTATTACATATTTATAACACCCATTTAATTTAATGGTTTATTATATTATTGTTTTTTATTTTGTGGAAAATGTATGTATGATTTCATTATGAGATGCCTGAGAACTATATCTCCCTCCAATGCATTTAGTAAAGACTTACATCTCATGAAATAGACTAAGATGCTATTGGGATTGAACCTTTAATACTAATATGGACATGGGAGTGAACTATGACTACCAATATGGTATGAGGAGTTAAGTCATACTATGAATATGGCCATGGGAGTGAACCATGATTACAAAGAAGGCAAGGGGAGTGAACCCATGCTAACAGTTTTTCCACAGTAGTGATGTCTTGACTACAACGGAAATAATTTTATATTCTTATACATCTTCCACAATTTCATGATTTATTCCTATTTTATGATTTAATGGCTTATGTTCTTTATTTCATTATGATTCATTTCCTATAAACTGTCAGGATTTTTTCTATGATTCATGTTTATGATATTATGATATGCATGATATGATATTATAATGTTCTAATCATGTTATCCAACCCCTATAATCGGGTTTAGGCTTACGTGCCTCCCTTTTTTACCTTACTGATCATCTGAACCAACCCCATTTTAGGTTTCATTTCCCCTAGGTTATGAACATCTGTATTACGTGTGATGTGCCTAAGAAGGTTTATAGTTATGAATTGTAACACCTCGACCCTAGTTACCCAAAGTCGGTGAATTATTACATAACATTGGCATGATCACAAGAAAGATCAAATCTCAAAAGACCGATTGGTTTAATACCCTTGGAAACAATAGATATATTCATAAAGATTTACATTACATCATAAGGTGAAAAACTACAACAACAACATAGTTTCCATATTCCACACTCATATCCCCACATAAAATCCCTACAGGTCATTCATATCTTACTTCTTCAAATCCTGGTAAAAATAAAACATAGAAAAGGGGTGAGCTCAAATGCCCAGTAAGGATAAAAATATAGTGGAAACTTTCAAAAATAATCATAAACATTTAAGACAATGTATAACTAAAACAAAAGCCTTTTAAACTTGAACTTCAACATTGTGTGGCAAAAGTAAAATGAAATAATGCCATTTACTTATTCACATGGTTATTCTACTAATCGAATAATCACATGAAATATCAATAACCACTCTCATAATGATGGAATTCATAATGCCAAACTATCATAACCACATAGCCAAAGCCTCGTGCCAAGACTACAAATAAGATTTTTCCAAGGCCTTGTGCCAAGACACTAGTTTGTCTCATGAGACCTACCGATTCATCGAGGAGTTGTACCGGGATCCACCCGTCACATATTAAGTCCAATGCATTCAAATATGAAAAGGTTTAAACATAACATAAACATTCGTATTAAAACTATCATACAAAATTTCAATACTTTCACCATAAACCATGAATGGTATAAAAATAGCACATCAACAGTCAAACATATCACAAAACCTTCAATACAATATAGAAGTTTTGTATGATAATAAATAAACTTCAAATAAGCTTAAAATACATCAAAGGATGTTGACATGGATGAAATCAAAACTATTTGAGAGAAATATCTCTTTTCTCGAAATCATTGAAATGTCACACATTTATAAAGGAATTAATTTAAAAGAGATTTTTGAATCAAAGTGTCCCATACCACTTTGAAACTTTGGAAAATAAATATCATTTCTAAACCTTCATGTCTATATAAATAAGTCCTTAAAATCATTTTTGAAAACATGGACATTAATTTAAAAATATTTAGAAAGAGAAATCTTTAATAACTTTAAAATATTGATCTTGATAAAGAGCACCTTTCAAAAATTGTTAAAATATTCATTTTGAAAACATTTAAAAGTCACATAATTATAAAATAAAACATTTTCTTTTAAAATATTCTTCTAAGCTTTTAAGGGAAGCATTGACGATTTTATAATAGTGGTAAATAGCCGTACCCGCTGTATATGTTAAAAAAACATTCTTACCTTAAATTTGTCGAAAGGTAAAAAGTTCCTTGTTTGGAAAACGACAGAAATATTTTTTTAAAAACACATAAGGTTATAAATGACTTTAACCCATATTCTTTGTAAATAGTAAAAACGTTTTGAAATACATTTCGAAAAAACAAGGATTTGGATGATAAATAATTCCCAGTAGATTATTATGTATAAACAATCTCGGATAATGAAGATATTGTGAAATAAACCCTTACCTTGCAGTTTTCCTTGGTTGAGGGTAGGTTAACCTCCTCTTCTTCGGGCTCTTCCTTTTGATTTGATCAAAAGGGCTCCATAGGTTGGCTTTTTTATCAAACTAAGGCCTCTAGGATGTAGTGATGGAAGTTGAGAGATTATGTGGGTAGAGTTTGGCCAAACCAAAAGGCTTTGATGGTGTGAATAAATGAGAAGGAGGAGTGCCCTTTTATAAGAGGGGTGAGGGGCACATTTGGAAAAACTAGAAATATTAATTTATAATAAATTCATATTCGGTTTATAATGGATCAAAAGTTGATTATTCAAAGGTTAAGGTGGGGATAGGTAGAAAACAACTCAAACAATAGAAATTTATACAGGTTTGGGTACTTATATTAACCTTATCTTTAAGTATTAACTCTAAGTTAATTAGTTTCACTTTTACAATGTATCTTTGTATTTTTATATTATATGGGTAATAAACTTACTATATACAACCAATCGACCCCCAAGTGGTCTATTAATGATAAAAATATCATGATATAAGTCTCTTGGACTATCCTTAGATTTTTAGGAATTTAATATCAATTCATAACATAATATTTGTTTTAAAAACTCTTTTATGTCAATTTTGACACTATTCAATAGTTGATTTTTGTGAAACTCATAACAGAATGATTACTTCTAAAAAAGTTAATTAAATCAATCCTAACATGTCATAATAACCTAGAAAATTAGTGTACATCATAAAAAGTCTCAAATTATATTTATTTGGGTATTTATAATATCAATTATTCTAATTTTTCATTAATTAGGTAATTATTGCATCATCATTGTGTCATATATAAATTAAATTATATAATGTCTAAAAATTATATATAAAATATAATTATGTAGGAAATATTTTTATCTTTCTATTGAATATTTATAGTAGAAAATACAACATATATAACCCTATGTAAAAATTGTTTTTCTAAAAGATATATCATTGTGTCATTTCTGTATTCATTTTAACTTAATTAAAATAAAGTGTCCCTATCACCTACAAGTGGCTCCATGGGGTCCCAAAATCGACCCAAAGATGCCCATGGTCGGGCATGTATTAACCAATAAGGTTAGGACACGTTTTAGTGTAATTTTGTATTATTCTAATATTATTTTTTAACCCTTATTTATCGGATTTACCCTTTAACCATGGTAAATAAAATATTTACCGCAGTAATTATTCAAAATGTCTAAAAATAAAAGTTACCTATTTACACAACTTGAACATCCTGTTTCCAAATATGGAATTCATTTTTCCAAATTCAAATCACATAAGTGGAAGAAATTAATTTAAAATTAATTCTCGTTATTAAAACAAAAACGTGTTTTTAAGAGATAATAACTATCAAAAGATTGACACTTGTTTGTGTTCGGTTTAATTGTATAATTATGTAAAACGACCAAAATTATATTAAATGGTAAAAATATATTCTAAATATAATTTAAAACCACTCAAATTCATAACTTATCAATATAAATTATTTTGATTAGAAAAGATGTTTTTAATTAAAATTTAGTAATTTTCACTATTCATCAAAATATAAGTGTTATCCGAAAAGTTCCAAAATTTCACCCTAGGCTAAATTCGATATTCCAAATCCAAAAAAAAAGCCTATTTTGAAATATAAAATATATATAATTTCAAAAAGTAGGTATTACTATTCATAACGGCTAGTTTGATTGGTTGTGGTGTGTTAGAACTCAGTGTTGCGTACAACACACACTATCAAATTATTCAAAGAGAAGCGTACCGTAGAAGCTTGGGGTGTTACATTTTAAATTTTTGATGTCCCAATTTAGACAAAATGTTTAAAATATTGTATTGAAAAGGGGTTCACTATTAAAAGTTGGTAAAAGTGACATACTGAAAATGAATTTGTTCTTACATTATGTCTAAGAAACTAATAATATGGATTCTAAAATTATAAGGATTATAGAAAGTTTAAAATTTAGTTAATACTATTCATAACCTCTTTTGAACGGCTATTTTGGTAAGTCATGGTGCGCTTGAACCTGGTGTTGCGTGTAGTTCTAGTTATTGAATTATTTTGAAAAATAACACACTATGAAATCTTGGGGTGTTACATTCTCCCCTCCTTCAATAAATTGCGTCCTCGCAATTTGAAATTGTTCTTCGAAAATAAAAGGTTGAAAATAGAAAATATATTTGTGGGAAAACCGAAATTGGAAATTTGGTTACTAAAATTTAGTCTTAATATGAGGAAAAGAGAAATGAAAGGGTCACCACCAAATTATGATCTCGATTAGGAGAACATTTGTAGAAAATAGAGACATATAATTGGAGGAAAAACATAAATATTTATAGGTAGTGATTGAGGTCATCAATCACAAACAAATGTAAAATTGAGGTCCTTAAATTCATCAATCTATGATGATTTGAAATACCATTGGTTCGACAAAACATAGGGTATTAGGATAACACATTTTTGACGTTTCAAAATATCTTATTTGAAATCCCACATCAAAAAATGAATTAATGAGGCCTCTATTTAAAATAAAGACTGGAAAGTATGATGATTACTGAAAATAACACATACTAGGGTTCCATGTAGGAAAATATAGATATGGAAGAGAAATCTAACCATCAATTATCTGCTGGAGAGTGGTAGAGAACATGGCTATGAAAAGGCCAACAATCCCAAAGCCATAAATTAGTGATGATTTAAGGTACCATCTAGGACAACATTTTTGTTCAAAGTTCCTTTTCATAATGTTGAGGAATTTATTAATGAGATTAGATAAGATCATAAGGAGATATAACTACTTTATAATTAAAGTTTTATCCATTATTAAATTTATACCACAAACTCATCTTTCACTCTAAAAGATAATAGAACGTAAAAAATACTATTTATACTATTCGTACAGGGTTCCAAAATAAATGAATTTATAATTCATATACCAGATCTTTAAAAAAAACTACATTTTTTAATCCAGGACATCTCGTGGGCCAGTGGTAGGTGATACACCCTTGTCGCCCTTCGGTTGCGGGTTCAAGTCTTGCGGCCTTTCCAGTCGCGACAGGTTGGTGCCCGACCTCCGGGTTGTCCTTTTATAGAAATTCAAAATTAATATCAAACTAGAATTTATCCAAAATACTTCTGTCCAAACTCACAGTCCAACATTTATAAGGAAGGTAAACATAATTTAGATCCTTTTTACCCCGTAATAGCATATTAATACCTTCATCATGTATTCTTTTAAAACACTGAAACATCATGAATTACCATAATCCTTATTGATTACATTCATGCTCCATTATTCCATATAGAATGCTGGATATACTTCATCAATCTGAAAATGTTTTAAACCCCAACAATGATCGAATATACAAATCATTAATCAGCTTCAAGGTAGTCAAGAATATCCAATATAATTTATCCAAATCAATCATGTATTATTCTAAAATCACTACTCGGTATCAGAACCATATTATGGTTTATCTTTCTCTCAACCATATATTTTTCAAAACACTAACCTGCTATTGAGTCACTTTTCTTTGTTCCACACAATCTCAAGTCCTTATTGAAATAGTACTACAGTACAATCCTTATATACTCCCTATTTATTATAACAAGTACATTGTTGATACAACACTCAAATGAGATAATCAACATAAGAACTCTAATCATTCCTCTTCATCTGTGGTAGTATCAAAACTTGATTATTATCCAATATCATCATTTGCGGCATTGTCTAATGACTGGGACATAGGTTCGCGTAGTGTCCAAACTCCTCACAAATGAAGCCTTGTACATTTGAAACCATTTTCTTACCCTTGTAGTCACGTACATTGTTCCCTTTTACTCCACACTTATAACAAACTCCCATTCCTTTTAGGTAAGTTCCAGGGTGTTTCTTTCCATAGTTATCACATATGGGAAAATTCTAATTTTCCCTCTTCCCTTTATCCATCTTTCTCTCTTCCATCCTTTTCTTCTATTGCCTCCCTGCAAAGCCATATGACTCAGAATAATCTTTAATTATCTTATCAACACATGATATTATTTCTTCATATGATGATAATACATGCGAGACTATTTCTCTTATAAATTCTGGCTTAAGACCATGAAATATATGATCCTTCTTTCTCTTTGTATCATGTGCATTGATAGAGTTCTCATTCCTTCTACAGGGCGCCATTTCTAAACAATGGCATACATTAGATTAGTTTATGAATAACAATACCTAATCCCAAACTTGTAAAACACATAACATAAATTAAATAGTTTATGGATATAATCCATAATCATACAAATGTCTCCATTGAGGAAGTATATACTCATAAACCCTTCATAATGGTTTGTAAAAAAAATGAGAATTATCCTAAGCATATCCCCCGGGAGTGTCGTAACTAAGAGTGCATCAAGGCCCGTTGTCGTGCGCCAGTTCCCGTTCGAGTCTAGCTCAAAGCGGTGTTTTCAGGTTTTACCCCTAGGTACATCTGTGCCAGAGCCGCCCCTACCTGCTCGTATCCAGACAGGGATGTATTGCTCGGAAAACTCACAAAATCTCTACAATACCAAAATTCTAGGAAGTTCTTCTATACTAATCCTCAATGTTAATCTTAGGTCTACGTGCTCTAATCAGATTTTATCTAAATCTAGCTTCCAAAGTTTGTACTAAACTTCCTCTGATACCAACTATAACGCCCCGACCCCAGTTACCCAGAGTCGGTGCATTATTACATAACATTGGCATGTTCACAAGAAAGATAAAATCTCGAAAGACCGATTTGTTTAGTAGCCTTGGAAGCACTAGATATATTCATAATTTTTTACATTACATCATAAGGTGAAAAACTACTACAACAACATAGTATCCATATTCCACACTCATATCCCCACATAAAATCCCTGTAGGTCATTCATAACTTACTTCTTCACATCCTGGGAAAAATAAAACATAGAAAAGGGGTGATCTCAAATGCCCAGTAAGGATAACAATATAGTGGAAACTTTCATAAATAAGAATAAACATTTAAGGCAATGTATAACTAAAACAAAAGCCTTTTAAACTTGAACTTCAACATAGTATGGAAAAAGTAAAATGAAATAATTCTATTTACTTATTCACATTGATATTCTACTAATCGAATAATCACATGAAATATCAATAACCACTTTCATAATGATGGAATGCATAATACCAGACTATCATAACCACATAGCCAAGGCTTCGTGCCAAGACTACAAATAAGATTTTTCCAAGGCCTTGTTCCAAGACACTAGTTTGTCTCATGAGACCTACCGATGCATCGAGGAGCTGTACCGGGCTCCACCCGTCACATATTACGTCCAATGCATTCCCATATGAAAAGGTTTAAACATAACATAATCATTAGTATTAAAACTAGCATAAGAAATTTCAATACTTTCACCATAAACCATGAATGGTATAAAAATAACACATCCACAGTCAAACATATCACAAAACCATCAATACAATATAGAAGTTTTGTATCATAATAAATCAACTTAAAATAAGATTAAAATACATCAAAGGATGTTGACATAGATGAAATAAAAACTATTTGAGAGAAATATCTCTTTCTCAAAATCATTGAAAAGTAACACATTTATAAAGGAAGTAATTTAAAAGATATTTTTGAATCAAAGTGCCCCATACCACTTTGAAGCTTTTGAAAAGAAATATCATTTCTAAACCTTCATGTCCATATAAATAAGTCCAAAAATCATTTTTGAAAACATGGAAATTATTTAAAAAATATTTAGAAAGATAAATCTGTAAAAAATTTAAAATTATGATCTTGATAAAGAGCACCTTTCAAAAATTCATAAAATATTCATTTAGAAAACATTTAAAAGTAACATAATTATAATATAAAACATTTACTTTTAATATATTCTTATAAGCTTGTAAGGGAAGCTTTGATGATTTTATAATAGCGGTAAATAGCCTCACACATCGTATATGTTAAAAAACATTCTTACCTTAAATTTGTCGAAAGGTAAAAAGTGCCTTGTTTGGAAAATGACGGAAATATACCTTTAAAAACACATAAGGGTATAAATGACTTTAACCCATAGTCTTTGTAAATAGTAAAAATGTTTTGAATTACATTTCAAAGAAACATGGATGTAGATGATAAATAGATCCCAGTAGATTATTACATATAAACAACCTCGGATAATGAAGAGATTGTGAAATAAACCCTTACCTTGCACTTTTCCGTGGTTGAGGGTAGGTTAAACTCCTCTTCTTCGGGCTCTTCCTTTCGATTTGATCAAAAGGGCTCCCTAAGTTGGCTTTATGATCAAACTAAGGCCTCTAGGTTGTATTGAGGGATGTTGGGAGAGTATGTGGGCAGAGTTTGGCCGAACCAATAGGCTTTGAAGGTGTGAATAAATGAGAAGGAGGAGAGCCTTTTTATAAGAGGGGTGAGGGGCACATTTGGAAAAGATAGAAATATTAATTTATAATAAATTCATATTCAATTTCTAATGCCTCCAAAGTTGATTATTAATAGGTTAAGGTGGTGATAGGTCTAAAACCACTCAACCAATAGAATTTAGATAGGTTCGGGTACTTATATTAACCTTATCTTTATGTATTAACTCTAAGTTATTTAGTTTTACTTTTACAATGTCTCTTTGTATTTTTATATTATATGGGTAATAAACTTACTATATACATCCAAACGACCCCCAAGTGGTCCATTAATGATAAAACTATCATGATATAAGTCTCTTGGACGATCCTTAGATTTTTAGGAATTTAATATCAATTAATAATATAATATTAATTTTAAAAACACTTTTTTGTCAATTTTGACACTATTCAATAGTTGATTTTTGTGAAACTCATAACAGAATTATTACTTAGAAAAAAGATAATTAAATCAATACTAACATATGATATTAACCTAGAAAATTATTGTAGTTTAAAAAAAGTCTCAAATTATATTTATTTGGGTATTTATAATATCAATTATTCTAATGTTTCATTAATTAGGTAATTACTGCATCATCATTGTGTCATATATAAATTAAATTATCTAATTTCTAAAAATTATAAATAAAATAAAATTATGTAGGAAATATATTTATATTTCCAATGAATATTTATAGTAGAACATCCAAAATATATTAAACTATGTAAGACTTGTTTTTCTAAAAGATATATGCTTGTGTCATTTTTGTATTCATTTTAACTTAATTAAAATAAAGTGTCTCTATCACCTACAAGTGGCTCCATGGGGTCACAAAATCAACCCCAAGATGCCAATAGTCGGACATGTATCAACCAATAAGGTTAGGACACGTTTTAGGGTAATTTTATGTTATTATAATATTATTTTTTAACCCTTATTCACCAGATTTACCCTTTAACCATGGTAAATAAAATATTTACCGCAGAAATTATTCAAAATGTCTAAAAATAAAAGTTACCTATTTACACAATTTGAACATCCAAATTCCAAATATGGGATTCATTTTTTCAAATTCAAAACATAGAAGTGGAAGAAATTAAATTAAAATTAATTCTCGTTGTTAAAACAAAAAGTGTGTTTTTAAGAGATAATAACTATCAAAAGATTGACACTTGTTTATGTTAGGTTTAATTGTAAAATTATGTACAATGACCAAAATTATATTAAATGGTAAAAATGTATTCTAAATATACATTAAAACCACTCAAATTAATAATTTATCAATATAAATTATTTTGATTAAAAAATATGTTTTTAATTAAAATTTAGTAATTTTCACTATTCATCAAAATATAAGTGTTATCCGAAAAGTTCCAAAATTTCACCCTAGGATAAATTCGTTATTCCAAATCCAAAAATGAAGTCTATTTTGGAATATAAAATATATAAAATTTCAAAAAGTAGGTATTACTATTCATAACAGCTAGTTTGATCGGTTGTGGTGTGTTAGAACTCGGTGTTGCATATAACACATGCTATCACATTATTCAAAGAGAAACATACCGTAAAAGCTTGGGGTGTTACATTTTAAATTTTTGATGTCCCCATTTAGTAAAAAAATAGAAAATATTGTATTTAAAAAGGGTTCACTATTAAAAGTTGGTAAAAGTGAAATACTGAAAATGAATTTGTTCTTACATTATGTCTAAGAAACTGATAATATGGATTCTAAAATTATAAGGATTATATAAAGTTTAAAATTTAGTTAATACTATTCATAACCTCTTTTGAACGGCTTGTTTGGTAAGTAATGGTGCGCTTGAACCTGGTGTTGCGGGTAGTGCCAGTTATTTAATTATTTTGATGAAATAACACACTATGAAATCTTGGGGTGTTACATGAATTACTTAGAGGGAGATAATATTTCTCACTAATGTACCAGTTTTCGTATCCCCATGTTTCAAATGGTGATATACTGATATGTTATTTGGTCTTCTATTTCTATAATTTTCAAAGTATTCCACCAAATAAATGTAATGATAATTTTTTTAAATAGAGGGTATATATAGTTTGTATTTTATTAAAGGTTTAGTTACCCTTTTAATACTAGGATAAGATAACTATAGTGATAAACATAATGACATGTCTAAGTATAAGCCTAAGGATAATGAAATTTATAGGCAAATTCCCTAGAATTTTGTTAATGGATGATGTAACACCCCGAGATTTTATGAAAAATATTCTTTTAATTTCATTAATGTCTTGTGTTGTATGCTACACTAAGATTACCTTGCGCTATACGCAACACCGTATTGGCTTGTAGTATATGCAACACTATTCTTGGATCGTGTTACACACAATTTTGATAATAGTTATTCTGCGCAACATTGAGTATATATATATATATTCAATGTATAAATGAAAAATGGTTGGATTATGTTATACGAAACAATGAAGGATTCTTGCACAACATGCAACCCCGACTTGGCTTGCATTACACGCAATCACCACCTTCCTCGATAGCGTGTGTTGTACGCAATACCGGGTCTTACAAAACAATGATATATTATTATAATATTATTATGAACTATCCTATATGAATAGTATTAACTAAATTTTGAATTTTATAACATTATTATTCATCTTACACATTTTCTAGAACATGTTATAAGAACAAAATAAATTTTTCGGGTAAAATAAGTATTTTTCAAAAAATACAGTTTTGCCGCCTTTTCATGGCACACCCACTTTAAATCTAGTTTTTGAAATGTTTATAAGTTCCATTTGACAAAATAAAATTATTCTTTGGAAACAAGAAATAAAAATTTACTTTGGAAAAATTTATCATTTTATTCTGAAGACTTTCATATTTTAATGAATAGTAAAAACACTCTATATTTTAATTAAAAACAACTTTTTTCATCATAATATATTATGTGGTTAAATTATAATATTGAATGGTTTTAAAGTATAAATAGAATATATTTTTACCATTTAATATAATTTATGTCATTAGCATTGATTTTAGCTTGAATTCGTAGGTTAAATTAATTCAATCTTTTGCAATGTTTTAAAGAAAAACCCGTTTTCGTTCGACAATGGGATTAATTTTAATTTAATTTCTTTAACTTTTTTGTATTGAATTTGGAAAAATGGATTCCATATTTGGAATAAGTGGGTCCAAATTATGTTAATAATCTACTTTTTATTTTTGGGCATTGTGAATAGTAACTACGGTAAATTTTATTTACTATAGTTAAAGGTAAATCTGGTAATTAAGGGGAAATATAAGATTCTAAAATTACCCTAACACCTGGAAAAATAATATTTTATGACTAAATGTCGACCCATATCACCTAAGGGTCCGATTAGATTCATTTAATGGACTTTTTTCCATGAAAATAATTTAATTATTATTAAAACCAAAGAAAGTGACAACATGTCACTCTCTTAAATACTATAAGTATAATAATTTCAAGTTAGTGATAAACTTCATGAAACTTCAAACATTAATAGTCTACAGAAAGATAACAAAATTATCTACATCATGAGAATTTATTTTTAATTTTTTGGGAATAAATAATTATCATTAATTGTGACACAATAGTGATGCAGAAATTATTTATCTAGTGAAAAATCAAGAATATAGTTTTTATTAAACTAATAGTGACCATAAAAGGCACAAAACCCCAACCAGAACATAATGGTCATGTAAATTTAAACTATAACCATCAAATGGTAGAATATTTTACTATTTGGAGTCTTATAAAAGCAATAATGACACTTATATTATTTTATTTTAAAAGATGCCAAAGTTGTCTCCTTCATAATTTAATAAATATAACAATTTAACTATTGTGATTTTAAGATGATAAATTCGAGTAAAAGTATTATTGTGAAATTTAATAGATTTATCTTCATCATAGGATTTTATTTTTAATTTCTATGCAACATATAAGTATATTAAATATTTATACAAAAAATTTGTAGTAATTATTTTATTAAGAGATAAACAAATTAAATGGATTTAAAAATAATAAAATAAATATTATATTAACTATTTAATGTTCTAAAATAATTTTATAGATACATATGACCTTTTATGAATCTATTAAAGCTTTTAGTTCGAACATATCTTCTGTATATATATTATTTAAATTCAAATAAATGAATACTGTCAAAATTGAGACTATTGTTATTTTATAAAAATAACATTTTATAAAATTGTCTAAAAATCAAAAAAATATTTAAAAATTATAAATTTATATTTATATGGTCTATAATTTTATAAAGTAAACAAATATGGAAAATTCACAACAAATAAGTAATTATTTGTTATAATTTAACATTTAGAATATTATTACCACAAATAAACCTAAATAGATTAAACAAGGATAAATCAAAATGATAAAGATTAAAATAATATCCAAACATGTCTAAATTAGATTGGTTGATGATATTAAAACCCTATAGCATTTAATATTTGAATATGAGTCATTTTAGTAGGTTTTTAAGTGGGGTTAGATTTATTATAAATTAATATTTTTATGAATTCCAAAGGTGCCCCTCTCCTCCCTTATAAAAGGGCACCTCCTCCCTCTCTTCCACACACCACTTTGAGCCTTCAAGATAAGCCAAACCCTGAGAAATTCTCTTATCCACTTCCCAAGAAACATCCTAGAGGTCCTGGTATTTTTAAAAGACCAATTTTAGTTCCCTAAGAGGAGGTCTCAAAGAGGCGCTTCAAAGAAGAGGTAATTTCCGTTACCGATTCTTTCACCTTTATTTCTTCTTCCACTTATTCTTCATAGGTTGTTTCATTATGTAGTAATAAAATCAGTATCACTCATATACTGATATGTTATTATAAGTATGAAACATCCCTATTTAACCATATATCCATCCTACGGAAAACGAAATCACCGCGCGTGCGTACGTACGAAATACCGTCTCCATGCCGTGGTGTAATCTATTTTCCACCACCACCTTACTTGAATGGGAATGATGGTGTAAATAATCACTATATATTATTATTGTAATGTGATAATGATTCTGTAATAGTATACATACACTCCAATAAAATTCCACGATCATGGGAACGATATCATCGCTTGTGCGTACGTACGGAATACCGTCTCCACGATGCGATGAGATTAATTCTCACTGATTAACCATTCATAAATTATTATAAAGTATATATAATAAGTAATCATGAAATATATGACATAATAATGATACTGGATATATATATATATATATATATATGTATTTCATCCAATTAATTCCATTCAATTGAATGAGGAAACGAAAACAACGTCCATGCGTACGTACGGCCTACCGTCTCCATGAAAGGTGTATATCATTCCATTTATCGATCTATTACATATATGTATATTCTGAATATATATTATATATAAATCAGTTTTTACATTCTGGATGTAAGTAATCATTATCTATGTAATCATATGAATAATTACAAGTCAAAACACGGACGACAAATGAAACGATTTTACCCAAAACGCTCTTGAACATGGAATTTACAAAAGAACGGGTAATATAAAGTCAAAATTGAACCATATATGATATCATAACAATTAATATGATTCTGTAATAAGTCAATAACATTATTTAAATAATTATACAGGAGGTTCAGATACGTACGAAGCATATCGAACCTAAGGTAAGGGATAATTTTGCAAATCTCATTTTTATCTGAGATTGCATATTTGTAAGTATTTACTGGGGTTATTTCTATCATCCATTTCCATGTTTTATAAAAGTGTTTTCATGTATTTTTAATTTCCTTTTTACCCATTTTTTACTTTTACTACATGGTATGTAAGGAATCTTTCTTTTGATTATGTTACGAGGTAATTTTTTACTATTTCCGGCAAAAGTACGAAAAGAATGTTTTTTTAACTTATACGGCACAAATGAATTTTTACAGTTTTATAAATCCTTATTTTCATGAAGTTTACTCCAAAATATTTCATGACTATTTTCAACAAAATCTCTTTCTTTTAAAATTGCATGACGTTTTGTGAAAATAAATTGATTTTGAAGAAGAAAGGATATTTTCCTCAAGAATTCATTTCAAGTGTTTTATCAAAACCATTTTCCATATAAGATGAAATTATTTCATATGTGTATGTTTCAAGTATAATGTCTATATTATTTACAAGGTTTCAATTTTATTATGATGAAATATCCATTTGTTTTATATGGATTATGTGATGATGGGATGATGTTTATGAAACCCATTTTATTCTTTGGGTTATGATGAATGTTTTAAGTTTATTTTGTGGCACAATTAAGAATGATTTCTCTATGAGATGGGTGGGACATATATCTCCCTCCAATGAATTGGGTAAAGATTTATATCTCATGAGATAGACATGGCTGGAACAGTAGGTTAAAACGGTTCAGTAAAACAGGACTGAAATGAGGAGTGAACTCGATTCAGAAAGGGACTCTGTCCACTAAGATGGTCTTGGTAGAAATGCCTTGGATACTATGGAAATCATTACATGTGCTTAATGGATTCCACAATTACATGTTTTTATTCCCATGCTATTTTGTAATTCTTAATGTTTCTTTATGATATATGCCTTACGTACTTCCATGTTTTATGTCATTTCTCAAGATTTTGATGCTTGAACATTATGTTCATGTATTTAAGTTCAAATGTATATGGTATGTTATATTTTATCCATGCTTACCCTTACTGAGAATTTGAGCTCACCCTTTTTATGTTTTCTTTTCCCCAGGATATAAATAATGGTTTTAGGAAAGGAAAAAAGGGAAAGATCTTTATGGGAGATGTTGAAGATCTATTACCACGATTAGAAGATTATGTTCCAGGTTTCCAAGGACACTAAACTATTACGGTCCTTGTGTGTCTGTTTTTGTTATGTATTAAGTATTCCGCTATAGTAATGTAAGGTCCATGTACGTCAAGCTTCGGGTCTCTACAGATGAAGTGAGTGAGTTCGTAGAAATAAATCCATGACTATATACTACAAGGGGATGTGGCTCTAGCAAAGATGTACCAAGGGATACCAACTATGAAAACGTATGTCAGGACAAAATCTGTGGAACTTGGTACCAAGAAATGGTCCGTGATGCATATCTAGTTCGATACTCTTGTGAGATATGATTCGGGAATTCACAAACTCTTCACAACCCATCATTAAGGATTGAAATTGAAGTTGGTTGTGAATAAGCTAGGATATACCTATTTTTTCATTGATTAAATGAGTTATCGTAATTTATACATATTATAAATGAATTTTCATGATTATGTGGTTCCTTATTGTGATAACTATTTCTTACTCTATGATTGTGGATTTAATCAATTGCTGAAACCTGAAGGAACATTATTAATGGTGATTGCGATGGATAATGTAACGATTTTACTCATTGGAAACTAAATTCACTAGAAGATTGAATGAAAAATATTTTTCTTATGCTCACACAAAATTCTCAATATATGAATAATGGTGTAATTCCAAATGAGAAAAATATGGAACAACATTCTTTTGAGTCCTTCATGAGGCAACATCCACCTTCTTTAATAGGGTCTTTTGATCCACTTTTTCTAAAAAATGGATTATTACTACTAAAAATATATTCTCTATTAACCAATGTGTAGAGAATGAGAAAGTTATTTTGGTTGTTTATCATTTATAAGGTGAAATGGACCAGTGGTTAACTCTAATAAATAATATGAGGAAGGAAGATGAAATTGAATCCATGGATTGGGAATAGTTAAAGAACATGCTTCTCAATAATTAATTTACTCTGATTCTTTGTTCCAAGATGGAGAAAGAGTTTCTTGATTTGAAGAAAAGGGATGATGAGTTGTTCAATACCAACAAATATATATTCATAAGACTTAATACATACACTTCTGGAATTATTATCAAACCTAAATGTGATGTTAATCGGTTCTTCAGTGGGTTAAAGCCAAATCTCAAAAGTGAATTTTCTGTATGTTAATTAGGTAGCTACAAAAAGATTGAGAAATATGAAATCAAGGATGAAATGGAGATTGGATCTAGGTATAAATATCATGGTATTTAAAATATATATATATATTAACTTGTAATGAAAATATGAAAACCTTGAAGATAAGAAGATGATATTTCTTTTATACTATAAGATTGGGAAGAAGCTTTAAGGAAATTTCCTTATGATGTCTAATAAATTACATAAGTGTAGAAGTAAAGGACATCAAGAATTTTATTTATAAATTGATGGGAAAAAGTTAGCTAGTAGTTTGAAATCAGAAAAAGTGGCAAAAAATGCACCTCCAATGATTCAGTGTTACAGGTATAAGGAGAATGGGAATTATGCTGACCAATACCCAAACCCAAGGGTTGGTGATGATGATCTATGTCAGCAACCTATTAGTCCATGGTAAAAGGGAAAATCACATTCCCTCACTATTTCTAATGAGGGTTTTGATAACAATGTGGTGAAAGGTATAAATACCATCTACTCTAGAATATCTAATTTTTGACTTGGTTATAGATCTATCCACTATTTCATATCTAATGAATTTTCTAAGGGTATCATCATTCCAAAAAAATGATTAGATGTGGAATTATTTGGGTAATCCACTAATGGTATAATTATTACATCCCATGTCTATGATTCCTATATAGTAGAAATTTGTGGGAATGTGCTTCCTGCAAATATTTTAATTCTTCCTTGGGTCAAATTTGAGCTCATATTAGGCATGTATTGGATTTCGCTGCATACATAACACATCAATTTTCAAGGAAGCGAAGTTACATTCGATATTTAAAACCTTACTATGATCTTCCATCAATGTAATGATAAGTATAAACTTCAAATGGAGAATACACCTCGTGTATGGGTCTTAGTTCCCCTAGAAATGGTGGTTTATCTCAAATGGTTGAGGATAAAATTGATAATGATTATATGCCTATTGTTCAGAAATTGTTGGATTCCTTTCTGAAATAGTTTCTTATCCTTCCACCAAAACATAAAGATAAGTTTTCAATAGAACTCATACTTGGTTCCACACCAATTTCGAAAACTCTTTATTGAATGGAACCAATTGAGTTTTATGAATTGAAGAAGCAACTCCAAGAAAATATTGACAGGGGATTCATTCATCCAAGTGTGTCGCCTTGGGGTGCACCAGTACTTTTTATGAAAAATAATGATTTATCAATGCAAATATTCATTTATTATTTGAAGTTGAACAAGATCACCTTCATGAACAAGTATCATCTTCCCCATATTGATTACTTGTTTGATCAACTGTGTATAGATCAATACATTTCGAATATTGATCTTCACGTTAAATACTATCAATTGAGGGTGAATAAGAAGTAGTTACCCAATAAAACATTCCATACAAGGTATGTACACTATGAATTTATTGTGATGCCTTTTGGTATTATTAATACCCCTTCAATCATCATAGATTTTATGAATAGATTCTATAGAGGTTACCTTGATATGTATGTGGTAGTCATTATAGAGGATATTCATATTTATTCAAAGAGAAAGGAAGATCATGGTGATCACTTGGGAATTTTTCTAAAGACCTTAAGGATGGAGAAACTATATGAAAACTTTTCAAAGTGTGAATTTTGGATGAAAAGGGATTACTTTTTAGGTCATATAATCTTAAGATAGGGTATTTAAGTTGATCCATCAATGGAGAAGGCTATTGAAGGATTCCCTATAAAAACCATAATGACTAGGATCTATAGTATTTCGGGTTTAGAAGAATATTATTGATAATTTGAGGAAAATTTCTCATAATTATATAATCCTCTTACCAAGACTACTTTAAAGGGTGTTATGTTCCTCTGGAATGATTAGTGTGAATAAAATTTCAAGGAACTGAAGAGATGATAAGTCAGTGCACTTGTTCTTACATTAACCTATAGTGGATAAGAGTGCGAAATCATTAGTGATTCATCCATTAAGGGATTGGGATGTTTTCTTATTCATAATAACATGTTTATCACTTGTGCCACATATCAGTTGAATATTCATTTCAAAAAATTCTCACTCAAGATTTGGATATAGTAAGGGTAAATTTTTCATTTCATATATTTATGAATTATGTTTATGGTGAAAATTAAGATATATATACCCATAAAAAAAGTGAAAAATATATATTCCCATAGAAGAAGGTAAGAATGTACCAGAGAAGATGGTCAGAGCTGATAAATGATTATGACTGGTCGATACATTACCACCATGGGAAAGTAAAAAATAATGTTGATGATTTGAGTTGAAAGAACCATTCTAGCTTGTCCATTATAAAGATCATAAAAGATCCAAAATTTAAATATTTTCAAAGGATTGATATAGAAATACTGAAGGAAGTGGAAAAATAAAATCATTCTCAAAAGAATGTTTGACCCTCTATCCATTTGAATATTAAAGAGGTGTTGAAGGAAAATGTGGAGATAAAAAATAAGGTTATAAATATTCTTGAGTTTATCCTTCATTAGGATGGAATGATAATGTTTAGGAATTTTGTATGTGTTCTTTCAATACCAAATTTCAAGAATGAGATATTATTGGAATATCATAGTTCTCCAATCTCTATTCAAACTAGAAGTATAGAAATGTACATGGATTTGAAATAATACTAAATATGGGATAGAATGAAGAGGGATATTAGGGAGTTTGAGTCTCAGTGCTTGGTAATCCCGCAATTTAATTCGAAAATAAAAAAGTCTAAAGGGATGTTGCATCCATTACCCATAACCGAATGGAAATGGGAGAAAATAATTATGAATATTTTCATTGGACTCCCCAAAACATCTAAATAGTCTATTTCTATATGGATGGTATTCTATAACCTTACAAATTTATCACACTTCATTGCTATTAGAGAAGACTTCTATTTAGATCATATTTCCATGGTATACATTAAGGATGTGGTATGGTTGCATGAAGTACCACATTCCACTGTATTGGATCAGAATAAGAGGCTTACCTCAACGTTCTAGAGAATTATTCAGAATGTACATGATATAGAATTTAATTTCAATAATACTTGCCATCTATAGACATATGTTCATTCTGAATGAAAAATTCAAACACTAGAGGATATGTTGAGATCATATTATCTAGATTTAAAAGGTGTTTGGGATTAACACATTCCTCTAGTTGAGATTTCTTTCAAAAATTTCTTTCACTAAACAATTAATATGCCCCATTATGAATACCTCTATGGAAATAAATATAGAGAACCAGTGTTTTGGGATTTGTTAGTCAAAGACATCTATTGGTACTTGAGATCACTAAAGAAATGGGATATAAGGTTAGACCAATTTAGCAACATAACAAGTCTGATCAAAGATGTCGGAAAAGTTATGATGATAACTGATGGCAGGATGTATAATTTAATGTTATCGAGAAGGATTTTATATTTGTCTCTCCATGGAAAATAATTTATTATATTCTTGAAGAAAGGAAAACTAATCCCTTGGTATATTAGTCCCTTTGAAATTATTGATCATATCAGGATGGTAGGATATCACTTGAAAATTACTAAAAATCGATCTCATTTCCACAATGGGTTCCATTTATCTCTCATAAGGAATTTCATACCTTACCCTTCACATGAAATGAATTCAATGGTCATACCACTGGAGTAGGAACAGTCTAACGAAGAACAACCAGTTGAAATTCATGAGCGATAAGAGAACATTCTATGAAACAAGAGCACTCACCTGGTAAATGTTTTGTGGAGAAACAAACAGTAAAAAAATCTACTTAGGAAGTCGAATATATGATGATGAATATGTATCCTCATTCATTTTTTACATGAATGGAGAATTTTGAGGGAAAAATTCATTTTAAGGGGGTCAAATGTTACCGGTTGAGTTTTTAGGGACCCTTTTTTCTCAAATGAAATTATATTCATTAATGTCTTACATAGAAATATGATAAACATTCCTTTCACAAGACACTATCTTTACTTTTTCTACAAGCAACACTAACTTGGATTGTGCTACACGAAACACCGACGGAGTGCGTGTTACATGCAACACCAATTTTCTACGAAACATGATTTTATTATTATAATTATTTAAATGAGATAGTTATAACCTATCAATAAAATTAGTAATATGAATTTAAATATCTACTTTTAAAATATTATATATAATTTTTTTATATAAATAGAAAATATTAATAATGAAAATTATAATTTTTTGGGAAAGTCATTATATGTTTAAAAATATTATTTTCTCAAATAAACTATATTTCATGTCCTTATATGAAATACAATAAATGTAATTTAGAAACTTTTATAAATAAAATTTTATAAAATAAACTTATATTTTTAATTTATAATGTAGAAATTTTCTTATGGTGAATTTTTTGGGTTTTTTTAAGAAACTTTATTTTTGGATAAATAGTGAAAAATACTAAATTTTATTTCAAAAATTATTTTTCATATAATTTTTTTATATTGTTAAATCATATTTTAATTTGGTTTAAAAGTTTAATTATATATTATTTTAATCATTTTATCCAATTTTTTCATTTTAATCAATTTCACTTTGAAACCAGGTGTAAAAATGTAGCAATCTTTTGATCATTTTTACATTAAAACCCGTAATGTCATCTCATCTGCGTGGTTAATTTTAAATTAATTTCATCCACATAAATATTTGAAATTTTTAAAATTGGATTCCATCTGGGTAATAACAATAATTTCTTATTTCTAATAATTTAAACATAGTTTTTGACCAAAAAGAGTAGTGAATGCATTTAAAATTAATTATAGTGATTAAGGTCAAATTAATCTTTACAAGGGAATAAACCATAATACTAAGGGCCAAAATTAAATATAAAATTTTATAAAACACATTATATGTAAATATTTCATTCATAATCCTTCCATTATTGATTTTTTATTTATTTTATATCACTTGTTTAGCTAAGAACTTGGTTACACCTAACTTGTTTTTAAAAATACCAAATGCGTCCTTTCCCTTTCCTAAAAAAGGCCACAACCTCTCCTTCTTCTTCACACCTCTCAAACCACAAAAGATCATAAAATACCTTCACAATACACACCCCAAAAACCATACCTTCCTCTTTGGGTCCTCTCTTTAGTTACAAATCCTTCCATGGTTTCCCTTTTGTGCAAACCAAAAGGATTTACTCGATTAAGAAGTAATAGCCTCCCTCAAGTTCCTTTATTTTATTTTCTTTATGCACCCACATAAAAACTCAATATTATATTACAATAAAAAAATCCATACTAAAAATTATTTTAATTTTTTATTCTATGTTTTATATTTAAACTCATACACACTTCCATCTAATGGGTAACTAAAAGACTGTTTAAGTGTACAATGAACTACTACCTCATAAAATGACGATTATTCATTTTTCCTTTACAAACCGTAATTTTTGGGACTTATGATTTGAAATGTGTTTATATATGTTATATATGATACTTATTATATCTATAATTTTATTTAATTATTTTAAAACATATACCTTTTTACTTTTATTTTTGTGTAAATACAATATTTTTGATTGAGGAAATGTGGATTACGCCCCCTCTAAGCGATGTGATTCATTCACACATTACATGGAATGTATTAAGAATGATTTTAGTGAAATTATATAAAATATATGAAATAATAATTCTAATTTAATTATAATATATATATATATATATGTCATATACTGTCTTTCTTTCAATTGGTCAATAAAATGGAAACAGTGTTCATGCATACGTACGACCTACCATCTCCCTAAATGGTTTGTTGCAATGTCATACATATATATTATATAGTTTAATAGAATAAAAATATAATGAATATAAAATATATTTATATCATTATTTACAATCTTTAAATCATGATATATGTATAAGGTCCAATGGTATAATAAATTAAGAAACAAGTAAAAAAACAAAGTGAATATTACCTGAAGCGTAACCTTAACATGAAATTGTTAACAAGTGGGTAATATAAAGTAATAATAAAAACCTATATTTTATTATATATAATAATATAGTTCTATTATATATTTATAATTAACTTATATTTATTATATAGGAGGTTTTTATAAGTAATATGAGAGTCAATACGCAAGGTAAAGAAATTTCATCCCACTTTTTATATCTATGAGATACATGCCAGGTTCACCACTCATTTCATTTTTGAGGTATATATACTACACATGAATTTATTAAATGATTATTACACCTAAATTTTTGGTTATATAAAAATCTATTCTATTATCTTTATTTCATGGGGTTTATGTTTCAAAAGTTTCAACATTGGTAAGATTGTTTTTTCTCAATTTTTCTACATGGAGAAACATGTTTTATTTTCCATATACATTCTTTTGAAAGGTGAATTTTACATATAATATCATGAATCCCATTATTTTATTGATATTTCATTGTTTATTGAATTTCCTTTTCTTGAATGGTGAGTATTATCTCATGTTATAATTTTATAATATTTTATTGAATCAATCTCATCATTTATCAGGATTGTATAAGATTATGTTTCAATTAATGAAATATTATGATACATATCTCAAGAAAACTCATGGGTTATTTTATCCTTTTTTTATTCTTGGTATATCAATTTATTAGTACCATTTTTCCATGATTTTGAACATAACATAAATAAAAAAATATTTTAAGAAAAATATGACAATATTTCTCTTTTTGTTTAGAAGTACGTTTTATTTCAAAAACCTAGTTTTTTAAAATGTTTTCAAAATAATTTCAAGAATATCTTATAATATTTCAAGGAATAAGATTTTCAAAGTTATTTTAATTCTTCTTTGTAATTATTCTATGTATTTTAAAAGATATTTTGTTAAAAATGTATTATATTTTAAAGATCCTTTCTCATAGAAGAAAGGTTATTTTTTTAATAAATATTTTTGAAAGATCATTCAAATCTAGTTCCCATATAATATGACATCTTTTGATGTTACTCATTACTTTAATGGGAAATTATTTAATTTTTATGTTCATATTATTTATCAAAATGGTTTATTTTTTTATGGACTTATGTTTATGAAACATTTTTCTCTTTCTTGGGTTAAATTATTTTTAAACCCACTTATTTTCATGGGTTATGCTCTGGATTAAGTGATTATAAAACCTGTAACTTTTTTCATAGGTAATGATATTATTACATATTTATAATACCCATTTTAGTTCAGGGGTTATGATATGAATGTTTATGATTTTGTATAACATGTATGAATGAATTAATTATGGGATGGGTGGGACCTATATCTCCCTCAAATTCATTGGGTATAGATTTATATCTAATGAGATAGACTATGATGGTCTTGGGAGTGAACCTTAACTATTAAGATTTCCATTGGAGTGAACCATGACAACCAAGATGGTATGAAACGTCAACTCGTAATACTAATATGGACATGGGAGTTAACCATTGCTACCATGATCGTATGAGGAGTGAACACATACTACCAAGATGACCTTCACATCGATGCCTTGAATACTATGGAAATAATTTTATATACTTATGTGTCTTCAATAATTAGTTGTATTATTACTATGTTATGCCTACTTGGTTTATGTTATTTATTTTATTATGATTCATATATTATTAACTTCCAAATGTTGTACCATGATTAAATTTTATGGTCTAATGACATGCAGGGTATGATATTTTATTATTATGATCTCATTCTCAAACCCCTACACTCAAGTTTAAGATTACATTTCTCCCTTTTTTACCCTTACTGGTTATATATGCTCACCCCTTTTTATGTTTTCTTTCCACCAAGTTATGTAGATATGTATTATGTTTTATGTGTCTAAGAAGGGTGCTAGTCAAGAAGAACCTGGTTAGAGATAATGTATCTCGCTTATGTACCAATGTTCATTTTCCCATGTTTCCCAAGAAACTAGAATAATACAGTCCTTGGGAATATGTTTTTATTTTATTTTAATTATTCCTAAGATTAATTTAATGTTAACATATGTAAAGAGGGGTAAATATATTCATGGTATCCAAACCCCATATTTTTAGTGTTGTTGATCCTGGATTTATTGTGGTTTTTGGATTCTGGGTTCTGGATAGAATTTCATCATCACGGTTGTGTTTCTTATGGTGGTGTTTAAACATCAATCTTATATTATTATTTTTAATAATGATAAACATCCAATTTATGTGGAGGATTAATTGATTATTTTATAATTTAATGTGAAATTAAAAGTTCAACATGTATTATCTCTTTGGGTGATTGTGAAATTATCATTAATAATGATTAAACTATATTAAATTGCGAACATTGGTTTTAGTTATATATGTAACATGTGCTTCCCCCTTGATAATGGTTTGCCTCTTGTTTTTCAAGGTATTTTTCTATATATGTTTATTATTTTATTTAACATGTATGTTTATGTTATGGTTTATTATATTTCTATATATAAAATGGATGAAGAACGTATACCTGATGATGTTTGAGGGATAAATAATTAAAGAGGCATGTTTAAATGATACCAATCTTATTATGATTTGATGAATGTAAATTGATTTTTAAGTAATGTTTATTTAGAATTGTTGTGTTTATATTATGGTAAATTGGATAAATAATGTAAATTTGGAAATCCTTATTAATTAAATAATAAAGTGGAATGTTAATAAAAAATGTTGTTCTTTATAGTTTGATGGAATTTGATGATACGATTAAAATAATGATTAAATTGTTCTTATTTTTAATATATGATGAATTTAGTTATGTGGGTTTGTATCCTAATATAAATGTGTTGGTAATTACATGACATTAATGAACCGATTCATTTATAAAGATAAATTTTTTAGGTCGATAAATCATATTTTATGGTGAATGATAAATTTCTTGATTTTTAGGGCTTAGATGCCATATTAATTGTATTCTATTTCCTTTCTTACTTGTGTTTTTTCCATTGATTTTGGAAGCTATATTCGATGTGATGTGAGCATTGGATTTCAGATTATTGATGAGACATGGGTAGGGAGGCCTAGGTTTGTGGAAGAAGTTAGAACCAGTGATGGAGGGATGGATGCATGGTGATATACACGATGGTTTCAATGATGTAACTAATACTTATGGAGCGGGTTGAAGTCAGTCCATCTAGTTGTTATTATTGAAGCTGAGATGGTTTCATGCCGAATAGTATTTTTTATTTATTGATGGTCAGGTTTCTTGTTTCAACATTCATTTATACACTTCATTAGGTATCAACATATGTTAGGTTTATGAATATCTTTAATGGTATCTTAGGATGAATCATATAGTACCTATAACTATGGAATGAAAATTACTGATGAATTTTTTAACACATGGATTGGAATTATATGGAATTCTAAAAATGTTTATAATATTTTCAAGATGTTGAATCAATTTGTTTATACCTAGAGGGAATGGTAATCTATTATTATTAGTTCTAAAATAATATTTAAGAAATGTTATTATTTAAATTAAGTAATTAAAGTAATGTGAAATTATTAATGGAAAGAAACAAATAAATATATTCATGAATTATTGTGTTTATATAGGATATCTAGTCCTCAGTAGAGGTAGTTGGGGTTTTAGAGATGATAGTTTAATTTTAGCCTATGTCTTGGTATATTCTCATTTTGTGGTTGTGAGATATATTATATATTATATTTTATTTGATTTCATACTCTACAAAACCCATGTATGTAGGGTAACTAACACCTACTTGACTCTATGATGGTGTTTTCTACAATAACCAGGTTGGAAAGGAAAGTATGGATGGGTACCCCATCTTACCCAACTCTCTTATCTATGTTGTATTATGTGATGGTATTCATGGTGGTTAACTTTACCATATATGTTTATAAATAGATGTAATAGAATTTGGTTATTTCACAAAAACGTATATTACGATATAGTATCCTATGGATAAATATAAGTATGTCATGTGTGGGATCTGAAGGTTTAAGGTATAATACTTAATATTCATGTTGTGGTGACTCCAAAAAACCACTCATTCTAAATATCATGATATGTTATGTTGTGCTTAGATGATATTTTTTATGTGATGAATGAGATTATACATTATTCCAATTATCTTTGGGATGGTTTACTTTTAGAGAATATAGAACATGACGTGTGATGTTGGGGTAGAGTTGAAAACTAGTGGGGAAGTGGTAGCAGGGTTCTTTTGATTGATATTATATTACATAGTCATTTGTATATGATACATGGGGAGAAATATCCAAGTTGAGGCTATGAATATAGTATACATGTTTAGGTGATGAGTTAGCTTCACTTTTTATTCACTAGGCATTAGTATGGTTTCATTATATTTTGAATGAGAGCCTCTGGGGAGGATCTAACTGAGTACACCTCTTATTCTAACTCAATGTATATATAATTATTTTTATTTCCAAAATTGATTGTGAGTGTTCATGATAGACACTACTAGGATGTGGGATGTTTAGTAACTTTTTGGCATTTTTAGATTCTACCAATGATTATCTTTTTTCACTTACAGTTACTTTTGTAGTTATTTTATTGTATTACATTACATGCATCCATTGAGATCTATATTTTAAATTTGTATGAGTATGAGTTTTTTTTTGTTCCTATATTATCTCTCATTTATAATATCTTAGAGGGAAACTCCTCCCATTTCGGTATATTATATACCCTTTGTTCTTATCACCAACCCACTATTATTGGAGGTGATATTTGGGCATCATTATCCCTAATTTATTATTATCTTCTCAGCAGAGGTAACTTTTGGGGTAGGGTTCGTGATAGTGGTTTTAAACCTTGTAATGGAAATCATCTGAAGATAGATGTCCCCTTTATTTTCAGAAAATTTGATGGTTGAATTCTTCTCATATATTTTTATAATATTAATTAATATTTAGATGTAATGAATGTGAAAATTGGAAGAATTAATTTGATAAAAATGTTGGTATGAATAAAGGGGTGAAGTAGAATTGATTCCAGGTGTGATTAATGTACTTTATATATTTTTATATAATGTTTGGTGGTAGATATATTGGTTTTCAAGTTCTCTCCATATAAGATACATTCTAGTGGTATGGTTTTGGACAAATTTAGGATTCCTGGTTTTTCATTTAAATCATATCTTTAAAGGCCCATTATATCTGATTTCAATTTAAAATTTTGATGTAGAGTGATGCTACCTGTTTAATATAATATTTTTTCTACCGTTAGAGTTTCTCCCTTCTTCTAGGATGTTACCTTAGACCTTGGGTTGTGAAGTGATGATTTTTAATACCTTTTGAATGATTGGGATGTTACTTTATTCTTGGGAGAGTTATTTTAGTTTTAAAAGGATTCGTAGGATGTTAGTAGCCAACTAGATGTGTGTGATACTATTTTATAAGTAGGATGATTTGGAGGATATCATTATGTCAGTTTTGTATGTTTTAGTTATGAATATTACTATTAGGTTAGAGTATCCATTATAATCGAATATTTTAAGGGTGAGACTCATGAAGGGATACCACATTTTGGATATTGGCTTAGGATGTTTTTAGGAAGGCGTTCTGGCGTAATATTGACCTTGTTGAGAAGTTTAGTAAGTGTGTATGTCTTTGTTTTTACAAAATGGTATATTTCCTAAATTGAATTAATGACCTTAGAAGTATCGTTATTAATAATATATACTCCTTAATTTTATATTATCAATGTATGAATGATTTCAATTTGGGAGATTAATTGATAATATTTTAAACAATTAATTATCCTAGAAGTTTAGATCTATTATTACTAAAAATATATAGTAATGGGATGTGTGAATGATTAAATGTATCTTAATGGATTATTAGATGGAAAATTGACGAATTATTAATGTGAGTAATCTTAGTAGTAAATGGAAGCCCCCTTTTGGAGAATGGTATTCCCTTTCTTTTATGAATTATTTATATAGATACATTATTTTTTTTAATTCCATTCCGTTAGAAATATATTGAATACTTCTTATGTATGATTTTTATGATTGTATTTATAAATTTTTTAATGATTCTTTTTTGGTATCTTATGACCTAGTGTAATTTGAAAATGAGAAGTGATGGGTGGATTATGTGGTGAATTGGTTTTTAAAGCTTCTTGTTTTTAGGGTAATAATATGGTTATAATGGTTTCACAAGTTGTATGGTGTGATAAAAATTGAATAATTTTTGTATGGTTGTTATTCAATTATTTGATTCTTGATCATTGAGTACAGGGTTGTCTTATTGGATTAATTATGGTTTGAGATGGAAGTATATTATGTTTATAGGTTAGATTGGTGGAATCAAATTCATGAGGCCCCATTTTGGACATGTATGCAATGTTTCTATTTTCCTTCATGCATGGTGGATATGTTATATTGATAATGGAATGGTTATAGGGGATGAAAATAAGTGGTGTAAATTATGGGAATTGAGATCTGGGATATCTCTCTTTGATTTTTTTTAATTTTATTTTGGATGATTATTTAATATGTGACTATATCATGGTGATACGACGATTTTATGTGGTGTTACTAAAAGTGGGATTATGTTCACCATTTTATATGTTTATTAGTCTTGTTATTATTTCCATCTTTGTCTTACGTAGTGTTTCTACATGTATCTATCCAAACACATTTATTTAACAAGATATTATTTTTCATTGAAATAACATCCTATTTAGTTCTCTAAAAGTGATAACCCCTCTACAATGTTCCTTGAGTTGATTTTCAAGATATATCAATGGATAATGGAGATTTTTTTAAAGAAACTAAGGTAGAGCATAAAAGGCAGAGTAGATCTATGAATATTAAACATTAATTTTTCTTGTTGTATCACAATATATCTCATCTATCCATTTTTGGGATTGGGATTATTAACATTTACATTTATTCATATTCGATTTGATTGGTGGATGTTATTTATCTTCATGAGTAATATATTTAGGGTAATGCCTGCTATATTTGTGTGATATACCCTCAGTGTTAGTCACTAGCTTTGGGCTAACTATAAGTGGGATTCAAGGGACATCCATTTCATCACTACCGTCCTAAGAGGGGCACTAGTGGTGTGGGGGTCAAGCTAGAATTGTGTCAAAGTTTAAGGTTGTGATATTGGATACAATATGAAGTTGGGAACATGTGAGGATTTAATGTGTTTATTAGGGAAACAATTTCATCTATACCTAACATGTGATGTTGGAATGGTAGTAAAAATAAAACAAAAATATTTAGGGCCACATATGATTCAATTTAATGAACATTTTTGTAAAATAAACATGTTTCAATGTAAATGGATTAAATAAAATGTACAAATTTAAGTAGTGGGTTGGAAAAATTCTAATTGCTCACTTCTTTGTACCAAGATATTGATCTATTATTTATTCATTGTGTTTATTTATACTCACCTATGACGATGTGTTTCAATGCTTTTAATCATGTTTTATGCCCCTTTATTAGCTTATTTAGCCTAGTTTTTACATTCCTTCTTAAGTGTGTACAATAATATTTGTTACATCGTTTCTATTTCATTCCATGTCTAGTTGTGAATAAATGATTCATGTATGAGAATTTTTGAACCCATAGGATCATTTTTGGAATTAATGGTATTGTAGAAGGAAAATATGTTTATGATAAAGATAATAAATTCTTAATAAGTTTCATTCCAATTAGTATAATTTTCTATAACATTCCCTTTAAGTATGTTATTTTTAGAAGTATCTTAAAAAATTATGAAAATTAATGAACTGCTAAAGAAATTCTAGGTTTTAAAGGGAAACTATATGTATAGTTCATTTAAATTAAATAGGCATACTACGAAATATAAATTTTGTTTTCCTTTGGATTTTTTAAGGGATCTTTTCACTATGAATTTAGAATTACACTATTTATTTTACATTAGATTATATAATTTTTTGAATTATTTTTATTGTAGCATGCTATGAATTTTATAACTCCTAAAGGAATGTTTTGATAGTGAGTTTTAGGTTTTTAAATTATTAACATTAAAGTTAAACCAATGAATCCCAAAGTTACTGTAATCAAATTAATGTTTTTTAAATGAGTTTATTTAATTACAAATCCTTCATAGAATATGAAATATTTCTATATGATTTAATCAGATACCAAACTCATTATCTCTATATTTTTTTCATCAGAAGAATTAAAAATAAAATATTCTTGTGTGAGTTCATTTCATTATAAGAAAAGTAGAGTTAAGAACCATACTATTTATCTTGTATGATTTAATTTAATTTTGTGATAAAATCTTATCACATAATGTTCTTAATAATGAATTAATGTCATGTTATATTACTGATAAATAATTTATTACATGTTAACTGATTGACACAGGAAAAATGTCTAAGAATTTCAAATTATAAATGTGATGTGAGATTGATGTGATATACTCCCTATTAATTAATTTCTATTTTATATTTAGAATTATGTTCTCAAACTATTATTTAATGATAATTATGCTATTTATGATATATTTAGGTGTTCAAGATTTTAGTTAGACATGGTTATTAATATAATAAGCATACTGGGAAAAATTCAAAATAAAACATAGAAGAATGGAATGTTATAATTTTGTAGTATGATAATGTAATAGATAGAGCTGTTTCTAGTAATTATATGATAGATTTAATGAAAAACTATCATGATAAGAAAATATAAATATAAATATTTCATGTGTGCACCATGAAATATTTCTTCCTTGAAGTTTAAAATTGTGTGTTATTTATATTTTCATTCCATATATATATGTATATATATATATACTCTAGGATGATATGTCCTTATTGCAATAATTTTGTGCACTGAATATAGTTTTGTTATTTATATAAATGGGCTGGAGACCCGGTGATATATGGGTGATTAGATATTGATGATAAATGGGTTGGAATTTCATCATGCTACTATTGTGATGTTACTGATGATGGTGGGAATTATTATATTATAAACTATTCTTTCAAGGATGAAATTGGGGTGGTTTGAATGATTGAGAGATACAATTTATTGTATTATTATTTCTTAGTGAATTCCTATGATTGTTAAATTTTCCAATGTTACCTACTTGTGATGATGGGTTTGTTTGGAAAGTGGATTGTGGCCAATGATCATGAATATGTTTTCTATACTTGATACAATATCACTTGGGATGATGTTAATATATATATATCTATTATAATATTTTTTTATGTTAAAGAAGAATGCATTCCATTGAAATTTTATCAATACATCACAAGAGAAAATAAGAAAGAAGAAAAATCGGATAAGGTCATCTTGATTTTTCCATGGTAATGAGTACTGAAACTATTTAGTGAATACCATTCCCATGATGAAAAGGAATAGATAGAATATGTTGAGGTAAAATATGATCTACTGAGGACTCTAGATAATTTCATGTTCACATGTGTATTAGTTTATTACAAAAGTTTTATTAAATATAGTGTAAAATAAAGCATGAAAATATAAATCGCATGTCGTGGGTAGAGTTTCTTAAAATGATGAGGGATTATTTGTTTCTCTCATATGATTCTAGATGTAGATGTAAAAGGGATTTTAGAGATCCAATAGGGTGAGGATAGTTTGACCACCTTTGGTAATCATTATATGGACCTATTTAGTTAGTATATTAATTTTATATCAATTGGAGTCCATCAGGTGAAACATTTTAAGTCCAACTTCAGGCCTGATATTCACGGATCTATTGTGTATATTTATATAGAGTTTTGGGAAGTGATGAGATATCATGTGTAATCCACATATATAGGCCTTCTTATTAAATAAGGATTTAATAATGTGATCTTTATAGTTTTTGGAATGGTTCAGGTACATTTTATATATTGGGATCCTTGATTTTTATAAAGGAAGAGAGTGAGGAGATCCTCTAGAGTTATGGTGTGGCTTCAAGCCTAGGGATTGAGTAACATGGTGTTGCCTATGAAAAAAATTTGGTATACTCTTTTTCTAATTTTGAGGGGCATCACTAATATTATTTATCTATGAGACATCCTTCCTCCATGTCTTCTATAGGTAGATATGATTGGTTTGTGGAGGTAGATATTGTTCTAAATTAGTATCAGTTCTCTATTTGTATTGTGTGAGAGGTATCTCCCAGTGGCTGTTATGGCTTGGTTCCCAATATTTGGTCAATATTTATAACAAATAAATGAATTAGTTACCCAAATATAGGTTGTAATTTTTAGAATGTTGAACTTTGAGTGGAATTATATGTGATGGTTGAGTTATTTATTTAGTCATCCATGCAGTATTTTCATTCTTGAGGATTTGTTTTAATTCTTGAGGATGATTATTATATGATAGGTAACTGATATAAAGGATTAAATTATTATAAATTTATTTTCATAGTCATTATTTAATTTCCCAGTATTAAAGGTGTTTATTAGTGATCCCTAGGTTCTAAATGGTTTTTTTTCGTTAAATTTTATTATTATTTTTAATTAAATATTTAAATATTATTTAAAACTTTTAATAACTATTTTTGAAAAAATAAGAATTTATCTAATGGTTTTACAAGATTTTAAATATTTTTTTATTTATAATTACCGAATTTACCCTGTTTTAAAATAAAATATATGATTTATATTATTCAAAATATATATATGGCATGAACCTAAACCTATGTTAGGGTATATGAGTTTTTGGGTCAGGGTAGCATTGCATGAAGGTTGATTTTTCTTTTTATGTAGGTATGTCCTGTAGTTCTTTTTAGTGAAAGGGTAAAATATTTTATCCTTATAAATATCACAAAAACGTGTTTGGGTCATTCTAAACTCATTTTATATAAGGGTAAATATGTTTAACCTTGTGTAGAGTGAAGTTATTGCATGTGAGTATTCCTTTTACAAAGAAAATCTAGATTTTCCACATGTTTCAATATTCCCCACTATTTTTAAACTAGAAAATAAAAATAATGATTGGAAACAAGATTTTAATATCAATTAGGAGAGAATAATTATAACCCTTTATTTATTTAAAATTATAATATTGAAACTCACCATGTTGTTGAAACTAATTTAAAATGAATTGATACAAATTAAAATAGGAATGTATTGACTGTATTAATTTTGAAATCAAAGTAAATCAAAATATGTAATATCTTAAATACATGAATTTCACCCTTTCTCATGTTTATTATTTCCCCTTAAATATTGGGTGATATAATATTTTTTATTTGATTTTAAAATGTCTTCTATGAATACCCGAACTCCTTCTATACATGTTTTAGTCCATTATGAACATCTATTTTTCCCTATATTTTCTATCATTAAATAGGTAATGAAATTATAATAAATATTTCAATTATTTAGTCAAATTATTTTTCTTTTAGAGTGATGGAAGAAGATTTTATGATCACTTGTGGTGAATCATCTTTATGTTTTTATCTTGTATATTATGATATAGGTTTGTGAGAGTTGTTGTGAATATGTTGGTGTAGTAGATCCAATTCTATGACATGGTGTCGATCAATTTTTTTTAAGGTAGGGTATTTACTGTATTTAATTATTACAATTTTTTTCTCAAAATGATGTAAGAGTTATCTATGTTACATTGTTGCACTAAAATCATTCATTAAACAGCCCCTTAAATTTAATGACCAACCAATCCACATTCCCTCTTGATTATTAAACCCCTTTTCTAGAATGTATGGTTTCCCTAACATTCCATCTTGATTGACACCCAACATCTATGAAATTAACCCAGTTACTTAAAAATATATAACCATTTATACCCTATATATACCTATAATTCTTTCAAATATAGTACATATAACCTATTTTTTGAATATGGTGTTATAGAGATAAGGTCCAGGGAAGGGTAATATGACCTTACGCATTTCATTGCTATAAATTCTCCTAAATATCAATATAATTTGGATATTTTAAATCAGTTAATATTATTGTTTTCTTTCTCTAACTATTCTCTCGGATCTGGTTTGATAGATTTTGTAACAGGGGAAATAAATCCTTGTATGTTTTCTTTATTTATTGATCCATTTCTTTAGGTCCAATGTTGTGATATTTTACCCTAGGGGATGGGGATGTTGCATTTTTTTCATGTACTATTTGGTTGTGATCAATTATATAGAATTTTAAATTATACATTTATTCTATAAAATATTCAATACATGGTCTCTTTAGAAGATAACATGAAGGTGTGTTAGAATTTTTACAAAGCTGGTAATGGAAAGGATCCTAGGTTGGTTTAAGGTATGATTGAATTACTTTATCATTTATTATCTTTTGTTGGGTGGTTAATAAATTGGTTTGTTAGTTATCTCTATATATTATATTGTATATTTTTATATTTTTTGGATGATATATGATTATATGTTTTCCATTACTTTCCCTGTTTAATTTCCTTCTAGGGATAGTTTCAACCTAAAGTTTATATTGGGAGTGATGATACCAGTTTAATATAGTGTTGTTACATCCTTTAGAGTTTCTCACATTGTGTAATATGTTTACATAATCCTTGAGTTATGAAGTGAGTAATTAAAAAAAAATTAGAAATTTTGGGAGGTTTATTTCTTCCCAAGAGCTTGTAGTTATTTTTAAATGGTTTTGTGGGATATTAGTAACTTTCTAGATGAATGGGATGCAAGTTTCTAAATAAGAAAAGTGGTGATTTTTACTTATGTTAGGTGGGTAATATGTAGTCATTTATATTTTGATTATGAAATTTTAGTACCTATATGGTATAGTTTAAGAGGAGGAATTATGAAGGACTACCTTATTTTTGACATACTAATAAGAAGTGGTGAGGCAGAAGTTCAAGTTTAAGAGTATCCTCGATAAGATGATTAGTTAGGGTGTATACTATAGTATTCAAAAAATAGGATAAAGACTAATTTTAGATGATAAAATTATATGTTGATTTTTTAAATACATATACTCCTTAATTTAAGATTATAAATATATTAATGAATTAAATATGGGAAAATAATTGGTAATAAAGTAACGAAGGAATGAACCAAAATAGATAGATCTGTTATAAATTAAAATATTTAGTAATAACTGAAGTGAATGAATTAATTTCTCATAATGATTTATAATATTTGTGATTTATGAATTCTTTATGGGAGTAAACACTCTAGAAAATGGAAACGCCGCTGTTGAGAATTGTATTTCTGTTCTACATTGAATTATTGATATAATTATGTGAATTACGTTTCATTCCACTACCTAGATATTAAAAAATAATTATTCATGATTTTAAAAACTCTGTTGTATGTTACATTACATGATTCAATTTTTGGATTATGTGACATTGAGTAATCATGAAATAGAATGTGATAAATAAAACATGTGGTGAATTGGTTATATATATGCATAGGGAATAGGGTAATAATACATTTATAATGGTTTCATAGGTTTTAGGGTGTTGTTAAAAGATAAATTATATTAGATTATAAATTATTATATTCATGTATTTATAATCATTTAGTGAGGGGTTCTTCAATATACTTTGTATTGTTTTGAGTTGGAAGGACCTTAAGTTGATAGGGTAGAGTAGTGGAATAATATTCACGAGACCCTAATTTTCTATAATATAAATTGTTTCTATTTTACTTAATTATTGATGGCTATATTATATAAATAACATAATAGTTATAGGGGAAGAAGAAAAATTGTGGTAATTATTGGGATTGATAAGTTTCACATCTCTCTTTCATTATGATATTTTAAATTTGGGTGATCATTTATAGTGGTACTATATCCTAGAGATTTGATAAGTGCATGTGGTGCTACTGAATGAGGTGATTACTTTTATAGTTGGTTATGTTTATTTATCCATTATATTTTCTATATATTTTTATACTTAGTTTTCATACTTGTATATATCCCAACACATTGATTTTACTTGATTTTTCATTTCATGGAAATATTATCCAATTCTGTAATATAAAACTTATCCACCTATAAAGTGTTCATCAAGTTGTTTTTTAGGATAGCCTAATAGAGAATGGAGATTATTCTTTTTAGTCATCTAATATAGATAATATAAGCTATATAGAATCTTGGGAGATCATTATTGTATTAGTTTACTAGTATTGAATTGTGTGTCATATATTTAGGGATTCGATCGGAATTTTTAACCATAATTTTTTTCATCATGGAGTTTATTGGGGTATTTTTCTACATTTTTGGGTCATATAATTTGGGTAATTACCCCCATCATTTTCTAGTATTCCCTAAGTGTTAGCCATAAACCTATTCCCAATAGGTGGAAGTATTTCAGAATCATCACCATTTTAACTTATGAACCAAGTGGGGTGCCAATGGAAAGGGGTTATGAAAGGTATTGCAATCTTAGATAATTCCCTTATAAAACTTCTACATAACCCAACTTTTCAAATGGAAAAAATAAAAACCTTAACTGATATTAGTGGAGGAAGTGATGGTATAACTTTTATTTATTCTTTTCCATATTTAATTATATTCTTTAATATCTTGTTTCTATAGAAAATTAATTTACTGTAAATTTTAATTTATCGATACTATGTACTAAGATTAGCTCATCACATCATGAAAACACTTTTGACAGGCTCTCTAAAAAATATTCAAATTTGATGCCAATTAATAATAAATCAAACATGAAAACTGTAATTATTCCTTTTACATTATTTATTTAAATTTCCTCATGTATCTCTAAAATCTTGTAGGGGCTCTATGTTAGGGTTTACACACCTTCAATTAGATGTTAATGCACCAGAACATACATAAGAGAAAAGAATGTCACCAAACTTCCTATAAGAATAACCCCCAGGATCATGATTCTCTAGAGAATATAATAAGATCATCATATAAATCACTGTATCAAATAAAAATCATTAAAACAAGACAATAATTTCTAAAAAGAAAATGTTAGAAACAAATGACCAACATAAGAATTAATGTTGTTCAAACAGTGTCTCAATCCATATGTGAACTATATTAATTTTTTTTAAGTGGAACATGGTTATAATATCAAATTATACAGAAGATAAATAATACATCTTTCCACTAAAATAGTTGATCCTATCATGTATAACTAGTTCCCCTACCACCATTTTCCTGGGGGAGAGTTACCCTGGTCTCCAATCATCATGGCATCCATTCACATGTCAAATTCTTTTATTACATTAACATATCCTTTTAGTGAATAGTGTTTGTTTCCTAAATCTTCATGAGTTTACCCTTACAAACCATTATTATAAAACCTTACATATTCCCATATGCACATAAATAAACCTTACATGGAATTATAACAAACTCTGATGTATCAATAAAAAATACATTACATAATACGTTTTTATCATTATGCACTCTCTTTCCGGATTCATCAGTATGAATCAAATAGAAATGACTATAATTTCATTAAATTTTGAATCCTTCTATTTGAATCCAAAAATTGGTCAGTACTACTCCACCCTCTCTATCCAAGCATTGAAAATAATACATTATTAATTACTTCTATTCATTTCAATCACTTCACCAGAAAACCATAAAAAATATCACATGATAAACACTTTCATTCATCACTATCATGTCTTCCATCATTATCCATGATGACTTTTTGTCTCTCGATCATCTATTAGATCTGAATGGTTTACCCAAAATAAGTAAATAATTTTTTTATGAAGGAAAATTTGGGGAAAAATAACCCATCATAAAATTTATCATCTACATCAATTTTTTTCTGACACATGGTTCTTTTATCAAAAAAATATATTTCTTATAAGAATATTTTGAGGAATATTAGTTTCCCATCACTAAATAATTTAGATAGGATGCATGTGATATAACAGGCAAACATAATTTATAATTGATTTAAAAAATAGAACACAAAAAGTTTGTCATAATTAATATTTTTGATGGATAAATTTTTTGTTCATAAATTATAAATCTAAATATGATGGTCCATCACGAAAATTATTTTTTCAATGAATATTTCTATGTATAAATTTTTCATAACAACTAATATAATTCATTATAATCATCCAATAAAACAATAGACATCATAATATATATTTATGATGAATAAAAATTTCTATTACAAAATTTATTAATGAATGTGGGTAAAAATATATATGGTAGCGCCTACTTATGATGGACTTCAAAAATCCCACCAAAAAAGTTTGTTGCAAGTAATAATTTTCATGGATAAATATTTACATCACAAAAAAGTGTTAGCAAAAGTAGGAAATAGATTTCATAAAAGTGTGTTGATGACTATTTTTCATGTATGGTGGAAATTCCATCACAGAAATGGTTTTTTTGATGGATCCATCATAAATAGAAGACATTTTTGTGGAAATATCATCCACAACAATTTTCCATCACAACAAAAAATCCTATAAAACTAGTGTGTATCTATCATATTTTCTCACCATTTTATATAATCTCATTTTATTTCTATCAATTACTCTATAAATGGTACTATATCTAGATGGTATATATGAGATAAATATTCAAGGATATTTTTATTATTAAAAGGATTTTATCTGAAAATTTATTTTATTTTTATAATTATAATATTATTAGATAATTATTTAATTATATATATATATATATATATTGATTAATTTATTACACTTTATGTGTAATAACATTAATAAAATGATATAATAAAAAACATATGAATCTAAAAAACATATTAGATTATCTTTGTAATTAATGCGATGGATTAAAATTTTCTTCATACATTGTTTTTATAAATATATTTTCAATGACCATAAAATCCTGTGAAAAATATTTAATTATATTGACATTGTGAATATGTTGTATTTTACTTGGTATGAAATTATTTTCAACATACCTTATAATATATCATAGATAGGATGGAAATTATATGAATTGTGATGGTCCAAAAAATAGAATAGTAGCTACAAGATGATATTCTGTGATGAGTTACATTCAATGAATTTCAATAATAAATAAATATTTAAGATAAGGATTGTAAGGACCCAAAGTTTCATTAATAGAAAATCTCTCTTGATCCAGTTAAATGTTTCTTTATAAAAAATGTTTTTATAAGATTTCAACTTCTTTAGTTTTACGTTAAGATTTGTGACCATTACTTTTATAGCCGTTGAACAGTGATCATCTGATTAGTATAAATATAAGGCTTTAACGAACCCATTTCTACTCAGCCAAAGGAAGCGATGGACTCATCCAGTAGAATTGCCCCTTACAAATCCCATTTGTCAGATCTCGGAAAAGAGGTGACGTCTTTGAGCTTTGCCCTTGACCAAGTCGAAGCTGAGCTTCATCAAGTCAAGCTCGAACGTGATCGTCTACGGGAAAAGTGGAAGTTGATTGAAATTACCACTCGAGCGATGTTATCCGAGCCGCCCCAAGAGTCTGTCACCATTGAACACCTTACCCTTAGGACTTATGCGGCTATTTTAAGGGGTTATGTAACAAATAAGTAGAACCATGTTCATGTACATTATTTTTTTATATAATAATTAATTATATTTCTAGTCATTTTTGATACATTGTAATTTAGTTTTTAAAGTACAGATGGTGTCTTTAGTTATTATTTAATTAAGAAATATATTTTATTAAATTAAAAGAATTTTTGAATTAAATAATATTTTAATAAAATATTTTTATTAAATTAATTTTTTATTAATTATAAATGATCTTATAATTTTATGAATGCAATTAAAATTTTTATTAAGGTTTGAAAGCCATTTCTGTCAGAACCCGTGAATTTTTTTATAAATGTCGGTTTTTATTTTAAAAGTGAAAATTCACATATTTAGAAAATTATTTAGATAAAATAAATATTATTTTTGGAATCAGGACGTCGAAATTATCCAATGGTGAATTTTTCATAATTTTCTGAGACAGTCAAATTTTTGGGTAAAAATTAAATACCATTTAAATATATACTGTGTTTTATGACATCATAATGACCCAATGGTGATGTATTAAAATAACATAATCCTTATGTTCGGCCAATATGTGTTTTATCATTAAAATAATGATGTTTTGGGTTTGTTTGACTTAATTTTCAAAGCATTAATGGAGCCCTCTAGACTTATTCAACACTTTTCTTTTTTAAATTAATTTCCATGGGAGTGTGACTCACCTCCACATAAGAAACCCTAATTTTTTAATAAGTTCGGACCTTGGCCTTGTAAAATATTTTTTTCCTCTTTCCTTTCCCAGAAACCATGGGCAAATACCATGGGATGGTTTGTGGTTTGGATTATTTTAATATAAGGGGTCCCAAACCTAAATAATAAAGAATTCTCTCACCTTTCCTATATAAACCCACCCAGGATCCCACTTCCGCCTCACTAAAATCCCTTGGAGTTCGTCCAACCTCTTCCCTACTCTCTCTAGAATCCTCACAAGGTGCCCCAATCTCCCAAGAAGCCTCTCACAAGCCTCTCTCTAGCCTTTGGAAGCACACTTCCAAGTAAGGGGTTTTCTTCCTTTCTCATTTTTGTCAATTTTCATTAAGTTGTATTGTGCTTTTATTTTCAATTATGAATGTTGGGGTATGGTTTCTCACCTCTCCCATACTGCCCTCTTATTGTTTGAATGATGGGAGACCCCTTTCTCTCTCATTAAATGCCTCCCATGTACACCCGTTACTATGCCGAAATTCCGAAAGAAACCTTTTTCTCTTCTTTTATATTCAAGCAATAATTTTGTATCATGAATCTATATTACTTTTCAATTGTTGGGACATGTATCTATATGACCTCCTTACTGTCCATGACATGTAAATATGATGAGGAACCCCTTTCTCTCTCATCAACCTTTTTTATGAATTCTTATGTCACGCCGTTACGCTGCCGAAATCACACTGATTTTCTAAGCCAATATCATTGTGTAGTGAATACCATGCCCATTTCTCCATCAAGGGTATTCACATTTATGCACATTTACTTATTGATTATAAAGTTTCATGTATGAATTCCACATCCCTTTATCGTGTAATAAATGATTATGTTTTATGAATCCATGTTTTATGATCCATGTGGCACACTTATGCATGAAATGAAATATTTAAGAAGGGTGTTCCCTTTATAGCGCTCCAATGCATTGGGTAAAGTATAGTATCATGATACATCATGTGCAATGAGTGTTGACTCATGCTAATTCAAGTGAAATGAGGGTTTACTCGTGCTTCAAGTGCAATGAGGTTTTACTCATGCACCATGTGCAATGAGCCTTGGCTCATGCTAATTCAATGTTAAGTGTTGTTGCCACATTTCCATGTTATGGTTATCATGCTTTATCATTCCTTTATGCTCATGTTACTCTAATTCTCTATTGATTTTCCTATTGCCAAACATGTATTGTACTCATCATGTTATTCATTGTGTACTCCCTTACTGGGCTTTATAGCTCACCCTTTTTTTATGCATGTCCTCAGGTTATCCCATGCAATGCTAAGTACGAAGGAATGTAGTGGTCATGTAAAGGAAGTTTTCAATAAAGATGTTGTATTTAAAGTTTATAGTTTTTATGTAATGATCATAATCCCCAAAGACACTAAACCTCTCGATCTTCTTTGTTGTATCAAGTGATGTTTTATGTAATAAAGCATTCTTAAGTTGTAATAAAAAAGTAGGGTTGTCATAGTTGGTATCAAAGGATAGGATTAGTTATTTTTGGGATTAGGAAACCCTAGTAAAGCTTTAGATACAAGACTAAGCATAATAAAAACATCTCTATGTTTTGGTAAATACTAAGTAAGTGGTTTATCAAACAAATACATCCCTGTCTAGATACGAGCAGGTAGAGGAGGCTCTGGCACAGATGTATCCTTGGGGTAAAACCCGAAAACACCGCTTTGAGCTAGACTCAAACGGGAACTGGTGCACGAAAATGGGCCTTGCTGCACTCTTGGTTATGACACTCCCGGGGGATATGTTTTGATAAATTCACAATCTTAGTATGAACCCTTATTAAGGGAAAAATTATCCTAAGAATATATGTTAGAAGGAAGATCATGAAAAGCCTGGATTAAATCCTATAGACTCATGAGTTAAAGAGATTAATGTTTATTTTTAAGTCATCAACTTTTGTCTTTGGATTACCCTTTATGTGTTACCCCTAACTTTCCTTTTATTCCAGCCAATGTCCGGTAATAGGAGAACTCGGGCTAACAACCGTTGTGAAGATCAGTGTGACGATCGTACTAATGAGATGCCCAATCCAATGGGAGCGGGAATCATGAACTTTGTCACTCTTCTCTCGCATCTAACTCAAGTTTTGAATAGAAACATGGGTCAAGAGGAACGTTCAACCCCCCCCCCCCCCCAAGAAATAACAAGTCGCTATCGAGAGCTTGATGAGACAAAGGCCTCCTACTTTTAGTGGATCATCTGATCCCACGATCGCTGAGCAATGGATCAACTCCATTGAAATGATTTTCATTATCCTTCATTGTTCTGAACAAGAGAAGGTTCTCCTGGCGGCTTATCATATAGAGGGTGAAGCAGATCAATGGTGGACGTTGATCAAAAATACGAAGCCTGAGGAGGATATCGAGGCTTTGGAATGGAAGGAATTCCGGAAGATGTTTTTCGATAAATATTTTTCGTGCACCCTCCGTCTTAAGATGGAAAGGGACTTCCTTTCTCTCAAGTAGAAAGATGAATAATCTGTGGGAGCGTACGAGGCAAACATCACAAGGCTTGCACGATACGCTTTCAGCTTTTTCGTTACCCCCGAATGCAAGTTTGACCGCTTCTTTGGTGGGCTGAAGCCTAGCTTGCGGAAAGCATTAGCGATCTGTGACTTCGACAGCTATGAGGAAATTGTCTGATGTGCCCTCAAGGTTGAAATGGAGATCGGAGAATCACAGGGGTATAATGGGGACAAGAAGCGTAAGGTGGACTTCAATGCTGGTGGTCTGATGGATAAATCCAATGGTTCTATGAAGTTCCAGCACGCCACTTGCCAAAAGTGCGGAAAGAAGCACCCTGGAAATTGCCTTAGGGGGACGAGAAAATGCTTTAGGTGTGGAAGATAAGAGAACCTAGCTTTTAACTGTCGTCAAGAAGGACCCGCGGCTACGACAGAGGAGAGGAACGCTACGTTCAAACCTCAACGAATTGTTCAATTCTACAAATTCAAAGAACCGGGTCATTTTGTGAATCAGTTCCCTAATCCAAGGGTTATCAGAGGCAAACAACAACCTCCAAGACAGCAAGGAAGCGCTTTTGACATCACTTCTGCCGAAGTGAACCCCGAAAACGAAGTGGTGACAGGTACACTAGTTATTCATTCATGAATAGCGAACGTACTTTTTGATTCAGGTTCTACGCATTCTTTTATATCTCGAATGTTTAGTATAACAATCCCAGCACCACCACAAATCCTGAAAGTAAAGATGTCGGTGAGTAAGGAAAATGGGGCAATCATTGCATCCCATGAATATAATTCCTCCCCTGTTATAATCTATGGATTGAATTTCCCAGCGAACCTTGTCATACTCCCTTTGGTGGAATTTGATGCAATTCTTGGCATGGATTGGCTTTCCTTATAAATATCCAACATAAATTGTCGGGAGAGGGAAATCACACTCCATATGGAGAATCGACCCCCGATTCTTTACAAGTGTCAGGAGGAAGATGAATCTCCTTTAGCTCCATCATCTCATGCATGGATATTACTGCCTTATGAGCACGCATATCTGGCTTAGATGATTGAGTCCATGGAAGAAACTACCCTTGAAGAAATGCCTATTGTGAGGGAATTCACTGAAATATTTCCCGAGGAACATCCTGGTCTTCCTCTAAGAAGAGATGTTGAGTTCTCAATTGAACTTATTCTTGGGGCACTAACAATATCCAACACTCCATATAGAATGGCTGTTTTTGAGCTTGGAGAGCTGAAGAAACAACTACAGGATAATCTGGATAAAGGGTTTATACGCCCAAGTGCATCACCACGGGGTGCACCAGTCCTCTTCGTCAAGAAGAAGGATGGGTCAATGAAGAATTGCATCGATTATCGTGAACTTAACAAAATAATGATAAAGAACAAGTATCCTCTCCCAAGAATCGATGACTTGTTTGATCAGCTGCGTGGAGCACAATACTTCTCCAAGGTGGACTTGTGGTCGGGATATTATCATGTAAGGGTGAAGAAGGAAGATATCCCCAAGACTGCTTTTCGTACAAGGTACGGGCACTATGAATTCATAGTAATTCCTTTTGGACTCACCGATGCTCCAAAAATATTCATGGACTTGATGAATAGAGTCTTTAGAGATTACCTTGACAAATTTGTGGTAGTCTTTTATAGATGATATTCTAATATACTCCAAAACCAAGGAGGACCATGAGGAGCATTTAAAAACTATACTAGAGACTTTGCGCAAGGAGAATCTCTATGAAAAGTATAGCAAGTGTGAGTTTTGGTTGAAGAAAGTCTCAGTCTTGGGCCATATCATAACAAGAAATGGGATATCTGTGGACCCCTCCAAAACAGATGCAATTGAGGGATGGCTGAGGCCAACATCGGAAACTGATATCCGTAGCTTCTTGGGGTTAGCTGGATATTATCGACGAGTTGTGAGAAATTTCTCACGATTGTACAACCCTCGTACCAAGCTAACTCAAAAGGGAGTAATGTTTTCTTGGAGTGATGAATGCGAAGAAAGCTTCAAGGAGTTGAAAAAGAGGCTTATCACTGCACCCGTGCTCACTTTACCCACAAGTGTGGATATTTTTGTGGTATTCAGTGATGCTTTGAAGAAGGGCTTAGGATGTGTGCTGATGCAGAATGATAAAGTGATACCCTATGCCTCAAGGAAGTTGAAAATCCATGAGCGAAACTATCCAACGCATGATCTAAAGTTTGTGGCGGTGATCTTTGCCTTGAAAATCTGGTGGCATTATCTCTATGGAGAGAAATGTGAGATATATAATGACCACAAGAGTCTTAAATATATATTCACACAGAAAGAGCTTAATATGCGCTAGAGAAGATGGATAGATCTCATCAAGGATTATGACTCTTCAATACATTACCACCCTGGGAAGGCGAACAAGGTGGCAGATTCCCTAAGTAGAAAGGATCCATTGATTTTATCAATGATGACAATTGAAAAGGATCCAATCTTCTTAGAATTGATGAAGATGGACGTGGGAATCATAAATAAGGGAACATCATCAATCCTTTCACAAATGATTGCTCAACCATCTCTTTTGGAAAGGTTAAAGGATGCTCAAAAGGATGATGCGGGAATCCAAGAAAAAGTGGAAGCTATCAAAAAGGGAAAATCCTCAGAGTTTAATGTTAATGAAGAAGGAATTGTACGGTTTGGGAAAAGAATATGTGTTCCATCATGTTCAGAGCTGAAGAAGAAACTTTTGGATGATGCACATAGTTTAAATTTCTCTATTCACCCAAGGAGCACAATGATGTATCGAGATCTCCGAGAAAACTTTTGGTGGGATAATATGAAGAAGGAGATCGCTGAATATACATCAAAGTGCCTGGTGTGTCAGCAAGTGAAGGCAGAGAGGAAGAAGTCTAAGGGGATGATGCAACCATTGCCCATACCAGAATGGAAATGGGAGAACGTCACCATGGACATTGTCACTAGACTTCCAAGGACATCCAAAGGCAACAATGCAATCTGGGTTATTGTGGATCGTCTTACAATGACTGCACACTTCATTGCTATTCGAGAGGATTTCTCTTTGGATCAACTGGCACAGATATATATCAGGGATGTGGTACGGTTGCATGGAGTACCACTATCTATTGTTTCAAACCGAGATCCACGATTCACCTATAAGTTTTGGAAGAGTCTTCAACAAGCTTTGAATACTGAACTTAACTTCAGTACGGCCTATCATCTTCAAACTGATGGCCAATCCGAGTGGACTATCCAAACACTTTAGGATATGTTGAGAGCGTGCTCAATGGACTTTAAAGGAGGATGGGATCAACATATTCCTCTAGTTGAGTTCTCTTATAATAATAGTTTCCACTCGAGCATCCAAATGGAACCATATGAAGCCCTGTATGGGAAAAGGTGTAGAAAACCAGCATGTTGGGATGAGGTCGGTGAACGTAAGCTGCTTGGACCAGAAATGGTCGAAGAAATGGTGGAGAAGGTGAAAATCATTCAGCAGCATATCAAGGTAGCCCAAAGTCAACAGAAGATTTATGCAGATAATCGTCGATGAGACCATGAGTTTAAAGTCGGAGACATGGTGTTTTTACGCATGTCTCCATGGAAGAAGGTCGTGAGGTTTGGAAAGAAAGGGAAGTCAAGTCCAAGGTACATCGGCCCCTTTGAGATTCTTGATCGTGTTGGGGTTGTGGCCTATTGACTAGAACTTCCACCTACTATGGCCAAGGTGTATGATGTCTTCCATGTATCCCTCTTAGGGAAGTACATACAAGACCCTTCACATGTACTCTCTTCCGAGGTGGTACAATTAGAAGACGATCTTTCTTATGATGAGAAACTAGTGAAGATCTTAGATCGTAGAGAAAAAGTTCTACGAAATTAGACAATGCCCCTCGTCAAGGTGTTGTGGAGAAACCATAAGTTTGAAGAAGAAACTTGGGAGTCAGAGGAAATGATGAAGCTAAGTTACCCAAATTTGTTTTAGTGTGGGAAAACGAAAATTTTGAGGGTGAAATTTCTTAAGGGGGGAATATTGTAATGACCCAAAGTTTCATTAATAGAAAATCCCTCTTGATCCAGTTAAATGTTTCTTTATGAAAAATGTTTTTATAAGTTGTAAACTTCTTTAGTTTTACGTTAAGATTTGTGACCGTTACTTTTATAGCCGTTGAACAGTGATCATCTAAGTTGTATAAATATAAGGCTTTAACGAACCCATTTCTACTCAAACAAAGGAAGCGATGGACTCATCCAGTAGAATTGCCCCTTACGAAGCCCATTTGTCAGATCTCGGAAAAGAGGTGGCATCTTTGGGCTTTGCCCTTGACCAAGCCCAAGCTGAGCATCATCAAGTCAAGCTCGAACGTGATCGTCTACGGGAAAAGTGAAAGTTGATTGAAATTACCACTCGAACGATGTTATCCGAGCCGCCCCAGGAGTCTGTCACCATCGCACACCTTACCCTTAGGTATTATACAGCTATTTTAAGGGGTAATGTAACAAATAAGTAGCACCATGTTCATGTACATTATTTTTGTATATAATAATGAATATAATTTCGAGTCATTTTTGATACATTGTAATTTACTTTTTAAAGTACAGATGGTGTTTTTAGTTATTATTTAATTAAGAATTATATTTTACTAAATTAAAGGATTTTTGAATTAAATAATATTTTAATGAAATATTATTATTAAATTAATTTTTTATTAAGTATAAATGATCTTATAATTTTATGAATGCAATTAAAATTTTTATTAAGGTTTGAAAGCCATTTCTGTCAAAACCCGAGAATTTTTTTATAAATGTCGGTTTTTATTTTAAAAGTGAAAATTCACATATTTCTAAAATTATTTAGATAAAATAAAAATTATTTTTAAAATCAGGACGTCGAAATTATTAAACGGTGAATTTTTCATAATTTTCTGAGACAGTCAAATTTTTGGGTAAAAATTAAATACCATTTAAATATATAATGTGTTTTATGACATCATAATGACCCAATGGTGATGTAATAAAATAACATAATCCTTATGTTCGGCCAATATGTGTTTTATCATTAAAATAATGAGGGTTTGTGTTTGTTTGACTTAATTTTCAAAGCATTAATGGAGCCCTCAAGACTTATTCAACACTTTGCCTTTTTAAATTAATTTCCATGGGAGTGTGACTCACCTCCACATAAGCAACCCTAATTTTTTAATAAGTTCTGACCTTGGCCATGTAAAATATTTTTTTCCCTCTTTCCTATTCCAGAAACCATGGGCAAATACCATGGGATGGTTTGTGGTTTGGATTATTTTAATATAAGGGGTCTGAAACCTAAATAATAAAGAATTCTCTCACCTTTCCTATATAAACCCAACCATGCTCCCACTTCCTCCTCACTAAAATCCCTTGGAGTTCATCCAACCTCTTCCCTACTCTCTCTAGAATCCTCCCAAGGTGCCCCAATCTCCCAAGAAGCCTCTCACAAGCCTCTCTCTAGCCTTTGGAAGCACACTTCCACGTTAGGGGTTTTCTTCCTTTCTCATTTTTGTTAATTTTCTTTAAGTTGTATTGCCCTTTTATTTTCAATTATGAATGTTGGGGTATGGTTTCGCACCTCTCCCATACTGCCCTATTATTGTTTGAATGATGGGAGACCCCTTTCTCCCTCATTAAATGCCTCCCATGTACACCCATTACTATGCCGAAATTCTGAAAGAAACATTTTTCTCTTATTTTATATTCAAGCAATAGTTTTGTATCATGAATCTAAATTCCTTTTCAATTGTTGGGAAATGTATCTATATGAACTCCTTACTGTCCATTACATGTAAATATGATGAGGAACCCATTTCTCTCTCATCATCCTTTTTTATGAATTCTTATGTCACGCCATTACGCTGTCGAAATCACACCGATTTTCTAAGCCAATATCATTGTGTATTGAATACCATGCCCATTTCTCCATCAAGGGTATTCACCTTTATTCACATTTACTTATTGATTATATAGTTTCATGTATGAATTCCACATCCCTTTATCATGGAATAAATGATTATCTTTTATGAATCCATGTTTTATGATCCATGTGGCACACTTATGCATGAAATGAAATGTTTAAGAAGGGTGCACCCTTTATAGCACTCCAATGCATTGGGTAAAGTATAGTATCATGATACTTCATGTGCAATGAGTGTTGACTCATGCTAATTCAAGTGCAACGAGGGTTTACTCGTGCTTCAAGTGCAATGAGGGTTTACTCATGCTCCATGTGCAATGAGCCTTGGCTCATGCTAATTCATTGTTAAGTGTTGTTGCAACATTTCCATGTTATGGTTATCATGCTTTATCATGCCTTTATGATCATGTTACTCTAATGCTCTATTGACTTTCCTATTGCGTAACATGTATTGTACTCCTCATGTTATTCATTGTGTACTCCCTTACTAGGCTTTATAGCTCACCCTTTTTTTATGCATGTCCTCAGGTTATCCCATGCAATGCTAAGTACGAAGGAATGTAGTGGTCATGTAAAAGATGTTTTCAATAAAGATGTTGTATTTCAAGTTTAAAGTTTTTATGTAATGATCCTAAGACCCAAATACACTAAACCTCTCGATCTTCTTTGTTGTATCAAATGAAGTTTTATGTAATAAAGCATGCTTAAGTTGTAATAAAAAGCAGGGTTGTCATAAGGATCCCTAAAAATGTACAATAAAAAAATTGTAGTTCCCTTCCATGATTTCAGTCATCCTATCCTGACTAATGTATTACTTCCCACAAATATTTCCCATACTAAAACCTTGATCAATGTATTTTCCAAATTCTAAACTATATCCACCTGATATTGAACAAGTACTTCTTATACCAAAACATTAAATATGATGTGATAATTCAGAAAAAGATATGTTTAAATGGAATGAAAAAACATATTATTGGCTGAATATTTCACATGTTTTAAATAATTGATTAATTTACCAACCTATTACCTTATTTTGATAAATTTCATTTATTAAATTTTCCAAATGAACAATAATTTCCTTGTTCCGGGTGTCTCCCAGAGGTGCCCCATACCTAGTTAGTCCCATGGCCTCCAGTGAATTTCCATAAATGCCAAAGGCTACTGACTAGAAGCAAGGGCCTTGGGTGTGATAGTGGGGAAACTATTCCCTTATTGGAAATGTAATGTAGTGGAAATAAACAGATAACAATAGCGGAAGAAGTAATAATACCATACAAAATAAACATCGGAAGGATATCTACGAATAAACACTACAACATATATATATATAAATAATGATTCATGCCAAAAGTATCTAGGAAAACATCCAAACAAGTCACCATGCTGGAATATAGTACTAAACCAATTTACAATGAAAAAAAACTCTAGCAGTATCAGAAGCCTCATCTTGGTCCCATGCTCTCCAGCTCTACAACAGTCAAGTACCTATAGTAGAAGGGTTATTTCCCTTATATATACCTAAAGTAATATAATATGTATGGGAGAAAAATCATGACTCAAATAAGGTGTGATATGAATCCTAGTTGTAAACCACCCAAATATATGTGCCTAACAATCAATGAATATATATAGAAGGAAATATGAAAATTGAAGTAATAAACAAGGAAGTACACAAATGTAAACAATCCTATAGTTACAAGTACATTCATTTTCATTTATCAATTAACCATAAAAACAATCACAAGAAACCCACTAGGATGTACTCATAGTCTAACCCCTCTGGTTCAGCATAAAAAACTCTCTGAGGAAGAACTCACCATCATTTCCCCATGTGGTCTCATAACTGTAAACTATGTAATCTCTAAGGAATCGATCAACATACCATTCCTCCTATGGTCTTGCAATGTGGAACTAAAAACACTCTGAGGCAGCACACACATCCATCCCCTTATGGTCTCGAAATATAAAAAGTATAAAAGACACTCTGGGAAATCCCTATGCATCCATTTTCCCTATGGTCTAACCACACTAGGTTCCCACGACCCTGTGTATGTCAATCGTTCACAAATGATATTCAGCATCCAAAGGAAATCACTATATACTACTTGTCTAAACCCCTACAAATCATGTCACAAGAAAGTCAGATAATATCACTCCATCATAACAGTACTAGTCATGGAAAATAGAGCATCCAAATAAGCAATTTATTGACCCAATGGAAAAATCAGTTCATATATGGTAAAACACATCCATAGAATTGTAATTAACCCTATTTACAATAACAAACACAAACTCAAGCAGAAAAGGCATAGCATGCATTAAAGAGGTTAAATTACCTAAACGTGAAATACTCTAAACTGGAGTATTGGAAACTTTTGCACACATAATTTGAAGATAGTCATCTGAAAGGCACAAACCACCTACCTCGAAGTTGTGTGATTGATATAGTTGAACCTCATCCTTTGAAGCAACCTATAACATGGTAGATCTATAAAAACATATAAAAATAATGATCAACCAGGGATATATCATGAAAGATAAGAAAACAAGAAGAGAAGCTCATGAAGAAGGAAGAATTCACCGATGTGATTCCAAATAAATCGATGGTATTCCATTCAGAGAACAGATGACCAAATGGGGGCTCGGAGAAGAATTACTGGTATCCGACACTCTTGGACGAGATGGTTCTAGAGGAAGATGATTATATCGATTAAGCATGACCATGGTCCGATATAACAATTAAAAATAAAAATACACGACATGTTCCCTTAGGATACACGGTGTGTATAGGCTGTTACAGGGACCCACTTTAAGCAGTCTCCAGGTCAGCCCACATGGCCATGTACTCATTTGTTTCATGGCCAGTACATGGTTACCCATTGAAATCGGTTACCAAGAGTGTACTCATAAGTACACGGCATGTACTCCAAAGTACATGGTGTGTACTCCTAAGTACATGGTGTGTACTATGTAAATTTACAGATTCTCCTCCTTTTCTCAAAAACACCAGAAATCAAGTTCCATGCCTGAAAAAAAAGATCTGGGTTCTTAAAAACATCCCCCTTGAGTAAATTCATTCTAAATTTCCCAATGAAGAAGGTGAAGAAGAATCCTCAAACAGCTCTAGCCACTATGATCGCATATCGGTCTCCCTCTCCCAAATCTTGTCATGTACTCTACCATGCTACCATAGCACCCGTATTAGATGAACGGACCCGCCCAAAAGAACCTTCGTGCTACGATAAAAATCTAGAGAGTATGCTCCTAAAATGATGAATACACCTACAAATCAACCTCCTTGGGATGAAAAACATGAGACGAGTATGAGAAGTAATGTCACTGATGAGAGATGTGGAATACATTTCGCATAACTCGGTACCTATGAGGTAACTGAAATTGAAAGGCAACCAGCTGGACACTCTCCAAAATATCAAATAACCCAATGTATCTCGATGAATGTTTACCCTATCTCCTAATACTCATGTGTCCCAACCATGGTGTGACATGTAGGAAAACCGGATCTCTAACCTCAAACTCCAGAGGTCATCTTCTTCAATCGCCATAATACTTTTGTCATGATTGTGTAGTACCCATCCTCTTCTGAATCAACTCTATCATCTCTATGGTCTCCTATACAAGATATGGTTCCATCATAGTTGCCTCTCCTTTATCCAGACAACATAGGGGTGATCATAATTTCCTGCCATATAAATCCTCATCAGGTGAAATCTGAATGGTTTCTGGAGAACTATTATTACAGGAAAAATCCAGAAGAGGTATGTGTTTCTTCCAAAAAACTCCAAAATATAGGACTCAAGATAGAAGCATATCCTATAGCACATGAATCGTGTTCTTTGACTGGCCATCAGTCTAGCGATGGTATGTTGTACTCAGATATACTTGTGTACCCAACTCCCATTGTATTCCCTAGCAGACCTAATAAGTAAAATAGACATCCCGGTCTGAAATGATGGAGTGTTGAACCCCATGTAAACATACAATCTCTCAGATGTAAAACCATCTAAGCTCATCAACACTGAATGTATCCTTGATTAAAAAGAAGTTTGAAACCCTCGTGAGTTTTTCAATGGCAACCCAAACTACATTGTTCCCTCGAGGTGACCTCTGAAACCCCATCAAAAAATCCATCATGACATCATTCCACTTCCACTCGAGAATGGGTTACTGATGAAAAAGCCCTGATAGTCATTGATGCTCATCCTTCACATACTAACACCCATACACACCCATGAAAATGAAAGATATCATCCTTTCCTACATTCCATTCATGAATAGGTTCCTCTCCTAACACACTCTACCATAGGACAATGACATCAGAATCAGATAGCTGACTCATTCACACTCAATCAAGTAGGGCAGAGGTCACAGCTATAGATAAAAGAAACATCTGCCCTAGTTTGTCATTCACGCCCAAATGCATCTCAGAGAACATAGCCATAAGATAGCACACACTATTGGCCTCATGAACTGCATGTATCTGAGACCTCCTACTCAATACATCATCCAATGTGTTTCCTTTTCTAGGCATGTGGGAGTCCTCACAGTCAAAAGACTAAAGGTACTACAACAACCTTCTCTGTCTCAAATTCAGATCACACAGAGTAAATATGTACTTGAGACTTTTTTGGTCGGTGAAAAAAATAAAATTATCTCCAAAAAGATAATTTCTCCAATAGTGTAAGGCATGAAAAACTATATAAAACTCTAGATGGTGTGTCAGGTAATTCCTCTCACATGACCGTAACTGCCGAGACTCATACATAACAACACCTTCCCCCTATATAAGTACTACTCCCAGCCCGCTACTTGATGCATCAAAATAAACACTATAACTTTTTCCCATCTTGGGAAAAACTAGTATCAGTGCTAAAGCAAACCTCCCTTTCATCTCCTGAAAATATGAATCACAGGAATCAATCAACATGTACTTCACACCCTTATTAGTGAGGCCCTTTATTGGTACTTCTATGTGTGAAAAGTCATGTATAAAACATCTGTAGTTACCATCCAACTGAAGAAAACTTCATACCTCAAAGAAGTTCTTCGGTTTATCCTCGGAAACTACTACTCTCACTTTCTCTGGGACTACTGATACTCATTTTTCTAAGATAACATGACCCATGATGTGAATCTGGTCCATCCAAAAGTGGAATTTTGAGAGATTAACATATAACTAATCATATCGTAATGTACACCAAACAATCACAAGATGTGTAGCAAGGTCGTGTCTAGTATGATAGTACACTAAGATATCATCCACAAAAACCACTACAATGGAGTCCATGTATGGATGGAACACTCGGTTCATGAGTGACATAAAAATTGCAGGCGGGTTGGTGAGACCGACTGGCATAACCACATACTCGTATTGACCATACCATCTCTGAAATGATGTAAGAGGTATATCTAATGGTCTAACGCGCAACTGATGACAACTGGATCTCATGTCAATTTTTTATAACACCCATTCTCCTTGAAGATGATCAAAGTGATTATCAATCATCAGCAAGGGATATCAGTTCTTGACCATCAACTAGTTCATCTTCTGATAATCCATAGAAATTCTAAGGGTATCATCCGCCTTCTTCGCAAATAGGATAGGTGAACCCCAAGGATAAGTATTGGATTGGATAATCCCCTCTTCCTGAAACTCTTCTATCTATTTCTTGAGCTCTTGTAACTATGGTGTAGCCATCCTATAAAGAGGAATAGACACCAGTGCCACTCCTTGAACAAGCTCAATAAAATAGTCTACCTCTCGCTCTAGAGGAAAACTAGAAAATTCCTCTAGAAAGACATCCCAGAAATGATCAACCATTTGATGAAAGTCAATCTGCGAAGTGCCCTAGTAATCCCGATACAAACAAGAAATCTGGTTTGTAACCCCTCCTAACCCATGAAGCTAGGGTCTCTATCTTCTCTCTTGGAAATATCATTCACCCTTCTATAGAAAGACTCTACCCTCTGGTGACATGAAACTCACCCTATGATGGCAGCAATCAACCACATCCTGGAATGGAATTATTCCGTCCATCCTGAGAATGAATTCATTATTTTTCATGTTTAAGACATAGTGGTCCCATAAGAAGTGGCAACCATGAACCTCAAGAGGGAATTCCTTGCAATGACGTACACTAGTCATTCTTGTCCCCAATGGATTTTCCATCCTTTAGAAATGAGTATAAGTAAATATACAGATCTGAAGGCTCTCCACAACAGCAATAGATATGAAACTATGGGAATCCATGGTTTCGAAATGTGACAAATCTAAATCCAAGGCAACTAGAATCGTACCTCTAACTGGAGAGGGTCTCGGATCCTACTCCTCCTGGGTTTTCTCTAGTTAAAATTCTTGACCTACACCATGTCCATGAGAAGATGTATGTGATCCCTAAGATGATCCACCATTCAGCTCTCGAAAACCCTGTGTCTAACCACTGCGGTCACGACCTCCACCTCGACCTAAATGGAATGAAGAACTCCAACCCCTAGTCTGATGTAGAACTAGTGGTCCCACTCCAGTATGAGGAGTTTAAAAAACCCCTACCACTAGCTGAGAGTGAGAAAATATGACTACAAGGCAAAAGATGACCCATCATCTCGTAAGATCCGCACTCCAATGGGTCTCCTGGGAAATGTGGCCTCGTATGCCCGCTCTTCCAGCACTGGTAGCACACCACCTGGATACTAGAAGAATTATCTTTTCTCCTCAGATCCCTATGCGTCGACTCCCTACATCACTTCCTACTCTCAATTGGAGGGGTTTCAACTCAAGATGTCAAGCCTCCCTGGCTCACAGCCCTAGAATCCATTAGATTATGCTATGTTATCAGAACCTGGTTTACAATAGAAGTGATGGAAGACAACCTAATGATTTTCACCTAAGATTGGATGTCATTCATGAGACCATCCTCAAACATCCTTGCCAAAAATGACTCAACACCCACTGGAAGGGGTGTGAAGTGTTGTAGATCTGTAAATCTAGAAGAATACTTCATGACTAAGAGATTACCCTGAACCAATCTCATGAATTCTCAGGCTTGATCAGCCCTCAAATTATCTGATAAGAAGCTGTCATAAAGGGAACACTGGAACTCATCCCAATCCATAACCTATTGGCACCCTGCCTATGATATCAGATCCCACCATTGCTTTTCATAATTCCAATGCTTGTACATAGTGAGCTTCACCATCTTCTCTGGAGGAATCTCGAGATACTCGAAGATAGACATCATGGTTTCTAACCATGACTCTATATCATGAGCTCCTCCTTCCCCTTAAAAAGTGGTAGGATGTTGCTACTGAAATACCCGTATCAACTATTTCATAGATGTGGTAGGATGCAGTACTCCCCTAGAGGTCTGCATAAATCTCAAGAAGACATCATGGAACTGTGTGTTGGCACCTGTGTCCAAAATGGCGGTTGGTGCGAAGACGGTAATGAAGAAATGATTTACATGTAGTCCCTGAACTACCATATCCAGTGTCTGATCACTTCCCTGAATCTAGCATACAACTTGAGGACATCTTAGTAGCATGACTCTACAAGGTCAGGCCCACACCTTAGTTCAATAATATCAAGGGTTTAAAATTTATAGGCATAGTAAAGTAATAGGATAAATAAGGCATTAAACTTCTTCAAAACATGGATACATGGCATGTTCCCTTAAGCCTTTACATGGGCGTGTTCTCTTGAGAACACTGGTCATGTAACACCCCATTCACAGGGCATTTTCTCCGTGGACACGGCATGTACTTGAATTGATTTCCCCTGCCCAAGTTCCCCTATATGGTCAAATGAAACAATTATTCTAGAACAAAACTAAACGTTGTGTCCACCCTAAATTTGATGTGTACCACTTATTTTTCAACCACCCGTGTCGTTAGTAACCTGTTTGGAGACATAGTTGACTCTACATGGCATGTATTAGAAGGATTTCACTGACCCATGTTGTTAGTCACGCGGTCAGATACTTGGTCTATACAACATGGTGTGTCTACCCTAGAAATGGCATGTGACACTTATGTTTCAGTTTCATGTGTTGTTAGTCACACAGTTGGAGAAATATTTGACTCTATAGGGTGTGTTTATACCCAACACGGCATGTACTTGAATGATATCATTGACCTGTATCATTAGTCACACAGTTGGATACTTTGTCTCTACAACATGGTGTGTTCTCCCTAGACATGGTGTGTACCACTTATGTTTAATCCACCCGTGTCGTCGGTCACACGGCTATATACACATTCCATACAATCTGGCATGTACTCCTTGTACATGGCATGTTCCACCAAACATTTATCATCCTCGTGTCTCTTCCCACACAATTAGTCACATGGTTAAATACTACACGACATGTAAATAAATTAAGTTGTGTGTACTTAAGAAAAGTTTTTCCTTCTCGAACATAAGGATACATGGAATGTATTCATCATTACACACCATGAATTCTGTGTTTCATTGAACATTAGTCCTCATAAACTACTCTAAAAGCCCATAAAAACACTGAAAAAACATTAAAGTACCAAATTACGATCTGTGGGGTACCATACCCCCCACGAATCAAGGCCTTACATCTTATTCATATATATTACAGGAATAATAGTGAAATAAAACACATGATCCACCGAATTCCGATCCATGAGGTCCCATAACACCTCAGGGACCAATGTTTGATGCTCATCCAAATGAAAAATTCTTATAAATGTTGTAGGTATTCTATCACTGCATATATCACAATAGAAAGATTATCTAGCACAACATCTATCACAACAACATTCTATCATGAATGCACAATAAATGGAATGACAATAATTCATGTCATTTGATCACTAGAAAGTTTCTATATGATGCATGAGATGGCATACCCTCATATAATTTGGTTGAAATAGAAATATAACCTCAATAATATAAATGTTAACAGCACAACATATGTGAATCTTACAACAGAGAAATCAAATCAACTTTAATAATTGAAAAATCCAAAAATTTCAATAATCGAGGTAAATTAGGTTTTCCCTTTACACGGATTAGCTACCCCCAAGCACAACTTATTGACCACAAACCTATTCCATCCTATCCCTAGATATAGGATCCAAATAGTATAACAAGATGAAAAGAATCCCTCTGATTCCACTTTGTAACATCCCAGTTTCAAGTGCCGCCCTCAGGTGCCCTGTACCCGATTGGTCACATGGCCTTAAGTGCATTTCCCCAAATGCTATAGGCTACCGAATAGCAGTGAGGGCCTTGGGTGTGATAGAGGGAAAACTATACCCTCATTGGAAGAGTAATGCAGTGGGAATAACTAGCTAACAGTAGCCGAATCAGTAATAATACCATACAATAGTAAATAGTGGAGGACTATATGTAAACAAATACTATAACATATATTTATAAATAATGATGCATGTCACAAGTATCTAGGAAAACAGCCAAATGGGTCAATATTCTATAATACAATACTAAACCAAAGTACAAATAAAGCATATAAACTCCAGAAGCATCACAAGCCTTAGCTTGGTCCCATGGTCTCTAGCTCCACAGCAGTCAAGTACATGTAGTAGAAGGGTTATTACCCATATCTATACATGCAGAAATATAATCTGTTTGGGCCCAAAAGAAAGACCCAAACAGGGTGTGAGATGAATCCCAGTAGGAAACCACCCAAATACTTGTTCCTAACAGTCAGTGAATATATATAGAATGAAATATGAAAAACAAAGTGATAAACAAGTAAGTAATCAAAATTAAACAATCCTACATCTCCAACTACAGTCATTTTCATTTATCAATTAACCAACCAAAAAATCACAAGCAACCCTCTAGGAAGTACTCATAGTCTAGACCCTCTGGTTCATCTTAAACAAAGACACTCTGAAGAAGCACACATTATCAATTCCTCATATGGTCTCGTAACAGTAAACTATAGACTCTCTAAGGATGCACTCAATGTACAATTCCTCCTATGGTCTCACAAGGTGGAACAATAGGCACTCTAAGAGAACACACACAATCTCCCCCCCTATGGTCTCGCAACATATAAAGTATAACAGACACACTGGGAAAATCATTAGTGTCAATTTAACCTATTGTTTAACTACACTAGGTTACCACTACCCTGTGTAAGTCAATCGTGTACAAATGATATCCAATAGCCAAAGTAAATCACAATATACTACTTGGATAAATAGATAAAAATCATGGCATAAGAAATTCATATAATATCACTCTATCCTAACAACACTAGGAATGGAAAACAGAGTATCCTAATAGGGAATTATAGATCCAAAAGCCAATATCCATTCAGACATGGTAAAACACATCCATAGAACGGTAATTAACCCTATTTACAATTAGAACCCCGTACTCAAGAACACATTGAATAGTAGGCATTAACAGGGTAAAATTACATAAATGTACAATACCCTAATCTATGGTATTAAGAACTTTTGCATATATAATTCAACGATAGTCTTTGGAATGACACGAACAACCTACCTCAACATTGTACGATTGATATTGTTGAACCTCATCCTTTGAATCGACCTAGAACATGGTAGATCTACAAAAATGTCAAAAACGTTCAAACCAATGATATACGACGAAAGAGGATAAAACAAGAGAATAGGATCTATAATAAGGAATAACTCACTGATGTGATTCCAATGCAATCGATGGTATTCTATTCGGTGAATAGACAGCTAAACGGGGGATTAAAGAAGAATCGGGTGTATATATTTCTCCTAGATGAGATGGTGCTAGAATAAGATGATTCTATCAATTAAACATGACCTTGATCATATATAACAATTAAAAAAATACACAATGTGTTCCCTGATGATACATAGTGTGTATACGATTTTATAGGGCCCCACATTAGGCGGTCTCCAAGTCACCCCACACAACCATCTACTAAGCAGTTACACCGCCAGTACACGGCGTGTACTCCAAAGTACATGGTGTGTACTACTTAAATTTACATATTCTCCTCTTTTTCTCAAGAAAAAATCATAACTCAATATCCATACCTGAAATAAAGAACCAGGTTCTTACATGAATAATTTTTTGGATTCTATTAATGAATCATACACTACTTCTATTATTTAATATGAAACTGTCGATTAATGTTTTGATAATTAACTCATAAAAATTACACTATAAGTAAAAACACATCAATTATATCCCATTGAGTGTCTGAATCTCCCCCAATGTTCATATATAAAAATATATACCGAAGTAAATGTATCTCAAAATAGAGAAACAAATTTTTTTTGAATCCTTGTGATACTAAAGGATCAACTTTACCACTTTTATGTGTCCCCTTATCGAATTCTCCATGAGCCTATTAACTACTCCCACTACATTCAAAACGTCTAATCATTTATAAACATGATATACATGAATATTTTTAATATTGGTGAAAATTTAACTGTATCAAAATACTCAGCCTAAACTTATAATCTAGGAGCCTACATATTTCTTGTCATAAAATGTCCAGCTAGTAGAGTGGATATTAGTTTTACCTCACCCATTTAAACTTTTTTAAGCAACTTTTTAATGTAGTCACCTACATTATGGAATAGATTTATATATTTATTTAATTTATATACCATATCCACAATATCTATATTACTAGACAAAGATCCATCATCCCAAAAATTCAAGGAAATTTTAATTTTAACCCATCAATCCACTCATTTACGAAACCCACAATAATCATATAATACATATAGAGAATTAAGATGATAAATTTATTATTATCAAACACCTCCCTATAATAACAATGATATGTATTTATTTGGATGATATTTTATTCTATAAAAAATATGATAAACATCTGGTTCCTTTGTCTTGGTGGTTGTATCATCCCTTAAAGTTTCTAATTCATCATTCACACAATATTTTTGCTCCATTTATCTATCTAACCCTTTATTTTATACATGTTAATCACTTCATCTATGTCTCAATAATGAAATACAATATTCACATACTACTACCCTGGATCTAACCCTTTTATAGAAACAATGTTAATCACTTTTTCTATAGTTGTGAACATTATAATAAAAGAAATGATCTTTTAAAAATATATACCACTCATTTGATGAAAAATATACATGAAACAAATTTCCATATATCTCCATCTATTTGTTTCTTTCTATATTATCCAATGAAAACATATATTATGAAGAAACGTTGTGCCATTAGGTCTTATGAATAGAACCGATGTCCCAAAATCCTGTAAGGAATCCATCTCATCTCTCATTGATAACTCCCACTATCTCGAGTCATTTAGAAATTCCACCTTTTTTGACATTTTAGGTTTTCCATCCACTATGAGAAGAAAATAGTACATTTCAATTCTATATCCTATATATAGTAATTAATACTTATTGTTCTCTGGAACAAGATTCATGGAACTACACTTCTGAAACCACTACTTTTATAATAGCACCTTTTACAGATTAAACCCTACATATTATTGAACCAAATCTTGTTGGTGTTTATTCTATCAAAATAACTTTTAAAAAGTGACTCTCATATTGTAGATAGTATAATATTATTGTTATTATCATACTCCCTAAACATTCTAGAATAACTATAGTTCCTGGTCTTCTATTCAATCAAACATCATCTTGGTATTATACATTGTTCTAATTTATAACTTAAACTTGGTTCCAATGTTTCAAATAGAACAATTAATATAAAATAACATTTTATCATCTATAAACCTTCTAAATCTTTCTATACTAGTTCTTATGTAAAAAGTGTTCTTTGTAAACCCGTATAAAGTAACATGCTCTAAATTTAACAGTATGTGTGCCCCATTCATTATCATCTATGTAGAATTTTTTTTAAATACATAAATATATGAAATTTTAATATGATTTTTGGACAAAAAATACTAAGAAACTAAAAATATAATTGAGATGACAAACATATATTCACATATTATACCATGCAATTAACCCATTTCCCCCAACACTCCATAAAAAAATGAACTTCAGGAATGTTTCATTTTATTAAAACATCTAATTCATCCCAAATAAAATATATTTTTTTGAAATTCGTGGAATAATAATCTCAAACCATTTTTCATTCTAATAGAAAAACCTCTATAATTCCATAATTCTTTGTCCCCAGCAGTGTCACACCAAATAACTTTTCACTTTACATTCTATCACATTTTCCACCATGGATCTCCATTAATGTATGGTTCAAAAAACATTGAAATTTTTCTCGATAAAGAACAACCTCATTGTATGTTTTAAATCATTGGTGAATTTAACATAAATTAGTTATTTTATAAGGCTCTATACATTTTTGGTTGGTTCCTTTGTGTATTCTTGGAACTCAAGGTGGTTGTAGTGGGATTAAGGTAGGAGTGGGTGTTTAAAAGATGGAAATATTTTTGTTGAATAATTTCATGTCATAAATTGAATTTTCAGACATGAATTATGATTCGTGGACTGAATTAATGTTCATGTATTGAAGAGAGTATATATGGACATCTGAGTATGAGACATAAATTTCAATGGATGTGGAATTCGAGGCATTGACAATGTTAATTACCCAGGAATACCATGAGAATGTAAATTTCTATTCCTAACATAAATGATTCATCCTTTCATAATTCTCATATTTTTCATCTAATCTCTATAACCCTAGCTAATTATAAGAGAAATTCTGAAGTCCTTTAAATCCCCTTTGATCAGATTCAACCCTAGTGTTATAGAGATCAATATTTAGATATCTGAGGTGTGTTCATCATTTTTTGACCCTTTAATCACTTCTATTATCTATCATTATATAAATTAAGTGTATTTATATTATTATAATTGGATTTGGAGGACTATTTTTGATATTTGAGTCATAATTTTGATGGTCCTCTTTATCCTATATCATATTGATTCCATTCCATGATAGGGTTTGAGATCATCAACTTCCATGATGTGTTTCTATAGAAATCATTGATTTTTATCTTGAGGTGAGGGATTATTTACCTTTCATTATTTAATTTCAAAGTGTTGTATTGTATTTTTTTTATTATTTTGGGAATGTTTTTAATTAACTAAATGAAGATAATAATATATAATTAAAATTAGAATGAATTGGAACTAGGTTGTAGTGAACTCATATGATTAATGTATGTAGTTTTTTATTATGGATTTTATAAATAGTTTGATACCAATTGATATATTAATTTCTTTGATTGTCATGGTGTAATGATAAGAATACAATATATAATATAAATCAAGATTTTGGGAAGAATTTGTTAAAAAAAAGAGGTTTGTAAATTTGTAGTCATTCTATATGAATTTGATGGTATATGGATGTAATGCTTGAATAAATGTTTATATTTATTATTTGTTTTGGGTAAATTTTTTCTTATTTGTTTTATTATTATAGAAAACACATGATTAATGAAATGATTAATTTAAGATATAATTAAAAGGTTTTTTTTGTAAAGATAAATTGATTGGGGCTAATCGAGCTCATCCTTGTTTGTGGGAGGCATAACTGCCTTGATTCAATAGACCTAATTCCTATTTACCCAAGTGAAAAAACATAAAATTTGATATTTTTTAACTACTATATTAAATCCTTTTGTGGATTAATGTTATTTTCGATAAATTTTATGTGGTTGATTGGTTTTTAATGGATTGGGGGTCAATTATTTATTGATGTGGTTAGGAAGCTGCAAAGAGAAATGGGTTGGGATCTTGGGCTTATGTTATGATTAATGAATGTGAGATCATTACATGTGTCATAATGTGAAATGGTTTGGGAATGATACTAGGTGGTTGGGATGAGTTCAGAGTGAGATTTTCCAGTTGATATATTATAATCTTTCTTGATTCCTCGTTGATGGTCAGATGACCATATGTTATTTACCTGACATGTTTCCAACATATTGAGGTAGTTTGATGTTATTCACGTCTATTGAATCCTTAATATGGTATATTAGGGTGAATCATATAGTACTAGATTAAATTATAGAATGATAATTAAACTAATAAATGAATGAGTTTGGTTCATGCTTTTAAAACATGACGGTGACATACTGAAGATATAATAGAATCAACGGTGTTTAAGTCACTAATGAAGAGGATTAAAATAATAATCGAGGAATATATTATTATAAACATAGTTGGTAATGTTAGATGCCGAAAAGTGCGTATGTTCTGGAGAAAGTTTCGAAATGAAAAAGAGAAGTCATATTCGGACCTGGAGGCCTGGTCCAGAGGGCCTGTAAGTGGTGTGAAAATAAAGGGTGAAGTGTGCGAAAAAACATTGTCTCGCATAGAAGGCACCAGGATTCATGAAAAGTCCCAGAGAAGGAATGAAATAATTTCATGCCCGCGCCCCACGCAGTTGACATTTTGTGCCGCTGCATCGGCCGCGCAATTATCTCACACAACCCTGGAATTCCATGCAGTCGGTTGCCTATAAATATAAGGCGGCCCCCTTATTTTTCAGGGCTGAAGAATTTTAACCACCTCTCATGTGCATAATTAGTTTCCGTGCATGTGTAATATGGAATTTATGTAACGTTCCATTTCTCACCAAGTTTCCTTGGGATCCGCCTTCACGTGAGGTCCCCATGGCTTAGACTAAACTACAACCCCTCAGGGTTTTCCCCCTGCGCCCAATTCCTTCCATTGCATGCAGGCATGTCAGTCGCATGCAATATTTGTGCGCCCCCTTCCCTTACGTGTGGCCCTCGCCACCAGCGCGTAATTCTTCCCTCCTTGCTTGCAATCCATTCAAGTCACGCAAAGCCTCAACCCCCTTGTCTCGTGCAGGAAACACCTATTTCGTGCCAACACAAGGTTTTCTGTGCCAGGCTCCCCTTATTTCATGCATCCCCAAAGGATATGTGCAATCCTTTGGTTCCCTTCATATCAGTGCTCCCCCCCTGTGCGCGAGTACCTGATTCCCTCCTTCCGGGGGCCATTTGCAGGTGTCCTGTGCACCCTGGGTATTTGTATCATACTTGGTTTTCCCGTACGGCCTTCTCAACTCGTACGAAGTAACTTCAGTTTCCCTTCGACAACCCTTCCCGTTGTGTTGCTTCGCATCATGCTTCTTCTCATAGGCACGCTAACAGTTATTCGTTTTTCACATAGCCATGCTAACGTGGACCCTTTGATGGTTTTACTCACAACACCCCCTCAGTACGGACTTTCCAATTCCGTCCCTTCCACAATGGATAAAGGGAACCGGTTATGTAAGTCCTAGGGGTGTGGAGCCAACCCACCTCATCCGAGCTGTAGGATATTAAACATCCAAGCACTTCGTTCTAAGCCCATGACGTTAAACTATGACCAGGCCCCATGCCTCACATGCAGGGTCCCCCCACTTTAGTCATTATCCACGCTTGCTCATCTTCATGAGGATGGTGGTGTCATCCTTCATAGGGGGTGATTTATTGGAGTGGCGTTTGTCCATGGGGGAAGGGCAGCCCCCTTGGTGTAAGCCCCTAGCTGTTCTTATAGGAGGCATAGCCCCAACTGCTACCTCCTTTCAGCTTCCGTATCTAAGGCCAGCAGAGGACGTGATAAGGAACATGCCCCCTCCTCTCTTCCCGGGTGCCAAATCCCTCTCCCTCTACAATTTGTCGCCCTCAGGCCTCCATCCTGGGGTAAGTCTCGGCACCATGGGCTGCTAATCACATAAGCCCCTCTTCGCTTCCCACGGATTCACCCTTCGAAACTGTCTCATTCTAGATTTCGGCCATGAAACGCTCAATGGCTCGGTATCAAATGATTGATGGACCTGATTTCGAAAGGCAGGCGTTTGCTGGATGGTCTGACCACCGACTCTTAGAAACTCACATTGGTCGAGAGGACGGGAAGTCGGGCTCATCGCACCCTTTTGGGGGGAAATTATTGCCTGTTTCAGGACTCTCTTATAGATTTAATACATATACATGTTTTCACGAATCGTTGGTTTATACCCAAACATAGTATCCACGGATTCAACCCTGGTGGGAAACGGTCAGCTGGACGTAGGGGTTCAGAATCATTCATGCCCAAGGTTTACCATCCCTCGTTGGATTAATGACTCTGAAGGGCTGGAACTCAATCGAGGCAGCACTAGGAGTGACGTGGTGAACCGATGTGGAGATGATCGGATCGACCGACTATTGGGCTTGAACCTCAGGGAGGCTTCCTAAGTACCCTTCCTATGAAGATGGGATCAAAGTCCACATAGTTCGGATAAACAGTTTAACATCATACTGGACGAGGGAATATAGTTTAACGTCATGTTAGACAAGGGTGGAACTCGGCGTGAAGAAATTACTGAGTGGTGGGCTTTAACCTCGTGGAGGCTTCCTACATAGCATGCCTTGACATGGATCAAAGTCCCCGTAATTCGCTTTAACTTGGGTCATACACTCTAGGGCAGCCCAAAATAATGGATTGGGGCTTACACTCTGAGGAGGCCAATAAGAGGATGTCATGGTCGATGCTTACTCTAAGCCCATGTGAGTCATGCTCGGTGTGGGAAACAAGAGGCGACAGGGACCAGAGGATCACGTCGTGAAAGGTGCGTCCGTGAGAATCGAAGTGGGGCTTACGCATGAAGGTGGCCCATGGGTGGATGAATTGGGTATGACACTATGAGGAGGCCCAGAAGGTTGGGGTTTACTCCAAGATGGATTCCTGGGGTGACAAAGCCTAGCGGGAGAGGGAAAGGGGGTGCTCCTGTTCCCGTATCCTCTCTTGCGGTGCACGAGGGCTTCCTTCTAATGGATATTTTACCATCTTTGAGGAACCCTCAACAAGTGGAAGGGCGGAAAAGGTATTCCCAAGCTCAGACTCTGCATTACCGTGGGAATGTGAACCAAGGAATGCTTCGGGAATCTTCTTAGGGGCTGGGGAAACCCCTTTTCCCCAGTTTACCGTGGGTATGTGAACTCAAAATGGCGCGCTGATGCACCTGAAAGTTATACCACACAGGTCCGGTGGCTCTGGCAGAGACCTCAGCTCAGGGCCGATGAATAGGCCAACAAGGGAGTCACGGAGGGCCTGGCTGGATTGGAAGGATTTTACCTGGCCTTAGAAATGAGAACACCGAAGTGTTTGGATAGCCACTGAGAGGTATGAGTAGTGGCGCCCTTCGCGTAGGGAAGTGCCACGTGGCTGGAGAAGCCGTCCGCGAACCACGGTGGTCCGCAAACTAATTGGTGTCCCACGAACCAGGGTGGTTCGCGGCTTCAGGTTCAATCTGCGAACCAGAGTGGTTTGCGGCTTCGGGCTCAATCTGAGAACCAGTATGGTTCACGGAGGGTTCCAGGAGGGCATCGGCGGCAAAGGGCGGTGCCGATCGGAGGCTCGTCAGTCGGGACTTCGCCTGCGGAGGAGGGTGCTCCGCGGTACGATGGATGGGAAAAGAGGCATAAACTCCCTGGTCCGTTGGGAAGTCATCCGCGGAGGGGGTATGGTTCGTGGTTCCCCATTTTTTTGTTATTTAGGTTCGCAGTTTACCAAATTATTATCCATTTTCCAATTCATTCTTTATTCATATACCTGATGTGGTTTGCGGGTGGGAATATAACTGTTTGTGAAATCTGAAGCCTTCCTTCAACTGATCTCCTTCCTCCGATTCTGATTCCAGTTCTCCGATCCTTTTTTCTTTCTCCCTTGGACTCCTTTAATAGAGTGGAGAAAGGAATGTATCTGTGTCCATGCGACACCTTTTGTAGAGGCCCATACCCGGTTCATAGCTAACTTGGTCAATCTGCAATTCGCGGTGGGTATTGATTGCTCCCCTCCTCCGTGATGCGATCTCAGGGAGTTTTCCACGGCTGTGGAGGGTTCTGCCTCCATTCCGTGAATGAAAGAGGGTACAACATTGAACCGGTCGACGCAGTCCACGGTTGGGGTGGTTCGCAACGATGAACCGGACCGGCGCCCATCCTGTTGCGCGACCGCTGAGGCTCCCCGCCTCCATTTTGCAAACGACATCGGTTCACCGAGGGGGTGCCTCGCGGTTCCTGGCCACATTATGCTTCCATGGACCGGTTCACAGACCGGTACTTTGTGGCCCTTCTTTGATTATTTTCCCCCAATTCCTTTTATCGGATTTGGGTAAAATTTCCTTTGCGGATTTTTCAGGACCCTACAAATGCCCCCCATCGGAATGGGGTCCGATCGGAATGAAGAATAGGCCATTCCGATGTAATGTGGTCCTGAAACGGAGATGGTTTGCGGTAGAAAGGTGGACCTGGTAGGGGACCATGCCTATAAATACGGGGAGCCCTCATTTTTCCTTTACCAAATTCTTCCTGAAACCAGAGCTCCCTCGCCTCCACGTGTTTGCCCCTTCGCGAAGTACTTCATCCGCGAACTGGAAGCAACTTCTGCGAACCATTTCTTCTTCGCGGTCGCCTTCACCCACGAACTGACTTCCCAACCGCAAACCATTACTCTTAATTAATTAAAAAGTAAGTGATGTCGGGATGCGGAGGAACTTGATTCGCAGCTTAGATTCTCCACGGACCAAACATCTTCTGAACTTTGAAAAGTATTTGAGCCTTCCGAATAAACTCTGGATGGAATTTCCACGGATAAATTTGGTTTGTGGTTTCCTGGCCAACGATCTGCGAGCCAGGGCTTCACGGACTAATTTCGCGAAGGACTGGTTCATGGGATGGTGCCATCGCAAACCATCCTCCAAGGCCTCCTTGCGGATTTGGTTGTAAAGGCTCCTTAACCATTCATTTTGGTTATTCTTCTCCAGATTTTTATTCCAGACTAGTTTCTCTCATTGTGAAAGGAGAAAATATGGTTCCCCCTTGTTCTGCGCCGAGGCCTACTGCAAAGCCCCTCTCAACCACCTCATAGAGTCGTTCGGCTATGATTCGAAGAGTGGAGAGTGTCAAAGGGAAGCCTAGCCGGTCCATCATTCATGATGACGGTGCAATGAAGAACCTTATCTCTCTGGAGCTTCTGAATTATCCATTATCTAACTGGATCCCGCTCTGTGGATTCGGTCTTCAGGACGATGTCCCTATCCCCCCTATATTCTCAGGTCTCCCTTCTCCTTTCCTGGAAGCGCCTTCAAAATTCATTCAGGTAAACATTACCCAATCTGGGGAGATAATCTCTAATTTTGGTTCGAAAGACACATATATTCTGAAGGGCTCTGCCTGGACCCAAAGTGATCAATGCACTCAAGACTTCTCTCAAAAAGATGTCCTTAAGGACTACCCTTCTATTATTAATATTTCTTGAAGGGATCCCGATGCGGGGTGGGTTCCTAGGGGGGATCTTCGGTCTGACGGTCTCTTCTCAAATGATTGGGCTTGGGATTTCTGGGTCCATCACCACTTCCGGGAGTCTCCTGATTCCATGGAAGTTGTCACCCTATACTCAGTAGTGTGGGGTTCCCAATTTGTTGTCTACCCACCATCTCTGATCCTGCCCGACCTATTCAGCCGCTAGTGTTCATGTACTAATACTTTCCACCTTGCCCACAGTGAAGTCAGCATCATTCTATGGGACATCTAGAAGATAGGAGGACTGCCGATTGATGGTGAGATGTATGAATAATTTTTTCCCACTCCCGATGCATGGGATGACATTGAACAGGTGACTTTATTGGAGAAAGAGTTGTTGACCATGGCAGATCAGTCACTGGGTCAGGCCTTGTGTGCCCGCTCGCTTATTACTTACGGCACATGGATGGGGTTATTTCTAAACACCACCAGTCCTACGCTGATGATTAAGCGTCCCATGAATCATGCTTCCCAGTAGTCATAAACCATTCAAGGTTCTTACTGGGCAGTTTTGAAAGCAGGGAACTACCTTTTGTGGGGTTACGTGGCGTGCCCTAGTGTGTCACCTATGCTCCAGTTGTCCGGTCTGTTTTCTATGATTTTGAGTGGATGGTTATTTTCCTCCCGGGATTCTAATCTTGGTGTCCAGGCCAGCACTTTGATGATGGAGTCTGAGTTAGCAGAGGTCCATTTGGTGAACTTAGTTGTTCCCACTTTGGCTCGTATCTACGAGCTATTGGACCACATGCAGGTTGTTGGGTCACCCTACCGTCTAAGTGGGCCATTTCAATTTTGTATGGCTGGGTGGTGGATCACTGTCGCTGTTATGAGTATCGTCACAACGCGGCCATCCCGCTTCCTACCTTTCGGCCTACCCTACTAGATATAGCTGAAGTTCGCTTGAAATCTCTTAACTCTGGTGAAGTCCTCGATCTCCTGAGCGACTTATCCCAGTTCATCTGCACTCCCTGCCCCACCCCTTCTAGCGTCTTATTTGACAAACGCCGGGGAGCTTGGAGGAGCGTTCTTTCATGGTCTCCCTATGGGATGGGTTTTTTTTCACACGGATCGACGATGTCTCTTTGTGCGAGTTGTACGTCCCATATCGCTTTTCTCGCCAGTTCGGGTGAATTCAAGTCCAAGCTTCCCTTCCCACTCCTTGATCCCAAGGACTGAATCCGGCCATACTTTGTCAGCGGTGGCTGATGCTGATGCGGAAGGGATCTGACGCAAGCTTTCCCCTGCCTGATATGGGCGCGGCTGCCGGCCTTTCCCTGGAATATGGAAATACATGGGTAAAATACTATCCTGACGAGATCCTCGGGAAGGTTGTCCAGCAGACTCCCAAATCAGGAGGTATGGTGGCTGTAGCGTCCACTACACCTTCCTCATCGGTTTCGAGGGAGGACCAACTAATGACTCTTCCATCAAAGCGATCCATAGAATTTTCCTCCCCCGACCCCGTGGTGGCCGCAGTTCGAGCAATTTCATCATTATTGTGTGTGGATGAGGACGACCCTATGGTGTTGGGTCCTAGAGAGACCATCCAAGAGGTTCCACCAGTCGATATCGGGCTTAGAAACTTGGTCCCCAAGCCTGAACCGGAGTTAGGAGCTCCAAACATTCCAGCATCAGAGCCAACTTCTAGTGAGCACACGTCTGCATGGGCTACCATGAAAGACTTTATTATCGTGTCGTCTAGTGAGGATACCAAGGATCCTTGCATCATGGAGAATCATAGGGAAGTGTGCAGGTGGTCCTGGCCCCGAATATGTGATATCATCATAGAAACCCCCTTAGCCGAAATGGCAAAGAAAACCGAAGCTCTCTGTCAGCTCTTCCTGGGTTTGGGGTCGGGTGGCTTTGATTATTGGCACTTACATTCCCTTTCTTTCCAAGTTGTAATGGCCCATGAGGAAGCAGTCACCAGTGAATGAACGCTCACTCACTTCGAGACCAGTCATTGCGGGGCCCGAACCTTGGAGGAAACCACAACAAAGCTTCATCAACCTATTGCACGGGAGGCGATTTCTCGAGATCAGGTGGCCACCCCATCCTCCGAGTTGCATGCATGCGAAGAATGGGTCGTGATGCTGAGGGATCAGTTATCGACTATAACTGGTCATCTTGAAGTTAACAGAAAAGGGATCAATGATCTCCAGACCATAGTTGAGGGCATCCATCTGGTGGCTGAGGCTGAGACCAGGGAGAAGGCAGTGTTGTAACAATCCTGTGATGGCCTTCACCGTGCAGTCACTGATCTGGTGGGGAGAGTAAGTCATGCTCCTTTATATATATCAGAGCTACTTTTTGTATCTCATGTTTCACTTACCCCTCTGTCCCCCTTTCTATTTTGTATAAAGGAGAGACCCTGGCTTCTAGACATCCTCCATTCTTTTCTTTTCTTTATTCTGAATGAAATACAGTCTTGATTAATCACTTGTTGCTATGGAATTTGATTGTTACTTAGAAAAAATGTTGTGAAAATAACAATTCACTGAATTAGAACTAACCATAACTCAGGAAAACAAGCTCCAATTTTTTCCTGGACCATGGCACCCAGCGAGCGTAGTATGACTATTTCTAGGTTTTTATAACAAAACCCTACAAACTTTTTTCCTTTTTCTCTTTTTTAATGCCATGATTTTCTTGGGCCCATTAATGTGGACCCAGTGGGTATAACCCGGATTTTTCTTAGGTCGCCCTTTCCGGGTTTTCGGCCTAACAAGCTTTGTGCCTCTTTCTTCTATGAGCGGTTTAAAGTCCTACCAACAATACTATCATTACAAATGTTTTAGGTCGAATAGATTTGAACAAATGAGGTGGGGAGAGGACCCCAATAGGGTTCGACTAATTGAAAGATATCTTAATACCCTTCAGATGCACGTGGGGGAAACATGTTTGAATTTGAGTGGCATGCAGGGCATGCCTCAAGGCATGGGAGCCATGTCGGCGTACAGAGGTAGGAAGAGAATTGCCTAAGGAAAACTTGCCTTTAGTAGATAGGCCAGGGTGATCAATATGTAGGGCCACTGAGGGTATGGTATGAATATTCATACAAAGGTGTCCTTAAGTCAAATACTTATCCATTACTGATCACCAGGGGACTTCATGGAAGCTCGGCTTATGTAAACCACGATAGGTGTCATGAAAAGGAATAAAACCCACCATGGGTGGCTCAGAAGGGGAGTGTGACATCTGAAAGGGTTTTGGGAGCATCCGTACTAATCAGGAGCGTGGTCTGGATACCACCCCACCTACGCGTTTAGTTAGCGTAAGGGATGGTTGAGGCTTGACGCAGTTTAAAGTCATGCAGCTAGGACATTATCTGAAATGGAACGACTTCTCCTGGTTCTTGGTAATATTTTCAAAGACGCTCCACTGCATTTAGGTAGGATTGTGAAAGAGGTTGGTAATCTGTATCTCAGAGGGTTTCTGAATCCCGGGATAGAAATGGGGGCTCAGAGGCAAAGAGGTATACTGAGAGAAGTATTGCCCAAGGAAAACATGCCTTTGGTAGACGGGTTAGGGGAGATCAATATGCAGAGCCGCTGAGGGTATGATATGCATAGTCATACAAAGGTGTCTGTAAGTCAAAGACTATCCACTTATGATAGCCGAGAAACTTCAGGGAAGTTGAGATTTGGAACCACCAGGGGTGTCTTATGAGAGTTCGGATTTTTCTGAGTTCAGAGTATGGTTTATGATGAGAGGGTGCCTGAATATGGGGGAAAATATAGAATAAACTTCCTGAAAATTGGTGAAGTAATCCTTTCTAACGATTGTGTGAGGTGGTGGTCCGTGAAGGTCTGACCTGTGCAGTTGAAAGATAGAGAAAAGCCTTTGTTTTTTACTGAACCCGTGATGGGTTCGACCGTGCAGTTTAACGTCATGCGGTAAGGACGAGGAGAATTATTAAAGGTTGTCATGCATTTTAATGTCATGCGGTGAGGACGGGGGCATTTTTGAAGTTCACTATTCTGTTTAACGTCATGCAATGAGGGCATAAAGGTTTTTGTGCAGTTTAACATCATGCGATAAAGACGAAGATATCTTTAAGGGTTGTCGTGCAGTTTAACGTCATGCAGTAAAGATGAGGGGCATTATTACAAAGGCTTCTCTTTATCAGAATATAACTGGGCATGAATACCTCAACATTCCCAAGACGTGGAAGGGGGGTTAATGGTGTAAATCATGGTGTCGGGGCTTCTTGGATCAGGGAAGGTGATATGGGGGCTCTGAGGCTGGTAAGCATATGGGGCTAGGAAGAGCATCACCAGTGGAAATCTTCCCTTTGATTAACAAGCCAGGGTCTATCATTATGCAGATCTGCTCAGGGCATGGTATGCATAGTCATACAAAGGTGTCCACGGGTCAATAACTTTCCTCTTCTGATGTCCGTTAGTGGTTATGAGGATCCGAAATTGTCCGGGCCACGAAGTCTATCATCTGGTGAGGAAATATCTGTGCATTTCGGGGACATCCGTCCAGGGTTGCTATTAAATCATAAAGAGCCCCCCCTGTGCTGATTTATCTTGTTCGTGGGGTTGTTCCTTCACTCCATGCAGTTTTAATGTGATGTGGTGAGGACGAAGTACTCCTAGTTTATCGGTCATAGAGCTCGGACCATTGGGTGACTATTGCTCTAGTCACTCGAAGGATAACTGGGTCAACATGTTCTGATATACTTAGAACAGAGTGGGGGATGAAGGTCGTAAACAGCAACTTCGATCTTTCCCGGATCAGGAGGTATGGTGTGGGGGCTCTGAGGCCGGTAGGCGTACGGAGCTAGGAAAAGTACCGCCCAAAGAAATATTTCCTTTGATGGACGAGCCAGGGGCTATCATTATGCAGAGCCACTGAGGGAATGGTATGCATAGTCGTACAAAGGTGTCCCCGGGTCGATAAATTTCCACTTCCGATGGCCATGAATGATTATGAGAATCTGTGATTTCTCCCAGCGCAGAGTTCGGCATGTGGGTATAATGGTGTCTGGGTATACAAAAAACATCTTCACTGCAATTGCCCATTGAGTCATTGTACACTAGTCCTGGCTTGATGTTTGTTGATGCAGGTCGCTATGTGAACCATTGACAAACACATAGGCTAGCCAGATAGGGATACCCTGGCAACATCTAGATGTGAAAAGGGGAATGAACATGTAAAACACTTCACCATAAACTTCTGGATCAAGAGGTATGGCATGGGGGTTCGGAGGCCGGTAAGCGTACGTGGCTAGGAGAAGTACCACCCGAAGAAATATTTCTTTTGATGGACAAGCCATGGGCTATCATTATGCAGAGCCGCTGAGGGCATGGTACGCAAAGTCATACAAAGGTGTCCCCGGGTCGATAAATTTCCACTTCTGATGGCCATGAGTGGTTATAAAGATCAATAATTATCCGGGTTTTGGAGACTGATGTGCGGAAAGGATGTATCCAAATGTGTAAGGAGTATCTCCATCTCGTATCGCCATGTGTCCTGGGTGGGTCATGACAAAGTCCGTGCAGTTTAACGTCATGCGGTGAGGACAAACTCCATGCAGTTTAACGTCATGCGGTAAGGACGAAGGTGACCCGACGTGAAAAACAAAAGAGGGGTCTGCGCAGTTTAACGTCGTGCGGTGGGGACAACTTCCAGGCAGTTTAACATCATGTGGTAAGGACGAAGATATACACCACGTGCAGGTTTGGTCCGTACATGGGGGAGGAGAATTTTTTACATCATTTTCCATGCAGTTTAACGTCGTGCGGTAAGGACGAGAAACACACCCCATGCAGGTCTGGTCCATACACAGGGGAAAGGAGGCATTCTTAATTTTGAAGGGCTGGGCCAAGACTCGGGATCCTGGCATCGCTACGTATCCTGTGAGGGAAGGAATCAAGCCATACATAGTTCTATGAAATCCGTGCATTTTATCGTCATGCGGTAAGGATGATGAGCACACCCCGTGCAGGTCTGGTCCATGCACGGGGGGAGGGGCATTCTTAATTCTTCTTCATCCATACAGTTTATTGTCATGTTGTAAGGTTGAAATCTATGCATTTTAACATCATATGGTAAGGAAGTGAGTACACCCCGCGCCGGTCTGGTTCGTACACAAGGTATTGGGAACTTTTGTTTTTCTCTTTTCTTTGAGGTGGTTGGGCTAGAGTGTGGAATTCTGGCGTCACTATGTATCCCGCGAGGGCAAGAATCGAGCCTCATGTAGTTCTTTGAAAGACATTACACCATGTGCATGTCTGGTCCATACACAGGGGAAGAGGGCATTTTTGAGGTGGATGGGCCAGGATAGGGAATCCCGGTGTCGCTACGTATCCTGCAAGGGCAGGAATCAAGCCATATGTAGTTCTGTGTAAAGATGATACACCCCGTGCAGGTCTGGTCCGTACATGGGGGAAAGGGAACATATTTTTTTGAGGTGCATGGGCCAGGATAGGGAATTATGGCATCGTAACGTATCCTGCAAGGGCAGGAATCAAGCCGTATGTAGTTCTATGGAGTCCATACAGTTTAATCATCATGTGGTTAGGATGATGAGTAATTATTAGATTCTGTGCAGTTTAACGTCATGCGATGAGGACGAGGTGCTTGGCAGTTTAATGTCATATAGCTCGGACGACGTGTACATATCTTTTTTTTCATCCGTGCAGTTTATCGTCGTGCGGTAAGGATGAACATAATTCAGTTTAATATCGTGTGGTGATGACATGAATACTTCTTGGTCTCTATGAGAAACACTTCTTCAGGAATCTCTCATTGGTAGGAGCTGTAGTGAATTGACCGTCTATGGAGATCAGGGCGTATTCTCAGTTGGAGTAGACCTTGTGTATACCATATGGTCCTTCCCACTTGGGTTCCAGATTTGGAGGCTTCTTGCCGGGTATCATTGGGGCTCGGAGAACCAACACTAATTCTCCTTCCACGAAAGACTACAGGCTGAAATTTTTGTTGAAGGCCCGTGCGATCTGGTTCTGGTATACCTCCAGGTGGTGCAGAGTGTGAAACTGCTTCTCGTCTAGCTGTTCCAATTCACATAACCGCTTTTCTGACTACTCATCATTGGATATTCGATCACAGATGGCAACGCGGAGTGAGGGAAGTTGGATTTCAATGGGCAAGACTGCCTCTGTGTCATACACCATTGAGTATGTGGTATACCGAGTAGCATTGCAGATTGTGGATCGATAATCCCACAATGCATGGAGGAGTTTATCCGGCCATGAATTCATGTCTTTGTCCACCATTTTCTGGAGGCTGTTGGATAGAGTCCGGTTGAAAGCTTCTATCTGTCTGTTGGATGATGCATGGTAGCGGGATGAGTGGTTAGCCTTGATATCATAATCGTGGTATAGCTTCTCCAACTCGACAGAACAGAAATTGGTGTCGTTGTCCGTCATTATAGTATGAGGGACACCAAATCTGGTGATTGTATTGGTCTTCACGAAGATAACAATATTTCTTTCCCCAACTTCCTTGAGGTTTATAGCTTCTTCCCATTTGGAAAAGCAGTCGGTCGTCGTGAGGATATACTTCAGCTGTTTGGTCGTGGCGGGAGGATATGGTCCCACGACGTCCATCCCCCAGATATCAAATGGCCAGGAGTACTTAGCATGATGAAGTAACTCTGGGGGATATTGTATGAAGTCGGAATGAATCTTTCATGTGTGTAATTTCATGGTAAAATACATGCAGTCTCGTGCCACTATGGGCCAGTAGTACCCAAGCCTTCAAACTTGATGGGAGAGCTTGGTCCCTGGTTGTTGTGCTCCACATTCTCCTGCATGTACTTCAGTCATGACGACGGCGGTTTCTTCCCCGTCAATGCATTTGAGGAGAACTCCATCGAGGACTCGTTTGTAGAGGACCTCTTGCTGACCTGCACCGCTATATAGGAAAAAATTGATTGCCCTTCTCCGTATTTTCCCCCATTCAGCCCTGTCTGATGGAAGCTATCCCCGTTTAAGGTAGTTCGTGATGGGGGTCATCCAACCGGTAGCAAGAGCATATGGCTTGGGGACAGGACTGACTTCGTGGACCTCATCCGTCTTAGACTGAACAAATGGAAATACCAATTGACGGTTAGAAATACTGATGACTGTTTCATCCTGGTCTGGTTCGTCTAGGGTTGTTGCCGCGTTGGCTAATGCGTTAGCCTGAGCGTTCTGGTATCAGGGAATATAAGTCAATGTCGGTTCTGTGGAGAACTCGGCCATTAACCATCAGACATGGTCAAACAAATGGATAAATTCCTCCTTTTTAATATAATAGTCACCATTGACTTGATTTATGATTATCTCCGAGTCACCTTTTACCTTAAGGTGTTGTACTTGTCCCTGGAGTGCGAGTTCCAGGACTGCAATGAGGGAATGATATTCTGCTTCATTGTTCGTACATCCCTCTGATAGGAGGAAGGAATATGGAAAAACTGCCTTTTCTGGGGACATGAGTATTATCCCCGGACCCACTTTGTTGAATCTGGGATCCTCCATCCTCTTCCTGGCGGGGCTTCGGGACGCGCCGTCAATGTACATTTCCCATGCTGGGACCTCCTCTTGAACCGAGAAGATATCTTCATCAAGTAGTTCAGCATCCAGTGCAGTGGTCCCTGTTGAAGGGTGATCTGCCATGAATTCTATTAATGCCTAGGACTTGATGGCTTTTTGAGGCACGAACTAGATGTCGAACTGTTGCAGGATGACCGCCCATCGGGATAGGTGTCGAGTTAGCACTGGGCGACTGAGTATGTACATGAGAGGGTTACTCCGCGAGATCAAATGGACCTCATGATGCTGCAGATAATGTCGCAGCTTTTCAACCATGAATACCAAGGCCAGATATCTCTTCTTGATATTTGAGTATCGAGTCTCAGCACCAATCATGGTTTGACTGAGGTAATAGATGCTTTTCTCGCAGCCGGTGTCGTTCCTCTATGCAAGGAAGGCTCTTGATGACCATTCTAGGGCCATCACATATAGAATGAGAGTACTTTCTTCGACCAGGGGCATGAGCACCGGTGGGATTAAGAGGTACTTTTTCAGGTTGTCGAACACCTCTTGGCGGTCGTATGTCCACTAGTACATGACCCCTTTCTTCATCAACCTGGTGAAGGGAAAACATTTTCCTTCCAGGTTGGCTATGAACCGCCTAATATAGGCCAATTTTCCTTCATCTTAGTGAGATTTCGAGGGGGTGGCAAGCTCAAGATAGCCTTCATCTTCTCAGGGTTGACTTCGATGCCACGATGGTGTACGACAAAGCCAAGGAACTTCCCTGAGGTAACCTCGAAAGCGCATTTCAAGGGGTTCATCTTCAAGCTATGTTGTCGAAGCTTGTTGAAGATGGTCTCAAGGTCCAATAGGAGATCCGAGCGCTGTCTGGATTTGACTACAAGGTAATCCATGTAACATTAAACGAATTTCCCCAGGAATGCCTTAAAGTTACGATGCATGGCACGCTGATACGTGGCGCCAGCATTCTTGAGACCAAAGGGCATGACCCTGTAACAGAATACCCCCTTAGGGGCCCTGAAGGCAGTGGATTCTTTGTCTTCTCAGGCTATCCTGATTTGATTATATCCGGAATAGCCATCCATGAAGGATAGAGCCTCATACCCGGCCGTTGCATCAATTAACAACTCGGTGATTGGAACTGGGAAGTCATCTTTCAGACAATGCTGATTAAGGTCTCTAAAGTCAATGAAGACGTAGATTTTCCCATTCTTCTCCTTGACAGGGACGATGTTGGCCAACCAAACGGGGTGTTGGACTTCCCTAATGAAGCATGCCTTAATGAGATTATCGACTTCCGCCTATTTCTTGGCAGCATGTGAGGGGTGTGTCCTTCTAACGCCCTGTTTGTAGCCCTGATGGCCTTCCGGGAGACCCAGGTGATGTGTCGCTACCTCGGGATCGAGTCTTGGGATTTCTGTGTAATTCCATGCAAAGAAATCCAGATGTTTCCTTAAGAAGGGGGTATATACCTCATGCTCCTCGGAATACATGGCCACGCTAATGATAGTGGGCCTTGGGTCTTCTTCAGTACCCAGGTTTATTTCCCTGAGCTCGTCCACAATGTTGGAGATACCCTCCTCAAATGCGGGAGGTGCATCTCTAAGATCTTCCCCCTCTTCTTCTCCCACGTCCTCATATTCTTGATCTGATGAGGAGAGGGTTTCCGGTCTTAACCTTTGAGGGTCTGAGGGAGAGGCATCATGGGAATCCCTGCTTTCAGTATTTGTCCCCAAATAGAGGGTTGGTGGACGTTCCCACGTTGTTGTGCTCGACCATCATGGCTGAAGTCATGAGGAAATCTGAATGTGTGTCCAGACCTGAACTCCCACTCTCAACACAGTTGATGGGCAGGACATAATCTCTGCCAAGCTGCATGAGGGGGTCATTGGGGACCATTTCCAGGCCATTTGGAGCAGGGATCCAGTCAATGCCGTCAACAAAAGGCTTCTTCTTCTTTTTCTCATAGAACCCGGCGTTGATGTAATGTGACTTGGAGAGCTTGAAAGGGGCCTTGTCAGTGGGAAACGTCCCTCTTTTTCCGTTGACGCAGTACATGATACACTGGTGGTAGGATGAAGGAACGGCCACGTTCTTATGGATCCATGGCCTTCCCAGTAGGGCATTGAATGTCGTGATCTGTCGGACCACCATGAATTCTGTGTAGGCTTCCAGGTCACCAAAATTGGTCTTTAGATTAATCTGTCCCATTGGTTTTTTCTCACTCTTGTGGTAACCCAACAGAGTTATGGTTGAGGGAATTAGATCGTCCTCACTGTAGCCCAACATACGGAGTTTCCGTAGGGGAAGGAGTTTAACTCCAGAGCCATTTTCTATAAATACTTTTACGATCTCAATACCATCCAGTGTTTCGGACACATATAGTGGTCGGATGTGTCCTTGCATGATGGCATCTTCATCATGATCGGTGTTGGAGATCACCACATTGCATTCAGTCGGGCCAGTCTCCATCCGGTAAATCTCGACGGCAGCTACCTCGGCTTGGAATTCCTAGGGGCTGATTAAAGCTTCTATAAGCGCCTCCCTAAGGTCGGATGACAAAATCAGGGCATCCAGGATTGAAAAACTGGCTAGTACTGACGCCAGCATCTTAAGGATGTCGTATTTTTGCTCCAACGTTCGACGTTTCTCTGTTGGCGGGAGAGTCTTAGCAGGTGCTTTGGGAGCTGGAGCATTTGATGAGGAGGGACCGGCCGTGGGGACGGATGTCGATGGTGTCCCTGTGTTTTGAGGATTTGGCCTGGCCCGTCTCTTTGTGCACACTAGGCAACGAGACACTTTCTCCTCCTCTGGTGGGTATCGCAGAACCAGAGGACCAGAGTGGCTGATTATGGGGGTGGCGGGGCATTCCCTCTCCTACTGAGTCCGCTGAAGGGCACTCCCACGGGTTTCTGCAATATTGATGGTCTGGGCTGGGTCCCAACCATAGGGTTGGTTTTGGCCGTGGATTCACCTCCCTTAGTATCCTCTACCTCTACGATTCCTCCACCCTTCTCCTCGTGCAGGAATCATGGGTTCGTAGTCATACCCTTCGTCAGGGAATGATTCCATGAGATGGATGATGTTGATAGAACCAAATATTGGCTCCTCATCCTCTGACAGGTCATCCTGGTCAGTTGTCTCTGATGGTTCTGTTTGGTGGGTAGGTGCCCATTGTTCCAAATTCGAGGGCATGAAATCCTCCATGGTCGGGACTAACTTTGGCCCTGTCGCGGACTGCTCATCTTGTGATTGTTTACTCCTTTGTATCCGTCCAGATGACCGGCTTGTGGAGGGTTGTGAGGCTGATGTGGTCGGCTTTGCGGCTCCAGGGGCTGCTGGTGGCAACACCGGCTGCGGTAGTTGAGCTCAAAGTATACCCTGGGCTCGGTTGATAGTCTTCCGAGTCATCCAGTTTTCAAAATTCTTCCTCTTCTTGCTAGTGACTTTCTGCCACCGCTCTTCTCTATTGGAGTCGGTGGTAGAGATACATTACACATGTTCTGGGGGTGGTACCATCTCGACATGTCTGGAATCTACCATCCTCTTCAGGAGTTCTTTAAAGATGAATCACTCTCGGATACTGTGACCCAACATCCGATGGTAGGGGCAGTAATATGGCCTGTCATCGCGGCTGACTTCTTCAGGTCTCCTCGGCTCCGAGGGGCTAAGAAGGATGAAGTTCATGGCAGTGATGAAGTATCCGCGGACTTGATCGTAACAAAAAGAGTATACTTTTTGTCTTCTCTCCTCAAACTGGTTCTAATTTGGTCCTCTCTGATCGTCCCATTTTGGAAGGGGTGGCCATTGGAATGTAGGGGGGACTTGACGATTCGGCGGAGGCCTGAGTAGTGGAGCGGGCATAGGGGCTGGCTTGAGCGTGACAGCAGACGCTTCAGCTCTAGGAGCTATCTTTTTAGGAGCCTTCGAGGCTATTCGGGACTTTGAATTAGTCCGCTGCAGGGAGTCCTCGATTCTATGGGCAATAGCTAAGAGATGGTGGATGCCAGTGGTGAACTACACTAGTATGAGTGGTGTTTCCAGCTCATCTCTATAATTATCGATGCATATGGCTAGCATCTCATCTTGAGGTATTGTAATGTACAGAGAATAATTCATACCTTTCCATCTGGAGATGAAATCTGTGACACTCTCGTTCTCCCTCTTCTTGCAGTTCATGAGATTGCTAACCAATGTTTTAGGCAGCGTTGAGCTGAAGTGGAACAGGAACTGCTGCCAGAGGTCCTCCCAGCTCTTTATCGACAGGGCTGACAGAATCGTATACTCGACGAAGGCGGATCCTTGCAAGGTCCGCACGAAGCATCTGAGTTTCACTGTTTCTTGTTGTTCCGGAGTCCCCATCATAGGGTCACAATAGGAGGCATAATGCATCAAATTCTGCTCTGGATCGCCTGATCCGTTGAAGATGGGGAATACAGGGCTCCCAAAATTAGGTGGAGGTGGTGTGTTGGTCACCCAATCTTTGTAGGGTTTCCGCTCTGTCTCTATCGGAGCGCGTTGACCTTCCATCGCTTCCAATCGAGATGTTAGGGCATTGATGGTATTGTTGAGTCCTTGGTTTACATCCTGTTGGGGCCGGTCCTGAGCAGGCATAGCTCGAGGCATTGCCTGAGGATCCTAATTGGCCGGCACCAAGGGTGCATATTCCGTTCGCGGTACCCTCAGAGGGTTTAGGAATACCTACTCTGGTTGTCTCCTAAGTGGAGGGAAATATTTGTATTCATCATCCAAATTTAGGTAGTTGGATGAACGAGGAACCTCATTGGGTAGGAGCCCTGATCGTGCTTCGGTTGTCGGGGCAAGCCTTAGCCTTTGAGGTGCACTTGCTGGGAGTACATGGCATGGTTCTTCTTGGGATGCACTTTCAATAAGGTAGTTCCTCTGGAGCAGCTCAGTGTTAAGTCGCCTCAACTCTTTCATCTCTTCTTCTTGTCGAGTGAACCTCTCTTTGAGCGTGAGTGGATCATTTTTATCGATAGAGGGGGATGGGTTAAGGGTAACCATTCCTTTGTTCTTATCCTTGCTGGAAGCTCACCGGGCAGGCGGAGGGAGGTTAGCTGAAGGGGCGGCCATATTTAAAGCGGCCCTCTAGTTCCAGGTGTGCACACCTGGGGGTTCATGGTGAGTCACAACCTGACCATAATCGTCGTCTCCCGATCCGTCCGGATTTTCATTTTTTCTGGTGTCACCCACGGGGTTAGCCTTTATGGTGTTGATGAACTCATATTTCAAGGTAGAGGGGACGTCATCTTCCAAATAGGAAGAGGATCTCCATCGTCTTTGGATGGCCTTCCCTCTCATGACCTGGGATTTCCCTCAGACTTCTTGACGATGGGTGATGGGAGAGTTTTTTGATGCAACCTTACAGTGCGCCTTCCCCTCAGAGGGGATGATTATTCAAATGACGGGATAGGGCGGGAACCGCCTCTTCTGACTGTCCTCCCTAGATGAGAGAATACTGATTCTCGTGGGGGAGGTTGTCATTAAGGGGTAATAATGCCCCCAGCCCTAAGGTTCGGGGCTAGATACATTTTCTTGACATTGAGTCTCTTCCCGGTTTTATTGGTTTTATGGGGGAATTTGTTATTAAAAATGCCCCTAGCCCTACAGTCTGGGGTTGACCATAGATTGTGGCAGTAGCTGTGGTTATTGCGACCTGCCTGATCTCGCGTGCCCCAATCCGGGGGTGAACCGGATCTGGTGCTGAATTCAGCTGTGGAACAGTCCCTTCTGGGGAGGCAGGCAGAGATCATTGATTGGCCTCTCTTAGACGAGAGGCCTACTATATGCTCTCGGTGGCCTGATTCAGGAGTTTTTGAATGGATCGTTCTCACTGGGCCTGATGCTTCTGGGACTTACATGAGGCCCGACTATGTTGGGTGTGAAGCCTTTCCTGAAGAGGGGGTCCACCCGATTGCCGTCTCAATGTGACGATGTTAGACAACACCATGCCAAACGAGTTTTTATGGGCGGGGAGTGGAGTGATATGAAGAGCTATGTGTTCCCCCCATCCCCTGATATGGACTTCCATAGGAGTGTCACCGATGATGTGGCACAGTTCGTGTAGTGCACGGAGGCAAGCTGTCTCTATATTCCCTTTGCACCTCTCAGGGCGTTGTCGTCTCGTCGAGGAAAGGGCCTCCAGATCGATGTGACGCAGGAGGTCCCCTGTCGTCTTGACGTGGTCTACAAACCCATCATATGGTAGGAATCTTGACTTCAGCTGGTGGAGGGTCGTCCATATATTATGGCGAATGTCGTGCATGAATTCTTCCGACAACTCCCTGGGCATTTCGTACTGAGAGGTGGTCGTGGGACAAAACATGACTGGTATATCATTCCTGGCCAGTCGTTTCCTCAGGTGCATCATATCGGCAGACTCCCCCGCAAGTGATTCTTCTACCTGGTCAGCCCATCTGAGGGGCTCACTGCTAGTGTGATAAGAGGCAGTGGGACTAGTAGGTGCTGAATAATTATGTAACCGATTCTGAGGTGGTTCATAAGACGAACGCGGCCTCAGACCATATCTTTATTGAAGAAGGGAATCGTTAGCGACAAGCTGGGAATCTGACATGCTCTATCCCATCCTTCTGAGTGCCTCGGCATATGAGGTCTTTTCAGTGCTTGATTCGGAAGGAGGAGGAACTTCCTATCGATCTTATATGTCATGGCGGGGAGGACCTTTTCAATGACGGTCGTAAAGGCGAGGACTACAATTACTGCTTGATTCTTCACTGCATAGAAGACTTTTGCAGTGCACACCCTGGGGAGGACCTCCAAGGCATGTTGCAGTAAGGGGAGGACCTTCTGGCTGCGTAGTGTCATTACGGGGAGGACCTTTTCAACAAATGCCGTCATGGTGAGGATGACCATCCTGGACTGACGTTTGACACACATCCTGGGGACGACCTTCAGGACGCGCCGCGAAAATGGGAGGACTTTCTTGTTGCTTGGGGACATTACGGGGGGGGACCTTCGCAATGGCGGTCGTGGTGGCAAGAACTACCACCAAAGATGTGGAAATGGTGAGGACTACCATTACTGCTGCCATAGGGAGAATATCTATGAGATACATCCTGGGGAGGGCCTCCAGAATATACCGCAACGAGGGTAGTGCCTTCCCGTTTCTTGACGTCTCTACATGGAGGACCTCCGTTATCAGGGCGGTGAGGATTACAACTGTGACCTGATGCCTAGTTACGGGGAGTTCCGTTGCTGCGTAACCCCTAGGGAGGACCATTAGGGAAGGCTATTAAAAAGGGATGATCTTCTTGTCATGATGAGACGTCACTATGGGGAGGACCTCCGTAGTTACGACTATGATAGCAAAGACTACCATCATAATCTGTGGTCCCAGTGCGTGGAGAGTGATTGCAATGTATACCCCGGGGAGGACCTTCAGGGTGGACCACAACAAGTGGAGGACCTTCTTGCTGCTCAATCTTCTAGTCATGTGGAGGGTTTACGTGAATCACATTAGGGGAGAGGCTCTCCTGACCGATCGTTATATGCACACAGGGGAGGCCCCCACGTGTGCTATGGGGAGGACCTTTAGAGCTGTTGGTAGCGACATTGCGGGGAAGACCTTCACAACTGCTACTGCTACTCCCATAATTTGGAAATGGGTGGGCAAGGTTCTGAGCTTTTTACATGTGCGTAGCGGCATTGGGAACCCCAGCTTCCAGTAGAGTGGCGTCATGAACCCGCTCTTTATTTTTCGGCTACCTTTGGCACGTTCGGGGCACTCTTTTTCGGGCAGAGGGGACAGTCTGCTGTTGAAAACGACCTTCACCTTTGGGTCCCTGTCTAATTGGGTCCTGTGAAATTTCCAGGATACACCGATGAACATCTTGACTTTTAGCAGGGATATATGCCTGCTCTAGAGCATCCACCATGATGGACGGGTTTCCCCCAGTTGGAACGAGTGCAGCTGCTCAATCTGGTTGCCCTTGCGTCGCAGAATATAGATGGTGACCCTCCTAGGCTGAAGCAGGGATGCAGATCTTCTCCAATGCGGCAATCTCATCTCTTAGATGAGTTGCCTCAATTGGGGAGATGGGATCACAGTCCTGAGTCCTTGTAGTTTCCGCCGATGCAATTTCATACTGGCAAGTCTGCAAGATATGATATGGGATCGATACCTACTCCTCCATCATTTCCAAGATATGTAGAGAGACATCTTTGGCTGGAACGGGTATGAAGGCCCATTCTGTTATCAGAGCAGGAATATCCTACTCCGGTCCTCCAGTGGTCAGTGGGTATTGACAATTCTTCTGTGTCGGGGTAGGTGAACGAATCTTCCCCTGTACCGGGATACACCAGTTTCTCTCTCTGTTTTCCGCCACATCTGGGTGGCGGAATTTACTTGCATCCACAGGGATATGGCCCTGAATATATTGATTTTCCACCATATCGAGTCAGTGGCCTTTGTTGGGGGGGGGGAGACGTGCACGCCTATGATTTGACGCCACATATGGGTGGCGGGATTTATTGATCACCACTATATCTGGATGGTGGGCGTCTGAAGCAAATGCCAGGAGCTGGTCCACCAGGTTCCGGGTCGCCACTGAATCATGCTGGTGGGATTCACGACCCTGGGCAGGGAGAGGTGCCTACCTACTAAGTGTTGTCCTACGTGAGTGACGGGCTTTATGGATCTCTTTGGTGATGTGCGCTGGCTCGTATGATGCCATCATGTCTAGACGGCGGGCTTGGGAGGAGCGAATAGGTGTAGGTGCCTGTTCGTGGAACGTCTCCATGGCTGAGCAGCGGAGTTCCTCCTCAGGGACCATGGTGATGACCGATCCCCGATTGTACATCTTCTTCCCTCGTCGGGCGGTCCGAGGGGACGGTGCTCGGGGAGCATGGGCCTGAATACTCGGGGAAACATCCTCCTCAGCGTGAGGATGCTGAGTCATGGCGTGACTACGATGACGCCTTTCGGTGGGGGCCATGGAGCGGAACCCTCGTTCGACATGGATGAATTCCTCAAAGTCGACTTCATCTGCCTCCCTAAGATAAGGGAGGTATGCATTGTCCCGTTCTGGGGATAGACTCCCGAAATAGTTGGAGACAGTGATTGGGGCTGTCTGGATCTGCCTTTGCGGTCGCTGCTGGGCGGGAAACCAGTGAACCTTGACGGATTGGAGGGCATGCATGGCCACCTCCACCGTTGGGAGAGTACCATTCGTGTGGTACTCTCAGATCAGCACGTCTGAAACCCAGTGTTGAAGATGCTGGGTGGGTGACGGGGTCCACCGTTGTTGAGGAGGCCTCATCCTAGCGTCGTTGGAAGAACACACTTGTGAGGTCCTTCGCGAGTCCATTGGATCAAAGGGAGTTCTGAAAGTAGTTCCAATGAAGCATTTTAGAAAATAAAAGCAGAAAACCTGTCAAAGTAGCATCTCATAATCCCATATGTAATTAATGACCTTGTTTGGCCCTCCATTAGAGAATAAGGGGGTACTGGGTGAGATTAGGTTAAATATGTCATGTTTGGTTAAATATTCACGTCGGTTTCACCATTTTTTTGTCTCGTTCTGGTTTTCAACTATGAAACGCCCAACGGCTCCGTATCCAATGATTGATGGACCTACATTCCAAAGGTATGCATTCTATAGATGGTCTGAACAGCGACTCTTAAGAACACACATTGGTCGAGAGTATGGGAAGTCGGGCTCATTGCACACTTTTAGGGGGGAAATTATTTCCTGGTCTGGGACACTCTTATAGATTTAAGACATATTCATATGTTCGTGAATCTTTGGTTTATACCCAATCATATTATCCACGGATTCAACCCTGGTAGGAAACGTTCACCTGGACACATGGGTTCGGAATCATCCATGCCCGAGGATTACTATCCCTCGTTGGATTAATACCCCTGAAGGGTTGGAACTCAATCGAGGCAGCACTAGGAGTGACGTGGTGAACCGATGTGGAGATGATTGGATCGACAGGCTGTTGGGCTTGAACCTCATGGAGGCTTCCTACGTACCCTATCTATGAAGCAGGGATCAATGTCCACGTAGTTCGGATAAACAGTTTAATGTCATGCTGGATGAGGGCATACATTTTAACGTCATGTTGGATGAGGGTGGAACTCGGCGTGAAGAAATGACCGAGTGGTGGGCTTGAACCTCGTGGAGGCTTCCTACGTACCATGCCTTGACATGGATCAAAGTCCCTGTAGTTCGCTTTAACTTGGGGCTTACACTCTGGGGCAGCCCGGAATGATGGATTGGGGCTTACAATCTGAGGAGGCCTATAGGAGGATGTCATGGTCGATGCTTACTCTAAGCCCACATGTGTCATGCTCGGTGTGAGAAACAAGAGGCAGTAGGGACCAGAGGATCACGTCGCGAACGGTGCGTCCGTGAGAAGCGGAGTGGGGCTTATGCATGAAGGAAGCCCATGGGTGGATGAATTGGGGCTTAAAATCTGAGGAGGCCCAGAAGGTCGGGGCTTACTCCAAGATGGACTCATGGGGCGACAAATCCCAACGGGAGTGGGAAAGGGGGTGCTCCTGTTCCCATATCCACTCTTTCAGTGCACGAGGGCATCCTTCTGATGGGTATTTTACCATCTTCGAGGAACCCTCAACAAGTGGAGGTGCAGAAAAGGGATTCTCTAGCTCAGACTCCGCATTACCATGGGAATGTGAACCCAGGAATGCTTCGGGAATATGATCAAGGGTCGTGGTAACCCCTTTTCCCCTGTTAACCATGGGTATGTGAACTCAAAATGGCACAATGATGCGCTTGAAAGTTATACCACGCGGGTCTAGTGGCTCTGGTAGAGGCCTCGGCATGGGGCCGATGAATAGCACAATGAGGGAGTTGTGGAGGACCTGACTGGATTGGAAGGATTTTACCTAGCCTTGGAAATGAGAACACTAAAGTGTTTCGCAAGCCACCGAGAGGTATGGGTGGTGGCACCCTTCATGTGGGGAAGTGACACATAGCTGGAGAAGACGTCCGCGAACCAGGACGTTCTGTGCACTGATTGGCATCCCGCGAACCAGGGTGGTTCTCGGCTTCAGGTTCAATCCGCGAACCAGATAGGTTCACGGCTTCAGGCTCAATCTGCGAACCAGGATGGTTCACAGAGGGTTCTAGGCAGGTAGCGGCGGCCAAGGGCGGCGTCAATCAGAGGCTCGTCAGTTGGGTATTCACCCGTGGAGGAGGGTGCTCCACGGTACGACGGATGGGAAAAGAGGCATAAACTCCCTGGTCCGTGAGGAAGTCATCCGTGGAGGGGGTATGGTTCTCAGTTCTCCTTTTTTTGTTATTTAGGTTTGCGGTTTCCCTAATTATTATGCGTTTTCCAATTCCTTCTTAATTCATATACCTGCTGTGGTTCGCGGATGGGAATTTCACTCTTTGCGAAATCCGAAGCCTTCCTTCAACTGATCTCTTTCCTCCGAATCTGATTCCAATTATCTGATCCTTTTTTCTTTCCCCCTTGTTCTCCTTTTATAGAGTGGAGAAAGGAATGTATTTGTGGCCATGCGACACCTTTTGCAGAGGCCCATACCCGGTTTAGAGCTGACTTGTTCAATCCGTGATTCGCAGTGGGTATTGATCGCTCCCCTCCTCCGTGAGGTGATATCAGGGAGTGCTCCGCAGCTATGGCGAGCTCCGCCTCCATTCCGCGAACGACAGCAGGTGTGACATGAACCGGTCGACGCAGTCCATGGTTGGGGAGGTTCGCGACGGCGAACCGGAACGGCGCCAATACTGCTTCGCGACCGCGGAGGCTCCCCGCCTCCATTTCGCGAACGACATAGGTTCGTGGAGGGGGTGCCTCGCGGTGCCTGGCTACGTTATGCTACCATGGACCGGTTCGCGGACCGGTCCTTTGTGGCCCTTCTTTGATTATTTTCCCCCAATTCCTTTGAGGGGATTTGGGTAAAATTTCCTTTGTGGATTTTTCAGGACCCTACAACGACGTGATCGCCAGGTCCTTGAAACCTATTGTTTCTCACAATGAGCATGACTCCCATGAGCATAGAGTGAGCACCGACCATGACACACCATGTGCTGCATCAGAGCGTAATCCCCAAATTCCCCCATTGTGCATGATGTTAAACTGTATACCCGAACTATGGGGACTTTGATCTGTGCTAAGGCATGGTACGTAGGAAACCTCCACGAGGTTCAATCCCCACCACCATGGGCTGTCTCACAGCATAATCCCCATCCCTCCCGAACTATGGGGACATTGATCCATACTAAGTCATGTTATGTGGGAAGCCTCCACGAGGTTCAAGCCCCACCACCATGGGTCGTCTCAGAGCATAATCCCCATCCATCCTGAACTACGGGGACTTTGATCCTTGTTAATGCATGGTACGTAAGAAGCCTCCACGAGGATCAAGCCCCACCACCATGGGCCGTCTCAGAGCGTAAACCCCATCCATCCTGAACTACGGAGACTTTGATCCGTGCTAATTTATGGTACGTTGGAAGCCTCCACGAGGTTCAAGCCCCACCACCATTGGCCATCTCAGGGTGTAAGCCCCATCCATCCCAAACTACGGGGACTTTGATCCATGCTATGGCATGGTACGTAGGAAGCCTCCATGAGGTTCAAGCCCCACCACCATGGGCCATATCACAGCGTAAGCCCCATCCATCCTGAACTACGGGGACATAGATCTGTGCTAAGGCATGGTACATAGGAAGCCGCCACGAGGTTCAAGCCCCACCACCATGGGCCGTCTGAGAAAGTAATCCCCATCCATCCCGAACTATGTGGACTTTGATCCATGCTAAAGCATGGTACGTTGGAAGCTTCCACGAGGTTCAAGCCCCATCACCATGGTTTGTCTCAGAGCGTAAGCCCCATCCCACCCAAACTATGGGGACTTTGATCCATGCTAAGACATGGTATGTTGGAAGCCTCCACGAGGTTCAAGCCCCACCACCATGGGCCGGCTCAGAGCGTAATCCCCATCCATCCCGAACTACGGGGACTTTGATCAATGCTAAGGAATGGTATGTAGGAAGCCTCCATGAGGTTCAATCCTGAAAAACCATCATCCCTAACCATCTCCATGAAGGTGCGCCAAGCCCCCATTTCCACCTTGGGCCGCCTCAGAGTGTAAGCCCCAATCCATCTGGACTCCAGGTCCCCATTGTAACACCCTGAGATTTTATGAAAAATATTCTTTTTAATTTTATTGATGTCCTGTGTTGTATGCTACACCAAAAGAATCTTTCACTACACGCATCACTAAATTTTCATTCATTACACGCAATCGCGGCCTTCCAAGATATCGTGTGTTGTACGCAATACCGAGTTGCACTAAACAACGATATGTTATATAAACTAGCTGTTATGAATAGTAATACCCACTTTTTAAAATTTTATCAATTTTATCTTTCAAAATGGACTTAATTTTTGGATTTTGAATATCGAAATTATCCTAGGGTGGATTTTTTGTATTTTTCTGAAAACATTCAATTTCTGATGAATAATGAAAACACTAGGTTACTATTTAAAAACCGACTTTTTATTTAAATAATTATTTATTTTATTTAAATTTATTTTAGGTCAAAATTGATACACAATACATATATAAGTTCAATGAAATTCATTGGAGTCATTTTATAATAATTTTAGATATATAAAAATTTTATTGAACTTTTCACCGTCTTTTACCCACCTTTTAGGATATTTTGAAAATTCACATAAAACATAATTTTACTGCTTCTGTGAGTGGAATTTCGAAAATCCAAGAGACATGGTTAATCTCAAGGAATAAAATTTGGTTCAATGAGATGAAAATAATTTTTGGTGAATAGTAATTTTTTACTTTTTTACCACAGTTAAAAGTAAATAGGGTAATTAAGGGTAAAAATGATATTATTATTACCTTAGAACATGTTTTAATTCTATTGGATAAGTTTAATTCGACTGAAAACAACCTTATTAATAACATATGACCATTTAGGCCCACTTTTATTAGATTAGGTCATTTAAAATTATTTTATTTAAAGAATAGTTGAAATGGTTAAAATCAAAGTTTAATAACTAAAACATTTTTAATATAGGGCTATACATAAGATAAATTCGACTATAGATATTCCTTATAAAGCCAAAAATATTTCCTACACAATGGTATTTTATTTATAATTTTTAGACATTAAATAATTTAATTTATTTATGACAGAATGATGATGTAGTAATTATCTCATTAATGAAATATTGACATAATTGATGTTATAAATACTGGAATAAATGTAATTTGAGTCTTTTTATGAATTAAACTAATTATTTAGTTTAATATGACATGTTCTTATTTATTTAATTAACTTTTTTTGAACTAATAATTCTGTTATGATTTTCAAAAAAATCAATTACCAAATAGTGTCAAAATTGACATGAAATAGTTTCTAAAACAAATATTATATTATTAATTGTTAATTTATTTTCAAAAATCTATGGTTTGGCCAAATTACATAGATAAGGTTATATATATTAATAATAAACTACTTGGGGTTCTTTTGACTTGTTATAGTAAGTTTATTATCCTTATAGTGTATGAAAACAAGAAGACGTGGTAAAAGTAAAATTATTTAACTTAAAGTTAAATCTAAATGATAAGGTTAAAATAGAAACCTAAACTTGTCTAAATTATATTGGATTATATTATTTAGACCAATACCCACCTTATATTTGAAATAAATCAATTTTTATCCATTAAAAACCGAATATGACTTTATAATAAAATAATATTTTTAGTTTTTCCTAAGGTGCCCATCTCCTCCCTTATAAAAGGGCACCTCCTCCCTCTCTTCCACACACCACATTGAGCCTTAAATCATGGAAAAATCCTGAAAATTTTTCTTCTCCACTTCCCTAGAAACATCCTAGTGGTCCTGGTCTTCTTCAAAGACCATCTTTAGTGCCCTAAGAGGAGGTTAAGAAGAGGCGCTTCAAAAAAGAGGTAATGTCCATTAACGATTCTTTAAACTTTATTTCTTCTTCTACTTGTTATTATTTAGTTGTTTCATTATGAAGTAATAACATCAGTGTCAATAATATACTGATATGTTATTATAAGTATGAGACAATCCTATTACACCATCTATCCATCCTACGGAAAACGAAATCACCGCGCGTGTGAACGTACGGAATACCGTCTCCACGTCCTAGTGTAATATGTTTTCGACCACCAACTTATATGGATGGGTATAATGGTGTAAATAAATAACTATATATGATTATTGAAAAGTTCTTTGATTCTGAAATATTATACATACACTTCAATACAATTCCACGATCATGGGAATGATATCATCGCTCGTGGGTACGTACGGACTACCATCTCCACGATGCGATGAGATTCATTCTCCATGTTAACCAATCATGAATGATTATAAAGTATATATAATAAGTAATCATGAATTATATGATATAATAATGATACTGGATTTATGTATATATATATGTATTTCATCTACCTAATTCCATTCAATTCAATAAGGAAACGAAAACAGCGTTCATGCGAACGTACGGTCTACCGTCTCCATAAACGGTGTATTTCATTCCATTTATCGATCTATCATATATATATTTATATTATGAATATATGTAACATATAAATCATTTTTTACATTCTGTAATTAAGTAAATCAGGATATAAGTGACAATATCAAGAACAACAAGTCCAAACATGTACGATAAATAAAACGATTTTACCCTAAACGCTGCTTTAAAATGGAACTTACAAAAGAATGGGTAATATAAAGTCATAAGTGAACCATATATGATATCATAACAATGAATATGATTCTGTAATAAGTCAATTAAATTATTTAAATCATTATACAGGAGGTTTGGATATGTATGAAGCATATCAGACCTAAGGTAAGGGAAAATCTCGCAATCTCATTTTTATCCGAGATTGTTTATACTTCTGAATTTACTGGGGAATATTTATCACCCACATCCATGTTTCCTCAATATGTAATATTATTTATATACTCCTAAAATTTTTTAAATCCAATTTTACCCTTCAGTATGTTTATAGTAAAAGATATGGAAGGAATATTTTGTCATTTTTCTTACGAGGTACTTTTGGACTTTTCTGGACAAAGTACGAGAAGAATGTTTTTTTAACATATACGGCATGAATGGATTTTTAGAACATTATTTAAATGAAGCTTAATTTACAAGTTTTCAAGTTTATTTTTAATCAATTTTTTTTAAAATTGTTTGACATGTTAAGAAAGGAAAAAAAAATTCTAAGTAGAAAGGATATTATCCTCAAGAATGAAGTTCAAGTGTTTTACCAAAATTATTTTCCATCTAAGATAATATAGGGTTTTGTTTCTATCCCTATTTTTACATTAATTTGATTATGTTATGATGGAATTATTTTTATGATGTCCTTTTATCTTATATGGATTATTTTATGATGGCATGATGTTTAAGAATCCCATTTTTATTACATGGTTTGTGCTATGACGTATGATTTATGATTTTGTGGAACACATAAGAATGATTTCATTATGAGATGGGTGGGACCTATATCTCCCTCCAATGCATTGGGTAAATATTTATATCTCATGAGATAGACATTTCTGGAATGACATGTTAATCTGGTTCAGTAATACAGAACTAGAACGAGGAGTGAACTCAATTCAGAAAGGTACTTTGTCCACGAAGATGGTCTTGGAAGCAATGCCTTGGAAACTATGGAAATCATAACATGTGCTTAATGGTTTTCCACAATTAAATGTTTTATTCCCATGCTATTTTATCATGATTAATGTTTCTTTTTTATCTATGCCTTACGTACTTCCATGATTTATGTCATTGCTGAAGATTTTGATATTTAAATATTATGTTCACGTTTTGAAGTTCAAATATATATGATTTGTTTTATTTTATCCATGCTTACCCTTACTGAGAATTTGAGCTCACCCTTTATATGTTTTCTTTTCCCCAGGATTTAAAGAAAGGTTTTAGGTAAGAAAACAAAAAGGGGAAGATCTTTATGAGAGATATTGAAGATCTTTCACAAAGATTATAAGATTATATTCCGAGTTTCCAAAGACACTAAACTATTATGATCCTTGAGTTTTGGTTTTTTTTATATTAATTATTCCAAAAAAGTAATGTATTGTCCATGTATGTCAATCTTTGGGTCTCTACAGTTGGTATTAGAGGAAAGGTTTAGTTAACCTTTGGAAACTAGGATGCAAAAACTTTAGTGAAATCCATAGAGATATTTCTATGGTATGTCTAGTGATGTCCCTAAGGTTAATTATATGTATAGGTTATAGTCCTAGAATTATGGAAATGATATTAGAATTAATCCTAAGATGTTATATATCGAAGTTACTGCCTCTTTAATATGTTGTTTTCCCTGTCATGATTTTTTCCTCTCACACTATTATTTTTTGGGTGTTAGATGATGGCTAGAACCCGAAGGAACCGTGTTGATCAATGTAATGGGAAATGAAATTATTGTCCTCCCGAACATCCAAATTTGATGGCAGAAGGAGTGAAAAATATTATTGCTATACTTACACAAGCTATGAATCATTTTGGATTTCCAAATGATCAGAGAAGGGAACAATATTCTATTGAGTCCTTCATGAGGCAATTCCCACATTCTTTCAATGGGTCTTCTAATCCACATGTTGGTGAACAATGGATCAATATCATTGAAAAAATATTTTCCATAATTCGCTGTTCGGAACATGATAAAGTCATTCTAGCTGTTTACCGTTTAGAAGGTGAATCAGACCAGTGGTGGACTCTAATTCAGAATACAAGGCCCCAAGATGAAATTGAATCCATAGAATGGGACGAGTTCAAGAACTTGTTTTTTCAGTAAGTACTTACCTCGTATTCTTTGAAAAAAGATGGAAAAGTAGTTCCTTGAGCTTAAGAAGAAGGATGATGAATCTGTTGGTATATACGAAGCAAATTTTACAAGACTTGCAAGGTATGCATCTGGTTTTTTCATCCAACCTGAAAGTAAAGTTGATCGATTTTTTAGTGGATTAAAACCAAGTCTTCGAAGGGAATTATTTATAAGAGACTTCAGTAGCTATAAAGAAATTGTGTGTTGTTCTATCAAGGTAGAACTGGAAGTTGGTGTAACCTATCCAGCTCATGGTTTTGACAAGAAATGAAAGATGTAGTTAAAGGAGAAATCTAAGAACAATGGTGAAAATAAGATGAGTGTTTCTTTATGCTCAATGTGTGGAAAGGAGCAGGGTGGAGATTTCCTAAAAGATACTAGAAAATGTTTTAAGTGTGGAAAAGAAGGTCATCGAGAAGTTGATTGTCTATGTAATGGGAAAAAGGTTACTAATGATGTGAATACAGAAAACACTACAGAGAACTCTCCACCAACACTTCAATGCTGCAAGTGCAATGAAATGGGGCATTATGCTAATAAATTCCCTAATCCACGGGTTAATGATGATCAACGCGAGCAACCTATTAAGGAAAAGGATAATGGGAAGTCTCATGCGATCACTATTTGTGATGTTGTGTAATGATTAAGTGTTTATGTAATGGGATTTCAAAATAGTATCATGGAATCTCATTTATGATATAGTGTAATTTTGGAATATCTATGTATTGGTATATTATGGTTTTCAATAATTATATGGTATCGGCAACCATGAAAAGTGATTCAGATATTTTGGAAAGCAGATGATATGTGAATAATGAATGGGTAAGGAGAAAATAATATGTTTGATAGTATTCATGAGCTCATGATTTATATAAGGACTAAGCGATATCATGGTTTGAGTATATAGAATTTTTGGGATTTTGGTATGTGGAAATTGTTAACTTTTAACTGCATTAATGTTTTCACTATGGTTCAATGGGTATTCATTTTTCAAGAGAATACATGATTAAGGAATTTGAATGTTTGGAATGTGACCAACAAGACATATCTTATGATATATGGGAATAAATGACAGTATTTACATGCTTGGTAGATGACATATCTATTAATCGTTTTCCTTATATTGTGAGTTTGGGTAAGCCTAAAGATTGGAATAGATTAAGTGAGACATCAGATGGTATTGTTTAAGGCTAGAAATTTTTGATATTATTTTTGAAATGTTATAATAGTATAGTTTTATAAAAAGGAAAACCCGTAGGATGGGCGACAACCCGTCGCGTCCGACAAGGTAGTGGGAATCGAACCCACAACTGAAGTGTGACAGGACTTTATCACCTACCACTATCCTAACGGAAGTCCCTAGTTAGTAGAAATAAGTTTTATTTTATTAATCAATATGATAGATGAAGTATAAGTCCATTTTTGGAATCATATACGATTAACCACACAATAGATGGACTCATGTATATTTGAAAATTTTTTCTAACCTTTTGGTTGAGACAGATGGAATGACCCATCATTCTATCACATGATCTGCTAACACTTCAATAATGAAAAATTCAACTTCATTTCATTAAGAGATGAAGTGGAAATTGTCCAAGGAATGACCAACAGTGAGACTGTACCAAAATCAAGAAGGTATTTCTTCTAATTCCAATTTCTTCAACTTTAGGGAAATGATCTTGAAAACCAAAAATGTTGTCCTAGTTCCCTTATATTTGATGAATCATATGGAACAATAGATCATCACAAATATATGGCTTTGTGATTGTTGGATTTTTTATAGCCATGTTCTCTACCACTCTCCATCAGAACATGAGGGTTAGATTTCTCTTCCACATCCATATTTTCACCTAGGTTCTTCTATGTGGAAACCCAATGATTAGTAAATTTGGGTAACCATTACATTTCATACATTAGTTTTTAAATATTGGTTTTGGTATTTTTTTTACGATGTGGGTTTTGTCACGACCCGTCCTCGGGGCCCGTGCCGTGACTACCCCAAGCCCGACTTCCATTGGCCAGGGGATGGCGACTAGCACCAATGCGTAATTACTGGTAAAAATGGAAGGCATTGCCTTTGTAAAGTAAACAAACACCACAGATCAAGAAAGCAGAAGTAAACACTAAGTAAAAACTGGGTAAAATATTAAGTGTGGAAAAGTAAGTGGGATTGAATACAAACCCAAACTCAAAGTAAAGTACAACAGAAAAAGGGAGTACAACAACTGAAAAGTAAAGCTGCAGCCTCGATCCTTCCACTGGAAGTCCCACCTGAAGGGTGGGTACAGATAGCCTCCACAGCTACTCGGGTCCAGTCGTTCGCTCCGAGTACGCCCAACCATGGAGTCCACCTCCAGGTACCGACTGCTCTTCAATCCTCATCCACGATAAGCACTCTCCGTCATTTGCAACCAACACAACGTGTTGCGGACATAGCCCGTGCAGGGGTGAGTATAAGATTAAGTAGGGACCCCGAGACCCTCTAAGGTCTCCCAGAATCCACAAAGGATAATCCAAAAATGAAAGACACAAACATGAAGTAACATCCCACACTTCTTAGGTATATTCCAATACTTATACCTAAGTCATCAATTCTCGTTCAGCTCCAACATCCGAGCCCAATTACAACCCAGTCCACACAGGAAAACACAACCCATTCCACATGGGAATGCAAAACGTAATCCACACAGGATATCAAGTCAATCTTATCGAAGATAAGGATTGAAAGTCAATATTCATCTCACACAGGTATACTTCTTCATAAGATGATAGAGATGATCAGATATTGCCACCGATTCATCTAAGTCGTCGGACCCACAAAGGATCAATAGGTACTAACCCCCGCAATGACCAACAAAGGATCGATAGTTAACTAACCCCCGCAATGACCCACACAGGATCGGACCCACATAGGATCTGTAGGCACTAGCCCACACAAGACCCCTGAGCACTGACCCACACAGGATCTGACCCACAGAGGATCGGTAGCACTGATCCACGTAGGATCGCTGAGTGATGTAGTCATCGCCGTCGAATCCACGGAGAATTTCTTTACAGTTGTCATCGTCGTCGCAGTCGCAGCCAGCTCTAGGGTTTCCACACACAGCAAGCTCATTCGGGAGGGTCCACTCCACGAGCCGAGGGGCTGATACATCAACTGACACATAGTCTGGGGTTTATGTATCCAAAAGTTTCGTACCATCAACAGGAACTCAACGCGACAGACGGCGCGTCGATCAGACGCCCGGTCTGAGAGTTATTGGTTTTTTCGTTCCAGGGGCCCGGTTGGTTTTTAAGTCAAAACCAACCCGACGGTACTCCAAATGTGTCCAAACCTTGATCGGAGTAAGCCAAATGGTCTGTCTCACTTAGAGGAATCCATCAAAGTAGACGGTACATCAATCGGACGTCTGGAGCTCAAGTTATGAGTGTTTCCGCTCCGAGGGCCCGGTTGATTTCATGTACGAACCAACCCAACCAAACCCAAAGTACTCCTAAACCTTGAGTGTAATATATCAAAACGACCATCTCGATCCAAGGATCGTATCCCCGCTGACGGTGCGTCGATCGGAGGTCTGCAACCCATGTCATGGGCAAAAGACCGTGAGAGGTCTGGAAGTGGGGGTTTTGGGCCCGGACCGACCTGGCCCGAGACCCCCTGGGTCGGCCCGCACCGGGTCGACCCGAACCGGGTCTGGGTCCGGCGCGCTTGGGTGCCGCCCGGCCTGGCTGGGTGGGGCCCGGCCCGGCCTGGGTGGCCTGGCCCTGCGAGCTTGCGCACGGGCCAGGGCCAGGTGGCTCGGCCGTTTCGGCCGAGCGGACAGTGGTGCGGGGGGTGCGCTGCCACCTGCCTATTTGTAATCTGCGGCCCCCATGTGGGGGGATATTCTTGTCCGGCCAGTCGGGGGTTACGTACCCCCGACTCTTCCTCTGACCGGCCGACCTGCTCCGGCCGGCCGACTATTGCCGCCACGGGACCGGCGCTGGCCAGTCCCCCTGCTCCGACACCGGTGGCCCGGAACCGGCCCCAGGTCTTCCCGTTCCACCGCGGCCTTGGTCCGTCCGGTGCAGCGCGATGGCGTCGCTCCCCTCCGCCACGGCCCCGCTCCGACCGCGATGTTTTCGTGATTCTCTGGCGTGGCGCGATGGCGCAGCGACCATGTGCGACTTCATCGGCGTGGCGCGACAGCTCCATGCATCCTTTACCATTTCATTTGTTTCTGCGTGGTGCAACGGCAACACGCCACATTTACGTGATCCTCAATAAAATAATCAAACAAGGGGGAGGAGGGTTAGTCGTGTTCATGCGGTCCGACCTCCCCTCGTTATTGCGGAAACAGGTGGTCCAAATCGAAACGAGGAAAAGACGACTAAAGTATTCACGAACAAACAAATAAATTCCACTACCTCGAGCGTAGTTTGAACGGAGGTTCGTCGTGGAAATACCATCGTGGAAGAAGGCGTCGCAGAAGGAGAATCGTAATGTCGTAGAGAAAATATTAGTCAGCGTCGCATCATCGATCTCCGAGGATCCGGCATTCTTCGTGTTCTGCGCGTTCTTCGTCGAGGAAGAAGAACATCAAGAGTTTTTTCATTTCTCCCAAAGGCTCCACACAATAAGATCCAACAATAATAAAATAAGTGCTTTCACTTATTTTGTTACCTATTTCTTTATTATTTGAAATTCAAATAAAGAATTAAAAAACTTAATTAATTCAGTCAAGTTGTCTTAATAAATGGAGGGTTATGGAAGGTTAGGGAAAATGAAGGGGTGGGGTTCGTGTGGTCCCCACCACTCTCATAACCTCCCATGGGAAGTTGGGTGGTTACCCCAACTTCCACTAAATGGTTTAACCACTTAAAAAGTATTAAAAATTGTAGCTCAATTTTTATTTTCAACTTCCACCATTTTTTAACAACTCCTCCCATGTAAACGCAACTCCGGAAAAGGTTTTCCTAAGCAATTACCGGCACTATGAATTCATCGGTTCCCTCGGAAATCGATTCCGAGCACCGGTTCAAATGTTAGAAAACCCCTCTCGTTCGTTCACTGAACGTACCTGAGATAAATTTCGGAAAATGATTCTGGGCACACCAGGCCTCGGAATCAGGTGCTGTCAGAAACCGCGTACTTGTAAAATCCCAAAGAAAATTAAGAAAAAAATTTGCTTGAATTTTATGGGTCTTTAAATTATTCTCACCTCAGGGCTTTACGTCCCCATAAAGATATATCATAAACTAGGGAAACAAATGTGGGTACTATGCACGCATCTGAGCCTCTCGCTCCCAAGTGCTCTCCTGGAGATTCCCGTGCTGCCATCTGATGCACACTAGAGGAATCAACCATCCATGCAGGACCCGCTCCTGTCTATACTCAATCTCCACTGGGGCCTCCGCAAAATATGCGCCATCATCAATGTCTAGCTCCCCATGGTCAATGATTTGCATTGGGTCATGCACGTATCTCCTCAACTGAGATACGTAGAAGACGTCGTGCACTCGGTGCAACTGAGGTGGTAGGGCCAGGCGATAAGCCACCTCTCCAATCTTGCTGAGGACCTGGAATGGTCCGATGAAGCATGGAGACTTGCTGACTCGACCAAATCTCTTCAATCCATGTCGAGTTGAGACCCGCAAGAAGACGTGGTTGCCATCCTCGAACTCTAGTGGCCTCCACCCCCTGTCATCATAAGACTTCTACCGGATCTGAGCTATCCTCATCCGCTCCTGGATGACCTGGACCTTCTCTGTCATGGCCTGGACCATCTCTGGTCCCAAAAGTACTGACTTCCCAAGCTCTGTCCAGCACAGAGGAGATCTGCAAGGTCGGCCGTACAACGCCTCGTATGGTGCCATCCCAATGGTGGAGTCGTAGCTGTTGTTGTACGCGAACTCCAATAAGGGTAGGTGGTCCTCCCAGTTGTGACCAATGTCAAAAACACATGCACGGAGCATGTCCTCGAGAGTCTGAATGGTCCTCTCCATCTGACCATCTGTCTGAGGGTGAAAGGCGGTACTCAGACGTAGCTGCATCCCGAATGCCTCCTGCAACCCCGTCCAATGCCGAGAAGTAAATTTAGCATCTCGATCGGAGATGATTGATGATGGCACACCATGAAGTCGTACAATCTCCTGAATGTAGAGACGTCCCAAGCTCTCCACTGAGCCCTGCTCTCTGATGGGTAAGAAGTGATCCGACTTGGTGAGTTGGTCAACAATCACCCAAATGGAGTCGTGACCCCTGGAAGTGCGTGGAAATCCAGTCATGATGTCCATAGATATCCTGTCCCACTTCCACTCCGGGACCACCAACAGTTGTACCAAGACTGTTGGTATCTGGGGATATGCCTTCACCTGGTGGAAGGTGAGGCATCGAGAAACGAACTCTTCCACAGGCTTCTTCATGCCCGGACACCAGTGCTGTCGTCTGAGATCCTGGTACATCTTTGCACTCCAGGATGTACCGCCAAAGGGGAAGTGTGAAACTCTCTCAGCACCTCCTCTTGTAAAGAAACTGGTACCAAGGAAAATCCTCTGAAAAGGAAATCGTGCTCTCCTCCCACGGAGAATCCATCAAGTGCCTGTCTTGAGGATATCTGTGCACACCGCATCTCACAGTCGGCATCCCCACGATGTGCCTCTCTGACCCACTGCTGTAGTGGAGGAGTGACTGTGAGTGACTGAAGGAAGGCTGCTCTATCTCTATCCACGAAGTATATCTGCAAAGCAGCTAGCTACTCTGTCGCCTCCCCAAGTATTTGAATGCTCGTCCTCATGCTGAGTGCATTGGCTACTACGTTCCCCTTTCTAGGAGTATAGACTATCTCAAAGTCATAGTCCTGGAGGAACTCGAGCCATCGTCGTTGTCTCAGGTTCAGGTCCTTCTGCGAGAAGATGTACCTGAGACTCTGATGGTCAGAATAGACTGTAAAGCACTCGCCCATCAGATAGTATCCCCATGTCATTAGAGTGAAGACCACTACTGCTAACTCCAAGTCATGGGTAGCGTAGTACTGCTCATGCGACCTCAACTAACGCGATCCATAGGAGATCACTGCCCACTCCTGCATCAGGACACATCCGAGTCCGGTCCTTGATGCATCGCGGTAGACTACGTACCCTAGTCCCTCCTTCAGCAACCTCAAGATAGGTGCACTGGTCAATCTATGTCTCAGCTCCTGGAAGCTCTGCTGACATCTGTCGGACCACACAAAGGGTCTCCCCTTCTTCGTCAAAGCTGAGGGTGGTGCCACAACTCTGGTGAAGTCTGGCACAAATCTCTGGTAGTATCCATCTAGTCCCAAGAAACTCCACACCTCCATCACACTCCTGGGTGGCTCCGAAGCTAGCATTGCCTCGATCTTCACAGGATCCACCGCAACTCCCACCTCAGAGATGACGTGTCCCAAGAAGTGGACCTTGCGTATCTAGAACTGAAACTTCAAGAGCTTTCCATAAATCTAGTTCTCTTGGAGTGTGTCTAGTACAACCCGCAAGTGGTAGGCGTGCTCCTCCTCGGTCATCGAGTAAATAAAAATTTCATCGATGAAGACCAAGAAAAATCGATGGAGGTATGGCAGAAAGATCATGTTCATGAGGGCCATGAACACTGCTGGAGCATTGGTTACGCCGAATGGCATAACCAAGAACTCATAGTGGCCATACCTGCATCTGAAGGTCGTATTCTATACGTCCTCATCCCGAACTCTGAGCTGATGATAGCCTGATCTAAGGTAGATCTTTGAGAACCATCGTGCTCCAATGAGCTGATCGAAGAGTTCATCAATCCTCGGTAGCGGATACTTGTTCCTCACTGTCACCCGGTTCAGGCGACGATAGTTGACACAAAGTCGCAAGCTCCCGTCTGCCTTCTTGGCAAATAATATCGGGGAAGCCCAGTGTGAAACACTGGGTCAGATTAACCCCTTTCCCCGCAAGTCCTCCAACTGTACCCATAGCTCTTGAAGCTCAGCGGGGGCCATATGATATGCTAGGGTTGATATCGGGGCTATCATAGGGTATAGGTAAATATAAAATTCTACCTCTCTGTGAGGAGGTAGTCCTGGAATGTCATCGGGGAAAACGTCTGCATACTGATCCACCACTGCAGGAAAACCAGGACTCCGCACGTCAACGGATCCTAGGATGAGGCTATCCAACTGATGAATGATGGGTTGTCCTCTCCTCTGCGAGAGACCATCCTGTGCTGCGAAGTCTCCCTTCTCTCCGATGAAGGTGAACCTACTCCCGTTGGTGCGTACACACCGCACATTATACCTAATACAGTCGATCTGAGAATGTACTGTAGACAACCAATTCATTCCCAAGATGACATCGTAAGGCCTCGACGCCGCTACAAGAAGATCCCAGCCGAAGCTCTCTCCTCATAGAGTAAGATCACACTGCCAGAACTAGTGCGAAATCATCGAGTCTGCTTCTGTAGGAGTCTCTAGCTGTAAGGATCGAGCCAATGGCTCTGTCGGAATCTCTGAGCTCCGAACAAGGGAAACAGCTATGAAATAATGACTCACTCATGTGTCTATAAGAACTGCTGCAAGGGTGTAATAGACACAGATAGTACCTCGAATCATCTCGGGCGCGTCGTGGTTGTAGGCCTCCACTGCCTGAAGATGGGCCTGTCTCTGCCCGCCAGCTCCCTATGGTCGGGGTGGACCTCCTGGTGGTGGTGGTGGTGGTGGAGCCTCAAAGCGTCGCCCACCACCTCCTACTCAGCCACCTCTTCTACCTCATTCGCCTGATCCCTGCGGACCGCCACGGTCAACCCTTTGCCTCTGCCTGGGTGGCCCCTCAACCGTATGTTGCTCCTCTGCATGGTGGGTTGGGCAGTCACGAGCCATGTGGCCCTGCCCGCCGCATGCGAAGCACTGTCTGCCTCTCGAAAGACTGGCTCCGCGTTGTCGGCCCTGCACCACTGAGCCAGTGTCCCGAGGTTGTCTTCCTAAGGGTCTGGGCTGCCTGGACCCATGTGTCATCCGTCGACTGCCTACTGCAGAGTACTCTGTTACGTGCCGCCCTGCGGTAGGTCTCACTGCTGATATAGGCTCAGCAAGGAAGCTCTTGATTTGAAGGGCTCGCTCCAGTACCCCTTCCTATGTCGGAATGCGCAGGGAGATCAGTGATGCCATGATCTCAATCATCAATCCATGCTCGAAGGTCCGGGCCCTGAAGAATGGGCCTCGTACCATGTATGTCGAATAGCGCGAGAGATCAGTAAATCTCTCCGAGTACTGGGAGACCGTCAAACTGCCATGCCGCAGCTGTAGAAGCTCCTGGATGCACACCGCATGGAGGATGGTTGGGAAGAACTTCGAGTGGATGAGGATCTCAAAGTCCATCCAGAGAAGAGACGCCTTATCGTGCACCTAGAGCATCAAGCTCCTCCATCTGCCTGCTGTCGCATGCAGGAGGCTCGCTGCGAGGATCACCATAAGGTCTGCGGGTGTCCTCACTAACCTGAAAACTCGTAAAACTGCCCCCAGCCAACCCTCGGTGGCCTGAGGGTCTGTCTCCCCGTGAAACCTAGGCTGTCGCTGATGCTGAAACTCATGCAGTGCACTAAGGTGATGTGCATCATCAGCGGATGGGGATGGTAGCATCGGTGGCTCGACGGGTAGAGGTATCGCTGGTGCCTCTTCTTTCAAAGGGCCCCGTACCGAGGCATCGTCGCTCGGTGGGCTGTCATCACGCACAATTCTCGGAACCCAAGCTAGCTGTCGTCGTGGGGACATCCTGAAAAGAGATAGGTGGGCCACGGTCAGAAAATATATCTGGTGAGCTGACACAAAGTAATCACAAAGAAAACTTGAAACGCACATGCAATCAATGTTTTCATGCATTAAGTCGGAAATCAGAAGTCAGGGTCCTGGTGTACGGATATGTCGACCGCCGCACCAACACTGAACTCCCTGGACTGATAACCATACTCAATACTCTTAACACTATTGCTTCACATAGAAAAAGATCAGAGTCCTGAGTTCTGCGGTAGAACCAAACTCCTCTGATACGAATTTGTCATGACCCATCCTCGGAGCCCATGTTGTGATTACCCCAAGCCTGCCTTACATAGGCCAGGGGCTAGCGACTTGCACCAAGGCGTAATTACCAGTAAAAAGGGAAGGCATTGCCTTTGTAAAGTACACAAACACCACAGAGAAAACAAGCAGAAGTAAACACTAAATAAAAATTGGGTACAATAGTAAGTGCAGAAAAGTAAGTGGGACAGAATACAAACCCAAACTGAAAGTAAAGTACAACTAAAAAAGGGATTACAACAACTAAAAAGTAAAGCCGCAGCCTCGATACGTCCACTAGAAGTCCCACCTGAAGGGTGGGTACAGATAGCCTCCACAGCTCCTCGGTTCCAGCCGTCCGCTCCAAGTACGCCCCGCCCTGGGGTCCACCTCTAGGTACCGACTGCTCCGCAAGCCTCAACCATGATCAGCGATGTCCGTCATCTGCAACCAACATAATGTAGTGCGGGCATAACCCATGCAGGGGTGTGTATAAGCTACTCAGTAGGGACCCTAAGACCCCTGAAAGTCTCCCGGAATCCACAAAGGATAATCCAAAAAGGAAAGATACAAACACAAAGTAACATCCGAAACTTCTTAGGTATATGCCCATACATATACGTAAGTCATCAATTCTCGTTTGGCTCCAACATCCGAGCCCAAGTACAACCCAGTCTACACAGGAAAAGACAACCCATTCTACATAGGAAAGCAAAACGTAATCCACACATGATATCAAGTCATTATTATCGAAGATAAGGATTGAAAGTCAAGATTCACCTGACACAAGTATACTTCTTCATAAGACGATAGAGATGATCAGATATAGCCACTGATTCATCTAATCCATCGGACCCACATAGGATCGATAGGTACTAACCCCTGCAATGACCCACAAAGGATCGATAGGTAACTAACCCCCGCAATGACATAAACAGGATCAGACCCACACAGGATCGGACCCACACATGATCTGTAGGCACTGACCCACACAGGACCGTTGAGTGCTGACCCACACAGGATCAGACCCACACAGGATCGGTAGCACTGATCCACATAGGATTGCTAAGTGTTGTAGTTGTCGTCGTCGAATCCACTGAGGATTTCTGTACAGTCGTCATCATCATCACAGTCGCAACCAACTCTAGGGTTTCCGCACACAGCAAGCTCGTTCGGGAGGGTCCGCTCCACGAGTCGAGGGGCTGATACATCAACTGACACATAGTCCGGATTTGATGTATCCAAACGTTCTGTATCGTCAATAGGAGCTCAACGCGACAGACAGCGCGTCGATCGGACGCTCGGTCTGAGAGTTATTGGCTTTTTCGTTCGAGGGGCCCAGTTGGTTTTTAAGTCAAAACCCACTTGACAGTACTCCAACTGCGTCCATTCTTTGAGCTGAGTAAGCCAAAAGATCTGTCTCACTTAGAGGAATTCGTGAAAGTCGACGGTACGTCAATCGGAAGTCCGGAGCTCATGTTATGAGCATTTCTGCTCCGAGGGCCCGGTTGGTTTCGTGTACAAACCAACCCGGTCATACCCAAAGTACTGCGAAACCATGAGTGTAATATTTCGAAACTACCGTATTGATCCAAGGATTGCATCTCCGCTGAAGGTGCGTCGATCGGAGGTCTTCCTCCCAAGTTATGGGAAAAAGAACGTGAGAGGTCCGGAAGTGGGGGTTTCGGGCCCGGTCCGACCCAGCTCGAGACCCCCTGGGTCGGCCCGCACCAGGTCGACCCGACCTGAGTCGGGGTTTGGCTCGGCTGGGCCAGGCCTGTACCGGCCTGGGCGCGGCCCAGCACGGCCTGGGAAGCCCGACCCAGCCTAGGCGGCCCGGCCCGGCGAGCTGGCGCGCTGGCCAAGGCCAGGTGGCTCGACTGTTTTGGCCGAGCGGACAGGGGTGTGGGGGGCGCGCTACCCCCTCCTGTTTGTATTCTGCGGCCCCCATGTGGGGGGGCCGTTCTTGTCTGGCCAGCCGGGGGTTACGAACCCCCGGATCTTCCTCTGACCTGCCGGCCCGCTCCGGCCGGCCGGCTGTTGCCGCCACGAGACCGGCGCTGGCCAGTCCCCCTACTCTGACATCGGCGGCCCGGAACTGGCCACCGGTCTTCCCACTCAGTCGCGGCCTTGGTCCGTCTGGTGCGGCGTGATGGCGCCGCACCCCTCCGCCGTGGCCCCGCTCCGGCCGTGGTGTTTTCGTGATTCTCCGGTGTGGCGCGACGACGTCGGGACCTTGTGCGACATCATCGGCGCGGCGCGACGGCGCCACACATCCTTACCCATTTCCGTTGTTTCTGCATGGTGCAATAGCACCGTGCCGCCTTTTCATGATCCGCAATAAAATCAACACACAAGGGGGAGGAGGGTCGGCCGTGTTCGTGCGGTCCGACCTCATCCCATTATTTCGGAAACATGTGGTCCAAATCGAAATGAGGAAAAGACGACAAAATTATTCAAGAACAAACAAATAAATTCCCCTACCTTGAGCGTTGTTTGATGGAGGTTCATCATGGAAATAACCATCGTGGAAGAAGGTGTCGCGGAAGGAGAATCGTTGCGTCGTGGAGAAAAGATTCATCGGTGTCGCGTCATCGATCTCCGAGGATCCGGTGTTCTTTGCGTTCTTCGCGTTCTTCGTCGAGGAAGAAGAACTTCAAGAGTTTTTCCTTTTCTCCCAAAGGATCCACACAACAAGATCTAACAATAATAAAATAAGTGCTTTCACTTATTTTATTACCTATGTCTTTAGTATTTGAAATTCAAATAAAGAATTAAACCATGTAATTAATTCAGTCAAGTTTTCTTAATAAATAGAGGGTTATGAAAGGTTTGGGAAAATAAAGTGGTGGGGTTCATGTGGGCCCCACCACTCTCATAACATCCCATGGGAAGTTGGGTGGTTACCCCAACTTCCACTCAAAGGTTTATCCACTTAGAATGAAATAAAAATTGTAGCTCAATTATTATTTTCATCTTCCACCATTTTCTAACAACTCCTCTCGTGTAAACGCAACTCCAGAAAAGGTGTTCCTAAGAAATTACCGGCGTTGCGAATTTATAGGTGCCCTAGAAATTTGATTCCGAGCACCGGTTCAAAAGTTTAAAAAACCTGCTCGTTCGTTCACTGAACGTACCCAAACTAAACTTCGGAAAATGATTCTGGGCACACCGGGCCTCAGAATCTGGTGCCGTCAGAAACCGCGTACTTGTAAAATCCCAAAGAAAATTATGAAAAAATTTCCATTGAATTTGAAGGGTATTTAAAGGTTTCTATTAAATAAACTTTCGAATAGTAAACCATTTATAACCCCGACAAATTTCGAGGGAGAAATTCAATTTAGGGGGGGTAGAATGTAACACCCCGAGATTTTATGAAAAATATTCTTTTTAATTTTATTGATGTCATGTTTTGTACGCTACACCATTATGAGCCTTCAATACACACATCTCTGAATTGGGTTTCATTACACACAGTCATGACCTTCCACGATAGTGTGTGTTGTACGCAATACCGAGTTTCACTAAACAACGATATGTTATATAAACTAGCCGCTATGAATAGTAATACCCACTTTTTAAAATTTTATAAATTTTATCTTTCGAAATGGACTTCATTTTGGGATTCGGAATATCGAAATTAGACTAGGGTGAAGTTTTGGTATTTTTCTGAAAACTTTCAATTTTTGATGAATAGTGAAAACACTAGGTTACTATTTAAAATACGTCTGTTTATTTAAATAATTATTTATTTTATTTAAAATCATTTTAGGTCAAAATTGATATATAATACATAAATAAGTTCAATGAAATTCATTGGAGTCATTTTATAATAATTTTAGATATATAAAAATTTTATTTAACTTTTCACCGTCTTTTACCCACCTCCTAGGAGAATTTGTAAATTCACATAAAACTTAATTTTACCGCTTCTGTGAGTGAAATTTCAAAAATCAGAGAAACACGGTTAATATCAAGGATTAAAATGTGGTTCAATGAGATGAAAATAATTTTTGGTAAATAGTAACTTTTTACTTTTTTTTACCACGGTTAAAAGTAAATAGGGTAATTATGGGTAAAAATGATATTATTATTACCCTAAAACATGTTCTAATTCTATTGGATAAGTTTAATTCGACCAAAAACAACCTTAGGAATAAAATATGACCATTTAGTCCCACTTGGATTAGATTAGGAGATTTAATATTATTTTATTTAAAGAATAGTTAAAATAGTTAAAATTAAAGGTTAATAACTAAAACATTTTTAATATAAGGTTATACATAAGATAAATTCAACTATACATATTCATTGGAAATATGAAAATCTTTCCTACATAATGGTATTTTATTTACAATTTTTAGACATTAAATAATCTGATTTATTTATGACACAATGATGATGCAGTAATTATCTCATTAATGAAATATTGACATAATTGATGTTATAAATATACAAATAAATGAAATTTGAGACTTTTTATGAATTCCACTAATTTTTTAGGTTAATATGATATGTTATTATTTTTTTAATTAACTTTTTTCGAAATAATCATTCTGTTATAATTTTTACAAAAATCAATTACCAAATACTGTAAAAATTGACATGAAATAGTTTTTAAAAAAATATTATATTATTAATTGTTATTTTATTCATAAAAAACTATTTTTTGGCCAAATGACTTAGATATGGTTATATATATTAATAATAAACAACTTGGGGTTCGTCTGGCTTGTTATAGTATGTTTATTAACCTTATAATGTAAGAAAACAAGGAAACACAGTAAAAGTAAAATTATTTAACTTAAAGTTAAATCTAAAGGACAAGGTTAAAATAGAAACCTAAACTTGTCTAAATTATATTGTATGATAGTATTTAGACCCCTCCCCACCTTAACTTAGAAATAAATCAATTTGGAGCTATTAAAAACCGAATATGACTTTATAATAAAATAATATTTTTAGTTTTTCCTAAGGTGCCCCTCTCCTCCCTTATAAAACGGCACCTCCTCCCTCTCTTCCACACACCACTTTGAGCCTTCGACCTCGGCCAACCCCTGCCAACTTCTCATCTCCACTTCCCTAGAAACATCCTAGATGTACTGGTCTTCTTTAAATACCATCTTTAGTGCCCTAAGAAGAGGTTAAGAAGAGGCGCTTCAAAAAAGAGGTAATGTCCGTTACTGATTCATTCAAATTTATTTCTTCATCTACTTCTTCTTCTTTATTTGTTTCATTATGAAGTAATAAAATAGGTATCACTAATATACTGATATGTTATTATAAGTATGAAACAACCATATTACACCATTTATCCATCCTATAGAAAATGAAATCACCACGTGTGCATACGTACAGAATACCGTCTCCAGGCCATGGTGTAATCTCTTTTCGACCACCACCTTACATGGATGGGTATAATTGTGTAAATAAATAAGTATATATGATTATTTCAAAGTGATATGATTCTAAAATATTATACATACACTTAAATACAATTCCACGATCATGGTAATGATATCATCGCTCATGCGTATGTATGGACTACCGTCTCCACGACGCGATGAGATTCATTCTCCATGTTAACCATTCATGAATGACTATAAAGTATATATAATAATTAATCATGAAATATATGACATAATAATGATACTGGATTTATGTATATATAGATGTATGTCATCTACTTAATTCCATTCAATTCAATAAGGAAACGAAAATAGCGTTCATGCGTACATACGACCTATTTTCTCCATGAACGTTGTATTTCATTCCAATTATCAATCTATCATATATATATTTATATATTATGAATATATATTACATAGAAATCATGTTTTACATTCTGTAATTAAGTAAATCAGGATATAAGTAACAATATCAAGAAAAAAAGTCCAAACATGTACGATAAATAAAACGATTTTACCCAAAACGATGCTTTAACATGGATCTTACAAAAGAACAGGTAATATAAAGTCATAAGTGAACCATATATGATATCATAATAATTATTATGATTCTATAATAAGTAAATGACATTATTTAAATCATTATATAGGAGGATCGGATACGTACGATGCATATCAGACTTAAGGTAAGGAAAAATCTCGCAATCTCGTTTTTATCCGAGATTGTTTATACATCCAAATTTACTTGGGAATATTTATCATCCACATCCATGTTTCCTCAATACGTAATATTATTTCTATCCTCCAACAATTTTTTTAAATCCAATTTTACACTTCGATATGTTTTTAGGAAAATATATGAATGGAATCTTTTGAAATTTTTTGTACGAGGTACTTTTGGACTTTTCTGGCCAAAGTAAGAGAAGAATGTTTTTTTAACTTATATGACATGGATGGATTTTTAAAAAATTATTTAAATGAAGCTTACTTTACAAGTTTTCAAATTTATTTTCAATCAATTTCTTTTTTAAAATTGTGTGAAATGTTATGAAAGGAATTTTTTTTGAAGTAGAAAGGATATTTTCCTCAAGAATGAAGTTCAAGGGTTTTACCAAAATTATTTTCCATCTAAGATAATATAGGGTTATATTTCTATCCCTATTTTTACATTGATTTGATTATGTTATGATGGAATTATTTTTATGATGTCCTTTTATCTTATATAGATTATGTTATGATGGCATGATGTTTAAGAATCCCATTTTTATTACATGGGTTATACTATGACGTATGATTTATGATTTTGTGACACACATTAGAATGGTTTAATTATGAGATGGGTGGGACCTATATCTCCCTCCAATACATTGGGTAATGATTTATATCTCATGAGATAGACATGGCTGGAACGGCAAGTTAAACTGGTTCAGTAATAGAGGACTAGAACGAGGAGTGAACTCGATTCAGAAAGGGACTCTGTCGACTATGATGTTCTTGGAAGCAATGTCTTGGATACAATGGAAATCATAACATGTGGTTAATGGTTTCCCACAATAACATGTTTTATTCCCATGCTATTTTATCATGATTAATGTTTCTTTATGATCTATGCCTTACGTACTTCCATGATTTATGTCATTGCTCAAGATTTTGATTTTTAAATGTTATGTTCATTTTTTAAAGATCAAATGTATATGATTTGTTTTATTTAATCCATGCTTACCCTTACTGAGCATTTGAGCTCACCCTCTATATGTTTTCTTTTCCCTAGGAGATAAAGAAAGGTTTTAGGTAGGAAAACAAAAAGGGGAAGATCTTTATGGGAGATATTGATGATCTTTCACCAAGATTAGAATATTATATTCCGAGTTTCTAAAGACACTAAACTGTTACAATCCTTGAGTTTGGTTTTTTTATGTATTAAGTATTCCTCAAAAGTAATGTATTGTCCATTTATGTCAAGACTTCGGTCTCTACACCCATTCACATAGGTTCTCCATCACCATGGGCCGCCTCAAGGTGTAATCCCCGTTCTCGTCCCGCATGACGTTAAACTGTATCAGCAACCTGAACTACGAAGAATTTGATTCCCCGCCACAGGGATATGTAGGAAACCACCATTAGGTTCAATCTTAACACCCATGTCTCATCCTGGTCTCTCCCTTGAGCCAACGTGTCTTGGGAAGCTAAATCCCTAACCTAGAGGATCCACTTCCCCTGGGTCCCATCCATGCATCCATTCTCATGGGTCACCTCTTCAGGTGTCCCACCATATCACTGAACTATGCAGACTTTGATTCCCTGTCATGGGGATACGTAGGAAGTCTTCTCGAGACCCAAGCCAGAAGCCATCATTCATCCTGATTCTTACCTGGGCCGCCAGATCCTGGTGGTATCACGCCACTTAATTCCCCTCCACAACATTCAGGAAGCCTCCCACGTGCTAGCCCCAACATCAGTGTTCCCCCCAGGGGGTTCTTCAACCTGTTCCACTCTAGCTATTGTTCTGATTAGTCGGATCCGTCTCTGTTGGATGTTAAACTTGCGAAATGCCTTGTGTTAAACATGGGAAGCTGAGGAAAACCTCAGATACATGCCTGTGGAATACAGTTCCCCACATTCTATTTGGGATTCCTCGAGCTTCTGCACCCTCGAGAATACCTATGATAAGGGAAAGAAGACAGACGTGCCAATTCCCCTGCATCAAGACACACCAATGATGCCCCAACATAAATACTCTCCTAACTAAAGGTTGCTTCCCTGACTGTACCCCTTGGAAGGTCCCGAAAGAAGCGGCGTAATTAACTGGTGTCCATGAAGATATGGCACCAGGAAGAGATTCTCAAAGCATGACTTAATCTATAAGGGAGACCCGGACTAGGTGACAAGCTTCGAGGAGGAATCCACCGAAGGAAGAACCGACATCCCATCACCCGGTTTCGATCAAGGAGAGAACTTCCCTGAACAAGGAACATATGTCTCCCAACATTGGAAAGCGGTAATGTGGGGATACAGTTGCACTCCTCTGCGTGACGGATGTGTGTTTCCCTGGAGAAAGTGTTGCAAATAGAAAAATGGTGAACCCGATGTTGGTCAGAGTGGACACCCAAGAGGGGGGTGAATTGAGTTCCAATTAAAATATCTGTTAAAATATTTTCTAGTTAAAATCCCCCAATTTATAAAACAAGTTAAAAATTAGTTAATTTATAAAGATTTTAAATATTCACTTAGCTTCTCAAAGATTGATTAGGTCTCAGTTAATTTAACCACAAGGTCAAACTAACTTTTGAAGCTAACCTATTGATTTACAATTAGTGTAAACAGTTGCTAATTTAACTATCAAAGTAGCTTCAAAATAGTTTTGTATTTCAAAGTAATAATAGTGGAATAAATAAGATATATGTAGTATACTTTAAACTTAAATTAAAGATGCACATCATGTAAAACAAGAGATTCTGTCTCAAGACGAGACTTAGTCCTCTCAAATATATATAAATTTGATCCACACCCTGGATCGGGGTTAAAAACAGTTTACAAAACTATCCAGGCCAAGCAGGGATCTCTACCACTGTTCTTCATGGGAAACAAAACAAAGACCAGGTCACACAAGGACCTCTTCCACAGTTGACATTGGTAAATAAGAGTTAAGAGAATTTGAGTAAGGATTTTGATATCCTCTAGTTCAGTGCAGGAGACAGTGTGTGTAAAAGATATATAGAGTACACCCCACTGCTCGAAAGTTAATAAATAAATCACGTAGAGAAGATAGATGAGAGTTTAGAAAGCTCTAGTGATTGTCAATGTAGCTCTGGACTTGTTGGATTTAGCAGAAATGCTTCTGAGTCTTCTCTAGTTTTTCTGTTGAAAACAAAGTGTTGTATTTCAGATTGTCTTCATCAGGAGTGAAAAAGATCTCTTGATTCATCGTGTGTTCTTTGGTGGTGTTGGATTGCACTCATGAGAGTTCTCTGAAGGTCTTGAAATATCCTTCTTGTTTAGGATTGTTCTGTTTGTTCAGCAAAGTGCTCTCGGGTGTATGTAAGTTCTTCGTGTTGTATATTCACACTTTCACACCGCTTATGCTTCTTCTTTTTTTGTGTACTGTGTCTTAATCTTCCTTATATTCCATAAGTTCTGGCAGTAGGAATGATTCACTTTTCATTGGTACGTGATATAGTTTCCTGACATGCCAACAACTATCATTAAATAACCTTAATTTCATTAAAAACAACAAATATGACCATTAGAATTATTTAAATAATATTTACAAAAAGTTACGAAACGGTGTCACAATGATTATGGAAATAGTGTCTTCTTCATGGTATGTGGTCACGGTGAGTCCATCATGGTTTCTGGTCACGGTGTCTGGTCATGATGTCTGGTCACGGTGTCTGGTCATGGTGTCTGGTCACGGTGTCTGGTCACGATGTCTGGTGACAGTGTGTGGTCACTGTGATTCCTTCACGGTGAGTCCTTCACGGTGTCTGGGTCACAGTGAGTCCTTCAAGGTGTCTGGGTCACGGTGAGTCCTTCACGGTGTCTCCATACTTAGACAAATATCTGTATTTGGACTTAGACTAGTATATGCAGAACATGGATTAAGTTTAATCACGAGAGAGTAAAAGAGCTTGAATCATAAATATAAAGGTGTGATAATATATGTGAGAATTGTGATCATTTATGAGACTTTTAAATAATAAAGAGAGTAATTAACATTATAATTTTTTATCATTAAAACATGATGTGTAGTTATTATTGAGATTGAAGAGCAGTAATAAGATGTGCATTGGAGATTGAGAGTAATTAACATTAATTGGATCTGTGATTATTAAAACATGATTAACACATGAGGAGTCCAAAAATCTCCCCCTTTTTGATGGTCACAAATCATATATAGGCAGAATATAAATGACATGTAATATTAAAGATACTAGCACGGCAAAAACATTATAGAACAGAAACTTGTAGTTTTTCTCCCCCATTTATACTATTATAGAACTAACACTTATTTTTCTACCCTTTTGGCATTATCAAAAAGTAGAGAGAATTAAATGAAACAATGAATTTGGAATTAAAAAAGGGTTCAGAATACAATAAAACATGAAAAAACAAAAGACATCCCATCAAAAAGAAATACAGTCCTCAAACTCTTCAGGGATCCACTTTGTCTTTTCATGTATCAGCAGCAGGAGCTGGTGCTAAAGTAGAAGAAGGCATAGATGTGGTAGACAATGAGGGTAAGGTTAGACCTTCAAAAACAGATAGAGCCAAATTAGGAGCAGTAGAAGATCTAGGCTATGGTTGGTCAAGAATGACTAGTCGGATTTGAGAAAGAGCTTGGATAACTGTCATGTCAGTTGAGGCTATGGTAGGTAAACCAGGTCTATGGGGTGTAGTAGATGGAGAAACTATAGCAGTACTCTGAACATGATGATACGTCTTCAAAAGATTGATGAAATCAGTAATGCTTTCACCATCATATTGCATAGCCATTTCAAAATCATCCTTATTCTCCAGAAATCTGTCCAACAATCTGGTGAACTCTATAAGTTTCTGAACTTGAGCTTTAAAATCTTGAGTCACCGGAGGGATTCTCAAATTTTCCAAAAGATATCTAAAGTGATCTGTCATATCACTTTTAGAGAAAATCTGGGAGAGATATAATCTATTTTCTTGGTGATCTCTTATTGAGCATCATTGGATATCTTAGAATGAATTCTAACCAAGTCCAATGCTCTATCACTATTCTTAATTACTTCTGACAAAGAAGATAGATCCAATCCACTGAAGGCATTCTGAAATTCATCCTTTCTTATGGATCTCAGCATAGAATCGTCCAAAGAAGTTGTGAAGGTCTGACTAGAAGCAGGTCAAGCCTTGACAGTTTCAGTTAGAACGTTGAGATGTTTCAGAACTTCTTGCAGGCATCCAATGTATTCATCTGTAAGCTTATTCAGATTTTCCACAAGATCTCTCATGAATTCCATCATTTTGGCGTGTCCTTTTCCAATCTTTTCATCAAAAGATAGTAGGTATGGATGAAATTGAGACACAATCTCCCTAGCAAAGAGGGAATCAGAAGACTCTGGAGAAATAGCAACATGTGCATGGGAGGAAACATGAGCAGGCTCTGATCTCAAAGATAACTCATTATGCAGACTTGCTACCATAATTTTCAGATTTGCAACATCAGCACTCAGCAGCTTATTATCTACTATGACTTCTTGAATTTCTCGGATCATCCTTGGTTGAATATGAAAGATAATATTTTCAAATAGAGTTGATGAATCTTCTTGTATTAACTGAGTCACTGGGCGAGGTTGAGTGGAGACAATTTTCTCCAATCCAGCTAACAAAGTCTCTCCAAAAACTTTCAGATCATCTTTGATCACAAAGTAGTGATTCTCAGGTAAGGATACAGGTAAAGGTAGAGGTTCAGATTCTAGTTGAGGTTCAGAGTCATCTTCAGACTCAGATTCTGATTCTGATTGAGGTTGGTGCTCTAGTTCTGGTTCTGGATGAGCTAAGGACTTAATTTGAAACAGAGAAGAAAGATCCATTCCCATTGTAGTCACTTTCTATGACTCATTCACATCATAAAAGCTTGGGAACTCATACCAAGAGTACATAGAAATAGTGATAGAAGGTTGAGAAGCTTCAGCAGATCCAGCTTCCCCAATATCAAGTTTTTGAGGTTCCTCCCCATAAACTTGTGCTTCCCTTCTAGATTCTTGAGGTTCAGGAACATGGACAAGATCCATAGGATCATCCCTAATCTCTTCAACAATCTCTTTCCTTTCCAGCTGAAAGGAAATTTCCATCCTTTCTTCAGCAGATGGAATAATCTCAGGAACCTATTGTTCCATTGGATGAGCTTCCAGACTTTCTTCTTTCTCAACAGAAAGATTCTCTTCAACAAGATATGCCTCTAAGGTTTTTTTCTATTTTGAATCAGGAAAAACCAATTTTCTTGTAGCATTAGGATGAGATTCTTCTTCCTGAAGAACAATTGAAGGATCCATACTCCTTCCCTTTTCAACAATAACTTCCTCTCCTTTAGGTATTTTAGGTTCTTCTCGAGGTGGTACTTCAGCTGTTACATCTTCTTGTTATTCTTCTTCTGAATACTTATCCACTTCATCTGGTTCCAAAATAGGATCATCTAGGGTCTTAGGACTTCTTGGATAGTCAACAAGAATAAAATTTTTATACAGTTGACCACTATCCTCAATCCACTGCTTTTTCCAGGGATTCTAGATAATCTTCATCCTTCTGATGATAGGCATGGATAGGCAGTAATCAAGGTCCTCTACTTTTTATTCATTCATTCCAACCATCCCCTTTTCAACTAACATAGCTGAAATCATCCTTGAATAAAACAGGGAGGTGGATGTGGATGTTACTTTGATCAGCTCACAGATATGGTTGATAACATAATTACACAGATTGATCTTATGGCCATTATTTAACAGGTGAATCAGGAACACATCCTGATACTTAATCAAAGAAAAATCTCCTTTTATTGGACTAACCAAATTCTGAACAAACTTGAACAGAAGTCTTGTCTCCCCATCTAGTTTTGCAGCTATGGCCCTTCTCTTGGTGCCATTTCCAGTTATACTTTCCAAAGCAGTCTCCAGGTCAAAGATGTCGGTTGTTGGAGGAGGGTCTCTCTGATAATATTTAAAAATTCCTTCATGTGGAATTCTTAGGCATGCAGCCCTCATCCTTGAAGAGAATGAGCACTTCTAACCATCGATCTAGCTGGTCCCCATAAATCTTTCTCCAAACTCAAAAGAGAACTTCACATACTGATAAAACTGAGATACCAATCTTGGGTAAATCGGTCTATTCTTTCCAGTGAACCATTCAAGCCATCCTTGTTCTCTTAATACTTTTAAAACTAATGATATTATAGATAGCAACCATTCAGGGCAAACCTCTTTTTGAGGTACAACCGTACGACTTACCAGGTTTGGGTTTAGAGGTCCTTCGGGGGCTATCCTCGGTATCCTCTTTGGTTTCTTAGAGTGTTAATTCTCTGACGAGGGTGAATATGGACGCATCATCCTTGGAAATCACTAAAGGTTCGAGCGAGAGGGAAGAGAAGGTTCAGGAGAGAGTTCGGGTAAGGAATCAAATGAAACCCATAGGTTTTATCATTTGGGAATGTCAAACGTCATAAAAACAAAAACGTGGGAAATCAAATAGCGGTGAAAAAAAATTACCATGATATGGGTTAAAATAAGAATAAACATAATTCTCACGGTGAGACCGTGAGTAGGTATTATGGTGAGACAGAAAACTAGTCATCATGGTGAGATAGTTTACAGTCATCATGGTGAGACAGTGAGCATTTTATATATTCACGGTGAGACAGTGAGTTGTTAGACCGTGAGCATAAAACAGTAACTTAGAAACAGTAAGTATGAAACCATAAAGTAAAGTACAGTAATGTATTAAACATTAAGATCAGTAGGTTATTTACTTATGGTTAATCATACCAAGATCATGTATTATGTAGTCTAATCTTTCAGAATTTAATGGTTTAGTGAATATATATGCAAGTTGATATTCAGTACCAATGAATTCCAAAGTGATATCACCTTTTTGATAATGATCCCTCAAAAAGTGATGTCTTACATCAATATGTTTTTTCCTAGAATGAGAAACCAGATTCTTAGAAATATTAATAGCACTTGTGTTGTCACAATTTTTTGGGATATGTCTGAATTGATATCCATAATCTAGTAATGTGTGTTTCATCCACAAAATTTGTTCACAACAACTTTCAGCAGCTATGTATTCAACTTCTACAGTTGATAATGCAACAGAATTTTGTTTCTTACTACACCATGATACTAGTGACTTTCCTAAAAGATGACATGTTCCATAGGTTCTTTTTCTATCTAATTTACATCCAGCAAAATCAGCATCATAATAACTAACTAATTCAAATGTTTTTCATTTGGGATAGAATAGTCCTAAATTGGGAGTATGTTTGAGGTATTTGAAAATTATCTTTACAGCATTTAAATGTGACTCTTTAGGGTTTGCTTGAAAATGAGCACACATACACACACTAAACATAATATCTAGACGACTAGCAGTCAGGTAGAGTAGACTTCCAATAATTCCTCTATATGTGGTTTGATCAACAGATTTACCATTTTCATCAAGATACATTGACGCACGCCTGTCATGGGGCATGGAAAAACAATATTTTATTTACCTAAGTATAGTATAGCAGTTGATCCTAGGTAGTCTCCCGATGAGGAGTGCACATAAAACAAGGTTGTCACTTTTTGTTGGTTTTCTTAAAAAGATTGGTTTTAACAAATGATAAAGATGATGATTGGATTGGGTTCGGCTAGACCTAGTGTTCTGCCATCATGGTTTCCAAATTTTATCTCTTTTTTTCCTTAAACTGGTAAGAGAGAGATTCATCTACCGTGTCCTCTATCTCCCTTAGTCAGATAAATGTGATGAGAATTTTCCTTTCTAAAACCATAGATTGGTCTATCCTCCTTCCAATGTGCATAGGGTTGTAGAAGGACTCTTGATTAATTAGAGAAATCCCAGACCTGGATTGTTGTTCCATAATAAACCCAGATTTCGACATACAATCCTACACACGTGCTTGACAACCGTCGAGCAATCACCACCCAACCCTAATCATGTTCCACCGTATACAGAATAGAATTGGGTGGAGGAAGATGTGATTATTGACCAAAGAAATTTATAATTTTAGAATAAAAAACATCACACAACAGCATTCATAATTTAATACTGAATTAATAATTGGAACCATAATAATAAAGGAGAACAAATTTTATTCATTTCAAGCACAAAAACTCAAGCACAACACATAGGCCCAGCCTCCCCTCTTTCCGATCACTCAAATGAAACTATCCCTCCATGGATGGGGTAAGAGAGATAATGAGGAGGAGGAGATACATTTTTAAATAAAATAAATAAAAGGAATCGCTGAAAATTTCTTCTCCTTGGTGTCCCAGAAGGAATGGGGTGGAGAATTGGATGTGGTGAGGAGGAGGAGCTCTCCTCCTTTATAGCCAGATTTACGTCCTCCGAATGTTGTCACGTTTTGGACCAAATAAATGACCTTTTCATGCATTGATCCCTTCTTCAATGTTGTTCATAATTGTCTTGGCCGTGTCCCCCCAAAATCTCATCGGATTGGAACTGGTCTTCCGAGAGTTATGGCCCTTCTACTCTGATCATTTATTCTATCCAGTCAGAATCTCTAAAACGCCAAAACCCGGATTAGGAAGCTTTAATGGACCTTCAAACGGCCGAATCCCAGGGAGATTCCTTAAAACAGGATGCTCCAAAACCCCTTGTGCGTCCACCAGAAGAATCTTACAAGCGTTGGGTCCACAATGGATGAGTTACGGATCCCACACCAAAACTAGGCAGAACTGGAAACAGTTTTCTTGAGCCAACTTGTGAGATTCTTTTGAGTTTCCATATGGCCGATTCAGCTTTTAGTCAAAAAATAGTAAATAAATCCCTGAATGTGTAGAATCTAGAAAGGAAAGAAATTTTCAATTTGGAGAAATGTAGATAATGTTATGGCCAAACTACAGAAATAAGTTAAAACTCTTTAAAATCCAAAATGGCCAATTTTTACTATTCAGATCAAAATAACACCAAAATCATAAAAATGAAACACTTCATCTTAGAGGAACACTTTTGTGAGTTTAAAACAGTGATATTCAATATAAATTAATTGAAAATAATTGTTCTATAAATTCTGCAACACTTAAACTATGCTTGTCCTCAAGCATAAAATCTCAACATGGAATTTAAATTGCACCAATGTCACCAATATTTAAATTTCAAATAAAATAAAATGATTATCAATGTCCAATCAAATTTTCCAGTTCCACAAAAATACAAATTTAATTTCCCATTTTTCAAACAAATAATCAATTCATGCATTTTACATTTCCCCTTTGAAAAATAATGAAGCTTCTCCTTTCATTCATTCAAGCTTCTCAATTTATTATTATTAAACATTCCAAATCATGATCTACCTCACTTATGAATCTTTTCTCTTATCACTCATGATACAATTAACAGTGGAGTTGTGCTAACATCATGAGAACATGCTCCTTACCCATAGGCTTGTAAAGTAACTACTTTCTCTACTTTGTAAAGACAAAACACACATAAAATCACAAGGACTTGAAATAAAGGTTCAAATGAATCTATGGCTTAGGGTTGGTGGGTAAATGATTGAAATAATTTAAGGCCAGAAGTAGGAGTTTTGACTCTTAAGTACAATGCATGATTAATCAAGTGAAAACACAAGTTGAACCTCACTCAAATCCCCTTGAAATGTGAATCACAACACCACTCCCCTTTTAATGACATGTGTCATGAGTCAGTAAATGATTACAAAGAATGATATCATCCAAGTTATCTGTGTTTTTTTTTTGAAAAGCTCCAGAAAGGCACAGCTTTATTTTGAATTTTTTTCTTATTTTTATTGAGAACCGGATGAAATGAAAGAGGCATACTGAAATGATTACTCATGCCCAATTTTCTAATAATACATTTCCTAAAATGATGATTCACACATTACACCACCCAAAAATGATACATATCCCGAGGAACGCACACGAAAGGCCCTTCCCCCACACTCAAACTTGAAATAACCATGCAAAAATACTAAAAGTGCGGGTAGGTAAGGAAAAATTAGATTGTAATGTGGCTTAAACCTATAAGGCAATTCATGGCATCTAAGGTCTTATGAAGGATAAATGTAAAGGTGGGTCTTAGGATAAAATTTGGCTAGGCAAAGTGATGCCTCAATCATTTTAAATGTGGTTTTGTACAGTCATAGCTTTGAAAAGTTTCAATACAAGTTCTAGCAGGTGGCACATCCCAAGATCACTCAAGAAATATTTTCAAGATAAAATTGGAAACATTTGGTCTAGAAATCCTCTCAGGAATGAGAATATGATATTGGACAATCACTCATGGCATGATTAATAATAACAAATTAATTCACATGAATTTCAGAAATTCAAAGAATGAAAAATGGAAGGGTAATTTCATTTACATGAATCAATTAATTACCTTAAATCATGAGTCATTATTTCAATATCCTTGCTTCACTTTAATCATCCAATTATCCATTTTAATAAATCAATCTCGTAAACATTGAAATCTAAAACATAGAAACACCAGATTTATATGAAACTCATGTCTCCTAGAGAAGTCAAGTAAAACATGAATTCAAGTGTGGGCATGTCTTTTTTTGATTAATTCTTTAAAAGACTAAAAATGTAGGGAATAAAGTCGGATAATATAGAATTGAAACTCATACTCCCCTGTCAAATGAATTCTTTTCTTCACGACGTATAATCCCACTACAACTTCTTCATTAATGGACCTGAAATATAAAAATGAAAACAATTGATAGTGCAGACCTGTTCAATCATGCTGGTAAATGACTAAGAAGACAAGTGGACAATGGGGGAAAATGCAGGTTGCCTCCCGGTAGTGCCTTTGTTTAATGTCGTTGGATCGACAAAACAAATTTTTTTTTTTTTGAAAAATCTCCTGGACTACAAGATTCCCTCCCCCACACTTAATTGATGCAGTGTCCTCAATGCATTCAAATGGATTTAACATGTAAGAATATTTGAAAATGAATCAAACATAAAGAAAGTGTAAAGGAGAGGTATAAACTGATTTATTGGTAGTGAAACATTGAGTTAAGTTCTTAAGTGTTGCTCTTTGAAAACCTAAAAAAGTAAAAAATTTAACACAAGAAATTTATTAAAAGAAATGAAAATGGAAATTGAATAAGAAATTAAGGATAAATCTCGGTTTAATCCCCCAAGTGGGCCCTGGGTTTTGGCTGCCTCCAGAGGGGCAGTTCTAATCAGTTATCCCCAATCTGATGGAGGGTGAGGTTTCTTGCTCATGAACCAACAAAAATTATTCTTTCCAGCATGTACTTTTTCCGTTCTGAGGATAATTCCATGTATAGAGTACACCAGATCTGCCCCCTTCGAAATTATAAACCTATTTCATTGCGGAGGTAGGATAAAGTATGGAACGATGTCCTCTTCAATTGCTACTTGTGCAGCATCTTCTTCAAAATATAGAGGTTTCTCCAGATGTGCTGCATGAAAAGAATAATCAAAGGGAAATTCAACATTTAAATTTGAAATATTAATTTCAAAATCATTGCTTTTAAGGTAGGCAGCTTTTAGATATGGTTCTTCATGCATAGCCACTTGTATCTCTTCATGGATTTCCTCAAGTAGATGATCAATATCTTCAGGGAGCTCCAGATGTTCCTCAAAAGGTGCATATTATTTTTCATCTTCTTCTAAGGCAATGTAAGGATTGACCAAATCTGAAAATTTAAAATTATAAGGAGTGATGCTAAAATTAGATTGAATGAAATCAGGAAAGGTAGATTTAATGTAAGGATCATCTCCCTGAGTTGGGTCTGGTTCAATCACTTCTTCAGTTGAATGTGCCTTTTGGATTTGATTATCACTGGATGGAGGGAGGTAGTCTAGCTCCTCTATCATGACTTCAAATTCCACCAATTGGGTTGTGTCTTCCTTCCGCGGTGCTGGCTCTTCTTGTTTATAAGGCTTGGGAAGATCAATAAGTTCCTCACATTCATTCCAAAATTCATCAAGTTCTTGTTGATCTCCCACATGTAGCTCAGTAGGGAATTCGTCTTCTTTTTCATCAATCTCGGGTAGAATTGGTTGAGTGATGATGAATGAGTCTTCAGGTACCTCAACATTTACCTCCTCCAGTTCATCAATGATGATTGGTGAAATTTCATCCACCACTATCTCAGGTTCTTGCTCCGAATCAGGATCGGGTTGCTCCATCATTGCACGAACATAGTCCAATGCCCATTCCATTTTGCTACCCAAATCATCCAAATTATTACTAATCCTTTCAACCCGATCATTGAGATCATGATAATCAGTTTCCGGTTCTTGATATTTCACTTGCGAGTAATTTTCCCATGCATAAAATTTTTAATTTGAATACATCATGGAAAAAAGAAATTTTTTTTTAAAAAATTATTTTTAAATTTAAAAAGTCAAATATTTAAAAATAGTCTATGGAACTTCCTCCACGGCAACGGCACCAAGTTTGACGCCCGCCTGTTGTGGGGTGTGGCAAAACAATATTTTATTTACCTAAGTATAGTATAGCAGTTGATGCTAGGTAGTCTCCTGATGAGGAGTGCACAGAAAACAAGGTTGTCACTTTTTGTTGGATTTCGTACAAAATATTGGTTTTAACAAATGATAAAGATGATGATCGGATTGGGTTCGGATAGACCTAGTGTTGTTCTATCATGGTTTCAAAATTTTTTCTCTTCTTTTCCTTAAACTGGTAAGAGAGAGATTCATCTACTGAGTCCTCTCTCTCCCTTTGTCAAATAAATGTGATGAGAATTTTCCTTTCTAAAACCATAGATTGGTCTATCCTCCTTCCAATGTGCATAGGGTTATAGAAGGTCTCTTGATTAATTAGAGAAATCCCAGACCTGGAATTGTTGTTCCCTAATAAACCCAGATTTCGACATAAAATCGTACACACGTGCTTGACAACCTTCGAGCAATCACCACCCAACCCTAATCATGTTCCACCGTATACATATTAGAATTTGGTGGAGGGAGATGTGATCATCGACCAAAGAAAATAATAATTTCAGAATAAAAAACTTCACACAACTGCATTAGGAATTTAATACTGAATTAATAATTGGAACCAGAAGAAGAAAGAAGAACAAATTTTTTTCATTTCAAGCACAAAAACTCAAGCACAACACATAGGTCCAGCCTCCCCTCTTTCCGATCACTCAAATGAAACTACCCCTCCATGGATGGGGTAAGAGAGATAATTAGGGTAAGGAGAGACATTTTAAAATAAAATAAATAAAAGAAAAAGCTGAGAATTTTTTCTCCTTGGTGTCCCAGAAGGAATGGGGTGGAGAATGTGATGTGTTGAGGAAGAGGAGCTCTCCTCCTTTTATAGCTAGATTTCTGTCCTCCGAATGTTGTCGCATTTTGGACCCAATAAATGAACTCTTCACGCGTTGATCCCTTCTTAAATGTTGTTCATAATTGTCTTGGCCGTGTTTCCTCAAAACCTCATCAGATTTGAACAGGTATTCCGAGAGTTATGGCCCTTATACTCTGATCATTTATTCTGTCCAGTCAGAATCTCCAAAACGCCAAACCCCAGATTAGGAAGCTTTAATGGACCTTCAAAAGGCCGAAGCCCACGGTGATTCATTAATACAAGATCCTCCAAAACCCCTTGTGCGTCCACCCACCGAATTTTACAAGCGTTCGGCCCACAATGGATGAGTTATGGATCCCACACCAAAATGAGGCAGAACTGGAAACAGTTTTCTTGAGCCAACATGTGAGCTTCTTTTGGGCTTCCATATGGCCGATTCAGCTTTTAGTCCAAAAATAGTAAATGAAGCCCTGGATGTGTAGAATCTATAAAAGAAAGAATTTTTTTAATTTTGAGCAATGTAGATAATGTTATGGCCAAACTACAGAAAAAAGTTAAAATTGTTAAAAATCCAAAATGGCCAATTTTTACTACTCAGCTCAAAATAGCACCAAAATCATAAAAATGAAACAATTAATCTTAGAGGAACACTTTTGTGAGTTTAAAAAAGTGATATTAAATATAAATTAATTGAAAATATTTGTTCTATCATCCATCTTACAGGTGGTACTCATGGGAGTCTCACTACCTTTTGTGTTATCCAATCCAAAGTGGTTTAAATGATCTCTGGTATATTTACTTTGAGTTATAATAATTCCATCATCATTTTGAAAGATTTGAAAACCAAGAAAGAATTTATGTTCACCCATTAAACTCATTTCAATTTCATTTTGCATCATTTTTGAAAAATCAGTACATAATGTAGTTTTTGATGATCCAAAAATAATATCATCTATATAAATTTGTACCACTAAATCATCTTTAGAAATTCGTTTTATAAACAGATTAGGATCAGCTATTCCTTTTGTAAAAACATTAGAAATTAGAAAAGTACTTAATCTATCATACCAAGATCTTGGAGCTTTCTTTAAACCTTATAAAGCTTTTGATAGTTTGAAAATATGATTTGGAAAATGAGGGTTTGAAAATCCTAGTGGTTGTTCAACAAAAACATCCTCAGCAATATATCCATTTAAGAATGCAATCTTGACATCCATTTGATATAGTTTAAAATTTATATGTGCCACATAAGCACGTAAAATCCTAATAGATTATCATCTGGCTACTGGAGAAAAATTCTCCTCATAGTCAATACCTTCTTCTTGACTATAGCCTTGTGCAACTATCCTAGCTTTATTTCTAACTATGTTTCCAGATTCATATACTTTATTTCTAAACACCCATTTAGTGCCTATTGTGAAAGTTTCCTTAGGTCTTTCAAGAACATTACAAACTTTATTTCGTTCAAACTAATTGAGTTCTTATTTCATAGAAATTACCCAAAATCCATCGTTAATAGGATCATCAATGTTTTTAGGTTCAATCTATGACAAGAAGGCTTGATGTTCAACCTGATTTCTAAGAGAAGCTCTAGTCTATGTCCCTCTATCAATATTTCCTAAAATAGCATCTAAATGATGATTCTTTAGAATTATAGTTGATCTAGTAATGGTAGGACTAGAAAATTCTGGTTCATCAACATGTTGTGAATCAACAGAAGCAAGTTCTGGAAAATTTCCAGAACTGGTTGTCTTTATAGCAGGTTCATATGATATTTCATTAAGGCCCAGAAAAGATAAATCTTCTTCAAGATTTTCAAGAGAGGTTTTAAGATCATGTGGATCAGTTTCATCAAACTTGATGTGAACAGATTATTCCACACACTTGGTTCTCCTATTGAAAACTCTATAGGCTTTACTTGAAATTGAATAACCTAGGAAAATTCCTTTATCACTCTTGGATGCAAACTTGTCAAGATTATCTTTGGTATTAATAATAAATACTTTGCATCCAAAGACTCTGAAATAGTTAACCTTAGGTTTCCTATGGTTCCAAAACTCACAAGGGGTCTTTTTAAGAACAAGTCTGATCAAGACTCTATTGATAATATAAAAATCTGTATTCACAGCTTCATCCCAAAATTAAATAGGCAGGTTATACTCATTTAGCATGGTTCTGGAAATTTCTTGTAGGGTTCTATTCCTCCTTTCTACAACACCATTTTTTGAGGTGTCCTAGGGGCAGAAAAGTTATGACTATAGCCATTGTGTGAGCAATAGGATTCAAATTCATGATTCTCAAACTCATGGCCATGATCACATCTTGGAGTTTTAATCTTAAGTCCACTAAGGTTCTCTATAGATTTGGAGTATTTAACAAAGTATGAACAAGCTTCAATTTTGTGAGATAAGAAGTATACCAAAGTATATCTATAAAATTCATCTACTAAGACATAGACATAGTTCTTCCCATTTAAGCTAGAAACTCTAGATGGTCCAAACAAATCCATGTGAACCAACTCGGGAGGTTGAGAAGTTGAGACTTCTTTCTTTGGTTTGAAAGAGATTTTTTATTTCTTTCCCTTTTGATAGGGAGTACACACATTGTCATTTGGAAACTCATGTTTGGGTAGGTCTCTCGCTAAGTTCTTCCTAGTAAGTTTTCTAAGTGAATGTATATTGCAGTGTCCTAATATTCTGTTCCAAAGCCAAGACTCTTTATGAAAATCATTTAAAAAAGTATTATTTTTCATGGCTAAAGAGTTTAAATCAACAACATAAACATTTTCATTTCGCAGGGAAAAAATACTAAAGAATTTTTAGAATTAAAAACATTGCAAGAACAATTTTCAAATTTAACATTAAAACCATCATCACATAACTGACAAATACTTAACAGATTATATTTAAGTCCATCAACAAATAAAAATTTATAAATTAATACTGAGTCAGTGTTACCAATCTTGCCTAAGCCATTGATTTTCCCTTTAGAATTATCACCAAAGGTGACAAAGCCTCCATGAATTATGAATAAGATTTTAAAGCATGAGAAGTCTCCTGAAATATGTCTTGAAAATACACTTTCCAAGTTCCAAGTCTTCCTACAAGATCTCTTTAGGTAGATTCCCTACAAAACAGATTTAGATAGGAAATGATTTTGGTACCCAGATTTTCTTGGGTCCAGACAGGTTAGCCAACAAAACTGTAGGTACCCAAATTTGTCTTATGGGTCTCATAAAATTTGTAGAATCCACTGATTTTTGAATATAAACCATATTAGATCCGTAACTATGAATATAACTAGTTGAAGCATATAAATGTCCAGAACTAGAACTAGCAGTATTCTATCCAAATTTAGAAATAAATCTATTCTGGGTCATCTGTCTCTGTCCAGGTTTGTAGCCTATTCCAGTAGTGTATTTTGGTGAAACTTTATTTCCTAGCATTTGAGTTAGTGTATCCTTTCCATTTGTGAAATTCTTTAAATACTTTCTAAGTTGCTCATTAGACATGTTTAGTTCAGTGTTCTCCCTTAACAGTTGAACATTTTTCTCTTTTTCAATAGTAAGTTTGGATTTAAAAGTAGTAGTGAGAGCATGCTGTTTCTTTAATGATTTGTATTTATCCTTAAGTATATTGAATGTCTCTTCCATAATATTACAATATTCAAACAATTCCTCACTGGTCATGTTTTTAGAATCAAAATCAGATTCTGCACTATCTTCATAATAATAAGAATTTAAAGCAGGAGTATCTAGGGTTACCTCAGATGTGTTTGTCATAAAACACATGTTTGTCTTTTTTCTGGTTTCAGTCTCAGAAGCTTCAGATTCGTTAGATCTATCCTCAGAAGCACTCCAAGTATCCTTCATATCCTTTTTGTACTTACTGTCCTTGTAATCATATTTATTCTTGAATTTGAGATTTGGGCAGTCTACTTTAATATGTCATTTTATTTTGCACTCATAACAGACTACGTCATCACTTTTATCTGGATTTTTCAAATCCTTCTTATAATTTACCTTATTGTCATAATTTCTTTTGTAATTTTATTTTCTCAAGAATTTCTTCTTCCAATAAAATTTCTTAAACCTTCTGGCTATCTGAGCCATTTCAGCATCACTATCAGAGAATGAATTTTCACTGGTTGAACTGTCAGTAGGTAGTTGAGCTTTATCATTGTCCTTTCTCTTTGAGGTAGTAGTCTTCAAAGCCATTTATTTTCTCTTAGGTTCATCATCTTCCTCTTTATTCACCTTGAGTTCTTCCACATACATCATAAGCTTACAAATGAGTTATTTGACAGGTAGAGCAGCAATGTCACATGACTCTCTGATTGAGACAGGCGTGCCTCTCCATCGTTCTAGTAAACATCTCAAGATCCTCATAATTTGTTCCTTTGCTGGAATAGATTTACCAAGTGAACTCATTGTATTGACTATCTCATTAAACCTGAGATACATATCAGAAATAGGTTCATCAGTCTTCATTTTCAAATTATCATATTTAATAGTATAAGTATGTAATCTCATTTCTTTAACATTGGTGGTTCCTTCATGAGAAACAACCAAATTATCCTAAATTTCAAAAGTAGTTTTACAAGTAGAAATTATGTTAAACTCTTCATCTCCTAAAGCACAGTACAATGCATTCATAGCTTTACAAATATTATTGTAATCTGTATTTTTAGGTTCATCCCATGTGGATCTAACAGTTGTGGGAAGTTTATATTCTGATTCTATGGTGGTCCAAATATCAAAACCCATGCTCTCTAAATGAATTTTCATTTTCAGTTTCCATTGAGCATAGTTTGTACCATTGGAGAAAGGTGGCATGTTAGTAGTAGCACCCTCTAGTCTATTATCCAAAACTAGATTTTAGAAAGATAATTTAAAGAGATAAAAATTTAGAACTAACAGAAATTTAAGATCTCTAAAGATGCAACTAAAATCAAATTTGAAAAACAGAGTATCCTAAAAATACTTAAACAAAAACTAATCCTCTGATACCAAATGTTGGTCAGAGTGGAAACTCAAGAGGGGGGGGGGTGAATTGAGTTCCAATTAAAATTTCTATTAAAATATTGTCTAGTTTAAATCCCCTGATTTGTAAAATAAGTTAAACTATAGTGAATTTGTACAGATTGTAAATGTTCACATAGCTTCTCAAATATTTATTAGGTCTCAGTTAATTTAACTACAAGGTCAAACTAACTTTTGAAGCTAACATGTTGATTTACAATAAGTGTAAACACTTTATAATTTACCTATCAAAGTAGCTTCAAAATAGTTTTTTATTTCAAAGTAATAGCAGTGGAATAAATAAGATATATGTAGTATACATTAAACTTAAATTATAGATGCACAACATGTAAAAAAAGAGGTTCAGTCTCAAGCAGAGACATAGTCCTCTCATATATATATAAATTTGATCCACACCCTGGATCAGGGTTAACAATAGTTTACAAAATCGTCCAGGCCATGAACAGACCTCTACCACTGTTCTTCGTGGGAAACAAAACAAAGACCAGGTCACAGAAGGACCTCTTCCATAGTTGACGTGGGTAAGCAAGAGTTAAGATAATTTTAGTGAGGATTTTTATATCCTCGAGTTCAGTGCAAGAGACAGTGTGTGTAAAAGATATAAAGAGTACACCACACTGCTTGAAAGTTAATAAATAAATCATGTAGAGAAGATATATGAGAGTTTAGAAATATCTAGTGATTATAAATGTAGCTCTGGACTCGTTGGATTTAGCATAAATGCTTCTAAGTCCTTCTCTGGTTTTTTTATTGAAAAACAGAGTGTCATAGTTCATATTATCTTATTTAGGTGTGAAAAAGATCTCTTGATTTGTCGTGTGTTATTCAGTGGTGTTGGATTGCACTCATGAGAGTTCTCTGAAGGTCTTCCAATCTCCTTCATGTTCAGGATTATTCTGTTTGTTCAGCATAGTGCTCTCGGGTGTATGTAAGTTCTTCGTGTTGTATATTCACACTTTCACACCACTTATGCTTCTTTTTTTGTGTACTGCGTCTTAATCTTCCTTATATTCCATAAGTTCTGGTAGTAAGAATGATTCATTTTTCATAGGTACGAGATACGGTTTCCTGACATGCCAACAACTATCATTAAATAACATTAATTGCATTAAAAACAACAAATAGGACTGTTAGAATTATTTAAATAATATTGACAAAAAGTTAAGAAATGGTGTCACAGTGATTATGGAAATGGTGTCTTCTTCACGGTATGTGGTCATGGTGAGTCCATCACGGTGTCTGGTAACGGTGTCTGGTCACGGTGTCTGGTCACGGTGTCTGGTCACAGTGACTGGTCACGGTGTCTGGTCACGGTGTCTGGTCACGGTGAGTCCTTCACGATGAGTCGTTCATGGTGAGTCCTTCACGGTGAGTCCTTCACGGTGTCTGGGTCACGGTGACTCCATCGCGGTGTCTGGGTCATGGTGAGTCCTTAAAGGTGTCTCTGTACTTAGAAAAATATATGTATTTGGACATAGGTAGTAATATGTAGAACATGGATTAAGTTTAATCATGAGAGAGTAAAATATCATGAATCATAAATATAAAGGTGTGATAATATATGTGAGAATTGTGATCATGCATGAAACTTGTAAATAATAAAGAGAGTAATTAACATTATAAGATTTGTTATCATTAAAACATGATGTGTAGTTATTATTGAGATTCAAGAGCAGTAGAAAGATGTGCAATGAAGACCGAGAGTAATTAACTATAATAGGATTTGTGATAATTAAAACATGATTAACACATGAGGAGTCCAACACTTGACATGAATTGCCTCTCCTCAGCATGGAGGCTAGTAGCATTCAGGGCATCAGGGGATAAGCATGTCATCAGACCCCATCATCTTGTTCCAGGTCCCACCAACCAGGCCTGACGTGAAACTCGCCAGATGTTGGGACAGTCAGAATGTTGAGCATTCCGTTCTGTGACGTTGTCTGTGTGGATCCTTCTTTCCAACCATGGAAGACGGAATGGAGTTGGGGAAATGGTTGTGGATTCCTTTTTCTAGTAGTATTAATGAGTTCTTCTCCCTGCTTCCGGAATCAATTCGTTACCTCCAGAGCTCGATCAGCTACCCACCGATGCAGGGGCAGGGGAAACATCAACGCGGCTTCCCCGCAGGATTCTACCTCTTCCACGACGGTCGCGACCGCCACGACTGCTGGGCGCCCACGCCTGATCTCCCCATCATAGATCATCCATCGAAGGGTAATCAATGATATTGTATGCAGGTATGAAGAGTAGGGGGGTCATCCCCACAAGGTATATAGCCCACCTTGATCTAGAGGTGGTTTTGCCTCACCGTCCATGGCGCCCCTGAGGGCCGCGAAGGGATCCGTTGCACCCCACCCCAACATTCAATCGCTTTGGTAGCTTGTCCCCAAAGCACCTCGATAGCTCCCTCCCCTACGCCGATGAGGTAGGAGGTATCTGGGCTGACCTGATCAGATTCCCACCTCAAGGGCTACCCGCAAGGGCCCCCACCAGGTCCCGTCAGCGCCACCGCTGGGTTCCCCAAGTCGAGGAGCAGGTAGTCCATGCGCCTGCTCCACTAGCTCCAGTCCACCTAACTCGACGCCAGCATCGAGCACGGGCAGAAGAAGATTCCCATTATGGGGATTCAACATCAGTGACTCATGTGGCCTGAGCCAATGTTGACTCATCCCTCCAAATCCCTACATACATTGAGTAGGGGAAGTAGTACGCCCGACCCGGATCGAGGCTCAAACCGCCCCACAGGCAGGTTTGGTCGACTCTCCCCATCGCCGGCACCGGTCTTGTCCACCGTGGACCAATCCACATCAGTACCGCCCAGCGTGGAGGCTCACACCGAACCACCACTATAGAAGGTATGGGCTCTCCATGCTTCCAATATTGGCTTGGAGGTCTGCCCCATTCCACCTTCAATCCAGGAGAGGGTCTTCCCTATGACAATAACACTCCACGTGCGGGTCTCTCTTGTGCCCACTACACTGGGTATGGGGTCACTCCCCCTGCCGTGAATAGCGAGCATGGAGGTACTACATGTCCAGTCACTTGAAATCGCGGAGGTCCTCCATATGTCCCTTTCGACATTTGTCCTGGTGCCCCTCGCACCTCAGCCTCCTCGGGTGGGAACTTTCTTCGCCCTGGCGTTGGTACAGCTGGGGGAACCCATGTCGGATGTCAGCCCTGCCCTAAAGAACCTTCCAGAGGTAGGAGATCAGGCATCCACTACTTCCGCAAGAGGAATCCTAGGGAAGGTAGGGTAGGAATCAGTCTAGTCCGCTTCTTAGACTCTGAGGCGGAGTACGATCCAGCGCAGGAGCCCTCCCTTCAGTCCTCCGAGTCAAGGGCTGGGGTAGGAACGAGGCGCATCAGCCTCGTGGTCCCGGAATTTGAAGCCTGCAGGATCCATGCTTCCCTATGAAGGTATATCCTGGAAGACGAGACCCTTGCATGCTTCTGGGGGCCGACCACGCAGTCACCACCATCATCTCTAGAAGCACCCTCTACCTCAGAGCTATTTTGGGGATCAATGATGGAAGAGCTAGGACATAACCCACCCCAGGAAGACACTACTACTATGTTAGGGGTCTTGGTCGCCATTCCATCCTATCGTGACATGGCGGCCAGGTCACTACAATCCAAAGCGGACAGCCTATGATTCAGCAGCCATTCAGCCCATTCACCGTATTCTCCACCAGCCAACCTGTGGTCCTAGTGGTCTGCCTCGGTGCGCCTCTAGTTACTCAGTCACCCTTAGTTAATGAGTGGGGCAATCCATGTTCAGACCATGGATCTGAGCCAATGAACTTCTGGACCATCCTCGTAGAGGGCCACTTCCCTAATAAGTTTTGGCCGATCACAGGACCAAATTTTGATATGTAGGAATCACTCACCCTAGAGGAGTTTGAATGTTTCCGCCAGACCCTCTAGGCAAATCACCTCCGTCTTCGCCACCGGTGGGTGATTTATCCTATTAGACAAGAGTACCTTGAAAGCATTGGAAAAAAATGCTGCCTAGTGGACCTGGCCACACTCCCTTCCGACACCCTGAGTCACCTGGCCACCACAAGGACCTCCAACAACAGTGAATTCATAGTTTTCAAGTACTCCGTAGAGTTGTCGAGGAGGCTACCACCCATGTGCCAATACGTGGATGGGGGCAGTATGCATCCCTCCTCTTCAGTGCGATTCACATGTAGCCTGACTCCCTTAGTAGTATTGAGGGCATGCCCCCAGGAAGAGTGGTGATCAACATGAACAATTTGACATGAGATTCGAACGAGATGAGACTTCTCGATGCCTGCGTCCCCCCTAAGGATGTGTTTCCCCTGGACCCATCAGGAAGGATTACTCACCAAGAGAGGAACATCCAAGGTCTCCCTGCACCCACCGAGTCACTGTTACTAAGATGGAATGTCAGTAAAGGAAAAGAGAATGTTGGATCTGTCAAGAACTCCAACCCGTTGGCCTCAGTTCTGAAGACGGAGGAGGACTCCGAGAAGGCCGCGTTGCGCCAGCAACTTGCTGAGCAAAAGTAGTGGGTCGATGAACTTCTGTCCAAACGCATTGCTGAACGGAGACCAGACTACGGTAATCATAGGCCGGGGAAGCAGTGGCAGGAACAACTACCCCTCAGTGAGACTCTCTAAGGCAACCTTGATCCTACCGTATTCACTGACAGGGCAGAAGCTGGAGCCCATGGCAAGAGGGCGCGGTATGTCTCGCGGAACCCTCCTGAGCGACGCGACCACCCGGGGAACCCTGTCCGGGCTCCTCCAGCCTCCCCAAGGGTCCCTCCACCACCAGCTCCATGAGCCATTGAGTTCTTCTACCGCGTTGAGGAGCCCAGCAATGCGCTCACGGTTAAGGATACTCGTCCGAACAAGAACCCGCATCAAGATGATCTGATGGCAGCACTCATTGCCCGCCTGGAAGCTTTCGAAACGCAACAAGTTGCCTTCTCACCTGGAGGCAAGTCATACCCGGCATAGGTGGATGACATACCGACACCCCAAAGATTTGTAAATCCCACTTTCTCCCCTTTAACGCAACAGGGGACCCACCACATCATCTGGCCCACTTCAACTCAAGGTGTGGTCCCATGTTGGGTTCTCCAGCGCAGCAGGAGGCCGCCAAGCTCCATTTCTTTGTTCAGAAAATGGAAGGGCCGACATTCGTTTGGTACAACCAGATCCCTGTTGGATTTTTGACTATCTGGGAGGACCTTCGCAGGAAGTTCCTCTACCAATTCATATCTACTACCCGAAAGACGGACATCGCCGACCTCTTCAGGTGAAAGCAATGGCCCGATGAGCAAGTTGTGGACTTCGTCGCCCAGTGGAAGGGGCTTACGTCCTCCCTTGACATGCCGCTGACTCAAAATAAATTTCTAACGATTTGAATGGGGAAAGACATGATGGAACTGGTTCCCTACATGATCACCCAGAATTATCCCAGAGAGTTCCAAGACTTCTCGGATAAGGCCCAGCACCTCGAGGAATCTCTACAAAAGGCTGGCTGGGCATGCCTGCTGCCACCTGCAATTCCATCAAGGAGAGTCGCTAGAGCTAATCCTGCTGTCGTGGCCCAAATAGAGGCCCCCCGACAGCTAGAGATGCTACCAGTGGAGCCTACTCTGCAGCCTCGTAGAGGCCCTCCATTGCGGGCATAGTTTCCAACCAAGAAGAGCCCTCTCCAGAATCGACATGCGCCTCTGTGTAACACGCCGCCGCCGCCTAGGCGAGATAACCAGGTTCCACCCCCTCCGTAGGCTTCTCCGGCCCCCCTTCAGGGTCATTATTTTAGAGCCACCTTTCCAGACAGAAGTAATTAGACTTACTCGTTCGATGAGGCTTAGGTCCCCAGCTACTTCTGTAGCGCCTTAGAATAGAGAATCGTGCAACTGCCCGAGTGCCGAAAGCCGAAAGAGGCACATATCACTGATCACCCCAACTAATGCCCTTATCACCAGATCCTGGGGCACACCATCAAGAAATTATATGTGTTCAAGGACTGGATCCAAGGCCAGATTAACAATAACATAGTCAGGATGGGCCCAACCCCGGAACAAGTGGCGGGTGACTTAGTGAGATCAGATAGTAATAGCGACGACAGAGGCATGTGGTAGCAGGTTCCTGACCGTGGGTCCTATAAGTATAATGACTAGATGGCTTGAATGATGGTCTCCTGCACCCATGGCATTATCCATGCATGCCTGAATTAGCCGGGGCATTCAAAAGCTGCGGACGCCACTTCAGCGTCATCATCTAAGTCAGCCTCTTCCTAGAAAAGAAAGCATCGACAGTGCAAGAGAAATAATCACACCGTGCCAATGCCATCGTCGTCCTGCACTCTCAGTGACTTCATGCCCCAAGAGATGGGAATCCCTCCCAGAATCCGCCCATTGATGTATAACTTGTCAAGTGACAGTCAGGGTTACGCTTCGGTTTACACCGTCGAGTTGGTAAATCCCTATATGACTACCGATGAGGGGGAGAGCCAGACGAACCTCCCCAATGTACCCAGCTGACGCCAATGTTAGTGGAACCGCAACCATATCGTTCACCGAGGCACATCAGTTGGCACCTCTAGCCAGGCTGTGCAAACTGCTATGACCAGACATCAAGTCTAGCATAGAACTCAGCATGCACAGCCTATTCATCTGGTGTCGATAGGCCCTCCTCCGCCACTGTTTGTTTTACTGGATCAGGCAAAGCCACTTCGATCGTATCACGATCAGCTTAGCTCATCCACATACCGATCTCAGTCTCCAGATCCTTATCTAGCAACTACCCTCGGAGCTCCAACTAATGAGCAGTGAGATGTCCCCAGTACCAGTCAGCCGCCGGTCCAGCCGACAGGGTCTGCCATGACTACAGACACAAAATGGCCTCCTGTAAGTAGAAGTTTTCACCTGGCCCGGAAATATGATGTTCTAAAGAACCGCACCAGCATCCCAACAAGTATATCTATCCTCGAAGCCCTTCTCCTATCTCCAGATATGCGCAAAGAACTCACTGAGGCTTTAAGAAGATCCCTCCAGTTTGAGATAGAGGTAGAAGATGAAAAAGCCTTCCATGTTGAAGCAGTTGAGAATTCCGAGTGCCAGGTCGTCATCTCATTCTCTGGTGAATATGAAGATCCTCCCATACTGGGGCACATCTGCCCATTGTATATCACTGGCCAGTTCAATGGCGTGGAGGTTCACCGCTGTCTCATTGACACTGGCTTCGGGATCAACCTTATCCCGACACGGACACTGCAGAAGCTAGGGTTATCCAAGGATGATCTGACTCCCTCATATTTAAGGATCAAGGATTATGAAAGGGCATAACAGACCCCAGTCACCAAGATCTACATGAAGAACCAATTTGGTGGCCTAGTTTCCAGTACTAAATTCATGGTTATCTCCAAGGACACCGCGTATAATGCATTGATGGGTAGGCCATGGCTCCATCTGCATGTGGTCGTCCCTTCATCATATCACCAATGCCTAAAGTATTCTCTTAATGGTCGAGTAGGTATACTCCAAGGTGATGAATCTCCTTTTTCCTCTTTTGAAACCCGCTACATGGATGTCGATTATTACAAGAGCAAGGAAGAGCAAGTCCAAGCAAGTGAGGTTGAGCCCGTGGCTGCTACGACTGACCCTTGGACAGGTCTGAATGACACATACATCTTCCTAATCCATTGGTTGGAGGCCACAAACCCTGATATGGGGCAGTTTTTTGTCATTTCTAGGACAAGGGGGAATCATGCTCCAAAATCCAAGTGGCGTAGGTGGGTCACTTCATATTCTTATACGAACCAGGATCCAGTGAACCCAGAGCATCCTACCCCCGTACGGTATCGGGACGTCCAGCTCATGGAAACAGAAGTCCAACATACTTGTATGTTTCACGGGGCTGGGATAAGTCAGCTTCGGCCGACATGCCACTCCTGCTTTGATATTATCATGCGTGGACCCTTGGTCTAAAGACTAGATGGGATTAGGTCGACAGCCTTCATAGCCATGGTCTCAGCGGTGCCGGAGTACCCCGATGCAATGACCACGACCACACAAGTATGTAGCAGCCACCCATTAGGGTTTTATAGCTAAAAAACAATTCCCCATGTGGATGATCCCTCTATAATTGGAGAAGAATATATAGGAGATGCTCCCCCTACCTTTGAGGATGGCGTCTCAGCCATGGTCGACGAGTTGGTGCAGGTGAACCTCAGAAGTGTGGCCGATCCGAGAACCACATTGATCAACGCCATTATGTCCCTTGAAGAGTAGCAGCGGTACGTGGAATTCCTCAAACAACACCTTGATGTGTTTTCTTGGAGTTACAATGAGATTCCAGGACTAGATCCTTAGGTAGCCATCCACCACCACTGTCTCCCTACAAACCATCATGGGTTCAAGTAGCCTCCCAAAAATATGCATCTGTCTCACGGTTCCATGGTTGAGGCTGAAGTTTACAAGCTTATCAAAGCCAACATCGTTAAGTAGGTTCAGTACCCCATGTGGATGGCTAACATTATGCCAGTCAGGAAGAAGAAAAGGCATATCAGAGTCTATATCATCTTCCGCGATCTCAACCGCCACAGTCCAAATGATGATTTTCCCCTTCTAGTTACAGAATTGTTGATAGACGCTACGACTGGATTCCAAGACCTCTCCTACATGGGTGATTACTCTAAATATAATCAGATCCGGATGGCCCCCGAGGATGAGGAGTCTACTCCTTTCAGGGAACCCCAAGGTACATTATGTTACCGGGTCATGACAATCAGCCTGAAGAATGCAGGTGCCACCTATCAATGGTCCATGCATCGCATATTTAATCCAATCCTCATGAGGTTGGTGGAATGCTATGTGGAAGACCTCATGGTCAAATAATGCCATCTCTTGGACCATCTCAAGGACCTGAATAAAGTGTTAGGTTTCCATTGTTCCCGCCACTTGATGATGAACCCATTGAAGTGTGACTTAGGTGTAACATCCGGGAAATTTCTTGGCATTGTTTTCTAATACCGAGGCATCGAGATAGACCCACAAATGATGAAGGAAATCAGCCCGATGCCTCCCCCGAACAATATTCAAGAGATGTGATGTCTTCAAGGACACTTAGCCTACACAATACGATTCATTTCATATCTAGTCGGCATGTGTAAGCCATTTTATCATATCATAATGAAGGGAACTACTTATGATTGGGATGAGGAGTGCCAGACTGCCTTTGATGAAATCAAGCAATATTTGATCCAAACTCTGGTCTTGATGCCACCCGTCTCCGGAAAGCCATTTATTCTCTATTTCACCAACCCAGAACAATCTCTCGGCACCCTTCTCACCCAGAAAATCAATGAGGGTATAGAGAACAACCTCTACTACCTCATCCACATGCTCCTCGATACGGAGACTAGATACTCCCCCATTGAGAAAAGCTGCTTTGCGCTCGTATTTGATGTGAACAAGCTGCGGCATTACCTGCAGCACCACGAGGTACAGTTGGTCTCTCGAGTAGACCTGCTGAAGTACATTCTGAATTTCCCCATGTGGACTAGCTGACTAGCGCCGTGGGTGGTGATCCTCCAGCAATTTGACATCAGGTCTATTCCCCAGAAGGCTATCAATGGGCGGGCATTGGAAGACTTCTTATCTGCCCAAAAAACCTCTGCGGATCAGTCTCTGAACATAGATTTTCCTGATGAAGAAATCCTCTCAGTCGATCAGGCCGTCCCATGTTGGAAAATTCACTTTGATAGTGCCTCCCGAAGCCCCACCAGTAGGAGATTCAATGATCCAAGGCTCAATAGAGTGGGCATGAGTATCGTCTTCATCACCCTGGAGAATGCCGTTCTACCTTACTCATTCCTGTTGTCAGAAGGCTGCACCAACAACAAGGTGGAGTATCAGGCCCTCATCACTGGTCTTGAGCTGGCCCTTGAGATCAATGTGCCCCAGTTGCATGTGAAACGGGATTCTGAGCTGGTCATCAAGTAGGTCAATGGAGACTATGTTATCAGGAATCCAAATCTTGAACCATTGTTATAGCGCACTCTCCGGCTAACGGCCCAGTTACCTTCTCAACTAGAGGTTATTCATGTCCCTCGGACACAAAACTGTCAGGAAGATGCTTTGGCCAGCCTGGTCTCATCACATTCAGAGCCGGAACAGGATGATCTGATTATCCATGTGGCACACCAGAGATTCATCGCTCTCGTCACCCTAGAGGATGATAACAGCCTATAGATAAACCATCTTACCACTGGTGCCCCAACGTCAGGAACCCCAGGTTCTTTAAATACGGTGATCGAAGTAGTTGCCGATTGGAGTACACCTTTGGTTGAATACCTCAAACATGGTAATCTCCCAGCTGATCAGGGTGAGCATGAGCGAATCCGACACCGCGCGCTGCAGTTTACCGTCCAGAGCTATCCGAGCCTTGAGAAGATCCTCTATAAATGAAACTTTTATGGTGTTATCCTTCATTCCTTCAAGGATTAGAGATTCCATAGGTCATGTAAGAGGTTTATGCCAGTTCCTGGGGTGCCCATCAGGCCGGGCCAAAACTATCTCATCAGGTTCGAAGACTAGGGTATTTTGGCCCTTCCATGATCCACGACTACATCAGGTTCGCCAAGAGGTGCCATGCATTCCAAGTTCTTTCTAACATTGTGCATCGAGCACTAGATTCTATCCATAACACCATGTACTCTTGGCCCTTTTCAGTCTGAGGGTTAGATATTGTGGGGTCGTACCCATCAGAAACGGCTCTCCAATGTTGATTTATCATAACTGGTATAGATTTCATTTCAAAGTGGGAAAAGGCAATTCCGCTCAAGTAAGCCAAGACCCAATCTATCGTCGACTTCGTGAGTTCCAATATCATCTACCGATTTGTGGTACCTCACGCTATCCTCACTGATAATGGCACCAACTTCAAAGCAGATAAGTTGAAGAAATTTTACGCCACGTACAACTGAAACGGATGGCCGATTGTTGCCTATCGACCGGTCAAAGATTCGGTGCTCTGCTAATGTGTATAGCAGCACTCGGGTCGAATCCTTGCGATGATACTTTGAAATAGTTGTCCATTTTTTGTTGATTGTATTTTGATTAGGGGGTTTGTTTGTAGAGCTTAATTGAAATGATTGATTGTATATAATTGATTTAACAAATTTATAAATATTGGGGTGCGTTCATCATTAGGTAGTTAATCTTGTGATATCCTTGAGCTTTGCTTTATATTGCATTTAAATTAACACCCACTTCACAAGTTGACATCGATTATAATTCCTAAGTGTTAACGCTTTAATCCACGCCTTAACTTAATTAAGATTCTAATCTCAATCATTACATGTTTATGGTAGTGTATTTGTGGTTCCAATAATCCATGGAAACCACATTATAAATAAAATATGTCATTAATCCATGACATATTAAGTCCAACATACACAATGTTGAATTAACGAATACTCATCGAGCAAATACCCTCAATCACTTAACATCCCTAAATTATAACTCACCCCAATGAGATATTTTATCAGCCATTTGGGTGTTTAATAATCTGGTTATAATTATTATGATTATAAATTAAGAAGATAAGAAAAAGAAACGGATAAGAAAAGAGTGGTACGTCGACACACACACACACACGAACAATGATGATAATTAAAAACAAAATTTTGATTGAATGAGGAAGAAAAAGAAGGGAAGGGGATTCAACTGTATATGAACTATTTTAAGAACATTAATATTAATCTACAGAATGTGGAAGAGAATAAGAGAAATTGAAGAAGAAACTTGCATTAAAATAGAATTACAAAAGAAAGGACTTACAAAATTACAAAAACGAAGAACACGAAAGTAAGTGAAAACAAAGAGAGGCGGAAAGGTCTCTCAAGTGAAAACATGAGTATGGAAGATCCTCCCAAGCCTTTGGAAATTCTTTGGTCATGCCAATATGTTCTCCTCTCTTCTGAAATGTCAGCCCCTCTCAAGGAGAGAAGGGTAGAGTATTTATAACCCAAGGAGTGGTCTGTTTTCATTCCCAATATGTCCTTACACTTTCATGGCCATGTTGGCTATTCATACATCCGAATCTCTAAATATACCCTTCTTTAATTTTTTAGATAATAAAGTTGGACGGCTACTGTAAAAATTTGGAGGCATTTGAACAAGTGTATCCAATGTTATGGAAGTTTTATTAAAAAAAAGGTAAACTGTCTATTTCTATCCATGCTTTTTCGATGGCCAAAATGTGAATGGATTTTTGAACAGGAATATGACTTCAAATCTTAATACCTTATTCATCAAATTCGGCCACCTATATATCCTATTTCACACTGAAAAATATCAGCTAGATTTTATCCTTACATCATGAGATATGTCATGAAGACTATACTGATTTTATTTCTCGGCCAGAATGGTGGGCTGGACTTCAAAGCTTTATTTGGGCCCCTTGTACTTGTATTTGGGCCTTGAAATTTTTATCCAAGATGAAATGTAATGTCCGCCAATTTATGGTGGAGATTTAATGTTTTTCGTCTTCTCGATTGTGCCCAATAAATCAATCTTCATGAATAGTCAAGTTTCTTCACAGATTCGTTGGTCTTATTTGTGAGGACCATATGACCTTTTAAATGGAAGAATTGGCTCATGGTACCTTCTAATGAAATGTTCTATATTTAATGGATAATCCTAAAAAATAGGAACCAAAAAATGTGGATCAGTATAGTGACAGTTATTATTAAAACAGTAAACTAACTCAATTGGACTACTTCTAAAATTGCTCAAAAATTATACTTAATATTAAAACATTAATATTTCACACAAATTATGCACATTTAATATAAAATCAGTAAAGGGAGTATATAATAAGACATGAAAATATTAAAAAATTCAACAACATTCGTTCCAACCATACCTCCCGCTATCTCGTGCAAGCAAATGGCCAAATTGAGGTGTTCAATAAAACCCTCTCTAACATTCTGCAGAAAATGGTTGGTCAGAACAAGAAAATTTGCTATATAGGCTCCCCAACGCCCCTTAGTCTTATCAAACGATGACCCATAATTCCACCCAAGTGACCCCATATTCCCTGGTTTACAGAACGGAGGTCGTTCTACCCATTGAGATTCAATTTCCCTCATTGCGCACAACGGTCTATGACTAGAAAGCACCCGATAGGATGGATGAAATCCGTCTAGCAGAATGGGATGCATTGGACGAGAATATGCTTCGTGCCTTGAAAACCCTACAGAGGCACCAGAGAAGGATGGCTCGAGCTTTAAAAAATAAGGTTCACCTCCGCTCTTTCCTACAAGGTGGCTTGGCATTGGGCCTCAAAGAGCCAATGATCCCTGGACGGAAACCACCCAAGATGGAACCGAAATGGGAATGAACTTTTCATATTCATAAGGTTTATCCCAATGGAGAATACTACCTAGTGACCATATATGGTGAGTGTATAAATCCTCCAACCAATGCCATGTTCCCCAACAAGTACTTTTCCTGAGCATCTGGTCCTGCATGACCCTAAACTACATCTGGTCTACATGACCCTAAACTGCATCTGGTCCCGCTTGACCCTAAACTGTATCTGGTCCCACATGACCCTAAACTGTATCTGGTCCTGCATGACCCTAAACTGCATCGGGTCCTACATGACATTAAACTGAATTTTCCCGTGCAAGACGTTAAACTGAATTTGGTCCTACATTCGGGCCCCTATGGTCCCGCATGACCTCAAAATGCACACTCATCCCGCATGACGTTAAACTGAAAGCTAGTCAGGCCTTCCTGACCAAGTCCCTTTGGCCTTCTCAGGTTTTATCCCCAGTCCTCTCCAGATTGTATGGTGTGGTGTGGTATTAAGTCCTCATTCATGTCAGATTGTTCGTAATACTGTACACATCCCCAGATTGGATACCTCCCATCGTCCTACATGACATTAAACTATGCCTCTAGAACTACTTGTGGCTTGATTCCCATCTTTATGGGATACGTAGGACTGACTGAACACCTAGATTTCTGGTCTAGCCCCTCCTCTTAAGAGATCCCAAGATCTCTCGGTCACCTTGGCCTCTTGTCTCGTCCCTCTCCACGAGGTGGATATATAGGTGTAGTACAGGGTTTTTGGCACCATCCGCCCTTCTCCGGGAAATCCTCCATCTTTTAGGCTGCTCTCAAATTGAGCCCTCAACCCTTTTCAGTGGACCTCTAATGCGTTCAGAGTACTCTGCTCTGGGACCTAGAGTGTGAGATTCTACTTAGGTAAGTTCCATCCACTTGCCACACTTCATGTTCCCCTTCATTCAGGACGCCGTTATCTTTCACACCCGGAGGGACCCCCGAAAAACGGCCTGGATAAAACACCTAAGGGTTCTCTTACCATTATGGACCAATGCCCCCAAGGGTCTCAAACAAAATATTGATACAAATCCCACATTGTGAACATGGTCATCGGTCGATGCTCAATTGTCTGTCCCCATTTCAGGCTAACACGATAGGATGCTATGTTGCGAACATGGTCAGCAGTAATCCTTCATCGTCATGCCATCCCCTTCAGGCACTGAATGTTGGTTTCATGAATCACATTATGTTCCACCCCATCGAGTCAAAGTAGAATCTTTACACTCTTTTCACTAACGCTTAGTGTACCTGCACACGTCAGGCAGACCAAGCTGCAAAACGGTGTCTCTCGAGGCCCTCTTGCAATCCGAGCTCTAAGACTATAGGTTGGGATCTTCTCTAAGAGCCATATGCAGCTTGAACCGCATCCTCATGGGATATGTGGGGTCACCCCAACATTACATTTCGTGCCTAGCTCAGCTAGAGCCTAGTGTCTCCGGCCCCATATCCTATGACCCTCGCTGGCCCCTTGGCCCGAGGCTTCTCTCCCAGAATTGCGCATGGTGATGGTGTGGGATCTGGTCCTCATCCACGTCGAGTATTCTTTATCACACTGTGTGCATTCCCCCAGGTCCATGCCATACGACCATAAACTATCCTGGTTATTCCTACCACATGACTTTAAACTGTGATGATGTTGTCTCGGCTGCACGATGAAAAATGGCACTACATTGGGATGGCCTCTCCATAGAGGACATCATGTTTGGTATTGGTCATTTACCATACCATTTTTCAATGCCATTATACGGCATGATTATTGTGGCGATGCCAGGAATTTCTACACTAGGCCAGTCGCTCCACAAATGAAAAACCATTCACCTTAAAGGACAAACAAGATACATCAAATGCTGATTCTTTTGGTGTGAGGGCTAGTCCCGCATGCCCCTTTCATCCATTGCACATGTACCATACTGTGTCATGCTACCCTAAAAGAACTATTTATGGCTTGATTCCCATCCTTGTGGGATACGTAGGAGCACATTGGAACTTCCCCATGGGCCCAGCCTAACTTTCGTGTCTGGTCCCTTAACCGGAACACTTACCCAGGGAAAACATGGTAAGTTGGGCTTATATCCTCATTCACGTTGTGAATCATAACCACCTTATCATGTGTCTCCTTCTCTCCTTACCCATCATTGATCTGAGTTATAAGACCTTAATAATACCATTTTCAATGCTATGTGTGTCTTGATTCCCATCCTTATGGGATACGTAGGAACGCCCGGACATTTCGTCATGGGTCCAGCACTGAAAATCGCAAATCCATCTCCCCCCTCACTGTCGTCCCTTTAGCCAAACTTCTCAGAGAGTTATGTAACTGCATCATTTTCCCCGAATAAGTTCGGGATTCCCCATGATGACATTGGGAAGCGACAGTTCCCTCACCAGAGAGGTCCTGTCTAAAATTAGGGATGATCCATGACCAGATTAATGTGCCCGCCTAATGTGCCTCCACCATGGTGGTGTAATCTTGGGAGTGTTGGATTCCAGGCGAATAAACCATTACTTCACTTTCCATGCTTCGCGTGCCCCATTATTCAGATATTCATCCTCTTTCACGTTTGATGGGACCCCCTAACAGTATGGATGCTCGAACTATAGTCTGTCTATTGTCTCGGCCAATGTTCTGGAAGACTTGTCATGTTTGTATGGACCCCCTAATTGTATGGATTCTTGACCTATGGTCTGCCTGCTCTCCTGGGCCAACGTTCCGGAAGACTGATCGATGAAATTTGAGTCAGGCCTCGTGTTGCAAACATGGTCACCGGCCAGCCCTAAGTTGTTGTCCCCATTTCAGGCTAACACGATATGGATGCTGTGTTTCCACCACAGTCAACAGCTATCCTCCATCATCACGCCCTCCCATAGTGTTCTGAATTTGGGTAAAGTGATTCACCTTTTTTATCTCCATATGTTCGAATTGATTCAAATACCCCTGAAATTGCCCCGCTCGTGCACTATAGAACGTTGAGAAGACGAGACAGCAATTGGTCTGAGGTCCTCTGCCTTTAGATGGCCTCCCTCGTCTCTTCGGGAATCCAGGTTCAGATTTCAAATGCTTAATGCCTTGTTGACTCTCCCACAATCAAACGAAGTGATAGTACAAACCTCCATTGTTTCTCATAGACCACGGGATCTTAGGGATGGATTTATATTTGGTTCAAGATTGTGGTTGAGCATGTTAATCCAGAGGGACAATTATGTTAAGGAAAGTGGAAGGTAGGTAAATTTTTCTACTCATTCAGGGAAACAACAGAAAGTAGTAGAGCGGGACAAGTGTAGGGGTGTGGCCAAAACAGGCCCCCCTATAGGTCGACTTCTTGGATAGATCTCTCAAATACCACCAAATATTTACTAGTGGCCTCCAGGACTGCCTCCCGTCCCTTGAGAACTCTTTCTTCCTCAGCAGCCACGGAGCGCTGCGCGCCTACCCTGGCATGTGCCCGTTCCTGTTCATCTTGGAGCTCGGTTATCAAACCACTCGCTTCTATGAGTTGATCTTGAGAATCATCCAGCTAGGCCCTCAGCTACTCCACAGGCTCAGAGCAGTTTGCAATGAACATCTCTTGCTCTTTTTCATATTCCTCGAGGCGTCAGACCTCCTACTCCTCCCTCAGAAATGCCCGGGTACTCCCCGACTCCTGACATCGAATGACGCTGACGCACCAACCGCTATCCCTTATCTTCTCGTCCAGAAAATCACGGACCGTCAGATGAAGACGTTGAGCATCCACCCCTCCAGTACACAGGAAGCACAGTCAGGTGTGGAGCGACCCCATCCGCTTTAGCCATTCCACAAAGGGTTGGTTGAGGAAACCTCGAATGCAATTCCATCCCTTGTGTCGCATCATCCGACTCTCTGTGGCCACTTCCGAATCTAAATCATCAAATTCTTCAGGATCAGCGGGCAGGTAAATAAGGAAGGCAGCTAACAAGGCAGTAGCTAGGTCTTCCTCAGAGATTCCATCCTGGGGAATAGGTTCCTCATCATTTGAATGACCTTCCACTCTCCCCTCGGTTCCAGTGTCACCAGCATCAACTTCTGGCCTAGCCCTGACGGTAGCACCGTCGATGTATGTCGCTCCCTGCTCAATAATTTCTGGAGCCAAATCAGTTTGGGAGGCATGTCATGGATGGAGTGGCAAGTTTTCCATCGGCATGCTAACAGATGGACCGGGCTCAGCAGCCCGATGAGCCTCCAGTGCCTTGATCATTGTACAAACTAGGAGCACCATGGTCAGTTGAGTCCTCCGACAGTGAGTACCAGTGTCGAAGAAAAGAACTTAAAAGAACCAAAGGAATCAGCCTCTATTTCTCGAGTCGCTAAAGGAGCTGTCATGGTGGGTGATCCCTCAGTACTTGTCATCTTGATAACAAGATTCGGTGCCCCACCTTTCCCTATTGATGCCTCCTCCCCTCTTTCGACCAGATAGGATTGGTTAGTTATGATGTGCTCTTGAGTAATACGAGGAAGATAGGGTAATCGGTGAAAAGGAATGATAATACAGGAGAAGAATGGTAAGGGTCAGATCCTACCTCTAGCAATTCGGTCACATCCATGTCAGAGCTGACGATCTCGCCTCTTTCTCAGAGACTCCCTTGGTGGGATGCCCCTTGTGATCCTTCACCTTCAGACTCCCCTTCTCCCTCTCCTTCACCTTCCCCTTCTCCTTCGGCCCACTCTCTTGTTTCATCGCCCTCAGATTCATCGTTGTCATATTCCCCCAGTGGCATCCTCATAGGATCACACTCCTGGCCGAGTAGCACCTTCACCAAGAGAGGTGGCTCCATACACCGACCTCGCTGGCCTGTCTATGTGTCCATGGCCATCAGGTATGCATGACGTCGGTGGAAGTACACTTTATTGGTGACCATAACAAGACCGAAATCTGACATTTACATCCCATCCTGCATTATCTTATGCTAGAGGGGTTCAGTAGTCATTGACTATCACTGGGTTATCCAAGCCGACCATAGTGCAGGGAATACGGTGTCCTAGGAAGGTTGAAGAAAGTATTTTATTTTCTTCCCAGGAAGATCTCTGGCTACTTCGTGGCCCATCCTCCTGTAGGCAATGAGGGCTTGGTCGCACCATGCGACGCCCCTACCACTAAATTCTTGGCTTGCACATGCCCCATTTTCTAAGGCGCTACTGGATCTCCTCTCCTAGCGGATCCCCGCGAGCTCTCCCGCCGCCGAGGCTCCACACTTACAACCTTGAGCTATCAGACTCACTTTCACAGAATCCCCTTAGGGTATGCTATGGTCCAATATTCAGCATACTCAGTTGAGAGGTCCACGACTATTTTGGTGGGTGGAAAAGTTATGATGTAACCAGATCCATAGGTTGTGAACATCAGCCACAACTGACGAAGAATACAGGGATGCCTCTCCTCTCAGAAATATGTGTATACTCTCTTTGGAATTCGCTAGAGGAATCTGAACTTCCTAGCAAGCTGTGATGGCACATAAGGCTCACAGAAAATATTCCCATCAATCCGGGCCACGAGCACCTCGCCTATGATGCTTTGGAAGTATTCCTTATGCTCCATCGAGCCTTGACCTTTGTCTACCAGCTGACTGGTTGGGGAATGGAATGGGATGATGGAAAAGTTGGCATGGTTACCGATCTTGATACGTATCCCCTCCTCATTGAGCAACACTAGCATGACCCCAACAATATTTAGCAAAGGGGTTCGCAGGCCATTGACTGGGGAACGAATGGAATTTGGGAAGGTGTAGCCACCCCAATGAGCCGCTACCCAGCCTTCAAAGATCTGGAAGGGCCCACATATTCTCTGATGCAATCCCCCTCTCGAGATGCACCCTAAGATGGCATATAGTCGAGCCAGCATGGGGACCCTGAGGTTGAACCTTTTGTTGGAAGCCATGATGCCCACAATCACCCGGGTCACTGGGCGGATGCCCATCCTTGCATCCCGTAACAGCTAGAGCTACCCACTTAAGAACGTGGTGAGTAATCCGGCATACGGGATATTCGGGTCTCAGAACACTTTGATGTTTTATCCCCATGACTGGTATTACCCCACCTCTAGGATCATCCAGTAGGATCTGCTCTTGCTCCAATGAACCGCGGCTGGACACCGCATTCCTCGCCCTGGAATCTTGACCTCTGGGTCCATATCCAAGAACAGGCTGAACCAGTCCTTGTATGCAATGTCCTTCAGGATGTACTTGACCTTCAACTTCTCCTTGGCCAACTCCAGTAGGTGCCACATCAGTATGGGGGTTCGAGACCTGTCACCCAAGATATTCATAGGTGGAAGGAACTCATCGTATTGATGGCCCTCCAAGGGTATGCCTCTTATGTAGTTGATGTCCTAGAGACTGATGCCAACTTCCCCGTGATGAAGATGAAATGTGTTGGTGTCAGGGGACCACCAAGTGAACAGCTCCGGTTCAAGCTCAGGCATCCAGTAGAAGTGGAACTATGATGTCCACACCGCCTTGAAGAGAACAATATGCCACAACTCGACACTGAATTGGTAGCATGTGTGGTGAACCTAGAACTCCTAGGCCCACTCAATGGTAATGTTTCCTATAGACCGCAGATCACAGTCCTATAGCCAGCCTTTGGTCTCGTCGGTGATGCTCTGACGGAATGTGCTCGCATAGAGGGCCGGTGAGCTCTCTGCAACAGGATCCCCATAGGAAATGGTGTTGGTCCTTGGATTCCGGACATATACATCCATGTTCATGGTTTCTCTAGTAGGAAGACCATTGTTGGTAATGTTGTATCGTGGAAGATCTTCCTCAGAGGTCACCCATGACCGCGGGGTATCATCCCTGAAGCTTGGCAGGGGAACCTCCTCCATAATTCCAAAGTTCCACAGTGGCAGATTATATGATAAGGTATAATCTTTCTGGGATGGAGTGAGCATGTTGAAGAGGGTGTGGTTATTGGAGACCACCCTCTTTGTGTTGTGAACCTCCGGTTTCACAGCCATCTCAGCTCTGTGCGCAGCAGCCTCCCCCTCATCAACCTGGTTTGCAGCTATCTTCTTCATGCTAAGTGTTCCGAAGTGGTTCGTGAAATCTAGGACTTCAGCATGGAATCTGGCAATTGGGCGCGTAAAAGTAGTGGCTTGCGCGCAATATCAGTGTGTCGCATGGAAAATCCTGGGTTTGCACGTAAAAGGCCTCTAAATCTCGTCAGTATTCTGCACTGCCAAGAGGTTTTTCGCGCAATAATGGAAGAAATTTTGTACATGAGAGATCAATTCATGTCGCGCGAGAAACTTTGTACGGATCATGGGTCCCATGGAGGCTTTTATAGGCTATGTCCGGGTTCCGCACCCGTGCGTAAAGAGGCTTTCGTGCCTGAAAGTTGTTTTTCATGCCGCTCGAGTTTTTTGCGTACCAGCAGCCCACAAACCATGCATTTCGGCGTTTACTTAGGAATTAGATTGTTGCAACCCCTTGCCGATCTAATTATGAGAGGGGGAATTTATAGAGTCCAAAAAGTGCGTATGTTCCAGAGAAAGTTTTGAAACAAAAAAATCGATGTCATATTTGGACCTAGAGGCCCAGTCTGGTGGGCCTGGAAGAGGTGCGCAGAAAAAAGGGTGAAGTGCATGAAAAAAAACTTGTCCCGCATGAAGGCACTAAAATTTGTGAAAATTCTCAGTGATGGGGTGAAATAATTTTATACCAGCGCCCCGTGAGGTTGACATTTCGCGTCGCCGCATCGATCATGTAATTATTTCATGCAACCCTAGAATTCCACACTGTAGGTTTCCTATAAATAAAAGTCAACCCCTTTTCTTTTCAGGGTTGAGGAATTTGAACCACCTCTCATGCGCATAATATGTATCTGTGCACGCGCAATATGGCATTCAGGTAAGGTTCCTTTTCATGCCAAGTCGCCCCGGGATCCTCCTTCGCATGAGGTCCCCCTGGCTTAGGATAAACTCCAATACCTCAGGGTCTATCCCCCTGCACACAATTCCTTCCATTGTGTGAAGGCCTGTCAGTCACACACAATATTTGCATGCCCTCTACCCTTACGTGCGGCCCTCACAGCCAGCGCATAATTCTTCCCTCCTTGTGCGCAATCCATTCAAGTCGTGCAATGCCTCAGCCCCCTTATCTCGCGTAGTCAACACATATTTCGCACCAACCTAGGTCTTTCCATGCTATGATCCCCTTATTTCGTGCAGCCCCAATGGCTGCGTGCAATCCTTCTGGGCCCTTCATATCATTGATCCCCGGGCACCCCCTGTGCGCGAATATGCAATGCGCTCCTTCCGGGTGCCATTTTCAGGTGTCCTACACACCCTGGGCATTCGTATCATACATGGTTATCCCGTACGGCCTTCTCGGATCAATGAAGTAATTTCAGAGTTCCTTGGACAACCCTTCCAATTGCAATGCTTCGCCTCATGCTTCTTCGCATAGGAATGCTAACGACTAATGCTTCTTTGCATAGCCACGCTAACATGGACCTCTCAATGGTTCACCCCGTAACACTCCCTCAATACATCCTTGCTGATACCTTCCCTTCTACAAGGGGCAAAGGGCACCGATTATTTATGTCATAGGGGTGCAGAGCCAACCCACCACATCGGAGCTGCAGGAAGTTAAACTGCCAAGCACTTCGTCCTCAGCACCTAACGTTAAACTGTGACCTGGCCCCATGCCTCGCACGCAGGGTCCACCTTCCTCAGAAATTCCCCATGCTCGCTCGTCTCCACGGGGATGGTGGGGTCATCCCTCATAGGGGGTGATTTATTGGAGTGGCATTTGTCTACGGGGGAAGGGCAGTCATCTTGGTGTAAGCCCCTAGCCGTTCTTGTAGGAGGCAGAGCCCCCCTTCTCCCTCCTTTCATCTTCGGTCCCCAAGGATAATGGAGGACGTGATAAGGAACATGCCACCCTCCTCTATTATTGGGTTCCAAATCCCTCTCCCTCTACGCTTTTTCGCCCTCGGGCCTCTATCCTGGAGTAAGTCCTGGCACCATTGGCTGCTCAACGCGTAAGCCCCTCTTCGCTTCCCACGGACGCACCCATCGCGTCATGATCATCAGGTCCCCGTAACCTCTTGTTTCCCACAATGATCATGACTCTCGTGAGCATAGAGTGAGTACTGACCATGACACACCCTAGGCAACTTCAGGGCGTAAGCACCAAATGCCCCCGTCCTGCATGACGTTAAACTGTATACCTGAACTACGAGGACTTTGATCCATGCTAAGGCATGGTACGTAGGAAGACTCCACGAGGTTCAAGCCCCACCACCATGGGATGTCTTAGAGTGTAATCCCCATCTATCCTGAACTATGGGGACTTTGATCTGTGCTAAGGCATGGTACGTAGGAATCCTCCACGAGGTTCAAGCCCCAACACCTTGGGCCGCTTTAGAGCGTAAGCCCCATCCATCCCGAACTACAGGGGCATTGATCTGTGATAAGGTGTGGTACGTAGGAACCCTCCACGGGGTTCAAGCCCCACCCCCATGGTCCATCTCAGAGCATAATCCCCATCCATACCGAACTTCGGGGACTTTGACCTATGCTAAGGCATGGTACGTTGGAAGCCTCCACGAGGTTCAAGCCCCACCACCAAGGGTCGTCTCAGAGCGTAAGCCCCATCTATCCCAAACTACAGGGACTTTGATCCGTGCTAAGGCGTGGTACATAGGAAGCCTCCACGAGGTTCAAGCCCCACCACCATGGTTTGTCTGAGATCGTAAGCCCCATCAATCCCAAACTATGGGGACTTTGATCCGTGATAAGGCATGGTATGTAGGAAGAAACCTTGAGGTTCAAGCCCCACCACCATGGGTCGTCTCAGAGCGTAAGCCCCATCCATCCCGAACTACGGTTCTTTGATCCTTGTTAAGGCATGGTATATAGGAATCCACCACGAGGTTCAATCCCCACCACCATGGGTCTTCTCAGAGCGTAAGCCCTATCCAACCTGAACTATGTGGACTTTGATCAGTGATAAGGAATGGTACATAGGAAAACTCCATGAGGTTCAAGCCCCACCACCATGGTCCATATCAGAGCGTAAACCCCATCCTTCCCAAACTACGGGGACTTTGATCCGTGCTAAGGCATAGTACATAGGAAGCCTCCATGAGGTTCATGCCCGACAAACCATCGGCCCCAACCGTCTCTGTGACGGTGTGCCAAGCCCCCATTTCCACCTTAGGCCACCTCAGTGTGTAATCCCTAATCCATATAGACTCTAGGTCCCCATTCATGTTAGTTCACCGTCACTATGGGATGCCTCAGGGTGTAAGTCCCGTTCTTGTCCCACATGACGTTAAACTATATCGGCCACCTGAACTATGAAGACTTTGATTCCCCACCATGGGGATACATCAGAAACATCCATGAGGTTCATGAGTAACACCCATGTCTCATCCTGATCTCTCCCTCGAGCCCAGGTGTCTCAGGAAGCTCATGCTCTAACCCAGAGGTTCCTCTTCCCCCAGGTCCCATCCATGCGTCCATTCTCATGGGTCACCTCTTCAGGTGTCCCACCATATCACTAAACTACACTGAATTTGATTCCTTGTCACAGGGATATGTTGGAAGTCACCAAGAGACCCGAGGCCAAACCCATCATTCATCCTGATTCTTACCCAGGCCGCCACATTCCAGTGGGATCACGCCGCTTCATTCCCCTCTATATCATTCGGTAAGCCGCCCACGTGCTGGCCCCAACATCGGTGTTCCCTGGAGGGGTTTCTTCAACCTGATCTACTCTAGCTAGTGTTCTAATCAATCTGATCTGTCTCTAATAGATGTTAAACCTGTGGAATGCCCTGTGTTAAACATGGGAAGCCGTGGAAAACCTCAGATACATGCCTATGGCATACAGTTCCTTGCGTTTGATGTGGGATTCCTCAGGCTTCTGCGCCCTCAAGAAGCCATATGATAAGTGACAGAAGACAGACATGCCAATTTCCCAGTGTCAAGACACACCAATGATTCCCCAATGTGACTAATCTCAAAACCAAAGGTTGTTGCCTTGAATGGACCCCTTGGAAGGTCCCAATAGTAGTGGCGTAATTAACTGGTGTCCATGAAGATATGGCGTCGGGAAGAGATTCACAAACCATGAATTAATCTACAAGGGAGACCCAAACTAGATGAAGAGCTCCGAGGATGAATCCACGAAAGGAAGAACTTATATCCCATCATCACAGTTTCGATCAAGGAGGAAATGTCCCTGAACAAGGAACGATTGTTGCCCACCTTTGGAAAGTGGGAATGTGGGGCTACAACATCGCATCCTCTGCGTAACAGATGTGCTCGTCCCCGGCTAAAGCATTGGAAACATTAATTAATTTATTAATATTAAACATGATGGTTTTTGGCTTGTTTAATATCTAGTCTGTAGTATTTTTAGCTAGTGGTCTAGTGCAATGGTAAATATTAATGTGTCTAAGGCTTTTTAGTTTCCCTTAGTGCAATTGCGTGTGATATTATTCCATATTTAATAATTTATCTTAATACCACACCCAGATTGGTATGGAAACCAACATCTAAATGGTTTTTATGGGAGGGGTGGTGTTTTCCAATCATCCAGTATGTTGAGGGAATTGATGGCCAAATTCTACCTCTCCCCCACCCACCCTATATACATAGAATTAGTTGGATTGTCGCAGGCTATAATAGTTTATGGTATAGTGTGTTTTTCCATTGGGATGTAATGGATATCATACTTTTATACATTTATGTGTTGTCTGTAATGACTAGTGGTATATCAAAAACTTTTCTATAGTCATGGTGGCCCTATCTTTCAATGGGTGTCCTTTCATAGGTTGTTATGGCCTAAGGTATAATGCACATACACATGATATAGTATCTTCTATGAAAACAAGTAGTTACTATGTGGATATGATAATGATGAGGTATTCCAAGATATTAATGATATATTAATGGACAAGATATTTCATAGGGTGAGTGATGATTTATAGGATAAGTAACATCTTGTCCAGGATTCCACTATACGGTGCCCTGAGACGGTTGGCCACATGAACTCAAGCATGCCTCCCTGTATGCCAAAGGTTGTCGACTAGGAGCGAGGGACTAGGGTGTGTCCTCAGGGAGAATATTCCCCCATTTTTTAGAGTGTAGTAAAATGGAATATATATATAATCATCATAAATGGAATAAAAAATCAATATAATAATAATAAAAAGTCATCTTATAGAAATAAACATGTGGAATCTGAAAAAACTACAAATAAGAAATGATGATAATTAAGATGATAATAATGTAACTATATAAAAAATAGAACAAGGGATACAGGTAATACTAGATTATACCACACGCTAAATAAAAAATAGAAAAACATAAATTTTTTTACCTCTACTATAATCATGAGCATTGGCGTGATCATATGCTTCCATACTCCATCATAAAACACATAATCAAGAATTAGAATTTGGCCACATCCCCTTATCTATACCTATATTCATGAAGTCTTCTAAAGTACCACATGAGGTCTAAGAAGGGTTTGAGATATACTCAATAGGACACCTGCAATGGTGTTTAAATAATTCCTTTTTGGTCATATAAACTGAAAATTGTGCCAATAATAATAATATTCAAGGAAATAAACAAATAATTCTTGATGGTCCGGGTCACTCTTAGATAATTGGTCATCACTACCTCCTTCATCCTAGGCCATATGTCTCTGAACCGACGTAACCTACACAAGTATGATGCAGTTGTGATAAAATGCGCCATTTTGAGTATGAAACAAGAGGATCACAGTACCCAAGAATGTGATTTGGCATAAAGAATGCATTCTTGGAGTTTTAGTTATGAATTATTATTCTTTAATTTAAAGGTAAACCATAGAAATTATTTGGAGGCACCCTAGACCCATCAAAGGAGATCGGGTAAGGTATCCCAAGTATCTCTCAAGGGGAACTATAAGTATAAAATACCATATAATTCCATCAGAGGTGATCTATAAAGGATTAACCTGTATCACTTTTGGCACATTTTGAGACAAAACCCCTCTGAGTCTATTCCCTCTATCTACCTTGGGGACTGAGTATCACTCATGGCATGGTATAAACATCTATCCACCGATCTAAACTATGGTGTCTCCTATAGGGAAATAATATCACTCATATAGAGGTAGATACAATGCATGATGATCTCATCTAAGGAATATCTTTTATTGACCCATGTAAATAAGAAATCCATTTAAAAACATTAATTATAGACAATGATGAGATCATCTAAGACAATCCATGAATGAAATTCATTATATCTACATCGAATAAGTATGAATATATGGATTTGATATCAACACTTCATATCAAATCAACAACTCATTCTAATTATGATACATAGGTCAAGCTAGAAAAATAAATTATTTCATGTAATTTATGTTTTGGAATATATCTTATGGCCTAACTCTAAGCCTAATATATTTCTTAATTCAAATTTTATTTCAATAGTATCATCTAATACAAGTAAAATCAAACATCAAAATGGTGGCAAGACGACTTGAAGAAAATAGAATATTGGATTTTAAGGTGTGATACACCCATAGGGGTGGCTCATGTTAATAAAGACACCTAATAGTTGTGACACATATGTATCAAGGGTCCTGTTATATATGGAAACAAAATATAATTAAATTAATTTAACATGATTGAGGTTGTGTTGGAAGTTCCATCATGTATAACCACTACGCATGATATAAAATAAACTAAACACGAGGGATAAAAGATGGACCACCTACCTTCGGTTCATATTTATATCTTTCTCTAATGTTGTCCCATGAATTATGATAGAATGTGAGAAATTATAAGAAACATAAAATTTCATAAAAATGGGGAAAATGAGATCACACATAAATTGCATAAGTGGTTGGAAGATGAACTGGGAAATAAAGAACGATGAGTAGAGAGCTTTGTAAGGGGAATCAAGTTCACATTATGGTGAAGTAAAGGAGAATGCAAGAGGAAGAAAAGGAAAATCTATGGATGGTTTGAGGGAAGTGCTTCACATGTGGGAGAATGAAAGCCATGTCAGAGAAATTAGGGAGGAAGAATGTAACGGTTTAAAAAAATTTGAGCATAAAATGTAAATTCTTTCTTTGAAATGGGGACGCATGGTTTTTCCACAATGTTGGACAAACAATGTTCCAACTATGTGACTTCCATTTCCTATGGAGACCCCACATATGAGATAGAGACATGGTTTGGCCAACCATGTATAATCCATGAAAAATGGCTCAATCAAGGGTGTATTCAATTTCCCACGGGTGATTGGGGTAGCTCAAATAGTTTTAGAAAAACGTTGTGGCCTCCCCTATGCATTGGGTGACTCACACGGTTGTGCCACATAGTTATCACTGAATATTCTCTTACCATACGGTTCAATATCCCACCTTGAATTCCGAATCTCAAGGATCCAAATGAGCTCCAGACTCCCTTGAACCAATCTTTATCCATTAGAGTTCATTAATATCATAAAAAAGATGTTTTAAATAGTAAAAAATAGGTTTGTACCAATCAAAAAAGTTAGGACATTACAACCTCCCATACTTAAAACAACTTGACCCGGAGTTTCCATTATGATGGTGGTAAGGTGTTGTATAAGAAAATTCTTACCACTTAGCACATATATTGGATTCCCACTCCTAGGTATTGTCTTTTACATTGTCATGATACAATAACACCAGTACTAGAGGGACTAACCAGCCTTATACAACCTTCATGCTCTGATTAAAAATACATATTGGATTCTCCTCGAAGGGAACATCAAACACCATCTCATTATCCTTGGGGTAAAATGAGTGAGACCTATCAGTATAATACCTACAAATATTTTATATGTGGAAGACTTCCTAAATGGAATGGTACCTTAGAGATAACAATAACTACTAAGCTAATGTCCTGAATCTCTCCAGGATCATTAATAGCCCGAAATAACGATGTACTATATTTCCTTTTCATTGAATCCATATATGACCCGGTTTAAGAGATACTCATATAAAGACTTTATTTCCCACTTGTAACACCAGAGGTCATCAAATATTAACAGTATGAGACTTCTACATAGACTGAGTTGTGGCCATGTGTTTCTGAATCATGTACACCAGCTATGAAGTCTACTAAATGAGATAAGGACACTTTAGTTATGACTTTCCTTACTCTAACTAGCATAGAATGTAAGAACATGGCCTACCATAAAGGGCGTCATATGGAGCCATAAAAATAATTTCATGAATGATTTTAATGTATGAAAACTCAAAGATCAATATTTTTTTTCCATGAACCACTAAATTCAAGGATATATTCCCATATAAATTCATCTAACAATTTTATTGACCACTCAAACTACCCTTTTAGTATGACAGTGATACAATATACTCAAGAGAACCTATGAACCTAGTGCCTTCTACATGTACTATGAGATCCATGATGTAAACTGGGCATCTCGGTTAGATATGATGGGATGGGGAACCCCATGAATATGAAAAATCACTAGAATATAAATCCTCCTAAGATCATCAACTATGAAGGTATCACAGATTGGTAGAAAGTTTTTGACCTTGGAGAACATGTTGACGATCACCCATATTTCATCACTTCTTCAAGGGGATCATGGAAAACCCATCCCAAAATCCATGGTGATGTTGTTACATTTCTTCCAAGGAATGGACATATCTTTTAGAATTATAGTAGGTCACTGGTTATATTCCTTCACCAATAGAACGATGGATCACTGAGTGATAACACATGTTATCTACCTCTTCATATCTAGCCATCAATAATGGAAAAATATTTCATGGAAGATCTTAATGAGATTGGGGTGAACTATGAAAACAAAGGAATGATATTATAACATAAAATATTCTAGTATGTCCATAATAACCCACACATACCCCAGGAAAAGTAGTATCTTATTCCCATCAATAACCCAACCAAGAAATGTGTACTCACCGAAGACCCTTTCTATTAGGACAAAGACCATAGGAATTGATAGCTATCTCATACACACCTCCTCTAGAAGAAAGGGAATCACTAATAGTGCAACCAAAAAAGGTTTCACATGAAATTTTGGATCCTCTATCCACATATCATAAAATATGTACATCAATTTACAATCACTATTTTCCTCCTTGGGAGCATGTGTCTAAGTCTTCCTATTCAATGAATCATACACTACATTACAATTTCTAAATTAATAAGAATGTTCAAAGTTGAATGAATGTGGTTATAATAACAACGTGGAATGTCACAAATTTTTTAAGAACCTGGTTCTTATTCTTGAGGTACGGGTTTCTTCTTTTCCTTTTTCCTTTAATATTTTTATTAAAATAAAAAGAATGGGGGGAAATCCCAAAATTTGCGACTACATGCCATGTACATTTCCACACGCCCTGTAATTTGGCCGTGTGGGATGGGTACACAGGGCATGTGGTCCTGTCAGTAATGAAGGGTGTAAAAACTATCTACACGCTGTGTATAGGGTATTTACACAGTCTGTATTCAGTCGGCAGGTGAACAATAAGGTGGTGGAGGTAGCTTCCAGTAGAGCAATAGTACACATCGTTTACTCAGGACTACACGTAGTGTACACATGTTGAAAGATAAACAATGTCTCGGTGGAAAGATGCCATCATAGGAACAGTTAAAAATTAGAAGTACATTCCATGTACTTGAGAGTACACGCATATAGTTTTTTTCAATTAAAACAGGAAGTAGACTCCTCTGTTCACAGAGGAATATTAGAATATTGAAGGAGATCATGAGAGATGGCCGAAGCTTGTAGTATCTCCCGACCGCACACTGGGAACCCGATTCCTACATCGTCAATCTCCTTGGAACCGCCCAGGTAGGCTCTTTCTTCTCCTTGTGTTTTTCTTACCAATTATTCCTTTAAGGGAAGTTATTTGAGTTTGAATTAGTGATCATGTATCCCAGATATACTTTGTTCATGGATGATTTGGGAGGTGTCGTTCACGTATATCGATCCGTGGAGATCGAGGTAGGTGGTCTGGTGTTTAAATTCCAACTTTTGTCTGTTTCTGTGTACCGTTGTGCTACGAAACCATGATTGGGGTGTCGTATGGCTATGGAATTTTCTTAAAGTTATCTAAAATTGCATAGATATACTTTTAATAAGATAAAACTGTTTTTTGGGATCACTTCTTGGATCCAGGACAACCCCGGGGGTGCGTTCCTCTGTTTAGCTGTTTGGCCAGGATACCCATGGGTATGCCATGATTATATTGTGCATTTCATTTTCCTTGATAGAAATTGTATATGAATTGATTGCTTATGTGTTGAGATCAGCCCAGTTAATTGCTTAGCGTGAGGGAAGTGTTTTGTTTAGCCTTAGGATATTGGTTCATTTATCTTGAGGGAAATATTTGTTATGCCTGTGAGCAGTAGATTTTGTGCCTATGGGAGACACTTCGTACGCCTGAGGGAAATATTCATTTTGAATGTGGGAAATCACGTGTGGGTTTTGATTCTGGTTACCTGAGGGTAAGGATGGTATGTCTGAGGACAGTGTTGATATAAATATTCACCGTGGTGTTTCATATGTTATACCTGCCAAGTAAAAGCATGGGGCTTGGCATGGTTAAATGAATATTAAAATGGCATTGTAACTAGTAAAGTTAGTTACTTTTGAGTACTTCATAGTTTATTTAATTTACTATTTCACACTATTGTTGCACATTTTCACTGACAGTTGGGCACGGGCCTTTGGTGGGTGCCTACTAGGATTTATTTCTCACACCCTGTTTGGGACATGTATTCGGCCCAAACAGACTATATTTCTATAGGTGTCAATCGAGGATTGGGTCCTTATACAGGTACATGATTATACTAGAGGAGTAGGAGATCATGGGAAAGGTCTTAGGCTTGTGATTCTTCTGCATTCTGTTTACTCAGATTTGTTCTATTTTGTTGTACCTCGTATTTTTAGTTGTATTGTACTGTATTGCACTGTATCCTATTCTGGCTCTTTTCATAGAATTAGTGACATGCTGCATCTTTATAAAAATTACTATTGGTTCTCTTCTTTAATTTTTCCATTGAAATTTTATATTGTTTACTACTTCTGTTGTTGTATGTAATTATCTTTTTCGCTACGCTGCACTTTGACAAATGAGGGCATAGTTTCTCCACTATCAGGCCTGGGACCTCACTTCCAGTCAGTAGCCTCTGGAATTTGGGGAAATGTGCTTGAGGTCATGTGACCAACTGGGATTGGGGCACCTGTTGAGTGGAACCCAGATCCATGACATTACAACATGGTAATAGAGGAGTACTTTTCTTTGAGTTATTGTTTAGAGTCTAGAGTCAGAGATAGGATGGAAATGGTAGTTGGTAATAATTTATGCTCGGGAGTAGCTAAACCATGTACAGGGAAAATTCTGTCTACCTCGGTTATTGAAATTATTACTAGTTTTGCAATTTTACACTTGATTAGATTTTCACCGTTGGGTGACGCACCTGTGGTGTCCTGTTTATATGTTATACATGGGTTTTATTTAGATGCAACCCAGTGAGATGAGGGTATGCCATCTCATGCATCATTAAGGAACATGCTGGAAATCACATGTCATGCATTCTTTCCATGCCATATAAGTGCATTAGAAATTTCATGTTGTTGTGATATTTGTTTTTCTAGAAAATCATGTTTTTGTGATAGCTGCTTTGATAAATACCTGCTATTTGATAGGGTATTTTTGTGTAAGGTTTTGATAGGATGAAGGCCAAACATTGGTTTTGGGGAGTATGGGCCCTCAATGATGGTAATTTGGTGGATCTTCGATGTGTTTATTTTGTTATAACATGTGTAAGATGCCAAACATTTATTCGTGGGGAGTATGGGCCCTCACAGATCAGAATTTGGCACTTAGATGTTTGTTTTAGTGTTTTTATGGGATCTGGAGTAGTTTATGAGGATTACTGTCCAGAAAACCCATGATACACGCCGTGTAGTTCTATGGACACACGCCGTGTGTTCTTCTATTTGGGAAGACATGAAAACTTTTTAGTTACACATCGTGTAGTCTCTTCCCATGTCATAGACTGTGTCGGCTAGGACACGAGGACAGGAATGTCTTGGGAAAACATGTCGTGTACCGGTTGTACATGCCATGTAGTGTTGACCCAATGTCTGCCCATGTAACTAACAACATGGATGGAGGAAACCTTAAGACATACACATCGTGTATACTTTTAACACGTCGTGTAGTCTGACCTAGGTACCCAACCGTGTCACTAACCACACGGGTCAATGTTATCTTTCCACTAAATGTCGTGTCCACTTAGAACACGTTGTGTAGTGTCAACCATGTAGTCGGCCGTGTAGCGAACACCACAGGTCAGTCTGGGGTTCTTTGAACATGCCGTACCTTTTTGAAACACGATGTGTAGTGTGACCTGGGTACACAGGCAGTGTCACGAACAACACGGGACGATGAAATATTTTCGAGTACACACTGTGTACCTATGGGACACGTTGTGTTGTTCTGTTTTAGGAGAGTTGTGTAGAAGTAATCGGGTAGTGGAGGGGTATTCATGTACGCACCATGTAGTTAAGAGACACGTCATGTGTTTCGGGTGTTACATGGCCAGTTTAAGCTGGAGTACACGCCCATGTGGATGGCTTGTGAGAACACAACGTGTAGTATTTATACAAGTCCTGTAGTCAAGTTCTATAAATCTTCAATGCTTTATTTCTAATGTTCCTTCCTTGGTCTCTTCATTTTTTGTCTTTGATAATCTTGATTTAAGAAGTATGTTTGACCTTTTAGAGTCATCCCGCTGAGATGAACTTGAATTGTTCGCCAGCAGAGCAACAATGATTATACTCTAGAGATGGTAGGCCATGGGCTACCAATGGATCCTCTAGCAAAGCCAGATGCGGAACCAGCTGTTATATATGACACATGCACCGAGGCACAGCTCTTTGAAGGCTCCATGTTGTTTATTCAGACCTTCCAGGGAGCACCACAGGCTTCCACATCTATGGTAGAGCTATCTCATATCTTCCAACAACAGCATCTGCCTACATTTTTAGGGGATGGAGGAACACAGGCTGCGGAGTCTTTCCTGGGTTATATGTAGATTATATTCATGTATCTCGAGATGCCTCATAGGAGGAGGGTCAAGCTCACTACATAAAAGCAACGTGATTCCACCAAAATGTGGTGGGATGTTACCACCAAGTCAGAGAATCACCGATACATGGCATGGGAAGATTTTTAGACAGCCTTTCATGAATTCTTCTTCCCGGGGATGCTACGGGAAGATTGAGCTCGAGAGTTCATGAATCTGCAGTAGGGTGCCTTGTCAGTGATGGATTATTCTTCTCACTTCCCCAAGCTTCAGCATTTTTCACACATTGTGGTGGGTGATGAGGCGTTGAGAGATAAACGCTTTGAGAATGGTCTTAGATAGGACATCCGAGCACGGGTGAACATTTTCAAGTTATATATAGTACATGATATTGTAAAACAGGCACTGATTATTGAGAGGAACCTGTGGGAAGCTAGTGGTGTGGGCCAGGGCAGTTCGGCAACAGTTTTTTGTACTATTTCTATAGGTAAGAGGAAGTGGTAGATAGATTTCTCTCACAGTGGCAGTACTAGACAGAGGAATTCGTTAGGTGGCCAGGTCATGTGCTAAAAATGCGGAAAAGAGGGGCATAAGGGACCTCAGTGTCCTCGAGACCTAGTGGAGGACTGAACTTATGGAAAGATCTGTCATCTACAATGATTTTGCAGGGTATTTCCACCAGTTTCTAGTGAGAGGGGTTCGGTGCAGACTCCACTTGTGGGAGCAGGACAAGTAGCTTCTTACTAGTCGATAAATTGGGATACGTCGGGATGTATAGGTAGAGGTGGTGGTCATGGACGTGGTAACCAGACTCTAGGATCTCAAAGACAATAGGGCAGGTCAGCTCAGGGTAGCCAGGCTATGTCGCAGGGCCATTGCATTGAGCATGCATATGTAGAGACCCGTAGCTTGACGTACATGGACATTAAATTACTTTAGAAAAATACTTAGTACATTACAAAAACACACACACAAGGACCGTAATAGTTTTGTGTCTTTGGATACTGAGAACATAATCTTCTAATCGTGGTGAAAGATCTTCAACATCTCCCATAAAGATCTTACCCCTTTTTTTTCTTACCTAAAACCTTTCTTTATATCCTGGGGAAAAGAAAACATTAAAAGGGTGAGCTCAAATTCTCATTAAGGTTAAGCATGGATAAAATAAAACAGACCATATACATTTGACAATAAAAACATGAACATAATGTTTAAACATCAAAAGCTTGAGCAATGACATAAAACATGGAAGTACGTAAGGCATAGATCATAAAGAAACATTAAGAATGATAAAATAGAATGGGAATAAAGCATGTAATTGTGGAAAACATTAAGCACATGATATGATTTCCATAGTAGCCAAGGTATTGTTTCCAAGACCATCTTAGTGGACAAAGTCCCTTTCTGAATTGAGTTCACTCCTCGTTCCAGTCCTGTATTACTGAACCAGTTTAACTTTCCGTTCCAGCCATGTCTATCTCATGAGATATAAATATTTACCCAATTCATTGGAGGGAGATATAGGTCCCACCCATCTCATAATGAAATCATTCTTTCATGTTCCACAAAATCATAAATCATAAATCATAGCATAACCCATGAAATAAAATGGGATTCTTAAACATCATGCCATCATAAAATAATCCATAAACAATTGATATCATATCATCATAAGAAAATTGAAACCATTTAAATCATAGAGACATTTTACATGAAACATAAAAATATGAAATAATGTCATCTTAGATGGAAAATAGTTTTGACAAAACACTTGAAATGAATTCTTGAGGAAAATATCCTTTCTTTTTTAAAATAATTTTCTTTTCAAAAAATTCCATGCAATTTTAAAAGATAAGGGTTTTTTTGAAAATAATAATGCAATCATGTAGATTAAGCTTTTTGAAAATGAGGCGTTATGAAATCGTAAAAATCCGTTCACGCCGTATAAGTTAAAAATAACATTCTTCTCGTACTTTTGTCAGAAAAGTCAAAAAGTACCTTATATGGTAACCAAAAGAAAGATTCCATTCATACAATGTGGTAAAAAGTCAATAAAGGGTAAAATGACTTTAAGCATTCATGGAAGAATGGTAAACATTTTATGAAAACATTTTTAGAAAACATGGTCATGGATGATAAACGTAACCCCAGTAAATACTTACGTATAAGAAATATCGGATAAAAATGAGATTGAAAATTTATCCCTTACCTTAGGTATGATATTCATCGTATGTATCTGAACCTCCTGTATAATGATTTAAATAATTTCATTTACTTATTACAGAATCATATTCATTGTTATGATATCATATATGTTTCACTTATGACTTTATATTACCCTTTCTTTTGTAAATTCCACGTTAAAGCAGCTTTTTGGGTAAAATCATTTCATTTATCGTATGTGTTTCGACTTGTAGTTCTTTATATTATTACTTATATCCTGATTTACACAATTAAAGAATGTAAAACATGATTTATATATAATATATATTAATCATATACATAAATATATTATAGGTCGATAAAAGGAATGAAATACACCGTTCATGGAGACGGTAGGCCGTACATACGCATGAACGTTGTTTTTGTTTCCTTATTGAATTGAATGAGACTAAATAGATGACATAAATTTCTATATACATAAATCCATTAGCATTATTATTTCATATATTTCATTATTATTCATTAAATAATCTTTATGATCATTCATGTATGGTTAACATGGATAATGAATCTCATAGCGTCGTGGAGAAGGTAGTCTGTACATACGCACGAGTGATGATATCATTCTCATAATTATTGAATAGAATTGGAGTGGATGGTATAATATATCATAATCAGTATGATGTTATAATAACCATATATAGTTTTTATTTACACCATTATACTCATCCATGAAAGGTGTTGGTGGAAAAACAGATTTCACCACGGCGTGGAGACGGTATTTCGTACGTGCGCACTCGTGGTGATTTCATTTTCCGTAGGATGGATAGATGGTGAAATATGGTTGTTTCATACTTATAATAACATATCAGTATATGAGTTATAATTATTTTATTACTTAATAATGAAACAACTAATGAAGAAGAAGTGGAAGTAGAAATAGAGTTGAAAGAATCGGTAACGGACATTACCTCTTCTTTGAATCGCCTCTTTGAGACCTCCTCTTAGGGCACTGAAATTGGTCTTTGAAGAAGACAAGAACCTCTAGGATGTTTCTATGGATGTGAAGAATAGAATTTTTAAGGGGTTTTCCAAGCTTGAAGGCTCAAAGTGGTGTGTTGAAGAGAGGGAGGAGGTGCCCTTTTATAAGGGAGGAGAGGGGCACCTTTGGAAAAACTAAATATATTATTTTATTATAAAGCCATATTGGGTTTTAAATAGCTCCAAATGGATTTACTTCAAATCTAAGGTGGTGATGGGTCGATATCCTCTCATCCAATAGAATTTGGACATGTTTAGTTTAATATTTTAACCTTATCAGTTATATTTAACTTTAAGATAGATAATTTTACTTTTACCGTCTCTTTTTGTGTTCTTACAATATAAGGTTAATAAAATTACTATAAAAAGCCAAAAGTACCCCAAGTTGTTTATTATTAATATATATAACCTTATCTAAGTCATTTTTCCGAACCTTATATATTTAGGAATAAAATAAAAATTAATAATATAATATTTTTTTTAAAAACTATTTTATGTCAATTTTGACACTATTTAGTAATTGTTTTTTTTAAATCATAACAGAATGATTAGTTAGAAAAAAGTTAAATAAATCAATAATAACATGGTATACTAACCTATAAAATTAGTGTAATTCATAAAAAGTCTCAAATTACATTTATTTGGTTATTTATAACATCAATAATATCAATATTTCATTAATAAGATAATTACTGCATCATCTTTGTGTCATATATAAATTAAATAATTTAATGACTAAAAATTAAAAATAAAATACCATTATGTAGGAAATCGTTTTATCTTTCTAAGGAATATTTATAGTCTAATTTATCTTATGTATAACCCTATATTAAAAATGGTTTACTTATTAAACATTGATTTTAACTATTTTAACCCTTCTTTAAATAAATTAATAATAAATGTCCTAATCTAATCCAAGTTGGCCTAAATGGTCATATTTTATTCCTAAGGATGTTTTTGGTCTAATTACACTTATCCAATAGAATTAGTACACGTGTTAGGGTAATAATAATATCATTTTTACCCTTAATTACCCTATTTACTTTTAACCGTGAAAAAAAAGAGTAAAAAGTTACTATTCACCAAAAGTATTTTAATCTCATTTAACCAAATTTTACTTAATGAAATCAACCGTGTCTCTCGGATTTTTGAAATTCCATTCACAAAAGCTGTAAAATTATGTTTTATGTAATTTTGCAAATTCTCCTAGGAGGTGGGTAAAAGACGGTCAAAAGTTTAATAAAATTTTTATATATCTAAAATTATTTTAAAATGACTCCAATGAATTACATTGAACGTATAGAGGTATTATGTATCAATTTTGATCTAAAGTAATTTTAAATAAAATAAATCATTATTTAAGTAAAATGTCGGTTTTTAAATAGTAACCCAGTGTTTTCACTATTCATTAAAAATTTAAAGTTTTCAGAAAAATACCCAAATTTCACCCTAGGCAAATTTTGATATTCCGAATCCAAAAATGAAGTCCATTTTCAAAAATAAAATTTATCAAATTTCAAAAAGTGGGTATTACTATTCATAACGGCTCGTTTTAATAATATTTTAATAGCATATTTATTTTACCAATACTTGGTATTGCATACAACACACGCTATCGTGGAAGGTCGCGCTTGCATGTAATGAAAGACAAGTCAGGGATGCGTGTAGTGAAAGCTCCTTTTGGTGTAGCGTAAAACACAAGGCATTAATGAAATTAAAAAGAATATTTTTGGTAAAATCTTGGGGTGTTACATTCTACCCCCCTTAAAATGAATTTCGCCCTCGAAATTCGTCGGGGTTATAAATGGTTTACTACTCGAATGTTTCTTTAATAGAAACCCACATCATAAAAAGGAATACCAAAACTTGGTTTTAAAAACTAAAGTTCGTAATGTAACGGTTACCCAAATTAACTAATCACTAGGTTTCCACATAGGAGAACATAGGTGAAAATATGGATATGGAAGAGAAATCTAACCGTATTGTTCTGATGGAGAGTGGTAGAGAACATGGCTATTAAAAATCCAACAATCACAAAGCCATAAATTTTTGATGATCTAGGGTACCATCTGATTCATCAGATATAAGGGAACTAGGACATCATTTTTGGTTTTCAAGATCATTTCTCTAAAGTTGATGAATTAAAAGAAATACTTACATGATTTTGGTATAATCTCACTGTTGTTTGTGAATTGAACTATTTCCACTTCATCCCTTAATAAAATGAAGTTGAATTTGTTATTCGTGATGTGTTAGCAGATCATGTGATAGAATGATGGGTCATTCCATCTGTTTCAAACAAAAGGTCAACAAAAGTTATAAGTCCATTATATGGTTAGATTAATCGTATATGGTTCCCAAAATTAACTTATACTTCATATATCATACCGCTTAATAAAATAAAACTAGTTTCTACTAACCAGGGACTTCCTGTAGGCTAGTGGTAGGCGATAAAGGCCAGTTGCACTTCGGTTGTGGGTTCGATTCCCACAGCCTTGTCCGACGCGATGGGTTGTCGCCCGACCTGCAGGTTTTCCTTTTTCTAAAACTACATTACCATAACATCCCATCAATAATATCATAAAAAATGTTCAATCCTTAAACAATAATAACTTATGTCCATCATAATCCATTTCAATCTTTAGGCTTATCTAAAATACTTCGGTCCAAGCTCATAGAATAATGAAAAAATTTACTAGAAAGGTTATCTACCAAGCATGTGAATACCATCATTTATTCCCCATATATCTTGTTGGTCACATTCCAATCATGTGAGTACCTTAATCATGTATTCTATTAAAAAATGAATACCCATTAAAACTTAGTGAAGACATGAATGTTGTCAAAAGTTAACTCTTTCCACATACCAAAATACCAAAAAATTCTACAATACCAAACCATAATATCACTTAGTCCTTATATCAGTCATGAGCTTAGGAATACTTTCAAACATTTCTTTTTCTCTTTATCCCTTCATAATGCACATATCATCTGCTTTCCAAAATATTTGAATCACTTTTCATGGTTACCGGTTCCATAAAATTATTTAAAGCCATAATAGACTAATACAAAAATATTCTAATACACTATAAAAGTACCTCAACAACATTATTCTTGAAGACCAATACATAAACACTTTAATCCATCCTCTTCAATTATTGTCCTGGAATAAGTCCTTCCGTGATTTAGAAGTAACTTTTTAGGTCAGGGAATTGAGTTGGGTAATGTCCATGTTCTCCACAAATAAGACATTGAACTCCATAACAGTATGTCACTCTATGACCCTTTTCTCCAAACAGATAACATATGTCCCTCCATTTGAGGTATTCCCCAAGGTTCTTCTTCCCTTCTTTAGAAATCTCAATCTTCCTTTATTTATGCTCCTCAACATGCAAACATGCATAAAAGTCTATCTTCCACTTATTTGATGAATTAGGCATACCACTAAATTTCACCATGTTAATCATATATCGCGATGAATGATTTGGAGTAATCACAATATCTTTCTCTCTAGGCATTATGCAATTTTGTTGCTCATAGTCACCACTTTTTCCATTGGATTCAATGTTAACCGAATTCCTTCTGGTTCCCTCCATTGACTAAAACACAAAAAGAATTCTGTGAGAGGAAAAAATCATACAAGGAAAATAACATAATCAAGGGGGAGTACCTTTAACATCTAACATCTTAGGTTTAATTCTAATATCATTAGCGCAATTTTAGTAGTATAACCTATACATATACTTAACCTTAGGGACATCCCTAGAAATACCATAGAAATATCTCTAGGGATCTCACTAACGTTTTCGCATCCTAGTTTCCAAAGGTTGACTAAACCATTCCTCTGATACCAACTGTAGAGACCCGTAGATTGACGTACATGGACATTACATTACTTTAGCGGAATACTTAGTACATTACAAAAACCCACACACAAAGACTGTAATAGTTTAGTGACTTTGGAAACTCGAAACATAATCTTCTAATCATGGTGAATGATCTTCAACATCTCCCATAATGATCTTCCCCCTTCTTTTCATACCTAAAACCTTTCTTTATATCCTGGGAAAAAGAAAACATAAAAAGGGTGAGCTCAAATGCTCAGTAAGGGTAAGCATGGATAAAATAAAACATAACATATACATTTGATCTTAAAAACATGAACATAATGTTTTAACCTCAAAAGCATGAGCAATGACATAAAACATGGAAGTACGTAAGAAATAGATCATAAAGAAACATTAAGAATGATAAAATTGCATGGGAATAAAACATGTAATTGTGGAAACCATTAAGCACATGATATGATTTCCATAGTATCCAAGGCATTGCAGCCAAGACCATCTTAGTGGACAATGTCCCTTTCTGAATCGAGTTCACTCCTCGTTCTAGTCCTGTATTACTGAACCAGTTTAACTTTCCATTCCAGCCATGTCTATCTCATGATATATAAATCTTTACCCAATGCATTGGAGGGAGATATAGGTCCCACCCTTATCATAAATAAATCATTCTTTCATGTGCCACAAAATCATAAATCAAACATTATAGCATAACCCATGTAATAAAATGGGATTCTTAAACATCATGCCATCATAACATAATCCATAAACAATTGATATCATATCATCATAAGAAAATTGAAACCATTTAAATCATAGAAATTTTACTTGAAACATACACATATGAAATAATTTCATCTTAGATGGAAATTAGTTTTGACAAAACACTTGAAATGAATTCTTGAGGAAAATATCATTTCTTCTTTAAAATCATTTTCTTTTCAGAAAATTCCATGAAATTTTAAAAGATGAGGGTTTTTTTGAAATTAATCATGCAATCTTGTAGAGGAATCTTCTTGAAAATGAGGATTTATGAAACTTTAACAATCTGTTCGCGCCGTATAAGTAAAAAATAACATTCTCCTCGTACTTTTGCCGGAAAAGTCAAAAAGTACCTTATATGGTAACCAAAGGAAAGATTCCATTCATACAATGTGGTAAAAAGTCAATAAAGGGTAAAAATGACTTTAAACATTCATGGAAGAATGGTAAACATTTTATGATTTTTTTTAGAAAACATGGTCATGGATGATAAATGTAATCCCAGTAAATACTTACGTATAAGCAATCTCGGATAAAAATGAGATTGAAAATTTATCCCTTACCTTAGGTCCGATATGCTTCATACGTATCCGAAACTCTTGTATAATTATTTAAATAATGTCATTGACTTATTACAGAATCATATTTATTGTTATTATATCATATATTTTTCACTTATGACTTTATATTACCTTTTCTTTTGTAAATTCCATGTTAAAGCAGCATTTTAGGTAAAATCACTTCATTTATAGTATGTGTTTCGACTTGTCGTTCTTCATATTATTACTAATATCCTGATTTACACAATTCCAGAATGTAAAAAATGATTTATATATAATATATATTCATTATATACATATACATTATAGGTCGATAAAAGGAATGAAATACACCGTTCATGGAGACGGTAGGCCGTACGTACGCATGAACGCTGTTTTCGTTTCCTTATTGAATTGAATGAAAATAAATTGATGACATACATATATATATATACATAAATAAATACAGTATCATTATTATTTGATATATTTCATTATTATTCATTAAATAAACTTTATGATCATTCATGTCTGGTTAACATGGAAAATGAATCTCATCGCGTCGTGGAGACGGTAATCCGTACGTACGAAGGAGCGATGATATCATTCCCATAATTATTGAATAGAATTGGAGTGGATGGTATAATATATCAGAATCATTATGATTTTATAATAACCATATATAGTTATTGTTTTCAACATTATACCCATCCATGTAAGGTGTTTGTGGAAAAACACATTTCACCACGGCGTGGAGACGGTATTCTGTACGTATGCACGCGTGGGGATTTAGTTTTCCATAGGATGGATAGATGGTGAAATAGGGTTGTTTCATACTTATAATAACATATCAGTATATGAGTTGTGCTGTTGTTATTACTTTATAATGAAACAACTAAAGAAGAATAAGTGGAAGAAGAAATAGAGTTGAAAGAATCGGTAACGGATATTACCTCTTCTTTGAAGCGCCTCTTTGAGACCTCCTCTTAGGGCACAAAAATTAGTCTTTGAAGAAGACCAAAACCTCTAGGATTTTTCTATAGAAGTGTAGAAGAGAATTTGGTAGGTTTTCTCTGAGCATGAAGGCTCAAAGTGGTGTGTGGAAGAGAGGGAGGATGTGCCCTTTTATAAGGTAGGAGAGGGGCACCTTTGGAAAAACTAAAAATATTATTTTTTTATAAAGCCATATTCAGTTTTAAATAACTCAAAATTGAATTATTTCAAAGATAAGGTGGGTATGGGTCTAAATGATCTCATACAATAGAAATTGAACATGTTTAGTTTACTATTTTAACCTTATCATTAAGATTTAACTTTAAGTTAGATAATTTTACTTTTACCGTCTCTTTTTGTGTTCTTACACTATAAGGTTAATAAACTTACTATAAGAAGAAAAACGAACCCCAAGTTGTTTATTATTAATATATATAACCTTATCTATGTCATTTTTCCAAACTGTAGATTTTTAGGAATAAAATAACAATTAATAATATAATATTTGTTTTAAAAACTATTTTATGTCAATTTTGACACTATTTAGTAATTTATTTTTGTGAAAATCATAACAGAATGATTAGTTAGAAAAAAAATAATTAAATCAATAAAAACATGTCATATTAACCTAGAAAATTAGTGTAATTCATAAAAAGTCTCAAATTACATTTATTTGGGTATTTATAACATCAATTATATCAATATTTCATTAATAAGATAAATACTGCATCATCTTTTTGTCAGAAATAAATTAAATTATTTAATGTTTAAAAATTAAAAATAAAATACCATTATGTATTAAATATTTTTATCTTTCTAATGAATATTTATAGTCGAATTTATCTTATGTATAACCCTATATTACAAATGAATTACTTATTAAACTTTGATTTTAACCATTTTAACCCTTCTTTAAATAAATTAATAATAAATGTCCTAATCTAATCCAAGGGGGCCTAAATGGTCATATTTTATTCCTAATGTTTTTTTGGTCGAATTACGCTTATACAATAGTATTAGGACATGTTTTAGGGTAATAATAATATCATTTATACCCTTAATTACCCTATTTACTTTTAACTGTGGTAAAAAAATTAAAAAGTTACTATTCACGAAAAATTATTTTCATCTCATTAAACCAGATTTTACTTACTGACATCAACAGTGTCTCTCAGATTTTTGAAATTCCATTCACAAATGTGGTAAAATTATGTTTTATGTAAATTTGCAAATTCTCCTAGGAGGTGGGTAAAAGATGGTCAAAAGTTCAATAAAATTTTTATATATCTAAAATTATTATAAAATGACTCCAATGAATTAAATTGAACTTATATAGGTATTATGTATCAATTTTGGCCTAAATTAAATTTAAATAAAATAAATAATTATTTAAATAAAAATTCGGTTTTCAAATAGTGACCTAGTGTTTTCACTATTCATCAAAAATTGAAAGTTTTTAGAAAATTATCAAAATTTCACCATAGCATAATTTCGATATTCCGAATCCAAAAATGAAGTCCATTTTCAAAAATAAAATTTATAAAATTTCAAAAAGTGGATATTACTATTCATAACTACTAATTTTAATAATATTTTAATAGCATATCATTGTTTAGCGAATCTCGGTATTGCGTACAACACACGCTATCGTGGAAGGTCGCGCTTGCGTGTAATGCAAGCGAAGTCAGGGATGCGTGTTGTGAAAGCTCCTTTTGGTGTAGGGTACAACACAATACATTAATGAAATTAAAAGGAATATTTTCTGTAAAATCTTGGGGTGTTATAGCATATGTAGTGCAGCAGACCCAACAGGTGTTGGATCATGGACCTTCCACTTTCAAATGTACTATTCTTGTTGCTTCTATTTTGTCTTTTGTACATTTCGAAATGGGTACTACACATAGTTTTATATCTTCACCTATTGTAGAGATCCTTGTGCTTTGTGTTTCTTTTTATTCGGATGTGATGATGCTAGACACTCCGTTGGGGACTAGAACAGCTGGTGGGAGTCAGTGCAAGGAGTGACCCCTATAGGTTGGTGGGTGTCACATTCTATGGGACCTCTATGTCTTAGAGATGATGAGATATGATGTCATTCTCTAGATGGACTGGTTGGTACCCTTCCGAGCCTTTGTGGATTTCTATCGTAACATGGTGGGTTCCACATCACCAGAGGGTGGAGAGTTTCTATACAAGGACGAATGGGATGTCCAGGTGAGCCGAGCTAGACCCAAGCAACGTGGGTGAGGTGGAGTGACAGCCCAGATTGCAAGTTTATATCTGAATGATCAGGGGACTTTTCATAAGTATTTCCCTCCAGTTGTTGATCGTTTCAGGGATGTCTTCCTCAACGACTTTTCAGGTCTACCTCCAGAGCGAGAGTTCGATTTTTCCATTGATCTTATAACAGGAGCAGCACCAGTATCTATTCCTCCTTATAGCATAGCTACACCATAGTTACAGGAGCTCAAGAGATAGTTATAGGAGTTACAAGAAATGGGTTTTATCTGACCCTGTACTTCTCCTTGGGTTCTATGGTCCTCTTTGCAAAGAAGGCAGACGATACCCTTAGACTCTGTGTGGATTATCGGAAGTTGAACCATTTGATGGTTAAGAATAGATATCCCTTGCCGAGGATCAATGATCTATTTGATCATGTTCGATGAGCATGAGGGTTATCTAAGATTTAATTGAGATCTGGATATCATCAATTACTCATTAGACCATTGAAAATACCTCTTACAGCTTTTTGGAGCAGATATGGTCAATACGAGTACATGGTTATGCTGTTCGGACTCACAAACGCTCAAGCAGTTTTCATGGCTCTGATGAATTGTGTGTTCCATCCTTATTTGTATTCTTTTGTGGTAGTCTTAGTGGAAGGCATCTTTGTGTACTATCAAACTCAACAAAACCATGCCACCCTTCTTGAGATCATACTGAGTACACTGAGAGAGCATCGACTATATGCAAAGCTGTCAAAGTGCACCTTTTGGATGAACCAGATTCACTACCTGGGCCATATTATCTCAGAGGCAGGAGTTGCGGTGGACCTAGAGAAAGTGAGATCAGTAGTTTCCTTGGAGTATTCTATGAACATGTTTGAGATATGGAGTTTCTTTGGAATGGCTAGTTACTATAGGTGCTCTATACATGAATTCTCTTACTTATCAGTGCCAATGATGGTTTTGACTAAGAAGGGTGTGAAGTTTGTTTGGGCGAAAGCTTGCAAAACCGCCTTTCAAGAGCTAAAGGGTAGGTTGACATCAGCACCAATCCTAATACTTACATAGAAATGGAAGAGCTATACAGTTTAATGTGATACATCAGGTATTGGGCTGGGAGCTGTGTTGATGCAGGGCGATCGAGTGGTTGCGTATGGGTCTCTGTAGTTGAGGCCACATGAGTAGAATTACCTGATGAATGATCTCGATGTGGTAGTTGTTTTTCATGTGTTATGTTGTTGGAGACATTATCTCTTGGGTGAACATTTTATGGTGTTCATAGACCACAAAAGTCTCAAATATATCTTTACCCAACGTGACCTGAACATGAGAAAGTGACGGTGGGTTGAATACCTACAGTCCTTCGACATTGAGCTTACCTATACACCTAGTAAGGGTAATGCAGTTGCAGATACAATGAGTAGGAAGACTCAGACACATGTAGTTCATGAGGCCAATGATAAGTGACAGATTATGGCTTTGTTCACTGAGATGCATTTGGAGGTGCACGATAGTTAGGGGAAAACCTATCTTTCTTCCTTAGCAATGACTTCTACCCTCCTGGATAGAGTGAGGATGAGATAGCTATCAAATTCATAAGGCCTAGTTCTATGGGAGTCATTGGAATGTGAGGACCATCCTCCTTAATGGACGATAAACGATGATGAGGTATTTCATTTCCATGGACGAGTGTGGGATCCAGGGGATATACGTGGGGAGATGATGCGGGAGTTTCATGCTTCGAATTGGCCTGTACACCCCGTGGTTAAAAAAATGTACCATGACATGATATGTCAGTATTTGTGGTCGGGTATGAAGAGAGACATAGCTGGTTTTTTGATGAGATGTTCCACCTATCAGCAGGTGAAGGTTGAGCATCAGAGGCAAGTGGGACTGTTACAGCGGTTACCCATTCCAGAATGGAAATGGGATGATGTCGCGATGGATTTCATGACTGAGTTCTTGAGGTCACCTCGAGGCAATGATTCCATGTGGATTGTTTTGGACATACTCACAAAGGTAGCTCACTTTTTTCCAATCTAGGAGTCCTTAATTATTGACGAGCTCAGGAATTTGTATATCTGAGAGATAGTGCATATTCATGGGGTTCCTCGTTCTATCATTTTAGATAGGGATTCCCTCTTTACATCTCATTTCTGGCATAGTTTTCAGAGGGCCCTAGGTACATAGGTGATCTTGAGCACAGCTTACCACCCTCAGACTGATGGCTAATCAGAGCATACGATTCAGGTGCTTGAGGACATGCTACGTGCATTCGTTCTGGACTTTGGGGGCTCTTGGGAGAAGAATATACCCCTGGTTGAGTTTTCCTATATTAATAGTTTTCAGGAAACTATTGAGATAGAACCTTATGAGGATTTACATGGTAGGCCATCCCGATCACCCTTGTGTTGGTTGGAGGTAAGTGAAGCAACTTTACTGGGACCACGTCTTGTGCAGGAGACTACTGAGTAGGTCCAGTTGATTCACAAGTAGATGGCTACTGCACAGTCTCTTCAGAAATCTTATGCGGATTTGTGTAGATGACCCTTGGAGTTCATGGTCGGCGATTAGGTTTTCATGAGTGTTTCACCGAGGTTTTCACACAGGCTGATCAAGAGACAGGGTAAACGTTCACCGAGGTATGTGGGGCCATTTGAGATTCTGGAGAGAGTCGGGCCGGCTGCATATCGGTTGCAGTTACTATAGTGGTATCGGGCCATGAACGACATCTTCCATGTATCTCATCTGTGCTATTATCACTCAGACCAATCTCACACCTTTTAGCCCGAGGAGGTTGAGCTTCAGATCGATGAGTCCTTTCAGGAGAATCCGATTCGTATTGTTGATAGGAGCATGAATGTTCTCCGAGGTCGGCCAATTTCTCTCATACGGGTGTTATGGCAGTATGGTCGAGTATAGGATTAAACATAGGAGTGGGAGACCGATGTACAGGATCAGTGGTTAGAGTTTTTCTGAGCTTTTTCTTCACCACCCTTTGAAGGGAAATTTGGGGACGAATTTCATTAAGGGTGGAAGTTTGTAAGAACCTGGTTCTTATTCTTGAGGTATAGGTTTCTTCTTTTCATTTTTTACTTTTGTTTTTTTTTAAATAATGAAATTGGGGAAAATCCCAAGATTTCTGACTACACACCATGTATTTTTTCACACGTCATGTACTTTGGCCGTGTGGGATGTGTACACATGGCATGTGGGATTGTTTGCAATGAAGGGTGTAAAAACTGACTACACGTCATGTATAGGGTATTTACACGCCGTGTATTCAGTCGGCAGGTGAACAATAAGGCGGCGGAGGAAGCCACCAGTGGAGCGATAGTACACGTCGTGTACTTAGGACTACACACCGTGTACTCATGTCAACATATGAGTAGTTCTGCGGTGGAAATAATCGGCTAGAGGAATAGATTAAAAATGATAAGTACAAGCCATGTACTTGAGAGTACAAACCTTGTAGATTGTTTTTTTTGCATAAAATGGGAAGTAGAGTCCTCTGTTCAAAGAGGAAGCATAGAACACCGTAGGAGATCGTTAGAGACGGCCGGAGCTTGGGGGATCTCTTGACTGCTCAACGGGAACCCGATTCCTACGCCATCGATCTCCTTGGAACCGTACGGGTAAGCTCTTTCTTCTCCTTGTGTTGTTCTTACCAATTCATTCTATAAGGTATGTTATTTGAGTTTCAATGAGTGATTTTTTATATCAGATCTACGTCGTTCTTAGTTGATTCAGGAGGTGTCGTTCACATATATCGATTAGTGTAGATTGAGGTAGGTGGTTTGGTGTTTAAATTCCAACTTTTTTGTGCTTTTGTGTATCGTTTTTCTACGAACCCATGTTTTGGGTGTCGTATGGTTGTGGCATTTTCTGAAAGTTATCTACAATTTCATAGATAAAATTTTTATTAGTTAAAACTGCTGTTTGGGATCACCTCTTGGATCCAGGACCACCCCGAGGGTGCCTTCCTCTGTTTATCCATTTGTCTAGGATACCCGGGGGTATTCCATGATTATATTGTGCATTTCATTTGACTTTAGAGTAATTGTATATTAATTGCTTTCTTATGTGTTGGGCTCGACCCGGTTACTTTCTAAGCATGAGGGCAATGTTTCATTCAGCCTAAGGGGAGTGGTTCTTTTAGCCTGAGGGAAATATTCGTTATTCCTGTGGGAAGTAGATTCCGTGCCTGTGGGTGACACTTCATACTCTTGAGGGAAATATTCGTTTTGCATGTGGGAAATCACCTACGGGTTTCGATTATTGTTACCTGAGGGTAAGGATGGTATGTATGAGGACGGTGTTATCATAAATATTCACTGTGGTGCTTTCATATGTTATACCTGCCAAGTTAAAGAACAATCTTGGGCTGGTTAAATAAATATTAAAATTGCAATGTTACTAGTAATGTTAGTTACTTTTGAGTACTTATTAATTTATTCCATTTACTATTGCACACTGTTGTTGCATATTTTCACTGACAGTTGGGAAGGTCCTTTGGTGGGTGACTACTGGGATTTATTTGTCACACCCTATTTGGGTCATGTCTTCGGCCCAAACAGACTATACTGATGCAGATGTTGACCAGGGAGAGGGTCCCTATACAGGTACATGATTGTAGCATAAGAGTAGGAGAGCATGGGACTGAGCTTAGGCTTGCGATGCTGCTGCGTTCTGTTTACTCAGCTTTGTTCTATTTTATTGTACCTTATATTTTTAGTTGTATTATATTGTATTGCAGTGTATCATGTACTTGTTGTTTTCATTGAATTAGTGACATGCTTCATCTTTATATATATGACTGCTGGTTCTCTTCTCTACAGTTCTCCATTTCAATTTTATATTGTTTACTACTTCCGCTGTTGTATGTTATTATCTTTTTTTTTCTACGCTACACTTTGAAAAATGAAGGCATAGTTTCCCCACTATCAGACCTGGGCCCTCGCTGATAGTCGGAAGCCCTTGGTGTTTGGGGAAAGTTGCCTGAGGTCATGAGACCAACTGGTTCCAGGGAACCCGTTGAGTGGCACCCGGATCTGGGATGTTACAAATTTGAATCATGTTATGTGGAGATTTAATTTTGACTTTTATAATTTTTGTAAATGATGAACTGCTCTCCCCTGAAGTAATACCTCGAACAACGTAAATAATGAACCAATGACTCTAGCTCATGGTCATGCATAGGTTAATTATGTTAATTAGAACTCATCCCTTAGGACACGTATTCTACAACCAAATCTCCCTAGATCAAAACTAATCTGATCTTGATTCTTAAATCATCACAATTAATATTATAGCTTCTTGTTGGATCTAGAACAATTAGGATTGGTTTCAAATCCATTCTCACCATCAACTCCTAAAAGGCTATCTCACATGGTTCAAACTAGACAAACTTCACAAATTTTTTTTATCAATCCTATATAATTTCTACATGGAATGATAATTCCAAAATGAATTTCTTGTAATACACATCCATCCCTTATAAACTACATGTGTCTAAGACATTCTTGGGCTACTCTATGGAAACCATGATGCTCAACTTCTCTGGGTCAATAGAAGTCCCTTCCTATGAAATGATATTACCCAAGACATAAACCTTATTGATCCAAAAGTGGAATTTTATGAACATATCATATAGTTGTCTCTCTCTCAGTGTATTCAACATGATATTGTGTGGTTGGAATGGTCATGTCTGGTGAAAAAATACACCAAAATATTATCTTTGAAGACTACCACAAATGAATCCAGGTACAGGTGGAAAACCTAATTCATTATAGCCATAAATTTGTTTCCCATATTTTTATATCCAAATAGAATACCCAAATATTCATGAAATCGATACCTTCTCTCAGACATTGTATGAAGTTTGACTGAAGGTCTCAAAGACAATTGATGGTAGCCTGAAATCAAATCTAACTTAGACTAAATAGTCTCTCCTCAAAGCAGGTCGAAGAGGTTATTTATACAAGGCACTGGATACCAATTCATTACCATAATCTGATTAATCCTCCAATAATTCATAGAAAACTAGAAGTTACTATCCACCTTCTTGGAAAAAAGAAAATTTGAACCCCATGGTGAAGTGTTGGGTCGGAAAAAACCCTTTGCTTCTAGAACTTATAAATACTTATAATATTCTTGTATCTCTATAGTTCCCATCCTTTAGGGGGGAATTGAATCTAGTGCCACACTTAGAACTATATTAATAGTGAACTATTTCTCTCTCACAAGAGGTTAACCTAATAAATCATCAAGGAAGACATCTCTGAAATAATCCTCCCCTATAGGTATTTCCATAAATTGTATCCCTTGATCACTCATGAAGATACTTTCTATTTGTGTGGTCACCCTTCCTAGTCCATGATGCTCTGGTCATGATTGAATTGACTAAATATCCCATTATCCCTAGTGAATATACGAACTTCCCTTAGTTTATGTAATATAAACTCCATGGTTATAGAAATCAATATGGGCATGATAAGCCACTAGCCAGTCCATACTAAAAATGATGTCGAAACCTGTCATCAAAAAGACATTGAAATTCAAAAAAAATGGTACCCACCTATCTCAAGGGGAACTCCTTATGAAAGGGTATACCATCTGACCAAACACCAAATATCATTTCAAGATTAACTATGATTCTGAAGTAATCTATCACTAGACCCATACTTCAAATAAGTACTGCAGATATGGAGTGTGATGCACTAATATGGAATAGGAATGAAACTAAATTAGAGGAAACTAGAATAATACCTACTATAATATAAGGCCCTACACTATTATCTTTTGGTGTAGTATGTATTGCATTGATATGGACTAAGATATTACTCTGAGATGTGACTTGACTAGACTGGATAGGCTCTCTCTATTAGTGTTGAACCTATAATGTATAACTCCCTCGGCCATGAATACCCCCTCAGAATGATCAATCGGTAGTAGATCAGATCCCAGCCTGACGTGGAGCTACTAACCATGTGTATGAATGGGGTGTCAAAATAAAACCCTTATTACTATATGCATGAGGTAAGTTTTGGAAGAGATGTTACTGGTAACCCATTATGTCAAAAACCTAACACTTGATATGGTTCCTCATGCACTTAGGAATCTAGGGACCTATCCTACCACACTGGTGATACACCATAGAGATATCGTTACATTTCATTTGGATGAAACTATGAACCATTGAATCGTTGATTCCTATTACTAGAAAAACCTTCTCCTTAACTATAAGCTGAACATCCCTAGCTCACATTTCCACCTTCCCTTAAGTTCTTCTCATTGATGAGAGACTAGAACAAAATCTTTGAAATTTTATTCAACATAGAAGTGTTCACCTATGATCTTATGGAGTATGCAAGACCATGTTCAAAATTTCTCTCAATAGTCATCTCATCCCTGGTCAGTGCCATAAAGAAACACTACAACTCATTCAAATGATTTATGTATTCCATCACTAACAACCCACCCTGATGTCAATGTATAAAATCTTAAGTGTGTTCAGTGCACAATATGTGGGAGAAAACGTAGACACATAAGACTATCTAGATGATCACCCAGACCATACCTTGATGATGTCCCGACTCGGTAATGACATCCCACTAATGTTAAAAATAACCACAAAGCATATAGGTGGATATCTTTACCATATTATCTAAAGGCGTCTCCAATTGATCAACGTTCAATATAATGGCCTCTAGCCAAGATTCAATAGGCTAATGACCGAAATCCCCCAAATAGTTGGGAGGATGTTACTACTAGAATTACTGCACTAAATCTTCAATAGTAGGGGATGGTCAAGGATCTCTCTATACATACTGCATGAAGTAGATGAATCTATATCATAACTGAAAATCAATTCATAGTGTAAGATCAATAAAAGGTTCAATGTGTGGCATTATAAGTGGTAATACTATTCACTTAAGGCCAACCAACTCTACAACAAGTCCTTCACTACCCTCTTGGAACACTACTCATGGACATAGAGGAGGCATATGACTACAATTTCCAACCGTATGCCTTATATAATATTTTTAATAGGTAGGAATAAGGAAAGCAAGAAATGACATACACATTTCCTTTTTATAATGAGTCACACCCCTCAAACATATCTTATATTCAGATTTCGGTTGTAAGGGAGATCAGAGAAGTCATTGGAGACACTTCCTAATACCCACTACCAAGGTTGGTTCATGGTCTCATACACCATAGTATAGGTTTACGTATATGGAGATTCAATTTCATTGTATAAAAGAAAAATTCCTTTACTCTGTAATTAGAATACTCATTTATAATTAAAAAATTCATTTTAAAACATTAAAATATCAATGATTATTATTATTATTATATATATATATATATACATCTCAATCTAGTTAATTGAAACTTTAATTCCAAATCTATTAACACTCATAATATTTATAAATTCAAATTAGCACATCAAGTAACCAAGACCTGACCTGTATATCTAGTATCAAGATGTTACCGGTTAGGTATACTAATTTTATTAAATGAAAATCATTACCAATTTATTTAATTATATTTTTCCTAAATTTCTATTAGAAATCACCAATTAAATCAAATTATATTTCATCCTGTAAAACTAGTGGTTCATTGATCAAATGTGGACTAAATGGAAAATTATCGTTTCAGCATCAACCAATACAGGAAAACACCATTTAGATTAATATTGTAAATTTAATTAATCCAATTATGTTATCCATAAAAGATACAATGGAAACTTTTCAATATATATCAATCAATTCACAAGAAAAAATCACATACTAAATAGGAAAATCATGAAGAAATATAGATATGACAAGGTATAATGCATGAAATTGATGTCCAAAGGTTCCTAGTATGTTGCATTATATTAATACCTCTCTTTCCTACTATGGTATGTAAAATAATATCCTTAACAGATGTAGAAAAAATAATAATAACATCACAATTCATGTCTATCAACAAATATTGAAATCAAATCAACAATAATAGGCTAAATCTATTAACAACAATATCTCACCCCATGAAATTTGGGTTTCCCAAAAACTAGGGTTAGCTTCCCCTAGGAACAGACCCATTTACAAATTCCAATAAATCCTAGTAACCTATATAATACCCAAATTTTAAGACAAAAGGAAAAATAGGATAGTAATACCACTTTGAAGCATTCTGCCCTGGATTTCTATGCATGGTGCGCCGATACGGTTGTCCACATGACCTCAACCATGCCTCCCCATATGCCAAAGGATTCTGACCAAAAGTGAGGTCCTAGGTTGTGTTTATGGGGATACCATTCACTCATATGTTATAGTTATGTATAGAAGAATATATAAATATATGCAGGGGAATAATAATTAATGAGACAAAAAAATAATAATAATTAATCATTTCAGACAAATAAATAAGTGGAAGCTAAATAGACAATAGATATGAAACGATAATAATGATGATGATGGTGATAATGATCGTGTAAATAAAAAAAATTAGTACAATGTATATAGATAAAATATTCATATACCACATTCTATAAAAACTAAAATCATGAAAAAATCTACAATTACTAACATCATGAGTATAGGCTCAATCCTGGCTACTATACTCCATCCTATAAGGGTGTGAGAAATAATCTTTTGGCCTCCACCAATGGTTCCTAAATCAAAAAATTCTATGAATACAAAATTTCAAGTGTTTAAATAATAATAAAATGAAACACATTAAATAAATAATTCATGATGATCTGGGTTCCTCCTAGATACTCGACCATCACTACCTACATCATCCTAGGTTTGAGGTCTTTGAACCAAGGTAACCAACATATGTATGATTTGGGATTGATAAAATGGGTCATTTTTTTTAATCTTATAGAGGAAAACAGTCCCCACGAATGTGATTTGTCTTGGAGGACATGTTCCTAGAGTTTTAGATATACATTCTTATTCATTAATTTAAAGGGTTTCCTTAGAAATTATAAAGAGAAACCTCAGTCGTGTCCAAGGAGATCTAGTAGGGAATCCCATGTATCTCCATTGGAAAACTATATATATCCAACACTGTATAATTACATCCAAGTAAATACATAAAAAATAATCCCTTGTTTCAATTCTGGCACAGTTTGAGATAATAACCCTCTGAGTCCATCCACGGTATCGCACATAGGAGACTTAGTGTCAGTTATGGCCCGGTATAACCATATATCCAATGAGACTTTCCAAGTTATCTCCCCTATGCAATTTGTATCACTCATATTGTGGTAGAGACAACACAAATGGGGGATATCTAAGTTATACACAGTATCTCCACTTAGGTATGTGAAAATAATTTAAAAATTATAATTATAGATCACTATGAGCCCATCCAAGTTGATCCAAAAAATGGACTCCCTTGTATCTCCCTCAACTAAGTATGAAATTATGGTTTACATATCAATATTTCATATCATTTAAATAGGTAATTCTAATTATGATACTTCATTAAATCTACCCAAATAATTTTTTCAAGAAATTCATGGTATGGAATATAGATTAGGAATGAACATGTAGTCAACCATAATTCTTAATTTAAATTGTATTTAAAGTGTGTCTTCTACTATAAGACAAATAGTAAAACAAAAATATGGAAACAAAACTCAATTTAATGTGAAGATAAGCTTTTAAGGTAAGATACACCCATAGGGGTGGCTCGTGTCAAGGAAGATACCTAATAGAAGTTGATCGTAGGTTTCAAGTGTCTTATTATGCATTTAAATAAACATTAATTAAATTAATTTAACCTAATATAGGTGACACAAGAAGTCCTAATACATGAAACCACAGATCATGATTTAAAAAAAACAATTTTTGATGGAATGGTGTTAGACCACATACCATTGGTTTGCTGCACTCTCTTCATCTACTGTTGGTCTATGAATCAAGATATAATAGGAGAAATCATAATAAATTTCATATGAACTTAAAATGATGAAATTGAGCCCTCACCTAAATAGTGAAAGAGGAAGTAAGAAAAACTAGGAAGCGATGTAGATGATTGGAGAGATTTTTGAGTGGAATCCATTGCACCCAATAGTAATGGATGCATATAATTTAAGAGGAATAATTGTAAAATCCAAGGTTGGTTTGAGGGAGGTGCTTCATGTGCGGGAGAAGGTATGTTGGGAGAGAAATAAGAGAGGAAGAAATATTATTGATTAAAAAAAGTTAGGTGAAAATGTTAATTCCCCCATTAAAAGGGGATTTCATGATTTGGTCTAACAATTGTCCAAATCATGCACCATTTTTGTGACAAAAACTGCCACAGAAGACCCCTCACAAGGGCTAGGCACACAGTTTGACTAACCCTACCCAAGCTATGCAAACTGGATATGTTAAGGATTTCTACAATTCTGTATGGATGTGCATCCTGGCTTAAATTTTTTATAAAAAACATGTTACCACCTCTATGAATAGGGTGACTAGAATGGTTGAGTCACATAGTTATCACAAACCATGAGCTAGAAATATAGCTTAGTCTGCCTCCAAAAATTCATGTGCTCTAATAACTAAACAAGATATGGAATCTTCCAAACCACTCCTTAACAATTAGAGTACTTTATTAGTATAAAATTATTGTTCTTAAATAGTAAAAAAGGAATCTATACCTCTCAAAAAATATAGGATGTTACAATATGTAAGACCACATGACATAGTCATTGGTAAATAAGCATAAAATCCCAATGAAAAATTGGATAGAGAGTGCCTTCATTTACATATATGATTTTGATATCAATTGGTTTACTTATTTTCTATATATGGTGACTGAGGCATGATGTGGATGTGAAACTAGTATAAACTATGTATGTTAAGAGTTTTTTTATTTGGTTATTCAATAGTAATTAATATGTTTCATTCACATTTTTCATGAGAGGATTTAGGGAGGATTCTACTGAGTAATAGTATTATTCTCATCATTATTATATACAAAATATTTTACTGGTTGGAAAGAGGTGGTTGGTGACTAAGATTGATGATACAATATAGAAATGTTTGTTGAAATGTTTTTAAGAGTTGTTGAGTTGATGGTTTCTTCCTAGATTTATATGGTGTTGTAGTAATTTCAGTTTTATTTTATATTTATATAGTCTATGTATGAAATTACTTAACATATGAGGATTTTTTATATATATTGATGCAAGGTGTTAGTTTCTAAACATATCATATTATCTGTTACTTAATAAACATATATTGAGGTTAATTCATTCCTTGTTTGTGTTTGATATTCCCTCTAAGGTAGTTTATAACACATGTAATGTTAGAGGAATTATTCATGGGTTATTATCTTCCTATCTAAATTTTCATCTCAATGGGGTACCTTTGGAGGGAGGGTCCATGAATTAGTTGTATTGGAAGTGATGGTTATGATATAGGATGATGTTTCGAGGTTGAAGGTTATAAATATTAATGGGTTATTTTGGAAAAAGTATCAATAAGGCTTAGTATGTGGTGAAAAAGAGAGAAACTATATAGGAAATTGGATTTTAGGTTCCTCTATGATCTGATGTATATACCTTCTTGTTTAGGGCATGTTAAGTGTATAAATTCTTCTTTTTCGGTAGAAACCTAAGATAAGATCATGCATCATGATTTTTTTCATATTCATTTGAAATGGGAAGATAATGGGAATATAAGTAAAACTTAATTAATATGTTTAACCTAAAAATTTTCATATTATAGGTTTAGAAGTCCCTTATATTTTTTCGTTCATAGATATTGAATTGTGTCAACGTTCATATTTGGTTCATGAAAAATTGATTCAGTATAATGTTCTAGTATATATTCGTGCAGTGATGGTAGATTATGATGACACATTGAAGAGGATACTCTGAGGGTTTTACTTCTATGGTATATAGGAATATATGGGATTTATTATAGGCTATGAAATAGAGGATTGTATAGAGGAGGTAGAGATATAATTTTTTTATCCATTATTATAATGAGAACTTGGTTTCTATGGTTTTAATGATGCTACATAGATCTTCCCATCCATGAGAGATTTTATTCCAAATATATCATGATAAGTTAGTTGTTTCATGGGATAAGTATGTAGATCTTTTTAAGATGATTTTCTATCTTTGACCATGAGGGTGGGTAGACTATAGGATATTCTCACCCATTTTTAGGGGAGTTCCATAATTCATGATTTATGTACTTTCTGCAATAAAATCTAATGATATACATCATACGTTTTTACAAATGAGGATTCTAGGGTGAATAATTTTTAGGAGTCCTTGTGTATACAGATATAGCACCATGACACATCATTTATGATGAAGTCGTATGGTGATGTTCTAGAGAATCAGGAGGTAAAAATTAAAACATTATCTAGGCCTAGGTTATTGTAGGATTGGATTCATCATGATATTAACTTCAGTAGATATGTCGACATATCTTAACTTCACAGTGAGTGGAAGAAGACTTAGTCACTAGGGAGTAGTTTCTATGATTCTTCAACTTGTTTTTTCATGTCTAATAGTTGTCATAAACTTACTAGTAGCCCAAGCATAGTTTTTTTATTAATAAGGTTAGCTCTATCATAAGCGAGATTTAATAACCTTCCTTGGTATTAATTATAGTACTGGTGGCCTGTTAAAATCCTATACGTTGTAGTAGTATCATCGAAGGTAGTATAAGTAGTATGGATTTACATATTATGATTAATAGAGAGTGGATGAGGTAGGTAAAGGACATTCTAATAATATCCATCTTCATTAGGGTAAAAAAGATATGTGTGGCCATTGTGGTAATCTCCATGAGGTCTAAAGCGGTCATGGAGATGGGTGCGGTAAAATTCATGCCCTAGCATTTCTAGTTTCAGGTGAGCGAGAAAACATGTCAGGTAATATTTCCCTATTTTCTATATGAGTTTATCCCTTGGTTGGTTAAAGAGGTTTGTACCATTTTATTTTACCCACCCTAATCCACGATTTGGAAAATGAGGTGGATAGGTTTCTTGTTCCCTTAGAATAGACTCTGTAAAATGAGGTTGATCTAGATTACATGACATATATAAATATTTTTATTTTGTGTGGGGGAAAAACAACACTTGAGATGATTTCCTATGATTGCAGATATATCCATATGACATCATCCTTGGTATGGATAGGTTGTATTCATTGTAGGATATCATATATTTTTTCAGTATAAAAATCATACTATATGATGTTTATGGAGACCAGGTAGACTTCATTGGAGAGCAAGACCCTCAGATGATTCATGGGTGTGTTGAGACTCTATTTTCATTAATGTTAAAGGATATGGTGATTTAAATGGAGGATCATCCAATGGTGAAACCAAGGTTTTTAAATATTATCATGATATATTACTAGAAGAAGTTGTGATTCCAACCCCTTAATAAGAGATCAATTTTGTGATAGATATGAAAACAATTCTTCTATTAATACATATATAAATATAGGATGGTTACTTTTGAGTTATTAGGTTTGTATATTCATATTGAGGATCTATTTTATTGTGTTTTTATTTATCCTAGTATGTCACCTTAGGGTGATCTACTTCTATTCATGATGATGGGAGATGGAATTCTATGCTTGTTTGTTGATTTCTGTAGTTTGAATCTGATGATAGTTAAGAACCACTACCTTATTCCATGGATTTATGATTTATTCAATCATTTTAATGGATCAAGATCAATCATGAATATCTATTTTTTGGTTGGGATATCATCATATGTGATTATAGGAAAAGGATATCCTAAAAATTACTTTATAATGTCGTTGTAGACACTATAAGTATGTCTTTATGTAGTTTTACTTGATTAACACACCAAAAATGTTCATGGGACTAATGAATTTAATGAAACATGTGTTTCTAGACAGGTTCATGATGGTGTCTAATGACAACATCCTTTTTTCATAAATCAAATTAGGAGAACATTGATTGTCTACAAGCTATCTTGGGAGTTCATTTATTGAATAAACCATTTGAGAAGTTTTTAAGTGTTATTTTTGGGCTCGTGAGGTCTATTTCATGGGGAATTTAATATCTCAATATGTAGTGTCCATGAATATTTCAAATATCAATGAAATGTTTTCCTAGGTATCCCCCAAGAATATTATAGTGGTGTGGAGTTTCTTGGTCTCACAATCTATTATAGGAGGTTCATACATAAATTGTCCCAGATTGTGACTCTTATGAAAGTGTTTACTAAGATATATCAGGTATTCATATAGATAGAAAAATTCTAGCTAGCTTTCAAGTATTTAATGTTATAAAGACCCAAGTACTTCATACATAAATATTACATTTTTTTAGATGAATATTCAAAATATTTCATAAATACATGCCTATGTATTGTAACTGTTTCGTTTCTTTAGATAATAGATACACCATATTATTATTTCATGAATGATATTAAATTTCTCCCATAAATATATTCCCATTTTGTATATTTCATAGACATACGCTACCTGAAAACTTTTTTCATGACCCGGGGAAAGGAAAAATAATAAAGGTTAATCTCATATTCTATTTAACGGTATATAAGCGAGATATCAATAATCACATCAACATAACATGAGAATAAGGGTAAGATAAAATTATTTTGACATTCAAAACCCTACATTGCATAATGTAGATCATAATCCTCAATAATATAATAAACTTTGTTGTTTATAAGACCTGAGTCATAAATGGAATCACTGACCATAATCCATGAGAGTATAACATATATATATAAAGGTGAAAAAACATTCTCTTATGGAATTTTCAACATTTATTAATAAAAACCAGATCCCTCATTATGTTAAGGACATGTAATAAGTTCCACATAGAAACATATAGAAATAAATCTAAGACAACACAAAATCTTATGGACATGAAACTAGGTCCACACAAAACCTTATGGACAAGAAAGATAGATCCATTCATAAATATATGAACTTGAAATCCAAGTCCTCATATAATCATACAAACATGATATCAGGTTCACACATAACATATTTATCTCATGAGTTATCCACATTTACCCAAGGCATTGGAGGGTTATATAGGTTCCACTAATCACTTAATGAAAACAATACATATATGTTCCACCATATCATAAAACATTCATCATATCCTAATCTAGGGGTAAAATAGGTTTCATAATCAATTACTGAATCCCTCATAGAAAAACACATGGAAAATAATTGGGTTTCATAAATATCGTATCATAAACAATCATAAACCATCAATAGAATGGATAAAAATGGTAATATTTCGTAAAACATCAGAAACTCCTAATTTTTGTTGTTGTTGTTCAATAAAAATTCCATAAAGTTATTATTAAATACATTCTTCATGAAAATATAAATTCCACTTTGAAAATCACCTTTTTAAAAATAAATTTTTAAAAATTATTGTGAAAATACATTTATTTAATCATATCCGTGGAATCATATAAATTTATCATTTATTCATTGAGTTTTCATGATGGAGGAAAATGTTTTTCATGTCCAATAAGTCAATTAATGATTTTTCCACATTTAAAAAAAATTAAAATATTCCTCATTTAGAAAAAAAAATAAGATTAATTTAAAAAAAATAAAAAAATAAATCTTGGGATGAAATTAATTTTTTAAAAAATATCATTATAATAAAATCATTCTTCGAAACTTTTTTATAAAACATGGATAGAGAAGAGAATGGGATGTCAACTAATGAGAGAAATAAATTTTATTTTCTAAAAAACTTGATTTAGATACCTTGATTTCATAAAGAGAGTAAAGTGAAAGGATAAAATGGATTCTGTATAAATAACCATAGGAAAATAAAATTAAATGGTTTCATCAATAAATGATCATATAATTTCCCTTAATGGATGTTCAACCAAAAACAATACTGATTAAAATGAGATTGAAACGAAAATCATTTACCACAATGGTAACTTTTGAATAGTAAGTGCGATGAAATAAAGAACAATATATGGATATTAAAATACCAATAAATATCTTAATAAGAATAAAAAAAGACAACAATTGGAATTATATACACTATATAAAATAAACTAGTGGTGAATATGGCATGTGTTCCATAGAAATAAAACTGAGATAAAAATCTCTTACCATAAGCCTTAAATTAATTTTTAAAAGTTTGAACCTCATGTATAATAAATATTGGTATATTATAAATATAATCAAGAATAATAATCAGATATATATATACAATATATGATTTATTTATGATTTTTTATTACCTATTTATTAATAATTTCTTCTCAAAATCTCGTTTTTTATAAAAATTGTTTTGTTTTTTCGAATGATTTTGTTTGGAATTTTCAGTCTAATAAAATTTATCATAGTTAGATAATATATTTAATTATGTAAATTATTTAAATATAATATATATTCCCTATATATTTATTTATATTATTACATAAAATTTAGAGATAGAAAATGAATTACATCATTCAGAGAGATGGTAGGTTGTACGCACGCATGTACATTGATTCCATTTTCTCAACGGATGGAATGAAAGAAAGTTAAATATTAATTCTCCTTTAAATAATAATTTGTGTATCATATATATCATATATATTCATTTAATATATCCTTATTACCAACTGAGCCAAAATAAAATTAAAAACTTATCACATTGCTTCGTGGAGGTGGTTGTCCACCAGAACACACCAGCAACATTATTGTTTTCAAATTAATTGAAAGTTAAGAAATTAAATGGGATATTATAATTTAACAAGTATAATAATATCAAAAATATAATATAAATATGTTAAATATTTAATTATAACAATTCATGATAGGTGGTGATGAAAAACGAATTACATCAGTTTGTGAGCTGGTAGTCTAGCATGCACATGATCGATAGTTTCATTACCCATTTGGGGGAAGAGTAGATGGATATAGGTTTTGAAATTAAAATAATACTATTTAAATATATTTGAGATACATAGGTTATTATATAATAATATTCTTATAATATTTTATGGAGGTGTAAGAAAAATAAAATAAAAAATTTCGATTAAGAACGATATGTCTTCTTTGGAAAACCGCCTTTGGTTAGAACTAAACCAATTATTATGAGAGATTAATAATAAAAATAAGTACTATAGGGTGAGGGGAGTGAAATATTTAATTTTTTTTTCTTAAACAAGTGGATTTAGAAGTGTGAAGTGGAGAGGAGAAGTTGTGTCCTTTTATAAGCGAGAGAGAGGATACCCATTGAATTTTTGAAAATAAAAAGTTATACCCACATATTTCACATTTCAAAAGGATCTAAAATTACTAATTTTATAATATTAGATGCAATAATCCAATAATATGGTAAAGAAATATGAAATTTAAAAAAAAATCATTTTAACCACTATTATTTTAGTTTAACCTCTTAATAAACTCATTTATCCTTAATAGTGTAAATAAATTTATACTATTTGTACAATTAAATATAAAAAAATTAAGATATAATTATTATATAATATTAATAATAAATAAAAAATATATTTAATCTATTTTAATACATTCAATTCACATATGTGGAAGAATTTAATTTAAAATTAATCCCATAGATGCAGTGAAAAAAAACATTTTTTCTTAGAAATATATTTCATAAGTCAAAATAGTTTCAATACAAAAATTCAATATGAAATTAATTAAAATCACAAAAATATTATTAATAAATATATAATTGATCAAATTTTAAATTTCAAACCATACTAATATAAAATTTAGCATTTAAATTCATTGAACCAGAAGGTTGTATTTAATAAAAATTAGTGTTTTTTACTATACATCCAAAAATTAATCAATGTAGAAAATTCTAAAAAAATACACTCAATGATAATTTTGACATATATATTTAAAACATGAATTTAATTTTATCAAATAAAATTTCTAAAAGTGGAGAAAACAATTATTATTATTGGTTCACAAAAAACAATAAAAACATTGTTTGGGAAAAAATTTATTTTCGAAGCATACAGAGAATTTAATAAAAAATAAGTACTTTTTATAAATAAGTTTTCATTATAAAGAACCATTATATTAATTTTTAATTTTTTTATTCGTATAAATACCTCCATTTAAAGACTAGGTTATAATGGTCATGTTTTAATACTAATTAAAATAATATATTGTAGTTCATTAAAACTCAGTGTTGTGTGTAACACAAGCTATATAAGATTTTAAATTTATTTAAATGAAAAATATATCATAAAATATCATGGGGATGATTTCTAAACCCATTAAATTAATTATACTCTTGTAAAAAAATTTCAGGATACTTCTACATCATCACATCCTTAGGTTCTCATGTAACTTCCTCAAATTGCTGGTTTCACAAAAAAATATTAACCAAGTGAGTGGTCTTGATTTGTGGAAATTTCTCCCTAACATCAAGAATCTCCAACTAATGTTCTTCATATGAAATTTCATTCTTGAGTACTATGACCCCTCAGTTTGGTACATGTGATGGGTCTATTTTGTACTTCTTAAATAAAAATACTTGGTACACATTGTAAACTTGAGGATGTTTTTGTGGAAGTTACGATCAATAAGCTACAATATTGATATGATTAAGAATTTTTAAGATATCAATATACCTAGGGTTTAGTTTTCCCATCTTTCAAAATCATTTAGTATCATTCTATTGAGAAATTAATAGAATCACATTGTTACCATCATCAAATTTTAAGTCACACTAGAAATTATCAGAATAAATTTTATTTTGACATTGTGCATCCCTTGTTTGTTATTGAATAGATATAACCTTCACTAGAATTTATTCAGATATATAAAGTCATAATAGATATTTTTCAATAAATTTACCCCATCATGTTATAGTTCTACACGTCTTTCCATAGAAGAGTTCATAAGGATCCATATGAATGATCAAGTAAAAAATAATGTTGTATTAAAACTCTTCAAGGGGAATTTGTTCATCTCAAACACCTTTTAAATCCATAGAACGTGATCTCAACATATCATCTGGGGTTTTAATTATTCTCTCAAAATAACCATATACTTGAGGATGATATGCATTCATGATACTTAAATCTATATCAATACCTTGTTGAAAACATATCCAAAATTTTGAGATAAAACTTAGATCCTGATCAAATACAATAGAATATGGTATTCTATGAATCCATACAACTTTCTTAATGTATTTTTTAGAATTATTCCCAAGAGATATGTATTCTTAGATAGTGATAGATGGTTTTTTATTTCTACATATATCAACAACAACTCATATAGAATTATTCCCTTTAGATTTTTTGGGGAATCTGACAAACAATTCCAATGGGATTTTTTTCTAATTTTCATTCAGATATGGTTAATGTTTGTAATAACCCCTTAGTATTTTTTCTATCATCCTTAATATTCCTAAATACCATGCATCAGGATAAAAATTCTAAAATATCTCTCTTCATTCCAACTCACTAGAAATACTCTTTTAAATAACTATATATATATTTTTCAATAAGGTTGAATAGAGAATGAAAAACTATTGTCTTCCTCTAACATCCCTTTTTCCTAATCAGTTATGGATGGAACACATAAATATTTCATGAACCATATCATTGCATAAATATAAAATTTAAATTCATGAAAATTTATATCCTTTTTCTATATCTCCACAACTTTTTTTGTGCCTCGTTAATCATCACGAGGATAGATGATTGAAAATTCATTTGAGAAATATTATGTATCTCCCCTTACATCAATATTTCAATATCCATATTTTTAAGATCTATAAATATTGGATATTTTGTGATCCTCATCTTTGATAATCTAGCGTGATCCTTTCGACACAAAGCATCATCCACCTTGTTCACTTTCATAGGGTGGAAATGTATTGAGAAATCACAGTCATTAATCACCTCCAACAATCTACTTTGGCACATCTTTAACTACATCTTTGTGAATATAGATTATAAATATTAATTATTATTATTTATATCACACCATTATCTATAAAGTTAATGAAACCATATCTTTAATGAAAAAATTTTAAATTCTACCTCTAAATCTGGATTTGGGTAACTTTTCTTTGGAATTATCAATTATTGTGAGGAATAACTATAACCTTGTCTTTTTTAAATTCCTTTTTTATATCTATGATGAATCATATGTTCCCAAAATTGACTTTATATTTATCTATCTTGTAATTTAATAAAATAAAACTGTCTAATAAATTGCATAGGCTAGTAGTAGTAATTTCACATTTACTTCCCTTAAACTGTGGGTTTATGACCTATGGCGTTGTTGGATGTGGCTGGTAGTCCTTTTACTAAAAAAATTAATATATATTTTTTAACATCCATGAAACTATATTGATCATCCATAAAAATATCCTTGATCAACAATGGTCATCTAAACCCCAATGGTTATTAATACTTTTAATTTTATGAATAGATCATTCTTCCTTAAATAAAACTTCATGTTGATCCTAAGAGTTACATATACATTATTCAAAATAAATTTCTCCCAAAATATCATTAATCACATTAAAATCCATTCACATAGATCCTAAAAAGGGGGATTTAAAAAATTTAACATATGAAAAACCATAAAACCATAAATAAATGATATTATTCATAATTAATAATACAATATTAAATTAATTCAGATATTCTTTCAAAATTTACACAATCCTTAGATGTTTCATGATTTTTATAAACAAAATAACATTGTTATAAGTACTTATATAACATAATTCTTTTATCATAGTACATAAATACTTCAACCCATTTACTTCAATGATTTGGTAAAACATAGGTTCTTTCTTGTTCTAGTAGCTAACACTTGTTCTAGTACATTTAATCAAGTAATTACCAAGTTCCCCATATATAATACAACAAATTCTGTGTTAATTCATTACTCTATGACCTTATTTTCAACATTGAAAAAAATTACCTTCAATTTGATATATTCTTCTAGGTGTTTCTTCACACCTTCTTGATATGTTGGAAGCCAAATCTTTATTCCATCATGTTCATTACTATACAAGCAGTCACAAAATTCTATATTCCTTTTATTTGATGTGTTAGGAATCTCACCAAAGTTCACATTATTAATCATATATCATGATAGCTGGTAATGAATAAACACAATATATCTCCATTCAGTCATTATTTTATTTGTTTTCTCAAAATAACTCAATTGTCCATCAAATTCAGTTTTAACATGATTCATCCCAGTTACATCCATTCAATAAAACCATAAAGAATATTATGATAATTAATAATCATATTAGGGTGACCACATACTCATGGAAACTAATTTATAAGATTTATAAATCATGAGAGATTATTTTCAATCTATAATCCCCTTATTTTAAACTAGGTATTTCATGGTCATAATATATTCAAATCATTTTTAATAGTTTATAATGGAAATGTGAATTACCCTAAACATATCCCTTAGGAGTGTCAAATAGGGTTTTCAACAAGGCCCATTTTCATAAATCTTGTGATGATCAACTCTATCTCAATGTTCCATTTTTAGTGTTATTACAACTTGGTATAAATTTTCCAAATCTATATCCACTTCTTTTACCTAGATAGGGATTTTTTATTGGAAAATCAAACTCATTTTTTATCATAGCTTATGATTTTCTTTTATACATAGGTTTATCCTAAGGGATCTCACTAAAAATTTCCCATAATAGTTTCTAAAGGTTAACAAAGACTTTCCACTGATACCAACTATAATAACCCATACTCTACATTCATAACTATTACATCTTTGTAGATGAATATTCAATACATCTCATAAGGCTTAATAACCATATATGATCAGTGTATTTAGAGACTAGAAATGTAATATTCATATTTTGTGAAATATCTTCAACATCATATATAAATATCATTGCATTTAGTACACCTCATAGCCATTCCATACATAAAACCATTATTTAGGACCTAGGGAAAGGAAACATAATAAAGGGTGAGCTTAAATTCTTAGTAAGTGTAAATATAAGAGATATCAATAATAACTTAAACATAAAATGAGAATAAGGGTATGATAACCTAATATTAACATTATAATACCATACCCTATATAAAATACATTATAAATCATAAATCATGGAATAAATCATGGTAGTTCATAATTAAAAAATCATAAAGTGAATAAATGAATATAAGCCATGAGATCATAAAATATACATAATAATGCAGAAAAAACACAATCTAATTAAATTTTGACCATTTGTTAATAGAAATAGGTTCACTCATTATATTAAGGACATATAATCCGGTCCTCTCATAAAATTATGTACTTGAAACCAATATATTTATAATATTATGGATATGAAAATAGGTCCACATAAAAACATATGGATGTCAAATGAATATCCTCTCATAAGCTTATTAACATGAAATCCAAGTCCCCACATAAACATGTGAATGTGAAATGAGGTTCAGGCATAATATTTTTATTTCGTCGGTTTTCAACCATTACCAAATACATTATAATGAGATATAATTCCCCTAAATAGCTTAATGAAAACCCTAAATTTGTGTTCTATAAGATGATAAAACATTCATATTATCATAACCTACAGAATGAAAAGGGGTTTCCTAATCAATTAATCAATCCCTCATATAATATCCCATAGAAAATAAAGAGTATTCATAATAATAATATCTTCAATAATCCTAAAACAACCAAATAAAGAATAAGGATGGTACATTTGTATCATATCACCTATAAAATATAAGCAAGAACTGTTGTTTTTTCATTGATGAATAAAATTTCCCACAAGAGATCATAAAAAATATTCGAGTCAAAAAACTACTTTCTACATTTAAAATCTCTTTTTTAAATCTAAAAGATTACAGAATATTGAAAAAATATTTTACATTCACCATAATCTTGCAAACATATAATATAGTAATTAAATCATTTATTGGTTATGATATAGGAAAATTATTTTCTTGTTTTATTCTTTAAAACAAATACTCCTTCCATATTTTTTGTAAAATACAAAAATTTAACTCATTTAGAAAATGACAAGAATATTAATTCTAAATGATTTTATAACATTAAAACCCAATGTAAAAATAATTTTAGACAATCATAGGAAAATATTAGAATCATTTTTAAAATAATTTATAGTAAACATAGACATTTAAGGGAAATGGTTTTTGGCCATAGAGAGAAATATAGTATATTTCCCTTTAAAATATTATTTTAACCCCTAAATTTTATAAAGAGAGGAAAATAAAATAAAAACGTGTATTATTTAGAAATAAAGAGATGAGAAAAAATAACTGTGGTTTTTGATGAATATTTAATATAGTTTCCATCCATTTATATTCAAGCCTAAATAATCCCAATTAAATTAATATTAAAATTTAAATCCTTTAACACATTATTAATTTTTGAATCATATAACCCACGAAATAAGTATCCTTATATGGATATTAAAATCCATCTAATATTTTTAATTATAACCATAAAAAACATTCATTTGAGGTATATTCACCACATAAAAGAAACAGGTGGTGAATTAGGGATGTGTCTCATTGAAATAAAAGTGAGACAAAAATCCTTTACCATAAGTCACAACTCCCTATATATATATTCAAACCTCTTATATAAAATATATATGAATATTATACATATATTACTAAACCATAATCATATATATCATACCATATATGATTAATTTATGACCTTTCTTCCTCTTTGTTAACAATTCCTTATTAGAATCACATTTAGGGTAATTACTACTTCATTTTTCATGTATGTTTTAGTTTTTTCTTTTTGGTCCTTTTACATAAATCATGGTTAAATAATCTCAATAATTATATAAAAAAATAAATATCATATATATTCATTACATATATTAATTATAATTCATAAAAATTAGAGATAGAAAAGGAATTACATTATTCTTGGAGATGGTTGGTCCTACGTATACATGAATGATGCTTCCATTTTCTAGATGGATGGAATGAAAGTATAGTAATGATTAATTCAGTATTACAAAATATTTTTTATCACGTATATGATATTTATTAAATTAATACATCCTTATTACCATCAATGTAAAAATAAAAGAAAAACATATCACAGTAGTTTGTAGAGTTGTTAATCCACACATATATACGAGGGACGTTGTTGTTTTCCAAGGGATGGGATGGTAAGAAGGTAGCTATGAAATTATAATTAAATTAGTATAATAATATCATATATATCATATAAATATGTTAGATAAATCATTTTTACCATTCGTGAAAGGTGGGGATGGAAAACATATTACATCAGTTTTTGAGGCTGAAGTCCACCATACACACAATCTACTGTTGTATTTCCCATTTGAGGGAAGTGGAGAAAGATATAGGTTATTAAATTAAAATAATAACATATTAGTACATTGGATATAATTATTTCATTATATCATCATAGTTGATGAATATTTTAATGAGGTGTATGAATAAATAAAATAAAAATGCTCGATTATGAATGATAGCTCTTCTTCAGACAACCTCCATAGGTTAGCACCAAAAGAATTCATAAGAGGGTTTAATAATAAAACTAATCCCTCAAATAAGTGGGGAAAAATTTGAGAAGGTATTTTTTATGTATTTTCCAAACCAAAAGGGTTTTTAAGTGTGAAGAAGATAGATTAGGGGGTGGCCTTTTATAAGTGGGTGAGACGATAGGCTTGTAATTTTTGAAAAGAAACAGTTACACCCATGTTTTACACATTTCAAAATGGTTCAAAAAGAATCATTATTTGACATTATATGTGAAAATGTCTACATATTTCCATGAAATAGGAATTGGGTGGTTTTTTAAATTATTTTAACCCCAATCCATTTTGTTAAACCCGCATTAAACCAGTTTTGACCATAACTGTGATAATTAATTTTTACTATTTTTATTATTCATTATGACAGAAAATTATGTTAGACATATTTAATAATATTAATTTTTATGATTAAAATTTTAAAATCCATTTTACCAAATTAAATTCATAGATTTGGAAAATGTTAATTTAAAATTAATTTCACATACGCGGTGAATAAACGTTTTTCCATAGAAAAGTTGTTAACAAGTATAGACAATTTTAATATTAAAATTCAAAATGATAATTGATTTTAATGACCTAAATTTTATTAATAAATATATAATTTAAGTCATTTTACTTTTAAACCCATATTGAAATAAAATTGTTCTTTTAGATGTTTTAAATGAAAAAGCAGTTTTTAATAAAAATCACTATTTGTTTATTATTCATCAAACAATTAATCGTTGCATAAAATTTAAAAAACATCACTCAAAGATAACTTTTAAATGTAGTTTTAAGAATTTATTTTTATTTTTTCAAATAAACATTCAAAAAATTGGTAATGTTTCTTTTTATTATTTGTTTACAAAATGAAATAAAAATATTTTTCTGAGAAAAAGGTATATTTGAATCTTAGAAAGGATTAATGAAAAAATAAGTATTTTTAATTAATATGTTATGTTAACATAAAAACATTTAATTAATTTCAAAATATAGATTCTTCATATTCATAATTCAAGTTTTAATGTCTATGTTATAATGGTCATGTTTAGATAAATATATAAATAGTATATTGTGGTTCGTCAAAACATGGTGTTTCTTATAACACAAGATATCAAGGAAATTAAATTTACCTAAAATATATATTTCAAAAAATAATGGTGTGTTATAAATGTATAAGGTGATTTGTGCATTGATTCTTCATCTTATATAGGAGGGTGTTGTTTTTAAGGTTTATTTCAATGGTTTTCCTATTGGATTATGTTGGGTGAAAATGTAGTTAAGAGTGGATATCTATTATTAGTATTAGCTATTCTATCGAAAATTTTTACAAATATACTAGATATTTTCTTGATATTTTCTTGGTTCTTTTCACCCTAAATATTTTGTGGCACTACCTTATCAATGAACACATTTTCTCCACCATTTTAAAAATCATAAAATATGGATTCTTCCAATGGAGTTTGAATTTGTTGTAAAAATGTGGATGGAGATTGTAACATCCCAGGATTTCATAATATGTTATCTCTTTAAAATAATTCAATATCTTGTGCCACACACAACACCGAGTTCAAGCGCACCACAACTTACCAATATAATCATTTTAATAGTGGTTTGGAATAGTATTTACTGAATTTTTAATTTTATATACTCCATATAATTTTAAAATCCATATTATGTTTTTTTTGACAAAATATAATAACAAATCCAATTTTTCAAATAAAAGAAGCATTTCTAAAAAAAATGCAATTTTATCGCCTTTTAACGGAAAACCCTATTCAAATCCAATATTTTACACTTTTATATATTAAACATGAAAAAATAAACTTCCTCATTTCAAGAGGGACATAAAAATTTAGTCTAGATAAATTTTTGGGGTTTTTATGATAACATTCATATTTTGATGAATAGTGAAAAATACTAAAGTTTAATTGAAATCAACTTTTTTAATCAAAATAATTTATATTGTTAAATTATAAATCTGAATGGTTTTAAAGTATAATTATATAGTAATTTTATCATTTAATCCAATGTTGGTCATTGGAAGTTATTAAACATTTAAATTCGAAATAAACACATATCAATCTTTTGATAGTTTTTACTTCTCAAGAAACTGGTTTATGGTTTTGAAAATATGAAATATTTTTAAATTATTTAATGAAAATTTTGTGTTTTAAATTTGGCAATATATAAATCATTTTTTAATTCAGAATATCAAAAATATATTAGGGTGAATTTTTTGTATTTTTCTGAAAACATTCAATTTTTTGATGAATAATGAAAAATACTACATTGTACATAAATACCAACTTTTCATTTGAATAATAATTTTTAATTAAAACATTATTTTAATGTATATAAATAATACATAAACTAGTACAATGGAAGTTATTGGAGTCTTTTAATAAAAATATTAGATATATAAAATTTTATTGAACCATTTTAACATCATTTTACCAAACTTCAAGGCACATTTACCCACCTTCCAGTCACATTTGAAAAATTACATAAACCATAATTTTACTTCTTCTGTGAGTTGAGCTTCAGAAAATCTGAGAGATATGGTTGACATCATTATGTAAAATGCGGTTCAATAGGGTGAAAATAATTTTTGGTGAACAGTGACATTTGAATTTTATTTACCCTGGTTAAAAGTAAATAAGGTAATTAAAGGTAAAAAAAAATATTGAAATTACCCAAACACATGTCTTAATTCTTTTGGATAAGTTTATTTCGACCAAAATCAATCTTAGGGGGAAAATATCATTTTGATCCATTTGGGTTAGATTAGGACATTTATTATATTTTATTTAAAGAAGAGTTAAAAGTATTAAATCAAAAGTTTAATAACTAAACCATTTTAAATATAGGTTTACACATATGATAAATTAGACTATAAATATTAATTTGAAATAAAAAAATATTTCCTATGTCATTGTATTTTATTAATAGTTTTTAGACATTAAATAATAAAATTTATTTATTACACAATAATGATGCAGTAATTACGTTATTGAAGAAACATTTAAATAATTGTTAATATAAATATCAAAATAAATGTAAATTCAGAATTTTGATTCCAGACATGATTTTTATAGGTGAATATGACATGTTATTGTAAATTTAATGTATTTTTTTCTAAGTAATAAACGTTTTATGACTTTCAAAAAAACCAAATAATAAAGATTGTCAAAATTGACATAAATGAGTTTTTAAAACAAATACTATATTATTAAATGATATAATATTAATAAAAAAATTTGTATAAGACAAAGTACATATAAATTTATATTTTTGTCATTAAATAACCACTTGAGGTTCAGTGGGAATTATATAGTAGGTTTATAAAAAACTTATTATAATAATACAAGAAGCCATGGTAAAATTTAAACTATTTAACTCGCAGTTAAATCTAAAAGATATGGATAATATGGTGACCTAAAGTTGTCTAAAACCTATTGGTTGAGAGTATTTATACAAATACCCACCATATCCTATAAATAAATCCATTTATTTCTATTATAAACCGAAAATAATTACTTAATAAATTAATATTTCAAGCTTTTCCTAATGTGCCCCTCAGCTCTCTTAAAAAAGGGTACTTCCCCTTCACTTAAATTCACACCTCCAAAGAAATTTGGATTGTCTAACCCCTACCCAAATATTATCCCAACCATCCTCAATTCATCCTAGATTCCTTACTTTGATCATAAAGCCATCCTATTGAGCCAAATTGTTCAAATCAAAAGGAAGAACCTGAAGAAAAGGTGATTATTTCATCACCTCATTCAATGTAATTTTATTCTTCCAATTCCTCTTTGTTTGTTGTTTGCATAACAAAATAATAAGTCTGGTACCTTCTACATACTATGATTTTATTATAAATATGGTAAACCGTATTCATTATTCTATCCGTTCAATGAATGAAAAAGTTACCATTCGTGCATACAGACAGCTTACCGTCTCCACATCGTGGTGTAGTTTGTTATTCAACAATTCATTATTTGGATGCATATAATAATGAGTCTAATTGATGTAAAATATAAATATAACATGTTAATTATTATGTATGTATAATATACCATCCAATTACATATGATTTCATCATCAATATAATGTTATCATTGCTTGGGCGTACGTACGACTTGTCGTCTCCACGATGTGATGAGATTCATTTCTACGTTCACCATTCAACGATGATTATAAAAATATATATTATTACTAAGTTTGTAATATATGAAATAATAATTAATGGAATAATATATATTTATGTAGATAAATATATGTTTATTACTTCCTTCCATACTATACGATAAGAAAACGGAAACTACGTTCATGCATACGTACAGACTACCATATCCATGACCGGTGTTTCCATTTCATATATATATCTATTATACATATTTAAATTCCTAATATATATGATATAAAAATCATGTTTTATATTATGGAAGTATGTAAATCATGATCTAACTGATAATATCAAGAAAAACAAGTTAAAACAACTATGATAAAGAAAGCGATTATTACCCAAAATGTTACTTTAACATTGAAATTATTATAAAATGGGAAGTATAAAGTAATAAATGAATCATATATGATATCATAGAAATTAATATTCCTTTTTTGTAATCAAATAACATACTATGGTCATTATACATGAGGTTGAAAATACCCTCTACTAAAGGAAAGTAAACGGTGAGGGTTAATTCCTCAATCTCATTATTATCCATGATTGTTTATTTGTAAATACATACTGGGAAATATTTATCATCCCTATACATGATTCATAATAAAGCATTCAAAAGGATTCTTTTTTAGGGGATCCTTAACTAAAACATCATTTTAAATGTTTGTAATATTTTTTCTTCTAAACCTTTCACATTAATGTCCATGTTTTTAAAATAGTTTTAAGGATTTATTTATAAGGACATGAATGTTTTAAAATATTAATTACTTTAATAATTATAAAGTGGTATGGGAAACTTTGATTCAAAAATAAATTTTAAATGAAATTCTTTATAAATGTGTGACTTTTAAATGATTTAACAAAACGGAGATATTTCTCTCAAAGAGTTTGACTGATTATTTTCAACTATGTCAACATCCTTTAGTGGATATTATTCTTGATTGAGGTTGATTTATTATAATACAATCTCTTATATTATATTAAATGAGTTATGATATTTTTGAATCTAGATGTAATATTTTTATATCATTCATGTTTTATGGTTAATGTATTAACATTTCATATGCTTATTTTAATAAAAATGTTTATGTTATGTTTCACCCTTTTCATTTGAGGAATGCATTGGACATAGTATGTGATTAGTGGAGCCTTCTATAGCTCCTCGATTTATCGGTAGGTCTCATGAGACAAATTATTGTATTGAAACAAGGCCTTAAAAAATTTATCCTTGGCATGAGGCCTTGAATATGTAGTTATGATGTCCGACATTATGTTTTCCCTTGTCATGAAATCAGTTATTACATGCGATTTTTAAACTAGTAGAATATACATGTGAATTTTTATATGAAAATTTTGGATTTGTTTATTCCGTATTATGTACAAGTTTATATTTAATTTTTTTTGTTTTTATTACACATCTTGCCTCAAAGGTTTATAGCTTACACTACATTATTTACTCTTATTGAGCATCTAATCTCACCCCATTTTTATGTTGTTTTTTTCAGGATTCCAAGATTTGTTTTATAGTTGATATACAAGGTTAAACTAGGGAATTAATGGAATTCAAAAAATATTATTTATGATGTGTTTGTTGTTAGAATGTGTAATGTAGCATTAATGTATGTAATCTATTTTCCATGACTATTAAACTGATTGGTCATTCGGGACTTGATTTCTTGTAATCATCCCAATATATTAAAATAATACACTAGCTCCCGGCTTCGGGGGTTGGGGTGTTATAGTTGGTATCAGATTAAGTTTAGAATTAAATTTGGAAACTATATTTATATAAAGTCTAATTAGGAAACATTACCCTAAGATAGAAATTGAGATTTAATATAGAAGAACATCCAAAAAAATTGGTAATGTAGATATTATGTGGGTTAACCAAGAAATACAACCCTTTCTGGATACTACAAGTGGATGTGGTTCTAGAAAAGATGTACCTAGTAGTGAAAACTCTGACAAGGATCTTCGTTATTGACCTCAGGTATCTTGGTATAGGACAACAGGCTTTACTGTGCACCTGGTTTGATACTCTCAGGGGATATACTTAGGATAATTCACATATCTTTACAAAACATTATAAAAGATTTATGTGTAAATATATCAGAAAAGAAACCATTTTTATGATAATGAGACTAGATATGTAAAAAATTTCAATTAATGATGATAATTTTTATAGTTTCTGGATTATTCATTATTATATGATCTAACCTAGTGTATGTCATCATTTAGAAATGGCACCCAGTAAAATGATTGAGAACTCCCTCAGTACACTTGATCCAAAGCGTAAGAAGGATTATATGTTTCAAGATATTAATCGAATATTTAGAAGGGAATTGGTCTCCCATGTATTCTTATTATATGAATAAATAGTACCATTTATTAATAAGATAAGTAAAAATTCTTGTAGTCCTATGGCTTTGAAGGGATGTAAGAAAAGAAAATGATGGAAGAGAAAAATATGTATAATGGGAAAAGGGAAGAAGGATTTTCCCATATGTGATAACTATGGAAATAGTGACCTTGGAAAAGTATTGAAGGGAATGGGAGTTTCTTATAAGTTTGGAGAAAACAGACACCACATTCATGATTTCAAGGGTATGAAAAAGTTTTAAAATGTACAATGCTTTATTTTCATGGAGTTAGGGAACTACGTGAATCAATGTCCAAATCAATAGAGTATACACCAAATGATTCTATTCGATAATAATAATGTTATGATACTACCACAGATGAAGAGGATTTGAGATTATAGGGTTCTAATAAAAGTAATTCTATAGAAAGTTAAACTTTTTGGAAAATACATGGTCGAAGGAAAGATAAACTTTAATATGGTTATGATACATAGGTAGTGATTTTGGAACAAGATATGATTGATTTGGATAAATTATATTTGATATTCTTGAGTACCTTGAAACCAATAAATGATTTTTATATTCCATCATTTTTGGAGTTTACAACATTTATTTATTTAAAGAGTATTTCCAATATTTTTTGTTTTACCAAAAGAATAAGGAAGTATATACATATTCAAATACAATTTTTTTCTAATTTAGAGTGTTAACGTGTTTTAATAGAATACATGATGAAAGTATTCACATTTTATTATGTTCAAAAAAAGAGATCTTCATTTTTTACCTCCCATATAATTTTTTTTACTGTGAGTTGGGACACAAGTATTTTGGATAAGTCTAAAGGTTGAAATGGAGTAAGTTGAGCACATATTATTCTGTTTGAGGTTAAAGTATAATTTATTGGATACTTTATCCTAACCCTTTGGATTTCAGTAAACATATATAGGGTTAAGGAAATACTTTTGGGCCTTATGATTTATAAAGTGTGATTCGGGCATTAAAAAAATTCATTTTGAACTGTCAATTCCTACTATAAGGGATGGAGTGAAAATAGATTAAAGCATAACCAAATGATGAGATTATGATTATGACAGTTAATTAAATCAAGTACCTTTTCTTGAGTTCTTATCTTGATAGTAAATTAATCACCCACTTCAAAAAAATCATATCAAAAAAATGTGTTATCCTGATCCCTTATGTTTTGTTAAATCGATGATAATTAAAATCATCCTAGATTGAAAGCTTTGAGGCCCCCAATTTTACATTTATTGTTCACTAGGTTGCGATTGATGACCTCAATCACTCCCAATAAATATATAAATTTTTACTCTAATTATTTGTCTCTAATTTCTAATACTATTCCCTTATTCGAAATCCTAATTTGGTGGTGACTTTTTCATTGACCTTTCCCTCTTATTAAGACTAAATTTTAGTAACCCAATTTCCAATGTGGGTTTTCCAAAAATGTATTTTCTATTTTTAAAGTTTTATTTTTTAAGAAAAATTTCATATTGTGAGGATGTAATTTATTAATGAAGAGGAGATTGTAACACCTGAGGATTTGAAAATATTTTATCTCTATAAAGTAATTCAATAGCATGTGCCACATGCAACACCGAGTTCAAGCACACCACAACTTACCAAACTAGCCATTTAAAAAGATATTGTGAATAGTATTAACTAAAATTTTAATTTTATATACTCTATATAATTTTAACTCCCATATTATGTGTTGTTTTATATATAATATAAAAACAAATCCAATTTTTCAAATAAAAGAAGCGTTTTTCAAAAAAATGCAATTTTACAGGCTTTTAAGGGTGAACCCTTTTTAAATACTATATTTAACACTTTTATATATTCAATTTGACAAAATAAAAATATTATTTAGTATAGTTACATAAAAATTTACTCTGGATAAATTTATTGTGTTTTTTATAACATTCATATTTTGATGAATAGTAAAAAATACTAAATTGTAATTGAAAACAACTTTTTTAATCATATAATTTATATTGTTAAATTATAAATTTTAACAGTTTTGAATTATAATTATATTATATTTTTGTAATTTAATCCAATGTTGATCATTGGAAGTAATTTTACATTTAAATTGGACATAAACACAAATCAATCTTTTGATCGTTTTAACTTCTCAAAAACCTGCTTTCTGGTTTTGACAACGAAAATTCATTTCATATTAATTAATGAAACTTCTATGTTTTGAATTTGGTAAAATGAAATTCATTTTTTTATTTGTAATTTCAAAATTATCTTGCGGTGAATTTTTGGTATATTTCTGAGAACTTTCAATTTTTGAGGATTAGTGAAAAATAATAAATATTACACAAAACACGAATTTTTGATTTAAATAATATTTTAAATAAAAATTTATCTTAAAATAGACACATAATACATATGTTAGTATAATTTATTTCATTGGATTATTTTTATAATAAGATTAGATATATAAAATTTTATTGAACCATTTTAACATCTTTTTACCCACCTTCTTGGCACATTTACACACGTTCTGTGCCCATTTGAAAATTTGCATAAAATGTAATTTTACCACTTTGGTGAATTTAACATCAAAAATAAAAGAGTCACGATTAACATCAGTAATTAAAATTTGGTTCAATAGAATGGAAATAAATTTTGGTGAATAGTAACTATTGAATATTATTTACCACGTTTAAAAGTAAATAAGGTAAATAAAGGGAAAAATATTATTAAAATTACCCCAAAACGTGTCTTAATTCTAGTGGATAAGTTTATTTCGACCAAAATCAACCATAGGAAGAAAATAATATCATTTTGATCCACTTGGGTGAGATTAGGACATTTATTATATTTTATTAAAAGACGAGTTAGAAGTGTTAAATTCAATGTTTAATAACTGAACCATTTTTAATATAGGTTTAAACATAAGATAAATTAGACTATAAATATTAATTGGAGATATAAAAAGATTTATTATGTCATGGTATTTTATTTATAATTTTTAAACGTTAAATAATTAAATTTATTTATGACACAATGATGATCTAGTAATTACCTTATTAATGAAATATTAAAATAATTGATATTATAAATATCAAAATAAATTTAAAATGAGGCTTTTTATGCCATAAACGAATTTTATAGGTTAAAATGACATTTTAGGGTTGATTTAATGTGTTTTCATCGAAGTAAAAATATTTTATGACTTTCAAAAAAACAAAATACTAAATACTGTCAATATTGATATAAATTAGTTTTTTAAACAAATAATATATTTTTAAATGATATAATATTCCTAAAAATCTAATGTTCTTACAAAAGACTTATATAATTATATATATGTCATTAACGAACCACATGTGGTTCTCTTGTCATTTTATAGTATGTTTATTAACAATGCATTATAATAATACAAGAAGACATGGTAAAAGATAAACTATTTAACTTAGGGTTAAATCTAAAATATGTGGTTAATATGGTGACCTAACCTTGTCTAAAACCCATTTTTTTGACATTATTTAGACCCATAACTACCTTATACTATAAATAAATCCATTTAGTGCTATTAAAAACAAAAAAAATAATTTTATAATAAATTTATATTTCATGCTTTTCCAAAAGTGCCCCTTAGCTCTCTTATAAAAGGGAACTTCCCCATCTCTTAAATTCACACCTCCAAATCCATTTGGCTCAGCCGAAACCTACTCAAATATCCTTCCAACTACACTAAAATAAACCTAGGTTCCTTATTTTTATCATAAATCTAAGTCAGGGAGCCGTTTTGTTCATATCAAAAGGAAGAACCTGAAGAAGTGGTAATTATTTCATCACCTCATTCAAGGTTCTTTTCTTCTTCCACTTCATATTTCTTTGTTTTTTCCATACCAAAATAATAAATCCAGTACCTTATACATACTAGGATGTTATTATAAATATGGTACAACCTTATTCATTATTTTATCTATCCTATGAATGAGAAAGTCACCATACGTGCGTACGTACGGCTTACCGTCTCCACGTCGTGGTATAGTTTGTTATACAACACTTCATTATTTAGATGGGTATAATAATTAGTATAATTGTTTTAAATAATAAATTTAACATGTTAATTATTCTTTATATATAATATACCATCAAATTACATATTATTTCACCCTCAATAGAATGATATCATCGCTCGTGCGTGTTTACGGCTTACCGTATCCACGACGCAGTTAGATTCATTTCCACGTTCACCATTTAACGATGGTTATAAATATATATATTATTAGTAATTATGTAATATATGACATAATAATTCTATTTTAATAATATATATTTATGTAGAAAAATATATGTTGTTTACATACTTCCATACATTAAGATAAGAAAATGGAAACAACATTCATGCGTACGTGCAGACTACTGTCTCCATGAACGGTGTTTCCATTTCTTATATCTATCTATTATAAATATTTACATTCTGAATATATATGATATATAGATAATGTTTTATATTCTTGATGTATGAAAATCATGATCCAAGTGACATGATTGAGAATAACAAGTTAAAACACGTACGATAATGAAAGCGATTATTACCCAAAATGTTACTTTAACATAGAAATTTTTATAAAATGGGTAGAATAAAGTAATTATAAAATCATATATGATATCATAAATATTAATATGGTTCTGGTGTAATTTAATAACATACAATGGTGATTATAAAAGAGGTTAATCAAACCCTCAACTAAAGGAAAGTACAAGGTAAGGGTTAATTCCTCAATCTCATTATTATCCAAGATTGTTTATGTGTAAGTATTTAATGGGATATATTTATCATCCATATCCATGATTCATAAATTTTTTTCAAAAGGCTTATTTTTTGGGACTATTTAACTAAAAAACAATTTAAATGTTTTAAATATTTATTATTCTAAACCTTTCTCACTAATTTTCATGATTTCAAAATGGTTTTAAGGATTTATTTATATGGACGTGAATGTTTTAAAATGTTAATTCCTTTAAAAATTTTCAAAGTTGTATTGGATGAATTGAATAAAAAATATCTTTTAAATTACTTATTTTATAAATGTATTACTTTTAAATGATTTAATGAAAAGGTGATATTTCTCTCAAAGAGTTTTATTGATTATTTTTAACTATGTCAACATCCTTTACTAATTATTATTCTTGATTGAGGTTGATTTATTATAATACAATATCCTATATTTTATTTAATGAGTTATGATATGTTTGACTGTGGATGGGATATTTATATTCCATTCATGGTTTATGGTTAAAGTATTAACATTTCGTATTCTAGTTTTATTCAAAAAAATTATGTTATGTTTCACCCTTTTCATATGATAAATGCATTAGACTTAGAAAGTGATGGGTGGAGCCCTCTATAACTCCTCTATGAATCGGTAGATCTCATGAGACAAATTAGTGTCTTTTCATAAGGCCTTGAAAAAAAATTATTTGTAGTATTGGCATGAGGCCTTGATTATGTGGTTATGATGTCCGACATTATGCATTCCTTCGTTATGAAATTTTTTATTAAATATGATTATTTGACTAGTAGAATATCCATGTAGATGTTTATATGGAAATGTATGATTTATTTTTTCCATTTTTTGTTCAAGTTTATATTTTAATGGTCATTGTTTTTATTACACATCTTTCCACTAATGTTTATAGCTTCTGGTAAATTATTTACCCTTACTAAGCATCTGAGCTCACCATTTCTTTTTTTTTGTTTTCCCAGGATTCCAAGTAGTGTATTATGATTGATTTGTACAGTTAAGATAGGGGAATAATGGAATTCTTAAATGATTATTTATGTTTTGTTTAATTTTTTAATTTTTAATATAACATTCATGTATGTAATATATTTTCAATGACTAATAAACTAATCTGTCCTTTGGGACTTTATTCCTTGTAATCAGGATAATGTATTAAAATAATGCACCAGCATTAGGCTTATGGGGTTAGGGCATTATAGATTTCATATAGTATTATGATTTCAAGATTTAAATTCCATTATTAAAGATAATTTTTAGTAGTTTCCTTGGGCAGTAATTCATATGGAGTTTTTGTGAGTGAGTGAGGAGACTCTTGGAGTGTGGTGGAAAGAGTAAATAGTGATACACCTTGATATTGGAGTAATTGATCACATATGATGTCTTTATAAAATGATGGTGCATTATCCCATAATACAATATTTATAGGATTCCCAATATAGGGATCTCAATTTAGAGGTTTTTATTGAAATGTTCTTGTGTGGGATTTCACTTGAGGGATGGTCAGAATATGGACAACATCAGGTGTTGTTTTAGGGAAATATTTTCTTTCCTTCAATGATGTATGATGTTGTTCTACATAAATTCACTAATTCATCCATATTGGTATAGACTAATGTACCAATGATATATCATGATCTATGAAAATAGTATTGGTGGTCTATTATAAATAATTGGATTTCACATTTTTCACTCAATATATTATTTTCTAGATAATGAGGATGAGAATAATGTTCCTATTGGTTTTTCTCATCCGCTTGATATTCCCTAGGAAATGTGATATTACATATTGATTGAATTCACCACTAATTTCCCCACAACTCTAGGTGGTTATGATGCTATATGGATGATAGTGGAATTCATGATGATGTTATCTCACTTTCTAGGAATTAAGGATTTTATCCCAATGGGGATTCACTCAAGGTAGTATCTAGTGGATATTGTGAGGATTTATGGGGTTATCAAGATGATCATAACAAATTTTGATCCCCATTTTACCTCCAATATGTGAAGAAGTCTCTAATGTACTTTTGGATCTCAGTTATTCCTCAACACTATTATTCATCTACATAAATTTGGTCCAATAAAGAAGGTTATCTCAAATTTATAGTACATGTTGCACAATTGTTTTCATGAATTTAGAAGATTTTTTATGAGACACATTCCCCTAGTGGAGTACTACTACAATAATATTATTCAATGATCTATTGGAATGTATCCATTTGAATCACTGTTTGGATGACCTTGATGACCTCCATTATGTTGGATTGAGTTCAAAGAGTCGGTTTTTCTTGGAGTAGAAGTAGTAGAGAGTTTGATAGAGAAAGCGCATGTGATTCATTATCGAATAAATATAGTACAAGATCTTCATAAGAACTATACTGCTCATAAAAGGAGGAATCTATATTTTATATCATATATCATGTGTTCTTTATGGTTTCACCTCATCATGGGAAATGAAGGTTCAGTAATTGGAGTAGGATTTCTCCAAGATTCATTGGACCTTTTTTGGTGTTTTCTCAGGTTGGATCCATGGCGTATTAGTTAACAATACCCTTAAAAATGATCTTTATTCATGACATCTTCAATGTGTCCTAACTTCACTGAAAACATCACAAAAATTCAAATATCATAGACTTTGGATATTTGTATTTTGAAGATGGTGTGACCTTCAAGGAGTGACTTATCAAGATTTAAGAACATCATGTGGTGTTCTTAAATTGATGTTTTATTCGTTTGGTTTGTGTCTTGGAGTAGCATTATGTCTTTGAAGAATTCACTTAGGCTTGGGATGCAGATATTTAGGATTAACATATGATTTTATTTGAGGATTGATTTTCCTTATTGAGATAATTTATCAATATTATTTCTTTTTGATGTTGAGTTAATATTATGATATTATATGAGATTGATTATCTTTCTTGATTGATTATTTTTCATTGTTTTTCACCTTGTTTGTCTAGTGGGTTTGTTGTTTTCTTATTATATCAATATCCTTGAGAGTTATCTCAAGGGGTGGTTGATCAGACCCCTCTCTATTTTTTACCAGTGATGTGATTTAAGTTATCTTGGGTGATAATTATTTGAGAGATAATGGATGTAATGGTCCAGTCCTTTCAAGCCCATTGCATGTCACATTCTAGGTGATTGTGTTAATTTAAGGGGTTTGAAGTAGGAGTGGGTGGATATGAGAGGGAAATAGTATTACAGAAGGATTTCATGGGGTTAAATTTAGATCACAATGTGAATATTTATTTTCAACTTAAATTCTAGTCCACAACCTGAATGTTATTTATCCAAAATATGGCTAGACATCTTAAATTTTGAATGATATGGAATTTGTGGGAATCACATCATGAATTACCCAATCACATCTTAAATATTTTCATTACAATCATGGTTATAAATTTGGGAGACCCTTAAAATTATCTTATTTTTATTATCCTAACATGAATTTTGGGAAAAAATAAAAGTTATTTTGATTTAATTTAAATCCACTTCGATCAGATTCAATCCCTATCTTCTAATGATCAATCTGTGGTTGTCTGAGGTGAATTATTTGTTTTTTAACCCTTGATTTTTACATTATATCTCTCTATGTTATTATACTTTTGTTTCACTAATTCTATTGTTTTTCTGAGGATTGTTTAATATATTTGGTTCTTGATTTTGATTGTTTTATTTATCCATGATTTCCCATATTATATTCCAGAATTTGTATTATGGTTATTATCTTTTAAGTGGTGTTTGGGTAGTGATCATAAAAGTACCATATTCAGGTAATGTATTTTTTGTCCATCCTTATTTCATATGATATTTTGGTATTATCATGATATATTGTTTTGGGTGATTATATAATTAACCTGATAAATTTAATAATTCAAAATTGAAGAAATAATGATTTGGAATTGGGTTATATTGAACACATATGATTTTAGCATTTAGTTATAGCCTCTTTTTTTCTAGATAGTGTGATATCAAAATTTATGGTCGTTATTTTATCATGGGATAATACATTGAATTAGATAAAAATTATAAATATGTAATTATTAAAAAATAATTAATAAAAAGGATCTAAATTGGTAGTTATTCATCATGAATTAATTTAAATATGGAAGTAATTATTGAATTCATGTTTATATTTATTTTTTCTATGATTAAAAATTTCATATAGGTTTCTAATGAACTCATAATTTCATGAATTTTTTTAAAACAATTGAAAAAATATTTAATGGTTTTTAATGAAAATATCCATTTAATTATTTGTTTGATTAATATTTTTTAATTTAAAATTGAGAAACTAAAATAAATGAAAATTTTAAGTCTCAATGTTTTATTTATAAATCTTATGTGTGAAATTACTTGTAATTTATTTTATTGAAGGAAAAAAATATGGATAGCCTAGAATCCTCAAACAAAAGGTATTAAAAACACCGAGCAAGTCCATGTAACACCCATCTAGTTATAAAATCCCTTAGAAGAGGATACCCAGTGGCAGGAAAGAGTGTCTTGGAAAAAGAGGTAAGAGCCCATGAAGCATGTGGTCTAAGGCCCGTGAGGGCATGTGTGTGTCTACACGGGCCCATGTTCATATGTACATGGTGTCACTAGATCCCATCCCCCTGTATGGATTCTCATCCATTTAATACAATAATTTCACATAAGAAACCATTATATTCATAATAATTTTGGATGTGGAATAATGATTATAAAGGTAAAATTCATTTTTAATCAAAATTTATTGTTCCACTTCGTGGTCAAGTACCCTACGCTTAAGAAACATATCATTACCACCCTTCAATTGAGCTCCGAAAATACAACCATCAAGAGTCACCATATATCTTCATATACAACAATTAAAAGAATGGGATCAAGATAAGAAACACCATAGATAACTTTGAAAACATGAAATTATTCAAGTGAAGCCCACAATTAAGATGAATAAAGCCCATGTAAAATAGTAGAAAGCTATACTACAACATTGATGGTAGAAATCCATTATACAATGGTCATAGGTTTCTAACTCCATAGCCATGACATGGTCGTGTTGAATCCATATGGGAAAAATGATGTTTCATCATTGAAACATCACTACGAAAGTTGAGGAGTTAGAGGTTGAACGAGGGAAATATTAATTCGAATAAGTCACAATTATGATGATTCTTCTAAATGAAACAATATCAGAAAAACAACTACATGGATTATAGTAAAAAATAGGTGTGTGATAATGGATATATTAGGATACATGAATCCAACCAGGCATTTATCTATGTGATTCTATTGGTTCATGCAGTGATGGGATGTTGTGGATGAAAAATGGTTACATTACACCTCACATGATTTGGTTTTGTCACAGGAGTGGAATAAGGAATTCACTCGAACAAAAACAATGTAAAATACGAGGATAATTGATTCATATTAAAATAGAATTTGATGGATTTTGTGATATAATGTTACCTAAATCTAATATATCTGAATTTTTAGGGATATCTCTAGGAAAATTTAGAATGGGTCTATACTGAGGAATTGGAAACACTTGATATATGCATATATTCAATGCTATGAATTGTAATAGATATAATTTGACCCAAAGACATAGAAGATATGAGAGAAATTCAAATGAAGAGAAAGTAAGGACAGAACCCTCTATAGATAATAGTTTTATTGCGGCTGTGAAAATTTTTGAAGGTGGGCCAAGTGGCTGCTACTCTGCTCTATTTTCTTGTTTCCTTCTTCTTGTAGTTTAGTATGGTATATAATTATTATTTATTATATTTTTAATATGGTGTACCATTTTTTTAAAATCTCTCTATATGTTTTTGTGTTTTTCTCTTCCAATATTATCATTCCTTCATCTCATTCCACATTCATACACCATAACTTTTTACTCTCAATAAGGGGAGAATGACCCTAGGATTGTCCTCAAGGGAGTATTGGTAGCCTTGAATTTTAATTTTAATTCTAATGTTTGATATACATTTGTGGTGAATAATAGTGAAGTGTATAGGTCTGTAGATTCTACACCATCAAATAAATCTCATCTTAAATTATTTTCTTTTATTTAATATTGATTCTTACCTTCTTCCAAACACAATCTCTTCATACTATGGAGTTGAGTTCTTTAGGGGATTAAACGGAATACAGTGGCACTAGGTCCTGGATGTTTTGACACTATCAATGAGGGATGTCATCAACCTTGATAATAGTAGGAGTTGGAATTGTGTTTAATTAGGAATTCAAAATATAAAAACCAATAAAAAATGTTTAGTACTTCATGAATTAGATTTTACAATTGAACTATCATACTATATTTAATCAAAAAAATATTAATTATAAAGGAATATGAAACTAAACATAAAGGATGGTCAATTTCATCTCAAACTATTTTTTTTAATTCAATTTTATCTTATAAATATTCATGTATTTTTAAAATCACTAAAAACAGAAAAATAAATTGTTTACATGAATTAGAAAATAGTGTGTAGATAACTGTGAATCTCCTCAAGTGAGATGAACAAATTAATACATTTTTATTTAATAAAAAAATTAATATTATAATTTATAAAACCATGTGATAGTAATGTTAAAACGTGATGTCATTTTTGGAGAGATAAATGGTTATCTATTGATTTTTTTTCACAATTAAATAATTTTATTATTTTTAAATTTAAAAGAAAACTATTCTTCTATGATATGTCAAAACATACCACATTTTTATGCATCAAATAATTACTTACATGTGCAATACCAAAAAACAATAGATCCACAATGATGAGTAGGCCCCCATATAAGCGGTTAAAAATATTAGTTTTAAGATCTAGTAGATGTAAAGTTACCAAGAGATTGGACATTCATGTCTTAAATTAATTGACTTGGAAAATGAAGTCCAAACCTGATTATCAAAGACTTAAGGCCATGAGGGTGGTACCATTGTTCTTTTTTTAATTTCACCAAAGTGGTTTGAGAGGTTGAGGCCCAACTTGAGGAATATCCAAAACATCTCTATATCAAGAAGTAAAATCGAAACCTTTCATGCATATCTAGAGAGTGATGATGAAGAGTCATGTGTTGATAAGAATATGAGAGTTCAACAAGCTCATGATGAGTTTTATAATGATTGGAAAAATATGTAGATGTAACATGATCACCCCATTTTTAAAATTGAACCAGCAACACCTCTGTACCAGTAGTTATCCACATAAGAATACACCACACAAGAAATGGAATTTGAAGAGAATATTGGGGATTTTGACTACCTACTTCCATCTTGGTAAATCCAACATCAATAGGAACATAACAATGAAAAATAGATCGAATATGGACCAACTCAAGGAGTTGATCTTTCCTTAAACTCTATCTTTATAGATTTTAGTCTTTGTAAATTGAATAATAACTCCATCTATTTTTAATTTATAGATTCATCAATTCCTTTTCCCCTTAGAATAATAATGACAAGTATATTCACCTACTAAGGAAACTTGGTGCTTCAAAAACTAATTAAAGATGCATTGTAAAGATTCCTTGAGGAAATCCTAGTAGTTGAGCCTAAGGAAACTAAGACAGGGGCTACTCTCATTAAATGAGAGAATAATAGTTTTCCTTACACATGTTTGAATTCATTAAAATTTAGAATTCATTCTAAACTCCCTTCTTCTCATTCAATTATCACATCCCATTCTGAGAAAACCTTGTACAATCAATAGGAGGTTAGACAATTAGTAACCAATAAGGGGATGATCTATACATCATACTACCAGCACCATGTATGCTATAATTTGGTATGAATCGGAGGATTTGGTGTACTATATATTTGAAATCCTTACTAAAAATTAAGAAGAAGTGAGAGTTAGAAAAAACCACATGTTTTTGTAAAATTCAATAAGGTATACCCACCGATGGATTTTGGATATCAGCTGGATCTACCTTCTGGAGGCAGTAAAAATTTAAGGCCCACATGGGGGATCTTTCAAAGATTTATCTTTACAGGGTTTCAAGGATTTTTTTAGTTTCTTTTAAAGGATTATTCTATCATGTATCGTCATTCCCTATATTCATTTGTCTTATTAATTACATGATTATTTTGTATTAATTAAAGAATTTTTTTTGTAGCTCGATGATGGCACAAGGTTCGCCTAAAAAACAAAGAAAAAAGAATCCATAATCTAAATGAAAAGATGGATTTACTATTTTTTATTTAATTTTAAAATCCTTAAACATGTCTAAAAATATGTTTAAAACTGTAAGTCAAATCACTTGTGTAAAACTAGAAATGTCATGCAAGTACATGAATTTTTTCATTACTTGACCAAACTAGGTGACTTGAGTTTCTTTAGAACCCTATGATTCCATGTTATATATTTAAATGATAATCATAATAAATGAGAAAAATGGATAATTTATATATTAAATTTATTTGTGGATATTAAAATGTTGGATCAATATTTGAGGGAATTATTTGATTCATATAAATGAAATTTCCCCACCATTTTTTCATTAATTTAAATTCTGAAATTCATGTGAATTTATTTATTTTTATTAGAAATTCCATGAGTAATTTTCACAAAATATATATTTCAAATCATATGGAATTTATAGACCAAATTATTTCTATATTATCTTCATCATAATTAATGAGTAGTTTTGGGACATGACATATTCTAGATATTTCATTGGAAAATTTCTAATATATGACTATAAAAAACAAATTTTAAATAACAGAGGAATTTTTATTGTCTAGACCTTATCATTGAGACTACCTTTCACATTAGTACTTAGTTAGACTATAGATACCATGAATGAACTGATTATGGATTATCCACAATTCAAGCCATTTTTATCTTCTCTTTCCCTCTTCTTAGTATTTCTCAGGATATTTTAAATTTTATGTGTGGGGGTAGAGTGAATCCATAGTGGAAGGGATGAAATTAACTATAAGGAAAATGTTTTTCGGTGAAAATGTGGTTGTTGAGAATGGTTTATTAATTTTGGTATTATACTATAATTGATTTCCTTTTGTGAAAAAAATGAGAAAAAAGGGAATTATTTGTGACTTGGTGTAATTAAAAATCACCATCACTAGACCTATGAATTTTATTATGTCTATTTTGTCGATGTATGTGAGTTTTTTTTCAAGAATTAATTTAAAAAACGTAAAAAATATAAAATTTTCATTTGAAAAGGAATAAAGGAGAAAGTACAAAATCATGGAGGAGAAAAACATTCTTTATGTTATTATTGATTATGACATTACATTGAGAATGGGAAGTGGGAGTTGTTACTTTAAATGGGAAAATTTTCCTTTCACTTTAATCATTGATATCAGGATTTATACTTAAGAGATAAACCACTTATAGGATCCTTGTTGTTTTTTAACATAAATACATACCAAACATAAGCCTCAAAATCATTAGATCCTTTATTGAAAATACCCCATTATTTAATGTTATTTTTTCATTATAAGTATAGAAGGTAGTTCATTTTCAAGCCTATGGATAAGGGGCCTATATTCATTATTTCATCATAATTATACATGAATATGTATTATGATTAATGAGAGAAATGATTCAAAATTGAAGTAGATCATGACTTCGAATGTTTAATAAAAATCAAATAAAATACTTGAATGAATGAAATAGGAATTTCCACCATTCCCAAAGGGAGAAATTAAAATATTTTGATTTATTTTTTCTTGTAAAATTGTGAAACTATATTAATATTTTTTGTGGAACTATAAAATCGCATTTAAAATTTATTATATTTTGATTTAATTTCTTTTAAATTTAAATTTTGGTAGCATGATGTTTATTTCTAATTTAGTGATGAGATTCAATGCTTGAGTATCAACATAGTTTATGTGTGGTTGTATTTTATTCACTTATAATTTCATGAAAATTATTAACCAATCTATAATAATATTTCTTTTCATTTTAATGAAAATATCAATTTAATTATTGGTTTATTTAAAATGTGGTTATTTAAAATTGAGAAAATAAAATTAATTAAAATTGACAATTTTATTGTTTTATTTATAAATAATCTATATTAATTTAATTATTTTTTATTTTATTGGATGTAAAAAAGGAAGCCCATCTTGGAATATATCAACCCAAAGGGTAAGAAAACCACATATTTAGGAAAATAAAGGCTCAGTCGGCCATGCAAGCCCTCCAGGAAGGTATCCCAACGATAAAAAGTGTGTTGGATACATGGGGAGGAGCATGCGTAGTATGTGGGTCATGGCCTTTGTGGTATTGTGCATGTCGTTATGGGTTAATGATCATATATGCAAAGAGTTATGAGTGCCCATCCCCATAGAATTATTATAAGCCACTAATTCCATGGATTTCATTATAAAAAATTGAAAAATTTGTAACAATTTATGATGTAGGAAAACGATTATGAGGAAAATGTTCATTTTCAATAAAATGTCGCTACACAACTTCAGGGTCTCATCACCCACACCTCAGACACATCTCTTTACCAACCTTCACCCAAACTATGTTGATGTCATTGTATTGAATCTCTAGAGATATCTATATCCACCACCAAAATGATCAAGCTCAAACTAAGAAACGCTATATATGACATCCACGATAACGAAGAGTGAATCCCATGAAAAAGCGGAGAATTCCATCTGGCCACTATGAATCCTAAAATCCATTGAATAAATGTGGCAGGCTACGTATGTCATAGCCATGATATGTTTTTTTCATAACCATGAAATAAGAAGGATGCTTGTCCATTGAGACTCCACTATAAAGGATAAGGATTCAGTGGATAAAAAAAGGGATTGTGTATTTGGATACACTTTCATTGTCACGATTTGGCTATGTGAATCTGAATTGTAGAAATAGCTAGGTGGATTATGGTGAAAAATGGGCATGTGATCTAGAAGATGTTAGGAAATTTTATGTAGACCATTCATTTAGCTATGTGATCCTATCGGTTCAATAAACAATGTGATGTCATAGATGAAAATGATTACGTCGTACCCCGTGTCATAACGTTTCTATGAAAAAGTTTCACCAGGATTTATCTAGAATAGAAACAACAAAATATTCCTGGAAAATCGATTTACTTTAAAAAATAATTTGAAGCAAGTGTTGGTAAAATATTTCATCAATATGAGATATGGGGATTTTTGGGGAGATCTTAGGGAAAAAATATAATGGTTCTATGATGAGGAATCTGAAACACCCAATATATTAATATATTTAAGATAGGGAATTAAATTATATATACTCTGATGGTACATTTTACAAGATATAAGGAAATTCATGTGAAAAGATAGATGGGAATCCTCCATCAATAAATAAGAGGATTCATTCAACAATAAAAATAATCATAGGGGGGTCAGAATTCTTCTTCACTACTAAATTTTATTTTTTTTATTTATTCTATTGTTTAGTTTAGTATCTATTTGTAATTCATTATATTTTTAATAAAGTGATCCATTTCTTTCATTATCTCTCTATATCTATATCTATCTATCTCTATTTATGTGTTTCACAACCCTTGTTTTCTTTCTTTCTTATATTTCCACATTCTTCCACAGCGACCTATTACTCTCGATAATTGAAGACTCACCCAAGGATTCTAATTAGGGGAGGATTGGGTGTCTGGAATTCTATTATTAAATCCATTTTTTTTATTTCTGTCTCTGGTGAAGAAGAGTGAAGGGTATGGGTGTAGTGATTTTTCACAATGGTATAGATCTAGACTTCACTTATTTTTATTTATTTAAATATATTTCCTCCCTTATTATAAATACAATCTCTTCATATGATGGATTTGATCCATTCAGTGTGGTAATTAATTATCAATGGAGCCAGGTTATGGAAGGTTTTATACTCCCACCTGAATTGTTCCATTAACCTTGATTAAAGGAGGTGAAGGAATTATGTTTTCTTAGGAATTTAAAACTGAACATCCAATAAATAAAATATTATTATCTTATGAATGATATTTCTTAATTCATGAATCAAACAAAATGTTAACAAAAAAGAGATGAATAAATAAGGAACACGAAATAAAACCTAAAGGCCAAATTACTTCATCATTGACTTATTCTATTTCAATTTTAGTTAATTTTGTATATTTTATTTTATTTTAGTAAATAATAAAAAAACAAAAATAAATAGATTATTGGAATCATAAAATAATGAGTAGTCAATTATAGAGATATTTAAGTGAAATTTCCATGTCCAACCACTATATTGCACTCCAAAAATAAATATTAGGTTTTGTACCACCCTATGATAGGAATTTTAGTTTCCTTGTTGGGGAACACATTTTATTAATGAACTAATTAATTAATGAAATAATTAAAATGGGTTGTTTATTGATAAATTGATTGGGGATGAGAGAGCCCATCCTTGGTTGCAGGTGGTATAATTACCATAATGACATGGCCCTAATGCCTTTTTACAAATGCATAGAAAATATAGAATTGATATGTATGTTTTCCCTATGATATTAGATCGTTACTATGAATTGAATTTATTATAGATATTTTTTTGTGGTTGAGTAATGATAAACAGATTGGAGTTACCTTATTTATTGAAAGGGTTGGGAACCTGTAATGTAGAATTGTCTAGGAGCCCGAGCTGTAGTTATGGTAGATGTCAATGATAGAAGGAAAGAATATATTATGTTCCATGGTTTGGTAATGGAACCTGGTTGCTGTTTTGAGTTTAAAGAGAGCCTTAATCGTTAATATATTTTAATCTTTATTGATGATTGCTTGATAAATGGATGGCCGAATGTTATTGTCATGGTCAACTTCAAACTACTTGATTCAGTTTGATGCTATGAACAAAGAGTTTATCTTTGATGTGGTATCTTAACATAAATCCTTGAGTACATAATTAAATTATAGTATTATAATTTAACTAATAAATTAATGGGATTATTTTATAGGGTTTAAGGACGATGATGACATATTGAGATTATAAGAGGATTTAGGGTGATGAGGCACCAATGTAGATGACTAAAACACTAATCATAGAATGTTGAAAAATATTAATCAATGTATAATTAATTAATAGTGAACATTATTCTTTAATTATTATTTCATATATAGTTATTTAAAGTGGCAGTTAGGGGTCTTGTGCAATGAAAGAGGTAGATGTGTCTAAATATAGCTATTTTACCTTTATGTTTTTTGTGCATGGTGTTATTCTATATTTAATGATTGCATATGATACCCCACCTACATCGATAGGTAAAATGACACCCAAATGGTTTTAGGTTTATTCCTATATAATACATGAAGGTGAGGGAATATATAGATGAATTCTCCCTCTCACCCACTCCCCCTAAAGATGTAGACAAGAGCAGGGAAATACTAAATGATAATGAATTTTAATATAAGTTGGGTTCCAACTGAGTTTATGATGACTCTCATGCTATTATATATTCATTTATGGGTTTTAATTACTTGTGATATATTACATATATATATCTAGTCTTGGTCTCTCTATTATCCCATAGGTGTATGTGTATGGGCTGTGTGGAATTGAGGTATAATGTATAAACCTAATTTTTTGAGAAAATTTCAGCTCAAATATGTTATAATCCATGTTATGGGTTGGTTACATTTAGATCAACCCCAATTCATTATTATACACCCTTTCCCATTCTTCCCTATTCAATACTCACATTTTAGTTCAAGTCAAATAAATATCACGATCCTTATACATTAGAAAATATTCTATCTATAATTCTGAAATATGAAATTTCTACAATAAAACATTTCCACTCATTCCTTACCCTCATTAAACACCATTACTTATAGATTCAATGAACTCTCACTAAATTAAAAAATAAGGAACAATGAATAGTAATTTATTACCAAAATTTTCCTATAGTTTTGATTGGAAAATTTCACTACCGAATTCAGATCTGAAATATTATTTCCATGTTATTTCCATATTGAACTTTGTAACCAATCTCTAAAACCACTTTTTGAGGTCCATGCATATAAGGACCCGACCTTATTACATACATAATCTTGATTTTAGTCAATAAAACACTTCCTTTTACATTGAAGATCTTTTCATCTTTAGAGCTTTAGATAATTATGACACTACATTCATGACATTACACATTATTATAGAGTGGATAACATAAAGATAGTTTCAATATTTTTTCAAAATATAAAACATTAAAACATAAAACAGGACTCCTTGACAATTATTCAACATATAATGTGTCTTATTTCCTAGTATTAAACATCCAATAACCTGTGAAAAATAATTTAAAAACTTGGGATGAGCACAAAATCTCAGTAAGGTATGGAAAAGAAAGAAAAATCACATTAGTCCACGAATACTTATAACATATGAAAGCATTTTTAAAAGACATTCTTATCAACAATCTATACTTACATTGTGTAATATGAGATTTAAACAATATCCACAACAAACATGAGAAAATAAATATAAACATAAAGGTATTTTGGAGCATTACTTACACAATCTTGTAACCATTCATGGCTACCTTATAATTTGTAACCCTCACAGCTACCTTACTTTGTGTAACCAACGCAGTTACACTTGGAGTAACCATACAGCTAACCTCCAACATAATCATACACAAGGAATTGGAGGGATATATATGTCCCAACCTTCTTCATAAATAATTCCCAAGAACCAAAACATAATCCTATAACATGAATAATTCCATAAAAACATTGCTTTGGAAAAATCGAAATTAAAAAAAGGATTTTTAAAGAAAATCCCGTTATAAATATCATACATTTGAAGAGAGACATAATATAGTAGATGCAGTATGTATATATACTATAAATTCACATAATAAAACATAATATAAACATAACCCATCACACAAACAATTTAAATCTCACATAAATAATTAAGTAGAAGGTTAACCCAAAGAATGGAAATCGTGTTAAGAATTCCCTTACCTCGTGTTTGTCTTACTTCCAAATTGTTTAAAACTCTTGTATAGTGGTTAAAGAAGTGTTATTAATATTTTACAGAAACATGTTCCTTTTTATAACATCTTATATGATCATTTTATAACATCATTTCACCCTTAATTGTTAGTATTTTTCCCCTTCCACTATTTTTGGTTGAATTCTTTACATGATTTCTATGATTGGTTCATGGTTGACATTCTTGTCGATTGGAAGTGAAACTCCACAATTGTAATAGAGTTTTATTTTCATATAAAAAGTATCATAAATTATTCCATTTATTATTTTCAATTTTTACATGAGTATGATTCATAAGTTAACACATTAATGATGTTTGTTTAGATAATTTTAGTGGTTATTTGATAATAACAACCCTATTTTGTCTTATAAATTAGAACCATGAGTAAAAAAGAATTCCAAAACCATGGGTGAGTCATAAAACATATATAATAACCTGGTTCAACAGTATAAATGGTTTCATAACCAGACTTGAAATAATTAATGGAAATTGAAATCACATCGTCCACGATGTCGATAATTCGACACAAACGGACAATGCTTTTATTCTTTAAATAAGTGGGAGAGGAGAAGGAGATGAGAAAAATAATGATGAGTAATTTTATATAAACATGATAAAATATATAATATACATAATTTATGGATATTTCATGCCTCTTTGTTAAATAGATATTAAGAAAGAATAATGAAATAACTCAAAATAAATGAATAATTCCGAAATCGCGTACAAATATTCGGCAGCCTAACGACCACACAACATGGTTTTAGAAAATATTAAAAAGTTAGGGGAAAAGGGTCACCTAACCAGAAATGAATAATAATATATATTATATCAAAAATAAGAAGAAAATAAGAACATGGTATGGAAACTTGAATGTTATACCACATAAAAGAGAACATGAAAGGAAAAGAAAGAAATTGATAATTTTGTTATCTTGTAGAGTAACCCTTAGAACATGATGGTTGGGACCATGGGGGCTTGAAGAAACATTTGGATGACTAATATGAACGTAATTAGTCCAGATAGGAAGAGTTTTTATTTATAGGAAAAATGATGGATTATTTTAATAATTTTCAAGGGACACCTCATGAGTGGTATTGGAAAAACCATTCACTTGCCCATGGTATTTTCCCAAGGTATAAGCCACTTTTGACACCTCAAATCTTATTTAACTATACACAAGTCGACCAGGTTTATGACATCATCAGTATATCATTAATGATGTCATTAACACACCAAAACTAAAAAATGTATTTTTTTTTACTATTCACCAAAAAATCAATTGTTTTAGAAAAATTCCCAAAATTCAACCTTACCATTTATCGAAGTGTATAATTTAAATATGAAGTCCATTTTTTGAAAAGAATTTTATCAATATTATAAAATTAATTTTTAAATAAAATCATACTTAACTCAAAAATTAACAATTCTAATTCTGTAACTACTTCTATATCACAAAGAAATATTAACCATGATGCTATTAACATAAATCCATAATACCATAAAATAATAATAAAAATTTACTTCTCATTAGGGTAATATAACTATTCATATTACTATTCATAAGGTTATGTTACTATTCACTAAAAAACAAGTTAGTTTCAATAGATTCCAAATAACATACTGAACACAATTATAGATGATAGCTTTTTGAAATTCAAAACATAGAAGTAGAAAAGTTTTGTTTTAAAGGAAATTAAAAATGTCTATTTAAAACAATGTTCCATGCATTTCTCCTTATTTTTTGAAAGACATGAGGTGTTACATTATCCCCACCTTCTTGAAATTACGTCCTCGAAATTTTATTTACTTATTAAACAACTGAGGGTATTTTTCCCTTATATCGTTGTCAGACTCCCATGATTCTTCTTCAACCATGTGGTTTCTCCACAAAACTATTTCCTGGTGGATTACCTTATTCCGCAATACCTGTTCACTTTGATCAAGAATCTGAACTGGTTTCTCTTCATAATAAAGGTTCTCTTCTAGCTGAACTTCTTCTAGGCTCAAGACATGTGATGAATCTAGGACATACTTTCTCAACATTGAATCATGAAAAACACTGTGTACTTGAAGAAAACTCGGAGGAAAAGCTTCGCGTTATAAAACTATTCCAACATTCTCAAAGATTCAAAAGGACCGATGAACCGTGGACTTAGCTTTCCTTTCTTACCGAAATGCATCACACTTTTCCAAGGAGAGACTTTAAGAAAAACATGGTCACCTCCCTCAAAATATAATTCTTTCCTTCTGTTATCTATATAACTTTTCTGCCTGCTCTAAGCTATCCTCATGTGCTAATGGATCATCCTCACATTCTCAACCATTTCTTTAACTAATTCTGGCCCCATCAACTTTCTTTCACCAACTTCATTCCAAAATTCTGGAGTCTGACACCGCTTTCCATATAAGGCCTCAAAAGGTGCCATCTGAATACTGGAATGAGAACTGTTATTATAAGAAAACTCAACTAATGAAATATGATGATCCATACTTCCCTAATAGTCTATTGAACAAGATCGAAGCATATCCTCTAATGTTTGAATCGTTCGTTATGACTGCCCATCTGATTGAGGATGAAAAGTTGTACTGAAATTCAACTCTGTGCCCAACGACTTCTGAAGTCCCTTCCAAAAGTTAGAAGTGAACCTATGCTCTCAATCAGACACAATGTAAAGAGGAACTCCATGTAACCTTACAATCTCCTTGAGGTACAATCGAGAAAGCTGATCCAAAGACATTATATCTCAAATAGAAAGAAAATGTGAATATTTTTTCAACTGGTCAACAATAACCCAAATCGCATTGTTACCTTGATAAGTCTTTGGTAGTCTCACCACGAAGTCCATTGATACATTCTCCCATTTCCACTCTGGAACTGGAAAAGGCTGAAGCATCCCCTTTGGTAACTTCCGCTCAGCCTTAACATGTTGACACGTGAAACATTTCATTGTAAAATCAGCAATATCTCTTTTCCTTCCATCCCACCAATAATAATTTAGAAGGTCTCTGTACATCTTAGTACTTCCAGGATGAACAGAAAATAGAGAACTATGAGCTTCATACAACAAATCTTTCTTTAATTGAGAATAACTATTCACACACAACCTTTTTCCAAATCATAAAACACAATCATTGTCCTGATTAAATTCTTGAAACTTACCCATTCTAACCAATTATACCTTATTCTATAGCTCACGATTTTCGTTTTTCACCTGCTTAATTCTATCTGACAATGAAGACTGCACTGAAACCTGAAACAAAACAGATGTATTCCTTGCACCAAAAAATTCTAAGCCAAAATCCATCAAATCATTAATAAAGGGATCATGTTCCAAACGTAGCATGGTTAATGATGCATGATGTTTCCGACTTAAGGAATCCTCTACATTGCTTTCTTTTCCAGGATGGTAATTAATCATGTAGTCATAATCCTTTATCAGTTCTAGCCATCATCTCTGCCTCATGTTTAATTCCTTTTCAGTGAATATATACTTTAGACTTTTATGGTCATTATATATTTGGAATTTGGTTCCATATAGATGATGCCTCCATATTTTCAAGAAAAAAACACAGCTTCAAATTCAAAATCATGTGTAGGATAATTTAGCTCATGAAGTTTATGTTGTCTCAAATCATAGGTAATTACCTGATCATTCTGCATCAAAACACAACCAAGTCCATTCAAAGACGCATCACTATAGATGAAAAACTCTCCATTTCGAGAAGGTAAGGCTAAAACAGGAGCGTTCCCCAATATCTTCTTCATTTATGGAAAACAAACATCACATTCTTCAATCCGAACAAATTTAACCCATTTCCATGTTAAATTAGTGATTGGGCTAGATAACCGTGCAAAGTTCTTAACAAACCATCAGTAATAAATTGATAATCCTAGAAAACTATGAATCTTTGTAACATTTGTGGGTATTTTCCATTCATGAACTACTTTTATTTAGGCAGGATCAACTGTTATTCCATCCTTATTTACAATGTACCCAAGAAAATAAATCTGTTGCAACCAAAAATCACACTTTCTGAAATTTCCATATAGTTTTTGTTATTTTAATGTTTGTAGAACAACACTTAGGTATTTTTCATGATCCTCCTTATTTTTATAAGATACCAGAATGTCATCAATAAATAAAACCACAAACTTATCTGAGAACTCATGAAATACTCTATTCATAAGATTCATGAATACATTAGGTGCATTAGTTTATCCAAATGGCATAATAACAAATTCCTAATGCCCATATCTAGTACGAAAGGCTATTTTTGAGATGTCTTCCTCCTTCACCTTCAGCTGATGGTATCCAGATCTCAAGTCAATATTGGAAAAGTATTGAGCTCCCTGGAGTTGATCAAACAAGTCATCAATATGAGGCAAAGGATACTTGGTTTTAACAGTGATGTTATTCAAAGCTCTATAATCAATGCAATGTCTCATGGAACCATATTTATTTTTAACAAAAAAATAGGGGCTCCACATGGTGAAGTTATAGGATGAATGAAGCCTTTGTCAAGAAAATCCGACAACTGATTTTTCAATTCAAGAAGTTCTACTGGAGCCATACGATATTGAGGTTTTCAAATTGTCTTAGCATCAGGAACTTAGTCAATTGTGAATTTGACTTCTCGATCAGGTATGACACCGAGTAACTCATCAGGAAAAACATCAAGGTATTCATTTACCACTGGAACATCATTAATTTGAATAGTTACCTTGTTTTCAACAATATGAGCAAGATAAATTTCATATCCATCATTCAATAGTTTCTTAGCTTCCTGATATGTTATAAATTGTATGGGTTCATTATTGTATACAAACTAAAATTCTTTCTGAAATACAACTTCTTTAGCTCTACAGTCAATCATAGCATGATAATAAGAAAGCCAGTCCATCCCCAGAATAACATCAATCATGACTAAGGGTAAAACAACAAGGTTTGCATGCAATGTATTTCCAAATACCACAATAGAAAGATTCTTATAATTCCTCTTTGCTATAAAATTTCCCCTAGGGTTTTAACAACATGTTTGAGTCTCATTTGTTGAGGTGATATTTCCAATTTACCAAAAACTTTCTCAGAGATGAAGGAATGTGTAGAACCCGTATCAGACAAAACTTTAGAAAAATATGAGTGAACAAACAAAGTACCTGATACAACTGCATTAGATGGCCCAACATCTTCTGATGTGGTCAAAAAGGATCTCACTAAACCTTTATTCTTGTAGTCTCTCTTCTTTCCATCATTTGGATCTCTCTTAGGACAGATGTTTTCATAGTGACCCATCTCACCATATTTAAGACACTTTATAGTTTTCTTATCCAGATTATTCTTAGGATAATTTTCATTAAAATCTCGGGCCATATGTCCAAACTTACCACATTTAAAACACTTCCCAGTTTTGCTAAAACATTCCTCCGGGTGTTTCTTGCCACACTATTCACAAACTAGAAATTGGATTTTCTTACCATCAGATTTCTTTGGTTGATTCTTACCCATTTCTTTCCAACTGGACATATTCTTCTCTTTGTTTCCAAAATGCAGGTGATCATCAGAAAACTCCATCTCTACCCTCTCAGCACATCAGAAAAGTTTCTCATCACTTTTGAATTCATGTGAGGCCAATTCCCTTCGATACCTTGGCTTCAGTCCTAAGTAAAAGAAGTTGATTTTTCTATTAAGATCCAAAATATGATTTGGTGCATACTTCACCAGTCGGGTGAAGTTAGCTACATACATAGCCACTAAATCATCCTCCTTCTATTTCAATTCAAGAAATTTCTTTTCTATTCTACGTCACACCACCTTAGGAAAATATTTTTCAAGGAAAATAATTTTAAATTCATCCCACTCTAAGGCATCAAAATCCTCTCTAACCCTGATATTCCTTACCATTTTCCACCACTGGTCAGCATCCCCTTCAAAAAATTAAATGGAAAGAATTGTCTTTTGATTGTCTGAACATCTCATAACATCAACTATCTTTTCAAGGGAATTGATCAATCCTTCAGCTGCTACTGGGTCAGAAGATCCATTGAATGAAGGAGGATGTTGACTCATAACATGTTCCACTACTATAATGTTCTTTTGTGGTACCTATATTGGTCCTCTTCCATGTATTCCACCACCATTTATTGCCTACGTTAGCTGAGACATTACTGTTACAAACTGCTCCGTTCCAATCCCTACCATTCCGGTTTGTAGTTCCGGAAGGATGTCATTCTGTCGGTGCCTCTCCTCTTCAGCTTCCATGTTCCTTCTGAGGAAAACCATTCTGAACAAACAAGTCATAGATAAAGCAACATGGTAATATTTAAATGCTATAAAAAATTAAACCTTGAGTGAAAATCATTTATGGTATTCTATTAACATCACCCAAACCCCTAAAGTTATCTAAACCATCCTTCGATACCAATTATAAGGACCCGACCTTATTACATACATAATATTGATTTTAATCAACAACAAAAATTCCTTTTACATTGAATATAATTTCATTTTTAGAGCTTTAGAGAATTAGGACAGTACATTCATGACATTACACATTATTACAGAGTGGATACCATAAAGACAGTGTCTATTTTTTTCAAAATATAATACATTAAAACTCAAAACAAGACTCCTTGAAAATTCTAAAACATTTAACGTGTCATCCTTCCTTGTATTACACATCCATTAACCTGAGAAAAATCATTTAAAAACATGGGATGAGCACAAAATATCAGTAAGGGATGGAAAAGAAGAAAAAATAACATTAGTCCATGAATACTCATAATGTATAAAAGCATTTTCAAAAGACAATGTTGTCACCCATATATACGTACATTGTGTAATATGAGATTTACACAAGATCAACACAAAACATGAGAAGTAAATATAATCATAAAGGTTTCTTGGGGCATTACTTACATAATCTTGTAACCATTCTTGTCTACCTTATAATTTGTAACCCTCACGGCTGCCATACTTTGTGTTACCATCGTAGTTACACTTGGAGTAACCATATGACCAACCTACAACATACTCATACCTAATGCATTGGAGGGAGATATAGGTCCCACCCTTCTTCATAAATAATTCCCATGAACCAAAACATAATCATACAACATGAATATTTACAAAAAAACATTTCTTTTGAAAAACTGAATTTAAAGAGGATTTTTAAGAAAATCCCCTTATAAATATCATCCATTTGAAGAGAGAAATAATAGTGTGGATGGAGTATGTATATATGATGTAAATAAACATAATAAAACAAAATATAAACAGAACCCATCACCCAAAAAATTTAAATAGCACATAAATAATGAAGTAAAATGTTAACCCAAAGAATGGAAATTGGGTTAAGAATTCCCTTACCTCAGGTTTTTCTTACTTATAACTTGATTAAACCTCCTGTATAATGGTTAAATAAGTGTTATTAATATTTCACAGAAACAGGTTCATGTTTATAACATCTTATATGATCATTTCAGAACATCATTTCACCATTAATTGTGAGTATTTTTCCCCTTTCACTATATTTTGTTGAATTCATAACATGATTTCTATAATTGGTTCATGGTGGACATTTTTGTCGATTGGAAGTGAAACTCCAGAATCATAATGGAGTAGTATTTTCATATATCCAGTAACATAAATTATTCCGTTTATCAAATTTATTTCTTACATGAGTATGATTCATAAGTTAGAAAATTAATGATGTTCGTTTAGATCACTTTAGTGGTTATTTGATAATAACATCCCTGTTTTGTCTTATAAATTAGAACCATGAGTAAAAAAGAATTCCAGAACCATGGGTGAGTCATAAAACATATATTATAATCTAGTTAAAACATATAAATGGTTTCATGACCATAATTGAATGAATTAATTGAAATTGAAATCACATCGTCCACGATGTCGATAATTTGACACAAATGGACAATGTTTTTATTCTTTAAATAATTTGGAGAGGAGAGGGAGAGGAGAGGAATAATGAAGAATACTTTTCTATAAAAATGATAACATATATAATATAAATTATTTCTGAAGATTTAATGCCTCTTGGGTAAAAATATGTGTATAAAGAATAAGGAATGAACTCAAAATAAAAGAATAATTGTGAAATTGGTTACAAAAATTCGGCAGCCTGATGGCTACGCAACATGGTTTTAGAAAATATTAAAAAGAGATGGGACAAGGGTCACCAATCCAGAAATAAATCATAATATATATTATATTAAGAACATGAAGAAAATAATAACATCGTATGAAAACATGAATGTTATACCACATAAAAGAGAACTTGAAAGGAAAAGAAAGAAATTGACAATTTTCTTACCTTGTAGAGTAACCCATTGAAAATGAAGGTTGGGACCTTGGGGGCTTGAGGATACCTTGAGAAGACTACTATGAAGCTATGGATTCCAGAGATTCATTGAGGGAAAATTGTGAATGAATTAAATGAAGGTAAGAGTTAGTATTTAAAGGAAAAGTGAGGGATTATTTTAATAATTTTCAAGGGACACCTCATGAGTGGTATTGGAAAAACCATGGGCTTGCCCATGTTATTTTCCCATGGTATAAGAAACATGGGACACCTCACTTATTATTTAACTATAAACAAGTCTACCTGATTTATGACATCATTATAATTTCATTAATGATGTCATTAACACACCGAAACAAAAAACTGTATTTTTTTACTATTCACCAAAAAATCAATTGTTTCAGAAAATTTCCCAAAATTCACCATAACCATTTATAGACGTGTATAATTAAAAAATGGAGTCCATTTCTTGAAAATAATTTTATAAATATTTTTAATTTAATTTTTATATATAATCATACTGAATTCAAAAATTAACAATTCTAATTCGGTAACTACTTCTATATCACAATGAAAAATTAACATAGATCATATTATCTTAAAGCCTTAATAAAATAAAATAATATTAAAATTTACTATTCATTAGGGTCATAACCCTATTCATATTACTATTCATAAAGGTATGTTACTATTCACCAAAAAAACTAGTTGGTTCCAATACACTCCTAATTAAATATTGAACACAATTGTAGATGACAGTTCCCTGAAATTCAAAACATAGAAGTAGAAAATTTTTGGTTTAAAGCCTAATTAAAAATATCTATTTAAATCAAAGTTCCATGAATTTCTATTTATTTTTAGAAAAACATGGGTTGTTTCAATTCACACTTGAAAAGATGTTAACCCAATGTAACTTACATTTCAAAAAATAATGGTCTATATATTTGGATCAGAATATACCCATAATCGTGGTGAATTATAAATTAAGGGAAAAACTGAACCTATGTCACCACATTGAATCAAAATAATATGATCCAGAAAACACATGTAATGATAACAATAATAAGAAACCATTATATGAGAAAAATACAAGAATTTACATGGTTTGAATATTGTCTTGATATATAAGGGAATGATCTAAACTTCTATTGAGTAAGTGGAAGATGATTACAATATCTAATAGTAAAAAAAAGATCCATCCAATTAATAAAATAGTAGAGCCCAGTAGGTGTAATTAGTTCAACCACATCTCAAACATTATATACAGAATACCCCTTGTTTCTAAACATCATGAACATCCCTTCCCACTTTCAAATAATTCCATAAACCTAACATTAATTTCTAGTGACCAAAGTATGCTTCCAGAAAATTTATGGTTTTATCATGTATCCTTATGAGAAACCCTTATGAATTCTCTCATGCATGTCGAGAAACATTATATATCATAAAAATAAACTCTTATGTATCAAAATAAAAATCTTAATATAATACCTTATTAACTCCACTCTTCCTCCTTCTAGATTCGTATGTGTGATTTCTATTGAACTACTTTCAATTTATATACATCTAATAATCCATATTCAAGACTTCTATATGTTTTTCACTCCTACTAGACCATCTTTATCTAAGATTATGAGAATATAATTACAGAATATTTATTTCCATCAGGTTCAATCACATATCTAGAAAATATTTTTTTACTCAATTGATTGAAACATTCCACATAGTAAAAATGGAATACATCTATATAAAGGTATACTTAATAAATTTTCAAAATGTTCTTCTCTTCATCATGGGATCAATTGACACCTATTATTATCCAAATATCCATCCAAAATGACATAGTTTGAGTTTTCTAAAATATTCTCAAGAATATAATCTATGAATGGTAGAGGTAATTAATAATTCATTGTGGACTTGTTTAAAAAAATTATTTATAAAAACTCCCAAGATGGATACAATCTTTCTAAATATTTGGTAATTTATTTCATTTTGATCACAATCAAGACACCATTACTTTTTTCAACATTAAGAGTGTAACACTCCCAATTTTAGGTACACCATCATGTTATGCATTTTATTTTATGTTAGAGTGATTCATTTATGTTCCATGAAGTATTTGGAGTTTTTTAGGGATTTAGGTTGAATCCATAAATCTTTTCTGTGTCATATAGTGCTAGCCTATGTTGTATGGGGGTTAATCATGGGATGGAGGTTCTAGTTGTGGCATAGGGGATCAGTTGGAGCCTCAACCATTTTTTGCATGGATTATCTATAGAGAATGGTTTTGGTGTCGGTTGGTTAACTCATGTGGCATGGATACAGAGGAAAAGATTCTAGGTAGTTCTTCCAATTTTGATACACTTACGGCATTAGGGGTAGGTTACAACATAGGATAATTTTCATACACCATGGTGTAAGGAGCTACGTTGTAGTCCTCTTTCTATTTGATAGAATCTATAGTGTGGATTGTTCAATGTTTCTTGAATTTAGAGTAGTCTCAGAATGGTCCAATGTAGTATCTCATATTTGTTATAGTCCTCCATGTGTGTGAACTTATGCACCATGTGGATGAAGGTTCTGTCAAGTTATTATTTTCTCAGACTAGGAATAAAATCCAACATTATGGTTATAATTACCTCTTTTGGGTGACATATCTTATCCTCTTGAATACTATAGCTACCCTAGTAGTTTTTTCATGATGTCTGGCATCAGTAATTTTATTCCAATAGATATTTGGGAATTTTATTGTGGAAATCAAAGAGGAATGGAAGGATGATTTGAAATTAGTGGTTTTCCATAGATCCTTTATAAACAATAATCTGATTCGAAGTAGGTTTCTTCTCTCACATATCGACTATTCTATAACTTGAAGTCTTAGTTTTTTTAATTTTTTTCTTGGATTTTATATATAAATTTTGTGTTATTTTTTAAAAGAAACATCTTTAGTTTTTTTTGAAAAAATGGAAGATTTGAATAGATTTTTTAAAACGCTATTTTAATATACATTTAAAATAATGATTTTTAAATTATGGTATGGGTTCAATGATTTCAAAGAGTTTTAAGAAATTCTTATAATGAAGGAATTGTTTTTAATGAAATCTATTTGTGTGGAATATTTAATAATTTGGTTGACATGTGCTCAAAGTGGAAGGGTACTGTTAGAAGTTCCTCTTTCAAGGTAGGATAGATTATGGTCATGGGGTACAATCTTTAATGGTATCACTAATATTTTATGTATATAGATGGGTGAGTGTTTGTGAACATGGGAAATTTTATTCCAAAAGATGATGAATGGAAATAATCTTGTTTACAGTTTCAATCATGGATTTCCTTTATAGAATTATATGAACTCTTAAATTGTTTTTCAACTATATTAATAAATTGTGTAAACAAGTTCTTATCATAGTGGTGTGTGTTAGGATGTCTCTGGGGATTTCATACTGTGTTTATACTCATCCACTTATTGGGAAAATTGTTATGTTTGCATATTTTATATGATAGGACATGGGAAATGTGAAGACACTAGGGGAAAATAGACTTTTATGTTGGGTCATTTACGATGGGGAAAATGTCTCATCAAAAATTGTTTATCGGAAGGGTTTATTTGCGACGAGAACATCCCCACGTCGCAAATGATTAGTTTTGTGTGACGGGGAGATCATGCCCATTGCAAATGGTTTGGCATGACCTTTGAACCAAACCATGAGAAAGGATATTTTCTATAGGAAGCTATCCCAATCGCAAAATCCTAGCAACAGTTTTAAGTATTTGCGATCAGATTTATCTTCTATCGCAAATACAATGTCGGTGTGTTGGTTTTTATGATGGGTCTCATTGCAAATGTATTTTTAACCACCAAACCTAATTAATAATGGTGATGGGAATTTGTGACGGGCCCCATCACCAATCCACTATTTGTGACGAGAATCCCATCACAATTAATCTCATCACAATTAATCTAACCTATATATATCCCCATCTGTTTTCCTCTCATTTCACTTGTTTCTCTACTTCTCTCTCTCTACTGAAATTCTTTTACTCAAACGTTTTTGTAGTTTAATATTTTAAATCATAGCATTATTTGTGGATAATATTCTTCGAAAGCTTCAATTTTAAGGTATTTATATATTTCTTTTATTTTTTTGTTAATTTATTTTATTTTATTTTAGTTCTAATTATTATTAATTAACTGTTGTTAAATTAAATTAGAATTAGATATTTTTATTTATTGTTGTTTATTTTTACAAATAATTACACGCGATTAGTATTCATTAGTATCAATTAGTATTAATTAATAGTTATTATATTAATTATTATTAATTTGTAATAATTAGTATTAATTAGAATAATTGTTAATAAGTAGTTATAATTAGTGATAATTAGTAATAAATGATAATACTTTGCAATAAATTGCAATAAATTGCAATAATTATTAATAAAATGTAATAATTAGTAAGAACTTATAATTATTAGTAACAAATTGTAATAAATAGTAATAAATAGTAATAAATTGTAATAAATTGTAATTATTAGTAATAATTATTAATAATTAGCAATAAATTTTTATAATTAGTAATAAATTGTAACAATTAGTAATAAACTGTAATAATTAGTATAAAATTTTAATAACTTGTAATAAATATGAATAAATAGCAATAAATAGGAAAAATATAGAATAATTATCAATAATTATTAAAAATAATCAATATTAAGGAATAAATTGTAACAATTAGTATTAATTTTTAATAATTTGTAATAAATTGTAATAATTAGTAATAATTAGTAATAATTGGAAATAAATTGTAACACATAGTAAGAATTAGTAATAATTAACTATAATTAGTTATAATTAGTAATAATTAGCAATAATTAGCAATAAATTTTAACAATTAGTAATTATTAGCTTAATAAGTAATAATTAGAAATAAATAGTAATAAATGTTAATAACCTGTAATAATTAGTAATAATTAGTAATAAATTATAATAATTAGTAATAATTAGAAAAAATTAGAATTAATTAGCAATAAATAGCATCAAATTTTAACAATTAGTAATAATTAGAAATAATTAGGAATATATAGCAATAATTATCCATATTTACTAACAATTATTAATAATTAGCAATAGTTACTAATAATTAGTAATAACTATAAATAATTATCAATAATTAGAAATAATTAGCAATAAATTTTAACAATTAGTAATAATTAGAAACAGTTAGTAATAGTTAGTAATAATGGGGAATAATTTGTAATAACTAGGGATAATTAGGAATAATTAAGAATAATTTGTAATAATTATAAATAATTATCAATAATTTGAAATATGTAGCACTAATTAGAAATAATTAGAAATAAATTAGCAATAATTAGTAATAAATATTTTCAATTGTTAATAATTAGTAATAACTAGTAATAATTAGAAATAATTAGAAATAAATTCTAATAAATAATAAATATTAAGTAATAATTATCAATAAGTAGCATTAATTATTAATAATTAGTAATAAATTTAAATAATTAGTAAAAACTAGGAATAATTAAGAACAATTAGTAATAATTATAAACAATTAGTAATAATTAGGAATAATTAGCAATAATTTACAATAATTAGAACTATTTACTAACAATTAGAAATAAATTAGCAATAATTACTAGTAATTAGAATTAATTAGCATTAATAAGCTATAATTTTCAGTAATTTGAAATAATTAGAAATAATTACCAATAAATAGAAATAAGTTAGAAATAATAAGGAGAATTTTGGAATTATTAAGGATAAAATGGAATGATTATGGAATAAATTGGAATAATTACCAATATTTTGCATTAATTAGGAATAAATTAGAATAAATTGTAATAAATTGTAATAAATTAACATAATTAGTAATAAATCAGAACAATTAGAAATAATTAGATATAATTATCAATAATTAGAAATTATCAAAAATAAAATGGAATCATTATGAATAAATTGAAATATTTAGCAATAAAATTGAATAATTAGAAAAAATTATCATTAATCAGCAATAAATTGGAATAGATTGTAATAAGTTTTAATAAATTTTATAATTACTAACAAATTAGCACAATTTCCAATGGATTTATGGATCCATTTTTTCCGAAGCCTCCTCTCCTTGAAATATTTCCCACTAAAGTCACAATGAAAAATAGTATCTAATATATGGATATCAATTTTCATTTGAATGAGAATAGAGGGAAGTGTGGAGAGGCCTCCCTACAATCCAACCTCCTGCATACAAAAATGTATATGCATACGTTAGAGAAGATTTTTCAAGAGGCTATTTTTCTCAATGACTCATATTTTTGCAAGATTCTCTCATTGAAATGGGTGTGAAAAATCTTCTCCAATATATGAATATATATTTTCCTATGCATTAGAATGGAGAGAAGCATGGTGTGGCCTACACGCTCTCCATCCTCGTGTATATGAAAATGGATATCCATAGGTTGGAGCATATTTTTCATATTGATTTTAGACAGAGACAAATAGAAGAGTCCTCATAAAAACTAGTTGTTGTCAATCTGCTGGAAATTATGTCATCGGTAATTAGAAATTATTAGTTAAAATTTATATGTAATATATAATAATTAGTGTTAATTGGTATAAATTATTATAAATTAGTTTATATTTTTATAAAATTTTAAAACAATACTATAAATAGGCATGAAATAATATAAATTCTTATAAATTGTTTGAAAATGGAATTTAATTAAATTCTATTTTAGGATAGTGTTTTTCTTATATATAATTATACAAAAAACTTAATTGAATTATATTTTTCTAAATAATATGTTGGAAGGAAGTCAATAATAGACATTATAAGATGATCACACATGGATAAATCAGTGAATGAATCCAAACTGTTCTCTTTTAAATCCAGTATATATTGAGGGTGTTGAAGATTTCTTATCATTTTCATCATCAAAAACAGAATTTGTTTCAGAATGGACAATTACGATTCTTTTTAAAATATGTGATCTGAAGATGTTTGACACATTTAAGAACATTAGGGGTCATTTATTTTGTTTTAGTTTTCAACCAGATTATGTTTTTTGGTATCAACATGGTGAACACAAATCCATATAAGACACAAATAATTTGGATATGGATCCATCATGGTGTTAAAATTGAATACATGATATGTTAGGCCTTTATTTTCAATAAATAGAAAGTCATGATGATATTAACATAACTCTAAATTTATAACCATATCTTTTTTTTTGAGTTGTTGAGATCCACTGAGGATGCCTTATGTCCAGGTTGGAAGATTAGAATATTTTAAGTAGTTGCTAAATTTATGGATATTAATTCTTATAATAGAATGTCAAATAGTTGTTTTCATTAGGTATTATATTTTTGTAAAACACTACTATAGGAAGGAAATGTGTTTCCTATAAATTTCCATGAGACTAAGAGGCATGTTCATAATTTGGGACATGGTTATCATAAGATTAATGCATGTCCAAATGATTTCATATTATATTATTATTGAAATGAGCCATTGGATAGTTGTCCCACATTTGGAAAATTGTGGGATAAATAGGATGAACTAGAGAAGTCTATATTGATTTCTATAAAACAATTGATACTTTTCTTTCTTACACCCAGATTATATCAATTATTTATATCTTAGAACATATAGGCATTGATGTCATGGAACGAAACCAATATTCTAACTGGTAAAATATTAAATCATCCACTTGATAGTGATTCATGGAAACATTTTGACCATGTGCATCCATATTTTTTTTAGAAAACTGAAACAAGTGATTGGGACTTCCTACTGACAGTTTCCCCTAATTTGGTCCTTATGGTAGTCTATATTAAAGATGGAGTGTATTTATAAGTCCATAAAATTTACCTCTTTGGATGTTGATGAAGGAGCCATATATCATTTTTACAATATTAATTCCAAGACATCTGAAAAATAATATTTTTGTTTATTTGAAACTATTGATTAATGAGTTAAATTCATTGTGGAGTAATGGTGTCAGTACATTTGATGTTGTTGTGAAACAAAATTGTTTGCTGAATGCTACATTGATGTGGACAATTGGTGACTTCTCAACATATGGAATGTTATTTGGCTTGAATAAACATGGTCCAAAATAATTTCCATACTATATGAGACACATCAATTATTTTATGCTTATTAATGGAAAAAAATTCAACTATCATTGCAGATTACTTACAATTGATTATCCATTTCAGAGGAACAAATTTCATTTCAGAAAAGGAACAATTAAAATATATGGACCTCCAATAATCATCTAAGGTATAAATTTAAAATATATTGTCTCTTCATTACCTCCCATCACATTTTAACCGAAAATAAACCAAAAAAGAGATTTATGGCTATGGGAAAGAAAATAATTGGATAAAATGGTGCATTTTTGGGATCTGCCATATTGGTCGGATTTGTTGGTCTATAACATGTTAGATGTCATGCATATTGACAAGAACTATTTTAATAATTTAATTCATACATTTTTGGATACACACAGTAATACCAAATATAATGTAAAGATACAATTAGATCTTTCCCAAATTTAACGTTAACCAGAGCATGAACTATTTGAAAATTTCATATCACATAATTTAATGAAGACAAAATAATATTATACTCTATCCAAAGAAAATATATTATTATTTTATCATTGGATTTCATATGTGAGTCTTCCAGATGGTTATGCTTCAAATTTGGAATGATGTGTCAGAAATGGTCATATTACCGGATTAAAAATTCATGACTGATATGTTATAATGCATAGACTTCTTCCAATTAGATTAATAGGTTTGTTGAATTATATGATTTTTTTAGCACTAACAGACATATCTTATTTTTTTTTTGAGAAATTTTTGTGGTGACAAGTGACTATGATACATTAATAATAATGCAAGAAGATGTTGTTTTAATTTTTTGTAAACTAAAAAAATATTCCCATTAGCTTTGTTTTACTCAATGGAATATTTGATATTACATTTTATGCATGATGAAAAATGTGGTTGTCCAAAATAGTTATGATGGATGTACCCATTCGAGGGATGAATGTACAAATTTAAGAAAAAATAGCATAAAAAAGCATCAGTTGATGGCTCAATTGCAGAATCTTATTTTCAAGAGTAAATTTCTTTTTTCTTCTCTCATTTCATTAAATATGATTATCCCTCAAAACACAACCATATTGTACGTAAGGAGGTAAATGTTGATAATAAAATGAGCAATCAATTATTAGTTTTAAATCTACCCAAACATGGATTCGGTGGAGTTCATGAATAATGGATTTCATATGATGAACATTATAGACCACATAGATTTGTTCTTCCTAACTATGAATAAATGAAATCCTTTTTATAGTGAGTTATCCTATCACTTATTCTATAATAATTGTTATAATAAATTGATCTTATTTTATTTGTAATTTATATGAAAATCTAATCATAAAATAACTTCCACAAATAACTATAGTTTCTCTTGAAGAACATTGGAAATAAAACATTTCCTACTAGTTCCAAATTCTGTTAACATAAATTATTGTTGGTTTAACATATAAAATCAATTTATTACTTGTTATATTGATAATTGTTTTACAAATTTTCGGGTATCTTAACATTCTAATGAAATTGATATTTGATTGTGTGTATTGAGTAACCCACCTTCTAATATAGTTAAATCTTATAATTCATATGTCGCGAATGGTTTTTGATTTCATACACTTGCATGTGGGGAATAAAAAAATAATTAATAGGGGTGTTTTCTTGAGAGGATATCATCATAGAGAAACTATTGTTTACTTTTATGGCATGTTAGAAGAAATTATTGAACTATGTTATCTGGAACAGAGTTACATAATGATCTATAAATTTTAGTTGTTAGATACTAAGAGAGGCTTATGTGTTCATCTGACCCTTGGAATTGTTGATATTAAATATAAAAGTCTTTATGATGTAAATGAACCATTTCTATTTATCATCTTAGAAATAATATTTTTTATACAAAATATTGTGCTACTTTAAGATAGTTGGGTGAGTGGTGGAGCATATTAAGAATTAAATCTCAAGAAAATATGTTTACTCAAAGTGAATGTGGTTTTTGTAAAGTAGAAGGAATTGAATTTTTTCAAAATACTGCTCCAAATCCATTTTTTCACAAAGATACATGAATATCAATAATGACATCCCACAGTTAAGGGTTGTTGGTGACGATGACGTTAATGATGTTACAAATGTATTTAAAATGACAACAGATGATGAAATAGAAACTCATATGTTAATTGATGATGCTGTGGAGGAATATGAAGACATTGAAATTGTTAGATATGAATATGAGGATGGAGATGAATAGTGACATAGTTAATTGATGGTTATAATCGTATACAATATATATTTATATATAATAGTTGTTTTCAACTATTTGTTAACAACATTCATTTCATGTTTCATATGAATGAGGATTTGTATCATCTATTACAGGATGATGAACTACTTATGTAAGAGAAGGATGTTGGATCATCTTACCATCAAACTACCAGTGGTTCAAGGGGACTTGTACGGGGTGCGATCTTACGTGATTAATGATTCCTGGCCTTATCCCACTGTAACATCCACATCTTGTCTTTGATCCATGCATACATAGGTATGTTTTCCTATGTTTTTTAATTAGTTTTCAATAATTTATTTATATACTAATTGTTTCATTATTTTTTATTTTTTCACATTTTTACCTAGAAAGCTATTGTATATAGGAGTGTTATATTGGGAAATTATTTTTCTGATTTATGGGTCACATGGGGTTAGATTCCGATTGATGTGAAACACCGCATGTTTGATCATTGGATGGTACGTAAATAAATAATATTTATTTTGAAATTAATTTAATTAATAACATGATATTTTAAATTATTTGTAGGGTTCATGGAATCCCATCAATGAGAACATGCCTAAAGTTATCTAGAAGACATGTAATGAGGATATGAATCATCATTGCAGTCAATTTTTGCTCAATTTGAAAAGTAAGCAATGATGAAAGGAAGAGTGATAGATTTTGATGAGTCTTTTCACATCCATTTTCATGATTACATTTCGTCTCATGTTTGAGATGGATTATGTTCATACTGGTTGGGTGGTTTTTCTCATAGTAGATCATCGATACGTTAAAAAATCATTATAGACATGAGGTGAGACATCAATACTGTAGTCATATATTTAGTATGCATAATGTGTATTTGATAAGTACTTATTTTAAAAAAATTATATAACTTTAAATATAAATGGTTTATTTTGAATTCAAATAGGCAGTCAAACAACATTATGTTATAGGGTTCGACGTTTATAGGTGGATGTAGAGTGATTTGGAAACTAGAGACAAAAAAGGTGCTCTCCAGCATCATATTATGGTTAATATAATTTCTTTTTTAGATTCAAATTTAACTACCAATAAAATTTTAACTATTTTAATTTTAAATTGCATTTGAAAGAGTCATATGAGGTTGCGACGTCTCTAGAAAAGACCGAATGTCAGTTCGAGATGATGATTAGAACAGTTCCCACCGATTTTATGAGGCCACACAGATACAGGTGATAGATTATGCCTTTGAGAAAGGCCAGGTTATTGGTATCAGCTCCCGATTGACACCTGGCGGTTACTATGGCACTACTGCGATGTTGCTGTCCAGCTCAAGAGGATCTGGTAGAGAGTCCTAATCATCTTCTGTATAGTATCAGGAGTAGATGTGATCTAATATTGAGCTTATAGAGAGTATGTGTAGGGAGTAGGAGGATATGCATTAATGGAAGTTGCAACCACAGCAGCAGGAAGATCTATTACGACAGCAGCAGGTGTAGATGCAGGAGATGCAAGAGGAGATGTGTCGATGGTGGCATTTCCCTGAGTAGGAGTAGATGGAGTACATGTGACATCTGACTCGTGGTTTAGGTATTGAGTCCCCTCCAACATCTCCTCGAATTCCTCTAGCTCCTCCAGACGAACATCATCCTCTATGATTTATTTATTTTTTATGTTGAAACATTTTAATGGAATTTTTTTTTAATATTAACTATTTAAATTTATTTAAATTGTGTCTATTATATTATAGAAAATATTAAAATTTTTATTATTTTATAACATTATTTATTGTTTTTATTAGTTTTTTTTAATTTTTTAATTTTTATTATTTTATTATTTTCTTTTTTTAATAGTTTATATTTTTGAGATTATTGATGTTTTTATTATTCTATAATTTTTTAGTATATCACTAATGTTAATATTATTATTTCATTAACATAAATAATAATATTATTATATCATTATTAGTATTATTATACTATTATTATATTAATATAATTAACAATATTATTATTTATATTATTATTTATATTATTATTTATATTATTTATAAATTATTTTATTTTACTAATATTAATATTATTTTTTCGTTAATATTAATATCAAAATATTATTATTATTATTTTATTCCCTTGTATTTTTTTTAAATTTTTTACATTATTTTTTATTGGCCCCATCACAAATCGTATTTGGGACTGGCCATCGCAAAAATGTTTTTAAAAAACAAGGGAATATTTTTTAAGAATGGTCAATCACTCGTCGTAGTAGGTGTTTTAAAATCCTTGTGGCACTTATTGCCAACAGGTCCACAACCCATTGCAAATATGATCTTTTTACAGTGGGATATCACAAAATAAAAATTTTTTGATGCCCTTTTCTACAACATGGATTTTTGCGATGGGGCCCCATCATAAATGAAATCTTGTGACAGGACCCCACCACAAATATACAAATTTCTAGTAGTGAGATAACTTATTTATTAGTGATTCATTATGATATTCTAAAGAAGTATTGTGGTTTATACATAATTTGTTTCTCAAACGTATCCCTTAGGGGCGTCATCGTTTGGCGATGATTTCCTCTGAGCGCTGGGATAGGGTTTTCTTCTATATTTTCACCCCTCAACTATTTTGGCATGGTGCGGTGCGGGTCAGATTCGGTGTCTTCGCCCTTGGCTTAGTGTATGTGTGACTCAGTGAGGTTGGCTGAGATACTGTCCGACATCACTAGCCCCTAGTTCAGCGAAGGATCGAGCTTCAGATTTGGCTTCATCATCCTAGTGTGTTGGCCTGGTGATAGTGTGGATCTGGATTCTTCATCACATTCGGCTGGATATTTCAATCAGAAAGGTGTAGATTTGTGTTTTTCGGCCCTGGTGAAGACATTTTTGTCGGTATGAAGCTTGGTTGGGCATTAGATGTAGCCTCGGCTTGGTAGGCTTGATCAGTCATGAATCGACACTGGCCTCGGTGTGTCATGGAGGGGGAAGGGTCTTCCTACATCTTTCATAGAGGTACAATTCTGGTGTTTTTCTCTCTTTGATGTTGAATGTGGGGAGTTCTAGGGAATTGGTTCACTCAATTTGTTGTATAGTTTGAATGGTTTTTTGCTGGTATCCCTCCATAATGGGATCTCCCTACCATGTGGTCTGCTTGCTTTGGACACTGCTGAGGGTGCATTCGTGGTTTGCCTATGAGCTGATCCATGCCCAGATTAGCATTTCTGGCTCATTGTGTCCTATATCACATCATTAAGAATTCTCTCTCAGTGTGGTGCTGGGTCATATAGCCCTAGGTGATGATGGTTTGGCTTTATGTCCATCGAATCATCTTCCGTTGATTTGTGCAGCTGTGGTGGCTGTGGGATTGCAGTAGGGTTTGAGGGGCTAGAGATACATAGGTTCTTGAGTTCGTGAATGTTTGATGCATGAAGGTTGTCTACATGGAATGGTTTTTTGTTGGGTGATCACTTTCATGGTCTAATATGTGTCATGGAAAGAGATTTTCAGTTCAAGGATGCAATTATGGTGGCCTTGGGTGAGGTTTTAGAGTCATTACAACTATTTTGTTATAGGAATTTTATTAGATGGGGTTCAGAGCATAGGTTTTCTCCTATTTTTTATTTTGGATTTGAATTTTTGAGAGGGTATGGCTTTTCCATAGGTTCCATAGCCATTAAATCATGTAAGAGACTTCTTGTTGTGAAGCGATGAGTTGGAGAAATTGATTTAATATTTCTAATGTTGTGTAGGAGCTCTTCTATGTAGGCATGAATGATTTTTTTCCCTTAAGTTTTTTGTATCGGGGTTCATTGAATGTTTTTATGTCTTTGAATTCATATATGGTTTCTCAAATTTTCCTCATATGTGACTGAATAATAAAAATTAAATTTCAGTTTGTGATTCATCTTGATACCAAGTGCACGTAACATGGGGTTAGAGCATGAAGGTGGTTCAGGTGGTACTAGTGATTTGGTCACATGATCTATTTAAGCCATGTTTTCTTTTGGTGTATTTTCTTTTGGTATTCCATTTCCCGCTGTCACTCTGATATTTTTGTTCTTTTCTACTATTATGTGGAATGTATCACTTATACTCAAGAATCATATAGATGGTTTCCATGTTTAAATTTCTTGTTGTACGGTTGTTTTATATGTAAATGTCAAATCATCCCCTGCTGTTTTTCTAATCCCATTCCATTTCTTTTCACCCTTTGTTGTCATGAGGATTTCATATTTGGTTAGTGGCACTCAATATCTTCTCAAAAAAATGAGTTTGGGTGGGTTTTTTCAATGACAGATAACACATGTATTGTAAAAAAATTTAATAGATAATCCCAACATCAAGTATAATGATTATTTCATCTGTAACCACATCAAGTGTATTTATGGTGAGTCTTCCTTGACATTAAATAATTATATTAACCTCATCCTTGATAGGATATTTTTATATATAGATAATTGGACTAATCACTTTAAAGTGTGATGTTGTCAAGATATAACTCTTTAATACTATATTAGAACTTCAAGAATCTTTTCTTCTTATTGATCTTCTAATTTATCTTAGACAATAATAGACAGTGTTTCCCTTGTACCCAAAACTGGAAATTTTAATTAGGTAGGAAATGGATTCAATTTTTGATGAATTGGTTTCTTTATATATTAGTGTATTAATATATTGTATTTATCTCATTCGTCTCTAATATATTTTTTTGGTCCCTTTTAGAAATTGCATCATCAATCATATTATATTTCTCATAATATATGGTTTCATCCACTCCACATTGAGTGGATTATTTATGATTGGAATGTTCACAATCAATTTGAGATAGGAATTCAATTTTCACCACATGATCAATGAAATTCACTAAACATCTGTCATCTAATATGTATTTACTTTTCAAAAATTGAAATAAATTCAAGATATCCCTTGATTCACTCACATGAAAAGTAATTTTTCCTTTAACATCACCAATCAAAGAACCTGTAGGGGAAATATTTTCTTCCCATTTTAACAAGAACATCAATATCACATTACATGACTAGCATCAAAAATTAATCTTGTAAAATAAGCTTACCATCTATAACAATTAGATCATCAATCACCCCTAATGGATATAATGAGGGATCTATCAGATAAATATAATTCTATAGTTGAGGCTTTGAGTTCATTAATTTCAATATCACTATCAATTTTTATGGAAATTAAATTAATACCCATGTCCAAAACCATTTGGTACGTTAATATACCCTTAAATTCAAATTTATAGGGAATCATGATTCTAATTTGATACATGATATTTTGTAGAATTATCATCTATAAAAAACACTACATTCATTAGTGACTGGAACTATATAAAACATATCCATTCTTCTTTTTGTATGAGATGGAATTCAATAATAATTTGGTGTAGGATGGAATTTTGAATGTTCCACCACAAATTGCATATATATATGTAAGTTTTTAGGAGAATTAAATTAATACTTGAACCCAAAACCATTAGGTAGGTTAATATACACTTATATCCCAATTGGAAAGGATTCATGAATATCATTGTATCCTTGGAATTTTTTGGAATTATCCTCTACATGAAAACAATATAGTCCTTATTGAGTGAAACTATAGAAACTCTTTCATCCTTTATTTTTTGAGATGATATTCATCAAGAATTTTGCATTGGATAGAATTTTGGAAAGTTCCCCAAAAAAATTTCAAATAAACTAAGATCTTATAGAACATTCTGATTAACCTTTATAAATATTTTTATAACAACTTCACCCTATTAATATCAATGACACCCCACCATAACATTGTCATCATCTTCTAGATCTCCTAGCACCACTAGTTCCCCAGAGACATGTGGTCCCCTCCCCATGGCCAATTCATGTGCTCCGATAGGTCATAAGAATAATGAATGTCCCAATAGGCCAAAAAAATTCACTATGCTTTTTCTTCACATACATACACACTGGAATCATTTCTAAGTGTTCACTCATCCTAATGACTACTCCAGTACAAACATTCTTAACTGTGGGGTTCTAATCAGGTAGCCTCCCAAAAATAAAGGTTCATGTTATTGACATGATTCATATTATTTAGTCATTTAATACTTTATCATTGTAATGCGTTACGTTCAACCCCCCCCCCCAGTGCACAACCTCTCCATTGTGTATACTATATCTCAACTCAAGAAGTGCCACAACACATTTGGCTTGGTTCCCCCTCTAATACCACTTTGTAACATCCCCTGATATGTCACCCTCTCATGTGGAAAAATTTGGATTTTTACCAAACCTCAATTGAACTTCTCCATATGTTAATGTATTCCAAACATATATGAGGGTGTATAGAACATGGTGGGGAGAGTATACCCTCAATTGCTGATTTAAAATATATTATAAATAAAAAAATATCTGAGTAACGGAAATAGTAGAAATAGAACGCCATACAATTTTAAGATAAAGAAGTAAAAAAATAAACAAAATAATAAATAACCATGTAATGTTATGATAGAATGTATCTAAATGTAAAAAATGAATGTAATATAGATAAAATACCATGATAAAAAAACCCGAAAGACCACATTCCATAATCCCAAGTCGGTGCCATAACCATGATCCAACCAAGGTAGAAAGCAATAAAAAATAACAAGGTACATTGACCATATCCAAACCCACATCCATGTAATCTTCTTACATAAAAAATAGTAGTCTGAATAGGTTATGAGTAAAAACATTAAGTCAACACCACCAAGTCTATACAAAACCACTTTATTAATAATATCATTCCATAAAGAGATAATTGGGATTATTATTTAATAAATTGTTATAATGAAATAATCTAAATTCCTTCGGTTCCATAAAGGCATATCTCTAATCATGTAGCATGAGCATGCCAACTATAACCGCAAGTCCATGTCATGATAACAAAACTAGTTCAATCCCTATAATCAGTATAGCATAATCGGTACAAGTCCTTTATATGATCACTTCAACATCACTAATCGTATACCTTTATATAATCATTTCAATACCACCAAAAATATCCATTTATATAAGCATTTCAGAATCACCATGGAAATACCTTTATATATGCTTCTCATCATCACTGGGATAATCCCATTATATACTAATTTTAGCATCAGTAGGAAAATCCATTTATATAAACATTTCACCATCACCAGGAAAATTCATTTATAAAATAATTTAATCATCATTGAATAATTCCCTTAATATAAGAATATTAGAATGAATCACAACATGAGTGATAATAATAAGAATAACACAACAAAACATTAAAATCTATAATGGTCAATTTCGTCAATTAAGAATTTTCCTTTAAATTACCCATTCATTTAATAATTAACTAATCCATTTTACAAGGTGAATCTATCACATGAAAACCCCCAAGGGCCTCATGTTATGAAAAATCATATTTTAACCCATAATCCGGTCAGTAATTAATCAATCCTAGGCTCATCATATGGGTATCCAGAAGATACCTCTCAATACAACTATATCCAAAGTGATTTAAAGAGTATTACAAACATGTGATTATAATCTCCCATTATTCTATTTTTTAGCACGTACATTGTGTTAGTGAAATAACATAATATTTCACATACATTAAAAAAATTTAAACAGACCATAGGGGATTTTTCTAGACAACCTACCATTATCTAGAAATTAAAGAAACACTCTCAATTAGAACCAAAAATGAATAACAAAGGTGATAGAGATCACAAGAATAAACATAGATCACACAAGATCAAAACCCACTTCAACAATGATCATGTAATTATACTAAAATAACAAATAACAAGTAGGGGTGTGGGTAGAGTCAAAGATAATACACTAACCAGAGTTAAACACATGATTGATATGTTCAGAAGGGAAGGAATGGATCCAAAATCACATGGAGTCTACCTAGGGTTCAAGACATAGAGATTCGTGGGGTGAAATAAAATCATATGCATATGATGGTTTAAATCTTCTAGGCCAGATAAGTACAAAAATTTATTCCCTTTAACGATTTGTGTTTTTTGATTTTTAAAATTCACCGAATAATGCATCACCTTTGGTTAAAATTACCCCAATTGACCATTTCACAATGTCAACCATTTTCATGACATAAAAATTTTTACACTCGAAACCAATTAATAAAATTCACATAGAAATAGTTTCATGCTGTGTAAACCATTCACGATGTGCATGTTTTCAGCATACAACATTCATCCCAACCCATGCACCAAGAAGCAAACCACCTCCAAATCCTTCAAGAACATTGATGACCCTCATAATACCTTGACACTTTTATACCCAGATTCCATTAATTCATATAGATAAACATCCCAAAATTATATTTCTTTTTCCCCAAAAATAACTATCCATCCCCAAAAAGGGACTCAACCACCATGGTTTAAATAAGAGGGAAATTCACATTAAAATGGGTTCATCCAAAACTCAAAGTGGGACGTACCTGGAAAAAAGAAGGGTTCTTACACCCTCCCCACCATATAATATCTCATCTATGACCTGCTACAAGAATAATTGTGGGGTCTTGGTGAAAAATTTAGGGCATTGGGATCTCAAATATGATTTCAACTCATATGCCTCCTCTTGAACATTCCCATACTTTCACTACAATTAAACTAGAAGTGTGGTAATTCCCTAAAGTTCATCTCACTGCGGATGACAATCTATATTAGATTCTCCTCAAATAGATAATTTACACCATGGTAGACATCCTCAACATCTACCACATGAGATAGATCAGGATGATATCTATGAAGCTGTGATACAAGAAACACATCATGCATGAAACTATAGCATTTTGGATGGTCAAATTTGTAGGCTACTAGACAGAACCATTCCAATGTCTCAATTGGATTGACAAACCTAGGAACTTGCTTTACCTGTTTCATTATAATGTATTTACCCAACCTAACAACACATGATGGAAAACATGATGACCCACCTCAAACATCAGAGGTCATCTATGATGGTTAAAATAAGATTTCTGCATATTTTTGGTAGTCACCAACAACCAGCAGATCAGTTGATCCTACTCATATGCCTCCTCCATAAAACTACGTCCAATAAGAACTGACTCACCTACCTCCAACCAACAAAGAGGCTAATGAAATAAACTTCCATACAATTCCTAAAATGGATCCATTTTGATCGACTCTTAGAATCTACTATAATAAAAAAAATCCAATAGTTCTAAATGTATCTCACATGAAGAACCAAAATCCAAATCACAATCTCATAATGTATCCTCTAGAATATGAATACTTTATTCATAAATTTCATCAGTCTATCAATGATAGGTATTACTCCAAAGAACTTATGATCCTTGATCTTTTTTAATACTCTTCCATAACTAAGACATGAAAAGAGGATCTCTATCAATAAGGATACTCCTCAGAACACCATGTAACTAGAATATGATCTTCTTATAATGAATCCCCAAACCATAAATAGTAAAGGTATCTATGATAGGTAATATGTGGTATAACTTCATTAATTGATCGATGATAATCCATACAGAATCATTATTTTGAGGTGTCTTGGGTAATCCATTAACAAAATTCAAAATGACATCATCCCTTTTCTATTTCAGAATGGATGGAGGATCAAACAACCGAGTAGGCCTATTATCCTCTGCATTCACATGATGATATTTGAAATGCCTCTCCCCAAATCCTTCTACCTCCTAATTCAATAATGGACACCAGAATTTTCTATAGAGTTCAAGATATATCATTTTTAGTCCAAGATGTAGCTCCCACTTAGAAGCATGAAACTCTCTCATTATCACCTCGTGAAATCCAATATAAACCCATACACAACCTTGGAATTGAAGAATATTCTTTGGTAAAGAGACCATCCTCATGGTGCCTCCCCACCATATATTTTGTCTATCAGATCTATGATCTCAGAATCAAATAATTTATCTCTCTTGATCTAGTCAAGAAGCATAGTGATAACCGATGTTGAAGTCAGAACTACTAATCCAAGGGACTCAAAAACACCTATATGAAAGTCTTTAAATTCTTCCATTTTCTACTACTCATCACAAGACTCCAAAATTTACATTTTATATATCTCTTATCGGAGGGAATCGACAATGATGATTCCCTTTCCCATGGTATAATATAACTCAAAGTTAAAAGACTACAGATACTCGACCCACCAACTATTATAAAGGTTCTAGTCTGACATAGGAAATATGCATATGAGGATCTTGTGGTCTATGTGTACGAAAAAACTTTTTCCCAAAAGATAGTGTCTCTAGTATCTCAGGTCATATACCACCACAACTAACTCATGATCATAAGTAGGATAATTCCCCTTACACATTCTTAGTTAACAAGAGATGTATGGAACCACTAGATCTTCTTGCATCAGAACTACACTAAGTCAAACTCTGGATGCCTCACAATTCATGGAATATTATTTAACTAGAATAGGTAAAGTGAGGATTAATATTGAATTAATCCTTCCCTTAATCTTCTAAATGTATCTCTCACAAGTATCTGACCAAAAAAACTTCACCCCTTTCTTGTTAATCTCATAACCTTGGTCCTCAGAGGACAAGGATACAGAAATTGCAGAAGAGTACCTTCGGTCCTCTCCAAATATATTTGAGGATCTCATCAAGGACAACCCAGATATAGAGGTCACCTCTATCAAATGGAGTCTATTCAAGGTAAATGATTCTAACCGCTTTAATTTTTTTCGAAATGTCTTGACAATATCTTATGAGGTTTAACTTCTTCATTATTTGGTAATGGTTGGTTTCACACTTTTTCCTCAAATTTGATTTTAGAAAAAATAAATTTATTGGGAGTAATAAGAAAAACCTAGAAAAAACTAAATATAAAATACATTCTTGGGTCACTCCCATTATACCATGGTTCTAAACTTCATTAGTTCCACTGACCCTGAAGCCTCTGAGATTTCATGACCTAAGAAGTCCATATTATCAATATAGAAAATGAATTTGGTTAACATGGAATAAATCCATTTCTCTCAAAATGTAATCAAGGTGATGTAAATATTTTGGGCATGATCATCTGTTGATTGGGAGTACACAACAATATAATCAATAAAAACTCCACAAATGGGTCTGTAAAAGGATGTAGGATTTAATTCATCAAGGCTAAGAATACCATTGCTACATTAATCCAACCAAATAGCATCTCTATAAACTCATGAAATCCAAACATATTCCTAAAAGATGACATAGGTAAATCCAATTGTATCACTCACAACTAGTGGTATATAAATCTAAAATTTATCTTGGAGATGATATTCCCTCCTCTCAGCTAGTTGAATAGATCTTCAATGATTGTATGGGGATATCAATTCATGACTATCAACTAGTTCGATATCTGATAATCAATGTAGAAGCATGAAGTACCATCATCTTTCATAGAAAATATAAATAAATAACCCCATTATGATGTACTATGACATATGAATCCATTAGATTCAATAAATTCCAACTAAATATTCAATTCCTAAATATTTGATTTTTCTATTCTATAAGGTGGGGTAGAAACTACTTTGCTCCTAGAACCAAATCATTTGTGAACTCGATCTCTCACCCAGGTGGTAACCCATAGAACTCCTCCAGAAAGACATCCTAATGATGGTCTAGAACTAGAGGAAAATTATCTTTCTTTATTCTACCATCTTATAGAGAATGAACTACTCTATAATTCAAGAGGCAAAGCAATCTATAATAAATTTTTCTGGTGTAGTGATATCCATGGGTGACCTCCTGGATAGTTTCTTACGGTGTGGGTGAGTGAGGAAAAGAATGCTAAAAAAATATGTGTTGGCCTATGTGGATATTCATTAGACTCGTGACCTGTTTTCACATGTGGGTGGGATTCAATGATAGACCACATGTTTGTGGGGGAACTAGTCATTCTTGGTAAGATTTGAAACTATGCCCATGTTATGGAAGGGTTTTTGTGATGTAAGTGAGGCCCAATTGTTACTTTTTTATTAGAGAAAGAACCTAGATAAAAATGCGGTGGCACATATTAGGTTTAGATATAGGTTCCAAAATGATGACGTTGTGCTCAAAAGGGGGGTGAATGTAACACCCTAGAATGATAATTGGTAGAATGACTAATGGATATTAATCATGTTATCATGGTGAACCTTTATTTTTGGTAGCCTACCTAATTAGAACTCTATAGTTAAGTGTGATTTGACTAGAGTAGTAATCTGGATGGGTTACCACTTGGGACGTTTCTCAAGATGACATCTTAAGAAGGTTCCCAAGATGTGTGTGAGTGAGTAAAAATAACATTAAATGAAAAAAGAGTTTTTGTTGGGGACATTTATTTATATGATGACTGGTTCAGGTATATGGTTGGGCCTTAGGAAATGGACAACATGTCTGTTGGGAAACTAGTGGAGCCTAGTGGGACAGGACCTAACGACCACAATAAAGTGGGGTGAAGATTCTATTATTAGGGCCCAGTTGTTTCAATATTTCTCTAGGATTATCCAACTCTCTATCTATTTTAGATAATATAGAATGTGCTTCATAATATCTTTAATAATTATCTAAAATCTTATGAATAATTCTCCCATTGTATCTTTCTCTTCTTTTCTGTTTTTCTTATCCAATTCTAATTCATGCTCCTCTTTTTCTTCTAAAGGAAATCATTTTCCATAATTAATTCAATGTCCTATTCAAGTTAAACAAGACTCACTTTATCTATTCCCATTATATTTTTTCCACCTTTGGTTGAAATTTCTATATAGGATTCTCAATGATTTGTCTCAGTGGTGCTAGGTGATTTCTTATTTTCTCTCTTCATTTTTTGTTTTACAATTTTCTTGACATAAATTTCAAGATTATGTGACCTGGATAGATCTCAAAATATAAGTTGATAAAATCATGATAAATTTAAATTAGTGCTTACAAAAAAATCTATCATTGTTAATTAATTCACCTTGATCTTATTAATTTCTTCAATGATCATCTCTATAAAATATTAAACTGATTTGGTGTTAAATATTGCTTCCCAAAGGCTCCTTGATTGTTTTTCTATTGGTAGAAAAAAATTATTCCCATGAATCATTCCTCCTTTATTTAAGTTCCCTTCCTATATATAAGATGGACTTGGGTGATTATTCTCAAAGAGATATGCCCTAAAACCCACTACCATGTACCATAATATTATATATTATTTATATGAAATGATAATGATGTCTGTTAATGTTTATATAATCTTCCATGTCATCAATCATATACTACAAGTATTTTATAATAGTGAAATGTATTTGAGAAATATCAGAACCAAGGGATATTAAGATTTGTGACCATGGCTCTTTAAGTCCTACATTATTGACGTATTAGTTAATATATAATGGTTATATAAGAATTTAAAAGTATCAGAAAAGCCAAATAATAGGATCTATACTACTTTTAGTGTTCCTAACTCCCAGTAAAATCGTTGTTCCACCAGGATCAATGAAACAACATTGAGGGGTGGTGAATCTGTGTGTTTAGATTTTTCCAATTAAATCCACTTCCTCTTTTTACCTACACAACCATTAAATTATTGAATTCTTCATAAAATTCTCATGCCTCATAAAATATACATGAAATAGTCTATATGAAAGAAAACAATAAGTAACATAGGGATTTTATAATATGGTTCACCTCTAGTATATAAGACTCCATCCCTAGTGTATAACAGTTATTATACCACTCAATCATGGATTGTATTTTATTAACAAGATGAATTTTTGTAGGTGTATATCCTTGAACCTAAACTCCTAGAATAACCTAGGTATCATGTAAGAACCAGTTTGATATTTTTATACTTTAGCACCAACCTATAATTCCTCTATGAATACCAGATTCAGTTAGATCCTCTTTAAATATGATTATCATGGTAGGATTATATCACTACTAAATAGTGTGAATCAGATCCCCTTGGTCAATATTTAGTAATCTTAAGGATACCTTTTTCACAATAATTTTATAGAATTTATCTTGTTAAACTTCAAACCTCCCAATATAAAGAATTATTGTTTGATGTTTTCACTATTCTTATTCATCCTATAATTTCCTCAGTGGATATTACGAAAGACAATCATTTTCACTTATCCTTATTCTTTAATGTTTAAGGATAAAATTTCACAAAATTGTTGGATCTCTACCTTTCGTTTGACACACATAATATTCACAATTATAAGATATTTAATTTCTATCACTAAAATAAAACCCCTTATTCTTCCTCAATTTACTCTCATTTAATTCTTTAGTTAAATCATGTCTGATTGAACCCATGATCCATGGATCAGAATTTATTTTATGTACCAACCTTAAATGATTCTCCTTGTTAATAGATCATTAAATATTGAAATACTATTATACACTAATATTAAATAATATTAATAGGATACATATTTTACTGCCAAATAAACGTGGAATTTTATTTATCATGATCACTATTAATTTTTATGTATTTTTATGCTCATTCATTAAATTCACACAAAACCCACATCTCAAGAATCCATGATAGCATGATAACATGGGTTGATAAAATTACGAGGAGAGGGAAATTCTTATAGTGATGGAGATTCTTTTCTTCATATTAATAGAATAATACTACAACATGATACTCTTTTAAATAATTTAATCCCATTATTCTTCCATAATCTTCATCAATGAACCCTTTGTCTTGATTTATGATTATAACAATAATCATAAAATTTAAATCACTGAATAATAGAACAAGAATCATTTGAATTAAAACATTATAACCCACACAATTTTATAAACTATAAAACCTTAGATAGGAGATATAATATCTTACATATTACTTCAATGAGTTCAAGTAAATTGTGAATTTTTCACTTCCTTAGGTGATATTACATAACATAGTATTTTTCAATATTTTTCTAACTTCCTGATTATATGGAATATTTGATCAACAATTTAATATCAATTTTTAACCCTTACATATTTCCATTAAAAATTTACCTTTTTTCAAATCTAGTTAAAATTATTCATATGAATTGTTTATCTTTATACATATACTAGAAATCTTATATGACTCTTACATGTATATAATTGTGTACCCTTATATTTCAACACTTACGATGATTATTACACATGTTATGGAGAATCCTTATATATCATAGTGTGTCTCTAGTAATTTGTAAAATTATTGACTTTGAGGTCTCAAAAACAATTACAAATCATTATAGAAACCATATCCAACCATACATATGATTCATGTACCTTTAAATATAAACCATTATGCATGTAGTGGAGAATCCGTATATATCAAACCATATATTTTATGACTTGTACATTTTTTCATTAAATATGAAACACATAGATACACTTATGCATCCTTCAACATTTCCATGTAAATCTTATATATAGATATGTTTTCCAATTTTCATTCAACATGAAACTGTAAAATCATTTATATTTCTTTAATATTCTATGAAACATCTCACTCACCACAAATTAAATTGTAATAACTTCAATTCATATTCAATCATCACTAAAACAATTACCTAGGATATGAAACATATAAATACTTCATAGAGTATTTAAATGGTTCATCCACTTTCTTGACCATCATTAACACTTATTCAAACAACATCAAAGTATCTTTTTCTCATTACATCATACTTCAACGAATGATAATACTTATGATATATATTCTTCTGAATACTACCCAACCATTATTATACTCAAATTTCAAATATCTTATTTACTTCTTCATTGATATATAATGTCCAAAAGTCACCATAAACCATTGAAAACTTATAATACCATCAAATTATTCAATATTTTTAAAATTAATTCTTCACAAGAACATTCAGGAACCATCTTCCTAATCCTTTCAAACTTCTTTTCCAATATTTGGTAGACGAGTAGTATTTTTGAAATATTAAAAGAATATAAATCTTAAAACAAAATTTACTTATGTGAATGGATCTCTAATAATTCTTTCTTAATATCTCAAATACATCGCCCCCTTATTGAAAAACATCATTTATCACAATCATAGAATATAGAGATTCAATCATTAAGCTTAAAAATGTTATTCAATATTTTTTCACTCATATCATGATGAAAAATTTCTTGGGAACTATATCATATCACTTCATCTTACCTTTTAATGTTCTAGGTTACATCACACATTTTCAATTATTATCTTCTCCATACATGTTGACATTCTGATTACTGATTATATGCTTATTGAAGAAAATTATAAATCAAAAACATGTGGGTTCAATAATTATACTTTCTTTATTTTTTTAATACTAATATTAAAAATGAATTATAATATATTATTCCTAAATTTTTATATCTATCACCGCTTATTTACAAATAATGAAATGAATCTTGAGAAAGTGTTAAAAAAATTCACTTATAGTTGTTTTCCACTAATTACTCCACTTAATGTACTTCAGAAGTTATTTGTGTATAAAATAATAGGAAATAATTTAAATTAAAAGATATAATAATAAAATATGAATATGATACCATATCATAATTTTTTAGAGGCTGTTAAAAAAATTAGGCTAATAACAATTCATGAATATATTCTCATGATATTGTCATCTTGATCCCTATACTCATCTAAAAACATATTAGGAACCATCAAAACAAAAAAAAAATGTTTATTTTCTATAATCATTCATTAAATTACTCATTTTATTCTTATATCCAATTTCATTTATCAATTAATCTTCTCCTATCTAACATTCTAATTTATTCGTTCTAAACAAGGATGAAAGAATGTGAAAACATACCACTTCTATGAAAATATTTAATCACTTTTTCAAAAACAAACATTTTTAATGTGATTTATTTTCTGATAGGTTTTACCAACTTCTACCCATTAAGGGATAAATTATAGCATCACATAATCAAATTTGATCTATTTCTCAGGTTGGAATCATGATAATAAATGTTACATCATTTCCAAGTTAGTGACTTCTAATCTACTATCCATATTTTATATTATATAAATTGATTCAATTCCTACCTAAAACTATGAAACAACCCCAATTCCATATATATAAAATGCAAAAAAAAAATATATATGTGGTAATATAACAAGATCTCCATTCATCATAGTTCGAGAAAAAAGTTTTGGAGTTGCTTCTCCACCAACATACTTCATTCTTATTAGATATTTTTTGGGATAACTCTTGATGATTCAATTTTTAACTTCCCATATAGAATTATTATTGTGAATTATGGTTTCTTTTATTATCTTAGTGATATCCTTATATGGAACCTTATTTTTTTATTTAAACCCCATGTTACATTATCTCAGATTTCTTGATTCAAATTCTCTAGCATCTCTACATAGGATAGAAACATGATTATAAACTCCTTTGAAATGTGTTTATCCTGCTTCAACATCCAAAGTATTAATTAAAAATATTTTTCATCAAATTTTTATTTTTATTTTTATTATAGATTGATTATACTCATTAATTCTTAATATTTCCACTATCAACACTTATTTCCATGGCCTATTTACTATGATCTGGGTTTTTGTAATCTTTTACTATAGTAGAATAAACTTTTTGTTGTTTTTACTAAAGCGTAATCTTTAGGCTTCTTTGGAATATTTTGTTTAGCACTTTTATTTTTCTTATTTTTTATTGTAGACTAGTCTATTTTCATTTATGAATTATTATTAATGTTTTTTGATGTCCTATTGTAACGCCCCGACCCCAGCTACCCAGAGTCGGTGCATTACTTCGTAACATTGGCATGAACATAAGAAAGATCAAATCTCGAAAGACCGATTGGTTTAGTAGCCTTGGAAACACTAGATATAATCATAAAGTTTTACATTACATTTCAAAGTGAAAAACTACTACAACAACAAAGTCTTCATATCCACACTATTAACCCCTCATAATATCCCTGCAAGTCATTCATAAATTACTTCTTCACTACCTGGGAAAAATAAAACATAGAAAAGGGGTGAGCTCAAATTCCCAGTAAGGATAACAATATAGCGGAACATTCAAAATAAGCATAAACATTTAAGGCAATGAATTACTAAAACAAAAGCCTTTTAAACATGAACTTTAACATAGTATGACAAAACTAAAATGAAATAATTCCATTTACTTGTTCACATGGATATTCTACTAATCGAATAATCACATGCAATATCAATAACCACTTTCATAATGTTGGAATGCATAATGCTAAACGTTAATTTCATTGTCTAGGCCTCATCCCAAGACCTAGGGGTTACTTCTAACCGGAACCCAACCCGGAGTGCCTCTAATAACCGGACACCAACCCGGAGTGCCTCTAATAACCGGACACCAACCCGGAGTGCCTCTAATAACCGGACACCAACCCGGAGGGCATACTTTTACCAGTCCCTTACCTGGAGGGCTTACTTTAACCAGTCCCCAACCTGGAGGGCTTACTTTTACCAGTCCCCAACCTGGAGGGCTTACTTTTACCGGTCCCCAACCCGGAACATACTTGTTTAGCACATTCACCTGAAGAAAAGATTGAAATATAACATAAACATTCGGATTAAAACTAGAATATGAAATGTCAATAATTTCACTATAAACTTTGAATGGTATAAAAATAACACATCCACAGTCAAACATATCACAAAACCTTCAATACAATATAGAAGTTTTGTATCATAATAAATCAACTTCAAATAATCTTAAAATCCATCAAAGGATGTTGACATAGATGAAATCAAAATTCTTTTTAAAGAAGTATCTCCTTTTATTTTGAAATCATTTAAGATCCATATAAAATAAAACATTTTCTTTGAAAATATTCTTATAAGCTTGTATGGAAAGCTTCGACGATTTTATAACGGCGGAAAATAACCGCACCCGCCGTATAAGTTAAAAAAAACATTCTTATCTTAATTCTGTCGAAAAGGTTAAAAAGGACCTTGTTTTGAAAACGACGGAAAGATTCCTTTATAAACCTCTTACAAAAAGTCAAACAAGGGTATAAATGAATTTAACCCATATTCTTGTAAATAATAAATATGTTTTGAAATACATTTCGAAGAAACATGGATGTGGATGATAAAGAAATCCCAGTAGATTATTACGTATAAACAACCTCGGATAATGAAGAGATTGTGAAATAACCCTTACCTTGTACTTTTCCTTTGTTGGGGTAGGTTAACCTCCTGTATAATGGTGAAATAATTGTTATTAAATTATACAAGAATCATATACATTAATATGATATCATGTATGATCTTTTAACATTGCTTTATTAATAATATCTTAGTATTATCGTCGTTTCGGGTGATAATCGATTCGTTCTTCTTAAATGTTTGGTTACGTAAGACATGTTTGTAATGGATAGATTATATCTTATTCATAATCAGAATGATATTAACATTATTTTTAACCCCAAAATGAGAATAAGACTTGAATGGATATGATGGAGAATGAATCTTATCGCGTTCGTGGAGACGGTAGTCCGTACGTGCGCACGAACGCTACTTCCATTTAATTTTTATTTTAAAAGAATCTAATCCAAATGATACAGAGGTATATTACTATTCCAGTATAATATTTTATATATGTTACTTAAGTTCATTAACACCATCCTTTATACGTTCCATGTGTGGTATGAACGAGTCATATCATTTTAAGGGGGCGGTAGTCCGCACTTCCTCAAATGAAATTATCGTATGTATATACAACATGAAACGAATAATGGTATGAAATAAAATGGAATTACAGAAGCTTATATATAAAATATATATCATTAATATCATATTTAATTACAGTGCCATCATAATGGCCACCATGAGAGGTGGTAAGATGTATTTGAACAATCATCGTTTCGTGAGGCGTTAGTTTTCCATCCACAGAAACATTATGTTCATCATCCATTAGATGGAGTTGTGTGTATGTGTAGTTTGAATCCTTCTTATAACAAAATCTTAGTATATTGAGGATACTGGTGTTGTTACAAAAGAAATGAAATAAAAAGATTTTGGGGGTTGAAGAAGCAAAATAAATGAAAATAATTTAAGAGAAATCGTTACCTTTAATTTAGGTAACTCACTTTGGTTGGAACCAAAGGACTTCTTGAAATGCTTTCTGCCTAAGGGGAAGCTTCAAGGAGGAGGAGAGGGATGTGGGGAGCTTAGTTGGGCAGAGTTTGGACGAGCCAAGTGGCTTGAGAGGTGTGAGGAAAAGAGAAGGAGGAGTGCCCTTTTATAAGAGGGGTGAGGGGCACCTTTGGAAAAGCTAGAAATATTAATTTATAATAAATTCATATTCGGTTTCTAATGGCTCCAAAGTTGACTATTCAAAGTTTAAGGTGGGGATACGTCGAAAACCACTCAACCAATAGAATTTAGACAGGTTTGGGTACTTATATTAACCTTATCTTTAAGTATTAACTCTAAGTTAATTAGTTTCACTTTTACAATGTCTCTTTGTATTTTTATATAATATGGTTAATAAACTTACTATATACATCCAAGCGACCCCAAAGTGGTCCATTAATGAGGAACCTATCATAATATAAGTCTCTTGGCCGAACCTTAGATTTTTAGGAATTTAATATCAATTAATAATATAATATTTGTTTTAAGAACTCTTTTATGTCAATTTTGACACTATTCAATAGTTGATTTTTGTGAAACTCCTAACAGATTGATTACTTCGAACAAAGTCAATTAAATCAATCCTAATATATCATATTATCATAGAAAATTAGTTTAATTCATTAAAAGTTTCATATTATAATTATTTGGGTATTTATAATATCAATTATTTTAATTTTTCACTATTTTAGTAATTACTACATCATCATTGTGTCATAAATAAAATAAATTATTTAATGTCTAAAAATTATAAATAAAATATCATTATGTAGGAAATCTTTTTATCTTTCTAATGAATATTTATAATCGAAAATCCAACATGTATAACCCTATGTAAAAATTGTTCTTCTAAAAGATGTAAGCTTATGCCATTTTTATTTTTATTTTAACTTTATTAATATAATGTGTCATTATCACTTACAAGTGGATCCATGGGGTCCCAAAATAGACACAAAGATGCCCATGGTCGACCATGTATCAACCAATAGGGTTAAGACACGTTTTAGGGTAATTTAGTATTATTATAATATTATTTTGTTTAACCCTTATTTACCGGATTTACCCTTAACCATGGTAAATAAAATATTTACCGCAGTAATTTTTCAAAATGTCTAAAAATAAAAGTTACCTATTTACACAATTTGAACATCCTGATTCCAAATATGGAATCCATTTTTCTAAATTCAAAACACAGAAGTGGCAGAAATTAATTTAAAATTAATTCCCGCTGTCAAAACAAAAAGCGTGTTTTTAAGAGATAATAACTATCAAAAGATTGACACTTGTTTATGTTCGGTTTAATTGTAAAATTATGTCCAATGACCAACATTATATTAAGTGGTAAAAATATATTCTAAATATACTTTAAAACCACTCAAATTAATAATTTATCACTATTAATTATTTTGATTAAAAAAGTTGTTTTTAATTAAAATTTAGTAATTTTCACTATTCATCAAAATATTAAAGTTATCCGAAAAGTACCAAAATTTCACCTTAGGCTAAATTTGATATTCCGAATCCAAAAATGAAGTCCATTTTCAAATATAAAATATATATAATTTCAAAAAGTAGGTATTACTATTCATAACGGCTAGTTTGATTGGTTGTGGTGTGTGTTAAAACTCAAGGTTGCGTACAACACACGCTACTGTATTATTTAAAGAAAGTGTACCGTGGAAGCTTGGGATGTTTCATTTTAAATTTTTGATGTCCCCATTTAGTCAAAAAGTTTAAAATATTGTATTTAAAAAGGGTTCACTATTAAAAGTTGATAAAAGTGCAATACTGAAAATGAATTTGTTCTTGCATTATATCTAAGAAACTCATAATATGGATTCTAAAATTATAAGGATTATATAAAGTTTAAAATTTAGATAATACTATTCATAACCTCTTTTGAATGGATTTTTTTGTAAGTCATGGTGTGATTGAACTCGGTGTTGCGTGTAGTGCAAGTTATTGAATTATTTTGAAGAAATAACACACTCTGAAATCCTGGGGTGTTACACCTATCTTTATTAGATTTTAGAACATGCTTGGTTATTTTGGACTAGCATGAATTTTCACTATGACCACATTACTTTCATTTTCAATAGAGCTTCTGCCGTATAAAAAAAATTGAGATAAATATATTTTTATCCTTATTCTATGTACTTTTCATTACCATAGTTTATTATACCTATATATTGTACTATTGTATGTTTTATAATATTACATCTTATACATTCAATCATATCATTGTTCTCAAATCATTCATGGAACCCACAATATCCAATGAATATCATTCTACACATTTAAGAATATTATATCAATATTTTATTCCGTGATGTTTTTTGATGCATTAAATACTTTAGTTTAGCTTATTTTGAGGTAAAACATGTTATAAACGTTCTATTATCCACCATAGTTATAGTGTTTGATTTCTCACCATATTTCTCAACTCCATTTTCTTTATAATTTTAATTATGAGTTTCGCATTGCATGTAAATATATTTAGGGGAAACATTATGTTATGGTAAAAATTTTATCTATTTCTTTAATCTATCATAATATTTTAAATTTTATGGTATCATGATTTTATTAAAAAAAATATAAGTATATAATCATAAATATTCTCCCTAGAATTATTAGCGGCAATAATGATTATCTAAAGTGCTTATGATGATGTAGCTTGTATAAAATTAAAATTAGTTAATTTGACTTAAAAATCTAGATAATTAATGTTGATGAAAATTTTCTTATCCTTATATAATATCACTATTTCCTCAAACTTCATTTCGGTTTTCTGATATTATTTACAGGTATTTGGTTTCTCTTTCAATGAAATATCAATTTTCTTATTTATATTAGGTTTCATCCCTAGTTAACCATACTTGATAGGTATTACCTCTTCTAATTAATTTATCCTTTAATTAAAATATTTCGTTGATTTATCTATTTCATATATTGATTTACCCTATTCATTCCCAAATATATATAACTTTTCATCAATTTTTCCTTTTATAGAACATATGGCTTTTAAATTCCTCATATATCTTAAAAAACATCAGCACCCATTGTTCTAAATCTCTATAAATTTTGTAATTAATCCTTATTATTTGAGATCTCCTCATATATTATTCTAAAATATACACAAATAAATGTGTCTATTTATTTGGTAAAATTAATATGTACTTTAAATGAGAAGTTAGATCATTTTTTCATTGGTATAAAAATGTGATCTTTCCCACTTTAACTTATTTTACCAATAAGAAAATATTAATAATATAATTCTGGTTAAATCTTATGCATATGAATTATTTCAATATTCTAATGTTGTAGTATTATCCATTTTTCTATTATTTATTTTTCTTACACGCCTTCTCCATTTAGGCTAGGTTTCATTTCTTTTAGATAGAAGATTATGGAAAATGATATCACACTATGTTTATATAATAGGGAATACATATTTATTCATTTCATATAATCCATAATTATATTATTTGGAGTCATTTAATAGAAGATTTTTATATCCATAATTGATAATTCTTTTCTAATTGTTCAATTTAAGATTTATTTAAAGGAGAAAATAAAAAATTTAGACCTTGAAATCTTCATATTGTTGGTGTAAATCACATAAAGATATTTCTCCCTTAGGAAGGGGGTTAGAATTTATTGAAATATATTTTAGGATATCATAAATTTTAAGATGGCCTATATGACATGTTCAAATTAGATCCACGGAACATAAAATACACATCCCCACCAAAAATGATTAAAATAAAAGGAAAAAAGGAAAAACAATACAAGATTCAACTCCTTATTTGAATTCCTTATCCTCTACATGATTGGATAGATGCCCCCAATCAGAGTTTATTTACAATATACTCTTGTGGTAGAATTCCTCCCATGTGTGTATGGAATCATACTATGCTTTATACAGTGAAACTTAAAATCATTGCATATAACTGAAATTACAATTTATTAATATGAGATGAGAATAATCTATAGATGAATCATAGATCATTGAAAAACTCATAAAATATATCTTCATCCTAAACCTCCCAAAAAATGAGATAATAATTTGGTCACATCATCAAGTGTTATAACCTCTGGTTTTCTAAAATAGAAAAATAAAATAAATCCTTTTTCAATTCATAATGAATTAGTTATTAACCCGAAACTCGAATAACTGAATGCTTGGGATCTATTATATTTATCTATATTTTATTATTATAGTCTTCAATCTCTATTTATATCAATAATTATTTTATTATTCAATAGAAAAATCTCCACATTTTCATATAGAAAAACTAATCTCTAAATTTGGGCACTCTCAAAATCCCATAATTTAAATTAATTCAAGAAATTTGTTTCTAGATCACATTATTTGTAATTATTTCAACTAATTCATACTATATAGTCCCCACATTTCCACATTAATTTGATCATAATACCATTCATCGAAATCACATAATATTCAATTCTCATTTAATGATATGTCTCTAGTGTATTCCCACAAAGTCCATTTTCTTTTTTCCACTCTTTTTTTGTGATAATAAATATTTTTGAAAATCTTTAATCTCTAATCACAATTTATATTAATTCACCATAAAAATGTATTTTAAAATTTCAGAAACACCCAAAATTATAAACTACTCAAATTCCAATAAAAACTTGTGATTATAATATTTATCATCTTTTTAAAGATACGAAGAACAACATCATAGAATAAGAAATTTGAAAATCAGATATAATCGATACATGATCAATTGAATGTGATTATATGAATTGGTAAATAGCATAACAGTATAAAAACATTCAAGAATTATTTTCTAAATTTTTTAATTTGATGGGATGAGAATTATATTTATTATTTCTCATGCAGTTGACCTCATGAATAGAACTTTTTCTTTTTATAATGTAGTTGAAAATATATTCATTCATCTTTAATCACAAATCATTTTTAATTTTAATATCATTTAGGTTTAGTAAAGATATAGTTAGATTTAATTTATTTATAAAATAAAATTCAAGAAGTATTTTTTTCTCAATTTTAAGAGAAAATCCTAACATAATAATTTTTTGATAACTCTTACATATCGGTGAAATTCCGCCTCAATGGTAGGAATTGATTTTGTATGGGAAAAAATAGTACCGAATCAAATGCATATGTATCTTTATACATGTATTTAAGGGAATAAATGAATATTTTATGAATAAAAAAAATACCTAGATAATGCAATAATTATTATTATAGTAAAATTCTTATATACTTGGAAAAAAATTATTAGGATAGGAATTTCTATGTTAAATTTCTTCTTTCAAATCATAAATTCAAAAAAATAAAAAAATAAAAAAAAAAGCAATTTCAAATCATTTCCATTTATCTGTACACGTCTCGTTAATAATTTAAACATAACCATACAAAATTTTTATGATTATCTTAATCATTGTGGATTACAAATATAAGTTCCTTCTAACATTTTATAGCGAACTTTAGTTGATAATCAAATATTATGTAGAAAAATAACTCTAATACCAATTTTGTTTCTATAAAATTATTATAACCACATTGAGAGGTAGGTGAATGAGTGTGGGTAAGTTTTTTGGAATTAAAAAATATCCTACATTCTAAATGATCCCTCGTAAATAGATCAATAAATCTTTTCTAACATATTATCCTGCATTCATGTAATAGTAAATTAGAAATCAAACAACAATGAATAGTAGTATTTAAAAATGGTTTTAACCTATAATGTCAATGAATACATCCTTGGTGTGTTTTGGTTCTTATCCCACTCACAGATGTATTATATTTATTTATAAAGATGAATCTCATGTATGGGTATATCCTAGAACTAAAACTCCTTGAATATATCTAGTTTCATGGAAGAAAAAACATGATATTTTTCAATTATACAACTAATTATTTCGTCAACTTTAAATACTATATTTTGATGAATCCTCTAAAATAATGGTTAGAAGTGAATACTTATATCTCTCCTTGATAGTTTGAATATAATTCCCATTCTCAATATGAAACAATCTCAATGTTGCATCCTACTTACGAATCACAACTCACCTATCTCACAATTATTTGAAACATATGAAATAAGTAATATTATGTAGATCTTCTCATTATTATTATTTTCCCTATATGAACCTTAGTATATAATATGAATGTTTTACACCCTCTATTATAATTATTATTTAATGAACAAGGAATAAAATTAATAAAAACATTATATCTCTATCTTTCCATTAACACATAGAATATTTAAAATTATTGTAAAATCAATTTATATCACTAACAAACAACTCATTCTTCTTCTACTATATATCCTCATTTAATTTTCTCAATTGAATCATGTAATGATATTCTTATTATCCAAATATTATAATTTTTTTCACAGTCCATCCTCCCAAGATCATCCTTATAAATCAATATTTTAATATTCAAACACAACTATATAATAAAATTCAATTACATCCACAAGTTCAATCTTTAACATCACAATAATCATGGATTTTTCATCCTCAATATATCTCTTTATTGTCACATAATCTTATACTCGGTTAATGTTTCTCAAAACCAATATCTTGATAATGAATGGAAAATTGTAGTGATAAAGTTATGGGAGAAGGATTTTATTATAGAGAAATACATTCTACTCAATATGTGCTTGAAATAATACTGGTGCATAATCTTTTTATTTACAATGCAATACCATTATTCATCCATAATCTTCAACATTGAATCATTTTCCTTGAATAATGATTATAATAGTAATCACTATATTTAAATCACTAAAAATAGATTAATAATCATATAAATTAAAAATGTAAAACTTTGACATTTTCCAAAATGAAAAACCTTACATATGAGATAAAATGTCTTATTTCTTGCTTATAATAGTTAAAATAATTCGCAAATGCTTCACTTCTCAATCAGATACTATTTAATGGCCTAGATTTTTCTTAACACATATTTACTAGTAATTCTTATGTGTTGTGTTATTTGGGGGATTCCTAGTGATCCCTAGATTCTAAGGGTTTTTATTAAAAAAATTAAATTGGTTTTTATTAAAAAAAAATATTAAATTTAATATCAATGTTTTAAAATTTATTTTTAGAAATTCAGAATTTATATAGTGTATTTAAATATTTTTTAAATATATTTTTAATTTTATTTATATTTCTATTATTTAACATGATTTAAAATTAATGATATATTTTATTTTAATAAAAAACTCTATGACATAATTATAAATTAGAAAGAGTGTAGATGATGTTTTGTGTAATGGTAGCACCGTGTAGGGGTTCATTCTACCTTACAAATAGGTATGTCCTATAGTTATTCATTACATAAGGGTAAAACATTTTACCTTTATGAGTAAAACCAAAACCATATTAGGTTTATTCAAAACCTATTCTCTATAAGGTTAAAACATTTTACCCTTATGTAGAGTGCACATATCACGTGTGGGTGTCCTTTGACACACACAAAAATTATTTTTAACATGTTTCTTTTATAATGTCTACTTTCATACAATTAATAAAAATTATTATTGAAACCCTGGTTTTAATATCTATTAATAAAGAATAATTGTAACCCTTGATTTCCTTAAAATTAATGAGATTCAAACAAATCATGCAAGGGAAACTAAATTAAAATATATTTATATGAATTTAAATTAGAATTCTTATACTATATTAAATTGGAAATCCTCGTAAAGAATAATATATATTATTTTTTAAATTGAAATTCTACACATATCAAGTTTATTGTTCCCCTATGGGCTTAGATGATCCATATTTATTAGTTGAATTTATAAATTCTTTTCTGAATACCTGAATCCCTTTGACATGAGTTCCAATCTACAATAACCTTGTCCTTTTCTCTATATTTTGTGTATAACTACCGATAAGAAAATTTTAATGCCTTTTGATATGGTTTTTATAGAATGATTTATGGAATAAGATGATGGAAGTTGAATTAATAATCAGTTATGGTGAATTATGTTTATGTTTGGTCTTTTATATAATGTTACATATTAGTGTGTGTTGTTGTGAATTTGTTGGTGATTTTGATAAGATTGTTTGATGTGGTATCTGTAGACTATGTTAAGGTAGAGGATTTCCGACGTTCATTTATTATGAAGTTATTTTTTCTTGATATACTGTGAAAATTATCTATGGTACCTGGTGGAACAAAAATCCTTCACTTGATATCCGCATGAATTGAATGATCAATCTATAAAAATTTCCTTTGGATTATTAAACCCACTCACTCAAATATCAGTTTTTTTTATATTCTCTCTTTATTTACACCCACCATTACTTCCATGATCCTAGTTATTACATAGATTCAACCTTTTATACCCCACTTATACTTGGAATTATTTTTGAGACAGTAATAATAACTCATTTCTCATACCCAGTGTTGTAGATATATTATTTCAGGATGGACTTCTCTATCCTTATTTTTTTATTCCATAAGTCTTAAATAGGGATTAGTATGGTGGGGTTATTGTCTTGGGGTTTATATTATCATTTTCATTATATAACTCCTCTCTTAGTCCTAGTGTGGTAGAAATTTCACCCAAGGATAGGGTCCTTGTATGTTTTACTTATGTATTTAGTGGTCTCTTTCTCTAGGCTGGGTGTTGTAGGATTTTAGCCTAAGGGAACAAGATATTGAATGTTTTCATTGTATTGTTTTTTTGTAATCAATTTAATTTTTTTCTATAATCTATTTTACACATATAAATCCTTCTATGCAGGATTTATATGGAATCTAATATGTGGAAGGCATACAATGGTTATGAACCTGATAATGGTAAGGATCCTAATCTTTTTCCCCAAATATTTTCATTAAATTTTATGGATAAATTCTTGTTGTATGATTCTATGTTATTAACTAATATTTGGTTGTTTTATGTGTGAATATTAAAAAAATGAATGAGATTTTTTGTCTAGAATTAAATTTATAAAAGTGAACTATGAATAAAGATGGAGATCTGAAATCCATTTTATGTGTGATTAGAGTTCTTTATAATAGTTATCTAATGTTGGGTGGTGTTTGATTTTTATGATTAGTTGTCTCCATAGTATATTATTTCTAGCATTATGGTTTTGTGTTGATTTAATATTAAATGTATTTCCTCTAAATTATGACATTAAAGGCTAACTAGGGATGGTTTTCATCTAAAATTTTTATTCGGAGTGATTCTACTAATTTCTTATAGTGCTATTACCCCCTTTAGAGTTTCTCCCTTCTTATGGAATGATAAATTTAACCATGGGTGGTTATGTGAGGATTTATAAGACCTTTATAAAGTTTGGGGGGGGGGTTCTTTATTCCTTGTATATTTTTTCTATGTTTAAATGGTTTATTAGGTTGTTTGTAACCTACTATATTAGTGATATTCTGATATAGAAAGAGAATGAGTAGGGGTTGTCCTTGTGTTAGTAGGGTGAGTTTTGGTTTTATGGATTTTTGTTACCAAAGAGTTAGTTCTGGAGTGGTATAGTTTAAGGGTAGGACTTGTAAAGTGATTCCCAATTTATGATATAGTATTAAGAAGTTGTGATACTAAAGGTCTAGTTTATGAGTATCCACAATGAGATGTTTAGTCGAGGTGAATTCTTGGGTATGTATTGTCTCAACAATACTTTAAAAATATTATTCATTTTGATGCTCACAAATACACTTGTTTGTTTTTCTAATAATTTTAATTTAAGTATTTTTTAGGAATATATTTCTTGGGAAGTATTTCTTATTTATGGGTTTAAATATTTGTTAAATTATTCTAAATGATTTTTAAAATATTTTATAAACACTTTTCATACCCTACATTTATATGTGTAACGTATGGTTCACTAACCCTACTTTTTAAATAACTCGTATGTATCATGTACCCTACACTGTTTGAAATGTATGGATAATCAACCCTACATTTGGAAGGAACCCTAAATTTTAGAAAAGGAAATTATTGTTTATCAACCCTACATTTTTAAAAAACTATACAACATCAACCCTATGACTGAATCATCAATGATGGAGATTAAAATTAATGATATTTTCTATGAATACTAAAATGGAATTAATAGAAGTAAATATCTTTTAAAATTGGTTCTATTACCAATTCAAAGGATCATATTCAATAGATTAAATTGTTCTTATTTTTATGGAGAGTTGTGACTCTCTTGAATGGTTTTAAATTCAAATAATTGTTATTTTTCAGGAGACTTTCTTGGATATACTCATTAGAAATAAATCCATGTTCTCTCTCTATATATAAAAATGATATTTTTCCCTAGAAATAGGAACTTATAATATCATATTTAAAATTTATTTCTAAATAAAGAAATTCTACAGCGAAACAAAAGATCAAATGACCCTATTATATTGAATACACTACTATTTGGAGACATACATGTTTTAATCTCATGTTATGTTACTACTATTATTTGTTTATTGATATTTTTATTAAAGATCATTCATACCCAAGATCTATTGAAAGAAATTATTTCTTATAGAAATTTATCATTGATGAAGAATATTAATATTTTAATCATTAAAATCAAAATCTTTTGATTTATTAGAGTTTCAACTGATCAGACTCAGTTTTGGTAATGTTTCTTCATCTTGTATTATATTTTGATAATCTGGTTCCCTATAAAAGAACTAAAAGGCATTGTAAACCCTTATTATAAAGGTGTTAACTACCTTCACTCATTTTTGAATGTCTTGTGATAAGAAGACCATTCTAGTGAAAATGACCAAGCTCATAGAGAGATAATTGGTAGAGTGGAATATGTGTTCTTTATGCTCTGAACCACTATAAAAATTGTTGAATTCTTCTTTACTGCTTTTTTAATTCTCAAACTACATATAAAACATAATGATTTCTATCTTCTTAAATAGAAAACAATGTTAAAATCCCAAATTTTTCTAATATTATCGCCCCCCATCATGTGTAACTTTGTTTTATTCCTACCTGACAATTGGTATCAATGGAGTGATTTTAGATGAAATAAAATAAGCTCTACCAATATCAAATTATAAGGTTTATAAATAGATAGATGTTAATGGTTGGTCCTAGAGAAGCTATGTCAATGATATGTGATCCATACTTAAATGGTGAAAAATATGAATTCTGTAAATATCATATAATCATCTATCTAAGGGATATTGGATATAAAGTATATATGACGATTTTCACACTATATAAAATCCCTGAAAACCCAAAAACAAAGGATTGTTTTAAAGAGGATGGGTATGACGTCAATTCAAAATCAATTAATTCTATTATTTATAGACTTAGTCTAGATGAATTCAATCAAGTGTCTCAATGTTACCCTGTTTATGAAATGTGAAAAACAATTATTGTTTCATCTGATGGAACTAAAAATATGAAAAACCTAAGGTATTCTACTAGAAAACTAATTTTTGACACCTTCGGAATCTATGATGGTGAATGCATCACCCAAATGAATAGATTATTAATAGATAAATCCAGTTATGTTTTTCATTTAGGAGATAAAATTATACAATCATATCAAACATTTAAAATACTTAGATTACTGACCTCAAAATTGAATAAAATATCTCCTAATATAATACAATAATCACCAATCAACGATTTGACAATGAAATAACTGATTGGAACCTTAATGATGAGTAAAGTAGACATGAACGAAGAACCTAAAGATCATAATACAATAAAAATATAAAATATTACCAATAGAGTTACATCTCAAAAGAATGAAAATAAATCTAATGAAGAGGGAAAAATATAAAAGGGCTCAGATTTCTCATATTCTAAAATGGAAATAGCTCAGCTAGTTAGAAAATATAGCTGATTTTATAGGAAGATAAGATGATTCGAAAAAATACTTCTTGAAAGTTGAATGATTATATAAATTTTTTTGCCTCCATGAATTTAAATATATGGTCATATCATACGTGATTACCCAAAATTAAAATAATAAAGAATAAATATAGAAAATAAAAATTAGAAGAAAGATAATTATGATAAAAAGGGAAAAGAGTTATTAAATCTAAATGGAGTGTGTCTGAATAATCTAGCATGAATTATCTAAGTGAATTTCATTTGTTTTCAATGATTGTTTGGTGGAAGATTTCAATGTTTTTAAGGTTTTTTAATTGTGGTGCCTAGAGATCAGATATTTAAGTTCAAAAGACATGTTTCATTGGTTGAATTGGGTTGGCACATTGTTTATAACAATGATTTAAAGAAGATGAAGAAAATTCCATGCACGAATGATTTATTTTTCTAGAGGAATATTTTCGTATTGATTGTCGAATAATTATGAGAATGGGATTTGTAATCTTATTTGGGAATTATTTCTAATGACGGGTTTTTATTATTATATGTACACAAATTGGTTCTTACTTAATAGTTAGTGAGAAAATAAGATGACCCTAGCCAACTCCACCCATGACCATGTTGGTCCTTGGAGGGTCTACCACGACCAATGGGTGCTATCCCAGGCCAAGTAATGTGGTATGGTGGGTATATGTGCATGCCAAAAGTGTACATGCAAAGTAAAAGCAACAAACATGTGGGATGGAATGATGGAGAATGAGTTGGGCATTGGAAAACTCTTGAAACACTAGTATGGGATAGTACTGGGGAGGTAAGGGACAATTCTGATAAGTTATTTTCATGTCCAATATTATAAGGTACCAGCTATCTAAGAGGATTTTCGATGTTGTATTAACATTTGACATGTTACTATAGATCCAAATGAATACAGGTCGTTCTATTAATAAACCACATCATCTAATTCAATCGATTGATCTCGCCAATCAATCAATTCATTCAAGATTTTCATATCCAGAATGATGCATTTCCTTCTTCAACAAGCCATCAATATCAAACATTCATCATGAGATCTCCTTGACACATCGACCATATTCTCCAACCGTGATTATAATCTCTATTTGATCATTTTTATGAACCTAATATGATCAAAATCTTTTATTCAACTTCGTATTAATTATATAAGGATGAACAAATCATGGATTCGCTATGTGTAGAAGGATTATATTTTAGTGATGATGATATCCTAATTCACAAAAGAGATGCATTTCACTGTGTTGAATGCCTAATAATATTGAGGCATTCACTCATTTCGTGTTGTTGAGTTTGAGAGGTAATGATTTTCATTGAAATAGATAACCACCCTGAACACTCTAGATCAAGAAGGTTACTAGGATAACTCTGTTTGAACAAAGAATATTTGAACCTGCAAGTTCATATAATATGTGCTTTTCTCACTTGTAGAGCTTCATGAAGAATATTGATATAAAAATATATCTGAGATGCATGATATTCTTCCTAAATTTTCACTTGGTTTGTGCATAAAATCAAGAACTCATGCATATTAAACAGTAGTATTCTCACGGTTTTCATGAATGAGTTTAAGGAACCATGTATTAGTTTATTTTTACATTGTGTTTTAAAAATGAAGAAATATTTCATGTAATGGGATTGTGTACATGATGTATTGAGAGACACTGTGTGTGAGAAGAAGGCCTTACACATACCAAGAATATATACATTCAAGTTTTCATGAAGGAAGGTTGAAGTGAAGTGAGTTGGAAGGAGAATTCACAACACATATGATCTTTAATTGAGAAAGCATCATTTATTTTAATGGAACAATATGAATAGTGTGTGTGTGGTTATGAATTTCCATGAATGTGTGAATGTAGACAGATTTAGAAAAAAACTATGTGGATAGAGAGTGTAAAACCCATTTTCTTGTATTCAGTGGGTGCAAGGTTAGTAGACAAGAATATAATGAGTGAGTGTGAATTATGAGTGAGAAAAGAAGTATTGCCGTACCATGCATGTTCATGTTCTTAAGCATGTATGAAATATTAGTTTCTTGGAATGTGGGTTTTTTATAAAGTAATAAGAACATGATATTTATTATTTACATGAATAAATATTAAATTAATTAATGTGAAATTTATATTTCTTAATCAGTGTGCAGTAATATTTGAGACTGGTGATGGGAAAAAAATTTTTATCAGTGATCCATAAGAATTTTTCTTTCTCAATTTTTAGTGTTTACTGAGGCCACGAATTTAATGTAAGAAAGAATTATTTCTAGAGAAGTTTTGTATGAAACAACTAATTAAATTTAGTGGTCAGATATAATTTGATTCATGTCCAGCATCTCTGCAAAGTGACTTGGAATTGTACATGACAATGTGTGATCCATTAAACTTGTGGATGAGGATCAAATGATCATCCTCTAAATAAAGCAATTATTAAGTAGTTGAAGGTTATAGTTGGGGGGTCTAACCAGATGTTGATGTTTGTGATTTGCAGTCTAACCAATAATATTGAAGAAGGTTCTGTTTGGGGGTCTTAGCATCTTTTAAAGGCTGATTGGAACTAGGGGTTATAACCAGTTTGTAATTGGAGGCCTAACTAATTACTATTATAATAACATTCAAATATAGTGTAGAATCCATGTTGGGGGGGTCTAACAAACACAGAAAGGACTAAGTCATTGTACCTAACCTTTTAAATCCATTTTTACATTGTTGTCTTTGATGTTATTAATTTCATGGTGATTCTGAGTATTAAAGATAAGGGATTGTGACTATAATCAGTCACCGAGTTTGAATCAAAAGTTAAAAAAATTGAAAAAACTATATACCACTGATTCACCCACCCCCCTCAATGGTATCTAATTAACCCTTTTCTGTTTCAATTTGTATCAAAGGTATGCTACCCTAAATAGATCCAGAAGATTTTTTTTAGAAATGGGGAATTTGAATTCAGTGAATAGTCCTGGAATTCTTAATTTTGATGGCATGAATTATCAAAATTGGAGGAATATGATGATTCATTACCTTCTATATATTGTCTTATAAGTGATACATGAAGAAATAGTGGTTTTACCTTTTATTAATGAAGATTTTCCTATGACTCAAGACAATAAGAGAAATAGGGAAATTAATGGCAAGAATCGCAATGAAATATTCATGCCACTATTAGAAAATTTAACACTAAAGTGATGGGTCTTCAAAGTGCCAATGAAATATGGTATAAATTGAGAACCATTTATGAGGGAAATTTAAATCAAGATAGAAAACATTTCTAATCCGTAGAATCATGATTGAAGATAGAAAAATGACTTATGATGATAGAATTGATGACTAATTTACAATAGTGAATGAAATTGTCAGCTATATCAGAGGTTTTGTGCAAAAACTGGATGATTCTAATATTGTGAAAAATATTATGAGAAATTTCCCAGATAGATTCAACTCAAATATAACTTCACTAGAAGATATAGAAAATTTATCATTGTATGAACATCATAATACTCTTATATGTTATGAAATTTGAAAAGATCCAGAATTCAATAAAAAGGTAAGAGATGATATAGACTTTGATGTAATGAAAAAGGGTAAATCTAAAATCAAAGAAGAACCAAAATCATGTGATTATGAAGATGAAGATGATAAATAGGACTTTAAAAATGGTGGCCTTGTTTTTAAAAATTCTCAATAGGGGCATATGGAAAGGAAATAGAAAACAACCGCCCAAGTGCTAGAATTGTCACAACAGTGTTCAATTTGATGGGAACTATCCAAAAAATATGGTTGATGATACTAAATCAGATAAAGAGGATAACAATTATCATAAAAGGAAGTGAAGTAAAAATAATAATATGTTCCCTTCCAATAAGGTAAATATTATGAGAATAGAAATAGATGAATTTACAATATCAATTTGTGAGTTAGAATATAGAAAATATTCTATGAATCAAATGTGTATTATGTGTAAATATAGGAAATCAATAGATTCATTTGATGTTGATGAAGGTTATGAAAGATCTACTATGAAATTGATGTTAAAATAAAATATGTATGCTACTCTTGTTAAAATATTCTACCCAAGAAATAAAGGAAAAGACTGAAGAAGGAAATTGATAAGATATCTATTGAGAATAAAGAACCTATCAGAAAGAGGAGATTTATCATAATGAGATAATAGAAAATAATAAATAGATTGTTGAGTTTGAAGAAAAGATTAAATTTATTCTAATGTAAGATCTAGACAAATAAGAATCAGAATTTGTTGAAGAGAATAAAAAAATTCTTTTAAATTAACTGAATTTGAAAATATGGTAAATGATCATGAAAAAAGACTTGTTGTGAAAGAGAAATAATTATAAGAGACACAATCTATCTTTATTGTAGATCAATGATTGTGAATATGATGAAATAATAATTCACTAATTTTTTTGAGATTAAGGGTGAATCATATAATGCTTTTGGGAAGATGGGTTCAGAGAAAAAGGGTGATTCTAAACCAAATGAATCTCAATCTGCATTTGGTGTTTCTAATGATGCAGGACTGAAATGAAAGACTAAAACCAACTTGCCCAAATAAACAAATGAGAAAATAATTTCCACAAACTAATAGTGTAATAATAAATCTAGAATATGTTCTCTCAAATAGATACATCCAAAATATGTGAAATGGAAACAATAAGAATCTTTATATCTGAATGTTTATCTGTATAAAAGATTAAGGTTCAAAGGATAATGTTGGTTTTGTGGACTGTTTGGTCTAAAAGCTTATTCATGCTTGTATAATATGTCACTTCCAAGTAGAAATAATTAATAAAGTGGGGAAATGATGAGCAAATGAGATCTGATTATCAGAAAGAGAATCCTGTGATCTAGATATTATATAAAATATTTGTTTACTTCACATGTTTTGATAATCCCAATTATTCCTTCACATACTTTGATAATCCCAATTAATGTTTATCTATATTCAAATTCTATCAATATATGATATTATGTTATCAAGACGATAATAATGTTAAAATAATCTTTGAGATATGTTAATCAATGGTTATCTATGTTTATATAAGTTATAAATTAATTCTAACCCAATAAGATATGTCTTGCATAAAATTGATAAGTGTTTGTCACTGATCAACATATAGCTACTGATAACAGAGCTACCGGTACTTTGTCTACCGATAGATATAGTCACCGATATGCTAAGGATACCGATATGTACAGAGCCACCAACAGAAACCGAGCTACTGATAGAACAAGTCTATCGGTATGATTAATTCTTCTAGTATACACATGATCGCTGATATGTACAGAGCAACCGATATGAAGAAGTCTACCGATAGAACCAGTTCACAGACAGTACCTATAGAAGTCTGCCGATAGAGTATGTCTACCGATACGGGCTACTAACCGGCCTATTGATACACAGACTAGCGACTGATATGAAGCGAATGACATAGTCTACTGATACAAGTACAGAGTCACCGATAAATTGAGCTACTGATATCCCAAGAGCTACCGATGGATTAAGAGCTACCTATGGATTAAGAGATACCGATAGAATGAAGTCACCGATATATATAGCTACCGATACAAGTTCAAAAGAGCTACCGATGGAAGGTACTACTACACAAAGTCCATTTCACATGTCTACCAACAGAAGGCTACTAATGATTGACCAAGCAGTCAAACTCTATTCTCTCAATACTATTAATTTATTAAGATAACGGTTACATTTGATGTTATTAATGCAGTTAATGTTATTTAGTGATATCGATTGACATGTCGGGGAACCGTACCTAGTACACATGAAAAAAGTAATCATTCGTTTTTACGGGAGCTGAAAGCTATAAAAGGGAAGATAAAGACCTAGCCGAGAGGATATAGAGATAGAAAGTGAATTGGTTGCATATAGATATCACAATAAACTAATAGGGCTCAACAACATTCAAACGTGGTTCATTCACACAAGGATTCATCCATACTCCAAGTATCCTGGATATACTTGAATCCACTCTTCTGATGGAATCCACAAGTTGTATCTTGAGTGAAGAACTACAACAAACACTTCATGCACTCAAGCCGATAAGCTGTACCTGGAACAAGGAAGAAAACGATAGTATGTTTTTCAGAGAAAAACCAGAGAAGGACTCAAGAAGATTTTATGACAAATTAAACGAGTCCAGAGCTACACTGTCGATCACTAAAGATTTTCTAAACCCATTCACATTTTCTTTAATGATTCTATCTTTAAATTTAGAGTAGTGCGTGTACCCTGTTTATTTTACACACACACTGTCTCCTGAGCTAAACTGGAGAATTCTGAAATCCTCACTCAAACTCCATAACTCTTTGTTTCCCACTGTGGATAGTGTTAGAGGTCGAGTAAGACCTAGACAGCTGTGAGATGTTGTTTGTTTTCCCACGTAGAACTGTGGTAGAGGTCTTTGTACCTGGACAGTGTGTTCACTGTTGTTTACCCTGATCCAGGGTGTGGATCATTTTATGTAAATTGTTGAGAGTAATATGTCTCGGCTTGATACTGAACCTCTTTTTTATATCTGCTATGCATTTTAGTTTAAATCATAAGTATACTACATATATATATATATATCATATTCCGCTTCTAACTACTTTGAAATACAAAACTATTTTAATGCTACTTTGATAGTTAAATTAGCAAGTTTTTATACTTATTGTAAACCAGTAAGTTAGTTTCAAAAGTTAATTTCATCTTTTGATTAAGTTAACTAATACCTAATCAATCTCTGAGAAACTAATTGAACATTTACACTCTATAAAAATTCACTACAGTTTAACTTTGTTTTTAAATAGGGGGATTTTAAGTGAAATATTTTTAACAGAAATTGGAATTGGAACTCAATTCACCCCCCTCTTGAGTATCCACTCTGTCCAACATTTTGTATCAAAGGTTTGTTTATTAATACAAAATTTCAAAACATTCTGTTTTTCAACTATGATTTTAGTTGCATCTTTAAAGATCTTAAGTTTCTGCTAGTTCTAGATTTTATCTCTTTAAAACTATTTTCTAAAATCTAGTTATGGACAATCGAATAGAGGGTGCTGCTACTAACCGACCACCTTTCTTCAATGGTACCAATTATGCCCAGTGGAAACTGAAAATGAAAATACATTTAGAGAGTATGTGTTTTGATATCTAGACTATTATAGAATCTCAATATAAAATTCCAGAAACTGAAAGAAGAATTTGGGATAAACCTACAAAGACTGCTTACAATGATAATTTTAATGCTATGAATGACATGTATTGTGCTATAGGAGATGAAGAATTTAATAGAATATCTTCTTGAAAAAGTTCTTATGAAATATGGGATACTTTGGGTGTTTCTCATGAAGGAACAAACAATGTTAAAGAAATGAGATTAAATAATTAATCTATTAAATATGATAATTTTAGAATGAATACTGATGAACCTATTTATGCATGTATCTCAGGTTCAATGAGATTGTAAATACTATGAGCTCACTTGGAAACAGTTGTTCTATCAAAGGAATAAATCATGAGAATCTTGAGATGTCTACCAGATCGATGGAAGGGAACTTCTGTTTCAATCAGAGAATCATGTTACATTGGTGCTCTCCCAGTAAAAGAGCTTATTGTAAAATTAATGATGTTTGAGGAATAACATAAGGTAAATAATGAAGAAGATGATGAAACCAAGAGAAAATTCATGGAATTCAAGTCTACTGCTTCAAGGAACAAAGACAGAGAGAAAATGTATGCACCTACTGAATGTTCAACAAGTGAAGACTCAGATTCAGATAGTGATGCTGAAATGTCCCAAATAGCCAAGAGATTCAAGAAGTTTTATAGGAAGAATATGTTCTTCAAAAAATCTAACTACAAAGTAAACTATGACAAAAAGGTTCATTGGTAGAAGGATTGGAAGAAATCTGATAAGGACGATGATATAGTCTTCTATGAGTGTAAGAGGAAAGGACACATCAAGGCTGACTGTCCAAAATTAAAATTCAAAAAGAATCATTATTATAAGGACAAGAAGTAAAATAAATCCATGAAAGCTACTTGGATTGATTCGGAGGATAGCACAACTGAATCTGATGTTTCTAGCTCTGAAAATAATCGTGACAACATGTGCTTCATGACTAATACCTATGAGGTACCTGTTTCACCTATGCTGAATGATTATTATTCGGGAAATAACAGTGATTCAGACACTGATGAAAATATTTCTAAGGATGAATTGTTTGGGTACTGTAATATGCTGGAATAAACATGTAATGAATTTAAGGACAAATATAAGTCACTAAAGGAATAACATGCTCTCACTATCAATGTTAAATCTGCCTCTGATATAGAAAAATAAAAGAATGCTCAACTGTTAAAGGAAAATACTGAACTGAAAATGTCTTGTGGGAACTTAAAAAGGTCGTAGAATATTTCACATAGGTAAAAGATACACTTACTCAAATTTTAGGAAAACAAGTTGCACCAAAGTACACTACTGGTTTGGGATACCACCATGGACAGAGACAGTTCACTAAAAATCGATTTATTCATACATCTAGACAAAATTATGCTTATTCTAGTTCTGGATATTCCTATGCTTCAACTAGTTATTCATATGGTTATATATCAAATAAATTTTATCTTTCAAAGTCTATTGATTCTGTAAATTATATGAAACCCATAAGACAAATATGGGTACCTAAAGCTTTGATTGCTAACCTTTCTGGACCCAAGAAGATCTGCGTACCAAAATCATTTTTTGTTTAAATCTGTTTTTTAGGAGACTTGTTTGAAGAGTTCTCATAAGAAGGTATGGTACTTTGACAATGGATGTTCAAGGCACATGTCTGGATATTATTCATGCTTTAAAATCTTAATAAAAGTTTATGGATGCCATGTCACCTTTGGTGATAATTATAATGGAAAAATCATCTTCTTATGCCAGATTGGTAACACTAATTCAGTTTTGATTTCTAAAGATTAAATTATTGATGGACATAAATACAATATTTTAAGTATTTCTAAATTATGTGATGATGGATTTAATGTTAAGTTTGAAAATTATTCTTATAATGTTTTTAACTCTAAAAATGTTTTACTATTTTCTACATTAAGAAATGAAATTTTTTATGATGTGGATCTGAATTCATTAGCTAAGAAAAATGTTACTTGTTTAAATACTTTTCATAAAGAGACTTGGCTTTGGCACAGAATATTAGGACACCACAACATCCACTCACTTAGAAAATTGACTATGAATAACTTGGTTAGAGACCTACCTAATCTTGAATTCCAGTCAGACAATGTTTGTAATCTCGGTCAAAAGGGAATGCAACATAATGTTCCTTTTAAATCAAAGAAAGAAGTTCAACTTCTCAACCTCTTTAGTTGGTTCACATGGATTTATTTGGACCTTCTAGAGTTTATAGTCTAGATGGGAAGCACTATGTCTATGTCCTAGTAGATGACTTTTCTAGATATACTTGGGTATACTTCTTAGCTCACAAAAGTGAAGCTTGTTCTTACTTTATCAAATACTGCAAATCTGTAGAAGACCTTAGTGGGCTTAAGATTAAAACTCTGAGAAGTGATCATGGCCGTGAGTTTGAAAATCATGAGTTTGAATCTTATTTCTCACACAATGTCTATAGTCAAAACTTTTCTGCTCCTAGGACACCTCAGTAGAATGGTGTAGTAGAAAGAAGGAATTGAACCCTTCATGAAATTGTAAGAACCATGCCTAACGAGTATGACCTGCCTATTTATTTATGGGTTGAAGCTGAGAATACAGCTTGTTATATTATTAATAGAGTCCTGATTAGTCCTATTATTAAGAATACCCCATATGAATTATGGAATAATAGAAAACCTAAAGTTAGTTACTTCAGAGTCTTTGGCTTCAAGGTTTTTAGTCTTAATTCCAAGGATAATCTTGACATGTTTTCTTCTAAAAGAGATGAATTGATTTTTCATAGTTATTATTTAACTAGAAAAACCTATAGAGACTTTAATAAAAGAACCAAATGTGTGGAATAATCTGTTCACATCAAGTTTGATAAAACTGATCCACATGAGCCTAAAACCTCTCTTGAAAATCTTGAAGAAGATTTGACTGTTCTGGACCATAATGATAAAACTATAGAACCTGCTGTAAAAACATCTAGTTCTGGACATATTCGAGAATCAGCTGCTATAGAACCCGAACCTATAGATGAACCTAAAATGTCTAGTCCTACCTTTACTAGATCAACAATGATTCTAAATAATCATCCTTTGGATGTTTTTGTAGGTAATCTTGATAGAGGTACACAGACTAGAGCTTCTCTATGAAACCAGGTTCAACATCAACACTTTCATTCACATCTAGAACCTAAAAATTTTAATGATGCAATCAATGATGAATTTTGGGTAATGGCTATGCAAGAAGAGTTAAATCAATTTTAAAGAAACAAAGTCTTGGAATTAGTTGACAGACCCAAGGACAATTTGACAATAGGCACTAAATGGGTTTTTAGAAACAAAGTTGATGAGTCAGGAAACATAGTTAGAAACAAAGCTAGGCTAGTTGAACATGGATATATTAAAGAGGAAGGTATAGACTATAAGGAAACCTTTGCACCTGTAGCTAGATTAGAAGCTATTAGAATTCTACTTGCCTATGTTGCTCATCTAAATTTCAAGTTATATCAAATCGATGTTAAAAGTGCTTTTCTAAATGGTTTTATAATTGAAGATTTTTTTGTTGAACAACCAACTGGATTTACTAATCCTCATTTTCCAAGTCAAGTTTTCAAACATTATAAAGCATTATATTGTCTAAAACAATCCCCAAGATTTTGGTACGATAGACTTAGTAATTTTATTTTCAAAGATTTTTATTAAAGGGATTTCTAATCTAACTATTTTTATTAAAATAATTTCTAATTATGTTTTAATAGTTCAAATCTATGTTGATGATATTATTTTTGGATCTTATAAACATTATTTATGTACTAATTTTTCAAAAAGTATGAAAAATGAATTTGAAATGAGTTTAATTGGAGAACTCAAATTTTTTCTTGGATGTCCAGTTTTTCAAAATGAAAATGGTATTATTTTGAATCAAAGTAAATATATAGAGAATCTTTTAAAACATTTTTGTCTGGACAGTATTAAGGAAAGTCAAAATATTATGAGTACAGTCTGTAAATTAGATGCAGATGAAACTGAGAAACCAGTGGACCAAACCAATTATAGAGGTATGATTGGAAGCTTAATTTACCTTACTACTAGTCGACCAGATATTATGTTTTTTGTATGTATGTGTGCAAGATTTCAAGGTAATCCAAAATAATCTCATTTTCTTGCTGTTAAAATAATTTTTATGTATCTTAATCACACTGTAAACTTAGGTTTTCTTTACCCAAAAAGAAAATCCTTTGAGTTAATGAGTTATTCAGATGCTGAATTTACTGGTTGCAAGTTGTATAGAAAAATCACATTAGGAACATGTCATTTATTGGGAAAATCCTAAGTATCTTGGTTTAGTAAGAAGCAGAATTCTGTATCTTTGTCCACTGTCGAAGCATAGTACATAGCTGCTGGTGGTTGCTGTGCACAAATTCTGTGGATGAAACACACTCTTTTAGACTATGGATATGATTTTAATCATGTCTCTATCAACTGTGACAACACTAGTGCAATAAACATTTCGAAGAACCTTGTGTCTCACTCTAGGACCAAACACATTGATGTAAGGCACCATTTCTTGAGAGATAATTACCAAAAGGGTGATATTATTCTTGAGTTTATAGGTACTTAACATCAATTATGGACATTTTCACCAAACATTTGTGTTCGGATAGGTTATGTTACATTAGACATGAGTTGGGAACGATTAACCTTGATCGGTAGCTACCCCACCGATGTAAATCCTCACCGATGTAAATCCTCGCCGATGTAAATCCTCACCAATGTAAATTCTCACCAATGTAAATTATCACCGATGTAAATCCTCACCTATATAAATTCTCACCAATGTAAATCCTCACCAATGTAAATTCTCAACGATGTAAATTATCACCGATAAACCCTACTGATGAGTGCACTGTTTTATACTTCTGTCTGCTGCCAGAATCTGAATCATTTTTACTTTATCATATTTTATTTATATATTTTATGATTCCTAAATGATAGAAGCAATGTCTGAGCTAATTCTCAATCCACCGAGCCTCAAACCCTTTACCCTCAAACCTTAACTCCCGAATCTTTTGTGAACCCTAAATACCTCGAATCCGAGATGGAAAAAACCAAACTTCCTTCGGTTAGAGATGTTGATGATGAACCTAAGGCCAAGAAGCAGAAGTCCGAGCAAGAAGCAAGTGGAAGTGCTAGTAGAATAAGATCAAAAAGACGACCAGTAAATCCCCATTTACAGAATAGAGTTATTGTGATCTAAAAAGAGTTGTGCGTGGAATGGGTGCTGGAAACTAAATCGTTAGTGCCCGAAGTGCTGAAAGATCAAAAGTGGGTAGATTATTTTTCGAACAATAATGGTCCCTACTATCTGAATATAGTGAAACAGTTTTATGACTATGTATGTTTTTTGAAATATGAAGATGAGAACTGAGTAACTTTGTTTCTAAATGGAAAGGAGTTGTCCTTCTCATCGACGAAGTGGGTTGAATGTATGAAAGTTCCAGATGAAGGTGTATCTAGATATGTATCGAGAGATATACCACCTACTAGTGATATCTTTGATTATGAGACTGCCTTGGAGGAACTCACCGGTGATGGAAATCAAAGACAAGTAATAGCTGCTGAAATGGATGCAGAGGAAAAATTGTTGTTCAAGTTTGTTCAGAATGTCTTAATAACAAGAAGAGGAGACTTTGCAAATTTAAGATATCAGGATATCTATCTCCTGTATCTTTTGAGACATGGAGTCAAGGTAAATCTATGCAGATTGATGATGACTCAAATAGAGGATATGATTAGACCCAAGTCAAAAACTAATGCCTTGTTCTTTGCCATGTTGATCTCAGAAATGATCATAGTGAAAGGAATAGCTAAGTCTCATGATGAGACTATGGTAGTAAGGAACAATTTCTGTGTCACCAGTCCAGTTTCCAAATACATGAAAATAAATTGGAAACCATGAAGAGGAGAATGGGTCACTGATGACAAGAAGGTGTATGATAAGTTCAATCCAGTGAATCATCCTTCAAGACCGAAGGATGTGAGGGATCCAGGTATGGGACCTGATGAAGAGGATCCAGAATACAGTCATGATTCAGAAGAGGAAGAGCCCACTGCTAATGAAGGAGGAGACCCTGACATAACTCCTAGCCTAGCTCCTGAAAATCTAGATCAACATAAATCAGATAAGGATGAAGCTGATTTTGAGGATGTTGAAGTGGCTGCTGTAGAGAATGAAGAAGATGCTCATGAAAGTGAAGCATATTTGTCAGCTGATTTGAGCCTTAGTCCAATGATTGGACAATCTTTAGTGCCTTCTAAGGATAAAAATTAAGTTGACATACCCTTGACTATTTTGGAAGACCCTGCAGCTATTTCATAGAACAAATTGATAGTAGAATATTATCCTAAAAAAGGAAGATCTGTTGAGAATGCTTCTGAGAATGTTGTTGTTTTACATGAGGATGCACCAGTTTAGGGGGAGCATAAAACCTTGTTTGTAAGTGTTACAGTGGCTATTGATATTGAGGACTGGGTGGAAGAACAAGGTTTTGTGGTCTATGGTTTAGACTATCCTGATTCTGAGAATTTAGCATCTCTAAATAGACCAATAATCAATTATGATGTTGAGTCTGAGTTTCCACCTGAAAATGTGGTCAGAATTCATGACCTGGATACTTTGAAGAAAAATATTAAGGACAGTTTTATGGAAGAGGTAATGAAGATGGAAGTTTCACTGGTATCATCAATTCAATCGATCATGACTGGCTCAGTTGTCAGTTTATCATATGAAAGAGTACCTATTGCAGTTTCTCCTGCTGATATGATCACCAGGGCTGACCTTAAATCCTTTAAGGATGAGATGAAAGAATCTTTTAGTGCCTCAGTTGATGAGATGAAGCACTGTTTTGTTGAAGAGATGAGTATGTTGGAAAGATCTTCTGAACTCTCTCTCGGTTGTAATTTATCAACCATTATAAAAGAAATAGTTGAAGAAGTTAAAGATTTCCAAACTCAAATATCTAGACTGGAAGCAGATCTTGAAACTCTAAAGAAATCTATTTTCTCTTTGGAATCATACATTATTTCGAAATCTCAAATGGACAAGGACTTAGCCTATGTCAAGAGTGTTGTAAGTCAAATGGTTTCAGAGTTCGAATGTTTTAAAACCACCATGAAAGATCAAGTTAAAACCACGGATTCTCAAGTCCAAAATCTTATCAGTGGGTTGACCAAAAACATCAAGGAAATAGTAACCTTCTCTATTAGTTCTGTTTCTTCTAAACCCTCAGTGGATTTGAATCAGATTCGAGCTATGATGAAGGAGGACCTTGGTTCAGTTTCAACCATTGGCTCTGTGGAGTCATCCGAAATGAGAAAAGTTGTAATTTCTACTAGAGATTTAGCTAGAGAAATAATGAAAATAGTCCAAGACTATATGATAGAAGCTTCTGACTCTCAGAAAGAAGTGAAAGAAAAAGTGAACTCCTATTTCCAAAATATTTACACAAAGCATCAACTCAACAATCACTTCAAACTTCTGTTGGAAAATCAAAAGATACCTCTTGTCAATCAAGCCTTTACAGAGAAAGTCAGTAAACTAATGGAATTGACTCCAGCGTTGGACAGATTTATGGAGAACAAGGATGACTTCATATCTTCTATGGAGAGAGGAGGAGGAATATTTACGGATTTTAGAAATTTGTTGCTGCCTTTCCTGCATGTTGATGATAGGCCAGTGATTATACCTCCAGCCTTACCTACCTCTGCCTATACTGCCTCTCCTATTCAGATGACTCTTTCCCAAGAAATTCGAAGACTCACACCTATTGTCACTCAATGAACTCCTCAGTTCAGGCCCGGAATAGTGTCAGTGGCTCAGACTCCTGTGATCATCTCTATAATTCCTAAGCCTTCACCTGAATCCTCTTCTGATTCAAAGGGAAAATCTCACATTGAGGATGTGGATTGAAAACGTGGCCAGGATGTTTGATAGGAATCCCTTGTATTTTGTTTTCTGTCTATGTACCTTTTTACAACATATAATACAAGTGGCTTTCCTTCCTTTTTCATTGTGTTCCCTTATCTATTTTTTTTTTGTTTCTCACTTTTTGATTATCACAAAGGAGGAGAAATATTCTACAAAGATTCTATAAAGGGGGAGAAATATTACTAAGTATCAAAGAGGGATAAATACTCACTGAGGGGGAGACATATTATCTATGGGAAAGCTACGATGATTTTCCCCTATGATATCATTGCATTTAATTTTATCTCGGATACAATTAATAATTATTTTAAACCTCTAATATCATAATTTGTGATTATAAAAAAGGGGGAGATTGTTGACCTCACCTGTTCTGATATTCCCAATTATGCATTCACATACTTTGATAATCCAAATTAAGGTTTATCTATATTCAAATTCTCTAAATATATGATATTCTATTATCAAGATGATAATAATGTTAAAATAATCCTTGAGATATGTTAATCAATGGTTATCTATGTTTATATAAGTTATAAATTAATTCTAACCCAATCAGATATGTGTTGCATAAAACAGATAAGTGTTTTTCACTGATCTGCATATAGATACCGATAACCGAGCTACCACTACATAGTCTACCGATAGACAAAGTCACCGATAATCTGAGGCTACCGATATGTATAGAGCTACCGACAAAAACTGAGCTACCAATTGAATAGTTCTACCAGTATTCTTAAGTCTTCTAGTATACACTTGATCGGTGATATGTACACAGGTACCAATATGAAGAAGTATACTGATAGAACCAGTTCACAGACAGTTACTGATAGAAGTCTGCCGATAGAGTAAGTCTACCGATACGAGCTACCGACCGATCTACTGATACACAGACTAGCGACTGATACGAAGCAACTGACATAGTCTACTGATACAAGTACAGAGTCGCCGATACATCGAGCTACCGATATCCCAAGAGCTACCGATGGATTAAGTGCTACCGATGGATTAAGAGCTACTGATATAATGAATTCACTGATATATATAGCTACCGATACAAGTTCAAAAGAGCTATCGATGGAAGGTCCTACAACACAAAGTCCACTACACACGTCTACCAATAGAAGGCTAATAATGATTGACCAACCAGTCAAACCCTATTCTCTCAATACTATTTATTTATTAAGCTAAAAGTTACATTTGATGTTTTTAATGTATTTAATGTTATTTAATGATATTTGTTGACATGTCAGGGAACCGTACCTAGTACCCATGCAAAAAAGTAATCATTCCTTTTTGCTGGAGCTGAAAGCTATAAAAGGTAAGATAAAGACCTAGACGAGAGGACATATATATAGAAAGTGAAGTGGTTGCATACAGAGATCACAATAAACTAAGAGGGCTCAACAACATTCAAACCTGGTGAATTCACACAAGGCTTCATCTATACTCCAAATATCATGGATATACTTGAAGCCACTCTTCTAAAGGAAACAGCAAGCTGCATCTTGAGTAAAGAACTACAAAAAACACTTCATGCACTCAAGCTAATAAGTTGTACCTAGAATAAGGAAGAAAATGACACTTTTTTTCAGAGAAAAACCTGAGAAGGACTCAGATGCTTTTATGACAAATTAAACGAGTTCAGAGCTGCACTGCCGATCACTGAAGCTTTTCTAAACTCATTCACATTTTCGTTAGTGATTCCTTCTTTACATTTCGAGCAGTGTGTGTACCCTGTTTATTTTACACACATTGTCTCCTGAGCTAAATTGGTGGATTCTTAAATCCTCACTCAAACTCCATAACTCTTTTTTTTCTACTGTGGATAGTGGTAGAGGTCGAGTAAGACCTGGACAGCTGTGATCAGTTGTTTGTTTTCCCACGTAGAACTGTGGTAGAGGTCTTTGTACTTGGACAGTGTGTTCACTGTTGTTTACACCAATCCAGGGTGTGGATCATTTTTTGTAAATTGTTGAGAGGACTAAGTCTTGTCTTGAGACTGAAACTCTTAGTTACATCTGCTATGCAATTTAGTTTAAATCATAAGTATACTCTATATATATCATATTCTTCTACTAACTACTTTGAAATACAAATTTTTTAAAATCTACATTGATAGTTAAATTAGAAAGTGTTTATACTTATTGCAAACCAGTAAGTTAGTTTCAAAAGATAATTTCATCTTGTGATTAAGTTAACTGAGACCTAATCAATCTTTGAGAAACTAATTGAACATTTACATTGTATAAATTCACTATAGATTAACTTTGTTTTTAAATAGGGAGATTTTAAGAGAAATATTTTTAACAGAAATTTGAATTGGAACTCAATTCACCCCCCTTCTTGATTATCCACTCCGACCAACACTATCGATCTTGAACATAAATATATGTTTGAATTAAGTCTGTGGAAGATGTGGTCTAGAAACTCACAAAGCTAAAAAAATGCAGAGTTTTTTTATACAGTGAGATTCTTCATAAATAATATGAGAATAATATTCATATCATAAATAAATCTATAGTCACCAATGAATTGTGTGAGAACCAAAAACAATTTGAAAAAGATCAGAATCTTGTTATAGAAAAATACGATAAAATGGTGACATATATAGAATTTAATGATGATGAGGAGTCATCTAAAAATGGTGACATCAAAATTATGAAGTTTGAATGGTGTGTACAAATAGGTCATGACATAAAAAATTTTATGATACATTTAACATCCCAAGAGATAAATGAGAACACTTTTAAATCAGAGTATAAAAGGAACAATGGAAAAAAGGTTGAGAGGCAGTCCTCACCCTAGGTGTTATTTCAAAGGAATAAACATGTTCCTCCTTATTCCCGTTTATAAGTTATTTTTACCAACATGTTGGGAATGGAAGAATATGGGTGCATCCCATTAGTGGGAGAAATGATGATTTGAAGCTATCAATTTTTAATCATACTATGAAAACGATGATCACTCTCATAATTTTAATCTTCATTTTAATGTGGAAGCTATTTTTTCACTTGAACATTCTAGATCATTTGGTGAGTTGTGTATAGGAAATATCTTACCAGTCTTGATCAAATTATTTTATGAGATAATCTTGTTGAAACATGATTGATATTAGTATCATGTTATAATATTTGAATAGATTTGATGCTTAGGTGAAATCTCACTAGTTTTCTAAATCGGTACTTCATACATAGACTTAGAGTTTATTAATTAAAATATCATTACTTTTGTTAAGTTATGTTTCATTATTTAAAAAATTGGTGAAGAATTTTCATAAAATTTGAACTCCTAAATTTAACACTCTATTCATTTCCAATAATGGGGAAACAAAAGTAAACACATTGACATCAATTGAGTATTGAAAATAAATTGAAATGGGGATATGAAAGTGTCCAAGTGAATTGAATTTGATACCAATGATTTTTTGATGTAATATTTCAATGTGTTAACAATTTTTTTAATTATGACAGTTGCAGAGCTAATCATTAATTTTAAAATACATGTTTCATTGGTTGATTTGGGTTGGAACATTGTTTATAGCAATGATTTGAAGAAGAATAAGACGAATTAATTCAAGAATGATTTATTTTTTATGAGTAATATTTTCATGATTAATATGGTATAATGGTGATAGTGGGATTTGGAATGCTAGTGGGGAATTATTTTTGATCAAGGGTTTATATTTTTATAAGTATAAAAATTGGTTCTTGCTTAAAAATAATTCAACAAATGAGTTGAACATTGACAACTCAACCCTTTCCTATGTGGGTTTTTAAAGGGTCAACCATGACCATGGGGGTCTATCATGAGCCAAGAAAGGTGGCATTGTGGTAGAAGTGAGAGCCACAAGGGATCATGAATAGGCATAGAAACCACCATTTAGGATGGAACAGTAGAGAAGGAGTGGTGCATTAGATCATGCCCGCAAAACCGGTATGGGGGGTACTGAGGATGGGGAAAAAATTCGGATGAGTGATTTTTTATTATAATATTATAAGGTATCACCTATCTAATAGGATTTTCAATGTGGGATTCCCATTTGGTGTGTTATTATTTCTCTAAATTAATACAGGTCATACGATTCACCAATCTTATCATCTGAGCCATTCAATCAATCTCGCTACTCGATCTATTCATTCAGGACCATCCAGTGAGGAATGCTTCATTGACTTCTCTAGAAATCCATCGAGAGAAAATTTTCATCATGAGATCCCATTCCACATTGATTGTATTCTCCATCCAAGATTCTGATCTCCATTAGAGCATGTTGATGATCTAAATATGATCTAAATAATTTATGAACCTTTTTTCTTTATATAAAGATGAAAAATCATAAATTCATTGTGAATATATGTTTAATATTTTGGTGATGATGATATCCTGAGTCATAAAATACATACAGAGTGTATGATTTACATAGCTGCTCAACATCAATAAATACTGAGGATTTAAATCATTTCATGTTATTGAGATTTAGAGGTACTGATTTTTAGTTAAAGAGAGAGTGACCATGAACTCTTTGGTTTGCGATGTTTTCCACACTATTTATATTTTTTGAAGAAAATTTGAACCAACAAGTTCATTAAATATATGCTTTTCACACTTATATAGCTTTGGAAAGAAAATTATTCAGAAAATACATTTGTGAAGAATGATATCCTTATGTACAATTCTCCTAGTTTTTGAATAACATCAAGAAACCATTCATATTAAACAATATTATTTTAACTATTTTTGTGAATGAGTTTGAGGAACCATATATGAGTGTATTTTTATTGTGTGTTTACTGAATAGAAAAGGATTAGATGTTATAGGTTTTCCTACATTATGGTTTGAGAGACAATGTGTTTGAGAAGAATACCTTGAACATACCCTGAATATATACATTCAGGTTTTCATGCAAGAAAGTTGAAGTAGATTTAATTAGAAGAAAAAGTCACCACACCTATGGTATTTAATTGAGAATGTAGAATTCTTTTTCATGGAACACTCTGAATAGTGTGTGTGTGGTTATGCATGTTCGTGAATGTGATAATTTAAACACATTAAGAAATAAATTATGTAGATAGTGAGTGTGAAAATCATGTTCTTGTATTCAATGTGTTCAAAGTGAGTTCAAAAGGATATAAATAGTGTGTGTGAATTGTGATTGAAAAGTGAAGTACATGTGGCAGTATGCATGTATATGTTCGTAAGAATGCATGAAATTTTAATTTATTTTTCATGTGTGTTTTTCACAAAGTAAGAATATTGTGATTTGTATTATTTACATAAATGAAGATTTAAGTAGTGAACATGCAATTTATATTTCTTAATTAGTTTTCAGAAATATTTGAGACTAAAGTCGGGGCAGTTTTTCTATCAGTGTTTTAAAATAATTATTGTATCTTAGTTTTTAGTGTTAAGTGAGGTCAGGTCTTCAATAGAAGAAATAATTCTTTCCTAGGAATTTTTGTAATAATACATCTAATTATTTTAAGTGATTAGATATTATTTGAGAAATTCCAGCATCTATGCAATTTTACATGAAATTGAAAATGAGCATGTGTAATAAAGTAAGGTTATGGAAGAGGGACAATTGATCATCCTATTTGGGGATCAATTATTAAGAAGTTAAAGGTAATTGTTGCTGGTCTAACATGTTGTTGAAGAATGTTATTTGGGGGTTCTAACCAGTCATGGGGAAGAATGTTTGGCTGGGGGGTCTAACTAATTGTTGAAGGTTGATTGGAACTAGGGGTTATAAAAAGACTGTAATTGGGGGGTCTAACCAATTACCATTGTAATCCCCTTCTAACATAGTTTAGAATCCTTGTTGGGGGGGTCTAACCAATATATAAAAGTGTAAGCCTTTGTACCGAACCTTGTAAATCATATTGTATTCTGTTTTCTTTAATGTTATTTCTTGTAGGGTGAGGCTGAGAATTAAAGACGAGGTATTGATACTTTAATCAGTTACAGAGGTTGAATAAAAAATATTTAATTTTTAAAAATAGTATACCAATGATTCACCCCCCAGTGGTATCTAACTAATTCTTGTCCACATTACAGTAGCTATTCCAAATCTAACTTAGAAAAAGAGGCAAAAATTATGAAAACAAACATGTTCTTTTTGTTATTAAAGAAGATGAGGTAACATCTTATTATTATTTTTTATTTTGATTATGATATCTAATCAGGTGGAAAATTGGATAATTAATGCTCAATTATTGAATAAAAATATGAATCTATAGTAAAAAATCATAAGTCACTAATGAATATTGATAATGTTGTTTTAAGTAGAAAATATGAAATTCTAAAATATCATTAACAATTAAAAGAACAATTTAATAAATATACATCAAACTACACTATTAATAATGATAAAATAAAATAATTACAAGATGAATTATAATAATTAAAAACTGTTATTTGTATATTAAATAAAGAAGAAAAATATCTGAATGAGATTATTGGAAAAATTTTATTAAAAAACAAGAATATTGAATATAAATCATGTGAAAATAATAATAGTTTTATAAAAAATATTTCTTACATAGTTCTAAAAATTCTACCTATTTCTTATATAGATTTAATGTAAATTATTCTAATTAATTTTGTTTACGAAAACCTTAAATAAGTGGAATTAAAAAGAATTTTATATTTAAATTTATTTTGAAGTAAATACTTTGAATATTGCTAAAATAAGGCAAATATGGATTCCATTATATTTTCTAGCTAACACGGTTGGGCCAAAGAAAATATAGGTACCAAAAAAACTCTTGTTGAAATATATTTGTAGGAAATGGATCACAGGAATGAAAATTATGTATGGTATATGGACAGTGGATTCTCAAGACACATAAGTGAGTACTCTTCCAGTCTTTATATACAAGAAAAACAGATAGAGGACTTGTTAAATTTTTAGATAATGATAAAAGGAAGATAGTTGGAGTTTGATCAGATAGATAACCGAAGTCAATTTCAATCAATAATGTGTTATATGTTCAATGTATAAATCACAACCTGAAAGTATTTATCCACATTGTGATTGTTTTTTTATTTTTATTTCTATAACAATTCACAATCAATTTTCAAAGATGAATTGCTAAAATTTAGAGCACCTAGAATGGAAAATGTATATAACTTAGATCATGATTCCTTGTGTAAACAAAATTTGAATTATTTAACTATTAAGACAAGTGAGTCTTGGATTTGGAATATAATACATGGAAATCACAAAATATTTACTTTATATAAATTTTCTAAGAAACACTTAGTATTTTATTTTCCTAGACAAAAATTTGATAATGATAGATTCTATGATGCATGCCAAATAGGTAAACAAAAAAACCATATTTCAATAAACAAGGTTTCTACATCTAAAATACTAGAACATATCCACATGGATTTTTTTGTACCAAAAATGGTCACAAGTTGGCTAGAAAATTATTTTTTTATGTATTATTTAATGATTTTTCAAGATTTTTATTGGTTTGTTTTCTAACAGTTAAAAGTGAAGTGTTCATTTTTTTTGGAAATATTTTATAAATTTGTTCAAAATTAAAAATATTTTAAAATATTTTCATTAAGAAGTTATCATGGTTTAGAATTTGAGAATCATGAATTTAATTATTTTTTTCTCAAACATAGGTATTAAACACACCTTCTCTGCACCAAGAATGCCTTAGTTTAATGGAATTATATAAAGAAGAAATAGAACTAATTGAAAAATATCAAGGAATATGTTAAATGAACATTTTATTCCTACATAAGATTGGGAATAATATTTAAACATATCATTCTATATCGTGATTAGAGTTATAATAAGACCTATTATTAAACAGACATCCTATAAACATTGTAATAACAGAAAACCTAAAGTAGACTACTTTAAAGTATATTGATGCATGTTGTATATCTTGAATACATAGGAAAACAATGGTAAATTTTATCTAAAGGATGATTAAAAAATATTTTATAGGATATTATGATTCTTAAAAAGACTATGGATTGTATAATAAAAAGGCAATGATTGTTGAAAACCCATTTTATTTGAAGTCTAATGAATGTGATCCTTTTGATAAAAGTAAAGATCAAACTATTGAAATAGATGAATCTTTTAAGAACATATGACATCAATCAAGAAAAATAGACTTTGAAATTAACATAAATGAAATTCAATCTAGTCTAGAAGAATATGAAGATAATAAAATTGAATGTGTCTTATATAGACAATCTAGAACCATAAGGGATCATCCTTTAGAAACTATAATAGGATATCTTGATACAAGACTAAAAACTAAAAGGAATGTAAGAAACATAGATGAATTTTCTTCCGTCCTATCAAAATTATAGCAAAATACTATATCAAAAGCTTTAAAGGGTGATATTTAGATAATCGATATGTAGGAATCACATAATCAATTTAGTGGAAATAATGTTTGGTAAGTAGTTTACATACCAACAAATAGTCCATCAATAGGATCCAAATGGGTTTTTAGAGATAGACAAGATGATCAAGGGATAATGAATATAAATAAAAGATATATTTGAAGAAGAAGGATATAAATATGATGAAGGGATATTATTTGGTGAAACCTTTGTACATATTCCATGAATAAAAGAGATTAGGATCCTTATGTATATCATTTTTTTTAAATTATATCATATCGATGTAAAATCAGCCTTTAAAAATAGATATTTAATAGAGAAAGTTATTATTGAATAACCACTGTGTTTTGAAAACCCTCAACTACAAAATTCAGTTTTTAAACTTACTAATTCACTACATGGCCTTAAACACACACCATGAGCTTGGTTTGAAAGATTTATCTCCTCTTTGTTGTAAAATGGATTTTTTTATATGGTTACCAGATCCTACACTTTTTTAGAAAACCGTTTTTTCTAATATATTATTAGTAAAAATTTATGTAGATGATGTTATTTTGGGTTTAAAAAATTAAAATTTTTGTAATGATTTTTCAAATAATATGAAAAATGGATTTGAAATGATTTTTATGGGAGTATAATATTTCCTTATGGGATATCAAATTTATCCAAATGATTATGAAAATGTATTCAATCAAAGAAAATACATTATTTATTTATTGAAAAAAAAGACTAGAAGAGATTAATAATTATTCAACTACCACATATACTTATATAAAAATGGATTTGTATAATCAAAGAAAACTATTTGATAACAATTTATAAAGAGATATGGTTTGTATTTTATTATATCTTACTTATATTAGACAAGACATAATATTTTCTGTATTTTTAAGTGCTTTAATTTATTAAAAACTAAATTAATCCCATATTACTGTTGATAAAAAATTATATATTTAAAAGATACTACTTTTCAATATCTACTTTACCCAAAAACATCTGATTTTAATTTAATTTCAAATTTACATTTGGATTTTGGAGGATGTAGATTAGATAGAAAAGTAAAATTAGGAACCTATCACTTTTTATGAAAATCATTAATTTCTTGGTCAAGAAACAAAATTTAGTTTCTCTATCAACATGTGAAGAATAATATATTTAGGCTAGAACTTGTCGTGTATACTTATTTTGGATGTAAACTACCTTATATTAATTTGGAATTAATTTAAATAATATTCCAATTTTATGTGATAGTAAAAGTGTAATTAATATTTAAAAAAATCATGTAAGTCACTTAAATACCATGAATATTAATATAATACATCATTTTAAAAGAGATCATGTTTATAAATAGGATATATCTTAAAAAAAGTAAATAAAAATATTAACTTGTTGATATGTTTACTAAACTACTTCCCACTAGATGTTTTTATTTTATTAAGGGGGAATTTGGAATGTACACTTTTAGAAGAATTTTTATTAATCTTTTTCGTTAATAACAACATTTATTATTTTTATTTTATTCAGTTATTATTTAATTTCAAAAAAATATATTAAATAAAAATGAATATCATTTTTGAAAAAGAATTAATTTTCAGAATAAAAAAATAATGATTACACTAAGTAGTTTGCTAGCGAAACAAGGACAGTTGTCACCAAAACCAACAGAAAACTCTCTCTATATATATCTCTTTCACATCTCCTCAGTATCTGAACAATTTTGAATTCTAGAGCTCCCATCTTCATTTAAAACCATTGAATATGAACCTTCAAACATTATATTCTAATCAATGTCAATGATTTATATAATAGATGATGGTTAAAAAAGAAGAATGAAGCAATAATGCATCACCTGCAAAAAAAAATTCATCAAGGAAAGGTTACAGATTTTGAATGGATCTACCAGAAAAATATTCTGCTATGGAATGCTCTATATTTTCATGGTCTGGAATTTATTTTTACAGAATGAAATATTGAGTTTAATTTTGATATAAAAGTAAAATAATTTTATAGGAATTTCATGTTTATTTTTTGTGACACAAAGGATGTCATTGTATCTCGGGTAAATGATATAGATTTTTCCATCTCTTTCAGCAAAATAGTTAATGTTTTTTAGTGTCCCCATGAAGGGGTTTTCATTTTGATCTTAGATCATTTTGAAATCAAGAATATAAATCAAAGTATACTATGTCATTTCTCTACATCTCTACCCTAATAAGAAAAATGTTTGTAAAATATCATTTTGTTGACCAAAATGTGTTGGTCAAGTTTATTTAGTCTGAAATAATCCTAAGAATTTTTGAACTATAAAATATTCTTTATCCCAACATATATATTGTTTTTTTGATGCTGAGTGATATTATTTTTAATTTCAAAAGACACATATGTTGAATGCATCATTATTGCTAGGGACAGGAAAGAATGTCTTTTTATCTTTATGTAAGGATAATTTACTTAGTATTGTATAAAAGAGGCATGATTTAAGATGTACATATTCACACCAAGTGTCATAAAAGTAACATTTTTAATGCTAAAACCTTGATAATGGTAGGTTTCTTATAGAGTACAGTTGAAGGAAAGTTGTTACTTGTTGGTTCAAAAGACCAATAATAACTGGGTCATATTGTTAACGGGGCAAGGAAATTTGAGATCTGCTAGTGTTGTGTAAATTCGAGAAGAAAAAGCTATAAAATCAAGAATAGATTATGACGTTCAAAAAATAGACAGAGAATTAGATATGATATCTATAATCCATAAGCAACAAGATATGTCCATAATTCTCTTGAATAAAATGTACAAGAGGCAAAATTTGTGCCCCTTGTAATTTGGACTAGACAAAGGGATGAACCTTCCAGTCATAATTTGGAAGTACATATAATAGATGAAAAGGAAAATACAATAGTTGATGTTTCTCAGAAATTGTTTTTAGGAATTTTAGTCACACTAGAGGAACAAAAACCTAAGATTAAACTATTCATCGTAGAAGAGAAAGAGTTATTTTATAAAAATAAAAATGACAACCATGAAAAATAGGGTATTCATGAAAATGAGAATCAAAGAGATCTTATTGAATAACAAGTTCCTGAGAATGCTTAAGGAAATGAGAATGAACAACCATTACTACCTGATACTACATGGTTAGCTAAGAATCAATCGGTTTTAGATGTTGATGATTCTTTGGATTAGTCAATTATTGAACCTGATAAGAATACAGAGGTTCATGAAATTGAAATTTCAACCTCTAGTGAAAAAGATAAAGAAGAGTCATTAACATTGGTTCATAGTGGAAAACTGTCACATGCTCAAGAAGAAGGAAATTCAAATTCATTGAATAATCCAATTTAAATATTTATTATTCATTTTAATAATATATAGAGGAAAATTCGAGTCTACCAAGTGATATGGAGTCTACAAAAAAATATTAGGATAATTTTGGAAATTCAACAGTACCCAGAGATAATTTTGAATCTATTCAGGTTCAAATATATAATTTTGTAGAAAGATCAGTTTTAAGAATATATTTTCTTTATCACATAGATAAATGATAGATCAATTTGGCAATCACTAAGAAGAGTCTCTTTCAAAAACCGAATTTGGTGATTTAAACATATATTTAGGGAGTAATTTTGAATCTATAAGAAGTAGTGAAAATCAGTCATGAGATTATACATCTTCACCTCAATATTCTCCATATTTAGTTTGAAGGTTTGGAGAAATCACTGCTATAATGTCTACTTTAAATTATCAGCTCCATACACATGAATGTAAGTGTGACCCATTAAATGTCTTTTATCGAAAACTAGAGATATCTAATTGAGAAGTTAACATCATTAGAGCCCAGTATATGACATATTATAAATCAGTTACTATAAATTCTCACTTAGTCTGTTATGTCAGAAAATACCATTCATTAATTTATGAAAGTTCTTTTAGTTGAAAGTTTAAATATTTTATAATATTCAAAAAAAAAATTGATGTGATAGTTGAATAAAAATCCAAGTAAAAATTTAAGAGGATAGATGGAAGAATTTATGGAAGTTCTTATGGGTGTTCGAGAATCACTAGATTCTGAAACCTCTTCTGAACAACCCTTTCGCATTCATCTAGCCCTAATTTTTAATCATTTCTCAACCAAAATGATTCATGTAATCATAAACATCATTTTAATTATTTTGTTTATTATATTTACGTTTATAATTATTTTTATTCATTTCTACTAACATAACACATATCAATTTAGGATTAAGGATAATATAACATTCATTTATAGTTATATGATACATTGTATGTGTTTAAATTTATTTTATTCTTCTTTTATTGATATCACAAAAAGGGGGACAAAATGGGTAAACTCAACATTATTTATTCTATTACCAATTCTTGTTTTAATTGAAATGAAGGATTTCTCTGTGTAAATTATTTTTAAATAATTATAATTTCGGTATCTTTTAAAAAAATTATTTCATTTGTGTTTAAAATCCCAATATTGTATATAGGTTATGTTATGGGTTTTTTTAACCATCATATAGGAGGAGGTTGTTGGTCTTGTATTGTCTCAAAATACACTATAAATATTATTTATTTCCCTTTTAACAAATACTCTTGTTTGTTTTAATAATAAATATAATTTATGTATTTTTATGGAATATATTTCTTGATTTTTTTATCTTATCTATTAGTTTATATATTTTCTAAAGTGTTCTGATCATATTTGAATGTATTCTGAAAACACTATTTGTATCATATGTTTTTAAGTGTAACATATAGTTCAGAACCCCTACATTTGAAATAAAACCTATAGATCATGTACCCTACGGTGTTGGAAGGGTATAGATCATCAACCATATGTTTTTAAGTAACCACATATTTTAGAAAAGTAAAATATTATTTATCATCCCTGTGTTTGTAAACAATAGTACATCATTGACACTACATTTGGATTTTGTCATTACATCAAGGAACACAATGTTTGACTATTCAATGACATATTATAAAATTAAATATTATTTATATGGGATGTTACAACTCTCTTTAATGATTTTAAATTCAAATAATTGTGATTTGTCAAGCGACATTCTTGGATCTACACAATCAAAATAAGGGAATGTTTTATTTATATATGAAAAGAGTATTTTATTTCTTTAAAAAGAGGATCAAATTATATCATACGTAAAAAATAGTTTTTACTAATGAACTAATACCAAGAATAAATGATTTAATGACTATGTTATTCTACGGTACACTTTGGAGACATACATGTTTCAATCTCATGTTTGGTAATATTTAATGTTTTTTTTCTATTTTTATTGGAGATAATTTATAACTAGGATATCATCAAATCAAAGATTCTTGAAGAAAATTATCTTTGAAGAACAATATTTGTATTCTCTCATTTTTTGGTGAAACTGTGATCAAGAAAAAATTTATTCAGTCAAATAAAACTCTTTTGATTTATTGGAGATTGGGATACTCGGACTAATTTTTGGTAAAGAGTCATATTTTTGTACTAAGATATGGAGAATATGGTTCCCTATTAAATAATCATAAGGATTTGTAAAGCCTTATTATAAAGGTGTCAACTTCTTACCCCTAATTGTAAAGGTCATGTGATAAGAGTAAATTTCTAATTAAAATCACCAAAAATGAAGAGATATAATGGTTGGAGTGGACTAGGTGATATTTGTGCCCTAAACCACTTTAAAAATTGATTTGTTCATATTTTTTTTTATAAACTACTCAAACTACTTACAGAAGATAACGCTGCATGTCTACATAAATCTCAAATAATGATAAAATCAAGAAAATTTCAAGGATTTCAAAAAGACACAATTCACACCCCCCCCCCTCTTAACTATCATTGTGTTATTATAATCAGAAATTAATGCCATAGTTTTCTAAAAATGTGATGATGTATAAATTATCATAATGAACATAGAAGTCGAATTCTGAAATGTATATACTCCATGATTTATTATTATAAATGGATTAATGAACTAAATAAGAGAAATGAATTAGGAAAATGTTAAGGAAGGAATGAACCTTAATGGTAAATCATTTATGAATTCAAATATATATTAATTAGAGAAGTAAATGATTAAATGTCATGTAATTATTTAAATTATGCATGGTTTATGAGTTCATGATGTGAGCAAAACTTGAAGTAAATGGAATCTCCTCTTTTGAAAATGGTATTTCTTTACTATGGTGATTTATTAATATGGTTATATTTTGTTTTCTTTTCATTACACTGACTAGATTTTGAATACAGCTTATGAATTTTTGTGATGACTGTATGATATGGTATTTAACATGATGTGTTATTGAGATCACGTGACTTGGTGTAATCTATAAATGGGATGTTATAAGTGTGGGGTGTGATAAAAATTGAAATGATGTTTGTTTGACTATTATTTAATTCCAATATTTATGATCATTGAGTTAGGGGTTTCCATAATGGATCACTATTAGATTGAGTTATATGGAACTTATGATATATGTTATAGTAGAGGAATCATGTTTATTGGGACCAATTTTTCTTATATATATACCGTTCCTATTTTACTTTATTCTTGATGGCTATGGTATATTGAAATTTGAATGCCTATTTGGGAAACCAAAAATGGTTGAAATTATAGGAATAGGGATATAAGAAATCTCTCTTTGATTATGTTAATCAGAATTTGGATGATTATTTATGACGTGACTATATCTTGGAGATATTATGATTTTTAAAAGTGCTACTGAAAGTGGTGATAATGTTCATCATTGGCTAGGGTAATTTAGTCTTGTTATTGTTTCCATACTTACCTTACGTAGTGTTCCTCCGTGTATCATTCATGGTGCATTGATTACACTTGATAGTGATTTTATTTGAATTATTATCCTACTGAGTACTCTAAGATTTCTCACCCCAGTACAATGTTCCTTGAGTTTATATTCAAGATAGATCAATGAAGAATAGAGACATTATATCTCTATATGATGAGGTATTGAAAAGGATTTAGAGTGGAATTCAGAGCTTATTATTTCATTTATTTGGTTGTATTTCATTATGTATCATGTAATCATAGTTGGTATTTTAATTATTAACCTTCTTATTTATTAATATTTTTGTTTATTAGTGGATATTATCTATCTTCTTTGGTTATATATTTATGGTAATATCTCCCATAATTATGTAAAATACCCTCAGTGATACTTGCCTACCCTATGCCAATTGAAAGCATGCTTCGGGAATACACCCTCCTTCACTACCAACCTAATACAGGTACTAATTCGGGGGTTATGAAAAAATGGTATCAAAGATGATGGTTGAGAGATAGTAAGGAGTGTGAAGTTAAGAATATGTGAGGATTTCATGGGTCTGGTTTGGAAGTAATGTTATCTAAAACTAACATCTAACTTAGGAAAGTGGTACTAGTAAGGAAAAGAGTATTTAGGGTGCCCTATGATCCAACGTAAGGACCTTTTTATTCTAATAAACATGTTTAGGATGAAATTCATATACTTTTGTTTATAAATTTCAGGTGGGATCATGAAGAAATCTAATAGCATGTATTTTAAGACTAGGATATTAATCTTTGATTTTTTATTAGTGTATCAATTTATAGTAACTTTTTAAGAGGTGTGACAACCCTTGAAATCATGTTATGTGCCATTTTATTATCTTGTTAATTCTAGTTTTAGACAATACTTATTAAGTGTGTGTAACCTTATTTGATTCTTATTTTCCTTTTCATTCCATGTTTTGTTATGACTAAATAATTTTTGTATGTAAATTTATGAACCTGTAGGAGGATTCTAGGAATTAATGATATTATAGAAGGTTAATATGTTTCATCTAATGATAAATCATGATTAAGAAATTTGTTTTACATGTTTACTCCTTTATAGAGATTTCCCATTAAGAAAGTTATGTTTATTTGTATCATAATGTATGATGCATGATAATGAACCTATAAAAGAATGTTATGATTTAAATATAAATTTTATGTATAGTTGATTTAAATTAAAGAAGCATGCTAGAAATTAAAAATCATAATTTCCTTTGGATTGCCTAACGGATCTTTTCACCAAAAACTAAACATGAACTGATATATTTTTCATTAGTTTAATGATATTTAGAATAAAAGTTTTATAAGTATTTGTTTACATTAAGAGCTCTTAAATTAATATTTTGGAAACATATGTTATGTTTTAACTTTAGAAAAAATGTAGCGTTAAACCTAAGAATCTAGAATTTATAGTAATTAAATTGAAGTTTTATATATGAGTTTATTTAATAACAATGTATTTTTAGACTGTGAAATTATTTCTATATGATTTCATCCAATATATAATGCATTCCTATTACATTATATTCTTTAAAGAAATTAGTAATGAAAGATTCAAGAATGAGTTGATTTAATTACAAGCATGCTAGAGTCTAAAACCAAACAATTTATCCTGAATGATTCGATGAAATTTTGGGTTGCATGCCTATTATATAATATTCTTAAAAAGGAATTAACATCACATTATTTATTTGACAAATAAATTGTTATATATGGACTAATTAACAAAGTAGACATGTATAAGAATTATAATTTATAAAAGTGACGTGAATATGATGTGATATACGCAATATTAATTATTTTCTATGCTATGTTGAGAATAATATGCTAAAACTATTATTTAATTAGCATGTTGTGATTTATGATTTGATGATGTGTTCGAGATATTATTTAGACTTGGATATGTAATTTGATAAACACTGTATGTATATTTTTTAAATGGTACATAAATGTAATGAATGTTATAATTTAGTAATAGTTTATTGAAGCATGTAAAGATGTCATTAGGAATTATATGATGCTTTTATTAATGATCTATTATGATTAAATAAGATAGATATGAATATGTTGCATGTGTCCAATGAAATTTCTCTTCCTTAATAGTTGAAATTGTGTGTTAGTTATGTTTCATTCTCTTATTTGTACAGTCATATATGATAAATACTTAAATTTATTATGTTGTGGACCGAGTATGTTTCGGATATTCCAAAGTAATAGGCTAGAGGAATAGGGATATATGGGTTGTTGGATATTGTTGTGCAGTGGAAGGGAATTTCTAGGGCCTATAGTGGTGATGATACTTGTGACGGAAAGATTAATTATACTATGCACAATAGTTTAATGGATGAAACTGGGTTGGTAAAAATTATTTAGAGACTTAATTTTTTGTTTGACTATTTCTTAGGGATTGAATTTGGTCGATGGTTTTTCATGCAGTCCCAATATGTGATGATGGGTATGATTGGCTAGTGGATTGTGGCAAGTGATCATGGTTATGATTTCTTTTCTAGTTGTATTATCAATTGTAATTATGTTGTGATTTATGTTGTGTGTGTTTATTGGATTTTTTTATTCAAATGAAGACATTCCAGCAGAAATTCATTGATATTTTGAATGAGGAAAGATGAAAGTGGAATATTTGGAAGAGGCATTGGGGAATTTTTTGTGATTGAAAGTTCTAAAGTCCTTAATTTTAGCATCTATCCATGAAGATGAGAAATGTATAGAAGTGTTTGATGTATTATTTGTGATATTGGGGACTCCAAATAAGGTCTAGGTTTCACTATATGTTTTTGCTATTTTGAAAGGTTTCTTGAAAATAGATGAAGATAAACAGTGGTAATCTGAATTTCATTCCAGGGAAAGATTTTATCACTATGATTATGTAATATTTTTCTCTAGTATGTTGTTTAATTTATATATAAAGGATATTAAAATGATCTAGTAGGTTGAGGATAGTCTGTATACTTTTTTGGAATTGATATATTGAATTATCAGTTCAGTTTCCACATTCATAATCCAGTGGAGCGGATTGGGTGAAACATTTTGAGTCCTTCATAAGGCCGTAGATTAAATTATATATTTTTCTCTTATAATTTATTCTCGAGATGTATTAGAAGATCATGTGGAAGACATGGAGAATCTTTTCAATTAGATGAGGATTCAATCGGGAGCCTTCGCTAGTTTTGGTAAGGGTAAATGTGAAAAAACTGAGTTATAGACATTGGGTTTTATGGTGGAAGAGAGTGGGGAGCTCCTCTAGAGATAGAGACTGAAATCAAGCCCTAGTGTTGAGAACCTAGAGGTGTCTTATGTCAAGTGATTTTATTTACATTTATTGTAATTTTATGGTGAATTTGTAGTATTATTATCTCAAGGGATAGTGTTCCTCCCATTATTCGGTAGGTAGTCAGGTTCGGTATTTTGAGGAATAGATTGTTACGAGTTAGTATTAGTGGTACATCTATCCAGTTTGATAGGTATCCCCCTATGACTATTATTTCTTGGTTCTGAATATGTGGTTTTATGCTTAAGATAATCTGTTAACTAGAATTTCTCACTAGTTATACATTGTATAAATAAATGAATTAGTAATGATAATATAGTTTGGACTTCTTATAAGGTAGATTTCTGAGTTCAATTCTATGTAATGGTTGAGTTGTTTATTTACACATCAAGTAATGGTTCTCTACCTTAGGGTATTATTTTAATTCGTGATGATTAGGAGTGTCTGAATGTTATCTAATGAAAAGGATTATATTTTTCTTGATCCCTCTTTTCTAGTAATTATTAGGTCATAACTAGAAATTGAAGCATTTGTGATGGGTCATTTGTGATAGGCTCCTAGCGCAAATGACCCATTGTAGAAAACGACATCGCAAATAGTTTGTCTGGATTTTTAAAAAAATTCTTTTGAAATGGCATTAACTACACATCATAAAAAACATTAAAATAAATAATAATATTAATAAAATTCAGTAAAATATAAATAATAATAACAATAAAATAATAAAATCTAATAAAATTAATAAAAATAAATTTTCATATAATAAAAAATTATAAAATAGAAAAATAATAAAATAATAAAATAATAAAAAATATAATATTCTCAACATAAAAAATAATAAAAATAAAATAATGACAATAATAATAAAATACAAAAAAGATAATTAAATAATAAAATAATAAAATAATAAAAATAATAAAAAAAATAAAAAACACAATATTCACAACTATATAAAAATGAACTATATAGAAATGTAAATATAATCATTAATAAAAAATTTACAAAAAAAAATACATTTAAATTTCTATTTGAAAAAGTATATAAATCACTGATGGGAGCGTCATCTGGAGGAGTTGGAGGAGCTAGTGGATGAAACTCCATCCCTACACCATTAGTCAAATGTCACATGTACCTCATCATATGCTCATGAAAATATTGTTTTCATTGACAAATATCCTCTTGTTATTGATGTTGTTGTCGATGGAGCTCATTATAGTCCCCAAGTATGGTCTCTATAAGCTCAACAGAAACTCGTAGCTGCTCCTCATACTATCTAGTAGATGAGGAGGACTCTCCGGGAGCTCCTCTAGAGCTACATGATGACATTGCAATGGTACCATAATAACTCCTAAGCATCAATTGAGAGTTGATACCAACAAGTCGGCTTCTCTTGAAGGCATAATAAGTCATCTGCATCTATGCTACATCATCAAATCCTAAAGCACTAGTGGTTTAATCCTTATTCTCGTCCTGACTTTCAACCTGTGTTTGAGATTTCAGGGCCTCATATAACTCCATCCATTTCAATTTAAAATTCAAATAGTTAAAATATTATTTGTAGTTATTTTTAAAACTCAAAAAATATACTAACAACAATATGGTACTTGTGATCAACTTTAATCACTCAAAGGGACGGGATTGTTATACATCCTCCTATAAATGTTGAACTTCATAATATCATTTTGGTCAACTTCTAATATGATTATAAAATAAACAATTTACATTTAATGTAATATAAATTATTAATAAAAAGTTCTTAATATATTTCGTTGATGTGTGTTGAATGTACAACTACCAGCAGATGCATCACCACCTGCATCCCCTGATTTTGTTGACCTAATGATGTTGTCTTCTGAAATGTATATCTCAACCAGTATGAACATAATCCTTCCCAAACCTGAGATGAGATGTAATCTGCTTAGTGGAAACAACAAGAATCATCAAATTCCGTTACTCCTGCTTTCTGCATGGTTTTCATCTTCAGATTATGCAAAAACTGACAACAATACTCATGCATAAAGATCTCAAATGACTCCCAAATAGAGTCTCATGTGCTATCATTTACGGAAAACCATAAACACTATATATAATTATTAATATCAAGTTATTATAAAATAAATTTTAAAATTACCATAATTTTTTACATACCATCCAATGTTCAAACATATTATTATGAACATCAATGGGAATCTGATCTCAGGTCACCCATGATTTAGAAAAATAATTTTACAATATATCACTCCCCCTTCCAACAGCTATTTGAGAAAAACTATGAAAAAATAGAAATAATAATTAAAAAATTAGTACATTAATACATTAATAATAATTAATGAAAAATAACTTAAACACAAAACTAAACATACATCAACATTCATGGATCGAATTCAAGACATGGACGTCTGTCGAGGATAGGGTTAAGAATCATCAATCTCACAAGACCACGACCCCTCTAAGAAGACGTTGAACTGGAGGGTCAGATGATGCAACATCATGCTAATCACTAGGTAGATCAACCTCCTCCAATTCATGAAAGAAATTCAAGTCCATCTGAAACACAAAATGACTATTGTTAGAAAATATTTGAAAATAACTATTATATATATATATTATATATGATTAAAACAATATTTAACAATATCAATATTCATCTCCATCCTCATCATCATATATTACGGTGTCAATATTCTCAAATTCCTCCTCAGTATCATCAATTTACAGATGGGTTTTAGTTTCATCATATCCCACCATTTCAATTTCATTTATTACATAAATTACATCATTGTAACCATTGACCCTTAACTATGGGTTTCCATCATCAATATTCATGTATCATTATGTAAAAGGAATATTTATAGTAGTCTCTTGAAAAATTAAAATTCCTTGCACTTCCATAGAACCACATTCACTTTGAATGAACTCATTTAATAGAGATTTCATTTTTAGTATGCTCCACCAATCAGTTAACTCTCTTGAAGTAGCATCATATTTTGAATAATAAATTTGATGTCTATGATGATCCAATAAAAATGTTTCATTTACTACACGAGGGCTTGTATATTTAATATCAATGATTCCATGGAGTGGATGAACATGAAAGACTCTCTAAATATCTAACCACTGACATTTAAACATCGTTATGCAATCCTATCCCAGATAACACAGTTCAATTATTTCTTACAGCATGCTGTAAATTCCAACTTCACTTTATCTATATTGATATCCTCTCAATCAAACACCAATATTCATTATTATTTTTATTCCCAATATGCATGTCTAAGAAATCAAAAACCATTCACTGCATATGAATTATATGATTTAATCAATTTTTTATGGTGGGTTACTCAATAAACACAATCTTTATCAATTTTATCAGCATGTTGAGATACCAAAAAACAATTATAACAATTATCAATATTACTTGTAATAAATTGATTTTATATATTGATCTATAAAAATTTTATTTTTCTAGTTTTTGAAACCAATTGAAAAAATTATTTTGTCAACATTATTCAAAAGAATCTATTTGATTTTGTGGAAACTATTTCATGATATGATTATCATTTAATCAAAAAATAAAATAATATTAATTTACTATAAAAAATATTATAGAGTATGTTATAGGATGACTCACAATACAAATGGTGTAATTTCTCCCTTGTTGAGTCGAACATATATATGATCCATGTGATGTTCATCATCTAAAATCCAATAATCATGAATTCCACTAAATCCATGTTTATGATGATTAAAAACTGATAATTGATTTTTCATTTCATCATCAACATTACCCTCATTACGGCTCATGCGGTTATATTTTTAGGGATATCCAGATTGAAAATAATCGGTGAATAAAATTGAAATTCCCACCTGTAAAAACTCTTCTACAATTGATCATTCAACTGATGCTTTATTACGTACATTTTTCATCAATTTATATATGTATCTCCCAAATGGGTATATCCATTGGAATTATACCAGACCTCCTCATTTTACTTCACAAAAAAATGTAATACCAAATTTTTTATTGAATCAAATAAATTCGGTTGGAATATTTTTTCCAATTTAGATAAAATTAAAACAAAATATTCTTATATTCTACATTGTGCATCGTAGTCTGTTGTCGATAGACAAATGAATTTGAAAAATATGATATTTATGTTATCTCATCCCGAATAATATAATTCAACAAACCTCAAAATCTAATTTGTAGAATTCATTCTATTATAAGAGGATAGTCATTACTTTTTAATCCCATAATATGACCTTTTGTGACACATATATCCTAATTATAAACATAACCACATAAATTAATCAAATCATCCATCCACTGATAAAATAATAAAAAAATTCCTTGGAAACAATATATTTCGTTTTTGGATTTATTAATTACTTTGATCTGTCATTTCCAAATAGTTCATGTTACACTACTGGAAATGGGGTTTATCCCCACGCATCTATGCCCATAGTTTAAAGAACGGTGGGGATAGATCATTGTTTACCGTCTATACCCAAGGTTTTATTAAAAACGTGGATATTCAGCCCCTAACTATTGGGCTCCATCACGGTCCCCTCGCCTCAACCCTCCGTCACGCTCCCCAACTTCAACCCTACCACCCGGCTCCACCTCCCGGACCCGCCTCCCGGCTCCACCTCCCGGCTCCTCCTCCCGGATCCGCCGCGCTCCTCCCACTTCAAGCCTACCTCCCAGCTCCGCCTCTCGACTCCACGTCCCGGCTCCGCCGTGCTCCCCCCACATCAACCCTACCTCCCAGCTCCGCCTCCCGACTCCACGTCCCAGATCCTCCTCCCGGCCTCCGCCTCCGATCTCAACCTGGACCTCCCTGACTTCACCTTTGCCTCAACATCTCGACCTTCTCCACGCATCTCCCAGCTTGGGCGACGTCCCCTCTCCCCCCTCTCGTGTCCCTCTCCTCAGGGTATCATCAAATTCATCATTTTTCAAATATATAAGATGTTTCCCATGAATTTATACTTATATATTTCAATATCTATCCTTCAAATGTAATTGATATTGAGAATGTTGTGTTGGGGGTAAATGATTCGTTTGAGAAAGGTCCAATATGAATTTTTGATCGATGAATAAAGGAACTATGAAAGAAGATGAAGACTCTTTTTACGGTTTTATGGAAGAACATACATATTAAAAAAGATAAATGGGACAAGGAATCATATGTTTAGTATTAATAGACCTACTTCTCATATTTAGACCTCTAGAGACACTTATTAAAGTCAACATGTCATTAGAGGGGTATATTGGGACAACCGCTCACTTTCTAGGTGCAGTATGCCTTATTTTTTGCCTTTATTAAGAGTTTATTTGACTTATTACATTTATTGGGTGATTTATTGGGTAGATTTTGGGAGACTGGGGGGGGGGGGGGGTTGGAAGAATTTAATGGTGATAATGGTTAGAGTGAATAGTGTAGTCCCTCAACGTAACTGTGAGGCCTATTGGAGAGGAGTAGTGGGTGATATATGGTAGGGGTTATTTTAGAGCTAACATGGAAAAAATTCCATAGTAACTATGTAACTCTAAACAGAATCAACATCATGATTGTCATAGGGTTTACAAAACCATGTCTCCAAACTATGAAGGTGACTTCAATAGGTAGTGAACTTCCCATGGTTAGAGAATGATTTTGTAATCCAAGAAACCAAACCATTTACATAGAATTTAATCATTTGAAAATTATTATTTTGACACAAAAACACCCTAAAGACAGTCATTATTCCTCTTAAACTCAGGGTAATCAATCAAGGGACTCTAATGAGTCTTCATGGTGAATTAATTCTTTTCAGAGAGGAATTATATTTGATATAGAGATATCAGTCCTTGAGATTTAAGTATAATTTATCATTTGTTTGTTGTTATTCTAATCATTGGTAGATATTATTTATTATCCTTATAAAGTAACTAGATCTCGGTTTTCATATCTAGGTTTATGATTTACAATGATATCTAATGTGGTCCTTTCTAGATTTACATAGAAAAAAAATATGGAAGGATGGTTTTTTCATATCATTCTTAGACCATCTAGATCTCTTAATTTTGTTGTATCTTGATGGATAGGTCTAAAATGATCCCATCCTATAACATGTTCTTTATCATATATCATAACACTTGAACAATCATGTAGTGATTTGGGGATGCTTCCATGGATCTTTGGATTGTGAGATTGATTCAAGTGGTGAACATTGATGTTGGGCTTCAATATGTTGAATGCAAGCAGTTATTACCATGTTATGAAAATTATATAAAAATGTATTATATGAAATACTCAGGCGTGTGTGTACAGACCATGATAATTTTTTTAAAATGATATGATTATGCATCTATATAGATAAAAAGTTTCCTTACTATGACTTGGGTATATATATGTGTATGGATAGTAGACTTATACTATCTTGTACCAAAGTTAAAAGTGGATCCTTCATGAATTCATTAATCCTATATAGGGGGAGAATTTGAGATGTGATTCATGATGAATATGGTGGGGTCTTGAATGAAAAATGGAATGGAATTAAGTCCTTGAGGTATTAATGGAGTCCGGAAGTGGGGAATGATGACATTGTAGTATGACCTGGGATAGTTGATAGGGGATGATAGAATTATAGACTAACCCAAGGCATAATGGCCTATACACCCATTTAGATACATAAATTGGTATTGTGGTTTGTTTTGAGAATTTTCAAAACCAAAAAAGCTAATTTTAGTAGAACATCCACTTTCCAAGATCCATGGACTTTTTCCTTTAGGTATTTTGGGTGAAAATTCAACAACTAAATCTTTCTCCTTCACTTTTCTATTCTTCTTTTGATGATTTTGAGTATTAAAACTCAAATATTTTTAGGATGGTATATTTATGAGGCATTCATTTTCATCATGAATAGGCCAGTAACGCCTTCCATAGACTTATTCAAGAATATCAAACATGTTATGTGATTTCTATATAGAATTTACAATACGTTTCTAACTTTTATTCCTTTAAAGGGGTTGAAACCCCAAACATTTACTCTCAATAATCCCATGTATATCATGATGTCTATTTTAAAAAACATTTCTTTTCCATATGAAAAAATATTCCACAGTTCCAATAGAATCCACAAAAAGTATATCTTGTAAGAATCCTGTTGTACAAAATTTTTAGGATTCATTGAAACATTTTTTCAATATTAATTTCAAAATGTTAAAGTTATAACTACTCTATTTCCATTGAATGTTTTATTCCCCATCAAATAACCCCAACCAAATAATCTATAAAATTATAAATTATAATTATTAAAATAAAATTTTCTTCCCATGTGTATAATGCCTCTATATATATAAAGGAGTATTTTACATTGAAATTTTCTTATTTATTCCCCATCAATGACCACTTGGGAGTGTCTTTTTTAACTGTTTTCTTTAGTTTACATCTCTAGGACTCCTCTTGTCATTAAATATGTTTTGCAAGCTACTAATATGCTTTTATTAATTTAATAATAAAATTGATAGTAATGAATTTATTAAATATGATTTACATTGTTGATTGAATGATAATTTTTTTATTATTATAGAATGGATAGAAGCTGTATGTATCGTACCAATCGGATTTCAACCGAGTTTCAAAGTAATTTAGAGAAGATTTTAGATTTTTCATTTAACAATGCATCAGATGGAGGTTGTATACAATGTCCCTGCTATAATTGTGTTAGAAGACCATGGTTAAAATGAGAAGAAGTTAGTTACCATTTAATGAAATTTTGAATTCAAGCAAACTATAATGTTTTGTTTCACCATGGAGAGATGAGTAAATCTTCAACTGTTCATAAATGAAATGAATGAAGTGACATGGAGAATTTGATATTTGATCGGTTTCCATATTTGCATCATTCCGAGAGAGATAAAATGTCAGTGCAAGAAGACAATTATATGAGTACACATGAGGAAAATGTTGAAGACGATGATGTTGAGAGAGTGAAAAATTTACTGGATGATTCCAGAACTCCAGTATATCAAGAATGTACTAAAATGACCAAGTTGGAATTTTTAATGCGATTATATCATGGAAAAACCATGTGTGGTATTTCTAATACCTCCATTGATTATATTCTTACATTTTTTATGGACTTTCTTCCTGATGGTTCAGATATTCCCTCAAAACATTACATGGCATGAAGTTAAATAAGCAGCTTGGATTTTCTAATAATAAAATCCATGCTTGTCCGAAATATTGCATTTATATTTGGAGGAAACAGCTGACTGTAATGATTGTAAAGAATGTGGTACATCTCAAATGAAGACAAATGCAGATGGAACAACATCTCATGTGCCACAGAAAGTCATGTGGCACTTTCCATTGATGCACAGACTTCAAAATCTATTCATGTCTCCATAAATCTCAGTCAATATGTGATGGAATGATGTTGAGATAATTAAAGGTAATGATGAGTTGGTCCATCGTACAGAAGGATTAGCATGGAGGAAATTTGATGCACGACATCCTGATTTTGCAGCTGAGGTGTGTAATGTCAGATTGGGCCTATCATGTGATGGTTTTAATCCATTTGGTCAGATGCTTACTGCTCATAGCACATGGCCAGTTTTTATTCATGTTTTTAATATTCCTCCATGGATTTGTATGAAAAAACCTTTCACTTTCTTTAGTATACTGATATCTGGACCTTCAAATCCTAGTAATGAAATAGATTTCTGCTTGTAGCCTTTAATAAAAGAGTTGAAACAACTTTGGGATTAAGGTGTGCAGACATTTGATACTTCTTCAATGAATACATTTCAGATGCGTGTTGCCCTTCTATGGACCATAAATGATTTTCCTTCCCATGCAATGATGTCTAGGTGGAGCACGAAGGAAAAACTATCATGTCCCGTTTGCATGAAGAATACACGATCGAGAAGGCTTAAATATCGTCATAGTTTTAGTTTCATGGGGCATCGTCGATTCTTTCCAATGGATCATCAATATAGGAAGAATCGTCGAAGGTTTGATTATAATTTTGAAACTGAAGAACCACCTCAACATTTGTCAGGAAGTGATGTGCTTGATTAATTGAATGATTTCAGCATTTCATTAGGGAAATTTCAGTTGAAATCTCGAAAGAGGAAGAATGATGATACTGAAGTCACTTACAATTTTAAAAAGTGAAGTATTTTTTTTTGTGTTTCCATATTGGTCTACTAATTTTTTATGTCATTGTTTAGACGTAATGCATATTGAGAAAAATATATGTGAAATGTTTCTTGCAATTCTTTTGAATATTAAGGGGAAGACCAAAGATGACTTCCGATCTCTTCGGGATTTATTAGATTGGGGTATTAAACCATAACTACATCCTTTTTATATCGTTGAATACAAATTGAAAGTTTCATGTGCTTCTTATGTTATTAAAATGGCATAGAAAGATCAATTTCTGGCAATATTGGAGAATATCAAGGTTCCAGATGGCTATTCTAGCAACATTACTAAACGAGTAAATAGAAGACATTTGAAATTGAAATCCCTAAAAACTCATGATTATCACATCCTTCTTCATGAATTGATTCTAATGGCAATTTGGCATTTTCTATCCAATAATTTAAGGGTGGAAGTGATTTGGTTGTGTAATTTTTTTAGAGACCTTTGTACTAAAAGGTTATCCAAATTATTGTTGATAAAAATGCAGCAAGAGGCTCCATTAATTCTGTGTGAGTTGGAAAAAAATTTCCTCCATACTTTTTCACTTGCATGATGCATTTAATAGTTCATCTTCCAACTGAGACACTTCTTGGGGCACCAGTCAATTTTCGGTGGATGTATCCCACTGAAAGAAATATGTGCACTTTGAAATCATAAGTCTGAAATATGAATTATCATGAAGGTTTCATTGTGAGGAGTTATCTGGCCCAAGAATTTATGGATTTTTGATCAATGTATTTGTCTGATGTGAGCACTAGACATAACCGAACAATGAGAAATGAAGATGAGCAGTATGAGGAAATTCAGCCCTCATTTCCATCTCTTCCTCAAACAGGTGGAATTTTCGGGTCATATACATTGGTTACATTGAGCTTTGAGGAGCGGAATATAGAAAATTGTACAGTCTTGTTTAATTGTGGTTTGTTCGATGCCTATATCACTTAATTAATTTCAATATATATATGTTATATCATACTATATCATATCACATATACCTTATACTTTTATTGTCATTTTATGTAGGGAACATAAACAAATTATAAGTAGAGTTCATTGGTCTTTGCCGTTGAGAAGGAGAGAGGCTATGCATAGCAAAGAGTTCCCAGCTTGGTTGAAATCAATGGTATGACCAATACATTATATAACTTAAAATATAGATACATATTTAATTATATTACTCATATGTATTACAAGTATTGAGTTTACCTGTTGACATCATTTCTCAAGAATTAACAGTGTTGTCTTTTAGTCCCAATTCATTGATTCATGACATCAAATATTTAATAATCAATGTATATAAATTTGTCACAACTGATAAAGTAGTGAAAATGAGAACACAATATGATGGCATTATATTAACTGCTAGAACGGATTATTATGCCAGTGCATCAGATAGTCGACCTCGATATGAAGATGTGTATTATTATGGACTGGTTGAGAAAATATTGTTATTGTATTACTACACTCAAGGTCGAGTCACTATGAAGAAGTGTAAATGGTTTGATTCAATGACGCAACATGGTAAATTTATTGATGATTGCGGATTTAGAGTTATTGACATGATTCGATTCCTGCATACCGATGAACCATACATTTTGGCATCAATGTCAAAACAAGTGTTTTATGTGAAAGATCATCTGAAACCTGATTACAGTGTCATTAATGAAGTAATACCAAGCCATATTTTTCTTGATGGTGGGGATGAAATTTTCACCATTGACACCCCCATCGGTGTTAGCCAAAATATTCTATTTGATAACACAAATTATCCCATTGTGAGAGATGATTTTGAACCTAAGGTGGTGGAGGGTAATATATAAAAGCAACCATATATATTCAGAGATCATTAAATTTACCGTGACGTGAGTTTCTTAGGTTGGTAAGAATGTAATTACTTTAATTTAGTTTTAGTTTGGAATGATATGTCTATTTTAGTATTGTTTGGTTTTGTTTCATTTCATTATATTTATTTCAATTCCGAAAACTGGGTTTAAAATGTGGTTTTAAAAATTGTATAACTTGGTTGTCAATTATCATTACTGAAAGATGTTATGACATTTTTTGTCTTCTTTGGCTTCTATGTTGTATGTCTGATTTGTAAAAATTATTTCTAGAAAATATTTATTTCATTCTTATGCAGATTATGACGAAAACTACAGAAGCTCGCAAGAAATGATTATTTGATGTTGATCCTGTTAGACGCGAGCGTGAGTTTTCTTCAGTGAGTATAATAATTCTAATATTTATCTTCTGTATTACATATAATATGAAGTTCATATTTTTGGTCAAATTTATTTTAGGGATATATAACTCCATAAATTCCTCTTCCTAGTATGGGAACGATCAGGGATCCTCCTAGACCTAGGCGGAGCTCCGGTCTTACCACTCCCCACACTGACCCATCAGTGGACATCCCATCTACCAGACATGTCCGCCCTCTGCTTGAGACCCCTAGGATGTTCCCATACATGCTGCTGTCATCATCCCATTTACCCTCTTTTTCTCATTCCATGTCCACGCTGACTGGACCGATGTTCTCACCTGCAAAATTTCCATATCCATTCATGTATACCCATACCTACTATGCATATTCTGACATGTCCATGCCACCTCCTTTTCCTACAGTCCATCCTACACATATTGTGTCTGTTCCTTCAGTTTCCACTCTTTTTCATGAAGATCAGCCGTAGCATGCTGTGGAATAGATACTTCCTTTGGAGGATGCTGATCCATCACAGTCCACGGATGCCTCACAGCCTATTCAGGAGCCTGCATCAGTTTTTTTATTATAAATGTTTCAAATTATATAATATTACTTTTGTCCTATTGTATTTTCACTTAAATCTTCTGTTTTCACATTTTATCTTATTTAGTATGATCTTCTAGTAGGCTACGTGGGTGCACTCGAATGCGGGATGCCTAGAATCAAGAAACTCAGATTATGGTGGATTACAATCCTCAAAATCAAATGGTAGGTAAAAATGCAAAGGAGTGTAGATGTTTTATGGCTACTTTAGCCAAATATCATGATATAATTCTGGTGGAACCGGTCTCACGGAGACATATCAGTGCTGACATCAAGGATAGGGCATGGGCGTAGATATGGGTACAGAAATTTTATAAATTTATATTTATATTAATAATATATTTATCTGACATAACATTTTTGTGGCAGAGTCGATTTAACTTTCCTAACAGTTAAGCTGCCAAAGATGCTAGGTTGAGAGATCTTGGATAATATTGAAGGTCATACAAGTATGAGTTACATATTGGTTGGAGGAGAAGAGTGGGTACTGAGTTAGAGGGTGTACCCACAAACCCTGACTGTCCAAAAAGTCAATATCAAAAAATGATCACCCATTGGATGACTGAACATTATAAGGTACTTCCTGTATTTAATGGTTTTTATATAAAATTTAATTTTTATTACTTGTATTGTTTTTTTGTTTCTTAGGAAGTGTCAGCGAAAAACAAAAAAAACAAAGATGAAATGACATATCTACACACATTGGGGCGCACTACAATGCTCGATCATGAGAATCAGCTGGTAAGTTCAATCCAATTTTTTTCATTTATCATATATGGTTGTAATCCAAATTTGTGAATTTCTCATATGTAGCATGGTGAATTGGGAATTGAAGGTCCTGTACCTCGTGCTAAATTATTCTGCTTCAGTAGGAAAATTATAGATGGAACTGAAGTTAATTCACAAACACAAGATAAAATTGTAAGTTTTTTTATTTATATTTAAAACATTTATATGAAATTCATAATTTAATATGTTTATAATTTCAACAGTCTACCATGGAGGCCATTGATGAGAAAGAAGCTGACAACCTATGGCCAAATGATCATTTGATTCAGGTGTTAGGTGTGGAGCATCCATGAAGAGTCAGTTGTAGACCAGGCAAAAACATTGTCCCCTCTTGGTAATGGTCATCATCGAACTCCTCTAAATCCTCTAAGGCCTCTGAGTTGGAATTTACGTGTGTTGAATTAGCTGCAACAATGAAAATAGTATTAGAGGAGTGTGAAAAATGTAAGCTAATGAATGAACATTTCATGAAAGCTATGTTTGTTTTGAGTCAGTCACTACCACCAGAGGTTGCATCCACTTTTCATTCATGTATTCCCTCAATTCTCTCTTTACATAATTCCTTCGGTGATTCCCATGAGGGTCCTAGTGGTAATAACGGTGATGGCGATAGAGCTGGAGAGTATGTTGTTGATGTTGTTGTTGGTTATGAGATTGATGATGATGATGCCGATGGTTCGGTTGGTGATGTTGTTGATGATGATGTTGTTGTTGATGCTGATGATTCTGGACATGGGGATGACAATGATGGTGATGGGGGGATATTAATCCCCTCCCTTTTTTACTTATCAGAGAAACTTGTGTTGGAGTTTTAATTTTTTTATGTATTGGTGGACTGCTTGTATGTGAATTTCTTTATGCAATGAAATGAATTTTGGATTATGTTTTCATCAGGGGTGTTATTTGAAAATTATTTAGGTAATATTAACATGCCATATATTTTTTTATGGTTTGGTGTGTTTATTATTATCTCTTCATCTAATATGGCCTTAGCAGTGGAGGGGAGGCTTGGGATGGGGGGCTGCAGTGGAGGGTTGGGAGGGGGGATGCAGTGGAGGGTTGGGAAGGGAGGGGCTAGGAGGGGAAGGTTGGGAGGGGGTGCAGTGGGGGGCTGAGAGGGGAGGGGGCTGCATTCACTTAATCTCTTTTTCATATACTCAACATGTAGATGATGCTCATCAGGTGAGTATGACCATGTCCTCCACTTTGAAATAGAAGAGATCATCTATTGAAGGTGTTGAGAAGGTTTAGTTGCTCTTGATATTTTGCATTATACGTATAGGAACTGATTGGTATTTGATCTGACAGTTATATGAATATTAGGAGTTGACTAACTGAATTAGATGTTTCATATGATATTTGTGGTTTTCAGCTTTCCTTTCTCTAATTTTTTAATGTTGTTTTGTGTGTTTTATGAAAACTCTAAACATAAAATAAAAATAATGTTCAGTGGGGAGGGAGGGGTAGGGACTGGGCATGTGGGGAGGGGGAGGGGCTGGGCAGGGGGTGTTGGGCAGGGGGGATGGGAAGTGGGGAGGGAGGGGGAGGGGTTGGGCAGGGGGGCTGGGCAGTGGGGAGGGAGGGGGAGGGCCTGGGAAGGGGGTTTGGGCATTGGGGAGGGTGGGGGAGGGGCTGGGCAGTGGGGAAGGAGGGGGAGGGGGAGGTGGGTAGGTGGGGAGGGGGAGGGGCTGGGGGAGGAGTTAGACGGTGTCGACTTATCCACCGTCGCTAAATGTATGGTTTTACCACACCATTTTTTACATCATGAAAAGATTTCGTTCTACTCAATTGCATCCTCAAATATTCAATTTAACCCCAGACTCATATTTTCATAATATGATGTAGTTTCATGTTTGGTTGTTTAATATTTTCAACATATGGGTGAAATCTCTAGTTTAGGTGATGCTGATTCATCTTCCAACATCAATGGCATTGAAAAGGGTAAAATTGTGATATCATCTTATTTGATAGATTAAATAAAATATGACTACTCTTTCAATTAATTAACACATATTATTGTTATCATTTCTTTATTATGATTTATGATTTCTGGTCAATAATCATTACAAATAGTATTGACAACAACATTACAATGTGCCTTACAAGGGTTGGGTTCTTCTACTGAAAACATTTAACTGTCCATTGAAGATGGTAAAATTAATGTATGAAGTGTCGATGACCTTTTAATCATTATTAAACTGTTTGTTTTGTTATGCTGTTGTTTTATTTGTGCATAATTTCACATGCATCGTGTTGCATTTTTAGTCGTCGGATTTTTTATGTGGGCATTGGCACCCTCATTGAGTTAGTCCATTGTTTTCATCTACAGCAGTGCAATGACCAATGGATTGGATGTGGTTTCCATGGGGAAGGGCATGACCTGGTTGAACGGAGAAGAAATTGGGAGGTACTGGCCTAGGAATAGCTCCATTCATGATGAATTTGTCCTTGAATGCAACTATAGAGCCAAATTTAGTCCATTCAAATGCAGAAAATTATGTGGAACTCCAACTCAAAGATGGTAAGTCCCCCCAACTCACTCCCTTGTAATAAAATTATCCTGAACGATCACAAATCAGATGTTTATGGAATGTCAACCCAGTTTGACTTCGTTTGTTTTCTATGGTGAAATTTGATTGTGATAATTTTCATGCAGTCCTCCCTGTACAAGAACAACTGTGATATAGAATTATCTGAATAGAACATGATCAAGTACATGATCAGGTACTGCTTGATATAGCTTCAGGTATGATATGTGTATTCTGTATATTCTCACATATACATATCATTGTTGTTTTGACCCTTCCTTTTATTATTGTATATATCAATTGGGACATAGAGGTACCAGTGGATTCCCTAGCTTGTCTCTATCTAATAAATAATCATATTGGGGTGGTCATCTTCTCAAATGTTGGGTAAATCCTTCTTGGATAATTCCCCCTTTGGTAAAGAGGTTGTTAACCAACCTTTTAAGGACTACAATCTAGATCCTATGTAGATGGCGTGAAGGCCTCCAAAATCTTAAACAATGATAGTGGTTAATGATAATAAGGGAGAAGTTAACCTAGATTATAGGATTACCGTGGTATCTCTTGCATCCAAGGATATTCCTTTAGGTGGTATACTTTAGGATATTGTAGTGGAACCTATTCAGGGAGGTAGTCTTTCAAATATAGATTATTTAGGATCCTTATGGAGGGGAGAGAAAACATAAAATGAACAGGGTAAAATATAGGAATATTTAATGTGACCTGAAGAGAGGACTAAAATTAATATTCATAGATTGGCCTCTCATGATTTATGTTTCTTCTTCCTTTTTAATTAGTTTTGCTGTTTCCTTTTTGGGATCTCATTAAGATTCTACTAGATTTAAAAATTATTATTTTTTAATATGCCCGTAATATCATATATTTATATTTATAGTACTTTTGATTAATTATTTTTCATTGCAGGAATGGGATACATCGATGTTTAATGGACATTTAATATAGTGCGTATCATTTTACTATTATTGGAGAGCATCAACACATCAGTATGCGGTTTACTATATGAACTTGAACTCATCTTTTGTGATGTGAATCTGAATTCTTCTTGTGAACAAAAAAGCTACAAAGTAATTTTCATCAATAATAATGACAACTGCATCAGCATATTTACTGAATGATTTGAATACATTTGGGTAGAAGTGTATACAATTTTCTATTTATATTTGAAAACAAAATACACAAAATAATAATTTTTTCCTCATTATTGTACAAGGCGATCAAAGCAATTCATCTTCATAAGTATTGGCATCGAATATATCTAGGAAAAATTTCTTTGGTCTTTAATTTGTTTTATTAACAATTGGAATTATTATTACTGTTATGTTAATTTTAACAATTCATGATTGGAGCATCGAAATATTTGGTCTTCTCCGGGGACTTCAAGCATTGGCACATGATTTGATACTACAACCTTGAATATTTCAACTTCTCAGGTATTCAATAGTTATATTTAATTACTACTAATTTAATTCCATTAACAAAAACACAAGTGTATTAATTTAATATAGAAAGTTTATTCAAAGTCTTTCAAACAAACTGTTCTTTCGATCTCATAATTTTCTACAGTTATAGGAGTGTGTACATTTAAATATTAGCATTTTCATAAATATTTCAATTTTTCTTATCTGTTTTATCATTACAATGAACCACAAAGATGGAACTAACACCTTATCTGGTAAACATTGTTGACAAAACTCTTTATCATGTAATATGTACATTGATAGTATTTGTGATATCTGTTTAAGAACCTACAGTACTTAAATTATGGTTTAAGATGGTTAGGGGGGAGGGGAGGGGAGGGGCTGGGCAGGGGGGAGGGGATGAGAGGCAAAGAACTGGGCAGTGGGTGGGGGAGGGGAAGAGCTGGGTAGGGGGGAGGAGGATGGGGAGGTGTTGGGAAAGGGGCGAGGAGAAGATGGGCAGGGGGGGAGGGAGGGGCTTGGCAGGGGGTGGGCTGGGTAGGGGGGAGGGGCTAGTGGGAGGGGGAGGTGCTTGGAAGGGGTGGGAGGACAAGTTGGTTGGGGGGAAGGGAGGGGAAGAGCTGGGTATGGGGTAGGAGGAGGGGGGAGGTGCTGGGAAAGGGGGGAGGAGAAGCAGGGTAAGAGGAGGGGATGGGCAGGGGGTGGGGATGGGCATGGGGAGGTGCTTGGAAGGGGTGGGAGGACATGCTGGGCAGGGGGAGGGGAGCGGAGGGGTAGAGTGGAGGGCCTGCAGAACAATGTTGATGTTTGAAATCTCTGTTTAAGGGGTCTAAAGTTCCTATTATTTCTATTCAATTGTTTAGGTTTTATAGAGAATCCTGAGTACCCATGGCTTATTATTTACCTAATAAGCAGTATCACATATAATTTTGATAATATTTTCACTACCATTCATCTTATTTCACCAATATCTACTTCAATTCATTATTTGTATATCATCTTCATTGTTAGTCTTTTTAAATCACTGTATGTGTTTCCTGTTTCTACGATTTTGGTTCCAACATTAATCTTTGGTTTATAGTGTTTCTTAGTTTTAATTAGTTATTCAGTTATAATGTTACTTATATGTATCAAATTATCATTAAATGTTTTTGGTTCGGTCGATAATAGATTTGATTATATTTCATTAAACTATGATGATGTTTGAAATCCCTTTTTAAGTGGTCTAAAGTTCCACTGATTTCTCTTCAACTGTTTAGGATTTGTAGAATTCCAAAAATATATATTCTTTCCCGATAACTCCTCATATACTTCATAATAATAGGAAGTTTGTTGCATTGAAAATTTAAGTTTGTTATCTATATTTCATTATACTACATGAAATGATGAAATTTCTTTTTAGATAAATTTGAAAGTGGATGGTGTTCTTAAAAATTCTAGTTATTTTCTATTTCATGTTTTTTATAGGCCACTACTTTCAGTGAGTGGAGGCCTTCACTGAACATGATATTGACTACACCTTCAACAATTTATGTTCCATGAGTTCTCCACATCCATGGGTTCACCTACTCAGAAAGGATGTAACTCTTCCCTTCATGTTCAATAATGGATTCATTTTGATCCCTGTGTGTAGATAAATTGTTCCAGAAGCCTAGGATAATAGTTTTCATTGTATCCAGATGAATCTATTTACATGTAAATATAAAGAGGAGGATCAGGTAGCACTTATTTATGATAACATTGATATTATTTAATGTCTTGATGGGTTCTCCAATAAATTCATTATGTTTTATTGGGATATTATTCATAATGAGGTGGTTAATGTTGTTAAATAATTATTCATTCATGCTAATATGCCTCATGGTATCAATTCCAACTGATATTATATTCTTATTGGTGTTAATTGGTGCACTAGAAGCCGGAAGCAGGAAGGTTGCAGGCAGCTGGGTGGTCTGGAAGAAGGAGGGAGGCTGCAGCAGCTGGGTGCACTGGAAGCAGGAGGGAGGCTGCAGCAGTTGGGTGCGCACTGGAAGCAAGAGGGAGGCTGCGGGTAGAAGCTGCTGGTCTGGGAGAAGGATCTATGCCCACGGTTCATTGAACTGTGGGAATATTAGTTTTCCAAAAATCATTTAAACTCACGGTTCATTGAACCGTGGGTATTTTAGTTTTCCAGCTATCATCTCTACCCACGGTTCATTGAACCGTGGGTATGTTATCAGGCTATGAAAAGCAATTCCCACAGTTTTGAAAACCGTGGGAATAGATATATACCCATGGTCTAAAAAAACCGTGGGTATTATGAAATTTAGATTGGATATCCCCACGGTTTTTTAAAAACCGTGCGTATAGGTCTATGTCGATGCCACTACAGCCCACGGTTCATAAAATCATGGGTATAGCCTATACCCACAGTTTTATGGGCTATACCCACAATTCTAAATCGTGGGTATAGGTGATATTTCCAGTAGTGTTATAGTCACTTGCAAATTTGGGAATGATATAATTGTGCCTTTACATTATCTTTGGTCTTACCGGGTGTGTCCAAAGCTATATAAAATATATTTTCAAATAGGTATTCTCAATATAAATGACATTTGACATGTGATAGACCAAAAAATCAGACCATTATAGCAGTTCTCAAAAAATGATCTATTTAATCCAATTGTGTTCTTTCCTAAATCCATCAATTTTTTATTTTTTATAGTCAGTACAAATGTAATGAGAGGTAATGGAGAAATAATGGATTTTAACTCAATACTTGAGATCATTATTGGAGGTCCATATTTTTCAATTGTACATTTTCTGAAATGATGTTTGTTCCTTCGAAAAGGATGATCGGTAAGAAAATTATCAATGTTAGTCGAAGAAACAATGTTTTCATCCATTGAAAATCATAAAATATTTGTTGTATCTTATACAGTATGGACATTATTTTAGACCATGTGTACTCCATCCAAATAACATTCCATATTCTAGGAAGTCCTGAATTATCAACATTAAGGTAGATTTCATTAAAAAAATTCATAATATCATATGTATTTACACCATTATTTTATAAAAAATTTAACTCATCAATCAATGACATAAAATAAACATCGATATTCTTTTTCAAATGAACTATAATTAATATGTTCAGAAAGATATATGGATCATTCATCAACATCCAAGGAGGTAAATTTTACATATTTATAAATATGGGCCAATAAGAATATTTAAAAAAGTAAGAACCAATTGGAAAAAAACCATTGGTAGAAAGAAACAATTTCACATTTCATTCTTTTTAAGAAAATGATGGATGTACTTGGTTATCATGTTTACATGAATTTCCATTAGAATGGTTGTTTAAGACATTACTGGTTGAAATATTGGTTTTGGTCCATGACAACAATGATGTTATGTTATGAGACATAAATAAACACTACAATATAGGTTTAATTTAGAATTACCTCAATTTTTTTATAGGAATCAATCCAGACATTCCTAATTGAGCCTCTTAGTACCTCGATTGTCCACATGTACGAAAAATAACTAATGACACATTATCATCATAATATAAGAATAAATCGTTTGAACATGAATGAATCTTATTATAACCATGATCCAAATTATGAACAAGCCTCTTTCTCTCAAATAAATTTGTAGGCAACATATTTCCTTCAAGTAATAGTTCTTTAACAAAAGAGAATATTTGATCAAAATAGCCCTTTGACATTCTTCTATCTAATTTAATAGGTATAAATTTTCAAATCACTTCAAATTTTCTTATCTTTCAATCAGGATATATTGATTCCTTAGCATACTTCAACAACTCATAAAACTAGGATGGTTGCAACTCTAGCGTTAAATCAATATCATCAAGAGTTTTAGTATGTTGAAAAGACGGAGAAACCACATCATGTAATAAATTTTGAAATTGTGATGGATCTAGAACCAAATTATTAGTATCTTCTAAAAAACTGTGTATACTATATTGATACCAAAAATTATAATCATTTCAAAAATAAAATTTCAATAGATGACCATAAACATTTTCAAATGTGTCAAACCTCCTTAGATCACATTTCATGCATGGAAACATAATTGGCATTTCTAAAATAACTTCTGTTTGTGACGATTCAAATGATAAAAAAGATTCAATAGCTTCAATATATACCAGATTTATACCCAAAACCATTTGAATTCATGAAACGATTTTTCCAATTGTGATCAGGTAATGAAGATTGTTGTTGACTTCCTTGGTCTATATTACTCTAAAAAATATATAATGAATATATTTTTTATGATGAATTTGATATATGAAAAAGGCATTCTAAAAAGAATAAAATTATAACAATCGTTATTTACTTTTAAATATTGTCAATTATATCTATTTGTCATTAGATTTTACTAGTGAACATTATTTTATACAAATTATGGTGATTTAATGTTCTTTTCTACTAATCATTACTAATTAGTACTAATGTCTACTAAATTTTTTTAATTACCATTGTTTTTTAATAATTAAAATGACTTATCAATAATGATTACTAATTTATCTCTAATGTTTAATAATTCCTTGAAAATATTTAATAATTAATATAAAATAAAACATATTATAAAATACAAAAAGGTGAAAATCATAGAATTTGCAATCTTCAGGAAATGATTGATGACTAATTTGTGTCAACCATGTTCTTACAATTTTTTTATTTCTCATGGGCTGAAAATTTACAACCTATCTCATTTTCCACTTTCTACTAATTATTACTAATTGTTACCAATTATTTCCAATTATTACCAGTTATTACCAATTATTGACAATTATTACTGATTATTACTAAATATTACTATTTATTACTGTTTACTACAATTTGTTACTATTGAATTCTAATTATTACTAATTATTACTAATTAATGCTATTTTACTATTTATTACTAATTATTACTAATGATTACTATTTCATACTATTTTATACTAATTATTACTATTTATTACTAATTATTACCAATTATTAATATTTCATACAAATTATAACTATTTCATACAATTTGTTACTATTTATTACTATTTATTACTATGTATTACTATTTATTACTATTTATTACTATAAATTTATATTTTTACTAATTATTACTATTTATTTCTAATTATTACTATATATTACTATTTGATACTATTTATTAATATTTAATTGCATTTTTTATTAATTATTACTATTTATTACTAATTATTACTAAAACATACTTTTTCATAACATTTATTACTATTTCATACTATTTATTACTAATTATGACTAATTATTTCTATTTCTTACAATTTCCTACTATCTACTACTATTTAATACTATTTAATATCTCATTCTATTTCAGGGTTTTTATTACTATCTATTATTATTTATTAATATTTATTACTATCTATTACTAATTATAACTATTTATTATTAATTAATACTAGTAATTAATAATTATTAATATTTATTAATATTTATTAATAATTATTACAATTTATAATGATTTATTACTATTTACTAATAATTATTACTATTTATTACTCTCTATTACTCTTAAATACTAATTCTTATTAATTCTTACAAATTTTTACTAATTTTTAATAATTTTTAAAAATTATTAATAATTTTTAAAAATTATTAATAATTATTACTAATTATTACTATTTCCTACTATTTGTTATTGTTTATTACTATTTATTACAATTTATTACTTTTTATAAGTATTTATTGCAATTTATTACTATTTGTTACTATTTATTACTGTTTATTACTCTTTATTTCTACTTATTACTAATTATTAATGTTTATTACTAATTATTTGTATTTTTTACTATTTATTAAAACTTATTACTATTTAATAATATTTAAAACTATTTATTACTATTTATTACTAATTAATAATAATTATTACTAGATTTTTTAAATTATTTCTATTCAATACTATTTAGTACTATTTAGTACTATTTATAACTAGTTATTACTATTTATTATTATTTATTACTAATTATTCCTAATTATTTCTAATTATTACTATTTATTACTATTTATAACTATTTATTACTAATTATTACTTTTTATTACTATTTATTATTTTTTATTACTATTTTTTACAATTAATACTAATTAATATGATTTGGTACTATTTATTAATATTTATACTGATTATTACAAATTATAGATAATTATTACTAATTATTACTGAATTATTACTATTTATTACTATTTATTATTATTTTTTCGTAATTATTACTATTTATTAATAATTATTACTAATTATTACCAATTATTACTTATTATTACTTATTATTACTATTTTTTACTATTTATTAGTATTTATTATTATTTATAGCTATTTATTTCTTATTATTAATATTTATTACAAATTATTACTTATTAATATTTGTTACTATTTATTACTATTTATATCTATTTATTACTATTTAATAATATTTTTTATAATTTATTACAATTTATTACAATTTATTCTAATTCATTACAATTTATTCCAATTTTTACAATTTATTACTAATTATTATAAATTATTACTAATTATTAGTAATTATTACTAATTACTACTAGTTAATACAAATTACACATAATTATTAATAATTATTTATAATTGAAAGAAATTATTACAAATTAAAACTATTTACTTTTAAATAATAACAATAAATCTAATTGAAACAAAATATTTGTAAAAATAAATAATTGAAAATAAAACAATCAAATTCAAATTTAATTTAATTACCGCTAATTATTAATTATTATTACTAATATAAAATAAATTGAATTAACTAAAAAATAAAAGAAATAAAAAATACCTTAAAATTGAATCTTCTGGAGGATGCAAACCTTGAAAATTGCTTCGTTGTAAAATTTAAAACATTGAAAACCTAAAGAGAAACATATGAGAGAGAAAGAGATGAGTTCAGAGAAGAGTGGTATCGATTAAATTGGATGATGATATATTTAGGTTAGATCATTTGCAATGAGAGTAGTTGTGATAGGGTCCCATCGCAAATAGTGTTATTTGCGACGTGACCCCTCAAAAATGCTATCCCCGCAGATTAATTAGGGTAGCTAATAAAAAATATATTTACGATGGGTCTCATCACAAATAGTTTCTTACCGTCATACTATTTGCAATGAGTCCTATTGCAAATAATTTTTTGCTGACATGCTATTTGCGATGATTGTAAATAACCGTCGCAAATACTAAAAAACAAGGGATACTATTTGGGACCGTTGTTTACACCCATCGTAAATAGGTTTCCTACGGTATTGTGTGCGGAGCACACCCGAGTCTTTTGCAATGGGATATGTATTCCAGTCCCAAATCTGTTTTTACAACATACTATTTGAAACAAGAATAGTGTCTCCTTGCAAATAGTGTCTCCCGACATATTATTTGTTATGAGTGTCTAACCCATCGCAAATACCTATTTGTCCCATAGTGGGTGAGGAATTTTTTGAGGGGGTTTCCTGGTGATCTCTAGGTTATATGGGTTTATTTGGTTAAATTTAATTTTAAAATGTTTTTTATGAAAAAAAAATTTAATTTTAAAATTTTAAATTTATAAAATTTATTTTTCCAAATTAATAATTTATCAAGTTGTTTTTAAATAAATGTTAATGATATTTTAATTCTAATTTTGTATTCTAGAATTAAATTTTTTTTAAAAAGAAATTTATTTTTCATTTTATTGAAAAATTTACTGATCTATATAAGTAAACATGTATGAGCATAGATGAGGTTTTTTCGGGACTGTGGCACTGTATGATGGTGGAATTTATCCTTGCATGTAGGTAAGTCCAAGAGTTCTTCAATGTATATGGGTAAAACAGTTTATCCTAGCACTGATTACCATAGTTGTGCTAGGTTCATTTCTGAACATGTGTAGTGTATGGGTAAATCAATTTACCCTTACCCAGAGTGAACCTATAAGTACATGGACTTATTACATACATAATGTTGAATTTAGTCAATAAAACACTTCCTTTTACATTGAAGATCTTTTCATGTTTATAGATTTAGAGAATTTGGACAATACATTAATGGCATTACACATTATTACAGAGTGGATACCATAAACACAGTTTCCATTTTTTTCAAAATATAAAACATTAAAACATAAAACAAGACTCCTTGACATTTCATCAACAGTTAACATGTCTTCCTTCCTTGTATTAAACATCCAATAACCTGTGAAAAATCATTTAAATAATTGGGATGAGCACAAAAGCTCGGTAAGGGATGGAAAGAAGGGAAGATCACATTAGTCCATGAGTACTCATAATGTATGAAATCATTTTCGAAAGACATTTTTGTCACCCATATATACATACTTTTTGTAACATGGGACTTAGATAGGATCCACATAGAACATGAGAACATAAATATAGTCAAAAAGATATCTTGGGGCATTACTTACATAATCTTGTAACCATTCTTGGCTACCTTATAATTTCTAACCCTCACGACTACCTTACTTTGTGTAAACATCGCAGTCACACATGGAGTAACCATACAGCCGACCTCTAACTTACTCATATCGAATGCATTGGAGGGAGATATAGGTCCCATACTTCATCATAAATAATTCTGAAGAACCAAAACATAATCACACAACATGAATAATTCAATAAAAACATTACTTTGGAATTTCGTAAAACTGAATTTAAGAAGAGGATTTTTAAAGAAAAGCCCCTTATAAGTATCATACAATTGAAGAGAGACTTAATATAGTGGATGGAGTATGTATATATACTGTAAATACACAAAATTAAACATAATATAAACATAACCCATCACACAAATAAATTTAAATAGCACATAAATAATGAAGTAGAAGGTTAACCCAAAGAATGGAAATCGGGTTAATAATTCCCTTAGCTCAGGTTTGTCTTACTTACAACTTGTTTAAAACTCATGTATAATGGTTAAAAGAGTGTTATATATATTTTAAAGAAACATTATCAAGTTTATAACATCTTATATGATCATTTCATTACATCATTTCACCCCTAATTGTTTGTATTTTTCCACTTCCACTGTTTTTGGTTGAATTCTTTACATGATTTCTATGATTGGTTCATGGTGTACATTCTTGTCGATTGGAAGTGAAACTCCAGAATTGGAATGGAGTGGTATTTTCATATATCCAGTAACATAAATTATTCCATTTATCATTTTTAATTCTAAAATGAGGATGATTCGTAAGTTAGATAATTAATGATGTTCGTTTAGATCATTTTAGTGGTTATTTGATAATAACAACCATGTTTTGTCTTATAAATTAAAACCATGAGTACAAAAGAATTACAGAACTATGGGTGAGTCATAAAACATATATTATAACCTGTTTCAAACATATAAATTGTTTTAGGACCATACATCAAAGAATTAATGGAAATTGAAATCACATCGTCCACGATGTCTATATTTCGACACAAACGGACAATGTTTTTATTCTTCAAATAAGTGGGAGAGGTGTGGGATATGAGAAGAATAACGATGATTAATTTCCCATAAACCTGATAAAATATAGAATATACAGGATTTTTGGATATTTCATGCCTCTTGGGTAATGAGATATGAATAATGAATAAGGAACGAACACAAAATAAAAGAATAATTGTGAAATCGCTTACAAAAATTCGGCAGCCTAACGGCGATGCATCATGGTTTAAGAAAATATTAAAAAGAGAGGGGACAAGGGTAACCCATCTATAAATGAATCATATTATATAAAATATCAAGAATAAGAAGAAATAATAACATGGTATGGAAACTTGAAAATTATAACACATAAAAGAGAACATGAATGGAAAAAAGAATGAAATTGAGAATTTTCTTACCTAGTAGAGTAACCCTTAGAACATGAAGGTTGGGACCTTGGGGGCTTGAGGGAACCATGGGAGGACTAATATGAAAGTAAGGAGGCCATATCATCATTTAGGGATAATTGGGAATTAATTCAATGAAGGGAAGATTTGGTATTTATTGGAAAAGTGAGGGATTAATTTAATAATTTTCAAGGGACACCTAATGAGTGGTATTTACAAAACCATGGGTCTGCCTGTGGTATTTTCCCTTGGTATAAGCCACTTGGGTAACCTCACATATTATTCAACTATACAAAAGTCTACAGAATTTATGAAATCATTATTATATCATTAATAATGGCATTAACACATCGAAACTAAAAACTATATTTTTTACTATTCACCAAAAAAACAACTGTTTCAGAAAAATTCACAAAATTCACCCTAACCATTTATCTCTGTGTAGATTTCAAAAAATAAGTCCATTTTTTGAAAAAAAATTCTAAATATTATTAATTTATTTTTTAAATGAAATCATACTTAATTCATAAATTAACAATTCTAATTCTGTAACAACTTCTATATCACAATGAAAATTTAACCTAGATGTTATTATCTTAATGCCTTAATAAAATAAAATAATAATAAAATTTACTATTCATTAGGTTCACATTACTATTCATATTAGTATTCATAAGGTTATGTTACTATTCACCAAGAAAACAAGTTGGTTCAAATTGGATCCAAAAAATACACTGAACACAGTTGTAGATGACTGTTTCTTGAAATTCAAAACATAGAAGTGGAAAAAAAAATTATGTTAAAAGGTGATTTATAAATATCTACATAAAACAAAGTTCCATGAATTTCTATTTATTTTTTCAAAATCTTGGGCTGTTACATTATCCCCACCTTCTTGAAATTGTGTCCTTGCAATTTTATTTACATTTTAAACAATTGAGGGTATTTTTATCTCATAGCATTTTCAGACTCCCATGTTGCTTCTTCAACCATGTGGTTTCTCCACAAAACCTTTACCTGGTGGATTTCCTTATTCCGCAATACATGTCCTCTTCGATCAAGAATTTTTACTAGTTTTTCTTCATAATAAAGGTCCTCTTCCAGCTGAACTGCTTCTGGTCTCAAGACATGTGATGAATCTGGCACATACTTTCTTAACATCGAAACATGAAAAACAGTGTTCCTGAAACAAACTCTAAGGAAAAGCTACATGGTATGAAACTATTCCAACATTCTCTAAGATTTCAAATGGACCGATGAACCATGGACTTAGCTTCCCTTTCTTACAGAAACGCATCAAACATTACCAAGGATAGATTTTAAGGAAAACATGGTCACTTACCTCGAAAGAGAATTCTTTCCTACTATTATCGACATAAATTTTCTGCCAACTCTGAGTTGTCCTCATGTGTTGTTAGATCATCCTCACTTTTTCAGCCACTTCTTCTACTAATGTTGGCCCCATCAAACTTCTTTGACTAGCTTCATCCCAAAATGATGGAGTCCTACACCGCTTCCCATACAAAGCCTCAAAATGTGCCATTTGAATACTGGAATGAAAACTATTATTATAAGAAACCTCAACTAATGAAAGATGATGATCCCAACATTCTTGATAGTCCATTGAACAAGATCGAAGCATATCCTCCAATGTTTCAATCGTTCATTCTGACTGCCCATCTGATTGAGGATGAAAAGTTGTATGGAAATTTAACTCTGTGCCTAATGACTTCTGAAGTCCCATCCAAAAGTTAGAAGTGAACCTGGGATCTCAATCAGACAATATGGAAAGAATAACTCCATGTAACCTGACAATATCTTTGAGGTACAATTGAGAAATTTGATTCAAAGACATTGTATCTTGAATATAAAAAAATGTGCACGTTTTGTTAGCTGATCAATAATAAACCAAATTGCATTGTTACCTTGAGAAGTCTTTGGTAGTCCCACCACGAAGACCATTGATACATTCTCCCATTTCCACTCCGGAACTAGAAAAGGCTGAAGCATCCCCTTCGATAACTGCTGCAATGCTTTAACCTGTTGACACGTCAAACATTTCATGGTAAAATTATCAATATCTCTTTTCATTCCATCCCAACAATAATACTCTTGAAGGTATTTGTACATCTTAGTACTTCCAGGATGAACAGAAAATGGAGAACTATGAGCTTCACACAATAATTATTTCTTCAACTATGAATCACGAGGCACACACAACCTTTTTCCAAATCCTAAAACGAAATCATTCTCAAGATTAAATTCTTTCAACTTACCCATTTTAACCAATTCTACCTTTTTCTGTAGCTCACGATCTTCCTTTTGCGCTTTCTTAATTCTGTCTGACAACAAAGACTGCACTAAATCCTGAAACAAAACAGATGTATTCCCTGCACCACCAACTTCTACGACAAAATTCAACAAATCATTAATCAAGGGATCATGTTCCAAATTTAGCATGGTTAATGAATCATGATGTTTCTGACTTAAGGAATCTACCACTTTCTTTAATTTCCCAGGATGGTAATTGATCATTCAGTCATAATTCTTTATCTGTTCTAGCCATCTCCTCTACCTCATGTTTAATTCCCTCTGAGTCAACATATACATTAGACTTTTATGGTCAGTATATATTTTGAATTTGGTTCCGTATAGATGATGCCTCCAAATTATCAAAGCAAAAAACCACAACTGCCAATTCCAAATCATGTATGAGATAATTTAGCTGATGAGGTTTAAGTTGTCTCAAAGCCTAGGAAATTAACTGATCATTCTGCATCAAAAATTAACCAATTCCGTTTAAAGAAGTATCACTGTAGATGAAAAACTCACCATTTTGGGAAGCTAAGGCCAAAACTGGAGCATTCACCAATCTCATCTTCAGTTCCTGAAAACAAACATCACATTCCTCTATCCAAACAAATTTAACTCTGTTCCATGTTAACTTAGATATCAGGCTAGATAACCATGAAAAGTTCTTAAAAAACCATTGGTAATAACTTTCTAATCCCAGAAAGCTATGAATCTCTGTAACAGTTTTGGGTCTTGGCCATTAAACAACTAATTTTTTGGCAGGATCAACAGTTATTCCATCCTTATTTACAATGTTCCCAAGAAAATAAATCTGTTGCAACAAAAAATCACAGTTGCTGAATTTTCCATACAGTTTCTTTTATGTTAATGTTTATAAAACAACCCTTAGATGTTTTTCATGCTCCTCTTTATTTTTTGAAAATACCAGAATGTCATCAAAAAATACAACCAAAAACATATCCAAGAACTCATGAAATAATATATTCCTAAGATTCATGAATACATCAGGTGCATTAGTTAATCCAAATGGCATAAAAACTAATTCATAATGCTAATATCTAAAATAAAAGGTTGTTTTTGGGATGTCATCTTCCTTCACCTTCAGCTGATGGTATCCGAACATCAAGTCAATATTGGAAAATTACTGAGCTCCCTGAAGCTGATAAAACCAGTCATCAATATGAGGAAAAGGATACTTTTTTTAATAGTGATGTTATTCAATGCTCTATAATCAATGCAATGTCTCACGGAACCATCTTTCTTTTTAACAAACAAAACAGGGGCTCCCCATGGTGAAGTGCTAGGATGAATGAAGCCCTTGTCAAGCAAATCATGCAACTGATTTTTCAATTCAAGAAGTTCTACTAGAGCCATATGATATAGGGGTTTTGAAATTGGCTTAGCATCAAGAACTAAGTCAATTGTGATTTCAACTTCTCAATCAGGTATGACACTGGGTTACTCCTCAGGAAAAACATCATGGTATTCATTTACCACTAGCACATCATTAATTTGAATAGTTCGGTCACGACCCATCCTCGGGGCCCGTGTCATGACAACACCAAGCCCGCCTTCCATAGGCCAGGTGCTAGCGACTAGCACCAAAGGTGTAAAACCCAAAATAAGGGAAGGCATTGCCTTTAAAGAGTAAACAAACACCATAGAGTATGCAAGTGAAGTAAAAAAAACTAAGTAAAACTGGATACAAGGTAAGTGCTGAAAGAAAATGGGCCAGTATACAAACCCAACTGAAAGTACAGTACAACTGAAAGGAAAGTACAGTAGCAGAAATTAAAACAACAACATTGAGTCATTATCTGGAAATCCCACCAGAAGGGTGGGTACAGATAGTCTCCTCAGCTCCTCGGTCCGACCGTCCGCTCCGTGTACCTCCCGCCAAGTGGTCCACCTCCGGGTACCGTCTAGCTCCACAATCCTCCACCTCGATCAGTGATTTCGGTCATCTGAATCCAACACAATGTAGTGCAGGCATATCCCAACCACGGGTGAGTATACGATACTCAGTAGGGACTTCGAGACTCCCGAAGGTCTCCCGAAATCCACAAAGGATAAACCACCAAGAAAAAATACAAACATTAAGTATAAAATAAATATACTTAGGTATATTACCATTCATATAACTAAGTCAACAATTAAAAAATGACTCTCACTCTCGAGCCCAAGTACAACCCAGTCCACATAGGAATGATCGACCCAGTTCACACAAGAAAGCACAACCCAGTCCACACAGGATAGCACAACCCAGTACACACAGGATAACACATCCCAGTCCAGACAAAATAGAAAAAGTCAGTCCACACAGGAAAGCACATCCTAGTCCACTCAGAAAAGTACAATCCAATCCACAGAGGAAAATAATTCAATCATATCAATGGTAATGATTGAAAATCAAGACTCCGCTCACATAGGTATATTACTTCTTGAAGAGAGTTGGAGGTGATTATATGTAGCCTCTGAATCGTCTCCTCTGTCGATCCCACATAGGATCCTAGTATAGAAGTCTTCAATGCCGATCCCACGGAGGATTCATGTTTAGTAGTCATCACTGTCGAACCCACAGAGGATCCATGTATAGTCGAAAATGTTGTTGAACCCACAGAGGATCCCAGTACATAAGTCATCGTCGTCGAACCCACAGAGGATCCCAGCACGATAGGCATCGTCGTCGCACCAACGGAGGATCCCAGTACATTAGAAATCATCGTCGAACCCACAGAGGATCCTAGTACGGTAGTTGTCCTCATCGAACCCACTGAGGATCCTATTACGGTAGTCATCCTCGTGGAACCCACTGGGGATCCTTGTACGGAAGACGTCACCATCCTCGCAGCCAACTCTAGGGTTCCCGTACACAGCACGCTCAATTTCGGGAGGGTCCGCTCCACGAGCCAAGGGGTAGATACATCAACTATCACTAAGTCTAGAGTTGATGTATCACAAAGTTTCATCTCATCAACAGGAACTCAATGCGACAGACAACGCGTCAATCGTACGCCCGGTCTGAGAGTTATTGGCTTTTCCGTCCCAGGGGCCCGGTTGGTTTTTAATCTAAAACCAACTCGACCGAACTCCAGCTGCATCCAAACCTCGAGCGGTGTAATCAAAAAGAATCGTCTCACTAAGAGGAATTGAATAAAGTCGACGATACGTCAATCGGACGTCCGAAGCTCAAGTTATAAGCGTTTCCGCTCCGTGGGCTCGGTTGGTTTCGTGTTCGAACCAACCCGGCCATACCCAATGTCCTCCTAAACCTTGAGTCTAATATAATGAAACGACCATATCGATCCGAGGATCCAAACTCAACTGACGGTGCGTCGATTGGAGGTCTGTAGCCCATGTTATGGGAAAATGACTGAAAATAGTCCGAAGTGGGGGGTCTGGGCCCGACCCGGCCCAACCCCCCTGGGTTTGCCCGAACCGGGTCGTCCCGGCCAGGTGGGGTGCGCTAGCTCGGCCAGCGGCTAGGCATGGGGAAATGCGGACCCCCCTTCCTTTGCGCTCCGTGGACACGGCAGGCACGGCGTCCTCCTCCAGATCCCACGCGGTCGCGGGATCCAACCGCCTGCCGTCGCAGATTCAGTCACGGCGGCTCCTACCAGCAGTGCACCGGGGTGCCGCCGCCTCCGGGCGTTCGGCCAGTGCCGATCGCCACCTTCAGCTGCCTGTGCCGGCATCACCTTCCACAGACCACCAGACGCACTCCAGGGGTCCGATTTTCCCGCCGTCTGCGCCTGCGGCTCTCCCGGGACTCGTTCTTCACTGCGATGGCTTCCATTTTCCATTGTAGTCTCGTTCCATTTCTGCCCATCAACACGCACACAACAAACACACCGTGAAGGGTCACCGGCTGTGTTTGTTCGGCCTGCGCCCTTTGCGTTAGTTGATAACAAAAGGGGTTCTAACAACAATAATGTTAAACGACAAACGAGGCACACAAAAAAATTAGTTAAGATTGAATTTAATTCCCAAAAATTCCCCCACGAATAATATTTTCAAACCCGAAAATAATCATTCACATTTCAACTTGATAATGAGTTGATCTACGTTCATGCTTTAGAGGAAAACAAACATGGAAATTTTTAACATTCTCAAAATAAACCCCTACCTCGTAGTAGTTCGTTGTCGCAAGTTTGTCCTCAAGGGTGGTTAAGGCATTACAATCGCTTTCCGGGTCCGATATTCGAAAGGCTTCAAAGAAGAAGAATTTTTTTTGGCATTCTTCCTTCTTCACTGGTGAAGAAGTCCGTCAGAGGTTTTCCAGAGAATCCTCAAATTTCTTTTCTCCACACATTCTCGGTGTGCCAAAATATAAAGGACCACGTCGCAACGTTGCCATAATGGTGTCATTAAAGAGTAATTATGCTATGAGTTTAATGACCCATTAATGAGCCTCAATGATGTGCATCGTCACCACCCTGGCGCTGCCCCACCACCCAAAAAGGGAGAAGGAAAATTAAAATAATTCATTTAAATTATTTTATTATTTTTCTTGAAAGGTCCAAAAAAATAACTTTTTCTCTCAGCCCTTGTCGGCCGAAGTTAAGCTTCTCCTAAGTGAATCCCGGTGCTTCAAATTCATTGGTTCCCTCAGATTTTAATTCTGACCACCAGTTCAAAATTTAGAAAAACTCTCTCGTTCGTTCATTGAACGTACCTGAGTTAAACATAGAAAATTGATTCCGGGCACACCGGGCCTCGGAATCATGTTTTGTTAGAAACTGTGTACTCGTAAAATCCCAAAAATATATTTTTTTAAAAAATTCCTTGAAATTTATGGTTCTTTACATTACTACCACCTCAGGGCTTTATGTCCCCGTAATGCTACATCATAAACTAGGGAAACAAATGTGGGTACAGAGCACGCATCTGAGCCTCCCACTCCCACGTGATCTCCTGGAGGTTCCCGTGTTGCCAACGAATGCGCACCAAAGGTATTGACCACCCATGTAGGACCCGCTCCTGTCGATCCTCGATCTCCACTAGGACCTCTGCAAAAGTCGCCTGGTCATCGATGTCCATCTCCCCATGGTCGATGATATGTTTCGGGTCATGCACATATCTCCTCATGTGAGATACATGAAAGACATTGTGCACCTAGTGCAGCTGAGGTGGAAGGGCCAGGCAGTAAGCCACCTCGCCTACCCTGCTGAGGACCTAGAAAGGTCTAATGAAGTGCGGAGATAACTTGCCACCACTGCCAAATCTCCGTAATCCTCGTCGAGGTGAGTCCCGTAAGAAAACGTGGTCTCCATCCTCGAACTCCAGTGGTTTCCGCCTCCTTACAGCATATGACTTCTGTCTGCTCTGTGTAGTCCTCATCCTCTCCAGGATGATCTGCACCTTTTCCGACATAGCCTGAACCGTATCTGGTTCTACACATACTCACTACAACACTATCCACAAAGGATATCTGAAAACACAGCTTGCTATTGTCTCGCCACTCCTAATAGCTGAATGCTCGATCACCTACCAAGAGAATCTGCTACAACATTCCCCTTCCCAAGAGTATAAACTGTCTCGATGTCATAGTCCTGGAGGAACTCAAGTGTAACAGCCCAAGATTTTATGAAAAATATTCTTTTTAATTTTATTAATGTCTTGTGTTGTACGCTACACCAAAAGGAGCTTGCACAACACGCATCCTTGACTTGTCTTGCATTACACGCAATCGCAACCTTCCTCGATAGTGTGTGTAGTACGCAATAACGAGTTTCACTAAACAGCGATATGCTATTAAAACTAGCTGTTATGAATAGTAATAACCACTTTTTGAAATTTTGTAAATTTTATTTTTCAAAATGGATTTCATTTTTGGATTCGGAGTATCGAATTTAGCCTAAGGTGAAATTTTGGTACATTTCGGATTACTTTCATATTCTGATGAATAGTGAAAATTACTAAATTATAATTAAAAACAACTTTTTTAATCGAAATAATTAATAGTGATAAATTATTAATTTGAGTGGTTTTAAAGTATATTTAGAATATATTTTTACAATTTAATACAATGTTGGTCATTGGACGTAATTTCACATTTAAACCAGACATAAACAAGTGTCAATCTTTTGATAGATATTGTTTCGTAAAAACACGCTATTTGTTTTAATAGCGGGATTTAATTATAAAATTAATTAATTCAACTTCTATGTTATGAATTTGGTAAAATAGACTTCATTTTTGAATTCGGAATATGAAATATAGCTTAGGATGAAATTTTGGCATTTTTCTGAAAACATTCAATTTTTGATGAATAGTGAAACCACTAAGTGGTAGGTTAAAAACTGAATTTTTGCATAAAACTTAATTTTACCCCTTCTGTGAATGGAATTTCGAAAATCCGAGAGACACGGTTAATATCAAGGACTAAAATGTGGTTCAATGAGATGAAAATAATTTTTGGTGAATAGTAACTTTTTACTTTTTTTTACCTTGGTTAATAGTAAATAGGGTAACTAAGGGTAAATATGATATTACTATTACCCTAACACATGTCCTAATTCTATTGGACAAGTGTAATTTGACCAAAAACAAACTTAGGAATAAAATATGACCATTTAGGCCCACTTGGATTAGATTAGGACATTTATTATTAATTTATTTAAAGAAGGGTTAAAATAGTTAAAATCAAAGTTTAATAAGTAAATCATTTTTAATATGGGGTTATACATAAGATAAATTCTATTGTAAATATTCATTAGAAAGCTATAAAGATTTCCTACATGATGGTATTTTATTTGTAATTTTTAGACATCAAATAATTTAATTTATTTATGACACAACGATGATGCAGTAATTATCTTATTAATGAAATATTGACATAATTGATGTTATAAACACCAAAATAAATGTAATTTGAGTTTTTTTATCAATTCCACTAATTTTCTAGGTTACTATGATATATTAATGTTGATTTAATAAACTTGGTTCGAACATATAATTCTGTTATGACTTTCACAAAAATCATATATCAAATAGTGTCAAAATTGACACAAAATAGTTTTTAAATCAAATATTATATTATTAATTGTTATTTTATTCCTAAAAATCTAAGGTTCGGCCAAATGACTTAGATAAGGATATATATATTAATAATAAACAATTTGGGGTTCGTTTGGCATGTTATAGTAAGTTTATTTACCATATAGTGAAAGAAAACAAAAAGACACGGTAAAAGTTAAATTATTTAACTTAGAGTTAAATCTAATTGATAAGGTTTAAAATAATATCCAAACATGTCTAAATTTAATTGGTTGATGAGATTACAACCCTATATCATCTAATCTTCTAATATGAGTCATTTTTGGAGGTTTTTAAGTGGGGTTAGATTTATTATAAATTAATATTTTTAAGAATTCCTAAGGTGCCCCTCTCCTCCCTTATAAAAGGACACCTCCTCCCCCTCCTCCTCACACCTATTTGAGCACTCAAGCTCGGCCAACCCCTGACAAAATCCCTTCTCCACTTCCCTAGCAACATCCTATAGGTTCTGGTCTTCCTCAAAGACCAATTCTAATGCCCTAAGAGGAGGTCTCAAAGAGGCACTTCGAAGAAGAGGAGGTTCGGACACTTACAAAGCAAGTCGGACCTAAGGTAAGGGAAATATCACAATCTCATTTTTATCCGAGATTGTTTATTCGTATGTATTTACTGGGGTATATTTTATCATCCACATCCATGTTCCCTCAATATGTAATATTATTTCCATCCACCTACAATTGTTTAAATCCAATTTTACCCTTCTATGAGTTTTTAGTAAAGGATATGAAAGGAATCTTTTTTCGTTTTTCGTACGAGGTACTTTTTGACTTTTCCGAAAAAAGTACGAAGAATGTTTTTTTTAACTTATACGGCACGAACGGATTTCTACTGTTTTATAAAGCCTTATTTTCATGAAGCTTCCTCTAAAAGATTTCATGACTATTTTCAATAAAATCTCTTTCTTTTAAAATTGCATGATGTTTTGTGAAAAGAAATTGATTTTGAAGAAGAAAGGATATTTTCCTCAAGAATTCAATTCAAGTGTTTTATCAAAATTATTTTCCATATAAGATAATAAAGGGTTCTGTTTCTATCCATATTTTTACATTGATTTGACTATGTTGTGATGGAATTATGTTTATGAATTCCTTTATCTTATATGAATGGTTTTATGATGTCATGTTGTTTAAGAATCCCATTTTTATTACATGGGTTATGCAATGATGTATGATTTATGATTTTGTGGCACACATAAGAAAGGATTCATTAAGAGATGGGTGGGACCTATATCTCCCTCCAATGCATTGGGTAAAGATTTCATATCTCATGAGATAGACATGGCTGGAATGGTAGGTTATACCGGTTCAGTGAAACAGGACTGAAACGAGGATTACTCGATTCAGAAAGGGACTTTGTCCACTAAGATGGTCTTGGCAATGAGTCATGACTAACAAGAAATGATTTTCCATGATTATGTGTGCATGCCACAAAGTTTCAAGTTTCATGTTATGATTATGGTGATCTCATTTTCACTTCTATGATTTTTTCCATGTTAAGATATTATGATCTCTTTTGCAGGTTATGATTTTCAAAAAGATATGATATGATTTTTATTTCTTTTGTATACCCTTACTGAGCATTTGAGCTCACCCTTTTATGTTTTCTTTTCCCCAGGATATAAAGAAAGGTTTTAGGTAAGAAAAAAAAAGGGAAGATCTTTATGGGAGATATTGAAGATCTTTCACCAGGATTAGAAGATTACGTTCCGAGTTTCCAAAGACACTAAACTATTACGATCCTTGTGTGTGTGTTTTTGTTATGTACTAAGTATTCCGCAAAAGTAATGTAATGTCCATGTACGTCAGGATACGGGTCTCTACAGTTGGTATCAGAGGAAAGGTTTAGTCAACCTTTGGAAACTAGGATGCGAAAACGTTAGTGAGATCCCTAGAGATATTTCTAAGGTATGTCTAGGGATGTCTCTAAGTTAAGTATACGTATAGGTTATAGTCCTAGAATTGCGCTAACGATCTTAGAATTTAACCTAAGATGTTAGATATTGAGGGTACTAACCCTTTATTATGTTGTTTTCCCTAGCATTATTTTTGCCTCTCACACTATTCTTTTGGGGTTTTAGACGATGGCTGGAACCCGAAGGAACCGTGTTGATCAATGCAATGGACAATGCAATGATTGTCCCCCTGAGCAACCAAACGATATGGGATCAGGAATGCAAAATCTTGTAGCCATGCTCACACAACTTTCTCAAGCTATGAATCATACAGGACTTCCAAACGAGCAAAGGAAGGAGCAACATTCCGTTGAATCCTTCATGAGGCAGCGTCCGCCTTCTTTCAGTGGGTCTACTGATCCATTAGTTGCTGAACAATGGATTAGTACTACTGAAAAGATATTTTCAGTTCTTCAATGTTCTGAACATGATAAAGTCATCTTAGCAGTATATCGTTTGGAAGGTGAAGCTGATCAATGGTGGAATCTTATCAAGAATACGAGGCCAAGAGATGAAATTGAGTCCATGGAATGGGACGAGTTCAAGAACTTGTTTTTCAGTAAGTACTTCCCTCGTATTCTTCGAACGAAGATGGAAAAGGAGTTTCATGAGCTGAAACAGAAGGATGATGAATCTGTTGGTATATACGAAGCGAATTTTACAAGACTTGCAAGGTATGCATCTGGCATTATCATCCAGCCTGAAAGTAAAGTTGATCGATTTTTCAGTGGCTTAAAACCAAGTCTTCGAAGGGCATTAGCTATAAGATACTTCAGTAGCTATGAAGAAATTGTGCGTTGTGCTATCAAGGTAGAAATGGAAGTTGGTGTTACATATCCATCTCATGGTTTTGACAAGAAACGAAAGATGGAGTTCAAGGAGAAATCTCAGAATAATGGTGAAAAGAAGATAAATGTTTCCTTATGCACAAAGTGTGGAAAGAAGCATGGTGGAGATTGTCTTAAAGGGACTAGAAAATGTTTTAAGTGTGGAAAAGAAGGTCATCGAGCAGCTGAGTGTCGAAGTAATAGAAAAAGGGTTTCTAATGATGTGAATAAAGAAAACACTGCAGAGAACGCACCACCAACACTTCAATGCTTCAAGTGCAAGGAAATGGGGCATTATGCTAATAATTGCCCTAATCCAAGGGTTAGTGATGATAAACATGAGCAACCACTGAAGGCAAAGGACAAAGGGAAATCACATGCGATCACTATTGGCAATGTTGAATATGATAACGATGTGGTGGAATGATTAAGTGTTTATGTAATGGGATTCCAAAATAATGTTGTATCATGGAGTATTGGAATATTTATGTATTGGTTTAATGTGGTATTCAAAGTGATTGAGATATTTTTGGAAATAAGATGATATGCGCATAATGAAGGGAAAATAATAAAATGAAATGTTTAACAGTATTCATGAGCTCATGATTGATATAAGGACTAAGTGATATCATGGTTTGAGTATATAGAATTTTGAGGATTTTGGTATGTGGAAAGTGTTAACTTTAAACTGAATTCATGTTTTCACTAAGGTATTCAAGAGAATACATGATTAAGGACTTTGAATGTTTAGAATGTGACCAACAAGACATATCTTATGGGGATCGACGATGGTGTTAAATCTCTGGTAATCGTTTTCACTATGTTATGAGAGTGGACTACAGTATTATGTATAAGCCTAAAGATTAGACTAGATTATGTTGGACGTAAGTTAGTATTGTTTAAGGATAGAATTTTTGTTTCGATATTATTGATGGGATGTTATAGTAATATAGTTTTGGAAAAAGGACAACCTGCAGGACGGGCGACAGCCCATCGCTTCGGACAAGGCTGTAGGAATCGAACCCACAACCGAAGTGCGACTGGCCTTTATCGCCTACCACTGACCTACAGGAAGTCCCTGTTTAGTAGAAACTAGTGTTATTATATTAAGCAGTATGATATATGAAGTATAAGCCCATTTTAGGAACCATATATGATTAATCTCACTATAGATCGACTTATGTATATAATTTTTGCTAACCTTTTGTTTGAGACAGATGGAATGACCCGTCATTCTATCACATTATCTGCTAACACTTCACGAATAACAAATTCAACTTCATTTATTTAAGAGATGAAGTGGAAATTGTTCAAGGCACGAACAACAGTGAGATTGTACCAAAATAAAGTAAGTATTTATTCTAATTCAAATTTTCAACTTTAGGGAAATGATCTTGAAAACCAAAAATGTTGTCCTAGTGATCTTATACCTGAGGAATCAGATGGTACCTTATATCATCACAAATTTATGGATTTGTGATTTTTGGCTTTTCCATAGCCATGTTCTCTACCACTCCCCATCAGAACATGATCGTTAGATTTTTCTTCCATATCCATATTTTTACCTATGTGGAAACCCAACAATTAGTTTATTTGGGTAATCGTTACATTTCATACTTTAGTTTTTAAAGCCAAGTTTTGGTATTCCTTTTTACGATGTGGGAAACTTTCGAATAGAAAACCATTTATAACCCCGACGAATTTCGAGGGCGAAATTCATTTTAAGGGGGGTAGAATGTAACAGCCCAAGATTTTATGAAAAATATTCTTTTTAATTTTATTAATGTCTTGTGTTGTACGCTACACCAAAAGGAGCTTGCACAACACGCATCCTTGACTTGTCTTGCATTACACGCAATCACAACCTTCCTCGATAGTGTGTGTAGTACGCAATAACGAGTTTCACTAAACAGCGATATGCTATTAAAACTAGCCGTTATGAATAGTAATAACCACTTTTTGAAATTTTGTAAATTTTATTTTTCAAAATGGATTTCATTTTTGGATTCGGAGTATCGAATTTAGCCTAAGGTGAAATTTTGGTACATTTCGGATTACTTTCATATTCTGATGAATGGTGAAAATTACTAAATTATAATTAAAAACAACTTTTTTAATCGAAATAATTAATAGTGATAAATTATTAATTTGAGTGGTATTAAAGTATATTTAGAATATATTTTTACAATTTAATACAATGTTGGTCATTGGACGTAATTTCACATTTAATCCAGACATAAACAAGTGTCAATCTTTTGATAGATATTGTTTCGTAAAAACACGCTATTTGTTTTAATAGCGAGATTTAATTATAAAATTAATTAATTCAACTTCTATGTTATGAATTTGGTAAAATAGACTTCATTTTTGAATTCGGAATATGAAATATAGCTTAGGATGAAATTTTGGCATTTTTCTGAAAACATTCAATTTTTGATGAATAGTGAAACCACTAAGTGGTAGGTTAAAAACTGAATTTTTGCATTAAACTTAATTTTACCCCTTCTGTGAATGGAATTTCGAAAATCCAAGAGACACGGTTAATATCAAGGACTAAAATGTGGTTCAATGAGATGAAAATAATTTTTGGTGAATAGTAACTTTTTACTTTTTTTTACCGCGGTTAATAGTAAATAGGGTAACTAAGGGTAAATATGATATTACTATTACCCTAACACATGTCCTAATTCTATTGGACAAGGGTAATTTGACCAAAAACAAACTTAGGAATAAAATATGACCATTTAGGCCCACTTGGATTAGATTAGGACATTTATTATTAATTTATTTAAAGAAGGGTTAAAATAGTTAAAATCAAAGTTTAATAAGTAAATCATTTTTAATATGGGGTTATACATAAGATAAATTCTATTGTAAATATTCATTAGAAAGCTATAAAGATTTCCTACATGATGGTATTTTATTTGTAATTTTTAGAAATCAAATAATTTAATTTATTTACGACACAACGATGATGCAGTAATTATCTTATTAATGAAATATTGACATAATTGATGTTATAAACACCAAAATAAATGTAATTTGAGATTTTTTATGAATTCCACTAATTTTCTAGGTTACTATGATATATTAATGTTGATTTAATAAACTTGGTTCGAACATATAATTCTGTTATGACTTTCACAAAAATCATATATCAAATAGTGTCAAAATTGACACAAAATAGTTTTTAAATCAAATATTATATTATTAATTGTTATTTTATTCCTAAAAATCTAAGGTTCGGCCAAATGACTTAGATAAGGATATATATATTAATAATAAACAATTTGGGGTTCGTTTGGCATGTTATAGTAAGTTTATTTACCATATAGTGAAAGAAAACAAAAAGACACGGTAAAAGTTAAATTATTTAACTTAGAGTTAAATCTAATTGATAAGGTTTAAAATAATATCCAAACATGTCTAAATTTAATTGGATGATGAGATTACAACCCTATATCATCTAATCTTCGAATATGAGTCATTTTTGGAGGTTTTTAAGTGGGGTTAGATTTATTATAAATTAATATTTTTAAGAATTCCTAAGGTGCCCCTCTCCTCCCTTATAAAAGGACACCTCCTCCCCCTCCTCCTCACACCTATTTGAGCACTCAAGCTCGGCCAACCCCTGACAAAATCCCTTCTCCACTTCCCTAGCAACATCCTAGAGGTTCTGGTCTTCCTCAAAGACCAATTCTAGTGCCCTAAGAGGAGGTCTCAAAGAGGCACTTCGAAGAAGAGGAGGTTCGGACACTTACAAAGCAAGTCGGACCTAAGGTAAGGGAAATATCACAATCTCATTTTTATCCGAGATTGTTTATTCATATGTATTTACTGGGGTGTATTTTATCATCCACATCCATGTTCCCTCAATATGTAATATTATTTCCATCCACCTACAATTGTTTAAATCCAATTTTACCCTTCTATGAGTTTTTAGTAAAGGATATGAAAGGAATCTTTTTTCGTTTTTCGTACGAGGTACTTTTTGACTTTTCCGAAAAAAGTATGAAGAATGTTTTTTTTAACTTATACGGCACGAACGGATTTCTACTGTTTTATAAAGCCTTTTTTTCATGAAGCTTCCTCTAAAAGATTTCATGACTATTTTCAATAAAATCTCTTTCTTTTAAAATTGCATGATGTTTTGTGAAAAGAAATTGATTTTGAAGAAGAAAGGATATTTTCCTCAAGAATTCAATTCAAGTGTTTTATCAAAATTATTTTCCATATAAGATAATAAAGGGTTCTGTTTCTATCCATATTTTTACATTGATTTGACTATGTTGTGATGGAATTATGTTTATGAATTCCTTTATCTTATATGAATGGTTTTATGATGTCATGTTGTTTAAGAATCCCATTTTTATTACATGGGTTATGCAATGATGTATGATTTATGATTTTGTGGCACACATAAGAAAGGATTCATTAAGAGATGGGTGGGACCTATATCTCCCTCCAATGCATTGGGTAAAGATTTCATATCTCATGAGATAGACATGGCTGGAATGGTAGGTTATACCGGTTCAGTGAAACAGGACTGAAACGAGGATTACTCGATTCAGAAAGGGACTTTGTCCACTAAGATAGTCTTGGCAATGAGTCATGACTAACAAGAAATGATTTTCCATGATTATGTGTGCATGCCACAAAGTTTCAAGTTTCATGTTGTGATTATGGTGATCTCATTTTCACTTCTATGATTTTTTCCATGTTAAGATATTATGATCTCTTTTGCAGGTTATGATTTTCAAAAAGATATGATATGATTTTTATTTCTTTTGTATACCCTTACTGAGCATTTGAGCTCACCCTTTTATGTTTTCTTTTCCCCAGGATATAAAGAAAGGTTTTAGGTAAGAAAAAAAAAGGGAAGATCTTTATGGGAGATATTGAAGATCTTTCACCAGGATTAGAAGATTACGTTCCGAGTTTCCAAAGACACTAAACTATTACGATCCTTGTGTGTGTGTTTTTGTTATGTACTAAGTATTCCGCAAAAGTAATGTAATGTCCATGTACGTCAGGATACGGGTCTCTACATCAAGCCATCTCCACTATTTTAGGTTCTTTTCCATCTAAGAAAAGATGCACCTGAGACTATTAAGTTGGTGAGAACCATAAACCGTTCGCTCGATGAACAATGGGTGAGACTAACCATTTGTAAGAACTCAAATCCACCCTTCTTCGTCTACGATCTACATGAGCTGCTGAGATTCCTCCTTTTCTGAAAAGAGAAATCGGGTCTCATCCCCTGGATGAAACATGTCCTTTTCCTAATACAGTCAATCATTTCATTAATGGTACTATTTCATTCCATGGACGACGTCGTAAGGCTTCGACGCTACTACCAAGAGATCCAACCGTTACTCTCGCCTCCAAGGGTCGAGTCACACTGTCGGCAGCAGTGTGTGGTCACTAGGTCTCCTCCCATACGAATCCCAAAAGTGAGGGTCAATTCAACGGTTTTAACCGGAACCTCTCAATATCCACTACATAAAAAGGACAAGGAAAAAAATGTCACAAGAACAAGTGACTTTTATTACTGCAGCTCAAGGTACAAAGACACAAAGCATCCACAAACAAAACATCAACAAAGCTATAAGCAACATGAACAAAAGCCTCCATGTCTAGAGCTAGTCCCGCTCTTGTCCATCTACTCCCACATCTCCATGGTTGTAGGCCACATCTGTCTAAATCAGAGCTCTCCCCTGTCCACCCATTCCCTGTAGTTGGGGTGGTCTTCCTGGTTGAGGTGGTGGTAGGGCCTCAAAGCGTTGCCCACCACCCGCTGCTCAGCCAGCTCATCTGCCTCATCCTCATGGTCCCTGAAGACCACCATGGTCAAACCTCTTCCTGGGAGGTCCATCATCCGCCTGCTACTCATCTGCTGGGCGGGTCGGGCAGTCTCGATCCATGTGACCCTACCCACCGCATGCATTGCATTGTCTGCTCCTCGTGTGGTTGGCTCTGTTTTGGGTTCCCCGCACAACTGAACCTGTTTCCTGTGATTTCTCATCTGATGTTATGGCCTTCTTGGTCCTCTGCATCATATGTCTACTATCGGGTGCAGAAGACTCCGCTGCGGGTCGTCCTGAGGAGGCTCTCACCGCTGGTGAATGCTTAGTGAGAAAACTCTCCACTAGATGGGCTCTCTCCAGCACCCCTGCCTGCGTCGGGATGTTGAGGGAGATCATCGAAGCCCTGATCTCATGCCTCAATCCCTACTCGATGGTCCATGACCTGATGAACGGGTCCCGTACCATATCTGTAGAGTAGCGCGAGAGGTCGGTAAATCTCGCTGAGTACTAGGCTACTGTAATGTTTCCCTACCGCAACTGTAGTAACTTATGAATGTGCACCGCATGGAGGGTGGCTGGAACAAACTCCTAGAATAAGATGTTGTCGAAGTCCTTCCAAAGTATAGATTCCTTTTCGTGTACCTATAACATCAGGCTCCACTGTCTACTTGCTGCCGCATGAAAAAGACTCACCATAAGGATCACCATGAGATCTGCTAGTGTCCCCTCAATCTGAAGACTCGAACTACATCCTCCAGCCAATCCTCGGCTACCTGAGGGTCCGTCTTCTCATAGAACCAGGGCGGTCTCTAACGCTAAAACTCGTGCAGTGCACTCAGGCGACGTGCACTCTCAACCGCTGGGGCTGGAGGCTCAGTGGGTAGAGGTACTGCCGGTTCCTCTACTGTAATGGGGCCCTACACCAAGGCCTCGTCGCTCGGTGGGTTTCCATCTCGCACGTAACTAGGAACCCTAGCTGTCTGTCGTCGTGAGGCCATCCTGAAAAGAATCAGGTCTGCCATTGTCAATAAAGTATACATGGTGAGCTGACACAATGTAATCACAAAGAAAACTTTTGAAACACAAATGCAATAAATGTTTTCCTATACTGAGTCGGAAATCAGGAGTCAGGGTCCTGGTGTATGGATACGTCGGCCGACGCACCAACACTCGACTCCCAAGAATGATAACCACACTCATTACTCTAAACAATATTTCTTCACATATAATAAATTATCAGAGTCCTGAGTTCTGCAGTAGAACCAACTAATCTGATACCAATTTGTCATGGCCCGTCCTCGGGGCCCGTGCCGTGACTACCCCGTGCCCGCCTTCTATAGGCCAAGGGATATCGACTAGAACCAAAGGCGTAAAACCCAAAAGAATGGAATGCATTGCCTTTGAAGTGTAAACAAACACCACAGAGTATGCAAGTGAAGTAAACACTAAGTAAAACTGGGAACAATGTAAGTGCTGAAAGAAAATGGGCCAGTATACAAACCCAACTAAAAGTACAGTACAATTGAAAGGAAAGTACAGTAGCAGAAATTAAAACAGCAACACCGAGTCATTCTCCAGAAATCCCACCTGAAGGGTGGGTACAGATAGTCTCCTCAGCTCCTCGGTCTAACCATCCGCTCCGTGTACGTCCCGCCAAGTGGTCCACCTATGGGTACCGTCCTGCTCCACAAGCCTCCACCTCAATCATTGCTTTCTGTCATTTGAATCCAACACAACATAGTACGGGCATAGCCCGTCTAGGGGTGAGTATACGATACTTATTTGGGACCCCATGACTCCCGAAGGTCTCCCGGAATCCACAAAGGATAAACCACAAAAGAATAAATACAAACATGAAGTATCAACCAACTCTACTTAGGTATATTCCCATACATATACCTAAGTCAACAATTACAAAACGGTTCCCACTCTCAAGCCCAAGTACAACCCTGTCCACATGTGAAATATCAACCCAGTCCACATAGGAAATCACAACCTAGTCCACACAGGATAGAACAACCCAGTCCACACAGGATAGCACAACCCGGTCGACACAGGATAGCACAACCCAGTCTACACAGGATAGCACAACCCAGTCCACACATTATAGCACAACTCAGTCTACACAAGAAATCACATCCTAGTCCACTCAAGAAAGTACAATCCAATACACACAGGAAAATAATTCAATCATATCAACGGTAATGATTGAAAATAAAGACTCATCTCACATAGGTACACTAATTCTTGAAGAGAGGTGGAGGTGATTAGATATAGCCTATGAATCATCTCCTCTGCCGATCCCATGTAGGATCCTAGTATAGAAGTAATCACTGTTGATCCCATGGAGGATCCACGTATAGCCGTCATCGCTGTCGAACTCACAGAGGATCCATGTATAGTCGACAACGCTGCTGAACACACAGAGGATCCCAGTACAAAAGTCATCGTTGTCGAACCCACAGAGGATCTCTGCACGGTAGACGTTATCGTCGAACCCACAGAGGATACCAATACATTAGACGTCATTTTCGAACCCACAGAGGATCCTAGTAGAATAGTGGTCCTCATCAAACCCACTGAGGATCCTAGTACGGTATTCATCCTCGTCGAACCCACTGAGGATCCTTGTACGGAAGTCGTCACCATCGTCGCTGCCAGCTCTAGGGTTCCCGCACACAGCATGCTCGATTACGGGAGGGTCCTCTTCACGAGCCAAGGGTTCGATACATAAACTATCACGAAGTCTAGAGATGATGTATCACAATGTTCTGTCTCGTCAACAGGAACTCAACGCGACAGACGGCGCGTCAATCGGACGCCCGGTCTGAGAGTTATTGGCTTTTCCGTCCGAGGGGCCCGTTCGGTTTTTAGGCTAAAACCAACCCAACCGTACTCTAGCTGCATCCAAACCATGAGAGGAGTAATCCAAAAGAACCGTCTCACTAATAGGAATCCAACAAAGTCGATGGTAGGTAAATCGGACGTCCAGAGCTCAAGTTATAAGCGTTTTCGCTCCACGGGCCTGGTTGGATATGTGTTCGAACCACCATGGTTGTACCCAATGTTCTCTAAAATCATTAGTGTAATTTAAATAAAGGACCATCTCGATCCAAGGATCCCAACTCCACTGACGGTGCATCGATCGGAGGTCTGTATCCCAAGTTAAGGGCAAATTACTGAAAATAGTCCGAAGTGGGGGGTCTGGGCCCGGCCCGGCCCAACCCCCCCTAGGTTGACCCTACCTGGGTCCGGGTCCGGCCCGGTCTGTGTGACCCACCCCGACCTGTCCGGGTGGGGTGCGCATGCTCGGCCAGCGGCCGAGCATGGGGAAACATGATCACCCCTTCCTTTGCGCTCCGCGGACGTGGCGGGCTCTGCGTCCTCCTCCAGATCCCGCGCGGCCGTAGGATTCGACCACCTACCACCGCGGCTTAAGTCATGGCGGCTCCTACCGGCGGTGCGCCAGGGTGCCGCTACCTCTGGGTGGCCGACCGCCGCCGTGCCGGCGGGGCGTGCTAGGAACGCCTTCCGCGGACCGCCGAACGCGCTCCGGCGGTCCGATTTTCCCGCCATCTGTGCATGCGGCTCTCCTAGGACTCGTTCTTCATTGAAATGGCATCCATATGCAGTTGTGGTCCCGTTCCATTGCCGCTCGTCAACACGCGCATAGACAAACAAACCACGGAGGGTCACCTGCCATGTTTGTTTGGTCTGCGCCCTCAGCGTTAGTTGATAAAAAAAGGGGGTCTAACAACAAAAACGTTCAACGACAAATGAGGCACACAAAAAAAATTATTTAGGATTGAATTTAATTTCCAAAAATTTCCCCTAAAATAATAATCCCAAACCCGCAAATAATTATTCATGGATCAACTTTATAATGAGTTGATCGGCGTCCATTCTTTAGAGGAAAACAAACATGGGAATTTTTAACATTCTCAAAATAAATCCATGTCTCTTAGTAGTTCGTTGTCGCACGTTCGTCCTCAAGGTGGGTTAAGGAATCGGCTTCGTTTTCCGACTCCGATATTCGGAAGGCGTCGAAGAAGAAGATGATTTTTCAGCGTTCTTTATTCTTCATTGGGGCATAATTCTGTCAGAATTTTTCTATAGAATCCTCAAATTTATTTTCTCCACACATTCTCGGTGTGCCAAAATATAAGGGAGAACGTTGCAGTGTTGCCATAATGGTGTCATTAAAGCGTCATTATGCTATGAGTTTAATGAACCATTAGTGAGCCTCATTGATGTGCATCGTCACTGCCCTTTCACTACCCCACCACCAAAAAAGGGAGAAGGAAAAATAAAATAATTCATTTAAATTATTTTATTATTTTTCTCTAAAGGTCCAAAAAATAACTTTTTCTCTCGTCCCTTTTCGGCCAAAGTTAATATTTGCCTAAGCGACACCCAGTGCTACAAATTCATTGGTGCCCTCAAATTTTAATTCCAAGCAATGGTTCAAAAGATAAAAAAAACCGTTCGTTCGTTCACTGAACGTACCCGATCTAAATTTAGAAAATTGATTCTGGGCACACCAGGCCTCGGAATCAAGCACCGTCAGAAATTGCGTACTCGTAAAATCCCAAAGAATTTTTTTTAAAAAAAAATCCTTGAAATCTATGGGCCTTTACAAGTTCCCTTGTTTTCAACAATATGGGCAAGATAACATTCATTTCTATCTTTCAATAGTTTCTCAGCATCCTGATATGTTATCAATTGTATGGGTTCATTCTTGTATAAAAACTAAAACTCTTTCTAAAAAACAACTTCTTTAGCTCTACTGTCAATCGTAGCATGATAATCAGAAAGCCAGTCCATCCCCAGAATAACATCAAAATCGACTAAGGGTAAAACAACAAGGTTTTTAGGTAAAGTCCTTCTACAGACCACAATATAATGATTATTATAATTCGAATTTGCAATAACATTTCCCCCTGGTGTTTTAACAACATGGTCGAGTCTCATTTGTTGATGTTATAATTTCAATTTACCTAAAAAATTCTCAGAGATAAAGGAATGTGTTGACCCCATATAAAAAAAACATTAGCAAAATATTAGTGAACAAACAAAGTACCTGATACAACTTCATTGGATGGCCCAACATCTGCTGACGTAGTCGTAAATGATCTCACTACACATTTCTGCTTGTAGTATGGCTTCATTGCGTCATTTGGATCTCTCTTTTGGAAAACATTTTCATAATGACCCATTTCACCATATTTAAAACACTTTACGGTTTTCTTATCTGGATTATTCTTAAGATCAATTTCATTTCAATATCGGGCCATATGTCAAAACTTACTACATTTAAAACACATCCCAGTTTTTCTAAGACATTCCCCAGGGTGTTTCTTTCCACACATTTCACAAACTAGAAATTGGATTTTCTTACCATAAAATTTCGTCGTTTGATTCTTACCCATTGCTTGCCAACTAGACCTATAACGACCCATTATTTACATACATTCTTATTGCTAAAAGATTTAATCACACATATTACAACATATAACAAAACCGTGAAATGAATGTATAGGTATAGTGTCTTTAGAAACTGGGAAACATAAACAACTGGTTTGTAATGCCTCTACATTGTCTCCCATTTAGTTCATCATATCTAGAGTCCCTTTTGGAATATCCTACTTAATAACCTTCTTCCGGAACTAGGGAAAGAAAACATACAAAAGGGTCAGCTCAAATGCTCAGTAAGGGTAAACAAAAGAAATATCAATCACATCATATTGATAAGAACATAACATTTTGGAAATCATAACCTGCAAAAGAGATCATAATTTCATAACATGGGATAAATCATAGTAGTGAAATTTAATCCCAATAATCATAACATAAAACATGAAACTTTGTGGAATACACACATCATCATAGAGAATCATTTCTTAGTAGTAAAGACTTATTTCCAAGACTATCTTAGCGGACAAAGTCCATTTCTAAACCGAGTTCACTCCTCGTTTCATTCCTGTATCACTAAACCAGATTAACCCACTGTTACAGCCATGTCTATCTCATGAGATATAAATATTTACCCAATGAATCAGAGGGAGATATAGGTCCCACCCATCTCATAATGATACCATTCTTATGAGTTCCACAAGATCGTAAATCATACATCATAGCATAACCTATGTAATAAAAATGGGATTCTTAAACATCACACCATCATAACATAATACATACAAAATAAAAGGAAATCATAAAAATAATTCCATCATAACATAATCAAATCAATATAAAAAACAAGGATAGAAACAGAACCCCGTATTATATTAGATGGAAAATAATTTTGTTAAAATACTTGAATTTCATTCTTGAGGAAAATATCCTTTCTACTTCAAAAACATTTTTCATTTCTTATCTTGACATACAATTTTAAACTAAAATAATTTGATTAAAAATAAACTTGAAATCTTGTAAAGGAAGATTCATGGAAATAATGTTCTAAAAATCCATTCATGTCGTATAATCTAATGAAAAACATTCTTCTCGTACTTTGGCCGAAAAAGTCAAAAAGTACCTCATACGAAAAACAACAAAAGATTACTTTCATATCTTTTACTAAAAACTCACCGAAGGGTAAAATTGGATTTCAATAATTGTAGGAGGATATAAATAATATTAAATATTTATTAAACATGGATGTGGATGATTAATATTCCCCAGTAAATTCTGAAGTATAAACAATCTCGGAGAAAAATGAGATTGTGAGATTTTTCCTTACCTTAGATCCGATATACATCGTATGTCTCCGAACCTCCTGTATAATGATTTAAATAATGTTATTGAATTATTCCAGAATCATACTCATTGTTATGATATCATATGTGGTCATATTCTTAGCTTCTTATTAGTAATATTTCATTTTTACTTGTTATTTGAGTGTTTATTGCTTTTTATTCTTATGTGTGTTTTGTCGAATAAATTATTATTCATATTTTAGGTTATAGATACCTCATTTACATAATGGTATTAGTGTAATATATTTCATATTTATTCATTCAATTCATTTATATAATCATTATGAAATGAAGATCATGTAGAATGAGTTGCATCACATCGTGGAGACGGTAGGTCGTACGTACGCACGAGCGATGATATCGTTCCCATGATCATGGAATTGTATTGAAGTGTATGTATACTATTTCAGAATTAATATCACTTTACAATAATCATATATAGTTATTATTTACACCATTATACCCATCATAGTAAGGTGGTGGTGGAAAATAGATTACATCACGGCATGGAGACGGTATTCCGTACGTACGCACGCGCGGTGATTTAGTTTTCAGTAGGATGGATAGATGGTGAAATAGAGTTTTTTCATAATTATAATAACATATCAGTATATGAGTGATACTGATGTTATTACTGAATAATGAAACAACTAAAGAAAAATAAGTAGAAGAAGAAATAAAGTTGAAAGAATCGGTAACGGACATTACCTCTTCTTTGAAGCGCCTCTTTGAGACCTCCTCTTACAACCCTAAAATTGGTCATTGAAGAATACCCGGACCCCAAGGATGTTTCTAGGGAAGTGAAGAAGAGAATTGGGCAGGGTTTGGACGAGCTTTAAGGCTCAATGTGGTGTGATGAGGAGAGAAAGTAGGTTCCTTTTTATACGGGAGGAGAGGGGCACCTTTGGAAAAACTAAAAATATTATTTTATTATAAAGTCATATTCGGTTTTTAATAGCTCCAAAATTGATTTATTTAAAAGATAAGGTGGTTATGGGTCTAAATCCTCTCATATAATAGAATTTATACAAGTTTAGGGTTCTATTTTAACCTTATCATTTAGATTTATCTTTATGTTAAATAATTTTACTTTTACCGTGTCTTCTTTTATTCTTACACTATAAGGTTAATAAACTTACTATAAAAAGACAAACAAACCCCAAATTGTTTATTATTAGTATATATAACCTTATATAAGTCATTTTTTCGAACCTCATATTTTTAAGAATAATATAACAATTAATAATATAGTATATGTTTTAAAAACTATTTTATGTCAATTTTGACACAATTTGGTACATGATTATTGTTAAAATCATAATAGAATGATTAGTTCAAAAAAAGATAATTAAATCAATTATAATATGTCATATTAACCTATTAAATTATTTTAATTCATAAAAAGTCTGAAATTACATTTATTTGGGTATTTATAATATCAATTATGCTAATATTTCCTTAATAAGGTAATTATTGCATCATGATTGTGTCAAAAATAAATTAAATTATTTAAAGTCTAAAAATTATAAATAAAATACAATTATGTAGAAAATTGTTTTATCTTTCTAATGAATATTTATAGTCGAATTTATCATATGTATAACCCTATATTAAAAATGTTTTAGTTATTAATCTTTGATTTTAACTATTTTAACTATTCTATAAATAAAATAATATTAAATGTTCTAATCTAACCCAACTGGACCTAAATGGTCTTATTTTATTCCTAAGGTTGTTTCTGGTCGAATTAAACTTATCCAATAGAATTAGGACATGTGTTAGGGTAATAATAATATCATTTTTACACTTAATTACCCTATTTACTTTTAACCGTCGTAAAAAATGCAAAAGGTTAATATTCAGAAAAAATTATTTTTATCTTATAGAACCACATTTTACTCCTTGATATCATCCTTTTCTCTCGGATTTTCGAAACTCCACTCACAGAAGCGGTAAAATTATGTTTTATGTAAATTTTCAAATTCTCTTAGGAGGTGGGTAAAAGACGGTGAAAAGTACAATAAAATTTTTATATGTCTAAAATTATTATAAAATGACTCCAATGAATTAAATTAAACTTATATAGGTATTATGTATCAATTTTCACATAAAAAAAGTATATACTTATTTAAATAAAAATTCAGTTTTTAAGAGTGACCTAGTGTTTTCACTATTCATCAAAAATTGAATGTTTTCAGAAAAATACCAACATTTCACCCTAGGCTAATTTCGATATTCCAAATCCAAAAATGAAGTCCATTTTTAAAGATAAAATTTAAAAAAATTCAAAAAGTGGGTATTACTATTCATAACGGGTAGATTTAATAATATTTTAAAAGCATGTCGTTGTTTAGTGAAACTCGGTATTGAGTACGATGAAAGCTATTGAGGAAGGTCGCGATTGTGTGTAAAGAAAGACAAGATAGTGTTGTGTATAGTAAAATATTCTTTTGATGATTTATATAACAGAAAAACCAATCATTTCTCATAAAAATCTCGGGTGTTACATTCAACACCCCTTAAAATGAATTTCTCCATTGAAATTCATCACTTTGTTACAAACAGATGAGGATACCTCTCCCTCATTATATCCTCAAGCTCCCATGTAGATTCTTCTAATTGTTGGTTCCTCCATTAAACTTTCACCATGCGAGTGGTCTCGTTCCATAGGACTTTTTCACTATGATCCATAATTTCTATCGGCTGTTCTTCATAAGAAAGATCTTGCTCTAGTGGTACAACTTCTGAGATGAGTACATGTGAAGGATCAGGTATGTACTTTCATAGGAGAGATACGTGGAACACATCATGAACTTGAGAGAGATTCGGTGGAAGCACCAATCGGTAAGCTACCTTCCCAACAGGATCCAGTATTTCGAAAGGACCGATATACCTAGGGCTCAGCTTTCCCTTCTTTCCAAATCTCATTACTCTCTTCCAAGGAGACATTCTTAAGAACACTTTATCACCCACTTAAAACTCTAGGTCTTTTCTTCGGTTATCGTCATAACATTTTTGTCGACTCTAGGAATCTCTAATGTGTTGTTTAATATATCTGACCTTTTCCTCCGTCTCATCAACAAGATCAGGTCCTAGTAGATTTCCTTCCCCAACTTCATCCCAACAAGTTGGAGTTCCGAATTTCATTCCATAGAGAGCTTCATAAGGATCCATCGGAATACTGGAGTAAGAGATATTTTTATAAGAAAATTCCACCAAAGGAAGGTGTTGATCCCAACCACCTTTGAAATCTATAGTGCAAGCTCTTAACATATCTTCTAGAGTTTGAATTGTAATCTTAGACTGACCGTCTGTTTGAGGATGATAAGCAGTGCTGAAACTCAACTCTGTATCCAGAGTTTGCTGAAGACATCGCCAGAACATTGAGGTAAACCTCGGATCCCGATCAGATATAATGGAAAGTGGTACTCCATGAAATCTTACCACTTCCTTTATATATATCCTGGCAAGCTGATCCTGAGTGAAATCCTCTCTAATAGCAATGAAGTGTGCAGACTTTGTAAGACGATCAACTATGACCCATATTGCATTATTTCCTTTGGATGTTTTAGGAAGTCCAGTGACAAAGTCCATTGTGATGTTTTCCCATTTCCATTCAGGTATGTGTGATGGCTGTAACATCCCCTTAGGCTTCTGTCTCTCAGCTTTAACTTACTGACAAACCAAGCATCGAGAGACATATTCAGTAACATCTCTTTTCATGCCATCCCACCAGAAGTACTCTTTCAGGTCCCTATACATCTTCGTGCTTCCATGATGAATAGAGAATGAAGAACTATGAGCCTCATCCAGCAGCTCCTTATTTAATTCTGGGATGGGAGGTATACAAACCCGATTCCTGAACATTATTATCCCATCACAATCAAGGTTTAATTCCGGAACATTTATCACCTTCTATTGTAACTCTACATCTTCTTTCTGTGCCTCTTTAATCTTCGCATTAATAGATGGTTGAACATTCATTTGAGAAAGATAAGATTTTTCCCCTTCCATTATAATTCCAAGATCCATCCTTTGTAAATACATAAATATTAGACCTTTTGTGATCCTCATCATGGATAATCTATAATGGTCTTGTCGACTTAATGCATCTGCCACCTTTTTTTCTTTCCCAGGGTGGTAATGAATTGAGAAGTCATAATCCTAAATCAACTCCAAACATCTTCTTTAGCGCATATTCAGCTCATTTTTTGTGAAAATATACTTTACAATGTTATGATCAGTATAAATATCACACCTTTTACCATAAAGATAATGCCTCCAAATCTTTAATGCAAATATTACCACAGCTAACTCCAAATCATGATTCAGGTAATTTTGCTCATGTATTTTCAACTATCGTGAGGCATAAGCTATCACCATATCATTTTTCCTAAGAACACACCCCAACCCCTTATTGTATGCATCACTGTAGATCACACTACTTTCTCCACTACAAGGAAGTGTGAGTATAGGTGCACTGGATAACCTTCTTTTCAACTCATTGAAATTATCTTCACATTCCTCTGTCCACATGAACATAACTCCTTTTCGAGACAACCTAGTGAGTAGATTAGATAATCATTAAAAATCATTCACAAAACGTCGATAATATCCAGCCAAACCAAGAAAAATTCGGATCTCAGTTACTATTGTTGGTCTCGACCATCTTTCAATAACCTCTATTTTTGCTGGATCCACAAATATCTGTTCTTTTGAGATTATGTGACCCAAAAATGCAACTTTTTGAAGCCAAAATTCACACTTGGTAAATTTGGCATAAATCTTCTCCTTTCTCAGCGTCTTCAATACAATTCCCAAGTGATATTAATTTTCATCCTTTCCCATTCAATAGATAATAATATCGTCTATAAAGACTACCACAAACTGATCATGATAGTCTCTAAAGACTCTATTCATTAGATACATGAAGATATTATGGGCATTAGTAAGACCGAATGGCATCACTATAAATTCATAGTGTTCATACCTTGTACGAAAAGTTGTCTTTGGTATATCCTCCCTTTTGACCCTTAATTGATGATACCCAGAACACAGATAAATCTTGGAAAAGTATTGAGATCCACGTAGTTGGTCAAATAAGTCATCAATGTGCGGGAGAGGATATTTGTTCTTGATAGTGATCTTGTTAATTTCTTGATAATCAATGTAGAGTCTCATTGATCCATCTTTCTTCTCAACAAATAGAACAGGTGATCCCCAAGGTGAAGCGCTAGAGAGTATGAATCCCTTATCAAGATTCTCCTGGAGTTGCTTCTTTAATTCTTGCAACTTAATTTGGGCCATTATATAAGGTTTCTTTAAAATAGGCATAGAACCTGGTACAAGTTCTTTTGAAAACTCAACTTCACGATTTGGTGGAAGACCAGGAAATTCCTCTGGAAAGATATAATCAAACTCTCATACAATGGGAATATTCTTAATCGTGAGTTTCTCACCAACCATTTGAGACAAATAACCTTCATTTAGTGGAATCAAGACCCATATGATGGAAGAAATATCCACTGGAAGGTTATGTTCATCCTTGCATCGATAGATGATCATAGATTGATCTAAAATATAAAATGTGACTTCCCTTATTTGGAAATTGATATGATCTCCATATAATGAAATACAATCCATGCCAAGAATCACATCAAATTACACTATAGGAAGGATCACAAGTTTTGCAGGAAGCACTTTCCCACAAACTTCAATCGGAGAAGAATTGTAAACTTTTGGTCCGACTATTGTGCTATTAGGGGTTGTCACAGCTATCTCAATATCTAACTATTGAGGTAATATGGAGATACCCTTAGAAAATTACTCAGAAATAAAAGAGTGGGTGGATCCAGAATCAAATAAAACATTTTCTACTATAGAGTGGATGGTATGTGTATCTTTCACCACTTTGTTATCGTACTCCACATTGCTGATAGAAATTGCATGTGACTTTACTTTTTCTTTAGCATTAAGAGTTTGTTGACATCGATCATCATCAAAAACCCTTGGATTAGGGCATTGATTAGCATAATGCCCCATTTCCTTGCACTTGTAACATTGAAGTGTAGGAGGTTCACTCTGTGTAACCTTTTCTTTGTTCGCATCACTAGACATCTTCTTCCCATCATTGCGGCATTCAAATGCTCGATGACCTTCTTTTCCACATTTGAAACATTTACATGTCCCTTTAAGACAACTCCCTCCATATTTCATTCCAGACATTGAGCATAAGTGAAAACTCATCTTCTTTTATGTGTTCTCTTTAGATTTCCCTTTGAATTCCATTTTCCACTTCTTATGAAACCCATATGACTGATGGGTTACTCCAATCTCCATCTCAACCTTGAGAGCAAATCGAACGATTTCCTCGTAACTGTTGAAGTCCATTATGGATAATTCTATTCGAAGACTTGGTTTTAAGACACTAAAGAATCGATCGATCTTACTCTTAGGTTGGATAATAATCCCAAAAGGGTACCTTGCAAGTCTTGTAAAATTTGCTTCATAGTTACCAACCGATTCACCAGTCATTTTCTTCAGGTCAAGAAACTCCATCTCCATCTTTGTTCCAAGAATATGAGGGAAGTACTTATTGAAAAATATGTTCTTGAACTCGTCCCATTCCATGGAATCAATTTCATCCCTTTGCCTCGTATTCTTAATAAGATTCCACCATTGATCAGCTTCTCCTTACAAAATATATACTACTAAGATGACTTTATCATGTTCAGAATATTGAAGAACTAAAAATATATTTTTAGTGGTATTGATCCATTGTTTATCCACTAATGGATCAGTAGACCCACTGAATGAGGGGGGACGCTACCTCTGAATTATTCAACAGAATTTTTCTCCTTCCTTTTCTGGTTTGGAAGTCCTCCATGATTCATAGCTTGAGAAAGTTGTGTGAGCATGGATACAAGATTTTACATTCCATCTCTCATAACGTTTGGTTTCTCAGGGAGAAAATCAATGCATTGCCCATCACATTCATCCTTAACAAGGTTCCTTCGAGTTCCATCCATTGACTAAAACCAAGAAGAATAGTGTGAGAAACACTAATTATAATAGAAAAACCACATAATCAAGAATAAAATTTCACACTTAAGTTCTTATCATAGGATACTCATGGCCATTTTTAAAACACTAATATTGTTCTATGCTTAGATATATCATTAGGGTTCTTGCTAAGGCTTTCACATCCTAGTTTCCAAAAGGTTGATTATACCTTTCCACTGATACCAACTATAACGACACATACTTTACATACATTGTTATTGCTTCAAGATTAAAGCAAAATTATTACAACATATAAAAAACCATTAAATGACCGTATAGGTATAGTGTCTTTAGAAACTGGGAAACATAAACAACTGGTTCGTAAAGCCTCTACATTGTCTCCAATTTATTTCATCATATCTAGAGTCCCTTTTGGCCTATCTTACATAATAACCTTCTTCCTGACATGGAGAAAGAAAACATACAAAAGGGTGAGCTCAAATGCTCAGTAAGGGTAAACAAAATAAATATCAATCACATCATATTCATAATGACATAACATTTTGAAAATCTTAACCTGCAAAAGAGATCATAATTTCATAACATGGGATAAATAATAGTAGTGAAATTTGATCCCAATAATCATAACATAAAACATGAAACCTTGTGTCATACACACATAATCATAGAGAATCATTTATTAGTAGTCAAGACTCATTTCCAAGACAATCTTAGCGGACAAAGTCGATTTCTGAACCGAGTTCACTCCTCGTTTCAGTCCTGTATCACTGAACTGGATTAACCTATTGTTCTAGCCATGTATATCTCATGAGAAATAAATCATTACCCAATGCATTGGAGGGAGATATAGGTCCCACCCATCTCATAATTATACCATTCTTATTTGTTCCACAAGATCATAAATCATACATCATAGCATAACCAATGTAATAAAAATGGGATTCTTAAACATCATGCCATCATAACGTAATCTATATAAAATAATAGGACATCATATAAATAATTCCATCATAACATAATCAAATCAATGTAAAAAAAAGTATAGAAACAGAACCCCATATTATCTTATATGGAAAAAATTTTGATAAAATATTTGAACTTCATTCTTGAGGAAAATATCCTTTCTAATTCAAAAACATTTTTCATTTCATAGCATGTCATACAATTTTAAACTAAAATAAGTTGATTAAAATTAAACTTGAAAACTTGAAAATGAATCTTCATGGAAATAATGTTCTAAAAATCCATTCATACCATATATGTTAATGAAAAACATTCTTCTCGTACTTTGGCCGGAAAAGTCAAAAAGTACCTCATATGAAAAACGACAAAAGATTCCTTTCATATCTTTTACTAAAAACTCACCGAAGGGTAAAATTGGATTTAAAAAATTGTAGGAGGATAGAAATAATATTACATATTGAGGAAACATGGATGTGGATGATAAATATTCCCCAGTAAATTCTGATGTATAAACAATCTTGGATAAAAATGAGATTGTGAGACTTTCTGTTACCTTAGGTCCGATTTGCATCGTATGTGTCTGAACCTCCTGTATAATGATTTAAATAATTTTATTGACTTATTACATAATCTTAATAATTGTTATGATATCATATGTGGTTATATTCTTAGCATCTTATTAGTAATATTTCATTGTTACTAGTTATTTGGGTGTTTATTGATTTTTGTTCTTATGCGTGTTTTGTCGAATAAATTCTTATTATTATCTTAGGTTATAGATACCTCATTTACAGAATTGTATTAGTGTAATATATATAGTATTTATTCATTCAATTCATTTATATAATAATTATGAAATTAAGATCATGTAGAACGAGTCGCATCACATCGTGGAGATGGTAAGCCGTACGTACGCACGAGCGATGATATCGTTCCCATGATCGTGGAATTGTATTGAAGTATATGTATACTATTTAAGACTAAATATCACTTTAAAATAATAATATATAGTTATTCTTTACACCATTATACCCATCCTAGTACGGTGGTGGTGGAAAATAGGTTACAACATGGCGTGAAGACGGTATTCCGAACGTACGCACTAGCGGTGATTTCGTTTTCTGTAGGATGGATAGATGTTTAAATAGGGTTTTTTCAACATTATAATTAAATATCAGTATATGAGTGATACTTATGTTATTACTTCATAAATAAACAACTAAATAAGAATAATTAGAAGAATAAATAAAGTTGAACGAATCGGTAACGGACATTACCTCTTCTTTGAAGAGCCTCTTTGAGACCTCCTCTTAGGGCACTAAAATTGGAATTTGAAGAAGACCAGGACATCTAGGATGTTTCTAGGGAAGTAGAGAAGAAAATTTGGCAGGGTTTGGCCTAGCTTGAAGGTTCAAAGTGGTGTGAGGAGGAGAGAAATTAGGTTCCCTTTTATTAGGGAGGAGAGGGGCACCTTTGGACAAACTAAAAATATTATTTTATTATAAAGTCATATTCGGTTTTTAATAGCTCAAAATTGATTTATTTAGAAGATAAGGTCGGTATGGGTCAAAATAATTTCATCTAATATAATTTAGACAAGTTTTGGTTTCTATTTTAAACTTATCATTGAGATTTAGCTTTAAGTTAAATAATTTTACATTTACCGTGTCTTCTTGTTTTCATACGCTATAATGTTACTAAACTTACTATAACAAGACAAAATAACCTCCAGTTGTTTATTATTAATATATATAACCTTATATAATTTATTTTTCCTGACCTTAGATTTTTTAGAATAAAATAACAATTAATAATATAATATTTGTTTTAAAAACTATTTCCTGTCAATTTTGACACTATTTCATATTTGAATTTTTTTTAAATCATAACAGCATGATTAGTTAGAAAAAAGAAAATTAAATAAATACTAATATGTCATATTAACCTATAAAATTAGTTTAATTCATAAAAAGTCTGAAATTACATTTATTTGGGTATTTATAATATCAATTATGTTAATATTTCCTTAATAAGGTAATTACTACATCATCATTGTGTCATAAATAAACTAAATTATTTAAATTTTAAAAATTATAAATAAAATACCATTATGTATAAAATAGTTTTAGCTTTTTAATGAATATTTATAGTCGAATTTATCTTATGTATAACCCTATATTAAAAATGTTTTAGTTATTAATCATTGATTTTACCTATTTTAACTATTCTTTAAATAAAATAATATTAAATGTCTTAATTCTAATCCAAGTGGGCCTAAATGGTCATATTTTGTTCCTAAGGTTGTTTTTGGTCTAATTAAACTTATCCAATAGAATTAGTACATGTGTTAGGGTAATAATAATATCATTTTTACCCTTAATTACCCTATTTACTTTTAACCGTGGTAAAAAAAAGTAAAATGTTACTATTCACCAAAAATTATTTTTATCTTATTGAACCAAATTTTACTCCTTGATATTAACCGTGTCTCTCAGATTTTCGAAATTCCACTCACAGAAGCGGTAAAATTAAGTTTTATGTAAAATTTCAAATTCTCCTAGGAGGTGGGTAAAAAACGGTGAAATGTTCAATAAAATTTTTATATGTCTAAAATTATTCTAAAATGACTCCGATTAATTACATTGAAATTATATAGGTATTATGTTTCAATTTTCACATAAAATAAAATAAATACTTATTTAAATAAAAAGTCGGTTTTTATATAATAACCTAGTGTTTTCACTATTCATCAAAAATTGAATGTTTTCAAAAAAATACCAAAATTTCACCCTAGGCTAATTTCGATATTCCGAATCCAAAAATGAAGTCCATTTTGAATGTTAAAATTTAAAAAATTTCAAAAAGTGGGTATTACTATTCATAAAGGCTAGTTTTAATAATATTTTAATAGCATATTGTTGTTTAGTGAATCTCGGTATTGCTAACGACGCAAGCTATCGAGGAAGGTCGCGATTGTGTGTAAAGAAAGACAAGATAATGTTGTGTGTAGTGAAAGATTCCTTTGATGATGTATATAACAATAAAACAAAACATTTCTCATAAAAATCTCGGGTGTTACAAGACCTCTTCCTCTCTTTCATTCCAAAATGCACATGATCATTAGCAAACTCCATCTCTACTATCTCAGCACATCGGAAAAGATTCTCATAACTTTTGAATTCATGGGAGGCCAACCCCCTTCGATACATTGGCTTCAGTCTTGAGTAAAAGCGGTTGATTTTTCTATCAAAATCCAGAATAAGATTTGGTGCATACCTTGCCAGTCGGGTGATGTTTTCTTCATACACAACCATTGAATCTTCCTTCTTCTGTTTCAATCTAGGGAATTTATTATCCATTCTATGTCGCACCACCTTAGGAAAATATTTTTCAAGGAAAAGACTTTTAAATGCATCCCACTCTAAGGAATCAAAATCCTCTCTACCCCTGATATTCCATACCATTGACCACCACTGATCAACTTCCTCTTCAAAATGATAAATGGAAAGACTTAAATTTTTATTCTCTGAACATTCAATAAAATCGAATATCTTCTCAAGGGATTTGATCCATCCTTCAACTGCTACTAGGTCAGAAGATCCGCTGAATGCAGGAGGATGTTGTCTCATAAAATGTTCAACTATTGTCATGTTCCATTGTGGTACCTCTACTGGTTCTCTTGCATGGATGACAACACCATTTATTTCCTGCGTTAGTTGAGCCATTACTGTCACAAACTGCTCAGTTCCAATCCCTACCATTCCTGGCTGTAGTTCCGGAAGGATGTCATTATGTCGGTTCCTCTCCTCTTCAACATCCCTATTATTTCTGTGGACAACCATTATGAACAAATATGTCTTAGATAAAGTAACATTGTAATCTTTAAAAGCTATAAAATTTCAAATTAATCATTGAGTGAAAATAATTTATGTTATTCTATTAACATCACCCTAACCCCTACAGTTATCTAAACCATCCTCTAATACCAACTATAAGGACCCATCCTTATTACATACATAATCTTGAATTTATTCAAGAAAACACTTCCTTTTACATTAAATATATTTTCATGTTTATAGCTTTAGAGAATTATGACAATAAATTCATGACATTACACATTATTATGGAGTGGATACCCTAAAAACAATTTCCATTTTTTTCAAAATATAAAACATTAAAACATACAACAAGACTCCTTGAAAATTCTTCAACATTTAACATGTCTTCCTTACTTGTATTAAATATCCAATAACCTATGAAAAACCATTTAAAAACTTGGTATGAGCACAAAATATCAGTAAGGGATGGAAAAGAAGTAAAGATCACATTAGTCCATGAATACTCATAACGTATGAAAGAATTTTCAAAAGACATTCTTTTCACCCATATATACTTACTTTGTGTGACATGAAATTTACACAGGATACACACAAAACATGAGAACATAAATATAATCATAAATTTATCTTGTGGCATTACTTACATAATCTTGTAACCATTCACCGCTACCTTATAATTTGTAACCCTCACGACTACCTTACTTTGTGTAACCATCACAGTCACACTTGCAGTAACCATATGGACGACCTCCAAATTACTCAAAACAAATGCATTGGAGGGAGATATAGATCCTAGCCTTCATTATAAATAATTCCCATGAACCAAAACATAATCATACAACATGAATAATTCCATAAAAAATTTACTTTGGAATTTCGTAAAACTGAATTTAAAAAGAGGATTTTTAAAGAAAATCCCCATATAAAAATCATAAAATTGAAGAGAGACCTAATAGAGTGGATAAATTATGTATAGATACTGTAAATAAACATAATTAAACATTATATAAACCTAACCCCTCACAAAAACAAATTTAAATTGCACATAAATAGTGAAGTAGAAGGTTAACCCAAAGAATGAAAATCGGGTTAAGAATTCCCTTACCTCAGGTTTTTCTTACTTCCAACTTGTGTAAAGCTCACGTATAATGGTATTAATAGTGTTATTAATATTTTACAGATACATTTTCATCTTTATAACATCTTATATGATAATTTGATAACATCATTTCACCCTTAATTGTTTGTATTTTTCCCCTTTCACTGTTTTTGGTCGAATTCTTTACATGATTTCTATGATTGGTTCATGGTGGACATTCTTGTCGACTGGAAGTGAAAATACATAATTGGAATGGAGTAGTATTTTCATATATCCAGTAACATAAATTAGTCCATTTATCATTTTTAATTCTTACATGAGGATGATTTATATGTTAGAACATTAATGCTGTTCGTTTAAATCATTTTGGTGGCTATTTGAAAATAACAACCCTTTTTTGACTTATAAATTAGAATCATTAGTACAAAAGAATTTCAGAACCATGGGTGAGTCAAAAAACAAATATTATAACCTAGTTAATCCATATAAATGGTTTCATGACCAGACTTTAAATTATTAATTGAAATTGAAATCACATCGTCCACGATGTCGATAATTTGACACAAACGGACAATGTTTTGATTCTTTAAATAAGTGGGAGATGAGAGGGATAAGAGAACAATAATGATGATTAATTTAACATAAACATGATAACATATATAATATACATTATTTATGGAGATTTCATGCCTCTTGGGTAAGTAGATATGAAGAAATAATAAGGAAATAACTCAAAATAAAATAATAATTGTGAAATCGCATACAAAAATTCGGCAGCCTAGGGCCTACACAACATGGTTTTAGAAAATATTAAAAAGAGAGGGGACAAGGGTCACCCATCCATAAATTTATCATAATTTATTTAAGATCATGAATAATAAAGATATAATAACATTTTATGTAAACTTGAAAATTATACCACATAAATGAGAACGTGAAAGGAAAAAAGAAAGACATTGAAAATTTTCTTACCTTGTAGAGTTACCCTTAGAACATGAAGGTTGGGACCTTGGGGGTTTGAGGATACATTGGGAGGACTACCATGAAGGTAAGGAGTCTAGAGCTTCGTTGAGGGAGAATGGTAATGAATCCAATGAAGGAAAGAGTTGGTATTTACAGGAAAAGTGAGGGATTATTTGAATAATTTTCAAGGGACACCTCATGAGTGGTATTTAAAAAACCATGGGCATGCCGGTGGTATTTTACCATGGTATAAGACATTTGGTACACCTCAAATATTATTTAACTATACAAAAGTCGACCATATTAATGACATAATTATTATATCATTAATTATTTCATTAACACACCGAAACTAAAAACTGTATTTGTTACTATTCACCGAAAAATCAACTGTTTCAGAAAAATTCACAAAATTCACCATAACCATTTATCTCTGTGTAGATTTCAAAAAATAAGTCCATTTTTTGAAAAAAAATTCTAAATATTATTAATTTATTTTTTAAATTAAATCATACTTAATTCATAAATTAACAATTCTAATTCTGTAACTACTTCTACATCACGATGAAAAATTAACCTAGATGCTATTATCCTCAATCCTTAATAAAAAATAATAATAATAAAATTTACTATTCATTATGGCCATATTACTATTCATATTACTATTCATATGGTTATATTACTATTCACCAAAAACAACAAGTTGGTTATAATAGGCTCCAAATAATATACTGAACACAATTGTAGATGACAGTTTCTTGAAATTTAAAACATAGAAGTGGAAACAATTATGTTAAAAGGTGAATTATAAATATCTACTTAAAACAATGCTCCATGAATTTCTATTTATTTTTAGAAAAACTTGGGGTGTTACAGCACCTGTCATATGTGGGTAGTCTATTTACATAGAAAATTGGTATTATACTCTTGTTTCGATCTATAATGGCTATTTTCACATAAATAATAATAATTATTGTTCAAAACATGGTTTTAATATCATTCAATGGAGGAATAATTATATCCCTTGATTTTCTTAAGATTAAGTGATTTAAATGCATCATGTGAGGGAAGATAAATTAAAATGTATTGAAATAATAATGTTTTGACTGTATTAAATTGGAAATCTAAATAATGAGTTATCAGTGTTACCTTTAAAAACATAATTTCTCCCTCTATCGAGTTTCCTTTTTACCCCCCGAGCTTGGAAAATCCAATTTTTATTTTAATTGTGGATGTCTTCTATGAATACCTGAACACATTCCATGTATGTTCCAGGACACAATCACCCCTCTTATTTTATATCAATTTTATGACGTACTATAGGTAAGGAAATTCTAATCCATTTTTTTATTATTTTTTTGGAAGTATTTATGCTACTACATCATGGGATCAGTACCAATGATCATTGTTTGTGAATTAAGTTGATGGTTTGGCCTTTTATACGATGTTAGAGGTTGGTGGGAGTTGTTCTAAATCAGTTAGTGCCCTAGATCAGGTTATTTGACATGGTATGGGTCAACTTTGTTGAGGTAGGGGATTTCTAGTATTCAGATATTTTAAAATTATTGTTTCTCGATATATTTTGGGAATTATCTAAGATACCTAATTAAACCAAAATAATTCATTTCATAGACCCTTTAATTGAATGATCAATCTATCATCATTCCCTACCGATTATTAAACCTTTTCCCTCAAATTTTTTGTTTTTTAGAAATCTCTCTTAATTAATACCCACCTATTATCCCATGAACCAAGTTCCTTGCATATCTTCAGCCTTCCATATATCACATATATATAGAATTGTTAGTAAAGATTTCCTCTAGCCCAAAGTCTCTCAAGTCCAAAACATAATCCCTTTTGTGGATCCATCCTAAAACTCATGGATGATAGGAGGAATTGTCCATCCAAGTTTCTATGTGAGCAACCATCTTTGATGGAATTTTTTATGGGACTTGGGTTTGTATACAACAATATTAACCTCTAACCAAATACCACACAATTTGATCTCCCTTTCAATGATAATGCATCAAATCCAACCATCTTTCACCGTAGTTTTCTCTTCACTGGGACTCACCACCTGACCACTATTTACCAGGAAGACTTTTGACAGAAGGCGCCATGGATTCACATGTTTCAAATGAGAAACAACTATTGTTGTCAAATTGGTTTAGAAAATACTCCACCCTACATCACACCTAGGCTACACCATATCTCTGATAACACTTATCAGGAATGATTTCCTCTAGCCCTAGGTCTCTCAGGCCCAACACATAAACCCTTTTGGGTTTCCATCCAAAAACCCATGGGTGATAAGATGAATTTTACATCCCAACATATATGTGATCCACCATCCTTGATGGAATTATTTGTGGGAATTGGGTTTTTACCCAACATGAATCTCTTTGGGGACAGTAAGCATAACTCATTTCCAAAACATGATGTTGTGGAGATAGGGTCTGAGGAATGATTTGTCTAACCCTACACATTCCATTATATAACTCATTCGTTGTTTTTGGTGTGGTGGGAATATGGACCACGGGGTGGGGCTCATTATATCACTGATATTCTATAACTCTTCTCTAAGGCCTAGTGTGGTGGATATTTAGTCTAGTGGAATGGGTTCTTGTATGTTTTCATTATTTATTGATAGTTTTCTTTAGACCTTGTGTTGTGTGATTTTATCCTAGGGGAAGGGGATGATTATTTTTTCCATTATACTATTTGTTTTTTTATTAATAATATTCTTGTTTAAATTATCATTTACTTCTATATATTTTGTTATATGTGGTTGATATGGAAAATAACTTTCAGGTTTCATGGAAGAGTTATGAACCTAGTAATTGGAATAATCCCAAGATTGTCATCCCCTTTATATTCCTAAAATTTAATTTTATAATTCTTCTCATATAATTCTTGATTGTAAATTGATATTTTCTTCTTATATATGTGAATATTGGAAGAAGGAAAAAGCATGTAAGATTGGAATTAAATTGATAATAGAGGAACTATGAATAAATAGGTGATCTATAATTAATTATACGTATGACTAATGTAATGTATATATTGTTATCTAATTTTTGGTGTTGGCTTAATTGGATGGTTATTTTTCTCTTTGCATGAAGTCTTCTAGTCATGTTGTTTTGGGTTGATTTAATATTATAATTTTAACCCTTAATTTCTATCTTCAAAGGTATTTTAGGGATTGTTTAAACTTGAAATTTAGATGTGGGGTGATGATATTAGTTTCCTATAACATTATTACCACTTTTATTGTTTCTCCCTTAAGAGAGTATCTTTCATTGAACATTGGGTTGTGAAGTAAGGGATTTTGAGACATTCAAAATGAGTGGGTGGGTTCTTCCTTCTTAAGAGGATGCTTCTAGTTTTAAATGGCTTGGCAGAATATTAAGGTAACTAGTCTTGTTGGAGGAAGAGTGGATGGTTTTCCTTGTGCTAGTTGGGTAAGTTTTAGTTGTGCGGATTGCTATTATGAGAGAGTAGGTACATGAATGTTTCAATTTTTGGGCATGTTTTGTGAATAGATGCTTAATTTATGATATATTCTTAGGAAGTGGTGAGGTAAAATGTCTAGTTTAATAATATCCTAAATTAAATGATTAGTTGGGGTGTATGAAATAGTTTTCCAAAAATGGATGATGCCTAGATTTAATTAATGAACATATAAGTTGAATTGTTAAATTCATCTAACCTTTAATTTAAGAATATAAAAGGATGAATGAATTAAATATAGGTTAATCTTGGTTAATATGTTATGTAATGAATGATCCTAAAAGGTTTGTTCTATTACAAAATAAAATATAAGGTAATGGGCAATTTAAATGATTAAATTTCCCTTAATGGTTTATAAGATGTATGATTTTGTGAATTCATTATGTGAGTAAACCTAGTAGTAAATGGAAACTCCCCTGTTGATAATGGTATTTCCATGTTGTGTTGAATTATTTATATGGATATGTTCTTTTTTATTTTCATTCCACTTCCTAGATATTGAATTCTAATTATTCATGTTTGTGATTAATGTATTTTATATTATTTTATATGATGTGTTTTTGGGATCATGTTACTTGGTGAAATTTTTAAATAGTATTTTATTGATGAGGGGTATGATAAAAAGGGTCATGATGTTTGTTTGGTTATTAAATTTCCAATATTTTCTATCATTGGGTGAGGGATTCTCCTACCATCTCACCTCCACATTGAGTGCTGGAATCATATTCTCTAGATAGGTTAGTGTGGTGTAATGATATTATTAGGAAATTTTTATCATATATATATATACACACATATATATATTCTATTTCTATTTTCATTTTTTCATTCCCTCTCCCCGACCGATGTAATAATATGTTGTATTCACAATGGAATGGTTACAAGGGAAAATGAAAATGGTGGAAATTATTGGAATTGAGATATGGGATTTGTCTCTTTGATTATGATAATACAAAATTATATTATTATTTACTATGTGACTACACATGGTTATGTGATGGTTGTAGGTGGAACTACAGAAAGTGTTGATTATGATCACCTTTCGGTATGTTGAATTATTCTTATTATTATTTCTATCATTTTCATACTTAGTGTTCATACATGTATCTATATAATAAAATGGATTTCATTTTATATTATTTTCCTTTAAAATATGATCATACTTGGTACTCTGAAGGTGATCACCCTTCTAGAGAGTCCCTATAATTGATCTTAGGATAACTTGATGGAGATTGGAGGTGTTATTGTTTGGGAAGCTTATGTGGAGTATCGTATCTAGAGGGATTATTTGGAACATAGTTTTTTATTTCATTGGTTGTGTAAAATAATATATCATGTATTCATAGTTGGTATTGAAATTATTAACCATTCTATGTATTTATAGTAAATTATATTGGCCTATTATACATGTCATAATGGGTTATCTTTTAAGGGTAATGACTCCCATAATTTTTTAAGATACCATTGGTGCTAGTCTCCAACATAGGTCCAATTGTAGGTAGATTTTTTGGGGAAACCCATATTCAAGACCGGCCAAGGTGGGGTACAAGTGGAACAGGGCTAGGATATATTTCATATAATAATTATAATTGACACTTTTACAATTTTTTTTATTATGAGGAATATTTTATCAACCCTTATTTATAGGTTGGTTACTCATATATATTGTCTTTTCCAATTTCCAAAATTCTACATTCAGGTTTTTTACCATTACACATGTATTAGAAAACTCATGTGACTCTTTTATATAAGGTGTTGTCTTATAATGCACTAACCCCAAAAGCCTGGAGCTGGTGCATTACATTATTATATTGTCATGATTACAAGGAATAAAATCCGGAAGGAACTATTAGTTTAGTAGTCTTTAAGAGACTAGATACATACATGGAACTCATTTAACATAGGGAAAAGAAATGGCATGTTATGCATTACAAAAGCTACTAAACTATATCCATGAAAACTCTATAAATGATCCCTTCTTCATAACCTATGGATGGAAAAAATGAAAGTTGTGAGCACAAATACTCAATAAGGATTACATATATCCTAATAAAGAATCAATAATAAGTGAATTGTAATCAATTTGACATAATCGATATGGCATGGTGAATATATTAAAAATGCATGCCATCATTAAACTGAGAATGATAATGCATCCATAGATTTTGGCATAGTGAAAACCTGATGGATAGTAATAACTGAGAAATAAATAAATATAATGATTAATATTTGGATATCATGCATCTGGAACATGAATCATTATACTGTCGAGACAATTTACATCTGTGGGTAGAAACCTGTCTGATTTTTGGAAATAATCTCGAAGGGTTTGTTGCCAACATATTTTTCTTGTGAGACCTATCGATGCATCAAGGGGCTATAACGGGCCCCACCCATCACTAAAAGTCCAATCAATTATTTATACATAGATTTAAAATAAGAACATTATTTCTTATCAATGTCCATATAGAGTAGAGGATACAGATTCATTAATATTTCCAAAGGTAAAACATCATTCAAAACAAATAGCTTATGTAAAATGGTATACGGCTAAGAAAATAATAATATCCATTAACACATAATATGAATATATAATAAAATCCTGATTCCAAATTAAAAATATTCTCAATGGGTTATTACATACACCATACAAGAATGATTTGGTGCACAATACAAAGTACATCTCAATGAAATGGAAATTGAGACAAAGTCTCTTACCACATTATAATCAATCGAGTCATATGACCAAAAATTAATAATCATTAAATAAATCATTGGATTCTAGGAATATAAATAGAATCAAGATATTATATATCAAATAGAAGTAAACATACACCACATACAAGAAATAAGTGGTGAGCAATGGAAATCTCACAGAAATAAATGTGATATGAGAAACCCCTTACCTTATGCCAGAATGTGTTCTTCGCTTGATCTTAATGACAAGAATAATAAAGTTTAGGTTTATTAATTTATAACTCCATAACACAATATACATTAAATTTATTTATTATAACCTTATTTGGTTCATTTATTTCCTTTTTGATGGGTTTAATATGATCAATTTTATTTTTTTGAGTGCATTTTCTTCCTTGGTTTTCATGATCGATTTACTTGTATTCATGAATGGATGTTCATATGAAATGTGGTTAATCAACCAGAATAGTTAATATATATTATTAGTGACATTAAAGATATATTAATGGTCTTACAATTAATTTATACATATTCTTACAAGTTTAATCATTAGATAATATTTAATGATAAATTTTTTGATTAACTTGGCGATTTTGTGCACAATGAACTTGTTTTGTATTATTATTTTATATTATGAGTGTGTAAGGATTAAATAAAATTTTAAAAGATTAATTAAATATATTACAATCTGATTAAACCATTAAAAAACGTCTCATGACCAGTCTTTAATATAGTAATTCAAACTGAAAACATGTATTCCTTGAATATGATAAATCAACACATCTCGAATGGTGTTTTCATTTATAGCATAAAAGGAGGAAAAAGAAGAGATGATGATGTAATATTCCCTTATCATAAAAAATCCAGTAAATATAAGGTAATAGAGATTAATGTAAATTTTTATGGGAGGTATTGATAATAGAAAATATGACAAAGGAACTTGAAAAGAAAACAAAAGAATTGAAAAGAGGAATTTACCTCTTAAATCTATCTTCCTTTGAGAGCCTATTTAGGGGAGAGTGCGTGGTATTTTGAGGGGAACATGGGATTATAGAAGTGGGTTAGGAGCTTAGGAGGATATTTGAGCATAATTTTTACAAGGAACAAGTCTCAAGAGGTGTGAGGAGAGGAGGTAAGAGGGGTGGTATTTATAGTAGAGGGGAGGAGGGTTTTTTTTTGTTTTTTAACCATTAGTTTATTGTTTTTCAGTAAAGAAATAAATAGGTATTATTATCTGACCAGAAAATGTAATAAGTTCATGTGATTTATAAAAAATAGTTTCCTACATCATCTACACATCACTTATGAATCAATAAATCAGGTATTTATCATTTATCGTTAATTATCGTATTTAACTATTCACAAAAAATTCAAGAATTTTAGAAAAAACCCAAAAATTTACCCTAACCATTTTTTGAAATGAAGAATCAAAAAAATAAACTCAATTTTTCAAAAATAATTTTATAAATATGATAATTTTAATTTTTAGTAAAAATAATGATTTATTCGAAAAATACCAACACATAAAATATTCACCTTCATTTTTAAGGTGCCTAAATTTTATTTATACTTTAATTGGAAAGGTTTCCATTCATATGGGTCATATTACAATTCATAAAGGTAAGTTAATATTCATGATTTTTAGTTAATATTCACTAAAAATTATATTGATTCTATCATACTCCAAATATCACCCTAAACGCAATTGTGTATGTTGGATTTTAGAAATTCAAATCACAGATATAGAAACATTAAATTTAATGGATATGTTATGACTATGTACTAAAAATAACCAAGTGTTGATTCAAATATAATCCTTTATTCATGAAATATATGTTATCTAGTGAACAGAAAATATTTAAGAGAAACATACCATAAAATGTTTTGGATGTTATGTTCTTCCAACCTCGGTAAATTTTGTCCTCAAAATTTTTCATGTATAAAGCCCTCTAAACATATGTGGGTCTTTATTAATCATAAAATCCTCAGGTTACCACATTGCTTCATACATTTTATGGTTTTTCAAAATATCCTTTACCAGGAGATTCATCCACTTTATCAATACTTTCTCCCTTGTTCCAAGAATCTCGATATTCTCTTCACAGTAAGAAAAATATGGTTCGACCTCTATAACATCATAGGTGACTACGTGAGTTGGGTATGGGATGTATTTATTCAACAATGAAATGTGGAACACATCATGAACTTTGGATAGACTTAGTAGAATTGTTAAATAGTATGCTACTACTCTGATTCTCTCTATAATTTCAAATGGTCTAAGGTACCTGGGGCATTGTTTCCCTTTCTTGATAAACCTTAAGACACCCTTACATGGAGATACTTTTAGATATACATGATCCCCTGCATGGAATTAAAAATCCTTTCTATGGTTGTCAGCATAACTCTTCTACCTATGTTGGGATGCTTTAATATGGGATTTAATTGTCTTCACCTTTTGTTGTTGTCTCTTTAATAATTCTAGGCCTATAAGTTTCCTCTCACCAACATCATCCCAAAATATTTGAGTTCGAAATATAATTCCATATAATGCTTCATATAAATCCATTTTAATATAATAATGGAATCTACTGTTATAGGAAAATTACACCAAGGGTAAGTACTGGTCCCACATAACTAGAAAGTCAAGTGAGCCTGATGTCAACATGTCTTCCAATGTTTTAATAGTCCTTTTAGACTATCCATCGGTTTGAGGATGATAATAAGTACTCATACAAATCTCAGTATCCAAATCCTTCTTAATATTATTCTAGAATTCTAATGTCAACCAAGGATCTCAATTAGACACAATAATTAATGGTGCACCATAATGTCTTACAACTTCATTAATATAGATTTATTCTTGGTGCTCAAGTGGTAAATCCTCTCTTATAGCAAGGAAATGTGTTGATTTTATATGATGTTCAAAAATTAACCACATCACATCATTCCTTATAGGTGTCCTAGGTAGTACTATGAAAAATTCCATCATAATGTCATCCCACTTCCACATAAGAATAGCTAAAGGTTGCATGAATCCTCTAGGATGTTGTCTCTCAGTCTTCACTTGTTGACAAACAAGACACCTTGACACATAATTAGCAATTTCTCACTTCATATAATCCCACAAAAAAATTTCATTCATGTCTCTATACATCATTGTGATACCAGGGTGTATAGTGAAATTTGAGCTATGAGAATCATCTAATAGTTCCCATTCTAGCTCAAGTATTGATGGAACACATAACTTCTATCTAAATTTTATAACTCCATCCTCACACAAAAATTATTCCAATCTTCCATCATTAGCAGATTTATTTTTATTTTAAAGGTTTTCATTGTCACATTGAGATCTTTTTGTCTCCTCCAGTAAGTATGGTTTAGAAATCATTTGAAATAGGAATGATTGTTCCTCTTCTTTAATAATTCCAATATCAATATTTACTAGATCCTTTAATATAGGATCTCTCTCAATCCTCATTTGGGTTAGAAGCCCATGATCCTTAATTCCTAATGCATCTTCTTCCTTATTTTCCTTTCATTTGTGGTTTTGTATTGAAAAATAATAATATTTAGGTAACTCATGCCATCTCATTTTCCTCATGTTTAGTTAATTCTATATAAAAATGTATTTCAAACTCTTATGACTGTGTATATCTCACATATTTCACCGTAGATATAGTGACTCTATATATTCATATAAAATATTACTACTTCTAACTCGATATCATGAGATGGATAATTTTGTTCATGTGTCTTCAACATCCTTGATGCATAATAAATAACTTTTACATTTTTCATAAGGATGAAACCCCTCCTATTCATTGATACGTCATTGTATATCACAAATCCATCATTTCCATACAGAAGAGTCAAAATTGGATCATTGACAAATCATATTTTCTATTCTTCAAAACATTTTTTACATTCTTTTATCCATACGAACTTAACCCCTTTATGTGTGATCTAGGTTAGTGGGTCAGCCAATTGAGAAAAATTATGAAAAAAATGCTGATAGTAACCTACTAAGATAATAAAACTATGTACCTCAGTTTTGTTCATTAGAATAGTCCATTATTATGTTGCCTTTGTCTTCACATGATCAACTAAGATTCTATCCTTAGAGAAAATATGTAAATGAAATGGAACATTTTAAAGCCAGAACACACATTTAGTAAACATCCCATATAACTCTTTTCTTCTAAGAGTCTCCATCACAACCTGTAAGTGGTTCTAATGGTTTTAATGGATTTTGGAATATTTCAAGATGTCATCAATAAATACCAAAACAAAATCATCAAGATATTAGGCAAAAACTCTATTCAATAGATCTGTTAAAACATAGGGTTCATTAGGCAGTCCTAATGGCATTACTGTAAACTCGTAATGTCCATACTTAGTTCGAAATGTAGTCATTGGAATATCATTCTTCCTCACACACAACTGATGATATCCGTATCAAATATCAATCTTAGAAAAATATTGAGATCCATGAAGATGATGAAATAGATCATCAATGAGAGGTAGAGGATACTTTTTCATTATTATAATAGTATTGATTTCACAATAATCAATGCATAGCCTTATAGATCCATCTTTCTTCTTGACAATGAGAACATGGGCTCCCCATAGAGAAACACTAGGTCAAATAAATACTTTTTTACTAAATTCCTCTAGTTGTTTCTTTAGCTCCACTAATTCTATAGTTTCCATTCTATAAGGATTATTTGATATAGGTCTGGTACCATGACATTAATTAAAAAATAAATCATCTTCCCACTCCAGAGGATGTCTAGGTAAATCCTCTATAAATACATCAATGTATTCTTTCACAATAGTTACACCTTCAATTTGAAGATTTCTTTACTCACACATATATATTATGTTTTGATACACCCTAATTATTGCATTTAATATAGATACTAAGGGTGGATCGAAATAAGAATCATATGGAGAGGTTTCGTCTCTAAAGATAAGGGATTATACACCATTCTAAAAAATTGCAACTTCTATATTCATTCAATATATTTCAGCATCATAATTTAAAAGACAATTCATACACAGTATTATGTTACAATCAATCATGGGTATGATGATAAGGATAGATTATAAAGTACATTTATGTGTCACAAAGGTGACTGACCATCACATCTTTGTTGCAGTTATACATCCCTTGTGATCTTTGACTGACACCACTTTTATTAAATCAAATTGAAAATGTCTATTTTTTATAGGATAATATAAAGATATGAAAGAATGTGATGATCCAGAATCAAATAGATCATTATCTTAGTTTGAGTAAATGATTAAAGTACATGTTACCACATCATTAAGAATTTCAACCCCAGGAATTGTGATTGCATAATCTTGGCATTTCTCCATTGTCCATTTCAATGGTTGGTTTACCTGACATTTAGGACCATCATTTTCATAGTGTCAGATATCTCTACAATTATAGGATTGAACGTCATTGAATTTTTTCATCCTCATGCATTCACTAGATTTAAGACCCCTTTCTCCACACTTATAGAAAACTCCCAATACCTTCAAGCATTTCCTGGGATTATTGTTTCCACAGTTCTCACATAATGTAAATTGCTTCATTCCCTTCTTCTTCTTTAGTGCTTTTCCTTTTCCACGTTTATCAGAATACCACTTGTTATCTTGATTTCCCTTAATAAAATTTGATCTTTAAAATTTCATCTCTATTTGGATGGTACTTAATACAATCTCATCGTATGATGAAAATGTTTTGAGAAGCTAGTAACCTTCGATGATTTGTCTTAAGAACTTTAAAAAATGACCAACCTTGTTTTCTGAGTAACATATGTAATCTATGGAATACCAAGCTAGTCTTTTGAAGGTAGCATCATATCCTGAAACACTCTATTTATCCCTTTTCATTAGTCTAAGGAATATTCTATTCATTTCACTTCATTGATCATAAGGGAAATTTTTGTCAAAGAATACTTCTTTAAAATTTATATATTCCATATATTACATTTTTTCTTCCACTATAGTATTTTGGACCAATGACCATCATTGATCAGCATCTACATTGAGACAATATACTGTCATTACTAACTTTTCATTCTAATTTCACCTCAAATATGGAAATATATTTTCAATTGACTTGATCGATGGATCAGCTACCACCAGATTAGTAGTCCCACTAAAATATAGGGTATTTTTTCACATGAATTCATCCAACATAGGTGTATCATGGTTATTCATCACATCATGAGTAATTTGTCCCAATATGGTCATGATCTGATCCACTCCAACACAGACTGTGTTGATTTTCACAATGGGGGGAATCCCTACATTATCTGTGAGTAGTGAGTCCCCTTATTCCATTAGGATGCATCACTAAATAATGGAACTCACTAAATTACGTCATAGTGCATAATTTCTATCTAGAAAACACTTAAAATAATATGAAAATTTATGCACAACTAATTTCATAATCATAAAAATTGTTTCTATTTAGTTTTAAATCCTTCGTAGTGGTTTATAATGAAAATGTGAATTGTAATAAGAATATCCCTCAAGAGTGTTAAACCAGGTGCGCAATAAGGCATGTTGTCATGTACTAGGAAACCCCACGTCAAGCTTGAAACTCCTTGTCAGAGTTGTTACTCCTAGGTAAATCTATAGCCTAGCAATGTCCACTTGTAGTATCCGTATAGTGATGTATTTTCTAGGAAGAACCACATAATATATGATTTACCAAAAATCTAGGATATTACTCTATTATTATCCTCAAATTATAACCCAGTGTTATGTTCCATAATCAATGTTTTCTAAATCCATCTCTCACGGTTTCTGCGAAACTTCCTCTGATACCAACGGTAATTCCCCATCCACAAAAGCTCAGAGTCTGGGCATTACATTATTATATTGTCATGATTACAATGAACTAAATCCTGAATTAACAATAAGTTTAGTAGTCTTGATGAAACTAGATACATATGTTGAAGTCATTTTACATTGGGAAAATAAATGAAATGTAATACATAATAAAAGATAACAAACTGCGTCCATAAAAAGTCAATAAATGATCCCTTCTTCATAAGTTGTGGAAGGGACACAAATAAAAGGGGTGGGCTCAAATTCTCAGAATGGGTTAAATATAGTAGAATAATGAATCAATAATAATTGAATCATAATCAATTTTACATAATCAATATCGAATGGTGAATAAATTAAAAAATAGACACCATCATTAAACTGAGAATGATAGAGCCTCTATAGATTTTAGCATTGTGAAAACATCAAGGATAGTAATAAATGAATAATGAATAATAAGAATGATTAATACTTTTACATCATTTATCTGGAACATGAACTATTATATCATCAAGACAGTTTATGTCTATGGGTAGAATCCTTTCTGATTTTTGGTAATAAACTCAAAAGGTTTTTAACCAACTGATTTTCCTCATTAGACCTCTCGATTCATCGAGGCGTTATAGTGGTCATCTCCCATAACTAAAAGTCCAAATAATATATTATATATATATTTAATAGAATAATAATATTCCTTCTCAATGTTCATATAGAGTTGAGTATTTGGATTCATCAATATTTACATAGTTAAAAAAACATTCAAAACAAACAACGTATGTAAAAGGGTTTACGACTAAGACAATAATCTTATCCATGAAACCATAATATTGATATATAATATAACAAAAATTTAAATTGAAAAAATCTCTCAAAGGGGAATTATATACATCACATAATAATGATTAGGTTCAAAATAAAAAGTAAATCTCATGGAAATTGAAATTGAGACAATGTCCCTTACCACATTGTAATCAATAGTGTCGTATGACCAAAAATTAATAATCATAAAATTAATAATTGGATAAAAAGAATATAAATATATTCGTGATATTATATATCAATTGTAAGTACACATACACCACATACAAGAAATAAGTGGCGAGCAATGGAAATCTCACAGAAATAAAAGTGAGATGAGAAACCTCTTACCTTATGTCTGAATGTGTTCATCGCTTGATCATAATGACCTGAAAAACAAAATTTAGGTTCATTAATTTATAATTACATAAACTAATATACTTGAAATTGTTTTTTTATAACTTTATTAGGTTCATTCATGGCCCTTTTTTCGGTTTAAGAGGTTCAATTATATTGTTTTGGAAGCACTTTCTTCCTTGTTATTCATCATCGGTTTACTTGTATTCATGAATGGAAGTTTGTTTTAAATATGGTTAATCATACATAATTGTTAATATTTATTATAAGTTACATTTAAAATATATTAATGATCTTATAATGAATTTGGTTATATTCCATGATGTTGAATCATTAGATAAAATATAATGATAAACGCTTGGATTAACATGATGGTTTTGTGCACAGTGAACTTGTTTTGTATTATTATTTTATATTATGTGTGATTAAGAATTACAGAACATTAAATAAGATAAAATACATATATTATAGTCTATTTAAACCATAAAAAAGTATTCATGACCATTATTGTAGATATTAATGGAAATTGAAAACCCGTCTTCCTTGAATGTGCTAAATTAACACATCTCGGACGGTGTTTTCATTTATAGTATAAAGGGAGGGAAAAGAAGAGAGGATTATGAAATATTAATTTATAATAAAAAAATTATAGTACATATAAGTTAATTGATTTTTTATAAAATATGGATTGGAATAGGTGAGATATAAAATATAACCAAGGAACATGAAAAGAAAACAGAATAATTGAAAAGATGAATTTGCCTCTTGAATCTGTCTTCCTTTGAGAGCCTCTTTAGGGGAGAGGATTAGTTATTTTAGGGAGAAAAGGGTTTTTGGAAATGGGGGAGGAGATTGGGATGATATTTTAACATAAGTTTGACACAACACATGGCTTGAGAGGTGTGAGCATAGGAGGTAAAGAGGGGTGGTATTTATAGTGGAGGGTTGGTGGGTTTTCTTAATTTTTAAATACTTAGTTTGTTATTTTTCCATAGGAAAATAAATAGTCGTGATTCCAAGACAAAAAATTGTAGTGATTTAATTTGAGTTATAACTAATGTCTTCATACATCAGCCACATATTTCTTATGACTCAATAAATCATGTATTTAGCATTTATCGTAAAACATCGTATGTTACTATTCACAAAAAATTCTGGTATTTTTGAAAGAACGCAACAAATCACCCAAACCATTTTTTGATGTGTAGAATCCAAAAATGAACTCTATTTTTCAAAATTAATAATTAAAAAAATGATAATTTCAATTTGAATTAAAATCATCATTTAATTGAAAAATACAAACACTTAAAATATTCACCTTTATTTTTAAGGTGCATAAATTTTGTTTATACTTTCATGGGTAAGGTTACCATTCATAAGGGTCATATATACTATTCATAATGGTAATTTACTATTCACATGGTTATGTTACAATTCATACGGGAATGTTACTATTCACTGAATATTATGTTGATTATATCGTACTCCGAATATCACCCTGAACGCAACCATGCATGTTAGATTTTTGAAATTCAAATCACTGAAGTGGAAAATTTAGGTTTAATGGATATGTTATGACTATATCCTATAAATAAGAAACTGTGGTTTCAAAAAGACACAGTGCATCATGAAACAGAGGCTATATAGTGAATAGAAATTATTTAAGAGAAACATATCATAGAATGCTTGGGGTGTTATATGTCTAACCTTATGTATCAAACTTTATGTATGAGTTGAGTACTATCACATATGTGTTGGAAAACACTTACATATCATAGTGTTTCTTTGGTACTTTTTCAAATTCTATTATTCAAGTTATGAACAAAACTTATGTATCTACATGAAAACCTAATCAACACTTACTTATGAGTTGAGTACCTTTACATTACTTGCTTTAGGAATGTAATAGAGAACCCTTATATGTAAATATTTATATATGTACTCCTTTTCCATTTTCCAAGAAAGCTACAACATATTAATGTAGTTAAATATGATTCATCTTTTAAAAGTAACTCTTATGTATGAGGAATTTATCGTATTTTCAAAAACATATAACCATGAAATTCTCCATCCTTCCAAAAAAATACATAACATATATCAAATACCTCAAATTAGTTTGGAATAACGTCAATTTATTCAATCATCCCCAAAATAATCCCAAATATTATGTTTAATATAAATACACTTTAGAGTATTTAAATGGATCTTCCATTACCTCAATAATCATAAAACATTGTTTAAACATAATCCAATTATATTCTTATTGTAACATTTTTCTTCCAAAAATTATTATTGTGTGGATGGATCTCTATCAAAATACTATCCAACCATTATTCTACTCCAATTTCTTACCATATTCATAGATTCTTTATTGTGATATAACATCCAACAATAACCTTATTTCATGGAACACTTCTCATCACATCAACTTCTTCAAATGAAATTAAAATATTCCCTCACATGAACTTTTATTCACAACTTCCACTTCATTTTAACAACCTTTTCCAATCATTTTTTGAAAATTTATCTCTATGAAATATTAGTAGCATCACAATATTCAAACACCTTTTCCACGTGTAAATGGATCTATAATAATCCAATGGTATCATCTCAGTTGCATCTTTAACCTAATTGCATAATTACTTTATCATAATCAAACATGAGGAAACATTAATTTTCATGAATGAATATGTTCTGAAATTTTATTCAACTTATCTGATGATGAAATCCTTCCTAGTAACTACAACCAATCCCTTCACCCAACCTTCTCATGTGCTTGGGTACTTCACACGTCTTCCAATATTCTCCTCACAACACATATTGTTATCATGATTATTTAATTCATGATTATTGAAATTAAATTCATAAAAACACTATGTTTTTTCAAAATGAACCTCTCCCATACATGAATATTTCTTTTCCTATTCCCTTTAATATATGAGATATATATTGGGAGTATAAATACTCTCACTCGATCATGGAGAAATTTTACATGCCTATGGATATTTCATAGATTGGGGGTACCTAATGGAAACCTTAAAGGATCTTCATCAATCCCATGTAGTGAATATAGTTGCAGTAATTCTTTGATAAAAGAGACATAGTTATTCATTTTACAATATTTTTGGATTTGTATTTTTTATGTATATCAATCGGGGTTTAAAATTTGTTAATGAATCCACTGATTAGATTAATCCATAAACTACCCTATGAAACCTATCAGGGGAATTAGAGAATTTCTATGCCATTGGATTCATTAAATCATGTGTTTAAAAGATATAAATAGCATGGCATATTGATGCTATAAAAATAGAATAGTACCATAATTTGTGATATGGTGTTGGTTGTTGAATAATACTTGTTGTGGTAATGGGAGTTTCATTGCATATGATTGGTACTAAATTATTCTTATGAGGGATATAAAGAACAAAATAATATCTAAGAATTATTGTCATCCACTGATAGGTTTAATCCTATATAGATGTCAATTTAATCTCATGTTCTAATCGAAGTGCTTGGATATATCCTATGTAGGATATGATATCATATTCTTGTAAAACTCATGAAAGATTTAACAACTAACACAACATAACACGATATAAATCTTACGTGGATAATACAAATGTAGTTTATAACATGCTCAGTTATTCATATATTTAATCCCTATTTCATAGGTTGTGTAAGACAAAACATCAAATACCAGAAAGATTAGTCTCACATTATCCCTTCATGCGTAGGATTACTCTTACATTGGCACTACGACATTGATTTAATTCTAAAATGTGTTGGGGAAAAAAATTTATTAAAAAAAAATATTAACCCCTATTTGAATGTGTTACGTACCCATTACACGTCAAGATACCCAAAATAAAATTCTAGATGGCCTAGACCTGAAGGACAAGATAAAAAACAAATAAGGATTTTGATAACCTTAATTTTATTCACCGTTGAAGTGAACCTTGGCTACGGAAAGCATCAAATCTCAAGTTTTTTATATGTTTTTTAAGTGAAATTAAATGCGCCCCGGATAAAGATATTTTTAAAATTATGCTTGAAAGGTGGAATCCCCATTGGATCCTTTACCCTAAAAAATACTATTTTAAATATTCTTTCTTATATATTTAAAATTTTTATTTTGTTTGGTTATATATATATATATAACATAATTTTTCAGCAGAATTTATCTGTTATTTAATATCAATCAGTACTTCCATTACAACGGTCTGGATTCTCAGATAAACCCTCACCCAAGGATTTTTTTTGTAAGAATTCTTGCACTGTAAATCGTTCTACATTCCTGATGTGGGATTCAGGTTTCCCTATCATGCGTAAGACATTTTTCATTTATCATATGAGATTTTTTTTCAAGTACATAGATTTGAAAGACTATAAAATATAGTCTATACGACCAATAAAAATGAATCGTAAAACATGAATTAAATATAAATTAAATAGTTGAAAATAAAAAACAATTTCCAAAAAAATATTGATGAAAAATAATTTATAATCTTTCAAAACCACCTACTTGAAACTTAAAAATGTTTCAATTATCTTGCTTTGAAAAAATATAAATTATAAATTATAAAATGAATGTACCATAAATGACCAGACCATGGATTACACATATAAGAATTAGTCAAAAATTAAATTACTTTCATAAAAAAGGTTGATGAAAAATAATTTATAAGATTTCAAGACACCAACGTGAAACTTCAAAATGCTTCAAGTATGCGACTATGAAAGACTATAAAATATAAACTATAAGAACAATATAAATCAAAATTGAAAAATGGATTAAAAATATAATAAATAGTTTTAAAAAATGAAATTTGTAAAAAATGTTCATGAAAAATAATTTATAAGCATTCAAAACCACATAATTGAAATTTAAAAACAGTTCCAGTATGTGGCTTTGAAAGACAATAAAATATAAACTATAAGACGAATATAAATGAAACATAAAAGATGGATTAAACATATAGAAATAGTTAATAATTAATTAGTTAATTAGCAATATAATTACTAATTATATAATAATTATTTAGTTAATTAGTAATATAATTATTAAATATTAATTATTAATTAGTTAATTAAATATCTGGTTTGTAGTATCTTTATTAATTATATAATAATTAATTAGTAATACAATTATTAATTATATAGTTATTATTTTTATAATAATTAATTATTTAATTAGTAATATAATTATTATTATATAGAAATTAATTAGTTAATTATTAATATAATAAAGAATTATATATTAATTAATTGGTTAATTAGTAATATAATTATTAATGATAGTTATTCATTATAATTTTTAATTTTTAATTATTTATGACAAATTATAGAATGATAAATTAGTTAATTAATAATATAATTATTAATAATATAATAATTAATTTATTAACTTGTAAAATAATTTTTAATTATAACTATTAATTATTAATTACATAATAATTAATTATATTGGTAATTTAATAATTAATCATTATATAATAAATAATTAATAATTCTAATTAATAATTATTACAAATTAACTAATTAAATATTATATAAATAATAATAACTAATTATAATTAATAATTAGATTACTAGTTAACTAAGTAATTATTATGTAATTCATAATTTTATTACAAATTAACTAATTAATTATTATATAATTAATAATAAATAACTATTAGTAAGTAATTATAATTAATAATTATATTATTAATTAACTAATTAATAATTACTATTTAATATTTAATAATTAATAATTATAATAAATAACTACAATTAATTATTATATTACTAAATAAATAAATAATTATTACATTTTTTACAAATAATAATTAAAATAAAAACCAATATTTCTAGTTAACTAATTAATTATTATATAATTTTAAATTATATTACTAATTAACTAATTAATTATTATATAATTAATTATTAATAATTAATAATTATAATGAATTAATATAATTAATAATTATATTACTAACTAACTAATTAATTATTATATAATTAATAATTATATTACAAATTAACTAATTAATTATTATATAATTAAAAATTATATTTCTAATTAATAATTATATAGTTAATAATGATATTACTAATTAATTAATTAATTAATTATATAATTGATAATTATATTACTAATTAGCTAACAATTATTATATAATTATTAATTATTAATTATTAATTATATTACTAATTAACTATTTAATTATTAACTATTTCTTATATGTGTAATCCATGTTTTATGTTTCATTTTTATTCATCTTATATTTTATATTTTATAGTTTTTCAAATCCATATACTTGAACTATTTTTAATTTTCATGTAGGTGGTTTTGAAAGCTTATAAATTATTTTTCAACAACATTTTTTACAAAATCTATTTTTTCAACTATGTCTTATATGTTTGATCCATGTTTTAATTTTCATTTATATTGGTCTAATGGTTTATATTTTATAGGATTTCAAATTCATATACTTGAAATATTTTTATGTATCAAGTTGGTGCCTTTGAATGCTTATAAATTAATTTTCATCAATATTTTTATGAAATTCTTTTTATTTTTGAAAATTTATTATATATTTAATCTATGTTTTAAGATTCATTAATATTAATATTATATTTTATATGTGATATTCTTTTAAATACACATACTTTAAAAATTTTTAAGTTTCAAGTATGTGGTTTTGAAAGCTTATAAATTATTTTTCATCAACATCTTTTAAGAAAAATTGTTTATTTTCAATTATTAATTTTTAGTTTAATCCATGTTTTATGTTTCATTTTAATTTGTATTATAGTCTATATTTTATAGTCTTTTAAATCCACATACTTGAAATAGTATCCCATATGAGGAATGCAAAATGTTCTACACAGGAAATGGAGATCCTGAATCCTATATCGGAAATTTAGAATGATTTCTAGGGAAATCCCTCTTATTAAAGGGAGCCATAGGTGGGGGATTCTGTTAGAATCCAAACTATTGTAATGATAGTACAATTGGATATTAAATTGAAGTTATATTTGGAAGAAATTTTTTATTTATTTATATATTTGTAAACAAAAAAATAAAAAAATTAATATATAAAAAACAATATTTAAAATAGTATTTTTTTTATTTTAGGTAAAAGGTGGAAATGACACTGCCATATTTTAAGAATATTTTTAAAAATATTTTTACCTTGGACACATTTAAAATAATTTCAAAAATTTATAAAAAACTCCTCAAATCTCCGTCCAAGATGACCGATGGTGTGGATCGTACCCTTCGTCTAGTTTGCACAGCTATTTCCCTCCCTATCAATGATTTCATGCCAACATTGAAATCTTAATTATTGATGCCCATATTCGCTAACATCATTCCAACACCATAATTAACCAGAAATGTCACCATAGTGATCATTCCCCTCTTAGAAGAAGGTCGATCAAGGAAATGGGTTGGACAGATGGTGATCTAGAGAGCTACAAAAGCCGTGACCACTAACAGTTCCACACCAACACCATTTTCCCAATGAACGAGTGTCGCCTAGTCCCCTTCATCAAATATGTACCATATCTTCATCTGGTATCCACTGATCCAAGAAGATATGGAATTAATTAGATTCATGAAGTAGTCCCCTAAACCAATGTGGTTCTTTCTATTGTGTAAACTATCCACTATTGATGTCGAGCTTCATCGTCGTCGACCCCCTAACCAAGCATGGATCTACATGCCACATAGTTTAACTATCAACCTTCTCGATAAGAATGGAATATCAGACATTCATAATTTTCCACCCCCATCAAGATGAGGGTCGAGTCTAAGCATAATTGTTTCCTCTTATTGGGGGAAAATCTCCAAATATCATTATTAACCATTATATGTGGCCTTCCTCTATGGAATGAATGAACTGAATCCACAGATCCCCATAGTTGGGAATCTTCCAACTCCACCACTCATGTTCTTACCCTTCTTGAATGATCTCCTCTCAGAATATTCAAGTTCTCCACCAGCCCCTAAAACATAAGGGTAGGGATCACCATCGTACGCATCCAACCCTCTCTCAAAGATACAATCTTGTCACCAGCCAATGGTGCTCATGGCTAGGCCTCAACGCCCCACATAGACTTCCATATCATGGTAGAATCAAGCTCACCTCCAACCCTACTATGTTCTTATATTTTTTCTAAAAAAAAATAAATTTCAAAAAGGTGGTAAGTTCACCACCACATTTCAATTAAGTCGAAAGACGGTATGGGCACTATCATTTTTCACCAAAAAAATAATAATAACTTAATTATACATGTTTAATATTTATAAATATATAGTTTTTTATATTAATATATGTTAAACCACGTAATGAGAACACACACAATGAAGAAAATATAGTAAAACACATTATTCCAGGGACTTGACCCCACGACCACTCCCCAAACCCCTCCCCAACCGTACCACCCCATCTGAGATATGAGATATATATATATATATATATTCTGCTTAATTTATGATTATAATTATTTCATCAATATTTTATTGTGAAAATGTTATGTTTTTAAGAAATATCTTTACATTCCATTCATTTTAAATTATTTATTATATTTATTAAATTTGTTTTAATTTAAAAAACATTTTAGATTATTTGTCTATGTTTTAAATTTTATTTATATTATTTTTATAGTTTATATTTTATAAGCTATTAATGTTGCATAAATTACATTTAATAAGTGTTACAGTGTTTTAATTAGTCGAATTAGAAATAAATAAAATATAAATTGTGGTTAAAATGTAAATAAATAAAGAAACACTCTCTAAAAATGAATAAATGGTTGATTGTTAAAAGAATTTATTTGTTTTAATAGAAATAAATCATATTCATGATTGGGTAAACTCAATGTCTATGGTGAGGTTCTGTCCCACACGATGGATTGAAAATGTGATTCCCATATCGAGATCACTAAGCTCTGTACTGGGGTAGAGTCTGATGACCTAGAGAGCGAAGATCCTTGAGCACTGGAACATCAACCATCGCATGCTCTACCAATCTGTTAGTGGGAGGATGTGTCAATTGGGTGTCATACTATGCTCTCAATCTTTCTCCAACTATTTTAGTAGAAGTACTGTCCATCATGGAAGTGGGGAAAAATATAGGCTGGGAAGGATCTAGACCCCAAGATGGATAAAACTGTAGATATCATATCATGAAAGATGGATCTCATGCCTCCAAATGCACACTAACAATTGGATGAGGTTGGACTATTAAATGGTTGACCTATTCCTATGGAACATGTGAGATCTCACGTGAATCATGGCGTGGTATATGTTATCGTCATTAGGGCTCGTTAGCATCTGTAGCTATTAGAGGAGGTTCCTTAGTAGGAACCTCCACTCTCTGGTGTGGACAATCAAAGATGATATCGCGAATTTCATGATAAATATGCATCATCCCCAGTGCTATAGCATGGATCACTATCAATATAGAAACCCCCTCCTCCCCTTCATTATACATGAGGATAATCTATTGTACTTCATGATGTTGTAAAGAGATTAAAAATTAATTATAAAATAAAACCATAAAAATTTAATGTAAATTTATTAACTTACCATATCCTGAATCCATCAAATGTGTTGAGTGAGATAAAGTATAGACTTCATTCTATACTGTGGTTCATACTCATTATACTCTGAATGATGGAATCATGTCATAGGTGAACCATGGATATGAAGCACTAATCACCTTCCCCATATGTCGAGATATTTAGCATGTCAACAGTGCCATTCTTCACCTAGACTCCTTGTAAACTTCATGAAATGTAGCTTTCATGTCTGTCTCGATGTAAATTGAATTGGTCAAACACAGGAAAAATAACACATAACTATATCTGGCTGGTGCCACTAAATGATATGAAAGTGAATGAGTGGAACTATATCCATGGCATCATGAATTCTAGCAGTGTTGTATACTAGAAATTGGTCCAATAAATCCCAGTATGGCATCTGTGAATTATGAAATTACATATGAGATTTCTCAAAAAAATCCTTAACAAAAACTAAAATTGATGTTATTATTAAATTTTTTAGACAATTATATATTTTAAATACTTACCTCTTCAGGTATGAGACTATACAAATTGATATGGTGTGCACCTAAATGGTGTGTCGGAATGGTGACCACGTTTTGTTTCTAACTTCATCTATAAAATACAACATAAAAAGTGATAAATAATGAGAAATTAAATTCAATAACTCCTAGAATAAGAAACCAATGGATATGAGTGATCATACTAGCATCTATGTGGAGCAACATGCAGCACCTCTATAGGCATGGGATGACCATCAACCTCCGAGCAAAATGATTGGATGAACTGCCATGACCACATCTGAAAAAAATATGAAACATACCTCAAGATATGTGCGGTGTTCATAGAATTTCATGCAAAATTGTCTCTATTTATACGCCAAGTAGGAATATCCATAGTTGTATGTACTTGGATGATCAATGTCCTCCAGTTGTGTAACATCCCAATCAGACTGACCATTTTACCCAGTAGCCAGAAAAGTGGGTCACATGACCTCAATCACTTCTCCTCATACGTAAGAGGCTTCCGACGAGGAGTGAGGGTGTTAGGAGGTGATAGTGGAGAGACGATACCCTCATATCAGATTTTTCACATTATTATAACAATATATAAATATCTTCCAAGAGAATAAATAGTAAATATATAGCTTGAAATTGACGAATATTATGTTCAATTTAATAAAAATGGTCAATTCCAACTTATATAATAGATAAATGCATGACATGGTGATGATACATAATTGAAAATAGTAAAAAATTCAACATGCTTCAAAATAAAATACTGAAATAAGGAAAATTATTAATAAATCCTAAGATGTTCTCCAAAACAATCTTGAGATCTAGTTTAGTCCTTTACTCCTGACTCCCAGGTACATGCAAACAACAGCAGGCAAGGTCCAAGACCCTGTGAACAGGATGGTCTACTTGGGTACCAAGGGTACTCAAGAAGGGTGTGAGATATAAATATCAATAGGCGAACACCCACAGTATCAATCCCAATATGTTGTAAAATAATATGATAGTGACAAGGTAGAATAGAAATGAATAAAAAAACTACATAAATAAATAAACACCCATCTTTGTTCCAAAGGGACACCTAGTGGCAATAAATGCAACATCCCATGGTTGGTATGTCTTGTCGTGTCAATTATTTATATATATAGTAACATTGGGTATATATATATAGATAGATATATATATTCATAGAATCTTCTTATATGAACCAAGTGTGTACCGAAATCAAATGGTCATCTACCAAGGATGCTATTTCTGGCTAGATCGAGACATAATATGCAGGAATCCATTATTAGGGGAAATTCTCACAATCTAACCCCTAGTCCAAACTCCAATATCTCTCATATTTTTATAGAGAATCAACATGGAAGCTCTCACAGTCATCCTACTCAAGTTCTCTCACTGTCCTTTGGAAAATAGAATTGGATGGATCGAGACGTAATGCACAAACATCCATTACTAGGGGAAATTCTCATTGTCTAAACCCTAGTCCAAACTCTAATAGTTCTCTCAGTCTCATGAATAATCAACATGGAAGCTTTCACAATATTCCCTCTAAAAGGCTATCACAGTCCATTGGAAATATGAATTGGATGGATCAAGACGTAACACACAGACATCCATTAATAGGGGAAATGCTCATGGTCTAACCCATGGTCCAAACTCCAAGAGCTCTTGTAGTCTCATAGAGAATCCATATAGAAGATATCACGGTCTTCCACCTAAAAGGCCCCCCCACTGTCCTTTAAAAATTAGAATTAGATGGATCAGGACGTAACACACAGACATTCATCACCAAGGGTAGAACTCATGGTCTATCCCCTAGCTCAACCCCATGAGCTTCACGGTCTCTGGAGGATCAGTATGGAAACCCATATTGTCTTTCTCCCCATAGTCCCTCATAGTCCCTTGGATCCCCTACCTAAAAAGGAAAAATCATTGACAACATATTGGGAATGAGGCATTAACCTCCCATGAAACTCATTAGTACACTTCATTTATAAAAATTTTCATAATTAATAATGTAATGCATAAAGTAGTACTTATTATGATTTTCCCATTTCCATACCAGACTATAAATAAAAAACCTCATTCACATGTATACTTAAGGAAAACCATTTATGTATCTCAATGAAAACATTAACATAGTGATCACATTCAACATTAATACATGAGGCAGTGGCATCTCATGCATCTCATTTTCCATATACAAATGATTTTAAAGAAAATACTTATATTTAAACCATTTGAACCAAGGAAAAATATAACCAATAAAAAATAATCCACCTAATGTGGATCTATGATCTGTACATTCAGCTACCCAATCTGTATAACTACAACCAAGAATGTATAGTTATTCACATAATCTATAAATAAATCCACAATTAATCATTCCATTTAAATACCTTAGAATTGTATTAATTAAAATAATGTGTGATACATTTATTTCGCTTTTATACCATTCGTATACAGTCAGCACATAGACAATGTCTATTTTGGATGTTATGAGATACAAAAGTTTTCCAATTATACTTCCATATTTCTTCTGATTAACCTTACTACCATGTTATTAAAATATATAATTCATCCCAAATGACATATGTGTAGAAACCTCTTTTGAATCTTATATTCTAAGCATTCTCAATATTTCATTGGTAAACCATTCTTGTGAAATAAAGTCAAAATAAAAATTTTCTAAATCTATAACCCCATAAAATTGTTTTTTTTTGTAAAATACCATTACATTATTTCAAGTATTAAATGAATATTATTATTATATCCTTTAATTTGGGAATTTTTTGGGTTTTTTTAGGATTATTTGAATATATTTGAAACCCAAGGGGTTATGCATGGTTGGTACACGTTTAGCGAAAATTGGGAAGTTTATCCTAGGAAGTTGTGTGCCTTGTTGAGAGCCACTAAAAGGGTGTCATGGTTCAAGTGTCATGGTAATTTCAATTAAATTTTGTCACTGTATCATTTTAGTATTCCCTTACAAACCCCTATATCTTAACAAACTCCTTTTATTCAATAATTCATCGTAACTTCTCAAATTCCTAATTTGGAAACTCCAAACCTACTAAGTCCAAACACTCTTAGGGTGTCTTCGGATAAATAAATTATACATGGGAAAAGGCCCACTTCATTTAGAAAGGAAACTCATTCTGTTATTAAAATAGGATGAGGCCCTAAACAAATCATTTATCATCCATAGCTTCAAGGAATATGATTCACAAATGCATCAGCCAAACAAACACAAATGTCTACTTTCTATATTTTTAAGTTGAAGGTAGTGCACCTTTGATGGAGGGGTTTTATTATAAAATAATGACCTAGTTCAACTAAAAAATCATTATATTCTATAATAATTCATCAACTTTATCAAAATATTCATTTTAAACATGAAACCATAAAACAGTAAGGACTCATATCCTTTATGCACACACTTACATGACCATAAACATGCGCATGGGGATCCATACATATATGCTTATATGCATATACCTATCTCTACTCACCTTCATGTTACTTTTCATATATATACATGGGAACACCTAGCCCCATACATGTATATTAACATCCATGGATGATTATACACGTAATAGGGGTACCCATATATATATATATATATATATATACTTACCTATGCCCATGATGGAGATTTTCATTAGAACAAGTGACTCGAAACCAAAAAGCAGGGATCAACGCACTACACATTAATTATAAGGAACCTTAAAACAAATAGATACCTTAATTTATGGGGTGAAAACCCAAGTATAAAGTGTAAATTCTCACCATGGATGACAACAGTGAACTGAATCGAAGGAAAACCACCTCGCCATTGACGACGGTTACCAGAACATGAGATAACGTGATCTGAGGAACCCTTCGCATAACCTAGAACCAGAAGAACACCAAAAATCAAGGTTAACTCATAAACCTAGGTTCGGTTGAATATCGTAGGTCAATGGAGAATTTGAAATTAGCTTAGTAGAGGAAGGAGACAAGGGAAAAACCTTACCCAGACGATTCGAGGAAAAACCGTAAAGAAATGGTGGAAAATCTACAGTAGAATGAGTGATAGATAAAGGGTGTTGTGCATCGAAGGGGAACCCCACGGGGGGTGTGTGGTTTGGTTTGAGAAAAAGAGGGGTGAGGGTTTTAGTGTTTTTTATTTTTATTTCATTTGATTTTATGTATAATAATAATAATAAACATAATAATATCAATATCAATATTATTATTATAAATTTTCATTTAAACATTAATTTAATTATTTGTTCTTTTGTAAAATGAATCAAACATTACAATGTCATCCCTTAGAAAAATTAAGTCTCGACACTCGGTTTTAATTTCATTCCATCGAGTAATATCCAAAAAATTGAAAAACTATCATAAAACAACCCGGTCCAAAACTTGGGTTTTTAAAATATACCCACCTTAAAACTTATCATCCCCAAGAATTTTTTGGGATCTATGATAACATCACCCAAATAATATTGGTTCTTAGGTTTCATTCAAATGATTACGTTGTGTTTCCAAAATCCAAACACACCTTTAGCCATTTCACAATCCCTAAGCGCTTAAGACTTTAAAACCCGATCCAACGCTCAAACTCAAACACAAACATCAAAGAAATATTTAACTGAGCCCACACAACTAGAGACATGATCCTGTCATCTTTTATTTAACCATATTCCCATTTTTGCTTTCCACCAAGGGTATTATCTTTTAATTTCCAATTGAAAACCATGGTTCTTCCACCATTGGAATTTCTAAATATGGAATTTTATAAGAATCCTAATTAAACTTCCCACATGATTTATTTAACTAGTGAAACTGATTAAATATGAGGCCCTAACAGGGACCTCATCGAATGAAAGGTTGAATCTCAATCAGCCAACAACAACTAGTCATGCATGCCTTCCTCGAATGATATCATCAAACTATAAACCAAAATCTCCCTTAAAATAGAAACATGCCTTTAAAACATTTCTATCACCAGTAATATACCACATGAAAGAAAGGGAACAAACCAAGACACATTAGGCTAACCATCAATGATGATACCCTTCTTATACAGTCAATGCATCTTGAATAGAACCTCAATGCCTTCCTCGCTAAGGCATTCATGAACTAACAAAAACACATAAAATGAAGTCATTTACCACATTTTAGTGACATTACTAGGTCAATAAATCCCTGGGATGTTTTAAACGATCATTCCTCAGCAAAAATAAATTCATAACACAAGGAACCATGCATCCCACATACAACCTAGATAAGAACCACTTATCAAACCAAACAGCTTTTAAAAAGTTAGCATGGTGTAATTATAACTCTATCTTAGTGCCTCCAGGATGAGATCAAGATAGGGGACATTCCCATCTCATTCAGAGTAGCACACCTAGAGTAATCCCAGATCACCAAGAAGATTAGTCGAACCACTACCAGTCGAGTCTTTACAACAACCTCGCTTCACCTTCCAGCACACCATCAACCAAACCCTGATGCCTATAACACCCAAGGAATTCCTGTTCTTTCAAAGATTACAACTGAAAAACTTAAAAAACTAACTTAGTTTCTAACATATTGTCCATACCACTATCCTTGTCGGTGTTGTGCTACCAAACATGCACCAAACAATACACTAGAACAGATGTGATTCTACCCACCTTAGGATTTCCCATGTCATTGAAAAAAATTATGGCCGCTCAAAAGATCTCTATTTCTGAAACACAATAAATTCAAATCTGACGTTCCAAAAACCACAATAACCATATCAAATTATCTTTCATGAGATCTGAAATTAAACTGATTGGTATGTCAAGACACATGAGTCCAAAAAATTCAACATGAATAGTTGAAAAAATAAATTTCCTCAACACCCCAATCATTCTTCTCGAGACATAACCTGAAACATCCTCATCAAGTCAAATCTCAATGTCCACAATGAACTCAAATGGTTACTTACACAACTAAACACTTGATGGGTACAATGTATGTTGACACATACCACCCCGAGTTCTTAAAATCAATAGCACATATTCTCATACAACCATTAACTCAGATGACGATGTACCGATCCATCCATTACTAAAGATAAGAGAGGTTCACACGACCACCTAAATAGTTTAACATGCCCAAGGTATATACATCTTCCTAAAACAAGTATTCCATGATGCTTCTTCTCACTTCAAGATCCATGGTTCAATGACCACACCTCATAATATGGGTTTATTTTTAAAACGTGATAGTCCAACTAGGGTAAAAAGCACCCAAACAACACCAATGTCAAAAGGTCATAGCGGAAGCAATGCATCTCAATCTCTAAGGGTGATACATACCATTGGTTAGCCCCTTATAATCCATAAGTGTTGAACCTATGCCTTAGTCACACAAAATAGATTCACTCATCTCAATAACCCCTTTTCATTAATCCAACGATAAAATAAATAGCCTATAGATTATCTGTCACATCACTGTTCCAAGGCATATCATAAAAACATTTAAAACTACACTTCCACAAGGGTTTAAACAAAGGACACCACTTCAGGTTCCAATTTAAATTTGTTTTCATTAATTCATTTCAACCTTAAACAATTGAAAAAAAAATTATACAAAACCTCAAGCACAATTTTTAAAACAATGTACATGGTTTTAAAAAAGTTATAAAGAACTCCCTCTCTGAACATTTGACATTGAAATGCATTCCAACATAAATAGGCAATTTAGCATCTAAATTTTATTTAACCAAAAAGGTGACCTCTAAGGGTACCATTTATTCAACCTGAGTCCTTTAATAAGTAACCCCATAATAGTTCATTTTATAAAAACAAACCCCAATTGACCTACATGGGTCCAGTTGAGCACTTTTAAAATTAACAAACCATTAAAAATAAAAACTAAAAAATTTTACATTTTAACCATTCTAAAACATACTATGGTTATACAATGGCTTCGTCACATGGTTGTCTATATAACAAATTGATAAGGTTCACAAACACCATATAGGTGGCATTTATATACCATTAATAAAAATATTTAATTTATGTTCAAAACATAACAACCCTTACATTACACTATTTAGAATGAATCATGCATTTAAATTTAATATGGGTTTCCATTTCCCAATTCATGTAGCACCCACACACTTCACAAACAAAAAATTGGCTCCCATTGATCACATCCAATTCCATTTAAAATTTTAATATTAGTAGTCCTTTTCATGGTTCAAATACATGAGTTACTCTTTTCCTAGTTATAAGGCACCCAAACACCTTATAACTAAAACTAGAACTTGTCGTAAATGAAACCAACAAAATTCAACAAATACAACCATTTACACATCACAAAATTCCTACTATGTTATCATAGGCAGTAATAGAAAATCATGCCATAACGCAGAAACATGGAATAACAACAAAACATGGCAAAAGAGGAGGCATCATGTCATATAATTATCTAAACAGGTTATACCATTATGCATGCTAAATCATACCAGAACATGGAATTACACCCAAGGAACACAACCAAAATTAGTGGTAATCCTACATATGTGACTACATGGCATGTTATATACATGACATATGATTTCTAAGTGCTTCATATGATGCATATAATGATCCATCATTTCCATATCAGTATATGGGTAAATTTACAAAATTAAAAAAAAATAAGTAGTGAAAAACACACCAATCACACAATGTGAAATGATATCAACTGTAACATCGAACAGTATAAATAAAAATTACCAACTCTAGGAACTTGGTTATTTCACATACGTGGGGTGATCTGTCCAAACCAAGGATATTAACCGAGCACCAACACATACCTAGACTCATGTCTACCAACCAATAATAGTAAGACAACGTAAAAAATGTAACCTCTGATACAACTTTGTAACATCCTAGCCTGACTGACCATTTATCCCGATAGTCAGATTGTTGGGTCACATGACCTGAAGTGCATATCCTCTTATGTAAGAGGTTTCAAACTAGCAGTGAGGGTGTCATGAGGTGATGGTGGGGATAATATACCCTCATATCAGATTTTTCACAACATTATAATAGTATATAAATATATTCCAATAGCAGAAGATATAAACATATGGTAGAGCAGTGGAAGAATAGTATGTTCAATTTAATAAAAATTGGCAACACTAGTTTATACAATAGATGAATTAATGAAATGGTGATGATACATAATTGAATGTAGTAAATAATTCAATATGATTCACAATAGAGTATAGAAATAAGGAAAAGTAGTAAAAATCCCAAAGACGATCTCCACAAGCATCCTGAGATCCATCTCATTCCATCACACCTAACTCCCAGGAACATGAAAATAGTTGTAAGAATGGTACAAATCCCTACAAACAAGAAGGACTACTTAGGTAAAAAGGGTACCAGAGAAGAGTGTGAGAAATATATATTGGTAGTCCGGCACCCATAGTGTCAAGCCCATTTATTGTAAAATAAATTAGATAGTGACCACGTATAGAAAAATTTAAAAAACAAAACTGCATAAATAAATAAACATTCATCCAGGTTTCTAAGGGACACATGAAGATGATACTTGTTTTAGCCCATGGTCGGTATTTCTAACCATGACAATTATGTATATATATATATATCAATAGTGTGTGTGTATATATATAAATAGATAGATATACATAGCATCCTCCTATATGAACCAAGTGTGTACCGACACCAAATTGTCATATACCTAGGATGATATTTATGGATAGACTGAGATGTAATGCATAGACATCCATTACTGGTGGAAATTCTCAAAATATAAGACCTGGTTCAAAATCCAAGATCACTCACAGACTCATGGAGAATCAACATGGATGCTCTCACGGTCTTTCCACTCAAAGTCTCCCATGGTCCTTTGGAAATTAGAATTGGTTGGATCAGGTCATAACACACAGATATCAATTACCATGGGAAATGCTCATGGCCTAACCCTTGGTCAAAACTCCAATTGATTTCCTAGTCTTATAGATAATCAAAATGGAAACTATCACGGTCTTCCAACTCAATGTCTCTCATGGTCTTTTAGTAATTATAATTGGATTGTTCGAGACGGAATAGATAAACAGCCATTACTATTTGAAAAGATCACGGTCTAACACTAGGTCAAAACTCCAAGACTCTTAGAGTCTCATGGAGAATCAACGTGGAAGCTCTCAGGGTCTTCCCACTCAAAGTCTTTCACGGTTCTCTAGAAATTAGAATTGGATGGATCGGGACGCAACACACAGACATCCATAACCAAGGGTATCACTCATGGTATATCCCTTGGCTCAACCCCATGAGATCTTAGAGTCTCTAGTTGATCAGCAATGAAACTCATATAGTCTTTCTCCCCATGGACTGCGCCGGTCCCTTGGATCCCCTACCTAAAAAAGGCGTAATCATTCACAACATATAGTATGAGGCATTCTCATCTCATGCAACTCATTATCCCACTTCATTGATAAACATTTTTATAATTTATAAAATAATTCATAAATAATTACTTATTATTCTTTTCACATATCTATACCATATTATATATAAACAAACTCATTCACATTCATTCTTAAGGAAATCCATTTAAGTACTGCAATCAAAACCTTGACGTAGTTATCATATTCATCACGAATACAAGAGGCAAGGGCCTATCATGCATCTCATTGAAAATATACTAATCCATTTCATTGAATTACTTATATTTAAACCATTTAAACCAAGGAAAAATATCATCATTACTAATTCATTCACTCAAGACAAGCTATTTGGTATGAGTCTTCCTACTCAATGTCATCTCACCCAATTTTCCTAAGCATGGAAAATTTGTTTAAGGGCTCAAGATTCAAGTTCAATTCAATTAAAGGATGTCACTATCAGATTTAAGTCATCCAATTCAAACCCCTATATCTTAACCAAATCCTGCAATTCATTAATTCATGGTAACTTCTCAAATGACTAATTAGGAAACTCCATGACTACTAAGTCCAAACACTTATAGGGTGTGTTGGGTTAAATAAATTACACAAGTTTAAAGGCCCACATCATTTAGAAAGGAAAATTCAATCAGTTATTAAAATAGGATGAGGTCCAAAAAAATGTCATTTAACATCCATATCATCAAAACACAAGACACAAAAATGTAGAAACCAGGAAAACACTAATGTCTAATTTATAATTTTTTACTTGAAGGATGTGCACCTCTGATAGAGGGGGTTTATTATAAAATAATGACTTTGTTCAATTAACAAATCATTTTCTACTTTAAGCATTAATCAACTTTATCAAAGGAAGCATTTAGACCAAGATAGCATACTATAGTAATTAAATCTAATGACTATGAAAAAAGAAATTTAATTAGGGTATTAATAAATAAAGGGGAATGGAAAACAACCCTACCTCTGGGTAAAACCAAACTAAACATTCAGATCATGTGACTTTGTAACTAAAAGATGTTGCTCCCCCACTGAGAATATGCACCTTCACATACATGTAAGGACACCTATCCCCTATGCACACACACACATGTCTATGAACATGCACGAGGGGATCCTTACATATATTCTTATATGAATATACCCATCTCAACTCACCTACGTATTCGTTTTCATATATATACATAGGCACACATATCCTAATACATATAAACGTAACTTCCATAGTTGATTATACACGTAATGAGGGAACCCACATATATATATATATATATATATACTTACCTATGAACATCCAAGTGAGTCTCCTTAGACCTCATGACTCAAAAAATCAAAGCAGGGACCAACACACTACCCTTTAATTACATGGAACATTAAAACATATAGAGACCCAAATTTAGGGGGTGAAAACCCAATCAGAAAGTCTAAACACTCACATCAGATGATGGTGGAAAACTGAATCGAAGAAAAAATGCCTATCCTTCGGTGGAGGATTCCAAAACACACAAGGGAATGACCAAAATAAGCCTTATAATAACGTAAAACAGGAAGAACACCAATAATATGGGTTAAATACTGTTAGGTCCACAAGGATGAATACCCTGAGAGGGGGGGGGGGTGAACCGGGGTATGACTAATTTGAAATTAACGCTCATTATGATATTGTTTCACTGTTAAGAAAAACACTCTTCTCTCTCTTCCCTGTTGCACAAAGTAAATAGAAAGAAAAGAATTCACATGACACAACAATTTTACTTGGTTCACCGCAAAGGGCTACATCCAAGGAGCATACGCTGACAAGTTGCCGGTCGTACCAATTCCACTAAACTTCACTAGCTGTGGATTACAATGATCGGGCTAGATCACTTCTATGCCCAGGCTCACTGCCTTTACAATGGTTAGGGTCATCTCACTGCTTTCCCAAGGGTCACTCCCTGTTTATCTCTCTCTGGCTCACTGCCGGTGGAGAGGATCACCTTCTTTCTCTTCCTTTTCTCACTGCTCTTAAAAGGAATCCACTCACAGTTTATAGACCTGCAGGCCTCTTCATTTGCATGAAAGAATGCATCTTCCTCTTTATGTAGATGCTCTATTGATGTAAAACATTCACCCGTAGATGAATATCTCTTTGCACCGAAGGTATCAAGCAAACTTCCAGCTTCCACGCAGCACAAAAGTCACTGCTGGAAATAAAACATAGTTGGTGCGCAAGTCAATATCCGCGCGCAAGTATCGGCGAGCAAGTCACAACGGACACACAATTCCTCCTCAAACACTTGCGCAACTCAAGCTTCCGCAACTCTAAACCAGCACGACTCACATCCTTTTACGCCCAATCCAATATTGGCGCGCAACTCCACACTGGCGCACAGCTTGAAACACTGGTGCACAACTATCACCCTGGCGCACAAGTCCCACCTGCGCGACCACACACACCACTTGCATGACCACCACACCGGTGCGACGGGAGCTCGGATTTCTCAAAGTTTTGAACTCCGGTCAAGAATGAAGAGGGTGGTCCAGTATTTATAGGAAAATTGACCACCTTGAGCGACGGCGCGCAAGTCACCTGCACGACCCAGTCTCGGCACGCAAGTCTTCTGTCCTTTTAGACACTTGCGCGACCAACTCCCAAACTTGCACGAACCTATTTACTTAGCCATATTTTGATCTTCTGATCTTGAAAAACATATGGCATGCATGTTTCCAATACTCCAAGTCCTCGGCGCGCAAGTCCCTTTTCCAAAAACACTTTTCTTCATTTGTGGATTTTCAGGCCCAAAAATTTAGCAAACACTGGAAAACCATGCCACCTGGTATCTGTTCTTTTTGTAACTTCTCTAGATCATCCATTCCATTATCAACATTCTTGAATGAAACATGGATAGATGACCACATCTTTTGAACTCGACATTCCACCATGAAATCCTCTTTTTCAACAAATTTGTATGTCATGGTTTTGCTTTTTCAACAATCACCACTCAGATGTCCACTTTGTCAACAAACACAATCACCTCAAAAATGCTTCAATGATGACTTGAGGAATTTTTTCCCAACAATATCCCCCTTTGGATTTTTTGACAACTCTTTTATGGAAAGATACATCGGTAATTCTTCAGCCACCATTCACCTTTTACGATTATGATAGTGATCAAGGATTTACTCAACACATACTCTAAGCCCACATGAGCAATGCTCGGCATCAGAAACAAGAGTAAATGAAAATTTCATCAATGGATCACTTCATCTCTGACATCCACTGTGGACACCAAACTGATATCAATTTTTACAAAACTGATACCAATTGTTGAAGGACTTTTTGGAAGACCAATTTTGGTTGGAAATATTTTTACCATATTCCAACAATACTCTTATGCTTTTATCACGATCTGCAGCTGTCGTGATATCTATTCCTTGATTGATCACTTCTGGCATCATCAGATTTAATACGCTCCCCCTTTCTGTTTACAACATCATCCCTTGTCAGCTTCAAAACCTCTTTAGCCCTATTTCCTGTGTTTTCCAAGCTAACCTCTGGCTAAGAACGTTCAACTAGCTTCAACTACCCCTATCTGGCTGCTCGACATGTCAGCTTCTCTCCATATCATTCATGATTTATGAAATCTCCACATTTTCTCCCCCTTGAACAATCACTAATTTCTCTCCACTTGTCAATGATCCCAAAGGACACTCCTTTGTAGTCTGTAACAGAGTAGAGAACACATATTAGCTCATTAGGAAAAAACACATCATACCTCGGGGAGAGGGGGTGAGTTCCACATCCACACTATTTAAAGTGTGGGGAATCGACTAAACTCCCTGATCTAGTCGATGCCTCTCAAAAAATTCCTTGGGTAAGGCCTTTGTCAGAATGTCTGCAACCTGGAGCTCGGTAGGCACATACTCCAACTTCATGATTCCCTGATCAACCATCTCCTTGATTAAATGATACTTTATCTCAATGTTATTTGTCCTTTAGTGATGGATGGGATTTTTGATAATATTTATAGCACTTGAGTTATCACACTGGATTCTGATTGGAGACTTCACTTCAACTCCCATATCATCAAGCTGCAGCTTCGTCCACAATAACTGTGTGCATGCTTGAGTGGCCGCAATATATTCAGCTTCTGCGGTGCTCAACGAAATACAATCATGCTTCTTTCTTAACCAAGAAATACATAGTCTACCAAGATAGAATGCACCTCCTGACGTTGATTTTATGTCATCTGCTGATCCGGCCCAATCTTCATCAGTATATCCCAATAACTCTGTCTGAGATTTCTCAGTATATGTCAAGACAAAATCCACGGTGCCCTGGATATACCAACGTATTTTTTTTACTGCAAGCATTTGGATTTCCTTGGGATTACTCTGATATATTTCTACTTGGAATGTGGCAAAAAAAATATCAGGCCTTGTTGCGGTTAAGTACAACAGACTTCCAATGATTTGCCTCTATTCTGTGATATTAACTGCCTTGCCATCCTCATATATTGATAATTTCATCCGGGTAGCAACCAGAGTCTTCATATCCTTGGAATTTTCCATTCCAAACCTTCTCAAGACCTCCTTGGCATATTTATATTTAGAAATGAATGTTCCATTCCTTCCTTGCGTCACCTGTAGACCAAGGAAAAACGTTATCTCTCCAAACATTGACATTTCAAACTCATTTTTCATGAATTCGGAAAACTATCTACACTGAGCTTCATTTGAACCACCAAATATTATATCATCGACATAGACCAACACCATCATCCATTGATTACTATTGTTGTTGAAATAGAGATTGTAATCAACTCCACCACGCTAGAAACGAAGCTTCTTCAAGTATTGATCAAGCCTTGAGTACTATGATATTGGTGCTTGTTTCAACCCATACAATGCCTTCTTCAGCCTGTAAACTTTGTTCTCATCCTCATGAATAAGAAAACCATCCGGCTGCTCAATGTAAACCTCTTCTTCCAGAACCCCATTTAGAAATGCAGATTTGACATCCATCTGGAACACTTTGAACTTTCTTTGCACTGATATGGCCAAAAATAATCTGATTGTCTCCAGCCTTGAAATCGGTCAAAATGTGTCATCTACATCTATTCCCTCTATTTGGGAGTATCCCTTTCACACTAGTCGTGCTTTGTTTCGAATCACATTTCCATCTTCGTTCATCTTGTTGTGATAGACCCATTTAGTCCCGATGAAATTCTTTTCTGCTAGCCTCAAAACAATCTCCCATGTTTGGTTCTTCTCAATCTGATCAAGCTCTTCATTCATAGCATGAACCCAGTTTTTATCTTCAGCTTCATCGGAGAAACATTTCGGCTCCACCTGAGACAAAAACTATGTTTTCTGTAATGATTTAATTATTCGAGTCTGAACTGGAGTTGTCTGATCACCAATGAAATTTTGCTTATCAATTTCAGCTCGAATATTTGGCTTCCTTGCAGACACAGACTTTACACTTTATTATTCATTATCAGTATCTTCTTCTGAGTCAGCCTCTACCACTTCTACTCCCCTTGTTTCTCTTACCTCATCATCACTTTCATCCAAAAATTGTTCACTACATCGTTGAGAATTCTGTTCATTTTTGACTATAGTGACATCATTGCTCACAACAATTTTTCCCAGCCTTTTATTGAAGCATTTATATGCTTTACCTTTCCCTAAGTGGCCATGGAATATCCCTTCATATCCTCGTGACTCAAACTTCCTGTGATTTTCTTTGTTGATAATGAAACACTTACTCCCAAATATTCAAAAGTATTTTAACATTGGCTTCATTCCGTACCACAGTTCATATGGAGTCTTACCTTGCTTCATACACAATAGAGACCTATTCGAAACATAAACCGATGTCAAAACTGCTTCCTTCCAAAATTTATCTGGTAGGTCTTTATCAATAAGCATCGTTCTGGCCATTTTGTTGATGATCCAATTTCTTCTTTCAACCACTCCATTCTTTTGGGGAGTTTTTACTGATGAAACTTGATGCCTTATCCCATGTTTCTGGAGATATTCTTCCACTTGACAGTTTGTAAATTTTGTACCGTTATCTGTATGGAACTTCAAAATTTTCTGCCCAAGCATCCTTTCTGATTCCCTCATGTACTACTTTATGCAGCTAAACACTTCTGTCTTATGGGTAATGACAAATACCCAGGCCATTCTAATAAAATCATCAATGAAAAGAACATAGTACATTTTCCCATTTATATCTCGTGGTGAAATAGGTCCACATACATTAGCATTCACCAATTAGATAACTCCAGTTGATTTCTTTTCCTTTGTCCTGTATGTCTTTCTGATTATCTTCCCTTGTTGACAAGCACCACACGTATGAGTACAATCACATAATAGATTGGAAAGGTCTTTAGCAGCATCACACATTACCAGATCTTCCCTGGATGGTTGACATAGATGACCAAGTCACTTATTCCATAACTGGTTTTCTTCTTCTCTGGATAAAAAACACGAATCTTCTTCCCCACCTACCAAGTAAAGACTTCCCTTTGTTCGTTTTCCTTGTAGAATGAATGCTCCATATTTTCATTTAAAAATACAAATCTTCTTGGTAAAACGGATAGAGTTCCCAGAGTCACATAGTTGACTGACACTAAGCAAGTTATGACTGAGACCCTCTACTACCAAGACATCAACATGTCTCATTTCTTTGCCCCCAAACTTGGCTTTCCCTAAGCCTACAATCTTCAGGCCTTCATCATTTCCAAATTTGACAACTCCTTCTTTGTCATATTTTATGCCTGTAACAAGATCCTTATTACCCGTCATTTGAGATGTGCAACCACTATCAATGATCCACACACCAGAGCGATCTGATGCTTTAATGGCAATCTCTACCACCACAGCCTTCTCAATTTTCTTCTTCTTGGTCCATACTTTTTATTTCATACTCGGCATGGATTGAGACTTCTGTTCTTTCTCAGTGTATGATGGACCAGCTACATCTTGCAAAGATGCAAATCTATTCTGCGTTTCTAACTCACTTGTCAGTTTATCGATCTGCTTCTTGCTAACATTTTGATTCTTCTTTGGAAAATTTCTATGAATCGTTAAAGTGCAGTACCTAGCCATGTTCCCAAATCCTTCGCACCAAAAATAGTTTCCTTAAAAATATGTTCTGGAAAACCATTCTATGTTAGGATTCTATCTCTATTATTGTTCCTTTCTATATCTCTTAGCTATGGAACACAAATACTGTGAATGTCCCATATTCCCATAGCAATAGCACCTGATATATGATGCATTCATTCATGATACTTCAGAACTACGATTTTCTCTTCTGGATCTCTGAATATTCTGATTCTGTTTTGTGGCCAAATCAACCTTCAATTTCGGGACGGGTGCTTGCGGTCTGACTGCAATTGTCACAGATTTTTGTTCCTGATTTAGCCCTGAAACGGACTTAACATTTGAACTCAATTGCTGCTTCTTCCCTACTAAATTACTAGGCTCCGATTTCATCTTCCCTATCTTCTAAATGGCCTGCTTTTCTGATATCACATTGTTGGTCAAGAGTTTTTCTTGATCCTTAATTTTTTGTCACAGACTGAACACTTCTTCTTCAATTCTTTGATATGTCTGACCTTCTCATTTCCTGTGTTATTCAAACAATCAATTTCCATCTTTTGTTCCTCAATTTTATGAAAATACTCAACAATATTTTCTGAGCTCTTTGGTGTTGAGGATTTTAGTCTTTCAATTTCTTCTAATAGATCAGACTTTTCTCCATCATGTTTTTGCATATAGAGTTTGGAATCATGAACCACTTTATTGTATTTCTTCATTTTGTCTCTCCAAACATCTATCTCATCAAGAGCTCCTTCCAATTCGGCTTCCATGTCAACTCTCCCTTCAATTTTTTCTACTTCTTCAGTGCCATCTTCTTCCTTTTTCTGAGAACTACCAACAACTTCCACCAAGTAATTTACCCCACGATCTCTGCAATTTTCTATTTCTTCAACTTCTTCATCCTCAGACTCATCTGAACATTCAAATTCTTGAGAAAGAAGATTCTTTTTCTTGTAGAAATTTCCCTTGAATTGCTTCTTCCCTTTCACAAATGCTGATGTCTTCTTCTTGGGAATTTCAACTTCATAATCATCATCATCATGAGACTTCATGGGGAATCTTGCCGCAAGATGACCAACCTTTCCACATCCAAATCATGCTAGTGGATGTTTACCTATAAACTTTCCTTTTCCTCTTTGCAGATGTGAAGAAAGGAATGACATCACCTCATCTGTCTCTTCTTCTTCATTAGAATCTTAAATGTGGAGCTTCATTATGGCCTTGAATTCTACCTCTATGGATTTCCCCTTTTCCACAGTCTCATTATCATCGTTTCTAATTTCATATGCAACAAGAGTGCTGTGAAGGTTATCCAATGTCAGTTCTTTTGGGTCTTTATCTTCAAAAACAGGAACATTCAGATTGAACCGAGGTGGATGTTTTCTCAATATGCGCTTCACAATTTTTATATCTTCGATAATTTCTCCAAGACCCCGCATGTCTTCTACCACAGTATTTACCCTATCAAAGAATGCATCAACAGACTCATTTGGGTTCATTTTCAGATCTTCATACTTATTCCAAAACACTTGCATCATTGCCTCTCTCGCCTTTGTATCCCCTTCATATATATTCAAAAGCATTTCCCACTTGTCATGTGACGTTTTTCATGACATCACCTTTGTATAGATGGGATTGGAGAGGGCTCCCCCTAAGGCATTGATCGCTTTGGAAGCAGAATCCAATTCTCTATGTTTGGCTTCTGATAACGCACCACTATTAATATCAAAAGTGATACCATGCATACCTGCTGAAAACACATCCATTCCCAAAAATCAGAAATAGTGTTACATTCGATTCTTCCATATCTGAAAATAACATCTGTCAATGATCGGAATCCCTTTATGATTAGTGACCTCCATTGAGATAAGAAAAACTTTCAATCCTTTCCTCTGATACCAGTTGTTAGGTCCACAAGGCTAAATACCCTGAGGGGGAGGGTGAATCAGGGTATGACTAATTTAAAATTAATGCATGTTCTGTTCTTGTTTCACTGTTAAGAAAAACACTCTTCTCTCTCTTTTGTGTAGTACAAAGTAAATAGAAATTAAAGCATGCACATGACACATCAATTTTATTTGGTTAACCGCAAAGGGCTACATCCAAGGAGCATACACCGACAAGTTTCTGGTCATACCATTTCCACTAAACTTCACTAGCTGTGGATTACTATGTTTGGGCTAGATCACTTCTATGCCCAGGCTAACTGCATTTACAATGTTTAGGGTCATCTCACTGATTTCCCAAGGGTCACCCCCTATTTCTCTCTCTCTGGCTCACATCCGGTGGAGAGGATCATCTTCTTTCCCTTCCTTTGCTCACTGCTCTTGGAAGGAATCCACTCACAGTTTATAGACCCGTAGGTCTCTTCATTTTCATGAAAGAATGCATCTTCCTCTTTATGTAGAAGTTGTATTGAAGTAAAACTTTCACCAGTATATGAATATCTATTTGGACCGCAGGTATCAGGAAATCTTCCAGCTTCCACGCAGCCCGAAAGTCACTACTAGAAATAAACCTTACTTGGTGCGCAAGTCAATCTCAGCGCGCATGTATCGGCGCTCAAGTCACAATGGGCACGCAAGTCCTCCTCAGACACTTGTGCGACTCAAGCTTCCTCAACTCTAAACATGCGTGAATCACTTCCTTTTACTCCCAACCTAATATTGGCGCACAACTCCCCACTGGCGCGCAGCTTCAAACACTGGCGCGCAACTATCACCCTGGCGTGCAAGTCCCACCTGTGCGACCACACACACCACTTACGCGACCACCACACATGCACAACGGGAGCTCTAATTTCTCAAAGTGTTGAACTTCGGTCAAGAATGAAGAGGGGTAGTCTTGTATTTATAGGAAAATTGACCACCTTGCACGATGGCGCGCAAGTCACCTGTGCGACCCAGTCTCGGCGCACAAGTCTTCTGTCATTTTAGACACTTGAACGACCAACTCCCAAACTTGTGCGAACCTATTTCATTAGCCATATTTTGATCTTCTGATCTTGAAAAACATATGGCGCACAATATTCCTATACTCCAAGTCCTCGGTGCGCAAGTCCCTTTTCCAAAAACACTTTTCTTCCTCTGTTGATTTTCAGGCCCAAAAATTTAGAAAACACTGGAAAATGGCGCCACCTTGTATCTGTTCTTTTTGTACCATCACCAGATCATCCATTCCATTATCAACATTCATGAATCAAACATGGATCGATGACCACATCTCTTGAACTCGACATTCCACCATGAAATCCCCTTTGTCAACAAATTTGTATGTCATGGTTTTGCTTTGTCAACAATCACCACTCAGATGGTTATGCATTTTCATATATATACATAGGCACACATATCCTGATACATATATACTTCACTGCCATGGATGATTATACATGTAACGAGGGAACCCACATATATATATAAATATACTTACCTATGCACATCAAGGTGAGTCTCCTTAGACCTCGTGACTTGAAAAATCAAAGCAGGAAGTCTAAACGCTCACCTCAGATGATGGTGGAAAACTGAATCGAATAAAAACGGCCTCTCCTTCGGTGGAGGATTCCAAAACACACAAGGGAATGACCAAAATAATCCTTCTAATAACGTAAAACAGGAAGAACACCAAAAATATGGGTTAAATACCAACCCTATATTCATCTTAATCTCATAGGTTGATAGAGAAGCCAAAATCGACCCAAAAGAGGAAGAAGACTAGGGAAGAAGACCTTACCCTGATGATTCGACAAGGAATCCTAAAGAAATGGTGGAAGATCAGCTGTCAAAGGAGGTATCGAGGAGGGGTGCCATTCGTCGAAGTGGAGCCCCATGGGGGTGTTGCGTTTTTCGGGTCGAGCAAGAGAGGGGTGGCGGTTGGAGTTTTTTTATTTTATTTTAAATAAAATAATATTAATAATAAACATAATAATAATAATAATATTGTTATTATTATTATTATTAAAACTTTTCATTGCAACTTTAATTAAAATAATTTTAATTTAAAAACAACACACATTGCAGTGTCAACTGCCGAGAAAATTATGTTTCAAGAAATCATTTTAATTTTGGTCCATCCAGTAATTTCCAAAAAAATATCAAAAAACCACTTAAAAACCACCAGGTCCAAAAAAATATTTTTAAGAAGAAGTCCTAGAGACATCATGTTCACATTCTTACATGAGTGATCTGTGTACATAGTCCCTCCAATGATCTGTAATATATATGCACAAGAATGTTGGAAGATAGTCTACTCATTAGCATCATCAGGTAAATTTGGAAATTGTGCCTCAAGACATCCCATATATATCTTCCCAACAACTATAGTAGTAGTGCTAGCCAAAATTTATACACCTTGTAATCAATGAAAAAGGTCAGTCCAGTATGCATGGGGGTCCAATAACGGATTCCCCCTTGATAGGAAGACTGATAATGGCTACCACATCCTCGAGGTTGATGGTCGTCTCACCCTCAGGTACATAGAATTTGTGTGCCTCTAGTATCTACCTCTCTAGGAGGGAAGAAAGTAGGTGATGATCAAAAAATGTGATATCAGATATTGCAATGTTGTAGAATCCGTCACATCGTAGGTATGGTATAATGTCAGGCAGAGGCAGCGTGTTATGGTAATGATGCGCTCGATGTACCCTGATTTATCAAACCTCAGGACCCTCTATCATGGACTGGGAAATATGCAAAACCTTCTTGTCGGAATTCATCACATTTATTGATGAGATAGAAAATTATTAATAAAGATATTTATTTCTACATAAATTGGGGATTTTCTCTTAACATTAATAGTGATTTTATTCTCAATATTAATGGATGTAATGATCGATGTTGACTGAATAAATTGGTAATTATGGACTTTATATCTTTATAATAGTATGTAGTGACATATTTTAATGTAGTGCCATGGGGTTACACCACAATATAGCGGGTGAGAGAGAATCGAGAAGGGGATACAGTGTCAACGGTAGCATGAGGTGTGTCAGCATGATATAGTCCAGAAGGGGTTTCCATGTTTGTGGTGGCTCGTGTTACACAATGATGGTGGTATAATTTTATTGTATGTATGGAGAGGTTCTTGGAAAGATGTTCAAGATTTTATCCACTAAGAGAAAGAAGGGGGTATCGCATCAACAGTAGCATTTTCGGCGCAACGGTGTTTAATAGGTGTGGAGAAGCAGCGAAGTAATTGATGATCAGGGTTATGTATTGAAGGTCTTCCTGATAGAGGTAATCAGGTGGCATGTTCTAGATCATGATCGGCAGTACATAGTGATAGTGAGATCATGAGAGATAAACAATTTTGGATTCACAATATGGTGCGAGGTTGACGCATTTTCACATGAATATCTCTGAGGTAGTGACATTTCTTCGAAATAAGGGTAACGTTTTGTCATAGATTGATCTTTCGATACATGGCATTGACAATATGTTTTTCATAGAGAAGACGGAGGCATATCGGTGTGTGTTTTTTACACAGTTTTTTCAATTCCATTATTATAATTCAAGTTGGGTTATTAGTTGGATTCTTTGTATTCTCTGATACATAGTGGATATTTTTCCAAATTTCCTTGTAGTTACATAGTCCTCTGCATGGGAGGGTTTTTTCATGTTAAGAGATACTTTGTGTTTATTTAGTTATTCTTATTATATAACTTCCATATTTTATTGGGTTTCTCACAATATTTTAGCAATCAATTTTCTTCCCAGGAATAGTATTCTCACCAACATGTGGTATTAGAGGAGGTTGGTTCATTCTTGAAATTTAATGTGAGAATTATAAATGTTTTCGAGTGGATCACTGATTCCTTCATGAAGTAGAATAAGGTTTGTAAATTAATCATGGTCGATCGAGGTGAGACAGATGTCCAATCATGTGATTTTGAGTATGGGGAGTAGTTTATTTTGGTAGGTTCAACATATAATGTGGTTATCACGATTATGGGGGAGCCAAATGTTTTTTGTTCTAGTCTTGTTTAGTAGGATGGTCTAGACACAGATGTGATGAAGATTTTAGAATTTGGTTTTCTTTTTTTAAGGGTGATGATATTTATTTTTATCATAAGTGAAATAGTATGTCATCCTATCTTTTGGAGATGATGATGGTTGGTGTGATATCAACATATTTTCTCTCCAACTAGGTTTGTTGGATGTTTCCATTAATTAATCTGATGAATGGGAGGAGTGTTGGGATTCATCCCATTTATTGATGAGAGAGAAAATTATTAATAAAGATATTTATTTCAACATTAATTGGGGATTTTCCCCCAAAATTAATGGAGATATAATTATCAATATTAAGGAATGGAATAATGGATGTTGACTGCATTAATTTTTTATTTTGGACTTGTTTTCTATATAATAATATATAGTGACATATTTTAAATGAGTCAAATGGTGTGGCACCACAATGTAGCCAATGAGAGAGAACTGGGAAGGGGTTACCATGTCAGAAATAGCATGAGGTGTGCTTGTATGATGTATCCGGTGAGGGAGAACTGGGAAGGGGTTGTTATGTTTTCGAAGGCCCATGTGGCATGAAGATAGCATCACAATTATATTGAAAATGTAGAGATTTTCTTGGAATGATCTTCCAGATATTGTCCATCGAGAGAAAGAATGGGGCTACCAAGTCGATGGTAGTATATGTGGCACGTCCGCATTTAATAGGTCTAGAATAGCAGCGATGCAATAAATGATCATGGCCCTGTATCGAAAGACTTCTTGATAGTGATGATCTGATGGCATGTCCTAGTTCATAATCGGTGGTACATCATGATTTAGGGAACATGATAAAGAAAGACTTTGGGTGTCACAAGATGGTGTGAGGATGACACATGTTAATTTGAAGATCTCTAAGGTAGTGATGTTTTGCCAATACAAGGGTGGAATTTTGTCATAGATTGATCTTTCGATACATAGAGTTTGAAAGATGTTTTCATATAGAAGATGGATGAAAATAAGGGTGTGGTTTTGACACAGGTTTTTTATGCCATCATTTTAATTCATGTTGGGGCAGTAATTTGGCTATTTGTATTCTCCGATTCATAGTGGATATTTTTCGAAATTTCCCCATTTTTTTCATCCTCCTCGTGAGAGGGTTTTTCCACAATAAAAAATTTTGGGGGTTTTTTTACTTATTGTACTAACATCACTTCCATATTTCATTTGGATTCTCAAAATATTTTTGCATGAAAATTTCAGCCTGGAACCAGGATTTTCCCCAACAATACTCAATGAGTAGTCTGGTATCTTTCTTCTATTTGTAAAAAAAATGAAATAATTCATAAGTGTAAAATATAAATATAACATTATGGTCATAAGAATGATAAGACTTGTAGAACTTAATACATGACATGTTTATTCCCATTTTTTTATGAATATTTTTTACCAGATGAAAAAAATAATGTCATCATGTACTCAATGTTTTTTGGAGTTATTATTTTCCCAAGAATGGGAATTTTGTAAGATTTAATTATATATATATATATATATATATATTATTTTTATTATCTAATTTTTTTTTGGGAAAAGGCGTTCTTTGTAGTTTATGTTTGATTTACCACCTAATGGTATGTTTCATGGTTATTTTCTCACATGATTTATTTTTTGTTTATCCATAGACAGATTTATTATGAATTAATTTCACCTCGAATGAACTTTTCATATTCCTTTGAATGTGAATATGATATGATTATTGTTATTTAATAGTAAAAGTATTTGGAGATGTCATAAAATTTGACAAATTTAATTATCTTATATTAACACCATATAATTAACAATATGGGGACATCAGGTTTGATACAATACATACTTATGTCTTATAGTGTGAACTCAATCCAACAATGTTACGACATCAGTTTTGGTTATGAATTTCTTGATTACATCTCATGCATCTCAAAATTTTCCTTTGATCTTAAGGCCATTCCATCTCACTTCGCATCCTACTGGACTTTGGTCTCCCTTTTTTAAGCAACCTATTGATGTCAGGTATCACTATTGGTTGGTCTTTGGGAATTGGAAAATATAAAAACTCGCCAATAGTTATCCATTGTGTAATATAACAGTTAGAAATGGTGCCCATCCACTACACTATGTCAATATATGCTTCCCATTATCTGTTCAATGTCGCACATGTTACGATGGCGTGTATGAATGGAAATAGTAATGCCTGGAAATTTACACATTAAAATTGATTCAGTTCTAGTAATAAAACCTTTTTTTCAGCAATGTTATTTGTGATGGGGTCTAAATTCTCTTGAACTTCAAATCGAGAGTCTTCTTGGTGGAACGACAGGCATGATAACTATAATATTCTTCAAATTTCTTTTTAATATCTCATTCAGATTGCCTTTCATAATTTATTCCCATCTAAATTCCATCTGAGGCTAGTTTTTTCTATCAACAAAGTACTTCACACAGAGATAAAATATATCATGAACTAGGGAAGTTATAGGAAACTTATGAATCCCCTTAAAGACACCATTGATGCACTCTGCAATGTTTTTGGTCATGTTTATGTACCTCTTCCCCCCATGATATGGCAATGACCATTTTTTTAAATTGTATATCATATAATCATAAAATTCATGATTAACCTTGCATATTTATTTTGAGACATTCTTTAAAAATGCATTTATCCAGCTCACATGCTACATATTAGTGATACTATTTCAGATAAATTGAATTTATCTTTACATAGAAATGGTGAAAAATACCAAAAAAATTGCATACCAAGCCTCATGATTTCCTTCTTCATAGGTTCATTAAGGGAGGTTTTTCACATGTTACTAGCATTGTGTCTGATGTAGTACTGATGATGTGCATTTGGGGGTCTTTAGGTATTAGGATCTGCATTGATTTCCTCATTCATTACCTGATTCTGATTAGGTATCAAGAAAACACCCCGAATATGTGTGAAATGGTTTTTGATACATGACATAACCCAACACCCTGATTCATTTTATTCTTTCTCCACAATGGAATAGGCAAGAAGAAGAGGTTAATGGTTTCCATATTGGGTTTCTGCAATCAATAATAGTCCCTTGTATTTTCCATATAGAAACATTCAATCAACATGTATGAACTGTTTTCTTAAATGAAACGTGGAGATACATGAGAGGAATAACTAGAACAACTAATGAAATTGAACATGATATGGATAAAGTCAGTTTTCATAAGGCACTTGTTCATTTGTATGAATATGGAAGTCATCTTGGTTATTGTGTCTTAGTAAACTAATAATTATGGAAACACCCAAGACAAGTCATCCCAATTACCATAGACCTTCACAATTGCCTTTTGTTTTTCCTTCCATTCATTATTATAGGAAATATTATAACCAAAATTTTATTTTATCCTATATTTCACAAGGGATATGGAAACATTATGGAAAGTACTAATCATCTTGTTGAAAATTTATGGCACAAATTCAGCATCTAATGAGCTATGATTTTTTATCTGGTTAGGCTGAATTAAAGTATGAGCAGTCTCAATCATCAAGATTCTCCATCCTCCAAAGGAAAAGTCTAGAATTTCCCTCAAGCAGAATCTACAATAATCCCCATACTTATCACACTATATGAGGTACTTTTATAGCCATATTAATGAAATGTATATGTGTAGCATCTCTAAATGTGAAATCTCTTTAGAGTGTTTCTTTAATGCATATTTACTTGGAAAATCTCTTCCAACATATAAGGTTTTTAAAAACTCACTATACCTATCTGGTACAACTCTGAGAAACATAGTTCTGGGTGTGAGAACATTACAGTTGATATCAGGCACACATGTCATTACATCAGACCAAGATGTAAAGAGTGGTGGATGATTTATTGTGGGTTGAGGCTATTGTAAAACTAATGGATTTCTAGAATCTTCCTCCCCATTTTTCGTTGCCCCCTCCTCATCATCACTATTTTCACCATATGTTCCATCATTACAAAAATAATCATCAGATGTTGGATTTAAATATATATCTATGATATCATAAAATTTTTAATATTACTCTTCATATGGAATAGCCTCAGTTTCTTAGGGTATACCTTCTTCATCCACTCTTGTATGTCTATGTATTAGTACAACTAGATGTTGTTGTTGTGCAATTGAAACATCAGCATATAACTCCATCATTGTACTATATGTCTGTTGGGGAAATAAATTTATTTCTTGGACCCACTAAACTTCAAAAACCAATCGACAACCAAGAATCAATAGTGTAACTAATAATTGAAAATGTCTATAGCTCAAAGACTCTATCTCTTAATCTGATCCCAAATTTAATGGACCATATTTTTTTTCTTGCAGTTCACTTAGGGTTACACAATTTTCATTACTAACCACTATTGTTGGTTGTGTACTTTAAGGAGCTCCTTACCCTATTTTAATAACCTCCATGTAGCAGTACACATAGGCAAACATGACTCTCTATGTCAAAAATGATTTCTGATAATGATTCTGATAGTGTAACTAATATTGAAAATGATGGTTGACCATATAATATTAATTATATTAAAATTTTAGAATGTCTTTTTATAGCCTAAAATATGATTCTAATGTTTAGATACATAGATTTTTATTGAAATATAAGTCACACAATGTTTTGGAAACTGAGGAACAAAATTGAAGACCAAAAAGATCAGTTTATTTATTATTAATAAACTGAAAATTATAATCATATAAAGTGAAGTATAGAAGAAACAACAAATTAAATAACACATGAATTATTTACAACATAGAATAAATACCTTGAAATTTTTCAATAGAATATTGTTTGGATGAGATGAGCCTGGATTCAAAAGTGAGGTAAAATATAGCTTATTTTCAAGTGGTAGCATAATGACATCTTACGAAGGTGTGTACATAACTTTTTAATTTTTAAAAGAGTTTATCCATCTAATAACATATCTTAGATGTTATCTTAGATTTAATTAGAAGGCTGAAAATTTTTAAAATTCAAATGTTAAGTACACCCATTTGGAAGATTTCATTAACATGCCACTTGAAAATAAGTTGGATTTTTCCACACTTTCGAAGTTAGGCTCTTCTCATCCAAACCAGGTTCTATTAAAAAATATCAATTTATTTCTTGTATTTTGTAAAGTATTCATGTTTCTTTCTTCTACATTTCACTTTATATGATAATAATTGTCATTTTACCAATGATAAATGGTCTGATTTGGTGTTTAATCTACTTTTTAACCCAATTTCCAAAACAATCTACGAATACTGTTGACAACGAGGGTTAACCTTGTAAGAGTTGTTCCTCCTAGGTACATCTATTATAGAGCCACATCCACATGTAGTGTCTATACAAGTATTTTATTTCATAGATTACCACATAATATTTATTGTGATAACCGGGACCCGGTAATAGCACAAACACCCCGCCTTAAACTATGATAGTAATTGTCATTTTACCAACGATAAATGGTCTGATTTGGTGTCTAATCTAATTTTTAACCCATTTTCCAAAACAATCTACGAATAATATTGACAATGAGGGTTGACCGTATAATCTTTCTCATACTTAAGTTTTAGAACATCATCTTATAACGTAAACTATGATACTATTGTTTCTTAGTAAATTTTTTAATCATCCTACAGTTATTTCATTGATTTATAAAGAAAATATGAATCATCTAATGCATATCCCCTGAGAGTGTCAAACCAGGTGTGTATCAAGTAATATTTTCATGTACCTCATTAACTCGAGTCAGGCCTGGGAAACCTTGTCAGAGTTGTTCCTCCGAGGTACATCTATTCTAGAGCCACATCCACATATAGTATCTATATAAGAATTTGATTTCTTAGATAACCACATAATATTTATTGTGAAAACCGGGTCCCAGTGACATCATAGACACCCTGCCTTAACATGGTCATCAGGCCCTGGCCTACCAGGTACCCACAGTTTCCCCGCAGACACGTGGGGCCCACCCCAGTGTCCACCCACATGCCTGACCAGGTCATCTGACTAATGACAGTCCCCACAGGCCAACACTTGTCATTTACAGTGTGCATTGTCCTCACTCACACGCACCCTGGGAAACTTCCTAGAAGGTAAACCATCCTGATTACTACTCTAGGCCAAGCACACTTAACTGTGGAGTTCTAACCAGGTAGGCTCCCGAAAAGGAAGGTGCACCTTGTTGACATGAGTCATATCATTTATCCATTTAACCCTTTATCATTTGGGGATGTTAAAATCCCCCCCTTAGAGCACAACACCCTCATTGTGGGCCCTACATCTCAACCCAGGCAGTGCAACTCACTTAAGGATGGTTTCCTCCTCTGATACCAAATGTGCCAACCGGGTCCCGCTGACAACACAGACACCCTGCCTTAACATGGTCGTCGGGTCCTGGCCTATCAGGTACCCTCAGTTTCCCCGCAGACACGTGGGGCCCAACCCAGGGTCCACCCACATGCTTGAACGGGTCATCTGACTAATGATAGTCCCCATAGGCCAACACTTGTCCATTCCAATGTGCTTTGTCCTCACTCACACACACCCTGGGAAACCGGGTCCCAGTGACAGCACAGACACCCCGCCTTCACATGGCTGTCAGGTCTTGGCCTACGAGGTACCCCCAGTTGCCTCAAAAAAGAAGGTTCACCTTGTTGACATGAGTCATATCATTTATCCATTTAACCCTTTATCATTTGGGGATGCTACAATCACCCCCCCCCCCCCCGTTAGAGCACAATGCCCTCATTGTGGGCCCTACATCTCAACCCATGCAGTGCACCACACTTAAGGCTAGGTTCCTCCTCTGATACCCAATGTGACAACCACGTCCCAGTGACAGCACAGACACCCCGCCTTAACATGGTTGTCGGGTCCTGGCCTACCAGGTACCCCCAGTTGCCCCGCAGACACGTGGGCCCACCCCAGGGTCCTCCCACATGCCTGAATGGGTCATCTGACAAATGACAGCCCCCACATGCCAACACTCTCTTTTCCAATATGCTTTGTCCTCACTCAAACACACCCTGATAAACCGGGTCCCGGTGACAGCACAGACACCCCGCCTTAACATGGCTTTCGGGTCCTGGCCTACCAGGTACACCCAGTTGCCCCGAATTGGAAGGTGCACCTTGTTGACATGAGTCATATAATTTAGAATTTTAACCCATTATCATTTGGGGATGTTACAATAACCCCCCCCCCCCCCTTTAGAGCACAACGCCCTCGTTGTGGGCCCTACATCTCATCCCAGACAGTGCACCGCACTTAAGGCAGGGTTCCTCCTCTGATACCAAATGTGACTACCGAGTCCCGGTGACAGAACAGACACCCTGCCTTAACATGGTTGTCAGGTCCTGCCCTACCAGGTACCCCCAGTTGCCCAGAAGACATGTGGGGCCCACCCCATGGTCCACCCACATGCCTGAACGGGTCATCTGACTAATGATAGTCCCCATAGGCCAACACTTTTCCTTTCTAGTGTGTTTTTTCCTCACTGACACACACCCTGGGAAACCGGGTCCCAGGGACAGCACAAACACCCCTCTTTAACATGGTTGTCGGGTCCTGGCCTACCAGGTACCCCAAGTTGCCCTGCAGACACGTGGGCCCCACCCCAGGGTCCACCTGGATGCCTGAACAGGTCATCGGACTAATGAAAGTCCCCACAATCCAACACTTGTCCTTTCCAGTGTGCATTGTCCTCACTCACACACACCCTGGGAAACTTCCCAGAAGGTCACCCATCCTGATTACTACTCCAGGCCAAGTACGCTTAACTGTGAATTTCTAACCAGGTAGGCTCCTGAAAAGCAAGGTGCACCTTGTTGACATGAGTCATATCATTTATCCATTTCACGCTTTATCATTTGGGGAGGTTACAATCACCCCCCCTTTAGAGCACAACGCCCTCGTTGTGGGCCCTATATCTCAACCCAGGCAGTGCACCGAACTTAAGGCCGGGTTCCTCCTCTAACACCAAATGTGACAACCGGGTCCCGGTGACAGCACAGACACCCCGCCTTAACATGGTCATCAGGTCCTGGCCTACCAGGTACCCCCAGTTGCCCCGGAGACACGTGGGGCCCACCCCGGGGTCCACCCACATGCTTGAACAAGTCGTCTGACTAATGACAGTCCCCACAGGCCAACACTTTTCCTTTCCAGTGTGCTTTGTCCTCACTCACACACACCTTGGGAAACCGAGTCCCGGTGACAGCACATACACCCAGCCTTAACATGGCTGTCGGGTCCTGGCCTACCAGGTACCCCCAGTTTCCCCGCAGACATGTGGGGCCCACCCCAGGGTCCACCCACATGCCTGAACGGGTCATCTTACTAATGAATGTCCCCAAATGCCAAAACATTTCCTTTCCAGTGTGCTTTGTCCTCACTCACACACACCCTGGGAAACTTTCCAAAAGGTCACCCATCCTGATTACTACTCCAGGCCAAGCATGCTTAACTGTGGATTTCTAACCAGGTAGGCTCCTGAAAAGGAAGGTTCACCTTGTTGACATGAGTCATATCATTTACGCATTTAACCCTTTATCATTTGAGGATGTTACAATCACCCTCCCTTTAGAGCACAACTCCCTCGTTGTGGGCCCTACATCTCAACCCAGGCAGTGCACCGCACTTAAGGCTGCATTCCTCCTCTGATAATAAATGTGACAATCGGGTCCCGGTGACAGCACAGACACCCCGCCTTAACATGGTCGTCGGGTCCTGGCCTACCAGGTACCTCTAGTTGCCCTACAGACATGTGGGGCCCACTCTGGGGTCCACCCACATGCTTGAATGGGTCATCTGACTAATGACAGTCCCCACAGGCCAACACTTGTCCTTTCCAGTGTTCTTTGTCCTCACTCACACACACCCTGGGAAACCGGGTCCCAGTGAAAGCACAGACACCCTGCCTTAACATAGCTGTCGGGTCCTGGCCTACAAGGTACCCCCAGTTTCCCCGCAGACACATGGGGCCTACCCGAGGGTCCACCCACTTGCCTGAACGGGTCATCTAACTAATGACAGTCCCCACCGGCCAACACTTGTCCTTTCTAGTGTGCTTTTTCCTCACTCACACACACCCTGGAAAAACTTTCCAGAAGGTCACCCATCCTGATTACTAATCCAGGCCAAGCACGCTTAACTATGGAGTTCTAAATAGGTAGGCTCCCGAAAAGGAAGGTGCACCTTGTTGAAATGAGTCATATCATTTATCCATTTAACCATTTATCATTAGGGATGTTACAATCCCCCGCCCTTTAGAGAACAATTCCATCGTTGTGGGCCCTACATCTCAACCCAGGTAGTGCACCACATTTAAGGCTGGGTTCCTCCTCTAATACCGAATGTGACAACCGGGTCCCTGTGATAGCACAAACACCCCGCCTTAACATGGTCGTCGGTTCCTGACTTACCAGGTACCTCCTGATGCCCCACAGACACGTGGGGCCCACCCCAGGGTCCCCCCCCCACATGCCTGAACGGGCAATCTGACTAATGACAGTCCCGACTGGCTAACACTTGTCTTTTCCAGTGAGCTTTGTCCTCACCCACACACACCCTAGGAAACCGGGTCCCGGTGACAGCACAGACACCCCGCCTTAACATGTCTGTCGGGTCCTGGCCTACCAGGTACCCCCAGTTGCCCCACAGACACATGGGGCCCACCCCAGGATCCACCCACATGCCTGAACGGGTCATATGACTAATGAAAGTCCCCACAGGACAACACTTGTCCTTTCTAGTTTTCTTTGTCCCCACTCACAAACACCCTGGGAAACTTCCTAGAAGGTCACCCATCCTGATTACAACTCCAAGCCAAACACGCTTAACTGTGGAGTTCTAACCAGGTAGGCTCCCGAAAAGGAAAGTGCACCTTGTTGACATGAGTCATATCATTTAAGAATTTAACCCTTTATCATTTGGGGATGTTACAATCACCCCCCCTCCCTTAAAGCACAATGCCCTCGTTGTGTGCCCAAAATCTCAACCCAGGCAATGCACCGCACATAAGGCTGGGTTCCTCCTCTAATACCAAATGTGACAACTGGGTCCCGATGACAACAAAATCACCCCACTTTAATATGGTCGTTGGGTCCTGGCCTACCAGGTACCCCCAGTTGCCCTGTAGACACGTGGGGCCGACCCTAGGGTCCACCCACATGGCTGAACGGGTCATCTGCCTAATGACAGTCCACGTAGGGCAACACTTGTCCTTTCCAGTGTATTTTTTCCTCACTCACACACACCCTGAGAAATCGGGTCCTGGTGACAGCACAAACACCCCGCCTTAACATGGCTATCGGGTCCTAGCCTACCAGGAACCCCCAGTTGCCCCGCAGACACGTGGGGCCCACCCCATGGTCCACCCGCATGCCTGAACGGGTCATCTGACTAATGAAAGTCCCCACATGCCAACACTTGTTCTTTCCAGTGTGCTTTGTCCTCACTCACACACACCCTGGGAAACTTCAAAGAAGGTCACCCATCCTGATTAATACTCCAGGACAAACACGATTAACTGTGGAGTTCTAACCAGGTAGGCTCCCAAAAGGAAGGTGCACCTTGTTGACATAAGTCATATCATTTAGGAATTTAACCCTTTATCATTTGGGGATGTTACAATCACCCCCCTCCATTAGAGCACAATGCCCCCGTTGTGAGCCCAACATCTCAACCCAGGCAGTGCACTGCACTTAAGGCTGGGTTCTTCCTCTAATACCAAATGTGACAACCGGGTCCCGGTGACAGCACAGACACCCCGCTTTGACATGGTCGTCGGGTCTTGGCCTACCAGGTACCCCCAGTTGCCCTGTAGACACATGGGGACCACCCCAGTGTCCACCCACATGCCTGAACGGGTCATCTGACTAATGACGGTCCATGCAAGGCAACACTTTTCCTTTCTAGTGTGTTTTTTCCTCACTCACACACACCTTGAGAAATCGGGTCCCGATGACAGCACAGACACCCCGCTTTAACATGGTCGTCGGGTCATGGCCTACCAGGTACCCCCAATTGCCCTGTAGACACATGGGGCCCACCCCAGGGTCCACCCACATGATTGAACGGGTCATATAACTAATGACGGTCAACGCAGGGCAACACTTTTCCTTTCCAGTGTGTTTTTTTCCTCACTCACACACACCCTGAGAAATCGGGTCCCAATGATAGCACAGACACCCCACCTTATCATGGATGTCGGGTCCCGGTGACAGCACAGACACCCCGCCTTAACATGGATGTTGGGTCCTGGCCTACCAGGTACCCCCAGTTGCCCCGCAGATACGTGGGGCCCACCCTAGGGTCCACCCACATGCCTGAACGGGCCATCTGACTAATGACAGTCCCCACAGGCCAACACCTGTCATTTCCAGTGAGTTTTGTCATCACTCACATACTCCCTGAGAAACATCCCAGAAGGTCACCCGTCCTGATTACTACTCCATTACAAGCACGTTTAACTATGGAGTTCTAACCAGGTAGGCTCCCGAAAAGGAAGGTGCACCTTGTTGACATGAGTCATATCATTTAGCCATTTAACCCTTTATCATTTGGGGATGTTACAATCACCCCCCCCCCCCCTTTAGAGCACAACACCCTTGTTGTGGGCCCTACATCTCAACCTAGGAAATGCACCACACATAAGGCTAGGTTCCTCCTCTGATACCAAATGTGACAATCGGGTCCCGGTGACAGCACAGACATCCCGCCTCAACATGGTCATCGAGTCCTAGCCTACCAGGTACCCCAAGTTTCCCCGCAGACACGTGGGGCCCACCCCAGGGTCCACCCACATGCCTGAACAGGTCATCTGACTAATGAAAGTCCTCACAGGCTAACTCACACACACCCTCGGAAACCGGGGTCCCGGTGACAGCACAGACACCCCGTCTTAACATGGCTGTCTGGTCGTGGCCAACCAGGTACCCCCAGTTTCCTCGCAGACACATGGGGCCCAACCGAGGGTCACCCACATGCTTGAACGGGTCATCTGACTAATGAAGTCCCCAGAGGCAAACACTTGTTCTTTCCAGTGTGCTTTGTCCTCACTCACACACACCCTGGGAAACTGCCCAGAAGGTCACCCATACTGATTACTATTTTAGGCCAAGCTCACTTAACTGTGGAGTTCTAACCAGGTAGGCTCCCAAAAAGAAAGGTGCATCTTGTTGACATGAGTCATATCATTTATCCATTTATCCGTTTATCATTTGGGGAAGTTACAATCACCCCCCCCCCCCCCCTGGAGCATGACACCCTTGTTGTGTCCCTACATCTCAACACAGGCAGTGCACCACACTTAAGGCTGGGTTCCTCCTCTAATACCAAATGTGAAAACCTGGTCCCGGTGACAGTAGAGACACCCCGCCTTAACATGGTCATTGGGTCCTGGCCTACCAGGTACCCCCAGTTGCCCCACAGACACGTGGGGCCCACCCTAGAGTCCACCCACATAACTGAACGGGTCATATGACAAATGACAGTCCCCACAGGCCAACACTTGTCCTTTCTAGTGTGCTTTGTCCTCACTCACCCACACTTGTCTTTTCCAGTTTGTTTTTTCCTCACTCACACACACCCTGGGAAACTTCCCTGAAGGTCACCCATCCTGATAACTACTCCAGGCCAAACACGCTTAACTGTGGAGTTCTAACCAGGTAGGCTCCGGAAAAGGAAGGTGCACCTTGTTGACATGAGTCATATCATTTATCCATTTAACCCTTTATCATTTGAGGATGTTACAATCACCCCCCCTATTAGAGCACAACGCCAGCACAACACTCTCATTGTGGGCCCTACATCTCTACCCAGGCAGTGCACCGCAATTAAGGCTGGGTTCCTCCTCTGATACCAAATGTGACAACTAGGTCCCGGTGACAGCCCAGACACCCCGCCTTAACATCGCCGTCGGGTCCTGGCCTACCAGGTACCCCCCAGGGTCCACCCACATGCCTAAACGGGTCATCTGACTAATGACAGTCCCCACAAGACAACATTTGTCCTTTCCAGTGTGCTTTGTCCTCACTCACACACACCCTGGGAAGCTTCCCAGAAGGTCGCCGATCCTGATTACTACTCCAGACCAAGTACGCTTAACTGTGGAGTTCTAACCATGTAGGCTCTCGAAAAGGAAGGTGAACCTTGTTGACATGAGTCATATCATTTAGCAATTTAACCCTTTATCATTTGGGGATGTTACAATCACCCCCTTTAGAGCACAACGCCCTCATTGAGTGCCCTACATTTCAACCCAGGCAGTGCACCGCACTTAAGGCTAGGGTCCTCCTCTGATACCAACTGTGACAACCGGGTCACGGTGACAGCACAGACACCCCGCCATAACATGGTCGTCGGGTCCTAGCCTACCTGGTACACCCCCCAGGGTCCACCCACATGCCTAAACGGGTCATCTGACTAATGAAATTCCTCACAGGCCAACACTTGTCCTTTCTAGTGTGCTTTTTCCTCACTCACACACACCCTGAGAAACATCCCAGAAGGTCTCCCATCCTGATTACTACTCCATACCAATCACGCTTAACTATGGAGTTCTAACCAGGTAGGCTCTCAAAAAGGGAGGTGCACCTTGTTGACATTAGTCATATCATTTATCCATTTAACCCTTTATCATTTGGGGATGTTACAATCACCCCCCCCCTTTAGAGGAAAACAACCTAGTTGTGGGCCCTACATCTCAACCCAGGCAGTGAACCACACTTAAGGTTGGGTTCCTCCTCTGATACCAAATGGGACAACCGTGTCCCGGTGACAGCACAGACACCCCGCCTTAACATGGTTGTCGGGTCCTGGCCTACCAGGTACCCCCCCAGGGTCCACCCACTTGCCTGAATGGGTCATCTGACTAATGACAGTCCCCACAGGCCAACACTTGTCCTTTCTAGTGTACTTTTTCCTCACTCACACACACCCTGGGAAACATCCCAGAAGTTTACCCATCCTAATTACTACTCCAGACCAAGCATGCTTAACTGTGGAGTTCTAACCAGGTAGGCTCCTGAAAAGGAAGGTACACCTTGTTGACATGATTCATATCATTTATCCATTTAAACCATTATCATTTGGGGATGTTACAATCACCCCCCCCCCCTTTAGAGCACAACACCCTCTTTTTGGGCCCTACATCTCAACACAGGCAGTGCACCACACATAAGGCTGGGTTCCTCCTCTAATACAAAATGGGATAACCGGGTCTCGAAGACAGCACAGACACCCCACCTTAACATGGCCGTCAGGTCCTGGCCTACCAGGTACCCCCCCCCCAGGGTCCACCCACATGCCTGAACAGGTCATCTGAATAATGATAGTCCCCACAGGCCAACACTTGTACTTTCCAGTGTGCTTTGTCCTCACTCACACACACCCTGGGATACTTCCCAGAAGGTCACCCATTCTGATTACTACTCTAGACCAAGCACGCTTAATTGTGAAGTTCTAACCAGGTAGGCTTTCGAAAAGGACGGTGCACCTTGTTGACATGAGTCATATCATTTAGCCATTTAACCCTTTATCATTTGGGGATGTTACAATTACCCCTCCCCCTTTAGGGAACAAAGCCCTCGTTGTGGGCCCTACATCTCAACCCAGGCAGTGCACCGCACTTAAGGCTGGGTTCGTCCTCTGATACCAAATGTGACAACCGGGTCCCGGTGACAGCATAAACACCTCGCCTTAACATGGTCGTCGGGTCCTGGCCTACGAGGTACCCCCAGTTGCCCCACAGACACCTGGGGCCCACCCTATGGTCCACCCATATGCCTGAACGGGTCATCTGACTAATGAAAGTCCCCACAGGCCAACACTTGTCCTTTCTAGTGTGCTTTGTCCTCACTAACACACACCCTGGGAAACTAGGTCCCGGTGACCAGGTAGACTCCCAAAAAGGAAGGTGCACCTTGTTGACACGAGTCATATCATTTATCCATTTAACACTTTATCATTTGGGGATGTTACAATTACCCCCCCTTTAGGGCACAACGCCCTCGTTTTGGGCCCTATATCTCAACCCAGGCAGTGCACTGCACTTAAGGCTGGGTTCCTCCTCTGATACCAAATGTGACAACCGGGTCCTGGTGACAGCACATACACCCCGCCTTAACATGGTCGTCGGGTCCTGGCCTACCAGGTACCCCCAGTTGCCCCGCAGACATGTGGGGCCCACCCCAATGTCCACCCACATGCCTGAACGGGTCATCTGACTAATGACAGTCCCCACAAGCCAACACTTGTCCTTTCCAGTGTTCTTTGTCCTCACTCACACACACCCTAGAAAACCTGGTCCCGGTGACAGCACAGACACCCCGCCTTAACATGGTTGTCAGGTCCTGCCCTACCAGGTACCCCCAGTTGCCCCGCAGACACGTGGGGCCCACTACAGTGTCTACCCACATGCCTGAACGGGTCATCTGACTAATGAAAGTCCCCCCAGGCCAACACATGTCCTTTACATTGTGCTTTATCCTCACTCACACACACCCTAGGAAACCTGGTCCCGGTGACAGCACAGACACCCTACCTTAACATGGTTGTTGGGTCCTAACCTACCATTTACCCCCAGTTGCCCCATAAACACGTGGGCCCACCCCAGGATCCACCAACATTCCTGAACATGTCATTTGACTAATGACAGTCCCCACAGGCCAACACTTGTCCTTTCCAGTGTGCTTTGTCCTCACTCACACACACCCTGGGAAACTTCCCATAAGGTCACCCATCCTAATTACTACTCCAAGCCAAGCACGCTTATCTGTGGAGTTCTAACCAGGTAGGCTCCCGAAAAGGAAGGTGCACCTTTTTGACATGAGTCATATCATTTACCCATTTAACCCTTTATCATTTGGGGATGTTACAATCACCCCCCCCCCTTAGAGCACAACGCCCTCGTTGTGGGCCCTACATCTCAACCCAGGCAGTGCACTGCACTTATGGCTGGGTTCCTCCTCTGATACCAATTGTGACAAACGGGTCCCGGTGACAGCACAGACACCCCGCCTTAACATGGTCGTCGTGTCCTGGCCTACCAGGTGCCCCCAGTTTCCCCACAGACACGTGGGGTCCACCCCAGGGTCCACCCACATGCCTGAACGGGACATCTGACTAATGACAGTCCCGACAGGCCAACACTTGTCCTTTCTAGTGTGCTTTGTTCTCAATCACACACACCCTGGGAAACTTCCCAGAAGGTCACCCATCCTGATTACTACTCCAGGCTAAGAACGTTTAACTGTGGAGTTATAACCAGGTAGGCTCTCGAAAATGAAGGTGCACCTTTTTGACATGGGTCATATCATTTAGCCATTTAACCCATTATCATTTGGGGATGTTACATTTATGCAACCAACATTTTAGAACCTTTTCGTATATCTTAAAAGATGACACTAATCATTACCTAACCATTAGTTTATAATTAGTTAACCATTATGTCATCATTAATTAGTCATTAGTTAATAATTTTTTATCCATTATCTAAAAATCGCTTAATCATTCCTTAATCATTCCTTATTCGTTATTTAATAATTAATTAATAATTTTTTAATCATCCCTTCATCATCTATTAATCATCAATTAATCATTCTTTAATCATCCCTTATTCATTATTGAATCATTACTTAATTATTAATTAATAATTACTTAATTATTATTTAATAATTACTTAATCAATATTTAATAATTAATTAATCAATAGTTAATCATTACTTAATAAATACTTAATCATTAGCTTATCAATAGTTAATCATTACTTTATTCATTCCTTAATCAATCTATAATCATTACATAATCATAATTTAATCAATACTAAATCATTAGTTAATCATTAGTAAATCATTATTAAAACATTCTATAATCATTATTTAATCATTACTTAATCCTCAATTAATTATGCCATAAAATTAATTTAATCATATTATATTCATTAGTTAACTATAAGAAGCTAATCATTATATGTAATCATTCTTTATCCTAAGTTATTCATTAGTTAATCTATACTTAATAATTACTAATAAAAACTATTATTTATAAGCTATATATAACTAACTAAACTACTTAATAAATAACACAATTAAAACAAAGTAAAAATAATTCAGATAAATAAATAAATAAATATAAATTAAATAATAAAAAATACCTCTAAATGATTCTTTGAAAAAAATTGGGGCCTCTTTTAGACCACTGAATCCACTACACATGAAGAAGACTTCTTCTAGAGATATAGGCTATGGAATCTATCGATATGATTGAATTTTGAAGTGAGGAGAAGGGGGTGCCATTTTATTGGCCGTTAAAGGAACAACAGAAGGGGGAGGGCCACCTTTCACCTTTATGTTTGCAGAAAGGTACATGCACCCCTACCTCCTATCACTTTCTCATTAATTAGAAGGAAGCCACCCCTCACCACATTTTCTATTTCATCGATCTGGGGAAAAGGTGAGGTGGGGGTCTGCTACCTTTCATACATAATTTTTTAAGAAAATTTACAGTATGAATATTTAAAAAAATTATAAAAATAAATAAAAACCCCAATTCATATCGCAAAAATCTAGGTTTCTCCATAACTAACAGCCTACCTCCTATTAAGAGATGTATCCTTCACTGCAACATTGATTTAATCTAAATAAGGTGTTGGATTAATCTCAAGCAAGAAATCATACATCAATTATTAGTATGGAGTCATATACATGATTATTCTTATGTGGCACACTATGTTTATTTCTACATGAGGAACTGAGTTAATCTTAAATAGTCCCATGTGATATATTAAAATTTTAGGATCTTATATTATGACTCAAGTATTACACAACCTCACCATATTGTAAAAACATAAATATGAAAAAAATCACAAAAAATCAATTATGAAGTGAATGAAATAATTTATAAATGGTTTGTAAAACATTGAAAACGTTACTTTGGGATATTTATTAATTAATAAATTTGTTTTTAATTTAAATAATTAATTAATTAAATGTTATAAAACAATTAAAAAATAAATATTAGTTAATATTAATTTGTAATGCTGAAATAATTTTTTTAATTATATGTTTTGCCTTATAATCTTGAAATGAAGTTCTTATTTATAAATTATAAGGTTAATTTAAAAATTGTTTATAAATTAAAAAATATCATAAAATTATTAAATTATTGTTATTTAAATTATGAATTGTTCATAATTTCATAAATTGAAATTTTAAAATTAAAGCTTTATTTGAGATATTATTTAAATCCTTTGAAAATTTATTTTGATGATTGGTTTGATAAATTATTAAATAATAATTAAATGTATGATATTCAGATTATGTTAATAGCTACAAAATATAAATTGGAATATAAAATGATTATATTTAACATTATATCACAATTTTTAATTTAAATGCCATATAATTAATAATATGAAAGAGTATATATTAATAAATGGACATAAAGAGTTTATAGTCAATATTATAGAATATCCATAATATTAACTAAAATTGTAACGAATTTATAATTAGCATTATTTATGAGTTGCTTATAAATGTTTATCTCATTATTTAAATACTTTAACTGTTCATTTATTTATTCCCTTGTACGCTGTTTATAGATATATATTTTTTATATTATGTTTATGTGCATGATTTATATTAAATTTGTTAAACTTATAATATGGTATCATATATGTTTCTATGGATTTACATGCTAGAAATGATAATTGATTTAGTTTTATTTTTAATTGACTTTTTTTAACGAGTTATGATCTTGAAATAAGTAGTTAATTATGATTTATACATATTAGGTGTTATAATTATTATAGACATTATATATCTCTTGGGTAATGTACCTGAGGTTAGAGGGACATTGGGTTAGAAAACTCAAATGTAATGTGGATTATGTCTTATTTTAGAAAAGTGAGTGTTGAATATCTATGACTCTAGGATTAATCATGAGTGGATTTCAATTATCACATAATTATAAACTTTTGTGTGAAATGTTTTAATTTATCTTATGTATAAAAATAATTTTGAATTTTATTCATATAGTTTGATATTAATATGGGCCGGTAACCCAAGCACTGAGCTTTGTAAAGAGTTACACATCAATTTGGATTAGACATATATTTTTGGGGATAAGATTATGATTCCAAACCTAAATCATTATACTCATCCATACAGAAAATTAATAACATTGGATAAGATAGTTAGATTAAATCCAATTTAAAAAATTAAATGTTAGATTCCTTCCAATGATATTCTTTTCAAGATATTGATGGACCAACCAGGTTTTTCATGCCATAGTTATGTTCCCCTATATTATCTTCTATATGTAAAAAAGTTTACTAGGAGACCCTAATGGTATTAGGATCCTATTGTTGAAACATTAATTGGGTCTCACTAATATGTGATACCCTAATAGGATTTGGTTATGGGAATATATTTGAGTTTATCCATGTGATGGATTTGATAGGGAGTCTTCCAATTAACTATCCTCAAGTCATATAAGATAGGTTTGGGATGATTCCATTTATAAATATCCTAGTGGTGATATAAATTCCATTGCATACTCATTTCTTAGTGAAATATAGATCTTTTCCCACTAATGGATATAATGAGTTTAAAATGGGTCATCATTTGTGTTGGAGCACATTAAATAAAATCCATCATTAAATGTTTCTAAAACATGATATCCAAATGAAAAATATTATATTGTCTATGATAATAAGCATCACCAAAAAAAATTAAACCAAAACATAAAAAGGTGAATCATAATGTAAGAAACTCTTGTAACTGTTAACATAATAAATTTTCTTAAAAACGATAAATTATTTGTGTTAAGAAAACACATTCCTGAGTAACCTGTTATAAATGTTTTTTGATAAACTAATTGATATGCATATGGATTTATATAATGATTTAATTGAGGAATGTCACGACCTGTCCCAGTGGGGCCCAAGCCGCAACTCCCCATGCTCGCCTCCAATAGGCCAGGGGCTAGTGACTAGCACCGAGTAGGCATGCTACTAACATGGGAGGCATTTCCTAAAAACCTTTACACACACACACACACATCTCGAAGACCACAAAGCTGAAAAGTAAAAAACTACTAAAAAGGAAAAATGCATGCATACACTAAAAACCCAAGTAATAGAGTACGACAGGAAGGTAAAGTACAGTAATGTAATACCCTGGGCCAAAAGTACAAGCCCACCAAAAGAGAGTCTGTAACAAAGTCCAACCTGTAAAGAAAGGTGTTGGGACTGCAATCTGTATCCGTAGGAACAGACCTTGTCCGGTCTGATATCACTAAGTACCATCTGGTCCAAGTCTTCCCAGAATCCTTTCAAAGGCTCGATCATCTGCACAAGACACGACACGTGCGGGAAAATCCCATGTAGGGGTGCGTATACCATTACCCAGTAGGACACCCCGAAACCACAAAGGAATACAACAAGGGAAATACCACAAAAAAAGATACATTCATCTCTACACAGCATATGTCTACAAAACATATAACAAGAATATCCAAATATAATAATACACAAATGACCATTGAGAAACCACCACTAAGATCCAGATCGAAGATTCCACTAAGCATGCAACTGGGATAACACACTCCTAGGTCCGAAGAGAGAGATATGAACTACTCGTTCCGGGAGAACACACTCCAAAAGTAATTTGAAAACATGATGCTTAGATAAGGATCACCACTAAGTCATTTGGTGATTCCGACAACTCAGTATGAGCTAATCCGCTAAGCAAAGGATCATTTCTTGGGTAAAGTTGGTCCTATCGATAACAAGAACTCCACCTAGGCTTCCAGGAATGAATAGAGGATCCAGATCCAAGTCTCATAGAGGGGATTCTAACAACACTATTCAGGAAGTCTTCCTGAAGGGATCATAATCCTGTAGGTAGGAAATGATCATTGGAACCATCAAGAGAAAGACCAAGGGGATGACCCTAAAGAAACTATCCCATGTCACATAAGGCAGCTGGCTCAAGCCATGTAAGATTTGTTACATCGCATGTAGTATGGTTACATGTCGTGTTCCTTGAACCCAGGTACTACCCGTGTAAATGGCCCATGTCATCCGTTCAATCTGTGTAAAACTTAACTACTCGGCGTGTAGAAGAATCACACGACGTGTTCCTTGACTTCGAGTTCGGCCCGTGTAAACAGCCCGTGTCATTTGGCTCATCATATAAAAAGTAACTACACGACTTGTAGTAGGATTAAATGCCATGTCCGATCACCTAAGGTTTTCTTCATGTACGCTAGCCACGTGCCCGTACATGTTATCCGTCAGTGTTGCCAGCCCGTGTACCGGTACACGGGGTATCTCGGGTATCTGGCCGGGTCTGGTCTGGGAGTGGTATACATGTCGTGTCCTTGGCCGTGTACCCAACCCATGTCCATGTACTCCCAAAGTACATTCAAGGTGTTCCACTGATGAACACACGCCGTGTAGCCTGTACTACACACCGTGTAGTCGGGATTTTTTCAGAAATTCCATCTTCCTCCCCGTGCTGTGGTTGATCTTCTGGATCCATGGTTTCTCGTCCGTTCATCCTAATACTCGAGGGGTTGGTTTGTTTCATCCTAATAACAACGAAATGGGTGTTTTTAGTCCTTCAATCGAATTATAATCCTCGTACGATCCATCGGAATAAAAATTCCAAAAAACACATATCTATCGATCCACTCAAAATCGTCCATCGAAATCGTCATCTCACCTCTCTGACATTGCTCCGGGGTTGTATCTAAAATATCGGATCGTTTCACCAAAAAAATAATATGCAACGATCAATTTCCTCCAAGAATGTGTAGAACGTAATGAAGAACGTGAGGGAGAGAAAACAATACAAATAATTGAACAAGAAGGATGAACCTCGATCGTTGTTCACGAAGATCTGAGTTCATCGTTGTTAGATCAAAACCACAACAATCAACAGATTATAAATCTCGAGTATTTGACCTCCCGATAAAACCCCAAATCACACCCACCCGCAAAACGATCAATCTGTGGGCTAATAGGTTCGCAGATTAGTCCGAGTTCATTTTAGGAACCAAGAACGGGGAAAGGAGAATAAAAAAAACTAGAATCCTACCTGGATCCGTGGCATTCGTTTGTGAAAATCCAGCCATCGCATCGTCGTCGTCGGTGAATATCGTCAAGAATGTCGTCACCGTGTTGGGAGGTTTTCTCCAGAGCCTCCAGACCCACCAAGGGTTTCTAGGTTATGAGGTTTGTAACCCTGTACCCCTGTGCAATACATTTTTTAAAAAGGATAAAGGATATCTATGGCAACATATTTAAAAATATTTTTCTATAGAATAAAATATTTTTATTAAATATTTTAAAACTGTTATGTCCAAAAACTAGATTTCACCACTGACCTGTGTCGGCCGATGTTAGGCCTTGGCTGAGGTGAAATCATTGTTCTGAACGCATCAGTGACCTCAAATTTCTGATCCGAGAACCCGTTCAGGAGTTATTCCACTTTTTGAGGAAAACTGCATGCACACACAATTTAATTATTTAATTAAATTCCAACATTTGTTCCGGGCTCACCAGGCCACGGAACTGTACTCCGTCTCAAAGACTAGTATCGAAATGATTACCACATAATATTAAATTAAAACATGGTAAAAATACGAGACATTACATCACACCCACCTTAGTGATTTTATGTCCCCAAAATGCCAAAACAAAGGCTACTCAAAAAATGTGGGTACTACACATGAATCTGAGGCTCCCGCTCCCATGTGCTCTCCTGGAGATTCACGTGCTACCACCGGACACACACCAAGATAATAGCTCACCCGCAAAGGACCTTCTCCTACCGATCCTCGATCTCCACTGGGTACTCAGCAAAGGTAACTCCATCATCAATGTTTATCTCGCCCCAGTCGATGACGTGCAATGGATCATGCACGTACCTCTATAGTTGTGACACATGGAAGATGTTTTGTACCCGGTCCATCTGAGGAGGTAGATCCAAGAGATATGCCAACTCGCTAACTCTACTCAGAATCTAGAAAGGGTCGATGAACCTCAAAGATAGATTGCCGCCTCGGACAAACCTCCACAATCCCCGTCGACGTGAGACCCAAAGGAACACATGGTCTCCCTCCTCGAACTCCAAGGGTCTTCGCCTCATGTCAGCATAAGACTTTTGCTGACTCTGTTCTATCTTCATTTGCTCCTAGATGGCATCCACCGTCTCTGTAGTAGATCTCACCATCTTTCGGCCCATGAGTGCTGACTCTCTTAGGTCAGTCCAGCAAAGTGGTGACCTACAAGGTCGCCCGTACAAAGCCTCGAATGGTTCCATACAAATAGTGGAATGATAACTGTTTTTGTAAGCAAATTCCACCAGTGGTAGGTGATCCTCCCAGCTACGATCAAAGTCAAGTATGAAATCTCGAAGAATATCCTCCAGAACCTGGATGGTCGGCTCTGTCTGACCATCAGTCTGGGGATGAAACGCTCTGCTCAAGCGTAACTGAGTCCCAAAAGCTTCCTGCAATCACTTCCACAATCGGGATGTCAAACGAGCATCACGATCTGAGACGATCATGGATGAAATCCGTGATGTCGAACTATCTACAGCACGTAGAGGTGTCCCAAGCTCTCCACTGAACTCTGCTCTCGTATGGCTAGGAAGTGGAATGACTTGGTGAGTCGATGAACGATCACCCAGACGGCATCGTTTCTCCTAGACGTACGTGGTAAACCCATCACAAATTCCATGGATATCATGTCCCACTTCCAATCTGGAACCTTAAGGGGCTGAGTCAAACCTGCTGGCACCTGGTGCTCAGCCTTTACTTGCTGACAAGTAAGGCACCGAGAAACAAAATCCGCCACACTCTTCTTCATTCCTGGCCACCAAAACTGACGTCAGAGGTCCTGGTAAATCTATTACATGCCTAGATGAACCGCCAAAGGAGATGTATGGAACTCCCTCAGAACATTCTTCCACAACGTCACTGGTACTACTGTACACCCTCTGAAAAGAAAAATGTGCTCTCCACCTTCTGAATACCAATCAGTAGCATCACCTGAGGATATCTGAGCACGTAGAGTCTCACAGCTATCATCCTTACGCTATGCCTACCTGACATTCTGTAAGAGTGAAGGGGTAACAACCATCGATTGAAGGTAAGATCCCTCATATCCATCCACGAAGGATAACTGTAAGGAGGCCAACTGCCTCATCATCTCATCCAGCAAATATGAACTGGATTTCTTACTGAGATCATCTGCCACAACGTTCCCCTTCCTAGGTATGTGAACGATCTCAAAGTCGTAATCTTGGAGGAACTCAAGCCATCGTTTTTGTCTCAAATTCAGATTCTTCTGAGAAAATATATATCTCAGACACTTGTGATTAGAGTAGATGGTAATCCGCTTTCCCATCAGGTAGTGCAACCACAGTTTCAATGCGAAGACTACCACTGCTAACTCATGATCATGGGTCAGGTAGTTCTTCTCATGGGGCCTCAACTAGTGTGAGCCATAGGCAATCACCTCTTGCCTCTTCATCAAGACACAACCAAGCCCGGTTCCTTATGCATCACAGAACACTACGTACTCAACACCCTCCTCTGGTAATATCAAGATCAGGGTGCTCATCAGACTCTATCTCAACTGCTGGAAAGCCTACTGGCATCTCTTGTTCCACACGAAAGGATGCCCCTTTTGGGTCAAAGCTTTCATGGGTTATGAAATCCTGGAGAAATAAAAAATGAATCTCTAATAGTAGCCTACCAACCCAAGGAAACTCCACATCTCCATCACACTCTGGGGTGGATCCCATGCTAGAAATGCCTCAACCTTGGCTAGGTACACGTTTACACCATCTTCTGAGATAACATGTCCTAGAATGTGGACCTCCTGTATCCAGAACTGAAACTTCGAGAGTTTCCCATACAACCGGTCCTCTCGGAGTGTGTCCAGAACCATCCTTAGGTGTCTCACGTTCTCCTCCTCAGGCGCAGAGTACACAAGGATATCATCGATGAAGACAAATATGAACCGATCTAGATAGGGCTGAAAGATCTAGTTCATGAGTCCCATGAACACTACCGGGGCGTTCGTCATGAAAAAGGGAATCACCCTATACTCATAGTGACTGTAGCGACATCTGAAAGCCATCTTCGGTACATCCTCATCTCGTCCTCACAACTGATGATACCCTAATCGTAGATCAACCTTCGAGAACCATCGTTCCCCTCTCACCGGGTCGAAGAGGTCATCAATCCTTAGTAGTGGATACCTGTTCTTCACGGTCACCTGATTCAAGCGTAGGTAATCCACACATATCCTCAAGATCCCGTCTACCTTCTTGGAAAATAGAACTAGGGCCGTCTAGGGTGAAACACTGGGCCTTACAAAGCCCTTCTTCTGCAAGTCTTCCAGCTACAACCTCAGTTCACGAATCTCTGCAGGAGCCATCCGATATGCTGATGTTGATATCGGTGTCGTCCCGGGTTGCAACTCAATATAGAAATCTATCTCCCGACGGGGAGGTAGTCCGGGGACATCGTTCGAAAAGACTTCCTCGTACTCATCCACTACTGCTGAAATTTGGAAACTTGTAACATCTACTGTGCCAAGGGATATGATATCCAAATGATAGGATATCTGTTTTACCTTCCTACGCACGACTCCATCTTGCGCTGCCTAGGTCTCTATTTCACTGATAAAAGAGAACCTCATTCCATCACTGCGGACACACCGCACCCTTTGCCTAAAACAGTCTATATGGGCATTAAATATGGATAGCCAATCCATTCGATGAATGATATAGTAAGGCCTCGACGCTACCACCAAGATGTTTCAACCGAAACTCTCTCCTCCAAGGGTCAGGTCACACTATCTGCAAAGGTGTGTCATCTCTGAATCTTCTCCAGTCGGTGTTTCAAAGTGTATGGGTCGAGTCAACTACTCAACTGGAATCTCAAGGTCTCGAACTAGATAAGAAGCTAGAAAAGAATGACTAGAACATGTGTCTCTCAGTACGACAGACAAAGTATAAAAGACACAGATTGTACCTCTAATCATTCTGGGAGTACCTGGGTCATACACCTCTACCGCCTGTAGCTGTCCTTGCCTCTGACCACCAGCTCCCTGAGCCTGGGGTGGACCTCCTAGGGGTGGTGGTGGTAAAGGGTCAAAACAACGACTGCCACCAGCTTCTCTCCCAGCTCCTCTACCGCATCTGCCACCCCATGGATCAGTCTTCTCCACACGTTGCATCGGCCTTAGTGGTCCATCCACTGCTCTGATGTCAGTAGTATGGCGAGTCGTACAATCTCACACGAGATGTCCCCTGCCATCACATGAGTAGAATCACCTCTCTCGTGGCTGGATGGATGCACCCTGTAAACCCTGCACGGTAGATCCTTTATCCTGGTATCTCCTCTGAAAATGTCTCCCACACATTTGTCCCTGGCGTCAGCACCCTTCAGCAGAGGAATCTGCTCCAGCTCACCCACTACTGACAACTACTGGCTGTCCCTGCTCTGCCAAGAAGCTCTCGACAACCATAGCATGCTCAAGCACCCCAGCATATGTAAGAATGCTCATATGGATGATGTTATCTCGGATATCTCTACACAAGACCCGCTCAAAAGTCTGAGCTCTGAAGTACTGATTTCTGACCATATCTATCGAGTACCGCGAGAGGTCAGTAAACCTCAATGAATAGTCGGCCACTATCATGGTTCCCTGCAGAAGCTGAAGAAGCTCATGTGTACGTACTTCTCTCAGGGTGAAAAGTGAAAACTCCTCTCTGAAGAGATGCTCAAACTCTGACCATGAAAGAGTCTCCTTGTCGTGAGTCTGAATAACCAAACTCCACCATCACCCTGCCGAGCCCTGCAGGAGGCTCGCTGCCAGGATCACCATCTGGTCTGCTGGTGTCCTGACCAAATGGAAGACTATGACCACTTCCCCAAGCCAGTCCTATGCTTCCTGAGGGGAAGGCTCACCTAGAAACCTGAGGGGTCTCTGTCTCTGAAACTCGTGGAGTGCGCTCATCCTACGCTCATCCTCGACTACTACAGCATTCACTAAAGACTGCATCAGAGGTTGCGTGATTACTGTCACACAACCCGATGGTAAAACTGGGGGATCCGGTCGCTGTATCGAGGCTTCATCACTGAGGAGGTCATCCTTGTGATCGATCTGCTTGATCCTAGAGGGTGTGTGTCGCGGAGGAATCCTGTAAAGAAACAAGATGTATCTCAGTCAGTGGGTATATCTGGAGAGCTGACTCAAGAAGGACATGGAAAACACAACCCATTCCTACATGATGCATGTACCATTATTTTCCCATGGAACTGGTGTTTTCATGATCCGAGTCTAAAAGAAGGTTATCAGAGTCCTGGTGTATGGATATGTCGACCGCCCGCACCAATACTGGGGTCCCTGGCCTGAAATCCGAACTCAAAAAACTTAATACTATTTCCCCTAACTGACTCACAGACTCTTGGTCGTATGGTAGAACCGACCACCTCTGATACCACTCTATCACGACCCGTCCCAGTGGGGCCCGAGCCGCAACTCTCTAATCCCGCCTCCAATAGGCCAGGGGCTGATGACTAGCACCAAGTATGAATGCTACCAACATGGGAGGAATTTCCTAAAAACCTGTACACACACACACACATCTATAATCCCAAAAAGCTGAAAAGTAAAAACTACTAAAAAGGAAAAATGCATGAATACACTAAAAACCCAACCAACAGAGTATGACAGGAAGGTAAAGTAAAGTAATATAAAACTCTGGGCCAAAAGTACAACCCACCAAAAGAGAGTCTGTAACTATGTCCAACCTGTAAAGAATGGTGATGAGACTGCAATATGTAGCCGTATGAACACACCTCGGCTTGTCTGATCTCACTGAGTACCGCCCGGTCATGGTCTTCCTAGAATCCTGTCAGAGGCTCGCTCGTCTGCACAAGACATGAGATTTGCGGGCAAAGCCCGTGCATGGGTGAGTATAACAATACCCAGTAGGACACCCCTAAACCACAAAGGAATACAACAAGGGAAATACCAAAAAATAAAGATACAGTCAGCTCTACACATCATATGTCTACAGAACATATAACAAGAATATCCAGATATACTCATACACAAGCGACCATTGCGAAACCACCACTAAGATTCAACTCAAAGATTCCACTAAGGATGAAACCAAGAGAACACACTCCTAGGTCTGAAGAGAGATATACGAAGTACTTGTTACAGGAGAACACACTCCACAGGTACTTTGAGAACATGATGCTCAAATGAGGATCACCACCAAGTCATGGGGTGATTTTGACAACTCAGTCTGAGCTAATCCGCTAAGCAAAGGATCAGTGCCTGGGTAAAGTAGGTCACGTCGATACCACAAACTCTATCTAGGGTTCCTAGAATGAATAGAGGATCCGACTCCACGTCTCACAGTGGGGATTCCAACAACTCTATTCAGGAATTCCTACTGAAGGGATCATACTTCTGTATGTTGGAAATGATACCAGGAACCTTCAGGAGAAAGACCATGGAGACGAACCCTAAAGAAACTAGCTCAAGTCACAAAAGGAAACTGGCTCAAGCAATGTAAGATTGGTTACACGGCGTGTAGTATGGTTACACGCTTTGTTCCTTGACCCTCTGTACTGCCCGTGTAAACTTCCTGTGTCATCCGTTCAAGCTGTGTAAAACTCAACTACAGGGCGTGTAAAAGAATCACACGCCGTGTTCCTTGACTCTAGGTACTACCCATGTAAATGGATCATGTCATTTGGATCATCGTATAAAAAGTAACTATATGACGTGTAGTAGGAGTACACACTGTGTCTGAGCCCCTGGGTCTCACTCCGTGTACGCTGGCCATGTGCCCGTACAGGGTCTCTGTCTGTGTCGCCTTCTCGTGTACCAGTACACGGGGTATCCCGTGTATCTGGTCAGGTCTGGTCAGGGAGGGGTATACATGATGTGTCCTTGGCCGTGTACCCAACCCGTGTCCTTGTACACCCGGAGTACACGCCAGGTGGTCTGCCGACGAACACACGCCGTGTAACCCATAATACATGTTGTGTAGTCGAGATTTTTCCAGAAACGCCATCTTCCTCCTTGCTTCGTGTCTGATCTTTAGATCCATATTTTCTCATTTGTTCATCCCAATACTCCATGGATTGGTTCGTTTCATCATACCAAAATCGAAACTGGTGTTTTTGGTCCTTAAATCGGATCATAAACCTCGAACGATCCATCCGAAGAAAAATGCACGAAAACTCATATCTCTCAATCTACTCCGAATCATCCACAGAAACCATCGTCGCACCTCCGTGACATATCTCTGGGGTTTTATCTACAATCTTGGAATGTTCCACCAAAAAACGAATGTGTAACGATCGATTTCCTCCAAGAACGCGTAGAACGCAATGAAGAACGTGAGGGAGAGAAAAAAAATACAACGAATCGAACAAGAAGGACGAACATCGATTGTTGTTCGTGATGATCTGGGTTTGTCTTCATTAGATCAAAACCACAACAATCAACAGATTATAAATATCGAGTATTTGATCTCCCGATAAAACCCGAAATCACACCTGCCCGCAAAACGATCGATCTGCTGGCTAATCAGTTCGCAGATTAGTCCGCGTTCGTCGTAGGAACCAAAAAATGGGAAAGGAGAATAAAAAAAACTAACATCCTACCTGGATCTGCAGCGTTCGTTGGTGAAACTCCGGTCGCCGCGTCGTGGTTGCTGGCGAAAATAGTCAATAATGTCATCGTCGTGTTGGGAGGTTTTCTCGAGAGCCTCCAGAGCCGCCAAGGGTTTCCGTGTTATGAGGTTTGTAACCCTGGACCCCTACGGAAGACATTATTTAAAAAGGGATAAATGATATCAATTGATAGAGATTTAAAAATATTTCGTTGGAGAATAAAATATTTTTATAAAATATTTTATTACTGTTACGTCCAAAAACTAGATTTCACCAATGACTTGTGCCGGCTGATGTTAGGCCTCACCTAAGGTAAAATCGATATTTTGAATGCAATGGTGCCCTCAGATTTCTAATTCATGAACTCATTTGGGAGTTATTCCACTTTTTCAGGAAAACTGCACGTGCGCACAATTTAATTATTTAATTAAATTCAAACATTTGTTCCGGGATCACCGGGCCTCGGAACTGTACGTCATCTCGAAGACTGGTCTCGAAATGATTCAAACATAATATTAAATTAAAACATGGTAAAAATCTGAGACATTACAAGGATTTAATGGAATTATATGAAAAATGAAAAAATAAAATTTAATCTTCAACCATATACTCAATGTGATTATGTATGCCAAAGACATGGTTAGATAGAAGATACCCATTATGGAATATTCTAGTTTTGGAATTCATTTAGTTGAAAATGTTCAGGAAATCTTAAATAATTTCATGATATGTTTACCTTATTTGGTCATATTTTTTAGTATAGATGAACTATGAATTTGATATCTATGTTTTGATGTTGTATCGATAACACAAATATATAAAAGTTCAATCTATAAGAAGAAATGTTAAAGTGAAGGCCCCATAATGTTTCTTCAATAATACATTCATGGTCATTAAAACCCTGGGGTGATGTTATGAAGTAATAGTAAATTCCCTTGGATTGGGTTAAGAATACCTGAGGGATTTTATGAAACTCCCTGAAATATCCATGATAGATATCTATGTTATAAAAATTAATTATTCACTTTTGAAGGGTATATAATAACAATAGTATAGATTATAGATATTTTAAATATTCAAGAGTTCATAATCAATGTAAAAAACAATAAATATGGTTGTTTGTTTTATTTGAGTGATGAAGCAAATAGTTTCTTTATCATTGATGGTAATGTAATGGAATATATCATGTTCATATGGATATAATTAAATATTGTTTTTCATTATCTCATTTCTCTTATATGATATAAGAATTTGATTACTAAAAATGGTTTTTTATGGACAATATAGGATAATGGTTTTAGTTAACATGGTTTGTGATTCATTAAATTCTATATCATGTTTTAAGAAGATGATATGGATAAAAAAAATATCTAGGATAAAATGGTATATACATAGGTTTATTAAAATATGAGACATTTCATCCCAACAATTTTATTGACATGTTTTACTAAATAAAATATGTTTTATAAAATTACTCAAATCACATATAATAACTTTTTTAATATGGAAAAATAGTTTTTTTGTTAAATTATCCGACTTAATGAAATATGTGTTATTTAATAACACAATAAATATTTAATATCACTTAATGATATTCTAAAGAGAAAATAGATTCTAAAAGTCTAGTGAGGGAATGTTTTAACTTAGAGAAGTCCAATATTAATAGAAAAAGAATAATGCCAATACAAAAATATTTTCGTTTCATATGAAATGAGTTTAGGATATATTTTTAATTTAATAATGTAAATAGTTTCACGAATTACCATAGGATTTCATGGAAATATTTGCTAATAATGGATCAAATAATGAATGTTATTTAATTTCATGGAGATCTAAAAATATAATAGATGTTATTAAAATCAAAACATTTTATGTTTTTATGTTAGGGAGTTTGAATATGTTCATCGAGTTGAACATTATGATTATGATTCAAATAATTTTTATCCAAATATGTTACTTACTAGAGAATTTAGAGGGAATTTTTTATTATATGGTCACATAGATATATGGAAGGAGTTATATACATAAGTAGAATGTTTAACAAAACCCCTAAAAGTAAAGAAAAGATTGGGATGATTTGGAAATATCTCTTATATAATATATTAGATTGAAATTAATTTAGGGTTTTTTAAGAATTCTTATAAGAATTTAATAATATGAAATTTATCATTTTAAAAAAAAATCTTCACTTTATCATTCTTTCATTTTTATGTATATTTGTATATTTTGATAAATATTTCATTAAGTGAAATGATAATTGACCACTCAAAGAACTAATTTGAGATATATCTTATTAATATTCATTATGGATTATTGTCGGTTATGATTAAATGATAAGGTGATCTTGAGTATGATTATTGTATTTGGTTAAAAAATATACTCATGATGAATAAAATTTGTTGTGTTCACTAGATGACCAATCAAGTATACTATATAGATTATCATACATTATGAATTTAGTGTACTAGGGTTGTATAGATCCTATTTAATGTCCCTAATAACCATTATTATTGGTATACCTTGCATGATACCCTTCATATTTTGATATAATTATTATAAAAACCATGAACCAAACATAATCTAAGGGTGGTTGCGTATATTACTAATCATATCATTAATTTTAACTCAACAAAGATGGTATTTTTCCTCTCAAATGATAAGTATGACATATAGCCCAATGATTGAGATAGATTACAGAGGGTTATGAACATTCCTATATTGTTATATGATGTTCCTATCTAGTTGAGTTGAGTACATGTGATGTGATCATCTATAATGTTGATGGAATGTAATGTATTTTTCAAACTAGATAGTCTATATTTAGATAATAAAGAATGTATTAGTTGGTTATGTGGAATTGTAATACTCCATGTACCATGGTCACTCGATGTGTCAGTAAAAGGAATCATTTGAAAATGCATTCTTACACATGATGCAGTTAGTAGACATGATTATATAGAAATATATGTTTGATGGAGATCACACATGATCCATTTCTATTTAGAGTAATACTAACTCTTTTATAGAATCCATTTTTTTATTTATTAATCTTCGATTGATCATTTTTTACAACACTAATAATTATTATGGGCTTACACTTTTTTGTTGACCAAATGGGAATTGATTATGATATATGGAGTTACTATAAATGTGTAATATAATCTTATCCAAATGAGTTGTGGATGGGAATTAATATGGTATTTTATAGATGTTATAACACGTGTAATTGATGATACATTACAAAAGTTGTTTAGAATATATCTAATAAGAATTTTGGATATGGTTTAAAAATTTATTGAATAGGATATAATCTAAAATAGAACCAAGTATATGATATTTTTTGTGAGATGGATATTAAAGGATATATTTCAACAAAACTAATTGAATATAATGTAATATAACTCTTTCATATGGTACAAAAGGATACATTATACGGGAATTATTTAGGATATTATGAATATTACCCAGATAAGTCATGTTATATGACTATATTAACAATAATTCATGGTTTATGATACCATGTTGTTTTCTATGATTTATATGGTGGAAAAACAATAAGTATTAATTTTTTAGTGACCTTATAAATTGTCTATCATCTACAACAATAATTTCAAAAAGATGATATGTATTAGAGAATTATCATAGTGAATGAGTTGTAAGAATTTTCATTATGAGGAATTAACTTATATGTTATGAATATGTGAGTAAATTCATACATGTCAGTTGAGGCTTTAAAAGTATAGGCCATGGATAGAAATTAGTTCCATGATAGTTCAATTATGCATAATTCCCAACAGAACATATATTCCCAAATATTTCCATTCCTCTTCACTTTACTATAAAAGATACTAGAATATCATGAGTGTATGAACACTCCCACTTGAGAATCACATTTTTTTACAGCCCATGGAAATGTCACAAAGGGGATTATGATGAATTCCCTTATAGGATCTTTCATCAATATGATATGGTAAATATGGTTTCATAAGTGCTTCGATGAACGGTTTGTAGTTTCTTATGGTATATGTGTTTATGGGTTTTAAATGAAGAAAAATCAGGTTTTATAGTTTCCTAATGATTATACCACTTATTTAAATCATAAAAAAACACTATTAAACCTATTATATTACTTTTATGATTGTAAGTATTATAGAAAGGATCCTTACCTATGGTTTGTCACCCATAATTACCCATCCATCTTCTTCCTCCATTTGATTGAGTAGTAATCCTTAGGCTCTCATATTAAAGTTTATATAATGGTTATAAATATGGATAAACATGCAATAGAATTTAAATTTATGCCTTTTACCATAGGTCTTTAAGACAAAATTTTTTATTCTCCTTCATAAATATATAATTTGTGCATTCGCATTGTACCCCACTACCACATCATTAATAATTTCTCTTCTTTCTCTAATTTACTTTTTTTAATTTTCATAAGAATATTGAAAGGAATATTAACTTCATCGGATGTATTGTCAACATAGTGAGCTCCTATGGAATATACACTAAAGTTTAACCCATTAGATTGAACCATTCATTGAAGAATTCCATGAGTATAAAGCGTAGTAATAAGGGGTCAGGACACAGATGATGGTTTTCCTTAAACCTGCCCTATGCTTTATTCAAGGCATCTTTATCCTTCTGATGAAATATTAATAGTTCGGTCCACATATCATTAGTCCTTGAAGTGTGGTAGAATCTCCTAACAAGTTTTTTATGAATATTATCCTGAGATTTAAATTAAATATCCAATTATTATAACAATGATACTATTGCTTTTCCATTTAGAAAATAAGGGTATCATCTTATCTTGAGTCATCTTCACTTAATCTATTGAGTGTAACATTTGGGACATTTGAACAAATATCCTTATTAAATTCCATTGAATCATTTAAGTGTAGTCCATTAATTATTGGTAGGTGTTTCAAGTGATAAGTCTGCATATCATGGTTCCCTTCATTCTATAACAATTTAATTCATTAAAAATTGAGAAAGACTCAAGGAACCTATGTGTCCCTCGACCTAGGAGGTCCTTTATCATTATTAATGATAACTTCTAGAATTATTGGTTATCTTCTATCTTCAATCCTCATAATGTTTTCTTTATCCTAGTAAATTGGTGTTTTATATCTACTATTGTGGAAGTGCATTTCAATATTATGAATATGTGGCAATATGTCTGCACTCAAACACCTAGTGTGAATATACCTATGAAATAACACAATTGAATATGTGAATGACTTGTAATGTGGAATGAAAACAAATTTTCAATATGTAAGAATTATGTATCAAGTTTATTCCCTATTTTTTTTCTTTCAATGTACTATAAAACAGAAAATTTGATTTACATTTTCTCCCATAGAAATTACACTTAATGTATTTATTGATAATAATACATTGATAACCATACAACCTTCTTATAGGTGTATAGGGTAATTTAATAGATTATCAAAGAGTTACCCTAGGTCTTATCTACAAGGAATGTTAGTTAGATTCAAAATTTCAGTCTTCCTAATTTGATTAACTCTATGATGCATAATTTTTGTGTGATGAATTAAATAAAAAGTAAAAAATCAGGTTAAAGAAAATATGTAAGAATTGTTGGATCTCAATGGATATGATATGGCACAAATACAAGAGGGGTGAATTGTATATTTACAAAATTTCTATTAAAAACATAAAGGGAGGTTTATAGTATAATACAACATAAACTAAAACAATTCATGATGCTTCTTATAAAAGAAAACAAATCATCGAACTGACCCTCATTCCGATGATATAATAACACGGGTTAAGAAAAAAAGTGTATTCAGGTTGAATACAAATATTAGAGTAATATGAAGTGTAAATGATTCTACCATATAGACTATAGAATCTATACTAAAATGTATAACTCATAACTAAAATAGTTACAATATAAAATAAAAAAAATTGAAAGAAGAAGTATAATCATTCTTTTTCTAATACAATAAGCAATGGAAATGTAAAAGGTAAGACAATTATTTTATCCCAAAGAGAAGGGTATCATTTAACCATGGATAATAGTTCTATCTTACCGACACTGTTAAGCCCTTGGTATGATGATCTGAACGTCTGTCTTGATATCTCTACAATCCCTCGATTTTACAGGTAATCAGAACCTATATCTATCAAACACATTAAATCCCTCGATATGATGGTCGTTTGCACCATCTACCTATCCCCAACATCCCTCGATCGTTATCACCTAATTGGACACACAAAGCATAATAAATAACTTATTTAAATACAAAAACTAAGAATGATCCATTCATGTTTTGTAATTTCAAGGAATTAAAATGATGAGAGAAGTCACACAGTCTCTCTTTAGAAATTGGAAGTAGAAAAAGTTGTTATCTCAACTTCAAATGACCTCCTATTTATAGACCTCAGGTTCCAACGGTCAGAGTTTCTCCAATGATCACATTTCTCTAGTAAATTCTGGGGGCCCTATAAACCTGGCATTATTATATTAATATTGAAATAGAAAACACACATCATTTTGATTAGTTTATAACTAAAGCTGCGAAATCGTTTTGGTTATAACAATAGATATATAAAAATGATAATATGAGTTCAGTTGATATAAAACATGTGTTTGGATAAAATAATGAAAACATGCATGTGATAAAATTGTATCATGTGTATGATTAATATCACTTGAATGATGACAGGTATGAGTACGATTTTTATATAAATATAATACAAAATACTCATATGATGTAAAGTGGGTACGATTCTCATTATGAGTATGATTAAATAAAGTCAATATGATAAATAGAGTAAGTACAATGGATGCAGTGAGTATGATAAACATAATGAGTTCGATGGTAAGGGTCAGTATAGTAAACAAAGATAGTATGACGGTCTGAGTGAATACTATAAACCGAGTAAGTACAATGGTCTATGTGAGTATGATAAGCAATGTAAGTATGATTTTCATAGTTTGTAGGATAAACAGAAATCCGTATTTTAAGTAAATCATTTATTTGAGAATTGAGTATAAAGATATTTGTCATTTCCAAAACAAAATACATAAAAGTCAAAATAAGACTTTTGACTTAACAATCTCCACCTTTTTGGGAAGCACACAACATAATGTAAAAATAGAAAGAAATACTTATCTCCCCTTAAGTTATGAAAACTCTTCTAAATAATTTAATTAATACAACAAACTCTCCATTAGTTATAGAAATTCCTAAGGATTGTATTCATATAGATTTTCCTTGGTTTGGATTATTATTTTGTTTAATGAATTAAATTTTAGTAAAACATTATCGATTCTCCAACTTTGTGAAACATTATTCCATTTTATAAAATATTCTCCCCCTCTGTGATTTACTAAAATAAAGGAGTAGTTTTGTATAGCAGAAAATGGATAGATAAAAATATAATAAAAAACAATGGAAATGAAAACATAAAGCCCTATGAGTTTTAAAAAGTTCAATGATTTTCAAAAGAAAATAATGAAATTAAGAATAGAATAAAGCATTAATTTATTTTCACTTTCTTTTTCTCTCTTGATCAACTTAGGGAAAACATCCTTCATCATCTTTATGTCCTTATTATATTCTGAGATAGAAACAACCTAGTATTTGAGAATCTCTTGTTTATTTGAAAATAACTAATCCTATTTTATAATGGTGTCTCCTTGGATTTTGATCACTTCTTCAAGAGTAACAATTTTTTTTATGAAAATTCTTATTTTCTTCTTCCAACAAAGTGTTTTTTTTCTTTAACAAAAAAATTTCATCTTTGAAATAAGAAACCATTGAAAAATCTGACTGAAAATCATTGAACCTTCCTGTAACTCTTTCACCGAATGGGCATGAGCACCATGGGTTTTTGGTATCGGATTTAAGTTTTCAACTGTTTCCTTATCAAGCCTATTAAAATCAATTTCAATATCATTTGAAAGTATCCTTAAGTATTAAATGGACTCCTCATGTTCATTCACTGAAAATTCTATTTTTTATGACCATTTGGTCATCTTTTGACAATTAGTCTTATGAGAAAAATAACTATCACTCAAAACCTTTAGATCGGCCTCCACTGACATCACTCTCTTTTTTATCACTCTTATTGAACCAAATTTCAAACATTAATTATATGTGATAAAAATAATTATTCTTTATATTCTATGAATGTAAGGATTTCTATTCTCAATCCTTCTTAAAATATGCAAAATATAATCACTTTTCTTGGGAGAAATACTGTGCTCTGAATCTGTGTCTTCATTATTTGATCGGCTTGAGTCTTCATTAGTTTTCCTTTTCTTTCTCTTTTCCTTTCTAAAATTTGTCTTCATCTTTTCCAAAACATTCTTCTTCAACTTTTTCACTAATGATAATGGTTCTCTTGGCATGATATCTTTGATCCATTTTCTTGACTGGAGAAAGAAATATTTCTAATTGAGTTTCCATAGACTGTACTGCTTCTTGATTGGCATCGAGATCCTATTGTTGAACCCTTTCACTTTTTTTTGAAAAGAATTTCATTCTATACATTACTTATAAATATGAAGATATTTGATAAGAAATTCGTCTTCCACTTCTTCTTTTCCTTCCTATTGTAACGATTATTGAATTACTTATAGAAATTTTTCATTCCCTTTATTTTGAAAGGTCTATATGATCGGTTCCTATTGTTTTTCTTATGTATGTTGGGAACTTTCTACCTCAACACCTTTTAGTATCTTGGCAACATCCAAATCCTATGTTTTTCATTTCAAATGTTTCTTCTTCTTCTTCCCAGCCTGTAGAGTATCTTCAATTACCATCTTCTTGACTAGATCTTGAGATGTGTCAAGACCAAACTGAGGATCACCTTATTTTATTTGTTCTTTATCTTTTCTCCACATGTCTATAGCCTCTTTACTATATATAGTTTTCGTTTTAGACTTTGCACCAGTTTAAGGGTCTGGATTTTGAGAAGCTATAACAGCTAGAGATGATTCTATTTGAAGTGGTGTCGATTGATTTGGTGATGATTCTGTCATATATTTGGAAAACAACTTTGATTTATCATCAAATCAAATGTTCAATTTTCTGATTGTATCCTTGCTAATCCATGACCATAGGCCTTCAACACTTTCAATTACCCATTCACTTGAATATTTCAATAAAAAATTTAAAGAATATTATTCATAAGAATGGATGGATACATGATAAGATGAGACTTAACTGCTCCAGACATCACATTCTTAATTGTTTTGAAAATGTAACCCATGAGATTTACCTTTCTCATTTTCACAAGATAGTCTTACGTACAGATATCAGAAATCATAAGAGATTTTATCTCCCCTTGACTTGGAATTAGAAAACTTTGAATCAATAGGGTGATAAACTGATTGTCTGTAGAGATATGGGAAACCGTCCTTTTCTACTCATTAATAAGAAAGACTGTCCTTTCAGATATTTCTTTATTAAACATGTTGACATCCTCTGGTAACTCATGAGAAGGAAAAAATGAGTCTCATTCAGTAGAGACATTGAGAAAATGTGATACTTGTTTCATTGAATAGAAAACCATATATCGTACACAAGAAAATTTGTCATCATATCCTTATCAAAAGTAACTGAATTTTATTATTGTATAACCTCTTCAATAATATTTGGATCTTTAGAAGGTTTCTCAAGACAAAGGTCTTCCCAGCAATGGAAAAAAATAATCCTTTTAATATAAGAGTCGTAACTATAAAAGAAATATCCTGAAACTAACCGTTAGCTGATGAAATTGATTTCTGAGAAATTATTTAAAGACATATTGTCAGGGGTATTGGATGAATATTGAGACATAAAGCTTATTTATGAATGTAACAATCGTACAGAGACATAAATGGAGGACAGAGCTTCGCCGATAAACTATGAAAAATTGGTGTGGGTTTGAGGCGAGGGTTCCTATTTATAGGTGAATTTGGCTGAACGTTGGTCTTCTACAGTTGGGATAAGAAAATAAATATTACAATGGTATATATTAAAAGGGTATTAAAAAATTAATATTTATTTGAAAATATTTTTTAAAAAAAATTAAAAAAAACAAGAAACAATAACCCAAAAGAAAAGAGATACAAAAGGAAAAGGGAATGTGCATGTTGAAGATTTCAAGTGAATTGTTGGTTTCATAATATTATGAATGTAAAAACATTATACAATACATAAAATAAATATTTGAAATAATTAAAGGTTAATATGAAAAAATATCAAACTGATGATAAATAAAATTAATACACTCTGTTGTCATACCGATGGGAAACAATTCAATACCATAGGTTGTCAAGAAGATAGAAAATAATGTAAATATCATAGGTTTTCAAGAAGATGGAAAACAAAGTCAATACCATAGGTTTTCAAACTGATGGAAAACAAATTCAATACCATAGGTTTTCAAGATTATGGAAAACAATGTCAATACCATAGGTTGTTAAGTTGGTGGAAAACAATGTCAATACCATAAGTTTTCATTCCAATAGAAATAACAGTAAATACAATAGGTTTTAAAATAGATATACTATGTTTTTTTTAACCTATTAGACATAATTTCAAGCTAATATGTAGATTTTCATACCAAATGATAGAAAATTGAACCGAAAAAAAATATCAAGCCTATAGATAGAATTTCAAACTGATAGTCAGAAATTCAAAACGATAAAAGTTAATTCGAAAAAAAATAAAATAGATAATGAAACAAATAAAACAAATAAAAAATTATACTAAATAAATAAAAATAGAAAACATAAAATAATTAAATATACAAAACATGCAAAATATAAAATAGAAAAAAAACATAGAACAAAAAAATAATGTTATCCCCCTTTGAAGAGGAGTTTTTTAATGTAATGAGATTTCAAAAATATGAAGTAGATGTGAATTATTATTTTATTGTAATTATTCCATGATTATATTTACTATTATAAAATCTATTAGAAGATAACGGTTTTGTAAAAATATCAACAAGTTGTTCTTTCATTCTGATAAATTGTAAAATGATTTCTCACGTTGGTGTGTGATCCCTTAGAAAGTGATGCCTAATATATATGTGTTTTCAAGATAGTGATGTGAAGAGCTTTTACTAAAGGAAATGAAACTTTTGATATCATAAAATAAAATATTTTTATAAAAACTCAAGTCATAGTCTGTGAGTGTGTGTTTCATCCAAAACACTTGAGCACAACAACTTCTAGCTACCATATATTCAGCTTCAGCAGTAGAGAGTGCACCTAATTGTTGTTTTTTTTCATGACTAAGAAACTAATGAATCTCATAGAAAATAAAATGTTTTATAAGTAATATTTTTATCCATTTTATATCCACCAAAGTCAGAATCCAAAATAAATTTCAATTCAAAATCATTTTCAGAAGAACAGAAAAGGGCTAAATCCAAAGTTCCTTTAAATAGATAAAAATAATTTTCACAAATCTTAAATGGAATTGTTTTGGATTATCATGATATCTATCACATAAGAATATGGAAAAAATTAAATCTGAATGACTATATATTATGCATAGTAGACTTCCAATCATACCTATAAAATTTGTTTGATCAACTGGTTTCCCAGCTTCATCAAGATCAAGGGTGTTTGAGATTCCAATGGGAGTACTAATACTTTTAGTATTGTATTATCCATAATTTTTTAGTATGTATTTGATACATTTATTTTGAGATATAAATGTACCCTCTGGTTTTTTTGAAATTTGAAAACCAATAAAAAATGATAATTCACCGATCATACTCATTTCGAACTAATAATTCATTAGATTCACAAATGAATCTGTTAAATACTTTTGAGTTGATCTAAAAATGATGTCATCAACATAAATTTGAACAATAATAATATTTTTGTTTTCTTTATTTATAAAAAGATTTGGATAAACTATTCCCTTAACGTAAATGTTTTGTAACAAAAATCATGTTAACCTATCATACCAAGCTCTAGAGGCTTTTTGAAGTCCATAAATGGCCTTGGTATGTTTGTAAAAATATTTAGGATGTTTTGTATCTTCAAAATCAGGGTTTTGATCTATATATACTTCCATCTATGCATATCCATTAAGGAAAGAAAACATGACATCTATTTTAAAGATTTTGAAATTAAATAATGTTGTAAAGGCTAATATAATTCTAATAGATTTGAGTCATGCTACTAGAATGTAGGTTTTTTCATAGTCTATGCCTTATTGTTGATTATATCCTTTAGAAACAAGTTTATCCTTATTTCATACAATGATTCCATATTCATCGTATTTGTTTCTAAAACCTCATTTTACTCCAATAATAGATGTATCCTTAGGTTTTTCAACCAATGTCCATACTCTATTATTTTCGAATTAATTTAGTTCATATTGCATTAACTTTATACAATCCTTATCACCAAAATCCTCACTTGGATTTTTAGGTTCAAATTGAGATATAAAAGAAAGATGTTATATTTCATTTCTTAAATAGTTTCTAGTCCTTACTATTTGATTTACTTCACCAATGATGTTATCACAGGGATGATTCTTAAGTAATAATTGATTAGTATTTTTTTTAAATAATATCATCAACATACGGTAGAAAGTCTTTAGGTGTAAATATATTATAAATTATTATTTGAGTATTAACATTATTTAAAGAGTCTTCTATCATAGGTGGATAATTAGTTTAGGAAAACACTTTAGAAGCAATATTTCGAGAATTTTTTAAAACAAAAGGATTTGTTACATCAAACATAACATGTATTTTTTCTTCAATAACACAATTGAATTTATTAAAAAATCTATAATCCATTTAAGTATTGAAATAAACAAAAAATATCCCTTCATCAGATTTGGGAGAAAACTTATGTAAGTTATATTTTTTATTTAAAATAAATACAGTGAAACAAAATAATTTTATGTATAAACCTTTTGGTTTTCAGCCAGTCCATAACTCATAAGTAGTTTTTTAAGAAAAGGTCAAATTAAGACTCAATTAATAGTCTATCAAGAAGTACTAACAGCTTCTACCCAAAAAAAAATTTAATTGAATATTCACTCAACATAGTTCTTTTTATCTCTTTAAGAATTATATTTCTTTTTTTAACAACACCATTTTTCTATGGTGTTCATGGTGCAGAAAAGTTGTGAGTAATACCTTACTTACTACAAAAAGTTGAAAAATTGGAATTTAAAAATTATCCACCATGATCACTTTGAATAACTATAAATGGTAGGTTTTTATCATTTTTAACATTAGAAACAAAATTTTTAAAGAAAAAAAAAATTCTTGTTTTTTTTGTGAGAAAATATACCCATGTAAATCCGGTGTCATCATCAACTAAATCAAATATAGGTACTTGCCTCCAATACTTTCAGTTTGTGTAGGAACAAAAAGATCCATGTGTAGTAACTATAATTCATCTGTAGTTGTGACATCACTAATTTAAATATAGCTTGACTTATGTTGTTTTCTATATTGACAAGGGTCACAAACTTTAGAAGAATAAAACATAATATCTGCTAGATCTTTAACAGGTCCATTATAATAGAGTTTATATAAATTTCTAAGTTCACAGTGTCCTAGTCTTCTATGCCATAAACATGATTGGTATTCTATTTCACATAGACAAGGTATCTCTTGGATCCTATGGTCTTCAATTTTCAAATTTTAAACATTCACATGACTTTGGTCACATAGAATGAATTTTTCCTTGGAATTGAGAACAATAATTTATCATTCCTAAAATTCACAGGGTATCATCATCACATAATTGGAATATGATAATGGGATATTTCTTAAGACAATTAAAAAATAAAACATTATAAATCAATGTTTTACCATGGAAAACAATATTACCCATACCGAAAATATTTCATTGAGAATTGTCTCCGATGGTAAATTTTCCACCTTTCATCTTGATAAATTTTTCAAAGAAGTTTCTATTTCCAGTCATGTTCATGGAAAATATACTATACATGTACCATATATTGTTGTTGTTTCTTGTTTTGTGTTGATAAAACAAAAACAATTAATCTTTGGGAAGAAAAACCTGTTCGGATCCGAAAATGTTAGAAAGAAAAAAATTTGGAATATACAATTGTTTTGAAAAGTGTGATTTGTGGAAGCCCAAAGATTTTGTTTTATTTAAAGAATAATATTTATTCCAATGACCACAACATTAACACTTAGTGCAGAATATATCTTTTTGAGGAAAAAAATTATTTATTTTAAAAACAGTTTTTGAATGGGAGTAACCTATTCCTTGACTATTGATATGAGGGTAAATTTGAGAATACATCTTAAAAAAGTTTTCTTTTACAAATGTAAAATTAGATAAGAGTTTCTTCAAAAAAAATATTTCAGATTTTATTTTGATGAAACAAATCTTATCATCATTTGTATTGGATTTAGAATTATGTTTCTCTTCAAAAATATTTATAATGTTTATTCATTTAAAAATTAACTTAATCGAGGTTTTTAGAAAAAAATTTAATCTCAAGAGTTTTAGAATAAATATATTTAGAGATATCTGATAATTATCTGTTTAAAATATTAATTCTAGTATTTTATTTCTCTTATTTTCTATAAAAATTAAAATTTTGATTTTTAAAAAGTTTATAAAATCTAGAAACTTCATCATAAAAAGGTAAAGAATTATCATTCTTTGATGAGGAAATTTCTTCATCAAAAGAATAATATTTATCAAGATAATTGTTACTCAAAGAAAAATTATTAAGGGATTCAGAACAATGTACTTGGGCCACTAAGAAATGATAAGGAGTTTTGGCAAGGAGACCAACATTCTTGTGATTTGAGGTATCACTATCGAAGAGTCTTATGAAGAATCACCTTTATTGGCACTCCAAGATTCATTTACATTTAATAATTTATTTTCCTTGTAATTCTAGTATTTATTCTTATTATTCTCTAAATATATTTCCTATCTATCCTTTCTTTTTATCATAAGAAAATCCATCAACTATGTCCTGCTCTTTTACATTCACAACATGTGACTTCAGAATCATTCTTGTCCTTGTTAATTTTGATGGTATTTTTATATCTATATTGTAAATCCTTCTTTCCAACAATTTTGTTAATTATTATAGAAATATTTCAAAGATCATTCTATAACTTCTCATTATCACTGGAATATGATAAGACATGAAGCATTTTGTTTCATGACTTGGTTTTCAGAGGTGATTGAGACTTGGAAGGATTTGATGTTGTAGTGAATGCAACTCCACCATTATTCTTTTTCACTTTTTCTGAATCTATCTTATTTTTTCATTCATATTGAAATAGATTTCCAAATAGATCATCAAGAGTAAGATTATTAATCTTTCTAGAATCATCAACTGCAATATTCTTGGATTCCAATTCATTTGGCATAATGTCTATGATCATCTCAACTAAAACTTCATCTTATAAATTTTCCTCTCCCCTAGCTCGAAGACTATCAACAATTTTCATAAATATTTTTTGAAAATTTACTACAAGTTCAACATATGGAAATTAAAAATATTGATAGTCACCTCTTACCATAGATATTCTTGTCTCAATAAGTTTGTAAGTACCAAATTGTGTAATCTCTAATTTCATCCATATTCTATTCATATCTTCACATGATGAGATTTGACTATAAACATTCCAAGTTATAAAATATATTAAATTACTGCATACCTTATAGTTTAACTGATATTTATGTTTTTCTTGGGTAGTAAAAGTTCTAACTTCTTTCTCATGGATCTTAAAGTCACCAATGTGCATAAAAAATTTATCTACACCAGTATTTAAGATAAAAGTCTTCATATGATCTCTCCAATATTAAAAATAATTACCATCAATGATAAGTGGTTTTGTTGGATTAGTATTGACAATGGAAATAACATTCATCATGCCTGCCATATTAAATAAACAAAATATTATTCCCACCAACACAGGTTAGTTTATTTAGAAATATTAAAATTGTGCAACTTAAAAATATACAAAGCAAGGTAAACCTGCTCTGATACCAATTGTTCGATCGAAATGGATATTAGATGGAATAAATACAAGAGAGGGTGAATTATATATATATAAATTACTATTTAAACCTTTAATAAAGGTTCTTATTTTAATACAACATAAACTAAAACAATTCACAATGCCTCTTATAATGAAAAAAAATGATTGTACTGACTCTCGGTTCGATGATATAATACCACAGGATAATAAAAAATTATATTCATGTTGAATAAAAGTAAAAGATTAATTTAAATTGTATGTGAATGTACCATATAGCCTATAGAATCAATAATAAAAAGTATAAACCATAACTGAAACAATTACAATTTCAAGAAAACAAATAGAAAGAAGAAATAAAAGGATTCTCTTTCTATTACAATAATGAGCATAAATATAAAATTTATTACACTTAGTTTATCCTAAAGAGAAGGTTATACTTTCCCCTAGTATAATAGGTTTGTCTTACCATCACTAGTAATCCCTTGATAAGATCATCAGAATGTCCATCTTGATAACCCCACAATCCTAAGATTTTATAGGTAGTCGGCACCTCTGTCTTTCAAACACTTGAAATCCCTAGATACGATGATCGACTACATTGTCTTCCAATCCCGAAGATCCCTTGATTGTTATCACCTGATTGGATGCACAACACAAAATAAAGCACTTTTTGAAATACAAAAACTAAGAATTAGCCGTTTAAATTTTTTAATTTGGAGGCTTTCGCATGAGGCAAGTGAGAAGTCATGCAGTAACTCTCTAGAACTTGGAAGTAGAAAAAGTTGTTATTTCTTTTTCAAATGACCTCTTATCTATAGGCCTCAGGTTCCAATGGTCATATTTTCTCCAATGGTCATATTTCTATGGAAAATATCGAGGGACTTGGACACCTGGAATAATAACGGTCATATTGAAATAGAAAACACGACATTATTTTTTAATTTTTTTATAACTAACTCCATGACATCATTTTGATTAAAACAATAGATGTATGAAAATGATAACATCAGTACAATTAATATAAAACTTGTGTTTTGGTAAAAGAATGAAAAAATTCATGTGATAAAAGTATATCATTAGTATAATTAATATCACTTTTAGATATAAAAAATGATAACATGAGTACAATTAATATAAAACATGTGCTTCGTTAAAAGAAAGAAAACATGCATGTAATAAAAGTAAATCATTATTACAATTAATATCACTTGAATTATGATAGATATGTGTAATATTTTCAGCACGAATATAATACAAAATAGTGATATAATGCAAAGTGGGTACGATGCACATTGTGAGTATGATTAATTAAAGTCAGTACAATAAACAGATTAAGTACGATAGATGGCGTGAGTATGATAAACATAATGTGTACGACGATCAGGTTCAGAACAATAAAAAATGTCAGTATGATGGTCAGATTGAATACTATAAACAAAGTAAGTACTATGGTCTGAGTGAGTACGATAAACAAATTAAGTATGATGGTCATATTCAGTACGATAAAAAATCATATTCGAAGTAAATCCTTTATTTTAGAAGTGAGTATAATGATATTTGTGATTTCCAAAACCAAATACCTAAAATTAAAAATAATACTTCTAACTTAACAAGAATTTTGGGACCAAATCAATTATTAACTTGTTTTATTGAGTCAATATAGAATCTATAGGGTCATTGATATTAGTTTTTTTTCTTCATATAGATTGTGAATAAATCCACCAATCTACTTTAGAATAATCACACTATATTTTTGTGTTCTCTCAAGTAGATCTTTATATTTTTAGTACAATAATAGTTTCCCATAAGGTTTCATATTTTAAATAAACAATGTGAATTAGGTACTTTAGGATTAAGGATTACTGTGTGACTTTTTCTTATAGTATAATCTAATGATTTAGAGAACTAAGTACCTAATTCAAGTGAACGATTTGGATTTAAACATTATTTTATCCACCATGTCCCTGAAGGACATCTACTTGGTGATCAGACATGAAAATCATTATGAAAAAAGATATAGAGAATTAGATTCATTCAAGTAATGTGCAACAATCAAAAATTACACCTCAACTTAACCCCACTTGTAATTTAGCCACACACATTCATTCTATGAAATCCTGTAAAATTATAAATAGATTCTTTAACATTTTGATCATTAATGAAGATTAATTCAATTTCATTACCCTCTGGATACTGAAGATACTTATTTGATTAAAAAAATCTTAAAGCCTTTTAAACCCCCTTACTCTGTGAATGGATCCACACTTTATATTACTATTTTCACTTCATGATCCTTCCAAATATATAGTGCGTGTTGAGATTCCTACCCCAAAATAATAACATTCATTTTCCTTTTGGTTAAGATCCATTATCTTTCCTGCATGTTTTTTATTCTCTCTCATTTGGATTGTGTTTTTTCAATCCAAATTGTTATAAAATACCATAATTTGGTTAGATTAATTTGTATGGGGATTTTTTGGTCCAAAAATATTATTAAAAAATCTACTGAGAAGCATCATTGATCAATTTCCCCTAATGATTAATATCTTTTACTCCTTTAGGGTTAACAATTTAGAGTATTTTTCTCATGTTTTAAGACCACATGGGAACTTATTGAACTCTCCCGATTCTTTAGAAATTAAATTACAATATATTTAAAAATGATAACCTCAAGGATCCATTAGATGTAACATATCCTACATTATGGATCAATATTACATTTTATTGATAATATAGTCTCATGTTTGTAGGTTTGGAATATATTAGAGTGCTAGTGTATCATGTTTTATGACCTAAAATTGCATTAGAGAATGGTCATATCCTAACCATGTAATGTAGGTTGAATTTTCATGGATGTTCATGTGTATCGTGTTATCTTGAGAGAATAATCTCAATTTATTTGCATTTCAAATTCTCACAAAATAGGGGTTTAAATTCATATTACATTACCTTGAGTTCATAATGTTACATGGCCCTCAATGCTAAATTGAGTATTATATATATCCTTGGTTTGATTTCTCAATGAAATGTTGGAAAAAATTATATCGGCATTTCTTACTATTGTATGCACACTAATATATGACCCAAAATGTCGTGTTTGTGAATGTGGAAGCCATGATTGAAAAGTCAGGAAGCCTTTGTATGTATATGATGTTTGTATCTTCCATCGTATTTAATTCATGAGATGCACATTTTTTTCTTATCTTTTTTCTACATAGTAATTGCCAATTATAATCCATTATATATGATAATGAATCTAATTTTATTTTTATAACCTATCATTCAAGAGATTAAGTAGTTCTACAAATCTAGGCTTAATTCATCACTTACCATCTCTAAAATTATATATCTTTTGTACATTTGACAATTGTAATCACATCAGATGATCTGTAAACAATAGTGTTATCCCAATAACTATCTATATTCAGTTTTACCCTGTGTTTATTCAAAAATTTATAGCATCAATATATTCCATTAAAAATAAAGTGTTCTTTAAACTCATATGGGAAATACATCTTGAATACTAAAAACATAAAAATAGATAACTTATTTGAGAAGGGTCATTTTCATGCTCTCTTGCAAACATGATAACTCTTTGACATCATCACCATACTCATTTTTCAAATGATTAACATCCATCCCTTTTTTATTCATATTCATACTATTTTGATAAAAAAATATTCATATTTAAAAATAAATAAGTAAATACTCATATTTTATGCATATAATGTATCATTTTGTACAAGCATAAATTATATTAATTATAACATTAAAAATATATTTATAAATTATTATATATATATAAATGTATATGTAAATTATTTGGATAAATAGATATATAGCCTATGTTTTATACTACATTAAAAATATATATAATTTTAATAATATTGGTATATATAAATATAATTAATATATTATATATATTCATAAATATATAATGAAATAAATATTTTTGTGTAACTACATAATTGTCATGACCCGTCCCAGTGGGGCCTGAGTCGCAACTCCCCAAGCCCGTATCCAATAGGCCAGGAGCTGGTGACTAGCACCGAGTAGGCATGTTACTAACATGGGAGGAATTGCCTATAAACATGTACAGACACATACACACATTTCCAAGCCCACATAGCTGAATATTAAAAACTACTAAAAAGGGAAATGCATGCATACACTAAAAACCCAACCAACAGAGTATGACGTCAAAGTAAAGTACAATAATGTAAATCCCTGGGCCAGAAGTACAAGCCCTCCAAAAGAAAGTCTTTAACAATGTCCAACCTGTAAAGAAAGGTACTAGAATTGCAATATGGATAGGTAGGAACACACGTCGGCCTATCTGATCTCACTGAGCACCATCCGGTCTCGGTCTACCTAGAATCTTGTCAAAGGCTCACTCGTCTGCACAAGAGACGACACGTGCGGGCAAAGCCCATGCATGGGTGAGTAAAACAATACCCAATAAGACACCCTGAAACCAAAAAGGAAAAATACAGTCAGCTCCACACAGTATATATCTACAGAAAAAATAACAAGAATATCCAGATATACTCATACATGATCAACTATCGTGATACCACCACAAGGATCCAGCTCGAAGATTCCACCAAGAACGTAACAATGAGAACAAACTCCTTGGTCTGAAGAGAGAGATACTACGTACTCATTCTGGGAGAACACACACCACAATTACTTGAGAAAATGATACTCAGATGAATATCACAACCAATAGCCGTGGGGTGATTCCAACAACTCAGTTTGAACTAATCTGCTAAGTAGAGGATCAACGCCCAGGTAATGTTGGTCACGTCGATACCAAGAACTCTACCTACGGTACCAGGAAGGAATAGAGGATCTGGCTCCAAGTATCATAGATGGGATTCCAATAACTCTTTTCAGGAAGTCCAACTGAAGGGATCATACTCTTGTATATAGGAAATGATACCAGAAACCTTCAGAAGAAAGACCAAGGGGACGAACCCTAAGGAAACTATTCCAAGTCACAGAAGGCAACTGGCTCAAGCCATGTAAAACAGGTTACATGGAATGTAGTATGGTTACACGCCATGTTCCTTGACCTTGGGTACTGCCCATGTAACGGCCCATGTCATCTGTCCATGATTTGTAAAAATCAATTACACAGAGTGTAGAAGGATCGCACGTTGGGTTCCTTGACCCTGAGTACTGCCCCTATAAACGGACCGTGTCTTTAGGAGTGTCATATAAAATGTCACTACATGGAATGTAATTGGATTACACGCTGTGTATGAACACCTGTTCTCGCTCCGTGTAAGCTGGCCATGTGCCCGCACATGGTCTCTGTCCGTGTCGCCATGCCCATGTACTAGTACATAGGGTGTCAATCGTATCTAACCGTGTCTGGCCAGGGAAGGGTATACCCACCCTGTCCTTGGTTGTGTACCCAACCCATGACTGCGTACTCCCAGATTACATGCTAGGTGATCCCCGATGAACACACGCTGTGTATCCCATACTACACGTCGTGTAGTTTGGATTTTTCCAAATACATTGCCTTCCTCCTCGTGCGTCGGCCAGATTTCCAGATTCGATATCTCTTGTCCGTTCATCCTGATGCTTCAGGTGTTGGTTCATCCCATCATAAAAACACCGAATCTGGTGTTTTTGGTTCTTCGATCAGGTCATAAACCTCCAATGATCCATCCGAAGAAAAATTCCCAAAATCTCATGTCTCTCGATCCACTCCTAATCATCCACCGAAACCGTCATCATAGCTCCGTACAATAATTCCAAGGTTGGATCTACAATCTCGGATTGTTGCACCAAAGATCGAAGGCACAATCGATCATTGTTCGTATCCCACGAAGAACGCGTAGAATGCACACAAAGAATGCGAGAGTTTGGGGAATAAAAAGAAAATAAATCGAGAGGGATGAACCTCGATTGATGTTCATGTCGATCTTTGTTTGTTATCATTAGAAGATTAAACAAAACCAAAAATAACTTCACGAATCAAATCCCCAAAATCCCCACAAAAGCCCATCCAGCTAATATTACCGATCCTCCGACTAATTTGTTTGTGGATTAGTCTGCGTTTGTCGGAGGAGTCAAGAACAGGGAAAGTAAAATCAAAATCAAACATCCTACCTGGATCTGCGGAATTCATTGGTGAATATTCGGTCGTCGCGTCGTTGTCGTTGGTGAAACCCTTCAAGAACGTTGTCGCCACGTTGGGAGGTTCTCTCCAGAGCTTTTATAGAGATTCCAGGGGAAATTCAAGGTTATGAGATTTTTAACCCTGATCCCCTGCGAAATCTCTATTTAAAAAGTTAAAATATTTTGCTGCAGCAAATATTTAATATTTTTTTTACAGTTACGTCCAAAAACTAGATTTCACCACCACCCTGTCCTGGCTGATGATAGGCCTCGCCTAAGTTAAAATCGATGTTATGAATGTCGTGGTGCCCTTGGATTTCTGATCAGATTACCCATTCAAGATTTATTCCACTTTTTCAGGAAAACAACACACGCGCATAATTTAATTATTTAATTAAATTCAAAAATTTGTTCTGGGATCACCGGGTCTCGGAACTACATGCCGTTACATTGCCCGGTCTTGAAAGAATGCCCACATAATATTAAAAAAACACATGGAAAAAACTTGAGACATTACATCACACCCACCTTTGGGCATTTATATCCCTGAAAATCAAAACAAAGGCTACTCAAAAAGATGTGGGTACAACACACGAATCTGAGCCTCCTGCTCCCACGTGCTCTCTTGGAGATTCCCATGCTACCACCAGAGACGCACCAAGGGAATAACTCACCCACAAAGGATCTTCTCCTTCCGATCCTCGATCTTCCCTGGGTATTCAACAAATGTACATCCATTATCGATGTCGAGCTCGCCCGAGTCGATAACGTGCGCTGAATCATGCATGTACCTCCACAGCTGCGACACATGAAAGACATTGTGTGCCTAGTCCATCTGAGGAGGTAGAACCAAGTGGTACGACACCTCGCCAACTCTACTCAGAATCTGAAAAGGGACGATGAACCTCAGAGATATCTTTTCGCCTTGTCCAAATCTCTGCAATCCCCGTCGAGGTGAGACCCGGAGGAAAACATGGTCTCCCTCCTCGAACTCCATGGGCCTCTATCATCTGTCATCATACAACTTTTTCCGACATTTTGTAGTATTAATCTACTTCTGGATGACCTGCACCTTCTCTGTAGTAGCTTGCATCATCTCTAGGACCATGAGTGCTGACTCTCCTAGGTCAGTCCAGCAATGTGGTGACCTACAAGGTCACCCGTACAAAGACTCGAATGGTTCCATACCAATAGTTGATTGATAACTGTTGTTATATGAAAATTACACCAGTGGTAGGTGATCCTCCCAGCTACGAACGAAGTCAAGTATGCAAGCTTGTAGCATATCCTCTAGAACATGGATGGTCCGCTCCTTCTGACCATCCGTCTGAGGATGCAACGGTGTGCTCAAGCGTAACTGAGTCCCAAAAGAATCCCGCAATCCCTTCCACAACTGGGATGTGAAATGAGCATCCCTATCTGAGATGATCATTGATGGAACTCCAAGAAGCTGAACTATCTTCGGCACGTAGAGTCATCCCAATCTCTCTACTGAACTATGCTCATGTGGGGCAAGGAAGTGGGCCAACATGGTGAGTCGGTCAATGACCACCCAGATGGAATTGTGTCCCCTAGAAGTATGTGGTAAACCCTTTAAAATGTCCATGGATATCCCATACCACATTCACTCTGGAACCTCAAGGAGCTGAGTCAAATATGTTGGAACAAGGTGCTCAGCCTTTAATTGCTAACAAGCAAGGCACTGAGAAACAAACTCTACCACACTCTTCTTCATTCCTGGCCACCAGAACTGACATCGGAGGTCCCGGTACATCTTTTCAATGCCTAGATGCTCCACTAAAGGATATGTATGGAATTCCTTAAAATCCTCCTCCCGTAATGTCACTGGTACTACTGTGCGCCCTCTAAAAAGGACAACGTTCTCCCCACCATTTCAATATCCTTCAGCAGCATCATATGCGGATATCTAAGCACACAGAGTATCATAGCTAGAATCCTCGAGATGTGCTTCCCTGACTCACTGTATGTGTGGAGGGGTAACAACCATCGACTGAAGGTAAGCTCCCTCATCTCTATCCATGAAGGATAACTGTAAAGAGGACAACTACCTCATCGCATTATCCAGCAACCACGAACTGGATTTCCTACTGAGAGCATCTTCCACAATGTTTTCCTCCCCATAAGTATAAACGATCTCAAATTCATAATCCTGGAGGAACTCAATCCATCACCTCTATCTCAAATTCAGATCCTTCTGAGAGAATATATATCTGAGACTCTTTTAATTAGAGTAGACGGTAAACCACTCTACCATCAGGTAGTGTCGCCACATCTTCAATGTGAAGACTACCGCTGCTAACTCAAGATCATGGGTCGAGTATTTCTTCTCGTGTGGCCTCAACTGACGTGAGCCATAGGAAATTCACTACTTTCCTCTACATCAAGACACAACCAAGCCTAGTTCATAATGTGTCATAGAACCCCATGTACTTGACACCCTCCTCCAGTAATCTCATGATCGGGGAGCTCATCAGACTCTATCTCAACTGCTAAAAAGCCTGTTGGAATCTCTTGGTCCATAAGAATGGTTGCCCCTTTCTGGTCAAAGCTGTCATGGGTGATGAAATCCTGAAGAAATCAAGAATGAATATCTGATAGTAGCCTTATAACCCAAGGAAACTTCACACCTCTGTCATTCTCTAGGGTGGATCCTATGCTAACACTGCCTCTACCTTGGCTGGGTCCACTACTACACCATCTGCGGATATAATGTGTCCCATAATGTTGACCTCCTGTATCTAGAATTGACACTTCGAGAGTTTCCCATACAACTGGTGCTCTCGGAGCATGTCCAGAACAATCCTTAAGTGCCTCGCGTGCTCCTCCTCGGAGGCAGAGTACACAAGGATACCATCGATGAAGACCACCACGAATTGATATAGATAGGAATGAATGATCCTGTTCATGAGTCCCATAAACACTACTGGGGTGTTCGTCAGGCCGAAGGGAATCACCAAGTATTTATAATGACTGTACTGACTCTGAATGTCGTTTTCAGTATATCCTCATCTCGTAATCATAACCGGTGATAGCCTGAATGTAGATCAACCTTCGAGAACCATCATGCCCCTCTTAATTGGTCTAAGAGGTCATCGATCCTCATTAGTGGATACCAGATCTTCACGGTCACCTAATTCAAGCACCAGTAATCCACACACAGTCTCAAGATCTCGTCTGCCTTCTTGGAAAACAACACTGGGGCCACGTAGGGTGAAACAATGGGTCTCATGAAGCCCTTCTTCTTCAAGTTTTCCAGGTTCACCCTCAGCTCACGAAGCTCTTCAGGAGCCATCCGATATGCAGATGCTGATATCGGTGTCATCCCTCATTGCAACTCAATGTAGAAATCTATCTTCTGATAGGGAGGTAGCCCGGGGACATCCTATGGATAGACGTCCTCATACTCAGCCACTACTAATGGAGACTGGAAACACATAACATCTATTGTGCCAAGGGCTATGCTAGCAAAATGATGTGAAATCGTTTGTGACTTCATACGCATGAGTCCATCCTATGCTGCCTCGGACACCTTTTCACCGATGAAGGAGAACCTCGTCCCATCACTACGGACACAGCACACCATTCGCGTAAAACAGTCAATCTTGGTATGAACTGTGGATAGCCAATCCATACCAAGAATGACATCATAAGGCCTCGACGCTACCACCATGAGGTTCCAACCGAAACTCTGGCCTCCATGGGTCATTTCACACTGTCTACAACGGTGGGTGGTCTCTGAATCTTCTCTAGTCGGTGTTTCTAAGCTTAAGGGTCGTGCCAACATATCAACATGAATCTCAAGGTCTCGAACAAGATAATCATCAAGAAAATAATGACTAGCACTTGTGTCTATCAGTACGGCACCCGAAGTAGAAAATACACATATTGTACCTCTAATCATTCCGAGAGTACCTGGGACATAAGCCTTTGCTTCCTGCAGCCGTCCCTACCTCTGTCCACCAGCTCCCGGAGCCTCGGGTGGACCTCCTAGGGGTGGTGGTGGGAAAAGGAAAAAACGACAACCACCTCCAGCAGATCTCCCAGCTCCTCTACCACCACCGCCGCCCCGCAGATCTATCTACTCCACACATTGCCTCTGCCTCGGTGGTCCATCCACTGCTCCCATGTCAGTAGTACGACTGGTCGGACAATCTCGAGTGAGATGTCCCCTTATATTGCATGAGTAACATCACCTCTCTCGAGGATAGCTGGATGCGCAATGCGAACCCTGTACGGCAGATCTTATGTCCTGAGATCTCCTCTTAGAACGTCTCCCACACCTGGGTCCCTGAAGTCAGCTCCCTACTACTGAGGTCTCTGCTCCAGCTCGCTCACTGCTGACAATTGTCACCTATCTCTGCTTTTACAAGAAGCTCTCGACCACTAAATCTCGCTCGAGCACCCTAGCATAAGTAGGAATTCTCATCGGGATGATGCTAGCTCGGATGTCTCTGCGCAAGCCCCTCTAAAATGATAAAGCTCTGAAGTACGGATCCCTGAACATATCCATAGAGTACCATGATAGGTTGGTAAACCTTGATGAATAGTCAACCATCATCATGGTTCCCTGCTGGAGCTGAAGAAGATCCTGTATACATACCGCTCTCAGGGTAACCGGTGAAAACTCCTCTCTGAAGAGATGCTCAAACTCTGACCACGCAAGAGTCACCTCATCGTGGGTCTGGATAACCAAACTCCACCATCGTCCTGTCGAGCAATGTATAATGCTCGCTGCCAGGATCATCATCTGGTCTGCTGGCGTCTTGATCAAGTGGAAGACTCTAAGAACTGCCTCAAGCCAGTCCTCTGCTGCTTGATGTTCAGGCTCACCTTGAAACCTGAGGGGTCTCTATCTCTGAAATTCATGGAGTGTTCTTAGCCTACTCTCCTCCTCTACTGGTACAGTAGGCACTAAACAACACTTCTTCACAGGTGGTGGAACAACTCGCACACCACCCGAAGGTAAAACTGGGGGATCTGGTCCCTGTATCGAAGCTTCATCACTAAGGGGGTCATCCACGTGATCGAGCTGCTGGATCGTAGAAGGTGTGCGTCACAAAGGCATCCTATAAGAAACAAGATGTATCTCAGTCAGTGAGTATATCTTGAGAGATGACACATGAAGGACATGGAAACCACAACCCATTACTATATTATTCATGTACCACTATTTTCCCCTGCAACTAGTGTTCTCATGTTCCGAGTCGAAAATAAATTTATCAGAGTCCTGGTGTATGGATATGTCAGCCACCCGCACCAACACATGCGGTCCCTGGCCTAAAAGCCAAACTAGAAACAATTAACACTGTTTCCCCAAACCAACTCATAGAATCTCGGTCCTAAGGTAGAACCAACCACCTATGATACCACTCTGTCAAAACCCGTCCCAGTGGGGCCAGATCCGCAACTCCCCAAGCCCACCTCCAATAGTCTAGGGGCTGGTGACTAGCACCGAGTAGGCATGTTACTAACATGGGTGGCATTGCCTATCAACTTGTACACACACACACACACACATTTCCAATCCCACAAATATGAATAGTGAAAACTCCTAAAAAGGGAAATGCATGTATACACTAAAAACCCAACCATCAGAGTACAACAAGAAAGTAAAGTACAATAATGTAAAACCTTGGGGAAAAAGTACAAACCCAACAAAAGAAAATATGTAACAAAGTCCAACCTGTAAAGAAAGGTACTGGGATTGCAATATGGAGTCGTAGGAACACACCTCAGCCTGTCTGATCTCACTGAGCACTGTCTGGTCCTGGTCCACCTAGAATCCTATGAATGGCTCGCTCGTCTGCACAAGACACGACACATGCGGGCAAAGCCCGTGCAGAGGTGAGTATAACAATACCCAGTAGGACACCCAGAAACAACAAAGTAAATATACAGTTAGCTCGACACAGTATATGTCTATATAATATATAACAAGAATATCCAGATATACTCATACACGATCGACTATCGCGATACCGCCACTAGGATCCAACTTGAAGATTTCACCAGGCACTTAACAAGGAGAACACAGTCCAAGTTATGAAGAGAGAGATATGAAGTACTTGTTCTGGGAGAACAAACTCCACAAGTACTTGGGAACATTATGCTCAGATGAGGATCACAACCAATAGCCATGGGGTGATTCCAACAACTCAATCTGAACTAATACACTAAGCAGAGGATCGGTGCCCAGGTAAAGTTGGTCATGTTGATACCAAGAACTCTACCTATGGTACCAGGAAGAAATAGTGGATCTCACTCCAAGTCTCATAGTGGGGATTGCAACAACTCTTTTCAAGAAGTCCTGCTGAAGGGATTATACTCTTGTATGTATGAAATGATATTGAAAACCTTCAGGAGAAATACCAAGGGGACAAACCCTATGGAAACTAGTCCAAGTCACAGAAGTAAACTCGCTCATGCCATGTAAAACAGGTTACACGACGTGTAGTATGGTTACACTCCGTGTTCTTTGACCCTGGGTGCTACCCGTGTAACGGCCCTTGTCATCCATCGAAGTTGTGTAAAACTCAACTACACGGAATGTAGAAGGATCACACATCGTGTTCCTTGACTCCGGGTACTGCCCATGTAAATGGCCTGTGTCTTTAGGTATGTCATATAAAAAGTCACTACATGGCATGTACTTGGATTACACGCCGTGTCTGAACACCTGGTCTCGCTTCATGTATACTGTCCATGTGCTCGTACACTGTCTTTGTCCGTGTCTCCATGCCCATGTACCAGTAGATGGGGTGTCCCGCGTATCTGGTAATGTCTGGCCGAGGAAGGGTATACACTCCATGTCTTTGGTTGTGTACTCAACCCATGTCTACGTACTCCCAGAGTACACGCTAGATGATCCCCGACAAACCCACACCGTGTAGCCCATGCTACATGACGTGTAGTCAGGATTTTTCTAGAAACATCACATTCCTCCTCGCGCCTCGGCTGGATTTCCGGAATCAGAGTCTCTCATCCGTTCGTCCCAATGATTTAGGTCTTGGTTCATCACATAATACGAACATTGAATTGGGTGTTTTCGATCCTTCGATCGGGTTATAAACCTCCAATGATCCATCAAAAGAAAAACGCCCAAAAACTCATATCTCTCGATCCGCTCCGAATCGTCCGTCGAAACCATCGTCGCAGCTCTGTACCATCATTCCCAGGTTGGATCTACAATCTTGGATCGTTACACCGCAGATCGAAAGTGCAATTGATCATTGTTCTTATCCCGTGAAGAACGCGTATAACGCACACGAAGAACGTGAGAGTTTGGGGAAGAAAAGCACAACAAATCAAGAGGGACAAACCTCAATCGATGTTCATGTCGATCTTGTTTCATCATCGTTAGAAGATTAAATGAAACCAAAAATAACTTCTTGAATCAAATCCCCATAAAGACCCATCCCACAAATACGATCGATCTGTGGGCTAATATGTTCGTGGATTAGTCCACATTCATCGGAGGAATCAAGAACGAGGAACGGGAAATCAAAATCAAACATCCTACCCAGATCTGCGGCGTTCGTTGGTGAAGATTCGGTTGTCGCGTCGTTGTTTTCGGAAAAACCCGTCAAGAACACCACTGCCGCATTGGGAGGTTCTTTCCAAAGCTTTTCCAGAGCCTCCAGGGGAAATTCAGGGTTATGAGATTTTTAACCTTAATACCCTACAAAATCACTATTTAAATTGATAAAATATTTCATTGCATCAATGATTTAATAAAATATTTTTATTAAATATTTTATTATAGTTACGTCCAAAAACTATATTTCACCACCGACCTTCGTCGGCCGATGTTGGGCCTCGCCTAAGGTAAAATCGCTGTTCTAAACGCAACGGTGCCCTCATATTTCTAATCAGAGCACCTAATCAGTAGTTCTTCAAATTTTCAGGAAAACCACACACCCGTGTAATTTAATTATTTAATTAAATTCAAACATTTGTTCCGGGCTCACCGGGCCTTAGAACAGCACGTTGTTACATCACATGGTCTTGAAAGAATTCCCACATAATATTAAAGAAACACATGAAAAAATCGGAGACATTACAATAATTTTTTTTGTGTGTGTGTGTAAACATATTTTTGTATCAATATATAATGCTTATGATTTTTAATTCATTGAAAAAAATTTATTATTTTTTAAATGTAGTCTATTATAGTATGGGTTTTCATTAATAACTTATTATTATTCTTTTGTTATATTTCAAATACTTCCCTTCACTATATATATTCACATGGAAGGCCAATGCATGCCCAATATGTAATTCATAATTATTGTGCAATAATTTTTTTTGAAAGGAAGTACATAATTATTTTTATTTAATAAATTATTATTGTTTAATTAATTTTTTATACTTTTATTTTTTAAATTAATATCATAAATTATTCTCTGCAATTATTTGGATACCATTGTGACATGCTTGGTAGTTTAATTTTTAGGCAAATTTCTATGTTAATTTTTTTTTGCGTTTAGCTGTGAATTTACCAATTATTTTATGTGTTCTCGGAATTCATTAATGTTTACAGGTAATGCTATAATTTATTATGGAATTGGATTTTTTTTATTGTGATATGTGGATAATTTTAATAATTTAATGTAAAATATTATTTTTCTATACTTTTTAAAAATAATCAAATCAAAATTTCAACATGAACATAGAACCCATTTGTTATCTTATTTATATAATTGTTGTTGTTGTTGTCGTTGTTGTTGTTCTTATTACTATTATTCTTTTGTTTTTTTGTTCTTTTTTTATTTCACCAATTGTGCGGGTCAGTGGTAGAGACATTGTGGGGTGTGAGGGAGGTCTTGATTTGGAGCCTCTGTGGATTACAATATTTATGTGTTTTGTATTTTATTTGTAGTTTTGTAACTCCCCCTCCCTAAGAATTTGTAATTTTTATTTCCCACAGCCTAAAGCTTAGTGGTTATAGCCCCCACATGTTCTTAGTGTGGCCTCAGGTTCGAGTATCAATGAGTTATTTACTATTGGTAGTGAATGTGGAGAGCTAACATCATGATGTAGACACTAGATAGGAGCAGTTCTAAGTAGTTATAATCTAGGTGATTCCTCTATGTCTTTCAGGTCATGTAATGTCACGAAGCCTTTGGTCCATTTAAGGTTTCCCCTTCAACACTTAAAATAGGTGTTATCAAAAATGAATAAAAATGAAGGCCTTCAGACCATTAAGAGTGTTTATATAAAATAAATATGATTAATATCTTGTTGTTCATGGATTGTGTGGCAGATAGAGGATGATTTCTTATTGACTTGTATTTGAATATTTTATCATTTTGGAATTGTTGTGGCATATTTCTTGAAACTACAACCCCATATAAAATTTTTGTATGTGTGTTTTTTATTAACAAATTTTATGGGACCATGGGTTTTGGTTTCCAAATCCATTGTTCATGTCATTTCTTCTTTATGATTTTTTAATTTTCAGTCATTCTTTAGCTTTACTTATTATGGAAGTAAACTTTTCACTATATTAACTGTAATCACCCCTTTTAATTCTTATATTTTATTTCAATATATGGGACATGAGTTTGTGTATCCAAACTCATAGTCTCATATTTTCTTTGATTATTATATATAATAAATCTCCCATGTGTGTAGCCTAGTGGTTATGCCTTTGTGAGGTCTCAAAGATGTCTCAGCTTCGAGTCTCCTCGAGCACTTTATAAGAGTTTATAGTTATTATTTATATTTTTTCCCATTCTAGATACAATGTAAATTATATATACTGAATTATATATATATGAAAATCTATATTGGGATATTTTTTTGAGTATATACAATTGTAGTCTATTGTAAATATAAATAAAAATTTAAAATAAATATTTAATATAATATAAACTAATATTTCTAAATAAATATATAAATTTATATACACACACACACATATATACGAGCACACACACATAAATAAATACACAAACACACATTAAAATAACATATAAACATATATATGGTTGATTACATACATCAAATATTTTTTTTAGGGATCAAACACACATAAAGAAAAACATATAATCATATAAAAAAACACACATATCAAATATTTTTGATATAAACATATATATTTATAGAAAAAAATATATGAAACCCACTTATTTATATAAATGTGTATATAAAAAATGACTATTCAATGATCAATAAAAATAGGGATCAAATATTCTTTTTTTCCATAAAAATATATATATGATGACTTATAAATATATTTACATTCATTTCATTATAGTTTGAAAGAAAACACAAAAATTTTGAAATACAATTCATGTTCAGTTGATAAATCCTTCAAACCAAATAACAAATAATATTCCTTTGGTTCTGAGGGACGGTTCAACCGAAAAATTTGATAGAGGCAGCAGTGAGGTTAGGGTTCCGTGAATGTTTGAATGGTGATGAGTAATAGAATAGAATTATGGGTTCTTTTACAAACATGGAAATTGTTTTATCAGTATTGGAAAAAATCACCAATATAATTAACCTTTATCAGTGCCAAAATAAAGAGTAGATAAAAAAGAATTTTACCAGTGTTAATGTTTGTGATCATATAGTATTTTCCTAATCAGTAGTAAATTTTTTTAATAAATAAATTACTTCCCCAACACTAACTGATAATCATCGATAAAGATGTTTTTATTCATTGTAAATTTAGCACTGATAAAATATGGGTTTATCAATACTAACATCAGTGTTGATAAATAGTAGTTAATATTAAATATTAAAAGATGAAATTAAATTTTATAATAAAATTTTAATTATATAAAAATGAATACTAAGAATTAAAAATAAAAATATAATAAAAAAATATAAATTTAAAAAATATCTAAAATGAATTAATTATATTAATTATATTAAATGTGGTGATATATATATACATATATATTTATAAAAGCATGTCGAGGGAAAAGTCCCCATATTTTTATTCAAAAAAGAGTCCTCATTTGATGAAGGTTGAGTAGAGACCCTAATCATTTCCTCCAGGCCTAGAAAAATAAGGACCCATTACATTTTGATGGACCATAGGTCCATTAGCTTAAAAACTGCAGGAAATAGCCCAAATCCCTAAGTTGAGAAGCCAAAAATCGCATCATGATCCTCAACTCATCATTGTGACATCCCCCTCCCCCACCAGTAACTGTTTCATTGCACATCAACAACATGAAGTCAGTATGGAGAACCCATCTTTAACCCATGTCTAGAAAGAGGGCCAAATGATAGGTGTCATCACACTCATCACACTTTAGAGCTTCCCAACTAGAAACGCATGCATGTTACCATGCCATGTTTCCTTCAAGATGTACCACATCACCGGCCAGGTCCTTAATATTCAAATGATGCATCTCCTCCACTTCCAAAGACCATTATGTAGGTTGTGGGTATAGTGGAAAAATTTGATACGATTTTCCCAACATTTATTTTTGTCATGATCAAGGATCAATCCGAGATTTGCATGATGATAAATACCATGATGAACAGAATTGAATCAAATAAAATAGACAATATAAACCACAATGAACCATTGGAATTATTATTTCATATTATTTATAATGAATTTAATTGATTTAGAATTACATTGATGGAATTCTTTCTTTGATGATGGATTTTCCAACCGATATACAGTTCTCCTTCATTGTGTTGAAGGAATCAAGTATAGATTCCCTCTAGTAGTGATCCACAAATTTACCTAGAATCTCTTGATGTGGCTTAAGGAATCACCAGATTCTAGAATGATATATCCTTTTTCTTGTGTCGTCTGCCTTTGGTCAGCAAATGAATGGATTCCAAATCATAATTATTTATCTGGTGGGGGAAGATCGATCTCTTTTCTTGAGAGAGTTCATGGAGAAGGTAGATCTATAGGGATTTATATGATTCTCCAAATCCATTGTGAACAACCCAGACAAATGAATTGGATCTTAGAGAAAATAACATTATTGGGTTCATATACTCCTAGGGTTAAAATAAAATAATTGTACAAGTTCTCCTTATTATTTATTTATTTAACCCCAGTAGAACCCTATATAAATTATTATTAATAATAGTATTTCTCAACATGCTCCTCACTTGAGAAATAAATGAAATATTATTTAATCAAATAATATTCAACATTGATAATTTCTCACCAGACCATAAAACTCTGTCTGCTATTCCATCACATTATTTATCAGGTCTTGAATAATGACTATTTAATTATTAAATAAATATCACTACATTATTCACTAATAAATAAATAAATATTATATTCTCAAAATAGAAAATATATATTTATATGCGATAAAAAAACATGAATAATTATTAAACTATATGTGGGAATAATATTTATTAAAATTGTAAATAATAAATATTAATATATTATTTAACTAATATTTTGGATACACTTAGTGTGTGACCTTGTAGGCCTCTTTCTCAATGCAATTAGGTGAAATTTCCTAATGTCCAAGGTTAGAATCTAGTAATATTCCAAGGAACCCATAAGGAAAGAAGTTAATTCTGAAATTAAACAATAACTTATATGAATTCTTAACGTGTAATATAATCCATTTATAATGTTATCACAAATCAATCAGGTTGCATTCTCATTCCATTAACCTATGTGCATGATGTTTCTATCTTTGACTTCATCAATATTGAAGTTGACTATAGAACACTATGACCATGGATTTATTTTGGATGTATCACATCCATAAAATGGCATGAGATATCAAAATTTGTTAAAGAATAGAAAAAAAATCCTTTATTACATTATTCACGAATGCAATATTACTAGCGATGCACCCAACATATCTTACCTCACTACAAACATATTTCGTCACTATTTTCCATCAATACGTCAAATTATTTTACTCGATATAATCATTCATAAAAATCATAAATTCTAAGGATCAATACACACATTTATATATAGGAATATCCAATTACATATATAAATGTGTATTTCTTATTGGAAGGTCTTGTTCTCATAATATCCTACTTAATATTACCAAGGGAGTACACTATGATAAGGTGTCTCAAAGTCCTATGAGTATCCACCCATGATTGCCTGTACAATATGTGTCCATCAAATGATATCATCGAAATATAGAACATATATTAAGAATAGTTTCATAGCACTTTTGGGTTCTCATCATTGAGGGAACTGCTATTTCCTTTTAGTACGACAGCTACTCTTATGAAATTATCACTTAAAATTTTATGTATAACAATAATCACGATGTGATAAGTCACTTATTAATATTCAAAACTATGAATAAAATTTATCATAAATAAAACAGAAGTCGGTTCTAGGTCACCAACTCCTAGAGACTCCCAATTTCACTAGAGATAACTACTAAAAACATTCAGTCGGATAGATTTCACATAATAACCATGCTTCTAATTAGACACGCCTTTATTCAAGGGGACCACCACATTCTCTTCCATGGATACTCTTCTTACTGAAAATTCACCCATTTTATAAAAATACAACAAGAGGTGATACATCTAGAGTATATTCATTGTCTGTTGGTGTGACCTTGGCTCTTTTTCAAAAGCCACCACTACATTACTATCACAATACAATTTGATAGGGTCTTTACTTCTAGGTACCACATCATGATTCTGGAAAACATCCCATATACAATTAGATTCTTTAGCTGCGTCCGAAGCCTTGATATAATCAGAATCCACCATATAATCAGTGACAACTGGATACTTTAAACTCTTCTAGCTCACAGGTCCTCCTTTGAGACAGAAAAAATATCCTGATTGCAACTTTTGATCATTCTGATCTATCTAAAACTAGAATCAGTTAACCTATGATGAATATCTCCTCATCTAATCCATACACAAAGAACATATCTTTAGTTCTTCAAAGATACATAAGTATGGCCTTAATTGTATTCCAATGTTGTTCTCCTAGATCTGGTTGAAATCTGTGTACCATGATTAATGCATAAGAAACATCATGTCTAGTACATAACATTGAATACATGATTGATCTTATCACCGAAGAATATGAGATTTTACTTATTCTCTTATTCTCATGTTTTGTCTAAGGACACATTTTCTATGAAATATGTAAGACATGTGACACTGGACCCAATCTCCTCTTCAATTGTTCCATACTAAATCTCTTTAGTATCTTGTTAATAAATGTACTTTGACTTAGTCTAAGGAGCCTCTTGGATCTATCATGAATGATCTTGATTCCTAGAATATAGGCTACCTCATCTTAGTCCTTCATGGAGAAAACCTTGTTTAACCAATCCTTAACATACTATAAGACTAGTATTTCATTTCCAATAAGTAATATGTCATAAAAATATAATTCTAGGATAATGACTACCTTCCCACTAAACCAATTATAAACACAGAACACACATTTCTTTTTAATGAAACCAAATTCTTTTATGGATTCATTGAATGAATGTTCCCTGACCTCTGTTCTTGATTGAATACATATATGGATCTATGAAACTTGAAAATCCTTTAGGCATCACCTAGAGTCACAAAACCTTCTGGTAGTGTCATATAAACATATTCATGAAGGTTCCCATTAAGGAATGAAATTTTGACATCTATCTACAAAATCTCATAGTCATGGTAAGCTACTATACAAGTAGAATTCTGATGGATTTGAACATGAAAACTGGTGAAAAGGATTCATCATAGTCAATTTCTTATCACTATTTAAACCCTTTGGCTACTAGCCTTACATTTTAGGTATTTACTTTACCTTCCATGTCTAGTTTTCTCTTGAATTCTCATTTGCATCCAACGGGCTTTACATCAATGGGTGCATTGACCAGAACCCAATATTGGTTCTGATACATGGAATACATTTCAAACATAATTGCTTCTTACCATCTCACTACTTTTTACCTCTATAATTCCTCCTTTTAGGAGTGAGGTTCATCATTTTCATCTATTAATCAGTCACCATCTTTGGTAAATAGAAAACCATATCTCTCTAGTTCACCTACCTCTCTACAATCCTATGCAGTACTTGTGTTTCAGGAACTACATCTTCCATAGGTGCTTATGAAATCTATTCATGAAAAAAATCTTTTATATCTTTAGAATCAACTTAATCAATGTCAATATTTCTCCCACTCTAATTTTTAAGGATTTGATCCGCTTAAAGAAAGACAATGTCTCAAATGATAGTCACTTTCTTGTATGATGGGTTGTATAAGAAGTATTTCTTTGTTTCCTTGGGAAACCCTATAAATATACAAATTTTCCCCAACAGTGCTAGTTTTTTTTCATAATAAGGCCTTAAAAAATTTATTGCAACCCCCTACACGTGTATGTGATAAAATGAGTTTCTTTACACTCCATAAGTCAAAGGTAATTCTCTTTGCTAATTTACTTGGTACATGGTTTAATGTGTATTCAAAAGTTTAAATGAATATCCCCAAAATGATAATGGAAGATATGCATGACTCATTATTAAACATACCATGTACAACATGGTATGGTTTATTCTTTCACTAACACCATTCCACTGTTGTGTATAATGTTGAGTGAGTTGAGATATAATCATAAACTCTTATAAAATTTTGATCAACTCTTGGTTAAGATATTCACCACCTTGATCCATTAAAAGTTTCTTTATCTTTTTTCCATGTTGATTCTCTACTTCATTCTTGAATTCCTTGAACTTCTCAAAGGGATCAGATGTATACCACATTAAGTAGACATATCCATATCTACTCAAGTCATTAGTGAAAGTTATGATATAATACTATCAACCATTAGCTTCTTATAGAAGTTGACTACACACATCAGTGTGTACCATTCTTGAAAGCTCTATGGCCCTTTCACCCTATCAAATGAATGATGGTTTGGTCTTTTTTATTTGTAAACAGGAATGAAATATTTCAATAGGTTTTAGCTTAGACGTGTCTAAATAACAACCCTGATATAGCTTTTTCAAATTATTCTCATTTACATGACCAAGATAGTGATACTAAAGCTACATGTTATATAAGTAGTGTGAACATGATTTGTTATCAATTTCCAATACTTTTTTTCACAATTTATTACATAAAGACCATTGTTTAATTGTTCCATACCATAACATATGTTTTCTTTATAAAATAATCAATATTTATTTCCAAATAGGAAAATAAACACATTCATATCTAGGAATGATATAAAATTTATGTTCATGGTAACTATAGGTTCATAATAACAATCTTCTAAAACCAAAACCATTCTCATTATCAATGAAGAGTGGTAGTCACTAGTGGCTAGATTAGTTATACTTTCACCATTAATAGCTCTTATATCCACCTCTCTTCTTTAAATCTTTCGAAATCTACTTAGTTCATGCATTTAGATATAGATGTGAGCACAAAAAACTAAATATAATATCGAATGTTTATATATTGAAATATTTCACTCGATAACGAACACACATTTATCTTCCTCTATCTTCTTGGTTTAGTTTCTCTTCTAGTGGCATGTCTTGCCACATGAAAAACATACTACCTCCTTTTCCTTTCCCGGACATTGGATATTTTTCTTCTTATAAGGATAGTTCTAGGGATATTTAGACTATATATAGATCTCGATCCCCTTTTCCTTGTTCTTACTTTTCATATTCACCATAATGAACACAGCTGTATCATGCACCATGTCCTGATCCACTAGCTGAATCAAGGTAATATGTTCTGAAAGAATCTTCCCATTATTTCTCATATTGTAATTAATAATAAAACTGGAGAAGGTATTATTATATGATGAATGTATGATATCTGTATGAAAATAATTGGGGAATTTAATCCCTATTATGTCTAAGTGTTCAATTTAGGAAATATGATGCACTACATGAGGCCCAAATGGAGCAGACTCAACATGATTAGTTTTAACAAAGCATTGGAGATCTCATACCTATTTTATCTCGCCTTCTCTTGATAGAGATCACAAAGGTATTACAACAAGCTATATAGTTCGATGTCCTCATGTTACATTAAATGCTCATTGGACATGGATGATGGCATGAAACATTGAAAATCATTGGAATCATTCAAATGATTCTCATAGATTGATAACTATTAATCGCTTGTCTCATTATAAAGTGAAACATGAAATGGTTCTTCTAGCACATACAATTTTCTTTCATGGTGAATTATAATGAATAAGCACCATTTCCACTCAAGGAAATTTCTACTAGTGATAAGGTTATCCTTATCAAGTATGGATCACAGTGATTTGGTTAAATTCATTTTAATATTGATTCTACAAAATAAGATAAGAATAATTTTAGTACTCTATTTGATAAAATTTAGATAAATTATAAAATATTATATTTATTAATATCCCTCTATTTTATTATAACCCAACAACGCTCACCATTGTTTTTAAAATATCATGTTTCTTGGAAATTCAAGTGGCAAGGATCCATACTTCCCTTATCATTATCCCCACATTGGTTGGTCAATAAACCTAAATGGTTTATGTAGGCATCCCAAATGAAAACTACATTAACTCATTGTTCTTTGATCTTTTGAGTGGACTCCCCAATCCTAAAATCATTAAATTGGATTTCCTCAACCTTTGCCTCTCAGTTACACCAAGTCGTACTTTGGCAGTCCACGCTTAATGTGAACTAATTTATGTTAACCCAAATCTTCAAGTTAGAATTCCTTAATAATTGAATGCTCCACACCTCTGAATGGTCAAGCACATTGAACTATGGTTCAATTTTAACTGACGTAGTGTAAGGTTATACTGAATTATTATATATAATCAAGGGATTTAAACCTTTTATATCTAAATTTACAATTATTATCTTTATTTAATACTTTTTAATATTAACTGAATTTACATAAGTGATTAACCATTCCCTAAATAAAATTTATACATAAGACGATTTATTTTATTTCTATCTTGGATGGTTATTAATTTCATTAAATTATGTGATCATGAAAAAATAATCATAATTAAATAATAATAAAACATGACATAAATAAAATAATAAATTAGTATGATCAAGAGCTTTTACTAATTGTTAGTTTATCTAGTAGTTGATAGAGTAACTATTGACCTAGGAGGAAAAAACATAAAGTAATTAAGCTTCTTGTTATATATTTCCACCTATCCACCAATGTGTCCCTTTTGGATTGGTTTCACCTTGGATCCAAATTGAACTGCCTCCCCTAGTATGGGAGCTCCATCCATTACATATGATTTTACACACCTGCAAGTGAGGGAAAATGTTTTACATAAAAAAACTATGGGCATGTTGGCCCTTAATAATTATAGAAGATAAGGCATGCATTCCAATGATTTAATTTAATAATAAATTAAATGAAACCAATCACATAATAAGGTCTGGTCGAGGTAATGATCATTTCAATTCATGAAATGAATTATGCATTTAATAAAAATAGCCTTCAATTATTAATCACTCTTATTAAAGATAAATCATTCTTGAATCAATAATTTATCATCTTTAATTAATCAATATTTTTATCTTAATTATTATCCAAATTTCCTTGAGATTATCATCCACTATAATTTTAAACAATTTTAATAAATTCATTTAAAATTATCTACGTACATAAATGTACCTTGGAGGCAATATGGTTAATACCCATACGACTCTACCCAACATGTATTATAATTTTATATAGTTTTACTTTTTTTGACATATAACATACATGACTTATCAAATAAATTCAAGACATATATTATCAACTTAATGATCTCATGATTTACATGATTTTTCATTCATATGTTATGCTTCAATGTACATAGGGTAACAAATTTTAATACAACTTATACATGACATGAAAATCTTAACATTACATAGATATTTATTAAAAATTTATATATATATATATATGTTAAAACCTATCACAAGGTGTATCTTATCTTTATGAACACACAAGTACATGTATCAAGGTTTACATAGTATAATAAATAAATTTTAAATCAATGTAATTTGGTATAAGTACATAGGGTGTACAGATGATCTACATGGCATGTACATATATTATTGTGTATCTGAGGCACAATACTGGGGACTTGGAATGTAAACTGTGCCTCGGAAAATTGGAGTACATGGTGTGTATAGTGGGATTCATGGCGTGTGGACTCTGAATTACATGTTCACCAGTCAGGTAGGCCATGTATCATAATAAATGGATCATATATGACTAAAAGAGACTACATGCCATGTACGTGGGCTACACAACAAGTAATCCAATTGACCATGTGGTAGGTTTTCCTAGTCAACACGCGATGTAACAATTAACAATATTGTGTGTCATCAATGCACATAGTTTGAGTAGTTTCCGAATTAACTCCACGTGCATTAAACACAAGTACAATGTGTGTAACATCAGTTACATGGCATGTACTCCTGTGTTTTCTGTCCAAAAACATCAGAACCTCTGGATGAGTTCATCAATTTCATTTTATTCATAAAATTAATCATCTCGATTAGATCTACGATAAACGAAGGAGGAAGAAGCATATCTCACAATTCATATTGAAAGAATCATTAAATTTGTATTGAAAAACTAAATTACAAGTGCATAAATAAATCAATGATCTTCAAATAATTAAAAATAATTATGTGGTCTTTCTAATACCAATAGTAGGTTACAGGAACCATAGAAGTGTGTGATGGGGTTTGGCCAACATTTCATTTTTTTCATGATCAATGATCGATATCATATTTACACAATGATAAATGTTGTGACCAAAAGAATTGAATCAAATAAAACAACTGATAGAAATCACACTGGAACCAGAGATAGGATCATCACATATTATTCATAATCAATTTAATTAATTAAGAAATATCTTCTTGTAATTCCTTCTTTGTTGATGGATCTAGAAACAGATTTGTATTTCTCTCTCATTAAGTTTAAAGAATCAACTACATAATACCTCTATCAGTGATCCACATGTGTAACATGAATCTCTAGATGTCGGTGAAAGATTCTTTGTGTGATAGAATAGAAAATCCATTCTCTTTAATTGTTCTCATTTTATATCCATGAGAATGGCTTTCAAATCATTCTACTTGATCTGGTGGGGGACGATTTTTCTTTGTTCAGAGGAGCATTCGTGGATAATGAAGCTCTCTCGGATTGAGAGGATTCTCAAAATTCATTGTGCACAACCAAGACAAATGAACTAGATATGATATAAAATAACATATTTGGGTTTATATATTACTTGAGTTAAAATAAAATAATTTCCCATGTTCCCATTATTGTTTATTTAATCCCTTCAGGACCCCATGTAAAATAAGAAAAATAATAACATTTCTCAACAGATGCTTAACATGGGAATTAAATTTATTATTATTTCATAAAATAATATTCAATATTTATTATTTTAAACCAGAATATTAAACTCAATTCTCCATTCTTCCACAATATTTATCTGGCCTTGAATAATGACTATTTATTTATTAAATAAAGATCACTTCATTATTCATTAATAAATAAATAAATATTATATTAACTATATTGAAAATAAATATTTACATGTGATCAAGAAAAAAATTAATATTTACTAAACCATGATAGGGAATAATATTTATTCAAATTGATAAATAATAAAAAATAATATATTATTTAACTAATATTTTGGACACACTTATTTTGAGAACCTCTAGGGCTCTTTCTTAGTGGCATTAAGCAAAGTGGCCTAATGTCCATGGTTAGCAACTAGAAACACGCCAAGGCACCTATAGAGAAAGAAGTTAATTCTGAAATGATATAATACCCCATAATAAAGCTAACACTGTAATATAATCCATTTATAAAGATATCTCGAATCAAGTAGGTTGCATGCTAATTTCATCAGACTATGTGATCAATGTCTCTTTCTTTGAATTCCCAAAAACTGAACTTGCCTACAGAACACCCTGACCATGGATTTATTTAGGCTATATCATTTCCATAAAATGGTCAGTGATATTAACTTCTGTTAAGGAATAGAATGAAAAAATCCATTCTCACAAAATTCATTAATGAAATATTACTCATGATTCACCCAACATATCCTACCTCACTGCGAACATATGTCATCAGGGTTTTTATCAGTACATCAAATTATGTGACTCACGATACTCATTAATAATAATATTAATGTCTAAGAATCAATACCCATGTATAAAGATAGGAATATTTAATGACACATGTAAATGAGGATTTTCTACTGGTGGATCTCATTCTCATAATATCCTATTTGATATTACCAAGGGAGAATGCCCTGAAAAGGTGTCTCAAAGTCCTATGAGTCACCACCCTGATAGCATGTATCATTTGTGTCCCTAAAATTATATCACCCATCAATAGAACATATATTAACAATGTTGTTGTACCACTTCTGGGTAGTCATCATAGCGGAGAACTGTTATAACCTTTTAGCTTGACAGCCACTCTTTGGAATTTATCACACACAATGTTCTGCCGAAGCACAATCATGATGTGAAAGAAGATTATTAATATTCAAAACTATGAATACAAGTTAACATAGAGTAAAAAAAATTGGTTTTAGAGAACCAACTCTAACACATCATGCTATGTTGGCCTTTATAATTTCATGGAAGGGCACCTCTATATCAAAAATAGTTAGACGACCAAAATATAGATGCTAGTGAAACAATTTCTCATTCAATATTCCCACCTAAAAAAGCTGCATAAACCTACACATCCAACTAGATGTGTTCCACTAATCAATGGGTCACCCTGCATCATCTATAGCTCAGAGGTGACCCAATGGCCTAGTGACCAAATTACTAATGCAAATTGAGACATGAAGTTCTAGTGTTCGACGAATAAATAGAAGACCTGGAGTACCAAGGGAAGTGAAACCCAAAATGACCGAAAAACAGAATCCAGAGATACTTCCACCCCAACCAAAATCAAGTGATGGAATAATGTTGTTTTTTTAATATACATTTTCGGTCCTCACTGCAAGTCATCACTACTAGTCATAAATGGATGTCGTCTTCATCACTGCCACCCATCATTGGTCATTTCCGCACACCTTCATCATCTGAATCCTTGACGCCATCATCACCTGAGGTTATAGGTGCTACAATCTCATTCCTCATAGCCACAGAAATTGTGGATTCCATCATCACCTTCCCCGAAGACCTCCCATGTTTCTAGTATCAAACAAATTAATTCCATAACCCATTCATGGGAAAGAATTCCACAGTCATCCCTATTTTCATCCAACACCAAATCCAATCTTCCATCGTTGTCGTGAACGCCGTCACCTCCCTCATGAGTCAACACCACAATGTTTACATCACATTCGTATTCCATCATCTCTCAATGAAGGATTCATGACTAGTAGATAAGAATGATTTTATTTAAGGAATATTGGAGCAGTGAAAAGGAAAGTCACAGTGGAAGATAGAGTGCTAAAATAGGACGCTAGTTTAAACAACTCTATGATTGTGAATGGAAGAAGCAATGATAAGAAGAAGTTTTAGCCTTAGAAATATGAGATCTATCAGCATTTCCAATAGAATGGAGAAGCCGTCACCCGCAAAGAGGATTCACAAGGAATCCATAGTAGCCAGGGCAGTGTGAAGCCATCATGTGGTAATAAATATACTAAAATATTGATAAATTTATTAATAATTGTATTAATATTATGATAAATGTATTGATAATATTTTAATAAATGCATTATTATTATAATAAGTATATTAGTAGATTGATGAATCTAATTATAAATGTTTTATTAATACTATAATAAATGTATAAATATATGTTTTAATATTATGATATTATAATAAATGTGTTTATATTATATTAATTTTATTAATTTTATTATAAATAAATTGTTAATATATTTTTTTATATTACTTAAAAAATTATTAATAAATGTATTAATGTTGTAATAAATTAAAATTTTAAAAATTAAATTTTAATAAAAATTAATAAATTAAGAAAATATTATAAATTAATAAATTGTATTAATTATATTAAATTTATTAATGAATGTATAAATATTATGATAAATGTATTAATAATATAATAAATTTATTATAAAGAATTTATTATAATTATGTTAAATTTATAATAATATTATAATAAATATATTAATAATATTCTTAAAATATTAATATTATATTACTTTTTTTACTAATAAATGTATTAATATTATATGGAATATTATCAATAAATTTATTAGTATTATAAAAATTTCAAAATTCTAAAATTAATTTATAATAAAAATGAATAAATATAAATTATATACTATAACCGAGTAGTGAATAGGGGTTCCCACTTCATTGGACACGTTTTGGAACAAAAATCCAACCCCAGACCTTTTTGGATTTTTTTAAAACAAAATTTGCGACGCGGCATCCCAGTGAAATTTACATGGGTTTATTTATATGTTTTTTTAGAAAATAGATATTCAAAATAGTTATATGTTTTAATTTTTTTTTAAAAAAATAGGCCTTAATGGCATTCAATCATCGAACACCTTTCGAGCATCTATAATTCACCAAAATCTATTGAAGGATCCAACAATTTTGGGATTTAGCTTACCCTTCCCCATATAGATTTAATAATATATTATTATTAATAGTTAATAAATAATTAGTCATAAATATTAGTTACCAATTAATTACCAATGAATAATAATAATAACTAAATAAAAATAAACTATTAATATTTAAAATTAAATATTTAAAATTATTAATTAAGAGTTATTTTGAAATAAAATAGTATTAATTAATTATAAATAAAATTAGTTTCCAATAAAAATAAATTATTTTTTAATAATATTAATAATTAACAAATTATCAAGAATATTCAGGTATCAAGCGTACTCGACACTCTAATTTATTAATGAATGTAAAAAATGAAAAAACAATATTCTCCATGTTAGAGTTGGTGTCTAAGAACCAGATATTTGTACTTTGATTACATAAATATTTAATGTATATAAATATTAAACAACTTATTACATATTTTTCATTGTTCTGTATGAATATGATGTAATAATGACCTAGATTATTTGTTTCATTGATAAGGTCATGGTAGTTCCTTGCAATGATGAGAACCTTGAAATTCTATAACAATTTTATTAAATATGGTTTTGAGGTTTAATGACATATAATTATGGGACACATAGTATACAAAAATTAGGTGTGATTACTTGTTATAATATGAGAATTCCTCTCATGAAGTTCATACTTGGTAATCTCCATGATGGGAGATTATGAGAACATACTTTCCAGTAGGAATTCTTCTTGTATTGGTGTCATCAAATATTCCTATCTGTGAGCATTTGTAATAGTCCTTAGAAATTAATATTATAATTAATACGTGTCACGACTCGCACACTTTGATTTACTAATGAAAATTATCATGCCATATGTTGGTGGGAAGTACGGTACGTTGGGTGAATCACGAGTGGCATATTATTAGTGGATACGTTGAGGAAGGATTTTTCCCTTCCATTTATAGAAGTTGATATCTCGTCCCTTTGATTGAAATAGAACAGTTGCATGAAATTACATGTCCATGGTGTAACAATGAGCTTATTTCAGGTACTCAGAGAACGATGCATCAAGCACAAAGGTTGATGACACTATCATGAACCCTACATGGTGAGATATTGAGATAAATAGAATATATTACACAATGAGCATTCGTATGTAGATTTCATTGTTGCGATATTAGGTTCTTTATCTTAGGTGTTTTAACCTAATATAGACAATGATCTTGGACTTTAGGTAAACCCACCTAATTCCAATCAGAAGGAATCCTAGAGGGTTATACACTAAGTGTTTCTGTTGGTCTCAGTTATATTCTATTAGAAATTAATTAATTTAATTAATATTATTTTCAAGATAGTGGAATAATTTTATTCAAGATAAAATTATTGCATAAATTAATTAATTATTTATCCACTATATTTTGTATAAATTTTATTTATTTATTTTATTTAACATTTAATAAGTATTTATTTACTAGTTTGTAACTTAAATATTTATTAAAGAGATTAAATTATTTGTTTATTTATTTGGGTGTTCAATAAATGGAAGTATAGTTAGTGCAGACCAAGGCTGGTATGGTAGTAAAATAATTATTTTCAGAATGGTAAATAATTATTTTACCTAGTTGGCACAAGTTAAAATAATAATAACACTGGTATTATTTTTTGACATGGAATTTTATTTATAATCCCATTTTTCACAAGTTGTCTCACCATAAATAATGACAAGGTATTATTATTAAAATAATGGGTTTTATCTAACGTTATATATGTAGTTAATTTTTGTTATGCAATTAAATATTATAACAAAATCCCTATGTCGATAAATAGACATGCACGTCTATTGTGCCATGTATAGAATTTCACGCTTGGGGAATTGAGAATTGTTGAGATAAACAATCTCTCTCTCGAATCCTCTTCTCACCCCATTCAAGAATAAGAGACATTCTTCGAGAATGAAGAACAGGCAATGAAGAGTGACTGACACAAGACACTCGCTTCTCTGTACATGCACACAAGAAACAAGCAGTGTCAATAAGAGACCATCAGAGCATTTGTGGATCACCATTATAGGGATTTTGGTTTGGATCCTCTCATGTGAAACAATACAATCTGGAAGGGTCAGTCCAGATGATCAGCATCATCAATGAAGAAAGTACCGAAGATCCAGGTATTCTTCTCTTTATGAAATTAATTAAATTAATTATAAACATGATGTTCAATAACCACTCTAATATTTTTGGTCCTCTTCCCACTTTATCTATATCATAGATTCTATTATGTGGAGATTGGAATTCATTGTACAATTAGTCTTGGAATAATCATTTTTCATGGTAAAAACCAAATTTGGGGGTCGTTCTAACCACACATCCACTGCCCCCAAATCCTTCAAGTGGTATCAGAATTGTTACATCATAGTTTATAATTATTTAAAAAATTCATTGATGATTTACAATTTAATAATTAATTTTTTCAATTCAAGGTTAATCATTTTTGAATTCTAGATTTCAAGATCTGTTATCCCTCTTTTCATTTCGCGGTGATTTCACAGAAAAAAAAATGATTTTTAATTAAAATTAAAATGGAGAACTCACCAGGAGGCACCGAAGATTCTTCCTAGTTAACATAAAATTACATTCCATGTTCTTGAAATTACACATAATGTTATACCATACATGCTATGTATTCTAGAATACACGTCGGGTATTCATGTAAAGTTAATCGAGAGTAATTTGAAAATTACTCAATCCATGTTCATTTTTTACACATGGTGCAGTTAATTTTACACTACATGTTGACCAAGAAAAATAGGCACACAAGAACTGGATTACATTCCATGTGACCAACTGGACATGGCGTGTAGTCTTTTTGGGTCAGGGGCCAAACCGTGTATCCCATACATGGCTAAGTCAAATGGTAACCATGTAATTTGGAGACAACATAGCGTGTATCCCACTATAAACACTATGTAATCCAAAATTTCTAATGTATGCCTCACACACCATGTCCCTAAGAATGTACTTCATGAATGATGGTGATTCTAGTATATGTCGTTTAGTCATAACTACATGCCGTGTAATTTACCAAATTACACAAAGTTAAAACTTTTATGTTTGTGTAATGTTCATAACTGCTTATTATGTAGAAATCATACTATTTATTGTTACTCTATGTTTTGAATAATCATGTATTCTATATGTCGGAAGAGTAAAACAGTATATGAATATAATACATGTTGGGTAGATTCTAATGGGTATTCAACAACTTTCCTCCAAGGTGAACTTATGTACAATTATGAGAATATCAAAGAAATTCAGAAAAGGAATAAGATAAAAGGATTGATTAATTAGAGATAATAATTAATCGGTTCAAGAACAATTTATCTAAGTAAGATTGATTAATGATTTGAACACTAGTTTTATTCAATATGTAACTCATTTCATGTTTGTGGGTGATCATGATCTAGACCAAGCCCTTTGTATGTGATTTGTTTTCATTTTAATTTATTTATGAAATTAATTATTGGCCTGCGAGCCATATTTCCTCGTTAATATGTAGGGCATGCGTTCCCATGGTTTATTTTATGTAAACCCACCTTTTTACCCCTCACATACTTTTTACATAAAAAATCATATGTAATGGATAGAACTCCCAAACTAGTGGAGACGGTTCATACTAGAGTCGAGATGAATTCAATCCCAGGAGATATAGAGGTGGATAGGTGGAAATCTATAAAGATAAGCCCAAAATGTTCTTGGTGTTTCTCCCCTAGGTAAGGGATTAATTATCAATTACTATATAAACTAAACATTTGAAAATATCATGATCATGCACTTTTCTTTATTTTATTCTAGTTACTTTCATGGTTTATCATTATGGATGTGTTGTCGTGATCACATAATTAATGAATTAAACAAGCATGCAAGAAGGATCTAAAATAAACTAGGCTTATGCATAATTATTTTCAAGACATGGTTAATCACATAAGTAAATTCCACTTAATATCAAAAAGCATGAGATAATGATAATAATAAATTCATTCATAAGTGATAAAAATACATCGAATAAAATATTAAGTCAATCCAAGGATTCCGTTACTTGATTAAGGGAAAAATCAATAAAACTATGTGTTTGACCAAACCTTGTTGGTACACTTAATTTTATAAAGGTATCCCTTATAATATTTATCGGGTTGACATAACCATATTACATCAAGAGTAGTATCCCTTTCTAGACATGGTGTAATATTGGAGGCATGATTTGGGGAAATCCAAAGTCATGATTTTAGGATTTGGGTGTCCACTCAACTAATCATGGAGCTACAAGCCCACAGTTGGAAAAAACATTCCTACCTAAATACCTTCAAATAGCTTGACCAACCCTTGTTGGGGTTGTGCAAATGGGAATACAGATCCCTTCCACTAGAATTTCATTGCAACTGGACATTCTGAGTTCAATGTTGAGGGCCATTGGTACTTGATAAAATAGTGGGAGAAAAAATAAAATTAATTTATTAATTCTCATAAAATGTAAGAAAGAAATGAATAATGATATACTATTTTAATTGTAGAATAAAATGAAAAACTATTCAATCAAACTATCCATGTGATCAATTTTGGATAAATACAACATCCTCACCGACAGTAACTTCTCGGGATGGTTTATACTCTTTTGGGTTATTCTATGACACGAATGGAAGTCTAACGTGCTGGAGTCAGCATTACCTAATCCAGCTACCCAAGAGGCGAGTGACAAAGAGTTCTTGGTATATAATAAACATATGAACGATGCAGTTGATGTTGAATGTTTGATGTTATCATTAATGTCTAGTGAGATCATGAAGTCTCATGAAAACATTAATTCTTAGAGCATGCTCAAGCACCTCCATGTTCATTACAAGGAGATAAAAAGATATGAAAAATTTGAGATCTCCAAGGTACTCTTTTAGAATAATCTTAGAGAGAGTGCCCCAGCTGGGCCTCACATAGTCAATCTCATTGGCTACATTGATCTCTTGGAGGTTCTAGGGTTTCAACTCCCCGATGAATTGGGTATCGATCTCATTCTTGCATCACTCCCTCATAGCTTCTCCATCCTTGTTTTTAATCTCAATATGAAAAACATTAAGAATTATCTAGTTGATCATTCTATCATCATTCACCAAGTGGAAAATGATATGAAATGTGAAAATCCTTCTTTCATTGTATTGAATAATAGGAAAGGGAAGTTGAAGAGAATTAAGCCCAAATCTTCCTGATTCCCTTCCAAGAAAAGGAAGATCAAAGGGGAGTTAAGGGAATAAGAAGTTGTTTGTTTGGAATGTGGCTTGAAGGGCCACTAGAATAAGAACTACACCTAGCCTAAGAAGCAAGGGAAATCATCAAGTGCGTTTTTTATCGAATTTAATCTATCTGTTTCTAAAAATTTGTTATTATATATAGATTTTGGTGATCACATATCTATCCAAATATATAAACCATGTAGATTCAGGAAGATTGACTGAGTTTAGGTAGATCTACAAGTAGCCAATGGAGCTAGACTTTCTATTTTAGCTGTCGGGGACTACCACCTAACATTTCAAACTGGGATGATGTTGTAATTAAAGGGTCGTTATTATGTGTCATTTGTTACTAAAAACATTGTTTCTGTATCCAAATTAGATACAGATGGATTTTGTTTTCACATTTGGAAATGAATGTTGCTTTTTTTACAAAGATATAATTTTTTTTGGTAGGGCACATTTATACAACGGTCTTTATGTGTGGGGTTAGACATACCAGGTAATGGAAACTGATAACAAAGACACTTCACATAACTCTTACCACACCCAGCTTTGGAATCATTTGCTAGGTCATGTAAATGAGAAATTCTTGACAAAGTTACATCAATATGGATATTTATATTCTTTCAAACTAAAACCCCTTGGTGTATGTCCTTCATGTCTACAAGGAAAAATTCCCAAGTCCCCATTTAGTTGGAATGATGAAAGGGATAGAGATATTCTTGAATTAGTTTATACTAATGTGTGGGGACCATTTCTAGGCAAATCAAGGGGATGGTACTCATACTTCAAAACATTTACAAATGATTATAGTAGATATTGATATAACTACTTAATTGAGTATAAGTTGAATTCTTTAGATAATTTGAAAGAATACAAGAATGATGTTGAGAACTAGCTTGGTAAGAAGATGAAGAAACTCCATTGAGACCGAGGTGTGGAATATCTTAATCAAGACTTCATTGATTATTTATGGGAGTTTGGGATCCTATCCCAACATACTATTCTTTACATGCCCCAGTGGAATAGTGTGGGTGAAAGGAGGAACAACACCTTGTTAGACATTGTGAGATTAATGATGAGTCCTGTGAGTTTTCCCTTATCCTTTTGGGGATATGTGTTACAAAAAATGACAGGCATACAAAACCATGTACCAACTAAATCAACAAATTGTATTCCATAAAAGTTCTGGAGTGGAAAAAAATCCATGTTATGAAATTTACATGTGTGGGGAAGAGATGTGTTTTTTGAGGCATCTTCATGTAAAAAACATTCACCCCAAGGCACAAAGTGTACCTTTATAAGATACCCCAAGGAAATAAGGGATATTACCTATACAATCCCTTAGACAAAAAGGTTATAGTTGAAAGACACTATATATTCCTTGAGAGGGAGAACATCCCCAAAAGTGATTTTTGGAGTGAGATAGACTTCGATCAAGTCAAGGCTCAAGGTACAAAAGAGTTGGAATTGGAACAGATTCCACAAAGCTCCATGGAAGAAAGAACTATTCTAGAGACACAAGAATGACATAGGAGTGCAATAGAGGTTGGATAACTAGAATAGAACAGTTTTCTAGTTACTAAGGAAAGTGAATCATTATTAGTTGATAATAATGATCCTCTCACCTATAAGTATGTAGTAAGTGGAAAGGAGACATGAATTATGAAATAGATTCCATTTACCAAAACCAAGTCTGGATTATGGTAGATCCTCCAGTTGATGTAAATCCATTTGTTTTAAAATGGGTATTGAAGAAGAAACTGGACATAGAAGGAAAATTTAGCACCAATAAGGGAAAACTTGTTGCAAAAGGGTTCAAGCAGTGTCAAGGAATTGACTACGATGAAAAATTTCCACCGGTTGCAATGCTGAAATCCATCATAATTCTATTGGCCATTACCACTTACCATGACTATGAGATTTGGAAAAGTGATGTCAAAACAACATTCCTTAATGGGAAAATTCATGAGAATGTCTACATGACACATCCTGAAGGGTTTATGACACCAAAGGATGCCAATATGGTATAAAAGTTTCATAAATCCATTTATGGATTAAAGTAATCATCCTTGTCATGGAAAATTTATTTTGATAAAGTCATACTGAAATTTGGTTTTATCATGAATGAAAGTAGAGTTGTGTCTACAAACGGTTTAGTTGGAGTGCAGTCATTTTTCAAATAGAATATATTGATGACGTATTACTTTTTGGAAATGAGTTAATAGTCTTATAGTCTGCTAAGGCATGGTTGAATCAATGCATCTCCATGAAGGACTTGGGTGTGGTAGAATATATTCTTGGGATCAAGATCCCTCGTGATAGATCCAAGAGATTGATGGGCCTAAGTCAAAGTATATACATTGATAAGATACTGAAGATATTATGTATGGAACAATCCAATAAAGGATTGTTTCTAGTATCATAGGACATTTAACAATCCAAGAAAATGTGTCCTCAGGCACATCAGGAAAGATAGATAATGGAAAGGACACTATAAGCATTAGCGATTGGGTTAGTCATGTATGGCATGCTATGTACTAGGGTGGATATTTCCTACACATTGAGTGTGGTAGGAATATATCAAGATAACCCAAGTGACTACCCTTAGATGGTAGTCAAGCCTATCCTAATGTATCTAAGTCATACTAAGTATATGTTCCTGATTTATGGAGGATATGAGGAATTAGTCATCAGAGGATATCTAGATGCTAGTTTCCAGACTGATCATGATGACATGAAGTCACAAACAAGATACATCTTCACTTTTAATGGACATTTAGTGAGCTAGAAGAGCTCAAAGAAGAGTGTGGTCATAGATTCAATAGAATAGTTTGAGTATATCGTAACTTTTGAGGCAGCTAAAGAAGCAATTTGGATGCAGAGTTTCATCCATGAACAGGATGTAATACCCAGCAGTAAAGATCCCATCACACTTTACTGTTATAATACTACAACAGTGGATCGTGAAAAAGAGCCAAGGTCACATCAACGGACTATGAACATACTTCAAAAGTATAATCTATTGAGGTATTTTTCTCATATAGGTGAAGTTACACTGAGCAGTATTTCCAAAGAAGAAATCATGGTGGACCCCTTGACTAAAGCCTTGACTTAACAGAGACATGATCATCATGTGAGGTCTAGTGCAATGAAATTCGTAGCCTATTATCTCTATTATAAGTGGGAGTTTGTTATATTTTGTGTCATTAAACCAAATATTTGAACTTTTGTTACAAGATTAGTTAATGTATTTTTAAATTAAACATCTTATTAAATATTTTTCATTGTTCTTCATGAATATTATGTAATAATGTCCTAGAATATTTGTTGCATTGAAAAGGTCATGGAAGTTCCCCGTTATGATGAGAACCTTGAAATTCTATGACAATATTCTTAAATATAGTTCTGTTGTTGGATGGAAAACTATGATGGGACACATAGTATAAAGACCATCAGGTGAGAGTACTCGTAAAAAGATGAGACTTTATCCCATGAAGTTCATACTTGGTAATCTAAATGATGAGAGATTATGAGAAGAGACCTGCCAGTAGGAATTCTACATGTTTTGGTGTCATCAGATATTCCTATATGTGAGATTATATAATAGTACATAGTATTTAATATTATCATTAATAAGTGTCACGAATCACACACATTGAATTGCTGACAAAAACAGTCATGCCATAAATTGGCGGGAAGTATGGTATGTAGGATGCGTCACGAGTGGCATGTTGTTAATGGATAAGTCAAGGAAGGATTTTTCCCTTCTATTTATAGAAGTTAATATCTTATCCATCTGATTGAAATATAATCATCGTTCAAAATTCCATGGCCATGGTGTAACGATGAGTTTATTTTAGGTAGTCAAAGAATGACATATCAAGCACAAATATTGATGAAACTATAATAAACCATTATTGATGAGATATTGAGATAAAGAGATTATATTACACAATGAGTGTTCTTATGTGGTTGTCATTGTTGTGACTTTAAGTTCTTTCTCTTGGGTGCCTTCACCCGTTGCTAGATAGTACTCTTAGACTTCAGGCAAGCTCTCCTAATTCCAATGAGAAAGAATCCTATAGGGTCACACATTGAGTGTTTCTGGTGGTATTAGTTAAATTCTATTTGAATTTAATTCATGTAATAAATATTATTTTTAAGAGAGTGGAATAACTTTATACAAGATAAAAATATTTCATAAATTAAATAAATATTTATTCATAAAAGTTTGTGTAAAATATATTTATTTTTTTACTGATGATTTAATAAATATTTGTTTACTAGTTTGTAAAAAAATATTTATTTCAGAGAATTATTTATTTATTTTTTTATTTAGGTATTCAATAAAAGGATGTGGAGTTCAAGAGGCCCAAGGCCGATCTGGTAGTAAAATAATAATTTTTAAGATGATAAATAATTATTTAACTGGTTGTCACAAGTTAAAATAATAATAACGCTACTATTATTTTATGACGCGGAATTTTATTTTTAATTTCGTTTTGCGCGAGTTTGCGCACCATAAATACTGGTGCGGTATTTTTATTAAAATCATGGGTTATCTATAAGGTTATGATTGTATTTAATTATTGTTATGGAATTAAATATTGTAACTAATTCCCCACGTCGATAAATAAACATGTGTGTCTATTGTACCATGTACCGAACTACACGCCCAGTGAATTGAAAATTGTTGAGCTAAATGATTTCTCTCTCTAATCCTCTTCCCATCCCTCTTAAGAATGGGATTCATTCTTCAAGACTAAATAATAAGCGATCAATAACAAATGACACAACATACTCGCTTCGCCGCACTAGCACCTAGAGAAAGAGTGGTGTCGATTAGAGGCCATCAGAGCATGTGTGGATCACTGATAGAGGGATTCTAGTTTGGATCATCGCAAGCAAAACAAGGTTATTTGGAAGGGTCATTCTGAATTATCAACATCACCAATGAAAAAGTACCGAAGCTCCAGGTATTCTTTTCTTTATGAATTTAATTAAATTAATTAGAATAATGATGTACATGATCCTCTTTAAAGGTTTTGGGCCTCTTCCTTGTTTATCTAAATCATTGATTCTATTCTATAGAGACTGGTTTTCATTGTTGTATTGGTCCCAGAATAATCATTAATCAGGGTAAAACCCAATGCTGGGTGTCGTACCAACCACACTTCTGCTATTCCCGGAACCTTCACTTTCATCATGTAGATAATAAAAAAACCACCAAATCATGAAATTTACAAAACAACACCACCCAAAATCACAACATGTTTTCCATGAATACCCACTCATCATGGCTAGTTGACCCATTTTTTGATGCCCAAAATCACACATCATAACAACACAAAGGCCTAAAAACACCCACACTCACTAATTTGACCATGGTACCAGCTTATAGCTGTAAACCCCAAATACCTCACACACCCAACCATATAGACGAGGATGGACAACAACACTCCACTTAAGGTCATCATTTTGGACAAAGTGGTGATAGTTTCTAACTGTGAATAAAACATTCACCTGAGAGAGTTGTCATTTTTTTAGCATCTTCTCTCACACGATCATGGTCGACCCCGATGCTCATCACTAGAGGTGTTGGTATGCACATCAGCAGTGGGAGCTGGTCTTCATAGGCATCCCATACCACCCACATCCCATGGTACCCATGAACGTCACACCCATAATCATTACATACCACAACCAGTCTCCCCACAGCTTCTAGTGTCACCATCATCACTCCAGAACATCCCACAAGAATTTCCTCGCCATCGAGGTAGTCTCACATCGCCAGATGTTACTATAAAAAGCCCCATGCATTGACCAAATATATAACTAAAGGCCCGTATGTAAAAGGCCCATCCAGAGGTCTAGACATCCCTCCCGAACCTAATCCTGAGACATCATCATCCCACATTAATTATCATCACTTATCAATCCCCAATATGAGGACACTTCCATCCTAGTGTATTCCGGAACCTAAGTCATTGCTAACTAATAACCTATTCCTAAGGTCATGCTGGATCCCGAGGTCGTTTCCCATGTATCGCGATCACCTGCTCCATGTGCCTGAATATCAAGGTTGTCGCAAGCCGATGACTTTTCCGGTGAGAACCAGAACACCATCATCGATTGCACCCAAAACTGTTCATCGTCTTACCAAGGCCAGCCTATACTTGAACTCCACCACCATTGTTTGGTTGGATTCCTAGATGTCAAGTAACATTCATCAATCTCCATTACCTAGGTAGTGATCAATTATATCTTCTGACACTAGAACTAGCCCCAATCACCACATCTAGGGTCCCATACACATCTAGAGATATCCAACAAGGCTTTCACTAACTTCATGCCCTTATCCACTAACAAGGTTCCAAACCCCAAAAATCGTGAGTTCGTCATGAAAAAACATCAACTTATGAACTCCTCGCACACTCTAATCGCACCATAATCACCTCCCAATCAACCTATGATTTAATATTCTTTTCTATTAAATATATAAAATTATTATTTAGTTACTAATAATTTATAATAATAATTATATAAATAATTACTATTGGTTAATAATTTAGTTTCTAATTAAATAATAATTATTAATAATTACTATTAATCAATTAATAATAAATATTTTAAATCATTATTTAGTTTCTCACCATTAAAAATAATTATTAATTAATATCAAATGAATTAAATACTATTAATTATTTATAAACTTTTTAAAAATAAAAATTAATTAATATTATTAATTATTAATGAATTTTAAATACATAATAATTATTAATTATATAATTTAATAATTATTTAGTTTCCAAATATTAAAAAAAATTAATTACTAATTAATTAATAACTATTAATTATTAAAAAAATTCATAAAAATAAATATTATTTATAATTATTAATTATTTAATAATTTTAATTAATTACTAATGTTAAATTAATTTTTTTAAATAATTAATAACTATTATTTAATAATAAACTTAATAAAAATATTTCTTATTTAATATTTTTAATTATTAGTGAATTTTAATTAATTAATAATATTAAATAAGTCTTATTAACTAATTAATAACATTATAAATAATTTAAATAATTCAATTTTTAATTTAAATAAATTATATAATAATGAGTAATTATTAATAATAAATAATAAATACAAATTAGCAATAATTAGTAAAAGATTTAATAATAATTTAATAATAATTAATTAATAATTTTTAATTTAATAATTTGATCATTATTATTAATATTTAGGAACTATATAAGAATTTTAAATATTTACTAGTAATTTTTCAATAAATATTTTTAATATTTATTATTTAATTAATAATTAATGAGTTATATATTAATTAATATCCTTAATATGTAATTAAATATTATATATTTATTAATTAATTAATAACTACTAACTATTAATAGTTAACTATTGATTAATTAGTAATTAATTATTTATTTATAAATATTTTATTGATATTATTAATATTAATTTATTGAGAGTGCAATAAAGGAAGTGGTTTATCTTCATAGTGTATAGTAGTAATGGTGATTTGCCGAAGGTAATTGATATGACATCGGTAGAGAAGTTTCCAATCACCAAATCATCCGGCACGATGGTATTTCTAATCAATATCGAGTATTAGTTGTTGAAGTAGGTACGCGTCTACTGGCCTATTTCAATGAAACACCTACAAGACAGATGGTTAGAAAGGGTTATTTGACTCTCATCGAGGATAACTCAGAGGCAGTCTTAGAATGGCTAGATATGGCTAATAATTCACTTATTGTGAATTTTATGTTCCTAAAGGCAAGAAACCATGGTGGCTTGATGATTTAGTCCATGGGGTTTCTCAAATTTTGGGATCTTCATATTTGAAATTTATTTCAATTGGTTGTGGGTTCTTCCACTCTTTATTTTCCTATGATGAACTAAGGTAGTGTGCTTTGTGTTCCGGGTCCCAGTATCTTATGCCTGGTAATCCGTGATTTCATGAATGGGTTATAAATTTTAATTTTTCATATTTTAGGAATTCTTTTTTATGGGTATTGATTAGGATTCATGGGCTCAAGTGGATCCTATGGAACATGTAATATTTGGTCGTTTTGTAAGAGTATTGTTGTAGGTGGATCACAATACCAACCTCATTTAGAAGGTAATTATTTACACTCCCAGTTATAATATTCATATACATGTGTAGTATGCTAAATGTTCCTATTATTGTGTAAATTGCATTGCAATTGGACACTCTAAATATGTCTACCACAATAGTATATTTTTTGGAAATTGTATCTTCAGATGACACTTTTCGAAGAACTATAGGAGCAAGACTAAGGGAAAGAGTTTGATGGAGTGTGGGTAGGAACATGTTTCTGGGAAGGTTCAAGGATTAAATGAGAGATCATCTACTCCCTCTATGCATGTTTCTCATATAGCAGAACCATACTATGTTTCTTCCAAGGATGTTACAAACATACAATCTACAGATAGGAATTTATCCATCCCTCAAAGTAAGGATTTTATTACTCCTCCAAGGTATTGTATCTTTGATAGGGATGAAGTAGGGATTTAGAATTTTTTTCTTTAATGTAAGGATTCCGAATTTTTCCTTGAGTAACTCTACTAGGTCATGGGATGAACTTGTGTCTGAGAAAGATACCTCTAATGCTGAAGATATTGGGAATGGACTTAGTCACGATAAACATTTCTAGAATGATTATGATATTGAAGCAAAATAATTCCCTGAACTACAACTATGGAAGGTGACATATTGTTTTTTCAAGGAATCAAATGGTTAAAATGAATATGTACTTAACTATACCTATAATGAGGTCCAATGACATATCTAGTCCTATATCTCATCTTATTGAGCCTGGAAATTTTATCTCTATTAAAAATTAAGATTGAATTAGACTTTTCTTAGTGTCCCTAAAGTGTTATAAGATGATGGGGATACAGAGGCTCTAGTGGTAGAATGTTTCCTATGTAATCTCTTGGCATGAATCCCATCAAACCCATTGAAATTAAGTAAGTGAATATAAGTAAATTTTTTTTAGTGATTTGATCTCTAAATAAGACCCATTAATTATAAAACGCACAAATTAAAGACTGATATTTTTAAATTGGTTTTTAATGACCATGGTGTGGTGTCTTCCAACAACGGAGTAGATTTTATTTTAGTGTATTAGTAGGTAGTTCTTCATCCTTTCAATGAACCTGCTGCTACTAATAAAATACGTCCAGCTGAGAATGATATTAATATTGAAACATTCTCTATGGAAATGGATAAAAGTAGTCTGATAACTCAAGTAACATGAAAATACACTCTTATGGCTTCCACTACTAATATCACAGTGGCCAGTTCCTTGGTTAGATTGTCGGATAGGTGTTCTCAGGACCCAAAAAATGGTTAAAATGATCTTATAGCTATTATTGTTACAAGGCCTTATAAGGTAGTGAATAATCATGTTAGGGGTAATTTTGACACATATAATCCCTTTGAGTTTCTTTTCTATGATAGTAGTGAAGAAGATGGACAATGATTCCTCGATGCTTCAAAAATTAAAGAAATTAATCTTTCCTCTAAAATTCATCCTTTGATGATGGAGGGGGAATGATAGTGAGGTAATAATGGGGGAGGGAACAACATCCTCATGGTCGGGGTGGATGTTTCTCTCATCACAACATAATAACTCACTCTCATGTGGTCAGAATAGTTGTTCTAAGTGTGGAACAAGATCTTTCCCAATGCCTCAGGATCTCTTGTTGTTTTAGACACTTTTGTCCAGTGTCAATTTTTTTTATAACCAAGGAAATTATTTTATATATATGAATTACTTTTTTTGTTTTTTGTCAATACTAAGATGTATGATCTGAGATATTTTGAAGAAAGAGATCTTACATCTCATGATAAGAACTATTTTGAAGGTGGCATCATTTCCCAATATTTGCATAATTAATGTGGTCCATAATTTGGAGGATAGATTTAAATGAAAAAATATTTTTTTATTCAAGGCCTGAAGAAAATATGGAAAATGTAAGAGATTCTCAAAGATGATATTTGTGAGTTGGTTTTAATAAAGGTTTATGGAGTCCGGATGGTGTGCTCTGTGATTATGATGGTCTTCGTGGTCAGAGATGGTGTTCTCTGTGATTATGAGAATTAAAGATTCATAGTCGGTGATAAGAAAACTATGTGATTATGATAGGTGATTCAAATTATTTTGATAGAAATATCTATGGTTATGACAATTGTTTCAAATAGATAATTTCTATAGAGCATTGCGATGGGTGGAGTGCCACAAAGATATTTTTAAAAGATCCATGAAATATAAAAAGAGGTGCTGGAGATTCAAAAATGGCCAAGCCTATAAATATGAGGCTACCCCCACTTCATTCAAATAAAATTTTTCAAGGAAAATTTGGAAACTCGCTAATTTTTAAAAGGAGCTTCGTCAATCTGTCTTTATATGAGAACTTGAGCATCGTGAAGAGACAATAAGTCTTAACATATGACTATGTTTTTTATTGAATTGTGTTTCATGATGATTAGTTATTTAGAATTGAATCTGTGAGCTTTGCAAAGAAGGTTGTTCCATAAAGGTATGGTGTTTTATGAAGGATTTTGTTTCATGAAGGCAAGGGTGTTTCGTGAATGCAGTAAGCTTCACAAGGGAGCTTTGTGAAAAGAAGTTTTGAATTTTAGGTTTTAGTGGAATTGGATTTCAGGGTGCATCAACATAGGTCTGTGGTGAAAGCAGATTCTCATGCTATGTCAGAGAAAAAACATTAATGATAACCCATATAAGAGACCTTCATGTTGATAAACTGAGTTAGACATCACTCAAAGTAGTGATCAAGGGGGAGTTGATGGAAGTGATCTGAGCGAAATAGTGTGTAAACCATAAAACCTTGTAAAGGAATTGAACCTAGCATATATTTATTGTGTTAAATCTTATGAATTCCACATCTAGTGAATATTATTGGACTTGGGTATGAACAAAAACCTATCGGTGTATGCTCCTTGGATTTGTCCCTTAGTGGTGAACCACGTAAAATACTTGTGTGTTGTCTTTTTTCATGTGAATGATTGATTTCTAATCATATCCATAATACAGGTTTAACAAGTTACTACCAATGTGGGGACAAAATCCTACACATTAGAAGAAAATGTTGACACCCTAATTCACCCCTCCCCTACAAAGGTGTCTCGAGGTCCTACAAGCAGTATCAGAGGGATAGGTTTCTAGTGTTAAATCTATCCTACATTGATGTCATATATAATTTAGTAAATATCAAGGGAGTGTCTTTATTTTATGGATGAAACTTTCATATATGGAATAATATAATGATATCTCATCTAATATCTCTTGGAATGGAATTCCTTTTTGCTACTGTGCAAGGAATACATGTCATTGAACCAATAGGGTTGTATATAAACAATACATATAAGAAAATGTTTGATGTAGATGATAAAGTGCGGAATTATCTCATTATAGAACGTTCTTATTAGATCTATATAAAGGTGATAAGCTATAATTTATAAAAGGCTATGTGGAAAAATTTGGAAAATATATATGAAGGATACTACAATATAAAGGAGATGAAACTACATGTCCTTCACAATATTTTTGATTTTTTGAAGATTAATCCTGATGATAATAAATATTATTTCTCCAATGTTATTATTGAGGTTTTTAGATCAATCAGAGGTATTGGGTAAGAAATCCAAGACATTAACATTGTGAAGAAAAATTTGAGAAGGCTTCCACCTCTACACAATCAAAATGTTTCTTCTCTTGAGGAAAGAGATCTTTCTAAACATTCACTAGATGACCTAGTGTGTAGTCTAGTGGTATATGAAGTTAGAGTAAATCCAGAAGATGCAATGAAACATGTCATTAAAGAAATGGAATTCAAATCCATAGACCAACAAGAAATTTTAGGAGATAGTATTGATGAAAATAATGAGGAATGAAAAATTCATTCATTATTTTACAAGAAATTAAAGAGAGGAAAAGGGATATTTTAAGGAAATATACCCTTGGATTGTTTTCATTGTGGTAGATTTGGGAACATTACTTCTTAGGGCTCAAGGAAGTTTGATGATAATTAAAGCGAATATAAGAACTCATAGAATCTTAAGAAGGGGTTTTCTAAACAGTGGAACTTCAAATATGGAAATAAACTACAGAAAAAGTGTTTTTCTTATGAAGAAGAAGTATATGATAATGAATTATTTGAGGAAGAAGAACTAGAGATTTAATATGGAATCCAATATTCTATGATGGCTACTGTTGAGAAGTCAAAACCACAAAAAGATAAATCCATAGATCATCAGTTGAGTGCTGATGCTGATCTAAAGTTACAATTTAAGAATGTTATTGGTAATATTGATAATCAAAGAATGAGATGCCAAAAATGGAGAGATGTTGTGGAATAATCATCAAGATATGTTGATTAGCTTGAGGATAAAATTGAATTAATGGAATAATTAGTTAAAGTAAAATCCAAAACAATGAAATCACAAAGGATGTAGTGTAACTAAATATCTGCATTGAAGAAAAGTAAAATTTCATCAATGACCTTACCTTCATACCGGTGGAGAACTCCATTACTATTGAGGGACTCAAAGAAGAAGTTTTTACTATTATGAGTAAACTTGAAAGCGAATCAAATTAAAAATAATCAATGAAGAAAACTTAGTTTTGAAAATTCTTAGATGTTGAGTTGTTGGAGAGCGATAACCATGGTTTTGATGGAGTTGAAAAGATTCAGAATGATCATAGATCCACATGCATGGGAAACCATGGAATCAATTGTGATACCAAAACATTTAATTCTGCAAATAATATGGGTCAAAATAAAGGCAAGATGAAAGTTGTACATGTTGAAAAGTCACCAGAAGTGCTGAAAAAGAAACCCTCAATTCAAATTGAAAGGAGAACTAAAAACAATCCTCAGGTATCCAGAAGTGATATGAATCAAAACTACATTCCAAAGGAAAAAATACATGTGGATGAATAATAATGAGGAGACATTTCCACTTATTAAATGTCAATTTTGTCGCTACCTGGTCTATAACATTTCATACTGTGAAGAAGTAAGGATCTATTTAAATGGGGAAGATCTAGGAAGTCACTAAAGGAAACAAATTCATATCCTACTCCTTATATAAGAAATAATTTCTATGGATATTTTTTCATTTCTCTAACTTTTCACGTGATGATTTTTATTGCATGTGGAGGAACAACGTGAACAATTCATACCAAACATAGATACAAGTTAATACTTTTCAACTAGTCGGTGTTTCTATTACAGAAGAATTATTTCCTCTAGAAGAAGAATATGAATATGAATAACCTTCCCACAAGGAATATAGCTCTAATATTCCATCTTTATCCTTCACTAAATCTAATATTTCATGTAATGAAAATAAGAAAATTTAAAAGTCCAACCCTACAGAATTAGCTCTAAAATATATGAAGAAAAACAGTACCTTGATCCTTGATATTGGATGTTCATCCCACATGATGGGTAATTCAAACTTATAAAATAATGTTAATAAAAGGTTTGAGGTAATGGTAAGGTTTGGTAATTATGGTGTGTTGACGATCAGTGGAAGTGGAAGTACTGAACTTGCTAATGGTGAGCTGATGAAAATTAAAGTTCTTTATATAGATGGGTTGTGTCACAATCCCCCTAGGGTGGGTCAACTCTGTGAATCAGGACTTATAGTGACATTCAATCAAAATGGGATCACTATTAAATTAAAGGATTAGAATTATATCATCAAATGTTACATAATAGATGGAAACCTATACTAGGTTAATAGTAGAGTGAATATTTTCTACTTAACTATTAAAGAAGAAAATGTCTTGTGAAACCGAAGAGTGGGGAACATTAATCATCAAGAAGTGGAAAAGATATATATGATGAATATAGTCATGGATATCCCCTAAATAAAGAAATAACGGGAAAATACTTGTTGTTCTTACATAAGAGGAATATTGGTCTAACGTTTATATCATCCATAGAAGAAAATGGCATCAAATATTCTTGATATCATCCTTACAGATGTATGTGGTCTGATAAATTTTGATGGAACTCAAGGAAAATGTGACTTTATCCTTTTAATTTATTATTATAGTATAATGGCGTGTGTGATAGTTACACACAAGAAATGTCAACGGATTTATTGCATGAAAACTTACCACTCAATCATCGAGAATGATACTGGGTGGAAAATTAATGTTTTACAGTCTGATAAAGGAGGGGAATACACATCCATTATGTTTGAAAATTACCTGGATAAAATGGAACACAACATGAGGTTTCTAATTTGAGAACCCCATAGTAAAATAAATTTTTTGAATACATAAATTGACAAGTGAACAATATGGAAAAAACTATTTTTATTAAAAGTTGTATCCCTCGATATTATTGGAAAAAGATCGTTCAAGCTATATTGTATATTCAAAATCAAACAGGGCTTTATATGGGTGAAACCAAGACACGTTATGAGTTTTGGCATGGATGGAATCCCTATTGGAAGTATGTCCACATTTTTTGAAGTAAATGATTTATTAAAAACAAAGAAGGAAACTAAGGCAAGTCTGGTGATACGGCTGATGAAGGAATATTCCTTAGATATTCAATGAATATAAATGCCTAAAAGTGTCTCAATAAGTGTCTCATAAAAAATGTGGAAATTAGTGATGTTAAGATAATTGAAGGTAAGAGAACAAGTATCATGAAGGAATCTTTTGTTGCTGAGATTGAAGATTCTGAAGACAGTGGATATGGAACAGATTCAAATGCATATATAGACAGAGGAGTGAAAAACATTCAGAGGTCACAAATAGATGTTGAGTCAGAAGAGGAATTAGAAGATGAAACCATGGCTGAACAAAATTCTTATGAACCTCAAAGAAGAAATTGAATAGTAGAAATTGATCAATACAACATCATTTGGGATCGGACTTCACCACCACAAACAAGGATGATGAGTAATAATGCACAATTTACATTTCTATCTGTTCTGGAACCATCATCATTTGAAGAAGCTATAAATAATTAATCATGGGTTAAATACATGAAGTATGAGTTGGATTAGATTAACAAGAACCAAACATGGGATCTAGTAAAGAGACCCGAACATCACAATGTGATTGGTACAAATTGAATTTTTAATTATAAATTAGATGAGCATGGTAATGTGATCAGAAATAAGGCATGAATGGTGTGTAAAGGATACTCACAGATTTATGGTGTTGATGTTGAAGAATCATTTTCTCCAGTAGATATACTGGTGTCAATAAGGCTATTTCATTCCATGGAAATCCAAAGAGGGTAGAAATATTATAAATTGGATGTGAACACAACATTCTTAAATGATGTTATTCAATAAGAAAACTGAATATAACAACTATTTTGTTTTACACTTGGTAATTATGAGATGAAGGATTGTTGACTAAATAAGGCACTATATGGTTTGAAGAAGGCACCACAATCATGTTACTCTCAGTTGGATTATTATTTAATGAAGATCGAGTTTAAAAGAGGAGTGGATCACAACCTCTATTTGAAAAATTCAAAGGAAGATCAATTCATGGTGTTGGTGTACGTGGATGATATTATATTCGGTGGATGAAGGCATATATCATTGAAGAAATTTTCGAATTACATGAAATCTGATTTTGAAATGTCAATGATTGGGAAACTCACATATGTTCTGGGGCTTCAACTAACATTTAAGAAAGACTACACTTTCATTTCTTAAGAAAATTATGAATGAGAGTTTATGAATAAATTCAATATGCATGAATCAAAACCAATGTATAGTCCTATTGGAGATCGAAAAAACTGGGAAAGCACAATGATGGGACATCTTTAGATCCCACAATGTATAGAAGAATCATTGGAATCATATTGTACTTGACAAAGACAAGGCCAAATATTGTCTTTGCAACATTCTTGGTGGCCCATTATCAATGTAATACAAAATAATAACTTATGGTGGTAGTTAAAATAATCATGAGGTATATTCAAGGCACTCATAATTATGGTTTATACATTACTACAGGAAGAGACAGTGAACTTTCAGCATTTTAGGTTGCTCACTGGGCTTGAGATATTGTTGATAGAATGTTCACAAGTGGTGAAGCATTATTTATTAGAAAGAAAAGTTTGGCATAGATTACTATGAAACATGAATGTACTTCACTTAGTACTATTGAAACAGATTATAACTCAACTACAAAGGCATGCACGCAACTACTTTGGATGAATCATCAACTTTCAGATATTGGTGAATAGGTGAAACTACCAATGGTGATTCATTATGATTACAAGATCATGATCAATTTTATGAAGAATATAGTTTATAAATCTTGTACAAAACATATTGAAATTAGATATCACTTCATCCAAGAAATTTTTGAACAAGGCGTGGTTTAAATGGATCATGTGGGAATAGATGAGCAAGTGGATGATATTATGACCAATCCACTGGCAGTGGTTGTGTTTCAGAAACAGCAGTTGAACCTCCATGTTCATCCACCTCCTAGTGCATGATGAGTTTACAAAATTACACTATCCTTAATTATATTAAATATTTTAATCCATTTATGGATGTGATGTAGGTTTATGGGGGAGAAACCTTTTGGGGGGAATGTGTTTTCTAAGTTCTATAAGTCAAGATTGGGTTATTTGGGTTTATTTTTAATGGGGGAGAATGTAAAAATAAAATGATATGATGTTGCAGGAGAAATATATAAATTCAATGCAATGAAGTTGCAAGAGAATAGAAAAAATGGGGGAGAATGACCAATTTATGGTTTTCTAGTTTAAGGAGAATGTAGAATGAATGAATCCAATGAGTTTCAATTGGGGAAATAAGAATGAAGAAAACAATTCTGTGTTATGAGTAAATAGTCAAAGATTAGACTGTACATCATTAAGAATTCCAAAACACGAGAACCCAATTCATTCTTCCCCTCTTGTTTTCTATAATTATCATTGATCTAACAGACATAGAGTGTTGGTTGAGTTGTTTCTTTCATATTAGGTTTTGATAGTAACTGGTGCTTCATTGAATTTATATACAGATTGAAAACAAATCCAAAGGGGGGGATTGTTGGAACCATGGATGTTATTTTCTGGATTTCAAGTAAGTTTATTTTTTTTCAATCCTAACATGGAAGATCAAGGAGATTGCGATGAAAGGATTCATATAGTTCAAGCCAACAACAGTTTTAAGGTAGTTTTGTTTCCTAGTGTTTGCCAAATTTTTAGGGTAAAAAAGTTGGAGGATCACTTTTAATGTGAAAAGTGGTTCTTCTTGAAGGCCATATAAAAATATGGAAAAGCAAAGAGTTTTGTAAAGATGGGATATGTGGGTTGTGTTTCGCAACGGATTAGAGTTTTGATAGTGTGCTCTACGATAATGATGGGCTCCATAGTCATAGACGGTGTTCTCTACGATTATGAGGATTGGAGCTTCACAATCAGTGATAGAAAGGATATTGATTACAGTGGGATACATAAAGGTTTTTGATGGGAATATCAATGGATACGATGATCTTTGCAAACATAGTATTTCCACATATCTTCGCAATGGGTGCAGCTCCACGAATACATCTTTGAAAGTTCTAGAAAAACCACAAATAGAATTTAAAGCTTCATAAATGGAAAAGCCTATAAATATGAGGCTAACCCCACTTCATTTGAATGATGTTTTTCATGGAAATATGGAAATGCTCTGATTTTATGAAGGAGATTATTGAATCTGGAATTAAATGAGAACTTGAGCATTGCAAAGAGACTATAAGTCTTAACCAATGCACATGTTTTTTATTAGAAGCTATTTTGTGATGATGAGGTATTAGATGTTGACTTAGTGATCTTCACGAAGAAGGTTGATTTGTAAAGGTATAGTGATTTGTGAAATATTTTTATCCATGAAGGAAAGGGCAATTCTTGCGAAAGGTAGTTATGAATATCAAGTTTAAGTGGACATGGATTTCAAAGTGCATCAACTCAAGTATGTGGTGAAAAAAGATTCTCGTTATATGTTAGGGACAAAAATATTTAATTCCCATCCATTGAAGAGACCTTCGAACTGATAAACTGATTTAGAATTCTCTCAAATAAGTGAGCAAGGGGGAGTTGATGGATGTTATTGGAGGGATGAGGTGTGATATCCCTAAAACCCTGTAATTTTAGTGTTCCTGACATAGAGTGACTATGTAAAATCTTTTGAAATCTACATCAAGTGAAGATTAGTGGAATTTGGTATGATCGATAATCTATCGGAATATACTTCTTGGATTTAGTCCTTAGTGGTGAACCATGTAAAATTCATGTGTGTTGTATCGTTTCATGTGAATGTTTGATTGTTGAAGATATCCCTCATATAGGTTTAACATGTTTCTAAAAACATGGGAATAAGATTCATCACATTAGAAGAAAAAGTTGACACCCTGATTCACCGTTCCCCTCCCAAGGTGTCCCAGGGTCTACAATTTTTTCACTTTTGTGTCATTTCATTCTTGATGATGGTAGGTGGGTGTCTGACCTCATATTCTTTTTTTCACCCATTTCCCTTTTTAATAAAGGGAATTTGACCTCGTACTGTAAAATAAAAAAATATTAATTAGTTAATTGTTAAAATTTAATAGTAAATTATTATTTATTTATTATTATTATTTTTTATTAGTAATCTACCAGTAATTAATATTTATTCTAAATTAATTACTAATGAATTATAATAATATATTATTATTAATTCTGTGTAAGAAATGGGGATGTAGAATCCCACATTATAAATCTATAAAGATATTGAGGGCACCATCCCTTATAAACAGTTTCCATGTGTGAGGATTTTAGTTATATTTTAATATTATTTTAATAGAAGTAATTTTATATATAATAATAGTTAAATACAATTACAAATTTTTTATATAAATATATAACTATATATATAAACAAAAAAAATACAAATACAAATTCTCAAACTAAGAAAACGCACATCATTGAAGCTCCTAATGCATTTGGATTCCACCAATGGAGTCTAAAGGAATAAGGTTATTGAATACCTATACTAACCTACCTGTAATATTTTTCGGAAACATTTATAGAGAATCCTTGATTTACCTATTGGGAAGGATTTATAGGTGTTTTTTAGTTGAGCACAGTATAATATTTTTATACATGTTTCTTGAAAAAATATATTCTAGAGATAAAACGAAGTTAATTTTTTTTAAAAGAATCTAAGGCATAAGCCGCCTAAACTCCTTTTCCTGGGATTAATGACATGATAAGGGGGAAATGTGTGTGGAATTTTTATTATATAGGAGTGTGGAAATTATTAAGTGTTATTTAATGGTATTTTTTCTAATTTATTTTAATGTTAATTATTTATTTAGTAATTTGGGTTTTCATTAGTTTTTATTATTTTATTAAATTTTTACTCAGATATTTAGATATAATTTATAAATAATTGTTAAGATTAGTAATTAAATTATTATTATTTATTAGTGGAAATTTAGTAATTAATTTATAATTAGTCTTAACAATAGAATTATTATTTTAAAAAGATTACTTTTTAGTTTCACTTGGAATTTTTTAAATATTAGTGACGTAATTATTTAATAATTTATGAATAAAGTAGTAATCATTATGAACTTAAATTTTACTAATAAATAACTAATTTGTAATGTAACGCCCTGACCCCAGTTACCCAGAGTCGATGCATTATTACATAACATTGGCATGATCACAAGAAAGATCAAATCTCGAAAGACCGAGTGGTTTAGTATCCTTGGAAGCACTAGATATATTCATAAAGTCTTACATTACATCATAAAAATGAAAACTAGAACAATATATTTTCTTCATAGTCCACACTCATATCCCCACATACTCTCCATACAGGTCATTCATAAATTACTTCTTCACATCCGGGGAAAAATAAAACATAGAAAAGGGGTGAGCTCAAATGCCCAGTAAGGATAACAATATAGCGGAAACTTTCATAATTAAGAATAAACATTTAAGGCAATGTATAACTAAAATAAAAGCCTTTTAAACATGAACTTCAATATAGCATGGCAAAAATTAAATGAAATAATTCCATTTATTTATTAATCTGGATATTCTACTAATCGAATAATCACATTCAATATCAATAACCACTTTCATAATGATGGAATGCATAATGCCAGACTATCATAACCACATAGCCAAAGCCTCATGCCAAGACTACAGATAAGATTTTGTCAAGGCCTTGTTCCAAGACACTAGTTTGTCTCATGAGACCTACCGATGCATCGAGGAGCTATAGAGGGCTCCACCCATCACTTACTAAGTCCAATTCATTCCCACATGAAAAGGTTTAAACATAACATAAACATTAGTATTAAAACTAGGATACGAAATTTCAACACTTTCTCCATAAACCATGAATGGTATAAAAATAACACATCCACAGTAAAACAAATCACAAAACCTTCAATACAATACAAAAGTTTTGTATCATAATAAATCAACTTAAAATAATCTTAAAATCCATCAAAGGATATTGACATATATGGAATCAAAACTATTTTATTGAAATATCTCTTTTCTCGAAATTGTTGAAAAGTCACACATTTATAGAGGATGTAATTTAAAAGATATTTTTGAATAAAACTGTCCCATAAAACTTTGAAACTTTTGAAAATAAATATAATTTCAAAAAATTTATGTCCATATAAATAAATCCTTAAAATCATTTTGAAAACATGGACATTAATTAAAAAGATTTAGAAATATAAATCTTTAAAACATTTAAAATTATGATCTTGATAAAGAGTACATTTCACAAATTCATAAAATATTCATTTACTTTGAAAATATTCTTATAATCTTGTAATGAAAGCTTAGATGATTTTATAATGGCGGTAAATATTCGCACCCACCGTATAAGTTAAAAAAACATTCTTACCTTAATCCTGTCGAAAAGGTTAAAAACCACCTTTTTTGGAAAACGACGGAATGATTCCTTTATAAACCTCTTATAAAAATTCAAACAAGGGTATAAATGAATTTTACCCATATTATTGTAAATGTTGAAAATTTTTGGAAATACATTTTGAAAAAACATGGATGTGGATGATAAATAAATCTGAGTAGATTATTACGTATAAACAACCTCAGATAATGGAGAGATTGCGAAATTAACCCTTAACTTGTACTTTTACTTGGTTGGGGTAGGTTAAACTCGTGTATAATGGTGAAATAATTGTTATTAAATTATTCAATAATCATATACATTAATATGATATCATATATGATATTTTAACATTTCTTTGTTATTAATATCTTAGAATTATCGTCATTTCGGGTGTTCACTTACTCGTTTTCTTTTATATGTTTTGTTACGTAAGACATGATTGTAAGGGATATGTAGTATATTAATAATATCCATAATGATATCAAGTCCTTAGATACTATTATTAATCATCAAATTAGAATTATACTTGAATGGATACGATAGAGAATGAATCTCATCGCGTTCGTGGAGACGGTAGTCCGTACATATGCACGAGCGATAATATAATTATTTTGATATTAAAATAAAATATAATTGGATGGTATATCATATATACAGAATAATTATCATGTTATATTTATTATTTACATGAGTTACACATCATTATTATGCCCATCCAAATAATAATTTATTGAATAACAATTACACCACGACGTGGAGACGGTAAGTCGTACGTACGCACGTATGGTGACATGTTATTCAAAGGATGGATAGAATAGTGAATATGGTTGTACCATATTTATAATAACATCATAGTATATATATGATACAGTAGTTATTATTTTATAATGGTAACAAAAAAGGAAGAAGAAGTGGTATAAGAAAGGAATTTGAAAAAGGGTGGTGAAATCATTACCTCTTCTTTGGGTTCTTCCTTTTTATTTGATCAAAAGGGCTCCTTAGGTTGGCTTCTTGATCAAACTAAGGCCTCTAGGTTGTAGTGAGGGATGTTGGGAGAGTATTTGGGCAGAGTTTGGCCGAACCAAAAGTCTTTGAAGTTGTGATGAAATGAGAAGGAGGAGTTCCCTTTTATAAGAGGGGTGAGGGGCACCTTTGGAAAAGCTAGAAATATTAGTTTAAAATAAATTCATATTAGGTTTCTAATAGATCAAAAGTTGATTATTTAAAGGTTAAGGTGGTTATGGGTGGAAAAAAACTCAACCAATATAATTTAGACATGTTTGGGTACTTATATTAACCTTATCTTTAAGTATTAACTCTAAGTTAATTAGTTTCACTTTTACAATGTCTCTTTGTATTTTTATATTATATGGTTAATAAAATTACTATATACATCCAAGAGACCCCCCAAGTGGTCCATTAATGATATAACTACCATGATATAAGTCTCTTGTCTGAACCTTATATTTTTAGTAATTTAATATCAATTAATAATATAATATATTTTTTAAAAACTCTTTTATTTCAATTTTGACACTATTTAATAGTTGATTTTTTTGAAACTCATAACAGAATGATTAATTCGAAAAAAGTCAATTAAATCAATCCTAATATGTCATATTATCCTAGAAAATTAGTGTAATGCATTAAAAGTCTCAAATTATATTTATTTTGGTATTTATAATATCAATTATTTTAAATTTTCACTATTATGGTAATTACTGCATCATCATTGTGTCATAAATAAATTAAATTATTTAATCTCTAAAAATTATAAATAAAATATAATTATGTATGAAATATTTTTTTATTTATAATTAATATTTATAGTCAAAAATCCAACATATATAACCCCATGTAAAAATTGTTTTTCTAAAAGATATATGCTTATGTCATTTTTGTATTCATTTTAACTTAACTAAAATAAAGTGTCCCTATCACCTACAAGTGGCCCCATGGGGGCCCTAAATCAACCCAAAGATGCCCATGGTAGGAAATGTATCAAAAAATAAGGTTAGGACACGTTTTAGTGTAATTTGTTGTTATTATAATATTATTTTTAACCCTTATTTACCGGATTTACCCTTTAACCATGGTAAATAAAATATTTACCGAAATAATTATTCAAAATGTCTAAAAATAAATGTTACCTTTTTACACAATTTGAACATCCTGATTCCAAATATTGAATCCATTTTTCCAAATTCAAAACATAGAAGTTGAAGAAATTAATTTAAAATTAATTCCCGTTGTTAAAACAAAAAAGCGTGTTTTTATGAGATAATAACTATCAAAAGATTGGCACTTGTTTATGTCAAGTTTAATTTTGAAATTATTTCCAATGACAAACATTGAATTAAATGGTAAAAATATATTCGAAATATTCTTTAAAACCACTCAAATTCATAATTTATCAATATTAATTATTTTGATTAAAAAAGTTGTTTTTAATTAAAATTTAGTAATTTTCAGTATTCATCAAAATATTAAAGTTATCCGAAAAGTTCCAAAATTTCACCCTAGGATAAATTCGATATTCCGACTCCAAAAATGAAGTCCATTTTGAAATATAAAATATATATAATTTCAAAAATTAGGTATTACTATTCATAACAGCTAGTTTGATTGGTTGTGGTGTGTGTTTGAACTCCAAGTTGCATACAACACACGCTACTATATTATTCAATGGAAAGCGTACCATGGAAGTTTGAGATGTTTCATTTTAAATTTTTGATGTCCCCATTTAGTTAAAAAGTTTAAAATATTGTATTTAAAAAGGGTCACTATTAAAAGTATATAAAAGTGCAATACGGAAAATGAATTTGTTCTTACATTATGTCTAAGAAACTCATAATATGGATTCTAAAATTATAAGGATTATATAAAGTTTAAAATTTAGATAATACTATTCATAACCTATTTTGAACGGCGTGTTTGGTAAGTCATGGTGTGATTGAACTCGGTGTTGCTTGTAGTGCAAGTTATTGAATTATTTTGATGAAATAACACCCTATGAAATCTTGGGGTGTGACATTCTCCCCTCATTCAATAAATTGAGTCCTCGCAATTTGAAATTGTTCTTCGAAAATAAAAGGTTTAAAATAGAAAATATCTTTGTGGGAAAACCCACATCGGAAATTAGGTTACTAAAATTTAGTTTTAATATAAGGAAAAGAGAAATGAAAGGGTCACCACCAAATTATGATCTCTATTAAGAGAACATTGGTGGAAATTAGAGACATATAATTGGAGGAAAAACTTAAATATTTATACGTAGTGATTGAGGTCATCAATCACAAACAAGTGTAAAATTGAGGTCCTTAAATTCATCAATCTATGATGATTTCAAATACCATCAGTTCAACAAAACATAGGTTACTAGGGTAACACATTTTTGGTTTTAGAATTCCTTAAATAAAGTATAAGAATTAATTTCTTCATAGAATAAGAGAAGAAGAAAAATATATTCTTGACAAGTAGAGTTCCAAACATTAACTAATTTCTACCACAAACTCATCTTTCACTCTAAAAGATAATAGAACGAAAAAAATATATTCTATTTATCCTATTCGTATAGGGTTAAAAATACGAATTTATAATTAATCTACCAGATCTTTTAAAAAAACTACAGTATTTAATCCCGGACATCACGTGGTTCAGTGGTAGTTGATACACCCTTGTCACCCTTCAGTTGTGGGTTCAAGTCTCGCGGCCTTGCTGGATGCGACGGTTTGCCGCCCGACCTCTTGGTTATCCTTTTATGGCAATCCCAAATAATCCAAACCAGTACTATCCAAAATACTTCAGTCCAAAACTTATAAGGAAGGTAAACACAATGAAGATCCTTTTTTTTGCCGTGTAATAACATGTGATCACCTTCATCATCTTTTCTTTTAAAAGACTGCAACATCTTGAATTATCATAAAACCTTATTGATTACATTCATGATCCCTTATTCCTTATAGAATAATAGATATACTCCTTCAATCCAAAAATGTTGTAAACCCCAACAATGATGGAATATACAAATCATTAATCAGTTTCACGGTAGTCAAGAATATCCAATATAGTTTATCAAAAACAATCAGGTATTATACTAAAATCACAACCTCAGTATCCGAACCATATTATGGTTTATCTTTCTCTCAACCATATATTTTCCAAAAATTTAACCTGCTATTGAGCCACTTTTCCTTGTTCCACACAATCTCAAGTCCATATTGAAATGGTACTGCAGTACAATCCTTATATACTCCATAATTATTATAACAAGAACATTGTTGATACAACACTCAAATGACATAATCAACATAAGAAATCTAATCAACCCTCTTTATCTATGGTAGTATAATAACTTGATTATTATCCAATAGTATCATTTGCGGCATAATATGATGACTGAGACATAGGTTCGCGTAGTGTCCAAACTCCTTGCAAATAAAGCATTGTACATTTGAAACCATTTTCTTACCCTTGCATTAACATACTTTGTGCCCTATTCCCCCACACTTATAACAAGCTCCCATTCCTTTCAGGCAAGTTCCAGGGTGTTTCTTCCCACAGTTATCACATATGGGAAAATTCTTCTTTTCCTTCTTCCATCCTTTTATTCTCTTGCTTCCCTTCAAAGACATAGGACTTATTAAACTCTTTACTTATCGTATCAACACATGATATTATTTCTTCATATGATAATAATACAAGGGAGACTATTTCTCTTATAAATTATAGCTTAAGACCATGAATGATATGATCCATCTTTCTCTTTGGATCATGTGCATTGCTGGAGTTCTCATTTCTTCTACTGGGCACCATTTCTAAACAATGGCATACACTAGATTAGTTTATGAATAACAATACCTAATCCCAAACTTTTAAAACACATATCATAAATTAAATAGTTTATTGATATAATCCATAATCAATAAAATGTCTCCTTTGAGGATGTATATACTCATAAAACCTTCATAATGGTTTTTAAATAAAATGAGATTTATCCTAAGCATATCCCCCGGGAGTGTCGTCACCAGGAGTGCAGTAAGGCCCATTGTCATGCACCAGTTCCCATTCAAGTCTAGCTCAGAGCGGTGTTTTCAGGTTTTACCCCTAGGTACATCTGTGCCAGAGCCGCCTCTACCTACTCGTATCCAGACACGGATGTATTTCTCGGAAAACATACAAAATATCTACAATACCAAAATTATAGGAAGTTCTTCTATACAAATCCTCAAAATCCATATTAAGTCTATGTTCTCTAATCAGAGTTTATCTAATTCTAGCTTCCAAGGTTTGTACTAAACTTCCTCTGATACCAACTGTAACGCCCCGACCCCAGTTACCCAGAGTCGGTGCATTATTACATATCATTGGCATGATCACAAGAAAGATCAAATCTCGAAAGACAGATTGGTTTAATAGCCTTGGAATCACTAGATATATTCATAAAGTCTTACATTACATCATAAAAATGAAAACTACAACAACATAATTTCTTCATAGTCCACACTCATATCCCAACATACTATCCCTGCAGGTCATTCATAAATTACTTCTTCACATCCTGGGAAAAATAAAACATAGAAAAGGGGTGAGCTCAAATGCCCAGTAAGGATAACAATATAGCGGAAACTTTCATAATTAAGAATAAACATTTAAGGCAATGCATAACTAAAAAAATGCCTTTTAAACATGAACTTCAACATAGCAATGAAAAAATAAAATTAAATAATTACATTTACTTATTCACATGGATATTCTAATAATCTAATAATCACATGCAATATGAATAACCACTTTCATAATGATGGAATGCATAATTACAGACTATCATAACCACATAGCCAAGGCCTCGTGCCAAGACTACAAATAAGATTTTGTCAAGGCCTTGTGCCAAGACACTAGTTTGTCTCATGAGACCTACCGATGAATTGAGAAGCTATAGAGGGCTCCACCCGTCACTTACTAAGTCCAATGCATTCACATATGAAAAGGTTTAAACATAACATAAACATTTGTATTAAAACTAGCATACGAAATGTCATCACTTTCTCCATAAACCATGAATGGTATAAAAATAACACATATACAGTAAAAGAAATCACAAAACCTTCAATAGAATACAAAAGTTTTGTATCATAATAAATCAACTTCAAATAAGCTTAAAATCCATCAAAGGATATTGACATAGATGAAATCAAAACTATTTAAGAGAAATATCTCTTTTATCGAAATTATTGAAAAGTCACACATTTATAAAGGAAGTAATTTAAAAGAGATTTTTGAATAAAAGCGCCAATATAACTTTGAAACTTTTGAAAAGAAATATAATTTCCAAACATTCATGTCCATATAAATAATTCCTTAATAACATTTTCAAAACATGGACATTAATTAAAAAGATTTAGAATTCTAAATTTTTAAAACATTTAAAATTATGATCTTGATAAAGAGTACCTTTCAAAAATTCTTAAAATATTCATTTACTTTGAAAATATTCTTATAATCTTGTAATGGAAGCTTGGATGATTTTATAATGGCAGTAAATAGCCGCACCCACTGTATAAGTTAAAAAACATTTTTACCATAATCCTGTCGAAAAGGATAAAAAGCACCTTGTTTGGAAAACGACGGAAAGATTCCTTTATAAACCTCTTATAAAATGTAAAACAAGGGTATAAATGACTTTAACCCATATTCTAGTAAATGGTGAAATTGTTTTGAAATACATTTTGAAGAAACATGGATGTGGATGATAAAGAAATCCCAGTAGATTGTTACATATAAACAACCTCGGATAATGGAGAGATTGCGAAATAAACCCTAGACATGTACTTTTCCTTGGTTGGGGTAGGATAAACTCCTATATAATGGTGAAATAATTGTTATTAAATTATTCAATAATCATATACACTAATATAATATCATATATGATCTTTTAACATTGGTTTGTTAATAATATATTTGAATTATCGTCATTTCAGGTGTAAACTTACTCGTTTTCTTTTATATGTTTTGTTACGTAAGCCATGTTTGTAATGGATAGGTAGTATATTAATCATATACAGAATGATATCATGTCCTTAGATACTATTATTAATCATCAAATAATAATTATACTAGAATGGATACGATGGAGAATGAATCTCATCGCTTTCGTGGAGACGGTAGTCCGTACGTACGCATGAGCGATAATATTGTTCTTTTTATATTAAAATAAAATATAAATGGATGGTATATCATATATAAAGAATCATTATCATGTTATATTTATTATTTACATGAGTTACACATCATTATTATACCCATCCAAATAATAATTTATTGAATAACAATTACACCACGACGTGGAGACGGTAAGTCGTACATACGCACGTATGGTGACATGTTATTCAAAGGATGGATAGAATAGTGAATATGGTTGTACCATATTTATAATAACATCACATTATATATATGATACTGGAGTTATTATTTTAGAATGGTAACAACAAAGGAAGAAGAAGTGGAAGAAGAAAGGAATTTGAAAAAGGGTGGTGAAATCATTACCTCTTCATTGGGTTCTTCCTTTTGATTTAATCAAAAGGGATCCTTAGGTCGGATTTCTGATCAAAATAAGGCCTCTAGGTTGTTTTGAGGGAATGTTTGAGAGTATTTGGGAGGAGTTTGGCCGAACCAAAAGGCTTTTATGGTGTGAATAAATGAGAAGGAGGAGTGCCCTTTTATAAGAGGGGTGAGGGGCACCTTTGGAAAAGCTAGAAATATTAGTTTATAATAAATACATATTCTGTTTCTAATGGCTCCAAAGTTGATTATTTAAAGTTTATGGTGGGGATTGGTCTAAAACAACTCAACCAATAGAATTTAGACAAGTTTGGGTTCTTATATTAACCTTATCCTTAAGTACTAACTCTAAGTTCATTAGTTTCACTTTTACAATGTCTCTTTGTATTTTTATATTATATGGTAAATAAACTTACTATATACATCCAAGAGACCCCCATGTTGTCAATTAATGCTATAAATATCATGATATAAGTCTATTGTCTGAACCTTGGATTTTTAGGAATTTAATGTCAATTAATAATATAATATTTTTTAAAAAACTCTTTTATGTCAATTTTTACAGTATTCAATAGTTGATTTTTGTGAAACTCATAAAAGAATGATTACTTCTAAAAAACTAAATTAAAGAAATTTTAATATATCATATTATCCAATAAAATTAGTGTAATGAATTAAAAGTCTCAAATTATATTTATTTGTGTATTTATAATATCAATTATTTTAATTTTTCACTATTATGGTAATTACTACATCATCATTGTGTCATAAATAAATTAAATTATATAATCTCTAAAAATTATAAATAAAATATTATTATGTAGGAAATCATTTTATCTTTCTAATGAATATTTATAATAGAAAATCCAACATATATAACCCTATTTAAAAATTGTTTTCCTAAAAGATATGTGCTTGTGTCATTTTTGTATTCATTTTAAATTAATTAAAATAAAGTGTCCCTATCACCTACAAGTGGCTCCATGGGGTCCCAAAATCGACCCAAAGATGCCCATGGTCGGCCAGGTATCAACCAATAAGTTTAGGACACGTTTTAGTGTAATTTTTGGTTATTATATTATTATTTGTTAACCCTTATTTTCTGGATTTACCCTTTAACCATGGTAAATAAAATATTTACCGAAATAATTATTCAAAATATCTAAAAATAAAAGTTACCTATTTACACAATTTTAACATCCTGATTCAAAATATGGAATCCATTTTTTCAAATTCAAAACACAGAAGTGGCAGAAATTAATTTAAAATTAATTCCCGTTGTTAAAACAAAAAAGCGTGTTTTTAAGAGATAATAACTATCAAAAGATAGGCACTTGTTTATGTTTGGTTTAATTGTGAAATTATGTCCAATGACAAAAATTGAATTAAATGGTAAAATTATATTCTAAATATACTTTAAAACCACTCAAATTCATAATTTATCAATATTAACTATTTTGATTAAAAAGTCGTTTTTAATTAAAATTTAGTGATTTTCACTATTCATCAAAATATTAAAGTAATTCGAAAAGTTCCAAAATTTCACCCTAGGCAAAATTAGATATTCCAAATCCAAAAATAAAGTCCATTTTGAAATATAAAATATATATAATTTCAAAATGTTTGTATTACTATTCATGACGACTAGTTTGATTCGTTGTGGTGTGTGTTAGAACTCGAAGTTGCGTACAACACACGCTACTGTATTATTGAAAGGAATGCGTATCGTGGAAGCTTGGGATGTTTCATTTTAAATTTTTGATGTCCCCATTTAGTCAAAAAGTTTTCAATATTGTATTTAAAAAGGGTTCACTATTAAAAGTTGATAAAAGTGCAATACTGAAAATAAATTTGTTCATACATTATGTCTTAGAAACTCATAATATTGATTCTAAAATTATAAGGATAATATAAAGTTTAATATTTAGTTAATTCTATTCATAACCTCTTCTGAACGACTTTTATGGTAAGTCATGGTGCGATTAAACTCGGTGATGCGTGTAGTGCATGTTATTGAATTATTTTGAAGAAATAACACACTATGAAATCTTGGGGTGTTGCAAGTAATTACATAGCAATTAGTGATTTATATTAATTACATGATGAATAATGTTTTTTGAAAAATTTATTAATTACTAATTAATTATTAAGGAACTAATACTTAATGAATGATTTAATAATGATTCACTAATTATTATCTGTTGATTAAACTGGATTAAATAATGATTAATTAATGATTAGATAATGACCAAATAAAAATTAACGATGGATTTACTAATAATGATGTAAAGATTAATTAATGACTAACAAATATTTAAATAATGATTGATTAATAATTAACTAACAATTAAATATTAATTAAGTATAAATTATTAACTAATGATTAACTAATGCTAAAATAATGATTATGTACTGATTAACTAATCATTAACTAAGGATTGACTTAGAAATAAATAATGATTAGATAATTATTATCATATGATTCACATAGGATTAACTTAGAATGAAATTATTACTAACTAACGATGAATAAATGATCAAATAACAATTAACTAATAATTAATTAATAATTAGTTACTAATTAACTAATAATTAAATATAAACTAACTACTTAATAGCTGTTAATTAACTAATGAATAATGAATTCCAATGAGGTGTTATTCAAGTGGTGAACAACACCTTTCTATGGCATCAATTCTCTAGGATCCAACATTTAACACCTGGTGGACTCATTCATGGGGATTTCATAGTAGTTCGCTGTAGGTCATCGACAGAAAGTAGGTGGGATACCATTGCATGTGAAGGTGATCGAATATGAATAGATGAAGGTGTTAAACATGGTATTTGGTGAGGGTGAGTGTTGTTATATGAATATTGGTGGAGATTGAGCACTGACTGAGATGCACTACATTAGGGGTGATGGTGGAGGGCCCTCGAGCAGTGATGATGACAGGATTATGTTATTGTAGATAGGACTGAGGGCGGCGGTGAGTTGCATAAAAATGACATCGATAGTAGGGGTGTATTCTTACAATAGAGGCATCATACCTAGAAAAACATGAGTTGTGGGGCAGATCGAGCATAGTGACATTCATGTCAGGGTGACGTGCTGGTTGAGACACACAATTTCATGGGGGATAATAGTTGGTCCTTAAGGAGTGATGTAGAAAAGAGTCTATTATTTCATATGAGACTGAGGTCAGTGGTAAGGGATCAGGTGAGAAACATGAATGACATGGGTCGATTCAAGTAACAAAGGCATTGGACCTCACAAAGCAAGTGATGTATGTCGGTCCAAGTAGAGTGAAGTTCATGTTAGGTCCTTCAAGTTCGATTAATTATGCTTTAATTCCCCAATAATTTAATGATCATGTAATTGGAACCTAATCCATGAAAAAAGACGTCTTTACATGGTTTAAAAAGGGACCTCCCACCTACCTTTAAAAAAAATGTGTTATTAACAAATGATTAAGTCATTATTCACTTAGGATTAACTAGTTCTTAAATAATGATTAAGTAATTATTAAATAATGATTAAATGAAAAAAAATTATTATGTAATGAATAGACAATAATTACTTAATGATTAACTATTATTTAACTATAATCTAGCAACATAATAAATTTTAATTGCTGAATGATTTAAGAACAATTAATGAATGATTAAATAATGATTACTAACTGATTAAAGATTTAATAATTCATAATTATGGAATGATTAAATTATGATTAACTGATGAATAAATAATTATTAACCAATAATTAATTAATCAATAACTATTAGTAAACTATAAACTATCTACATAAAAAATATTAATTAAAAATTGATTAATGATTGATTAACTAGTGATTAACAATTGATTAATTTATGATTAATAAATGATTAAAATATGATTATGTAATGATTAATATAGTATTAATTAATTCTTAATTAATAATTATGTAATTATTTATTATTGATAAACTAAGGATTAACGAATTGTTAATTAATTGTTAGCTAATGATTAGCTTATAATAAACCAATATTTAATGACTATGTATTAATTATCTATTATTTAAATATTAATTACATATAAAATAAGTAATTAATAACTATTAATTAATGAATGATTATTGAATGGTTAACTAACGATTAACGAGGATTATAAAATTATAAGTGAATGATTTAGAAATGATTATCTTAGGATTAACTAATGCTTAACTAATGACTATGTCATGAATAATTAATGATTAAATTTGTATTAAATTTGTATTAAATAATGATTAGAAGCTAATTAACTTCATATTAACATAGGATTAACATAGATCAAAGAGGTCTAACTGTATAAAAAAGAGGGGAAATTGCACAATAGATTTTTCACACCCACATGATCTTATTTAAAAAATTTATACCTTTGGGAATATTAAAATTTGGACTATGAAACCTTAGTTTCATCATTTAGGATATAAAAAACATTATAAAATTTTAGTAAAGTAAATATTATGTGGTTATTTGAGCAATGAAATCCATGGATTGATACTATAAATGGATGTGGCTCTAGCATAATTGAACCTATGAGTAATAACCCCAAAAGGGGAACACTATGCATTGGCTTGATCATCAACTGGTGCACAAAAAGGGGTCCCTACTGCCCACTCGGTTTAACACTCCTAGGGGATATTCTTTAGCTAATTCGCATTCTCATTATAAACTATTGAACATGATTTTTATAATATTAAAATATTTACTATGAAACAACATTGTCATAATCAATAATATAAGAAAAATTCTAAAATTTCAACAATGTAAATATTGTGTTGTTATTAGAGAAATGAAATATCTATTTGGATAGTACAATTGGATACATATATGTCATAGTTGTACCTTGGTTTAATAATTTCAAAAAGGGTACATTGGGCATTAACAAGATCATCACTTGATGCATTATAAAGAGGCATTTTTGCAAAAATTGTTTGAAACTTCTATGGGATATGATTTAGATAAGTCACATTTTATTTATAATCTACTGCTCAAACCTTCATTAAAATTAAAATTTAAACTATTAAACATTAGTTTCATCATATAGGATATAAAAAATCATTCTAAAATTTTAGTTATGTATATATTGGGTGGTTATTGGATAAATGAAATCCTATACCAGATACTACAAGTGGATTTAGATCTACAACAGTTGTACCTAGTGTTAATAACCTTTAAAGGGTACATTAGAAATTGACTTAATGGTCACTCGGTTCAGGACAAAGAGGCCTTATTTCACACCTAATTTGACACTCCCTATGGATATGATTTATATGATTCACATAATCTATATAAACTTTTAAACATATAATTATATCATTGTACCATGAAATAACTCAACATAATTATTACACGGTTAATGCTACATGATTATTACCCATTTTAAATATTATTTACACTATTAAAAAATTGATCAGATAACATTTTTCAATAATACATTCATGTTTCCAAGTCTCTACATTTATAGTTAAGTTATTAAAACTAATCAAGGATATTTTTATAGTACACAACTGATAATAATGGTTATGACATCTAATTGTGTTACCCTAAGATAAATTTTGGAAAGAATTCATAGCCAGTTAAATATGAGACCTGATAAGGAGAACCAATCTTATAGTTATATGAATTTTTAATTATATGATTGGATATGGAATATATCTTATCCATTCCCTGATTGTGAGGATTGAGTCTAAGAAAATCATTATTTAACAAATTATCGAATAATTCCCTGATGAATATCTATGTGGAGGTTTCTACTATCCCACAGAAACATGGAATTGTATGATGACATATTTACATAAGATTCATCAAAGATGGTCCATCCCATGAATATGAGACTCTTCCCTATTATATAGAAGAATATACCCAAAATGACCACCAATATATGCTACAAGAGAATTTTTATGATGAGGAAGTGTCTTATGATGGAACGGATGGAGAAAACATTAATGATGATGAGGAAGCTGTGAATGTTTTTGAGGAGGATCCTATAAATGATGTAGTTTTACATAATACTTGATGAAAAATAAATCATACACCCCTATTTAAATCTTAGATGGAGGATATTACACATTTTTATGAATTTGACGAAAATATTATCACATATACAATTAATTTTCCTATAGTTTTGAAGGATATATTTTGTGAAATTGAAAAAAATATATGTTAGAAGAAATTTTCAAAGAAAATATTCCATTAAAAATTTACTAAAATGATTTCATAATGAGAGGCACTATAAATATTCAATTCAAGAGTCAAACTAGAAAAAATACATCATACAGTTTGATGAATATGGTGGTGATTGTAGATTTCCCTTGAGGGAAATTCATAATATCACTCTTGGAGGATGGGTAATTTATAATATTAAGGCATGTCATACTTACATGCAGCTAAATCAAACACAATATCATATATCATCATATGATTAATTATTGACATCTATTATTGTCAAGATAATCAGGACCTATCAAGATGTGCCTATATCCCTTGTGTATGGGAAGATAGAACACAATTTTGGTTACAATATTTCTTATATAAAGGCATGGATGGAGAAACATAAGATAATTTTTATAGTGTATGGTGATTAGTTTGACTCATATCATTTGTTTCCATAATTTCTATCCATAATGAGTCAAAACAACCTACTTATCTTCCACCTAAATTTAAAAAAACTTGTGTCTCGAGACAACCAAAGTGATTCATGTCATGTCAAATTTCATCAGTTTTTCTAGGCATTCATTCCATGTATTTAATTTTTTTGTTTACGAAATAAAATTATACAGATTGACGGAACATTTTTATATGGAAATAACAAAGGAATATTGTTTATTATAGAAACCTAATATGTTAATCATTCACCTTTACTATGTTCATTTTTCATTGTGGTGGAGGAATGTTATGAATCATCGAGTTGGTTTTTGACATGTATTTGTGACCATTTCACCCATATTTAGGGTGTATGTTTGATCTTTGATAGTCACTAGGAAATAGATGATGAAATAAACGTAGATATTATTACATTCTGACCCCCAAAAGTCACATCATCTATACTATATTAGACACATTTCCATCAATATATAAAATAATTTTCATGATGAATCTATGAATAAGTCTATAATGAATCTTGTTATAAAACATATTTTTTATTTTTTACTATGTCAACGTAATGATAACGATAATTTATGTGTAATAGTATCCCTTTTTTGTAGCATATGATCCAAATCAGTGAAGGTTTGAGTAGTGATTCGAATGAATTTAGAGGGATAATCAAGGAGTGTATGATTACATGATACTGATTTCGAAAGAGAAATGTACATTGGAATATGATGAGGGTAAGAAGTATAGACACATGACCACAAAATTTTTTAAGTTCATCAATGGTATATTCAAGGGGATTCATAAGTTACCTATAGATAGGATAGATCAATGGAAATTTTATCATTGTGTAAAGTGCTTCATAGAAAGAGGAAAATATGTGATCGACTAGATTCAGTATGGGATATGGTACATAAAAAGTTTTCAATGTGAGATTGAAAATCACATTGATGAAGCTCTCACTTGTTGAGTGTAGCTTTTCAACTAAGAAGATAGTCAATTTTAGGTTACAAAGTGTCAGGACCCCATTATAAGTTGTGTAATTTGAGTACTGGTGGTATTAAGGGACATGAGGCATTATCAATGTAGAAACATCCAGGAATTGGAGTTTCTATGTACACACACTATTACAACATGTGCCTTTTTGAACATCCCATGTGATCCATATATTAACCTAGTGTGCTGTCTTGATACCTTTTATAATTTATATAGTTTACCATAGAGGCATATTGGAAAGTTTAAATATTTTCCAATGTGTAAAGACCAACCAACCGTGAGACCTAACATCAATAGGTTATAACCCCGAGGGAGACCAATGTCTAGTAGGATTTTGAATGAGATGGACTGGACATATAAAAAAGTGAAATGTTTGAGATGTATCATATTTCATATGGAAGTTCATAACATGAAACGATTCCCTAACATTCCTTTAATTTGTTTTCACTATTAGAAAAAATAATATAATTGCTAGAAATAATGTAATATACAATGTCTTTAAAATTCATGATCATAGTTATAGTGATTTTAAATTATAATTATAACAAAATTTATGATCATAGTAAACATATAAAGTGTTTAAAAAGACTTAAAGAGAAGATCAGTGGAAAATTGTTATCTCATATGATGCCCTGACACATGGTTGTGCATGCGGTCACATGGATTTAAATGTTCAGTCACATTCATATGGTCACTGTAATTTCAACATCTTACAATCACAAAACATGAAATTTATTAGTAACTTAAGGAACATTATATGTGATCATTAAAATAAGGATTTTTTGGTCTAAGTCTAAAAAATAATGAAATTGGTCTTTCTAAAATAATGAAAATGTAATTCTGTACAATACACTATATGATGAAAAAATAAAAATTCATGTTTTCAACTATATAAAGATCAAAAGTTGTTAACATAACTGTTATATCCTATTTCCCAGTAATAATAACATTATGTGGACTACCACATTATATTTACACCCCTACATAGAATTAAGATTTATTTCATTTTTATACATATATTTGGAGGATATTAGTCTACTCACTAAGTAGTATTGGCATGTTTCACATGAGGTGCTAGTGGTTCATAGGGTTTAATGAATTTAGGTGCATATAACACACCAATATCATTACATTCCGCCTCTTGTTGTTATTATACCATACCTATGTTGTCTTAGATTCTATGGCATCACTGTATCTAATTATACATTCATTGATCATTACCTCCTTTATACCCTCACTGAGAGATACAGACCTAATACTCACCCATTCGACTTTCCCAATGGAGATATGACTATCACCTTTGAGGATGTGATAGTTATACTTGGCCCTCCAATCTTGGGTACTATAGTTATAGAACCCACCCATGGAGACTAGCCAGAGATTATATAGTGATTTCTCAGCCTTGAAATTATGGGGGATATACTAATATAGATGGGGGTTCTATGTTTATTTTCTATTTGTACATGCACTTCACACATTTACCCATTGACATTGGTAATAATACTATCATTCGCTAGACCCATGCATATATGTTTCATCTCATGGGAGAAACATTGTGTGTTGATAAATATGGTATGCATGTCCACATGTTGTATATGGGGCTACAAGGGGAATTTGATCTGGTGGGGATATAAATCTAGGCATATGTTTTCATTGAATAGACATACAAATCATTATAAAAGGTATGTCAAACAGAATGTAGTGATCTAGGCGTATGTGTTATCTTCATTCATATGTTGGTATGGGAGCACATACCTCCCCATGCCTCTATTGTTGATGGTCCAATGATTTATATGGATGTGTTGTGTGATGATCTATGTGGAAACTAGTTTAATAACTCATATTTATTGTTTTTTGGATTCTAATATAAGTTATTATAATTAATATTTTATCATTTATCACTTACAATGATTCGCATTATAGGTGGAGTAAAGAAGACAAATTTTTTCGTACTCCATGACTCAATTTGGGTGCATATCATCTCATGTTGGACAGTCAACTACCCACCAATGTAAGTATATACATTATTCTATTGACTAATCAATTTTATAATATTATAATCTTTATAAATTGATAAGAAGATATTTCTAAAAAAAATTCACAAGTCATATCAAATTTTTTGGATGCTATAATAGGTAATATTAAACCTTCTTCTCATATACTACACTAATGGGATTCATGATGATATAGTTACAGTGCCTCTCATTCACTTTTATAATATTGAGTGGTTCCATACTAATAGAGTCATACACCAATTTGGATTTGTTCAGTGTATTCATTTTCCACCCAAACAATCAATAGCACTCAATTCCCTGATGTTGATAGGAAGAAGGATTTTGATAGGTGCTGATGACATGAAAAGTATATCAACCTATCAGATAGATGTGTGTTGTTTCATATTTAGGGAATGTATACTATGTTATTCCATATATCACAATAGCCTGAGTATTATCCAAGGTATATAAATAAGTCTAAACTATATATTACATAATAAGGAAGAGGGATTTAGGATTATAATTCAATAACTTTACATTAGATTTTTTATATATATTTTTAATTAAATTTTAATAACTGTATATTATACTCAACTTAAACATATTATACACATTTTTGATCTAGATTATGGTGAGGTATTTAGCTAGGTAGAATACCACACTGTAGTTCTGAATATGGTGAAGGTATATCATGTTATACACAACATTATCTTTGATCGTCCACCTCAAGAAGATGATGTTACTTCCTAGGGAGAGGATGTTCGTACTCAAGAACCTCCTCTAGCAGCTATTGATGTTGAGGATCTACGATGGTGATGATGTTGACCATGTCATGCTGCAAATGAGGCCTCACCTATTCCATAGGAATAGGCATCACCTCTAGTAGTTGAGTTTGGTCTGAATGTGGATGTGTACTAGTAGGCATGTTATACATTTAGGTTTTTAAAATGTATATTGTTTTCACTGGTCCTAGCTAATCTAATCTCATATTAGTAGACATTTCCCGTGACTCGGTATTTTTTTTGAGTAAACCATCATAGGTCGTATGGTTTCCCCATTATATGGCATGTCCTTCAACTTATTAAATGGTATAAGGATGAGGTGGACATATCGACATCTCGATGATTCCTCCTTCCTATGATTCACAACTAAACAATCTGACATTTGAGGTTCTTACACCTAATGATGATCCCCCAACTCATCATAGTCTACTCTATCACATAGTTCGATGATCTTGATATAGGTTTCTCATTCACACACCATATTTTGGTACAAGAACTCATCATACACATTGATTTCTCATTGATATCTACATTTTCTTTTATATTGAATGATTTGAAACCATAATTTCTTCTATCATCAGTAGTATTGTATGCCGATTATATTAATGAAAAATTTTTTACATTAAAATATTTTTAAATTTTTAGCCTATATTTTAATTTTCATTTATATTTTTCTTATAGTTTAAATTTTATAATCTATGGATGTTAACTACTTGATGTATAAGAAAATTATTAATTTTTTTATATATGTATGAAAGATTATAAAATATAAACTATAAAAATAATCAAATTAAAACACCAAAAAAAGAATAAAAATCTATAATATAGTATAAAAAAATTAAACTCATCAATATAATAAACCAAAATTAATTTACATTACACAAACATCATTGACTAAAAACATAATATTTACACATTAAAAAATATATTGACATAAAATATAGGATAACTAAAATCTAAATGAAATTTATAACGTTGATAAAAAATTCAAAATAATTAAAAATAAAATAAATTTTTATTTTTATAAAAATATGTATATAAAAAAAATAAAATTAAATTAAAAAATATATTTTAAATATAAAACCTTATATATTTCTAATTTTTTTGGTTTCTGGACAAAGGTATTATGGACCTTAATGTATTTACCCAATTTTTTGGCTATGATGTTAAGGCATAAAATTATTTTAACCTGGGAGAAAAAGGCTACAGGATTGAAGTCCCTTCACGCCTATATTTATTATTTTGAAAAAAAATCGACTGAGGCTTATTTTGATAATTATTTTTCCAAAATACTTGTATAAAAATTGTCTTTGTATTAGTTTTGTAGGCATGGATATAAATTAATTTGGTTCATTTAGCGAGCTCTAAACATAAATAAATGAAAATGGAGACATGAGGAGATATCCTGGGTCAAGAAACTCAAATAATGGAATATGCAAGAGTTGCATAAGGGTTCACAAGGAAGATTATAGTTTGGAGGTTGCGGTGGTACATGCATGTGGCGTTATAGGCTTTGTGGTGTGAAAAAGTAGATAAAGAAGGTGTTGGAAGCGTCAGTTTGCTTGGGGATAGTATAAAGTAGATATCCAAGGAAACATGAAAGTTTATATGGTGTATTATGTATCACTAATGTTGTTTCGTTGAAGAAAACATTTTGTAGATAGAGGCATGTGCCACGCACTTTGAGCAAATGAGGAATTCATTTGCAAGGTGGACGATTTTGGTTGAAATGAAGCATGCTTGGTTTGCATGTGTGGGCACTACACCATATCGATGTTTATTAAGCACTAACTGTTATAAAAATTTATAATTAATGACACACTGTTTACCAAAAAACTTCATATATGTCGGTAAATTAGTCATTAAATATCCATGTTTTCTATAAACCCAAACTATTTTTTGAAATTAATGATATAAAATGTTTTTTTAAAAATTTCATAATTATTTTTGATAGCTAATAATCCCGGACACACACAAAGAAAATCATCCCACCTCATCTGCAGCACCATCTGGAAATCTCCCCACCCTAACCATTCCCTTCATTCAATCAAAACCAACAGGCTGCAGGATTCCAAGACAGGATCGTGTGACTCAAAATCCGCAATGGGACAAACTGATCTAAAAAAAATTATTATGAAAATTTACCAGGCTGTATTTATACATATATTAAAAAAATTTAGTATAAATAAATTAATATTTTATATATATATATTAATATATATATATATATATATAATACTTTATTACATGTAGAGGGCATTAAAAACAGAATCACCCCTTATGGTTGCGTGATACCACACCCACATCGGTTTTCTAATATGGTACAGGCTTCAAGACATGTTAATAAATGATTAATATATATATATATATATGTGTGTGTGTGTCTATTTATATATATATATATATTTGTGTCTGTTTATGTGTGTTTGTGTGTCTGTCTGTTTGTTTCATTGAGTGTTTATTTATGTGTGTGTGTGTATTTACATATATGGTTGTGTATATATATAAATATATATATGTGAATGTATGTTTATATATATATATATATATATATATATATATCTCTGTGTGTGTGTGTCATATATATATATATATATTATGATATTTAAATATATGTTAATGTATTTGTATATCAATATAAATATATAAATATATATATAATATTAATTACAATTTTTATTTGTATATATATTAAAATTAATAGAAATAAAATTATTTTTATAATTAGCCATGTTTGATACCATTTTTAAAAATGGAAATAAAATAGCCACATCTTCTTAAAAAAGAGGTAAAATTTAAATTATATATGTGTTATATATATATAAATATATGTATTTATATATTTTAATACAAGTTTATATAAATATATATTATATTTTTATGTGTGTTTGTGTGTGTGTTTATATATATATATATATATATATAATTACATCGTTGTGGGGAAAGGGGAGAAATTACAAAAAAATCATCCAACACAGAAATGCTGGGAAGAACTCCGCAAGGATCGAACATGAGACTTCACCTAGATCCATAAGGGGAGCTACCATTGAGTTGTTCCTCAAGGGTTATTTAAATATATATATATATATTCTAATATATATATATTTTTGTGTTTTTATATTTATATAATGAAATTTAAATATATATTAATGTATTTTCATGTAAATCTATAGTTTTATATATACTAACATATAAATACAATTATAAATATTTATATATATAAGTAATTTAATAGAATTATAATGATATATAATTAGAAATTTTTTAATTTAGTGATAATAATTGTCACTAAAATAACCGAATTTTCTTAAAAACGTCCCTAAAGTTGCCAGGTTTTCTAGAAAACGTGGAAATTATTAAATTTAGAAATGTTTGTAAATGTGTATAATTTTTTTAAAAAATTACGGAAATTTTATAGAAAATGTGGATAAATTAGTGATTTTTTCTTAAAAACATATCTATATTTAAAATTTCCCACATTTTCAAACATGGCTAAAAGAACGTCACTAAATAAGCGACATTCTTAATAAAAGACACTAAATTAGTGAAGTTTTTTAAAAAAATGTTGTTAAATTTGTGCTTTTTTCATAAAATCGTGGCTAAAATTAAAATTATCCATATTTTTAAATGTCACTAAAAACATCAATAAATTATCCACCTTTTTTGGAAAAACATTTATATATTCTAATTTTTCAGTGTGAAACAAAATTTAACTAAAAAGGTTTTTTATTGGGTTGAAATTCTTCAACTTTTTTAATTTTTTTAGAGTTTGGTGAGTTGGAAAAAATTCATTTGGATCTGAAAAACCTAATTCCAAATGTTTTATGAAACTATAGGCCAAATTTTTTGATGAGTTTTATGGCCTGACAAGCCCTTGGGGTTTCAAATGAGTTTCAGGAGCATCAAGTCTTAGAAATAATGTTTTGGGAAAGCACAGACAGAGGCACATGGTTTGATTTAACTGCGTGGCCTCCCTTGGTTAACCTAATGGCCCACATATAGCATTAGACACAATTTTTCAAATAGTGTGAGTAGGGGCGCAAGGCTCTATGGAACCTCTTCAGTTTCTAAAAATGGAAACACACACAATGTGTGCATAATTTGGAAAACTATGCACATGTACCATGTGCAGGTGGTTCTTGGACAGTGTGCACCGCATGGTTAGTGCACGGTTATCCAAATTGTATAGACAAACCTTGGTGTTCTTTAGAATTGTGACATGACATAATTTCTCCTCCTTCTATTTATCCTTTTACTTCTTCCTTTCTTCCATGTTCTATACCCATAAAAATGAAGGGCTATCCTTTTATCCTTTTAGGAGAATTTGATGGATGTCCTTTGTCCGAGATTCATTTCTTGATATGTATATCTCATTGTAAGCATAGCTTTATGGATTAAACTCCTCTTACTTCTCTTTCTCTTTTATCATGACATACAAAGTGTTAAATCGTTGTGAGCTATTTTCCACTATTTTCAAGTTCTTAATCTAAGCCTCTGATTTCTCTCATTTTGGATCTAGTTGGAGGATATTATTAGATGAGAGAGTTCCAAAAATTATAATTTAGATGTTTCTTAGGTTTATCCTTAATTTTACAAGTGTTTTGGGGTGAATTCTATATACACCCATATAGGTAGTCTGAGAGAGACCCCTAACAAATAAATGGTTATCATTAAATTACTAAATTAATATTGTGGGATACCTATACGAATTTCCTAGACTATGATTATATGTGCTAATATGGGTAAGGGGATTCTAACCAATTATGAACGATATAACACCTAAGTGTTTTAATTTAATTTAATTATTTATATTTATTTCATAGGTTCCATGGGAATGTGACAGTCATGGCCCAATTATTGAGGTGATGTTGATCACCTGGAGTTAGGTGACATGGTTTGTGAGGATGGGTGTGGCCCGAGACAAAAGGGGTGATAATTATCACTAGGTTTATGCGACATGGTCATTGGGATTTGAGGCAATGAGGTCATTATGATGAGGGAATGTCTCGCATTACTTGGTATGTTGTTGAACATCGAGATATATGAACATGGTTACAGGGGGATGAGGTTTCAGATGATGTTACTTAGGTATGCTTGGTGATTTTCACTCAATATTGTTGGTCAATGCACCATTGGAGTCATGTGCACACATATAGAACTCATTTGGGGTGATGTTGACCACTCATTGTGGGTGGAGGACCCCGTAGATTCTGTGGTATGGGTGATGGTGTTGAACATTAGATATGTTGGGGGTGCTCAATGTAGAAATCCACATTTATAGTGTTTGAAAATCGGGTGATGATGTTGATTCCATCCGTAGGGGTATGAGGCTTGTCCTTACACATGAGGCTAATGATCCAGGATTATGGGATGACATATATTTCCATACCTCAGGATGCCATCTATTTATCCATCAATGATTATTTATTGTAGGATAGGTATCATCGTTCCTCGGTCCATTAGGCTAAGATCCGACATGGATTTTTTGTACAGAGTACCAAGGGACCGTGGACTTGTTGGGCATGTCATGAGGATGTTGGGTTCTTGATTGACGTCATGAGAGGTTTTACATGGGACATGGTGTTAGTTATGCATTAATGGAGGTTCCTAAGGGATCTCCAGATATGATATTCATTAAGGGACGCCTTGGGAACTAATCAATGGGTCCTCCCCACTAAAAATATATATATAAAGACATGTGTTGTCTACCATATATATATTTGGTGGCACGTGTTCAGTGAAATACCGACTAGGGATGAAGTAGGTGATCACTTCATTGTGGATTTTGTGAACAATGGATGTGGGGTATTTATTAAATTGGGTGGTTTACTATTATGTTTTAATTATTCATAAAAATGCATAATTTTGAATGTAATATAGAACACTTTGGTGGTGGCCTACTGATTTTATACTCACACCCTAAAGGATATCCTCAGTATGCATGTAGACTTTATGATTTTCAGACTAGGTAAGGATTCAGGCTCTGGAGATGGTCCTTAGTGATCATAGATGTACCTTTTACATGGGATAGATGGAAGATGTTGGTTCTTTCATTAATATAGAGGTTCATTTTAATCATTTTCATGCTTTATATATGCACTGATATGGTAATCCATGGGTGACCCTTCTTGACTATTGTCTTGTATGACCTATTGTGACATGTTTTTTCTACAAGTAATATTATATTCTAATGTTTTTTATATACTCCAAATTAATATTTTTTCCGTATTATGTATGTTCCTTCCTCTACTATGATATATATATACAAATTGACCATTATTATTATCACCAATAGAGGGTATAGACTCCCCACTGTCACCTCATCAGAACCTCAATGCCAGTCAGCAACCTTTGGGGTATGAGGAGGCACACCAAGGGATGAATGACCAATTGGGTTGAAGCACTATTTGAGTGTAAAACTGGTCATGGCACTATAAATGGTATCATAGGATTTTTATTTTCTTTTTTGGTCTTTCTCTTTTGGCTATGGTATACTAGAGTCTTGGATATAGTCAAAATTTTGTAAAGAGGTCATGTTTGAGTGCCTACAGCCCTATTCATGTGGACATACCAAGATACCAAGGGTGGGAATTTATCTTCTTCTATGTTATTTTTGTTGAGTCAATAAGGTTTTCCTTATGACTTTTCCATTCCTTCTTGTTTTGGAAATCACAAACAGCTTATCTTTATGAAAATTGATTTCTTAAGGAAAATTGCTTTTATAAGGAAGATTTCTTTCTTAAGGAAAATTTCTTTTATAATGAAAATCACTTTTATAAGAAAAATTATCCTTATCATATTTTCACCCAGATTTTTCTTAAGTATGAGATTCGGATTCACTTCTATTTTCTCGGAATTTCTTGAAACTTTGATATGAAGTATTCTGTTTTAGGATCCGAATTCTGGATAAGATTTGTAAGGAAGGTTCACTTTGGATTCCAGATGTGAACTGTAATAAAGTATCATTCCGAATTCTAGTTACAAACTCTAACTATGTCCTATTCCAGATTCAGGATATGAATCCTTGTGAAGTTCGACATTGAATTCTAAATAGGAATTCGGGTAATGAATTCTCATTATGAATTCTGATGATGAATTCTCATTCTGAATTCTGGATACGAATTCTCATTACGAATTCTTAAGATGAAATCTCATTATGAATTCTAATGATGAAATCTCATTACGAATTCTAATGATGAATTCTCATTACGAATTCTGATGACGAATTCTCATTCCTAATTCTCATTCCGAATTCACCTATTAAACAGAATCTGATCATCTTTGATTTATACACTCTGAATTAATTCAGACTCTGAAAGATATTTTATTTAAGACTCCGATATTTTATTCTTCTTACACTTTTATAATTTTTCTACACTTTATTATTTTCATTACACTTCGAACCTTCACTCCGAATTTTTCACTCCGAAGTATTGACATAGATTATAAAACGATGTCGTACATTCTGTTACACTTGTTTTGTTATAAAACGATGTCGTCTATTTTGTTATAATCTGACCTATGTCTAAGTGACACGTGTACAGGTCCCTCCGATCTTTAAGGAAAATATGACTGTTGGAGAAGGAGCCGACCTTACCTATAAATAGGACCTCATTTGAAAGAGCTCAGTGCTGCTAAAAATCTGAAAGGCGGACTGATCTTCGACTCATGTGATTACATGCTTGAAGTAATTTCTAGAGAGAGAGGCTCTTATTAACTCTCAATGCTTCGGGAGACTCCGAATGTTGGTGATTACATTCAAGGGCTTCCGGGGATAGGAAGACAGAGGTGCCGACTACCTTAAAGTTTGAGGGCTTCCTTACTGAGGAAGAAAGAGGTGCCGACTAACTTAAAGTTCAAGGGCTTCCTTGCTGAGGAAGACAGAGGTTGCCGACTACCTTAAAGATCGAGGGCTTCCTTGCTGAGGAAGACAGAGGTTGCCAACTACCTTGAAGTTGAGGGTTTGCAGGGATAGCAAGACAGAGACTCCGATCTTCGTATCAAGGGCTTACCCTGGTGTGGGTAAGACAGACTTGCTTGAAAGTATAAATCAAGGGACCTTTATCTGAGGTTGTTGGATACCCTTCTCTTTAGGTTAAATGACTTATATCTTGTTACTTGTAGTACTACTACTTGTTTATATTCCGCTGCATATTGTATTTTAAGGAAAGTATAAATTTATTATACTTCCTTATTTGTACCCTGTTTCATTTAGATTCTATATGATTTAAGGTAGAATATCATATTGTAATCTTTTATTATGTTTCAATTTGCGGAACCATATTTCCGGAACTTACTTTTGGAATCTCTTTCCAAGGTTGCATTCGGTGTTAGAGGTGTTGTGAATTTGCTTAGTTTAACTTTGTTAAACTTATCCCTTTCCTTTGCTTAAGGAAAACATTGTTATTCTTAACTAACTTTAAAGGATACAAAGGAATTTTTAAAGTGTACAATTAACCCCCCTCTTGTAAATTGAGCATCTACATCACTATTTCGATCCTACAATTGGTATCAAAGGTTGGAAACCTCATACTCTATACAAATCCTACAATTGGTATCAGAGTTTGGAAACCTCATACTCTATACCAATCCTACAATTGGTATCATAGGAGGTCTCTGAAATAATTATACTTACGAACAAGTTTTTCTTGCTCACTTTCCCATTCTGAATTTTCCCATTCCAAACTTTTCTATTCCAAACTTTGTTATTACAAATCTCATATACTAACAAGTTTGTGTGCTGAAGGTTATTATAAGTATGGCAGGAATTAATGTTGGTTCAATAGATAATCTGAATCCTACAAGACCACCAATCTCTGATGGTAATGATTATGAGTACTGGAGAGATCGCATGAAGACTTTTGTTATCAATACTGGAGTGGATAACATTGTTATGCTTACTAGTGATTATAAAATTTCTGACAAGGAAGTTATAACTTTCACTAACCAGGAAAAACAAGAATATCAACTCAACTATAAGGTATGCAATACTTTACTGTGTTCAATGACTAGGAATATATATATATATATATATATATCCAAATTTCATCTTGTGAAGCAGCAAACTGTATCTGGAAGAAGTTAGAGGTTACAAACTTCGGAACTTCTAAGGTGATTGAGACTAGAAGAGCTATGCTTAGAGCAGAATATCATGGCTTCAATTTTTCTTTATGGTGAACCAATCTGTAAAGTTCAACAGAGATTTATGACTATAGTCAACAGTCTACAGTCTATGGGAGAGAAAGGTCTGGATGATGAAGCTATTGTGGATAAGATAATTGATATTATGCCCAATGAGTGGGAGTCCAAGAGAACATCTATAGATGAGAACAGGAAGGTCACTCAAATTTCTCTTAATGAGTTATTTGGAACTCTTCTCCAACATGAGACTAGAATGAAGAGAGATGCTGACAATATCAAGAAGAAGAATGGAAATGTTACTATTGCTTTTACAACAACCTCAAATCAGATGAAAGCTAAGACTCCTGAGAGAGTAACCAGATCCAAGTCTAGAAAGTTATTTTCCAATCCGAATCTAGTGAGAGTGAAGTCTCAGAAAATGAACTAGCAAATCTTGCTCGATGAATGAACACGATAGCTGGAGAGAGAAAGTTCCAATCCAAGTATAAGAAAAAGGACAGGAAAGATAAGAAAGATGGAGAAGTTACTTGTTATGAATGTAAGAGAGCTGGACATGTTAGACCAGATTGCCCTATGCTAAAAAAGAAAGAATGGAAAGAAAGGCATTCAGACGGGAACAAAAAGAAGTATTATAAAGCCAGAGCTAAGAAAGTTCTGAAAGCTAATGACACCTGGAGTGCCAGTGGTGGTGACTCTTCAGATAAATCTTCTGATTATGAATCTTCAGGACAGAAGAATCTTGGTCTTATAGCCAGATTACATATTGATAATCATTGTTTTATGGCTAAGGTATGAAATGCTGAATCATTGACCAATGTTTCTTTAAATTTTAATGATAGTATGTATGATAACTCTTCTAATGAAGGATCTTATTCTGATGAAGAAAATACTTTACCTACTTATGAAGAAGTCTCTAGGTTTGCTGAACTTCTTGAGATTGAGAATTCCAAACTCTATAAGAAACTTGATAAGGAAAACTCTAGGAATTCTATTCTTACGAAAGAGATATCAGATCCTTCTAAAGATCTTGATAAGAAAAATGCTGATTTTTAAAGTATTTCAAAAAATCTTGAGGAAATAAGTTCTGGGATGAATAAACTTACTAAATAATTAGAAAAAGCAATTTCTAATAAAATTATTTTCGAGCCTAACTCTAGTTTTAAAACTAATGATTTTGAGGATAAAAACATGGTTGTAAAACTGAAGACCGAAATTTTTTCCTTAATGAAGTGTTTATCAAACTTTTCCCATGGTAAGGAAAATTTTGATAAAATGTACTCCCAAATATGACCTTTATGAAATAAATCCGGATTTGGTTATACCCATGCAAAACCAGTTTTTAGAAACAGATATTTTGTTCCTCAAAGTGCCCCATTTTGTACCAAGTGTCAATGTGGTGGTCACTGGGGAAAGAATTGTTCTTTAAACAAAACCCAATCTCTAGGATTTCACAAAGCTTACTTTTCTATGAAGATGTGGGTACCTAAAATTTTATTGTCTGGAAATCTCGGATCCAAACAAGTTTGGATTCCGAAAATATAATTTTCTTCTTGATTTCAGGAAAATAAAGAGAGTACCAGCAACAATACATGGTACATGGATAGTGGATGTTCCCATCACATGACTGGTAACAAAATCTATTTTGAAAAGATTATCAAAACGAAAGGAGGAAAGGTAACTTTCGAAGATAATAATAAGGGTGAGATTGTTGGTATTGGTAATATTGTTTTTCTTGGTAAAACATTGATTTCAAATGTTCTTTTTGTTGAGGGTCTTAAGCACAACCTCATTAGCATAAGTCAGTTATGTGTTGAAGGTTACCTTGTAAATTTTATGAATGATAAGTGTTTGGTTCACAATTCCAAGGAAGAATTTATTCTCGTAGCAAATAGGCAAGAGAATGTCTACACATTGAACATAGAAGACCTCAGGAGTCAAGATTTACCTTAACTTAGTGCAATGGAAGATCATTCCTGGTTATGGCATAGAAGACTAGGACAATGTAATCTTAGAAACCTATGTAAACTCTCTAAGAAGAAACTAGTTAAGGATCTACCAGAGCTTAGATTTTATTCTTCTAAAGTTTGTGATCCTTGTCAATTTGGTAAGCAACATAAATATATTTTTACATAAATCGGAGAATTCTCAACAACTGATGCATTACAATTAGTGCACATGGATCTTTTTGGTCCAACACAAACTGGAATTATTGGAGGCAAATACTATGTGTTTGCTCTAGTTGATGATTACACTAGATTTACTTGGGTCTATTTTCTAGCAAAGAAATATGAAGCTTTTTCTTATTTCAAAAGTTTTAGAGCTCAAGTTTAAAATGAGAAAAACCTTCCATTGAAAACTATTCATAGTGATCATGGAGGAGAATTTCCAAATTCTGATTTTGAAACTTTTTGTAGTAAGAAAGGTATTACTCACAAATTTTCAGCACCTAGAACTCCTCAACAGAATAGTGTAGTTGAAAAAAGAAATAGAATTCTTCAAGAAATAACTAGAACCATGTTGAGTGAATATTCTATTGCGAGACATTTCTGGGCTGAAGCTGTAAGTACTACTTGCTATACTATAAATCGAGTTTTGATTAGACCTTTTCTTAATAAAACTCCATATGAGTAATGGAATGGTAGAAAACCAAGACTATCTTACTTCAAGGTTTTTGGTTGCAAAGTATTCATTTTGAATACTAAAGATAACTTACATAAATTCGCACCAAAATCTGATGAAGGGATTTTCTTAGGCTATTCCACAACCTCTAAGTCTTATAGAGTTTTTAATAAAAATACTTGCACTATTGAGGAAACAGTACACGTAAAATTTGATGGGTCAGATCCTTTTGTTTTTAAAACACCTTAGCCTACATCGTCGGATGTGTTTTCAAAAACTGATTACCAACCTTTGATAGAAGAACCTTCTGATAAGGATAATGTTCAAGAAGATATTCCTGAAACATTTACCCCAGAAGATTTTCTACCCTATGATGATGAACAGGCTTTTCAAAACACAAATCAAGCGTTTCTTAAGAATCATCCCAGTGATAGTATCATTGGTGATGTAAATCAACCAGTAAGGACTAGAAGTTCTTTAAAAATGAAGTAGAACATCTAGCATTTCTTTCCCAATTAGAACCAAAAAGCACTGATGAATCTCTAGGTGATGATGATTGGATCAAAGCAATGCAAGATGAACTAAATGAATTCGAAAGGAATAAAGTCTAGACCTTGGTTGAACGACCTAAGGAAACATCAGTTATTAGAGTAAAATGGGTCTTCAGAAATAAATGTGATGAAAATGGAGTGATTGTTAGAAATAAAGCTAGACTTGTTGGTAAAGGCTATAATCAGCAAGAGGGAATAGACTATGAAGAAAACTTTTCTCCAGTAGCTAGACTTGAATCTATCTATATTCTACTTTCTTTTGCAGCATTCTTTAATTTCAAACTTTTTCAAATGGATGTAAAATGTGCTTTTCTTAACGCTTATGTTCAAGAGGAAGTTTTTGTTGAACAACCTCCTAGATTTGAAGATACAAAACATCTGGATCATGTTTTTAGACTTACCAAAGATTTGTATGGTCTTAAATAAGTTCCACGAGCATAGTATGATAGGATCACTGGATTTTTGCTTCAAAATAACTATGTTAAGGGAAATGCAGATCCAACCCTTTTTATAAATAAAGATAAGAAAAATGTTTTGATTGTTCAAATTTATGTTGATTACATTATATTTGGTTCAACTCAGTAATCTTTGACTGACTATTTTTCTAGTCTAATGAAATCTGAGTTTGAAATGAGTATGATGGGTGAGTTAACATTTTTCCTTAGATTTCAAATTTCTCAAAAACTAGAAGGAACCTACATATCTCAACATAAGTATATTAAAGATCTTCTTAAAAAGTATGGTTATGACAACACCAAGAGTATAAGTACTCCCATTGGTACCTCAAACTCTTTAGATCTTGATGAAGCTGGGAAACAAGTAGATCAAACATCTTTTAATGGTATGATAGGAAGTCTACTATACTTAACAGCTAGTCGACTAGACTTAATGTTTTCAGTATACTTATGTGCAAGATATCAATCCAATCCTAAGGAATCTCACATAAAGGCAGTAAAAATAATTTTTTGCTACCTTAAGGGAACCACGGATCTATGATTATTTTATACATCTGGAAATGATTTTGTTCTAAAAAGATTTTTTGATGTTGACTTTGGTGGATGTAGAATAGATAGAAAAAGTACATCCAGAACTTGTCATTTCTTAGGAGATTCATTAGTTTCTTGGTCCTGCAAGAAGCAACATTCTGTAGAACTCTCCACTACTGAAGCTGAAAATGTAGTAGTTGGAAGTTTTTGTGCTCAAGTGTTGTGGATGCAACACACACTCACAGACTATGTCTTGAGTTTTACTAAAACTCAAATTTTGTGTGATAACACAAGTGCCATTTCCCTTAGTAAGAACCCTGCACATCCCTCCCGTGCAAAACACATAGATATTAGGCATCACTTTCTTAGGGATCACACACTTAAAGGAGATATTATTCTTCAGTTTATTGGAACGCAAGATCAACTTGCTGATATCATCAGAAAATCTTTGCCTTGTGATAGATTTGAATATATTAAACAGAAGTCAAGAATGATAACCGTAAGGTAATCCTCCTGAATTACCTTTCTGTTGAAAGATTCTCCTTATAGCAATACACTCCTTTTCATAAGGGGAGTACATTTGATTGTTAGTTTAACAATGTTTTTCAAATTTTGTTTTCAATCTTTTCGGAACTAAAATTCCGGAATGGAATTTCCGGAACTACAATTTTCCAGAATGGAAATTTTCGTACAGAATACTTCTGGAATGGAAGTGTTCATATTGAAAACATCCGGAATGGAAAATTTCATAATGGTATTTTCATAATGGAACATTCGTACTGAATCTTCCATAATAACTTTTTCGTTTTCAAAAGTTTGAATGAATTTTTCGTACTAAATTTTTCCTTACTATGTTTGTTTTTCGTACTGAGTTTTCCGTAATGAGTTTTTCGTACTGAGTTTGTTTTCCATAGAAATGTTTTTGCGAACTTTGTCTTTTCATAATGATGTTTTTTTAGTCATTTTTATATTACCCATTATGAATAATCCTCCTAAGCCAATCCGAAAGGTATGATTACCTTACTCAAGTTTTCGTAGTCATATTTTACTTGATGGTATTTTCTGGTATTTTGTTTTCGGATTATAGTTTTCTTAATTCTTTGTTTTAAGAAAAACCTCAAAAAGATCGGATTCAAGTTTATTTGAAGAATTCGTTTTCAACCGTCAGTTCTGATCTCAGCTTATCACAACCGTTCGATCAATCGTGGAAGCTGAACCGTTTTCTCATTGCCTATATAAAGGGGACCCAAATACTTGTCCCACATCGATTTCAATCTTCAGTGTCCCGAAGATCTGCCTCTCAGTTTTAAGGCCATTCCGAACTTCAAATTCCTCAGTTCTGAACTTCTCAGAGGTCATCAGATCTGAATGTCTGTGTAGTTAGCTTCTCACGAAATGTCATCCTCTAAGCCTATTTCACAATGGTTAGTTTATAGAGAAAGGCTAGTCCATCCAGATTTCTTCAACAAGTATGATTCTCTTATTTCTAAGAATATCAAGCTTAATGGTTGGGAAGATGTTGCGGTATCAAAACCCAGGAACCAAGATGAAGTGTATTCATACTTACTTGTTGAATTCTATGAGATAGTTTCTTTTATTCAGGAAGATGTAAAGGAGAAATTGTCTTTTAATTCTTATGGGAAGACTTATAAACTTTCATATGCCAAGGAATCCACCTTGGTAGGGCTAAAGAATGAAGGTGAAGATGATTTTGTTTCTCATGTGTTGCTGGATTCTAAAGGTAGTTTCGACAAGGAAAAAGCTTTAGAAACTCTCGGACTGGCTGATGATAAGGCTCCGAAGATTGCTAGTTTATGTACAAATTTCAGGATTCTGGAGTTATGGGTACAAGGTCTTATCGTACTGAGGAAAGGTGACAAAGACAGCTTAAAGAAGAGTGAGATCTACATCCTAGATTTTCTGATAAATCTGAGGAAGTTTAACTTGATGAAGCACATTCTTATCACTCTTGAGAATTTGAAGAAAGGAAATACGAGAGCTCAGATTATAATGTATACAACAATCCTCTCCAAGTTAATAGTTCGGTGCCTTGAGTCTTTCAAGGAGGCTTGCAAGACTAAGCCAAGAGTTTGAAAGATTATGCTGGTGAGCGACGGTACTCTTAAGAGAATGGATGTATCTTTTTCAAGGAGTCAGGACAGTTTATTGATCTACCTGCTCAAGAAGAAACAGTTCTGAAAGCAGCTAATCCGGAATCCTCTAAACCAGTAAGGAAGATAAAGTTGAAAGAAGTGGAAGAAGAAGCAGAGAATCCCAAGTCTAAGGAAGTTCATTCCGCACCTCCAAAACCAAAGAATAAGAAAGCTTACCTAGATGAGGTAGTTGCTAAATGTAGGGAGATGAAAGAGAAGAGAGTGCATGGGGAGCCTCAGTTTTTCTTGGACCCTGCAGAGGCTAAGGCCTTGAAGGAGAAAACTGCGGATGAGCTAGAAAAACAAGCAAAAGAATAGAAGCTCAAGAAGAAGATGTCTGAGGATGAGGTAGCTCAGGCTTTGTTGAAATTGAATGATATGGTTTCAGCAACTATTCCTGTTCCAAGATCTTTTTCATTGGAATCTCTTCCTGAGACTCCAGGAAGAAATTTCATTGCTCTAGAAGAAGCGGTTGCCAAGACTGCTGAGGAAGTAGAGCAAGTGGAAGCGGAAGAAGATGTTGCTGAAGGAAGTGGTGAAACCAGAGATGTGTTGAAACAAGTAGATGATTATAAAGGGACACCTTTAGAACACTTATCACTCCGAACTTTAGAAGATGAATCTTCGAAGCTAGTTACTCCAACAATGGAAGAAGAGAAAGGGGAAGAAGAAGTAGCTTATCATGGAGAGGAAGAACAACTTCTACATGATATTGCTCAGATGGAAAATGTAAAGGTTGGTGCTCAGAAACTTTCTGATGAGGAAGATATTGTTGTACAAGTTTCTGATAGTGAAAAGAGAACTCCGGAGCAGGATTATATTCCGAAAAAAGACAAGGGAAAGAAAATTCTTGCTGATACTGCGAGCTCATAATTGAGGAAGAGAAAGGAAGTTGGTAGTTATTCAATGAGAAATCTTTACCTTATTGAAGAAAAAAAATTCTCCAAGCAGAGTCTCGGATTCAGAGTCATCTTCGGTGGGGCATGACTTTGTTGTCCAGTCATTAAAGAAGTTGGTGGGAACCATTCCGACCTTCTCAAGTATTGACTCAAGATGTCAGATGCTCCAACATGCTTTAAATCAGAAATCAGACTCTGTATCTATGGTCATGGATAAGTGTGTTGAAATAGAGGCTCAGTTCAAAACATTATTTGTTGGCTATGAAGCCCATAGAAAATCGTGCAAGAGGATAACAAACTAGTCGAGGAAGACTGTAGAATAGATGAGTCTATTTGATGAATTTCAAGACAATGTCAAGGATGCCTTTGAGACAGAGGATAGGAAGATAAATGAGTTAACTTCATCCTTTTAAGAGAAGCTGACAGATGAAAAGAACTTCCGGATTCAAGAAGTCATAGATCTAAATGAAAAGCTAAATTCTGTCTCTTAAAACTAGAAGTTTGAAATTGATCATCAGATTGAGTTTGAAGAAAGGATGGAGGCTCAGGAAGAAAAGATCAAAGCTCAGGAAGAAAAGCTTCAAGAACAGGCAGAAAAGATTGAAGCTCAATCTGCAAGAATAGTGCTCTTAGAGAAGCAAGCTAAAGAAGATCATAAAGACTTGAAGAAGATCATGACTATTCTAAAGTGTCTCATGGCGAAGGAGAAAAATCCCAAATAGACAGATCTGATCTTTTGTTGTGATATTTTTTTTATTGCCGAGATTTCAATCTTAATGAAATTTGTTCTTGTCGATTCCATTTGTTGTTGCTACTAATGTTTCAGGTATTTGTTATTTTTTTTCCATTCCCTCGATTTCTTTTTGAAAATCACAAAGGGGGAGAAGGAAAAGATCCTTAAGAAAAAGAAGAACTCCAATGAGAGTTTATCTAAAGGGTAGAAGGAAAAGGTCCTTAATGGAAAAAGAACTCTAATAAGAGTATATCTAAGGGGGAGTTTTTCATTAAGGAAGACTTTATTTTTCGTAATGAAATGTCACTTCGGAAATCTATAATACGATCCTTAGTGTTTCAAAGCCTAAGGGGGAGTTAGTCGTATTCATCAATTTCCTTAAATCCAAGGGAGATAAGCCTTAATGTTTTTCTTTCTTATTAGAATTTCTTTTTCGTAAGGATGTTTGTGCTTTCCAAAAAGGGGGAGATTGTTGAGTCAATAAGGTTTTCCTTATGACTTTTCCATTCCTTCTAGTTTTGAAAATCACAAACACCTTATCTTTAAGAAAATTTCATTCTTAAGGAAAATTTATTTTATAAGGAAAATTGCTTTCTTAAGGAAAATTGATTTTATAAGGAAAATTTCTTTTATAAGAAATATTATCCTTATCATATTTTCACCCAGATTTTTCTTAAGTATGAGATTCGGATTCACTTCTATTTTCTCGGAATTGCTTGAAACTTTGATATGAATTATTCTGTATTAGGATCCAAATTCTGGATAAGATTTGTAAGGAAGGTTCACTTCGGATTCCAGATGAGAACTGTAATAAAGTATCATTCTGAATTCCGGTTACGAACTCTTACTAAGTCCTATTCTAGATTCAGGATACGAATCCTTATGAAGATCGACCTTGAATTCTCATTACGAATTCTGGTAATGAATTCTCATTATGAATTTTGATGATTAATTCTCATTCCGAATTCTGGATACGAATTCTCATTATGAATTCTTAAGATGAAATCTCATTACGAATTCTAATGATGAAATCTCATTACGAATTCTGATGATGAATTCTCTTTACGAATTCTGATGATGAATTCTCATTCCGAATTCTCATTGCGAATTCACCTATTAAACAGAATCTGATCATCTTTACTTTATACACTCTGAATTAATTTAGACTCCGAAAAATATTTTAGTTAAGACTCCGAACTTTTATTCTGCTTACACTTCTATAATTTGTCTACTCATTATTATTTTCATTACACTCCGGATTTTTCACTCCGAACTTTTGAGTTAGATTTTAAAACGATGTCGTACATTTTGTTACACTTGTTTTGTTATAAAACGATGTCGTCTATTTTGTTATAAACTAACCATTGTCTAAGTGACCCGTGTAAAGGTCCCTCCGATCTTTAAGGAAAATATGACCGTTGGAGAAGGAGCCGACCTTACCTATAAATAAGAGATCATTTGAAAGAGCTCAGTGCTGCAAAAAAGCTAAAAGGCTGACTGATCTTCGACTCATGTGATTACATGCTTGAAGTGATTTCTAGAGAGAGAGGCTCTTATTAACATTCAAAGCTTCGTGCGACTCCGAATGTTGGTGATTACATTCAAGGGCTTCCGGGGATAGGAAGATAGAGGTGCCGACTACCTTAAAGTTCGAGGGCTTCCTTGCTGAGGAAGACAGATGTCCCGACTAACTTAAAGTTCTAGGACTTCCTTGCTGAGGAAGATAGAGGTTTCTGACTACCTTAATGTTCAAGGGCTTCCTTGCTGAGGAAGACAGAGGTTGCCAACTACCTTGAAGTTGAGGGCTTGCGGGGATAGCAAGATAGAGACTCCGATCTTCGTATCAAGGGCTTACCCTGGTGTGGGTAAGACAGACTTGCTTGAAAGTATAAATCAATGGACCTTTATCCAAGGTAGTTGGATACCCTTCTCCTTGGGTTAAAAGACTTATATCATGTTACTTGTAGTACTACTACTTGTTTATATTCCACTGCATATTGTATTGTAAGGAAAGTATAACTTTCTTATACTTCATTATTTGTACTATGTTTCATTTAGATTCTATACGCTTTAAGGTAGAATCTCATATTGTAATAATTTATTATGTTTCAATTTCTGGAACCATATTTCCGGAACCTACTTTTGGAATCTCATTCCATGGTTGCATTCGGTGTTAGAGGTGCTGTGAATTTTCTTAGTTTAACTTTGTTAAACTTAGCCCTTTCCTTTGCTTAAGGAAAACATTGTTATTCTTAACTAACATTAAAGGATACAAAGTAATTTTTAAAGTGTACAATTCACCCCCCTCTTGTAAATTGAGCATCTACATCACTATTTCGATCCTACACTTTTATAGTTTATTTGATTTCTCCTCAGGTGGCACACTTGGGTGTGATATTTATCTATTATATGTCTTTTGAACTGTGGCCTATTATGGCAAGGGATGATTTTTTATGCATCATGATAGGAACCTAGTCTCATATGATGTATTTTATGCTTGTGTCTAACATTTGGAACACAAAATTTTCTTCGAATGGGTTGGGGTGTTTAAAGCATCAACATGGAATCTAAAAAGTTTTTTCCTTCTTATCCTTTTTAGTGGAATTCTACTCAGTTAACCCAGGTTTGTGGTTCCCAATGATATTGATATGCGACTCTATGTGACATTATATGCATGGGATATATGGGTCAAACCCTGATAAGGGTAGGCATGGATGATAAAAGGTGGTGAGATGTTTAAAGTGTCAAAAAAGAAGATAAACAAAATTTCTTATATAGACCCTTTGGTGTAATTCTACTCAGCTATATCAGATTGATACATGATAATTGATGCCCAACTCTGTTACTGGTTGGTAAGGGACCCTGGGGCTTGATTTCATGTGACAGGGTGCATTAAGGGATTTTAAGTGTGGTGAGATGCACTACCTATTATATTTTTCCCTATCTTGAATATATATATATATATATATATATATATTGTTATGGATGTTTACCCATTGAAAATTTAATCAATGTAATTTCACCTAGACGACATCTGGAGGAGTGTTAGGAGGGTAGTGATATCGGGATGGATGAACATGCATAGGATAAGGCCCCTATGAGTTAGGAAGTGGCCTCTGGGGGTCACGATGATCATGATACATTGGTATAGGCTCTGGTATAGGTAGAGTAGCCGCAGGGGATGGAAGAATTTGGACCATGGCTTGAGGAGCAGCTCATAGTGATCTTGGTTCATGTTATACAATGTATCGATAGAGGATCTCGGAGATCTGATCCATCTATGGCATATATGAATCATGAGTTAAAATCTCATAACCCCCCCCCCCATTATTTTAGGCTGAGGGTGGAATAAAATCATTTAGTAAATTCATCATGTTGGTTTAGAATATCTTCGATCAGCTTGAGACACTATAGGTTGGATGGTGAAGTGGGATACTTATATAATCAGGGGATCAACAATGCAATTGTGGGGAATACAATTTCATGTTGGAATACATAAGGTATTGACATGGAAGGATTTCAAGTCCAAGTTCATTGATCACTTCTTCCCAGATACTTTGAGGGTAGATTGGTCCCATTAGTTCAAGAATCATTTGAATGGGGATACAACTATCATGGGATATATGGAAAATTTCACGTACTTTTACTGATTTTAACCAACTATAGTGGGTGATGACATTGCCAGGGTGTGGTGTTTTATGGATGGTTTATGACATTAGATCAAATTCTAGGTATGCATATTCAGGTGGAATTATTTCTCCAAGGTAGTGGATCACGAACTAATAGTTGACAGAAAATTGATATACTGGTATTATTCGACCTAAATGAAGATGTCATGTGAGATTAGGGATCATTATTCAAGTATCAGGAAGAGGGTCCATGAGGAATAATAGTAGGGAAGTCAGGTGTGATATTCAAGTAGATCACAGAAGAGTGGGTCTTTAAAAGTATTATTTCCATATAGAGATTCGAGGAATATTCATACCTAGTGTGATCAGGTTCTGAGGTAGTGTTGAGTGAGTGGTCATATGGACTATCTAGAGAGATATTGTTGGAAGCCTTCGTGGTAAGTTGGGATCCAGCGACCAGGTCAGAATTAGGGATCTGAGGTAAGACCGAAAGTGGTTCCAGGAGCTAGTAGCCTAGAATCAGCTTCACGTGGTAGATATGGCATAAATAGGGAGACCTAGTAGTGGGGTTTGTGGTCGGTAGCTAATACAGATCTTTAGGGAGGGAAAGCCTCAAGAAACTTAGTTTCATGAAAGTTTCATGTTGTTGAGCTACCAACAACCAATCATGCTGGTAAGACGATGACAGTTATCGCTACGTTGTGCGCGTGACCTTTTTTTTGCATGACTAGTTTGGAATCAGGAGTTGCACGGATATTGTTTTTGGACTAACAAGACCCTGGTCTATAGGTTGACATCAGTTATGATGTGTGATATATAAATGAGGCAAGTATGCATCTAGGAAATGATGTGATGAAGATTTATGTAAGAGATGTGTAGGAATATGGGAACTAATGTGATGCAAGTTGTGTATAAGGTGCTTAGGCATTGGTATTTTATTGTTAATGAATATTTATATTTGACATGGGATTATTTGGGAGCATCTGTTGAGATGAATATTTTTTGGACATCTAATGAGATATGGGTTTTGATGAGTATCATGTATAGAATAGGTACTTATGGCAATTTTATGAGATGTGAGGCATGATGTGTGTCAGTTATGACACAAGCATGAATTGAGAACCTGATGTGGTTTTTGAGTGAATATGGGTAATTTGATGAATTTTGATTCTAAGGATTGATGGTGGACCATCCAAATATTTAATTTTTTGGTTCATAATGGACTGGGTAAAAAATTACAAAGGTGGGGAGTCCATGAGAGGAATTGACCTCTAAAATAAAAACTACGGTAGAATGGATTAATATAGATAAGTTGAGTGCATGTAGTACCATCTCTGAGTAAATCTTAATAGCTCGAGGATCAGATATGTTAATGTGGGGAGATTGTAACATCCATAATTTTTGAGCAGGTTTAAATTTCTCACCCTTTATTATTTTATTTTTAGTTTGGTGCATGTGACAACATTATTTTTTTATCTTCAAACCATAACACCAAGATTTATATTTAAGTAAATTACTTTTTTTCAAACTATATTTACAGTTCAACAAGTGCTACATGGTTATAGATTCCTTTCGGGTTCTTCAATCCCAAGAAACACTGTTTTTGGAAAGAATAGGCAAAAGTGCATAGTTGAATTTTACTGTAGAGCCTCACAGAAGTAAATGTGTTGCCCACATACAGCACAAGATTTGGTTTTTCAAGACATGTGGGTGGGGGAACACATTCTAAGAATGGTTTGGAAAACCATGCATGTAACCCATGCTTGTGTGGTGCTTGGACAGTGAGAACCTCACGGTTGGTGAAACATTAGCCAAACCGTGTAGAAAAACCATTCATGTCTTTCAGAGGTAGAAATTCCCAAACCACCCTACCATCTATCTACCTTTTTCATAGTCCATTATTCCCTATTAATCGTGCATAGTAGGGTATGGATCTTCTTTATTCCTCTTTGGATAATTTGAGGGATCTCATCTATTCAAGATCTAATTATTGATATATCTTTCTCATTGGAAGAATACCAATAAGGATTAAACTCTCATTTCTTCTATTTCTCTTTTATATCGACATATAAAGTGGTAAATTTTTCTAACATGTTTTTTTCCTATTTTAGCTCATCTTTTTAAAACTATAATTTCACTCATTTTAGCATGATTTGGACGCAAATATCAGATGAGGGAGTGTCTATGAGTATAAGTTAGGTGGTTCCTAGATTTCACTTTGATTTTACAGGTGTTTTGGGGTGTGTTCTATATATGCACATGTGGGATTCCAAGAGATTCCCCTTATAAATAAATTGTTGTCTTTAAATTGCTAAATTGATGTTGTGGGATGCCTCTAAGCATGCCCTAGACTATCATCATAAATTCTAAGTTGGGTAAGGTGTTTTTGACATCTTCTGTAGGAAATGTAAGGTGTGTTTTTTAATTTAAATAAATTTTTATGTTGATTTCATGGGCTCCTTGGGAACGTGATGAGTATGGCCTAAGGATTGAGGTGATCATGATCACCTAGATGGAGGAGACATTGTTTGTCGGGATGGGCATGGACCGAAATACATTTGGTGATAATGATCACCTAGTTGAGCTAACATGGTCATTTTGATTTTATGTGATGAGGTCATCAGGATGAGATCATGATTCTCAGGTGATGAGATGGTGTTGACCATTGGGATACGATGACAAGGTCATAGGGGAACGAGGTGTCAAATGATGTGGATTAGGTATGTTTAGTGATTTCTTCTCACTATTGTTAGATGACACACCACTAGAGTAGTGTCAAAACTGATAAGAATCAGTTGAGGTGGTGTTAATCAGTTGTTCTTGGTGGATTTCCCCATAGATGATATGGATTGTGGGATGGTGTTGTCTATTAGATATATTGGGGGTGGTCACCATAGAAATCCACATAGATAGTGATAGACTATCAGGTGATGGTGTTGAGACCATCGGTTGGGGATGAGGATTTCGATTACACTTGATTTTGATGGGATAGATATATGGGAGGATTAATATCAAAATACCTCAAGACATAAGTTATTGAGATGAAGAAGATTATTTTTTGTAGGATGGGTATCTTCGAGCCATCAGATGATAGGATGAGAGCCTACGGGGATTTTCTGTGCAGGTTTATGATGGACTAGGGACTTTTTGGATATTCCGTGAGGATTTTGGGTAACTAATTGATGGAACAAAAGGTTCCAGATGAAACAATGTTCTAGTTATGCATTTATTGGTGGTTACTAAGGTCTCTCTAGATATGATATTCATCAACAGATGCCTTGCTCACTAATCCATGGGTCCTCTACACTGAATATATATATACAAACAAAAGTTTGGTGTCATATATATATTTTGGGGAATGTATTCGGAGACATACTGGATATGGAAGAAGCAAGTGATCACTTCCTTGTAGTTTTTTTCTCAAGGGAAGTGGGTTATTTATTATATATGGGTTCTTTATCTTTATGTTTATATTCTTCATAAACATTCATTGTTATGGGCATAAGATAATAACAAGTTGGTAATGGCCTATAGATCTCAACTCACACCCTACACATGCCCCACGATAAGTGTATAGACTTTATGATATTGAGATCAGGTAAGAATTCTGGCTCAGAAGTTGAACATCACTGATTAGAGTTGTACCATTAACTTGGGATGGATTGTAGTGGACCATGGTGGTTCTAGCCTCGAGCTAGTGTTTGATTTTTAAATTTTCCATGCTTTATATATGTATAAATATGGTCTTTAATGAGAAATCCTACCTAACTATTGTCCTGTATGACCTTCTGTAACATGTTTTATCTATAAATGGTATTATATTCTTCTACTGTTTATATGATTACATTAGATTTCATTTTTATTCTATTGTATGGTACTTCTTCCCTTGTTCTGTATTTATACATATATACAATTATTATTATCATCACTAGAAGGTATATTCTCGCCCACTAACTCCTTATTAGATCCTCACAGCTAGTTGTTAGCCTTTGGTATACTGGGAGGTACTTCTAAGGCCTAGTGACCAACCAGTCTAGAACACTGTTTGAGTTGAAATTGGGTTAGGATGCTACAATAAATGCACCTGTCAAAACAAAAGATGGTATTAATGGTTGGTTGGACATGATTAACAAGGGGATATAAGATAATTTGTGAAAATAAATACTCTATGGTGAAATCTTCTTCCTCCAGCTACTTACACTCTTTCCAAGAAATGGAGATACTAGTTTTGTAACTTCTTGAATGGTGTCACAGTTCTATAGGGGTATTAAAAACATAAATAATATCATGTCAATGACTAATTTAAATTTAAATGTTCATAAATCAAACGAATTTCATGATTTAAGGTAATATTTAATGTACGTTGCATTACATTTCATTTTGTCTAAAAATTTCCATCATACATTAACCATGATTTATTTATTTTTCAAAGCTATATTCATTATAGTTATAGGATTAGTGAAATTATAATATATGGAAATGAAAATTTATATCATATTATATGAATATGAGATAGTCTTCCCACCGTAATTATTTGATAGGGTAGTTTATTTGGTTAGAGTGGTCTAACTATGTGGTCTTGTAAATTATAGATGAATGTACCCCATTGAACTATATATGATCATTTTGAAAGGATATGTCAAAAATAAAAGTAAAAAAACATTATTTTACAGAGATATATTGTCAAGGAAGATGATGATTTTTTTGATGATTACATGTTAGATGTGTTGATAATTAGTCTACCAAAATCACATCACACAACGCGACTTGTGGATAATGGAACTTCCGTAATATATGTTTTCACAATTACCATTACAAAGTGAGAGAAGGATCATTTTACATTTTATAAAATAGTTTATAGGTTTCATTGTATATTGAAACCCACATAGTTATTCTTAGGTATTTGAATCTATCATCGGATAAAATATGGATATAAAATACACACAATAAAATATTTATAGGATGGTTTCAAAACCATAATTTTAAATATCCAACTAAAAAAATAAACTCAATTTTAGAATGACATCGATGGTATTATAAAGGACCAGCTGTGCTTGTATTATCTTATAATAGTTATGTAATTAATGGTTATAAATTCTATATTATGGAATATGATGAATGCAGTACCATGAAAAATAGTGGAGTTACTCATGTGGAATAAGTAATGCATGTTTCTGGTAAAATAAAATAAATCCAATTTAAATGAATATTTCATACATTTTCATTTCTAAAAAAATATTCGATTTTGATTATAAAACATCCCAAGTTCTTATTTTTCAATTGAATTCTGTTGATAATAGGAGTACACGTAAAATCGATGAATTGGAATTCATGAAAGTGGATTTGAGTAAGGAAAGGTACAATGACGAAACATTTATAATGGATTCATAGGAAGTATATATACTTTATGTATTGGGTCCTACAAGTAGGATGTTTTCAATTGTTTTATTACCATCCTAAGTAACTATAAGGTCATATGTAAATTCAACTAAGGATTACCATTTAATTGGGATGTCACAATCATTTCATGGAGGTCTCAATATATATGGGGTATTGTATGTCATGGGAGACCACAAGGAGAGGATTTAAATAATAAATAGAGGGATTAATACCGTTTTACATTTGAAGAAAAAAATAATATTCACTAATTATGTTAATTATTTCTATGAATAATTGTGTTAACTCATATTATTATGTGGTCACTACTATATTTAAATAATATAAATTAAATGATCAACCTATTTTTTAGATAATTGCTTATGAAAATGTTGATGTTCCCAATCCTATGAAACAATAGGTTTCTCAACATGATGATGATCCCATTTCAATGGATTAACAATTATTTCCATAGGATAATGCTACCAATCCTAAGGAAAAACATATTGAAATTATTGTAACCATGGAAATTGTAGATTGTAAAAAACCTTTGTATGATAAAAAATAAGAGAATAATAGTGTGATGGAATTAACAAAAACTATTAAGGTGATATCTATAGGTAAAAAATTATAGGTTGACTGGAATGCACATGGCCAGCCTAATAACCCCAAAAAGTTCACTTTTATTAGTTTCATTGGGGTCACCACTCGAATCCACTTATATATTGATGTAGATACATGGAATGATGTTGTGCCTGTGATGAAGGAACTAATTTTAAAATAGATTAGGGTAACATTATGATATAATTTCTCTATTTAACAAAAAAAACATTGATTTACTCATCATTATCACTTGAAAAGAACATTTATAATACATGAATGTTGAATGAAATTTTTATTGTTGGTAACTAGAATGACATATAAAGCCTTCTAGACAATTATTACAAATCATGATCTTAGGGATGTTTAAGAGGATGTTTTAATTTTTGGGCCCATATTTTTTGAATAACAACTGGACTAGACTACTACATGACCCCAAGCGTGCCTCTAGAATTTCTAGAGGATGTGGGCCATCATTTAGGGTTTAATGAGGTACTATGGGGAGGTTATACCGCCTATATTAGAGTTAAAAACAATAAATAACTAAAAAGACACATAAATAATAGTGTATGCACAAATAATAAATAAACTAACCCTGATAATATAAAATGGAATTTAGTCATATAGGAATACACGATCGATCTTTACCTAGGACAATTATACATATAGAATAAATAAAAAAATGAAAAAACAAATATACAAGTACATAAGGATCCATTATATCCCCTTAGCCTCACCTTATCATGGCCTTTGAATCCCTTATGAGTTTCACCAATTTGATTATATATTCCATGTCCTAATTCCAACATTAACATGAAACATGTGAGGACTACTTGGGTGACCTATTAAAGTTTCAACCCAAGATTGGTGTGGGTACATAACTTTATAGGGAACCACCAATACGTTCCAACATTATAAAGACAATGTAGTTATATGTGTATGTTACATGATAATGTTAAATAATTAAACTATGGAAAATAATAAAAAAACCATTTTAACCTCCCAGGGGGACCATGTCTCACATTTGTGTCAATCCTTAGGTTCATGACCTTGATTGACCATACATTCTTCAACAAATTATGTCGTTCCTCTGAGCACATTGTGGATACCATGCCACCATATAAAGGACCTGGGTCTCCTTGGTATATATTATTTTATCATGGACCTCCCCTGTGATATTTCTCTTAGCTTGGGAAAAGCATGTAAGTATCACATACCTAGGGAATGATCTTTGAAATATCAATATCAGTATACTGAATCAACCCCTGACTCCAAATCTGTGACATCCCCACTAATCATATCATAGACCACCCATGTGATAGTTTTCTCTAGCAAGGACCAATCCCATCAGTATTATAGACCAACCCTATGAGATATCACTTTGCTAGGTATCACATATAAAAATATCTCCGAAAGGGAATTTTCCAAACCCAATATAAAATCTCACCCCTATAGGTATTTTACAAAACAATTTAAAATAATAGTATTATGGGTGTTTTCTAAAAAAAATTAAATATTATCCCTATGGGTGTTTTCTAAAGCAATTTAAAAGACCTACCCTAGGCGTCTTTGTTTAAATAGTAAAAAAGGACTCCTCTATGGAAGTTTTATAAAATATTATAGAATTCCTCCCCTATGGGTGTTTTCCAAAATAATTTAAAAGATCATCTCGATGATATTTTTCCAAAAACAATAAAAGATGAACCCTATGGTAATTTTCCAAAATAATATAAAATATAATCCCTATGTGAGTTTTGAAAAATAATATATGGGACCTCCCCTATAGGGAATTTTACAAAACCATATAAAAGATTTCCCCTTTTTTATTTTTATAAAAAATATAAAATACCACTACTATGGGCATTTTCAAAATCCCCTCATCCAGGAATCAATGATGCAATGACTGAAAGGTATATCAAGTACCCACACAAGGTTTATTGAGACCACTCCACTGGGGTCACACCATACCTTTACATGGAGGTGGATAGAGGTTCCTACACAAGACCACTAGGTCATACATAACCCATTCACACCCCTCAAGAGGTATGAATGCTATAGGGAATCCCAACTATGGTGATGGTCTCAACCAATATAATTAAGAAAGCATTTAAGAGTCCTCCATGACCCCTGTGCCTTTAGAATATCTTATGGTCCATATGTACATACAATCTACATTACATTTTAAACCATTTAATTTTAAAGCTGAAATTTCATTTATTTAACAAGTGTGAATATCCCTTAATACTATAGCTAATAATTCACATGCAACATAAAAATGTAATAAGACATAGGGAAAGTACTAAGGACCACCTACATCAATTGAAAACTTTTTTAATTAACCTCACATGGCTTGAAACCTACACCTAAGCCCATTTAAAGTTGAGATATGATCATCCAAGATCAACCCACATTAAAGGCCCCTAACTCAAGCCCAGAAACCTCAAATGACCAATTTTAACATTTAAAATTAATTCATCAAATTAATTATGAAATGGAATAACCACCTAAATTATCATATTCGGCCTCCTCACACTATAAAAAAATCACCAACGGCCCAGGATGTTCCCCCAACCTCATTCTAGAAAAAATACATAACATTCAACATCGATTCCATGAGAATTTGGCATTAATTTTGAAAAAAAAATATTTGATAATTCAAAATGAAGACATACCTATATCTAAATGTTGAGGGACTATTTTCACACTTCTCAAGATCTACACATTATTATCTTAGAAAAATGTCTAAGTTAATTAGATTATTCCACCATGATTTGGTGGAATCTATTGAAAAACCTTAACAATAAGAACTAAATAATTAGACAGGGAGAGGAAGAGAAGAAGAAAATAGGATAGAAGAGGAAGAGTCTCACTTGAAATCACTAGAAAATACACAATAAACATCCAAAATAGGAGGTGAAACCAAGAAGACTAGTTGGAGGGGAGGGGTTGGTTCTATTGTGCATGTGGATGTGATTTTATTTTATTTTTTTGATCATTAAAATTAATGTTTTTATTTTTGTGTTTATATTAATTATTCTTATCTCTTGGTGTTCAATTAATTTTATGTGACATGTTATACATGTTTTCATTATTTTATTGATTATATTGTTATATACAGTTGGGGTGGTCCTTGGGTGGTAAAAATTTTAATATGGTATCCAAAAGACTATGGTTCTAATCCTACCAATCGCCATGGGGGATTTATGATGCATGCAATGATGTAGTGGGTAGTGACATAGGCATGATGTAGGCAAGTGGTGACACATGCATGGTGCAACCAAGTGGTGAAAACTCATGTAGGACCTTTGGGCCATCAAACGAAGGGAACTTTGGTCCACCAAATGCTGGGCCTATAAGCCATGTAGTATGGGTTTGTAGACCTCTTTATATGTAATATCTAAATAATGGGATTGATGGGAAAGTTACCCCTCAAGGGGTTATGACTTTCCTTTCCAGCATGTATCTAAGTGGTGTGTGTGTGGTTAGTTATAATTGTAATCCCAATCATATAATATATAAATATATGTATATGTGTGTGTGTGTGTTGTTATATGCCTCAAATTACTTTTTTCAAGTGTACTACTTTTTATATCAGATGTGTGTGTTAATTTTTTTTCATGTTTTAGTATTTATTGTTTTAATGATCATGTCTCATGTATTAATAGTTAAATGTTTTTAATTTCATTCAATGTGTTTTTTTGTATTAAAATGTTATAATATATATGTCTTGTTATATACTTTATATCTTGATATATATATATATATATATATGTCTATATATATGTGTGTGTAATTGAAAATGAATATCTCTACACCTGGCATCTCCACATTGCGCTACAAGTATCTTCACAGAAGCAACATTAGATTGTCATGCATGCAAGTGAGTTTTTTATTTATATATTTTCTGAAAAATATAATTATTAAAACAATTCTTGGTTAAATATATTTATAGAACTAATGTACAATGGCTTCAAGGGCCTTGCTGCCTTTGGAAAAAAGTTTGGAAAAAGGTGGCAAGGGGCCTTAATGCCTTTTCTAGAGGGAAAAATTACTTATTCTAAATATACATGTTTATATATTTAAATTTAATATTATTATTTTGTTTTTTGGATTATATATATATAATTATTTATTTATTAAAAAATAAATGGAATTATATATTATTTAATATATAGAAATACTGCCATTATAGCAGCTTGAAATTCTAACTAAAACTCTCTCATGGGGATCCCACTAATTAGGGGGTTTCCCTTGAAATTCTGTTGGATTTCGATTATGGGATCCAGGTCGCCACTTTCCTACATAGAATTAATAATTTTTTTTAATAATTAGTAATTAATTAATACAAAATATTATTTGATAATAAATAATAATAATAACTACATAATAATTAACTATTAACATTTACTATTAAATATTAATAATTAGGTTGTTAACATTAATAATATTTTATGCAATATTAATTATTAACTAATTAATATTAATTACTATTTAATAATATTAATAAACAACTAATTAATTACTAATTAATTATTAATAATTAATAGGTATTAATTAATTAGTAATTAAATAATATATATTAATAATAAATAATATTAATAATAACCAAAAATAATAATAATAATATAATACAAAATAATTATTATTAATATTTATTAAATGAAGAATAATTTTTAAATATTTATTATTAATTAATATTAATTAGTAATTAATATTATTTAGCAACAATTATTTAATGAAATATTAATAATTTAATAATAATTAATTATTCATTAGAATTTAATAATTTATTCATTACTAAAAATATTTTGTAACTAAATAATATTTTTTAAAATTTACAAATATTTGTATAATAATAACTTTCCATAATTAGGAATTAATAAATAATCGATTAGTTAATTATTGCTTAATAATATGATTATTTTTGGACTCAAAGGCAGGTTATAGCCCCTAAGGGATAACCTACCAATGAGGCCCCATTATTATATAAGCCCATAGGCCCTTACTCAAGGACTAGAGACCCAATTATACAGATCTGAAAGCCCAAAATTATATCAATGGTCCACTAGTCCGTCAACCCCTCATCCCACATGGCTCTTGATGTTGCCTTATATTTTTTTATATTCCATGTAGACGATCTGCCCCCTCCATAGTAGTTCACCACCGATATATAAACACCTAAGTAAGACCGTCATTTCTTTCCCCACACGACCACCATATACAGTCGGTGTCCCACCATGTGTTGATGTGGTCTTGCGCTGAACATAATATTATAAATAACTATTTAAGTATTTTATAATTACTAATTAGTTAATAAATAATTATTATATTATTATTTTAAATATTTAGTTACTAAATAATAACTTTAAATATTTATTAGTAATTAATAATAAGTAGTAATTACTGTTTATTAGAAATTGATATTATTAAATAATAAATCTATTATTTAATTAATATTTTATAGAAATGAATATTAACTAGCAACAATTAGTTAATTGATCAGAAATAATTTAATAATAATTAATTAAACATTAGTAATTTAATAATTTAATCATTATTATAAATATTTAGTAAATAAATACAAAATTTAAAAATTTATTAGTAATTTTTCAATAACTATTATAAATAATTACTTTTTAATTAATAGTTAATTATTTAATTAGTAATTACAGTTATTAATACATAATTAAACATTACATAATTTCTAATTAATTAATAACTAATAATATTTTTATTATTTTTAATAATTAGTTACTAAATAATAATATTAAATATTTATCAATAATTAATATTAACTAGAAATTAATATTTATTATAAATTAATATTTGTAAATTAAAATTCGTTTTATTTAATTAATATTTATTAATAATTAATATTAATTTGAAATAATTAGTTAGCTATTTAATAATTATTTAATAATAATTAATTAAAATTTAGTAATTCGATTATTTAATCATTATTTTTCAAAAATGTTGGGGCCTAAGACACATTTTATTATCAAATCAAAGTCCACTTTCCAACTGGATAGATGGAGACCCATTACCTAGCATGTAGGCCTAAGGCTAAGTGGCCCAAGCACATGACCTGAAGAACTAATGCAGTGCCATGCCTAAATAGTAAACCCTATAATCCTACATCCAAAAAGACCATAGTTCAAATATAAGTAAGCCCCTTGGGGGGATTTATGACACAGATAGGGTGATAAAGTCATGACATTGCACTAGACCTTTAGGCCATGTTCATGGCCCACTTGGCCTTAGGATTATGGGCTATGTAATGAGTCTCTCTCTACCGATATAGAAGGAGGTATTTGTTTTCATAATAAATAAATGCTTCGATCCCAATAAAATAAATGATTTCATAATTACAAATTAATTAATAACTATAAAATATTAATAATTTATTAATAATTAATTAGTATGAAATATGATATTAAGTAATATTGTTTAAAATATTATTAATAATAATTAATTAATTAGTAATAGTTAGTTATAGATGTTAATAGTTAATTATTATTTAGGTATTATTATTATTATCTATTAGTAATTAATATTTATTATTAATTAATTACTAAATGTGAATAAAAATAAATTTTAAATTCTTTTTAGGAAAGGCTGGACATGGTCCCCACATTGGAAATCCAAAAGGATTTCAAAGAAAAGATCCATTATAAAAGGGAGCCCTATGAGAGTGTTTATGTCTGAATATTATGCAGTTTTAATTGCAGTAATGATTGATATTAAATAGGTGTTAAATTTTGTTGAATTTTTTTTTCATATATTTATATATACAAAAAAACAAAATATAAATAAAAAATATTAATACAAAAACTTATATATTTTAAATAAGTTTTTTTTTTCATTCTAGAAAAAGCAGCAAGGCCCTTGATGCCTTTGCCCAAAATTTATAGAAAATGTGGAAATACCATTGTAGAATTTGTGTATTCATAATATAGATATTTCTAAACCATCATTAGTTTATTTATTATTAATTTTTTAAAATGTTATATAAAAAACACAACCCTCAAAGCACGTATCCTATTTCTTTCTTATAGAAGCTTCCACGGAAGTAGTAGCTTCTCTGTTCAACTTATGCTCTCTCCTCTAAACCTGCTATAGGGTAGTGATAGCAGATGCTAACCTACTCATTCGATGGTGTGATACCAGTATCACCTGAAACCGGTAGCACCCACCCATCCTTCATGATATAAAATTTTCAAAGGCAGTAGGTCCTCAGTGCGCCACAATAGCACGACCTCATTTTCAGGGTAGAATATATTCTCCTTTGATTGTTCAATTATATTTAATGGAAGTAGAAGCATCTCCAACTTCTCTTGAAGGTAGAGGTAGTGATACCTCTTTACCATTTATCTGTAGAGATAGCACACCCTCAATGACAATGGTATCAGTAAATTTTTTTTGGTCTTCATCACATATGAAAGTTTTTTATCATATCAATAGTGACACTCCATTGGGGAAGCGGTATCAAGATGGCATAAGTTTCCTATCAACAGTAGAATGAGCCTCTTCCATTGAATGGTATTGAAAATATTTCTATAGAATATTATATCCATGCTCAATGCCCCCCCCCCTCTTTTTCAAGGGAAGCATGTGGATGACTATGTGGTGGGTGGCCAACCAAACCAAACCCACCATCAGAGAAGAGGCAGGAGGGGAGGATTGTAAAAGGAGACTCTGCACTATGGTTGATCTCATCATCTTCACTTACCCTAGATGATCCTATTTTAGTGTCCTTATATGTGTAGTATTTTGTGAGATAGATTCCCAATATATTCAAGAAAGATATTTATGAGGGTTTCTCCTTGTAATTGTGAGGGACTACGTACCCACTTTTACCCATAGCGAGATCCTTCTATTTTCCCATCATTTTTTACCACATTCATTTTGTGTTTTTTATACGTTACATCTAGTGTCATTTATTTTCTAAATTTTATCTTTATTTATCTTGTAATTATTTCTACACTAGTGGTCCAATCGTTGATGTTCCCAAAAATTTGTATTAGAGATAGTTTCTAGCCCTATGATGTTCACTCTTTTGGGTATTAATAATTCTCAAAAATTTGAGTATGCTCTATTATTGCAACCAGAGTTGATCTATCACATCATAAAAATTTTATCAAACTTATTAAATACACCATTTTGAAACAAATGAGGTTATGGATTGACGAAATTTCCTTATGATGGTAAAAATTGAGATAAAAAAATCAACGGGGATGATTCACTATTGTGGAAAATAAAGATACAAGATGTGAAATAATAATTTCCTAATAGAACATAGAGAAAAAAACCAATGAATTTGATGATGGATCATGGTTCCAATAGGACCCAGAATCATGAAATGGATAGAAATGTGGTGAGTACTTATTGATGTGGAGATATACTAGTTAGTGAATCATCAATGAATGATGGAACCAATAAACATCTTAATGATGCATGTAGAATTGACTTGGGAGCAACATGGCACATGATGTCTCAACGATAATGGTTTGAAAAGCATGAAACTGTCCTAGAAGGACTTCTGTACATGGGGAACGATCACTATCTCATGATCATTGGAGTCAGTACCATCAAATTGATGATGCACGATGGCCTGGCATGAACCTTCTAAGGAGTATTCCATGTGAAGTTCCTAAAGAAAAATATATTTTAATTGGAAAAATTTGATGATATCGGATGTAAGACTCGCATCGAGAATGGAGTGATGGGAATTATGAAAGGAGAACTTTTGGTGATGAAGGTATAAAAGATCCTTAGGAACCTATACATTCTTATGGGTGAAATTTTAACATCTTATTCCTTCCTAGTCTATTAATTTGTCAATCATGAGTGTTGGAGGTGTTCGGGGGAGGTTACAAGAGTTTTTAGTATAAGATATAGGTTCAACAAAACTATTGTACGAATTACATGTCATGTAAGTGGATTACATGATGTGAATGTTTGTTTCATGGCTTGAATAGGGTTGGTTCATGATGTGTAGTTTATTGGGGTTTAATAAATAATTAAATTAAGAGGAAATGTTTTCTTATTGGAAACCAAAACTCATTGATTACATGACATAAAAAGGGATTACACAACATGTAAACCCCTGATGCGGTGAAAATTTGAAAGTTCTTTTCGACCGAATCCATATTTATTTGTTCATTGTCTCTTCACCCTCTCATTTTGGGAAAACGCTATGAAACACATGGTGTTCTTAAAGCCCTTTTTTCTTCCACATTGATCCATTATTCTAGATGGTTGTTCATTGTAAATTCTTGGATGATCCATGGTCATTTCTTCTCCCTTTCTTAGTTTGTTTTCTTCTATTCTTCCCTAGAGATCACTATAGTTGTGTTTCTAGGATTTTGATTGTGTTTTTTTAGCACCCATTGGTGAATTTTATGGTGATCCACTAGTTTCTTTTGCAATATTGGTTTCCATATGATATATTCTTCACCATGTAGTGCGCAGTGAGTTAAAAAGATCCATTGAGGTAGGGATTCCCTCATTTCTCTTTATTTTTGAATCATGCAAGAGGGTTTACATCTATTTACCTATGGATCATGGTTGTGCCGACTTAATTAAAGATAAAGAATTTTCTAGTTTAAATTAAAAGGTTTAAATGGATTTGATCTATATGTTTTTACATTTTTATTGTTATTGTGATATTGTGGATTTTTCGGGATTGATTCCCTGCTAAAAAAAGTAGTCGTTGGGGCTTTCATTGTGTTGGATATATCTGTTATGTTTTCTACCTTGGTTGTGATTACTGTGATATAACCCAAAATAGAAATTTCATAATTAAGTATACTTGTCTAATAAAATTGGTTTCCCCAAGATTATGATTTGTGTTATAACACCCCTAAAATAATGTGGAATGTGATAAAATCCCCTTTGTAAATATGTAAATATGATCTTGATGCGAGTGATGTGTGGTCGTTATTTTTTGATGTGGGGTGATATATGGTTGTGTTTATTTTCTTGTGGGATGACGATGTGTATTTGGGGAATGTAGATCTAATAGTTTTTTTATCCATGATTTTGGGGCGGTTCGGTGAAAATATGGTTGAGATGTTTGTGGAATGTGGTTGTGTTGTGCTAGATCCTCATATAGTGATGGAATAACTGAATCATTGTTGATTATTGTTTGGAACAATATGGGTTGTTTTGGTTATTGTGATTAGAATTATTAACAAAAAACATAATGATGGGTTGTGTGATTAAAATTGGTAGATGATAAATAATGAAATGAATAGGTGTTAAATGTGGAGGAAATGTGAAACTGTTTTAGATTATCAGGACTCTTCACCTTCTAAAATGACAATTGTTGATATTAATGAACTCATTTAGAGGTATCAACAAAGGTGAAAATGTTGTAAGTTTGATGTTTTTCTGAGAACCCATAGTTTGGGATTGGGTGTTTTGTATCATATTGAAGGCACTATCATGGGTTCTCTCAAATGATGTTAAGTTTTAGGTTATTTAGGTGCAGTAGAGTGGACAAACAAGGTCATCTTTAAATGGAAGAAGTTATATAGAACAACATATTAAATATATTTTGAAAATAAAATGAAATAACATAAACAGGATACTTTAAAGGATTGGTTGGGGGTTATCATTTATAAAACTGGAAGAAGTATGCAGGAAGAAGATTGTATTTTTTTTTCTTTTTGTTATTTAAATGAAATTTGATTAATTAGACACAAGGAGATGATGTTTTTTAGAAAACTATTTTTTTAAATGTAATGGATTTAACTCTACCTCTTAACATAATTATTAATCATTATAATTTAAATTAACATCCACTTAATTATGTTCCCCTAATTTTTTAACCCTCAAACCCTATGAGAATTAACTTTACCACGAAGACGAAAAGAGATAAACCGGAGGCGAGGTTCAGATCTTGCAATCGCAACTCCTTGCGTTGATTGATGTTATAAGGCTATATTATGGAATGTGATAAATTAGAGGACATATAAACTCTAGAAATTAATATGAATTGAGTTTAGCGATTATATTTGAACTCAAAAAATTTATCCAGTGTTGTTTTTGTTTTACCAATTATCTTTGCGCTCTCACAATTTACTCAAATCTCAACCTCCCATGTTTTTGTGATAATTTATCAATTTATTACATAGTTTATTTTATATTAAAAGCTCAATTTTCAGATCATATTTGGTGAATTATAGTATCTCATTGATTCAAAATATATTAATGAATAATGTAAGATATTGATCAATTACTAAAAAAACTACTCTTCCATGGGTGGTGTAGTCATTAAAGAAATGTATTGCATTCACAACGGTTTAAAATGTGTATATCCCAATCACATTTGAAATTATGATTCCCAGCCCAAAAAATTGAATTAAATAATAATAAAATTGATAAAATAAAGTAAATGGAAGAGAAACTAACATGTTTATTTAAATAATAAAACATTACAATAAAGAAGGGGGAAATAAGTGAATTTTGGAGGAGCTCCTATCTTGGTAGATTCCCTTCTCCAATTGTGAATTGAAATAGAATGGAACCACATATCTACTTCTCTCAATATCCTAATGCACATATAACCCACACTAAATGATAAATAAACTAATTTATAATGGAGAGGAGGCTAGGTTTTTAGAGGCATCAAGTGTGAATACAGAAATTCAATGAAATAATTTAATTCAGATTTCACCGCCTGTTTGACTACAAAAACAAATTAACCATATATCCTTATAGAATTTTTATTTTTTAGAAAATGGTTCCTTAATAATCTCTCCAAATTTTATCCTATTCCAATAAATTATTAAGATGTTATAGCCAAAATACTAAAGTGGTGTCCGATCTGACAAGTCTTTTCCATCTTTGATATCATGGCCCATTTAGTCCAATAAAATGCATGATTTAGCTCATATATACTGAATAAAAGTTTTAAACCATTAATTCAATAACATGTTTGATCTAATATCAAATATTTTATAAATAAACATATTTAACATAATTTGAGGAAATTATATCATTTCTTATCAATAAAATATTCAATAAAATTGTGTTTTATCAACTCCACCACACTTTCCTTTTTCACTCTTGGGAAAAACCTCAAATAATGTAATCCAAAAAAATTATGACTAGATATATGAATGTTCATATTCCCTAATCCATAGTGACAATATATGAAATATAATATTCCCATCCTGATTCTGTATCAATAAAATTTAAAGTCATTGTATCGTAAGTTGTATAAAAAATCATGTGGGATTAATGACACAAATCATAAAAAAAGTTATGGGTCCATCATGCCATTAATTCCCCACATGTGTGTTTTCAAACCATTGCAAGTTCGTATGTGTACCCTTTATTTTGTATATTCATGTCCAATAAAAAATTTCTTATTACCTATTTAATTCACAAAACCTATTATACATTCCTTTGCAATCAAATTTCAAGACCCACTCACTTAGGCATTCCTAAAAGTCAAAACATAAGCTCCCAAACTAGATATCCCAAAATTTTGTACCTTTCATCACTCTACACATTTATTATTATTTTTTTTCAAATGATTCACTTTGAACAAATCTAACGCTCATCTCTCAACCCTTTTTTATCTCCCCACAACAATAATTGTAATAGTTATAACAAGATCATAGGCCGAGGAAGAGTTGGTTGTGACCTTCCCAAGACACCACCCATATTTTTTTATGTCTTTATTGTTTTTTCTGAGGATTTATAATAGTCAGATAACAGGTACACACATAGGTAAATTTGGTATAGTAATGAAACTGACGAGAATATAAATGAACATACAGATTAACCATTGAAATAAGATGATTTTTTACTTAACATGGTTATACCTTTAGTTATGTAGGAAAATCTTTACAAGTCATGGTTGCTGGAAAATTTGTGTGGAAAAATAAATGACACAATTTACCATGAAGAAAAATCACAAATAATTGTGTCAAAATATAAAATTTTTTATAATTAGAAAATCAATAATACCATCTAAGACTTCCATTTTTATAAAAATCAACCCTTAATAATGAAATCTTACTCATTCATATCATTCCACCAATTAATTTTGAAAAAAAATTATTTTTTATATATTCTATATCTAAATGAACATGATATATGATTTTTTTCCTTTTTTTGTGTTTTATGTCTTTTTTTGAAAAATTTAACAAAAAACATAGATGAAAATAAAAACAGAACACACAAATGAAAATTCTAAATATCTACCCCAGAATATTGTTCCCTCCCCCCACACATAAAATAATGAATTGTACTCAATGTGAACTTATGAGATTATATGAGCACCTCAAATAAAAAATAATAATAGGACAAATAATATAAAACTGAAATGGTTAGGAAAAGATTGATAATCTCAAGTGATTATGGGGTCATATGGTGTGATGACATAAACTGCATAGTTGGTAATTTTTTCAATGGATTTCTTAAAACATTTGAAATTTAATACAAATATCCTTCTTGTGTACTCTTGTGTTATCTTCAGTGAATTATAAGAAAAACATTAGATTCAACATTAGGACCTAACCATCTAGAATGCAACTTACCGAGCATCATCTTCAGTCATGAACTATAGAGTATAAATTTCTCTCTTACATGAAACTTTTTCTGTTGGATCATTATGTCATGAGATACTTTTGATCTTTACTTTTAGAGATTTGAGTTCTCATATGATGAAAATAAAATCTCATCAGGCTCTTGAATTTATAGGTTCCTTTGAATTGCAGTTTGGGCCAAATCAATGTTTCATTTTTTATATCCCAATATGCCATATTCTCGACTTCCAAAGAGAGATAACATGCTTTCCCAAAAACAACTTGAAATGGGGACATACCGATGAGTGTCTTTTATGTGGTCCTATAATCTTACAATGCTTCATCCAATCGCTTTCTCCAATCCGTCCTATTTAAATGCATGGTTTTCTCTAAAAAAATCAACTCCCAATTTGAATCACCATCCTAGAAATTAGATTGGGGGTGGTATAGTGTTGATGTTTTGTGTGCCACCACCTACTTCCAAAGGAGGGAAGAGAAATTCTGATTTAATAAGTGTTTCCCCATATAGTTAATGATAGCCTTTGGTACTCCAAACCTGAAAAAAATTTGTGCCTTGAAAAATTCCTCTACAACTTGAGAATCATCATTCCTTGTGGCCTTATCCTCCACCCATTTTCTCACATGATCAACAACGATCAAAATGTACATGAAACCAAATGAACTTTGAAAAGTACCCATAAAATTAATTCCCAAAACATCAAAAATCACACAGAATAATATGGTTTTTTGGGACATATCGTGCCTCCTTGAAATATTTCCAGTGTTTTGGAAATGTGAGCATGACTAAAAAAACACATGAGTAATATGGAATAATCTTTGCCAATATAATCTAGAGTATAAGACTTTCCTAGCGGTTCATTGGGAGAGAAAGTGTCCACCATAAGAAATTGTATGGAAAAAATGTAAAACTGACTCAAAATCATGATCAGGGACACACATACTAATAACTAATTCGCTACACATTCACCCCAGGTAGGGATTACCCTACACAAAGAATGCAGACTCACTCTTTAATCATAAGACATGATCTTTCTATAAATTTTCAAGAATTTCATAGGAAACAAGGTACTTCACTAAATCCGTATACCAAGGAAGTGAACCTGAGATGGAATAAAGATTATCATCAGTGAACGTATCCCGATGGGGTACCTAGTCAAGGGTGTTAGCCTTAAGTGTGTGAGTAATCCTACTCATGTGGTCTGCGACCAAGCTTTTGGAACCCTTCTTGCCATTTATCTCAATATCATATTATTAACGAAGTATAATCCATCGAATAAGTCTTGGATTTAAATCTGACTTATTCAAGAGGTACCTCAGAGTTGCATGGTTAGAAAAAAACTACTTTAGATCCTAATAAATATGTATGGAACTTATCTATATAAAATATGATGGAAGGAAACTCTTTTTCCATGGTTGTGTAGTTTGATTAGTCTGAATCATATTTCTTCAAAACATAGGTAGTCACCTATGAATGTCCTTCCACCATCTATGTTGAGACAGATCCAACCATGAAGTAGGATGTTTGATATGGAATCATGGCATTTTCATTACATAAACGTTTTGCTACATTATACAAAACCGAGGATATTTAAGGTCTAGTGTCTTGGAAACCTGGAACTTAATACATCATGACATAAAACATTCTTCTTAAACACTTGAAAGGCTTCATCATTATTCATCCTAAGTTCATTATAGCATCTCATAACCTGGTAGCATACATCAAAGGAAAGGGTGAGCATAAGGCCCAGTAAGGGAAACAGGGGAAACATTTTACATGTGAACATGAGATACATCAAGAAAGTCATGATAAATAACTTTAAGGAATGAGAAAGAGATCATGAGGCATATAATAATAATAATAACATATTTCATAAATTGAAGATGTGGATACAACTTTTAACTTATACAATCATTTCCGTTTCACCAAGGTCCATCCGCATGGTGTCATTAAAAAAAATTAGCAAGGTTATTCAACAAGGTATAGTTAAAATGGTCATCTCTAGAGATTAAGTCTTTACCCAATTCATTGGAGAGAAATCACGGCGCACCCTTAATTTTTCTTTATTATAATTTGATCCACATATATCATCATCAATAATTTAATAAACAATCCAAATATCATAAAAGAAATGGGTTTCATTACATATTCATAACATTTTAAAAACTGCTTTAAAGATGTGATCTTTATGTCACTTTAAACCCACAGAAAAGGAAGGAGGGTATCATGTATGTAAATACAAGAATTTAAAATAACTTTTCTTGATATATATGTGAATATCCTTTTATAATAAAGATTTTTGAGTATTCACATAATAAAATAAAATAATTTGAGAAAAAGAGAGAGACATTTTTAGACGAAAATTCGGCAGCATAACAGCTATGTTGCAGGGTTTTAGAATATATTGAAAAGAGAGGGGGCATAGGTCACCCACTCATAAATGATGAAAAAATAGTATAGGGATAGAATATAAAGGATATAAGAACATGGTAATGAGATTTTAAGGACATAGAAAATGAAATGAAAAACATGAAAGGAAGATAAGAATAAGATTTCTCTTATGAAGAATTTGGCAGCCTAACGACGTCACTTAAAACATTAAAAATAAGAATTGATGAGATTAAATAGGGTCTCTAGACATGTGAAAATTAAATGAATGTATGATTAATATATATATAATACCCCAACATGTAAAAAAGGAACTTGAAAGACTTGACATGAAAGTAGAACTTTGAAAATGGGAAGAGTGAAAGAATCCCTTACAAAAATTCAGCAGCCTAACGACACCACTTAAACATTATTAAAATGAATTGATGAGAGAAAGATGGAGTATCTCATCATATTAACATGAAAATGATGGTATGATGAATATAAAATAACATCCTCAAGATAAGAATATGGAGCTTAATATAAATGACATAATGGAGAATACATGAAAAGAAAGAGAGAGCTAGGATCCCTTACCTTAAAATGTAACTCTTAAAACATGAAGTTCGGGACCATGAGGGCTTGGGGGAACCTTGGGAGGACTCCTTGGGAGGTAATGAGATCAGATATTCGTTTATTGGGAGTTGGTTGTGAAATTAATGTGGTAAAGGCTTGGTATTTATAGGAGAAGTGAGGGGACAAAGCATTAATTTCCAAAGGACACCTCATCAGTGGTATTGGCAAAGCCATGGGCTTTCCCAAGGTATATTCCCATGGTATTGGCCACATGGGACACCTCATAACTTATATTACTATTCATAAGGCGACAAAAATTATTTCATTATTATTACATCATTAATGATGTCATTAAACACCTGAAACTCAAAAACTGTATTTTCACTATTCACCAAAAATTCAACTTTCTCTGAAAAATCCCAAAATTTCACCTTAACCAAATATCAATGCTCTAATTTCAAAAATGAACACCATTTTATGAAAATAATTTTCTAAATATTTGTAATTTAATTTTTAAATAAAAAAACTATTCACTGAAAATTCAACTGTTTCAGAAAAATCCCAAAAATTTACCTTAAGCAAATATCGATGCTATGATTTCAAAAATGAAATCCATTTTATGAAAATAATTCTCTAAATATTTTTAGTTTAATTTTTAAATAAAATATCATTATTCACCCGAAGATAACTAATACTTAACCAATATTTTCTAAAATAGTTATTTACTTATTTTATTGAATCACATTACTTAATCAAGGTGGCTAAATTATATTACTACTTTCTTAAGTGAAGTTACTTAATCCATTTGGTCACATTACTTATCATAAGCAGAAAATAACTATTTATAATTTACTATTCATCATAAATTATATTGATCTTATTAGAATCTAAATTTCTTACTGAACATAAATGTTGAAGACCATTTTTTGAAAATCATTAGACATTATTAATTATTTAAGTTTTACATAAATATGTTTAAAATATTATTTTTCTAAAATTCATCAATAATATGCATACTATATTTATCCATACATTTCAAAATTCACAAACATCACCATAATAAGAAATCACATTTTTTATTTAAATAAATGGATTACACAAGGCAGTTACATTCTCATTACATAGCCCCTTATAACACAAGCATAGGACCTAAGAGTAAGGTGTGCTAGGGTGTTTGAATCTTGGGGTGGCTCGGCCATCATTGCCTGAGTAGTGATTTATTTCAGCTTGAACTTATCACGAAGGAAATTCTGTTCCAGCTTCACACGATGAAGATCGTCTTGGGTTTGGTCCAGAACAAAGCCCAAAGGTGCTACCTCCTTCCTGAGTTCCGTCAGATGTGCTTCGATCGGCCCGAGTCTAATGGAAGGGGTCATCAAATCTTTTTTCTATATTAATTAATCAAGATCACTTGTATTTATAGACAATAATCGAAACATCATGTTTCCAACGGTCTTATTGACCAACTGTCATATAACAGTCGAAACCCAACAGTCTTATTTTAATTATACTCATTTTATTAAATGAAATAGTTTTATTGAGTATAAAATAAAATAACACACAATGTTAGGAAACAAAAAAAATTATTCAAAATTTCGGGTCGTTACAATCTTCCCCCATTAAGAAATTTCATCCTCGCAATTTTAAAATTGGGCTGGGAAATTTCGTTGAAAGTCCCACATCATAAAAAGAGTTATTAAAACTATTACTTTAAAAGAAAGAAAGGGTAGTACAAAGGTCACCTAAGTTAACCCATAATAGGATTCCATGTAGGAAAACATGGATATGGAAGAGAAAACAAAGGGTCAAGTTCTGATGGAGAGTGATAGAAAACATGATTAGGAAATAATTAACCACAAGAAGATCACAAAGTTAAGATGTATTGAACGGACTTTCATTACCCAGTAGGAAATGTAAACCAACAATGTTCTTGTTTTACATTCCTTTTCATAATTTCAAGGGATTCATTTACTACATATAATCAAAACATAAGTAAATATACTTACCTACAAGTTGAGTTTAATCCCTTAGTAAATTTCCACCAAGACTAATCATTTCTCCAAACAATGAGCATTCAAAAAGACTTGGTCTCATCAAAACCACAAGAATCATCTTCTAGATAATCACATAATGCACAAAAGATTAACTCTCTATTTATTTTATCTTTAAACATTATCCAAAAAACATAAAGGGTAAGATAAAACAACTCTTCAAAAAGAAAGAACCCCATAGGAAGGGAAACTACTTTTAATCTTCAAAATTCCACAGTACTACGCAAAGTTCATCATAGACCACTGTATAGATAACTATCCTTAAAGTTCCTCAATGTAAACCAAACTAAGATTGAATCCCAAATATAAGAAGGTTTTGATAACATAGTCTTCCAAGATAAACTTTATCGGCCATCTCCAAACAACATCAACCACTCATAACGTCTTATAAAAAAATTAACTTACCTAATCACATTTTACCCAAGATAGGTTAATCACATCCATAAATAACCTAAATTACCACAAGTTCACCTTAAATTTATCAATTATTCAAAATATATGTCAGTTATTACTTCTTAGAGAAAATATTGTAGTAATCTATTTTCCTTGATAATACAAGGTTCCCCAATTATTGAGCGTCTTCCAATATAATATTCATCTTTTAATCCCCTAATCATTTTTTTCTAGAAGAATAGATTCACAACATCAACATGTGATAAATAATAATAGATGTTTTCCTTAATGATATAAAACCATCTTAGGTAGTGACTGCATGTTCATAGAAAACATTAAATATATTCTCATAGAGAACAAACTAAAATACAACATGACATAGACAATTATTGTGAAGAAGATACATATAATTCAATCATCATGACCAATCTCGACATAGGACTTGCATTGTTCCCTTGTCCATAAAGATTGTTGATGCTCATCATGCTTCTGATCTATTCCAAGAGAGCATTGCCTCAGATAATTTCCAAATTCTCCACATTTACGACATTGAATAGTATAAGGTACATTAGATTGAACCTTATCTCCGTTCATCACATTATCCATTTTTTTAAAGAAATTGGATAGTTTATACCCTATCATCTCACACTTAAAACATCTCCCAGTTCCTTTGTAAAATTTTCCTTGGTGCCTCTTTCCACACTTTTTTCAAAAAAGAAAATTGGGCCTTCTTTCCCTTATCTCCTTTATCAGATGAACATCCTTGAGACTTCATCTTCCTCTTCCTGGATGAATTTGGGAATTCAACTAGGTACCAATTATTAATTGTGATTTTTAATATCTGGTTTGGCATGATCCCAATATGTTCAAATTGATCTCTTGTTGTCTCAGTCATATTAATAGGGAAATCATCACAATTCCTATCACATTGGTTGTTGGGACATGTTCTTCTATTTCCCCCCATTAACTAAGAAAAGAATGTATAATTAAGGGGCTTAAATACTTAGCCAATAATCATGAAAAGGAAACATTAAGCATAGAAGGATAAACTTTTAGAAGAAAAGTATATCCTAACTTGTGATCCCCTAGGTTCCAAACTTGGTTATCCATGATCATATATTATAATGTGAATCTTTATTTTATTTTATCTTTGTACCATTAATAATGGTTCATACTAAGCTTATGATTTTACCAAATCATATCCTCTGGGAGTGTCAAACCAAGAGTGCATCAAGGCTCGTTCTCATGCACCAGGTTACCCCATGTCAATCCCGAAACACCTTGTCAGATTTTTCACTCCTAGGTACATCTCTGACAGAGACACCTCTATTTGTTCATATCAATATAGGGATTTATTGTTTTTGAAACCACTTACTCAATACATCACCAAAATAACAAGATGGTTTCATATATTTAATATTTTCATTAAACAACCATGTAATGTTTTAAAATCCTAATTTACACAAATAACTAAACCATCCTTTGATACCAACTATGGAATCCCGCCTTTTTCATTACATAAACTTTTTGCTACATTATACAAAACTGGGGATCTTTAAGGTGTAGTGTCTTGGAAACCTGTAACTTAATAAATGACAACATAAATCATTCTTATTAAACAATTGAAAGGATTATTCATTTTTAATCCTAAGTTCATTAAAAAATCTCATAACCAGGGAGCATACATCAAAGGAAATGGTGAGCAGAAGGCCCAGTAAGGAAAACAAGGGAAACATTTTACATGTGAACTTGAGATACATCAAGAAAGTCATTATAAATATCTTTAAGGCACGAGAAAGAGATCATGAGGAATATCATAATAAAAATAACGTGTTTCATAATGTGAATATGTTGCTACAACATCTAACATAGAAAATAATTTCTATTTCACCAAGGTCCATCCCCAAGGTATCATTAAAAAAATTACCAAGGTTATTCACCAAGGTATCGTTAAAATGGTCATCTCTAAAGATTAAGTCTTTACCTAATGCATTGGAGCGCTACCAGGGAGAACCCTTAATTTTTATTTATTATAATGTGAGCCACATATATCATCATCAATCATTTAATTAACAACCCATATAGCATAAAATAAATGGGTTACATTTCATAGTCATAACATTTTAAAAACTGCTTTAAAGATGTGATCTTTATGTCACTTTAAACCCATAGAAAAGGAAATCAGGTCTCATGTATGTAAATACAATAATTTAAAATAGACAATTTTAATATACATGTGAATAAACCTATAGAATAAATAGTTTTTAGTATTAAATTAATAAAATAAAATATTTTGAGAAATAGAGAGAGACATTTTGAGACGAAAATTAGGCAGCATAACGGCTATGTTGCAGGGTTTTAGAAAACATTTAAAAGAGAGGGGACATGGGTCACCCACTCATAAATGATCCATAAAATAGTAGAGGGACAGAATATAAAGGACTTAAGAACATGGTAATGATATTTTAAGGACATACCATATGAAATGACAAACAAGAAAGGAATACAAGAATAAGATTTCTCTTATAAAGAATTCGGCATCCTAACACTGTCACTTAAAAATTCAAAAAAAATGAATTGATGAGATTAAATAAGGTCTCTCATCATGTGAAAATTAAAGTACAGTATGATTAATATAGAGATCATACCCCAACATGGAAAAAAATGATCTTGAAATACTTTACATGAAAGTTGAACTTTGAAAATGGGAAGAGTGAAAGAATCCCCTTACAAAAAGTCAGCAGCCTAACAACGCCACTTAAACATTCTTAAAATGAATTGATGAGAGGAAAAGGGGATCTCTAATAATATGAACATTAAAAGGAAATTAGGATTAATATAAAAGACATACTCAACAAAAGAACATGGAGCTTAAAATAAATGACATATACGAGAATACAAGAAAAGAAAGAGAGAGGTAGGATCCCTTACCTTAAAACGTAACTCTTAAAACTTGATGTTCGAGACCCTAAGGGCTTAAGGGCACCTTGGGAGGACTGTTTGGAAGGTAATGAAACCATATATTTTCTGAGGGGGATTTTGGTGTGAAATGAATTAGGGAAAGGCTTGGTATTTATAGGATACGTGAGGGGACAAAGCATTAATTGTCAAGAGACACCTCATCAGTTGTATTGGCAATACCATGGGCTTTCCCCTGGTATTTTCCCATTGTATTAGCCACTTGGGACACCTCATACATTATCTTAATATTCATAAGACGACCAAAATTATTTCATAATTATTACATCCTTAATGATGTCATTAAACACCTGAAACTCAAAAACTGTATTTTCACTATTCACCAAAAATTCCACTTTCTCAGAAAAATCCCAAAATTTCACCTCATCTAAAAATCAAGGCTCTGATTTCATAAATGAACTTCATTTCATGAAAATAATTTTCTAAATATTTTTAATTTAATTTTTAAATAAAAACACTATTCACTAAAAATTCAACTGTTTCAGAGAAACCCCAAAAATTCACCTTAACCAAATATCGATGCTCTGATTTCAAAAATTAACTCCATTTTATGAAAATAATTTTCTAAAAATCTTTAATTTAATTTTTAAATAAAATAACACTATTCACCTGAAAGAAACTAATACTTAACCAATAATTTCTGAAATAGTTATTTACCTATTTTATGGAATCACATTACTTAATCGGGTGCCTAAATTATATTAATAATTTATTATGTGAATTTACATAAATCATTTGGTCACATTACTAATCATAAGCATAAAATCACTATTCATAATTTACGATTCATCAAAAATTAAGTTGATCTTATTAGACTCTAAATTTCTTACTGAACATAACTGTTGAAGACCATTTTTTGAAAGTCATTTAACACTATTAATTATTTAAAGTTTACATAAATATTTTTAAAATACCTTTTTTCTAAAATTCATCAATAATATGCGTACTATATTTATCCCGACATTTGAAAATTCAAAAACATCACCATAAAAAAATCACATTTTTTATTTAAATCAAAGGATTACACAGGGTAGTTACAGTCTTGTTACATAGCCTCTTATAAAACCAGCATAGGACCTAAGTGTAAGGTGTGGTAGGGTGATAGAATATTGGGGCAGCTCGGCCAACATTTTCCGAGTAGTGATTTCTATCAGCTTGAACTTCTCACGAAGGCATTTCTGTTCCAGCTTAACACGATGAAGTTAGGCTTGGGTTTGGTCCAGAGAAAATCCCAAAGGTGGTACCTTCTTCTTGAGTTCCGTCAGATGGGATTTTATCGGTTCGAAACTACTAGAATGGGCCATCGAATCTTCTTTCTATATTAATTAATCAAGATCACTTGTATTTATAGACAATAATCGCAACATCTATTTTCCAACGATCTTGTTGACCAACGGTCATATAACAGTCGAAACCCAATGGTCTTATTTTAATTATACTCATTTTATTAACTGAAATAGTTTTTTTGAGTATAAAATAAAATTACACACAATTTTAGGAAACAAAAAATATTATTCAAATTTTTGGGTCGTTACATGCCACCCATAAGCTCAAATGGAAGGTCCCACTTTAGGGGATTTATGATTGGTGGAGTGGTCAAACACTCCTTTATAACATCAAATAATACCCTACAAGAATCATAAAAAATTATATCAACATCATTCTAAAGCAATCGAGATAAGGGTACAACGATCGTACTAAAATCTTGGATGAAGCATTGATAAAAGCCTACATTCCATATGAATGATCTAACATCTCGCACACATGAAGGATATGGCAAGGATGAAATAATATCTACCTTTGATATATCAACCTCTATTCTATGTTTTGACACTATGTGCCCAAAGATAATTTTATGCTCTGTGAAAAAATGACACCTTTCTAATTTTAAAACTATGTTCTTCTCAATGGAGCAATTCAAAACCTTTTCTAAACTAAAGATACATTCATCAAATGAAGATCCATACACTATAAAATCATCCATAAATACCCCAATTCATCTCTCAATGATATATGAAAAAAAATACTCACTATGCATCTCTAGAAGGTGCCTAGGGCATTTCATAGTCCAAATGGAATCCTTAGGTAGGAAAATGTTCCGAATGGACAAGTGAATGTTGTATTCTCATGATCCATAAAAGCTATAGGAACATAAAAATATACAAAAAATCCATCCAAGAAACAATAGTGTGTCTTCCCAGCTAATCTCTTGAGCATTTGATCAATAAATGGGAGGGGAAAATGGTCCTTGAGAGTGGATAAATTTAGTTTCCTATAATAAATGCAAACACACCGACTATATTTTACCCTCATTGGACCTAATTCCTCTTTATCATTTCTTACAATAGTAACACCACTTTTCTTAGGAACAACCTGAACATGACTCACCCACTAGGAATTTGAAATGGGATAAATTATACTTGTCTTGGGCACTTTTTCAACTTATTTTTTAACAAAATATAAAAGAGTTGGATTTAGTCTCCATTTTGGATTCCTAAATAGTTTATCCCCATCATCCAATAGAATATTATGTGTGAAAATAGAGTTTCTAAAACCAGATATGTCATCCATGCTCCACCCAATTACCCTAATTCTCTCCCTCAAAAGATTTGAAAGTTTTTTATATTAAAAACGGATATTGTTACCAATGATAATAGGTAATATATCACCACTTAACAAGTAGGATTATTTTATATTTGGTGGTAATGGATTGAGTCCCAAATTAGGGGTTGAAATATGGATGGAGACATTGAAGGAATTGAAATATGTGAACAATGAACATCATTAATAGAATAGAAATCATCAAAATTAGAGAATAATGCATCAAATCCATCCGCATGATCAACAACCATGTCATAATTAGTGTAAACATGATAAAAATATGTATATTAATCCATTTAAAAATAAAATAAGAGAGGTTTGTTCATTATAAAAAGGTGTGGAATTTATATTAAACATTAAACTAGAACCAATGCTCATAATATCTCTTAGAATAGAATAATAAAATTACATGGGGTTTTTACTTGGTTGTTCAAAATGGGAGATAAACAAAGTAAAATGGTCTTACTAGGGGTACTTCATGGAGTCTATAACATTAGATATCACAACTTCATCTCCAAAATCCATGGAGAGTAAACCCTCATGGACATTTAGGATTGTTTTTCAGTTTTGAGGATGGGCCTGCTTAAGATAATAGGAGGAGGAGAACCTACATGATGATCATCCATGTTAATCATGTAAAAATATAATTGAAATATCATGTCTCTTATACAAATAAGTACTTCTTTATGGAATCATGTTGGATATGATATAGCTCTATTCACCAATGACACAACTATTCTCATCGGCTCCAACTCACCAACCTATAAAGATGAGAATACTGACTGAGGAATCACATTTATTGAAGCTCCCAAATCAAATAAATCATCAGAAAAGTCTAACTACTCTATGGTACATAAAATTATGAATTTCCTAGGATCCTTTAACTTTGTCAGCAATTCTTGAGTTTGTGTAATGAGTGCTGAAACACTCCTTCCAAGATTGATCCTCTCATTTCCTATAATCTGTATTTGATTGGTACAAATTTCATTTTATAATTTGTCATACCTTTTTATTTACATTATTGCTTAAAGTAGATGGATGTTAATCTCAACATGATTGAATGTATCCAAAACCACTTTTTCATCGCATCTTCCACTTTATTTTTGGTTTTTAAAACTATATTTGGAAATAGAAGGGGTTTCAGAGGAACATCATAAATATTTTACTTAACATTGTCTATCTTAATTGGGATTCTCATCAGTTGTTCTTGAATAGGGATACTCTAGATTTAGGTAAATCCTGGTGGAACGATAGGTGGAAATATATTAGTCCGTTTCATACCACATCTCAATGTGATGCCAATGAAATTTCCATTGGGAATTGGAGTCAGTTGGGAAATTATATTTATGGTTTTTATACTTACTAGTTCATGGAGGGCGGTGGAAATCTGGCACCTTTGTATCCTCAAATCCCTCAACTCTGAACCCTAATTCCTCATCTCATTTTGTTGATTATTAATATTTTGATTCAAAAGGTCAAAAGTGTTAGAATATTCCTTTGGTTGGGGATTACCTTGTTGTTGGTTTTTTTGTTCTTGGGCATTAAATATCGTTTGGGGTTGTTGGAAACCCTGTTGGTAAGGTGGAGGCTACTGGAAATTTTGTTGAAAAGGTGTCCTTAGTTGGAATCCATAGTCATACCTCATGTTTGGTTGATCTTTCCATCCTTGGTTATATGTGGATAAAAAGGAATCATACTTCTTCTAAGGATGTGGTTTTTTTCTCTACATATATGGTCTCATAAGAAATACAATAGTGTAATCCTCTTTCAATTGTAATTGGGGGAAACATTCAGTTGGGTGGCCTATTATAGTGAAAATTCCACAAGGTCTTTTTGGAGATGGTTATCATATATTTTGTACCAAATAGATCATTATCACTATAGATGTCAATTATTCCAACATAGTATCATTCAAATGATTTTAAAGAGAAGGAATTACATGATGTACCCTTCTAACATGTGGTGTACCTCGATCACCAAATTGTTAGTAGTTTTGTTCCATATTCTCAATAAATGATTATGTAGTTGTTTACGTTTTTTCTTCCACTCTCCATCCATCTATTACATCCACAATTCTACTCTCCATAGGTGTGAGACCGTCATAAAAGTATGGTATGAGTAGTTTCTCACTAATTTGGTGATGTAGACAACTTTCACACAACTTTTGTAATCGCTCCTAGTACTCATACATTGACTCCCCTTGGGATTTCATGATTCATAATATCTTTTTTCGAACAGGATTGGTCCTTTAAGCTAGAAAAAATATCTTTAATAATAGTTGTTTTTAATTATTCCAACTAGTTACGTATTTTATTTGTAAATAATACATCCAGTATTTTGCAGTTCCATCAAGTGAGAATGGGAATGCTCTTAGTTTTATTTGATCCTCCAAGACATTTCTTGGTTTCTATTTTTGAACAAACCACACTAAATTATTCAAAAAAATTATGGATCCTCACCAGATAATCTATGATATTTTGTAATAAGGTGAATTAACGTATATTTCAGTTCAAATTCCAATATAAGGTTTGGGTATGCAATACAATTTGGTTGATAGTTAATATTTGCTGCAAATAAATATTTAATGGTTCTGTTAAGTTCATAATTATTGTTCTTAGACATTGGTTCTTGTTTTAGGATGGATTAATAAGTTTTTCAAATTTTAATGTTCTTTTAGTGTAGGAATTACCCATTTGGGTAAATTTCAACGCTTCCCGTATACCGAGATTGTCTAATTTGAGCCCTATGGCTACGTTCAACCTCGGGGTCTAGATCAAAGAGATCCCCATGATGGGATCATGTCATAATTCATAGAAATTAATAATATTATACCATAATATCATGGTAATAATTTTCAGTTTATGTTCTAATATATATGAAAAGAGATAGGAAAGAAAGAAAAACAAACAGATAAACAAAAATTGAGAGAAATGAGAAAAAAGAAAAAAGAGAAAAAAATGATAAAAAAAATGTAAAAAATTTTCTCTAGTGAGCTGAATAAAATAATTCCCTCCCTAGAAATAGTTTTAATTTTAAGGGTTATATCATGAGCACACTCAAATAATATTTCTTTTTTTATTTGTTTTTTAAATGAAATTCGATTAATTAGACACAACGAGAATTTGTTTTTTTGAAAACATTTATTTTAAGTTTAATCGATATAAATCTAAATTTTTAGTTAATTATCAATAACTATTTTTTAAAATAATATACACTTAATTATGATACCCTAATTTCTTAACCCTTGAACCCTACAATAATTAACTCTAGAATAAAGAAGAAAAAAATTAAACCCTAGGCTATCTTCCGAACATGCAATCACAGCACCCTGCTTTGATTGATGTTATAAGGATAGATTATGGTTAATGATTAATTAGGGTACATAAAAACTCTCTAAATTAGTATTAATTTAGTTTATGTATAATATTTTAACTCTAAAAATTTATCTCATGTGGTTTTTGTTTTGCCGAGTAAGTTTGCGCTCTCACAATTTACACAAATCTTAACCTCATGTGTTTTTGTGGTAACTGTTGAATTTATGGCTTAGTTTAAAATAATTTAAAAATTAAATTTATACATAATATTTAGTGAATTATAGTATCTCATTAATTCAAAATAAATTAATGAATAAAGTAATATGTAGTTCTATTATTAAAAAACTACTTTTCCTGGGGCGGTGTAGTCATCGTAGAAACGAACTCCTTTTGTAACGGTTTAGAATGGGTATAGCCCAATAATGTTTCTAATTCTTAATTCAATGAAAAAAAATTGAATTAAAAAAGAATAAAATTGAGAAAAATATAAGAAATATAAGATAAACAAATAATTTTATTGAATGAACAAAAACATTACAATAAAGAAGATGAAAATAATGGCATTTTAGAGGAGATCCTAGCTTGGTTGCTTCCCTCATCTAATTGTGAATTTAAATGGTATGTAACAACTTATAATCTCATTAAAATATCATACATCACATAAATACCCCTAGAAAATGTTAAAAACACCAATTTATAGAGTAGATAGAAGGTTGTGCTTTAACAAGTTTCATGTGTGAATGGGTAAATTCGGCCAAATAATTTAATTCAATTTTCACCGCCTGCTTGACCACAAAAACTGGTGAACCGACTATCCTTATATAATTTTGATTTATTCAAAAATAATTCCTTGATATTATCTCCAAATTTGGGCCCAATCCAATCATAGATAAAGATATTATGACCCAAATAATGAAGTGGTATCCAATTCATAGATCACTACCTATCTTTGACTTCATGGAACATTAATTCCAATTAAATGCATGATTTATCTCATATTTCCTGAATAAAAGTTGTATCCCATCAAGTTATATAATTTTTTAAAAAAAATTCAGTTCGAATAAAACACGTAAAAATATTTATTTCTGTAATACTGAATTGAATTTTTTAAGGGAAAACTAGAATTTTAATCAACTTTTCAAATGATTGATATAATCCCTAATATTTTATAAATAAACATATTTAACATAATTTGGGGAAATTATATCATTTATTATCTATAAATTACTCAACAAAATTATGTTTTATTACATATATATACTTTTATTTTCCTTGTGATTTTTATATGCACCCCACCCATATTGAGCACTATATGCTGAACACCCACATTGTCACATCAGGGGGTGTCTTTCCCAACATCACAATGGATGGGCGGATGGATGAACACCAAATATTCCATGATCCCTCTTCCAGGAGAGGTAGTTACTTCACATTCGGTGAAGGAGATAAGTCGGTTAGTGCATTAGATAGTGGTAGAGATGTGGTATCCCTTGTGTCTTTGGGATGGGTTGAGATGTGGCATCCCAAGTGTCTTGGATATGAGATGTGATGTGATGTAACATGGGTTTTTGGGATGAGTTATAATGTTATTTACCATGTTTCTTTGAGATGAGTTGGGATATGTTGTCCTAGGTGTCTTCAGAATGAGATGTGATGTGTTGTGAGGCCCATGTGTGTGCGGGCGAGATGTTTTGTGATGTCCATGTGTGTTGGTGAAGGTTGTGTTGTGAGGCCTAGGTGTATGTGGGTGGGATTTTTATTGAGTCCCATGTGTGTATGGGTGGGATGTGATGTGATATACTGGGAAGAGGTGGGGGCACCATGACAATTTTCATTGGGAAAAGAGAGAATAATCAGTAGGAAAGTGGTGTGGGGTACCCCTATCATCAATTTGCATTATATTATATTATATTAATTTTTTATGTTATTTGGTGAGCGTGCCCTTGTAGGGTTTGGATGGTTAGTATACCTGTTTTGGCACTATTTGGTTTCACTGTTTTTATAGAGGTGCATTAGTATTCTTATATCACATGTGCATGAGAGACTTTGGTTTTCCAACTGATTATACTTGTATGATCACCCTATGTATATGAAATTGTTTTTAGGTTTATAGGTATATTTTTCGGGCCGTGGTGGACCTTAATAGCTTGGATCCTAGAAAGTTGTTGTGTCGTTGCTTTAGAATTAATTTTGGGTATTTACTTTGGAGACATTATTGTATCTCTATTAGTTTTATTTTATGCATTCATGAGGGATGGATTGGGTTTCTCTTTTATCTTATATATTTGGAGTTTTGGTGGATGAGTCATTATATCTCATGATATTGTTTTTTTATAAAGGGTAATGCCTCCCATACTTTGATATTTGAACACCCTTCCTGCTAGTCACCGATCTAGGGCCTACTGGAGGCGGAACTCGGGGGGTCATTATCTCCCTTTATTCATTGCCAGCCTAGGAGGGGTATATTTAGATGTAGGGGACATGAAATAAATGTACAAGGATGTTAAGATAGTTTTCACGTCAAATACCATCATGGAATCATTGATGAAGTCTTGGAATTAAAATATTGTCCATATGTTAGAGTGAGTCCTGAAGATTGCGATGGATAAGAAGTTGTTGCATGATCTTACAATGTTACAATTACCATTTTTCTAGAACTATGTTTTGAGAAAGAAACATAGTTTAATGTTTATAATTTCAGCAGTGATAACCAATTAGATCTTACAGATGATCCATTCTGACGTTTTTCAAGCATCAATTATATCCCAAGGAGTAGAAATGAACATTGTATACTTCATTAATTATTTTTCCAAGAGAAGTTGGATGTACCCAATCAAGAGGGAATTTGATGTTTTTTTAGTCTTCAAAAAAATCAAAGTGTGTAAGGAACTTGAATTTGGAAAGAAGATCAATTGTCTAAGGAATGAAAATGGTGGAGAATATAAAAATGATAATTTTTATAATTTTTTTTGACTAAAAGGCATCAAGAAACAATTCACAGTGGTATGCACTCCTTAGAAGATTAAATTCATACAGTGGATGAATTTAACTCTACTAAATAGGACAATGGTGATTTTGAGGACTGTTAGAATTTCCAAAACATTTTGGGTAGAATAAGTGAATAACATTTGTTATGTCATCAACCAGTCTACATCAATGAATATTGATTTGAAAACACTAGTGTAGATGTGGACTAGTAAACCCACTAAATATTATGGGTTACATATTTTTTAAGTCCTATATATGAATTTTTTAATGACCAAGAATGGACGAAGTTGGATTAAAGATCTAGGAAATGTTTCTTCTTGGCATATTTTAATGGTATGAAGGGGTGTCATTTATAGGACCCCACTGCCCAAAAACATATCATTGGCAGAGATGTCATTTTTTCAGAAGGCAAGGTGTAAATTAAAATTCATAGAGACATATAGAAAGAGAATATAAAAAATACAATAGTAAATGTAGAGGAAAAATCCAAGGAATAACTAGTTTCCTATTAAAGCATTGCCAAATCACCATGATCATGTATTAGTTGAGTATACACCATAATGGTCAACTGAGGAGAAAGAGAACTATTATGAAACTCAGACAATGTGAATGAGATAAATTTTTCATAATACTTTTTCATGGAAGTTGTAGTTCCATATTCATTTGTGGAGGTGGCCTAGAGTCCATATGAATCCTCATGGATGACAGTGATGCGGGAGGAACTCGAATACTTACACAGGAACAAGACTTATTTTCTTACTCCATTACCTCAAGGGAAAATGGATATCAGAAAAAAAATGGTTCTTTACCCTCAGGAATTATGAAATGGAATAGTGTTAATGATATCATTTAGGATTGGTGGTCAAAGGATATGCTCATATGTAAGGTAATGATTTCAATGAAATATTTTCTCCTGTTATTAGAATGACAAAAGTCCAAATAGTTCTAGATATATGTTCTATATATATTTTACATCTAGAGAATCGGTTTGTGAATACAACATAGCTCAATGGTGAAATTGATGAATAGAACTATATGATCCCACCAGAAGGGTTTATATAAGAATGCAAAGATAAATTGTCTTTTAGGTGGAATAATTATTATTATAGTCTCAAATAGGCGCTGAGGCATTGGTATAAGTTATTTGATTCATATATCCTGATCCTTGGATACATAATACTTCATTCAGATCTTTTTTTATATTTTAGGGGATGATATGGTAATTATTTCATAATTATTCTATTTTATATGGGTGAAATTTAGGTTATAGGCTCAAAAAATGATCAGATTCAAGAGGTAAAGTCACAGTTGTCTAGGGAGTTTTATATGAAGGACTTGGGACTAGGAAACGAGATTCATAGGATATATATTTACCAAGATTTAAATAATTAGGAGATTTTTCAATCACATAAGAATAACTTACATAAATTATTGAATTGATTCAACATATATGGTTATATGCCAATGTCATCCCACTACTTGTTAATCTCAAGTTATCCTGGTCGATGAGTCCGAGTGGTGGAGAAAAGAGTATGGAGACTTATTGAGTAACATATGAATCAGATGTGGGGAGTCTAATGTTCACTATGTTTTGTAACATACAAAAAATTTCACATGTAGTGGGAGAAGTTAGTTTGTGCATAGAGAATCCAAGATGAGAGAATTGGAGCATAGTGAAGAGGATCCTAATATACATCAAGGAGAACTCAGATGTTTCTTTATGTTGTGGAGGATCATATATTTTTATTATAGTCTATGTTGATTTATATTTTTGAGGTGATTCTAACCGAAGTAAATCCACTACCGATTGTTTTTTTTACTCTTACAGGAGGACTTGTGAACTGGATTTTAAATTTATAGTTATTTGTGGATTTATCCATGATGGAGATAGAGTATGTGGATGAAAAATGGTCTTATAAAGAGTTGTTTGGATTAGAAGATTTCTGGATGAGATCGACCATATAAAGGAGAAAATTCCATTATTTTTTGATAGTCAGAGCATCGTGCGCATTGCATGGAATCCATATTTTCCTTCCCGAATAAATATTATTGGATTAAAGTATCACTTTTTCTGAGATGTGATGGTGGAAGGACATGTAGGCATGCATAAAATACACACTAAAGAAAATTTGGTAGATTTCATGATAAATGTGATTGAGTCTAATAAGTTTAAATGGTGAAGAACCTTGATTGGCCTCGTAGAGAAATGAGCAACATGATTTGGTTGATAGAAAGTATATGTAGAGGTGTGATTGGTTCTCAAATAATCTCCATGCGGGAGATGTGTTAGAAGAATACTATATCCATGGTCGGTTCTACTCCCCACTTTTTTAAAGTGGGCGGGTTGAGGTATGCATGAGGTTGGTGGCCAGCCTCTCCAACCACCAATCGATAGTGGAAATGGGCAAGGTGGATTGCATATAAAAAGGGAATTTCTCAAATGGTTTAGATATCACATCCAAACTCAATAATCAGATTCATATCATTCCTTGTGTGGTATTTTGGGATGTGGATTCTCTATATATTCAACATAGATATTTATGAGGGTTTCCTCCTTGTAAATTTGAGGGACTAGGTACCCACATTTAACTATAGTGAGATCTATCTATTTGCTCCATATTTTTTTACCCCCTTCATTTTCAGGGTTTCACAATATTACATATGGTGTCATTTATTTCCACATTTAAACTTTATTTTATCATATAATTATTGTTGCACCAGTGGGACAGTAATTTATGGTGCCAACAAAACACTATCCTTCTTCATCCGCTCATGGTAGTGTAACATATGTCCTTTACCATCTCATATTCTACCATACATTATAATTTATGCTAAAACTAATTTTAAAATATGGTTCAGTTGGTTATGAATTTCTTGATAAAAACTTATTATCATACTTCTTTGACCATAAATTATAATTTGCGACCATTGATGAATCCTTCAACCATAACATTTACATGGTACATTAATTTTATTTTGAAATTTCAGAATTCTCTATTTTATTATTTATTCAATATTTAAAATTTATGAGATTTTAAAAATATTTATTTTCATATAATTTTTCATATAAACTAATTATAAATTTTATTAATTAATAAAAACAATTTAAAATTTTACAAATATAATTTTTAGTTATGTTTATATTTTCATTCTTTATGTTCATAAAAATTCACAGTAATTGTTACACCGTTTTCGAATATGATTAATCTTTGTTTTGTTTTACTTTTTTCTACTAGTTATGTTTTCTAATTCTATTTTTAAGTTAATTCAGATAATTTATTTATATCCTCAAATTTATTAAATGTTTTATTCACCCCCTATAGTCTTTTTTCATCCTTTTTGACCAAAAAACTTGTATCATATCTTGACCCTTTAAAGAATTTTTAGTTTATATTATTTTTCCATTTCAAAGATAGATAATACTTTGTATCTGAGTATGACCATTTTATAATTTAAAAATATTTCTAGAGTTGTGTCTAGTCCTACTTTTTAATATTTATTATTTTAATGATAAAATTTTTCTAAACATTATATTTTAAGGATATATATTCATTAAGATGAAATGAATAAATCATAATAGTGCTAGTATCCCTCAGAAGCCACCTGATTTATATGGTAATGATTATAGATAGAGGAAAACCATAATGTAATATTATATAAAGTAATTGAAAATGTATCACTAGATTAAAATTATAAACCATTAAGATTTTCTTAATTCTGGTCTTCATACACTTATAATAAATGACCCAACTGAATATGTTTTGAATAATAAGATTATGAATATTCTATATAGTATTATTAATAGAAGTTTTATTATTCATGTATCTACTTATATGACTTCTCACAAGATCTGGAAGATTTTTTAAGTAACACCATCATGACTCAACCCATCGAGGCCCATCTGGCCAGTGGATGGTCGAGTCCCGAATACCGTAAGCTCTCCTCCATAGGATAGGGGCAGCTGACATGTTTCTGAAAGAATAACTAAATTAGGTTCCCTTTTCATAAATTACCTTCATGAATCCACCCAACCATCCCTCTGAAGAAGTGAAGAGGAATAATAATATAAGTTGGAACATCTATATTTAAAAACATTCTTTAAACAACCTATAGAGAATACAATAGAGTGTGACAGTGTAAACTGGAATGAAAGGGGTAAAATATACTCCCACCTAGAAGATATGTCCCAAACTGAAAACAACTAGAAAAGAAATGATGATATAATATATCACTAAATCTCCACGCCCCATATAGCGACTGTCGCTTTTCAAACATTAACATTACCTAATTTTTTTCGAATACTTAAAAATTATACAAATAGACTCCCAAAAAACCTAATTGGTCTAGTTCTTTTGGAATCATTGAAACATAATACTGGTACATATGTGAGCTATATCATCTCCCACTAGGTTCTTCTTGACTAGAACCCTTCTTAGAAACATCAAACATAGTACATATAATCATAACCTAGGGGAAAGGAAACATAAAAGGGGTTTTCTCAAATACTCAGTAAGGGTATACAAGGGATACATGTAATCATAAAAATGAGTATTAGGGCATGATAATTTGATCATGAAAATAGAATATCATACACTACATATCAACGATCATAATAGAAATCACGGAATAAAGATTGGAATTTCATAAAACATGAATCATAATGAAATAAAGATTATAATACATGAAATCATAAAATAGAAATATGATATAGAATTTTGAATGACACATAATCATATAATATAAATTTCATAGTATCCAAGGTTTAACTTCCAAGACCATCATAGTGGACAAAGTTTTTTACTGAACCATGTAAACCCCCATTCTAGACCTATATTACTGAACCATGTGAACCCTCATTCTAGAATTGTATTACTTATCCGAGTAAACCCTCATTCCATCCTTATATTACTTAACTGAGTAAATCCTCATTCCATCACTCTTTATATCATGAGATATAAATATTTACCCAATGCATTAGAGGGAGACATAGGTATCACCCATCTCATAATGAAATCATGCATACATGTGTCACAAGATCATACATAGAAATATCATAATCCATGAAATAAAATCTGTATCATAAACAAGTAAACACATCATAACTAGTGGAAAGGATTGGTTTCATAATCATTATATCATAAACATAACCTGTGAAAAGAAGCAAGTTTCAAAAGCACATAGCCTGTGAAATATAGACAGGTTTAACAAACATCATGCCACCAAAACATAATCCATTCAGAGAAACAATATGAAATGAAGAATTGAATAATTTCTCCATAAAGGATAGAGTAACACAATGGTTGTTATCTAATATGTGATATAATTTCAAATGATATTTTAAAAAAAATCTTGAGGAAAATATCATTTCTTCTTTGAAAAATGATTTTTATAACATAAAACCATTTGAAAACCTTTTTATATGAAAATATATTTCAAAACATATAATGTAAGAATAAAAAAAATTAAATCCTTTTTCCTTGAAAATTATCTTCCAGGATCATTTCAACTCATTTTTTAAAACATGGTTTTTTTAATACAATAGACTTTATACCAAAGAGAGAGACGATCATATTTTACTTAAAACATTATCGTAAGTACCAAAGAGTGAAAAGATGGTACAATAAATTAGAATATATTTAATAAATATATTATATGGAAACATATTAGTTTTCTTGAGATATAGACCATAATATTTCATCAATGGAAGCATAAACATAAACAATCTCTAAAAGCAATGAGATTGTCTCAATAAACTCTTATAACATGGTGTCTTAGGATTATACTCTCCATGTAAGAACGTTAAATTACATGAATCAAATAATATCATTAAAATATTCAGATCCATTATATATCATGTAAAATGGAATTATACATACCTATAAAAATAGTATAGGTGCATAACAAAACATGAGTCTCAAAGAAGGAAAATTGAGGAAAAACATTTTTACCATTTTGATAAATATTGAAACGTAACCCCCATGAAGAAAATATAATAAAATAGATATTTTAATATCCAAAAATTAAATTATAAGATAAATATAATACAATCAAGGTTAGTACATACACCACACAAAATAAAAGAGTGGCGAACATAGCTAGTATCTCACAGAAATTAATAGTGAGATGAAATCCCCTTACCTTGTGTATTTACTCTCTCCGTACTCATACAAGATTCATGTATAATAAATATTAGTTTATTATAAATATTATAAATAATAATATTCTTATATCTATTACCATATATGTTTTTACTATGTCATTATATTACCCTCTTGTTAATGACCATATGTTTATGTATAAATTCGGGTGATATTCATTTTGTTCTTCGCATGTGTCTTAATTTGTTATATCGTAGGTCCATATACTTATATCATGATTCCATAATATAAAATGTGACATAAATATCATGTAAATATAATATATTTATATTATAATAATAGATAGAATAAATAATTATGGGATGGAATACACAGTTTATGGAGACTGTAAGCCATATGTACACAAGAATGTTGTTTCTGTTTTTATTATCATATTGAAAGGAAGTATGTAAATGAAATATGTATATATATTTATGTATATATACTTAATATAGTAAAATTATTATATAATATATATAATATAAGTTCACTAAACCCACCCTTAATATATTCCATGTGGTGTGTGAATGAATCACATCACTTTAAGGGGGTGGTAGTCCACACCTCCTCAAATGAGATTATAGTATTAAAACCAAATGGAAAGAAAAAAAATGTGTGTTGAAGAAGGAATAAAGAAGACTAAATATATAATATATATATTATATAACATGTATAAATATATTTTCCATCATAATGGACACCATGATAAGTAGTAAATAAAAAATGATCAATCATTGTTTCGTGAGGCAGTAGTTTGCAATAAACAGAAATAATATGTTCGATATCCATTAGATAAAGGTGTGAGTAAGTTTAAGTCTTAAAAATTACATAAAAACATCCTAGTATGTTTATTATATTTGTTTTATTACAATAATATAATAAAGAGAGTGGAAGATATGGAGAAGGAAAATAATGGAAAGGAGTTTGAGAGAATGTGTTGCCTCTAAATCGGGTTACTATTTTTGGTTTGACCCAAAAGGCTTCCATAGAAGACATTATGACCAAATTAAGGATTAAATTTAGAATGGATGATTGTTAAGATGTGTATTTTCCAGGCATTGGACGAAAATAAGAGGTTTTAGAGGTGTGAGGAATGCGAAGTGGGGGCCTTTTATAGGGAAGGAAAAGGAATCATTTGGAATTTTTGGAAATGAGTAATGTGTGCACAGGTTCTTTCGTAAAAAAAGTCATACCAAACCAACCAAAATAGATAATGGAAGGATTATTTCAGAAATATGGATATAAAATTGTCATTTTTCATGTGTCTTGGTCATTTTGGATCTTATATTTAAGGTTTAGTACTTTAGTAACCTAATTATTCTCTTCACTGATGTAATTAATTTTAATCACTCTCACTATTATTTTTTGTCAGAAGAAAAGTTGACCTTATTAGAAATTGTAAATTATGATTATTCCAAATATGGAATCCATTTTTCTAAATTATAATAATATAAGTGGAATAAATTAATTTAAAATTAATCCCACTTTCGAAATGATGTTGCAGGTTTTAAAAGTAAAAAATGTTCAAAAGTTTGCTAAATCATTATATACAATTTCATTGTGGAAATGGTTCCAATGAAAAAAATTTGTTTAATTTACTTAAATATTATATAATTTAACTTTTAAATAAAATTAAAATATATTTTACCCTTATAAATAAATTTAGTTAAAAGGTAGTTATGAATTAAAATCTGGTATTTTTCACTATTCATCCAAAATGAAGTTTCTCAGAAAAAACCCAAATATTAAACATAATAAAATTTAAACATTATAAAATAAAAAATGAAGTTTATTTTATCAATATAAATTTATAAATGTTTCCAGAATTAATTTTATTATTTTTCACAGAAGGAAAAAAGTGGTTCATTCTAGAAACGATGTTTTTAAGCATAAAAAGTATTTACCAGAATACATATCATTAATTATCAATATGTTATATTTATATAAATAAATTATATAAAATATTTTAAAAGTTGTTATTACTATTCATATAACTATTTTTAAAGGAAATGTTTTAATTATCTCATTTAAATAACTATAATAGTAAAATTACGTTATATATAAACATCTGTATTGTGTGTAACATATGTCAAGTTAGTGTTGTGTGTAACATATGCCATGTCGGTGTTGTGTGTAATATATTCCAATTTGGTTCCATTCGAATGGAATATTTAATTTAGTACATTGTAAAACATAAATTGAAATTTAATTTATTCAAAATAATGGTCCAGAAAAACTCAGGGAGTTACATTCTTCCCCCATTAAAATGAATTTCGACCTCAAAATTCATCACTAAATTAAAAACAAATGAGGGTACTTCTACTTCATCATATCCTCAAGATCCCACATAGCTTCCTATAACTGGTGATTTCTCTAAAAAATATTGAAATTGTGAGTGGTCTTGTTTCGTAGAACTTTCTTTGATCGGTCCTAAATTTCAATAGGTTTCTCTTCATAAGAATAGTCCAACTCCAGTTTTATGACCGTTATGGTAAATACACGTGAAGGGTCAGGTATGTAAATCCTTAAGCGAGATACATGGAACATATCACAGACTTGAGAGAGATTTTGAGGAAGTCCCAAGCGATAGGATACTATCCCGATATGATCAAGAATTTCAAAGGGGCTGATATACCTAGGGCTTAGTTTCCCTTTTTTTCTAAATCTCATAAATTTCTTCCTATGTGAGATTCAAAGAAACACTTTTTCACCAACTTCAAATCCTAGATCACGTTTATGGTTATCACTATAACTATTCATCCAGCTTTGAGCTACATTGATATGCTGCTAAATGGTTCTAACCTTGTCGGCCATTTCTCCAGCCATCTCAAGTCCTAATATCTTTCTATACCTAAACTCCTCCCAGTACATTGGAGATCTAAATTTCATCCTATACAATGCTTCATAAGGTTCCATATAAATTCTTGATTGAAATCTATTATTGTATGAAAACTCAACTAGAAGAAGGGGTTGATCACAAACACATTTGAAATCTAAAGAAAAATATCTCAAACCATCCTCTAGGGTTTGAATTTTTCTTTTATAATGACAATATTTCTGTGGGTGATAAGAAGTGCTAAAACTCAATTCTATATTAAGTGATTTCTGAAGACTTTGCCAAAAAATTTAGGTAAACCTTAGTTCCTACTCTGAAACAATAGAATGTGGTACTCCATGAAACCTTACCACTTATTTGATGTATATCCTAGAAACATGATCCAGAGAGAAACATTCTCATATAGAAATGAAGTGTGTTGACTTAGTAAGTCGATTGACTAAAACCCATATATAATTAAACCATTTTTAGGTTTGGGTCATCTAACAAAAAAATCCTTCTTAATGTTCTCTTAAATATATTCTGGTATGGGGATTGGGGGAAACATACCTTTAGACTATTTCCTTTCAACCTTAACTTGCTAGATTACCAAACACCGAGATACAAAATATGTGATATATCTCTTCATTATATCCCACCAGAAGTATTCTTTTAACTCCCAACACATCATTGTACTTCTAGGATGAATTGAGAATGTCGAACTATGAGCTTACCCTAACATATCCTTCTTCAAATCTAGCATGGAATGAAAACATACACAGATCCTAAACCTTATCCTTCCATATTAATCAAGGTTAATGTTCTGAACATTTCTAAAATTATTTTGTAGTTCTTCATCTTCCTTTTGTGCATCCTTAATATTCACATGGATAGAGGGATGCACATTCAATGGAAAATGATAAGATTTTTCCAATTTCATTAGGATTTATAGATCAATCCTTTTCAAATATTGAAATATTAAATCTTTTTTGATCCTCATCCTGGATAAGCTAGCATGATATTTTCAACTCAAAACATCTGCCACCTTGTTTTCTATCCTAGGGTGGTAATGTATTGAGAAGTCATAATGCATTATCAACTCTAACCATATTTTAAAATGCATATTCAACTACTTATATGTGAATATATATATTTAAAACTTTTATTATTGGTATATATATCACCCTTTTCTCCATAATGATAATTCCTCTATATATTTTATTAAAAAATTACCACTGCTAACTTCAAAACATGAGTTGGGTAATTTTTATGATGAATCTTCAAATACCGTGAGGCATAGTATATAACCATGTTTTTTCATAAGAACAAATCCCAATCCCTTCTTTGATGCACACTATATATTACAAACCCATATATACTACAGGGTAATGTAAGTACAAGTTCACTGACCAACATTCTCTTTAGTTCCTTGAAATTTTCCCCACATTCGTCTGTTCAATGGAACTTAATACCCTTCTGAGTTAACATGGTCAGTGAATTAGATAGTCATGAAAAGTTCTCCAAAAACCATCGATATCATCCATCTAAACCAATAAAACTATGGATATCATTCCTCATAGTTTGTTTTGGTCAGCTTTCAATAGCCTCAATCTTTGATAGATCAACTGTTACACCATCTCTTGAGATTTTGTGACTTAAAAATGAAACCTTTTGTAGCCAAAATTCACACCTTGTAAATTTTTCATATAAATTATCCTACCATAGGGTCTTCTGTAAAATTATCAAGTGATCTTCGTTCTCTTTTTTTCTCTTTGAAAGGATAATAATACCATCTATAAAGACTACCACAAACTGATCGAGGTATTCTCTAAATATTTTATTCATTAAATCCATCAAGATAGTAGTATAATTAGTAAAACCAAAAGGCATAGCTATATATTCATAGTGACTCTACCTTTACATAATTCTATCTTAAGTATATCTTCCTTCTTGACCCTCAATTAATGATATCTAGAATGAAGTTCAACCTTTGAAAAGTATTTATCTCTACATGGTTGATAAAACAAGACATCAATACAGGGAAGAAGAGGCTTGTTATTTATTGTGATCTTGTTCAACTCCAGAAAATCAATGCAGAGTCTCATTGATCCATATTTCTTCTTCACAAAAGAACAGGTGCACCCCATGGTGACACACATGGCTTAATGAATCCCTTATCAAGGTTTTCTTGGAGTTGATTCTTCAATTCCTTCATCTCAATCAAGGAAATTGTATAAAGAGTATTCAAAATTGGTGTGGAACTATGTATGAGTTCTATTGAGAACTCGTCTTCTCATTTTGGTGGAAGTCTAAGAAACTCTTCAGAAAAGGCATCCAAAAAATCCTTAACAATAGGCATATCATCGATGTCGGTCTTCCCCCCAACCATTTGAGATAAACAACCATTTTTAATGCGAATTAAGAACCATACACTGGATGTAATCATCGTAGGATGTTCATACTTATCGTCACTTTGATAGATGATCATATAAGGGTTTGAAATATCAAACATAACTTCCCTTACTTGAAATTTGATGTGTGATTTATGAAAATAAATCTCATCCATGCCTAATATGACATTTAATTCAACCAAAGGAAGAATGAAAATATTTTCATGAAGTATATTAAAAAAACTTCAACTATATAGGAATCATAGAATTGAATGAAATCATCATACCATTAGGGTTTTACAGTGCTAATTCCACATCAAATTGTCTTGGACGAATCATAACACCCTTATAAAATTATTTAGATATGAATGTTTAGGTAGATCTAAAATCAAATATTACATTAGTTGTTCTATATTTTATGGTAAGTGTACCATTCATCATGTCATTATCACACCCCTCATCATAATTAGTGATCGCATGAGATTTCCCCTTGTACCTCAACTTAAGATGTTTTTGAAATCGATCATCATAACCATCCCTTGGTTTTGGGAAGTGGTTAGCATAATTCTCATTCTCCTTACACTTGTAGCACTATATCATGAGAGGTGAATTCTATGCGTCTTTTTCTCCATTATCATTTTTGATCCATATTCTTCCCATCACCTCAGAAATAAATTTCTCGATGGACTTCCCTTTCACACTTAAAACATTTATTAGACCCCTTAGGTAAATTTCATCCATCATTCTTCCCACACATATATCATAAAGGAAATGTCATCTTTTTTTCTCCTTGGTTTTTAGTGTTTCATTTAAACTCTATCTTCATCTTCTTGTCAAAGGCATGATATTGATACATGAATCCCACCTCCATTTATACCTTGATTGCACAATGCACAATATCTTCTTAGCTACTAATGTCTCTTATGGCCAACACCCTTATGAGACTTGGATTTAAGCCACCGATGAACCTATCAACATTACATTTAGGTTGGGTGATAATTCCTAAAGTGTACCTCAGAAGTCTCATGAAATTATCCTCCTAGGTACCAATAGATTCATCGTCCCTTTGATTCAACTTAGGAAACTCTTTATCAATATTGGTATGAAGAATTAAAGTAAATTTCATATTGAAAAATATATTCTTTAATCCATCCCAATCCATGTATTTAATCTCATATTTCTATCTAATATTATTTATTAGATTCCACCAATGATCTGCATCACCTTCTAAATAATAAACAGCCAGAATGACTTTATCATGCCTTGGACACTAAAGAATGGAGAATATATTTTCAGTTGTACTAATTCATTGTTCAACGAAAATTGGATCAGAAGACCCTCTAAAATAAGGTAGATGTTTCCTCATGAATGAATCAATAGAATTTTGTTCCCTTTTATTCTCATTTGAAAGTCCACCACGATTCATACCTTGAGAAATGTATGTGATAATAACAATAATGCTTAGTATTCCTTCTCCCATTGCATTTAGTTTTATAGGAGGACAATCGTTTCATTGTCCATCACAATCACCATTAATGCAGTTCCTTTGGGTTCCAACAATTGAATTAAACCAAAATCATAGATCAAGAAATATTTATCATAATTAGGAACCACATAATAATGAAAAATCACTTATATGTTGTCTAACTTATGTCACCTACCTTAATCTATGACCTTATATTTATCCTAGGTTATTCATATACAACTTATATTTAAACCCTTCATAATGGTTCATGATGATTTTCTGAATTCCCAGAGTATATCCCTAGGGAGTGTCAAACCAAGTGTGCAATAAGGCCCATTGTCCTGTACCAGATTACCCATAGTCAGGCCCAGATCATCTATTCGGAGTTGTTACCCCCAGGTACATCTGCTCATGATCCACATCCAATTGTAGTATCCAAAACGGGATGTATTTCTGGGATACCACTCAGTCAATCCTTCAACAAAATTTCAAGAAATTTTCCTATACAGTTTATTATCCTTAAACATACCACTAAACATGTCCTTAGGGTTTTCACTAAGGTTTTCTCATCCTAGTTTCTAATGGTTAACTATATCTTTTATCTAATACCAACTATAGAGATCCTATATTTTCAAACATTAACAATATTTAACTTTTTTGGAATACATACACATTATACAAAAATATGAACAAAGACTTTAATTAGTCTAGTTCCTTTAGAAACATAGAAACATAACACTGGTACATATGTGAGATACATTATATAGCATTAGGTTCTTCTTGACTAGCACCATTCTTATACACATCAAACATAGTACATGTCATCATAACTGAGGTGAAAGGAAACAAAAAATGGGTGAGCTAAAATGCTCAGTGAGGGTAAATAAGGGATCCATGTAAGCATAAATATGATTATAAGGGTATGAGAACCTGATTATCAAAATAGAAGATCATACCTTGTATATCAAAGATAATAATAGAAGTCATGGCCTAAAGATTGGCAGTTCATAATATATGAATCATAATGAAATAATGATAATAATCCTTGACTGCATAAAATAGAAATAAGACATTGAATTTTGGAATACACATAAGTATATAATATGATTTCCATTTTACCCAAGGCATAACTTCCAAGACCACAATAGTGGACAATGTGCTCTACTAAACCGTGTAAACCCCAATTCCATCCATGTATTACTTAACCAAGTAAACCCTCATTCTAGTACTCTATTACTGAACCAAGTAAACCCTTATTCTAGCCCTATATTATTGAACTGAGTAAACCATCATTCCATCCCAATATATCTCATGAGATACAAATCATTACCTAATGCATTGGAAATATATATAAGCCTCACCCATCTCATAATGAAATCATACATACAAATACCACAATATACTAAATAGAAATACCATAACCCATGAAATGAAATGGGTATCATAAATATGTAAGAATATCATAACCTGGGGAAATGTATAGGTTTCATAACCATTTCATCATAAACATAACCCCTTGAAAAGATTCGCGTTTCAAAACAATATAACCCGTGAAAGATAGATGGGTTCCATAAACATCATGCCATCAAAACATAATCCATTAAGAGAAATAATATGTATGGAAACATGGAATAATTTCACATAAAGTCATAAGAAACACAAATAGATGTTATCTTATATGTGAAGTAATTTTGAATGATCTTTTAAAAACATTTCTTAAGGAAAATATCCTTTCTTCTTTAAAAAATGGTTTTTATAACATAAAACCTTTTGAAACGCTTTTTAATAGAAAATAGGTTTGAAAACCTATAAAGAAAGAATAAAAAATTTTTAAAATTCATTTCTCTTGAAAATTATCTTCAAGGATCTTTTGAAATAATTTTTGAAAACATTTCTCAATACATGGTTTTTGAATAAAATAGAATTTCGATCGAAGAGAGAGACTGTCAGATATTATGTAAAACATTATCTTAAGTACCAAAGAGTGTAAAATTTTTACTAGATTGATGATATCTTGAATAAATAGAGGGAATTTAAAATCATTAGTTTTATTGAGTTATGGACCATAATATTTCATCGAGGGAAGCAAAAGCATAAACAATCTCGAAGAGTAATGAGATTATCTCAATATACTCTTACAACATGGTGTCTTGGGATCATACTCACCATATAAGAAAGGGAAATTACAAGAATAAATGAATATAATTAAACGATTTAGATTCATTATATACCATGTAAAATGGATTTATACACACCTCGAAAAAGAGTTTAGCTGCATAACAAAACAAGAGTCTCAAAGAAGGAAAATTGAGAAAAAACTTTTTTACCGATTCGGTAACTTTTGAAAATTAATCCCCATGAAAGAAAATATAATAAAATGGATATTTTGATATAAATAAATTTAATTATAAGATAAATATAATAAATTAATGTTCAGTACATACCCAACACAAAAATAAAAGAGTGGCGAACATAGCTTGTATCTCACATAAATTAAAAGTGAGATGAAATCTCTTTACCTTATGTCTCCACTCTCTCCATACTCATAAAATATTTCTGTATAAAAAATATAATATTACTAAACATATTTTAAATAATGATATTATTATATATATTAACATATATTATTTCATTATGACCTTTTATTACCTTATTTTTAATGATCCTATGTTTGGGTTTCACTTCGGGTAATATTCTCTTTGTTCTTCATATGTGCCTTAATTTGTTATATTGTTGGTCCTTATACTTAAATTGTGATTCCAAAATGTTAATATTGATATAAATATAATTTATATCCCATAAATTTAAATTATAATAATCTATATAATATATTAGTATGAAATTAAATACACCATTCATGGAGACGGTAAGTCGTACGTACGCATAAAGGCAGTTCTCGTTTTTATTGTTGTATTGAAAGAAAGTATATAAATGAAATAATTATATATATGTATGTATGTATTGATTATCCACTAAATTAGGCTAATATTAATTGTTAATATACATAATATTCATGTTATCTATTATTCATAAACACCATTTTAGTGCATTTTACACTTTGAAAATCATTTCACGTTATGATTGCAATTCTTACTTAAAATGCATTATTATGTGGTACATTTTTTAAAATCATTTAAAGTACCCAATGAGTCATATAATTCTAAGGAATGTAATTATCCATATTTTAATTTGATATTTTTTTAAATGGATCTTCACATAAATTTAAACATTTTTCATTCTGGGATCAATGGATGATTCATAAAGGATGACAGAGATATTTTGCGATGAAAAGAAACAATTCTGGAGAAGGCAGATTGGACATCATCCCACTGGTAAGACTGTGGGGCCCAACATACAGGCCCAATGAATCCCATATTTATTGGGATGCTATAATACATTTATATGAACAACTCCTGAGGATCCAATGCTAATTATTCCTTCATGGTCTCCATTTAGGCGTCCCAAGTTAGAGATAAAATTCTAGGCCAGATTCTACGGCCCATAAAAACAGCCCACTAATTTGATAATATCTCGGAATACACAACTCCAAATGGGCCCAAATATTATAGGAGGTTATAAAACATACGGATATCCATTTCCATCTTCTATTGTAGACTCTGATTCGGCCATCTAGAAGGTCTTCCAGGCGCGTCTGTTCAGTAAAGGAAAGTTGGCTGCCACCTCGGGTCAAGGGTGGAAAAATCAACTCACCCTTACTTTCCACCCACCTATGGCCTACCAAAATTAATTGAGGAGACATGGACTGTTTTATGATCAACCCAAGGGCTCAACAATGCCTATTTAAGGCAGTGGTGTTGGAGGATTGAAGGATCATGGATGATTGGTTCAATTGTAATGTTATGATGTGATTTTGTTTTCTCAAATTTGTCTTTCACATCTAAGTTATTCAATTCACTTTAGTTTCTTAATAAAAGTTCTTCTTCTCCTCTTATTCTGTTGTTCTACATCTCTCTTTGATACCGATTCCTCAAGGTGAAAATTTATTCACACCAAATCTTGTGAAATAATTCACACAATGGTGGAGTGATAATTTTATTTTTGTTGTTTTCTTTACTTCTCCATGTCCTCCCTCATGAGTCTACTTTCTGCTTCCATTGAAACCATAGAATAAATGGAGGGCTAACCCACTTATGGGTTGATCCAAGGGAGTAGAAAGGGTCTGGATTGGATGTTATTTATCACCCAATTAATGTTTAATCACTTCTTATATTGATATTTTTATTTGATGATTTTTAAACTCCATCTTCCTTGTTGAATTTAAGGCCACACACTTCATGTGCTAATACGAAATTTTACCTTGAAGTGCTCAAAACCTTGATCCTTCAAGTGTATAGGTGATTAGTATTAAAGGGTGTAGTCATTGAACCAGTAAGTGATGATGTTGTTTTATTTTCTTAAATGAACCCATCTCAAATATAAGAAATTGAAATCTTTGAAAAAAAAATACGTCCAATCCACCCCGAGTGATAACCTAGGATCAACTCATTATTTTAAATTGAATTCACTTAAATTTGTTAGATATCCTATAAACTCATCTAAAATCAATCCATGTTGGCCATTCAATTTCTGAAAATAGTGCATAGAATGTGCGTGTCTATAGGTTACTTCTTAGGTCTCTGTGGATTCGACAACCCAAGCTAGACTACAACGACCGTTCTACCTTCATCTTTTGGGTAAATTTGAGCGAGAATAAAATTTTGGAACCGTTTATAGGGACCCAATTAAGTCATATAAACACCCATTCTATTCTCCCCCATTTATTCTTTTCTCATCCAAATTCTCTTATCTTGTCCCATTCTCATTTTTTTCTTTTGGCGCATGTCCGCATACACTCGCGATCAATCAAACCGTCTAGTTAGGGTGGATAGTCAAGGGGTTGGGGATTCAAGTACACCAAGGTAACTCATTCCATTAGATCATAATCTTCTTAATACTTTAGAGTAAAAAATTGAGCCAATTTCAATGGAAGGTCTTCAAAAAAACCAACTCATAAACCCAGGTGGGAACCAAAATGGAAACCCAAATGAGGCAGCCCCAAACATGGGGAACACGATGGATCAAACCATGAATGACTACCTCACACTTTCCTGGACCAATGCTCCTCATGCATTAGACACAATACCCTAGGAGATAACAACTACATATTTAAACCCCATGTCCTAAACCACCTTCCCACATTCCATGGAATGGAGTCCGAGATGTCATACCTGCACATTAAGGAGTTCAATGACATTGTAGAAACCATGTGTCCCCCACACAACTAGAATCATCTAAGATGAGGCTATTTCCTTTTTCTTTAAAGGATCGACCTAAAAATTGTCTAAACAATTTGAGACCATCATCCATCAACTCCTGGGACCAACTACAATGAGAATTATACAAAAAATACTTTCCCCACCATATAACAATTTCACTTAAAAAGAGTATCCAAAACCTTTTTGAAAAAGAGGGAGAGTCATTCTATGAAACATGGGAGAGGTTTAAAGACACTCTAAACATGGTAACACACCATGGTTTTTCCATACCTGAACAAATGAGAATTTTCTATGAATGTTTGGGTCCAGGGGACAAACAATTTATTGACATGATGTGTAATGGAACCTTTAAAAGCAAAGCCCCAAATGATGCTTACGAGTATCTAGAAAGCCTTTCTGAACAAAACCAAACATGGGGAACTTCACCTTATTCTGAAAATCCACAAAGAAATACTAGAATGCATACACTTAGAGAAGAGGAAAGCCTTAGGGATAAACTCATAGCACTCTCTAGGAAGGTTGAAGAGATAGACCTTAGGAAAGTCCATGAAATACAAACTGTTGACCCAGTTTGCACAATTTGTGACAAACATAAACATAAGACAGAAAACTTCCCAACCATTCCATCCATCAAGGATGTTATTTTATGATGACCCCCAGTGGAAGTAAATGCTTTGAACTTTCAAAATCCTCATTACCAAAACAACTTCAACCCAAGGTATAATGACCACCCTGGCTTCCGCTGGAAAGATAACCATCAACCTAGCCAACCACAAGGACAAAATCCTTACCCCCATCAGAACTACCAATCCCATAACCAGTTTCAAACCCAACCTATCCAATACCAATAGCCATTGGTCCATTTGCAACAAACCATCCCACTTCCAAAATATCCCCCCTGGATAAACCAATCTTCTCAACCACCAACCCAAACTGTTCCACAAAGCCTACTAGAACAACGATTAAAACAAATGGAGAGGATGAACTCGGAGGTATCATCCCTAAAACAAGAACTTCAAACCATCAAAACTTGAAAGGCACCCATTCCTACTCAGGCGGTGCCATCCTCAACATCAAGGGGAGAGTCAAGTTGTTCTCAAATAACTCATGAACATCTAAAGGTTGTGATTGATTTAAGAAGTGGTAAATCAATTGAGAAACCTGAACAAATAAATCAAAAACCACCTGAAGATTCAAACTTGGATGAAAATTCAAATGAACCCCAAGATCAAACTGAGGAAATTGATAACAATGTGAAATAAAAAACTCTTCAACAAACAACCCCACAACCTGCACCATTTCCTCAATGCGTGATGGGGAAACCCAATCCTGAACTGAGTGAAACATTGAGGGAAATCTTCTCACAAGTCAATTTGCACATTCCCCTTCTCGATTCCATCCAAACCATACCTTCCTACTCAAATTACCTTAATGAATTTTGCACTTTTAAAAGATAATTTTCACATAAAAACCAAGTCCTTTTGGCTGCTAATGTGAGTACCACCATTCAAGGGACCATTCCTCCTAAGTTGAAAGACATGGGTTGCCCTTACATCAATGTTGAACTAGGAGAGAGAAAAGTTTTCAAGGCCTTGTGTGACCTAGGTGCTAGTGTCAATCTCATCCCATATGCTGTGTACTGCCAGTTAGGCCTAGAAGAACTCCAACCCACATATGTCACACTTTAGCTTGCTGATCATAGCATTAGGGTTCCAAAGGGTATTTTGAAGGACGCTCTGGTAAAGGTTTAAAACTTAATCTACCCTACTGATTTCATTGTCCTTGACAACCATCCAAACTTAGGAAATAAGGAACAAACCCCAATCATCCTTGGTCGTCCTTTCCTTGAAACAATCAACTCTGTTATCCGAGTTCGAAATGGGAACATGACCATAACCTTTGGGAACATGAGTCTAGACTTGAACATCTATAATGAAATCTCACAAATAGGGGATGACAAGGACATTCATGAAGTAAACATGACAGGAAGCATTGATAATGAATCCATGGAACATCAAGGAATACTTGATGAATGTTTAAGTCAGGATGAGATTGATTTCCTTGGTTCATATAAAATAATTTTAACTCCTTGGATTGAATCATTTTCAAATTTCTCTTATGATAATGTATCAGGTCCAACAATAAGTGAAACATTTCAAGAAACCACTTTCATGGAGACCACTATAAATTCCTTCCCTAAATCTGATCAATCCAATCTAGTAGCTGAAAATTCTATATGTGGGGAATCAATCCTATCTGAAACTCTAAAAAGGAAATTTAACATGATCCAATGTCCCAATATTCTTTTGAAATTCCGAACCAACCTGATCTTGAATTGAAGGAACTTCCCGCTACACACAAGTATGCTTTCCTAGGGTGCAATCAAACACATCCTATTTTCATTGCTTCTTCTCTTGAAGATAATCATTATAGGATGCTTCTAGATGTCCTTAGGAAGAATAAGAAATCCATTGGTTGGACCCTTTCTAATATTCATGGTATTAGACCACTTATCGGGACTCATAGGATTGTTCTGGAATCTGATTCAAATCCATGTCATCAACCTCAACGGCGAGTCAATCCTAATCTCATAGAGGTAGTAAGGAAAGAATGTATGAAATTGTTAAAAGCTGTTATCATATATCCCACAGCTGAGAGTGAATGGGTGAGCCCAATCCAAGTGGTTCCAAAAAAGGCTGGAACCATAGTGATAACCAATGATGATGGAGAGATTCTTCCAACAAGGGTGAGTAGTTGATGGAGGGTCTGAATTCACTATAGGATGTTAAACTCATTCACCAAGAAGGACCATTTCCCCTTACCATTCATTGACCAAGTCCTTGAGAGAGTGGAAGGTCATGCGTTCTACTGTTTCTTAGATGGGTACTCAGGGAATAATCAAATTGAGGTCTACCTAGAGGATGTAGGGAAGACTACATTGACATGTCCATTCAGAACCTTTTCTTTCAAATTCATGCCCTTCGGGTTATGCAATTCCCCTAGAACCTTCCAACGGTGCATGATGGGAATCTTTTCAGACATGGTAGGGGATTTTCTAGAGGTCTTCATGGATGACTTCTCTGTGTTTGGGGATACATTTTAGGGATGTATGAGGAATGTAGAGAGAGTCTTGTCATGATGTGAAGAAAATAATCTTGTCCTAAACTGGGAAAAATTACATTTCATGGTTAAAGAGGGACTAGTTTTAGGCCATCTGGTCTCAGGTAGGGGGATTGAAGTTGATAAAGCCAAGGTTGACCTAATTCGTCACCTTCCATAACCCAAAACTATCAAGGAAGTGAGGTCTTTCTTAGGACATGCTGGTTTCTATAGAAGATTCATCAAGGACTTTAGTTCAATATCCCGTCCCCTTTGTGCTCTCCTAGTAAAGGATGCTCCATTTGTTTGGACAAAAAGCTGTGAGGGTTCATTCTCAACACTCAAATCCTCTATCACCTCACCTCCCATTATGAAATCTCAAAATTGGAACCTTCCTTTTGAACTTATGTGTGATGACAGTGAATTTGCTATAGGACCTGTGTTAGTACAATGTTGTGATAAAAATCCTTATGTCATTACTTATGCAAGAAAATCCTGAAATTATGCCCAAATCAACTACACCACCACTGAAAAGGAGATACTTGATATTGTGTTTGCCTTAGAGAAGTTTAGGTCCTACCTCTTAGGATCCCGCATCACTGTGTTCACTGACCATTCTGCACTAAAATACCTCTTCCAAAAACGAGATTCTAAGGCTAGACTGATTTGGTGGGTCCTTATCTTACAAGAATTTGACCTCACAATCAATGATAAAAAAGGAGTTGAAAATGTTGTAGCTAATCACCTCTATAGTATGGAATTCAAAGACAACTCAAATCACCTTTTTATGTCTGATTCATTTCCTGATGAACACTTATACTCTATGAGTGATTGCCCTTGGTATGCCGACATAGCCAATTGCTTAGTTACAGGAGTCATTCCAAAATTCTTAGGGACTCAAGCTCGAAGGAAATTTATTTCAGATGTTAGACACTATGTGTTTGATGATCAATACCTCTATAAGTTCTGCCATGACCAAGTCATTAGGAGGTTTGTTCCAAAATCTGAACAAAGTACATCCTTAAATTCTGTCATAGTGAGGCATATGGAGGTCACTTTTCCTCTAGGAAAATATCTTCTAGGATTATTTAATGTGGTCTCTTCTAGCCCACCGTTTCAAGGGACTCCTACAAATTTTTTCAAAGCTCTCCTAGGTGTCAACAAGTAGGGTCCATCACAATAAGAAATCAAATTCCACTCACTCCCATCTTAGTGGTTGAAATCTCTGACTGTTGGGGAATTGATTTCATGGGTCCTTTCCCAAACTCTAGGGGATACCACTACATTCTCTTAGCTATTGATTATGTCTCAAAATGGGTTGAATCCATTCCCCAAAAATCCAATGATCGTCAAACTGTGATTAGATTCCTAAAATAAAACATCTTCTCTAGATTTGGAATTTCTAGGGCAATCTTAAGTGATTGTGGAACTCATTCTTTTAATCATCCATTCTCATCACTCATGGAAAAATATGGAATTTCTCACAAATTTTCCACTGGTTACCACCCACAGACCAATGGTCAAGCTGAGTTATCCAATCGTGAAACCAAAAAAATTCTTGAGAAAACTGTCAATCCTTCTAGGAAAGATTGGTCCGAGAAACTCTTGGATGATCTTTGGGCATATCGTGCAGCATTTAAAACCATCCTTGGAATGTCACTATATAAGATAGTTTATAGAAAATCATGCCATTTACCTATTGAAATTGAGAATAAGGCCTTTTGGGCAATTAAGAAAATGGATTATGACCTCTCATTGGCCAGAACAAAAAGGAAATTAGATCTCAATGAACTGAAGGAATTAAGGATGGAGGCTTATGAAAATTAAAGGATCAATAAAGCTAGAGTTCAAGCCTACCAATCTAGGAATATCAAGGTAAAACATTTTGAACCGGGAAAACTTGTTCTATTGTATAGTTCAAAACTTCATTTGCACCCTAGAAAGTTAAGGTATAGATGGTCAGGACCTTTCATAGTGCATCATGTGTACCCCCATGGAGAAGTATAGATTCAAGATCCCACAAGTGGTTACATCTTCAAGGTCAATGGTCAAAGGTTAAAACCATTCATTGAATCATTCAATAAAAAAGAAATAGAGGCTGAGTTAACTAAACCAACCTATGAAACAGGAAAAAATTGATAGATTTAGGGTCCATGTCGGGCTAACGACGTTAAACAAAGTGCTTCATGGGAGGCAACCCATGGTTTTCAAGTTTCCACTAATTTCGTTGTTTTAATCAACTTTATTTTTTAAATAGGATTAATGAGACATTTTGATATTTAGAAATAAAAATAATAATAAACTGTTGACCTGTTCTTCTATAATGATTATGGATGGGTACGAAAGGGGAGCGCCATATTTATCCGTGTCACATGGTGTGATCCTTGAGTAATACCTTACCCAGAAATTTAAAAAGAAGACAATGTATCATCAGTTAAATTTACTTTATTTTTATGTGTTTGTAGGTTAAAAAAAATAAAAATTCAAAATAATAATAATAAAATATAATAATAAAAAAAATTCCACATCGTAGGTCGTGGGGAAAACCCCGTCACAACCGGCGAAGCCACAGGGATTCAAACCCGGGACCGATGGGAGACAGGGGCATGCACTTACCACTGACCTACGACTTCTTGTGCTTCATTATTCTATTATTTTTATATATATACTTATATTTTACTTCCTTTATTATATATATATATATTGTTTTTTTTTGTTTTTTTTTTGTTTTTAATTTTTCTACTAGGGAACTCTACAAGTGACATGGATATCAAAGGATTGAAAGTAAGCAGCATGAACTTCAAACTTCAACCACTAGGTGACTTCATTCCATGATCCTCATTTTCAGTTTCATTTTTGAACTTTCATTCTCTACCTCTACCCCATTACAAATTTTCTTTTCATAAAACACTGCCGAAAATGTTATTTTAAGTTGGGGGGAAGATAAAATAAAAAATTATTTCATGTTAAAAAAATTAATGATTTGAAAAAAAATTGTGTAAATGGAAGGAAAAATTCCTTTAACTTTGAACATGTTAATACACATTACACACTTTGAAACTTAATATCAAATAATTTAGCATGCCCTGATTCTAATTTTAATCCTCGTATAATTTCATGAGCGTAGATTTTGGAAAGCGTGGATGTCCAATGTGATATTTCATCGTTTATATTCTCATCGAAATAAAAAAAAGATCACAATGCACGTCCTTTGGATAGTGGGGTATTAGTTTGAGTTCATGGGGTCCCCCAAATAAATAGAATAGGTTTGGTGATAATTTTAGTTTTAGTATGATTATTCAATAAAAAAATAAAAAAATTAATAAATAATAATAAATTTGCGCGTAGAGCGATGAAATGACCTAATGCGTGGCTTTCAGCACTTGGGGATTGTGACTCCATAGTTTTCTGGCCCAGAGTTAGTAATTTTATCTCTTTTTTTGGTAATTTGAATTTGTTTTTGACTGATTTGACTTTAGATGATTCCCTAGTATGTGGTATTCACTTGGTTCTCTAATGTCTTTGAGCCTGGGAGTCATCGACAAAGTCTCGCTACATGGGTTGACTCTATTGAGTGCAATTTCAAATACCATGGAAAAATTGCCAAAAAAAACAACAAAAAAACAACAAAAAATATGATACAAAAAATTGAATACTCATCTTAATATTTAAATGTGATTAAACCTAGTGCTTCTATCATTTCTCCCTTGAATAAATATGAACCCCCATGTCTATTGTGATGCACAACACATCCTCATACGTAATTGATATTGGATAAAATATGGAAATGAATTTGAAACAAGGAATGGGCTTGGGATTGGGATATTATTATGAAACTATCTTGTATTAAAATATTTTTATGGGTTTCATGATTGTTTGTTATAAGGGTTTCTGGTGATCATTGTGTATTAAAATGTTTTAGGAAAAAGGAATTTGAATTTCATTTTTGATGAGATATATTTTGCTCGGGACTAGCAAAACTCAAGTTGGGGGGTGTGATTATCCACTAAATGAGGCTAATATTCATTGTTAATATACATAATATTCATGTTCTTTATTATTAATAAACACCATTATAGTTCATTTTACACTCTGAACATCATTTCACATTATGATTGTAATTCTTTCTTAAAATGCACTATTATGTGGTACATTTTTTAAATTCATTTAAAGTACCCAATGAGTCATATAATTATAAGGAATGTAATTTTCCATATTTTAATTTTATATTTTTTTGAAATTTACCTTCACTTAAATTTAAAGATTTTTCATTCCGGGATCAATGGATGATTCATAAAGGATGAAGGAGATATTTGGAGATGAAAAGAAACAATTCTGGAGAAGGCAGATTGGACATCATCCCACTGATAAGACTGTGGGTCCCAACATACAGGCCCCATGAATCCCATATTTCGTTTAATGATATAAGACATGTATAGGAACAAATAACTCTTGAATAAACAATGATAATTATTCCTTCATGGTGTCCATTTAGGCGTCCCAAGTTAGAGATAAAATTTTGTGCCAGATTCTGCGGCCCATAAAAACAGACCTCTAATTTGATCATATCTCGGAATACACAACTCCAAATGGGCCCACATTTTACAAGAGGTTATAAGAAATCCGGATCTCCATTTCCTTATTATATGGCCCACTCTTATTCGGCCATCTAGAAGGTCTTCCAAGCGCGTCTGTTCGGTGAAGGAAAGTTGGCTGCCACCTCGGGTCAAGGGTGGAAAAATCAACTCACCCTTACTTTCCACCCACTTATGGCCTACCACAATTAATTAAGGAGACTTATACTATTTGAGGAAACCACAACGAAAATACATTCATTCTGATGAGAAAACTCATAAAAGGGAAAAACACAAAGAAAAACCCACCTTCCTCAACCTTTAAAACTTCTATGAATTCTCGTAGCCACCTAATAAGTCTATCTGATTTGGTTGACTAGGAAATCAAGTGAAATCTTCATCAACTTAGGAGAAACACTCAAGATAGTAAAATCACTTAAGATCCATTCTTTTACCATATAATTTAACTAAATATGACCAATACTAGGGAAACCCCCTTAACGAACATGTTTCCCCTAATATGAATTATCAAACCCTTAGTATTCAATATCCAAACATTGAGGAAATTTTTAAAACATATCGGGTTTGATTCGTCTTCTATGTTATTTCTATGCACTAGATAGTGAGGATACACATATTCACCTCAACTTGTTCCAAGTGGTGTGATATACCATGAATCCTCAAGGGGTGTTTTGAGAAAAAAAAAATTTGAGCACTCCCTTTATTCCTAGCTAACTCCTCCATGTAACGGATCTACTACCTTTATCCTAGTTCCATAACCACATGGAATGATAGCAAGTGACTCTTCTTAGATATATTCTTCTCTGCTTCTCAAACAACTTCTAACCACAAAAAATAAGTGGTACCCATCAATTCCATAATGAATGACTCCATGAGTTGTGGGAGAGATTTAAATGGCATGATGAAACCTTCCCACACCAACAAATCTATGACCAAATCTTGATACAATAAAACTATGATGAGTTATTTTCTATGGAGTGAACTCTCATCGAAACCGCAAGTGGTGGTGCTCTTGTTGAAAAAACTCTTATAGCTTCATGAGATCTCAAAATAAACATGGATGAAAACAAACAATAATTAAATAATCAAGTACATGCTCAAGTCAAATAATTCTAAGAGAATCAATCAATAGAGCCATATATGATGACCGAGTGGATGGCTAAACATACAGGTTTTGTGAATCAACTAACAATGGTTTCCAAATACCTAACATCATATTCTATATAATCTCTATTCCCTATACCTATCAAAAGTTGTATAATATGAAACTCACAAGCTCATACAACTGACACATGTCCATAGATTCAAGATGATCCATCGGACTCATCTAGACTAATAGAGATCAATACACCATATGCTCAGCGGAACACCAACCCTCAACTATCATGTCAGTTCATTAGAACATCCATCCAACCCCACTATGAGCCCTTGTCTTCTACCTATAACCCATGCTTGAGGTATGGTAACCTCGTTTCCAATATCGCCCCAATTCTCTCCTCAAAATCCAAACCAATACCAATATGGTCAAAGTGGTGGTAACTTCCAACAACCTTATTCTTTTGTACAACAAAATCAAAGGAGAAATAATCATCCTAGTCCTCCTAGATTTCACTATCCCTCTTGATCATGAAATCAATTATGCTATTTTTAGCCTTAATACTGACAGTGCCCCCGGCCCTGATGGATTCATAACTTTTATCTCCAACAATTCATGGAGGTTATTCAAATGGATGTTTTCAAACTAGTAAAATCCTATTTTTTCAATGTCATTCTTCCTTGGAGAGCAAATTCTAAATTTCACACCTTAATTACTAAAGTGGAAAATTAATCTAAGATTAATCTATATAGAACTATTTCTATTATTAACACTCATTACAAAATCATTACGAATCATCTTGCTAATAGACTTAATTCTATAAGCAATAAAATTGTCTGTTGGAATGAATTTGGTTTTATCAAGGGTAGGTCTATACAGGATTTCATTTTTCTTGCTTCTGAATGTACCAACATCATAAAAAAAGCCACCATGGTATGTAATATTCTTATTAAACATGATATTGGGAAGGCCTTTGATACTATTGATTGGTGTTTTATTTTCAAATTCATTCAGAACATTTTTTTTAATGATACTTTCATCCATATGATAAATACATTATTCATATCGGCCTCAATCTATATACTTATCAATGTTTCCCATAAGTGTTACTTTAAATGCACTAAGGGTGTTATACAAGGTGAACCCTTATCTGTAATTTGTTTTTTTGAAATTGGAGAATATTACTTAAGAAGATTTCTCGCTCACCTTGTTGATTATAACAATCTTAAACCTATTCAGGACACTAAAAACATTAATGTTCCCACAAAACTTCTATACGTTGATGAAATCATCTATTTATTATAAGGTGATAAAAGGAATATTCAAAATCCCAAAATTGCCTTGTGTCATTACGAAGAAATATCTGGTCAAATAATTGTCTGGAATAAATCCTTTGTCTTCTCTGGGGAAAATTCCGTTCTAATAGAAAATGTAATATCCTCAATAATCTAGCAATCAAGGAAGTATAATTCCCTTTTACATAACATGGTGTAACAATTTTTTGCTGGAGACCCAAATCAATTTATTTATCCACCACTATTGACCAAATCATTAATAAACATTCCTCTTAGAAGGGTAGATCCCTCTCTATGGTTGGAATAATCTACCTTGTTACATCTACAATTGTCTCTAAAATGGTCTACTCACTGATGGTTTAAAAATGGCTTTCTAGTATTCATAAGTAAATAAATCTTTACATAAAACACTTTGTTTAAACTGAATGTACTCTTGAAAGTAAGCTTGTGACCATTCCATGGGCTACTTATTGTAAACCTTTAGATAAGGGTGGTCTTCGAATCAAAAACCTTAAACTCTTTAATTATTCTCCTCAAGACAGACTCAGTTTGAGACTGCTTCACAACAACTCTAATTCCATTGCTTTCATAAAAAATTGTTTCCTTAATAAATTAAATAAAGGAAACTTAAATTAAATTACCTATTCCATTTATCCATCCATTATAAAATATTTTTCTAGTATTATGAATAATAATGGATGGATGGATAGTACTGAATCCTCAATGAACTTCTTCCTAGATAATTAAACCGGTGTCCCTTTAATCTCCATGTTTCCTCCAAATACATTTCCCAATAACAGCAATGTCTCTATCATGGATGTTATTAACTATCATAAAAAAACCTTCCTAATAACATTATTTATCTTATTTACAATTATCCCTACTCCAATTATAATGACTTCATTATCTGGGAAACTGCGTATAATGGTATCCAATACTCCAAAAGTTTTTATGAACACAAATTTTTAAATTATGATATTAATGTATGTCAGTTATTTTTTTACAAACCATTGATTAAGACCTCATGGATTACCCTTGTTTGGAATATTTCTCATAACAGGGTCCCCATTGAGGTTTGTCTTCAGCCTTTTGGGATTCATATTTTTTATAAATGTCATCTTTGTAACCAATATAGAGAAGATACTAACCATATTTTTATGTCTTGTGCTACATCCTCATCTCTTTGTAACTATATATTTAACATATTTGATTGAATATGGTTACTTTTTTATTCAATCAACTCCCAATAAAAGCATTATGTGGTTTTTTTAACCTCCCAACAAATCATGAATATTTTCATAACTGTTGTTTTTGAGCTCCTCCATATGATCTGGTATGATAGAAATATTATTATTAATAATAATTTATCATCCAATCTTAATGAAGGTTGGACGTAGATCCTCATTACCATTCAAGATGATGACTTTATTCAGAAGGCATATTGTGACAACACTGTTGGAGACATTAAAATCCTTCATCATCTTCATATAGATGGAATCTATCATCAACCTTGCCTCACTTTTGTGGTGTTTTGGAAAACCCCAATGCTAGGTTGGGTTACAGTGAATATTGATGGCGCTTCAAAATGAAATTCAGGTCTAACGGGTTGTGGTGCTATTTTCAGAGACTGCCTTGGGCGGTGTCTCCATTGTTTCTTTGGAAGCTATGGTATCACCTCATCTCTGGAAGTAGAAATTATGAGTGTGATACATGTTGTTTATTTTTCTATGAAAAAGGGTTGGAAAAATATTTGGATTGAAAGTGACTTGACCACTATTGTACTTTCCATTTGGAATGGTGCGGTGAATATTTCATGGCTACTTAATACCCATTGGATAAACTGTCTTGCTTCACTTCTGGAGACCAGATACATTGTCACTCATTCCTTTCATGAAGCGAACATAGTTATAAACGGACTTTATAATGAGGGAGTCAACCATAACATAATTTGACTAGATGACTTTCCTGATGATTTACTCCCTCTTTATGATAAATATTGTAACAAGATTCTCTCCATCAAATTCATGTAAGTCCTTTTTTTCTTTATTAATAATTTCTGCTCTAGTCTTCAACCAGGGCAACAACATCAAAAAAATAGGATCCCTGGTAAATATCTAGCCTGAATACATCTCCTCAAACATTGTTCTAAGTCCCTTGAACCCAACTGGTGTTGTCATCTAGTTAGCCAATAGAAGCACCACCAGTCCTAAGGGGATAAACAATGATGTCCTTGTTCAGGTTAGTGATCTTATATTACCAGTTTATTTTTATGTCCTTAACATGGATGGTGATATATCTTCATTCAAATATCCTATTATTCTTGTAATAAAATTCATCATGAAATTTAGAACAAAAATATATTCTCATGAGGGAATCTTTTCCATGGAATTTGTTGAAAACTAATCTAGTTCAATATTTTTCAAGCCACGCAATACTCATTAGAGAATCACTCTATATTATCTATAGATGCTTCTTAAAGTATCTATAAGTGTTTTTTGAACCCTAATCCACCATTTTATTCATGTTCTAATGATATAGGATTTTTAGAAAATTTCATCATCATTAACCAATTCCAAAATGGAGAATTTGATGTTGACCATTCACGTGTAAACTACATCGATAAAAAGGATCTTGAAAACTCTTTAGAATCCCATCTCACCTATGATCTACACTACTTGAAAACGGATGATAATGAGTAAAATAAACTAGCATGATAATTTTTTGATTCAAATCAGAATATCCAACATTCATCAGTTCTAATCTATTATTAAAAAAATTCATTTATATGTGCGGTGAGCCCTGATCAAATTTTCTTATCTTGTACCAATAGAAGTGAAGATTGTGCGACTTGTTCCCTAATTAATAATGTGATCACTGGTAATGTTAAATTTGAATATTATATGGAAAGAAACATTGATATAAAGGATAATGAAAATTTTATTATGTCACATGTCCCCTTAGATCCACATTACTCCACATTGTAATGCTATTAAAAATATGAGTTAAAAACAAAAGGTATATCATACTTTAATTTCGTATGTTATTAACCAAATATAAATTCACCATTCGAATTAAATCTTGTTCCTAAACTTCTATGAATAAAAAACAAACACTTAGTGGACTGAATTATTCCTCAAGTAGAAGACCCAAGGGAGGATAAACACATTCTCTTACCACCCCCATCGAATCGAAAGAACAAAAATAATAAGGGAATAAATAATCCAATGAAAAATAAATCCTAACAAAGGTGATGTATTTATAGAAACACACAGGAGTTGAGAAAATATAGTGGCCACCATCAGACTATGTGTAGTCCACTATAACTATCCATTTTTAAAAAAACAATACAACACTTATTTAGAGAAAACATAAGTTTTATTTTATTTTTATGAAATTAAAATTTATTTTTAGTTTTTCAATAAATGAATAATGATTTGTCTTTTTTAATTATCTTATATGTAATGTTCATTTTCCAAAAAAACCACCACAGAGGGAACATTCCCTACGAACCACATCGACTGCCGTCGATCCACCACTAGATATATACTAAAACCCACAAAACCCAAACTAGGGGAACCACATTCCCTTTAACCCCATCCCCCTATCTTCTTTTACCTCATATCTCCCTTCTATCTATATCTTCTTCTTCTTCAACCATTTTCACTTATTTTGACCAATTTATTTATAAAACCTTTTTTACCTATTTCTCTTTTGTGTGGGTGTGTATCATAAAAAAAGAGTCACAATAACTCACCATTAAATATTTAAATTTTTTAAAGCATTTTATGAAGACAAAAAACTACTTTTCATCTCAAATTTTTTTATTTTCATTATAAACATGGATGATGAAATTTTGTGTTCAAACCAAAAAAATATGAATGTTCAATTGTTTATTTGGATAAATATTGTTCCCCAACCATGGATAAAAACACTATCTTTCCTTCCAAGGTCACCAATAAACATTTTTTTATTGTGTGTTTTTCACCCCTTGATTGTGAGTCTTGCATTTTTGGACATTTGAGCATATTTTTTTACCTTTGTGTGCATTAATATGATAGATAAATTTTCTAAAACACATAAGAATCACCACAACAAAATAGCCTCCCAGTACCCTTACATTGACCCACCCTTTGAAAGACCATTAAATCCAATGAAAATGTTTTTTATAGCCACATTACAAGCCAAAAACCTTTTCCCAACCTGCATCTACACGTATTTTCATTACATATTTTATTGAAATTTTAGTGTGGGTGAATGGACTTCATTTTGGGTACCCATTTCATGATTTTCATCATGTTATCATATAATTGGGGGAAATAATCCATATTAGTATGGGGTATAGGTAATCATTTTTTGAGGATTGGGAATGTATATAAGCTTATGACATCTTGAATGAAAGATATTAAAAAGTGTTCAAAAAATAGAAAAAAATAGGAAAAAATGAAAAAAAACACAATTGGTTGTATCTTATGTGGGTAAAAAGAAACTCTTTTTCAACCCTTGATCTTTATATATGTATTAAAGATAGTGTCATTAGGATATGAAACATGGGTTGGGAGATGAGTGTATGATTTTTTTCAAGTTTAACTTTCAAAAAAAATAACACTTGCATCATATTTTCTAATTTCATTTATAAAAGTTTTGCATTTTGTATCATTTTCATCTTTTCCTCCCCTTCCAATTTTATCTCTCTTATCTTCCTTCATAGATTTATGCCCTTGTAAATATGTCTTTCCATACAAATTCAATGTATTATTTCAAAAAAAACATTCCTTTTTCCAAGATGGTGCTTCCCCCATTTCACTCTCTTTTCTAAATTATATTCCTACCATCCCATAGCCCCTGAAAACCCCCAAAAAAACCTCTTGATATTTGTTCAATTTATAATAGGTAATTTAAGTTGATAACTCTTTCAAAATATATGATTTTGACATTATGTTGTTGAATGAGTTGACCTCCTTAAATAAATTTACATCATCTTGAGAGGAGTGAGTTTTTAGTGCCCAGATTTTCAATTTCAAATTTTGAGAATGAAAAATTAATTATTTTTGAGACATTATTGATTTAATGATTATTGTTTCAATTAATTATGTATAATTTTACTATTCTATACCTCCCTTGATTGGTAATAACAAAATTTTAATATTTTTTCTTGAGTAAAAATGATTTTGTTGTGTTTGTGTGTTTGTGTACCTAAGGAATTCCACTATATATAGTGAATTATAGTTTAAATTACATATTATTTAATATATTAAATAAATATATCACATAATTGTCACTTAAAATTATTAATTTCCATTTAATATTATTGTTTTGATCATAAAAACATATAAGGAGCACAGTTCGTATTCATTTAATTAAATATAGTTTAATGTGTTTATCATTCTATTCAAAATACTAATCTATATGATGTTATTATTATTTTTTATTATTCATGATTCAAATAAAAATAAATCACTAAACTAGAGTTTTTTCCAATTCGTCCATTTTAAGGGCCATATAGACCACACAAAAGGCCCATTGAATATGTCCAAGAAACTGGACCATCCATTATGATGGAATTTCAAATATAAATAAAGAATAAAATTTTTTATAAAACATGATAATATGTTTTAGAAAATCTATATAAAACTTGGATTAAAATTTTAATTCCCAAATCAACCAATTATGGGCCCAATTGATGCATCTATGTCTCAGATACAATTTTTTTTGGGATTTAAAAGCAGCACACAATCCCTGACTATTGAGACAATTTAAACATAAAATTGAGTTGTAATTTTGTTGGGAAAAATAAATATTTAGTATCCAATTTTTTTTAAGAAATGGTTTAGATTTATTGATATATTCTTATCCAAAAATCCATTCCCATTGTGGCCTTTGAAAAATTCTAGATAAAAATGGACAACTTAACATTGTTTAAGAAAGCAGCCATATCATTGTCTAAAAAAGTTAAATAGATTTACAATTTAAGTGGTAAAATTTAAACATACATATATACAAATCTTAAGAAGAGTATTTCTCTTTATTCATATTTCTAAATTTTCCAATTGCCTATCCAATAGCGGTCTATTTTCGGAATGAAAATAGTCCACTCCATTTGGGTATAGATAGATACTCGATCTCACCTTGAAAGGATTTGGGATTTCAAAGCTTAGGAGGATTTTTTGCAATGACCATATCATTTACAAAGTTCTAGGATGACCTTCCAAACTCATGTTTCTACTTGAGATATCATTCCTCTATGATTTATTTTCATTTACATCAAATTTTTTTCATAGAAATTGTGTAAGATTGTTTTCATTTCAATTAAATATTAAAGAACTGTTATTCATCATGATCTATAATTCCTATTCACACTCTATTATGTAATATTAATGTTCTTAAACTTTATTAAATCAATTTTAAAATCATTACTTTTTTTCCCTTCCTCATTCAATAAAAAGTGTGTTTTTAACTCTCTTCACAATTTGTATGTGTGTTTGGTGCACAACTCTTTTCTTGTCCAATTATTTTTTTAAATTTATAAATCATCATCATAAGTATCATAAAATAGATTAATAACCACATTAATGTATCATTAAATCATCTATTTGGGTTATTCGTAATTTGGGGATGTCAAGTGATTGAGATATTTTTTGTCTTTAATATTCCATAGGTTAACATTATGTATGTTAAAATTAAAATTTAATAGATTAATGACATTATTTTTTTAACATGTGGACTCCATGGATTATTAGAACCATAAAAACACTACCATAAAAAATTATTTATTGATATTAAAACCCCAGTTAAGTTTATTATTGTATTAATGTCTCAACACTTGGGAATTCTGATCAAAATCATCTTGTGAATTGAGTGTTAATTTGAAAAAATATCATGAAAAGAACAATAATAAAAGAAGATTGAATACCCAATAATTAAGTCACCCCTATATAAAATTGATAAATAAAATTTCAATAATTAAGCAATTTAATTAATAACTATAAAAAACACCCATTAAAATGAAATAAAAAAACTATATTCTCTAAAAAAGTACCATCACTGAGGATTTGAACCGAGCTGAAATATAGGCATTAAAAGTGAAATAGAAATTCAAATTGTTGATAGGTGAAAATTGGTCACATTTTAGTCACTTAATAGGTAGAGGAACCATGAAATGATACAACAAGAGTGTACCACTCAATAGGTAGAGGAACCATGCCATGATACAACAGGAGGGTGCCACTAAATAGGAAGAGGACCAATGTGCTGATACAACAGTATAGTTACAATCAACAGGTAGAGGACCCATTCCATGATAAAAAAGGATCATGACACGCAATAGGTTGAAGATCCTTACCCTGATACAATAGAGTGTTCCCACTCAATAGGTTAAGGACCCATGCCCTGATATAACATGAGAGTTCCACTCAATAGGTATAGGTCCAATGTCCTGATACAACAGAATGATGCCACTCATTAGATAGAGGACTCATTCCCTAATACAATATAAGTGTTATTATAAGGACCCGACCCTAGTTTCCCAGAGCCGATGCCTTATTTGATTACATTGGCATAAAATCAAGGAATAAGAATCCCGAAAGAATGAGTAGTTTAGTATTATTAGAAACAAGATACATAAATATGTTTAACATTACAATATGAAGGGAAATACAACATTAATTCATTCCACTAGAAACATCAAGTCTCCAAGATTATGCTTCCAAGTCATTCATAAATTACTTATTCATGTCCTGAGAAAATGAAACATAAGAAAGGGGTGACCTCAAACACTCAGTAAGAGTAAGAAATGTGGAAGAAGATAATATAAACATTATACATGGTGAATAACTGAAAACACATGACTTTAATAATAAACTTGAACACATTATGACAAGAATATGAGCTGAGTAAGTAATGACATAATAAACCATAATCATGGGTATTATAATAGTTGAATAACAACATGATCTTTAAATTAGTAGCTTCATGATGAGGTAAGTGCCTATTCCAGACAATATAAACATTTATTCAAGGCCTCGCCCAAGACGTCTAATGATTTAGGCCTCGAATGAAATCCATATATCACATTGGGAAACGCCTCAGCCAATTCCACTTCTATTTGTCTCATGAGACCTAACGATGCATTGAGGAAAAATAGAGGGCCACAACAGTCACATAATAATTCCAATTCATTCCAAATATTAAAGGGGATAAATATAAATGACAGATACATTCATATTGAAACTATCATATGAAATGTAACTAACTTTCCCCAATCATTAAACATAAATCACTAACCCTTCCGAGTAATATGGTGAATGTTTTTATGATAGATCATCCGCAATAGATTTAGTCATAAACCATTAGATAAAATATTTAATATTACTTCAAAAATGGTTAAACCCAATAATACCATGGAATTAACAAGATTGTTGAATTAGACGAAAACACTCTTATAAAATCATTAAGCAATTCTTCAGATAAATACTTTTTTATTTTGAAAAAAAGTGTTCTTTTGGAAAAATAATTGTATAAAACAGAGGTGAAGTAAGATAATATTTTAATAATAAAATGATTTATTTTATAAAGATAATGATTTCCAAAAACAGATTATATAGTTCCCTTGAAAATAGGTAAGAATTTGAGAAATTCCCTTGAATCGGGCTTGTATTTTGGAAACAATTTTAAAAGTTCCTTTTAAAAAGTGTAACTATCCATAAAATAAGGAAATTTTATGGTTTTTAAACTTATATATGATACACAGACAGAATATATGTGTAGTACATAACAATACATAAAAATTTCATTGAGGTAACTAGACAAAGAAAGTATCCCGAATGAAAATGGATGTTCGGGTGGAAAAACCCTTACCTTAAATACAAATGTGTTCCCCTATTGAAATTAAGGTCCTGGAATATGAAATAATACTCATTAATAACATATTTAGAACCTATTATAAATATATTTAGTTTATCATAATTCTTTTTAGTTCATTTATGTCATTATAATATTGAATTTCGTCATTCCGTTGTGTTTGTTTTCTTGATTTTCATAATTGGTTCACTTGTTTTTAAGTAATGGAGTTCATGTAGAATGATTTTAATTCTCTAGAATTGAAATTAAATATTATTTATGGACATATAGAATTGATAATGTTCATTTCTATCATTTGGTTACACGGAATGAGGATGAATCATTAGATGATAACCACTTCGATTATTTTGCAGTATTCGTATTATTATGAACTAGTTTTGTCATATAACCTGATTTTGTGCACATATAATGGTCCCTAAATATTAATTAGGTTATAATACATATATTATAGTATGTTTAAAACATAAATATGGTTTCATGACCAGTAATGAAGAAGTAATTGAAGAACAAAACATCGTCATCCACGGAACCTATAAATTGGAACCTCATGGACGTTGATTTTGTTTATAAAAGGGAGGGAGTGAGAATATTGATGGTGGTTCTTCCATTGACATGATATAATTCCTGTATATATATATGATACTGGATTCATCATGATCATTTTTACAAAAAAGGTTAGGAGAAGATAACCAACGAAGATAAATTGAAATGAAACTAAAAGAAAAAGAAGAGTGTTTTACCTCTTGAAATAACCTCCTTGAAAAACGTTTTAAGGGAAGGGGTTGTGGTCTTTTGGAAAGACTAAGAGCTTCGGGGTAGTGTATAGTTACTAGATAAGGGTATTTGGGCAGATCTTTTAGGAGCTTCAAGGCTTAGAGGAGTGAAGCGAAGAGGGAGTGGGGGGGGGGGGTTATAGTGGAGGAGAGGGGTAAATTTTGAATATTTTATTTCATTATTTTATTATTTCCATCAAGACAACCAATAGTGTTGTTTCATGTAACCCCTAATAGTAATAAGTGAATGTGAGTTCAATCCAAGTGTATTTAAAACACTTATGATGTCATAAATACATTTTTTAACTGATAATTTGTATATACAGTATTTTATCGTATTTCACTATTCATAAAAAATTCATGAATTTTAGAAAAATCCAAAAAATTCCCCTACCATTTTTCAACATGTAGAATTCAAAGGTGAACTCCATTTTTCAAAAATAATTTTATAAATATTATTAATTTAATTTTTAAATAAATTCATAGTTAATTTGAAAAATTACAATCTTATGTGTATAATTAGTTTTATATGACATTGAAAAATTAATTGAGATCTCATTATCTTATTTCCTTAAGAAAATAAAATATTATTATTATTTACTATTCATAAGGTTCATATTACTATTCATATTAATATTCATAAGGTTATGTTACTATTCAACAAAAATGAAGTTTGTTCTATCAGACTCCAAATGACTTACTGGTCACACCTCTAGATGACTATTTTTCGATGTTCAAAACACATTAGAGGCAAATTTGTGTCTAATGGATTGTTTTATAAAATTCATTCAATATTTATTTTCAAAACCTTGGGGTGTTACATTCTCCCCTCCTTATAAAAATTTCATCCTCAAAATTTCATTTTACAATCTAGGTCAAAAACAGGTGGGGGTACTTTTCCTTCATTGCTTCCTCCAGATCCCATGTTGCCTCTTCGTACTTATGCTTTCACCATAGTACCTTGAACAAATGAGTAGTCTTGTTGTGTACAACCTTATCTCTACGATCCAAGACTTTCACTGGCTGCTTCTCAAGGAAAAGATCATCCTCCAACTATACCACCTATGAAGAGAGTAGATGTGATGGGTCAGGTATATACATCCTTAAGAGGGGTACATGAAATACATCATGTACTTTAGACATGGTAGGTGGAAGTGCTAGTCGATAGGCCATAGCTCCGACTCGATCAAGGATCTCGAAGGGGCCGATTTACCTGGGAATTGCTTTCCTCTCTTCCCAAACCTCATGATCTTCTTCCATGGACATATGTGTAGAAATAACAGGTATCCAACTTCAAATTCGAGGTCTCATTGATGGTTATATGCATAACTCTTCTGTCGACTTTGGGCTTCCTTGATATGCTGCTGAATGGTTTTTACCTTCTCTGCCATTTCTTCAACCAATTCAGGTCCTAGTAGCTTTCGATCACCGAATTCTTCCCAACACACTGGTGTTCTACACATTTTCCAATAAAAGGCTTTATATGGTGCCATTCAGATTCTCGAGTGGAAACTATTGTTGTGGGAGAATTCAACCAGTGGAAGATGTTGGTCTCATCCTCCATTGAATTCCATAGAACATGCTCTCAACTTGTCTTCGAGTGTCTGAATAGTCCACTCAGACTGGCCATCAGTATGAGTATGATAGGTCATACTGAAGTTTAGTTCAGTTATTAAGGCATGTTAGAGACCTTTCCAGAACTTCTAGGTGAATCTAGGATTACGGTCAGAAACAATAGAGAGTGGTACTCCATGCATCCTTACCACTTCTTTGATGTAAATCTGTGCAAGTTCATCCAATGAGAAGTCCTCTCGAATCATGATGAATTGAGCTGTTGTTGTAAAATGATATACAATGACCCATATAGAATTGTTTCTTCTAGATGTCCTTGGGAGTCCAGTGACAAAGTCCATGGTAATGTTCTCCCACTTCCATGATGTTATGGGTAGTGGTTGCATCATCTCCTTATACTTTTTCCTCTCAACCTTCACTTGTTGACATACCATGCACTTCAACGTATATTCAGCAATCTCACTTTTCATATTGTCCAACCAAATGTTTTCTCGGAGATCTCGATACATTTTTGTGCTACCAGGATGTATAGATAAATTAGAGATATGAGCATCATCCAATAGTTCTCTCTTTAGTTCGGGAATAGCGGGAACACAAATCCACTTCTTGAATTTAAAAATTCCACCTTCATATGTAAACTCAGTCAACTTCCCATCATTTATAGCTTTAATTTTCTTTTGAAATTCCTCATTATCAGCCTGATAACTTTTTATCCACTCTAGAAAAGAAGGTTCGGAAACTATATAAAAAAGTAGTGATGTGTTACCTTCCTTGATAATTACCATATCTATCTTTACTAGATCCACAAATAGAGGATCCCTTTCGACTCTCATCTTGTTCAGAATTCCATGGTCCTTTCTACTCAAAGCATCTACCACCTTACTTTCCTTCCCTGGGTGGTAGTTTATTGTGAAATCATAGTCTTTGAGTAGCTCGATCTATCTCCTTTGTCTCATGTTGAGTTTTTTTCTGTGAGAATATATATTTCAAACTCTTATGATCTGTATATATCTCACATTGCTCTCTATAGAGGTAATGTCTCCAAATCATCAGAGCAATGATTATCACTGATAACTCAAGATCATGATTTGGATAGTTTTGTTCATGATTTTTTAGCTTCCTAGATGCATAGGAATTCACTCTATAATTATTCATAAAGACTCAACCAAGTCCTTTCTTCGATGCATTTCTATAGATTACAAACCCATCATTCCCAGATGGTAGGGTTAGGATTAGAGCATTTTCTATCCTCCTCTTCAATTATTCAAAAAAAATCATCACATTCCTTTTTCCATACAAAATTAACCCCTTTTCGTGTGAGCTTGGTCATTGGGTCATCAAAACGGGCGAAGTTCTGAATGAAACGTTGATAACAACCTGCAAGACCAATAAAACTACGTACCTCAGTTATGTTCGTTGGAGTAGACCATTCCTGTACAGCCTTTTTCTTTGTAGGATCTACAGATATTCCATCCTTATAGATAATGTGGCCCATAAAGGAGATTGATTGGAGCAAAAAATCACATTTGATAAATTCCCATATAATTTATTTCTTCTAAGGGTATTCAGAATAGTGCGCATGTGATTTACATGATATTCATGGCTTTTAGAGTATACCAGGATATCATCAATAAACACCACTAAAAAGTCATCAAAGTATTCCTTGAAGACTCTGTTCATGAGATCCATGAAAACAGATGGTGCATTGGTTAGTCCAAAAGGCATTACTGTAAACTCATAATGCATGTACCTAGTTCAAAATGATGTTTTTGGAATGTCTTCCTTTCTCACAAGAAACTGATGATATCTAGATCGAATATTACTCTTCGAAAAATATTTTTCTCCATAAAGTTGATCAAATAAATCATCAATTTAGGGCACATGATACTTATTATTTATTGTAATATAATTAATTTCCCTGTAATCAATGCACAACCTTAGGGATCCATCTTTCATCTTAACAAAGAGGACAGGGGGTCCCCATAGAGAAATACTAGGTCGAATAAATCCTTTATCACTCAATTACTCTAGTTGTTTCTTCAGATCCACTAACTCCACAGTGTCCATTCTATAAGGGGACTTTGATATGGGCCATGAACCGAGAATTAAGTCAATGGAAACTCAATTTTCCACTCTGGAGGATGTCTAGGTAAATCCTCTGAAAAAACATCAATATATTCTTGCACAACAGGTACATATTCTATTTGAACATTCTTTTCCTCACCTATAGTTATTTCATTCTCTTCCTCCCCAATAATTGAATTTAGTTGAGCTACTGGGGGTGGATATAGATGAGAATCAAATGAAGAGGTTTCCTCTCTAAAGATAAGGCATTCTACACCATTCTCAAAGATTGTAACTTCCTTCCTCTTGCAATAAATATTCTCATCGTAAATTGATATCCAATTCATACCGAGAATTATATCATAGTCAACCATTGGTATGATGATAAGTTTAGAAACTAAAGAACTTTTATGCGTCATGAGAGGGACTAATCAATATGCCTTTGTTGTAATGATACATCTACTAAGAGTTTTGACTGATAACTCCTTCATTAAATCAAATTGTACATATCCAATTTTCTTGGAAAACTGGGAAGATATAATTGAGTGAGACGATCCAGAATCAAATAAATTATTGGATAAATTTGAGTAAATGATTAAAGTACCTGCCCCCACATCATTTGGAACTTCAATATCAGTAGTTGTGATCGCATAAGCTTGTCCCTACTCCCCTAGACTTTTTTGCTGTATATTTCCTTGACGTTTTGGAAAATCATTTGCATAGTGTCTTATCTACCGAAAATTATATCATTGAACATCAATTGGTTCATTCTTCCCCTTGAAAACATCCATAAGATGAAATTTCTGACCACATTTGTAGCATACTCCTTTTCCCTTTAAGCGCGCACCAGGGTGTTTCCTTCCATAATTATCAAAGGGTGGAAATTCAACTCTTTCCTTCTTCCCTGTTTCCTTATTTCCTTTCTCAGAGTTTTCAGTAGCCCTATTATTTTCTTTCTTTCCCATAAAGTCATAAGACTTAAAGAATTATTTTTCTGCCTTGATAGCACATGAAACTATATCCTCATATGATGAAAAACTTTGGGAGAGCAGTGCCTGCCAGATGATTGGCTTTAGGCCATCAAAAAATTGATCAATTTTTCTCCTTGGATTTCATTTGTAATCTACAGCGTGTCTTTATAACCTTATGAAGTTAGCTTCATACTTTGAAATATCCTCATCTTTATTCTACCTCGGATACAAGAATTTTATCTCCATATCCACTCTTTGTTCACGAGGAAAATATTTCTCAAGAAAGATTTTTTTAAAAGTCTATACATTACATCTCTTCTATTTCTTCTTCCTCCTTTGTGTTTTGGATCAATGACCACCACTGATCCGCATCTCCCACTAGATGATAGACTGTCATGACGACCTTCTCTCTTTCCTTACATCCCAAGGTGAGAAATATATTCTCAAGAGAACATATCCACTACTCTTCCACAAAAGGGTTTGATGTCCCGTTGAATGATGGAGGTTGTTGCCGCATAAAGCGATCTAACATGGCTCCTCCACATGGTGGATCCAGATACTCCATACGGGTAAGGTTATTATTCATAACCTAAGTAATTGGTCCTAGTATAGTTATGAGTTTCTCAGCACCATTCATAGCACCAGATCCAACATCATTATCTTGCATCGGAGGGAAATCCCTACAGAGAACACGTGAGTTCGAGCAGTTTCCATTCCTTCCACTAGGTTCCATCTCTAGATAATGGCATACACTATATTAGGTTATGAATCATAATGTATAGTCATAACATAACAAAATACATAGCACCAATTGGAATCCTACACATGGATAATCCCATAATCACAAAAATGGTTTCTTTGAGGAGTAATTTATATTTTAATCCTTTATATTGGATTGTAATGAAAATATGAATTATCCTAAGAATATCCCCAATGAGTGTCTTAACCAAGATTACAACAATTCCCATTATCGTGTACCAGTCCTCGTTCAAGTCTAGCTCAATCTAGTGTTTTTGGGTTTTACCCCTAGATACATATGTTTCAAATCCACCTCTACCTGCTCGTATCCAGATAGGGATTTATTTCTTGAAAGATACACATAATCAATTACTTACCAAAATACCAGTATGTTCTTGTATGTTTATCCTCAAAGGATTATCTTAGGGACTCTTCCCTAATATTCATTTTCTAAATCTAGTTTCCAAATTTTTTAATAAAATTCCTCTAAAACCAACTATAAGGACCCGACCCCAGCTGCCTGGAGTGGGTGCCTTATTTGATTACCTTGACATACAAACAAGGAATAAGCATCACGAAAGACCGAGTAGTTTAGTATTATTGGAAACAAGATACATAAATAAGTTTAACATTACAACATGATGGGAAATACAACATTAATTTATTCCACTAGAAACATCAAGTCTCCTAGATTATGCTTGAAATTGATTCATAAATTACTTATTCATGTCATGAGAAAATGAAACATAAGAAAGGGGTGAACACAAACTCTCAGTAAGAGTAAGCAATGCAGTGGAAGAAAAAATAAACATTAGACATGGTGAATAATTGAAAACACATGCCTTTAATAATAAACTTGAACACATTATGGCAGGAATATGAGCTGAGTAAGTAATGCCATAGTAAAAAATAATCATGGGTATTATACTAGTAGAATAACCACATGATCTTTAAATTACTAGATTCATGATGGGGGAAGTGCATATGTTGGACGTTCTGAAACATTTTTTCAAGGCCTTGTCCAATACGTCTACTGATTAAGGCCTCGGCCGAAATCTATATATCGCATTGGGAAAGGCCTCGGCCAATTCCACGTCTATTTTCCTCATGAGACCTACTAATGCATCGAGGAGCTATAGTCGGCCCCAACCATCACATAATATGTCCAATACATTCTTCATATGAGCAGGGATGAACATAAACAACATATACATTCATATTGAAACTATCATATCAAATGTAACTAACTTTCCCCAATCGTTAAACATAAATCTCTAACCATTCCTAGTAATATTGTGAATGGTTTTAGGATAGATCATCCAAAATAGACATAGTAATAAAACATTAAATAAAATATGGTAGATGACTTCAAAAATGATTAAACCCAATAATACCATGGAATCAAAAAGAGTGTTGAATTAGACGAAAACACTCTTATAAAATCATTAAGCAATTCTTGAGATAAATACTATTTTATTTTGAAAAGAATCGTACATTTGGAATAATATATGTATAAAACTAGAGGTAATGTATGATAGTATTTTCATAATAAAATGATTGATTTTATAAATATAATGTTTTCCAAAAACATATTATAGAGTGCCCTTGAAAATAGGTAAGAATTTGAAAAATTCCCTTAAATCGGGCTTGTATTTTGGAAACAATTTTGAAAGTTCCTTTTAAAACCTGTAACTATCCATAATATAAGGAATGTTTCTGGTTTGTAAACATATATATGATACCCACACAGAATATATGTGGGGTACATAACAATACATAAAAATTTCATTGAGGTAACTAGACAATGAAAGTAACCCGAATGAAAATGGATGTTCGGGTGGAAAACCCCTTACCTTAAATCCGAATGTGTCCCCACTTGAAATTAAGGTCCTGAAATATAAAATTATACACATTAATAACTTAATTAAGAACCTTTTATACATGAATTTAGTTTATCATAATTATGTTTAGTTCATTTATGTCCTTATAATATCTAATTTTATCGTTCTGTTGTGTTTGTTTTCTTGATTTTCATAATTGGTTCACTTGTTTTTAAGTAATGGAGTCCATGTGGAATGATTTTAATTCTCCAGAATTTAAATTACATATTATTATTGAACATACAGAATTGATAATGTTCATTTATATCATTTTGTTACATGGAATGAGGATGGATCATTAGATAACAACCACTTCGATTATTTGGCGGTATTTGTATTATTATGAACTAGTTTTGACATATAACCTAATTATGTGCACATATACTAGTTACTGAATATTAATCAGGTTATAATAAATATATTATAGTTTGGTTCAACCATAAATATGTTTCCATGACCATTAATGAGGAAGTAATTGAAGAATGAATCTTCATCATCCACGAAGGCTATAAATTGGAACCTCGTGGACGTTGATTTCATTTATAAAAGGGAGGGAGTAAGAATATTGATGGTGTTTATTCCATTCACATGATTTAATTCTAGTATATAGATGATACTAGAGTTATCATGATCATTTGTATAGAGGATTTTAGGAGAATATAACAAACAGAGATAAATTAAAATGAAACTAAATGAAAAAGAAGAGTGTTTTACCTCTTGAAATAGCCTCCGTGAGAAACTCCTTAAGGGAAGGGTTTTGGTATTTTAGAAAGAATAAGAGCTTCCTGGTTGTGAAGAGTGACTAAAAAGTGTATTCTGGAAGAACATTGAAGAGCTTCAATGCTTAGAGGAGTGAAGAGAAGAGGTGGTGGGGGGTTATATTGGAGGAGATGGGTAAATTTTGAATATTTTATTTCATTATTTTATTATTTCCATCAAGACAACCAATAGTGTTGTTTCATGTGACCCCTAATAGTAGTAAGTGCATGTTAGTTCTAACCAAGTGGACTTACATCACTTATTATTTCATAAATAGTGTTTTTAATTGATAATTTGTCTTTACGGTATTTTATCGTATTTCACTATTCATCAAAAATTCATGAATTTCAGAAAAATCACAAAAATTCACCCCTACTATTTTTTTAACATTTAGAATTCAAAAGTGAAATCTATTTTTCAAAAATATTTTTCTAAATATTATTAATTTAATTTTTAAATAAAGTCATAGTTAATTCAAAAAATAACAATTTTAAGTGTATAATTAGTTTTATATGACATTGAAAATTTAATTAAGATATGATTATCTTATTTCCTTAAGAAAATAAAATAATATTAATAATTACTATTCATAAGTGTCATATTACTATTCATATTACTATTCATAAGGGTATGTTTCTATTCACCAAAAATCATGTTTGTTTTATCAGACTCCAAATGACTTACTGGTCAAAACTCTAGAGGACCGTTTTTTTGAAATTCAAAACAAATATAGGAAAAGTTGTGTTTAATGGATTGTTTTATAAAATGAATTCAATAATTATTTTCAAAATGTTGGGGTGTTACAGTTATACTCAATAGGTATTAGAATCATTCCCTCATACAATAGAAGGGTTTCACTCAATAGTTAGAGGACCCATGTTGTGATACTACATTAGGGTTCCACTAAAACTAGTATGATGAGTATGGGTGATTTCCAACTCTGACCACTAAAAAGTCCACCATCAAATTATATTCTGAAAAATACTTAGGATATGTAAATCGTGGGCCAAAGTCTGTCTCAAAATGAAGGTGATGGGAGAGGTAGAAGATTTTCAAGAAGTGCAATGTGTGTATGTGGTCCCCGTTGCATGTGGCACAACCTAGACCCCTAGCCCAGTCCCTTTCATCACTTGGATTGGTTGGCCGTTTAGTACTACACATTATGTAGGGGTATTACACAGAGTGTCTCGACTACCCGGGCCCCACCCATGTGATCCTGGATATGTTTGTGTACACCAGTGTATAATCGTGTACCTTATTGTGTATCTAAACATGAAAAAGTATCGTTCCATTCACATGTACCTTAGAGAATACCCCTATACTCTCATATTACACGGTGTGTCATCCTTCAGGGGTTTTTGAGTGTGTGAAACTAGAATAAGGCCTAGATTCTCTGGGATGGTAACACGGAGTGTGGACCTCCCACACAGTTTTTGATCCTTATCATTTCTTGAAAGCTCATCCACCATAGTTGGGGGACTACATGAGTGTGTTCATTTTAGTACATTCCATGTAGTCGGGATTTTTTCATAATGATTTGTTCTCCATATGTATTTGATATATGGATCTTGGACTACCAAATCAACCCATTTACCACTTGGAATCCATTAAAAATGAAGGAATATTCATTGGTCATCAATTTCATAGATCCTATGGTCAGAATTTGGAAATCCAACCTGCCTGCATAAGGCCTTAGTGCCCCCATCTCTATAGCTCCATCACAGATCCAAATTCCACAGGAATCATCACTTTAATCACAAAATGATCCTCTACCCCTCCATGAATCATCATCCCAATCATTTATCACTTAACCTCCATGAATCAGGGGGTCCGATCATGCTTGAATCTGCCTGAAAATGTCGAACCATGGACTCATAGAACAATGGTTATTAATGTGAATAATGGTGGGTGAAAGGCACTATAACAAGGTTGATAAACATCAATGTACAAACATTCTTAGCCAATGATTTCAATGTAGGGAATCAAGTGAGATATTATAGTATGGAAATAAAAAATCAAACACTAAAATTATTCATTTAATGGGGGTCATATAATGGGTGTGAAAACACGGAATCAAAAGAATATTACAATCCATGCATAAAATATTTAATCAAAAGTGCCGGAAAACAACAATTTGAGTGCCCAACCTTGATTCGGATTTATCGTTGGTGAATAAAATAGTTTCTAATTATGGAAAAGACCTATTGTATTCGTTGCACCTTGATTCACCTTAATATAGTTGATGATCTTCATATAATCTTTATACATCACATCCTAGGGTAGTGTTGCTAACCGTAAAGATTTTACATAACATTCCAGTTATAGAGGAATAATGGTTTTTGGAGTTAAATGAATTAAATAAATAAATTCACTTAACTTACCCTCCAATAGCTTCCTCATTTTATCCTCCATTGGAAACAAATATTACATCATCCCTAGGGTAAAACTCATTCTCCATATTGAACAGTTACCTCATATATTTGATTTGGGAATCCATAATAAAGATATTCTCTTATTTCTTAAAAACTGTGTGCGAGTGATGTAAAATATATTTAATATTTTTATGAAATTAATTTCTATCTCACTGGGCCTCAAAATTGCACACCTTCTTATCAAATTGCTTCAAAAGTATTTATTAATATATTTCAAAATACTATATAGAAAAAATAGATTCTCTACATTGATCCATACTTCAATTTTTTCATCCCAAAAATGAAAAAAAAACTAATCAAATAGGTGGAGATATTAATCTTGCATCTGTCTCTCCCACACCTATGAGATCTATTTCATGCTCCCACATTTCCTTAACACATGAACCAAGAGAATTTTCCATCTACATAGGATCCTCTCTTTCCAATCTTTGATAACTGTCAGGTACTCCATGAATGTGGTTCTTTCCTCGATGTCTAGATCATCCCAATCAATAACATGTGTAAGATAATGCACATATATTCTTAGCTATGACACCAAGAAGACTTCATGAACCCACTACAAATGTGAGGTTAAGATAGGGCATTAATAAACCTCTCAAACACACTACAATATCTCTAATCACTCAATAATCCATAGGGATAACATTCAACCTTGTATGAATCTCTACAATCCACATCATGTGGAGACTCTTTAGAAAATGTGGCTAATTTTCTTGAACTCCAAGGTCCAATGAAATCAATATGAATATGATTTCTACCTATTATGGCCTATTTTCGTACACTTGTAGATCGTTTCTACCTTCTCTATCATTTCCTTCAAAATCTATGTCCTGAGAAGAGATTCTTCGCCGATATTAGTCTAAAATAAAGCTTACTAGTAGGGTCTCCCATATAGGGCCTCGAATGGTGCCATGCCAATAGTAGAGTTATAGGTATAATTGTAAGAAAATTATAACAAAGTTAAGTGATCGTACCAACACTAGATTAGGTCTAACACATAATCCATCATCATTTCCTCGAGTACTTGGATAGTTCACTCGATCATCCCACTCTTCTAGGGGTGAAAAGATGTATTCATCCTAAAATTGGTCTTGAATGCCTCTTGTAGGCCACTCCACAAGAATGATATGAACCATGAATCAAAGCCAGAGTCAATTTTCTAGGACATCACATTATGTTTTAATATCTCCCACTTGTACAACATCACTAAACTATCTATTTAATTCTGCTCCCTCATATAAGGGAATCACACCAACTTGGTAAGTTGGTCGATAATCAACCAGAAGGCGTCACAACTTCTTGATATCTATGGAAGACCTGTTAAAAAATATTTAGATTTTACAATACATTTCAACACTATGATATCGATAGGATGAAATAAAGATATCAGAATCTTGTTCTCATCCTTTATCTACTAACATATAATACACCTACAGATGAACTTTCAAGCACTCAACATCATTCTGTCCAACCAAAACTATCACTGATGGTCTATGTACAACATCCGTAAATTAGGATGTACAACCAAATTAGATTCTTGAAACTCCATCATCACCTCCACTTTCAATGTGATATAAACCACCATCTATCCATGGAAGATGATGACACGATTTCCACCTTCATAGAATTTATCTGGTGAATCCCCTGAGGTTATTTGGTCATATAGGACCTCATATTCGATGTCTCCTAACTAAGACTCAATCACACACTGGAGAAGAGGAGGATTCAACACCATAAACAGAATAAAATCTACACTTATCACCTCCACTAGAGTAGTCTATAAGGAATCCATCAAATTAGACGTCACCTCCACCTAACAAGAATATTACTTTATAACGAAGGCATCTACCACCAAGTTTCCCTTCCAATGAGTATAGAACATCTCAAATACATATTACTGTAGGTACTCGAACCAATGCCTCTATCTATGTTTTAGGACTCTCTACATGAATACCTACCTAATACTCTAATGGTGTGCATAAACAATAATGAAATCTCCCAAAAGAAAGTTCCTTAACATCATTAGACCGATGACTACTGCTATAAACACTAGGTCATGAGTAACATTATTATGCTCATGGGGTATCAACTAACATAACCCATGTGCAATAATTTACAACGTATACATTGAAACATATCCAGGACCAACTCTAGATATTTAATAATACACTACATACTCCACCAACTCTCCAGTAGTCTAAAAACAGGAGCACCCATCAACCACATCCTCTACTCCTCAAAGACTCCCTATCACTTCTCAGTCTAGGTAAATAGATTCCATTACCATGTTAGTGTAGTAAAAGTGTTTAAAATCATCTATAAGTCCTCCATGAAATTCATGTATCACCCCACAAATTCCAAGGAAACTCCACACATCTGACACGATCTTGGGTGGCTCCCAAAAAAAGCACTACATTATTCTTTTCTAGGTCCACAACTAATCCATGCTCAGAAATAAAATTCCCAGTAATGTGAATCCCATTGATCCATAACAAGAACTTAAAGGTATTAAAATAATGTTAGTGCTCGTGAAGTATGTCTAGGACCATAAATAAGTGCTTTGTGTTCTCCTATTCTTAGGCAGAGTAGATGAGTATTTCTTCACTGAAGAAAACAACAAATCAGTCCAATTGTAGATGGATGATCAAGTTTATCATAGCCATAAATATAGTGGGGGAATTCATCACATCTAAAGGAATAAATAGGAAATAATAGTGTCAATTGTGACATAATACATTAAAAATGACTTATATCCATAATTTAATTGATCTGTGGCTATAGGCTGAGATATAGCCATTGTTATTTAAAAACAATGGCTTTACAGAACATTTATCCCTAGGAAAATAATTCTTGTGGAAATAGGGTATTAATATTTTTTACATCCCTCAAAACATTACTCAACTACCTAAAATCCACTCTCTAAAAATAATTCTCCCTTAGCTGCTCATTTTTTATTGATCCCTTCTCCATTGGACAATCCTCGCCAGATTCTCCATTTTGTTATTCCATCCCTCATGTGATTCCTATGATCCCATTCATTGCTCATTTATCACCTCCTCCATCCCATTTGTTGTATGTTTTTACTCAATTAGGTGTTTTTTAAAAACTAATACCTTCCATGAGTGAGATTTGTGTGAGCCAACCCCTACCCTTTTTGTGAAGATATTTTTGGTAACTCCTTCATGAAATCTGCTCTGCCAAACAATTCATACCTATATTCAGTGATCGTTCTATTGTACCTCTACAATTGATGGTGATTTTCAAGGTTATACACTACTATAAATATTTCAATTGAAAAAATATATTACTATAAAAAACTAGGGATTTATCTATTCCTACAGAAGTTTTATTTTGTCTTTGTTGTTTACGGATTGATACCCACAAATCAAAATTACTATATGTTTTTAATGTGAAATATTCTCTGAAATCAAGCACCCTATATTTATCCATCAAATTTTCAAACACATGAAATTTATTACATTTATATATCCAAATCACATAAACCTATAAAACTTTCACCTAACATCCTAATGAGAGATTTTATCCTAGAAGAAATTGGATGATATATGAATATATACTTTTAAATATATTGATTTTAATCACTCTTTCCTTTAGATAATATTCAATAACCATTACTGTCTATAATTTATTTTCATGTGAACATGGTTTTTATATATGTCTCACCTATATTTAATCAATATATTAGTAGCTATGATTTATTTAGGTTCACCCGAAATTTTTTAACTCATTGTAAATTTTTATATCATCTTAAATTATTCTATTACATTTAATGTTAATTCTATTAAGATACATATAATAACATTTGTTCTAGATATAATATTTTATAAAAATGAAAGAAACTACTAGAAATATATTTTTTATATTTCATTTTTTATTTATTAAGTATATTTATAGTAAAAATTACTTTAAATTAATATACCTTCATTTCTCTTTTCAGTTAAATTTTTTAACCGATCATTTTCTTTATTGTGCTCTATTAAAAATGGTTTTCTAATATTTTTTTCCTTTTTTAGGAACAAAATACATGGGGGTTTATGAATAATATTGTATCTCTCTCTATTGTTCACTTTATATAAAGAAGATGTTCCCCATGAACATGGTGATTATTCATCTAGCTTGGTGAATTGAATGGTTATATTAAGGTATAAATATGAAATATTGAATAATCACATTCATAGATTATTGGATCCAAAAGGTATGTGTTTTCATTTTTTATTTTAATGTTTCTCTAACTTGATAGATTCATTTCAAGTTTGAAATCTCAATTATGGATTTTTATTTTACAGACAGTGGGTAACTATGAAAGGTTATTTTGAATAGGTTTTCTTTGGGGAAAGAATAATATTGGGGGGAATGATTTGATAACATGTTTCATGGGTCATGATATTGGAGACATCCATGGAATAGTGCAAGCTTGGCTATAATAAATTCATATATCCCATGGTGAATTATCTTGATGTGAGGATGCACTATTTATGTAGTATCCTTCAAGTTCATCAAGTTGTATGAGTTCATTACACGGGCTCTTTTTGGGAATAATCCTAATATGGTGAATTGTTTAGATTTAGTTGTCTCTCTTAAAGAGATGGGTTTTAACTTATTCTTGTATTTCTATAAAATTATGATGTATTGAATATTACTCTTTATAAAAAATCCCTATAACATGTAGAAAATAAATACCACTGGTGTCATAGTGGAATCTCGATCTATAATACTTGTGAGTTAGTTTCAATAGTGCAATTACATGAAGATTCATTTTATGGTTGGTTAAATGTTTCATATTTTGGATTTTCAAGCCTCTATCTATTTTAAAATAATGATGACTATAAATGGTAGTTTTAATCCTTAATGTTTAGGTGTGGATTATTTTTCATTGATTATATTTGTTATTATTGAATAATTTTGGTTTCTATATTCTTATTTTGAATATGTTGAAATTTTTTTAATACACTTGAAAAGTTCAGCTAGAAGTGTTAAGAGGCCATTTTAATTTAGTTATAAAGAAATTTTAATTTCTAATAAAGTTTGAATTATTAGTCTTCATGAGTATTTGATAATTTTGTATTGCATTTGATTGATGTTATGGTCTATTGTAATTAACTTTGATTTCTTTTTTTTGATTGATTTTAAAACATGGATTTTTTAAATTGACTGTAGAATAATGTTATCTAACTTGATCCATTAGATTAAAATATTAAGATTCTTAGAAAACCAAGAATTTTTTAGATTTTAGATACTATAGAGAAATTTAAAATGTATTCATTTTCGTTTTTTCTTAATAGCACAATTATAAATTTAGTTTCTCTAGTGCATAGTTTATTTTCTTCCAAAATAAATAAAGAACTATACATTGTTAAGTTTTCCATATACTAAGAATGTATCAATTCCTAATACATAGCGACCAAGTCAATCATTTGATGCCCAATTAATTTGTAGTTACTTTATTTCCAGGTAAAATTTTAGAGTAATGTTTAAGTCCATCCAAACACCCTATCCAACTACATTTCAGTATTATAGGTTCCCAAAATCCAATTATAGATGCCTTATCAATTTCATGGCATGAAATTTCAAATTTTTAAGAACTGCATTAGTAAATATACAAGTTATAATTTTCTAAGTTTATCTCCAAGAATGAACAAATATATTTATTTTCCAATTCCATATGCATGTTTTTCAAGAACTGCAATATGAATGCTTGGAATTGACGATTTCTCTGTCCCTAAATGAATGTTAGATTTATTTTCATTTATTTGGGTTTGGGGATTTCTAATGTATCATTTTTTAATGTTATCAACACATCACAGTATTTTTCGATTCTCCCCCCTCCAACATTAATTTTTTAAGTAATTATTTTTTAAATGGTTCCCACATTCACGATATTTATTCTACATGCTTGGTCAGTAATTTTATGATTATTGGCATTCCTATTATTTCAATGCATAATTGTTTGAACCAAATAATGTTTCACTATGTGATGGGAAATTAGATTAAGTCACAACAAATGATAAAAAAATTTCTATAGTTGAAAACATAAATTATGCAACTGAGATTGAAATTACGCGATGAATAATATTTCTTTGATGAAATTATTGATGAATTTGAAATTTTTGATGAACTAAATACAAAGGTTATTTTTCTATCTATGATAGAATAATTTTTTTCTTTACAAAATTCATTTCTTTCATGAATATGTTTTTCAAATGTTCGTATATTTTAAATTCATTTTATTAATTACTGAAAATTCACATTATAGTTTATCATAAAATTATGTGGAATAGTTATTGATTACTAATATTTACATTTTATTATTTAAAAATTAAAACATCTTAGCATGGAGTAACAACTAAAAAATATAAAATCATATCCATTTTTAATATCATTTAATTACTGGGAATAATATTAAATTTATTTTCTTTTTAATTTCTTTAAATTTTTCTTTAGGTTTCTCTGAAGTCTCTCTAATATATGATATGTATTTCTTTATTTTTTAGTGTTTTTTTCTCTATGTATTTCATTATTTTTTACTCATTACTTTAATTTTTCTCTTTATTTCAATTTTTTACCTATTTAAATTTTACACTACTTCAAATTCAAATATAATTTATTTTTGAAAAGTATCAAAAATGTAATGTGTATTCAATTATAACTCGTTATATTGGATAATAGTTACATATAATTGATTATATAATTAACATAACCACAATATGTCCTTTCTTAAAGAAAATTTGTTTTTTATTTCTATATGGATTTCATATATCCAATGTAATTATTGGTCATTTTTTGTGTTTCATTGTAACATGTACTTCTATTATATATTTTTTCTAACCCACGGTGGATTTAAAATTAATCTTTTATTTTGTGTTTTTTAGGAAGTTTTTTTTATTAATTTCATATATTATTTTTCAAATATATATTTTTTTATTATTATTAATTTAAAATTCATTCAAAATGTATTTTTTTAGAAAATATACCATAAAATTATGATATTTCAAAAATATAAATATTTTTTTTCATTTTCACAAAAATTTAAATCCTATTTGTAAATATATATATATATATATATATTACAATTGACATATTTGCATGAAATTATTCATAAATATACATACAAAAATATATATTGATTGTATTATAAAATGATGTACCTCCAAAATGAACTATATGCATTTTACAAAGCCCACAAGTATGAAATTTGTACATTAGTTAAAATAAATTATTTAATTATTCCCATGAGTAGTTTATTTATAAATTTTATACATTCCTTACATTAAACTATTATTCATTTCACTTTTATATGTCCTAACAATTTATAATGGCAGTTAAGTTTAATCAACTAAAATGAATTTACTTATATATATATTAACTGTTCAGTTCTTCCATTATAAATAAAATTCTGTATCACCTCTCAAATTTTATTAATGTGTTATGTTTAGATATTTAAATCATAATTTTGATGATGAAATCATTCATGAAAGTAGAAGTCATAAATGATTTCAATCTTGAAACTTCAACATCAAAGGAGATTTAAGATCATTTTATTCCAAAAAGATGCATAATGAAAAAAACATGAAATGGATGAGTAACAATAATTTGATATATTCAAGTATTATTCTTTGTAAATATTGACTATTTACCTAGTTTCATGTTTTCATATTTTTTCATATTATTTTTCAAATATTGGCTTAGTTAATATGCAGATTTATTTACATCGGCTTCAATATTTCTATGGAACACAATAGTAGTAGACATATTAAATTCAACCCACTTTGTTACACACCTAAAAATTATAGTTAATTCATTAAAATCTAAAACATGAGTAAAATGTTTACTTTTCTACATTATAAAATATTACATACAATGTATTTTTAAATACTAATTCCACTTTTTTATGGCCTTATCTATGGAAACTCTATACTTACTCGTATATTTTTAATCTTTTATATGTAATTTTTCTACATTAACACACATGAATATAAAATGTTGCAAAATTTATTAAAATTCATTCATTAACATAAAAATGATATGAAAAAGAAATAAATTAGGTTATATATAAAGCATAACAAATATGTCGATCATTGTAATATAAAATCTAATAATACATACAAATTGATATATAATAATATATAAAAAGACTATAAAATATTATTCCTACCAAATACATATTCTACTACTTATACTTACATTAATACTATGACACAAACATATTTTTTAGGTTTACAATGCATATGAAAATGCTTAAACTAATGATTACCCAAAAAACATTTATTTGTACACCCCTGTATACATATAACATGCATATACTATTTGAAATTACATTTAGATTCCATAACAAGAATATAGAACTTAATTGTTCAACATATTAATATATAAAGATCATTTTTCCTATTTTCTAACTTTTTACATCTATTTACCATATCAAAAATTTCATTTTTTTGTTTTATTTGGACAAACATTCGATAATTTGAAGGAATGAGAGAAATTTGAAATTGAGACCACTTGGGATAAATTGATCTATTGTAGCTCTTTGACATTGTTAATAAAATGAGAAGATACTTTTCCAAGGCCCACACGGGGACTATTTATATCATTGAATATGCTGGAGAATCCAAGGGTATTCTAATGTTTTCATTCCCAAATTCAATACAATTTGACCACACCATTAAATCTCTTTGACCATGCTATCTCGAACCCATCAGTTAGCTGGTTCAAGGCCACCAACTATCCAATATGAGGCCATACACTATCTATCCCTAAGGCCTGACTAGCATTCTTTATTCTGTATATTTGTACTATATTTATACCATGATAGTTTTTAAACTACACCATTCTGTATTTCCCTATATGCTTACTCTTTTCATCTATTCAGTGATAGGAAAAGCACTATAAAAGTAACTACTATATACTTCCTTAATAAAAAATATTAATACGATAGGTATAAAACATATCTAATTATATTAATCTTTATTCCTTTAATATTCAACTATGATTAGAAATTAAATAAACATTATTTCTCATGTTTTGGGGTGGTTTTTCTAACTTGTGATTGCACAGTTGTTTTTATACATTTTATTTCTATTTTTTCAATTAAAGATGTATCATTGAGACCATATGAAAATGAAAAATTATAGCAGTTGACATAAATTTAGTTTCATTTTTATTGACATATTCATATTATCAGATTTTTACCATTTACATCTCATTTAAGGGCCATTTCTTCAACTTAGTTATATAGTATTTGTCTCTAAGAGTTAAAATGTTTTTCTAATTTTCAATGATTTATTCATATTTCTAAAATATTCCTTAATATATATTATATTAATAGTCCATTAGTTAATTTCTCAATGAATATCCTATTTTCACCCTAAATTTAAACTTATTTTACATTTTTTATTTTCAAATTATTATGGTTAGTTAATTCATTTAAAACCAGAAACACTATTACATATATTTTCATTCGATTTATAATGATTCTTCTAATCCTACCACTAATTTTGGTTTTTATTCCAATACGGATGTCGATTCTCATAATGATGTTGATTTTGGTGGTCTCAGAGGAGGTGATAACGATTTTGGTGTTTCTGTAGGAGATAATGATGTTCATGATGGTAATGGTGATAGTAATTTTGAGTTATAGTTCAAATGTAAATTTTATTCTTGGTTTATACATTAAAAATTATCATATAGTATTATTTTATTATGATAATATTGATATTGAAATTTTTAATTGTTTATCTTGGAGATTGTTTGAATTCCGGTGATATATATATTATTCTATTTGAGTTATATTTATATTGTATGATTGAGTTTTTATATTTTTTATGCTACAAGTTTTGAGTACTATTCTATTGCTACTAGAAGGGTAGGGATTTATGTGCAGAATGTTTCTTTATAAATTGTATTTTTGGTTGGAATTTATGTGTTTGAATTCATTTGATATATATTGTGCTCTGTTTGAGTTGTATTTATATTATATCTTTTTTTTTCTTTATTCATTTATAATCTGCATGTTTTGTTTAATGAAGAAAGGGTACAGATTTATGTGTAGAAGGTTGGTTTATATAGTGTATTCTTGGTAGGGATTCAAGTGAAGTTGAGTGTACATAAGAAATCTTAAAAAATTATTTTGTAATCGAGGTAATATTTGTAATGATATTTACTATTTTAATGAATTTATATTTAATTTGTATTTCAAGTTCTCTTATAAAAATTTTGAGTGATTATTATACTACACTTAAATTTTGGGAGCTTCCTTAGATCATCCCTTCAAGGTGTTGAAATAATGTGTTACTATGATTCATGTGTTATTGATTCTTCTTACTCTATTTTAGTAAGCGGAATACCCATCTCCAATCTCAATAAGAATGTATAGAGACTTTTGGTTCACAATAGACACACACAGACACACATGAATCTCTTTATTATAGTATTTTAATTTACCATAATAATAAACCAATAAAATAAAATTGTTGAAATTCAAAGGAATAAAAATCTATACATGTTCCTAGAGTGTTTATGTTCACTTCAAGGTTTGGACCTGAAGCAGGAGTCTATATAGGTGATGTAGAATTTGTATACTAACAAGGTACCATTATAGATAAAATTGAATGATTTTACTAGGATATGATACTTATTCATGTGAGTGATTGTTTATCAAACAAATATTATGGTGATGGTTGGAAACTATTCATACAAATGGTATAGGGCTAATACTATATGAACTCACAATAGGAGACACCTCGTGGACAAGGTACAAGTTTATATATCAGTGGAAAAAAAGACTCAAGTATTTTATTAAATTATTCTATTTGATAATCTCTTATTATTTATACCATGTTTTCATTTATAAAAACTATTAGATCAATTTCATTACACTTGTATGTAAATGAGTAGAAATTTTCACTAATCCACCAAATTTTTCACTACTGAGTTAAGAAACATTTTTGGTTCCTCACTAAGTATGTTATTCTCACTTATTCCATGGAAAATTTTGTGTAAATTCATGTATAAATACAACACATTAGGCATGATAGGTAAATAATTATACATGGGATATTGTGTAGATTATCTAGGAATTTGTATGTGTTTAGTTTTTCAAACTCCTTGTGGTATTATTATTAGTGGTATGTTTGGAAAGAGTACCATTTACCACATTCACTATTCCTATATAGTTCTATGCTTATTTTTTCCTTAGGCTCTATTTGACCATTAATTTAATTTTTGGTTTGTGATTTATTCTATTTTGGTGTGTCCAGAATCAATCCCTTCTAATAGATATTGTGGTGAATATTCATGGAATCCCTCTCACCTCAAAATGTCGATGTTGTGATAAATCTAACATATAGTTGATTCTTCACATTTTTACTGATGGTGAGTGGATTAAAATTATATGATTCGATCTTGAAGGTTTTCTAGGGGTAAATATCTTTTTCACTTATATTGATCATTTCATTGATGCATGTTCTCAAATCAATATAGTAGGGTCTTCAGTTTCCTATGAGCATATTATTTTATTCATAGTTAGTTGTTGGGCTATATGAGATCAGTGAAATGAGTTCCAAAAAATTTCATGAGGTGAAATATAGAATATAAAAATACAAATTCATTTTCATATCCATATCACTATATTTTATGTACAAAAATATTCAAAAACTATGGTTCTTCATTAATTGAGTGCCTGGTGTTAGTTAATAGCGGGTGCATGCAAACAGGGAAAACGGTCATCATTAGCTGAAAGGGAGATCCCCTCTTATAGGGTTCAAACTCAACTGATATGGATTTTGTTTTTAATTAATTAAATGTGATAGAGGTATTGTTCATGAATATTGGGGTTCATTTAGGAATTATTTTTCTTCTTTCAATGGATAAAGAAACTCCCTTATTTTCAAATTGAATAATTTACTATATGTATTAACACTTTGAAAAATAAAAAATATTTCCATTTCAGATATCGAATTGGATTCAACATTAGTTGGTAGATTCTTAAATGTATCCTCTCTTATTCACTAGACAATCTCTTACATCACCGGGGATTTTAGAAGAACGATTCATTAAGGAGTGACGAGCTTACATACATAGAATAGAGGTAAATATGTGGATTATTTCCAAGATTCCAGAGGAAATAAAGAGGATGATATAATTACTTACACAATTTTAGGTTTATTACCTTTAGAATGTAAGGATTTTGTTTTTGTGGGTTCCATTGTTCTTTAACATTTCATACATTCTAATTTTAATTCTATTACTCTTAATCAAATTTTCATTTATATTTTTCAGAGATCCAACCATAGAAATTAGTTTAATGGTATCTTTTAATTATTACTAGTTTCATGTCATCATTGGAACAACATGTTACAATAATGGAGTTATAGAATTTAGGAGTTTAGTTATCTAGGATGTATGGAACCCCTATGTTTTGCACTGGGTCTTTATAGTTTATTCATTTACTTCAACAAATATTCATGACATCTTTAAATAAATATATTCAATGTATTTCAATAATATAACGTCTTTTTTATAGCTTGATTTATGGAAACACTATGAATTGTCATGTACATTGATTCCTGTATATGTAATTGCTTATACATTCACATGCATGGATATACATTTTATCAACATTCAATAACATTCATGTATATAAAGAAAAATGATAAGAAAAAGCAACACATTAGGTTGATATAAATCAACCAAATAAGCTAATAATTGTAATATAAAAAACCATCAATACATATATATTTTTAAATTATGAAATATGTAAGGGTTGTAATACATAACTAAAAAAAGTTAAATTTGGAGGAATTTTCTGCAAACCTTCATATAAAATATTTTAATAGAGCATGACATTTTTATTTGAAGATTGTTTTTAAGATCGATGATGAATCTTGAACTGTTCAGCTCTAACTATTTGAATATTCTTTGATCTCTATTATGCATGATTCTTGGTCAAAGCTAGTAATAATAGTAAAATGAGAACTTTGTATTATGTTACTCTAAAATTGTAATTTTTTAAAGTATATTAGAGTTTAACTGAATTATATTTTATTTATTTCCTTTGAGTTGTAGTGTCAATCTAAAACATTATTGAACATTATTTTGAACCTATTTTTATGATTTTGTTTTGGAAATGCTAATAAATCTATCAACTTTATATTTACGAGGAGGTTCTCAATTTTTAAAATATCAATAGAAATTTTATTTTTTTCATAGATTGATAAACTATTCATGGGGGGAGTGATCAAACATTTATTTTCATAAATTTTTACATGTAATTCATTGTTCTATTCCCTCGGATTCCATTAAAAATCCATAAAATTACTATATTTTTATATTTTGAATGATTTTCTTTGAATAAAATAAATATATATTGATTTTTTGATTTTAGTGATAAACTTTTTATGTTTTAAATAATTAAAATTTTCCTCATTTATTTTTTTATGTTTTATGATGATTCTTCTACTCCAACCCTTGACATAGGTTCATAAGCCAATGCAGATGTCGATGATGATGCCTATGGCCTGGGAGGATGTGATAATGATGTTGTTGTATCTAAAGGAGATGATGAGGGTCTTGATGGTTCTGGTGATAATGACATTGAGGTACATTTCATTTGTAAATTTTATTCTTTTTTTATACATTGAATTTTATCATCTAATGTTGTTAGTGTTTGGTAGTTGTTGTGGTGTATACTGTTATAGTTTTATGTGGAATTAAATGTTCATTTTAATGGAGGATATAGGTGGTTCTAATTAAGTGTGGTAGATTTGATAGTCTTGTTGGGTTTTACATGTTTCCTGACAATGTATTTCATTATCAGTGAACTTGAGTTCCAATTTTTCATGTGTTTTGGTGATATCTAGGTGATTTTTTTGTTTTGATGTTCTATATGTGTTTTAGTAGGGTTCAAGGTGTAGTAGAGCTGGTGTTTTTTAGGGAAACTGGATGTTGTATCTAGGGTTGTAAATAATGGTTGTAGAACTTATGTTTTTTTCTGGAAAATAGAGGATGTATCCCCAATTTTAAACCACGGTGGTAGACTTATTGCTTTAGTGTGAACCATTACTCTTAGTCTATAGCCACAGTTTCCAATAATGGAAATATAATATAGCTAATTTATCTATATCCATATTTGAAAAGTGGATATATACCTATATCCACGGTTTAAAATAATTGTTATAGATATGGACCTATTTCCATGCTAATAAGAGCTACGATTCACAAAATTGTTTCTACTATCGATATCCATAGTTTCATAGCCTATAGGCATGGTTATTAAAAATGTCTATATCCTAAATTTCTAGCAGTGAAATCATAATGCCAGCTTCAGAATATTAGCCTTGTGAACAATCAACTAGTGGTAGCCAGACCTGTGATAGATCATCAAGAACCATCTTTTTCCTCCTAAACTAAAAAAAAGAGGGTTTCAATATTTTGTAAGGGGTAATTTTTCTTTATCGTGGTCAAGTCCGGGCAATGATAATCAACATAAAGCTACAATATCTCCTCTTCATTTTTTACTAACAATATTGAAGCTACCCAAGGGGACACATTAGGTATGATAAAACCCTTCTCTAGAAGGTCCTTCAGCTACAACCTCATCTCCTAGAGCTCATTAGCGGTCATTTGAGACACCTCTAAAGATATCTATGTGTATTGTGGTGTAAATTGATGAAAACTTCAACTACCACCTTAGTGGTAGTCCTAGAATATCATAAAGGGAATATTTACAAATAATCTTCCATTACTGTAGGAATAAATATACCTAAAAATCCTACTACACTATGGGATAATATTTCATTATGATGGATGATGGGTTTCAGTTTTTTGGTCCCAAGACCCACTCGCACTGCCATCACATCTCTCTCAACATAAAGGAGAATCTCATCCCATCAGTCTGAAGGCATCTAACTTGACTACACTGATATTCAATCTGGTCTTGGGATACTTAAAACCACTCCACACCCAATATGATGTCATAAAGAATCTTTGTGATGACCAAGAGGTAACACAAGAAAATATCTCTAACATGTGATAGCCCGCACTGCCAACAGATAAACAATATCAAATAAGAGTTCTCTATAATAACCTCAAGTAAAAAATACTTGGATGAAATCTATATTTGATGATCTATTTCTCATACCAGGAGTAAGGAGATTAAGTAATGGTTCACACTTTTTACTTATAGTATTTAAGAACTACTGTAATAAAAACAGACCATTCCTCTAATCATCTCATGAGTTATTGTGTCATAATCCTTTGTAGCCTATAACTATCCACAACCCTGACTGTCAGCTCCCTATGCCTGAAATGGTCCGCCTGGTGGTGTTGGTGGTAGTATCTAATAACATCATCCACCAAAAGCATCTCCTCCTTCGTGAACCCCACCTATACCTCTTCCTTCTATGCCTCCCTAGGGGACTTCCTGGATAGGTTTGGTTGAGCCATTATCATGATGTTATCTCTACTCTGGTAGTCCATCCACTATCTACCTGCCCTCCTTAGCACATTGGTTCAGGAAATCACAAGCCATATGACCTCTCCCATTACATGTATATAATGTCCCATATTCGGGTAGATTTGGTCCTCCACCCGGTCCCTGAGTCACATTAACATGTGCCCGAGTTTTTCCATGAGAAGATATCATATTCCAAGACCCTACTGACTAGTGCCTACTAGCTTTTACAAATGACTCATCCCTATGACCCCAACTACCATTTTCAGTAGTATGGTATCCCACATATAGAAATCTCTATTTCACCAGTTCCCTCTCTAGCACTCCAACATATGTGGGAATGCACAGGGGTACCACACTGGCACAAATTTCTCTACAGAGACCATTATCAAACTTACATTCCTATAAGTAACCATCCATAAACTTGTCATGGGAGTACAACATAAGTTTAATGAACCTCGAAGCTTACTCCTTAACTATTATCCCTCTCTTTTTTAGTCCAACTTCTCATAAATCCATAACTAAATATAATCATGATGTGTAGTACTCCTAATGAAAAAAATATTGTAAGTCATAACATAAGAGTGTCAACTCATCATGTCTATGCATGAATAAACTCTACCAGTTCCCATCTTCATTGTGGAAAATTATGGCATCTAGTGCAAACATTTGATCATTCATACAAGGATGAAAACTCATATCACTTTCTCTAGTCAATCCTCAACTACCTAGGTATTTGGGTCACCATGAAATGTCAGTGTCCTTCGGCACTGGATCTCATGAAGTGCAAGAATCTTGCATGAATCCTTAACCTATTCTACTGGTATAATCTTTTTCTTGATAGGTGGTGTTTCTACCACCTTCCCGTGTGGATGAAATATCTTGCATGGTGGCCCCTAAACTGATGTATCATCACTCATTAGATCATCTTCATGATCTTGAATCAGTAACCTGGATTGGTTTCTATGCAGTGGAATCCATAAAATTTATCAATAGATAAAATGGTCAGAAAAGAATATATATATGGGTAGATGACATAAGAAGTAAAGTAAAAGGACTCAATTCTATAAGATCCATGTACAAATTCCCCCTATAACCAATGTCACAGTATGTCGAGCCAGGAAGAAATTAGTTTTATTCTGGGTGAATGGATATGTCCACATCTACATCAACACTAGGTTACCTATCATGAAAGCTTCATTAGAGACACATTGACACCAATTCACTAAGTTCCAAACCAAACTTTATATGGGGAAAAACTAAAAACACCATCCTGAGGTTGAACCTCTTCTGATACCAATCTCTCATGACCTGATCCACCAGGGCCTACCTAGTAAGTGGAAGGATGATCTATGATTACCCCCAGCGAGCCTCCATAGGCCAAGGTCTAGATACAAGTGATGAAATTCATAAATAAAATTGAAGGAATTTTTCTAAATTACCTGTATGCATGCACCCAACCATCTCCATGAAAAAGTGATGAGGAATAACAATAAAAAGCGTAAAATTTTGAGTAAAACCCATTCTTGATACACCTTCTATAAATTTAAGAATATTCCACATAGTAAACCAAAATTAAAGGGGAAAAAATAAAATCCAACCCAAAAGATATGTCCCATATTGAAAACAACTACAAAATAAATTTTGAGAGAGTACATCTCCAGATCTCCAACCCTCGATCACTACATACAGAAAAATGTACTTGATTATCGATGTGCTCCTCTAAAATCATTTTCAACCTATCAATCATTTTCATAAGACATGACAACTTTGGGAAAATCCCATGTAGGGGTGAGTATATACATAACCAGTAGGGTGCCTAAAAAACTAGAGGGAGGGTAATATGAGACATGATAGAGGTAGCCATCTCATTTTAACGAAAGTGGAAAATGAAACCAAACAACAAAGATATATTATCAAAATATAATCCAAGATGAAAGATAATAGGGATCTCCATCTCCCATCTCCCATCCTAGTATGTCGAGTTTTCCTATAGTTCAAAAATTGGTTGTCAACGATGCCCTGAATCTTGCATGTCTTTCCAATAAATTCATGTGGAGGGTTCACACCTTGCCACTACTATTCAACATGAATGGGGTGTAATATAAATGCATTAGAACCAAGAATTTATGTAATATTTGGGTTCCACTCAATAGGTAGAGGACTCAAGCCTTGATATAATAAGATGGTGCCACACAATAGGCAGAGGACCCATTCCCTAATACAAAAGGAGGGTGAGACTGAATTGGTAAAGGAACCATGCTCGGATATAATAGGATGGTTCCACTCAATATTTATAGGACACATTCCCTAATATAACTAGATATTAACACTCAATATATAGAAGAAACCATGGTCTGATACAATAGGATGGTTCCACTTAAAAGGTTGAGGAAACATGACAAAATATAATATGAGGGTTCCACTCAATGGGTAAATGTACCATGCCCTAATACAATAGGAGGTTTCCACCCAATATGTAGAAGAACCATCTCCTGATACAATAGAAGGGTTCCACTAAAACTAGTATGGTGAGTTTTTGGGATTTCCAACCCTAGCCTCTATCTAATGATCTTGTTGAATCATTCCTGACATCGAGCACTACCTAGAGAAGAATCACACTTGGATCATCTCACATAATATCTTAAAATCCACTATGAAGTCCCCCATTACATTCTACATTAAAAAACACTTAGGATAGGCTAATCATGGGTGAAAATTTGTGAAAAAAATGATATATGAGAGGTAGAATATTCTCAAGAAGTAAAAAAGTGTAAGGGGTCCACGCTGTGTGTGTCCCCACATAGCCTCCTTTTCTTGTCCCTACAATCACATGACATATAAGTCCATGTATTACTACAAAAAATTTCTCGACCACTCAGGGACTTCCTGTATGATTCATTACATGATTTTGTACCTTGGTTCATGCCCATGTACCTCAGAGCATGACCGTATAATCCTATAGTACATAGAATATCATCCCACAAGGAGTCTTGGGTATGTTCACCTGGCACATGGACAAGTTTTCCAAGGAAGAGAACATGGAATGTGGCCTAGCAACATAGCATGTGATCCTTATCTTTTTCCTGAAACCCTAGACACCACAGCTAGGGGACTACACGACGTGTGTTCATCCCAGTATATGTATCATAGTTGAGATTTTTATTGAATGATTAGTTCTCCATGTGGCTTCAAGACCCGATTCTCCCACCACCAAATTCCTACATTCACCATATGGAATCCACTGAAAATGAAGTAATCTTCATTGAACATCAATTTATGTGCTCCAGTGGTCAAAAATCAGGTTCCAAACTACTCGTATGAGGTTGTAGCCACCACCTACATTACTGCCAATTCTTGGATCATAGATCCAAAATAATAATCACCTACATCCCTCAATGATCTTAATTCCATCCAAAAATAGCTATCCCAATCATTGTTCTACAAACCACCATGAATCTGGGTGCCTGATCATGCTTGGAAATGACTAGAAGGGTTGAACCACGGCCTTATAGGCCAACCATGAAAAATGTGAAGAATGATGGGGGGGAAACCATAACAAGGGTAATAAACAGCATTTTCCATGCATTCTTGACCAATAATAACAATTTATGGAATTTAGGGTGAGGCCATAGCATGAAAATATAACAATCTAATAAACAAATTATTCATTCAATAGGGCTCATATAATGGGTGTGAAAACACCAAATCAGAAGTATATTACAATCCATGATTCAAATTTTTAATAAAATGGTGTGGAAACCCATAATTGACATGACCTACCTCGATTTGGATCTATCTTTGGTAAAGAATGAAATTTCCAATAATGGAGAGGACCCATTGCATTCAATATTTGTCAATTCACCTTGTTCTGATTGTTGGTCAAAATTTGATCACGATACTTCCACAAAGAATGGCAGAATCTTCCTCTCAACAATCCCAGGGTTATGCCGCTAACTTTGAAAATTTTCTATAATAGGATACTTATAAAGGAAAAATAGTATTGGGAATTAAATGAATGAATTAAATTAATTAATTAATCAATTCACTTAATGTACCTTCCAACAATTGCCTCATCTGAATATCCGGTGCCAACCGACTTTAGGTCACGCTTAGGGAAAACACTCCACTCTGTATTCAATAGTGATATTAGATTTTTTATTTGAGAATCCATTCTAGATATAATTTATTATTTTACAAAAAAAATTCACCTATGATATAAGCTATATTTATTATTTTTATAAAATTAATTTTGGGAACCTTGGGCCTCAAAATCGAGCACCGTCTAAGAATTTTTCTCTGAAAATATTTCATAATATATTAAAAAGTCTTAAATGTTTTAAAAAAGAGTATATACAAACACATCCGGGATATAAAAATATGATTCGAACCTAACTGGGAATGCTTTGTGTTTAGTACCATGATATCAAAATGGGTGAAGATGCTATTGTATACATAATGTTATACCAACTCAACAGAATAGTGATTGAAATATATGCACTTTGAGAAAGCTTAGATAAAAACTACCACAAATTTTCGTTTATTCAGTGTTGTATTTTATTAGTACTAAACATAATGTGGTTATAAAAGGGTAACCTTTATCAGTACTAGATAAAAGTGATGATAATTGTTACTTATATTAGCACTAACAAAAGAACATATAAAAGTGTAACCTTTAACAGCAAGTTTTTTAGAACCATTATAGGTCAATCTTTACCATTTTATTGTCCACCACTGATAAACACTTTTAATAAACAATTATTAGTATAAATAAAATTATCATATTTATATTAATATATTAATGTTTATTTGTATGAATTAATTATAAAATGCATGTATATAATTAATATTAATATTATATATTAATATTTATATTTTAATAATTTATTAACCACATATATAAATATAAATGATGTATTGTTGACATGTGATATTTGAATTTATATATTTATATCAATGAATATGTCTGTATATGTGTATGAATTATGTTCTTTTTAAAGGTTGGGGTTGAAGCCTCATTTATTATTAAAGCAAAGCAAAGACCTATTTAACTGGGTAGAGGGAGACCTATTACATAGCCCGAAGGCCCAATGGACATTTTTCCCATTACATATCCCATAGGCCCAATTTTTTTGCCCAAGGCCCATTCTATGAATAGTACTGCTACAGTAACCACCTGCTATAGTACGGCACAATTCCTAACGATGAAATAGTACCCTACCACTGCTAGAGTGACATGTCGCCACTATAGTGCTCGTCGTGGCTACAATGTCGTCGCTGATAATGTACGCTACATTTCTTATTTCGCATTTGATGAATTTTTTTTCATTTTTAATATAATATTTTTTAAAATAATTCATTATATATATATATATATATATTACCTAGTATTATTTTTAATATGTTTTAAATTTATTCATTAAATAAAAAAAATTAATTTTGTATAATTATATATAATTATATTTATTTATAATTATATTTATAAATACATATTTACAATTCTTTAAATATATTTATAGATATATACATATTTTTTTTATAATTATATATACATTTATATATATGTATAATTATATAGATTTAAATTATTTATTGATATTAAATATATAATTAAAATTAATAATATATTCAATAATAATGTAAAATATATTTTTTAGAAAAATTTAAAAATATTTTTTTAAAATTATTCATATAATTATAACTAAATAATTATATATTTATATTATTATAAAATTATAAAAAATATATTTATTATATTTATTATTATAAATATTTATATAATATTAAATATATGTATTTATTTATATAATTATAGAAATATATATAATTATATAAATATTTTTATAATTATATACAAATATTTATAAATATATTTAGAAAAATATATATTTTTAATTATAACAATATATATATATTTTTGATTAAATATTTATCAATAAATATTTACAATTTATTTAATAAACATATAATTATATAAATAATTATTTTGTTAAAAATTATATATATTTATATTTAATTATAATTATATTTCTAAACACAAATTTACAATTCATTGAATATATTTATAATTATATAAATATTTATTCATAATTAAATACATTTATTTTTTATAATTATATAAATCTAGTTTTTTTAATTATATTAGTTATATTTTTTAAATTAATTAAATATTCAATAATAATGTTAAAAATAGAGTTATAAAAATATATACACAATTAAATATTTATAAATAAATATTGACATATAAATATAAATATATATATATATATATGTATATATATTTACAAATGTGTATTTACTATGATTAAAAAATTATATATTTATAATTATAAATTAATATATAGATTTTTTTCAAAAGTATTTACTTATTTATAAATAAAAAATTATATATTTGAATAATTATAAAATTATAATAAATAAATTTACTAAATTTATAATTATATATATTAACATATATATATATAATTATATAAATATATTTATAATCATATACAAATAATTATAAATATATATATATATTATTATTATAATTATACCACCACTTGTGAGCACATATCAATGATTCGGTTACAGTTGGTAGCATACTAGCGATCTCCGAAAGTCAATCACTGTCAAGTGCGGGGCAATTTCTCCGATGGATAAGATTAGAAATTGTGTGGGGGTTATAGTCTCTAGTGGTCCTCACTAGCAATAGACCTTCCATGATCGATGAGTGGTGTGCAACGACTAGGGCAGTGGCCCTTGCGCATCATAGTGAGGTTGTCTTCATATCCCTCAGTCATTGTGTGGGTCTATAGTGGGAGGATTTGTGTGACAATTGACTTCATGAGGCCAACAAGGATCTGAATCTCCAAATGGAGGCGATAACATACTGGTGGAAAATGGGTATGCATTAGGTGCCCTTGCACTTCACATCATGCTTGTTGGAGGAAAAAGGGGGTTCAAATGGGTTCGATAGGCCCTTGGGCCATGGAACAATTATGGGATTTAAAGACATTATAATTGGGTCTACATGCCATCATTTTTAAGGGAAAATGTTCATTTAATGAATAATGGGCCTTGATGGGTGGGTTATCCCACGAGGGGGGGGGGGGTATGACAGAAATTTTAAGCCCTGTAGGTGTGTGTGAGTTTCATGTAATTTTACACTCAAGTACCTAATATATATAATTATAATTATAAATATATTCTTATAATTAAATTTATAAATACATATTTACAATTCTTTTAACATATTTATAATTGTATAATTAATTATTTGTTTACGAATATATATATATATACTTATATTTATAAATACATATTCACAATTCCTTAAATATTTTTATAATTATATAAATAAGTATTTTGAATTATATATGTATACAATTAATTTTTTAATCATATTAATTATATTATTAAAATTAATTATATATGTCTTTATAAGCACTTTTCTTATGCCGATAAAGATATATCTTTATCCGAGCCCTAAACATCTCAAATGAAAGATATCCTTATCAGTGCTAAAAAATGATAAAAAAGGGTGTTATCATCACTTATTGTTTAGGCACTGATAAAAACCATTTTTATCAGTGATTTTTTAAAAGTGCTGATAAAATATATCTCCAAATATTAAATAGAACCCTGAAAAATTTATCCTCACTCTTTCCATTCAAGATCTCATGGTACTGAATGTTTGTATTCACCCTCACATAATCATCTCAGACAAATATAGACCGTCAAATCCTCGGTTATGTGATCACTTGTGATCCGTCACTCCCCCAAAACATCTTTGTTTGTTTTTAATTTTCCCAATTGGTTTTAACAGCACACACAACTTTTTTTATCCTACCTCACTAATTCTACACCTGCTCACATCTATCCATGGGTAGCCAAGCCATAATTCACTTTTTTCTATCTGCAACCCTCTACTCAGCCTTGATCCACCTCTGGTCCTCCGTTTAAAACCCTTTTCCAGGCCTCCTGCCCTAATTTTTTAGAGATTATTTTTTCTTATTTATATTAAATCTATCTAAATTAATTAATGTTATGTATATTGTATGAAATATTTTGGGTTTTCTCTATGAATATACATTGAATTAATATATATCTTTTGACCTACCTTATGAATTGGAACATTCATTACCTAAAATGATTGAAATTTTTTGCGTCAAATAGTATTTATTTGAAAAAAATACACACATTATTAAAAAAATATTTTCATTAAAAATTTTAAATTATTTTAATGAAATCTTTGGGAAATAATAATTGACTTTTTATTTAGTAGATAACTAAGGTTTTGTATGATAATATCAAGTTAACTAGTTGTCTTCAAGTTTCTTTTGACCATAGGGGATGATTATGCATATTCACACTAATTGGGAGATCTCTTAAAACAACTTTAATTTAATATTTTTGTTTAATTTTATAAGTTTACTAACTTATTTTCAATAATAATATGGACATTAATGTTTGTCCAAATAAATTCCTTTATTTCTGAGTCTTTACTTTTTTGGAATAAATAATCGTACTGTTTTCTTTTGGTTTTTTCTAAATAAAACACGAACCCACCAACTATTTCTACAATTATCCACTGAAACATGATATTTTTCAAACTACCCTCCTACCAACCACCCAAACCATTAAATTATTATTTGGAAGTTACTTTTTTTAAAATGATTCTAATTCCAAACACTGTGATTTACGAAACTTTTTATACCACTTTAAACATTAATGATATATTTGATGTTCATTTTTTATCCTATAAGCAACATAATGATAAAAACTAGGATGGATATTTAAGGAAAATAAAAGTGATCATTTTAGATAAATTAAAAGGATAACACTTACCACTGGTGGATTAGTTATTTTCATATATTATATTACCTATTTCCCCCATATCATGCTAAAATTATTTGATATTGTTAAATATTAAATATTGAAATTGTTTTTTGATTCAAATGATCTATGGATAATATTTCTTTACGTGAATTGTATTTTATAACCTGTAAAATTTAAATTACGCTCTTACTTTTCAGTTTTTGATCTATAAAGTCAATATAATTTATTTTATAATCTTTTGTAGTACATTTTTATGGACATAATTGAAATAACATAGGATAAGGTTGTTTTCAATAAATTCTTTCATTTTACATACATATCTATTATTAGTAAAAAATAACCGGGTTCAGTTGATGAATATTATGAGAGTGAAATTTATTTAGAAATAAATTTGTATTGTGTTATTGATTATTGATACACCACTTCTTTCTCAAGACCATGTGATTGGGACCTATAAACATTTTCATCATCTGAAAAAATAACAACATTTTCTCCTAAGGATCCTTTCATTGAAAACACCACCTGGACACCCTCATACCAAGTGACGAATTGAATAATCATCAACTCCTCCCTATTGTTTTAATACCACCTACAAAAGTTGTAGAAACCATTTTAGAGTTTTTAAATAAAAAATGATAATATTATTGAGATAAATTTGATATAAATTTTTTTAGAGTTTATTATCTTTGTCTGTTCCAGTGAGGTTAGGTTTTATTTTCAGGTGACCCGAATTAGTTTAGATTAGAATCCAATTATTAACTTATATGATTTATTACAAATAACCTTTCATTGGATTAGTATCATCCCTTTTTTGTATTTATTTAATTTTATAAATATTAATATTAATAAATCAAATAGGATGGATATGAACTGGAAATGGATGTATTCCAACCATATGAAAAAATGGTATAAAGATGAGGTGAGAGAGTTTATCAAGTTTGAAAATGATGATGCATATGGACCTTCTCAAATTATTTTTCTCTGTTTTTTCTATTTTTATTCAATAATTTGTCCATATGAGTTGTAAGAACACTTAATCTTTCTTATAATAGATCTAAGGTATAAATTTTAGATTTAACATGAGAAAATAGTGAATATAGCTAGTGATTATGATAAAACTGTGTTTTATAGATCATTTGATATGATTACATGTGAGAAAAATGATGAAGATTGTATCAAGGATATGATTACATGTGTGAATGATGATGATGATCGTATGGAGGAAATGATAATGGCAGTTGAACATTTACTTCTCCATTTTCCAAAATTGATTCATAAGTTAAAGAGTTGTAAAAAGAATCCATTTTACACTGGTTTCACTAAATAAATTGCATTGTGTCCCATACTGAAGCTATATAAAGTAAATATTGGAAACAGATAGGGTAACACTATCCTTAATAAAAAAAATTATCTCTTGAATGATATGATCCCATAAGATAATGAGCTTCCTCCCCAAATTTACAATGTTAAACAAATGTTATGTTCAATGGGTATGGTCTATGAAAGAATACATGCTTATCCAAATGATTGTATAGTATTTCACAAGGACAACATATCACTTAAAAAATTCCCAAATTTTGTTTTATCTTGTTACAGGAAATACTAATCTGGTCTTACAAAAGTTTTATAGTACATTCCGATCATTTTTAACATTTTGGTGCCTATATGTAATTGAGGAGACTATAAGTAAATTGATTTGGTACGTAGATACAAGAAATAAAAATGGGAAACATCATTACTCAGAAGACTCTCCTTAGTGGAATAAAATTTATTATGAGTATCATGGATTTGGAAACCATATGAGAAACCTTCATCATGCACTATCTAAAGATGGAATCAATCATTTTGGTTTTCAAAGAAGCACTAAAAGTAAATGGTCAGTTATGTTGATAAATTATAACTTTACACCATGGATATGCATAAAACATAAATGAATTATGACATCTCTTCATATATCAAGACAAACAAAACTAGGTAATGATATTGATTTTTATTTGGATCCATTGATCAAAGCATCAAAATAAGTGTGGGATTTAGGTGTTACATCATGTGATGCTTACATAAATAAAGATTTCACGTTGACTGTCATGTTGAATGGAATAATAAATGAATTTCTGGCTTATATAATTTTTTCAAAATACAACATTAATGTAAATTGGAATACCCCAAGCATCCACGGTACACTTCCCTTTGGATAATACAGTGGCGTGTGTTGTGCGCAACTCGAGTTCTAACACAACACAACCAGTCAAACTGGCTGTTATCAATAGTAATACTCAATTTTTAAAATTTTATAAATTTTATCTTTCAAAATGGACTTCATTTTTGGATTCATAATATCGAAATTATCCTAGGGTGAATTTTTGGTATTTTTCTGAACACATTATATTTTTGATGAATAGTGAAACAACCCTAAGTTATAGTTCAAAACCAATTTTTTTGAAATAATTATTTATTTTATTTATATTTATTTAAGGTCAATGTAGATAAATAATACCTATATAAGTTCAATTTAATCCATTATAGTCATTTTATAATAATTTTAGATATATAAAAATTTTATTGAACTTTTCACCGTCTTTTACCAATCTCGTAGGAGAATTTTCAAATTAACATAAAACATACTTTTACCGCTTCTGTGAGTGGAATTTCAAAAATCTGAGAGACACGGCTAATATCAAGGAGTAAAATGAGGTTCAATAAGATAAAAATATTTTTTTTTGGAATAGTAACTTTTTACTTTTATTTACCACGCTTAAAAGTAAATAGGGTAATTAAGGGTAAAATTGATATTATTATTACCCTAAAACATGTCCTAATTCTATTGGATAAGTATAATTTGACCAAAAACAACCTTAGGAATAAAATATGAACCTCTTTGGTCCACTTGTATCAGATTAAGACATTTATTATTATTTAATTCAAAGAAGAGTTAAATGAGATAAATTCAAAGTTAAATAACTAAAACATTTTTAATATAATGTTATACATAAGATAAATTAGATTATAAATATTTATTAGAAAGATAAAATTATTTCCTACAAAATCATATTTTATTTATAATTTTAAGACATTGAATAATGTAATTTATTCATGACACAATGGTGATGTAGTAATTACCTAATTAATGAAATATTAAAATAATTGAAATTATAAATATAAAAATAAATGTAATTTGAGACTTTTTATGAATTTCACTAATTTTATAGATTAATATAACATATTATTGTTGGTTAGATGAATTGTTTTTTTGGTAATAACTCTGTTATTAATTTAGAAAAAACAAAATACCAAATAGTGTCAAAACTGACATAAAAGATGTTTTGAAACAAATATTATATTATTAATTTATATTCTATTACTAAAAATCTAAGGTTAGGAAAAAGGACTTATATAATGATATTTTTATCATTAATGGACCACTTTGGGGTCTCTTGGAAAGTATATAGAAAGTTTATTAACTATATAATATAAAAATATAAAGAGCCATGGTAAATGTCAAACTAATTAACAAAGAGTTAAAACTAAATGATAATGTTAAATTAGTGACCCAAAACTATCTAAAACCTATTGGTTGAGTTTTTTTCGACCTATAACCACCTTCAACTCTATATAATCCACCTTTTAGCCATTAGAAACCCAATATTAATTTATTATAAAATAATATTTCTAGCTTTTCTAAAGGTTCCCCTCACCCCTCTTATAAAAGGGAACTTCCCCTTCTCTCTAATTCATACCATCAAAGCCTTTTGGCTCGGCCAAACCCTACCAAAATATTCTCTCAACTTCTGTCACTTCATCCTAGAGTCCTTAGATTGATCATAAATCCAACCTATGGAACCCTTTTGATCAAATAAAAAGGAAGATCCTAAAGAAGAGGTAAAAATATCACAGCATCTTTCAAGTTCCTTTCTTCTTCCACTTATTTTTTCTTTGTTGATTACATTATAAAATAATAACTCCATTATCTTATATATAATGTGATTTTATTATAAATATGGAACAACCAAATTCATTATTCTATCTATCCCTTGAATGACATGTCACCGTACATGCGTACGTAAGGCTTACCATCTTCACGGCGTGGTGTAATTGTTATTCTATACATTATTATTTGGATGGGTATAATAATGATGTGTAATTCATATAAATAACAAATATAACATGATAATGATTTTTTATGTATGATACACCATCAAATTATATATTATTTTAATATCAAAAGAATGATATTTTCGCTCGTGTGTACGTACGGGCAACTCTCACCATGAACGCGATGAGATTAATTCCCCATCATATCCATTCAAGTCTAATTCTCATTTGATGATTAAAAATAATTTTTAAGGACTTAATATCATTCTGGATATGAATAATATACAACCTATCCTTAAAAAACATGGCTTATTTAACAAAACATATAAAATAAAACAAGTAAGTTAACACCCAAAACGACGATAATACTAAAATATTATTAACAAAATAATGTAAAAAGATCATATATGATATCATAATAATGTATATAATTCTTGTATAATTTAATAAAAATTATTTCAACTTTATACAGGTGGTTAAACTACCCTCTACCAAGTAAAAGTACCAGGTAAGGGTTTATTTCACAATCTCTTCATTATTCGAGTTTGTTTATACGTAATTATCTTCTGGGACCTCTTTATGATCCACATCCATGTTTCTTAAAAATGTATTTAAAATCATTATTAATATTTTATATACTATGGGTTAAAGTAATTTATACCCTTGTTGACTTTTTATAAGATGTTTATAATGTAATCATGCCGTCATTTTCCAAACAAGGTCCTTTTTAACCTTATCGACAAAATTAAGGTATGAATGGTGTTTTTTTAACTTACACGGCAGGTGCATCTATTTTCAATTGTTATAAAATCGTCAAAGATTCCCATACAAGCTTATAAGAATATTTTAAAAGTAAATTTTTTATTTTATAATTATGTGACTTTAAAATGATTTAAAAAAAGAGATATTTCTCTCAAATAGTTTTGATTTAATCTATGTCAACATCCTTTGATGGATTTTAAGCTTATTTGAAGTTGATCTATTATGATGAAAAACTTCTATTTAGTATTGAAGGTTTTGTGATATATTTTAATGTAGATGTGTTATATTTATACCATTCATGGTTTATGTATAAAGTATTGACATTTCATATTCTAGTTTTAATATGAATGTTTATGTTTTGTTTAAACTTGTTCATATGAGGAAAGAATTGGACTTAATAAGTGACGGGTGGAGCCTGCTATAGTTCCTCGATGCATCAGTAGGTATCATGAGAAAAAATAGTTTCCTGGCACAAGGCCTTGAAAAAATATTATTTTTAGTCTTGGCAGAAGGCCTTTACTATGTGGTTATGATAGCCTGGCATTATGCATTCCATCATTATGAAAGTGGTTATTGATATTGCATGTGATTATTGGACTAGTAGAATATCCATGTGAATAAATAAATGGAATTATTTCATTTAATTTTTTCCATATTATACTAAATTTCATGTTTAAAAGGCTATTTTTAGTTATACATTTCCTTAAAAGTTTATGCTCATTTATGAAAGTTTCAGCTATATTGTTATCCTTAATGTGCATTTGAGCTCACATCTTTCTATTTTTTATTTTTCCCAAGATATGAAGAAGTATTTTATGACTGACCTGTAGGGATAGTCTGAGCGGATATGATTGTGGACTATGGACACTATGTTGTTGTAGTTTTTCACTGTATGATGTAATGTAAGACTTATGAATGTATCTATTGTTTTCAAGGATACTAAACTAATCAATCTTTCGAAACATGATAACTTTTTGTCATGCCAACATTATGTAATAATGCACCGACTCTGGGTAATTGGGGTCGGGGAGTTACAGTTTGTATCAGAGTAAGTTTAGTACAAACCTTGGGAGTTAGATTTAGATAAACTCTGATTAGAGCACGTAGCTCTAAGATAGACTTTGATTATTTGTATAGAAGAAAATCCTAGAATTTTGGTATTGTAGATATTTTATGGGTTTTCTGAGAAATACATCCATTTCTGGATACGAGAAAGTATAGGCGGTTCTGGCACAGATGTTCCTAGGGGTAAAACCCGAAAACACCGCTTTAAGCTAGGCTCAAACGGGAACCGGTGCACCACAACGTGCTTTTCTGCACTCTTGGTTACGACACTCCCAGGGGATATGCTTAGGATAAATCTCATTTTCCTTACAAACCATTATGAAGGGTTTATGAGAAAATACTTCCTCAAAGAATTTTTTTTATGATTATGGATTATATCCATAAACTGTTCAATTTATGTTAAGTGTTTTACAAGTTTGGAATTATGTATTTTGATTCATAAATTGATCTAGTTTATGTCATTGTTTAGAAATGGTGCCTAGTGGAAGGAATTGAAACTGTACCAATGCATGCACTCCATGTAGGGATTTCACTACTGCTCAAGATAATTATAGTGGAGCTAATGATACAACTTTTGCTGATCTGCTTATCACCGTACTGGGACAACTCACTCAGGTTATGAATAATAACCATACCCGTATAGAGCACCTTGATCCGCAGCGTGGAGGATCAATGTTCGATCTCTTCATGAGGCAATAGCCACCAAAATTCAATTGGAGTAAAAATCCATTCGTAGCTGAGCAGTGGATAAATTCTTTAGAGAAAATATTCCATGCCTTGGGGAGTAGTGAAATGGAAAAAGTTGTCATGTCATTTTACCACCTCGCTAGTGATGATGACCAATGGTGGTCATTGATTCAAAACAAAAAGGAAGATGATGAAGTATCAAATATGGAATAGAGGGAGTTCAAAGATATTTTCTTAAAAAATACTTTCCTCATGACCATTAAGCAGATCTGGAAAGGTAATTTCCGAGTCTGCGACAAAAGGTGGATGAGAATGTCGCCAAGTATGAGGCTAACATTATAAGGTTATCGAGGTATGCTACAGATTATATAAGTAACCCATGAAGTAATATTGATCATTTCTTTGATGGGTTAAAACCATTTCTTCGTCGATCATTAGTCTCACAATCCTTCTCATTGTATGAAGATATTTTCTCATGTGTTATCAAGACAGAAAAATAATTCTCTAAGTCTTACGACTTTATAGAAAAGCTGGAGAATAAGAGATCTGCCAATCACTCTAGAAATGGAAATAAGTAGAAGAAGGGAAAAGTTTAATATCTATCCTACATTAAACGTGGGAAGAAACACTCTAACACTTGCTTGAAGGGAATTGGATTCTGTTACAAGTGTGGTTAAAAAGTCCACCAATCTCGTGATTTCATGGGGAAGAAGGAAGCTACCGATGTTCAAAGCTAAAATTGTAGGGATATGGGACATTATGCAAATGAATGTCCTAAGAATCAGGTAAACATACCTCAGAAAAGTCCCAGGGATCAAGGCCAAGCTTATGCAATCACTACTGCTGAGGTTGAAGCTCCGAAAGATGTGGTGATAGGTAATTTAATGGTTTTCTCAAGTTTAGAAAATTATTTATTTGAATATTAATCATTGTATTGTTTCATATCTTCCCAGTTTTCTAAAAAAATTATATATTTCCAATTTTATTTGACATGGGAGTTGTCAGTAAAAACTCCTAAGGGAAGTATCATTGCAACTAAGTGTTGTGAATTAGTCCCCATTAGAGCACATAAATGTTCTTTATCTACTGATCTCATCATTATAATCATGATTTAATTTGATATAATCCTTGGTATAGATTGGTTTTCGGACCATGATGCAAATATTTATTGTAAGAAGAATGAGGTTACAATTTTTGATGATGATGATAAAGAACACCTTATCTTTAGAGCAGAATCTTCACCATCTAATTCTTATTTAGATCCACCCCTAATAGCTCAACTAAATTCAATTATCGGGGATGAAGAAAATGAAATATCTATGGGCGAGGAGAGGAATGTTCAAATAGATGATGTTCCTATTGTGATAAAATATGTAGATGTGTTTCCAGAAGATTTACCTGGACATCCTCCAGAACAAGAAATTGAGTTTTCCATTTATTTAATTCCTGGTTCAAGGCCCATATTAAAGACCCCTTATAGAATGGCCACTGTGGAATTAGTTAAATTAAAGAAACAACTAGAGGAATTTAGTAATAAGGGATTTATTCACCCTAGTGTTTCTCTATGGGGATCCTCTATCCTTTTTGTTAGTAAGAATGATGGATCTATGAGGATATGTATCGACTATAGGGAAATTAATGCTATAACAATAAAGAACAAGTATCCCTTACCTCGCATTGATGATTTATTTGACCAATTGAATTGAGATAAATACTTATCAAAGATTAAACTTCAATCTGGATACCATCAGTTGTGTGTGAAGAAGGAATACATTTCGAAGACAGCATTTTGAACCAGGTACGGGCATTATGTGTTTACAGTAATTCCTTTTGGATTGACTAATGAACCTTCTGTATTCATGGATATAATGAACAATGTTTTCATGGAATATCACAATGATTTTGAAGTGGTATTTATTGATGATATCTTGGTATACTCAAAAATCTACGAAGATCATGAAAATCACTTGCGCATTATCCGGAAGACTCTTAGAATACATGAATTATATGGGAAGTTTAGCAAGTGTGAATTTTGGATTCAATAGATTTCTTTTCATGGCCATATTTTCTCTAAGTATGGAATTTCTGTTGGTCCTTCTAAGACCAAGGCAATCTAAGAATGTCAAGCACCTATGATTATAACATAGGTACACAGTTTTATTAGTTTAGCAGGTTATTATCGGCGTTTCGTCCAGAATTTTTCCCGATTGGCTAACCCATTAACGAAGCTCACACGTAAAGGGGTCAAATTTATTTGGAAAAAAGAGTGTGAAGATTGTTTTTAAGAACTGAATAGAAGATTTTTCAATGCTAATATATTGAACCTACCATCGCGGAATGATGGGTTAGTTATTTATAGTTATGCATCAAAGAAAGGACTTGGTTGTGTCCTTATGCAGAATGATAGGGTTATTGCATGTGCATCACGACAGCTGAAAATTCATGATAAAAACTATCCAACACATGATCTTGAGTTAGCTATAGTAATCATTTCTTTGATGATATGGATACATTATCTCTATGGTGAAAATGTGAGATATATACCGATCACAAGAGTTTGAAGTATATTTTCTCTAAGAAAGAACTCAACGTGAGGCAAAGGCGATGGATTTAACTACTCAAGGATTACAATTGCATTATACACTACCACCCAGGGAAGGAAAATAAGGTGGCAGATGCTTTGAGTAGAAAGGATCATAGAGTTTTGAACAAGATGGGAGTTGAAAGGGATCCTATTTTCATGGATCTAGTAAAGATTGATAAGGGAATCACCATGGAAGGTGAAACATCAATACGTTTTCAAATGTTTTTCAAACCATCTTTACTAGAAAGGATAAAGAGTTCTTAGACCAATGATGAAGAATTTAAAAAGAGGTTTACAGCTGTGAATGATGGGATATTGAGTTACTTTGTGTATGAATATGGAATTTTGAAATTTCAAAGGAGACTTTGTGTTCACGATATACCTGATCTAAAAAGGAAATTTTTGGACGATGCTCATATTTCCAATTTCTCTATACACACTGGGAGCATGAAAATGTGTATAGATTTGAAGGAACATTTTTGGTGGGACAACATGAAGAGGGAGATTGCTGATTTTGTGTCAAGATGTATGGTTTGTCAACAAGTGAAAGCTGGAAGGCAACAGCCTGGAGGAGTCTTGCTACCTCTTCCCATACCTAAGTAGAAATGGAATAATATTATGATGGACATTATCATGGGACTAGCGAAGACTCCTAGAAAGAATGACGCAATATGGGTCATTGTTGATCGTCTTACCAAGAAATCACATTTTCTTACTGTAAGAGAAGATTTACCACTTGAACGATTAGAAAAACTATATATTAATGAAGATGTAAGACTTCATGGAGTACCACTATCGATTGTTTCTAATCGCGATCCACATTTTACTTCAAGATTATAGAAAAGCCTTCAGAAAGCCCTAGATACTGAACTTTGTTTGAGCAATGCTTACCACCCCCAAACTGATGGACAATCAGAATGGACTATTCAAAACTTAGAAGACATGTTGAGATCATGCTCACTTGACTTTCAGGGTATGTGGGATCAATATTTACCTCTACTGTAATTTTCTTATAATAATAGCTTCCATTCAAGTATTCGGATGGAACCATATGAAGCCATATACAGAAAGAGATATCGCACACCAACCTGTTGGGATGATGTTGGTGAGAGAAAACTTGTAGGCCCAAAACTGGTGGCGGAAACAATGGAAAAGGTAAAGGTAATCCAAAACCACATCAAAGCAGCTCGAAGTAGGAAGAAGAGCTATGCCGATAACCGAAGGAAGGATTTGGAATTTCAGGTAGGATATCATGTTTTATTGAAGGTATCTCCATAGAAGGGAGTTATATGTTTTGGTAATAAAGGTAAATTGAGTCTCAGGTACATCAGACCTTTCAAAATACTATAACGAATTCGGGCTATAACTTACTGTTTGGCAATGCCGCCAAATCACTCCCAAGTTAACGATGTGTTTCACGTATCACTTTTGAGAAAATACATGTCTGACCTAATGCATGTACTCACCTATGAGGAAGTAGAAATAGAACCTGATCTGTCTTATTGCGAAGAGCCGATCAGGATTCTTTATACCAGAGAACAAGTGTTGATAAACCGGACGACTCATCTGGTAAAATTTCTATGGAGAATCCATAAGATGGAAGACACAATGTGGGATCCCGAGGAACTTATGATGAAGAACCACCAGAGTATTTTTATGCAGTAATATTCTAGAAATTTTAAGAATGAAATTATTTGAAGGAGGGCATAATGTAACACCCCAAGCTTCCACGGTACGCTTCTCTTCGAATAATATAGTAGCGTGAGTTGTACACAACTTTGAGTTCTAACACACCACAACCAATCGTACTATCTGTTATGAATAGTAATACCCACTTTTTAAAATTTTATAAATTTTATCATTAAAAATGGACTACATTTTTGGATTCATAATATCGAAATTAGCCTAGGGTGAATTTTTGGTATTTTTCTGAACACGTTCATTTTTTGATTAATAGTGAAACAACACTAAGTTATAGTTCAAAACCAATTTTTTTTAAATAATTTATTATTTTATTTAAATTAATTTTAGGTAAAAGTAGATAAATAATACCTATATAAGTTCAATGTAATCCATTGTAGTCGGTTTATAATAATTTTAGATATATTAAAATTTTATTGAACTTTTCACCGTCTTTTACCCATCTCCTAGGAGAATTTGCAAATTCACATAAAACATAATTTTACCACTTCTATGAGTGGAATTTTGAAAATCTGAGAGACACAGTTAATATTAATAAGTAAAATATGGTTAAATAAGATAAAAATATTTTTTTTTTGAATAGTTACTTTTTACTTTTATTTACCACGGTTAAAAGTAAATAGGGTAATTAAGGGTAAAAATGATATTATTATTACCCTAAAACATGTCCTAATTCTATTATCTAAGTATAATTTGACCAAACAAAACCTTAGGAATAAAATGTGAACCTCTTTTTCCACTTGGATCAGATTAAGACATTTATTATTATTTAATTCAAAGAAGAGTTAAATGAGATAAATTCAAAGTTAAATAACTAAAACATTTTTAATATAGGGTTATACATAAGATAAATTAGATTATAAATATTAATTAGAATGATAAAAATATTTCCTACATAATTATATTTTATTTATAATTTTTAGTCATTGAATAATTAATCTTATTTATGACACAATGGTGATGCAGCAATTACCTAATTAATGAAATATTAAAATAATTGATATTATAAATATCAAAATAAATGTAATTTTAGACTTTTTATGAATTCCACGAATTTTCAAAGTTAATATAACATATTATTGTTGGCTTGATGAAATGTTTCTAAGTAATAATGTTGTTATAAATTTAGAAAAAACAAAATACCAAATAATGTAAAAATTGACATAAAAGAGTTTTTAAAACAAATATTATATTATTAATTGATATTATATTCCAAAAAATCTAAGGTTCAGCCAAAGGACTTATATAATAGTACTTGTATCATTAATGGACCACTTTTGGATCTCTAATAATTATATATTAAATTTATTAACTATATAATATAAAAATACAAAGAGACATGGTAAATGTCAAACTAATTAACTAAGAGTTAAAACTAAAAGATAAAGTTAATATAGCAACCCAACCCTATATAAAACCTATTGGTTGAGTGGTTTTCGAACTATCTCCACCTTAAACTGTATATAATCTACCTTGGAGCCATTATAAACCGAATATGAATTTATTATAAAATAATATTTCATGCTTTTCCAATGGTAACCCTCACCCCTCTTATAAAAGGGAAATCCCCCTTCTCTATAATTCATACCTTCAAATCCTTTTGGCTCGGCTAAACCCTGCCCAAATATTCTCTAAACTTCCCTCAATTCAACCTAGAGGCCTTAGTTTTATCATAAAGATAGCCTAAGGATCCCTTTTGGTCAAATTAAAATGAAGAACCCGAAGAAGTGGTAAAAATCTCACCACCTCTTTCATGTTTCATTCTTCTTCCACATCCTTTATCTTTGTTGTTTCCATTATAAAATAATAACTATAGTATATTATATATACTATGATGTTATTATAAATATGGAACAACCAAATTCATTATTCTATCTATCCCTTGAATGACATGTCACCATACGTGCGTACGTACGGCTTATCGTCTCCGTGTTGTTGTGTAATTGTTATTCAATACATTATTATATGGATGGGTATAATAATGATGTGTAATTCATGTAAATAATAAATATAACATGATAATGATTCTGTATATATGATATACCATCCAATTATATATTATTTTAATATCAAAAGGATGATATTGTCGCTCGTGCGTACGTACGGACTACCGTCTCCATGAACACGATGAGATTCATTCCCCAGCATATCCATTCAAGTATAATTCTCATTTGATGATAAAAAATAATTTTTGAGGAATTGATATAATTCTGGATATGAATATGATACAACCTATCCATAAAAAACATGGTTTATGTAACAAAACATATAAAAGAAAACGAGTAAGTTAACAACCGAAACGATGATAATACTAAAATATTTTTAACAAGTCAATGTTAAAAGATCATATATATGATATCATATTAATGTATATAATTCTTAATTAATTTAATAACAATTATTTCACCATTATACAGGAGGTTAAACTACCCTCGAGCAAGGAAAATTTCAAGGTAAGGGTTTATTTCACAATCTCTTCATTATCCGAGTTTGTTTATACGTAATTATCTACTGGGACCTCTTTATAATCTACATTCATGTTTCATAAAAATATATTTCAAATGATTCTTACTATTTTATAGAATATGGGTTAAAGTCATTTATACCCTTTTTGACTTTTTGTAATATGTTTATAAAGGATTCTTTCAGTCGTTTTCCAAACAAGGACCTTTTTAACCTTATCGACCGAATTATGGTAGGAATAATTTTTTAACTTATGCAGTAAGGGCGGCTATTTTATATCATTATAAAATCTCCGAAGATTCCCTTACAATCTTATAAGAATATTTTCAAATTAAATGTTTTATTTTATAATTATGTTACTTTTAAATGATTTTAAAAAAAGAGATATTTCTCTCAAATTGTTTTGATTTCATCTATGTCAACATCCTTTGATGGATTTTAGGCATATTTGAAGTTGATCTATTATGATACAAAACATCCAAATAGTATATAAGGTTTTCTGATATGTTTGACTATGGATGTGTTATTTTTATACCATTCATGGTTTATAGATAAAGTATTTACATTTCATATGCAACTTTTAATATGAATGTTTGTGTTAAGTTTAAACTTGTTCATATAAGGAATGCATTGGACTTAATACGCGACAGGTGGATCTAGTTATAGCTCCTCGATGCATCGGTAGGTCTCATTAGACAAAATAGTGTTTTGTCACAAGGCATTGACAAAATCTTATTTTTATTCTTGGCACAAGGCCCTGACTATGTGGTTATGATAGTCTGTCATTATGCATTCCATCATTATGAAAGTGGTTATTGATATTTCATGTGATTATTTGACTAGTATAATATCTATATGATTATGTAAATGGAATTATTTCGTTTAATTTTTGCCATATTATTCTAAATATCAATTTTAAAAGGCTTTTGTTTTAGTTATAAATTGCCTTAAATATTTATGCTCATTTATGAAAGTTTCCGCTATATTGTTATCCTACTGAGAATCTGAGCTCACCCCTTTCTGTGTTTTATTTTTCCCAAGATGTGAAGAATTATTTTATGACTGAACTACAGGGATATTCTGAGGGGATATTAGGGTCAAATGTGGAGACTATGTTGTTGTAGTTTTTCACTGTATTATGTAATGTAAAACTTATGAATGTATCTATTGTTTCCAACGATACTAAACTAATCAGTCATTTGAGACTTGATCTTTTGTGATCATTCCAATATTATGTAATAATGAACTGAATCTGGGTAATTGGGGTCGGGTCATTAAATAAATAAAGTGTGTTCCATTTTTGATCAATTTAAACACTCCATTAGGTTGAAAAAATTCATCAGAAATTGAATTTCTAGAACATCATAGATTTCTACCATAGGGAAATAAATATTTATCTAGGATGTAATAATTCTATGGGAGTTTAGAATAATGTAAAACACCATATCAACTAACTAGTGACTATCTATCTGAGAAAGTAAAATACATGTTTAATGTTTTTTCTAAACCTTCTTCAAAAATCTTTATGATAACCAATTGGAAAATTTGATCTGTTTTTTTAATTACCATACTAGAATATTTTGTATGTAGGGAATTTTCAAGATTTTATTCATGTGTAAAAACTGTATGTGATAGGGTCATTGGTACATTACTAAATTCACCTAAAAAAATTATGAAATTAAATCTATATAAGACATAATTTGAATGATAATATGGGATTATTGGGTACCCATGAAGGATAACAAATGAAATTTTCTTCCTCCAACTGAATACACTCTTTCAAGATAAGATTGATATCAGTTTTGAAACTTTTGGAATGACATAAAGGTTATAGAGGGATATTCAACAAATATGAATAATATCATGCCATTGATTTATTTAATGTTAAAGGTATTTAAATCACTTGATTGTCAAATTTTTATGTAAGATCTAATGTATGTAGCTTTATGGTTCATTTTTCATTAGAATGTCCATCATACATTAATTAATATCTATTTATTCAAATCTATATGAATGAAAGTTATATAATCAGAAAAAATAACAACTATAGAAATGATAATTGATGTTATATTCTGTGAAATTTATATGTTCTTATCACCGTCATTATTTCATATGATGGTTCACTTGATGATTCATTTGGTTAGATAGACTCAACTCTGTGGTCATGTATGTTATAGATATATGTACTTCATTGAACAATATTTGAATATTTTTAAATGGTATATCAAAAATAAAAGTCAAATAGAAGGCTATATTATATAGAGATATATTGTTGAGGAATATTTTGAATTCTCTACTGACTACCAATAAGATGTGGAAATCATTGGTCTACAAAATATTATCAATCTAGGAGGCTTATATGCGAAGGAATATCTAGATTAAATATTGACACATGAACTCTTATAGAGAAGGAGCTGGATCACCATTATGTTTTTCATAAATGTTTAGAGGATGAGCCATATGTTGAAACTCAAAATGGAATTATTAGACATTTTAATTCATCAAGGTCTGAAATAAAGATATAAAAAACACATAATCAATCATTTAAATGATGGTATCAAGGCCATATTTTTAAGAAGAAAACTTCAAATAAGGATTCAACTCTAGAATGAATTGGATGGATATCCAAGGGACTAATTTTTCATGTATTATCTTTTAATGGTTATGTAATTAATGGTTATAAGTTATGTGTAATTGAACATGGTGAATAATGTACCATGAAAAATAGTGGAGCTACACTTTTAGATGAAGTGATGTATGTATCTGGTACTGATGATATAAATAAAATTTATGAGAAAATTTCATATGTTGGAATCATAAAATATATATGAGAGTGGGATTATATAGCATTAAAAGTGTCAATTTTTTAATGCATGTTGGTTGATAATAGGATTGCAGTTAAAATAGATGAATTTGGATTCATGAAATTGGATTTCAATAAGGAATGGTACAAAGACGAACCGTTTATAATGGAATCACATAAAGTATAAGTATTTTATGTTCGAGATCCTACAAATCGGAAATGTTTAATTATTTTTTTTATTAACCAAAACTACTGAAGGTTTATATATTAATTAAACTAATGTTGACCCTTTTATTGGGATGTCACAATCATTTCATGGATGTCCCAATGTAAATAGGGTCTTATATGTCAGAGGAAACCATAATGAGAGGATTTGGATAATTTATAGAGGTGTCAAATCCATTATACCACAAGTGGAAATAATGGATATGATGTCAGTTTCTATGAAACTGACGCAGAATAGTTAAAAAAAAAGTTTTCTGCCTAGTTTTTAATTAAAACCAACACAAAAAACATAAAAATGTATGTTTTTTTGTGATTCATTTTTCCTAGAAACCGATGATGAAAACTAAGAAAATAAATTTTGGACATTGGTTTTACCATAAACTAACACTGAAAACCCAAAAAAAAATTCAGTGTCATTTTATGTAAAATACGACACCAAAAACAAAAAAAATTGTTTTGGCATCGATTTCTAATGAACTGATGCCAAAAACACATTCAAAAAAATAACCTGAGTGTTCGGCCACCCGAAACCCTAATTGTGATTCATTTTCTTTCATCTCTCATAGATCATGATTACAACGATGTCTACTGTAACCACATTTATAACTTATATTCTTTGATTTCTACTATTTTAATATTCATTCCACATTTAGTGGTTCTCATTCATTCATCCTCTATCTTTATTTCTTTTTTTATGTTTGTATTTCATGTTCTGGAACCTCAAACCAGTCTCACGTCTCTCGAGTTTGATTTTTTTTGTTCGTTCATGATTTTTGTTCTTATATACAATTGTTTTTGTTAGTTCTTGTAGTGTTTATTATTCCCAATAATTCAAAGAATCAAATTTGGATTTCAACTCAGTTTATCATCTTCAAATCCCAATATTTTAAGTTATTTTTAAAATTTTAGAAAAAAAGTAGTTATTATTTAGTTAGAATTGTTAGTTAATGATTCATTTTTTATGAAATTGGTTGTTAATTATTAAATTTATTTTTAAAATTTGTTTATTTTGATTTCTTTTACTATTTGATAAATTTATCAAATGGTTTTTTATGAAATAGATTTTCAAAATTTGTTTATTGTTATTAGTATATTTATATTCCATTAGTTATATTTGATCTTATTCATGTAACATATCTCCTTACATGTCTAAATAATAGTAGTAAGTTGATCATTTTTTCGTTGGTTTTACTCAATTGTTGGGGATTTTTTATTCCATTATCATCTAAATCATTCATATCATTTTAGTTTGATTAATTTGTTAATTTTTATTAATTTAGGAGTAATTTGATGACTATTCCTGTAATAAATTTCTAATTGTTTGAATGGTTGATTATGTTAATCATATACTTTATAATTACTTGAATTATTTTATATGAGTAATATGCATATTATGTGTGATTATGACACTGAGTTTTATAAATGGATTGATATTTAAATAAATTCAGTTTTGAAATTAATTATAAGGATTATAATTTTGTATTGAGTTATTTTCACACAAGAACTATATGAATTATGAATTTAAAATAGGCTGAAAATTTATTATATGCTTTTAAGAGAAATTGAAAAACAAATTGATTTTTTTCATTTAAGATGATTTAATTGAATAATGGTTGAGTAATAGAAATACAGAATTATGTATGTAATGGTTTAGTTTTGGATTAAATGAAATAATTTATAGTTTACAAAGATGATTCATGAATTTATATGAATTATGAAGAATGTAATAATTATTTTTTACATGTTAATAATTTTTGGCATGTTTTTTATATGAATTTATACTATTATAAAATAAATTAATGTTAAGATAAGGGAATTATGTTAAGTGACATTGTGATTGTAATTTCACCTGATTAATGGTGAATTATTATTGATTCAATGAATCTTTTTCACTTTTTTTAAAATAACATTATAGACATAAATTAACATGATATAACATAAATGTAGTATTAGTTTATTACTTGTTTTTATGTTTAAAATTTATCTTTTTATATATATTTTTAAATTTTTATAAGTTTTAATATATCAGTAATTATATTATGATCTCATGTATTCAATGGATAGTTTTTGGATTAATTTATGAAGAACCACTAGTGATAATGAAAAAGAAGTTGATGATTTCTCAGAATTTTCCAAATCAAATATTAAGAATGTAGATTTTATTTTTTATCCTTCTATGAAGTGTTTTAATCTGAGAAATATAAATTCTAGAGAAATCAAGGATTATCTCAATTTCATTGGTTTTATCCTTAATAATACATTCTGTATTTGGAATAGTGAAAGAACTGATCATTCAACATATAATATTGATGACAATATTCATAATGAGGAACGTGATCATATTGAGGAATTAATTAATGATTTATGTTTTGAAACCATCAAAATAATAGAAACTATTGAACGATTGTATGGATATTCTGAGAAACCATTATTCCTAGGTTGTAGTAAATATATAATGTTATTAGAAATATTGAGATTGATTAACTTGAAAGAAAGAAATGGTAGGAGTGATAAAAGTTTCTCTCAATTAATCGATATTTTAAAAGAGATACTTTCAAATGGAAACAGACTTCCATATTCTAGTTTTGAGGTGAAAAAAATATTATGCCCAATGGGATAGAGGTATAAAAAGATTCATGATTTCCTTAATGATTGTGTGTTCTATATAAATGAATATGAATATTTATCAAAATGACCTACATGTGAGTCATCACAGTATAAGATAGATGAAAAATACACCTCAGATTCATTCTTCGAAACTGACATATAAACTCATTCTAAATCAATTTTTTTACTTTCTAAAAATTCCATTCAATTATTCCTTCATATAATTCAAATAATTCAACTCTGATTCATTCATTAGTACCAGAATCAAAACTCTTATAAATGAAATTTGGTAATTCCCAATAATTCATCATTTGAAGCATCCATTTCCAAATTCAGTTGATAAAAAAATTTAAGATGGAATTTAGAGCGCATCTCTGATGGTAACATACATCACCTTACTGATTCACCAGAATGGAGCAGATTTGATAAAAAAAAATTCATAATTTTGGATGTGAAGTTAAAAATCTCAGAATGAGATTGTGTACTGATGGAATAAATTTATAACAGATCCTAAGTAGCCAACATAGTTCATGGCCTATTTTGTTGGTAGTTTACAACATGTCCCCACTAATATGTATGATGAAAAAATATGTTATGATGATCTTGATGATTTCTAGACCAAAACAGTCTGAGAAAAGATATTGATGTTTATCTTTCACCATATATTGATGATTTGAAACTGCTATGGGAGAGTGGTGCCAACTTTTTTAATACATACAAGAAAGAGTATTTTATTTTTCATGCTTTGATAATGTTCACTATAAATTATTTTCCTACACATAGAAATGTATTTTGATATAGTGTTATGGGACATAAATCATCTCTAATTTTTTAAGAAATTACTTCATATTGCTAATTGAAAAATGGAAGAAAGATAGTTTTCATAGGAAATCCGATATTTTTGTGAATTTATCATCCTTCTACTAGATTGAAAAAACTAATTTAATGGTTTATAGGATTACAATATTCTCCCATAAGCATTTTTAATTGAAGAATATTACAATAGGGTGAAATCTATTAAGTAGTCATTTGGAATGAAAATAAGTTCCATTCCTCAAACAAATATCTGGAAGAAATAGTCTATCTATTTCAAACTTTCATATTGAATATTTTTAGAGAAATAACATAAAATTGATGTGATACATGTTGATAAAAACATATGTGATAGTTTTATTGGAACTATATTAGACATAAATGAAATGAAAAAACTAATATTTCATGCTAGATTGGATTTGATATCAATGAGAATACATTTGCAGTTAGATCCCACTGTGAAAGGAAACATAACATATTTACCTTCATCTTGTCACACATTAAGCAGGATTGAGAAAATTATTTTTTGTATGTGCCTTAATGGTATTAAATTATCAAGTGTATATTCTTAAATTTTTTATAATTTATTGACATTGAAGGATTGAAAATTTATAGTATGAAATATTAAGACTGTCATGTATTTTTACAACATTTATTACTGGTATCACTACATGGTATATTACTGACAACTATCAGAAAAACTTTCCGAACGTTATGATATTTTTTCAAATCCATTTATAGAAATTTTGTTGATCCAATTTTGTAAGCTATGTTGGATAATGAATCTACGTTTACACTGTTTCTATTTGAAATGTATTTCCCACCGTCATTTTTTGATATAATGGTTCATCTTGTGATTCATCGGGTGCATGATATGTCAATATGTGGACCTATTTATTTTTGATGGATGTATCATTTTGAATGATATATAAATATTTTAAATGGATATGTTAAAAATTATTATCGACTGGAGGCCTTTATAATTCAAAAATATGTATCAGAAGAGGTGATTGAGTTCTGTACTGATTATTTAAATGATGTGGAGCATATTGGTGTCCCTATATATTGACATTATACGGTTGATAGTGGAGGTAGAGGGATTTTTTCTTAAAGTTAAAATTAATTCCATGTGATGAAGTGATGCAAACAAATTTATATATTTTGAACAACATAGATGAGATTCAATCATATATATATATCATCACATATTGCTGAATTAAAAAAATGATATCCAAAAATAAATGAAAAGTGGTTGATGATTTAGCATAAAAATAAATTTGTTTCATGGTTTAAATTGAAAGTTATCACATATATATCTGCATAATAAACATTGAATTAGTTGGCAGGGGACTCTCTCTTAATGTGATCGCATGGTTTTGTTTTGATATTATTGGGTACACGTTTTACACAAAAAAATAAAGATGTCAAGAGTAACCTTCAAAATAGTGGTGTAATGGTCATTGCAGAAGCACTGTATTTTTTGAGTGAAAAAGATTAAACACAATTTCTGTATCATCAGCATATTTTGGAGTTATTAAAGATATATGGGAAATGGATTGTACTAAATTTTGAGTCACATTTTTTAACTGTAACTGGGTTAATAGTAATAGTGGTTTGAAACATGATTACTATTGGTGTACCCTGGTTTATTTGAAATGATTTAGTTCAAATGAGGAACCATTTTTTATAGTGACACAGTTAAAGAAAATATTTTATGTCATTGATTCATCGAATGTTCAGTGGTCCATCATTTTGTAAGGTAAATGATTCCATTTGTGTGATGAGGATGATGATGATGTTAATTATTTATATGAGCCTTATTCATCTATTTCTCAATTTCTAGATGATAATAATGACTATAACATAGACATAGTTCATGCAATATGAAATTATCATTTTGAAGGGATATGTGAAAACACTAAATCATTTTCATAATTATTCAGGTAGTTATTTATATTTTATTTCTTTATTGAAATTTACATGTTTCAAAAATCTATTGTTAATAACTATTGGATGTTTAATTATATATATTTGATCATTTATATGATTTTTTCTGTTAAATTTTATTAGGAATTTTTTTTGAAATAATCGATGTACATTATTATGTTTCATTTAAATTTATGCATATGAAAATAGATTTTAGAATAAATGTTTATAATTAATATTTTACCTTATATATTTTGTGGTAATAAGGATCATGACATCATTATTTTTTTTAAACATTCAAATATGTCACTTTTTTATCCTATATATTTTTTAATCTTTTTTTGTGAATATTCACTTGTGTAATAATATGCAGGTACAAAAAAAATCATTACATTTTCATTCAATGTCATATATAAAGATAGAAGAAAATTTACCAAGGTATATATATTTTTTCATGTTATTAAATATTTAGTAATATACTTATTTATTGATAAAAACAATTAATTTATAAAATATATTTATAGGACTACTGATGCCTCACCCATATAGGATACTTCTCCTATTAGTTATTGATTTGGTAAATGTGGTATTACAGGTTTACCAAAATAGTAACATTCTCATGGAGACGGAAGATTATATATTACTTTTGATGATAATAATAATTCAACTAGCCCAAATGAAACCCAGTTTAACATTTATATCACCATGCAGAGCCGTTACTAGATTGGAATTTTATATCCTGATTGGTAGTCCATCGATGGGATGGTTAAACAATAGCTTTGGGAGGGTGTAGTGGTAAAATATCTCAATTTATTTTTTTATCTCATTTTTGAATATTAAATATTTCAAATGACTATTATTTAATTTATTAAATTACATATTACATTCAATTTTGAAGAACCAATTGAAATTAAGAAATGACCTCTTAATATAGTGGTTATTTGATGGAGATATTTAAAAAAAATGACAAAAAATTATGTTTTTAGAAAGAAACAGAATGAAAACCTTTTCCTCGTGTATCAACTTTTTGATTCAAATACACGGATGAAATTTGTTGATAGCCGACATGATGAACCATTTTTGGTATGATCATTATTTTATATTTTAAATGTTTTTTTATACTTATATAATTACTTAATAGTTTATTTTTATATAAGAAGCATCCAGGAGATCTCATAAATAGATCCAGTTGCAGAATATATACCCTCATACTTTATCATGAGGTGGGTATCCTTTATTGTAGAAGAAAATTATTGAAGTAATGTTTCGAGAATTGATATCTCAATCTAGTAGCAGTTCAGATGAGGTCTAGTTTGGTCATCCATATCCCCCCAGTATCCATGAAAAATGGAAAAGATCGAGAAAAAAGATAAATGAAATTTATCTTACAGATCTAGATAAGGAAGTATCTGAAATAATTTTAATTAAATAATTTTATTATTTCATTTTTATTTTAATATTAAAAATGAACATTTATATACCATTTATCATTTTTTATTTTAGGATTACCTTCAAAATAATGTGGCCCATGTAACTTTTATCCCTGAGGGAAGGATGGACATCGTTGCTACTGTTTAGAAAACCCAAAACACCGAGGCCATGTTAGAGGATATCATAAAAGTGTTACTGTTCAGAAATCTTTTGTTAATCAAAGTAAGCAGTCAAGAGACCCAAAAATTGATGCCTTAAAAACTGAGCTGAAAAACATGAAACATTTCAGGGGAGATGAAATTCAATAAGTTGTGGAAGCTATGTTTGAACAATTGATAAGATAGTCTATGCAGCGAGGTCAGCCTACCTATCCATTCCAACCTATCTAGTATTACCATCCCTCCTAGTCAGATGCTTAGTTTGTATAACCTGCCTAGCTAGCCCAACGCACCTAGCCCTCCTAGCTACCTACTTAGATCCTCCACCTCCTCATTCAGACTCAACATTATATTGTGAGTTGTATACTATAGAAACTCTTGTATGTATTGTAGCATATAGTGTCATGCATGTTGTTGGGGATTCTTTACATCACCAGACCTTATTGTTGGGTTCTGTTAGAGTTTTGATGACTGATTTTATTGATCCTAATTAACTATTACCATTTTCTACCGAGGAGGTTACCATAGTTGGGTATTGTGTATGTTAGTTTTCATTTTTCCATCTTACCTTCTACATTATTTTTCATACGATTTATGTATTTTTTTTTAATATTAATTAAATTTAATTGGAAATTAATTATAATGTTTTTTTGACATTTAATTTTTATAGTTTTTTTAAAATTTAAAGAAACGATACAAAGAAAATAGAAATAGAAGGTTCAAAAACTAACATCTACAGATACTTTTATTTCTGATGGGATAAATAGATTATCCAAGATTCATTCTTCATTGGATAATTTATATGAGATTTAGATGGTGTTTGAAATATGTGGAAGAAAATATCCATTGAAAATAATCAAAAAACATTTCAATGATCTGATTCAATTTCAAGAGATCAGCGTGACTATATTACATTTGTTTTCCATGTAAGTAAATTTAATATTAAGTTGATAATTATGTATGTAAAGATGATTTTAAGTTATCTAGTATATTAATTATTTAATTAATTATCCACACACTCTTCTAAGACAATGTGAGACCACTTTTTTATGGTTTTATGGATCCCGAATTCATTTCAATAGATGTGAACTGTGAGAAACATCATTGTAGAATTAAATATTTGTGTGAGGGATTATCAGAGAGAGATATTGGATATTTGTTTTTCCATTCCTTGATGGTTAATAACATTAATATAATTATGAACTAATATTTATTATAATGTCATTAATTATTGACATTTTATATTGTAGAGGTCATTGTATGTTAGGTGTGTTCTACCCAAGGGAATACACACTATACTGGCTTTTATCTTTATTAGGTGATGTTCGTGAAGATTTTAGCACCTTTTTAAATGAGTAAGCTTTATTCCTTTTTATAAGTTCATTAATTTTAATTCGTATTGTTTTACATGTTTTATTAGTTTATATTAATGAAAATTCAGCTCCTGGAAAATTTTTAACAAAAATAAGTAGAATATAAAGAATCCAAATCCAATCAATAATGTGAAAGTAATGGTAAATATATTAATTTTTCATAATATTTTTATTGTTGATATATATATATATATATATTGGTTTTTATTATCATGTTAAGGATTTATAACCTCTATGTCACCATCAAAAATAAAGCATGGAATGTTTCTATTATGTTTTATGATTCATGTATGAGATAATCACAACTAGGGTTTTGGAGAAATTTGAAATGGTTAGTTATATTAGTTATTTTATATTTCATGTCATAGTATTCTATATTTTAATTTCAATGCTATTGTAGATGTTCAAGGATTTTGATCTGTATATGAATGGTGAGATGACCCATATTCGATCTTTGTTTTCAAACTATTTGATAAGTTTGGTTACAAATTAAATTATCTGGTATGTATATTGTAATGTTTATGATTAATCTAACATTCTCCTAATAATGTGTTCAAAAACTAATTCTTTTTTATAATTGGTTTTTAATACTAATGATCTTAAAAAAATTCTTCAACGTTCATGAATGATTATTTTATAAATTAGTAGGTATGTAATTTTTTATTCTAGTTTAAAATATAATTATATAGACAATGTTTTTCTGATTATGTTTTTAAATTATGGTTGTGTTTATAAATTTTGAGAAAAATGATGGATTGAATTATAATTTGATTTTAGGTTATTATTTGATGTTTATTATTATTAAAATTGGATTTAAATGTAAAATGATTTTAAAATCCATGAAGTTTATGCAAACCTATTGATTTGGTTGAAAATGAGAAACATTTTTAACAAGAAATTTGTGATAATTTTCTTTTTAAGTAATGTTTGACACACTAACTGCAATTGTTTATCTTCTTATGTTTTTTATTCTAATGGAAGAACCATTCATTTGAATTATTGATGATTCAGATGACAGTTACTAATTTAGGAGGCTATGTCAACGCTAGCATGAGTATTAGTTTACTGGGTTATTAGTTTTTATTTGTGACATTTGAAGACATTTATTTAGATAGGATAATATGATTTTTTTTCATTTTTGGGATTCATATATTTCTATCATAGGTTTTAGAATTTGGAATTTTATAGTATTAATTTACTTTTTAAAAAAATTAAATGTTTCAACATCAGTTATTTTAGTAACTGGAGTTGGAACTATTTTCGATGTTGGTTTTATATATAAACTGACATCGAACCAAATAAATTTCAATTTTGGAATATTTTATATTTAAAAACCAATGCCAAAGAACCCACTAGAAAAAATTTGATGTTGTTTTCAATTTTAACTGATGCCAAAAGCCTCCTAAAACAACGTCTTCGGTGATGATTTTAATGAAAACTAATGTCGAAGACCAAAAATATTGACCTTTCGGCATTGGTTATCTTAATAACCAATGCCCAAGACCGCACCAAAATTTGATTCAATATAGATTATTGTATAAACTAATGACAAAAATATTTCATGGGTGGGTATCAGTGTTGGTTTCATATAACAGATGCTGAAATTTTTTTTAACATCACATTTATAAACATCAGTTGAAAACAGATGCCAAAAACTAAAAAATCGATGTTGATTCCCCATTTTCTACTAATGAACCTTTTAAAAAAAGGAGAGTTCAATAATCAGGTTATACTTTTGTAATATACATTATAGTACCTCAAATTATTAGTCGTTGACTATTTTATTTATGTAATCTAAATTAAATGTTCAACCACTTAGGCAGATAATGATTTTTGAACATCCTGATGGTCCCAATCCCAAGGAATAATAGGTTTCTCAACACAGTGATTCTTCCAGTGTAGAGGAACAAATAATTTCAAAACATATCAATACTACCTATCCGGATTAACAATATATTGATGATTCTAAAAGTTAGGAAATGGTAGGTGGTGAAAAACTCATGTTCTAGAAAAAATAGAAGCATCATAGCATGATAATATTAATAATAATTTTTAAGGTGAAAATTAAAGGTATAAAATTCAAGGTTGTATGGAATGCATGTATCCAACATATTAACCCCAACAAAAAAATATTTAATAGTTACATTAGGTTCACCACTTGACGGTATGTGCTGGTTGATATAGTTACATGAAAAATGATGTTTCCTCGCTTAAGGAAGTGATTTGTGAAGATATTACGGTAAAATTTTGATATAAAGTTGTTATTTTACTGAAAATTAAAATAATGAAATATTTATTTTCTCTTCATTATACCTTGCAGAGTTCATTCATACCAGATGGATTCTGAATAAAATATATATTAATTATCACTAGAAAATCTTATAGAGGATTTCATACTATTCTAATGAAGTATCATCATAGGAATACTAAAGGGAAAATAAACCCACAACCACCATAGATTTATACACACCTTATAAACCAAGAAACCCAAACTGTATTTATTGGTCATAATGAGGAGAAAACATTTCAGGTATATTATGATTTGTAATAAATTTCATGAAAAAACATTTATTAATCACTTGGATTAAGAATTGTTAATTTATGGAATGACAAAACAGTGATAAAAATAATCCACATTCAGTAAATCTAAAGTACCCATACCATAAAGAAAGTTTTGGGTACGCTTTACATGATAAAATTGGAATGTATTATAAATCTACAATAATACTTTTATATGAAATGAAAAAAATTAATTATGTCCATTTTTTGATGTGTTGATTGATGAATAAAATTGAAAATACAATTCCATCTCGTCATGTGATATAGAAGGAGGCTCGTGTAAATAAATATTCTATACTAATAGATGAAAAAATAGAAAGAGCATTAAAAATATGTGTAAGTATAACATAATAAAAATTTAATCTTCTTTAAATAAGTATTACATAACAATGATTACTTAATTTCTTATATTTTATATCAGTCTTAGACATTAGAATCATCATCAATGATACACGATGAACAATTACTATTAGTGGCCTTTAAGTGGATAGAAGAAGATAGCCACATCAGAGGTGTAGGTTTGGTGTGTCACCCCTAACATATTTTGGGAAAATAAATAAATCAAGTGATAAAGATAAGAAAATGGATAAGTTGTACGCACGATTAGATACTTTTGAATAAAAACATAATTGAAAAAATGAGTTGCTAGAAAATTTTAATATAGATAATCAACGATAAGAAACAACATAACAACAACCACTTCATCAAGATCCCCCACCCCCACTAGCATTAAGGAAAGACATTCCCATTGATGGAATTCCTTACAAGTTGAACTCAATTTTCTCATAACTATTTATATGAAATGTGAATTAAGAAGAAAAATATACCTTTATTATAATGATATTATACATGGGGAAAATGATTATGAATTATATCTATCATCACACACTGATCACCTTTTTGTGAGGGGTATAGTGTACAATATTCAATGAGATATGATACACAAAAAATAATTTCAAAAAGATTAAGTGTGAGTGGGGATTCACATAACTCACAATCCAAACACTAATATATCTATTCCACTTGATGACCATGATATTAATTTGGTCAATATTTCTATTTGAAATTTCATAGTATGACTGTTTTTCCTTGTAAAAATACATGTCAATAAGGCGGTATTCCTTTCAAAATTATTTCCTGTGTAAAACCGTTAACAATTAATAGAAAATGCATGAAATGAGTAATATTATTACATAAATAGAATTTGAAGGGGTGAAATGGAAGGTTGAATCAAAATGATCTAATGTTTCAAATAATCAATTTACAATAACTTCAAATAGTACCTATACTTCTTTAGTTAGACTTCCACATTTACTAACATTGCCATTACAAGATGATACAATGTTAATAAGTGGTGTTATGGCCATATTTTATTTTAAATAACAAATTTATGGTCAAGATATTATAATATATCTTTATTTTGAGAATTTAAATGAAATCATCATGCATTAATGGTTGGGAGTCTTGGTTTTAAATGTATACATGAGGTGAGTTTTTTTTCTCTATAGCTGATCTAATTTTATAATTATAGCTAAATAATATTCATATTATTTATAAGTGAATATATGAGTCATATTTGAAGGTAAACCCTTGTGAACAAAAATTTGGACTCATTAACTCTTATATCACATCTATAAAAAACAGAATATAAGTAAATAAATATCGAATAATAGTGGCCCATGTGGTCAAAATTTTTGAAAAAAATTTTGAAAGTAGAATCTTTTTAATACCCATGATGCAGGGGTAAAACTGTACAATTTAGTCTTACAAAATATATTTTCATTCCTTTCATTACATATTCTTTTTTGTTTTTTAGGAAACATTGTTTTCTCATTGCAATCAATTTGGTTACTCCATTCAATTATTTTGTAGATTCAATGCATGGATACCCAATGAACTAACCCCACATGATGATTTTTATCAATTTGTAATACAATATAAGAAAAATTTTATAAATAAACATCAATTTATGAATTTTATATTATTTTTTAATTAAAATTATGTTATGATTGGGTGGTGATAAAATATCTTCAAAGTCATGGAATGAGGACATTTCATTAGAATGAGTAGTCTATCGACATCTAAAAGTGAATGTGTATTAGGGTATGTATAATAATATTTCACTATAAAAATAGATTACTTATTATTCTCAATGTTTCTACATTTCTTGAATCAAACTAATAGAAAAGATTGTTGTTATTACGTTTGAAAATTTATTAAAGATATCATATTCCATAAAAAAAACTATCTTTACTAAAGAGAATTTTCTAATGATAAATATGAATTGATTTAGAATATTATCATTCCTTTCTTTATTTATATTTTCTTATACTACCAAAACTATTGATAGTCCTCATATTCAAAAAGAGGAAAGGGATTTGTTTAAAAATTAGTGGGTAGAATACGCCATTTTAGAATGTATACAGACATCATGAAGAGTTGACTTCCTACTACTTATATAGTTAATTATCTCATTATTTTCTCTGTTGTTTATATATTAATTTTATATTTATTTTTAACTGATAGTTATATTAGTTAATTTTAACAGAGATCATCAAAAGGAATAATGCACTCATGATGCGACTTTTTTTGGTTCTGCAATGCATTCAATATTTCAGGTTATCAAATAGTAATATTGTTTGATTACCCCAAATGTTTAATGAATTACAAAATAAAAAGACATGGTGTGATATATAGGAATCAACCGAACCTCAATCTAATACATGGTATTCCCAATATGACTTGAAGTTTTTGTTTTTATTTTAAAATTTATTTTTTAGTTTAAATCACACATTACATACTCAGAATCGATAAAATTCATTTGGTTTGTCTTAATAATTAATAAAAAAATATTCATAAGTCGTTTCTGACATACAAGAATCAATTTCACGTCAAACCAACACATGATGTGGCAGATATGAATCAAAGACTTGTTTTCAGTTTAAATTGAAATTTTATTAAAAATGACAGGTGACATAGACAAATCCAGAAAATTCATTCATTTTTTCTATATATTTTTTGAATATGATACTTAATTTATTTTGATGTGTAGAAATCAACCTCATCTCAATCTGACACACGGTGTGACCAGTATGACTCCATGCGTGTCTTTTTATTTAAAATTTATAATTTAGATCAAAACACACATCACATTCTCAGATCATACGAAACATGTAAGAACCGGGTTTTTGCTGAGAAAGACATTGGAATATTCTTGGGTTTATTCCAGAGCAGCGCCTTCAGACGGGGTGCAATTCCGATCCACGGTGTGGCCGGAATTAAATTTTTAGTGCGTTTACACTGGGCACGCCAAATAAATGGGATAACTCCTAAACGGTGCTTCGGATACTAAATCTGAGTGTATTTATTGGTATGGAAGGGGGTGTTTACCCTATGAATGAAATAAAGTATGTTGGCACGAGATGTTGGGATCCCTCGCCCATTACCAGAATTTTAAACAGATAAATAAAATAATTAATTTATTCGTTTAAAGGTTAAACTTGGGTATCTCTTAAACGGTTTGTCAGATGAGAAAAATGAGGGCACCGTTGAGTTCGGAGCATGTTGTTTACCCTATGAGGGGTGTAACTTTCACGGGCACGAACCTTCTGTGAAAAAATCCATCTAGGGTGTTTTCATAATTTGGAGGCATCAGGCGTTGAGTTTAATAACTTTTGAACGGGGCCTCGGATTAAAATTCTTAGACTGTCGTTGTGCTCGGGAGGTGGTGTTTCCCCTAGGGGAGGCTTAACCTTTACTCTGTCAAAGGTTTCGGATGCGGGTTAAATTGGGGGTTTAATTAATTAAATTTTTAATTAAATTTTCTTTATTTAAACCTTAACCTCTCCCCTCTCCTCACTTTTCACCTCCTGGCAGAAGGATCTCCCAACCAAGGATCCTCTCTCTCAGCACCATGCTCTCCTCCTCTCTAAGGTTGCGGTTCTGGTGAAGGCGAGCCCTTGTGAAGCATCGGGGGAAGCTCTGCGAGGTAGGATCGTGCGTTTTTCATTCTAAACTCTCGCACCTTCTTTGAATCCATTTATATGAATTGAATTTCCATCAAATTTTTGAGAAACTCCCATAAGAGTGTAGTATATTTTTCTGAGCTCTCTGACGCCCTTCTCGAAATTGAAATCCGAGTCCCGACGTGTTCGCAAACGTCTGGTGAAGTTAGCGGGATTTTTGGTGTTTTCCGGTGAGGTCCTGACCATCTGGGCGGCGGCGGCCCAGGGTATCGACGGTCCGGCGGCTGCGCGCACCAGTCTGGCAGACCAAGGCGTGTGGCGCGGAAGGTCTTCAGTAGGACGGGCGAGTGCGGTTGAGCAGCACTCTGGGCCGAGGGCGACGGCAGCAGGCCGGGGGAGCACGGCAGGCGGCCACGGATGGCGTCAGGTGGAGCCGGCGGAGAGGCGCTCTGGCGTGCGGTGGGTCACGACATCGAGCGGGGAGCGACAGGGTCTGTGACGCCTGTCGCGGCGATCGCCGGCACCAGGCGCCAACAGGCGCGACGCGGGGGTGGGGGGGGGGGGCTGGGGGACCGGCCTTTGGCCGGTCGTTGCGGGAGAAGACCGGGGTCTTTGGACCCCGGCAGCCAGACAAAGGACCCGCAAATGTGAGTCATGTTCTTGATGAGGGAGAAGACTGCAAGAGAGAAAAAAATAATAAATAAATAAAAATAAAATAGAAATTAAAAATTATTTTATAGTAATACTAATAATAATAATAATAATAATATTATTATTATTATTATTATTATGAAAATGATTTATAAATCATAAATCATATACAGGGCATCCAATATGGGCACCGTATGCGGCAACACGTCCCATAAATTGAGACGAATGTTTTGACATGGTTTCGAGAGTTTTTTATTCCCGAAATAAGGGGCATCGGAGGCGCGACACACCTTTAAGTGAATTGGTGTTTTTTCGGGGGTTTTTTTTTTGGGCATCGCGGACACATCCGATGTACTTTTTGAGCGCCTTTAGCGGCGTTGTGACCCTGGCGTTGAGCCGAAGTTTACCATTGTGGTTTCGGCCATTGAAGCCGGAGTTGAGGCGTGTTCCCCACGGCCTGTCTTTCGAGCTGTGTGCAGTGCTTTATAACTTTTTCATCGGACGTCTTTTTGGGGCATGCGTTCAATTGTTTTTGGGTGTTTTTTCGAGGGCATTGCATTGGTGAAAACTGCCCGCTTTAATTTCGCACACTGGTGTGGGCCCTGCAAGGGCTATTTTCGGAGTTGGCAGTGATTTACAGCATTATCACCGGGTGTTTGTTTTGGAAAAGTGAATAGTCTATCTAGTGTACTTTTTTGAGAGGATCTCAACGGTGTGATCCGTTCGTTGTGCTTCGGGACTGGGATGCGGGTCCCACGAGGCACCGCTCGTGTGCGGTACGGTGGAAGACATCATTTTCTCCGGATTTCTGTTGTACTCATGTGAGCAGTCCTTTTGGCCTATTTTCCTGAGGGTATCGCAATGGTGTGATGCACCTGACTGTTTTCAGGGTCGAGGCTCGGGACCACAGGACACTGTTCGGGCGTAAAGCGGTGTCAGACGACTTTTACGTCGGATATCCGCTAGATTCAAGTATGTAGTCGATCTCGCATGTTTTTCCGCGAGGAATTCAACGGTGCGATCCGATTAGATGTGAGGAGTCTCTTTCGAGACATCATTTAAATGTTGAAACATGAAAGGTATACCAGTGGAGGTTCTTCCTATGGTGTTTGCAGAGAACCCTTGGCGTGTGATTGTGTTCACTCTTGGGAGAGTAAAGTGAATGCTTGAAGAAATGTGGTTGGCCGTGCCTGAGCCGTTGAGATGGAAATTTGGAGTTTTTATGTTTACGCCTTTGCATTGACGTTCTGTGTCGTGTGCATGATAGACTTTGGGTTGGAAACGTGGTATACTCTGGGAGTATACATGAACACTTGGAGGTACATCTGGTTGTTTATACCTGAGAATGTTTGTGCGCTTGGTTGGAGTTGACTTGGGGCCACACGTCGTGTGGGCCCCATGTGCGTGTCGTGCTTTGCTTTGCATACCCTTGACCTCTCGTGACATAGAGGGTCCTTCTGTACTTGTTTGTCTGACTAGCAGGGTTGAGTTTCCCCCCGATTCGGTTCTCGTTTGTTTGACCAACAGGGTTGAGTTTTCCCCTGGTTCTGTTCTAGTTTGTTTGACCAGCAAGGTTGAGTTTCCCCTATTTCTGTTCATGATGGTTTCGACCAGCAGGGTGAGTGGTTTTCTCCTGGTTCTGTTCTCGATGGGTTGGCCGACAGAGTTGCTTCGTGTTCCCTGGTAGAGTTCTTGTGGATTCGGTGTGACCAACACATTACGCGGGCACCGATCCTCTACCCAGGAGGTTGTTTCCAGTAGGGCTGGACATGAGGTTCTTTCTATTAAGGTTGGACAAGAGGTTGTTTTCAGTAGGGATGTCCAGTGGGTTACCATCCAGTTGGGATGGCCCGTACAGTGGTGTTCACCGAGCAGTACCATCCAGCAGGGATGGCCAGAGCTGTTATGGGTTTACCTCGAATAGGGCTGGGAAGTGGTTCTCGATGCCGAGTTTAACTCCAGCTAGGCTGGGAAGTGGTCCCTGATGCTGGGTTTACCTCCAGCTGGGCTAGGAAGTGGTCCCTAATGACGGTTCTGATCCACCCTCCAGTGTACCCTTTTACGGGGTTGGGAATTGGGACTCATCGATGACTTTAGCCCGGTCTCCTTCCAGTGGTTTACCCTTTTACGGGACTGGGCAGTCTGGCACTCTTAGACTCTTTCCGGGTCTCCCTCTAGTGGGAACCCATCGACTTTCAGGGATTACCCTCCAGCAGGGCTAGACAGGGGGTCAACTATCGAATTTGAGGAGACCTCTCGACTGCTGTGCAGTGACGAGGTTTGGTTTGACATTCCCCCAGAACTCTCAAGTATGAGGGGTGATTTCCCCACCAAGAAGTGTCCTTGTGACGCGACCTAAAACCGTACAGGTGAGTCAGTTCCGCCCAAAGTGGATAGTGTCAAGGTGCGTTGATTTGAGCCCATTGACATGCAGTTCGGGGCAGATATGCGGGATGCTGGGCATCGATGGTGTTTACTACTGAGACTGTTCACTAATCACTTTCTTGGGATGAGATAGGGGATGGAGATCCCGTTATGATCTTGTTCGGGTTTCTAGTTTGAGCATATGGATATGTATATACCTTGTTCCAGTACCAACTCCTTGGGTTTTGGTTACTCTCCATCCAGGAGAGGCGAAGACGCGCGGGGCATGCCACGTGCTTTCCGTGTCTAGATTCTCGTGGTTGGAAGAGTCTACTCTCCTGCTATATGTAGCAAAGACTCGATGGGATGTTCATCTTCTCACAATTTCCATCTCCTCGTGTCTGGATGACTCTATCTCCTTTCTCTTGTTGGGTTGAGCTGGACTCTCTACTATTACTCTTTACTGCACTCTCAGTTGTACTCCTTAAATTTCCATGTTCGATCTAATGATCACCCTTCGGTACCTCCTTTGTTGCTCCCTCGAGCCTTCGAGGTATCCTACTGAGTATTTTTATACTCACCCCTTCTTGGGTTTGCTCGCACTTTTTGTGCCCTTGCAGACGACAGACAAGTTGGTCATTACATTAGTGGAGCTTAGGTGTTCAGTAGCTTGGACCGCGTGCGATGGTCATAGTTGGGTTCCAGGTGTGGGACTCCCCCAGTTGTTTCATATTTGTTTACCTGTTGCCGGGTTGTGGCACTTTTCTGGTTGTGCGCATGTTTTCCCCTTTTCATTTTCAGTTTACCATCTACTTTTACTTTGTACTTTTAGAGGTAGATGCACATTGTGGTTTATTATAGCAGTTGATACTTTGATTTTATTTTTACTCTGCACTTTTTCATTGAGTGTGTTGTGTGTGTGTGTACATGTACTTAGGCAAAGGCCTCCCCGAGTTGTTTTTCCTTCAGCGCTGGTCGCCATCCCCTGGCCTATAGAGGCAGGCTTGGGGTAGTTGCGGCTCGAGCCCGGGTAGGGTCGGGTCATGACAAAGTGGTATCAGAGGTGGTTAGTTCCTTGGGAAGATTTTAAGATTCCCCTAAAAAGGAATGTTTTGGGATCTAGGGAAACAGTGTCAACATGTCTCGAGAGTGGCTCTCAGGACAAGGAGTCCAGTGATGGTGTGGCGGCAGACGTATCCATTTACCAGGACCTTGATAACCTACTTATCGACTCAGCATGATGAGACACTTGTTGCATGGAAAATTGGTTTCTGCATCACATAGGATTGAGTCTTTGACTGTCCTTCTTGAGTCATCTCCCCATTGTTGATACTTTTATATACATATATGCTCATCTGACCGCGAAACTTCTTGATAATATTCTGGATGTCATCACGAAGGAAGCCATCCAGGACACCAGCTTTGGTGCATGAAGACGACCCTATGAGCTACGAGGACTCAGTCCAGGACCCATCATGCGAGCCCCTTTCTCTGTGTGAGTTGGTAGTAGCACCTCCACCTGTTGAGCAGAAGATATCTTCAGTAGAGCAGTCTGAGCGTGAGCGCAGGTTGAGCGTGCTCCATGAGTTCCAGCGATAGAGACCGCTGAGGTTTGGTGGGGAGCCAGACCCTCAGGCAGTAGAGGATTGGCTAGAGATAGTGGTTCTCCTTTTCCGTCTGGTGTAGACGCCGGTAGATCTTATGGAAGCTTTGGCCGCCAACCTTTTCCACGAAGCAGCTTGGAGTTGGTGGAGTCTGGTGACTCAGTTTCTTGACGAGTCATCACTCTTGTAGGGTGACTTTCAGTTGTTGTTTCATGAGGTGTTTTCTCCCTCTTACTCACGCTCCATTCAGATTCAGGATCTCATGTAGTTTCAGCAGGGAGGGATGACGGTGGCCGAGTACGTGGCTAGTTTCTCAGACCATGCATGCTTTTACCCGGACTTGGTCCATGAAGACAACATCCAAGCATGGATGTTTGAGCAGGGTCTCCACCGAGAGATTCGTGCTATCATATTACCTTTGGGCATTCCCACTTATGTTGGGGGTGCTAGAGCAGGCACTGGTGACAGAGAGCTTCCGGTCGCGTTCTATAGTTCGTGGTGGCAGCAGGCTCACCAGAGCCGAGACTTCTGCCGCAGCTAGCGAGCATCGGCTGACAGAACCTCGACGAAGGTGGCTTTCCGATAACCGGACTCATGGGTGTGGTCGTACGCCACAGTGGTGCCAGAGGGCACCACGGATGCCCGAAGAGTGTCGGTGCTATGCTTTCAACGGGCGAGGTCACCTGGCGCGGGACTGCCTGACTAGGCACACTGAGAATATCAGTTAGGCAACATGTGCACCACCACAATAGAGGAAGTGTCATGATCGGAGTGGTGCCCTTAGAGGTGGTGCTTGTAGAGGATCAGGAGGAGCTGGAAGTGGAGGATGACCTTACGAGGTCTTCCCATCACCACCAGGCAGTTCATGTCAGGCTCTGGGAGCAAACAGTTGGGACCACAGACAGCCACGATCATTGGATGTCTACAATCCTACAGAGCATGAGGTGATAAGAGGTACACTCTATAGCTCTACTACTATTTGCAGTAGAATTGTTAGACTCTGTGTAAAATTCTTTTTCTCCCTGATCCTTGTTTGAATTGTTACCAGGGTGGCGCGAGGCATCGGTGTAACCCTATGTTGGTAAAGTAAAAGGGCATGAGACCTTTCTCTTTAGTCGATGGTTGTGACTCCTTCACCTTTCAAGCATGTAAGAGAGTCTTGGTTGTGGGACATAAATTGTGAAATCTTGTGTGACCAGATATCCTTGGGTGTTTCACCATATGGATATTCTGATGGAGGGAATCAGCGGGCCTTGTTCTAGGTGTGGGAGGTGGTTCCAGTCGTGAAATGTGACGTAGGAGTTTGGCTAGGGAGGTGAGCTACCCCCGAGGGCCTTCAGGTCATTTGAGACCGTGCGCAGGGATGGAAAGATCCCCTACCGCCTTTCCCAAACCCCAAAGGATGGTTCGGGTGCATAGCGTCTCCCGCATGGCTCACCTGAGGAGATGTGTGTGTGCTCCTATGCACATCATCGGCAAGGTCCTCCCTCGCATGAACATTTCAAATCCTTCGATCTACGTGTGGTGATGTGGGACTGTGCAAGAGTTCTTCTGGGTACGGAAGAGCCAGGTGCGGGCTTAGTACCCTGAGTTGTTCCCTGGTTTTGTTTTTCGGGGATGAAAATATTGAAATATTCAATGATGTAAGAACCTTGTTTTTTCTATGAAAGTCTTTGGAATATTCTTGAGGTTATTCCAGAGCAGCGCCTTCAGATGGTGTGCGATTCCGAGCCCCGGTGTGGCCAGAATTAAATTTTTAGTGCTTTCACACTGGGCACACCAAATAAATTGGATAACTCCTAAATGATGTTTTGGATCCTAAATCTGAGTGTATGTATGGGTCCAGAATGGGGTTTTTACCCTAGGAATGACATAAAGTGTGTCGGTGCGGGACGTTGGGACCCCTTTCCCGTTACCGGAATGTTAAAAGGATAAATAAAATAATTAATTTATCTATTTAATGGTTAAACTCTGGTATCTATTAAACGGTTGGTCGGATGGGAAAAATGAGGGCATCGTTGAGTCCAGAGCATGTCGTTTACCCTAGGAGGGGAGTAACTTTCGTGGGCACGGACCTTCTGTGAAAAATGCCTCCGAGGGCGTTATCGTAATTTGGAGGCCTCGGGCGTTGAGTTTAATAACATTTGAATGGTGCCTCCGATTAAAATTACGATACAACTGTTGTGCTTGGTAGGTGGTTTTTACCCTAGGGGAGGCTTAACCTCGACTATGTCAAAGGTTTCGGATGCGGGTTAAATTGGGGGTTTAATTAATTAAATTTTTAATTAAATTTTCATTATTTAAACCTTAACCTCTCCCCTCTCCTCACTTTGCATCTCCTGGCGGAAGAAGTTCCCAACCAAGGAGCCTCTCTCTTAGCACCAAGATCTCCACCTCTCTAAGGTTGCGGTTCTGGTGAAGGTGATCCCTTGCGAAGCATAGGGCGAAGCCCTGCGAGGTAGGATCATGTGTTTTTCATTCTAAACACCCGCACCTTCTTTGAATCCATTTATATGCGTCGATTTGCCATCGAATTGTCGATAAAATCCCATAATTCTGTAGTATATTTTTCTGATCTCTCGGATGCCCTTCTCAAAATTGAAATCTAAGTCCCAACGTGTTCACAAACGTCCGGCGAAGTTAGCGTGTTTTTGGGTGTTTTCCGGTGAGGTCCCGGCCATCCGGGCGCCGGCTTCCCGGGGTAGCGGTGGTCTGACGGCTTCGCGCGCCAGTTCGGTGGTCCAAGGCGTGCGGCGCGGCAGGTTTTCAGCAGGCCGGGCGAGTGCGGTCGAGCGGCACGGTGGGCCGAGGGCGACGACAACAGGTCGGGGGAGCATGGTAGGCGGTCGCGGATGGCGTCACGCGGAGCTGGCGGAGAGGAGGTCTGGTGTGCGGTGTGTCACAGTGTCGAGTGGGGGGCTACAGGGTCCACGACACCGATCGAGGCGGTCTTCGGCAGCAGGCGACAATAGGCGCGACGTGGTGAGTGGGGGGGGGACCGGCTTTTGGCCGGCCGTTGTGGGAGAAGACCGGGGTCCGTGGACCCCAGCTGGCAGACAAAGGACCCCCAAATGCGTGTCCTATTCTTGATGAGGGAGAAGACCCCAAAAGAGAAAAAAAATAAATAAAAAATAAATAAAAATTAATAATTATTTTATAATAATAATAATATTATTATTATTATTATTATTATGAAAATGATTTGTAAATCATAAATCATCCGCAGGGCGTCCGATTTGGGCACCATCAACGGCGACGCGTCCCTTAAATTGAGTCAATCTTTTTTAGAAGGTTTTGGGAGTTTTTAATTCCAGAAACGAGGGGCCTCGGAGGCACAACACACCTTTATGTGAATTGGCATTTTTCTAGGGGTTTTGTTTTAGGCGGTGCGGACACATCTGATGTCTGTTTTAACTGCCACCAACGGCGTTGTGACCCTGCTGTTGAGCCGGAGTTTACCAGTATAGTTTCGAGCGTTGAATCCAGAGTTGATGCATTCTCCCCACGTCCCATCTTTCGAGCTGCATGCAGTGCTTTATAACTTTTTCATCGTACATCTGTTCAGGGCGTGCGAGCAGTTGTTTTTGGGTGTTTTTTCGAGGGAATTGCATTAGCACAATCTGCCCTCTTTAAATTCACACGTTGGTGCAGGCCCCGCGAGGGACATTTTGGGAGTTGGCGGTGATTTCCAGCTTTATCACTGGGTGTCTTTTTTGGACAAGTGAATAGTCCATCTTTTGTACTTTTTTTAGAGGATCGCAATGGTGTGATCTGTTCGTTGTGCTTCGGGACTAGGATGTGGGTCCCACGAGGCACCGCTCGTGTGCAGTGCGGCCGAAGGCATATTTTTCTCCGGATATCCATTTTACTCAAGTGAGTAGTCCTTTTGTCATGTTTTCCCGAGGGGATCGCAATGGTGTGATGCGCCAGACTATTTTCAGGGCCGAGGATCAGAACCACGAGAGGTCGTTCGGGTGTAAAGCGGTGTCGGATGACTTTTACGTCGGATATCCGTTGGAGGCGAGTAAGTAGTAGATATCACATGTTTTTCCGCGAGTAATTCAACGATGAAATCCGTTTGGATGTACGGAGTCTCTTTCGAGACCTCATTTAAATTTGGAAGCATGAATGGTGTACCAGTGGAGGTTCGTCATGCGGTGTTTACAGAGAAACCTTGGCGTGTGATCGCGTTCTCTCTTGGGAGAGTGAAGTGAATGCGTGAAGAGATTTGGTTGGTCGTTCCTGAGCCGTTGAGTTGGCAAGTTTGAGTTGTTACGTTTAGGCCTTCGCATTTATGTTAGGAGTCGTGTGCACGATAGACTTTGGGCTGGAAACGTGGTATACTCTTGGAGTATACGGGAATGCTTGGAGGTACATGTGGTTGTTTGTACCTGAGAACGTTTGTGTGCTTGGTTGGAGTTGACTTGGGGCCACACGTCATGTGGGACCCGTGTGTGTGTCGTGTTATTCTTTGTGTACCCTTGACCACTCGTGACATAGAGGGTCCTTCTGTACTCATTTTTTTGACCAGCAGGGTTGAGTTTCCCCCTGGTTCTGTTCTCGTTTGTTTGACCAGCAGGGTTGAGTTCCCCTCTGGTTCTGTTCTCGTTTGTTTGACCAGCAGGGTTGAGTTTCCCCCTAGTCCTGTTCATGATGGTTTCGACCAGCAGGGTGAGTGGTTTTCCCCTGGTTCTATTCTCGATGGTTTGGCCGGAAGATTTTCTTCGTGTTCCATGGTAGAGTTCTTGGGGATTCGGTGTGACCAACACATTACGCGGGAACTGATCCTCTACCCAAGAGGATGTTTCTAGTAGGGCTGGACATGAGGTTCTTTCGAGTAGGGCTAGACATGAGGTTATTTCTAGTAGGGATGGCCAGGGGGTTACCATCCAGTAAGGATGGCCAGTACAGCGGTGTTCACCAAGTAGTACCAACTTGCAGGGATGGCCAGAGAGGTTCCGGGTTTACCTCCAGCGGGGTTGGGAAGTGGTCCCTGATGCCGGGTTTACCTCCATATGGGCTAGGAAGTGGTTCCCCATGCCGTGTTTACCTCCATCTGGGCTGGGAAGTGGTCCCCGATGACGGTTCTGAGCCTCCCTCCAGTGTACCCTTTTACGGTACTGGGCATTGGGACTCATCGAAAACTTTAGCCGTGTCTCCCTCTAGTGGTTTACCCATTTACGGGACTGGGAAGTGTGGAACCTGTCGACTCTTTCCAGGTATCCATCCAGTGGGAACTCGTCGACTTCCAGGGATTACCCTCCAGCGGGGCTGGGCAGGGGGTAACCTATAGACTTTGAGGAGACATCTCGACTGTGGTGCAATGACGAGGTGTGGTTTGACGTTCCCCCAGAACTCTCAATTACAAGGGGTGCTTTCCCCACCGAGACACGTCCTTGCAACGCGACGTAAAACCATGCAGGCGATTCAGTGCCGCCTAAAGAGGATAGTGTTAAGGTGTGGTGATTTGATCCCATTGACTTCTTGTTCGGGGCAGACGTGCGGGATGTTGGGCATCGATGGTGTTTACTTCTGGGACTGTTGGCTACTCACTTTCTTGGGCTAAGGTACAGTAGAGAGATCCCCTTACTATCATGTTTGGGTTTCTAGTTTGAGCATATGGATATGTATATACCTTCTTCCAGTACCCACTCCTTGGGTTTTTGTTACTCTCCTTCCAGTAGAGTCAAAGACGCACGGGGTATGCCATGTGCTTTCCGTGTATAGATTCTCGTGGTTGGACGAGTCTACTCTCCTGCTATAGGTAGCGAAGACTCGACATGAAGTTCATCTTCTCACCATTTCCAGATCCTCATGTCTAGACAAGTCTATCTTCTTTCTCTTGTTGGGTTGAGCTGGACTCTCTACTATTACTCTTTACTGCACTCTCGGTTGTACTCCTTACTTTTCCTTGTTCGATCTACTTCTCACCCTTCGGTGCCTCATTTGTTGCTCCCTAGAGCCTTTGGGGTATCCTACAAAGTATTTTTATACACACCCCTTCTTGGGATTTGCCCGCACTTGGTGTGACCTTACTGATAACAGACAGGTTGGTCATGACTTCAGTAGAGCTTGGGAGTTCCGGAGCTTGGACCGCGTGCGGTGGTCATTGTCGGGTTCCAGGTGTGGGACTCCCCCAGCTGTTTCACTTTTGTTTACCTGTTGTCGGGTTGTGGCACTTTTCTGGTTAGGCGCGTGTTTTTCCCTTTTCTTTTTCAGTTTACCTTCATCTTTCACTTTATAATTTTAGAGGTCGATGCACATTGTGGTTTATTCATAGCAGTTGGAACTTTGATTTTGTTTTTTACTATGATCTTTTGCATTGAGTATCTTGCGTGTACGTGTACATGTACTTAGGAAAATGCCTCTTCGAGTTTTTGTGCCTTCGGCGCTGGTCGCCAGCCCCTGGCCTACGGAGGCGAGCTTCGGGTAGTTGCGGCTCGAGCTCGGGTAGTGTCGGGGCATGACAAAACACATTCATATAGTTTTGATACTCTAGTAAAATGATCCATATGTCATTTTTGATGCGTATGAATCATCTTCTTGTCAATTCGATACATGGTGTGCCTAGTATGACTCAAAATGTATGTTTTTAGTCTAAAATTGCCATTTTCATTCAAAATGGGTGTGACTCATTGAAAACCAAGAAAACATGCTCAAATTGTGTTGATTTTTTATGAAAATGATTTATATATCATTTTTTATGTGTATGATCCAGTCTCATGTCATCCCAACAAATAACATGACTGATATGACGCAAAGTTCGTGTTTTCATTATAAATTGATATTTTAGGAAAAAAGACATGTGAGATACTCAAAACTAAGAAAATTAATTTATATTGTTTTTATAATTTCATAAAATGATACTTAATTCATTTTTGATGTGTTAGAAACAATTACACATTAATTTAATGCACTGTGTGCCCTATATGACTCCATGTGTGTCTTTTATATAAAATTGACATTTTAGTTCAAAAAAAACATCACGTAATAAAAAATGACAAAAAAATTATTATTTTCTTGATACTCTAGGAAAATAATCCATATGTCATTTGTAACGTGTATGAATCATTCACACCTCAATCTGATACATGGTGTGCCTGAAACGACTCAAACTATATGGTTTCTATTTAAAATTTACATTTTTATTCTAAACATGTGTCACTAACTAAAATCCTAGAAAATATGCTCATATTGTATTGATACTTTAGGAAAATGATTTATAAGTCATTTATGACATGTAGCAATCAGTCTCATGTCAAACGAACACATGATGTGACGAGTATGACTCAAAGTGCATGTTTTCACTTTAAATTTATATTTTAGTAAAAATGACACATGGCATACTCAAAAATGAGAAAATCAATTCATATTATCTTGATATTTTAGTATAATTTTTCTTATGTCATTTTTTACATGTAGCAATCAACCACATGTCAATCTAACCTACAGGGTCATCGACATGACTCTATGTGTGTCTATTTATTTAAAAATGAAATTTTAGTTTAAAACACACACCACATACTCAAAACCTATGGAAAAAATTTATTTTTATTTAATAATTTAGGAAAATTATACCAAATTTATTTTTTAATTTGTATGCATCAACCACATGTTAATTCGACACATGATGCTCCCAGTATGGTTCAAATTTTTTATTTTGAATTTAAAATTATCATTTTAGTTCTAAATGGGTTTCAATCACTGAAAAAAAACACACTCATGTTATCTAGATACATTATGAAAAAAATTCATAAGTCATTTTTGATGTATAGAAATTAGTATCACATTAGACCGACACACGATGTGACTGTTATGACTCAAAGTGTGAGTTTTATGTTAAAGTTTACATTTTAGAAAAAAAAGGACACATGAAATTCTAAAAACCAAGAAAATGCATTCAGATTTCATTGATACTTTTAAGAAAACAATATTTAAATATTTTTTATGTTTAGTAATAAACTAAACATCAATTTTTTCTATAGTGTGACTGGTACGACAATAGGTGTGTCTTTTTTTAGTTGGAATTTTAGTTTAAAACACACATCACATACTCAAAACTGAGAAAACTCATTCCTATTATTTTGATACTTAAGGAACATTATCCATATATAATTTGTGAAATGTATGAATTATCCTTACCTCAATTTGATACATGGTGTGATCGATAAGTCTCAAACTATGTGATTTTATTTTAAAAATTACATTTTAGTTCAAAACACACTTGACATAATCAAAACCTAGAAAACAGAATCATACTATTTTGATACATTAGGACAAAAATCCCTTAGTCATATCAGATTTTTTAAATCATCCCCACCAAAATCTGATACATGGTGTGACCATTATGAGTCAAATTATGTGGTTTTCGTTTAATATAAAAATTTTATTAATTTATTTATTCATATTTTTTTATTTATTTATAGTATTACTAACATAATAATTGGTTTCTTATATAGGTAGATTTTTTTTGTTGTGTTAGGGTGGTTTTTTTGTAACTGATACTATGATTGGAATTTTTTGAGAGGGGGTTGGGTGCCAAATACAATTAAACCATTGATGTTTTTGAATATTTTGGATAAATTTTAATTCCAAATGTAATTGTAAAAAAATATTTGAATTTTTTTTATATAATTTTTTTATTGTATTTATGATGTAATTTTTTTTTCAATTAAATTATGAATTTTCCATATACCTATATATGCTTCTATTTTCTACTATAGTGTGCTGTAATTTTAGCTACACGCTTCCATAGAATGACCTTTATCAGTTAAATTTTAACACTGATAATTGGGTATTTCTTCAAAACTGTTTCTAGCACCGATAAAGTCAAAAGACTTTTAATAGTGCTCATGTTAACAACCCTTTTTAGCCCTGATAAAGCCCCCTTTTCACACTATTAGATGTCTGATAAGTTGTAGTGAACACTGTAGTTTTGGAGAGACATATATGAGAACTAAAAAATAAATGGAATGAAAATAAGGTTGATATAGATGAAATTAAGAACTTGAAGGCGTACAAGTTGTATGTGCTCATTGGATAATTATTACAATACAATCTTGAATTGAAGAATATTTCAGATGTTAATACATTGATGAAGAAATGAATCTCATTAAAATCCCACATAAATGATTCCTCTGACACTTCTAAATCAGAAACATAGGAAAGTGATAATGGATAAATGGTGAATATAACCAAAGGAATTTATAATATAAATAAAAGGTATAGAAAGTACAAGAAGTGTCCCAATAATGATCAAAATAATTATTAAAAATAAAATAATAATACTAAATATGGACATGATGTAACACGTTATGAAACTAGAATGAAGGGTTATATCAAGAATGAATGTATAATGTTGAGGCAAGAATATAATGATAAAAAGTATAAGAATAAAATGGGACATTTTTGTTATACCGGATGGTGTTTCACTAAAGAATTCAATTCATGTTGTGAATCCAAAATTGTGAAAGATTCAACTAACCTATGTTTGATGGTGAAAAATATAAATGAGGTATGTAATGATTCTGATTCTTATTATAATTATGAAAATGAGGGTTTTAATTTTGATGATTTGTACAAATAAAATGGAAATCTTAAGAAAATGCTTTAAGAGTTATTAAGTTGTATAGAGATTTTAAATATGAAATTAATATGCTGATCCAAGAAATAAATAATGTTAAAAAAGATATATATATTCTCAAGTAAGAAAAAAAATATTTTCAAAAAAAAAAAGTTTGAAGAACTCTTTCCTTAAGTTTGATAAATAAAAACAAAAAATGATGATTATGAGGAACAATTTATCTAAGATGGAAATGGATAATCAGAGTTTGATAAATTCTATTTCGTCTAAAAAATATTATGTATATGATGAACTGGTTTTATATAAGGATAATTTGAATCTGAAAAGGGACTTTATCAATTTTAATGAAACTCTATATCTTTTTTAGGGAAAATATAAATATGAAAAGATGGTATCTATGAGGAAACCAAATAGATATAATTCTGGTTTTGGTTATAATCCTAAAATTCCTAATATGTACAAGAAATATTTTTTAAGAGTTCCACAATGAAGGTTACAATAAGTACCTGCTTCAAATGTTGGTTATATATACATTATGACAATTAATGTTATCTTAGGCTTCCTCAATATCACAGTATCAAAAGATTAATTACCTATAAAAAATTATTATCTCATGTACCATAATATAAATGGTTTAAATATGGTTGGGTACTAAATGGTAATTCTACAAATGAAGCTGTACCCAAAATATCATGGACAACAAAAGAATTTTATTGAAGTTGTGGTTACTATATAAATAGAATTTTATTTTGTGGTGAAATAAATGTTTAATCCATGATGTGTTGAAATTTTATTTATACTCAAATAATTTTATTTTAATGAAGATCTTATTTTGAAGAAAAACATAAGTTGGGGGGGTGTTAATTTGTCTAATATTTTATTCTATTTAGGGGGATATTTACCTTTACTTTTTTAATTCAATTTTATCATGTGAATTATATTTTTATCATGGAATTTGTTTTGGAGAGTTTATGTTTTATCTTAATATCCATATTCTTAGAGTTATTTATTCTATTCTATTTTTATCTATTCAACGTAAAAGATATGGATAATTAGTAACTCTATAATAATATACTAAAATAGAGTTTTTTTAATCTTTTTTTACATATAAAAAGGTAGAGAAAATTTGATGTTTATATATTCGGTTTTGTAAACAATCGAAAGGGAGTAGATTTTGTGCATGTATACATTATTTCTTGTTCTTTTCTATTGTGTTTTGTTTGATTACAAATAATGTTTACATTATTGTGTTTACATTAACTTTTTTTATCTCTAAGTGTTCAAATTATTTCTTATCACATGTGATCTGTATTTTTATTTTTTATTAATTATATTGTTATATTCTTCACATTACTTGTTTTAAGTGTTCTATTATTTATATCACGTGTGTGAGTTAATTGTTTTCCATGTTTTAGTATTTATTGTTTTAATGTTCATGTCTCAAATATTCAACTGTTTTTTATTTATATAAGTTTTTATTTGTTTTTATTAAAATGTTATAATATATATATTCCATGTTATATATTTTATATCATTGTGTTTATATATGTTGGTACATATTTTAAAAAAAATTCAAATCTTTTTTGAAAAAAATAATTAATAAAATGATACTAGGTTAAAAATATTTTTAAAAATAATACACAATGGTAGAAAGGGATTTCCCACCTTTGGCCATTTTTCCCAAGCCAAATGTGGCAAGACCCTTGCCTCTTTTCCCCAAACATTTTGGAAAAGGTTTCAAGGGTGTTGCATCCTTTGCCAGAATGAAAAATAAGAATTAATTATTTTAAATATACATGCTTGTATAATTAAACTTTTAATTTTTGTTTTGTTTTGTTTTGTTTTGTTTATATGTGTCTCTGTGTGTGTATATAATTTTCAGTAGAATTTAAATTCTTTTTAATATCCAATATTATATCTATTAAAGAAACCTAAAATTCTGACAGAAGCCCTCTCCCATGGCTCCTTTTTATAAGGGGGCTTTCCCTAGAATTCATTCTAGATTTCTAATGTGGGATCCAGGTCCTCGCATTCCTGCATAGAATTAATTTTTTTTAGAATTAGTAATTAATTAATAATAAATATTAATTAATAAATAATAATAATAAGACCAAAATAAAAATTAATTATTAACATTAATATTAAATATTAATAAAATTAATAAAATTTTAAACAATATTAATTAATTACTAATTAAATTAATTAATAATTAATAATATTAATAATAAATTGATGAATTACTAATTAATTATTAATAATTAATAGGTTTTAATTTATTAGTAATTAAATAATATATAATTAATAATAAGTACTAATAATAATTAAATAATATATAATAAAAAGTAAATATTTAACAATTATAATTAATAATTAGTAACTAAAAATAATTTTAAATGTTTATTAGTAAATATTATTAATTAAAAAAAATATTTAATTAAATCATAATAATTAATTCATAATTAGTATTTTAATAATTTAATCAATATTAATAATATTTAGTAACTAGTTTTTCTACAAATTTACTACTAATTATGTAATAATAACTAATCATAATTATAAATTAATTAATAATTATTTAGTTAATTTTTACTTAATATTATTAATAAGTATTTAAATATTGAATAATTACTAATTAATTCGTAACTAATAACTATATTATTATTTTTAATAATTAGTTAATAAATAATGTTTTTTAGTAATTTTACTAACTAATATTAATTCATAATTATAATTTTTAGAAATTAATTTATTCAAATAATAAATCATATTATTTAATTAATATTTATTAGTAATTCATATTTATTAGTAATTTATATTATTGAGAAATAATTAGTTGATTAATATGTGTATTAGTTTTATAAATATTTTTAATCCACCATTATTTAAATAATTATTTTTTTCAAAATATCTATATATATATATGAAACTCACCAACACCCACTAATACTCAGGCCCATGCATATGAGTATAACATTTCTTTTATAGAGGCAATGAAACCCTAAAAATCCTTCCGTTTTAGGAAATTATATTAGCTATATCGTGGCGATCTCAACATGCCTCATAATATGATTTATGCCATTGAATAATAAGTGAAGGGAATAACTGTAAATGATGTTGTTACAGTTTCACTAGATCTGTTTAAATTAGTGGGTGAAAATATCTTGTGACTTGTGATTCGAGGGTAGTAAGGATAATAATGGGACCCATGTTGGATCAATTCCAACGTTTTCAATAAAAAAAGATAATATTTTAAATTATTTATATCACATTTTGAAATTATTTGTGTGTAGATTTATTATGTAATCATTTGAGTGTTAATTCATATAAAAAATTTCTTACTACACTCCTAAAATAGATTATGAGATCTTGGTTAATGTTTAACAAAATCATGTTAAATGTCATGTTTAACTTTATTTTTTTTATACTATACTTTCATCTTTCTTATTTTTAATTATAACGTTTAAAACAAATTTAATTAATATATGTTAGATTAATTTTTTGAAATTTAATGTTATAGATAATATGAAAGTACTTATGAAAAATATACATTATTAGTTATTAATTTGTTATACATAAATTAAAATTTTTAGTGATTATTCTATATTGATTTACACTAAAAATGACTTTTAAATATATTAATTTAAGAACCAATACATAAAAAATCATCATATTAAATAGTTCCTTCTCTTAGTTCTTATTTAACACCGAAAAATCCATGAATTTATCATTGCTATAAAATCATATGAAAAGATCTGTTTTTTTAACACTAAGGAAAATTATTTTTTCTCAACGCTCTTTATTAGGGTGGTGAGGAGGAGTTTCCTTGATTAAACCCAAACTATCCCATTCTTCTTCCCTTATTCTTCCTCTTCTCACACCACTTCTCTAAACCATTATCACTACCTTGGATATTTGACTTCATTCTATGAATCAACATAAAATCTTTGACATGTGATTCACATTTTCTTTTTAAATCAAATGATGTGTGTTTTTGTTGTAAATTCACCTAAAAGGGTATATAATATTAAAAAATAAACCCAGTATCTTAAGAATCGATATGCATATGATGCATGTCCCAACCGATGATATGCTTATATAATAGATTGGCATAAGATGGTGTATTTTTCCAATATCATATAATACAATGTGCTTAGGATATTTCATTCACATTATTTCCACATTCTATCATGCGATTTCATTGATTATGATTGAATAAGATTGAAACATTTATGGGTTTTCATACTTAACATGTTTATTGAAATGTTCAATGAATGAATATTCCCCAATGGGGAGAAATGATCGGCTTCTATGAGATGAAAATCGATGATCGAATCACTCATCATTAAATGAGGAATTTCTATATAAAGCATGATCTAAAAAACATTGACTAAACATATAAAAATAATTAAAAATACAAGTAATGAAAAAATAATTATAAATACAAATGTAATACCTTAAAAAAACAATATATTGTTCCACTAAAATTACTTTTCACTGATTGTTCTTATGAAATGATTGTTATGGGTTTACCTCGAATAGGGCTGTGAAGTGGTTCTCGATGCCGAGTTTACCTCCAGCTAGGCTGGGAAGTGGTCCCTGATGCTGGGTTTACCTCTATCTGGGCTAGGAAGTGGTCCCTCATGACGGTTCGGATCCACCCTCCAGTGTACCCTTTTACGGGACTGGGAATTGGGACTCGTCGATGACTTTAGCCTGGTCTCCTTCCAGTGGTTTACCCTTTTACGGGACTGGGCAGTCTGGCACTCGTAGACTCTTTCCGGGTCTCCCTCTAGTGGGAACCCATCGACATTCAGGGATTACCCTCCAGCAGGGCTAGGCAGGGGGTCGCCTATCGAATTTGAGGAGACCTCTCGACTTCAGTGCAGTGACGAGGTTTGGTTTGACATTCCCCCAGAACTCTCAAGTACGAGGGGTGATTTTCCCACCAAGAAGTGTCCTTGTGGCGCGACCTAAAACCGTGCAGGTGAGTCAGTTCCGCCCAAAGTGGATAGTGCAAGGTGCGTTGATTTGAGCCCATTGACATGCAGTTCGGGGCAGATATGCGGGATGCTGGGCATCGATGGTGTTTACTACTGAGACTGTTCACTAATCACTTTCTTGGGATGAGATAGGGGATGGAGATCCAGTTATGATCTTGTTCGGGTTTCTAGTTTGAGCATATGGATATGTATATACCTTGTTCCAGTACCCACTCCTTGGGTTTTGGTTACTCTCCATCCAGGAGAGGCGAAGATGCGCGGGGTATGCCACGTGCTTTCCGTGTCTAGATTCTCGTGGTTGGAAGAGTCTACTCTCCTGCTATATGTAGCAAAGACTCGATGGGATGTTCATCTTCTCACTATTTCCAGCTCCTCGTGTCTGGATGACTCTATCTCTTTTCTCTTATTGGTTTGAGCTGGACTCTCTACTATTACTCTTTACTGCACTCCCAGTTGTACTCCTTAAATTTCCCTGTTCGATCTAATGATCACCCTTCGGTACCTCCTTTGTTGCTCGCTCGAACCTTCGAGGTATCCTACTGAGTATTTTTATACTCACCCCTTCTTGGGTTTGCTCGCACTTGTTGTGCCCTTGCAGACGACAGACAGGTTGGTCATTACTTTAGTGGAGCTTAGGTGTTCAGTAGCTTGGACCGCGTGCGATGGTCATAGTCGGGTTCCAGGTGTGGGACTCCCCCAGTTGTTTCACATTTGTTTACCTGTTGACGGGTTGTGGCACTTTTCTGGTTGTGCGCATGTTTTCCCCTTTTCATTTTCAGTTTACCATCTACTTTTACTTTGTACTTTTAGAGGTTGATGCACATTGTGGTTTATTATAGCAGTTGATACTTTGATTTTATTTTTACTCTGCACTTTTTCATTGAGTGTGTTGTGTGTGTGTGTACATGTAATTAGGCAAAGGCCTCCCCGAGTTGTTTTTCCTTCAGCGCTGGTCGCCATCCCCTAGCCTATAGAGGCGGGCTTGGGGTAGTTGCGGCTCGAGCCCGGGCAGGGTCGGGTCATGACATAGTGGTATCAGAGGTGGTTCGTTCCTTGGGAAGATTTTAAGATGCCCCTAAAAAGGAATGTTTTGGGATCTAGGGAAACAGTGTCAACATGTCTCGAAAGTGGCTCTGAGGCCAAGGAGTCCAGTGATGGTGTGGCGGCAGACGTATCCATTTACCAGGACCTTGATAACCTACTTATCGACTCAGCATACTGAGACACTTGTTGCAGGGAAAATTGGTTTGTGCATCACATAGGATTGAGTCTTTGACTGTCCTTCTTGAGTCAGCTCCCCATTGTTGATACTTTTATATACATATATGCTCATCTGACCACGAAACATCTTGATAATATTCAGGATGTCATCACGAAGGAAGCCATCCAGGACACCAGCTTTGGTGCATGAAGACGACCCTGTGAGCTACGAGGCCTCAGTCCAGGACCCATCATGCGAGCCCCTTTCTCTGTGTGAGTTGGTAGTAGCACCTCCACCTGTTGAGCAGAAGATAGCTTCAGTAGAGCAGTCTGAGCTTGAGTGTAGGTTGAGCGCGCTCCATGAGTTCCAGCGACAGAGACCGCTGAGGTTCGGTGGGGAGCCAGACCCTCAGGCAGTAGAGGATTGGCTATAGATAGTGGTTCGCCTTTTCCGTCTGGTGTAGATGCTGGTAGATCTTATGGCAGCTTTGGCCGCCAACCTTTTCCACGGAGCAGCTTGGTGTTGGTGGAGTCTGGTGACTCAGTTTCTTGACGAGTCATCACTCTTGTAGGGTGACTTTCAGTTGTTGTTTCATGAGGTGTTTTCTCCCTCCTACTCACGCTCCATTCAGATTCAGGATCTCATGTAGTTTCAGCAGGGAGGGATGACGGTGGCCGAGTACGTGGCTAGTTTCTCAGACCATGCATGCTTTTACCCGGACTTGGTCCATGAAGATAGCATCCAAGCATGGATGTTTGAGCAGGGTCTCCACTGAGAGATTCATGCTATCATATTACCTTTGGGCATTCCCACTTATGTTGGGGGTGCTAGAGCAGGCACTTGTGACAGAGAGCTTCCGGTCGCGTTCTATAGTTCGTGGTGGCAGCAGGCTCACCAGAGCCGAGACTTCTGCCGCTGCTAGCGGGCATCGGCTGACAGAACCTCGACGAAGGTGGATTTCCGATAACCGGACTCATGGGCATGTTCGTACGCCACAGTGGTGCCAGAGGGCACCACGGATGCCCGGAGAGTGTCAGTGCTATGCTTGCAACGGGCGAGGTCACCTGGCGCGGGACTGCCTGACTAGGCACACTGAGAATATCGGTTAGGCAACATGTGCACCACCACAACAGAGGAAGTGTCATGATAGGAGTGGTGCCCTTAGAGGTGGTGCTTGTAGAGGATCAGGAGGAGCTGGAAGTGGAGGATGACCTTACGAGGTCTTCCCATCACCACCAGGCAGTTCATGTCAGGCTCCGGGAGCAAACAGTTGGGACCACGGATAGCCACGATCATTGGATGTCTACAATCCTACAGAGCATGAGGTGATAAGAGGTACACTCTATAGCTCTTCTACTATTTGCAGTAGAATTGTTAGACTCTGTGTAAAATTCTTTTTCTCCCTGATCCTTGTTTGAGTTGTTACCAGGGTGGCGCGAGGCATCGGTGTAACCCTATTTTGGTAAAGTAAAAGGGCATGAGACCTTTCTCTTTAGTCGATGGTTGTGACTCCTTCACCTTTCAAGCATGTAAGAGAGTCTTGGTTGTGGGACATCAATTGTGAAATCTTGTGTGACCAGATATCCTTGGGTGTTTCACCATATGGATATTTTGATGGAGGGAATCAGCGGGCCTCGTTCTAGGAGTGGGAGGTGGTTCTAGTCGCGGAATGTGACGTATGAGTTTGGCTAGGGAGGTGAGCTACCCCCGAGGGCCTTCAGGTCCTTTGAGACCGTGTGCAGGGATGGAAAGATCCCCTACCGCCTTTCCCAAACCCCAAAGGATGGTTCGGGTGCATAGCGTCTCTCGCATGGCTCACCTAAGGAGATGTGTGTGTGCTCCTATGCACATCGTCGGCAAGGGCCGCCCTCGCATGAACATTTCAAATCCTTCGATCTATGTGCGGTGATGCGGGGCTGTGCAAGAGTTCTTCTGGGTACGGAAGAGCCAGGTGAGGGCTTAGTACCCAGAGTTGTTCCCTGGTTTTGTTTTTCGGGGATGAAAATATTGAAATATTCAATGATGTAAGAACCTTGTTTTTTCTATGAAAGACTTTGGAATATTCTTGAGGTTATTCCAGAGCAGCGCATTCAGATGGTGTGCGATTCCGAGCCCCGGTGTGGCCAGAATTAAATTTTTAGTGATTTCACACTGGGCACACCAAATAAATGGGATAACTCCTAAATGATGTTTTGGATCCTAAATCTGAGTGTATGTATGGGTCCAGAATGGGGGTTTTACCCTAGGAATGACATAAAGTGTGTCGGTGTGGGACGTTGGGACCCCTTTCCCGTTACCGGAATGTTAAACGGATAAATAAAATAATTAATTTATCTATTTAATGGTTAAACTCTGGTATCTATGAAACGGTTGGTCGGATGGGAAAACTGAGGGCATCGTTGAGTCCAGATCATGTCGTTTACCCTAGGAGGGGAGTAACTTTCGTGGGCGCGGACCTTCTGTGAAAAATGCCTCCGAGGGCGTTATCGTAATTTGGAGGCCTCGGGCGTTGAGTTTAATAACATTTGAATGGTGCCTCTGATTAAAATTACAAGACAACTGTTGTGCATGGTAGGTGGTTTTTACCCTAGGGGAGGCTTAACCTCGACTCTGTCAAAGGTTTCGGATGCGGGTTAAATTGGGGGTTTAATTAATTAAATTTTTAATTAAATTTTCTTTATTTAAACCTTAACCTCTCCCCTCTCCTCACTTGGCATCTCTTGGCGGAAGAAGTTCCCAACCAAGGAGCCTCTCTCTCAGCACCAAGATCTCCACCTCTCTAAGGTTGCGGTTCCGGTGAAGGTGATCCCTGGCGAAGCATAGGGCGAAGCCCTGCGAGGTAGGATCATGCGTTTTTCATTCTAAACTCCCGCACCTTCTTTGAATCCATTTATATGCATCGATTTTCCATCGAATTGTCGAGAAAATCCCATAATTCTGTAGTATATTTTTCTGATCTCTCGGATGCCCTTCTCAAAATTGAAATCTAAGTCCCAACGTGTTCACAAACGTCCGGCGAAGTTAGCATGTTTTTGGGTGTTTTCCGGTGAGGTCCCGGCCATCCGGGAGGCGGCTTCCCGGGGTAGCGGTGGTCTGACGGCTTCGCGCGCCAGTTCGGCTGTCCAAGGCGTGCGGCGCGGCAGGTTTTCAGCAGGCCGGGCGAGTGCGGTCGAGCGGCACGGTGGACTGAGGGCAACGACAACAGGTCGGGGGAGCACGGTAGGCGGTCGCGGATGGCGTCACGCGGAGCTGGCGGAGAGGCGGTCTGGTGTGCGGTGTGTCACAGTGTCGAGTGGGGGGCTACAGGGTCCACGACATCGATCGAGGTGGTCGTCGGCAGCAGGCGACAATAGGCGCGACGTGGTGAGTGTGGGGGGGGGGGGGGGGGGGAGGACCGGCCTTTGGCCGGCCGTTGTGGGAGAAGACCGGGGTCCGTGGACCCCAGCTGGCAGACAAAGGACCCACAAATGCGTGTCTTATTCATGATGAGGGAGAAGACCCCAAAAGAGAAAAAAATAATAATAAATAAAAATTAAATAAAAATTAATAATTATTTTATAATAATAATAATAATATTATTATTATTATTATTATGAAAATTATTTATAAATCATAAATCATCCGCAGGGCGTCCGATTTGGGCACCATCAACGGCGACGCGTCCCTTAAATTGAGTCAATCTTTTTTAGAAGGTTTTGGGAGTTTTTAATTCTAGAAACGAGGGGCCTCGGAGGCACGACACACCTTTATGTGAATTGGCATTTTTCTAGGGGTTTTGTTTTAGGCGGTGCAGACACATCTGATGTCTGTTTTGAGCGCCATCAGCGGCGTTGTGACCCTGGTGTTGAGCCGGAGTTTACCAGTATAGTTTCGAGTGTTGAATCCAGAGTTGAGGCATTCTCCCCACGTCCCGTCTTTCGAATTGCATGCAGCGCTTTATAACTTTTTCATCGTACGTCTGTTCAGGGCGTGCGAGCAGTTGTTTTTGGGTGTTTTTTCGAGGGAATTGCATTGGCACAATCTGCCCTCTTTAAATTCACAGGTTGGTGCGGGCCCCGCGAGGGCCATTTTGGGAGTTGGCGGTGATTTCCAGCTTTATCACCGGGTGTCTTTTTTGGACAAGTGAATAGTCCATCTTTTGTACTTTTTTTAGAGGATCGCAATGGTGTGATCAGTTCGTTGTGCTTCGGGACTAGGATGCGGGTCCCACAAGGCACCGCTCATGTGCAGTGCGGCCGAAGGCATCTTTTTCTCCGGATATCCATTTTACTCAAGTGAGTAGTCCTTTTGGCGTGTTTTCCAGAGGGGATCGCAATGGTGTGATGCGCCGGACTATTTTTAGGGCCGAGGCTCAGAACCACGAGAGGTCGTTCGGGTGTAAAGCAGTGTCGGATGACTTTTACGTCGGATATCCGTTGGAGGAGAGTAAGTAGTAGATATCACATGTTTTTCCGCGAGTAATTCAACGATGAAATCCGTTTGGATGTACAGAGTCTCTTTCGAGACCTATTTTAAATTTTGAAGCATGAATGGTGTACCAGTGGAGGTTCATCTTGCGGTGTTTACAGAGAAACCTTGGCGTGTGATCGCGTTCTCTCTTGGGAGAGTGAAGTGAATGCTTGAAGAGATTTGGTTGGTTGTTCCTGAGCCGTTGAGTTGGCAAGTTGGAGTTGTTACGTTTAGGCCTTCGCATTTATGTTAGGTGTCGTGTGCACGATAGCCTTTGGGCTGGAAACATGGTATACTCTGGGAGTATACGGGAATGCTTGGAGGTACATGTGGTTGTTTGTACCTGAGAACGTTTGTGTGCTTGGTTGGAGTTGACTTGGGGCCACACGTCGTGTGGGCCCCGTGTGTGTGTCGTGTTATTCTTTGAGTACCCTTGACCACTTGTGACATAGAGGGTCCTTCTGTACTCGTTTTTTTGACCAGCAGGGTTGAGTTTCCCCCTGGTTCTGTTCTCGTTTGTTTGACCAGCAGGGTTGAGTTCCCCTCTGGTTCTGTTCTCGTTTGTTTGACCAGCAGGGTTGAGTTTCCCCTGGTCCTGTTCATGATGGTTTCGACCAGCAGGGTGAGTGGTTTTCCCCTGGTTCTGTTCTCGATGGTTTGGCCGGAAGATTTTCTTCGTGTTCCTTGGTAGAGTTCTTGGGGATTTGGTGTGACCAACACATTACGCGGGAACTGATCCTCTACCCAAGAGGATGTTTCTAGTAGGGCTGGACATGAGGTTCTTTCAAGTAGGGCTAGACATGAGGTTATTTCTAGTAGGGATGGCCAGGGGGTTACCATCCAGTAAGGATGGCCAGTACAACGGTGTTCACCAAGCAGTACCAACTTGCAGGGATGGCCAGAGAGGTTCCGGGTTTACCTCCATCGGGGTTGGGAAGTGGTCCCTGAGGCCGGGTTTACCTCCATATGGGCTAGGAAGTGGTTCCCCATGCCGGGTATACCTCCATCTGGGCTGGGAAGTGGTCCCCGATGACGGTTCTGAGCCTCCCTCCAATGTACCCTTTTACGGTAACGGGCATTGGGACTCATCGACAACTTTAGCTGTGTCTCCCTCTAGTGGTTTACCCATTTACGGCAATGGGATGTGTGGAACCTGTCGACTCTTTCTAGGTATCCATCCAGTGGGAACCCGTCGACTTCCAGGGATTACCCTCCAGCAGGGCTGGGCAGGGGTAACCTAAAGACTTTGAGGAGACATCTCGACTGTGGTGCAATGAAGAGGTGTGGTTTGACGTTCCCCCAGAACTCTCAATTACAAGGGGTGCTTTCCCCACCGAGACGCGTCCTTGCAACGCGACGTAAAACCATGCAGGCGAGTCAGTGCCGCCTAAAGCGGATAGTGTTAAGGTGTGGTGATTTGATCCCATTGACGTGTTGTTCGGGGCAGACGTGCGGGATGTTGGGCATCAATGGTGTTTACTTCTGGGACTATTGGCTACTCACTTTCTTGGGCTAAGGTACAGTACGGAGATCCCCTTACTATATTGTTTGGGTTTCTAGTTTGAGCATATGGATATGTATATACCTTCTTCCAGTACCCACTCCTTGGGTTTTTGTTACTCTCCTTCCAGTAGAGTCAAAGACGCACGGGGTATGCCATGTGCTTTCCGTGTATAGATTCTCGTGGTTGGACGAGTCTACTCTCCTGCTATAGGTAGCGAAGACTCGACATGAAGTTCATCTTCTCACCATTTCCAGATCCTCATGTCTAGACAAGTCTATCTTCTTTCTCTTTTTGGGTTGAGCTGGACTCTCTACTATTACTCTTTACTGCACTCTCGGTTGTACTCCTTACTTTTCCTTGTTCGATCTACTGCTCACCCTTCGGTGCCTCCTTTGTTGCTCCCTCGAGCCTTTGGGGTATCCTACAAAGTATTTTTATACACACCCCTGCTTGGGATTTGCCCGCACTTGGTGTGACCTTACTGATAACAGACAGGTTGGTCATGACTTCAGTAGAGCTTGGGAGTTCCGGAGCTTGGACTGCGTGGGGTGGTCATAGTCGGGTTCCAGGTGTGGGACTCACCCAGCTGTTTCACTTTTGTTTACCTGTTGTCGGGTTGTGGCACTTTTCTGGTTAGGCGCGTGTTTTTCCCTTTTCTTTTTCAGTTTACCTTCATCTTTCACTTTATACTTTTAGAGGTCGATGCACATTGTGGTTTATTTATAGCAGTTGGTACTTTGATTTTGTTTTTTACTATGATCTTTTGCATTGAGTATGTTGCGTGTGTGTGTACATGTACTTAGGAAAATGCCTCTTCGAGTTTTTATGCCTTCGGCGCTGGTCGCCAGCCCCTAGCCTTCGGAGGTGAGCTTCGGGTAGTTGCGGCTCGAGCCCGGGTAGTGTCGGGTCATGACAAAACACATTCATATAGTTTTGATACTCTATTAAAATGATCCATATGTCATTTTTGATGCGTATGAATCATCTTCTTGTCAATTCGATACATGGTGTGCCTAGTATGACTCAAAATGTATGTTTTTAGTCTAAAATTGACATTTTCATTCAAAATGGGTGTCACTCATTGAAAACCAAGAAAACATGCTCAAATTGTGCTGATTTTTTATGAAAATGATTTATATATCATTTTTTATGTGTATGATCCAGTCTCATGTCATCCCAACAAATAACATGACTGATATGACGCAAAGTTCGTGTTTTCAGTATAAATTGATATTTTAGGAAAAAAGACATGTGAGATACTCAAAACTAAGAAAATTAATTTATATTGTTTTTATAATTTCATAAAATGATACTTAATTCATTTTTGATGTGTTAGAACCAATTACACATTAATTTAATGCACTGTGTGCCCTATATGACTCCATGTGTGTCTTTTATATAAAATTGACATTTTAGTTAAAAAAACATCACGTAATAAAAAATGAGAAAAAAATTATTATTTTCTTGATACTCTAGGAAAATAATCCATATGTCATTTGTAACATGTATGAATCATTCACACCTCAATATGATACATGGTGTGCCTGAAACGACTCAAACTATATGGTTTCTATTTAAAATTTACATTTTTATTCTAAACATGTGTCACTAACTAAAATCCTAGAAAATGTGCTCATATTGTATTGATACTTTAGGAAAATGATTTATAAGTCATTTTTGACATGTAGCAATCAGTCTCATGTCAAACGAACACATGATGTGACGAGTATGACTCAAAGTGCATGTTTTCACTTTAAATTTATATTTTAGGAAAAATGACACATGACATACTCAAAAATGAGAAAATCAATTCATATTATCTTGATATTTTAGTATAATGTTTCTTATGTCATTTTTTACATGTAGCAATCAACCACATGTCAATCTAACCTACAGGGTCACCGACATGGCTCTATGTGTGTCTATTTATTTAAAAATGAAATTTTAGTTTAAAACACACACCACATACTCAAAACCTATGGAAAAAATTTATTCTTATTTAATAATTTATGAAAATTATACCAAATTTATTTTTTAATTTGTATGCATCAACCACATGTTAATTCGACACATGATGCTCCCAGTATGGTTTGAATTTTCTATTTTGAATTTAAAATTATTATTTTAGTTCTAAATGGGTTTCACTCACTGAAAAAAAACACACTCATGTTATCTTGATACTTTATGAAAAAAATTCATAAGTCATTTTTGATGTATAGAAATTAGTATCACATTAGACCGACACACGATGTGACTGTTATGACTCAAAGTGTGAGTTTTATGTTCAAGTTTACATTTTAGAAAAAAAGGACACATGAAATTCTGAAAACCAAGAAAATGCATTCGGATTTCATTGATACTTTTAAGAAAACAATATTTAAATATTTTTTATGTTTAGTAATAAACTAAACATCAATTTGTTCTATAGTGTGACTGGTACGACAATAGGTGTGTCTTTTTTTAGTTGGAATTTTAGTTTAAAAGACACATCACATACTCAAAACTGAGAAAACTCATTCCTATTATTTTGATACTTAAGGAACATTATCCATATATAATTTGTGAAATGTATGAATTATCCTTACCTCAATTTGATACATGGTGTGCTCGATAAGTCTCAAACTATGTGATTTTATATTAAAAATTACATTTTAGTTCAAAACACACTTGACATAATCAAAACCTAGAAAACAGAATCATACTATTTTGATACATTAGGACAAAAATCCCTTTGTCATATCAGATTTTTTAAATCATCCTCACCAAAATCTGATACATGGTGTGACCATTATGAGTCAAATTATGTGGTTTTCGTTTAATATAAACATCTTATTAATTTATTCATTCATATTTTTTTTATTTATTTATAGTATTACTAACATAATAATTGGTTTCTTATATAGGTAGATTTTTTTTGTTTTGTTAGGGTGGTTATTTTGTAACTGATACTATGATTGGAATTTTTTGAGAGGGGGTTGGGTGCCAAATACAATTAAACCATTGATGTTTTTGAATATTTTGGATAAATTTTAATTCCAAATGTAATTGTAAAAAAATATTTGAATTTTTTATAATATAATTTTTTTATTGCATTTATGATGTAATTTTTTTTCAATTAAATTATGAATTTTCCATATACCTATATATGCTTCTATTTTCTACTATAGTCTGCTGTAATTTTAGCTGCACGCTTCCATAGAATGACTTTTATCAGTTAAATTTTAACACTGATAATTGGGTATTTCGTCAAAACTATTTCTAGCACCAATAAGGTCAAAAGACTTTTAATAGTGCTCATGTTAACAACCCTTTTTAGCCCTGATAAAGCCCCCTTTTCACACTATTAGATGTCTCATAAGTTGTAGTGAACATTGTAGTTTTGGAGTGACATATATGAGAACTAACAAATAAATGGAATGAAAATAAGGATGATATAGATGAAATTAAGAACTTGAAGGAGTACAAGTTGTATGTGCTCATTGGATAATTATTACAATACAATCTTGAATTGAAGAATATTTCAGATGTTAATACATTGAAGAAGAAATGAATCTCATTAAAATCCCACATAAATGATTCCTCTGACACTTCTAAATCAGAAACATAGGAAATTGATAATGGATAAATGGTGAATATAACCAAAGGAATTTATAATATAAATAAGAGGTATAGAAAGTACAAGAAGTGTCCCAATAATGATCAAAATAATTATTAAAAATAAAATAATAATACTAAATATGGACATGATGTAACATGTTATGAAAGTATAATGAAGGGTTATATCAAGAATGAATGTATAATGTTGAGGCAAGAATATAATGATAAAAAGTATAAGAATAAAATGGGACATTCTTGTTATACCGGATGAAGTTTCACTAAAGAATTCAATTCATGTTGTGAATCCAAAATTGTGAAAGATTCAACTAACCTATGTTTGATGGTGAAAAATATAAATGAGGTATGTAATGATTATGATTCTAATTATAATTATGAAAATGAGGGTTATAATTTTGATGATTTGTACAAATAAAATGGAAATCTTAAAAAAATTCTTTAAGAGTTATTAAGTTGTATAGAGATTTTAAATATGAAATTAATATGCTGATCCAAGAAATAAATAATGTTAAAAAAGATATATATATTATCAAGTAAGAAAAAAAAACTATTTTTAGAAAAAAAAGTTTGAAGAACACTTTCCTTAAGTTTGATAAATAAAAACCACAAATAATGATTATGAGGAACAATTTATCTAAGATGGAAATGGATAATCAGAGTTTGATAAATTCTATTTCTTCTAAAAAATATTATGTATATGATGAACTGGTTTTATATAAGGATAATTTGAATCTGAAAAGGGCCTTTATCAATTTTAATGAAACTATATATCTTTTTTAGGGAAAATATAAATATGAAAAGATGGTATCTATGAGGAAACCAAATAGATATAATTCTGGTTTTGGTTATAATCCTAAAATTCCTAATATGTACAAGAAATATTTTTTTAAGAGTTCCACAAGGAAGATTACAATAAGTACCTACTTCAAATTTTGGTTATATATACATTATGAAAATTAATGTTATCTTAGGCTTCCTCAATATCACAGTTTCAAAAGATTAATTACCTATAAAAATTCATTATCTCATGTACCATAAAATAAATGGTTTAAATATGGTTGGGTACTAAATGGTAATTCTACAAATGAAGCTGTACCCAAAATATCATGGACAACAAAAGATATTTGTGTTTTATTTTTATAAGTCTCGGCCACATGTACTTAGAATATTAATCAAGTTGTGGTTACTATATAAATAGAATTTTATTTTGTGGTGAAATAAATGTTTAATCCATGATGTGTTGAAATTTTATTTATACTCAAATAATTTTATTTTAATGAAGATCTTATTTTGAAGAAAAACATAATTTGGGGGGGGGGTCATTTGTCTAATATTTTATTCTATTTAGGGGGATATTTACCTTTACTTTTTTAATTCAATTTTATCTTGTGAATTATATTTTTATCATGGAATTTGTTTTGGCGAGTTTATGTTTTATCTTAATATCCATATTCTTAGAGTTATTTATTCTATTCTATTTTTATCTATTCAACGTAAAAGATATGGATAATTAGTAACTCTATAATAATATACTAAAATAGAGTTTTTTTAATATTTTTTTACATATAAAAAGGTAGAGAAAATTTCATGTTTATATATTCGGTTTTGTAAAAAATCGAAAGGGAGTAGATTTTGTGCATGTATACATTATTTCTTGTTCTTTTCTATTGTGTTTTGTTTGATTACAAATAATGCTTACATTATTGTGTTTACATTAACTTTTTTTATCTCTAAGTGTTCAAATTATTTCTTATCACATGTGATCTGTATTTTTATTATTTTATTAATTATATTGTTATATTCTTCACATTACTTGTTTTAAGTGTTCTATTATTTATATCACGTGTGTGAGTTAATTGTTTTCCATGTTTTAGTATTTATTGTTTTAATGTTCATGTCTCAAATATTCAACTGTTTTTTATTTATATAAGTTTTTATTTGTTTTTATTAAAATGTTATAATATATATATTCCATGTTATATATTTTATATCATTGTGTTTATATATGTTGGTACATATTTTAAAAAAAATTCAAATCTTTTTTGAAAAAAATAATTAATAAAATGATACTAGGATAAAAATATTTATAAAAATAATACACAATGGTAGAAAGAGCTTTCCCACCTTTGGACATTTTTCCCAAGCCAAATGTGGCAAGACCCTTGCCTCTTTTCCCCAAACATTTTGGAAAAGGTTTCAAGGGTGTTGCATCCTTTGCCAGAATGAAAAATAAGAATTAATTATTTTAAATATACATTCTTGTGTAATTAAACTTTTAATTTTTGTTTTGTTTTGTTTTGTTTTGTTTATATGTGTCTCTGTGTGTGTATATAATTTTCAGTAGAATTTAAATTCTTTTTAACAACCAATATTATATCTATTAAAGAAACCTGAAATTCTGACAGAAGCCCTCTCCCATGGCTCCTTTTTATAAGGGGGCTTTCCCTAGAAATCCTTCTAGATTTCTAATGTGGGATCCAGGTCCTCGCATTCTTGCATAGAAATAATTTTTTTTAGAATTAGTAATTAATTAATAATAAATATTAATTAATAAATAATAATAATAAGACCAAAATAAAAATTAATTATTAACATTAATATTAAATATTAATAAAATTAATAAAATTTTAAACAATATTAATTAATTACTAATTAATATAATTAATAATTAATAATATTAAAAATCAATTGATGAATTACTAATTAATTATTAATAATTAATAGGTTTTAATTTATTAGTAATTAAATAATATATAATTAATAATAAGTACTAATAATAATTAAATAATAAATAATAAAAAGTAAATATTTAATAATTATAATTAATAATTAGTAACTAAAAATAATTTTAAATGTTTATTAGTAAATATTATTAATTAAAAAAATATTTAATTAAATCATAATAATTAATTCATAATTAGTATTTTAATAATTTAATCAATATTAATAATATTTAGTTACTAATTTTTCTACAAATTTACTACTAATTATGTAATAATAACTAATCATAATTAATAATTAATTAATAAATATTTAGTTAATTTTTACTTAATATTATTAATAAGTATTTAAATATTGAATAATTACTAATTAATTCGTAACTAATAACTATAATATTATTTTTAGTAATCAGTTAATAAATAATGTTTTTTAGTAATTTTACTAACTAATATTAATTCATAATTATAATTTTTAGAAATTAATTTATTCAAATAATAAATCATATTATTTAATTAATATTTATTAGTAATTCATATTTATTAGTAATTTATATTATTGAGAAATAATTAGTTGATTAATATGTGTATTAGTTTTATAAATATTTTTAATCCACCATTATTTAAATAATTATTTTTTTCAAAATATCTATATATATATATGAAACTCACCAACACCCACTAGTACTCAGGCCCATGCATATGAGTATAACATTTCTTTTATAGAGGCAATGAAACCCTAAAAATCCTTCCGTTTTAGGAAATTATATTAGCTATATCGTGGCGATCTCAACATGCCTCATAATATGATTTATGCCATTGAATAATAAGTGAAGGGAATAACTATAAATGATGTTGTTACAGTTCCACTAGATCTGTTTAAATTAGTGGGTGAAAATATCTTGTGACTTGTGATTCGAGGGTAGTAAGGATAATATTGGGACCCATGTTGGATCAATTGCAACGTTTTTAATAAAAAAAGATAATATTCTAAATTATTTATATCACATTTTGAAATTATTTGTGTGTAGATTTATTATGTAATCATTTGAGTGTTAATTCATATAAAAAATTTCTTACTACACTCCTAAAATAGATTATGAGATCTTGTTTAATGTTTAACAAAATCATGTTAAATGTCATGTTTAACTTTATTTTCTTTATACTATACTTTCATCATTCTTATTTTTAATTATAACGTTTAAAACAAATTTAATTAATTTATGTTAGATTAATTTTTTTGAAATTTAATGTTATAGATAATATTAAAGTACTTATGAAAAATATACATTATTAGTTATTAATTTGTTATACATAAATTAAAATTTTTAGTGATTATTCTATATTGATTTACACTAAAAATGACTTTTAAAGATATTAATTTAAGAACCAATACATAAAAAATCATCATATTAAATAGTTCCTTCTCTTAGTTCTTATTTAACACCGACATATCCTTGAATTTATCATTGCTATAAAATCATATGAAAAGATCTGTTTTTTTAACACTAAGCAAAATTATTTTTTCTCAACGCTCTTTATTAGGGTGGTGAGGAGGAGTTTCCTTGATTAAACCCAAACTATCCCATTATTCTTCCCTTATTCTTCCTCTTCTCACACCACTACTCTAAACCATTATCACTACCGTGGATATTTGATTTCATTCTATGAATCAACATAAAATCTTTGACATGTGATTCACATTTTCTTTTTAAATCAAATGATGTGTGTTTTTGTTGTAAATTCACCTAAAAGGGTATATAATATTTAAAAATAAACCTAGTATCTTAAGAATCGATATGCATATGATGCATGTCCCAACCTATGATATGCATATATCATAGATTGGCATAAGATGGTGTATTTTTCCAATATCATATAATACAATGTGCTTAGGATATTTCATTCACATTATTTCCACATTCTATCATGCGATTTCATTGATTATGATTGAATAAGATTGAATCATTTATGGGTTTTCATACTTAACATGTTTATTGAAATGTTCAATAAATGAATATTCCCCAACGGGGAGAAATGATCGGCTTCCATGAGATGAAAATCAATGATCAAATCACTCATCATTAAATGAGGAATTTCTATATAAAGCATGATCTAAAAAACATTGACTAAACATATAAAAATAATTAAAAACACAAGTAATGAAAAAATAATTATAAATACAAATGTAATGTCTTAAAACAACAATATATTGTTCCACTAAAATTACTTTTCACTGATTGTTCTTATGAAATGATTGTTATTTTCAATTATTTTTAATATGTACATTAAGTGTGTTAAATTTCATTTATATGGTATTTTTACCTTATTATCTATATATATTCAAATCCATATACATGAAACGTTATTATGTTCCAAGTAGGTGATTTTGAAAGAATATAAATTATAAAATTTAAATACAATCTAAATGAAATTTTACAAACTGACTCAATATATAAAACATAGTTGAAAAAAATCATAAATATAATAAAAAAGATAATTTATATGGTACAAAATTTATTTCTTAAAAACATAACATTTTTAATTTCAAATATTAATTGGCATAATTCTTATTAAGTATTATATAATTAATTATATTTATATGAAATATTATTAATTATGTTATAATAATTAAATGTTACTAATTACATTATTAAAATATATTAATTATAGCATAAAATATTTATAATAATTAAAATAATAAATCTTAATAATGATGTAAATAATTTAATTATTAAAGTAACTAATAATGTACATAAAAACATATTTTTAATAAAAACATAATTAAATTATAAATATATGAAATATAATTTCTAATAATGACAGTATTATGATCAAATTAATTGTATATATATATCTAAAAAATTAAATAAAAACAAAATATATATTAAATATAAAAACATATATATTTTTATTTTATTAATATTTATTGATTTGTGAAAGGTAACCATCTACTTTTCCATCTTTGAACTAAAATCCAAATGGAGAAAGCTCGATGTCATCTTTGTGTATTAGTTTAATAAAATTAACCTAGAATAATTTTATTAATTTTTTTTTCAAATTTTTTTTAATAAAGTAATCTATTTAAACAATATATATATATTTGAAATATATATATCCAGGATTCTCCATTTTTCACTACATGTATCTTCATGAAAGGAGCAATAGATAGTCTCACACACAAGAAGAACCTATCCTCTTACAATACCTGACAAGTATCCACAAAGGTAAAAGATTCTCTACACCACGAAAGTACTCTCCTCCAAACCAACTTCAAGGTAGCGATAGTGAAGGCCAACCTACTCTTTCAACGGTGTGACATCAGTAGCACCTGACACCATTAGCACCAACTCATCGTTCATGGTAGAAACTATTCTATGGTAGAAATATTGGATAATAAACTAGTATTTCCTTGGATGGTGCCAAACTCCTACTACTGAAATGATGGCTTTGAGAAATCAATGAAGGATATTTGACATGTGTGGATCTGGAGTATTCGATGGATCCTACTGCAACCATAAGTTAGATTTTTATTTTTTGTTATTTCCTTCATGTTTTTAGGCATGTGATTATATTCTTATAAATAGATGTGTGGTGTGTGGGCTGTAAGAAAATTCTAGGGAATAAATAATCCTGGTTTCCTTCTTCTACAATTTTTCTTCTACAATCACCACTAGTGATTTTTATTTTCTTCTATATGAATTTGTTTTAACTTATCTTAAATCCACCTTCGGTGGTATCATAGGCATGTTTGAAGGAACTTCTTTTTTTGAAAAGGTTATGTCAGACCTTCTACCAATCTATTTTAGTAGATAGAGGAAGATGATAAAGAATAATTAATACTATTCATAAAAATTTGAAATTCTGTGGGTGTGAAAATATTATTTACATTAGTATTTTTCTTTTCTATTTGATAAATTGTTGATTGATGATTTTTTTCATGTTATCCACTACATTTCCTCTCATTCCTTTTTTGTTTTTATCCCTATCCCTTAGCTTTATCAGTTTTCATTTCCTCCTCCACGTGTATTTTTTTTCTTCTCTCATCATTTCAATTACATTTTATCCAAATTTTCAACCATTCCCTCCACACCATCCCAATTGTGAAAAACAACTATCTCAAATTTACACTAACACCCTCTCCAGGATCCCCTTGTCTTTATACTGCAACTATATTTTGCTACAAAAAAAAGATACCTTCCCAGGATATTTTTCAACCAAGATGTGGCCCTCCTATTTCCTTGAGATACAAAAAAAATATTTACCCATTCAATTTTATTACAAAATATGGTAGTCCGCAAATAAGGAAAAAAAAATTTGAACCCACAATTCCTCCAAAACAAATATTAGTTTTCAGTTATAAAATCCAAAAACTAATTTGTAACCATGGTGAATGAAATTTCAAAATCATTGGTCTCTAAGATGATGATAAAAAAATGAAATTTGGGGCATCCAAATTCAAGTGCACCTGGGTACCAAAGATGTCATCGACATCTTGGAGTATGGATAAACTGATCTAGAATCAAAAATAGTGGAGGCTTCATGGTTGGATGATTAAAAGGACACTCTTTAGGAATAATGAAAGTGGAACTACAATGTGAAGTCATTCATTTATCAATTCCCTGATTATTTGAATTTTGAAATAATCACTTCATTGAAATCATCAATGGATATCTGGGAAAATATTCATAATGCATTCAAAGGTATTTATTAATGAAGTGGATTTTGGCCTCAATCTCTATGAGGTGAGTTAAAATACCTATTTATGAAATCATTTGAAACCATTTTCGAGTAACATACTCATATAATGGTTAGGGTGAAATAACTGTGAAAAAATAGAGAAAATATTTCTTATATGAGGTTATGTGAGAAACTTTTGTGATCCCTTGATCCAAAATATGATTACATAGTCATTTCCCTAGAAAAAACTAATGACCTAAAGATTATCTCTATCAATTAACTTATGGAATCTCTATAATCCCATGAATTGAAGGTGAACCGTCGTAGTGAAACAAAAAGAGTGGAGCATGCCCTTTAATCAATGTTGTATCTCAACACTGGAAGAACCCAAGGAAAACGATTTCATATAGAATAATTTGATCCAAGAATTGGGGGATGATGTGGAAGAAGACCAAATTGAGGAGGTCATGCATATAAAAACAATACTCCATGAGAACGAGGACAAATAAGAAGTTGTGGATTCAATAATCTCCAATCAGAAAAAATAAATGTTCAATTATATAATTTTAAAAAATATAGACATTATAGAAATGATTGTTGGAGTAATCAACCCATGTAGAATGAAACCATGGAGGAACATATGGTTGAATTATCAGATAATTTAATGAGTCCCATATGTTTATGGCACAATCGCCAACACAAAATCAAGGTATGTTGTTTCATGACATTGGAGTTAGCAACCACATGACAGTGCACAAGAACTTGTTTACAAACATATATGAGAGGGTTTGAGGATAGATTTCATTTGAAGATATCTCAATAAAAATTTTCTATGGAATAAGAGATATTTTGATCTATAAAAAATACACCAATCATGCTTTCATCTTTGAAACCTATTATGTACCCAACATAATGAACAAAATCTTGAGTGTAGAGAATTTGGTGGGAAAAGGTTTTCACATAAGACTAAAAAATAAAAAAATTGTGACTTTTGATGATAATGGAAGGCTGGCCACAAAAGTATTGATGGCGAAGAACCACATGGTTCCACTTATGATCCAACCTGATGTACCATGGTGTTTGATGATAATACATGACAATAAAGGCTGGTTATGGTATCTCATGTTTGGGAATTTAAACATTGAATGTTTAAGGTTATTAGGAAGAAAGAAGATGGTGAATATGATTCCTCTCATTGAACACCCAAATCAAATATCTCAAATCTATGTTATAAGAAAACAACATAGAAACAACATTGCAACAAAGGCAAACTGGAAAGTTGTAGAGCCACTGAAGCTAGTTCACATCAATGTGGTCATTACAATGAATCAAAAATCAAATGGGAAAAGTGGGTATTTTCAAACATTTAATGATGACTATAGTTGTAAAACATGGATATACTTTCTCATGATAAAGTAGGAAGTGTTTTCAATTTTCAAAGAATTCAAGGCACTGGTGGAAAATAAAAGAAACCATCACATACTAACTTTTCAATATAATCGAGGTGGGGAGTACACCTTTGATGTTTTTAAAGTGTACCTCAAGAAATAGAAAATTCAGAACCAGATGAAACTGTATTATACACCCCAACTCAATGGAGTATCCAAAAGAAATAATCACACCATTATCAACATGGAATGAAGCATGTTTAAAGACAAAGGAGTGCCCTATACTTTCTAGGCTAAAGTAGCCTCGGGCACTGTGTATATACTAAATAGATTCCCAATTAAAAATGTAACACCTCAAGGTTTTGAAAATAAATATTGAAGGAATTAATCATTTAGTCCCTAAAAAACAACACATTTTATAATCTAACTATTAAACACAACTTCTCCTCTACTATGTTTTGAATTTCGAAAAACGGTCATCTAGAGTTCTGATCAGTAAGTCATTTGGAGACTGATAGAACCAACTTGATTTTTGGTGAATAGTAACACACCCTTTTGAATAGTAATATGAACCTTATGAATATTAAATATTGATATTATTTTATTTTCATAATGTAATAAAATAATGAGATCTTAATTAATTTTTCAATATGATATAAAACCAACTATACCTTTAAAATTGTTATTTTTTGAATTAACTGGGATTTTATTTAAAAATTAAATTAATAATATTTAGAAAAATATTTTTGAAAAATGAAATTCATTTTTTAATTCTACATGTCAAAAAAAATTATGGTGAGTTTTTTTAATTTTTCTAAAATTCATTAATTTTTTATGAATAGTGAAATATAGTAAAATAGCATATATAAAAATTATCAGTTAAATACACTCTTTATGACATCATGAATTATTTAAGTCCACTTTTTTCTAAATAACATGCACTTATTATTATTGTGGGTCACATGAAACAACACTATTGGTTTTCATGAAGGAAATAATAAAATAATGATTAAAATATTCAAAATTGACTCCTCTCCTTGACTATAGAAACCCCCCATCACTCCCTCTTCTCTTCACTCTTCTAAGACTGGAAGCACCACTAATTTCTTCCCAAATACCCTTCACTAGTAACTCCCCACATCAAATAATCTCTTGGTATTTCCAAAATAACAAAACCTCTCCCCTTAAATAGACTCTCAAGGAGGTGGATTGAATAGGTAAATTCACTTTTTATTTATTTCATTTTCATTTCAAGTTCCTTATTATTGTTATCCTATCCTCACCTCCTATGTCCAAATGAACATTATAACTCCAGTATAATCTATATACTGGAATTATATCATTTTAATGGAATAACCATCATCAATATTCTTACTCTCTCTCTCTCTCTCTCTCTCTTTTATTTTATAAACGAAATCATCATCCATGAGGTTCCAATTTACAACCTTCATGGACGATGAAGTTATATTATTCAATTTATCATTCATTACTGGTCATGTAACCTCTTTGCTGGTTTAAAAAGACTATAATATATGTATTATAGCCTATTTAATATTCAGAAACATGTATATTCACATAATATTAAATCATATGACAAAACTAGTTCCTAATAGTCAAATACTGCTAAAATAATCTATGTGATTATAATTAATATTTAAACTAATGATTCATCATCATTCCATGTAAAAAAATTATATAAATGACCATTAACACCAATGTACGTTCATAAATAATATTTGAATTCAATTCTGGAGATTTACATCATTTTCACATGAACTCCATTATAAAAAAAAAGTGAAACGTTTATGAAAATCAAGAAAACGAACACTCCGGAATGAAGAAATTCAGTCTTATAACTAATAAACAAGGAAATAATGGACTTAATAAAGTCATGATAAACTAAATAAATGTCTAATATGTTCTTAATTAAGTTATTAATAAGTCTAATTTCATATTCTAGGACATTAATTTCAAGAGCGGAACACATTCGGACTTATGGTAAGGGCTTTTCACCAGAACCTCCGTTTTCATTCGGGTTACTTTTATTGTCTACATACATCAATGAAGTTCGTATGTATTGTTGTGTACTCATAATAAATTCTGAGTGATTGTTATATATATTTTTATCATCCATAATCTTTCCTTATTTTATAGAGGGTTACACGTTTAAAATGGAACTTTCAAAATTATTTACGAAATACAAGATCGATTTGAGAGAATTTCTAAAATTTTTACCTATTTTAAAGGGAACTATATAAAAAAATAGCAACCATTACCTTTCTAATATCTCTCATTTTATTATGAAAATAATATCTTACTTAATTTACTGTTTTATACAAATACTTTTCCAAAATAACTCTTCCTTTGAAAATAAAAGAGCATTTATCTCAATAATTACTCAATGATTTTATAAGAGTATTTTCATCTCTTTAAACACTCTAGTTGATTCTTATGTATTATTGGGATCATTCTTTTTTTATATCATCTAAAATATTTAATTGGATGGCTTATGACATGTTTTATTATGGATGTGTTATCTTAAAACCATTCACCGATTTACTCTGATTGGTTTGTGTTTAAGCTTAATGTTCAAGAAAAGTTAATTACATTTTATATATTAGTTTCAATATGAATGTATATATTGTTTATGTTTGTCCCCAAATATATGAGGAATACATTGGAATTATTATGTTCTGTGTGGGGTTTTCTATTTCCCCTCGATGCATCAGTAGGTCTCATGAGACAAATAGACGTGGACTTGGCCGAGGCCTTGCCCATTTTGTGATATGGTTTAGGTCGATGCCTTAATCATTTTTAGACTTCTTGGACAAGGCCTTGACGGTATGTTTCAGAAATTCCATCATATGCACTTGACTCAATATGAAGCTAGTAATTTAAAGTTCATGTGCTTATTTTACTAGTATAATACCCATGATTATGTTTTATTATGGAACTATTTACTTAGCTCATATTCTTTCCATAATGTGTTCAAGTTTATTATTTGTAAAAAAAATGTGTTTAAATTATTCACCATGCCTAATTTTTATGTTTTTGATATCTTCTACTGTATTACGTACTCTTACTGTGTGATTGATCTCACCCCTTTCTTATGTTTTATTTTCCCAGGATATGAAGAAGTCAGTTATGTGTTACTTACAGGCATAACCTATGAGGCTTGGATGTTTATAATGGAATAAATTAGTGTTATATTTCCTTTCATGATGTAATTTTGAAATATATATGTATATTGTTTCCAAAATCTACTAAACTACTTGGTCCTTTGGGATGCATATTCCTTGTTTATATGCCAATGTAATAAAATAAGGCACCTGCTCTGGACAGCTGGGGTTAGGCCTTTATAGTTGGTATTAGATGAAGTTTAGTAGACAACATGGAAACTAGATTTAGAAAACCTAGATTGGTGAACAAATCCCTATGAGAGTATTTGAGGATAAATATATAAGAACATCTCAGTATCTTGGTATGTAATAGATTATGTGGTTCTTTCTGAAAAATACATCCATGTTTGGATACTACAAGTGCACGTGGTTCTGGCATAGATGTACCTTAGAGTGAAAAATCCAAAAAGGAGTTTCGGGCATGACCTGAGGTATCCTGGTACATGAAACAGGCCTTACTGTGCACCTAGTTTGACACTCCCGAGGGATATGATTAGGATAATTCAGATTTTATTTTCAAGCCATTATAAAGGATTTAAATGTAAATTTCTCCTCAAAGAAACAAATTTTGTGATTATGGGGTTAGTCATGCATAGGATTTCAATTTATTCTAAGTATTTTGATAATTTAAGATTATAAATTATGATTTATAACCTAATCTAGTGTATTCCATTATCTAGAAATGGTGCCCAATGGAAGAAATGGAAACCACATGAACACGCATATCCCATGTAGGTATTTCCCTCCAACGCAAGATAATGATGTTGTCTCTGGTGTTGCAACTGGTGCAGAGTTTCTTATAACTATAATAGGAAAAATTACTCATGTTAAGAACAATATCATTACCCATATGAAGCATCCAGATCTACCATGTGAAGGATCATTGTTAGACCACTTTATACGCCAACAACCTCCATCATTCAATGGGACTACAAACACATTTGTAGTTTAGCAGTGGATATGTTCCCTAGAGAAGATATTTCTCACTTTGGGATGTAATGAAAGAGAGTAGTTATTCATGGTAGTTTATCATATATCAGTAGATATGGATCAATGTTGGTCGTTAATCCATAACACAAAAGAGGAAGAAGATATATAAGAGTTGGAATGTATGGACTTTAAGGAAATTTTCCTAGAGAAATAATTTCCTCGTGAACAGCGTGTGGTTATGGAAAGGTAGTTTCTGAATTTGAGGAAAAAGGAAGATGGAAATGTTACAAATTATGAAGCTTACTTCACAAGTTTAGAAAGATATGTTGTGGACAACATAAGAAATACAAGGAGAAAATTGATCTATTCTTTGATGGCCTAAAGCCATTCCTCCAGCAGGAATAGGCCTCCCAATGTTTTTCATCATATGAGGATACAGTTTCATGTGCTATAAAGACAGAAAATGAATTCTCTATGTCTTATTAAATTAAGGGAAAGAAACAGAAGAAGAGGGATATTGAAAACTCTAGGAAAGGAAATAAGTAAACAGGGAAGAAGGGAAGAGATGAATTTCCACCTTGTGATAATTGTGGAAGGAAACACCCTAGTGCCTACTTAAAGGGAAAAAGAGTATGCTACAATTGTGTAAAGAAAGGTAATCTTGCTGGTGATTTCAAGGGGAAGAAATTAGCTATTAATGTTCAATACTATAATTGTAGGGAGATGGGACATTATGCTAATGATTTAACAAAGCGTCAAGAAAGCATGCCACAGAAAAGGCCCAGGGATACGGGAAAGATTATGTAATCACAACTACTGATATTGAAGTTCTTAATGATGTAGTGGTAGGTACTTTAATCATTTCCTCAAACATAGCCAATACTTTATTTGATTTTGGGTCATCTCATTCTTTCATATCTTCAAAGCATTCCAAGAAAATTAGATATTTCCAATTTGATTTATTAAGGGACTTGTTAGTCAAACCTCTTAAGAGAAGTATCATTGCAAAAAATTTGTGTCAGGAAGTCCCTATTATGGCATATAAATGTACTTTACCTATTTATTTTATTCTCATACCCATGATTGACTTTGATATAATCCTTGTTATGGATTGGATTTCGAACCATGATACTAATATTTATTTCAACAGGAAGGAGGTTACAATTTTTTAGGATGATATATAATCCCATATCTTTACGGAAGAAAGATCACCCTTTGATTCTCATCTAGATCCACCCCCAACAGCTCTACTGAATTCATTTATTTAGGAGAAAGGTAATGAAATAACTATGTGTGATGAAAAGAATGTTTAAATATTGGAAGTACATATTGTGCAAGAATATGTTGACATGTTTCTAGAGGATTTACATGGACATACTACAGAGTGGGAAATTGAGTTTTCCATTGAGTTAATTTCTTTTTCAAGGCCCATATCAAAGACCCCTTATAGAATGGCCACTGTGGAATTAGTGGAACTAAAGAAACAACTAGAAGAATTGAGTGATAAAGGATTAACTCTCCCTAGTGTTTCTCCATGGGGATCCCCTATTCATTTCGATAAAAAAAGATAGATCCATGAGATAGTGCATTGACTACAGGGAGATCAATCCTATAATAATAAAGAACAAATATCCCCTACCTCACATTGATGATTTATTTGATCAACTTCAAGGAGCTCAATATTTTTCAAAGATTGACCTTCGATCTGGATATCATCAGTTGCCTGTGAGGAAGTAAGAAATTCCAAATATAGCATTTCAAACTAGGTATGGGTATTACATGTTTACAATAATGCCTTTTGGAATGACTAATGCACCCTCTATTTTCATGGATTTAATGAACAATGTTTTCAAGGAATATCTTCATGAATTTTTTGTGGTATTTATTTATGATATCGTGGTATACTCCAAAATCTATAAAGATCATGAAAATAACATGCGCACTATTATGAAGACTCTTAGAATAAATGAATTATTTGGGATGATTATCAAGTCAAATTTTTTTCTTCAAGCAGTTTTCTTATCTAGGACACATTTTCTCTAAAGATAGAATATATGTTGAACTTATGAAGAAAAAGGTTGTGCATGAATGCCTTACTCCAACAAACATAACTAAGGTACGTAGTTTTATTGGTTTAGTGGGTTATTATCAGTGTTTTGTTCAGAACATACCCCATTTATCCAACCCAATGACAAAGCTCATACATAAAGGGATTAAGTTTGTATTGAAAAAGGAATGTGATGACTGTTTCGAAGAGTTGAAGTGGAGATTAGTGAATACTTAGATCCAAACTCTATCATCGGGGAATGATGGGTTTGTAATCTATTGTGATACATCAAATAAAGGACATGGTTGTGTCCTTTTGAGGAATGATAGATTTATTTTCTATGCATCAAGGCTGTTAAAAATTCATGAAAAAAACATTCCCACACATGATCTTGATTTAACAGAGGGAAATATGGAGACATTATCTCTATGGAAAAAAATATATGAGATATATATAGATCACAAGAGTCTGAAGTATATATTCTCATAGAAAGAACTCAATATAAGGAAATGATAATGGCTCGAACTACTCAAGGATTATGATTGTACTATGCATTACCACCTAGGAAAGGAAAACAAGGTAGGTGATGCATTGAGTAGGAAGGATCATGGGGTTCTCAACAAAATGAAGATTTACAAGGATCATTTTTACATGGATCTAGTGAGGATGGATATGGGAATTATCAAAAAAGGTGAAAGATCACTACTTTTTCATTTGATTTCCCAATCAACTTTATTAGAATAGATTAAAATTTCTCAACTTGATGATGAGAACCTGTAAAAGAAAATTAATTCTGTGAAAAAGGGGAAGTTGGATGACTTCATATGTGAATCTAAAATTCTGAAATTTGGGAAGAGGCTTTGTGTTCCAGCTATACCGGAGCTAAAAATGGAGTTTCTGGACGATTTCTATAGTTCTAATTTCTTAATACATTTAGGTAGAACTAATATGTATAGAAAATTGAAGGAACATTTCTAGTGGGATAACATGAAGAGGGAAATTGCGGAATATGTATCAAGATGTTTAGTTTATCAACATGTGAAGGCTGAATGGCAGTATCCAAATGGATTCATACAACCTCTACGTATTTCTATGTGGATTGGGATGATGTCACCATGATTTTTTTCAATGTATACCCAAAACTCCAAGGAAGAATGATGCGATATGGGTAATTATGGACTGACTTACAAAATCTACATATTTACTCACTATAAGGGAGGATTTTCCACTAGAGCTCTTAACAAGACTCTATATCAATGAGGCTATGAGAATTCACAGAGAACCTCTCTCAATTCTTCTTGATCGTGACCCATGATTTACAATGAAATTATGGAAGAGTCTTTAGAAATATTTGGATATCAAACATAGATTTATTACTGCATACCACCCACAAACTAACAAGCAATCAGAGAGGATGATCCAAACCTTAGAGTAAATGTTGAGATAATGGTCACTTGACTTCCACGGTATGTGGGATCAATACATACCTTTAGTGTAGTTTTCCTACAATAATATTCTCCATTCATGTAATCAAATGGAACCATATGAAGCATTGTACGGAAAGAGATGTCGTACACCAAATTGTTGGGATAAAGTTGGAGAAATGAGGCTTGTGGTCCAAGATCATGTGGAGAAAAAAACAGCAAAGGTAAAGTATATTCAAGGTCATATAAAAATATCTCAAAGAAGATAAAATATCTATGCTGATAATCAGAGGAAGGATCTGGGATTTCAAGTGGAAGTTGACATTTTCTTGAAAGTATCTCCATGGAAGGGCGTTATAAGATTTGGGAAGAAAGGGAAACTGAGCCCTAGGTACATTGGGCCATTTGAAATTATAGAGAGAATTGGAGCTGTTGCATATTGTTTGGATATGCTGCCTAGACTATCCAAAGTACACAATGTGTTCCATGTCTCATTGCTGAAAAAGTACATGTCGGACCCAACACATGTCCTCACTTCTGAAGGTATAAGGTTTGAACCTGACCTATCTTACTCTGAAGAACCTATCCAGATTTTGGACATTAAAGAACAAGTTTTGAGGGATTAGACGACTCGTCTTGTAAATATACTTTGGAGGAATCATAAAATCGAAGAGGCAACATGGGAACTTGAGGGGGTTATGATGAAGACCTGCCCAAATCTTTTTGTGAGGTAATGTTTTGTGAATTTTGAGGACGAAAGTTTTTTTAAGGAGGAGAGAATGTAACACCGCAAGGTTTTGAAAATAAATATTGAATTCATGAAATACTGAGTCCCTAAAAAAAATTATTATCTAGCTGTTAAACACAAATTTACCTCTACTATGCTTTGAATTTTGAAAAACGGATATCTAGAGTTGTGATCAGTAAGTCATTTGGAGTCTTATAGATCCAAATAGGTTTTTGGTGAATACTAACACACTGTTATGAATAGTAATATGACCCTTATTGATAGAAAATAATGATATTATTTTATTTTCTTAAGGTAATATGGCAATGAGATCTTAATTAATTTCTCAATGTGATATAAAACAAATTGTACCTTTAAAATTGTTATTTTTCGAATTAACTATGAATTCGTTTAAAATATATATAAATAAAATTTTGAAAATTATCTTTGAAAAACGAAGTACAATTTTGAATTATACATGTCCAAAAATTGTTGGGGTTATTTTTTGGGATTTTTATGAAATTCATGAATTTTTTAGGAATAGTGAAATACGGTAAAATACTGTATATACAAATTATTAGTTAAATACACTATTTATGACATCATGAGTGATTTAAGCCCACTTGGTTCAAAATTTCTTGCACTTATTACTATTAGTGGTCCCATGAAACAACACTATTGGTTGTCTTGAGGGAAATAATAAAGTCATGACTAAAATATTCAAAATTCACTCCTCTCCTCCACTAACCCCCCCCCCCCCCCTCACTCCCTATTTTATTTGCTCCTCTAAGCCATGAAGATCCCAAATGTTCTACCCAAATACCCTTCCCTAGTCACTCCCCACATCCAAGAATCTCTTGGTCTTTCCAGAAGACCAAAACCCCTTCCCTTAACGAGATTCTCAAGGAGGTGCATTCAAGAGGTAAATTCAAATTTTATTTCTTTCATTTTCATTTCAAGTTCCTTCCTATTTTTATCCTCTACTCACCTCCTTTGACCAAATTACAATGATAAATCCGGTATAATCTATATACTGGAATTATATCATGTTAACGGAAGAACCATCATCAATATTCTTACTCTCTCTCTTTTATTTTGTAAACGATGTCATCATCCGTGAGGTTCCAATTTACAACCTTCATGGATGACAAAGTTTATTTCTTCTATATATCTTTCATTACTGGTCATGAAACCATTTTGATGGTTGAAACAGACAATAATATATGTATTATAACCGATTTAATATTCAAGAACTAGTATATTCACATAATATTAAATCCTATGACTAATTAGTTCTTAATAATCGAATACCGCTAAAATAATTTAAATGATTATCAGTAATATTTAATCTAATGATTCATCCTCATTCCATGTAACCAAATGATATAACTGAGAATTAACAACTATGGACGTCCAAAAATAATATTTAAATTCAATTCTGGATATTTACACCCATTCCACATGAACATTATTACATAAAAACAAGTGATCCGTTTATGAAAATCAAGAAAACAAACACTCCAGAACAAAAAAATTCAATCTTATAACTAATCAATAAGTACCTAATGGACTTGATAAAGTCATAATAAACTAAATAAATGGATACTAGTTTCTGAATTAATTTATTAATAAGTCTAATTTCATATTCTAGGAACTTAAGTTCAAGATCAGAACACATCTAGACTTAAGGTAATGGGTTTTCACCCAAACCTCCATTTTCATTTGGGTTACTTTTATTGGCTACTTATCTCAATGAAGTTCTTGTATATTATTGTTTACTCCAAATAAATTTCATCTGAGTGTTCTATATATGTATAAAAACCAGAATCCTTGCTTATTTTATAGAGGGTTACACGTTTTAAATGGATCTTTCAAAATTATTTCCGAAATACAAGCCTGATTCAAGAGAATCTCTCAAATTCTTACCAATTTTAAAGGGAAATCTATAGAATATTTTTGGAAACCATTACCTTTCTAAAATCACTCATTTTATTATGAAAATACTATATTACTTCATTTCTGGTTTTATATAAATATTTTTGCAAAATAACTCTTCTTTTCAAAATAAAAGAACATTTATCTCATGAATTACACAATGATTTTATAAGAGTTTTTTTTCTGTTTCAACAATCTTGTTGATTATTACGTATTATTGGGATTATTATTTTATAAAATCATCTACCTTATTTAATTTTATGGTTTATGACTAGTTTTATTTTGGATGTGCTATCCTAAAACCATTCATTGGTTTACTCTGAATGGTTAGTGTTTAAGGTTAATGATCGAGGAATGTTATTTACATTTCATATGTTAGTTTTAATATGAATGTATATGTTGTTTATGTTTTTTCCTACTCATACGAGCAATGTATTTGACTTATTATATGATGGTTGGGGCCCGCTATAGTCCCTCGATTCATCAGTAGGTCTAATGATACAAATAGTCGTGGACTTGGCCGAGACCACGCCCATTTTGAGATATGGTTTTGGCCGAGGCCTTAATAATTTTTAGACATCTTGGTCGAGGCCATAAGGGTATGTTTCATAATGTTTAACATATGCACATACCTCATTACGAAGCTAGTAATTGAAAGTTCATGTGGTTATTCAATTAGTAGAATACTCATGATTATGTTTTATTATGGAATTATTTACTCATCTCATATTCCTACCAAAATGTGTTCAAGTTTATTATTTGTAAAGGCACGTGTTTCAATTATTTACCATACCAAATGATTATGATTATGATATCTTCTGATATATTTCTTACTCATACTAAGTGTTTGAGATCACCTCTTTCTTATTTTTCATTTTCCCAGGATATGAAAAAATAAGTTACGAGTGACATGTAGACATAATCTAGGAGGCTTGGATGTTTCTAACGGAATAAATTATTGTTTTATTTCCATTAATGATGTAATTTTTAACTTATATATGTATCCAGTTTCCAAAAGCTGCTAAACTACATGGTCCTTCGAGATGCATTTTCTTTGTTTATATTCCAATGTAATAAAATAAGGCACTGGCTCCGGGCAACTGGTGTCGGGTCTTTAAAAAAACCTTGAAGCAAAGATGGTGCATGAAGCATTGATTACTCACAATCCAAGTGTAATCCATCTTAGATTTTTTTTGTTTCATTTCCCATGTTAGGATCCTGGAGGGAAAATGAACAATGCTCAAGTAAAAAGGAGTGAAGTGTGTTATTAAGGGATATAGAGACCTAGAAATGGGACATCACTTGTATAATCCTGTCACCAAGAAGATTATATTCAGTAGAGATGTTGTCATTGGTGAATAGGAGACATGGAAATGGGATCAAGATGATGATTCCCAAATTGTATGACTCACTCTATAAGATGGAGAAATAGTTGAAGAGGTAATATTATAGGAATGAGGAACTGAAGAACCACTAACATCATCACCACATACTCCTATATCGAAAAACATTGAATGATAAATTTCTCATATAAATCCACAAAATTTTCAAATCCTTGTGGATATATATGAGAGAACTAAAACAATGGAGGAGTATGTAAATTTGTATTTTCTCTCAACAGCATCCAATCCTGTTAGCTTCAAGGAAGCTAAAACTGAGGAAATATGGATGAAAGTGATAGACGAGGAAATATATCCAATTGAAACAACGAAAGGCTACAATTAAAGGAAGTCATCAACTATGGATAATTCATTGCATCTTTTGGTTAGAAAACCTAGATATGATAGAAATTCAGGGGCCATGAGGAAACAAAGTTCAAGGGGGGATGTTGGATTATAATCTTGTATTTCCTAGGACAGAGCCAAAATTCTACTACTGAAATAGAGGCTTCGAAACTTCAATGAAGGCTTCTTGATATGTTTGGATCTAAAGGATTGAGAATCACTTACCGCAACCAAACATTGGAATTTTATTTTTATTTATTTCCTTAATTTGTTTTGGTGTAGGATTATATTCTTATAAATTAATGTGTCGTGTGTGGGTTGTACGATAATGTGAGAGAAGAAATAAACCTAGTCTCATGCTATTGTCAGTTTTCTTTTGTAATCACATCTAGTGATTTGTATCTGCTTTCGCGTGCGTTTGTTTTAGCCGATGTCAAATTCACCTTCAAGAAGGTCCTCAGTGCGCCACAATAGCATGATATCATACTCAAAACAGTAGCTCCTTTCCTCTGACCATGTGAGAATACTTAGCGATTGCATAAGCATATGTAGATTCTATGAATTATATAAGAAACATTAGCTCTTCAACATCCCTCTAGTGCGTTAGCACACCCTCAATCAGGAGCGGCCCAGTATATTTGGTTTCCCAAGACTACATATGAATTTTTTCCCTAAAATGTTTTAAGGGATACAGTGAAATGGTGAAATTTTTGCCTTTGATTATGTATTTTTTCCCTTTGCTTGCATGTTTCCCTAGCCCGGGGTCTCGTTGGGCTTGCCCTAGGGCCAGCCCTGCCCTCAATGGAAACTGTCTGCTCGGATTCTGACTCGTGGTGTGCGCCTATCTCCCTACCATTGACGCTGAGGTCCCTGTCCCCTCCACCAGTTGTCGACACCTGGTCTGCTCCTATATCTTTTCCAGTGGCACTGAGTTCATCGGCCCCTCCTTTCATCCATGATGGTGCTTTCACAGTGCTTGCTAGACCCTCTTTGGACATCTTGGTGGATCGCTCATGGTTCTATCATCTAGCGGGAGTGGTTGAGGCAATCCGGGCATCGAGAAGTTCTCCTGATCGGATGATCTTGGTGCCTCTTTTTTCGAAGATAGCGCCTCTAACTATCTGTACGGCCTCGCATGGCCTGGGAAGGGAACCGATGTTACTCTTACTCGGGGCCTCGGATGATACAACGTCAATGTTGGATCCCTCCAGCCAGTCTCAGAGTGTCATTTTCCCTGCCGCTCCTCCTCTTAGCTCCTCCAACTATCCCAGGCAGACTCGAGTCGCCGGGAGTTCGGACGCTGGCCTAATTGAGAAGGCTACACCCCACATCAAGTCTGATTCAGAGTTAAAACTTAACTGGTGCATAGTGGAAAATGGTCCCATTACAAGATCAAGGTCTCCTGAGGCTTCTTGCAGTAACTTGTCTTCCAGACCAAGTACTTCTAGCTACAAGGCCATCCCATCTCATATACTTGGATTTCTCTCCTGATCTGGAATTTCAGGGGGCTGGGGGCCAGTGTGAAATCGGCCTTCATTTCTTGAGAATCTCATCATCTTCATGCCTCTTTTCTGGCTGTTTTGGAGCCAAAACACAGAGTGGATTGCATGTATTACTTTTCCAAGTGTATGGGGTTCTGTATCTGGCTGCACGCTAACCCACACAACATATATGTTTGGATCTTCTGGATATGACATATCTTTTAGATTTGGCTACATGTGTTTCTTCTAGGATGTGATACAAGAGATCTTGTGATATCTTTTTTCCTTGAGATATATTTTCAGATTCCCATTTCAATCAAGATATGCAGCATTTGAGATCCTATAAAAGGGGAAGAAACAGGTGACAAACAGACTGAGAGAGCTGCTCAAGATGTAGTCCACTGAGATCAAGATAGAAAGGGTTGACGTGTCTGCAGTAACCAATGTGGCTCATCGGCGATGGCATACGAGACATTGATGGTGGATCTACAATATTCTGGGATACCCTGTGTTCATGTGTGCACGGCGCTCCTCACAATCTTTGGCGTAGTGCAGTTCAGATTTTACCCAGTGGTTTTAATTTCTGCATCCTTTGAAACTACTCTGATTTGATCGGCTTTCATCTGCGGTTGTTTTTTATCTGATCCCAGTGCTTTTTCATCTGCACCATTTGTTCGGTCATCAATCTTCTACTTTCACAGTCAGATCTATTTGGGTTTCTTTTACAGGATGCGTTCTTTGTTTTAGGATGGCTTCAGACTGCATCTGCTTTCTGACTTTGATTCACTATTTTATTCATGAATATTAATTTTGAGATCCCTTTTATTTTTGGGGAGTATTTACCGTGTACTTATCTATTTTAGTGGATTCTCCACCAACAGGCAACTGGTTTAATTGACTTGGGCTTTGAAGGCAATAAATACACCTGGTCTAACAATAGGAAGGGGTGCGGGAGAATTTGGTGCATCTTGGATCGGTGCTTGGCTAATTTTCAAGGATTGGTCTCTTTTCCGTTTTCTAGTTTCACTCATCTTGCAAGAAGTCAGTTAGATCATTCTACCCTTTTGGATGCCCTTAAGAAGTAGGATTCAAAAGGAAAGTGCGTATGTTGTTCTAATAGTTGGCATTGGGTATATGGTTTCTTTCAAATGGTGAAGGAGTCGTTGGAGAAGCCAGAGTGTGGTGCTGCTTGGGAGGGCATTATGCATCGCCTTCAAAGACTGAAATGGGACCTACAGGTATAGAGTTCCAATCGTATGGGTAGTGATTTCTACCTGGATGTGCTCAGCCAGGAGATAATCCATATGGAAGAAAGGCTTCAAATAAACCGGGATGACGACATATTTGGTATTATGGTTGAAAAACAAAGTTTTCTGTCGGATAAGCTCCTAGAGATCGAGGGAGGATGCATGGAGAAATCAGGAGCTTTATGGATTAAAGAGGGGGACCGCAATACCACATTTTTTCATGGTTGGTTAAAAGAGAAAAATGAGGTTCATAAGATGAATTTAAAAGAGGAGGATGGTTCCTACATAACTGATGTGAATATTGCTGTAGGTTTAGCGCTGGATTATTTCAAGGACTTATTAGCAGGATCCAGCTCATTTATTGAGACCAGGCAGAACATAGAATCGAGGAGGGTTTTATGGGATGTTTACCAAATCTTTTGGAGAGTAGGTATCATGTCATATTGGAAGTAAACCTAGTGGACGAGGAAATTAAAAGCATAGTTATCATAAAGAATCCAAAAAGAACTCCCGGGCCTGACGCGTTCCCATGGGGTTTTTATGTTTTTTCCTGGGGTGTTATTAAGGTTCAGGTGGGAGATGCAATGAATGATTTTTTCTGTGGTGGTTCCATTAATAGGGTGTCTTGTGCTTCCAAGGTGATCCTGGTCCCCAAGGTGAAGGACGCCTCAAGGTTAAATTAGTATACGCCTATCTGCCTCTATAACTTTCTGTATAAAATCATCGTTTGAATCATCAACAAGAGACTTTTTTATTTTATCCCAAGGCTGGTCTTTGATGAACAACACGATTTCATTCAAGCGAGGAATATCCGGGGGTGATTCGCATTGCACGTGAAGTGGTTGAGGATCTCAATAAAAGAACTCTTGGATCTAATGTGATGATTAACGTGGATATGGACAAAGCCTATAACCAATTTCAATGGAGTTTCATCATAAGAGTCATGAGGGATTTTGGATTCAGTGATTGGTTCTGTGATATATGTTTTTGTTATTATGCTTCTCCTTTGCTCTCTATCTCCTTAATGGGATGGAGTTTTGGCTTCTTCAAGATGGTGTGGGGTGTAAGGAAAGGTGATCCATTATCCCTCATTCTCTTCATTGTGGCTCAGGAGGATCTGACGAGAAATGCCAAACTTAGCTTCGAGGAGGGGAAGACCGTGCCCTTTACTAACAGGTTCAATGTTAATATGGATTCTCATCTCAGTTTTTCTGATGATATCATATTTTTCATAAATGGAAGCCAAAAATCTCTAAAAGGTTTTAATAGAGTTATGGAACATTACATATTTTTAACTGGTCAACAGATTAGCCAATGTAAAAGTAGTGTGTTCATCTCAATAAAATGATCAATCCGGCATAACAAGACCATCCAAAATATGCCTGGAATGTAGAGGTGCCAACTCCTTATGGACTATCTTAGAGCTCCTATTTATAATGGTCCCATTAAAAAGATTCTTTTTTAAAATAACATCCATCAGTTCACCAATACGATATCCAATATGAAGAAAAGATTCCTTTCCTTCAGAGATAGGATTACTTTAATCAACTATGTTCTTATCTCAATTCTGATGCCTGTTTTGACAATTATCAAAGCTTAAAAAGTTACCATTGAGAGGCTGTAAAAACTTATGAATGATCTTTTATGGGATGCTAATCAAACTGGGTGTTATCCCTAGGAATTATGGAAGAGACTGGCCCATCTGATCAATGAAGGTGGCATTGATCTATGTGGAGTGACAGAGTCCATGTAGGCCATGCAGGTGAAGTTGATGTGGGAAATCATAGCTTGCTACCCATTGTGGGCTATATTTACGAGGAATAGATATGAGGATGATTGGACGTATTGGAACAACCACCTTGGGCACGAAACTAGCCTTATGTAGTGCATGCTAGATCATTTGAAGGCACTATCGTTAGAGGAAAAGTGGGTTGTCGGTCGTGGGAATATTATATTCTAGAAGGATAATTTTTTGGGGACCCCGCTGTTTTTCCCAGGATACCCGGTTCCTAATTTCTTGTACAGAGAGGCGTGTCTTTTTCCTGAGTTCCTTGGTGATGTCTTGAATCAAAACCAACTGGATTTCCATCATAATATAAATTTATTAAGATAAGGCAGATATGTGTGTTTATGTGGGGTCAGCATCGAGTGGATTCAGCACCCGCACGTTCCTGAACCTGAGACAGGCGACTAGCGGGGCCGATGACTGGGAAAACATTCTCTGATGCAAAGCTATCCTAGCGAGAATGATTTTTTTGGTATGGAGGATGAGGAACCAAGCCATATCGACTGACGAAAACATGCAAAATAGGGGGGGTTTGGTAACCAAATGCCATTGCTTTTCATGGCCGCCGAAGGAGACGATGTGACATCTCTTCTTCCAAAGTGAGTGGTATAAGAATATTTGGAATCATATTGAAATATTCTTGGGCATCAGGGTGGAAAGATGTGCTTTGTCAAAGTTCATTACAACATGGTTTCAGGGAGCCGAACAGAAAGGTGCAGAGATGAACATCAGAAGCATGATATTCCGAGCAGTGTGTTGGGTTGTATGGGAGGCGAGGAACAAGGAACACAAAGGTAGGAAGATATCAGCTCTATTCTTCCAGGTTCGGGTGAAGGACTTTGTGGAGGATCTCGGTGTTCTTATCAAAGGTGGGGAATTTTTGGTTTCCTTCTGAGGGAGTATTCCAAGGTTTAATGTGTGGTTGAACAGAGGAGGCAGAACTAATAATGGAAGATGGGTTAAATGTTAGGCTCCAATATTTGGTCTTAAGATAAATGTGGACGGCTCATGTAATTCTGGTTTCATGTGTGTAGGTGGATTAGTGAGGGATAGAAGGGGGTCGGTTGTGCTAGGGTTTAGCTCCTTCGGTGATGGAACTTCTATCGAGGCCAAAACTGGAGAAATGGTCACCGGATCCTCATTATGTAACTTCTTTAACATCCAAATTGTGGAGGCTGAGTCAGATTCAAGATTTAAGGTTGGGAGGGCGGCCTAATCCCCCTTGGGAAATTTCTCATCTCATCAAGAATTTCAGGAGGTCTCTTGTGTTGTTCAAACCCGGAGAGAAGGGAACACAACGGCAGATGCATTGGACAATAAAGGGATCCTCTATAAGTGTTTAATTCTATATACATATATGGGGTCCCTCCCAAATGATTGTAAGGTTATTGTTATAGGCAACTCCCTCATCTTTCACCACTTATTCCCACCTTGATGGGGGTGGTGTTGGGAAAGATGGGAAAATGACAAACGCGCAAACAATAGAAAAAGCGAACATGCAGCGGAAATTGAATATTTCCCCCCAAATAGAACTGGATGTAGAGAGACAAAATTAAATGTGCAGAAAATAAATTTGACACCGGAAATTTTTACATGGAAAACCCGAAAGAGAAAAACCATAGGGCCTAGTTCAGAAAGTGGGATCCACTAAAATCAAGAGGTAGACGGTAGAGACTCAAAAAAATAGAAGGGATCTCAAAATTAATACTCAAGAATAAAAGTGTGGATCAAAAGGTGGATAGAAATAAAGATGATCATCGAAGAAAGCCGATCACCAAATGAGATTTGCTATCGGTGATGTTGCTGCCAGTGATGTTGAAATGTCTTGCTTCTGCCTCCTTATATAGGAAAAGAATCAGTTTCAAATAATGTTGTCGCTTCAAGAGTGTCACCACTTGAATTAATTCACACGGTCTTGGACCGCATTAAAACACCACATTAAAACAGAAACCACATGGGCACCATTTGAGGAGGCGTTACCCGGTGCGCCAACCAGGAAGGCGCCCAACAATCTCCCACTCCGACTCAAGTGGGGATCACCGCCAACCCTGCAATCTGTCGGCATGTCTTGAATTTTCCTCTGGGTAAATTCTTGGTCAACATGTCAGATCTGTTGTCATCAGTGTGGATCTTCTCAAGCTCTAACTATCTCGAATCAAGGACGTTGCGGATCCAATGATATCGAACATCAATATGTTTTGACCTGCCATGAAAAGTGGAATTCTTTCCCAAACAAATAGCACTCTAACTATCACAAAATAAAACATACTCGTCCTGATTTAAACCAAGCTCTCAAATAAAAGTTTTCATCCACAACAATTCTTTGCATGCCTCAGTAGCTGCAATAAACTCTAACTCTGTGGTAGATAAAACAACAAATATCTACAATCTAGACTGCCAAGATACAACTGCCCCTACAAAAGTGATCAAATAGCCTGAAGTAGACTTCCTCGAATCGATATATCCTTCCATATCTGAATCTGTAAAGCCATAAAGCATTGGTTCCCCTTTGCCAAAACACAATTTCAGATCAGATGTACCACGAAGATAACGAAAGATGTACTTCACTTTTCTCCAGTGCTCTCTACCTGGATCTGATAGAAAACGACTGACCACACCAACTGCATGAGCTATATCAGGTCTAGTACATACCATTGCATACATCAAACAACCAACGATAGATGAATAAGGTATGTGCTGAATCTCCCCTCTCTCTTCATCAATAGAAGGTGACTGAATGATACTGAGCTTAAAATGTAAAGTAGGAGGAGTACTAACCGCTTTCGCTCTATCCATATAAAATCTCTGAAGAACCTTCTCAATGTATCTCTCCTGAGATAACCATAACTTTTTGGCCTTCCTGTCACAGGAGATCATCATGCCACGAATCTATCATACTGTCCCCAAGCCTTTCATCGCAAAAGACTGAAAAAGATCCTTCTTCAATCTGTCAATTCTAAAAGTATCATGGCCATCAATTAGAATATCATCAACATAGAGCAACAGAATAATAAAATCATCATTAGTAAATCTCTGAACAAAAACACAATGATCAGAAGATGTCTTCTTGAAACCTTGATAAGAAATGACATATTCAAACTTCTTATACCACTACCTCAGAGCCATATTCAAACCATACAAGCTCTTCTTCAACATGAAGACATGATTTTCATTACCTATTTCAACAAAACCCTCTGGTTTCTCTATATAAATCTCCTCATTTAAATCTCCATGGAGGAAAGCTGTCTTCACATCCATATTCTTAATCTGCAGATCCAAACTAGCAGCCCAACCAAGAACAACCCGAATGGAAGACATTTTGACAACAGGTGAGAAAATCTCATCAAAATCAATACCTTTATTCTGACAGAAGCCTTTGACAACTATCCTTGACTTGTATCATGGAACAGAACAGGATTCTTCATTCTTAATTTGATAAATACACTGATTTTGCAAAGCTCTCTTTCCTGTTGGTAACTTCACCAGCTCAAAAGTGTGGTTGTCATGCAATGATGTCATCTCGTCATCCATTGCCACAACCCATCCGTCCTAATGTTCACTCTCCATTGCCTCATCAAAAAATTCTGTTCTCCCCCTTCAGTGAGAAGCACATACTCATCAGGTGAATATTGAGTAGAAACGGTGTGATGTCGAGATGACCTCTGGAGTGGAACTGCGGGTTCATTAATAACCCCTGGAACCGGATCAATAGAAACAAAAGGTGCATCAAAAACTTCAACTCCAACCTGTTCACCATGAGCATCATTCTGTATATCAACATGATCATCAGAACCAACAATATGAGGTAAATGTCAATCAGAACCTGGCTTAAGACTGACAAAACCATCAGAAGTTAGAGAAGCATATTTTTCTCCCTTATCAATGTCTGTAATAGTCTCATCCTCCTTAAACCCTACATCGTGGCTTCTGACAAGTTTCTTCAAAATAGGATCATAGAACCTATACCAAAACTCATCGTGTCCATAGCCAATAAAAATAAACAGACGTGTCTTACCATCCAGCTTGGATCTCTCATATCTAGGCACATGAACAAAATCTTTGCAACCAAAGACACGCAAGTGATCATACCGGATCTCTTTGCCATGCCAAAATTTGTCGGGAGTGTCTGTCTGCAAAGAAACCGCATGTGATAAATTGATAATATAAGCAGCAGTAAGTAAAGCGTCACCCCAAAAATGTCCAGGAAACTTTGCTTCCGAAAGCAAACAACGAACTCTTTCCAGCAAAGTCCTATTCATACTCTCAGATACACCATTCAATTGAGGTGTCTTGGGCGGCGTCTTCTGATGCCGAATACCTTCCTTCCTGCAATACTGATCAAATAGACCACAATACTCTCCCCCCATTGTCAGTGCAAATACATTTCAATTTCATTCCCGATTTTCTCTCAGCAGAAACATGAAATTTCTTAAAAACAATGAGCACCTGACTTTTGTCTTTCAAGACATAAACCCAGAGCTTTCGTGAGTAATCATCAATAAATGTCACAAAATAAAGACCGCCACTAAAGGTATTCGATTTCAAAGGACCAAAAATGTCATAATGTACTAACTCAAGTACCTGTGACATCTTATGTGGAGGATGACTGCTGAAACTCACTCTGCTCTGTTTCCTAGCCATGCAATTATCACATGTGTCCAATTTGACACTCTTCAAATATGGAAGAATATTTCTCTTCTCCAAACAACCAAGGACTTTCTCACTGATTTGACTGAGCCTCTTATGACACAACTTGGATGAAACAATACACTCAACAACGCAAGCAGTATCATAAGAAATAGATGCTCTAGTCCAGTACAAACCTGATTGCTTCTTCCCTCGAGCCACAATCAATGAGCCCTTGGAAGGCTTCCATTTGAAATCACCAAAAGTGCGGATAAACCCTTCATCATCATGAATGATGGTAGAGATAAGATTTAAACGAACCTAGGGTTCTTGTCAGACATTCTTCAAAATCAGCTTACTTCCTATACTTGTCTTTAAACAAACAATCCCGATGCCTACAACGTCACCATGACCATCATTTCCCATATTAAAAATCCAAAAATTACCTGGGCTGTAAGATGTATCGAAATCCTTCTTCAATGTCATGTGAAAACAGGAACCAATGTCAACAACCCAGCAAGAATCATCAGAAGCAATGTTAATGGAATCATAAACAATAACAAGATCAACCCTGTAGCAGCGGTGACATGATCTTCTCCATCACCATTTTTCTTCTGTGGAATTTCCTTCAATATGTTCTCTCTTTTCAGCTGATAAAAAAACTTTTTAACATGAACCTTCTTACCACAATGATGACATTCAATATCTCTCTGCTTCGGTCTGGATTTGCTTCTGCCTCTGCTCTTATCTCGACTGCTCTACCCCCGGTCCTAGATTCTCCCCTGTTCTCTGTGACCAAAAGCTCGGAAGAAGATTTCTCTTGAGTGCGTCTCTTGACCTATTCATTTAAAATAGAAGAATTGACAAAACTAAATGTCACAACACCATTAGGAGAAGAACCAATTAGAGTAACACGTAAATTTTCCCATGAATTGGGTAAAGTGTTAAGCAGCAAAAGAGCTAAAACCTCATCTTCAAAATTGATACCCATTCCATTCAACTAATCAAATAATCCATGATATTCACTTAAATAATCATAAATATACGTTCCTTCTCTGTACCTCAAGTTCATTATTTTCTTGAGAAGAAACAGTTTATTGTTTCCCATCTTCAAAGCATAGGTCGTCTCAAGCTTCTCCCAAAATGTTCTGGCGTGAGAGATGTTGACAACGTGGTTCATCATGTTGTCTTCAACCCATTGACGAATGAATCCGAAAATAATCACATGCTCAAACACCCATTCTTCATCTGACATCCTCTCTGGCTTCTGGGTACTAAACACTAGAAGATTCATTCGCTTGACACAATGTAGATCCTTCATTTTAAGTCGCCACATTTGGTAATTTGTACCATTTAACAAAATCATCCGTCTGTAGTTGGCCTCCCTAATAAATATGAAAAGAAAAGAACCAAACCCTCTGATAATAGATGTTGGGAAAGATGGGAAAACGATGAATGTGCAAAAAATAGAAAAAGAGAACGTGTAGTGGAAATTGAATCTTTCCCCCAAAATAGAAGCAGATGCGCATGGACAAAATTAAATGTGCAGAAAATAAATTTGACACCAAAAATTTTTACGTGGAAATCCCGAAAGGGAAAAACCATGGGACCTAGTCCAGAAATAGGTATCCACTAAAATCAAGAGGTACACAGTAGAGACTCCCAAAAATAAAAGGGATCTCAAAAGAAATACTCAAGAATAAAAGTGTGGATCGAAAGGCGGAGAGTAAGAAAAATGATCGTCGAAGAAAGGTGATCACCAAATGAGGATTGCTCTCGGTATTGTTGATGCCGGTGATGTTTAAATGCCTTACCTATGCCTCCTTATATAGGAAAAGAATCAGCGTCAAATAATGTTATCGCATCAAAAGAGTGTCACCGCGTGAATTAATTCACGCGGTCTTCGCCAGTATTAAAACACCACATTAAAACAGAAACCGCGTGGGCACCATTTGAGGAGGCGTTACCTGGTGTGCCAACCATGAAGGCGCCCAACAAGTGGTGTGGTTGCTGGTCTATTTTTTTCCATTTCATTAAATGTTCACCTTTGAGACATATAAATACACACCATGGATTATTGTTTTTTCAAATATAATTAATATTTCTTTTGTTTTTTTAATTGTTATAGAATTAATATTATATGTATATGTACATGTTCAAAGTTTTTTTATCTTAAATACATATTTAAACTATTTCCATATTTGACACATGAATTTATAAAGTGTTTTCTTAAACAGTAAATATGATTATAATATTTATGGAATTATTTGAATGAATATTATGTAATTAGTTTGAATTATTTTTATAATCAATTTAACTTTATTATATTTGTTTAAATGATATATTCAGAATATTTTCAATTTGTGTAACCTATTTTATCACTGTGGGATTTCTAGTTGAATTTGTTTCTATTATTTTTAAATTTTATAATGGTTTATTTAAGTATGTAGCCCAAATAGATTTCAATAAAAGGAATTTGAAGGATGAATGGAATGACATTATTACATATGACTAAAAGTGATTAAAATAATTCATACTATGTGAACCATCAAGTGATCCTATACACATTGTCTACCATTATTAACGATCTCACAATGAGAAAAAAAATCTTCTACGACTACAACATTTACCATGAAGAGATGTTTTGATCCTTACTCAATAACCAATGGTTCTATTATATCATTCTTAATTTAATTCTTCCTGGTTTAGTATGTGTTTTTTTAAATATTTATATCTCATCATATATACTATAACTTTGGATTTTTATTTCCCCATACAAAATCATTTTCTATTTTTTGTTTGTGACTCTCGGATTCTAATGTCAGGTACTTTGAGTTGTGACTCGCAGACTTATAAGGCCTTTCAGGTTGTGAATCACTGATTCAGACGTTAGGCCTTTTGGGTTGTGACTCCCGTATTCTAAAGTAAATTCATTCAAGTAATGACTCACTGATTATAAATGTTAGGTTTGTTTAGATCTTTTTCAAAAAATTTCCAAGGTTTGTGACTCTGCATACAAAAGTTTGTGTGTATTTATGGTTACACCTCAACTAGAAAATTTACACATTTTATTGGGTTATGATTCCCCTAAAAATCAGATAGAGAAAATATATCTATCTTTGAGTTGAGATGTATTGGAGTGGACTAAGTACAATTTGGTCAGAACCACTATAAAAATTCACTCTGTTATTTTTTTTAATTTTTGCAACTAATTACTATTTCAAATTCAAATTATTAATTAATTCTGATCATTTATCCGTCTCTGTAAAAAATTTATTATGTACATTCAACCCCTCTAGACCTAATTCCATCTTTTCTGAACTAAATGGTTGGTAAACCTGAACATTGGAGAATGGTGGGATTCCCCTCTTAAATTACAAGGGGAAAATTTGGATAAATTCCCCCTTTAAGACACCCACTGGATAGATAATTTCTCACCGACCAATTGGTGGCTAGCTAGTGGTTGCAGATTGCAACCACATGGCACATGTCTTCATCCAACACTCTCATGAACCCCTGATCACCTTCAGAGGTTTTTTCATCATCCAAAATGTCAACTTAGGGATGCTTAAATTTTGAAAATTCTATTCCAAATCCCATCTCAAAATTTGACCAATCCTATGAAAATCCAATTCGTTTTTGGAATTTTCGAACCCGTACAAATGAGACCTTAAAAACATCCCACCATGAAACTTCACTCCCAATGAATTCTTGGTGGTTATCCAATTATCCATCTTGACCTAACTCTATCACCACTTCCCATTCAAAGGGCCTTGACCTACCTATGAACAATTGAGGTGCTTGTCGAGAACCACATCCACTACCATGGAGATCAAGTACTAAAACATAATCCATTACTCTTCATTACTATCAAAGTTTCAGGATGGAACCCCTGGTGCTCGTCTACCTCGAAACACCAATGTAGTCATTATCCAATTCACCAAATGCCGAGTCACTTCCTGCAACCATAAGCAACCAACCAAGGCACTACCGACCACCCCCATTCATCCTAATACACCCATGTGTGTCATCCTATTTAATTGTCTATCCTATGGTGCTCGCCAACAGTGAACATAGATCAAAACGGATAATTCCGAGCCACCATGCTTCCCGTCGTCATATTTTCATATCCAAACATAAATATGGAATCCTTATGATTCACATAGTATGGTTTCAAAATTATCTCACCATATTAGATATGAAAACACAGGTCAAGTTATTTTATTAATCCTCATTCCCAAATACCAACTCAAATGGATGAATTCCCATCATTTAAGAACTATTTCAGCAGGTTGACTTCTCCAAAAAAGCCTCGAACAAAACATGAAACAAGCCCATCATATCAAAAAATGATGTGTTTGATGTGGTTTCTATCTCACCAAATCTATTTACATGTAAAATTATTGATAAAACCTCTTCATGATTACCTATATAAAAATTCCCGCATCCATATGCAAACACATCACCTGATCACCCGATCATGATACCCCTATTGCTGAAGCCACACCGCAATCATTCCAACCCACCCAATGTCATCTATGATTGATTATCGATGTAATTAAATTTTTGGATCCCCCAAATAATCAAATATTTCATTGTGCTATATCATGAGCATTGATGTACTCCCAACCCAATCACATCCTGATTACATCAACTCACCATGAGCCTATAAATGAGGCCCAGACTCTATCTGAAATCACCACCAAGGTTACATACAATATTAAATGGGCCAGTCACTCATTCCGAGCTTCAACCAAGAACACAATTCATTTTCCAATTCCAAGACCATGGAGAGGTCATCCAAAAATTCCACTAAAATCCAAACCATAACAATAATCAGCACCCCAAACCGGCCATAAGTGATGTCCCTCACCATATGGATTATCTCATACCACTCGTTGAGTGAAACCACCATAGGTTCCACTATCAAATATATATCTATCCTCTTGAACCATGATTGTAAGGTTATCAGGCTACTAGGCCAACTATAAAACCACTAAGCCTCGTCAACCTATGGCCATATCACATCCATCATCAATTCATAGCCCACATGCTTCACATGTAACTATTTCATGTCACCTTAAACTCATTTAACTATAATTGGTGTGCACTTCAATTCCACCTGTTCACATCACCTAACACATAAGGGAAGGATCACCACCCAAACATGTATAATTTTTAATATTTTATGAAATTTCAACCTTATATTATCCCAACATCATGTTCTTGGTTATTTTAAATCACTTTCACCAGAAAAGTAGTCTTATATAATTGAAGTATTTTAAGACATTCCATATGTGTCACTCCCCTCACTTATAAATGGGATTCTCTTCTACTCCTATATTCACCCAAATTGAGTCTTCTAGCACAAAAATACCTACTAAAAAATATTACTATATTCATTCAATAAATTTTATAACTTTGTTCCTTCTCCTAAGACCAATCGTTTAAATCTTATGGTGTAAGTCAGATGAGGTCTGTCAAAGAAGAACTATAAGTAATAACTAGTCTCCTGTAATTTCATTTCTTCATCTACATCCTATAAACCTATTATATCGATAAGAAAATGATAAATATAGTATTATCAATATATATAGATGTTATTATGATGATTTAACAATCATCTGTCTCCTCTTATACAACAAATGGGAGATGAAAGTATTGCTAATGCGTACATGTGGGAAACCATCTCCAAGTTGCAATGAAATTAATTTTCCATCACCATATTTCGTGTATGTTTTTTAAAATGGTTGGGATCAAAGGCTCATTTTATAATTAAAGAAAACACCTATTTTTTGTTTGGGTAGAGGAAGACCCAATACATTGCCTGAAGGCCCAAGGGAAAGTGGCCTAAATACAAGGCTTGAAAGCCCATTTTTTGGGCCCAAAGGGTCCTTCAGTGAATAGTACTACTATAATACCTTGGATGCTGTTGTACCTGCTACAGTACTGTCATCACTACAGTTCCTCCACCGCTACAGTGTCATCGATGCTATAGTCCCGCCGCTACAACAGTACTGCTACACTAAAGAAAAAATTATTATATATTGTTGAATTATTAGGCACCATTATTGAATTTCATCCATCAAAAAATTTAAACACTCATACATACATACATATTGCCACCCCCACATAGTGATGTAATTAAATTTTTTTATCATGGATTTATAAGAATGGTAATATATATATATATATATTTAATATATAAAATATTTATATCATTATTATCTTTATGTATATACGGAACAATTACCAATTTTCAAGGACCATAACTTTCTAATCAAAACATATATGAAAAACGAGGTAGCCAACACCCAAAATGACGATGATAACGAAAGATTTTAAATGAATGGGTGATAATATTTTATAAGTAAACTTTCATTTTATTATAATTATTAATATGGTTATAACATATAATTATAATAAATTTAAATTTATTATATAGGTGTTTAGAGTGATTATGAAGCATGACGATTCTGAGGTAATGGTTCTTCATATCAATTTTGTTTCATTGATAAATGTTTGATGTTATAAACCTATTTATGGTTATGAGGTGTATATTTTGATTAAATAAATTTAATGTCATGTATCCTTCTTAATTAATGGTATTTAATGTTAAAATTCAAATTATTTCACCAAATGAGTTTTGATTCGAAGGTTTCTACTATGGTAAAGGTTCATCATCTCAATTTTGATTCATTGTGACATGTTTGCTATTTTTCACCCATTTATGTTTATGATGTGTATATATTGATCCTATGACATGTAATATCATTGTTCCTTCTTAATTTTTTGTATTTAATCTTACAATTCAAACTATTTCATCCAATGAGTTTTTATTCAAAAGTTACCAAAGTGGAAAGGGTTTATCATCTCAAATTATCTTTTTTAGGACATTTGTTATGTTATAAACCTATATTATTTTATGAGGTGAAAATACTAACCCTTTGATATGTTTTAACAATAATAACCGTATTTTCATGGAATTTAATTTATCATTTGATTTTATTTCTTTAATGGTGGTCATGAAATAAGAATTACTAAAGCAGTAAGGGTTTTACATTACAATCACACTTTTTTACCAATATTTGTTATGGTTAAATTTATGATGACGAAATTATATGATCTATATTTCTTAAATATCATGTACTTTATACTCAAATAGTTATTTTTTGTGATTATTTTTGGTTCTTTAATTTTAATCTCTTTAATAACTCAAGATACAGAACGACTGTTTTAACAGAAAACCAACCTTCTTTTTAAATTTAGTGGAAAATATTTTCTTTGAGGTCCATATATTATTTTAATTTATTGCATGAATGTTTTTATTTTTCATTAAATACTATAAAAATTTATTTTTAATAATATTTTAATTTATTTAATAAGGATTAAAATTAGTCCTCTTATCATTTTCCAAACAATGTACTTTTGATATTTTTTTGAAATGTGAAAAGAATCTTTGTTTTAACATACATAACATGAATGAATTTTCCAGTCACTATGATGAATCATTATATTGAAGTTTAATTTACAATTTTCCATGGTTATTTTCAAATAAAACCTTTTCATCTGATTTTGGAAATTTTTAGATTTTAAATAAGTGATATCAAAATGAGAAGGTTATTTTTCTCAAGAAATATTGCAGTGGGTTTCAATGTATCTTCTCCTATAACAACATCCTTTTATGTTTCTTATGTTTTATTGGGGATATGATCCAACATTACCATATTTATTATTTCTCTAGATGGTTTATTATTATGATGGTGATATGTTTATGAACCTTGTTTTCTTTCCATGGGTTATACTATAATCAAATGATTAATGTTTTATGATCTTTTGACACTCATTTGTATGTATTGTGATTATGTGTATTTAAATCACAAAATGGATCATGATGATTGGTGGGTTTGTCATATACCTCAAATTCATTAGATAATTATGAAGAAGTTGAGAAAATCCCAAGAGATAAAATATTTTAGAAACTACCAATATACGACGAAGTTAATAAAATAATAATATGTGATGAATTTAACTAGTTGGATGTTACTTCATAGTGAATGTTGGAAATGACTCGGTTGGCATTTCCATTAGGTATATTTGTGCACAATGATAGTTCTGGGAGTGGACCTTGAATAAGGAAGTTGTTTTCTATTCTTATGTGTATTCCATGAACTCATATCATAGGCCTATGATATGTTTTCATGGATCAATATTGATTATTGATGATTCCTCGCCCTTATGAATTATGTATTTTGATTAAAAAAACCACATTCAAAGATACATTATTAAATATATTTGATTGATTAGGAATGGTTATGGTATGTTTTTATCATGTTCTCATACCCTTAGGCTTATTTTATGCTCACTTATAATCATTGATTGATATATCATATTTTTACCCTTACTGAGAATTTGGGATAATTATTTCATATGTTTCCATTTCCCATGTTATGAATAAAGGATTTATGTATGATATTTCTAACAAGGGTGATAGTTATAAAGATCGTAGTGGGAGATTATGTAAATATTTTATGTACTAGTGGTTTATGTATCGATGTTTTCAAAGACTATAAACCTTTATGAATATAGCATAGATCATAATGTTATGTGATGAATATTCATATATTAATATGTAATATTTATTTTTCAATAGTTTGGGGTCACTATAGTTATAAACATAATAAGGTTTAGTTATTTTTGTAAACTAGGATGAGAAAACATTATTAATAACTCTTAGGATAAGCATAAGAATAGAAGAATATCCTAAGTAATTTTAAATAATGTAGTGTGGTTTGTTAAGAAAATGAATCCCTATTGGGATACTAGAAATAGGATGTATATGTAATCGATGAACTGTAACACCTTGTTATTTTAAAATAATAACATTCTCTTTGATAGGGAATTTGACGTGCAACACCGAGTTTAAATGTCCCGTGAAATGTATTATTAATATTTTTACCATTATAATGGATCGATTAAATTAGAGGCTATGAATAGGAATAAATATATTATTAAAAGAATATATTTTACACATGTATGAAATAAATTTATTTTATATCAATTGATTAGGAATGAAAATAATAATCATTGGATAACAAAAAATGTTTTTTTGAAAACAAATTTTAATTATTGCAATGTGATTTATCATAATAATTTAAATTAATATATATTGGTAAAATATTTCAATGAAATTTATATATTAAATATTCAATTAATATTTTTGTAATTATTATAATCTTTTTTGTGGGCATGGGAAAAAAATAAATCTATTTATATGCTTCAAAACATTATTTTTCTAAAAAGTAGTTTCGTTACATTTTGCACACTTAATTTTAATTTTTTTAACCACTTTTAAAATATTATTTGGCAAAATTAACATCTTTTTTAAATCATAAAGTCCAAATTATCTTATAGTCAATTTTTGGTAATTTTATGAAAAGACTAATTTTTTGATGAATAGTGAAAAATACTGATTTTTATTAAAAACAACCTTTTTGTTTAATGAATTTACAAAGATACATATTGGTTGAAATTGTTATAAAAGAAAAATTAGTTAAATTATAATATAATTAGTCCAATTTAGTGATTTGTTGCAATTATATGTTCAATTTTTATATGTCAACTTTTTATACTTTAGGAAACATTTGTTTGGAAAACCATTTTTTTATTTCATCTATGAGTTTAATTTTAAATTAAATTCTTCCACTTATATGAATTTAATTTGTAAAATGGATTAAAATTTTGGAATTATAGTATTTATTATTCTATAAAATGACCAACTCCATTTTTTCATAATAAATATTAAAAAACAGTAAAGATTAATTGTTGCTGTTATGGTTAAACGATTTTATCAATGAAAAAAAGATAAGGATTAAAATTGAATAAAAACCTTTCCAAATCCTATTTTATGGATTTATTTAGACACTATATCTTCTAAGGTTATATAAGGAACCATTTTTTATCCTTGTTGTAACACCCCAAGCTTCCACGGTAAGTTCTCCTTTGAGTAATGTAATAGCTTGCATTGTACGCAACTTCGAGATTCTAACACACCACGATCAATCAAAGTAGCTGTTATGAATAGTAAAAACCACTTTTTGATATTTTATAAATTTTATCATTCAAAATGGACTTCATTTTTGGATTCAGAATATCGAAATTATTCTAGGGTGAAATTTTGGTACTTTTTGGACAACTTTTATATTTTGATGAATAGTAAAAACTACTAAATTTTAATTAAAAAAGAAATTTTTTATTCAAAATAATTAATAGTGATAAATTATTAATTTGAGTGGTTTTAAAGTATATTTACTATATATTTTTACCATTTAATACAATTTTTGTCATTGGACATAATTTCAAAATTAAACCGGACATAAACAAGTATCAATCTTTTTATAGATATTATATCTTAAAAACATGCTTTTTGTTTTGACAGCGGGAATTAATTTTAAATAAATTTCTGCCACTTCTGTGTTTTGAATTTGGAAAAATGGATTCCATATTTGGAATCAGGATGTTCAAATTGTGTAAATAGGTTACTTTTATTTTTAGACATTTTGAATAATTACTTCGGTAAATATTTTATTTACCATGGTTAACGGGTAAATCCTGTAAATAAGGGTTAAAAAATAATATTATAATAATAATAAATTAAACTAAAACGTGTAATAACCTTATTGTTGGACAAATGTCTGACCATGGGCTTCTTTGGGTCGATTTTGATACCCCATAGAGCCACTTGTAGGTGATAGGGACACTTTATATTAATTAAGTTTAAGTAAATACAAAAATGACATAAGCTTATATCTTTTAGAAAAACAAGTTTTAGATAGGGTTATATATGTTATATCTTCCATTATAAATATTAATTAGAATGATAATATGATTTCCTACATAATTATATTTTATTTACAATTTTTAGACATATAAAAATTAAAAATATATATGACACAATAATGACGCAGTATTATCCTTGTTAATGAAAGAATCAAATAATTGGTATTATAAATGTTAAAAAAATATAATTTAAAAGTTTTGATGACATACACCAATTTTATTTTTTAATATGACATTTTATTATTGCTTAAATGAATTTGTTTTGAATTAATAAAGTTTTTATGACTTTAACAAAAATAAATTATTGAGTAGTGTCAAAATTGACATAAATGATTTTTTAAAACAAATATTATATTATTAATTTATATTTTATTCCTAAAAATATAATGTTCAGACAGATGACTTATATAATTATTTGTGTATAACTAATGGACCACTTAGGGGTCACTTTGATGTATATAGTAAGTTTATTAACTATATATTATAAAAATACAATGTGACATGGTAAGTGTTAAACTAATTAACCAAGAGTTAAAACTAAAAGATAAGGTTAATATAATGACCCAAACCTGTATAAATTTATTGGTTGAAAGGAGTTCGACCCATAACCACATTAGACTTTGAATAATCCACTTTGGATCCATTAAAAACCAAATACGATTTTATTATAAAATAATACTTCAAGTTTTTCATAAAGAGCCCCTCACCACTCTTATAAAGGGGCACTCCCCCTTATCACTAATTCACACATTCAAAGCCATTTGGTTCGGCCAAAACCTTCCCAAATACTCTCACAACCTCTCTAACTTCAACCTAGATGCCATAGTTTGATCAGAAAGCCATCCTAAGGATCCCTTTTGATCAAATCAAAAGGAAGAACCCGAAGAAGAGGCAACGTTTTCACCACCCTCTTCCAAGTTCCTTTCATCTTCCACTTCTTCTTTCTTTGTTATTTCCATTCTAAAACAATAAATACAGCATATTCTATATACTTTGATGTTATTATAAATATGGTACAACCATTTTCAGTATTCTATCCTACCATGGAATGAAATTTCACCATACGTGCGTACGTACGACTTACCGTCTCCATGTCGTGGTGTAATTGTTATTCAATACAATATTATTTGGATGGGTATAATAATGATGGGTAATTCATGTATATAATAAATATAACATTATAATTATTATGTATATATATGATATACCATCCAATTATATATTATTTTAATATCAAAAGAATGATATTGTCGCTCGTGCGTACGTACGGATTACCGTCTCCATGAACGCGATGAGATTCATTCCCCATCGTATCCATTCAAGACTAAATTTTATTGGATGATTAAAAATAATATTTAAGTAATTAATATCATTCTTCATATTATTATGATACAGTCTATCCATAACAAACACGGCTGATATAAAAGAAAATGAGTAAGTTAACACACAAAACGACGATAATACGTAGATTTTATTAACAACGAGATGTTAAAAGATCATATATGATATCATATTAATATATATGATTATTGTATAATTCAATAACAATTATTTCTCCATTATACAGGAGGTTAACCTACCATCAACCAAGGAAAATTACATGGTAAGAGTTTATTTCACAATCTCTTCATTATCCGAGGTTGTTTATACGTAATTATCTACTGGGAACACTTTATCATCCACATCCATGTTTCTTAAAAATGTATTTCAAATCATTCTTAATACTTTACAGAATATGGGTTAAAGTCATTTATACCCTTGTTTGACTTTTTATAAGATGTTTATAAAGGAATCTTTCCATCCTTTTCCAAACAAGGTCCTTTTTAACCTTTTCGACAAAATTAAGCTAAGAATGTTTTTTTAACTTATATGGAGGGTGTGGCTATTTTATACCGTTATAAACTCGTCGAAGCTTCCATTACAAGCTTATAAGAATATTATCAAATTAAATGTTTTATTTTATAATTATGTGACTCTTAAATGATTTCAAAATAGAAAGAGACATTTCTCTAAAAAGGTTTTTGATTTCATCTATGTCAATATCCTTTGATAGATTTTAAGTTTATTTGAAGTTGATTTATTATGATACAAAACTTCCATATTGTATTGAAGGTTTCGTGATATGTTTGACTGTGGATGTTCTATTTTTATACCATTCATGATATATGGTTAAATTATTGAAATTTCGTATGCTAGTTTTAATACGAATGTTTATGATATATTTAAACCTTTTCATATGAGGAACGTGTTGGACATAGTAATTGACGGGTGGAGCCCGATATATCTCCTCGATGCATCGGTAGGTCTCATGAGACAACTATACGTGGAATTGGCCGAGGCACTTTCCCAATTTGATTTATGGTTTTGGCCGAGGCCTTAATCATTTTAGACGTCTTGGCCGGGGCCTTGAGAAAATGTTTCATAATGTCCAGCATTATACATTCCCTCATTATGGAAATAATATTGATGGTTCATGTGGCAATTAGACAAGTAGAATACCCATGATTATTTTTTGTTGTGGCATTATTTACTCAGATCATTTTATTTCCATAAATGTATTCATGTTTATTATTAGTAAAGACATGAGGTTTCAATTATTTACCACGCTTAATATTTATGTCATTTTTCACTGTATTACTTACCCTTATCGAGCGTTTGAGTTCACCCCTTTCAATGTTTTATTTTTCCCAGGATATGAACAAGTTAGTTATGAGTGAACATCAAGAATAATCTACGATTCTTGGATGTTACTAATGAAATATATTTGTGTTATATTTCTCTTCAATATGTAAAGTTGAACATATGTATGAATCTTGTTTCCAAGACTGCTAACTGATCGGTCCTTCGGGACTTGATTCCTTGTCATCATGAAAATATATTAAAATAATGCACCAACTCTAGGTAACTGGGGTCAGGGCGTTACAGTTGGTATCAGCGGAAGTTTAGTACAACCCTTGGAAACTAGATTTAGATAAACTCAGAATAGAGAACATAGCCCTAAGATAGTCTTTGAGGATTAGTATAGAAGAACTTCCTAGAATTTTTGTATTATAGTTATTTTGTTAGTTTTCCGAGAAATACATCCCTGCTTAGCTACGAGTAGGTAGAGGCGGATCTGGCACAGATTTATCCAGCGGTAAAACCCGAAAACACCGCTTTGAGCTTGACTCAAACAGGAACTGGTGGACGACAATGGGCCTTGCTGCACTCTTGGTTACGACACTCCCGGTGGATGTTCTTAGGATAATTCTCATTTTCATTACAAACTATTATAAAGGGTTATGAGTATATAGTTCCTCAAAGAAAACTTTTTTTTATGATTATGGATTATATCCATAAATTGTTGAATTTATTATAAGTTTTTTACAAGTATGGAATTATGTATTATGATTCATAACTAGTCTAGTTTATTCTATTATTTAGAAATGGATCCTAGTGAAAGAAATGGAAACCATATCAATGTAAGCACTCCATGTAGGGATTTCGCTCCTGCTCAAGATAATTATAGTGGAGCTAGTGATGCAACTGGTGCTGAATAGCTAATCACCATACTGGGACAACTCACTCAGGTTATGAATAATAATCTTACCTGTATGGAGAACCCAGATCCATAGCGTGGAGGATCAATGTTAGATCGCTTCATGAGGCAACAACCACTGACATTCAATGGGAGTACAAATCCATTAGTATCTGAGCAATGGATAAATTCCATAGAGAAAATATTCCATGCATTGGGGAGTAGTGAAAGGGAAAAAGTTGTCATGGAATTTTATCGCCTCATAGGAGATGCTGATCAATGGTGGTCATTGATACAAAACATAAAGGAAGATGATGAAGTATTAGATATGGAATGGAGGGAATTCAATGAGCTGTTCTTAGAAAAATACTTTCCTCGGGACCATCGAGAAGATATGGAAAGGAAATTTCTGAGTCTGAGATAAAAAGAGGATGAGAATGTCTCAAAGTATGAGGCTAACTTTACAAGTTTAGCAAGGCATGATACTGATTATATACGTAACCCAAGGAGAAATATTGATTGTTTATTTGATGGGTTAAAACAATTTCACTATCAAGCATTAGTCTCGCAAACCTTCTCATCATATGAAGATACTGTCTCATTTGCTATCAGGACAGAAAAAGAATTCTCTAAGTCTTATGACTTTAAATCAAAGCAAGCAAAGAAGAGATCTGCTGAACACTCTGGGAAAGGAAATAAGGAAATAGGGAAGAAGGTTAGAATTGAATTTCCACCCTGTGATTATTGTGTAAGGAAGCACCCTGGGAGCACCAAAATGTATAGATATTTAAAGGAAATTTTTTTTTGGGACAACATGAAGTGGGAGATTGCTGATTTTTTGTCAAGATGTATGGTTTGTCAAAAAATGAAAGCTGGAAGGCAATAACTTGGAGGAGTCATGCAACCTCTTCCCATACATGCATTGAAATGGGATAATATCACTATGGGCTTTGTCAAGGGACTACCAAAGACTCCTAGAGGGAACGATGCAATATGGGTCATTGCTGATCGTCTTACTAAGTCAGCACATTGTCTTTCTATAAGGGACGATATACCACTTGAACGTCTTACAAGACTATATATTAATGAATTTGTGAGACTTCAGGGAGTTCCCCTATCGATTTTCTCAGATCGTGATCCCCATTTTACATCTAGATTCTGGAAAAGTCTTCAGAAGGCCTTGGATACTGAACTTCATTTGAGCACTTCCTACCACCCTCAAACAGATGGACAATCAGAACAAACTATTCAAACCTTAGAATACATGTTGATATCATACTCAATTGACTTTCAGGGTATGTAGGATAAATATTTACCTATGGTGGAATTTTCCTATAACAATAGCTTCCATTCAAGTATTCGGATGGCACCATATGAAGCATTGTACGGAAAGAGATGTCGCACACCAACCTGTTTGGATGATGTTGGTGAAAGAAAACTTGTTAGCCCGGAACTAGTGGAGGAAACGCTGGAAAAGGTAAAGGTAATACAAAATCACATCAATGTAGTTCAAAGTAGACAGAAGAGCTATGTTGATAATCGAAGGAAGGATTTGAAATTTCATGTAGGAGATCATGTTTTCTTGAAGGTATCTCCATGGAAGGGAGTTATACATTTCAGTAAGAAAGGTAAATTGAGACCCAGGTATATCGGACCATTCGAAATTCTAGAACGAATTGGTGTTGTAGCTTACTGATTGGCAATGCCTCCAAGTCTCTCCAAAGTTCATGATGTGTTCCACGTATCATTGTTGAGAAAATACATGCCTCACCCAACGCATGTACTCGCCTATGACGAATTAGAACTAGAACCTGATCTATCTTATTGTGAAGATCCTGTCATGATTCTTGATATGAGAGAACAAGTGCTGAGAAAACGGAAGACTCGTCTGGTAAATGTTTTATGGAGAAACCACAAGATGGAAGAGGCAACGTGGGAACACGAGGAACTTATGATGAAGAACCACCCGAGTTTTTTTATACTATAATTTTCTAGAAATTTCGAGGATGAAATTATTTGAAGGAGAGGAGAATGTAACACCCGAAGCATCCATGGTACGTTTCCCTTTGAGTAATGAAATAGCTTTCATTGTACATAAATTCGAGATTCTAACACACTGCGATCAATCAAAGTAGTTGTTATGAATAGTAATACCGATTTTTTGAAATATTATACGTTTTATCTTCAAAATGGACTTCATTTTTCGATTCGGAATATCGAAATTATCCTAGGGTGAAATTTTGGTACTTTTTGGATAACTTTTATATTTTGATGAATAGTTAAAATTACTAAATTTTAATTAAAAACAACTTTTTTAATAAAAATAATTAATAGTGATAAATTATTAATTTGAGTGGTTTTAAAGTATATTTAGAATATATTTTTACCATTTAATACAATTTTGGTCATTGGATATAATTTCACAATTAAACAGGACATAAGAAAGTGTCAATCTTTTGATAGTTATTATATCATAAAAACACGCTTTTTGTTTTGACATCGGGAATTAATTTTAAATTAATTTCTGCCACTTATGTGTTTTGAATTTGGAAAAATGGATTCCATATTTGGAATCCGGATGTTCAAATTGTGTAAATAGGTAACTTTTATTTTTAGACATTTTGAATAATTACTTCGGTAAATATTTTATTTACCATGGTTTAAGGGTAAATCCGGTAAATAAGGGTTAAAAAATAATATTATAATAATAATAAATTACCCTAAAATGTGTCCTAACCTTATTGGTGGATACATGTCCGACCATGGGCATATTTGAGTCGATTTTGGGACCCCATGGAGCCACTTGAAGGTGATAGGGACACTTTATATTGATTAAGTTTAAGTAAATACAAAAATGACATAAGCTTATATCTTTTAGAAAAACAATTTTTACATAGGGTTATGTATGTTATATTGTCACGAACCGTCCTCGGGGCTCATGTCGTTACTACCCCAAGCCCTCCTTCCATAGGTCAGAGAATGGCGACTACCACCAAGGCGTAAATCCCGGTAAAAAGGGTAGGCATTGCCTTTGTAAAGTAAACAAACACCACAGAGTAAGCATGAAGAAGAAGTAAAAACTAAGTAAAAACTGAGTACACCAGTAAGTGCGGAAAAGTAATTGGGCCAGAATACAAACCCAAACTGAAAGTAAAGTACAACTCGAAAGGGAAAACATCAACTGAATAGTAAGACGCAGTGTCGAGCCGTCCACTGGGACTCCCACCTGAAGGGTGAGTACAGATAGCCTCCACAGCTCCTCGGGTCCAAACGTCCACTCCGAGTACGTCCCGCCAGTGGTCCACCTCCAGGTACCGTCATGCTCCGCAAGCCTCAACCACGATCAGCGTTGTCCGTCATCTGCAACCAACACCATGTAGTGCAGGCATATCCCATGCAGGGGTGTGTATAAGCTACTCAGTAGTGACCCCGAGACCCTTGAAGGTCTCCCAAAATCTACAAAGGATAATCCACAAAGGAAAGATACAATCACGAAGTAACATCCGACACTTCTTAGGTATATGCCCATACATATACCTAAGTCATCAATTCTCGTTCGGCTCCAACATCTAAGCTCAAGTATAACCCAGTCCACACAGGAAAGCAAAACGTAAATCCACACAGGATAACTCAACACAATCCACATAGGAAAGCAAATCAGGATTCAGCTCACACAGGTATACTTCTTCGTATGATGGTAGAGATGATCAGAAATATCCACTGATTCATCTAAGTCGTCGGAACCACAAAGCATCGATAAGTACTAACCCCCGAAATGACCAGGAAGGGTCTGGCCCACACAGGATTGATAGGTAACTAACCCCCGCAATGACCCAGGAAGGGTCTGACCCACACAGGATCGATAGATAACAAACCCCCGCAAAGACCCACACAGGATCAGACCCACACAGGATCTGTAGGCACTAGCTCACACAGAACCACTGAGCGCTGACCCACACAGGATCGGTAGCAATGACACATGAAGGATCGCTGAGTGCTGTATTCATCGCCGTCGAATCCACTGAGGATCTCGGTATAGTCATCGTAGTAGTAGCAGTCGCAGACGCAGCCAGCTCTAGGGTTCCCGCACACCGCAAGCTCGTTCGGGAGGGTCTGCTCCATGAGCTGAGAGGCTGATACATCAACTAACACATATTCCAGAGTTGATGTATCCAAAAGTTCTGTATCTTCAACAGGAACTCAACGTCGCAGACGGCGCGTGAATCGGATGCCTGGTCTGAGAGTTATTGGCCTTTTCGTCCCAGGGGCCCGGTTGGTTTTTAAGTCAAAACCAACTCGACCGTACTCCACCTGCGTCCAAACCTCGAGCGGAGTACGCCAAAAGATCTGTCTCAATAAGAGGAATCCAACAAAGTGGACGGCATGTCAATCGGATGTCCGAAGCTCAAGTTATGAGTGTTTTCGCTCTGAGGGCCCGATTGGTTTTGTGTATGAACCAACCCGGTCGAACCCAAAGTATTCGAAACCTTGAGCGGGATATACTGAAACGACCGTCTCGACCCAAGGATCGCATTTCTGCTGAAGGCGCGTCGATCGGAGGTCTGTATCCCAAGATATTGGAAAAAGACGAAAGAGGGTCCGAAAACGGGGGTTTCGGGCCCGGACCTACCTGGCCGGAGACCCCCTGGGTCGGCCCGGCTGGGCGCGGCCCTGCCCGGCGGCCCGGAGCGTTGGTGCGCGGCACCAGCTGGCCGACCGGGGGTTTGAACCCCCCTTAATGGGTGCTGCTAGCTGGACTATCGGGGGTTTGAACCCCCGACTTTTCTCCTGTCCGGACGGCCTGCCCCGGCCGGCCGGTTTCTGCCATCACGGGACCGGCGACAGCCGGTCCCCTCCCTGCTCTGACACCGGCTGCCCAGAACCGGCCGCCGGTCACCCTGCTCCGCCGTGGCCCGGAACCGGCCGCAGTTTTAGTTATTCTGGCATGACGTGACGGCGCTGCGCCCCTCCGCCATGGCCCCGCTCCAGCCGCGGTGTCTTCGGTTTTCTACGACGTGGCGCGACGGCACCGCGACTTGGTTCAGTTTCACGGCGCGACGCGACGGCGCCACGCTTTACTTGCCACACGATCCCGCATGGTGCGACGACACCACGCCATTCCCATTCCAACCACTTTAGAAACAATAACATGGATAAGGGAGGAGGGTCGGCCGTGTTTGTGCGGTCCGGCCCCCTCTTGTTAATTGATAGCATTTGGTTGTATTTTCACGAAGAACGACAAGGTAGTATTCATGAACAAATAAATAAATAAACCCCTACCTCGAGCATAGCTTGAACAGAGGTTCTTCGAACAAGGGTTCGTCGTGGAAAAACCGTCCCGGAAAGAGACGTCGTGAAAGAAGACGTCGGCGGCGTCGCGGTACCCGGCATCGCGTAATCAGTTTCCTACAACTCAGCGTTCTTCATCGGAGAGTAAAGTGTTCTTCGCGTTCTTCATCGATGATGAAGAAGTTCCAAAATCCTTAGCCTTTTTCTCCCCAAGACTCCACCACAAGAAACTAACCCAAAATAAAAAAAGCCTCTCCCTTATTTTATTACCTCAACAAAGCTTTTGAAATTCAAACAGCCACACTTAACTCACTTAATTAATAACATATGATATCAAAAATTAATGGTGAGTTGAGAGGGGTTGAAGAATATGAAGGTGTGGGGTTCGTGTGGGCCCCACCACCCTCATAACCTCCCTTGGGAAGTTGGGTAGTTACCCAACTTCCACCCAAAGCCTTAAACCACTTAATGAAAATAAAAATTGTAGTTAAATTATAAATTAAACATCCACAATTTTTATCATCTTCTATCGTGAAAACGCAACCCCGGAACAGGTGTTCCTAAGCAATTATCGGCACTGCGGTTCCATCGGTGCCCTCATAATTCGATTTCGAGCACTGGTTCAAATGTTAGAAATTCCTGCTCGTTCGTTCGCTGAACGTACCCGAGCTAAACTTCGGATAGAAATTCCGGGCACACCGGGCCTTAGAATCATGTGCCGTCAGAAACTGTGCTCTTGTAAAATCCCAAAGAAAATTTAAAAAAAAAATTCCTTGAATTTAACGGGTCTTTACATTACTCTCACCTCAGGTCTTTACATCCCTGTAAAGATACATCATACTCTAGGGAAACAAATGTGGGTACTGAGCACGCATCTGAGCCTCCCGCTCCCAAGTGCTCTCCTGGAGATTCCAGTGCTACCAACTGATGCACATTAGAGGAATCGACAATCCACGTAGGACCCGCCCCATTCGATCCTCGATCTCCACTGGGACCTTCATAAAAGTTGACCCATCATCAACGTCTAGCTCCCCATGGTCAATGATATGTGTCGGGTCATGCACTTATATCCTCAGCTGAGATACGTGGAAGACGTCGTGCACTCGGTGCAACTGAGGTGGTAGAGCCAGGCGATAAGCTGCCTCGCCAGTCCTGGTGAGGACCTGGAATGGTCCGATGAAGCATGGAGACAACTTGACGCCTCGGCCAAATCTCTGTAATCCACGTCGAGGTGAGACACGCAAGAAGACGTGGTCGCCATCCTCGAACTCTAGTGGCCTCCGCCTCCTATCAGTATAAGACTTCTACTGGCTCTGAGCTGTCCTCATCCGCTCTTGAATGACCTGGAACTTCTCTGTCATGGCCTGGACCATCTTCGGTCCCACAAGTACTGACTCCCCATGGTCTGTCTAGAACAAAGGAGATCTGCAAGGTCAGTCGTACAATGCCTCGTATGGTGCCATCCCGATGGTGGGGTGGTAGCTTTTGTTGTACGCAAACTCCACCAAGGGTAGGTGGTCCTCCCAGCTACGACCAAAGTTGAGAACACATGCGCGGAGCATGTCCTCAAGAGTCTGAATGGTCCTCTCCGTCTGACCATCCGTCTGAGGGTGAAAGGCTGTGCTCATACATAGCTGTGTCCCGAATGGCTCTTGCAACCCCTTCCAAAGCCGTGAAGTAAAGCAAGCATCTCGATCGAAGACGATAGATGGTGGCACACCATGAAGCCACACAATCTCCTGAATGTAAAGTCGTCCAAAGCTCTCCACTGAGCCGTGCTCTCTGATGGGTAAGAAGTGTGCCGACTTGGTGAGTCAGTCGACAATCTCCCAAATGGAGTCATGACTCCTGGAATTGCGTGGAAGTCCAGTCACGAAGTCCATAGATATGTCGTCCCACTTCCACTCTGGGACCTCCAAAGGTTGTACAAAGCCTGCTGGTACGTGGTGCTCTGCCTTCACCTGCTTGCAGGTGAGGCATCGAGAAACAAACTCCGCCACAGCCTTCTTCATGTCTGGCCAATAGTGCTGTTGTCTGGGGTCCTAGTACATCTTCAGCACTCCGGGATGTACCGCCACGGGAGAAGAGTGAAACTCTCTCAGCACCTCCTCCTGTAATGCAACTAGTACCAAGGTACATCCTCTTAAAAGGACATCGTGCTCTGATCCAAAGGAGAAACCATCAGGTGCCTGTCCTGAGGATATCTGTGCACGCCGCATCTCACAGTCTGTGTCCCCACGCTGTGACTCTCTAACCCGCTGTAGTAGTGGTGGGGTGAATGTGAGTGACTGAAGGAAAGCTACTCCATCTCTATCCACGAAGGATATCTGCAAGGCAACTAGCTGCTCTACCACCTCCTCAAGTATCTGAATGCCCATCCTCCTGCTGAGAGCATCAGCTACTACGTTCCCCTTCCCAGGAGTATAGAATATCTCAAAGTCATAGTCCTGGAGGAACTCGAGCCATCACCGCTATCTCACGTTCAGGTCCTTCTGAGAGAAGATGTACATGAGACTCTGATGGTCAGAAAAAACTGTAAAGCGCTCACCCATCAGATAGTGTCGCCATGTCTTCAGAGCGAAGACCACTGCTGCTAACTCCAGGTCATGGGTAGCGTAGTTCTTCTCATGCGGCCTCAACTGAAGTGATCCATAAGCGATCACTTCCTGCTCCTGCATCAGAACACATCTGAGTCCGGTCCCTGATGCATCGTAGTAGACTACGTATCCTACTCCCTCCTCTGTCAACCTCAAGATAGGGGTGTTGGTCAATCTCTGTCTCAGCTCCTGGAAGCTCTGCTGACATCTGTCTGACCACACGAAGGGTTTCACCTTCCTCCTTAACGTTCTGCAAAGCTGCAAAGATTTCTCCTTTTCTGAAAATGGAAATCCGGTCTCATCCCATGGATGAACCACGTTCCTTGCCTAATACAGTCAATACTATCATGATTAGTTAATTCATGGAATGGATGACGTCGTAGGGCCTCGACGCTGCTACCAAGAGATCCAACCGTAACTCTCTCCTCCAATGGTTGAGTCACACTGTCGGCATCAGTGTGTGGTCACTGGGTCTCCTCCAGTAAGAATCTTGCAAGTGAGGGTCAAGTCAACAGTTTTTAACTAGCAACTCTTAGTAATAACAATCAAAAGACAAGAAAGAAAACATCACCAATGCAAGTGTCTTTTATTACTTCAACTCAAAGTACAAGGACACAAGGCAAACAAACTATGAAGCTAGAGTAATTATGTGCAAAGGACCCTATCCCTGGATCTAGTCCTGCACTAGTCCACCCACTTCCGGAGCTCCATGATCATAAGCTTCACCTGCCTGAAGCAGTGCTCTCTCCTGAGGTCGGGGTGGACCTCCTGGTGGTGGTGGTGGTACAGCCTCAAATCGTCATCCACCACCTGATGCTCGACCAAATCCTCTACCTTGTCCACCTACTCCCTGCGGACTGCCATGGTCGAACCTCTGCCTCGGCCTAGGTGGTTCCTCAACCGTCTGCTGCTCCTCTGCATGGCGGGTCGGGCAGTCACAAGCCATGTGGACTTGCCCGCCGCATGAGTAGCACTACCTGCCTCTACGCTGTGTGCCCCACACTGCTGAGCCAGTGTCCTAAGGTCGTCTTCCTGAGGGTCTGGTCTGCCTGGACCCATGAGTCATCCGTCGACTGCCTACTGCAGAAGACTCTGCAACCTGCCGCCCTGCGGTGGGTCTCGGCGCTGATGAAGGCTCAGCAAGAAATCTCTCGATCAAAAGGGATCGCTCAAGTACTCCTACCTAGGTCGGAATGCTGAGGGAGATCAACGATGCCCTGATCTCATGTCTCAATCCCTGCTCAAAGGTCTGGTCCTGGAAGAATGGGTCTCGTACCATGCCGGCCGAGTAGCGTGAGAGATCAGTAAATCTTGCCTAGTACAGGGCGACTGTCAAGCTGCCCTTCCACAGCTAAAGAAGCTCCTAGATGCGCACCGCACGGAGGGTGTATGGGACGAACTCTGAGAAGAAGAGGCCCTCAAAGTCCATCCAGAGGAGAGATGCCTCATCGTGCACTTGGAGCATCAAGCTCCGCCATCGGCCCGCTGCCGTGTGCAGTAGGCTCGCTGCTAGGATCACCATGAGGTCTGCTGGTGTCCTCACTAACCTGAAAACTCGTAAAACTGCCTCCAACCAGTCCTCGGCGGCCTGAGGGTCCGTATCCACACGGAACCTAGGCGGTCGCTGGCACTGAAACACATGCAGTGCACTAAGGCGATGTGCATCGTCAGCGGCTGGGGCTGGAAGCATCAGTGGCTCAGCGGGTAGAGGTACCACCGGTTCCTCAGCTGTCAAAGGGCCCTGTACCGAGGCCTCGTCGCTCGGTGGGCTATCGTCACGCTCAACTCTTGGAACCCTAGCCGAATGCCATCGTGGGGCCATCCTGAAAAGGAAACAGGTGTGCCATGGTCAGAATAGTATACATGGTGAGCGGACACAATGTAATCACAAAGAAAACTTGAAACACCCATGCAATCAATGTTTTCGTGCGTTAAGTCGGAAATCAGAAGTCAGGGTCCTAGTGTACAGATACGTCGGCCTCTGCACCAACACTGGACTCCCTGGACTGATATCCACACCGAATACGCATAACACTATTTCTTAACAAAGAAAAAGATCAGAGTCCCAAGTTCTGTGGTAGAACCGAACTCCTCTAATACCAATTTGTCACGACCTGTCCTCGGGGCTCGTGCCGTGACTACCCCAATCCCGCCTTCCATAAGCCAGGGGATGGTGACTAGCACCAAGGCGTAAGTCCCGGTAAAAAGGGAAGGCATTTCCTTTGTAAAGTAAACAAACACCATAGAGTAAGCAAGAAGAAGAAGTAAACACTAAGTAAAAACTGATTACAATAGTAAGTGCAGAAAAGTAAGTGGACCAGAATACAAACCCAAACTGAAAGTAAAGTACATCTCGAAAGGGAAAACATCAACTGAATAGTAAGCCGCAATGTCGAGCTGTCTACTGGGACTCCCACCTGATGGGTCAGTACATATAGCCTCCACAGCTCCTCGGGACTAACCGTCTACTCCGAGTACGTCCCGCCAGTGGTCCACCTCCAGGTACCGTCATGCTCTGCAATCCTCATCCACGATCAGCGATGTCCGTCGTCTGCAACCAACACAACGTAGTGCGAGCATAGCCCGTGCAAGGGTGAGTATAAGCTACTTAGTAGGGAACCTGAGACCCCTGAAGGTCTCCTAGAATCTACAATGGATAATCCACAAAGGATAGATACAATCACGAAGTAACATCCGACACTGCTTAGGTATACGACCATACATATAACTAAGTCATCAATTCTCGTTCAGCTCCAACATCCGAGATCAAGTACAACCTAGTACACACATGAAAGCAAAACGTAAATCCACATAGGATAGCTCAACACAATACACATAGGAATGAAAATTAGGATTTATCTCACACAGGTATACTTCTTCGTATGACGATAGAGATGATCATATATATCCACTAATTAATCTAAGTCGTCGGACCCACAAAGGATCGATAGGTACTAACCCCTGCAATGACCCAGGAAGGGTCTGACCCACACAGGATCGATAGGTAACTAACCCCCGCAATGTCCCAGGAAGGGTCTGACCCACACAGGATCGATAGGTAACTAACCCCTGCAAATACCCATAGAAGATCGGACCCACACAGGATCTGTAAGCGCTGGCTCACACAGAACCGCTGAGCGCTGACCCACACAGGATCAGACCCACACAGGATCAGTAGCACTGATCCAAGAAGGATCGCTGAGTGCTGTAGTCGTCACCGTCGAATCTATTGAGGATCTCTATACAGTCGTTGTAGTAGTAGCAGTCGCAGACGCAGCCAGCTCTAGGGTTCTCGCACACAGCAAGCTCATTCGGGAGGGTCCGCTCCACGAGCTGAGAGGCTGATACATCAACTGACACATAGTCTAGAGTTTATGTATCCAAAAGTTCTATATCATCAACAGGAACTCAATTTCGCAGACGGAGCATCAATCGGATTCACGGTCTGAGAGTTATTGGCTTTCTCGTCCTAGGGGCCGCATTGGTTTTTAAGGAAAAACAAAGCCGACCGTACTCCAACTGCGTCCAAACCTCGGGCGGAGTAAACCAAAAGATCTGTCTCAATAAGATGAATCCAACAAAGTCGACGACACTTCAATCGGACATCCGGAGCTCATGTTATGAGAGTTTCTGCTCTGAGGGCCCGGTTGGTTTTGTGTATGAACCAACCCGACCGAACCCAAAGTATTCTGAAACCATGAGCGCGATATACTGAAAGCACCGTCTCAAACCAAGGACCGTATTTCCGCTGACAGCGTGTCAATCGGAGGTCCGTAGCCCGAGATATGGTCAAAAGACCGAAGAGGGTCTGAAAACGGGGGTTTCGAGCCCGGACCCACCTGGCACGAGACCCCCTAGGCCGGCCCGGCTCGGCGCGGCGCGCTGGCACACGACACCAGCTGGCTCGGCCGAACGACTGAGCTGTTCGGTTTGCGGGGGGGGGGGGGGGGGCTGCCCCCCGCATTTTGAAACCGCGGCCCCCCTTAATGGGGGCTGCTAGCTGGCCGGCCATGGGTTTGAACCCCCGACATTCCTCCTGTCCAGCCTGCCCGCCCCGGCCGGCCGGTTTCTGCCATCACGGGACCGGTGACGGCCGGTCCCCTCCCTACTCCGACACCGGCGGCCCAGAACTAGCCGCCGGTCACCCTGCTCTGCCGCGGCCCGGAACATGCCGCAGTTTTAGTTTATCCGGCGCGGCACGACGGCGCCGTGCCCCTCCGCCGCGGCCCAGCTCCGGCCGCGGTGTCTTCGGTTTTCTCCAATGCGGGGCGACAGCACCGCGACCTGGTTCAGTTTCCCATCACGGCGCGACGGCGCTGCGTTTTACTTGCCACGTGATCCCACACGATGCGACGACACTGTGCCTTTCCCGTTCCAACCACTTTAGAAACAATAACATGGATAAGGGAGGAGGGTCGGCCGTGTTTGTGCGGTCCGACCCCCTCTCGTTAATTAATAGCATTTGTTCATATTTTCACGAAGAACGACAAGGTAGTATTCGTGAACAAATAAATAAATAAACCCCTAGCTCGAGCATAGCTTGAACGTAGGTTCGTCGAATGAGGGTTCGTCATGGAAAAACCGTCGCGGAAAGAGACGTCGTGAAAGAAGACGTTGTCAGCGTCGCGGTACATGGCGTCACGTAATTAGTTTCTGAGAACTCGATGTTATTCTTCGGAGACCGAAGTGTTCTTCGCGTTATTCGTTGAAGATGAAGAAGCTCCACAATCCTTATCCTTTTTCTCCCCAAGACTCCACCACATGAAACTAACCCAAAATAAAATAAGCCTCTCCCTTATTTTATTAACTCAACAAAGCTTTTTAAATTCAAACATCAACACTTAACTAACATAATTAATAACATAAGTTGTCAAAAATTAATGGTGAGTTGAGGGGGGTTGAAGAATATGAAGGGGTGGGGTTCGTGTGGGCCCCACCACCCTCATAACCTCCCTTGGGAAGTTGGGTAGTTAACCAACTTCCACCCAAAGCCTTAAACCACTTAATGAAAATAAAAATTGTAGTTAAATTATAAATTAAACTTCCACAATTTTTATCATCTTCTCTCGTGAAAACGCAACCCCGGAACAGGTGTTCCTAAGAAATTACTGGTGCTGTGGTTCCATTGGTGCCCTCAAAATTCGATTCCGAGCACCAGTTCAAAAGTTATAAATTCCCACTCGTTCGTTTACTGAACTTACCCGAGCTAAACTTTGGATAGAAATTCCGAGAACACCGGGCCTCATAATCATGTGCCGTCAGAAACTGTGTTCTTGTAAAATCCAAAAGAAAATTAAAAAATATTTTTCCTTGAATTTTACGGGTCTTTACATATATTTTCTATTATAAATATTCATTAGAAATATAAAAATATTTTCTACATAATTATATTTTATTTATAATTTTTAGACATTGAAAAAGTAAAAATATATATGACACAATAATGATGCAGTATTTTCTTTATTAATTAAAGAATCAAATAATTGGTATTATAAATGTTCAAATAAATATAATTTAAAAGTTTTGATGACATACATAAATTTTATTGGCTAATATGACATGTTAGTATTGTTTAAATAAATTTGTATCGAATTAATAAAGTTGTTAAGACTTTAAAAAAATCAATTATTGAGTAGTGTCAAAATTAACATAAATGATTTTTTGAAACAAATATTATATTATTATTTTATATTCTATTCCAAAAAATCTATGGTTTAGCCAATGGACTTATATCATTATTTTTGTATCATTAATGGACCACTTGGGGGTCTCTTGTATTTATATAGTATGTTTATTAACTATATATTATAAACATACAATGTGACATGGTAAGTGTTAAACTAATTAACCAAGAGTAAAAACTAAAAGATAAAGTTTATATAATGACCCAAACCTGTATAAAATCTATTGGTTGAAAGAATTTTGACCCATACCCACATTAGACTTTGAATAATCCACTTTTGATCCATTATAAAATGGATATGATTTTATTATAAAATAATACTTTAAGTTTTTTCTAAAGAGCCCCTCACCCCTCTTATAAAAGGGCACTCCCCCTTCTCACTAATTCACACAATCAAAGCCTTTTGGTTCAGCAAAAACCTACCCAAATACTCTCTCAACTTCCCTCACTTCAACCAAGAGGCATTATTTTGATCATAAATCCATCATAAGGAGCCCTTTTGATCAAATCAAAAGGAAGAACCCGAAGAAGAGGTAACGTTTTCACCACCCTCTTCCAAGTTCCTTTCTTCTTACACTTCTTATTTCTTTTTTATTTCCATTATAAAATAATAACTACAATATCTTCTATATACTTTTATGTTATTATAAATATGGTACAACCATATTCATTATTCAATCCATCCTTTGAATGACATGTCACCATACGTGTGTACGTATGGCTTACCGACTCCACATCGTGGTGTAATTGTCATTCAATACACTATTATTTGGATGGGTATAATAATGATGTGTAATTCATGTAAATAATAAATATAAAATGATAATTATTCTGTATATATGATATACCATCCAATTATATATTATTTTAATATCAAAATAATGATATTTTCGCTCGTGCGTACGTACGAATTACCGTCTCCACGAACGCAATGAGATTAATTCCCCATCATATCCATTCAAGACTAAATTTTATTGGATGATTAAAAATAAAATTTAAGGACTTAATATCATTATGGATATGAGTATGATACAACCTATCCATAACAAACACGGCTTATATAAAAGAAAACGAGTATGTTAACACCCAAAATGACCATAATACTATGATTTTATTAAACAAGCGATGTTAAAAGATCATATATGATATCCTATTAATATATATGATTATTGTACAACTAAATTATAATTATATCACCATTATACAGGAGTTTAACCTACTATCAACCATGGAAAAGTACAAGGTAAGGGTTTATTTCACAATATCTTCATTATCTGAGGTTGTTTATATGTAATTATCTACTTCGACCTCTTTATCACCCACATCCATGTTTCTTAAAATTGTATTTCAAAAAATTCTTACTATTTTATATAATATGGGTTAAATTAATTTATATCCTTGTTTGAATTTTTATAAAAATTTTATAAGGGAATCTTTCCATCGTTTTCCCAACAAGGCCCTTTTTAACCTTTTCGACAAAATTAAGGTAAGAATGTTTTTTTAACTTATACGGTGGGTGCAACTATTTTCTACCATTATAAACTCGTCGAAGCTTCACTTACAATATTATAAGAATATTTTCAAAGTAAATGTTTTATTTTATAATTATGTGACTCTGAAATGATTTCAAAATAGAAAGAGATATTTCTATAAAAAGGGTTTTGATTTCATCTATGTCAACATCCTTTGATGGATTTTAAGTTTATTTGAAGTTGATTTATTATGATACAAAACTTACATATTTTATTGAAGGTTTTGTGATATTTTTTACTGTGGATGTGCTATTTTTATACAATTCATTATTTATGGTTAATGTATTGACATTTCGTATGGTAGTTTTAATATGAATGTTTATGATATGTTTAAACCTTTTCATATGAGGAATGTATTGGACTTAGTAAGTGACGGGTGGAGCCCTCTATAGCTCCTAGATGCATCGGTAGGTCTCATGAGACAACTAGATGTGGAATTGGACGAGGCCCTTTCCCAATTTGATTTATGGTTTTGGCTAAGGCCTTAATCATTTTAGATGTCTTGGCCGAGGCCTTGACAAAATGTTTCAGAATGTTCAGCATTATACATTTCCTCATTATGGAAATAATATTGATGGTTCATGTGGCAATTCGACTAGTAGAATACCCATGATTATGTTTTGTTGTGGCATTATTTACTCAGCTCATTTTATTTCCATAAAAGTATTCATGTTTATTATTGGTAAAGACATAAGGTTTCAATTATTTACCACGCATAATATTTATGTCATTTTCCGCTGTATTACTTACCCTTACTGAGCATTTAATCTCACCCCTTTCAATGTTTTATTTTTACTATGATATGAAGAAGTTAGTTATGAGTGACCTGCGGGCTTAATCTTGGAGTCTTGGATGTTCCTAATGAAATATATTTGTGTTGTATTTCTCTTCAAGATGAAAAGTTGAACATATGTATGAATCTTGTTTCCAATAATGCTAAAATGATTGGTTCTTCAGGACTTGATTCCTTGTCATCATTCCAATGTATTAAAATAATGCACCGACTCTGGGTATTTGGGGTCAGGGCGTTACACATGTTTCATGTGAAAAATATGGGTATAATTTATTATTTTAAAAAATTCCATGTGTGTCCACTCCCCCACTTATAAAAGGTTACCCTCCCCTATCATATAACATATCACTACATCTCATTGGATTTATAAGTTTATTGGATGTTACTTGGCATTAAGCGACATCCCAAGATTCCAAAGGCTGGTAATAAATGTTAAGGGGTTCATTTTTTGTTTAGAGGGTGATTTCCCCTTGAAGATAACCAACAAACCATCAAAACATAACAAAATAAAACACTACATGATGAATCATAAAAATAAAATACAACTAAAACAATTCATTTATATCAAAAACATACAAATAATACCTTATTGGAAGAAAAACTAACATCAAGGTAAACAACAGAAGAAAAATTATCAAAATTCAATGACAAACACATAATTCCAAAGTTCCACAAGCTCCAAGATCCAACTCCACCAAACTTCCCAAGTATCATGAAGTAGTACTAAATATGTGTGATATATTAACTTTTCTCATATCTCAATAGATGATATCTGAAAAATCACCAAAGTTCCAAAGAAGGGGTGACTACTAAAGATCAGTAGGTTTTCCCCAATGACTTACCAAATCCAGCCACTAGGATAGACTTTGTTAGCATCATATATATAAAAAAATTTCTAAAACAGTTTATATCAAATATATAAAAATTTATAGTAAACAATTTTCCAAGGAACATATATGAACAATTCATTAAATCATTTAACATTAAATTTTGGCATACCCATTCTTCGGATCAAAAAAACCACACATGCATGATTTTTTGATAGTTCCACAATCCTGAGAAGTCTCTAATCCAATCACCTCTTGTACCATTGAAAAATGCCCCTGATCTAGGGTTATCTAGCTTGTACCCCACTGGTACACATCCCTTATTTAAGGGCACTTCAAACATGAACTCACGCAAAAATCATGTATGCCAAAACCATTTCAAACCATTATAATAAAACATCCATGCGGAAGCAGATGAACGACCGCGGTCGCGAGAAACCCTAGGATGCATCTTCTTCGGTGACAGCGGCGTTGGCCGCGAGGATCCCTCTCCCTCTGCCAGGGGAGGGATCTTTCCTTGAATATGAAACGCATCCATTCCAGCCTTTCTCAAATCTGGACCTCCTACCTTCTTTTCCCAAAATTGATCTATGCCCGAAGGTCCTAGAAATCATCAAGGGTTGCCCGAATCTGCAAATCTCAATTTCAGAGTTCACTAAATCGTATGCGCTTCCTAATATCACTCTAGTTTCACATTTTAAGCAGAAAAGGTTGTCTATGGATTCCTTTGATCGGTTCGTCTTCGATACTTTGGATCTCAAGGAGCGGGCTACGATAGGATTTCTCAATAATAATCACATCATGATCTGATTTTCTTCAGAGGAGGATCTCATCCTCGCTTGGTCAAGGGTGCCCCGGAGCTGCAATGGCTGCTGCTTCATCATGTTCCGCTGGTCATTTGAATTCCACATGAACTGCGACCCGCCATCTGCAGCGATTTGGGTTACTCTTCCGGAGCATCCATTACCATTTCAAAACCCCTCAATCATCAAGATTCTTGGTAATCTCATCGGAAAATACCTCTGTTCGGATAGCCAAACAGAATCGGTTTTCCATCCTATAAATCTGAGAATATGCGTTGAGATGGGTGTGTCGAAGGTCCCCTTCGATTTTATATAGATTACGATAGGTCAGGAATATAGGTGTAAACAACGAGTTTTCTATGAGGATTGGACGAACATTTTTTATTCATGAAGGAGGTTGGGGCATGTCTTGGTTAGGTGCCGATAGGGGTCTTCATCGATGGCGGGCAAGAGAGTTGTCATCCAATCAAGTGAAGCTTGGTGCAAGGGTGTGCATGTCAAGAATCAGTTAGAGTATAGTGAAAAGGGCAAGGAACCAGGGGTTTGTGAGGTTACGGACCCCGGACAGCAGACAATGCCTCTATCACGCCAACTGGATGAGGGAGAATGACCTGCGGGAGATGTAGTGGACTGCATTGCGGTGGCGGATGTGTTCAACAGGATGAGGGGAGATCTTGTGGGTCCTTCAGTCGGTAGGGTGCTGGATGAAGCGGGGAATGGCTAGCAGGTGGATGTTCAGGTGGAAGCTGAGGGGAATAAGGGAACACGGGTCTTGGATTGCTTGTCGGGCAGTGGGGTTGTGGACGTGACTAGATTGGCTGCTGATAAGGCATGGAAGGGCAGTGCTGATGCCAGTAAGGGGAGGCAAGGGGCTGATCGGGATTCACCTATTACAACCGGCGGTGGGCAGAAGGGGGACTCTGGATCATTTCGGATGATGGTTCTATTGTCCAATGGGTTTGAAGGCCTCCGACACACCGATTTGAGTTCTGATTACGCTCGTACAGGTGAGGATATCAGGGTCAATCTTTTAGCGAATAGAATTATTGAACACGCTCACTCTGCAGATGAGGACTCATGTAAAAAATGTGACAGGAAATCCAGGAGAAGGAAGGGGAGGAAGGACTATTCCTCACTACCTCCTCCCATGGAGACCCACTCTACAATGAAAATGAGCAGCAAGATGATGGACACGGAGTCTCTAAGACACCAGAAGTGTGAGGTACAGGATGATCACCCATGGTTCTGTTGTTATGTTCCGAATACTAAGTGATAGAATAGACATTATTACTCAACGTTACTGAGGAGGAGGCTGCTAAAATGATGGGGCGGTCTCTTGGGGATCCCCTCAATGAGGGGAATTACACATGGATTAACAAACATGATTCAATTTTGGTCGGAGGTTTTAATCAAGGAAAGATGAGGGTTGAGAAGTATATTCAATCTTGGGACCAGTTTTATTTAGCGTTAAAGATGCTGATTTTAGAAGGAGATGATTTTAAGATGGATTCCTTATCATGGGAATTATTTAGTGAAACTGATTCAGGAAACATCAGGTTCTTCATTAAATATGATGTTTATGTTTTTTTATCTCAAGTGGTTGGCTCAAGGTAATGCTTTTGTGAACTATACTTGTTGTGAGTTTGTTATTGTTTCTAGCAGTCTTCTTGGACTTGCTTCAGAAGAGGATCAAAGCATGAAGTCCTCATTGGTTCAGGCCTTTTGGATTGGAATGTTGAGATGGAATGGCATTACCATCCATTCCGTGCCCCTGCATCTCTGCACGGGACTGTCTGCTAAGGGGTCCTGCATCATTGAAGGCTTCTCATCATGGCATAGGTGCTAGGGTGGGGCAGGGCCGGTTGATTTTCTGGGTGTTTTTATTGTCCAGTTTTTTTGTGTGGTTTCTCACTTTTTCCTTAAAAGTGTTTGATTTATAATAAAAAAATTAAGAAATAATAAAACATCCTTTTAATTGGAAACATTTCCACATTTAAAAAATACAGAAAAGAAATATTTTAAAATAAACATTTTAAAATAATGAAACCAAAGCACATTGCAAAACCAATTAACATGATTCCACAATTTCAATAAAAATCATAAATCATCACTAAAAATAATTAATAACATGATTTTCCCCAGAATTTTAAAATAAAAATGTTGAAATGAAAAGAATTTTAAACTAATCCTTCATGTTTAAAATAGAGGAGTCAAGAGTGAAACCACATACCTCAGTTTTTATGGTGAAAATGAAGAACGACATGAAGAACGTCTATGAATCAGGTTAAATCTCGAAAACACCCACCTTAGATCTCTTCCCCTATTAAAAACAAGACCAAATGTAAACATGTTAGGAATCCACAACCCTAGATCTACCCACAACAGGTGTATATCTATGAAACCAAGAGAATGAGTGAAGTATATCTAAGAAAACCATTAAGAAAAAAAAAATAATGAAGCCTTACTGCACGGATAGAGCTTCAACGCACCAAGGATTGACCCTATATTACATCAAATTTGATGGGAGAACCTTAGTTGACCTTTTATAGGGACAAATACTAATTTTGGGCTTTTTTGGGGAAAAACGAGTCATTAAAAAATTAACCCGACCTAGATCCACTTTTTGATGATCTAGTTTCTTTGTTGTGCATGGTTTATTCCCACAGTTAGGAAAACCATACTCTAACCATGCATTATACAATGCCTCAAAGATTTACCTTGCATGGATGGCTCGCACGGTTTCCAAACCATGTGCCAACCATGACGAATCTCAATGTCTCATGTTTCACTATTTCTCCTAGGCTTCATCATGGTTTGGAAAAACCATGATAAATCTAAGCGCCTTCCCTATATCCCTTGTTTCATTGTGCATGGTTTCCTAGAGGTGTTTTATGGTTTTCACAAACCATGTACCAACTGTGCACCTATATAAAATCTGAAAATATACACCAAAAGTTCTCCAATCTTTTGAAAATGTCACCCATATACTTTAAATAGTTAAAAATAATAAATAAGGGATTACTTACCAAAAAATGAGGGTGATACATTCTCCCCACTGTTGGTCATTCCTTCCCCATAATGTTTAAAACCATAATTTACCTGGATGAGTTTCAGCCATTTCTCTTTCATTTCCTCCCCATCTTTCAAAGTATCTTCATAGATATAACCATATTGCCACAAAACCCGCACTAGACCAATGCTTTTACCTGAAATACTTTCTCTTTCCTATCCACAATCCTAACATGCATATGCAACAATGAAGTATCTGGATCTAGGTTGACATGATCTCATCTAATCACAAGTTCATGATCAAACTGATACCTTTTCAATAGAGATAAGTGGATTAAATTATTCACGACACTGAACTACGGTGGAAATGATAACCAATATTCCACCTCTCCAACCCATTACAGTATCTAAAAATGGCCTATGTATCGAGGAGATAACTTTCACATCATTCCAAAATGATGACATCCAATCCTTAGAACGATCCCTAAGGACACATGATCACTCACCACAAATTAAAACACCCATCAATGATGATCCACATACAATTTGTGATGTCTCTATGCCATCTCCATCCGTTTCCTGATTAATGAAATCTTCTCCATTGTTTCTTGGAAAAGTCTCATCCCAACATGTGATGTCTGACCTATTTCCACCCAAAAAAGTGGATAATGACAAGGAATCCCATATAATTCTTCAAAATGAGACATATTCATCAAGGTATGATAGGTATTTTTATATTATAACACCACTAATGTTATGTTATCTTCCAATGAGCCACCGAAATCCATTACACAATCCCGCAGTATATATTCCAACGTGTGTATCAACCATTCATATTGTCCATTCATATAAGGATGATATACTGTACTCATGGTCAATAGAGTCCCAAGGTATTGTTGTATGGATTTCCAGAAACTATATGTGAACCTCATATCTCTATCCAAAACTATTGAAACTCGCACACCATGCCACTTTACCACTTCGTGGATATAGATTTTTGACAAGTCCTCTACGATATGAGACTCATGAATTGGAATGAAATGAGATGACTTGGTATGTCGATCCACTGTCAACTATATAAAATCATGTTTCCAGACCATTCTTGTGTGTTCTGTTACAAAATCCATATCTATCTACTCCCACATCAAAACTGGTATTTGTAAAGACTGCAAGATACCTGTTTGTCACTAATGCTCTTCCTTAACATGCTGATAAGTTATTCACCTTGAAAAAAACTCATCCACTATCTGTTTCATGTCGATCCACCAAAACTGTTCATTAAACACCTTATATAACTTGTGTATTACCATAAGGAAATCCCATCTTGAACGTTGTTAAGCATAAGAAAGTTTCTTTAGAGAAGCCATAGGTACAACCATATGATTTCTGAACCACAACACTGAACTCCCACCCTACCTCCATCCCTTAGTGGTCTCCCCACTATTGAGTATTGACCTCATAGCCATGCATTCTTCATCTAATGTCTATGACTCTTTAAAAATATTCACTATATTAGGAATAAGAGAAACTAGAAGGAAAACCATGACTTCACCTCATTCTTCACATTATTTTTTCATGTTGGATATGACAAACATCAACTGCCACTCATCTGAAACCTTCTTATTGATCTGAGTATACGACTTTCTACATAATGTATCAGCCAAAAAATTTCCTTTACTCGGTTTATAGATCATGTCAAAGTCAAAAATTTGGATATACACTATCCATATTTTTTTCTTAGATTCAAATCAATTTGTGAGAAAATATGTTTCAAGAATTTGTGATCCATAAACACAACATATTTCTAACCAAAGAGGTAATGTTTCAATGTATGCAAAGCATGGGTGACTTCAAGTAACTCCAAAATCATGTGTTCGGTAGTTCTTCTCATGAACCCTTAACTACCTTGATCCATAAGCAACAACATGGTATACATGCATGAGAAAACTCTCCAACCATGATCCCAAAGAATCAAAATACACAATATAACCTTGAATTGATTCTAGAAATATCAAGATAGTTTCTGATGTAAGATAAAATTTAATCTCTTTAAAAGAATTTTGGCATTCCTCATCCCATTGTAATGGAACATTCCCTTTTTTCAAACCTTTAATAGGAGAAGATAGTCATGAAAATTCATGAAAAAATCATCTTTAATAACCAGTGAAACCATGAAAACATCATATCTCAAATACATTATTCTATGGTTTCCAAGAGATAATAGATTCTATCTTCTGTAGATCCACTGAAATACATCTTTCATAAATTACATGGACAAGAAATCATACCTCTTGTATCAATAAATCATTATTTAATAATTTGGCATAGAAATGATGATCTCTCAAGATTCCCAACACTGTCGTCAAGTGTTTCTCATGCTCAATCCTTGTCCTTGAATACACCAATATGTCATCCACAAACACCACAATAAAAGAATCTGGATATCGCTGAAATATTTGATTCATCAAAGCCATAAATAATGATGGTGCATTCATAAGACCTAAAGTAATTACCACATATTCATAATGGACATATCTTTTTATGAAAGCTATCATCATAATATCCTCCTTTGAAACTTATAATTGGTGATATCCTAATCACTAGTCAATATTAGGGAACCACTTAACTCCCCTAAATTGATCGGGCAGATCATAAATGCATAGAAGTGGATACCTATTATTTATCATAACATTGTTAAGATTATGATAGTGAACACAAATCCGAAGAGTTACATCTATCTTCTAGACAAACAAAACTAGTGCTGCTCATGGAGACATGCTTGGATGAATGAACCATTTACATTATATCTCTTCCAATTTCACTTTAAACTCCATTAATTCTCTTAGTTATATACTATAAGATGAAAGTGGGATAATACTGGTCCTCATAATTAGATCAATCAAAAACTACGCTTCTATTCCAGGTTAAAACCATGAGAAATTATTGGATAAAAATTCAGGAAACTAATCCACAACTACCGTAAAAGAGCTATTCTTGATCTCTTCCATCGATTCTAACGTCAACACCACAAAATGAAAAGAGGTCATTCCAACTGCTGGTGCCAACAAGCATGTTTCACCTTCCTTAGCTATCATTTCTATTCTAAAGAGATGCTCGATCACATCCACAGTCGCGAAACTAAATATTCTACTATAATAATCGATGTGATCCATGAATGTTATCAACTAATACATTCTTAATATCTCATTATATAAATACATTTCTATCATTGAAAAATCCAATTTTAGATCAACTACATTAATAGTTATAGAACATGGTCTACACCAAAGGGATCTACATTCTCTTTTCCCAAAAGGATTTTGAAGTTTTTTCATAGAGGGAATCATCTTATGTTTTAAACATAGAAAATCAATAGCACACTATGAAATAAAGGAATGCGACACACCGGTATCTAACAAAACTTCATAAGGGTAGAATTAAAATTAATTGTACTACTCGCCATAGGTGGTCCAACCTAATCATACATAATCACCTACTCACCTCTATATAGTTTCTTGATCACAAAACACTACTCACTATTTCCCTGTTGAGATTTCCCCTAATGAGGAGTCATGGTATTCATGAAATCAACATGGATATATCTATTCTACTGACAAGATTGATTTTTTTGCCTCTCCCCATAAATGCATACGATTCCTAAGCTACACGAGAAGTGAATCAAGCACCTGAGCTCGAAGTACTATGAGAATAGTGCTGAAGATGCTCCATCAGGTTTTAGTCATGGAATTCTCTAGGTTGTTCTATATACTCTCTCTTTATGTTGTCAACTGAACTAGATTGGAAACATACTTCTTTTCACTTGGATCATGGAGGAAGGTTCACTGATCTAGCCATCTAATTTGGATTCATGATCCCACCCTGGATATAGGTGTCCCTCTTCCACTTGCTCATAGTATTATATTTCCCACCATTTCTTGTGGGTATCATGATAATTCCTCATACCATAACTCTTGATATATCCCATTCAGCCACTATCGCTCTATTCAATATCTCTATATAATCCATAATACACAGCACAACTATCATCAGGTGAATCTCTTATCTCATCTATGATTCAATGATTCTTTCCTTCAAGGATGCAGTAGAAGCAATTTGGGTGAAAAGAACACTAAATTAATGAATTTTCTTACATTCTCACTTACAAAGAGATTTTCATTCTTTTGGCCAAATAAGTCCATCATTCATTGAATCCTAAATGTGTGAGGATTGAATTATTTATTAATGAATTCCTAAAAATCTTCCCAATGAAGGCCTTAATCCACTTTAGCATACACAACTAGATCCCACCACTAATGTTCAAGATCCTACACATGTACGTTCACATCATGACTTTCAACTCCACTGGTGTGCTGATGAAATCAAATATATGATTCATCATATTTATCCACAACTATACCATTTCTAGTTTTGAATCACCCATGGTGGATTATGTTTACGGAACTGAATAGAATAATGCACATTCCTTGACTCATCCCTCTTGTTCTCTATGTCCATTGATTGAAATGCCCGGACAAAACTCTGAACCAGCTATTGGTTCACATGTTTCTCACATGAAACCAAATTCTTAGTATCTTCTTCCAGTTGGTTCCTACAATGCCTACTGGGTTCTATTTCTATACAAAAAACAAATACCATAAGTCCCACTCTCTATTAAATGGTGGTTTAACAATTTAAAATTCTATCATAGCATAGTTCACAACATTGATTTCCAAAATCACCTTTTTCCAAGTTCATACATTTTTAAAACATTCACCGTTGATTTGAAAATCAAACCATTTTCAAAATCACAATTTCATACCTTTTTCAAAATCACAAATTTAAAAACTCTTTAACAATTTTTAACAATAAACACTTTTGCACAAAATCACAAATCATTAATCAAAATGATGTCTGCACTCCTAGAGGGAGGTCATTACTCTAATGCATTTCATGCTTGTATCATTGATTAAACCCATGAAAACATAATTCAAATCCTATAAGTGTCTCGGAAAAACTTATGGTCCTAACACCCTGGTAAGTTGAAGTTCAACATAAAATGGTTAACTATATATTTTTATGATGTACATTTCAAGTCCCAACAATCCTACTCCTTTCTATGATCCCAACTCAAGGAATATGTATGAATGAATTCGACTCTAAGTCTGACATAACTAATGAAAACTTGTTGGTCATGTAACTAACAAGCTGAGACCACTCGTAGAATCCCTCTACTTATCATTATCTTGAGAAGGAGTTTGGATTCTACTTTCCCTTAAGCGAAATTCCCAAGACTCCAAAGGCTATTAATAAATGGTGAGGGATTCATTTACAATTTGGGGGACTATTTTCCCTTTAAGATAGACAAAAAAACATCAAACCATAACCAAATAAAAACACTTCATGATGCATGATAAAAATTAAAGACAACTAAAACGCTTCATTTATATCAAAACCAACTCAAGAGCACCACAATGGAATAAAAAATAACATCAAGGTAAACAATAGAAGACAAACTATCAAAACTCAAATACAAACACATGAATCCAAATATCCAAATTCTCAATGCTCCAACTCCACCAAACAACCAGAGCATCATGAATTAGTACTGAAGATGTGTGATACTTTACCTTTTCCCATATATCAATAGACGATATCTACAAAAGTAATAAAGTTCCAAAGTAGGGATGAGAACTAAAACTAAGTAGGATTTCCCCGATGACTACCCAACTCATGCCATTATGATAGAAAAAGTTAGAAACATTTATATAAAACTATTTATTTAAAAAATTTATAAAATAGTTTATATTAAATATAAACTAAATACATAGTGAATAGTTTTACAAGGAAAGTACGTGAACAATTTTTTAAATCATTTAACATTCTATTTTGGCATACCGATCCTATGTTTCACAAAACAACCACACATACATGCTTGTTTGAAAGTTCCATACTCATAAGCGGTCTCTCGTCCAATCACCTTATGTCCAACTGACACATTCCCCTGATCCAAGGTAACATACCTTGTACTCCACTGGTACACATCCCTTATTCTCGGGAACTTCGAACATGAACTCACAAAAAAAACATATATTCCAAAACCATTTCAAACAAACCATTTCAAACCATTTTAATAAAACTTCCTTTTTATTGAAAACATTTCCAACAATAAATTTCAAAAATCTCGAAAATCCATATTTTAAAATAAGAATTTTTAAATAAATAAACCAAAAAAATTTAGACAACCAATTACCATGATTCTACAATTTCACCAAAACCCATAAATAATTTCTAAAAAGGATTTATAATATTCTTTGCGCGAAAATTTCACAATCAAAATCGAGAAATTAAAGAAATTTGAAACTAAGCCTTCAAGTTCTAAATAGAGGAGTCAAGAGTGAAGCCACCTACCTCACGATTTATGACGAAAATGAAGAATGGAATGAAGAATATCCATGAAACTAGGTGAAATATCCAAAAACCTCACCTTATAGCTCTTCCACAATTAATAGCATAGACAAATATAAACATACTTTGAATTTCCAACCTTAGATCTATCCACAATGGATGTAGATCTAAGAAACCTGAGAAAGGGTGATGTATATTTAAAAAAAACCATCAATAACAATGAAGAACGAAGCCTTACCACAATAATCGAGCTTCAATGTACTAAATAATGACTCTAGATCGCTTTCAAATCGATAGTAGAACCTTCCTTGACCTTTGAGAGGGAAAAATACCATGTTAGGGACATTTTGGGTAAAAAAGTCATTAAAACATTAATACAACCTAGATCCACTTTTTTAGGATCTAGTTTCATTGACACACACAATTTAGTCACATAGTTAGAAAAACTATGAGCTAACAGTGAGTTAGCCACTACCTGAAGGATGCACCTCACCTGACTGGGTCACATTGTTTCCAAACTGTGCACCATCCGATCCCACTATCTAATGTTTCATGGGTTCTCCTAGGCTTCCACATGGTTTTGTCAAACCATGCAAATATTGTGCACCTCCCCTTTAGCCCATGTTTCATTTTTCATAGTTTCTTGTAGGTGGTTCATGGTTTTCCCAAACCGTTAACCAATCATGCACCTAAAAAAATCCTCAAAACACTCCAAAAGTTCCCTATACATTCCCAAACATTTCCCATATACTTTATATACTTAAAAAGTAAAATAAGGGGTTACTTGAAATCAGGGGTGATACATCTCATCTCCACACTCCCAAATCCATTTGGTTCATCTAATACTTTAAAAAATAACATTATTACTTCTCTAACCATATCCTAGAGTCCCTAGATTGATCTGAAAACGAATATAGGAAGTATTTATGTATAATTCTAGTGAGGTGGTCCAAAAAAGAGGTGATGTTCATAACCGAGCATTTCTATTTTATTTCCTCTTCCATATCCATAATATTTTCATTATCTATGATACAATAATAACATGAGTATCTTACATATATTTAGATGTTATTATATTAATTTAGAAAACCTATATCCAAATTCCATTCCATTTAATGTGTAACAAATCCATCAATCATGTGTATGGAGGACTACTACCTTGCGAGCTAATATAAGTCATTTTCCATCACTAACTTGAAAAGACAAATATAATGATGGAATTATCACACAAACACCAAGATATATATATATATAAAGTATTTATGAAATTGTTTTAATTCATAAATTATTATATTGTATCTACCTTCTTACCATCCAATATGTTGGAAAATGATAACATCACTTGTGTGTACATGTGGACTACCACCTCCACAAAGCGATATGAAACATTTTTTATTTTATATTTCTATGGATAGTAATAATGATATATTTAATTAATATATATAATATATATGAAATGAAAATTAATATAAAAATATGAAATATTATATACCATTCTTTTATTTCATCCTTCACAAAATGAAAACAACCTTTACGTGAACGCATAACCTACCATCTCCATGAATGCTGTAACTCATTTTTCTATCTCTAAATTTTATTAAATACTATAAATATACATTTAAGGAATTTATATGATATGTATATCATTATTAACATTTTTTAATTATGGAACCATGATTAATGTATATGGAATGAAACTACTAAATCAAAACATAATGAAAAATGAAGCAGTTATTACCCGAAACAATGATTTTAATAAACCATTGTTAATAACTGGGTGATAAAAGATTATAATTAAATCATATATGGAATTTTATATACGTGTTTGGTTATGGAATATAATTATAATAAATATATATTTATTATAAAATATTTTCAAATATGTATGAAGGAAATTGGACCTGAGGTAAAGGTTTCTACTCTAACTTTTACTTCAGTGAGGCATATTCCTTAATCACCACTTATTTGTTTTTTGTAGTGTATATAATATGCCTTTGATATGTTATATCAAAAATATATTATTCATCATGGTATATAAATTTAAATTGAATTTATTTCTTTCATGGGGGTTATGATTCAAAAGTAGCCAAAATGGTAAGGATTTATTTATTTCAAAGAAAAAAACATTATTTACTTATTCTATCGAAAGCCCTTTCCCTTTCATATCCATATTTTCTAAAATTGATTTCAATTTTTTTATTAAAATTTAATACATTATTTAATAAAAGAATTTTTTACTAATGATTGAATATTCTAAAATGTTGTAAAAGGAATTTTCTTATCATTTCCCGAATGAGGTACATTTTTTCATTTATCAAAAATGTGAAAGTAATTGTTGTTTTAATGTCTGTAACATGAACATAATTTTATACCATAATGACCACTAATTTATTTAAATATTCCTCCATAATTATAAAATATTATTTGCAAAGGAATGTATTTTAATAATATTTTTTGTAATTTTATTTTAAAAAATGTGATTTTCAAATTGGAATGGTTATGTTCCTAAGGAATGTTATAATATTATCCTTATGAAATTTATATTCATAAAAATCAAAAACTATATTATACTAAAACTCCAAAGGAGATTTTTTGTAATGATACAATCCTTATTATGTCTCTAGATGGTTTATGATCATTTTCTCTAAGGATGTACTATTTTAATATCATTATCCATATTACACCAGATGATATATGATTGTGTTTATTAACTAGGGAAAGTAATAAATTTTTTCTCTAGTTTGTCAATAAAAATGGTAAAATTGATTGTGTATAATTATTTTAATTAAAGGATAGAACTATACATAGTAAGTGATAGGAGAGACCCTGTATTTCCACCCAATGCATCGGTAGATCACATGAGACTAACTAGCTCTGATATTTGGTCAATGCCTTACCAATTTATGAACATTTCTTGGTACGAGGCCTTGAAGGTTTGTTTATAACGTCAAGAATTTTTCACTCCATCATTATGATATAAGTTATTATTTTCCATGTGATTATTTGATTAGATAGAATATCAGTGGATAATTTTTAGGCTCATGAAGATTATGAATAAGGAATTATTTGATCATAATTTTTTACTACCATTTTATGCTGAAGTTATTAATTAAATTTAATGTGTTTTCATATATTTAACCTTAAATATTGATTATTCCTTATTTATTCATGATAGTTTCACCTGTATACATACCCTTATTGAGAAATAGAATTCAAAAATTACTTATGTTTCCTTTCATATGGATTCTAGGAAGTGTATTATGATTAATATGAAGGGATATATTAAAGAGAATAATGTTTCAATCAAATAAAGTATTATGTTTTATATTATTTTTTTAATTGTAATTTGATATTAAATTATGTATCTAGTTACCATGACTATTAAACTATTATATCCTTCAGTATGAGATTCCTTGTATCTAGTGTCAATATAATAAAGTAACCACTGACTTTGGGAAACTCAGGTTGGGGTCATTACAGTTGGTATTGGAGGAATTTTATTATAAAACTTGGGAAATAGATTTAGAAAAAAACATATTTTTTAATATAGACCTATGATCAACATTAAGGAAAATTATAAGTATAGGATAATATCCTAATGATTCCTTGAGGTAGAAAATCCGTGGTTTTCCAAGCAATACATCCCAGTCCAGAGACTACATGTCGATGCAGCACTAATATAATTTCACCTAGGGGTAATAAATATGAAGATGGGGTATTGGGATTTGACTCAATCACTACTTGGTGCATGACAAAGAGCAATTTTTTTATTCTAGGATTGACACTCTTGAGGTATATTCCTAGATTAATTCACATTTTCATTATAAACCATTATGAGTGATTTAAAAATATTTCTATAATTTGTAAACATTACCATGTAAACCATGTTTATGATTATGTGATCACCTATGAATGATTTTTTCAATTTATGTTTATGGTTTCAGTAGTTTTGGGATTATTCATTATGTTTCATCATGTTATGATCTGATTTGAGGTATTTTTTTTGTCTAGAAGTACTGTTTATCAGAAGGATTCGATGAAATAGGATAAACCTAAGGTGTATTCGATTGAAAATAACGTGTCATGATTTCAAAATCCTATAAATTATTTTTCAAAATTATGATCATTATTTCATAAATCGTTAATTTTGGTTTTATTAAATTTTTAGAACTAGGTGGATGATGTTAAAATTGAATATAATGGACAATGAAGTGATTTTGAGAAACCAAATAATATGATGACCGAAGTTAAAGATATTTTTATTTTTAATAATCAATTATACCGATATATGATCAACAATATTTATATTAACCTACTAAATAACTAACCAAAGAAGAAAATTATGGAGTCCACTAAGAGCTATAGTGGTGGATAACCTAGAGGAAAGAAGTCACAATTTCCATAAGGCCAAAATTAAAAAAATAGACACCCATGAGAATGTATCAAAGGAACAGAAAAATGTAATATGTGTGGTAGATAAGCGTAAATAGAAATGAATTGAAAGGGAAAAATAAGGAGTTCTATAGAGGAAAATAAATTTCATCCTAGAGATCCATTTATAGTTCATTATAAAAAATGTATGGAATTTGGACATTATCCAAGTCAATTCTTTATTTTAATGTTTATCCCAATGACCATGTAAGGACCAATGTTATACCAACCATTTGAGTAAAATTTATGTTCTTGGATACAATATATATGTTTTTGAAATATTTTTACGATTGGTATTTTGATTTTAAGAATCATGAATAATCTAAGGGTTATGTTAATATTTGAAGCATACATATTATCATGTATGATTAATTTAAATGTTACGAATACTATCCTGGGATTTTATGTTAAAGGTTGTTTATATGTTCAATGTCTTGAACACCCCTTTTGGGGTTTTATGTGATGGGATTTTATCAGGATATAATATATTTTTGGAGACAGTTTTTGTAAATAAAATCTAGTATTTTAGTATATTTTGTATTGATATTTTTATTCAATGAATAATGCATTTAAATTTTGTGGACATAAGACTAATGTTATTTGGAACATTTAAGGTTTATATTATCCTTGATGTTGATATAATTACGTGTTATTAATATTTGGGAATGTTATAAGAATTATATTAATATAGTTTTGGAAAAAGAAAAACCTGGATGCTGTTATATGACCCATCACATCCAAAAACGTTGTGGGGAATGAACACACAATCAAAGGATGAAAATGGTGAAGTACCCAATAATGGACTATGTGAATTAATAGTTAGTATGAAATCGTATTTAATTAGATGGTTTGTAGAATAAAAATTAAGTGGATTTTTTTAAATATACTACAAGATCAAATCTTATTTATTTATAAGTGATTAATGATGTTTTAGGAGATATCTTATTAGGTTGATATATATATATATATATAACCAGAAAGTTTAATATAAAGGATTATTTGGGATGAATTATAATACATTTTTTGTAATGTAAGATGAATTGTATGAGAAAAAAGTTAAGGTTAAAATTATTTTATGTTGAAGTTATTAAGGTTATTTTGGATGTAAGGAAATTTATTTATGGAATGATATCTTTTAAACCTTTAATTTATTGTTAAAGTTCTTAGATTAATGTATGAAGTTTTATTAACTTTTGATACCATCTTAAATTTTCATACAATTTTTTGTTTTAGTAAAGAGAGGATGGATATTATGTTATTATTTTATGAATTATGTGACCCATTAGAAGTTTATTTTAATTATTTAGGCATGAAGAATTTATCTTTAATACTCACCATTCTGAGAAAAAGGTTCTATTATGGTGGAAATTGATGAAAGGATTAAATTATAGTTATAAAATATGTATATTTCTTTATTTTCTTAGTCTATACAATATGTAATTCCTAAACTATAAGAAAAAAATCTTGGAAATTAAAATTTTATATTATAACCTTAATTTTTATAGAACGGTGGTATTTTTCACACCTCATTGGTTAATGGTTTTTTGATTATTGACATTCTCATGATCAATCAATTTCTAGTGATAAATGATCTCCATCACTCTCTATAATTATTTGGGAATTAAAATTTTCTTCCATGACCATATCATTACATCCCACTAATGTTATCCTATTTGGAAACATAGTTATGTATTATTCAAGATGACCTTTTTAATTCCATTTCATTCATAGAAAAAGGATGTTTTATTAACCATTTTTACAATTTAGGATTTTGAGAAGGGTATTTTAGAATGAATACCCCTTGTTTTACATGAGAAAATTAAAATTGGTAGGATACAATTTATTAAAGGTGGAGAGATTGTAACACCGCAATAATTTAAACTAATAACACTCTATTTGATATCATATATGACATGCAACACTGAGACTAAAAAACCTATGAAATATATTATTTAAATATGTCCATTATAACATAACTCTTAAATTGGAGAATATGAATATAACTAAATAGATTATGAAAATAATATATATTACACATGTATAAATTAAATATATTGACTATCAATTTATTAGGAAGGAAAATAAAAATCATTTTATAATAAAAGAAATGTTTTTCCGAAGAACGATTTTTAAGCATGAAATGTGTTTTTATATTAATAAATTAAATTAATCAATGTTAGAAAATTATTTAACTAAAATTATACATTATATATTAAATAAATTTTATATCATTGATCTATTATTTTTTCTGGGCATGGGTTAAGAATAATTCTTGTTTTATTATTAACAACTGTATTTTTATAAAAAGTGGTGTCGGGGCATTTTTCTCATATTTTAAAATTATTGATTTTAAATTTTATATAATATACATGGAAAAATGTACATTTTTTTAAGATATTCATGAAAAAACCATCTTAGAGTTTATTTTTGGGAATTTTATAAATAGATTAGTTTTTAAATGAATTTTGAAAAAATAATAATATTTATTAAAAACTACATTTTACTTTAAAGAATTTACAGAGTCCAATTTTTGTTAATTTTTTTTAAAGAATAAATAGTTTAATTATATTAAAATTAACCCAATATAGTTCATTGGGATCAGTTATATGATGATTTATATATGAAAAACATTTAATAATTATGAAAACCTTTCTTTGGAAATTGCTTTTTTTCATCGCGACCATGGGTTTAATTTTAATTTAAATTCTTCTAATTCTATGAATTTATTTTTCTAAAATGGATTAATTATTTTGAATAATAATAATTAGTATTATATAATAAGTCCATCTTATTTTTTTCATAATGAATAGTAAAAATAAAAAAGATTAATTATAGCAGTTATGGTTAAAACATGTTTGTTGGGGGTTAAACTAAAATTATATGGGTTAAAATGACAAAAAAACTTAAACAAATCATATTTAATGGAAAAATTTCAACCATATATCAAAAAATTTATATAATGATCCATTTGGGATCCTTTATCATTTTTAAAACGTGGTTATAATCAATGATTTTAAAAAATTTAATGTGTGTCATGTCCCCCTTTATAAAAGGGCACCCCAACCTCTCTTCTTCCCACTCCAAATTCCTTTTATATTACCCAAGACCTGACTGAATAACTTATTTAATTCCCTCCCCATATCCTAGATTCATTTTACATTATAAATCTTACATCGGAAGGTGTTCGATATAATCCTAATGAGGTGGTCCGAAGAAGAGGTATCGTTCTAACCAAGAATTTCTATTTATTGCCTCTTCCTCCTCCTTAACATACTCATAAAATATGATAAAACAATAACACTAGTATATAAAATATACAAATATTTTATTATTTTAATTTAATAACCTATATACATCTCCTCTTACATCAAATGGGAAATAAAGCTATCAATCGTGAGTACGGTGGACTACCGCCTCACGAACTTATGTAATTCATTTTCCATCACTGAATTTATAATGATTGAATTAAAAAATTTATATGATATTTATGAAATTACTATACTTATGGAATCATGATATAATATATACCTTTTACAATACAAATTGGAAAACTATAATGTTACGTGTGCATACTTGTGGACTACCACTCTACGAAGCAATGTGAATCCTAATTTATTTTATTTTTAAATAGATGGGAATAAGTATATATTAAATAAATATATAATATATATATATATATCATATAAATATGTTTATATTAATTTTAAATATTATTTACCATTCCCATTTTCCATCCTTAACAAAATAAAAACAACGTTTATGCGTACGTACGACCTACCATCTCTATGAGCGGTGTAACTCATTTTCATATTTATAAAAATTATGGAATAATATATATATATATATTTGACTAATATATATTATATTTAAATAATTATTATCATTTTTTATATTATGGGTCCATGATCAATGTACAAGGACTGAAACTACCGAACCAAAATATACTTGAAAACAATGTTGTTATTACCCAAAACAATGATTTTAACAATGAATTGTTAATAAATGGGTGATAAAAGATTTTATATAGTAATATATTGTTATATATATATTATTATTATTCTATAATATACTAATAATAAATCTATATTTATTTTATAGGTTTTTTGAAAAGGTATGAAGGAAATTGGACCATAGGTAAGTGTTTCTTATCTCACTTTTACGTCCATGAGACATATTCCATATTCACCACACATATTTTTTGTGTAAGGTATATAGTTACCCATTGATATTTTATATCATGAATAAATTTATATTAATGGTCATGAAATTTAATTTTATGTTATTTCATTAATGGGGGTTATGATTTAGAAGTTACCAAAAGGTTAAATATTTATTTGTTTGTAAAGAAAATCTATGTCATTTCACTATTCAGTCGAAAATACATTCTCTTCCATATCCATGTTTTCTAAAAAAGTTTTATATAATGTTTTTAACATTTTAAATATGATTTATTAAATAAATATTTACCCATTAATGAATTATTACTAATGTTTCAAAAGTAATCTTCTCATTGATTTCAAAATGCGGTATAATTTTTCTTTTACCGAAAATGTGAATGGAATCCATGTTTTAATGTGTATGACATGAATATACCTTCTAAAATTTATCAAAACTCATTTATTTAAATTATCCATCATATGTATCCATGTTTATTTTAAATAATAAGTATTTTCATAATATTTTTTGAACTTTTTGATTTTAAAAGGTGATTTTTAATATAGAAAGGTTATTTTACTCTAGAATGTTTGGATGATCTTTTTATGGAATTTATTTTCAAAAACATAAACAACCCTTATTATAATTAAGAAAAACATGGTATATTTTTTAATTATACCATCTTTATTATTTCCCCTCTATGGTTTTTAATCAATCTGACTGGGAATGTACTATTTTTTTACAATTCAAATTTTTACACTAGATAGTTTATGATTATGTTTATTGTTTGTGAAAGGTTTTAAAATTTTATATGATAGTTTTTAAATATGAATGTTTAAATTATTTATGTTTCAAACCATTTATATTAGTAATTCATTAGACTTAGTAAATGATGGGAATGGCCTTCTATAGCCCCTCGATGCATGGGTAGGTCTCATGAGACAAACTAGCTTGGGTATTTGGGTGAGGCCTCAACCATTTATGTAATATGTCTTGGCATGAGGCATTTATGGTATGTTTATGATGTATATAATTATGAATTAACTCATTAAGATATTAGTTATTTATTTTCAGGCATTTATTCGATTAGAAAGAATATCCATGGATATGTTTTATGCTCATGTGATTGTATATATGGAATTATTTGATCATAATTTATTCTTTATATATTATTCTGAAGTTATTCATTACATGGAATGTGTTTTAATATATTTTCCTTACTATGTTGATTATTTATTATTAATTAATGATATATTCCTCTATATGAATACCCTTTAGTAGTATTAGTGCTCACCCCTTTCTTATGTTTCCCTTCCCCAGGATGTCAGGAAGTGTACGATGATTGATATGTAGGGATATTATAAAGGTAATAATGGTGAAATAAGGGAAAAAATTATGTTATATCTTATAAATTCAATTATAATGTGATATTTATGTATGTATCTAGTTACCAAGACTACTAAACTTTTAGATCCTTTGAAATGTGATTCCTTGTATCTAGTGTTAATGTATTAAAGTAACTACTAACTCTGGGTCACTAGGTTCGGGGTATTTATATACACCTAGGGTTAAAAAATCTAAATTAGGTGGATTATGTATTAAATTGATTTTCATTGGTGCATGATGTGTGGTCCTAATACTTCACACATATCTAGACACTCTTGGAGGATATTCTTGGGTTAACTGAAATTTTCTTTAAGATCTATTATAAATTATTTGGTAGATAATGACTATGGATGGACTATGTTAAACATAAGGATTAAAACATTAAAAAGAAGTTATCATGACGTAGAAATCCTAGAAAATTAATATAATGATTATATGATTTCCCACTATGATTATTTTTTTATCAAACTATTACTTTTAGTATCACTAAATAAATGGAACTTGAAGGAACCATGTTAAAACTGAATGTATCAGATAATGAATGTAGTTTTATCCCAAGAAATTGAATGTTATGGGATATGGAATGAAGAATAATAATATTATGGTCACATAACATTCATAATATATTAATAATAGTTATATAACAAATGATAAACACAGGGGAAAAATAATGTTGAGTACTTCATGAGGAAACATCCATATTCCTTTAGCGAGTCCACTAATCAACTAATTGTTAAGAAAGGATCATTACCAAAATATTTATATTTTCTATTTTATGGTGCTCAAAACATGAAAAACTTATTTTATCTATTTATTATTTGGAATATAAAGTGTATCAATGATGTACTCACATAATGAATATGAGGCAATTAGATGAAATTTACTCCATAGAGTGGGATGAGTTTAGGGGCATATTTTTCAAAAAATACTTTCCCAGTATTCATTAGATGAAAATACAGATGGCATTTCATGAGATAAAAAAGAAGTATGAAGAATATATTTGTACCTATGATAAATATTTTACAAAACTCTCAAGGTATTCTTCCGAAATTATCTTTAAATTGAAATGTAATGTTGATTGCTTCTTTAGTGGCTTAAAACTGAGTCTCTAAAGGGAAATAACTATAAGAGACTTCCATGGATATGAATAAATCATTATATGTTATATCATGGTAGATATGGAGATTAGATTCACATATCAATATCATTTTTTCATAAGAAAATAAAGGTGATATTGAAAGGAAATTCTAAAAAAACCACAGAGGGGATAAGTTGAATATTCATTTATTACAAAAATATGGAAAGAAACATGGTGTAAATTTAATGAATGGGACTAGTAAATTTCTTAATTATGTAAATTAAGGTCATTGGGTAGTCAAATGTTTATGTAATAGGAATAAGTTATCCAATGATGGTATTAGAGATAAATCTCCATAAAATGAACCACATACAATCTAGTGTTTCAAATGCAACGATTATGAGAATTTTTCTTAACCATATCTTGAATCCAAGGGTTAATGATTATGATCTATGCCTGTAACCTATTAATCCAAGAGAAAAAGGTAAATCTAATTTGATCACTATTGTATATCTGTTTTACGATAATGAAGTGGTGAATGGTACACTTAACATCCACTTCATAACTAATAATGTATGATTTGATTCAATTTATTCTAACTCTTTAATATTTAAGGAATTTTAAAATGGTATAAAATTAACACCACAATGATTAGATGTTGAATTAATATAAAAATATATTAATGGTATGATGACCACATCTCAATTATTTGATTCTTCCCAAATTGAATGTTATAGGAATGTGCTTCCTATAAATCATATTATTATTCCTTGAGTTGAATTTGAGGTGATTTTTGTTAAGGATTTATTTTATTTATATAAATCCCATGTTAATTACAAAGGAAGGGAAGTAATATTTGATATTTCAAACTAGAATATGGTAGTTTATTAGTGTAAGTATAAAAATGAACTTTCAATGAAAACTACATCCATTTCCTAGGTATTGATCCCAAATTAATAGGGGTATTTATCTAAGATGTTTTTGTAGAAATGAAACATCATTTATATTCTTATTGTGTATATTTTTTTGATTTATTTCTAGTGGATTTTAATATTCTTCTTATCAATCAAGATTCTATTTTTCAATAGAACTCATTCCTAGTGCTACACCTATTTCAAGGACTCCATATATAATGAACTCAACTGATCTATAAGAATTAAAGAAGATACTCTAGGAGAATATTGATAAGGGACTCAATATTTAGGTGTATCACCATATGATGGAAAATTCCTTTTTAGAAGTAATATGGATCAATGTAACTCAACGTTGATTATCAGAAACTTAACAAGATCATTTTCAAGAATATATATACTATGCACCATATTTATGATTATTTTGGTCAATTATTAGGAGATAAATATTTTAAAAAAATTGATCTTTGATCTAGATACTATTAGTTGAGGATAAAAGCGAAGAAATACCAATGATATCTTTAAATACGTGGTATCGACGCTATTAATTTATAAAGACTGTATTTTGTTTTATGAATTCTACTTCTATATTCATAGATTTAATGAATAGATTATTTAGATATTACCTTGATAAATTTGTGGTAGTATTTATAGATGATACTCACATACATTCTGAGAGAAATGAAGAAAATTAATATCACTTCAGGATTGTATTGAAGGTCCTAAGGAAAAATAAGTTGTATGAAAAATTCACAAAGGGTGAATTTTTGATATAGGAACTTTCGTTTTTGCATAATATAATCTCATGAATGGGTAGATCAGTGGACCCATCAAATAAAGAAGTTATTGAAAATTTTCCCAAACCAACCAATGTGACTAAGATTTATATTTTTCTTAGAATTGAAAAATATTATCGATTCTTTTTTAACAATTTTTCATGGATATCAAATCCACTCACAAAGTTATCTCAAAAGGGATTTATGGTCCTTTATACCGGTTTATGTGATGAAAATTTCAGGGAACTGATTAGAGGGTTGGTAAGGGAACCTATACTAATACTACTATATATTAGAGAAGGGTTTTTGATTTATAGTGATGTATCGAAGAAAAGTCTAGGATGTGTTCTCATTAATAATGATATGTTGATAGATTATGCCTCATCACAATTGAATAATAAAGAGAAAAGTTTTGTGAATCATGATTTGGTGTTAGTAGTGATAATCTTTTCATTAAATTTAGGGAGGCATTATAATTATAGAGAATTGTTTTTCTTATATAGTGATCAGAAATATTAAATTATACATTCACCAGAAGAGAGTTGAATATAAACTAGGGAAGATGGTTGGATTTCATTAAATATTATGACCTATTAATACACTACCACCTAGGAAAATAGAACAAGGTTTCTATTTCTTTAACTCAAATGGATCATGGTATTTTATCTATGATGAGGATAACAAAAGATAAACAATTTAATGATTTGAAAAGAGTGGCCCTTGAAATATCTAAAGAAGGGGGGAAATATTTTCTTTCTCAAGTGAGTGTTCAACTATCTATCCATGTAAAGATTATAGAGGCACAACATGAGGATTTAGTGCTATAAAATAAGGTATGAAATATTTATTAGTTAAACCTTGATTATGATGGAATGATAAGGTTCAAGAATAGAATATGTTTCTCTCAAATACCATACTTGAAGAAATAGAAACTAGAATAATCTCATAGATCATAATTATCTATTCATACTACAATCATGATGATGTATAGAGATCTGAAAGAGTCTTTATGGAGGGACAACATGAAGAGACATGTTTCCTGGTATGTGTCTCAATTCATGGTGTGTAATGAAGTTAAGTATAAGCAATAGAAGTCTAAGGGGTTATTATAACTATTTACTATACTATAATGTAAGTGGGACAAAATCACTATGATTTTTTTATTAGACTCCCCAAAATGTATAAAAGTCATAATGTTTTTTGGGTTATATTCAATCAACATCAAAATCCACACAAATCATTAATATTAGAGAATATATATATACCTTTATCATCTTTACAATATATACATTTAGTAAGTGTTAAGGTTTCATGGAGATACATTTTCTATTATATCTGATTGAGATATGAGGTTTACCTTGAAGTTCTAGTGAAGAATTCACTATGATCTGGATATATAGTTGTGTTTTAGTATTATATATCATATTCAGAAATATGAATAGTCTAATAAGACCATCCAAACCTATTAGGATATGTTGAGATCATGTTCTCTATATTTGAATGGTTTTTGGGATTAACACTTAATTCTAGTTGAGTATTCATACAACAATAGTTTTAACTCAAGATTTTTGATGGCTTCATATGAGGTCTTCTATGAACATATATTCATAACACTAAAATTATGGGATGAATTTGGAGAAATAAAGGTACTGATACCTAATCTAGCTAAGGAAATGGTAGATAATTTTAGATCTATTTAGAAACACATCAATGTATCATAGTTTCAAAAAAATAGTTACGATGAAAATCATCAATGGGATATAGAAATTGATTCTGGTGAGAAGATATTCGCATAAATTTATCCATAGAGGAATGTAATATGATTCAAAAAAAAGGATTAATTAGACCTAGTTACATTGGCCCCTTTGAAATTTTTGATCAAGTGGGGACTATAGCATATCGCTTAGCGCTTCCACTGAAACTCTCTGATGTTTATGATGTGTTACGTGTATTTCTTTTGAGAAAATACCTACATGATCTTTAAAATGTAATAAACATAGATATTTTTCCACTTGTACATGATCATTTTTGTGAAGAAAATCCTGTAAAAATATTAGATCGTAGAGATAATGTTTGATGAAACAATACCGCTCAAATGGTCAAAGTAAAGTATAGGAAGAAAAAATTTGAGGAAGCTACATGTGAAATGAAGGATATGATGAAGGAAATGTATCCTCATGTTTTTTTTAGAGTGATGTAATTTTGATAGAAAAATTTATTTTAAGGTGGATATAGTGTATCAAAATAAAATTTTATATGTATTTACTTGTAAATAAACTTGATGTATTTGATATCTTTCCTTACACGCAACCCCGAGTCTAAATAAACCCTGATAATGTAATCCCTTATAACCCAACCAATAAATTTGATGTTATGAAGAATAACAACCACAATATACAAAATTATGTATATATTTTTTAAATATTAAAAATTTATAGATTAATTCAATATAAATAAGTAATCAATTTTTAGTAATGTCATTTTATTCGTTGAAAATATATTTTCTTCAAAAATATCATTTATTATATTTTTTTAATGAAAATTATAAATAATTTATACCATTTTTGATAAATTTTATTTTATGAAATTAATATATTTTTAAAATCTTCATGTCTATATTTTCTTAGAGAATTATTTTGGTTATTATAAAAAGATTTATTTGTCCCCGATTAGTGAAAAATAGCAAAATGTTTTAGAAAATATCTGTAATTTTCAAGTAAAAGTACCATTATATTATAAATTTAATATTTAATTAATAATAGAATAATTTAATTATAAATAAGCTAATTAATTCAATCAAAATCATCAATATACTTTATTTTGGTATATGTTCATTTTTTGGCTTACAACTCATTTTCTAAAAGATTTTTTATGAATGAAATGTGTTTTTATATTAATAAATTAAATAAACATATGTTTATTAGTAATTTCAATTAAATTTATATATTATATATTGAATTCAGTATTTTAATATTCATTTTATGGGTTTTCAAGGTAATTAATGAAAGTAAATTAAATTTTACGCTTAAAATACATTTTTCTAAAATGGGCTTTCATTGTGTTTTGCTTGCATATTTAAAATAAAATTCTTCAACTTATAGAAATTTATTATAGGAAAATACATTCCATTTTATTAATCATCATAATTAATATATTTTAATAGTTTTAACTTTATTTTTTGTCATAGTAAAAAGTAAAAATTGAAAAAAATTACCATGGTTATGGTTAAAATGGTTTATTGGGGGTGGGGAGGGGTTAAAACAAAAAACATGGGAAGTATTACCACCCAAAAATGTTTAATTTTTATTATTTTAAGATATTAAATCATTTTATTTTCCAAATATTGAATTATTTTCCATTTGGAGCCACTTTGACATAAATGTGACCATATATCATTGAAATCTTTTATGAAATTACCTGTGTATCCCTCCACTAATATATAGAAGGGAACCTGTTATCCTCACTTATTTAAACAATTTTTTCCATATTTATATCAATATAACTTTTAAAAAAACTTGAAATATTCATTCCCTTCATCATATATCTTCCTTTCTTCTCTTAAGACCAATCCTACAAGGTTTAAGGTGTAAGACAAAGGAGGCCTCTCAAAGAAGAGGTAGAAATATTAACCCAACTCTTTCAATTTTATTTATTACTATATTTGTAAAAAAAATTATCCATAATTATGTGATGAATAATTTATCGTAAGTATAATTATATTTTATTATGAGGATAGAATAATCATTTCCCACCTTTTCTCCATCATATATGAGATGAATGTATCACTCATGCATATGTGTGGACAACCGCATCCACGTAGCGATACAATTAATATTATATCACCATATATAATGGATTATTATAATTATAAAATTAATATATTATATATATATTATTTATTATATAATAATTATAATTAAAATTTTAATTATTATTTACTTTTCTTTCATTCCATCTATCGAAAAATGGAAACATCCCCCATGCGCTTGTTTCAACTACCAGCTCCATGTAGTGATGCAATTCATTTTCCAGCACCACTTTATATGAATGGTTATAAATATATATAGAATTAATATATATGATATTTATTTAATTATTAACATTATAGATATTATTGAACTATGATCAAAGTGCATGGATCATAACTATCATGCGAAATCATAAATGAAAAACAAGGCCGTCAATACCCAAATTGATGATGAAAAATATAAATGGTTGATGAATGATTGATAATATTTCATAAGTAAACAATGAATGGTATTATATATATGAATATTTATTTATTAAATAATTATTATAAATTTATGTTTATTATATAGGAGGTTATATCACTTATGAAGAAAGACCGACTTATAGTAAGGGTTCCTTGTCACAATTTTGTTTCGCTGAGACATGTTTTATGTTATACACTTATTTATGTTTATGAGGTGTATATACATATATATTGACATTTGATATCATGTTTTATTATTAATTCATTTTATTAAAATTTAAAACTAATATTTTTTAATCCAAAGGGGTTTTGATTCAAATGTTACCAAAGTAGTAAGGGTTTATCGTCTCACTTTTGTTTCATTGAGACATGTTTGATGTTATAAAAATATTTATGTTTATGTGGTTTATATAATTATAAATTTATATGTTATATCATGGTTCCTTATTAATTATTGTTTTTTAAAGTAAAAAATACAAATTATCTCCTCAAAGATGTTTTTATTTCATTGTTACCAAAGTTTTAAGGGTTTATCTTCTCAAACTATCTTCTTTGGGGAATAGATTATGTTATAAATCAAACTTATTTTATAAGGTCTATCTATCAAAACATTGATATTTGTTTTCACAAATATCCTTATGTTCATGTTATTTAATGTTTCATTTCAACTTATTCGTTTCATTGGAGTAATGAATCAAAATTTATGAAAGTGTTAATGGTTTTACAATGCAATCTAACTTTTACTGGGGTGTGTTTATTCATAAATGTATTATGATGAAATTATATGATCTATCTATCAAAAATAATATTTACATTATTCTACACTAGTTATTTATATATATTTCTTTTTTTCCTTTCATTTCCCCATCTTTATTTACTTAATATATCAAAGGATTTATTATGGAAAACAAACCTTGTTTTTCTCCTCGTGTGGTAATCTTATCATCCATGTCCATATTTTATTTTAAATATATTCTAGAATGTTTTTAATATTATCAAATATTATTTAAATTTATTTATATCTATATTTTAATTTATTTTCCACATTTTAAAATAAATATTTTTATCATTTTACAAACATGGAACTTTTGAATTTATTCCAAAAATATGAAAGGAATGTTTGTTTTAAGATACAACACATGAATCAGTTATCCGGCTATCATGACTACTATTTTATATGAAGATTACTTTAAAAATGATCATGATTCTTTTCAAATTATAGTAATGAAATTTAAATTTTAAATACTTTATTTAAAAATGAAATGTGTATTTTCCTCAAGAAAAGTTCCAATGGTATTTTAGATAAATTTCATATATAACAACGTCCTTTGATGTTTCTTATGATTTTATAGGGATATGATGAAATGATACCGTATTTATTATATCTCTAGATGGTTTATGATTATGATGATGAGATGTTTATAAAACCCATTTTCATTCCATGGTTTATGCTAGGATGATATGATGAATGTTTTATGATCATGTGGAACTCATATGTATAGATTATGAATATGTGATGGGTGAGAATCATATAGATCATGATGATGGGTGGGTCTATTATAAACCTGTAATTCATTGGTTAATGATAAGAGTGTTATGAAATTACTAATATATGATGGTTTGAGAAACTCCTAATATATGAAAAATTTAATAAAATACTAAGACATTATTAATTTAACTAGATGGATTATATTACTAATAGAATTTTAAAAATGAATGATTAAGAATTTACATTAGGTAATTTCTGCACAATGATAATCTTGGGAGTGAAACATGAAAAAGAAAGTTATTATTTATACTTATTTGTATTCTAAAAACTTATTTCTTATTCTTATGATATGTTATCATGGATCAATACTAATTAATGATAATTCCTCACTATTATGTCTTATTTCTTTTGATTTTTAAAACCTTATTCTATGATTAGTTAATAATGATCATTGACTTATTGGGTATGCTTATTTAATGTTTTTATAATGTTATCATAACCTTATTATCATCATACGTTCACTTATGATCATTGATATATATCTACTGTATTTACCCTTACTTATAATCTCATCTTTACCTTTCATATGATTCCTTTCCCCATGTTATGAAGAATGGTTTTATGTATGATATGTCTAAGAAGGGTGATAATCGTAATGATCATATAAGGTGATGGTGTAGATATTTTTTGTAACAATTGTTTTTGTTTCCATGTTTCAAAAGACGCTAAAAAATTATGGTTCTATAATAGAACATAATGTTATGTTATTAAGATTCATCAATTAAGATATAATATTTATGTATGAAAAGTTGTGGTTTCTATATTGGGAATAGACCATAATTATCATAGACTGAGGGAATTGCCGTAGAAAGCTCCATCCCAGTATACCATATTAACCCATGGCTCCAAACCCATGTAAACCCCTATAATTATATCACATACCTTCCATAAGAGAGTTTTAGAAATCACAGGAATAGTCCAGTAGTACCATAAACCACCCATATGGGATTTTTCTAAGTCATATATCACATATCAAATCAGTGTACCAAATTAATTTTACAAACACATTATAAAATTCCTCCCTTATAGGAATTTTACAAAAAAACCACCCCTATGGTAATTTTCTTTTATATTTATAATACTTCCCCATTGTGAATTTTTCGAAATAATTAAAGGCACCACCACTACAAAAATTTTCCAAAACAAAAAAAAATTTCTCCTCAATGGTTATTTTAAAAAACAATTTAAAAGACCACCCATATGGGTGTTTTCCAAAAAAAATTAATGGAACAAATTATGGTAATTTTCTAAAACAATTTAAAGGACTTCCCCTAAGGTAATTTTCCAAAAAAATATAAAATATCACCCCTTCGGTAATTTTCCAAAACAATTTAAAAGACCATCCCTATGGGTGTTTTCCAAATAAATTTAAAGGACTAAGATTCTGGGAAATTTACAATACAATATAAAATACCACACCAATCTTCATTTTTAAAAACAATATAAAAGGCTATCCCTATTGGTGTTTTAAAAAAGAATTTAAATGTCTGACCCTATATTAATATTCAAAAACCATATAAAAGACTGAACATATGAACATTTTAAAAATACCATCAACTAATCCTGAATGAGACAATGGATCATTGGTTTCCCCTATGCCCCCATTTATTATACCCATGCCACTATACTTGAGTAATTCCATACTTCCAAATGGAGGTAGACATAGGTTCCTACGCAATAACAATAGGTTATAAATAACTAGGCAAAACCCCTTAAGTGGTCCATATAGAATAAGGAATCTCTAAAATGGTCATGACCTCAGTCATAAACGACCATGTCAATAAATCTAGTTCTCAAGGGTGTATCGTGACCATTAGTACTTTAGCTGATCTAAGGGTTCAAATTTACTTACCCTTTACATTACATTTTGTCCCATTTAATTTTGAAACAACCATTCATTTATTTTACAAGTCTTAATCACCCTTAGTAGCATGAATGAACATTCACATGTTCTATAAAAAATGAAATAAAACCAAGAGAATGTTTATAGGGACACCTAACTCAATTAAAATATTTTAGAATTGACCTCCCATGGATCAAAATCTCCACATAAGCCTATACAACATCCAACCAAGATCATTCAATATCAAACCATATTCTACGTCACTAACTCAAGAAAATAAATATCAATTGATCAATTAATAAATTTATAATTAATTTGTGAAATTGATTAAAAAAGGTAATAACCCATGAAAATCTCACTGGTGGCTTTGCAGCACAGCAATTACAACCAAATACATTCTAATGACCCATGGTATTTCTTTAACAAATTTAGAAAAATTCATAACATTCTACATCAATTCTATAATAATTTGAAATTAATTTGAAATAAAAACATATGAAAATTACAAACAATTAATTACCACTATCAAAATTCTGAGTTATTTAATGGAGACAACATCTCAAGATATCCTCTTCTTAGATTTAAAAAAAACATGTGAATAAAATGATTGAACCATGATCTGATGAAATATTCTTAAATAACTTATGAGAAGGAACAAAATAATTATATAGGGAGGAGTTTTATGAGGAGAAGAAGGCTAATATAGGAAGCTTCTCATATTCAATCACCTGAAAACACACTATAATCACCCAAAATACAAGGGGAAACAATGGGGGAAAGGGGGAGGGGAAGGCCAAGTTCTTGAGACAAAACATGTGTGAAAGAGGGTCTTCCCTATATAAAATCACTAGGGACAAATTATATAAAATTTAACCCATTAAAACTCCCATGAGGTAGACATTTAGATACCATCATCTCACTGGTTCAATACCACTAGCTATTCGGTGGATCAATGGTTGACCGGTGTATAACCATAGGTTAGTTTGTGAGTCTAGCAGTGGAATGGAACAAGTACCTAGACCACTAACTTGTTAGTGGCTATATATTGTATCCCCAATGTATATGGTGTACCAACCTGAGATTTTATTAGAATTATTATTTTTAATTTCATTCATGTCTTCTGTTGTACGCTACAACAAGATTATCTTATGCTATACGCAACACTGTATTAGTTTGCAGTATATGGAACACTATTCTTGGCTCATGTTACACACAATTTCAAGTTCGTTTTGTAGAAATTATTCTACAAAACATTAAGTATAGATTTAGATTAATGTATAAATGAAATATGATTGTATTTTGTTATACGAAACAACAAAAGAGTCTTTCACTACACGTCACCCTGACTTGCCTTGCATTACACACAATCACGACCTTCCTCGATAACGTGTGTAGTACGCAATACCGGGTTTCACTAAACAACGATATATTGTTATAATATTATTATGAACTAGCCGTTATGAATATTATTAACTACAATTTGAATTTTATAACATTATTATTCATCTTACATATTTTCTAGAACATGGTATGAGAACAAAATAATTTTTTCGGGTAAAATAAGTATTTTCCAAAAAAATGCAGTTTTTCCACCTTTTGATGGAGCACCCACATTAAATCTAGTTTTTTTTACATTTCTATAAGTTCATTTTGATAAAATAAAATTCTTCCTTGGAATAAGGATATAAATATTTAATTTGGATAAAATTTTCATATTATTCTGATAACTTTCATATTTTGATGAATTGTAAAAAACGCTATATTTTAATTAAAAACAATTTTTTTTCATCACAATAATTTATATGGTTAGATTATCTTTTTAATTGGTTTCAAAGTTTAATTAGAATATATTTTTACCATTTAATCTAATTTTGGTCAGTGGAATTAATTTCACTTTGAAATTGGACATAAACAAGTGATGATCTTTTGATAGTTATTGTTTCTTAAAAACACGCTATTAGTTTTGATAACGGGAATTAATTTTAAAATTTATTAATTACACTTATATGTTTTTAATTTGGAAAAATGGACATCATTTTTGAATTCAGAATATCAAATATAGGATTGGCTGATTTTTTGGCATTTTTCTGAAAAACATCAATTTTTGATGAATAGTGAAACCACTTAGTGGTAGTTAAAAAAAATGAATCATTCATTTAAATGAAAATTTACAACTTATTTGAATTGAATTTAAAAAATACTACATACATGGTTGTTATAAAGAAGATAAATTTGGTTCAATAAGATGAAAATAATTTTTGGAGAATTGTAACTTTTGAATTTTATTTACTGCAGTTAAAGGTAAAGAAGGTAATTCAAGGTTCAAAGAATATTATAATAATTCTAAATTACCTTAAAACTTGTCCTAATATTATTTAATGAGTAGTGGCCGACCATGTTCATCCTTGGGTCTATTTTGGGACCCCATTGAGCCACTTGGGTGTGATAATGACAATATGGATTAATTAATTTAATGTAAAGACAAAATTGACATTAACAAATATATTTTAGTAATTAATTTTTATAAGGGGTTATATAAATTATCTTTTTGACTATAAATATTAATTGGAAATATAAAAATATTAACTACATGTTGGTATTTTTTTTATAATTTTTAGACATTAAATAAAATAAATTATTTATGACACAACATTGATGCAATATTTACCTCATTAATAAATGATTTAAATAAATAAGATTATAATGATTAAAATATTATCCAAAACATGTCCAATTCTGATTGGATTATTATATATAGAACATGATTCATCTTATCTTCTACTATAATGATTTTGGACCATTATAAACCGAATATCATTATATTATAAAATAATATTTTCAATCTTTCCTAAAGAGCCCCTCCTCTCGCTTATAAAAAGAGACCATTTTTATCCAATTACTCACAAATCTCAAGCCATTTGTCTCATCCAAACTCTACCCAATTAATCTCCCTACATCCCTCCCCTACCTTTAAAATCTTTACATTAGGCAGAAGGCACTTCAATAATTCCTTTTGGTTCAAACCAAAAGAAGTTACCCAAATTAAAAGTAACAGTTTCTCTTAAGTTGTCTTCATTTATTCTACTTCTCCAACCCCTAAACTCTTTTTAATACTTTTTTTTGTAACAAAAAAAGTATCCTAAATATACTAGGATGTTGTTATGAGATTTATTATAACTAGACATACACACACCTCAATCTAATGGATGAAGAACATAATGTTTCTGTGGATAGAAAACTAACGCCTCACGAAACGATGATTGTTCGATTTTCTCCTACCGCCTCTCATGGTGGACATTATGGTCGAAGTGTATTTATATATGATATATATTATGTTTATTATTTATTTCTTCATCTTTAATTCCCAATTATATCAAGACTTTATGTTTTCCATAGTTGGTAAATACGATAATCTCATTTGAGGAAGTGCGGACTACCGCCCCCTCAAAGTGATGTGATTCGTTAATGCCTTGTGTGGGATGTATAATGGATGTAGTTAATGATATTATATATTATATTATACTGGAATTATAATATAACTATGTATCATTATGTTTTAATTCAATTAAAATAAGAAATATAAATGAAAGTAGTGTTCATGTGTACGTACAACTTACCGTCTCAATGAATGGTGCATTTCATTTCTTACCTCCATATGTTATGTAATATTATAAATACATGTATATGCTGCATATATATGATATATATGATATATAAATCATGAATATAATTATGGATATAAAGAACCTTTGACCACATGAACAACATGTAATTATAAGAAGTCCATTTTTGACTCAAGTACCAAATATCGACAAAACGAACACTATTAACTTAAATTGTTACATAATATTTATAACATGGTAATAAGTGATATAAAAGGAATAATAAATTTGAAAAAGGTTCTTAAGAAAGTATAAATTAACTTTGGTTTATTATTCAGGAGATTAAATAACGATCGAGTCAAGTCGGACATGAGGTAAAGGAACTTCTTAACCCAATTTCTGTTCTTTGGGTTGATCTTCTCTTTCTTGTTTGTGTCATTCTTTGATTATGTGAGAAATGTATTTTTATATCTTTTCATGTATTTGTACTTTATTTATGTGATCGTATAGTGAATACACATAAGTGATCTATTTTATTTTCAAAAATATCTTTGTAAGGGATAACTATTCCAATCTCGTTCTTATCCGAGATTGTTTATTTGTAAGTATTTAATGGGGTTATTGTTATCATTCATGTCCATGTTTCCTAAAAATGTATTCACGTATGTTTAAATTCATTTTTGACCATTTTTGACTTTTACTACAAGGTATGTAAGGAATCTTTTTTTACCATACGAGGTACTTTTTGGCTTTTCCGACAAAAGTATGAGGAGAATGTTATTTTTAACTTATACGGCGTGAACATATTTTTTCGGTTTCATAACACCTCATTTTCATGAAGCTTACTATACAATATTGCATGATTATTTTAAAAAAAACCCTTTTATTTTAAAATTTCATGGCATTTTTTGAAAAGAAAATGATTTTGAGGAAGAAAGGATATTTTCCTCAAGATTTCATTTCAAGTGTTTTATCAAAAATATTTTCCATATAAAATGACATTATTTAATATGTTTATGTTTCAAGTATAATGTCTCCATTATTTACATTTTTTTATTATTCTTATGATGAAATGATATCCATTTTTTATATGGATTATGATATGATTTCATGATGTTTAAGAATCCCATTCTATTACATGGGTTATGCTATGATGTATGATTTATGATTTTGTGGCAAACGAAAGAATGATTTCATTATTAGATGGGTAGGACCTATCTATCCCTCCAATGCATTGGGTAAATATTTATATCTCATGAGATAGACATGACTGGAATGGTAATATAATTCGGTTCAGTGATACAGGACTGGAACGAGGAGTGAACTCGATTCAGAAAGGGACTTTGTCCACTAAAATGGCCTTCGCTGCAATGCCTTGGCTAATATGGAAATCATAACAAGTGCTGAATAGTTGCCACAATTACATGATTTATTCCCATGATATTTTATCAAGATTGATGTTCCTTTATGACATATGCCTTACATACTTCCAAGATTTATGTCTTTGCTGAATATTTTGATGTTTATATTTTATGTTCAAGCTTTTTCATTCAAATGTTTATAGATTGTTTACGTTCTCTATGCTTACCCTTACTGAGAATTTGAGATCATCATTTTTATGTTTTCTTTTCCCCAGGATATAAAGAAAGGTTTTAGGTAAGAAACCAAAAGGGGAAGATCTTTATGGGAGAAGTTGATGATCTTTCACGACGATTAGAAAATTAAATTCCGAGTTTCCAAAGACACAAACCTATTAAGGTCATTGTGTGTCTGTGTTTGTTATGTATTAAGTATTCCACAAAAGTAATGTAATTTCCATGTACTTCAAGCTTTGGGTCTCTACATATGGCTTCCTCTAGTTCTCTCCCAAACCCCTGACCACCTTACTATCCCTATTCTTCATCCAAAATTCCTTATTAGGGGTAAAAAAACTCTTGGAATTATATTCCAAATACTCTATAAAAATATAAACCATCCATGAATTTTATAATTCAAATTCATTTTCAATTTATCTTTACCATAAAAAAATTCGAACTTAAAAAAGAAAACCCACACTTACCAAAAATATATGCAACCATGATAATCCAAGAAAAATTTAACGGGTTTATTGGTCATCATAAGGGTGAATCATTTCCGGAACATTGTCATTGGAATTATATTACTTGGAAATACATGTATTAATTACATTTTTAATAAATTTTTATTTATAAACCAAAAACTAAGTGGTTAAAATAAGTATAATGAAAAAAAAACAAAAACATACCCCTATCATAAAGAAATGATGGGGTAGAATTGTCCTGAAAAATTGTATGTATTTTAAATATAAAGTAATTATTTTAAGTGGCATAAAACAACAAAATAATTATATTCCATTTTTTATATGATTATTGTGGAATCAAAATCCAAAGCCACTTCCACCCCATGCCTTGTGTTATGGTAGGAGGCTAATGTAAATAATGATAAAATACTAGTAAATGAAAAAACAAAAAGTGTATTGGAATCATGTGTATGTATGACATAATTAAAATTTTGTTACAATTTAAATCGATATTAAATTACAATAACTTATTATTTTTAAATATTATTTATTTATTTTATAGAAAAGATTTTTCATTGATTTTACCATATGAACAACTACTTTTAGTGGCCTAGAAGTAACTAGAAAAATAAGGCTGCATTAGAGGCATGGGTTTTGAAGTGTAACACCAGCAAATTTGAAAAAAATACATTTCATTTGATATAATATGGGACAAAAAACATTTTTCTTAAAAAACCCATGAATTATATTTCTTTAAATTTAATATATTTGATATCATGTGAAACATTCATCCCTGAGTTTAAATGAACCGTAATATAATATACTGTTATAAGATGGATCTTAAATTTGTGGGTATAAATGGTACTAAATAAATTAAAAAATTATATGGTTTAAAAATTAATAAAATATATAAAATGGATATATATTTTTTAGAGATAAAATTACAACCCTTTGAATGAAAAAGAAAAGTTTTTTTAAAACAATATTTTTCTAAAAGGCGATTTAGTTGCACTTTGTGCACATAATTTATATTTAATCATTTCCACTTTCAGAAACATTTTTTAAATAATAAACATACTTTTTTATATCATAATATAAAAATTATCTTGTGGTAAATTTTTGGGACTTTTATGAAATATTTCATTTTCCGATGAATAGTGTAAAATACTAGATTTTAATTAAAAACTGCCATTTTTCTAAAATTTATTATAAATTTAAATTATATTTTAATTCTGGTTTAAAGTATGTTTTTTAAATTAAATGTATATTAATAAAATTTAGTTCATTGGAATCATTTTCTTATTGTATTTTGATATAGAAACTTTGTAAAATTTTGAACATTTTCTTTTAAAAACCAGCTTTCTCATCACGTCTACGAGATTGATTTTAAATTAAATTTTTTCACATATATGAATGAAATTTGAAAAAAATTATTCCATTTTTTTAATCATAAAAAATTATATTATCTAATAATTTGGACTTAGTTTTTTACAACAATGAATAGTTAAAAGTGTAAAAATTATTTACTCCGATTAAGTTAAAAAATTGATTTACTAGGGGTTAAATTAAAACGTTGAAGGCTATGATGAACTAAAAGAATGTGTAAAATCATTTTTCTGGACTTATTATAAAATTATAATTTATAATTCTAATTAATACTACATTTTTACCCTTTTTTCATGTTGAAAACATGGGTATACCATTTTCTTTTCTAACATTAATATTGTGCCACTCACCCCACCAATAAAAGGCCACACACTCTAATCTCTCATTCACATCGTAAAACCCTTTTGGTTCATAAAATACAATCCAAAATCACTTAAAAACTTAACTACCCTCATACTAGAATCCTTTTTTTGGTTATAAGGCAATTATATGAAAACTTTAGGTATAATTTTAAAGAGGTGGTTTGGTAGGAGGTAAAATCATTAACTATGCTTTTTTTATTTTACCTTCCACCTACTTCAAATATTATTCATTTATTATTATATAATAATAGTTGTATATTAAATATACTATGATGTTTTTATGTTAAGATAATTATCTATATCCATCTCCTCATCAATCTAATGGTTTATTAAATCATCAATCATGTATAAAGTAGACTACGGCCTCATGAACCAATGTCATTTGTTCTTTTATTACCACCTATCATGACATGGTATGATGATATGTATAAAGTATATATATGATATTTATAAAATAATTAAACATGTTTAGTCACTGTATAATATATTACTTTTTTTACTTTTCATTTTTTATTGGATACGATAACGTCACTCGTGTGTATTGCAAACTACCGTATAACAAAGCGATATGATTCTTTTTTCATTAACGCTATAAATGGATTGTTATAAAGATATATTTAATGCAAATAAGTGTTATAAATGAAATAATTTGGATAATAATTAAATATATATCATAATAAGAATATAATATATCATTTTATTTCTTATGTTTTCATTCATTTAATTATGATAACATCATTCATCTATGTATGGAATACTGCCTTCACGAAGTGATGTGACTCAATTTTCATCACCACACCACATGAATGATATATATAATTATATTCAATGAAATAATATGTAATTTATGATTTTATGATAAATAATGAAAATAAAAAGTATTAATTACCTCTATTCCACAATAACCATTGAAAAATAGAAACGTTACCCAAGCATTTGTATGGCCTACCGTCTCCATGATTTCAACATAGTAAATTTTTCATAACCATCTTTCTTGATTTGATTTAAAATAATAATTGATGCATAAATATGATAATTAATTTATGATTAAAATTCAAGATATGTTTAATTAATGACCTCTTTGACCATAGTCAACCTACTAGAGGCATTTTTGAAACATAATCCAAATATCATCAAAACATCCAACATAAACTTAAATGATTATGTAATAATATATAACATGTTACTAAGTGAAATAAAAGTAATAATAAACATGAAAATGTTACTTAAGAAAGAAAATAATTAATATAAGTTTATTATTCTTGAATATAAAGAATTTACATGATGTGTTAGACTTCAGGTAAGGGATTTCTCATCTAACATTTACTTCCAGAAGAAAAATTCCATATTCAACACTTATTTCATTTATATGGTGTATATACATCCTATTTTATATGTTATATATTGAATTAAATTACCTTCATGGTATTTAAACTTTCATTTTATTTAATTACTTTTATGGGGTTTATGATTTAGTAGTTACCAAAGTGGTAAGTGTTTATTTCATAATTTCATCATTATTAGAGATTTTTGTGTGTTTAAGTATTCCATGGGGGAATTATTTTCTATTTATATCATAAAAACATGGTTCCTAATAATGTGGTTATTCATGAACTTTTAAAGTAAAAATACCATTTTCCCACTTTATGATACTTAATATGATTGAGAAAATGTTTTTATGAAAATATGAATTATTTTTTCAACTTGGATAGAAAGCCTTTTTAATAAAAACCCATGTTTTATAAAATTGTTTTCAGGCTTGTTTTAAAATTTTTAAAATTATTTTTGAATTATTTTTAATAATTTTTTATTTTTTAAAAATCATTTGAACGGAATCTTTATGTATTTTTCAAAACAATTCTTATCTGGATTTTACTTAAAATATTAAAGGAATATTTGTCTTAACGTATGAAACATAAACATAATTTTACACTGTCATTTACTCTCAATGTTTTAAAGATTATTTTACATATTTTCATGGGTAATTTTGAAATATAATTATTTTCAAATTTTTTAACATTTCATTTTAAAGGGTGATTTTTAAAGAAATGTTATTTTTCCCAAGAAATGTTCCAAGGGATCTTTCAAAATTGTTTTCCATATAATGAGGAATTCTTCAATTTTACTTATACTTTAATGGGGATAAAATCCAATGACACCATGTTTATTATTTCTTTTTAGGGTTTATGATTAGTCTAACCGGGGATGTACTATCTTTATACCATTCATGTTACTTTAGAAGGTATATGATTATGTTTATTGATTGTGGAAAATATATACATTTTGTAATATAGTTTAAATACAAATTATTTTGTGAATTATATTTCAAACCCTTCATATTTGGAATTCATTGGAATTTTTAAGTCATTGGAGGGGCCCACTATAGCCCCATTTATGTATTGGTCGGTCTCATGAGACTAACTAGATTGGGTTTTGGCTAAGTCCTTACCAATTTATATAGATTTCTTGGAACAAGGTCTTGATGGTATTAGATGTATTATCATAAGCCCTCTTTGGTATTTGATGTCTTGGAATAGTTCCTCGATGGTCTGTTTTAAATTTATAGCTTTATGCATTCCATAATTATGAATTCAATTATTGATATTCCATTTTATTATTAGATTAGTTAGAATATCCATGGCTAATTTTCTTGATAATTTGATTTTGTATATGTCATACATGATCATAATTTATTCATACCATATTATTCTCATGTTATTAATTAAATTGAATGTGTTTCAGTTTTTTACATTTCCATATTGATTATTCCTTATTTATTCATCACTTACACTATATTCTTACCCTTAATAAGCATATGATATCACCCTTCTATTAGGTTTCATTTTCCCCAGGATACGAGAAAGTGTTCTTTGATTGATATAAATGTATAACCTAAGGAAAATAGTGGATTTATCAAAGAAAATACTTCTTGTGTTTTATTTTTTAAAATTTAATTTGAATTCCATGTATATATCTAGTTTACTAAGACTACTAAACTATTAGGTCCTTTTGGATGAGATTTCTCATATCTTATGCCAGCATAACAAAGTGGACACTAGCTCTAGGCCAATGGGGTCGGATTCAATACATGGTGTGCCACCTCAAACATATTTTGAGAAAAGAAATGCTCAAGGAGAAAATGATGAGAAAATTAATAAGATGCATGCATGAAAAAATATTAAAGACTTAAAACATAATTGACAATATGAGTTGTAATAAAATTACATAGAAATTAATCAAAGAGAACAAACAATACAATAAAAAACACTACATGAAGATCCACCCATGACTTTGAGGCTAGATATACTCCTTAAAGTTCAACCTTACCCAAGGTAATATATTTTTTATTACTATTTTTGAGAAATGTGAATCTATCAAATACCAGTATATTTCATGTACTAATATTCTAAGTAGTTAAATTGAATATGATTTATATCTATCAGAACCCACCGCTATCCTTGTTGTGTAGGGTAAAATGTATTATATACAAGTAGATATTTTACACACACAAAAACTCCTAAAATATTGTGTGTGAGTAGGGTTAATTTGGCTCATGAGTTTAGCATCTATTTTGGATGATTTCACTGGGGCCCAATTGTGAGTCATAATGCACATAGTAGCTACTGTTTCTATAACTTCCTATAACTTCAACTCAATAGTTCCCTGAGACTATGGATATAGGGCCTCAAGTGCTTCTCCCTAAATGCACACTACAAGAAATGGGGCCTAAGCCAACGAAACTATACCCATGGTTTAATATAACCGTGGAGATAAAGTATTTGATTGAGGATATACCCATAGTTTTTTTTAAAAACGTCGGTATTTCCCCTTTCATATATGGACTCCCTTGGGATCCTCCTCCCCGTTCCCACTTTGAAGAGCCCTAATAATCCCCTCGTATGACATCCAACATCCCCGCCCCTCCCCAACTTCGTCTCGACCTCAACCTCCTCGCCTCCACATTGACCTCCTGTCCTCCACATCAACGCCCCAGCTTCTGCCTCTAGGTCGACCTCCCAACCTTTTCCTCCCAACCTCCCCCTCTATCTCAACCTCTTAGCCTCCTCCTCTACCTCAACCTCCCAATGTTTGCCTCCTCCTTGACCTCCCAGGCTCTGCCTCCTAGCCCGCACCTCCCTCCATCCAACTCCTGGCCTCTGCGTCTACGTCTGCATTCACTTCTGTGCCTCAACATCCCTACCTCGTCCTACCATCATCCGCCTCTACATACCAAAAATCATTAGGGATATCTTTAGAGCTCTACAAGGATTTTTCACCAAGTATAGAGGTATGTAAGTGATCTGTATTAAAAATCATTTCTAAAAAACAAAAAAATATTGAGTTGTTTTTTAACATTATTTATTTCAATATTTTTATTTTGGATGTTCTTGTTTGAGTTGTTCAAAGGTTAGTGATTCATTATGGTGACTTAATGTAGTTTTCTTCAATGTTCTGGTGCTTTAGGTGTGTTAATTTCGGCAATTTGTTTCCACCTATTAAGTTCTATATGCATAACATCAGGTATTATAATCAAAAGTTACATTAGTCCCAACACCTTCTATGGTCAGTGTGATATATCTACGTTTAGTGGCTTCCCGTTGTTCTAGATTTCCCAATATCGATCCATAACGTGAAGAAAAATGAGTTATATGTTTCTTTAGATCTCTTATGCAATTAAATATTGAGAAACTGTGATTTCCAAAATTGGACATAGGTGGATTCCAGTATAGTCAACCATGATACAGTTTATTCTATAACTATATTGGTGCACACGAGACTTCAACAGCCTCTAATCGAGAGGTAATAACATCCAACTTCTCTACTTGTGATTCTTTTATTATATATAAATTAGACCAGGATTGATTGTTTGAAGTTATAATAGGTCACTTGTTTTAACCTTTAACTCTTGATATCCTAGTATAGGAAAACCATGTTTATCGATGGAGGTTTTAGTTAATCAAACGGGTTGATGTTTTCTATGGTCGGTTGCGTGGGTCGAGAATTTCATGGGTTGAATGGTATCCTCTTTCCATAGTGGGCTAAAAAAGATAGATATGTAAAATTAATCTTGGAAATTAAAATCAAATAATATGTTTCCCTAAGTAACTCAACATTACCTTGTTCAATATTTTCTAATTTATCTTGAACTATGAAATTTATTCTTTGATAAAGAGGAAATCAACACACACAAGTAGAATGTGGACTACAGATATTGCCACATTTGTCTTTTTATCCTAAAACTGTATGTGATTCTTTATTAACAACACTACAAGATTATAGAGCTATAATATTTTATTATCCTTCCCACTCTTTGAAAATCAATGAATTTGATCCTTCCATATTCATTTAGTTTGATATAGATGGTATTAATTATTCTTCTCACCTAATAAATTTTAAAAAGGATTGTGTTGAATTTATGGTCTCACATACTTCATTTCCATGTGATGTTTCAGTAGCCGTCTACATTGATGATAATAGAACCATTCATTAGGGATAATATAGTTTCATTAAACTATCATTGTGTGAAGAGGAACTTGATGAATTTACTAAGGAAGTTATTTTGATGAGATAACAAAAGATTCATAAGACTTATGTAACTAATGAATATATAGTGTAACATCAAGAGATTGAATTTAATTTGAATAATAAAATAGTTCGGGTCCCTTTTGAAGATGATAATTCTAGTTTTGATACATTATAATGGACAAATTAGACACATGAAGAGATTTTTTATATGACTCATAATAGAATATGGGATCTTCAAAAAATGTCAGATAGTTTTTAACATGTTATATGAAAAATATTTATTAAAACCAACTGTGATTGAAATGGGAATATTTAGAGATAAAAATATAATTTAGAATTAATGGTATATAATCAAAGAGATGGTATTTATTATCAATAAAAATTTTCACTAGTTTCTATTAAAGAAGAATTTGGAATTATTATGTTCTTAGTATATCATATTGATTTAGAGAATCATGAAATGATTGTTAAAACAACTTTTTTGAATGGAGATTTTGGTAAAAAAAATTATATGGTTTATCATGATGATTTTATTAAAAAGGTTTTCTGAAATTTGGTTTATAAGATAAATGAATCCACTTATATGATAAAATATGCTTTAGGACAATGGTATCTGAATTTTTTATTGGTGAAAACTTATTTTTATTTTAAATAGAGTGATTCAGGTCACATTGTTTGTTTAAGATAATCTTAAAATTAGTAAATTTATTAAAAATCTAGTAAATGAAAATTTATAATTAATGATTCTTATATTGATGGAATATTTTTAGCTAGTAGTTTTGTTAAACTTTATAATGAGACAGAACAAATTTTGAGTTATTAATTTGGTATAAAAATATATTCCAATGCTTATATTGTTTTAGGCATCTAGATTCATAATTTTAGGTCATGTGATAATCATGTATTCTCATATAGAAAAATATATTGAAATGATACTCAAGCAGTTTAACTCAAATTTTATCTCCACCAACACTACACCTATTTTGAGAAATGACAACCTTTCTAAATTCTAAAGTTTTCAATGTCAATGAAATATATTAAATGAAAATTTATTATATGATTTCATTTTTGGTAATTTGATATTTTCTCATATTTATAAACATCCTGAGAATGATTCATGTATTAGATCTTCAGTAAAATATATGAGTCATCTAGGATTAGATCATTGGAAATATGTAAATAAGTCATTGATATATTTATAGGATGATAAAGATCATATGATGACCTATAATATGTATAATCAACTCCATGTAATTAAATAATCTAAATCTGATTTTTTAGGTTCTTTTATAATCAAAACTCTACTCATAACTTTAGTTTTAATATTTAAATACGGGATATTTTTTAGAAAAGTATCAAATAAACACGTATATCTACTTTTACCATAGAAGTAGAGCATGTGTCTTGTTATGAATACAATTTTTAGTAATTATAGATTTAGAAAATTAATTTATGGGTTTCATGTTGTTGAAAATGTGTCCAAACTATTAGTAATATACTACAAAATATGGGTGTTGTGTAATTCTCTCTTAAAAAATAGTATTTCTTTTCATTAAAAAAATTATCACATAAGATGCCTATTTTTTAGTGAGGAAGTTCTAACATCTCATACTTAAATTGAGCACCATTTAACATAGAATATGATGGATGGTTCACTAAGTGTAGTATTAACCATTTATGAATTTCATATTCATGTTATCCATATGAGTTATTTAAGAATTTTCAGGTATTGTTATTTCTTCACTGCATGTTGAAGAGGGGTTCTTGTCACTTTTTCTACCCATAAATGTCTATATTTTATCTTAAGACTGAAATTTTTAGGGAAAAAAGATTATAGTTTTTGAATAATTTGAATTATAGGCTTAACCAAACTTCACAAATTATGCCTAACAATGGTCATAACCTTGGGATACTCTCAAATGTCAGAATGTAGTACATTCCAAACCTAGAGTCATGCTAAATAAGGTAACCAGTCTCTCAAACCTACTCTGCACATTATACCTAATAGTGGTTATAAATATGGGTTTCACCTATCCCCATCTCAAGGTAACATGGAATTTAACATTCCAAATACTTTTATGTTTCAACCACCCATTGAAATTAATTTTGACCTACCCACTCACAGGTCAAGCTTAAACCAACAGTTTCACAAGTAATCATTACACATATCAAAACAAGCTCACTGAAACTGTGACCTAAATAAAAATTAAATACAGTTTTAGAGCCTCATCATCATAGGTATACCACATAACTCTGGAACTCTCAATATCCCCAACCACCCAAAAATAGGGTCCACATCTACTACCCACCATGTCACCTATATATATATATATATAATTCACAATAATTTTCATTACACTTTAAAATTTTATATTAACCAACAAATTCCACAATAAGGGATTAGATAGATGAAATTTCAACTAAATTAGATCAATTATATAATCGACTAGTATAAATAGAAATTTAGTCCTACAAAACATGGACGTTCCTCATACATGGGTTGACTAGTCCCATGGAAAATCTCAATACCATGTCTCGACACATTATTATTCTATTTTTTACCTTTCCAAAATAGTAATAATACAAAAACCACTAATAAAATTTTACTAGGTCCTACCATCAATCAGTTCTTACACCATTGGTAGATATAATACCTTAGGAAAGCCCCCCCCCCCATATGATGGAGGATGCTGACTAATAGTGAGGGTGTCAAATAGTATGGTGGGAGACTATACCTGCATATTCAATTAAAAAATTAGTAGAAATAAACATACTAATATAAAAATATGTAAATAATACATTTAATGACACAATGAAATGTTTAAATAATAATCAAAATAATCCACGCAATAGAAAAATTAATTTTATCCAATACATTCAGGTAGTCATAATATAACTAGAATATGGGAAGATAAAACTATAAAAACTATGACAAATGGTGTAGAGTTTCAACCTAGACCAAACAACCATATTATTATTAGAAACCATGAAATCAAACACATCAGGTTCTTTACCTAATATAAATATAAAATATAATATTTATAACAGCTCAGGTGCCCAACTTCCATGGTAGAAAGTGCAGGGTTTAATTATAACTCTGTAAGACTCAAAAGATGGAGTTCCTAAAATTAAAATTCAATTTTTCTTTCATTGATATGTGATTTAATAATAAATTATTTATTATCATATTAATATGTGAAAAATTTATAATTTAAGTTAAATCTTAATAAAATTACTACTAATGCATGATCTCTACAATGGAACAAAACATCATTTTGTATCTAGTTTTTCCATCACTTGTGAGACTATAGTCATGGTACATATAAAATTGTAAATGGTAACAATGTAATAAAACCAAGGAAACCAAGGGAATAATAATATGAGAGAATCTAGATGGCTAAATATAGAATTATCACTCAATAAAACTCATACAAAATACAAAGGGGTGAGACTTTCCATTCTTCCAAATCCATTATTCCAGTCTAAACTCAAGGGACCATACTTGAAATTTTAAAAAATGGTAGTATTATAACCCATATTTTACGATGGAGGTATTCTAACCAAATAGATCATGTCTAATCCAGTTAACTCACCATTCAAAATTAAACAAGGGTACACCCTAAGAATCCAAAACCGTAATCGATGACATTTGATACATAAGACATTACCTAAATCCTAGGGGAGAATCCCCTGGTAATTTTACTTCAAGATTCCTCATTTTTATTTCTTATGAGAACCCTAAACATGGTCTGTGTAAAATTTAGTGTTTGGTATTAATCTAATAATGTTTATTTAATTTTTTAATTGATTTTAAATTCATTTATTTTACCAAAACGTCCTTTTCCTTTTTAAGAGTCTTGTTTGACTTGTTCCACTTTGTATACAGTAGGATTTTCTAGGTAATTATTTTATTAAAAAATTCATTAAGTGATTTATTTTATTAAATTCATCTTCTACAATATTTATACCAATATTTTGTACCCATGATTTCTTTATATAAATCAGATAAATGATTTTAATTCTTGGAGATGAAGTGGTTTTCTTTAATTTTATTTTCCCTCTTTCAATTAAAATTTTACCCATGGAAAATATTAAATTAAATGAATATGAGGCTTGTTTAAAATATTTTTGATTATGGGTGAATGTTTTTATCTCTCCCTTATTGTTTAAATGATATAACCCATGTTTAAGGGTGTGTTTTAATGTTAAATGTTTATTTTTTTTATGTTACACCTAAGGGAGGAAAAACATTATTATCTCTCCCTTAGTTCAACTATAATGTCACATAACACTCTATAATAGACATGAAAACTTTCTTGGCCCCTTATGGTTTACCTTGTTGATGATCCCTTTATAGTATAGAGGTAAGAATTTTATCTCTGATACTAAAAGGGTTGAAATTGGTTATAAAAATAAAGGCACTTGCAATACAAATGTAAATTAACTATTAAGTTTTTATGTTCTATTTTTTTTTTCTATAGTATATATCACTTTTTTAATTATGGTTTAAATTGTTTATTGGATGATAAATTTTATGTTGTTATTATAGAATGGATAGAAGTTGGACATATCATACTGATAGGATTTCAACAGTGTTTCAAAATAATTTGGATAAATTTTTAGTTTTTTCATTTGAAAATGCATTAGATAGAGGATGTATACAGTGTCCACGATATAAATGTGTTGGAAGACCATAGTTAAGCTAGAAGTAGTTAGATACCATATAACAAATTTTGGATTTCAGACAAACTATTATGTTTGGTATCACCATGGAGAGATGAGTCAATTTTCTAAGGTCATGAAAAAAAATGAAAGAAGTGGCATGGAGAATTTGATATTTGATCAGTTTCTATTTGTACATCATCCCGAGAGAGATAGTGTGCCAGTGCATGAAGACAATTATATCAATAAACATGAAGAAAATACTGAAGATGATGATGAGAGAGTGAACAATTTATTGTATGATTCTAGAACTCCAGTATACCAGGAATGAACTAAAATGACCATTTTTGATTTTTTATGAGGTTATATCATGGGAAAAACATGTACTGAATTTATAATACCACAATTGATTATATTATTACATTTTTGAAGTACTTTCTTAGTGATGGTGCAGATATTTCCTCAAATCATTACAAGGCATGGGCGTTAATTACGAAGCTTGGATTTGATACTAATAAATTCCATGATTGTCCGAAAGATTACAGTTTATTTTGGGAGGAAACAGTTGACCGTAATGACTTTAAAGAATGTGTTACATCTCGATGGAAGACAAATGTAGATGGAACACCATCTCGTGTGGCAAGGAAAGTCACGTGGGCCTTTCCATTGATTCCCAAACTTCAAAATCTATTAATGTCTGCATAAATATTATCCATATGTGATGGCATGATGCTGATAGAATTAATGGTATGGATGAGTTGGTTCATCCAACAGATGGATTATCATGGTAGAAATTTGATGTACAACATCCTGATTTTGTATCTCAGGTGTGTAATGTCAGGTTGGGTCTATCCTGTTATGGTTTTAATCCATTTGTTCAGATGCTTACTTCTCACAGCACGTGGACAATTTTTATTCATGTTTATAATCTTCTTCTGTGGATATGTATGAAAAAACCATTCACATTTTTGATTATACTGATATCTAGACCTTCTGATCTGGTTAAGGATATTGATGTATACTTGTAGCCTTTAATAAGAGAGTTGAAACAACTTTGGTATTTGGGTGTGAGGGAATTCGATGCTTTATCAAATAATACGTTTCAGATGCGTTCCTCCCTTCTATGGACTATAAATGATTTCCATGATTATGTAAATATTTCTGTGTGGAGTACAAATGGAAAACTATGATGTCCCATTTGTATGAAGAATACACAACTGAGAAGGATAAAATATCATTGTAGTTTTAGTTTCATGGGTCATCTACGATTCTTTCCAATGGATAATCAATGTAGTATGAATCGTCGGAGGTTTGATAATACTGCTGAGATTGAACAACCACGTCAACATATGTCAAGAAGTTATGTGCTTAATTAATTGAATGATTTAAGTTTTTCATTAGGTAAAGGTCTGTTGAAATCTAAAAAGATGAAGAATATTGACATTGCAACCACTTATAATTGGAAAAAGAGATGTATTTTTATTGAATTTCCATATTGGTCTACCAATTTGTTACGTCACTATTTAGAAGTAATGCATATTGATAAAAATATATGTGAAATGTTTCTTCCAATTCTTTTGAATATAAATTGGAAGACCATAGATTACTTCTGATCTCTTCAGGACTTGTTGGATTGGGGTATTCGACCAGAACTACATCTTGTGTGTATTAGTGAAAACAAATGGAAAGTTTCTTGTGCTTCTTATTTGATGAAACTATTAGAGAAAGATCATTTTCTAGCAGTATTGAAGAACATCAAGGTTCTTTATGGCTATTCCAGAAACATATCTAAACAATTCAATAAAAGAGATGTGAAACTAACATCTATGAGAACTCATGAATATCACATCCTTCTTCATGAATTGATTCCAATAGTAATTCAAAATTTTCTATCCAATAATGTAAGAGTGACAGTGATTCTCTTGTTCCATTTTTGGAGACCTTTATGCTATAAGGTTATCCAATACATTATTGATAAAAATGCAGTAAGAGGTTCCATTAATTTTACGTGAGATGGAAAATATTTTTCCTCCATCCATTATCATTTGAATGTTGAATTTAATAGTTCATCTTCCAACTGAAACACTTATTGGGGGACTTGTTGCATTTTGGTGGATGTATCCTACTAAAATAATTATGTGCACAATGAAATCATATGTGCAATACAAGAGTTATCCTGAAGGTTCGATTGTGAGGGGTTATCTGGCTCAAGAATGTAAGGATTTCTGTTCAATGTATTTATATGAAGTCACCAAAATACATAATCGAAAAATGAGAAATAAAGATGACCAATATGTAGAAATTGATCCCTATTTTCCATCTCTTCCCCAAACAATAGGAATTTTTGGGTCTTATAAATTGGCTACATTGATCCTTGAAGAGTGAGAGATGGAAAATCGAACAGTCTTGTTTATCTGTGGTTTGTTCGATGACTATATCAATTAAGTAATTTTAATATTTATATTTTATCTCATATAATTAAATTTCAAATATATCTTACACTTTTATTATCATTATATGTGGGGAACATAAATAAATTATATGTAGAGTTCATCGATATTTGTCTTTTAGAAGGAGAGAGGCTTTTCATAGCCTAGAGTTTCTCGGTTGGTTGAAATAAAAGGTATTACCATTACTTTAATTATTTCAAAAAATATATATCCATTTAATTATATTATTCATATATATTTCAGCTGGTGAGTTTACCTATTGACTTTGTTTCTCAAGAATCAAGATCTTTGGATTTTGGTCATAATTATTTGGTTCATGAATGCAAATCTTTAATAATCAATGAGTATAAATTTGTTACAGCAGATCAAGCGGTGAAGATGAGAAAACAACATGATGAAAATATGTTAACCACTACAAAGGATTGTTATGTTTGTGTATCAGATAGTCATCCTTGATATGAAGATGTGTATTATTATAGACATGTTGATAAAATATTATTATTGGATTACTAATCTCAAGGTATAGTCACTATGATGAAATATAAATGGGTTGATTCAATGAGAAAAAATGGTACATTTATTTATGAATGTGGATTCAGAGTTATTGAGATTATTTGATTACTATGTACCGATGAACCATACATTTTGGCATTAATAGATAAACAAGTGTTTTTTTTAAAGATCATATGAGACCTAATTATGGAGTCATTAATGACGTAATCCCCAGACATATTTTCCATGATGATGGTGATGAAATTTCCATCAATGATGTTCCCGTTGGTGTTGGAAAAAATATTTCATTTGATGAATCAAATTGTCCCATTGTGATAGTTAGTGTTGAACCTAATGTAATGGTCAGTAATATATAGAAGAAACCATATATGTTCACTATTCTTTCAGTTTTCATTGACATGAGTTACTTAGGTTAATATTACTATAATTACTTTAATTATGTTTTTTTTTGAATAATATATTTGTTTTTTGTATTTTCTAGTGTCGTTTCACTAAATAATATTTATTTCAATGTACAAAACTTGGATTAAATATTGTTTCTTAAACAATGTATAACTTGGTAATTTAATTTTAAAAACAATGTTAGTCATTTCAGTGTAATCATTTGTACAATTAGTAATTAAAAGATTTCAAATTGGTTTGGGGGTACATAGGAGGGGGGCAGTGGGGGTGAAATTTGGGGGGGGGGTAGTTGTGTTGAAGGGGGTAGGGGTAGTGGTGGTGAAGGGGGCATGGGGTCTAGGGGAGCAGGGGGAGGCGGCTATCTAGGGGGTGTCCATGGGGGGAGTGGGTGTCCAGGGGGTGCATGATATACAATGAACCAACAATGAAACATAGCTGATGCAATTGATTTTATTCTACGACTTGCAAAAGGTATTGACATGAATATAAAATTCCGGAGGTAATGGTTATTTTATACCATTTTTTTCAATAAAGTAGAAAACATTTGTTGTGTTTTTAATCAAATTGACTAGGCATACACCATGCTTGCTGAATTGATGATTTCAAGTTTACTCTTGAGTGTGCAATATTCGATCTTCTGGACATTGTTCGGTATCATGTTTGGATAGTTGATTCCCAAGTAAGAAATTTTGAATCCTGTACTTTTATATATATTTTTTAAAAATATTTTATACATTCTCTCAGTTTACACTTTACCTATTTTCCTTTTCCTTCTTGAATTTTCTTAATTAGCATGTTTTCACGTATATGCATGAATGGGGTGTCCAGGTGAGTTTTCATGGGGTGTCTATGGGGGAGAAGGTGTCCAGCATTTGTCCAGGGAGTCTAGTGGGGGGGGGTGTTGAGGAGGGTGTCCAGGGGGAGGGGGGTGTCTAGGGGGAGGGGTGTCTAGGGAGGTGTCTGGGGGGGGGGGGTCTAGTGGGGGTGTCCAGGGGGATGGGGGTGGGGTTTTTTTGTAGGGGTGTGGGGGTTTGGGGGGGAGGGCGCAGGCGGTGCAGGAGGAGGAGGCTGTCTAGAAGGGGGGGGAGTCTGGGGGGTGTTCTGGGGGGGGGGGGGTGAGGGGCTGTCTAGAAGGAGGGTGGGTGGGGGGGGGGGGGGGGGTTGGGTGGGGGTGTCCAGGGTTGGTGTTCGATGGTGGGGGTGAGAGGTTGTCTAGGAGGTTGGGGGTGGGTGTCTAGGGGTGTCTAGGAGGGAACGAAGGGGGCAGGGGTGTAGGGGGAGGGGGTTGTCTATGAGGGGGGGGGGTGGTGAATGGGGATTGGGGGCAGTGTGCTGGGGGCAGGGGTGCAGGGGGAAGGGGGATGTCTAGGATGGGGGATTGGGGGGGTGGGAATGGAGGGTGTGTCTAGGAGGGCAGGAAGGGGGAAATGGCGTGTGTGGGTATAGGAGGAGGGGGGTTGTGCAGGAGGGGGTGTATGGGGGGTGAAGGGTGTTGGGGGGGTTGTGTGCATGGGGATGGGAGGAGGAAGGGGGATCTCCAGGAGGGGGAGGGGGTTGGGGGGGGAGAGGATGTGAATATATGTAGGTGAAAGAGATCCAAAGTGAGTTTGGATTCCTATTTTTGGATTCCTGATGGATTTTCCTTTTTGATCATTTTTTGATTGTGATGACTTGTTTCGGGATGCATGCTATGTAGAGAACCCACAACAAAACAGAGCCGATGCATTTTATTTTCTTCCATGACATGTAATAGGGATTGATGTGAATATAAAATTCAGGAGTAAATGGTTATTTTATACCATTTTTTGTAAGACATTAGTAACAATTGGTTGTGTTTTTAATCAAATTGACTTTCCACAGACCATGGTTGTAGAATTGATGATTTCGAGTTTAATTCTAAGTGTGTAATATTATATCTTCTGGACATTGATCTGTATCATGATTGGATAGTTGATCACCAAGTATTCACTTTTGAATCCTATACCTTTATATATTTTTTGAAAAAATATGTTATACATTCTCTTAGTTTACAGTTCTCCTTTTTCCTGTTTCTTCTGTACATTTCTTAATATCCATGTTTCCATGTATATGCATGCATGGGGTGTCCAGGGGGGTGGCTGGGTGGGAGGGGGTGTTCAGTGGGGTCTAGGGGGGGGGTCCAGTGGCGGTTGTCGAGGGGGGTTTCTAGGGGGTGGAGGTGACTAGTGGGTGTTTGTGGTTGGTGGGTGGGTGGGGGGGGGGTGTCCAAGGGGGTCTAGCGGGGGGGGGGGGGGGTGTCTAGGGGGTGTTGGTGGGGGGGGGGGGTCTAGTGGGGGGTATCCAGGGGGTCTAGTGGGGGTTTCCAATGGGGGGTGTGAAGGGGGGTATCCAAGGGGGTGTGTTGGGGGGTGTCCAAGGGGGGTGTCCGGGGGGGGTGTTCAGGGGGGGGTGTCTAGGGGGTGGGGTGTCCAATGGGGGTGTCTAGGGGAGGGGTGAAAGGGGGTAAAAGGGGGTTCTTTCCAGGGGGAGAGTGGGGGTGTTAAAGGGTGGAGGGGGTGTGGTTTCATATTGGTTCCATTGTTTTTGATAAGAAATTTCCCATTGTTTCACAGTGTTTTGCATTCTGGTTTGTAGGAGCAAGGTGAAACCATGGTGGGAAGCTGTTGTTTCTGGGAAAACCATCTATACCCACGGTTCAGTAAACTGTGGGTATAAATGCTGCTACGAAACTATCTATACCCACAGTTTAAAGAACCATGGGTATGTGTGTTCTGAAGAAAGCTATATATACCCATGGTTTACATAACCGTGGGTATATAATTTTTGTTGTAAAATTGTATACCCATGGTTCTATAAACTCTAGGTATAGATGTATGCCTATGGTTAACTAGAACCGTGGATAATATGGAATTTAAGTGGGCTATACCCTTGGTTTCTACAAAACTAGGGGTATAGGGAAATCCCAACGCCTTGGGAGACCACGGTTCATGAAACTGTGGGTATAGCCTATACCCAATGTTCCAGGGGATATACCCACAGTTTCAAACCGTGGGTATACGGAAATTTTCCAATAGTGGCCAGAGGCTTCCGAATAGTAGTGGTGGCCTTTGGTGCGTCTGTGTGGATACTATGACCTCATATATAAGAGTAAACACAATTGTAATCAAGAAGTAATAAATAGAAGAATCGCCAATATAAATATAAAACATAAAAAATGTGGATATAACCATGAAATAGAAATAACTAACTGGCAGAAGATAAATAACAATGATAGATAAAAAATGATGATCTAGATGTCATGTGTTTATAAAAAAGGTGAGTATGGGAAACTGGGGATACAATAATATACTACATGCTGGGAAATATATAATAAGAAAAAAATACAACTACAAGCATCTTGAGGATAGTCTTGGTCCTATTCCCCGTAGTCCATCCAAAAGATGTAAATCAATCAAGCATGTGAAGTCACATGCTTCCCATTATCTATACCTACGATTATGAAATATACTCAGGTAACAAATAGCTCCCATGTAGGATGTGATATATAAATCTTATTTGGAAGAAACCCATAGGGTCCAGGATGATCCATTTCATGCAATAAATAAATAAGAATGTGCTATAATAATAAATTCAGAGAAATTAATAAGTAAATAATAAACTTATCTATCTGGTTTCCTAAATGGGAACTCGACCAATGCCACCTACTATGGTCTAAACCAGATATATGAAAGGAGGTACATATGCAATTCCTAATACATATACAAAGACCTTTTAGGCCAAAAAAATTAAGGAAGGCATACCCCCAAGCTTTTTTTTTGGTTTGGGGTCTCACTTCCATGGCATCATATAAGAATTCTCTAATATAAATAAGAAACAAAATATTTAGCATTAGTAATCATAACATAAAATCCATGGGTGGAGTCTAGATCACATATGAGTAGATATAAATAGAATCCCTAGGGTTTCTATGGATACATCCAATATAACCAATACCTCCAAGTCCATCGAAGGAAACCAACACAACGTCCTCTGTATCACTCAAGGCACGGTGAACTCTGAGTTCATACCAAGTTTCTCACATAGGAGAATGTGTGTCAACCATGGCATGGCGTAGCCATCTTTTCAATGGGTCTACACTTAGTTTATCTTCTAGGGAACTGGTCTCACTCACAAGTATAAGTATTCCACCCAGAGATCCCATACCTAAAATTCCAAAGTATCTCTCTTAGGGCCTCAAGTAGTAACCAACTGAGCATGGTGTGTCCATACATGGAATCCTTAAATCAGGACCCATGTTTTCACTTGGCCCATAGTATGAAATACATGACAAGTAAGGCACATATCACAAGACAACGCATTCATATATAATTACAAGCCATCAATTAAAAATCTCAATATCACAATCTAACATGATTTTCAAAGGATAGAATTTATAATCACGTGACATCAAAAAACATAGAAATATAATATGATACATATTTATCCAAACAATACCATTAAAGCCATTAAACATGGCATATAAGACAAGAATCAAGTTTGACATCTTAAAAGCTAAAAAAATATTGCCTGAATCACAAAACAAAGGCATTTAGATATGATCTCAATACATAAAGCACATGGAATGACATATGGAATAAACACACACATTGGGATAAAGAGAAATCACATATATCAAAAAGTATGATCAATGTACTATGGAATTATTCATGTGAAAAATGATAAGATTTAAACATCAGTATTACCAAAGGGATAAAACTCATGGGTTTCACTCATCTTAATTCAATTCATAAATTTAAGGCATTAAACAAAGGGAAACACACACAACCACAAGGTTGTTCACAAATTAAGCATTGAAAAAATAGTCCATTAAGGATTGGAACACCCAAATTGATGTCCAAAGAGATGGAAAACACCCCACTGATGGGTTTCACTATAAGGTAAGGTCACTACAGGCATTCATAAATTGTTAATTTAATTTATTAAACAAATATGAAGCAACATTGGATGAATCTGATGCATGACACAATGGTGTGCTATTTAAAAAAAATTAATAATGGAAAGAAAAATCTAGTCCACCTAAATTTATGTAGTAGTGCTACACTCATATGTTATTGAGGCTTAATTTGAAAAAAATGAAAGAAATTGAATGATTTTTCAAACACCCTACAAATAAGGAAAAAGATGTTCCACCCAAATAACATAAAGGATGGATGGGGAACATTGAAATAGAAGGGTGATAAAGAAAGATCTTACTGAGGGATTTTTTTTCATTAAATGGTGAAGGATTCAGAACACATATGAAGGAGATTACTCAAAACCCCATAAAGAGGGAGGAGGAGCTCCACACACTAAGGGGGTGGAGAAAATACCACTAAAATGGAGGGGGGAGGAAGGAATTTTTGGTTAAAACATCAATTAATGAAAATATGGGAGTTTCTACCTCAAAATAAATTCACATGATTTGTCCGCACGGTTTGGAAAAACTATGTGCCTGACAGTACTTCAAGGGGGAACATTGCATGATTTGGAACATGATTTTACTAACATTGTGCAAACTATGTTAAACCCACAGTCCAAAATATGAATATGGGTTTCACAGTCATGTTCTTAGGGTTTCATGATTTCAAAAAAACCACGCGGCCCTTTCCACCCCATTATATGCAATCGTATGGTTTAGGGAAGCCATGTGGGTTAGGCTGCATGATTTCATCTAACCATGCATCTTAGTATGCCTCTTCCCATTCTAGGTCTCCAGGCTTCAAATGATCTCTGAACACACCTAAGGCCTCCATTATTTGATTAGGAATCTTCATTAGGGTCGGTTATAAGAATTTAAACTAACATTTAATGGTTTTTACGTTTAATAAAAGTTAGGATTTATAGTTTCCCCTCATTCTGTCTTTCCAAAAGCATCCTACTTTTATCACTTTCACCAGTGATGTCTGTTCCTTGATCAAAACGAGATAATGAGATGTCTGTTCCTTCTTCCATGGATTGCTCCTTAGAGATCATTTCCTAATTACGGTCTCCATCATATTTTTGAGTCATGTTTATAGAACTCATTATTAGTTCCATCTCTATGAAGACTCTATTTAATTAGACTTATTTTGTATTTTTAGGGAAAAAAATTTGTTCAGGAGAGTAGTCACATTTTTCATCACTGGGCATGTATTGATATTGGGCACATTGGTCACCTATAAATATTCCTCTTTGGAGGGAATCTCATAGATGAATTATAATCACTAAAAAAAGGAATCTCATGTTGATCATAAGCTAATTAACATTATGGGAATAATTCATCCAAGACTTTTTAAATTAAGAATCCCTTGTTTGTTGCATGGGGTAGGTTGTTTGGGTAAGGTCACAAGTTCTACATCATATTGAGTGGGATCAAAACATCTAGTTGCGAAAGATTAGGGAACAAGTTTAATGTCTTCTGGATATGAGATTGGTTGATCAGAACCCCCCATGGAGATATATCAATGAGGTGTATCCCTAAGAGAGAAGATGTCACACATATATATTCTACTAATGGATCAGAACACCTTATAGAGGATGATCTGGGGAACATGTTTAATGTCTTTTCGAGATGAGATTAGTTGATTAGAACCCCCCTAGAGATGGATTAAGGTGGTCTATCCATAAGAGGGATGATGTCACACCTATATATTTTACCAATAGATCAAAACACCTTGGGGAGGTAGATCTGAAAGGTGTGTCCATAATAGGGATAACCCATACAGTCTACCAAGGGATTATAATTCCATATAGGGGAAGATCTAGATTTGTGGATTAATATTCCCCATGGATGCGGATCCAGGATGTGTCTCTCTAAGAGAGGATATTTCACACCTAGATAGTTTACCAATGGAGTAGAATTCCTCATGAAGGAGGATCTGGGGAAAAATATTAATGTATTGTAGACAAATGATTGGTTGATTATAATTCCCCGAAGAAATGGATCTAGGAGGTGCGTCCCTAAGAGGGAATATGTCAAAACTTCATAGTTTACTAATCGATCTTAAAACCTCATCAAGTTAGATCTAGAAGGAGTTTCCCTAATAAGGTATACCTAGACAATTTACTAATGGATTAGAACACCCCATGGAGGTAGATCCGAGAAGTGTGTCATTAAGAGGGAAGATGCCACGATTGGATATTTTACCATTGTTTGGATTGATCCTCATGGAGGAATCATATATACCATGTTTCAAAGACAAGTATAAAAAACAATGCAGTTTAGTTCCATAGGTTATGGTCATGTGATCAGAACGATCTAAGTAGTTTAACATCAGGTAGTAAGGACGATCATGTCACAAAAGGAGTGCCGAAAAGGGATGGTATGGGGATTGGATGTAGATAAAATGTATCACAAGAGGATTTATCTTAGGGGAATTGTGTGGATCTTGTGCATGGAAGCTACCCAATATGGAAGTTCATTATATGATTTGGGAATGGTGTTATACCTTTTGAGTCATACATAAGTAATATTATATTTGTGACATAGGTCAGGAAGTGTGTGGGTCATCCGATTTCAATCTTACATGGGGAATCAAGTGTTCATATACCAAGTTAGGGAAACTATTTTATGTCATGTTATGAGGATGTTTTCATCCAAATTAAAATCATATGACTATGATGTGGAGCTAAGACGTTTTATGTCATGCATCTCAAACATGGGGGGACTCAATCCTCAACCCTAGGGATCACATGACCATCGATCATGAACCTTTGGGCAGGAAATGGCATTGGAACTGCTATGGAGGTGTTTTAAATCACGAGTTCGACGTTAGAGTCCATATTATTAGAAGAAAAACGGGTTAGAGTACCTAATATTAGTTGCAATAGGTAGGGTAATGGTTAAAATTGAGGCATAGGGGACATCGAGTAGGGGGGCAAGATATTGTTCTATGAAACTGGGTTGAGTTGCATGAAAAAGTTTTGTGAGAAGAGGGCTCTAGAACATGGAGAACCGATGAATTACAGAGGGATAGTTTTGAAAATGTTATGGAGTTGCGCGCAAAATAGGGTTTCAGACACGCATATTCTCTTTTCACACTCTCAACTGACATTAGGAGAAGTTATGTGAGGATCACTCAATATCAGGATACATTATTATTGGTCACACAGGAGGTATGTAACACAAATGACCTACCTTTAAGGGTCCATGATCACTTGTTTTTCATGTGGTCATAGAAGAATGGGAGTTTTACATAGCTGATTTTTACTTCATCTCCTGAAGAGCCTCTCAAATGAAGGGGTAGATCTTTTATTTATAGCCAAAATCTATATCTATCGGCATGCAGCACCATGGGTGCAGAACATGAGTTTCATGCTTCTATGACCTTTTCTGTGGGGGATTGGGAATGCAACACCTCTTGATTGATGTCATTTTTGGTACGAAATAAGGATTTTTTCACACTAGGTTTCACACACAACGTATTTCTTACATGTAGAGGACTTAGGTGGGCTATAAAACTTGGGGTTATCTCTGGAAATATATGCCACCTTAGATACATAATTTTGTAGCATTTGTAGTCACTTATTTGTATATAGTCACTGAAAGCTACACATGACCTATTCATTGACCCTAGAATGGTATTTTTTTGTTTCATGGATGTTTGGTTCCCCCAAAATGTACCATTTAATGTTTTAGGTAATATTTTAGTGCCAAATAATTCTCCCCTTATAATTTGAGTTAATGGGGGAATGGCAGGTCAAGTTCTGACAGTAACACTAAAGATATTAGACCATTTACATCACTTCACATAACATTTTGTTAGAGGTAAGAAACTGGGGTTATGCACTATGTGAAATTAGTACTCATCACTTATAAATAGGATGAGGGTTCCCCTTGTATGGTACTTGGATTTACCGCATGATAAGAAGGTTTTATCCTTCTTTGAACTCATCTTTTGCATGAAAATCCAAGCTTCAACCATGTATTTAATTCATGTCAGCCTATCTCACAACCAATTCCATACCAAAAGTATCATATTTCATGCACACATCCAATGTCACATGCCGACATGACATTTTTTCACCAAGAAGTAGGATTTTCGTGCACATTTCAATGCACTCCAAGAATCAATCGAGATGGCCAGTCAACCGAACCATTCCCAAATTGAGAATATTGATTCCTCCTATGGGGCCAAAATAGTGGTAAACCCTAATATTCCTTGATAAATAAGGGTAATTTCCAATAACCATGTGCTTATAAGCATGCTAATTGAATCCTAGAGGAACTACCCATTGAGTGACCACCTTCAACTATAGAATTGTGGCTTGATGGGAGAAGTTAAAATCTCAATAAACGATGTCAAAACAATGTGATCCAGGTTCACATGTGAGTAAGAGATGAACCAATTGAGCATCACTGTCCACGGTCACCCTTCATGGGAGCTTAGGGAAATCACCATCTACATGTTTAGTAGATAGATGCAGATAGTTATGGATAAGCAACTAGAGGCTAAAGAATTCCTAACCTGGCATCCCAACATGTTTTAGAGTAGCATGAAAGATAATAGCCATATTTTTCATAAGGACTGGGACATTTAGGTAGTAGGTAACGTCCTTGATGATTGGGATTGGGTGTACTGGGTATACTACACTGGTCTAGAATACGGGGTTGAGTTGTGCCATATCTTTTTATATGAGGTAGTGTGGATGTCCCAATTCCATATCTACCATCAACAGGAGTTGCTATAAGATCTCCTCAACTATTTTTCTCTAAACACTATCAAACTCCACCTTAAACATGGGGAGGTGTACATTATCTTGTTGTATGTCCATTGAATTTGTGGAATCCCACTGGATGGGTTCCAATATGATGAATTTATTTTGGCGATGAACGTTTGGTCAGACAAACCTAAAAATCATGTTCCTGCATAATACATACTGGATGCACTAACTAGATTAGCGAAGAATCATCCCCCTTCTACAAGGATGTCACACTCAATACATGGCATGGAATTTTCATAAAGAAGGATCTAAATGTGAAAATATAAGGGAGGACAAAGCAGTGTCCAATGACCCCGTAAATTTGGAGACCGAGATCATATTGATTGATTTTATAGAGGGGGAATATGAGCAGTGGTCTTTCCGCATAGTCAAGGACCGATAATAATTGGTTCTATACACCAAATTCCTCACAATATTTATTCGTGGCTGTTAACTTCTAGTTAGATAAACCGACATAGTCTTATGCTTGGGGACACTAGTAATGGAGGAAATTATGGTAGTAATAAATCCGGTGAACATAGGTGTATTGGTATTGTCACATCTCAATAACTCTCTAGGGAATTTGGATAGGGGAAAATTATGATTCTCTATTTCCCATTCCAGTTTCTATATGGCTAGATCATAGAACACATCAAATGCTAAAAGTTTTTGAATTCCATCTACCCACAAAATTCTATCCTATGACCCTCTCTGCTCAATATCACCGAGGTTAGGCTAGTGATACTCTGTGAGACTAGGATCAAATATGGAATTAATAATCATGAAAATGTCAACATCCATCTAGATTCATCCCATATTGGAATGATGGTGGAAAACATGTAGTGGACATTGGAATATAATGAGTACTTTAATTCTTTTTGGGGTGGAGGGCTTGTGTCCTTGGTCAAAGGAAACACATAATGCAAGCCATACACACTTGCATGGTTCTTCAAGAAAGTTATTTGTGTCCAAAAACTGATGAATAGAGTCTAATTGGTGGACTTTAAAAAGTGGAATCCTTGTATCCTTTGTTAGATGGGATGAATAATGAAAAGTGAGGGATCAAGAGAGATGATCATGCTTCCACCAACCAATGTGAATGCTAGATTATACCAGGATTATACCAACAAATGGATGGCAGCATACCCTGACACAATCATGAAGCCATGTATAAAGGTGATCAAACCAGTGATTAAGGCACTAAAGCTATAGGGAGGTAGGTGGGATGCAATCTGAGGGGAATTCAGTAGTCTGGAGAAGCTATAGACAAAGCTACAGTAGGGGCCCAACTTCATGGAGGGGAGGTCCTTACCCTGAAATGGTCAGGGGTATTGGTATAGGGCTCTCAGAATGGTATTAACATAGCTATAGATTCTTCTATGAATAATATTAAATACTTGCTGTTGCCGGCTACTAATGCTGCCTTCCCCACACTCTAAATGAGTTAGAGGAAGCTGTGAATTACCATGACAACAGAGGACCTATTGAAGAATCTCATCTAGGATGGAGTAAAGCTTCTAGGTATTGGGATATATCAAATCAAAACTAAATTGAGCTTCCATTAGAGGCATAAATACCCATACACCATGGAGTAATTCTCATAGAAATAATGGGAACCCAATCACCCTTTCATCCTAGTGAGGGTGATGTTTGGTAGTGAGATAAGACCTAAGGAGACACCAAATTCCATTGACTCGACTGAGGAGGCATCAAAAGATGAGGGAACATAGGGATCTAATAATAATGAATCCTAAGGGACAACCACCGAGAAAGAAATCCCCCAGCATAGTGGAAACATCCTAAACTCAGATGAATCCAACCAGGTCAAACTCCTCAATTTAAGCATATTAACTTACCTGCCTCTTATAGTCCTTCACATTTGTTGTTTAGAATCACTAATTGAAATTTTTCTTTCATAGGACCAAGTTAAAAATAGGAAAGGGGTCCCTACTAGAGGTGGTGAGGGTGATCCATCAAATGATGTGGGGCACGACATAGGAGTTGTGCCCAAGGTATATGGAACTAGTGGTCCCATCAAGGAGGTAAAGGTGGAAACCTAGAGAACTAGGTACTCCCTATCATTTATATGGGACCCTTCCTGGGTATTCTAATGGTATCATTCAATACTAGTGAAGCAGTGCACCTAAGGTGTCTTATCATCAAGTTCCCTCTTCCTCATGTTAAGACCGAATCTCAATTCACCTGGACCCTATTGAAATTTCACTGAGATTTTTCATAATATTCATTTCTTTTCATATCCATCTCATACTCAACCAACATCAGAAGATCAAGATCCATCTAAAAAGGTATCTACTAGAGTTATGGGTTATCCTATGGTGGAACTCCCTACCAAACTCAAGGACTACGTCTGTAGTTTCTCGAATTATATAAGTCCTTTTATTTCAAATGATCCAAACTTTTCATTTGCTAATCAAATTGAATGACATGATATTATTTGAATATGTACTAGAATGGTTTCATGCCCAGAAAAAAATTTGAGTATGGAGCATCCAATTTCCCTTCATTGATGGTTGTGTCAGCCCTTGAGTAGGTGGTTGTTCACGAAAAACTGACATTGGTATCCGATAACTATCTCTTTTGGCCACGTGTGATGCCACTAGTGGGGTGGATCATGGGGATGGTGGGGGATATGTTTTCATGGATGTTTCGTATGAACATGACCAACCCATTGATATGGAGCCTGACTTGACCAAGAGGATTTGAGAGGAGGACCATGATGTTTCTATCCTCTCATCCTTCCCCAAATATTAATATGCACCAATAGAAGAGATGTAAGACTCATGTTATGATATTTCAAAAGATAAATGCATAGTCTGACATAGAGCATAGAGGAGCATAAATTATTTCATCTCCCTGACCCCATAACCACACCTGGTGAGCCAGATGGGTTTCCTCTTCCACTAGCTATGCATATGGGCACCAAAGGGGTGGACGCTCGCATTCTCCATGAAATGGTTTTTGACATCCTTTTCTGAGTGGGTATAGAAAGTAATCAAATATTTAGAAGTATCTAGGAACATGTATAAGTCTAAAAACACTTGAAATATCAAAGAGTCCAATCAGAAAATTCAATGTCTGGAGGAGAATGAGAACGAGGGAGGTATCTTCCTCAATGATCAAGAAGAGGTTATTATCTATATAAGGGGTCAGCTTGAGGAAGATGAGAATCTAGAATATAAGGTGATATATCAGATAGTAGAGATCTAAGATGAGTGGGACATGGTGCATATCTAGGCTGATGAGATTTGTCCTATAGTTGAGAAGAAGGAAGTAGAGCTCAGGAGGTGACATAAGGTCCTTGATTCCACAATCCATAGGTTAGTATAACTGGAGCACTTAATCATTAGGGTGGAGTTGTAAAGAAATTTTTTTCATAGACTTAATAGTCTGCAATATGTGGATTCCCTTATCATATTAATGATGTTTTCCTTTTAAAAATTCCTTCACAGATGGAAATATTTCTTTCATCTCATTTAATTAGCTCAATTAAATCATATTTGTGAAACCAATAATGATCAATCCCTAATCTCACATTAGTCATACTCAATATAAGAAAGAAGGGACAACCATATGATTTCTCATTTATATGACAGTGTCAGAAAATCCTCAAACACTGATTGGTAGACTATTATTGACTAACCACTAAGAGTGTTTAGGCCGAGATGTTATATGTATGGAGAAAAAATCTATTTGAATAGCTGAATTTCTTCTCAAATTTATAATAGAGAACGAACGAGGTAATACTCGGGGCATTTAATTCTACCCAAAATGGGAATGTAGAGAATTAATCATGACGTTAGATATCTAGAACACAATGGGAGTGGAGTTGCGATATAAGATATCCCCAAACCATGTTCATAACACTGAATCTGTACTATTATAAAGGAATAGGGAAAAACCATTGAGGTTAGGCCACTAACCAAGATCGAAATGTGGATCCCTTCTCAGAATTTAATTCAAAGTCTTCTAGGGCATTGGCTCCAAATTATTACTGAACAATTTTGGACATATACCATTTCCATTAGGGAGCCCGTTCATATTTCGATGAGTATGAAGATCTACATAAGTATAAAAAAGAGTAGAGTTGAATTGATGAAATGTTCGAATGGATTCCAAAACTCCTAGAATTATTCCAAAATGACTTGAAGCCTATCGAGTGGGCGTATCAGTATAAAAAATGTAAAATGCATCTTCTTAGGGGATTATCATCTTGAATGACAAATTATGGTCGAAGAACACGAACAATGTGGTAGGTGACTAAAAACAAAAGAAAGGATGTCTTAGGAGAAGTCTTATGATTTCTCACAATTTTATGTCATGAAATGGGATGATAGATACACAGTTTAACATTGTACGATGAGGATGTTAGATATTTAGTTTTACGTCATATGATGGGGATGATGTATTTCAAAGTTTTACATCATGTTCTAGGGACGTGGTATGTAGGGATTATGCATTCAGCTTCCCATCATTAATTCCGTATGTTAGGTCAAGAGGGAATCCCATGTCCATTTAATGGGGTAGGTTTGCAGTTAAAATTTTTTTAAATGGATGTGGTGTATATATTTTATTGGGGTGCCTAGAACATCCTACTACATGGAATATCTTCTAGACACCTTGTATGCACACAATTTAATGTTTAGAAGTTTGGACCATGGATTTTATTTAAGGTCATAAATCTTTGACATGTAAATTCTATTTTATGGTAAAAGAGTTTGGAACATGGGGTGGTGTGTCTAAAAGGAATATGCACAACACCAAAGGAATGTTACTAGACATGAATATAGGGGCCTCAGAGGCCACATGATTCTGCACAAAACACCCCTCAGACAAATCACACATAGTTTAAGGTTTTTATGTTTAGATGATAGATTTCATTTTATGGTAAAAATTCTTGGACCGATTGAAATTAGATTATGGTCATATTTCATGGACCTATTGGGTTGTGTCTCGAATGAATGCATGTGACATTGAAGGAATGTTACCGGATGTGAATGGAGGGTCCTAGGAGGCCACACAATGCCACACAAGAACCCCAAATACCAATCACACATAGTTTAAGGTCATGATGTTAGGACCATGGATTTTAGTTTATGGTCACATATCTTAGACCTATTGAAAATAGTTTGTGGACGTTTAGTTTACGATCATAAACCATGGACCATGGGGCATCTTAAATGGATATTTGTAGTGAGAATAATTTAAAAATTTGACTTGGATGGAGGGAAGAAAGATGTCATGTTACACACAACACATTCCTGAGGAGACTTTAACATAGTTTCAAGTAATGATGCTTGGAATATAGGGACAATTTTTTTTTGAAGTTCACGTAGCATTGACCAAGGGGGTACGAGTGTCCCAAGATGGATCATGTGAAATGGAAGTGAAAACACAATGTTAATGGAGTCGTAGGAGGCTACCCTCTTGAATGGGGATATTTAATATGATTAGAAAATGACACGAGGCATCCCAAATTTATATGGGGTAAGGGTATAATTTAATATCATGCACTAAGGACTTTGTTTTTTGTCCATCCCATATTCATAACATGAAGCATCATGATTTGATATAGGGTAAATACATCCCCCATTAAGAGGCATCAAAGTTTCATATGGGAGACGACCATAGTTTAACATCATGTCCTGAGGAGGCTAGTGGGGCTTGCACATTAACATTCCTATTATTTTATTTCTCATATCATTCAATTAAGGAATCTAGACCCCCTAAAGGACCTAGATAAATTAATGGTGCTTAAAACAAGAAATGAGGCACGTCAGGGAATTTTTGGGGGACAACACCAATGGTAATAGAGAGTATCACAGTGAATCTACAGCTAGATCTAATGATATAAAGTCTAAGAATCACTATAAATCCCATGGGTATGGTAATAGATCCACACTAAGTTCTATAAGAAGGTTTCATGGGATTTGTAGAACACAATGGCTGAAGAAAACCATGAAAATGAAGAGTGAATACACATATTTTAGTTTCATAAGGTTCAGACCATGGGTGATCATCTTAATGGATATGTGCAGTGTGGAAGAGTGAAAAACCCAACATGAATTGAGGTCCAAGGAGACCTAATGCCACAAAACACATTCCTGAGAAGATTCATACAAAATTTAACGTCAAGAAGATTGGAATATGAAAGTATTTTGTTTCTAGGGTAGTTGTGTGGGAAAAAGGAGGTAAAACTTGATGTGAAAGAAGATAATGAATATCTATTTACCACCCATGTACTTGGAAATAAATGCAACATAGTTTAAAGTTGTAATTCTTGGTCCATGTGAAATGTATAAAATAGTTTATATTCATGATGGTTGGACTGCAGTGATGTTGGTATCAAGGGTTTTTGAGGGAAAAAATAGAGGTAATACCCACCATGAATGGAGACAACAAGGATTATTTACCACATAAACACCTTGAGACGAACAACATGATGTTTAGTTTCATGATGATGGGACCAGAAATGCGCTAAGGGGTTGAAGGGTTGACTGATTTTTGGATGTCCCGAGAGATGAGAAGTCTGGGCATCGTTATGTATTCCATAAGGATGAGAATAACAAAACACATTGATCTAAAACATGACATGGTAGGAGACCCTCAAAGGTGAGAGAAATCCATTAATGAAATGGAATTGAGGTATCCCATGAATTCCCTAGGGCATCCCACATTCAGGAATATCATTTTCTATGCGAGCTTGAGCATTGAAAAAATACTAGTCAAGTCTTGACTAATGACAATACTTCTACGTAATGGGTTTTTTGTGATGAAGGGGTATTATATGTTGACATAGTGAGATTTGGGAAGAAAGTTTGTTCCATGAATGAAGGGTGATTCATAAATATGTGAGTTTCATGATGGAGATTTATGAAAGGTAGTTTTATCATTAGTTTTAAGTTAATAGTGCTATTAGAGTGCACTAAATTAGGTCAACGATGCAAGAAGAGTCTCGGGAAAGACAAGGAAAAAGAATTTATTTCCAATCCAATGAAGTGAACATAAAGTCAATAAACTGTGTAAGACTTCTCTCAAAGTAGTGAGCTATGGGGAGTCAACAAAAGAATTATGAGGGAAGCAGTGTGCTATCCCTAAAATATTGTAATGGCAGTGTGGTTGGAACATAGAGATTGTTTTTGAACTTCTATATTCAACAAATAGTGAATATTTGTGGGTTTTGGTATGACTAAAACACTGTCATCATATGCTCATTAGACTAGCCCATAGTAGTGATGCATATAAAATTGTTGTGTTTTAATTATTCATATGAATGTTTCATTGATGATCAAATTCATCATACAATGTTAATGAGTTTTTACCAACATGGGAACAAGATTCATCCCATTATAAGAAAATGTTGACACTTTGATTCCCCCCTTCCCTCTCAGGGTGTTCTGGGGTCCTACAAGCATATCAATGAATATGTGTAGTGTAGAAGAGTAATAAACCTAACATGAATTGAGGACCAATGAGGAATATCAACACACAAAAAATTCATGATAAGAATTAAACATAGTTTAATATCTTTATGTTTGTACTTGGATCGTCATGAAGAGTAATTCTTGAGAAACATGGCATTGGTGGAATGTGTGATTTTCTCTCCATCCATTGAATCCATGGAGTATGATCCATTATAATAGACCTTATGAATGATGTAAAGTACATCCGAATTGGTTTTCACTACTGGAATACAGGATATTTGCGATGGGCTATTTGCGATGGGATCCCATAACAAATAGGCTTTAGCAACAGGGCCCCGTCGCAAATAGCCAGTTGTAGAAAACAAAGTTGAAAATACTATTTTTTGCAATGGGCCTATCGCAAATAAGTCCCCGATTATATACATTATATATAAATAAACCTTTTTTGATGCAGAGATGGTCCCATCGCAAATAAGTCTCCTATTATATAAATTATATATAAATCCCTTTCGCGACGGGCCCGTCACAAAATGATTTTGCGACGGGCCCGCCGTCCCATCGCAAATACTATTTTTGAAAATTTATATTTAAATTATTTGAAACGGGCTCCCGTCGCACATAATCCTGTCGAAAATACTAAACATAAGAAAATATATTTAATAAAATTATGATTAATGAAAAAATTATATTAATATTATTAAAATAAAAAAAATAAAAAATATTAAAATTCTCAAAATTCTCAAAAAAATAAATAAAAAATAATCCAATATTATTGTTATTAGTAAAATAAACAAACATTAAAAAATATAATACTAAAAAAATATATTTAATAAAATTATGATTAATGAAAATTTAATATTAAAATTATTAAAATAAAAAAAATAAAAATTTATTCAAATTCTCAATATTTACAAAAAAATATAAAAAATCATAAAATATTATTATTATTGTTAGTAAAAAAAATATTAAAAAATATAATACTAATAATAAATAAAAAAATAAAAAAATAAAAAAAAATTAAATTATGCAATATTTGCGACAATATAAAAGTCAAAAACTATAAATAGTTCATATTACAAAAAATCATGAATTAAAATGTTTTTAATGTAAAAAACATCACTGGGGGTCATCTTATAGAGGAGGTGGAGGAGCTATAGGATATGGTGGAGGAAACTCCATCCCTAAACTATGAGTTAGATAGTGCATGTACTTCATCTACTCGTGATGATGCTGCTGCTGCTCCCATCGACGCATCTCCTCCTCGTGCTGCTGCTACTGCTGCTACTGACGCATCTCTTCATGCTGCTTCTACAAACTCTCTATAATCTTAGACTAAGTTCACAACGACTCCTGATACTGTGAGGAAGAAGATGATGCCTCTCCACGAGCTCCTCTCGACCTGGACATCGACATCATAGTTGTACCATAATAAGTACCAGGAGCCAAATGAGAGCCGATACCAACTACTTGGACCTTCTCAAAACCATATTGAGCTGCCTATATCCATGTCGTCACATCAAAATGGTGGACACTGGTCTGATCAGTCGTCTCGTCCTGACTCTCAGCCTGTGTCTGAGAGGTCGCAACCTCATATGACTCCTTCAATTACAATTTGAATAAAAAATTGTAAAAAAATTATATGCAGCTAATTGTCAAAATGGAAAAAAATAATACTAACCACAATCTGACAATATTGATCATCTCTAATCTCTCCAGTGGTTGGATCACTATACATCCTCCGATAAACATCATACTCCGTAATATCAGGATTCTAGACTGCCTATATAAATATAAAATAAAATGTTTATATTTAAAGTTATATAAAATATTTAAATAAGATACTTACCGAATGCTCTCTATACATACTGAATGTACGGCTACTAGCTCAATGTGTCACCTCATGTCTCCCCTGGTTCTGCCGACCAACTGAAGATCTCCTCTAAAATCTACCATCCAACCATTGTAAACATAATCTATCCCAAACGTGATATGAAATGTACTCTGGTTGGTTAGCTCTACACGACTCATCAAATTCTATCACTCCTACTTTCTTAATGGCAATACTTCTCAAATTGTGCAATACCTGATGGAAACAGTCATGCATAGACACCTTCTATGCCGTGTGGATATCGCCACACATGATATCATCGATGGGATACTATAAACCCTACAAATAATTTATAATATCATGTTATTAATAAATTAAATTTCAAAATAAATATTATTTATTTACGTACCAACCAATTATTGAACATTCCAAGACGCAATGATAATCTGTTCCCATGTGATCCATGTCTGAGAAAAATAATTGTGCAAGATAGTTCTCCCCTTTCTAATAGCTACATGCACAAAACTATGACAAAGTAATAAATAATCATACAATTAGTATATATAGAATTAAATTAACAAAAGCTAACTAAAATATATAGGTTACCATACCTCTGTGTGTGTGGAAAGAAGCCAAGACGTGGACGTTTCTCGGGGATAGGTTCAGGAATCATGAGTCGCGCAAGACCGTGCCCCCTCTATGTACCCCTTGAACAAACAGTAGGATGAGGTACAGATGATCCAAAATCCCTTCATCCAAAGGTAGCTTAGCCTCCTGCAACTCGTGATATAGATCATGGTCCATCTGAAACACAAAATGATTGTTATTATCTGATAGTTGAAAATAAATTTTATATATAAATATATATAAGATATGATTATAACCATAATTTAACTGTATCAATGTTCACATTCATCATCACCTTCATATCTGATGATGTTATGTCTTCATCTTCCTCATTAGAATCATCAATATCCATATGAGTTTCAGTTTTATCATATCTTGTCATTTAAAATTAATTTGTAACATCATTAACATATTTTTCATCATTGAGACTTAATTGTGGGGTGTCATCATCGATATTCACGTCTCTTTGTAAAAAAGATGAATTTTGGACAGCCTCTTAAAAAATTTCAATTCCTTCCACTTCAACAGAACCACATTCATTGTGAGTAAACTTATTTTCCTGAGATTTCATTTTTATTATGCTCCACCAATCACTCAAGTATCTTGAAGTAGCATAGTACTTTGCGTAATAAATTTTATGTGCCTGTTGATCCAGTAAAAATGGTTCATTTACTGCCAGAAGACTTTTATATTTAATATCGATGATTACATGAGTCAGATTAACATGAAAGCCTCTCTTAGTATCTAACCACAGAAATTTAAAAATCATTATATAATTCTGTCCTAGATAACACAACTCAATAATTTCATCCAGAATACCATAAAATTCAACTTCAGTTTCTCTGTGATGCGATCCACTCAAGAAAACTCCACTATTCATTGTTTTTTTGATTCCCCGTATGCACATGTATGAAATCAAAAACCATTCACCACATATGAATTATAATATTTAAACATTTTGGATGGTGGGTTACTCAATATACACAATCGCTTATCAATTTTATTAGCATGTCGATACACCTGAAAATATATAAAACAATTATCAATATAATAAATAATAAACGAAATTGATATTAAACCATCAATAATTTATGTTACCAGTTTTTGAAACCATTGAGAAATTTTTTTATGCGTTCTTCAAGAGAAGCTGCTCTAATTTGGGGAAGTTGTTTCTTGATATGATTATAATATAACCTACAAATAAAATAAGTTTACATATTGTAAAATAGATTATAGAATAATTGATATAAGCACTCATAGTACAAATGATTTCATTTCTTCACAGTTGAGAAGAACATATGTATGAGCTCTGTGATGTTCATCATCTGAAATCTATGATTCATAAACTCCAACAAATCCAATATTTGGATGAATAAAATTTGATAATTTATTGTCCATTTGTTTATTAACATTACCCTCATTTCATCCTATGTGATTGTGTTTTTAGGTATATTCAGATTCAAAATAATCAGAGCTAAAAAAGCAATTTCCTCTTTTAAATAAGCTTCAACAATTGAGCCTTCAACTGATGCTTTGTTACGTACTTTTTTCTTCAATTTTAGTATGAATATCTTGAATAGGTACATCCATCGAAATAGCCTCATGTGGTAAATTTAATATCAGATGTTCCATTGAGTCAAATAATGCTGACAAAAATATTTTTTCCAATTTACATATAATTAAAGCAACATCTTCTTCCAGTTTTCTTAGCACATCGCAGTCTGTTGTCTCTGCACAAATGTCCCAAAAAAATATGATATATCTTTTATAAAATTCCAAATAATAGAATTCAACAATCCTATGAGTCCAATCGGTATAAGTCATTCCATTATAACATGAAAATCATGACTTCTTAATCTGGTAATATAACCATTTTAACACATCTGCCCAAATTGGAAGCATAACCATCTAGAAGTCTGAAATCTACAATGCATTGATAAAATAATAAGTGACTCTCTTTGGACAGTGTATAAACTACTTTTTCCTTCATTAACCTCTAAGATATGACATTTTCAAACAGTTCAAGTTCTGGTCACCTGCAAATTTGGCCAAGATCTAATCGTGCTTTTACAGTATCTTTGGTCTTACCTGGTGTATCTGAAATTGTATGAAATAAATTTTCAAAACATCTCTTCTAAATATACATGACATCCAACATGTGGCGTACCAACAAATCAGACCAATATGGAAGATCTCAAAAAATGCTTCGTTTTATCCAATTATGTTCTTTCCCAAAGCGATGAATTTTTTGTTGGTTTACTATTGGCCCAAATGTGATGGAAGGTAATTAAAATACAACAGATTTTAACTCTGTACCTGAGATCATTTTTAGATGTTTGTCCTTTTCAATTATGTCTTTTCTGAAATGATATTTATTCCTTTGAAAAGGATGATCAGTTGGAAGAAATCTATGATGACAGTCAAAATAACAAGGTTTTTTTCCATTGATGAGCATAAGGGCTTTGTTGTCTTTCATACAGTAAGGCCATGATTTTGGACCATGTGTACTCCAGCCAGATAACATGCCATATTCCAAAAAGTAACTAATCGTCCACATCGATGCAGCTTTTTATATGAAATTTTTTTTCGTAGCTACATCATATGTACTAACACCTTTACTCCACAATTCAATTTACTCATCAATCAATGGTTTCAAATAAACATCAATATTTTTTTTCAAATGTCCTGGGATTAATAAGGTCAAAAATATATAGGGCTCCTTCATCAACATTCATGGAGGTAAATTGTATGGAATTATAAAGACAGTCCAACATGAATACATACTACTATAAGAACCAAATGGATAGAAACCGTCAGTAGAAAGACCCAATTGCACATTTCAGGCATCTAAAGCAACATAAGGATGCACACGGTAAAAATGTTTCCATGAATCACCATCAGATAGATGAATCAAGATTTTATCGATTGAAATATTGGTTTTGTGCCATGAAATCATTGACGATGTGTTTTGAGACATAAATAAACGTTGCATCCTGGGTGTAAGAGGAAAATATCTCAATTGTTTTACAGGAATCGATCCAGGCTTCTCTAGTTGAGCTTCTTTATACCCCGATTTTCCACATGTGGGACAACTATCCAATGTCTCATTTTCACTAGAATATAATATGTAATCATTTTCACATGCATGAATCTTCTGATAACTAATGCCCAGATTACAAACCAACCTCTTTCTTTCATAGTAATTTGCAGGAAACACATTTACTTCAGGTAATAGTGTTTTAACCAAAGAAAATATCTGATCAAAATAGTTGTTTGACATTGAATTACCTGATTTAATAGCCATAAATTTTGAAACTGCTTCTAATTTTTTTTTAACTTTCAACCAGGATATAATTAATCATCATTAGACCTCAACAACTCATAAAATTTGGATGGTGACAACTCAAGAGTTTAATCAATATCATCTTGAGTTTCAGTTTTCTTTAACAGACTGCAATATCATGTACTTAATTTTGAAACCATGATATATCCAGAATCAAGTTATTAGTATCTTCTCTGGAACTGCGTTCACCGTGTTGATACTAAAAAACATAATCTGGTTGAAAACCCAACCAAAAGAGATGTCCCCCAACCTTTTCAAATGTGTCAAACGTTCTCAGAGCACATTTTTACTAGGGCACATAATTGTGCCTTCTGAAACATATTCTGGTTTTGATGATGAAAATTATAAGAAAGCTTCAACATCCTCAATATATACATGATTTAAACAAGAACCATTTGGATTTATGTGCTAATTTATCCAAGCACGATCATCTAATAATGACTGATGTCTATTTCCTTATTCCATATTTTTCTAAAAAATATAAATTATAACAGTTTTTGAATAATTTGAAATTATCAATACACTATCTAAAAAAAGATAAATAATTAAAACTACTTCTTAATAATTACCATTAAATTTTGGAGACACAATTTCCAGTGGATTGACGACTCCTCTTTTGTCTGACGTCTCATTTACATGCATATTTCATACATAGAATCATACTTTTCATAATGTTTTGAGTTGGTGAAAGTTGAAATAAGAAGGGTCATCGAGCAAAAGGAGTGATGTCAATCCACTAGAAATTGTGCCAAGTTATTAAAAGTTATTAGGATTTATTCATAATTATTCCTATTTATATACATTTATTCCTAATTATTCCTAATTATTCCTATTTATTTCTAATTATTCCTAATTATTTCTAATTATTTTTAATTATTCCTATTTATTCCTATTTACACCTATTTAATAATTACTACTAAGTACTTCTAATTACTAATAATTACTCTTAATTATTACTAATTACTCCTAATAGTTTTTAATTACTCATAATTATTTCTAATTATTCCTAATTATTGTTATTTATTGCTAATTATTTTAATTTTTTCTATTTATTCCAATTTATATCTATTTATTTCTAATTATTGCTAATTATTTCTAATTATTTCTAATTATTGCTATTGATTGCTATTTATTTCTATTTATTGCTAATTATTCCTAATTATTTCTAATTATTCTTCATTATTTCTAATTATTATTAATTATCCCTAATTATTCCTAATTATTCCTATTGATTCCTAATTATTGCTAATTATTGATTATTATTGTTAATTATTCCTAATTATTATTATTTATTACTAATTATTACTAATTATTCTTAATTATTCCAAATTATTCCTAATTATTCCTAATTATTCTAAATTATTCTAAATTATTCCTAATTATTCCTAATTATTCCCAATTATACCTAATTATTCCTAATTATTACTAATTATTACTAATTATTAATAATTATTACTAATTAATAATAATTATTAATAATTATTAATAATTATTCATGATTATTGCTAATTATTCATAATTATTCCTAATTATTCCTAATTATTCTTAATTATTCCAAACTATTCCTAATTATTCATAACTATTCCTAATTATTCATAATTATTCCTAATTATTCCTAATTATTACTAATTATTACTAATTGTTACTAATTATTATGAATTATTCCTAATTATTCCTAATTATTCCTAATTAATACTAATCGGTGCTAATTATTACTAATTATTACTAATTGATAAAAAATTTACGAATTCTTACAAATTATTACTAATTATTACTAGTTAGTCCTAATTATTACTAATTATTAATTATTTTTCCAAATTATTACTAATTAATCCTAATTATTACTAATTATTCCTAATTATTACTAATTATTACTAACTATTCCTAATTATTCTTAATTATTCCTAATTAGTACTAATTATTACTAATTATTTATAATTATTAATAATTATTAATAATTATTGCTAATTATTCCTAATTATTACTAATTATTACTAATTATTACTAATTATTACTATTTATGACTAATTATTCCTAATTATTCCTAATTATTCCTATTTATTCTTAATTATTCCTAATTATTCATAATTATTACAAATTATTACAAATTATTATTAATTATTACTAACTATACCTAATTATTCTTAATTATTTCTAATTATTCCTAATTAGTACTAATTATACCTAATTACTCCTAATTATTACTAATTATTCCAAATTATTACTAATTATTACTAATTATTCATACATATTACTAATTATTACTAATTATTACTAATTATTCCTATTTATTACAAATTATTCCTATTTATTACTAATTATTATTATTTATTACCAATTATTCCTATTTAGTACTTTTTATTCCTAATTATTCCTAATTATTACTATTTATATCTAATTATTTCTAATTATTACTATTTATTACTAATTATTACTAATTATTAGTAATTATTCCTATTTATTTCCAATTATAACTATTTATTTATAATTATTTCTTATTATTACTTTTTATTACTTATTATTCCTATTTATTTATAATTATTCCTATTTATTACTTATTATTCATATTTATTTATAATTATTCCTATTTAAACTAATTATTCATATTTATTACAAATTATTCCTATATATTAAAAATTAGTACTAATAATTTCAATTTATTATTAAAAATATACTGTTAAGAAAACAATTTAAATCTAATTTAATTAAAACTAATCAAAAATAAATATAATTAACATAAAAAAATGAAATAAATACTAAATTAAATTAAATATAAATACCTTTAAACTTGACCTCCTATTGATATAGACGGCTTCACAACTTTTTCGTCAAAGAAAAACTAACTCAAACAAAATTTCACTCTGAAAATAGGGTTGAGAGAGAGAGAAAGTGAGAACAGAGAGAAGGATTTGAAAAAACGGATGGAGGGTATATATAGGTTAGATTAGTTGCGACATGACCTTTTGTGATGGTATTCCAGTCATAAATACCTTTGCCCGCATTAATTTCTGTCTGCGGTTAAAAGCATATTTACAACGGGGCCCGTCGCAAAAGGTACCCACCGACACACTTTTTTGCGACGGGACAACATCCCGTCACAAAAACCCATTTACCACTGCTGAGTGTTTGCGACGGGTCCTTTCACAAATAACCTTCATGCGGTTTGGCGCGCACCCCGTGCCAAACCACGCAATACTTTTTGCGATGGGACCCCAAATCCCATCACAAATAACAATTTATTTGTGACAGGTCGAACCCCCTGTCGCAAATAACCTCTTGGATGTACTATTTCCGATGAGAATTAATCTCGTCGCAAATAGACCGTCGCAAAAACCTATTTTTCCCACAGTGTTCCAACATTGATGGCTTCTTTTCAGGTATCATTTGTGTTGTGAGAGCTAGTTCCATATCTCCTTGGCGAAAGGATTATAGGAGAAACTTCTTGTTGAATTCTCTCACTATCCTCTTTTGACATGTCTCTAGATTGTTAAAGGCATAGAGCCTATTCTATTCGAGGACTTCCAACTCAGGTTGAAAAAATTATTCCATACTTTTTAGTATCTTGTGGTCATAGAAAACTATTCTGAGTGATAGAAAAAGAAACTAAATTAGTCGGACTACCTATGTTTGATACTCCAGGGAATATAGGTTCACCTGTGTGGAGTTATTGTTTGTCTTATGATAGGCCCAAAGGGTGTTAGGGAGTTTGTCTATCCAACTTGTCTATTTGTATCCCACCATCTTTCGTAGAATGTTTGGGAGGGGCATGTTGAATTCATCAATCTATCCATTTTTTCAATGCATGGTAGGGGGAAGTATGGATTGAATGGATATTGCACATGGCATACATCTTCTTTATCTCAACATCCTAGAAGTGGGTTTCGTTTTCTGTGAGAATAATGTGATGAAATCTGAATCGATGGATGATGTTCTAGCTTATGACCTCGATCAAGGATCATGCCTTGAATTCATCGAGTGGATTCTCTTCAACAAACTTGGAGAAGAAATTTTCCTTGAGCAGAATAAACATTCATTGATGAGCTATTTTTGGTGGGTATAGCCCCAAAATATTGTGTCAGCATACTGTATAGGGACAAGAATACTCAATGGAGTGAAGGAGCTCCATCAACCGATGCAAAATGTTGGCATGAATCTAGAATTCATGAAACCTATTGGAATTCTAGATGCAGTCATGAATCATGGCGAGCTTGAAGTAGCCTAGTCTCTGAATCTAGTGGGAGAGTGTCAATCCCACTTGATGGGCACCATATGACCTAGTAGGGAATTCCAATATAAGATAGGGAATCTTATCACCATGGATAAAGAAGAGGATAAACCAATCAAAATCAGATCTATAGAGAGTTGATTCAAGGTTAGGACCACTATGGAGTGTGAACTATGCAAAAAAATCAATGGATTATCTCACACTTGAAATAGTTTGGTGGGAGGACACCATGTTAGAGGTACTCAACAAAGGTAGTTTTCCACTCAAGTGTCGTCTCTAGTGTGGGGGAACCTGAGGGTCCTGACATAAAAGAACTGGCAACTAGCTAGTTTATCTATCGCCTATCATCATCATCAGGAAGAGTAGAGGACATGACCCTCTGATGCACCACATGAATGATTAGGTTATCCTCATCTAGTTCTGAATGATACTTGACAAAAATGGACAAGTCATTGGAACAAACATTTTGTGAATGATGGATATGAGTCACTTTTTGATGAGAAGGGAACTGGGCCATTAGCTGATGAATTCAATTCTACAGGGGAAAAAGCATCATCTTTATGATGATGTAGTCACCATTAATCTGTTTGATGACTAATTCAGAGTGTCCCTTCAGATGAAATTGGGGGTCACAAATCTTGTTGTGTAGCTAAAGACAAGTAATGAGTGCCTGATACTCCACCTCACGGTTGGTGCATCCTTTTGATACCAGGAAAGAGTATGGTAGGATGTCCATCACCGAGGTGATGAAGATGATCCCCAGACATACTCTATTAATCATGGGGATATTGACCCTTCTACAAATTGGGCTCCTAGAGGCACCATCAAAATTAATTTTCCAACATGGAATATCCCAATCTAGTAAGAGTATAGCCTCCTCTGAGAAATAAACATCCCAAGCCAGCTATTAAGGGGACATATGTGAAGCCAAGAAGACTTCCAATGCCTGACCCTTGATGGTTTTCTATATAATGAACCTAATTTCAAATTTCTAGAGGATCACTACCCAGTGTTCTAATCCTCCCATAAACATGGGGAAATTGAGAATATACTTCAATGAGAGTACTTGGGACATTGGCTATATCTCAAGATGCCGTAACTTCTACACTGTAAAGAAAAACATCAAGACAACTCTTCTTGATAGGGGAGTATCTAGTTTCCGTGTTGAGGAGCATGCGAATGAGATTGTATAATTTTTTTTTCTACCCTCGTTGTTTTTCTAGGATTGAAGGGTGATGATGTAACATTCTAGAGAATTCACATAGAGAACTAGAGGCTTCCATGAGATGGGTATAATTATTACCAGTGGCTATATAAGATACTTCTTTATTTCCTCAAACGCGGTCAACCACTCCTCATCCCACTATTAAAAGGTGTCTTTATTCATGATCTTGGAGAAGGGATTAAAAATGACATCCAAATTCATGGAGAATTAGATTATGTAGTCTAAGTGGCATTGGAGGCCTTACAGATCCTGAAGGTCTCTTAGGGGAGGAATTTGTTAGACGGCCTATATCTTCTCTTAGTCAATCTTAAGGATTTTTTATCTTATGATGATGCCAAGAAACATCCTAGAGGTGGCCCCGATTACACACTTCAAGGGGTTCATCTTCAACATTAATGAGTATAGGATGTTGAATAGTTTCTCAAGATCTTTGAGATGGTCCTAAAACTTGTGAGATTTTACCACCTAGTCATCCATGTAGCATTCTAGAAACATCTCAAGAATTGGTTTGAATTTGTGATAAAAACCCACTAAGATGTGGCTCCTGATTTCTTCACACCGAAGGAAATCACCAAATAATATTTAGTCACCTGTAGCACCTTGAAGGTGGTGGACTCTTCATCCTCAGGGAACATCTCTATCTCTTTGTACCTGGTATATCCATCCATAAATTAGAGGGTCCAAAACCCGACTATTTCATCAATGAATAACTCTGTCACTATAAGGAAAAATTTATCCATTGGGAAATGACAGTTGAGGTTGTAAACATCAATATAGACTCTGTTCTACCCATTATTCTTCTGGACTGGGATGATGTTGGCAAGACACTTAGGGTACTAGACTTCCCTAATGAAGTTGGATTTGATAAGATTATCAATCTTGGCCTCAACCATAGCACTGTGAAAGGGGTGAATCTTTTTGGGAGGCTTCTTGAACCCATGATGGCTCCATGGGAGTCCATGATGGTGGATGATGACATGATGGTCATGTATTTTAATATTATTTTATCTCCTAGAAAAAATATTATAATTCCACATTATGAAATCCATATACTATTGTCGCTCCACTAGAGGCCTGACTGCACAGATTAGCAATGTCCTCAGATATTCCTTGGTACCAAGGTTCATATGAATTATCTCATTATCAATTGTGGATACAAACTCTTTAAATAATAGAGAGGTTTCTTCTGAATCCTCTCTATCAATGGATTAAAGAGAATCCATGGGAGGAGACTATTCATCTCGACCAACTGACTTAGGGAAAACACTAGTTTCTACTTGTGAGAATACATAATCCTTACTAATGGGTTCCTACTCTGCTAAAACTGTGGAAACAGAGGTTGTTGTGTCAATTCTAGTTGTACTTCGACCACATGACCCATTCGTGATGTCAATGAAATGGTGGCGAGTCAGATTCCATTAATTAAAACATGCTCTATTGAACATTCAAGAATGTTGTGAAATGGTGGCTATAGAGAAAACCTCTTGGAACATAATAGGTGTGGGGGATTCTAGTATCACTTAGGTCTATCCCGTGTAAGGGTAAGAGGTAATATGTAGATATTCTTTATTTTTAGAGGCACTAGAACCCTTTTTCTTAAATAAAACCAAGTTACCTCCCAATTCTGGCATTTTGGGCTCCAGACAGTGGATCCGAAGATTGAACGCATCATCTATGTCTTCCCATGGATTGGCCATGGTGGTCATCATATCATTGGTACAATTAATCCCATTGGTCTGAAACTACATCCCCTCTCTCTTTTAGTATATTAAATCCATATAGAGGGATTCATAGGATTCAAAGGAAGATTTATCACCCTAGAGTACCCCTATTCAATTGTTGAGGGAGTACTTGAGGCATTGGTGATATGAAGTGGGGAACACCACTTGAAAATGATGATAGGGCTTGGGACTACCTTGAATTTGGAACATGATATCATTCCTCCTAACTAGGTCTTCGAAAAAACCCTACCGCATAGATTCTTCTCGGTCCTGTAATAACACATAATTTTCAGATCGTTGGGAGTAAGATGTTCTTTAGTCAGTCCCAGCTTATAGAGAATCATGGTTGGGATGAGGTTGATCCTGGAACAAGTGTCCACTAGGAAGAAGATGACCTATACATCCTTTAATTGACATGTAATATAAATATGGATTATGTTCCCCTAGATAAGGGTTATCGAGTCTTCCTTGAAGAATGAGATGAGGGATTGAAATTATTCTTTCATGAACTCCTCTTTATAGTATGCCTATATGATATTAACCTTAGATTCAAACTGTAGGGGGGGGGGGTTACATCTTCTATAAGAGCCTCCCGCATTGATTTTTACAAGAGGTAGGAATAATGGATTGAATGACTTGAAAGTATTCCTATGAGGTTCTTCAACACATTTTAATTATGTGTTAATGGTATATTTTTAACTAAAAGGGGTTTCTCTTTTTGTGAAGATATAATGGAAGTTTTTGGATGCACTACTGAGGTCTGGCTAGTACTTGAAATATCCTGGTGAGGAATAGCTAACTTGATCTAAAACACTTTTAAATGATTATCCATTGGTTGTCTGTCTGTTGGTCGAGGGTATGATCTGGCTAGATGTGGATAATTATAGTGTGCTTGTGGCTGAGCTTCTTAACCAACTAACACTATTGGAAGAATAAGAATACATGATGGATCATACTTGGAGGATAATAATTTTTGATCCCTATGAAAAAACTAATTCTTAGTCTTAGTAGAATAGAAAACTCAATTTTAGATTCTCTCAAGATCATTTTGACAGTTTTCATGTGCTCGACCTTTCCATTGAAATTGTCGATTGGAGGCATATTGGGGGTTTACATGGTATTCTTCATTATCGGTCATCATGAAGTAGTATACCAGCTTGAATGTATTCTTGGAGGCATACTCTTACTCATTATTAATGAGGTTACCTAACACTGAATGGACCATGGGGGAAGTTACCAACCTAATAGGAATCAAATCACCGAGAGTGTGAGATGACTTCATCACTTAAGGGGGACTTTGGTTCTCCTTGCACTATCTGTGCCTATTATTTGTAGATTTGTAAGGCTGTGATATAGATGAATAATAAATGGTCGGGGGTGGCGTGACAACCAAACATTGTTTTGGGCTGCCTAGGTAGGCACAGATGAAACCATGGGAATGGGAAATTTCCTTGTGATCCAACTGTTCATTATATTTCACAGTCCCATGGCTTAAATAATTCTTCCAATCACCTGAAACTTCATTTTTGATACTGGGGTTAGTGGATAAATGTTTCACCTGTGTTTTAATTTCACCCAACTTGACAAATAAATGATCCACTTGTCCTGGGAGCCAATCCTTGAATACATATAATTCTTTGGTGACATGTATGAAGATTTTATTGTATGGTAAATGGTTAGAACAATCCGTGCATATATATTCCATGGACTTCTTACACTCGGGAAGCTTTAAAATCCCCTTCCCTAGGGCACATATGAAGTATCCTGGGACCTATGTGTCTTTAATGGAATAGGTCTATTTCATTATGTTTAGGAAGGGTGCTTTGGGAGCCTATCGTTGATGTGGGGTTGGAGCCACATTTTGTTGTCTATTCAGATACACTTGTCAAGGCAACACATGATGTTTCTATGATGGGAGAGGGTATGCTTGATATGGTTGTAATCAATGAGGCTCCTCCAACAAAGGGGGAAAACAATATTAGATCAGAGTCATGTACCTCTACAATGGTGGAAGTCGATTCTTTTGTAGGCCTTATCTTAGGGGATGGAAGAGGAATCATGCATGAATGTCTAGTCTACTGCAAGGACTCATCTAGACACTTGGCCTTATAATTTTTTTTTCAGAACCCACATGGAATGTTTTGGATGATGATGGTATAGACTATCTCATTATTGACATTCCCAACACACAATGTTAGTATCATCTCTTGAGCCTAAGACATTTCGAGTGTGCATATGAGGTATTTGTACCAGGAAAAAAATTCAGTGACTCCCTCATCGGGTTTCTTATTTCAGTTGAAGAGGTCTTAAATACAGTTCTTACGCATGGTAGATCTGAAATGCTGTAGGTACTACCTACAAAGGTCTTCCAAACTAGAAATAGACCATATGGGTATCTGGATGTACTAGACAAACATGGGTCCTTCCAGAGTCTAAAAAACACCAAATCTTTACATACTCCTCATATTCTTGGGTTCACAACATTAGTCCACACCATGATATGAAGTGCTCTGATTACATTATTGGGCCACCCATCCCATTGAATGGGGAAAATTTTGGATTCCAAAATCTTGGTTGTGCATAGATGTTTTCCACCCATGCTTCGAATGTGTTTTAGTTAGGAGGAATATCCACCTATCAAATCTCCAAGGTCTTGAGGCGCGTGAAAAGAGTGGCTATGGTTTTATTTGGTGAGGGTATCTATCCTGAACGGGTTCTATGATCACCAATTTATTAAATGGATCATCAAATCAGTGATAAGTCTCATCAACTCAAGGGAAAACATGGCCTAGATCTCAAGGATGATAATTACACTACTTGAGAAGGTTCAACGACTCATACCTCAGTTTCATTCCATATATTCTTGTCTATTATTTCCAAGAAGCCCGGGGTTACGACCTCAACGAGAGGAATCTAGAAAATGGGGACTTATGGACCCACTGGAGGAGAAATGACATCTCATGGGGCATTGTCATAACCCGAGTACTGATCAAAAATGATATTAGCAATGAGAATATTTTTCTCTTCATGATACTTAAGAAAATAGGCTACCATAGGATTCATCTCTACTTTTGATACAAACGTGAATGGATTAGAAGTTCCAATATGATCCTTACCCTTTTTATGATTCCAGTGAGTGGGAAGCAATGTCTCATCAGAGGGATCCCCGAGGCTGCTCGACTGCCTCTACTGAAGAGTAATGAAACCTATCAGAGGGTATTCCTTGTACTATGATTCCCCTTAAGGTGGGTTTTTACCATTAATTCATTGAATAGGTTTCTGTGTTTCCACATTCTTCATGGAGGTTTGGGGTAACCATATTTACCATAATGGTTCCAAAAGGGGAGCCCGCATCATCAGCGGGTAGGTCCGGTTTTCGCAAGATACAGATGAAGTTGTAAGCAGCGCGTAATCACCAACCTCTAATTTGTACATGAGGAGATGCTTCTTCTATAACCCAAAAGTGGAATATGAGGATTTTAATTTAGGTCTGTTGAATCATATAGCAGTATCCCAACAAATTGGGGAACTCAACCACTGGGATTGTTGTGATCTCAACCCTATATCACTTTGGATCATTGGCATCGAGGTGACCCTTGATTCTTGGATAGGCCAACCAATGATCGTAGAGGAAGTGAAGCATCACCCATATGATTTTGATGAATCTCACATCCAAGAACTCAGTGTAGGACTCCAGGATGAAAATGTTTGGAGTTACAGGTGGCCAGAACACCACAAACAACTGATCAGTGGAAAAAGCCTCCAACATGTCTTCTTTATTAGAGGAAGGGTCCTATTCTTGGATGATCCAACTCCGATCATTGATGGATAAGAAATTTATATTATCACTAATGTGGATTAGTTTTTTGGAGTTTTGACCTGTAGATGTGTCACTGCATGAGAAAAATGATTTCTATATGATGGGATATCTCTTGGGGGCCGTACTATCCACATAATCACATCCCTATTGGATGAAGTATTCTCCACTGCCTCATGAAAACAGGGAACTATGTTCATATGTGGGTAAATGGGGTGGTCACCATCTAATAGTGTCATACTAGACCCCAAAATCTCTCCAAAATCTTGGTTAGTTGTAGAGAGGAGGAAAACAAGTAGTGATGGGACTAATTCACTGTGATCCCTTAAAAGGTGGCCAAAATTTCCTCTACTTGTAAGTACCTTCGAAGGGATATGGGGATCATATAGACCTCAAATTTTAGGATGGATAACTTTAGTTGTAAATATCATACCCTATACTGAGTAAGATGTGGTGGATAATCCATTCTTGAGTCTCCTCTCCCCTTATAGTCTAAAAGTTTAGTGAGGTCCCTGATGACTCAAAGTTTCCTAGAATTTCTCTTTTGATGGAAATTGTTCACCCTTATTCCCCATGATAGTCTTTAAGGGTAGGGAACCTCTTTGTAAATGGATGACTTCTATGTTGGTGGCTTGTAACATTGAGAGGACCTTCACATTGGTTTATTCCAACATGGTAAGGGATTCTATGACATCTTTCATTAGAGTAGGGATGAAATCTTATCTAATTGGTTGTAATGTGGGGAGGGCCTCTACTTTAACTGGTGATGGAGTGGGGAGGGAATCCACTCTAGTTTATAGGAACATTGAGAGGAACTCGATGTTGTTTGGTAGTAAAATGGATTGGACCTCCATTTTGAGATTGGTAGTAAGTGGAGGACCTCTATACTGGTTGTCGAAAGAGTCTTGATGACCTCCTCCTAGGTTGGTGTTGGAGAAGGGAGGACCCCTACTATGGCTGAGAATGAGATTGGGAGGACCTCCATGATGGAGATTGAATGGAATAAAGGGACTATTTTTTAGGTTAATAAGACTGTGGGGATGACATCTGCATTGAGTCTTATCATTATGGGTTGTCCCGTAATTGATTTTTGTGGTTCCATCGAATAAAATATTCAACCCTACCCTCTTATGAGGTGAATAGGGTATTAATCCTAATCGGTAAAAGACATATCCATATTCATCTATTACAGAGATCTGTAAGAATGCTATAGTAGTGGTAGTGGACACTGATGTAATGGAAGTTTCCCCCTATTGGGAATGATTCTGATCAGGCCCCCAATGTTGATGTCGGGTACTATGTACTAGGGTAGATGGAGTAGGAGTAAAATACACTTATTCTTCAGCATGTAGAGATGGTTAGTACGAGTGTTGTAAATTATTTATAGGAACCCTCTTTGGTTGCTCCAGAGATGTAGTCACGTTCATCGGGCTCAAGCATTACCCAGATCCTTATCGTAGGTGATTGAGTCATTGAAACACTATAGGGGAGGCTCTTGAAGTGGTTGGTTGTTGGAATGGGGGGTGGTTACACCTTTTTCAGCCCTTAGGATTTGAAATGTCAGGGATTTGATGATTCCTCCATGTCTCTTCAGGCCATAAATCTCGTGGTAATGATCCTCTTAAACTTGAACTAGCATGTGATGGTGTAGATCACCCTTCTATAGATGGTCTTAGAAAGTTATATGGGGCATAGATTCTATGTATTCAAAGGTGAAGTAGTTGTCATGGAAGAAGCGGTGTTGTGAAATATTGATGCATCAATTTTATTCCTACCCTAGAGCTTTCACGTGCTGGGCTTCTAATAACCTATAGTGTGGGTCACAAAATGAAGGCAGATTCAACCCATTATACGGGTTCAAGAAAATAATTCCCAAGGCCTATGCATAGTCTAATATTCCATGGATGAATTCGGATCCATGTTTGAAATTTAACATACTAAGGACGACTGATTCCAACAACCTGAATGCACAGGTGGGTTTTTTATTGGGCCTACTATTTACTTGGGGGACTATGTAAAATATATCTGAATCTGATGACATGTTATTATATTGATGTAAAAACGATACTTGTACCCATGTAGAGTAGAATATTTTCATGTTAGGTTCACCATTTCTATTTTTTTTTCTTTCTTTGGGGATTGGCTGCACATCAAAATGTGTGTGGTGGTTGTAGTTTCCCCATAATCCAATTTTCCAATTGTGGGAGACTTTAATCAATTTAATTGGTGATGTTTAATCCATGATTAAAATGGGATGATAAGATATAGGTTCTTACTTCCATGGATTCCTCTTTATTGATCATTGCATAGTCTGGGCCTCCCTCATAGATTTGATTCATGTTTATAGAACTGTTTCTCAATGTCATCTCTAGAGTAGTCATGTCAGACATTAGTGGGAATGTCTGCACATTGGGCATATCGGTCACTTGTAAATCATTCTTTTAGGAGGGATTCACATACGAGGAATCTCAGGTGTGGAATCCATGACAACCCATGGTGATCATGAGAAACTTATTTCAATGGTTGTAAGTGTTCCAAGGTTTTTTACCTCATGAACCCCATATTTATTGTATGGGGTAGGTATTTTTGGTACGATCACAAGTTCTACGTCTGAGGGAGATGGATCAAAATGTCTAGATGTGACAGATCAAAGAATGGGTTTAATGTGTTGTGGATATGGGATTGGTTGATAAGAATTTACCCTGGAGATGTATCAAGGAGGTGCATCCCTAAGAGGGAATAGTTCACACCTGAATAGTTTTCAAATGGGTTAGAGAAAATCTTGGGGAATGATTTGGGGAATGATTTTAACATATTGTAGAGCTGGGTTTGGTTGAAAACAATTTTCTATGGAGATATATCAAGGAGTTTTATACCTAAGATGGAATATGTCATGCAAGACTAGTTTAAGAATGGATCATAATGCCTCATAAAGGAACATCTGGGAGGTGTGTCCCTAATGGGGAACACTGAAAAAATTTAAAAATCGGCCAGAACTCCCTGTGGAGGCGAATCAAGAGTTGAAGATCAAAATGCCTCATGGAGGTGGATCTGAGAGTTTTGTCTCTAATAGAGAAGATTTCACACTGAGAAGGTTTACCAGTAGATAATAATTTCTCATGGAGGTAGATCAAGGGAATGAATTTAAATTCTTATGGAGGTGATATTGGTTGATCAATACTTCCCATAGAGACAGATTAAGGAGTTTCATCCCTAGGAGGGAATATGTCACACCTAGATAGTTTACCAATGGATATTAATGACACATGTTGGATGATTAGGGAGGTGTTTCCCTAAGATGGAACACATATACTAATGGATCAGAAAACCCTATGGTGGTCGATCCAGAGATGGGGATCAGAACACCTTATGGAGGTGGATGCAGGAGGTGTATCCTTAAGAGGAATGATGTCACAACTATATATTTTAAATTTTTGGGATTGAACCTCAAATAGGAATCCTATATAACCTATTTATAATATAGGGTTCAAACCCCATGTAGTTAGATGCCACAATTTATGGCCATGTGACAGGACCGATCCATGCAATTTAATGTCATGCGATAAGGATGACCATGTCATGAAAGGAACATCAATGAGTGATGTTATGTGGATTATTCAAAGGATATTCCCTTCATAATAGGGTCACTATTGGGGGAATGATGTGTGGATTATGCATTGAATATTCTCAAGGTATAAGTTCGTCATTTTATGAGTGAATGGTGCTATCCCAAGTGTGTCATACACAAGGCATCCTATATATGTTACATAGGGTAGGAGGGTTGGGGATCATCCCATGTTAACCATAGACAAGGAATCTTGTGTTTATATCCCTGGGAAAGGCCATAGTTTTAAATCTTATTTTGAGGAAATTTTCATGTAGTTTATCATCATACAACTAGGATGTGGATCTAGGAAGGTTTACAGATTGTAGGACTCACCCCTCACCCCTAGGGTATACATAACAACTTATCATTTGCCTCTAGGCGAGACATGGAATTTTAACTACAATGGAGGATTGGTTAATCACAAGGTTGAAATTAGGGTACCTAATATATGAAGAAATAGGGGTTAGAGTACCTATGATTATAATTAATAGGAAGGGTAATTTCTATTCTTGAGGGAAATAGAACCTCATGTAGGGGACCATGAAGTTGTTTTCCACTAATGGTTTGGGTTTCATTCCAATGTTTTATGAGAAGAGGGCTCTAGAACAAGGGAAAATGATGTAGTAAAATGGTTAATTACACCTAATCTAGGATTTTGTATGGAAGAGAGGGTGCTATGAATGAAGATTCTCTTTTCACATAAGAGAATGGACTTAGGATAAGTTGGGTTAGGATCACTCAACTATAGGACACATTATTCATGAACCCACATGAGTTCTGTAACTTAAATGACCCCCATTTGAGGGTCCATGAAAACTAGTTTTGTGCATGGTCATGGAAGAATGTGAGTTGAATGCATTAGAGTGTTACTTTATCTTTAGAATAGACTTTTTGAGGGTGGTTGTGAGCATATATTTATAGCCAAAATCCATCTATGTTGGATCAAAATTCCTTGGGTGTAGAACATGAGTTGCACGCTTCTCTATCCTTTTATGTTGAGGCTTCGATACACAACACCTTAGGATTGACATTTTTTGGGGAGCACAATAGGAAAAATTTCACATTGGGTTGCACACAATTTTCTATTATGTGAAACACAGATTTCTTAATCACATGTGCCATAGGTGGGACACCAACCTTTGGGTTGTCGTGGAACTATATGTCACCTTTAGAGTTAATTTATGTTGTCCAAAAAATCACAGCTTCATGCACACTCATTGAATTTTGTTTGTGACATCTTCAATGTCCTCAGAATGGTCCTTTAGTGTGGGTTGTATGCCAGGTTCACCCAAAAATAAAAATTTGAGGTCTGAGGTGATATTGTAGAGCCAAAAATTTCGATATTCCAATTACCCTTTATGAAATGGATATTTATACAATCAAACATTCTATTTTAAGTTTAATAAAATGGAAATTTGATCTTGTAAAAATACATGTCGACAATGATGTATTCCCTTCTAAATTTTTTTATACAAAACCATTATTAACTAATAAGAATGTATGAACTGAATTTTTTTATTATATATGGAGAAAAGGAATGGTTAACATAATATCAAATAAAAATAATATTAAAGACATACCAATAAATTGAAAATAAATTCATAGATTACCTTTACCCCTATATTTCAATTTGATCATTTACTAATATTTTAAGTTTATGCAGATATGACATTCGAAGATAGTGATAATACCACAATTTTTTTGAAGAACACATGTATGGATATTCCATTATAAAAATTATTGTTCTTGAGAATGTAGATGGAATCCAAAATAATGGATGGTTAGGAGCCTCAATTGTAAGTGCATACATGCTTTCATAATTTATTTTTTCAATATCCAATCTACTATATTAATTACAATTAAATACAGTTCATATTTTTATAATAATATATATTATTACTAATTTAAAGGAATACTTGGTAGTTTTTTTGGACTTATAAGTCCTCACATATCATATACACAAGTTAGGACATTGGAAAATAATGAATATTTAAAAACAGTGTACCAATTGGAAATAATGTTTGAAATGGAACTCACATATTATATACCATTATTAATACCATTTATGTAGTGGTAAAAATATATAATTAATCATATAAAAAATATTTCAATTTTATTCTTTACTCATATTTTTATTTTTTAGGGATAATTGGATTCTCAATGGAATCAATTTGGAATGTAAAATGATTTATTTGTTTGATTAAACGCATGGATTATGAAAACATCAACCACATATGATTAATTTTATCAATTTGTAATACATTACATTCAGAATTTGAAAAATAAACAACAACTTATAAATTTAATATCATGTTTAAAAGATAATTTTGTTATGAAAGGTAAGTGTATAAATATTTTAAAAATCATGATATGAGGATGGTCCGTGAGCAACATAAGACTATTAAAATCTAAAAAAGGATAATTATTAGGGTATATATAATAATATTTCACTATTAAAATTCATATCAAAACAAATTAATTATATTTATTATTGTTTTTATAGTGTCAAAAAATAAACTAATATAAATGATTGTGGTTTTTTATATTTGTAAATTTATAAATGATATCATTTTCCATCAATAAACGAGAATACCCAATGAGGTATTTATTATGATAATTTCAATTTAATTTAAAATATTTATTAATTTTATGTTTATTTACGTTTTTCTAGTTCTACTAGGACTTTTGACAGCCTACATACTAAAAAGATGATATAGATTAGTTTATAAAATAATTTTCAGAATACATGATGTTTGAATGTGTCCAGACTTGATGAAGATGTGACTTCATACTGCATATTTAGTTAATTTTCAAATAATTTTATCTCCTAAATTTTTTGTTAATTTTTTTATCATTTTAATCTACTACATATATAGTTAATTTTCATAGAGATTACAAAGTGGGGACATCATCAAGAATTGGGTTTTCTCTAATAATTTTTTTCTCTGTGAAGAGAACAAAACACTTGAAAATCAATTCTTGAAATTTTATTTGACATCGATGATGCATCGAGGTACTATTTTTTCTCTCCATATAGTTTATTTTGATCTAAATTTGACCTGTTTATGTTTAGTAGTGTGTGTTTCCAATTTAAAAATTCCTCAAAGTGTGAGCTCTATGTTTACAGATGAAGTTTTATTTAAGAACATTTTCTACCCACTGAAAACTGATCAAACATGGTCATAAAATATTGATTCTTTAGAAAAATGACTGATATGTCATTGATGATGTGTAAGAATAATCAACACATCAATCCAATATTCAGTGTTCATTATATGACTCAAAGTACATGTATTTAGTTTAACAGTGACATTTCAAACTTAAATGTATGTCACTCACTAAAAACCAAAAAACCACACTCATATTATCCTACCACTTTATAAAAACAATCCATATGTCATTTTTCACTTGTTGAAAAATCTTCACATTAATCCAGCACATGGTGTGACCAATATGATTAAAATTGAGTGTCATTATTTAAAAGCGACTTCTTAGTTAAAAACTCATAATACTCACTAAAAATTGAGAAAATATTCTTACTTGGTCTTGATAATTTATGAAAACAAATCATACGTAATTTTTGGGATTTCAAAATCAGCCAAATGTTAATCTGACACATGATGTGTACAGTATGATTGAAAGTGTACGTTTTTTTAAAATTGAAATTTAGTTCAAAAAATTCACCAATCACTTGAAACTGAGAAACCAAGATTGTATTTTCTTGTGACTTTAGAAAAATTATCCATAAATAAATATTTACATACAGGAATCAACCGTACATACATTTTATAAACAATGTTCTTCTTATGACATGAAGTGTGAGATTTTAGTTTTAAAGTGACATTCTAGTACAAAACATACACCATTCAAAAAAACAAAAAAAACACTAAAATAACCCACCATTCATCATTAAAATAACCAATACATCAAATGTGATATGTATGAATCAACCTCATGTCAATCTGAAACATGGTGCACCCAACATGGCTCAAATTGCATGTTCTCAGTTTAAAAATGTCATTTTAGTTAAAATGTGTGAAAATTACTAAATATAGAGAATTGTTTTTACAAATTTAATTATATTTTATTAAAATGATTCATAAGTCATTTTTGACATGAAGGAATAAACCACACATCAATCCAACACACGGTGTGACCAGCATGACTCATGTGCGTGATTTTATTTAAAATTGACATAGTATTTTAGTACATATTCTAAAAACTCAGAACTAATAAAAAACATTCATATTGTTTTTATATTTATTAAAATGATCCATAATATTATTTTTATGTATAATAGTAAACAAAATCTAAATTAGATACACGGTGTGAGCGACATGTCTCAAATTTGTTTTTTCAGTTTAAAGTGATATTTTAGTTAAAAACATATTTCACTTAGTAAAAAATGAAAAAAATAACTCATATGGTCTTGATAGTTTAGGAAAATAATCAATAAGTAATTTTTTATGTGTAGGAATCTTCTACTCATCAATCCAATACATGGGGTGAATGATATGTCTCAGCATGAATGTTTTCTCTTTAAAAACTATAATTTAGTTAAAATGTTCTAATCAATTAAAACTGAGAAAAAAATAAGATTTTATTATGAATCTATAAAAAAGATCCATAAATCATTATTTCTCAGTAATAATTTTCTGTAAGTTAATCTGATACTTGAGGTGACCAGTATGTCTCAAATTATGTGTTTTCAATTTAGAAATGACATTTTAGTTAAAAACATGTTCCACTCAAAAAAAACAAATAAAACACATTCAAATAAAGTTTATACTATAATAAAATTACACATAATTTACTTTTTACATATAGGAATAATCCTTATCTCAATCAGACACATGATGTGACCTGTATGAATCAATGTGCTTCTTTTTATTTAAGATTGAAATTTTAGTTTAAAACATGCATAACATTTTCAAAAATGGAACAATGGTTTAATATTGTTTTGATAGTTTAAAATAAATTATCCTTAATTCATTATTATATTAAGGAATATTCCAAGGCACAATCTAACACCGGTTTTGACCATTATGTCTCAAAATGTTTCTTTTTAAGTTTAAAAATGAAATTTTAGTTTAAAACTTGTGTCGCTTGATGAAAACAAATAAAAAACACTTATATGGTCTAGATACATTAAGAAAATGATCTATAATTAATTTTTTACATACAAAAGTTAGTCACACATCAAACCAATATGTGATGTGACCAATATGTCTCAAAGTTCATGTTTTTCGATTAAAAAGGAAATTTTAGTTTCAAAATTCCACTCATTAAAAAAATGAGAAAACATGGTCAAATTGTCTTAATATTTTATAAAAATGATCTATAAATCATATTTACTAATTAAGAATTATCCATGAATAAATATGATACACAATCTGAATGGAAAGAATCAAAGTTCATATTTACATTTTAAAAATTACATTTTAGTTAAAAACATGTGTCACTAATGGAAAAAAAATAAAAAACTCAAATTGTCTTGATACAGTAGTAAAATTATATATATTTCATTGTTAATATGAAGGAAAAAAACCAAAAATTAGACACATTGTGTGACTGACATGACTGAAAGTGGTTGATATTATTTAAAATTATCATTTTAGTTCAAAACACGCATCACATACTCAAAATAATTAAAACACATGTTTATTGTTTTAATACATTGGGAAAAAAATCATTAATTCATTTTTGATGTAGAGGAATCATCCACAACTCAATCTGATACAAAATATCCACGGTTTCACATATAAATTGTTGTTTCAGTTTAAAAGTTGAATATTAGATTAAAGTTCATGTCACTAACTGAAAACTATGAAAACAGACTTATATTGATTGAATTATCTAGGAAAAAAATCCATTGGTGATATTTAATATACCAGAATCATCTACACGTCAATTTTATACATAGTGTGACCTCTATGACACAAAGTGTATGTTTTCGATTTAAAAAAGATATTTTATTTAAAAACATGTCACTCCATAAAAAACACACTCATAATAACCTGATATTTTAGGATAATAATCCTTAAATCATATATATTGATTAATAATCAGTCACACATAAATTAAATACATGATGTTACATATAAGTCCCAAAATACATGTTTCTAGTTTAAAAATGACATTTTTGTTTAAAACATATGTTACTCATTGAAAACTAAGAAAACATAATCGTATTGTATTTATACTTTAGGAAAATAAACGATAATTTATTTTAGCAAGTATAAATCAACCACACACCAATCAGATACATAATGTTTCTGAAAGGACTCAAAATACATGTTTAAATTTAAAATTTATATTATAGTTCAAAACATTCATCAAATACTCAGAACAATGAAAACCCATTAATATTGTTTTAATACCTTAAAAAAACCACATGTTATTTTTGATGTGCATTAATCACCCACACATAAATATGATACATGGTGTGATCAAAATGAATCGATGTGCATGATTTCAGTTTAAAAATGAAATTTTAATGTATAATGTGCATCACTAACTAAAATCTCATAAAATACAGTCATATTTTATTTAAAGTTTATGAAAAAACATATATAAGTCATTTTTGACATGAAGGGATCATCCACACATCAATTCGATACACATTTTGACTAGTATGAATCAAAGTGCAGGTTTTTAGATTAAAAATATATTTTAGATATAAATTCATAAATCACTAAAAACTAAGTAAAGACACACATATTTTTGTCATATATTAGAAAAAAATATCCATAAATCAGTTTTGAAAAGTAGGAATCATCCATTTGTCAATATGAAACAAAATGTGACTATTTTGACTAAATGTCCATGTTTTTAGTATAAAAATTACATTCTAGTACAAAACATGGGTTACTCAATGAAAACTAAGAAAAAAACTATTATTTTTTTGATACAATAAAACAATGATCCGTAATTAATTTTAAATTTTTAGGAATCAACCAAAAATAAATTGGAGACACAGTGTGACTGGTATTACTCAATGTGCATGTTTTTACATATAATTGAAATTTTAGTTTAAAACAAACGTCACATACTCAAAACCAATAAAAAAATTCATATTATTTTAATACATTAGTAAAATAATCCATAATAAATTTTTGAAATGTATGAATCATCCAAACATCTATTTTATACTTAGTGTGAATAGTACAACTAAAAGTGTGTGTTTTTTGTTTAAAAATGACATTTTATTAAAAAACATTCCACTCCCTAAAAACCACGAAATCACAATAGAATTGTATTTATATTTTTAGAAAATAAACCATAAATCATTTTTGATGAGTAGGACGTAGCCCCTCGTCAATCTAAAACATGATTTGACTTATATGAATCAATGTTCATGTTTTCAGTTTGAAAATTACATTTTAGTTCCAAACATGTCCCACTCACTAAAAAAAATAAAACACACTTACATCATATATATAATTTAGTAAAATTATTTATATGTTGTTTTTTGAAATGTGGTAATCAATTTAATTTCAGTATTATACACGTTGTGACCGATATGACTCAAAGTACACATTTTGTTTATAATTGAAAATTTCAGTTCAAAACATTCATGACATTCACACAAATAAGAAAACTCTTCCAAATTATTTTGATACTTCTCTACAATTATCCACAATTCATTCTTGACATTTATTAATCAATCAAATCTCAATATGATACATGGTGTGGCATGTATGACTCAAAATATGTTCTTTCAGTTTAAAAGTTACATTTTAGATAAAAACTTGTATCACTCAAAAAAACCAAGAAAAAAGATATATGATATTGATACCCAATAAAGATGACACATAAGTTATATTTGATGTTTTGGAGTAATAAACATGTAAATATGATACATGGTGTGACTGGTATAACTCAAAGTGCGTGTTCTCTGTTTAAAAATTAAATTTTTATTAATAACAAGTGTCACTCATGAAAAACTAAGAAACAAAATTGGGATTGTCCTGATATTTTAGTACAATGAACAATAAATCATTTTTAATGTGTAGGAATATTCCATACATAAATTAGAGACACAGTGTGGCCTCTATAACTCAAACTTCATCCATCTATTTAAAACTAACATTTTAGTTCAAACACATGGCACATATTCAAAACAAAGAAATTGAACTTGAATCGTATTGAAACATTAAGACAATGATTCATAAATCCTTTGAAACATGTAGGAATAAACCCCCCATTAATTAAACACATAGTGTTCCAAGTATTTATCAATTATATTATTTTTTGTTTAGAAGTTACATTTTATTAATGAAATTAATCATATTTTTGTGTAATTTATTTTCTTTATGGGTTTAATGATAAATGTTTTTTAGAGGGGGTCCAAATACAATGGAACAATGTTTTTGAATTTGTTGATGCATTTGACTAATTGTACATATCAATGTAACAGTCCATACCAATGTTTGTAATAATTTTATAGTGTTTTGTTGTATATTAAAGTAAATTTAATTTAAATTAAATTCTTTTTTGGTGATATGGTGTGATATAATTTCAAAAACGTACTAGTGCATCATGGATTTTTTCCGTGCTATTTCTAGAACTAATATATGGAATCAATTATTAGCACTATTTCTAGAATAGATAAAGGGATTCCTTTATTTTTTATATAAAATATCATATTAAGGGAACCCATTATTAGTGAAAAAAATCACTACTAAATTCCCCCATTATCAACACGAAAATATTTTAGATTTAGGGCCTACATGATCATCAATTTTTTAGCACTGAATAAGGGATATTTTATCAGCACTTATAGCATATTTTATTTAGTTGTTGTTGATGTATGCCATTTCTAGAAATTATAAAACCATTATGTAGAATAGTGTGGTGATATTGAAATATTTATTTTAGTTGTTCTAATCTATGAGACTACATTATGTCTAAACAATGAACATATTCACCACTAGCCACCCCATTACCAGTTTCCAAAATTTTCTCCCTATACTGCTGAATTTTGTCATTATATTGGGTTGATCTTTCCATCACATGGTTATTTTGGTGTCCCTAATTTTATGGTTCTATAATGATCCCACTTTTTACTTTTCCATGAATATATATTTTTTCTCTTTTAATATACAGAATACCCAATAATTAGTATTGCATTTGTCCAATAATTTCAAAAATAAATTAGTCAATTTAAATAAAAAATTTAATCAATTTTATCATTTTAATACAATTTTATTCCAAAACACAAAAAATGTTATTAATTTCCATATTATTAATTAATTATGGAGTATTTTCCCAAATAAAATCAATAAAAAAATATAGGAAAATTTTCTTCCCATAATTTCCCCACACTTACTTTTTTCACTCCGAGAAAAAACTATAACTTAGTCCAATTAAAACAATCGAATGAAATTCAAATGAATTATAAATGTTTCTTAAAAAATATTTATTTATAATTCCATTTATATATAGATTAGTTTTCAATGATAATGGTCCCACCTATACATGAAAAATTTGTCTTACAATCCCCATTTTATTTTATTTTATTTTATTTTATGGTCCACCTTATGTTTAATTCTATGTATCCCTTCACTAAAGTGAATTAATGTATTCATATTTATGATAGTATTTGGAAAATCAATGCATTTACCTATGGTTTTCAAACTGATAATTTTAAAAACTACATGACATTGAAAGTTAATTCAATTAAGAGGATATTCATAGTTTGACTTGCGGCTTATGGCAGTTGAGTAAGAATTTAAAAACAAGGATACAAAGTAGTGGTGTTACTCTAAAATATAATTTTTGAATATCTAAGTAATGATATAAATGATATCACACCCAATAACTATTAAAAAATGATACTTCACACAAAATTTTGTTTTGTGTAGACCATGAGTCGTACAAATAAAGTACAATGAAATAATTCAATCTTCATTATTTCCTTTTCTTCATTTTAAATGTATATATGTTTTTTGATATACAATTTTTTTTATTATGTTTATACAAATTTTTTTCATATTAAAATTTTTCAAGGAGAATGGGATGATTAGATGAAATAATATGAATGCGAATCATGCTCATATATCTTTTAATATTTCCAAAATGATGTCACCACTATCAAAATAACGTCTACATGTAATATCTCTGAATGATACATGTGAAATGAACTTCCCCCATTCCCATATATGATTTAATCTAGAATTTATATTCAAATTAATGTAATATAAGGGAAAATAGGCTTCAAATGTGTCTTAAATATATAAGAACATTCATATTAAAATATGGGCCTAGAAAATGCTGATGTAAAAGGCAAGGACATAATGAAAATTGTGGGAAATTTGATCGAATAATGGAATCATCTTAGGGACATCTAATGAACTCCAAAGAAATGAAAAATAATAGTCATATGTTTTATCTCTCCTAGAAAATTCATGTTTATCTAAATAAAGTGTGAGCATTATGAAGAATATTGAAAAACGGTTTACAATACCTCTTAGGAAGGGATATAAAATTTGGTTCAGTTACTCCTAGGTTTGAATTTTAACATCAAAAAAAAAATCAAAAAAAATGATTGAAAATAAAAATAAATGAAAACTAAAAAGGTATTACTAATAATTTGAAACCATTCAAGCTCAAAATGACCTATTTAGGAAATTTGGTTCTTTCTGATGTGGTATTTATGGTGGAAATCACATCTGTTACGAAAAGTATCTAGAATGATAATATTTTCAATAAATAACATGTACCATCATAATTTTATTTCAAAATACATATTTCAACGGACATCATGTCCATAAAAAATACTTCTTCGCACACTATTCCTACAAGCTATTAGACATAGTTTTTTGAAACTATCTTCAATAGTCCATCACATATAGCATTATAGAAAAAAAAAATTGTGACACACTCCAACAATCCATCAGAAATAGTGTGTCAGCAAATATTATTTTTTAAAAAAAATATTTATTAAATTGATATTTTATTTTTTGTTGCCGAATATTTTTGTTTCATAATATTATTATATATTATTTCATGGGGTATTTTTTACATTAATTTAATTTATTTTTTATTTTTTTAATTTCATAAAATAATGAATAAAAAAAATATAGTAAAGTTTAAAATTATTTTTAACATTAAATTTTTAGTAAATAATTCCTTTATTTAATAATAATATTTTTATTATTTTAAACAACAATTTGAAAATTTCTGAGATTATTAGAAAAAACTAGTCAATGAAAATTGAAAAAAATATAAATAATCAAGTATAATTAGTAAATATTAGTAAGAAATAGAAATAATTAATTAGTATGAATTGTTGTGAATTACTATTAATTAGGAACAAATAGAAATAAATATGAATAAATAAGAACAAATATGAATAAAAATGAGTAATAATTATTAATAATTAGTAACAATTAGTAACAAACAAGAATAAATTGTAACAATTAGTAATAAATAGTAATAATTATAAATAAATAGTAATAAGTCCAAATAAATATTAATAATTTGGAATAAATACTAATAATTTGTAATAAATATTAATAAATACGAGTAATTAGTAATTAATCGAAATAATTAGTAATAATTAGTAATAATTCTTAATAATTTTTAATAATTCGTTATAATTAGTAATAATTGTTAATAATTGGTAATAATTATTAACTATTAGTAAAAAATAGATAAAATTAGTAACAACTAGAAATTTTTCCACTTTTATAGGATGAATCATAACCAATGTTTCTTAGTAATTTCATTATTTATATTAGATTCATAATAACCAATATTTTGTTAGGAATTTATTTCTTTCTATTAGATTTGTTATAACAAATTTTTTATAGGAATTTATACCTTTCCATCGGATTAATTGTTACCAATTTTACTTAATAATTTCTTCCTTTTTACCAGATTAATCAAAACCATATTTCATTAGGTGTTTATTCCTTTCTATTATACTAATCATAACTAATGTTTCTTAAGAATTTATTTCTTTATACATGATTATCTATAACTAATGTTTTTTTAGGAATGTCTTGATTTCCATCAGATTAATCGCAACCAATGTTTCTTGGAAATTTATTCCATTATTTTATATTAATAATTATCAATGATTCTTAGGAATTTATACCTTTCTATATATTATTAAAATCAAATTACTTTTTATAAGAGTAAGTACCATGGATGTATAGACATGATTTTATTATAAGATCATGATTGGAAAAATCATCACTAAAATTCTAATAGTTCTTGATTAAATCCAATCTATATTTTAGTTTTTGAAACATTTATATCGTTTACATCATTAAATTAATTTTTTTAGAATGGATAACTAAGTGGTCATGTAATAAATGTGATCTCAGAAGATTTTTATAATTTAAATTTTTTTTATTCATTTATAGTGTTTTGGTTTTCAAAATGATTTTTTTGGTAACAACGCGGTGAATGAAATTCAGAAGAAAACAATTTTTTATATTAGATCCATCCATGTTGAAAACATTATTAAATTATGTTTATGGCCCATATATTCAGAAAAAACGTATAATGAATAATTTTTTAATTTATTTAATTATTATATTGATACTATAAATTATTTTTAGGGTTTATGATCTCAAGTTGAATTTATCTTGAGGAATACCATCGGGGAGGCATGGAATATATGAATGTTTGAGAATTTATATTAGTATTTACACATTTATAAAAAGAGAGACTTGGATAAGGCTTTCATTATAGTTTTTATCCATCTTTCTTCTATCACCAACCTGACTATATGCTTACCAAAGATTATGATAAAATATTCTCTTACTAGATATGAAATTATTTTTATAGGAGTTCATCATTATGTCAAAAAAATAGTGTGAGGTTGGAGGTCACAAATTTAGATGGGAGTCATATGTTTGGTATTCCTTGATGACATATAGTTTGTAAATTTTTTATAAATTCATATTTACTTTTAATATCAATTTTTTATATAATTGTTTTAGACCATTGTTGAACCCTGTGATAAAGGGTTTGATGTGTATAAGAGGATGTACATTTATCTTATTACATGGGAGATTACTAGTGAAAAATATCATTAAATTATGTCTAGTATTTTTTTATATTTTTAAATTAACATATTTTTTTATCATTTTAATTTCCATATACATTTGATAGAGATGTACGAGGAAAACAATTATCATGTACAAAAGTGTAGTGATCATACTAAGGGTGAGGCATTTCTTGGGATAGGATTCAATGAGATAGCTTGGATATAGGTGACTATGCATGCTATAATAAAAGGGTTGGTGATTGACATTGGTTCTAGATCGACACCTTCCATTTATTATAGTGATGTTGAGTGGTCATCAACTAGATAAATTATAGTTGTTTCAATATATTCATTTCCTATAGATTAAGATGAGAGATTATAAGATCACGATGAAATTATATAGAACATTTATAGAGAGATTGAAAATGATTATTGGTAGGAGGTGCGCCAATGTGATTTGTAACATCAGTAGGATGAGTAGATGATAGAGTATATACAACGAATTACACACAGTTTATTACTGGAGTTTGATATATTTCATTTAAGGTTTCCCTATGAAGCCATTTTAAAATTAGTCTTGTATGAAAAAATATATAATTGGAGAAACATATTATGTATTAAATCATTTTTAATTTTTAAAAACGTTTTATATGTTTTTATTTTATTTTTTATGATTTATATTATTTATTATGTATATTAATAGCTATCACAAATAATTGTTCATAATAGATATTTCTATCCATCGTGAATTTATGTTTTGATTGAAAGATGACCCCGTCAAAAATATGATTTTCATTTTATTTTAGTGATGATTTTTTTATAAATTATTAAATTGAAATGTTATTCCATCACAATTGAACCATCATAAAAAATAAAATAAAATTTCACATTCTCAATGAAATACCTACAAAAATATCTATAGGTGTAAAAAAATGGATATTTTCTAACCTTAAACTGTTTGAAAACTCTAAGAAAAAAGAGTATGAAATGAAAAAATTTAAAATGCACCAAAATATATAAAAAAATATAAAAAATAATGTCTTCATACCCACACTTATAAATTTCCCTATCTCAAATGAAATATTTAAATTTTTTATGACATTTAAAAAGTGATATGATAAAGTAAAAAATTAATGTAGAATAAATAGATACAATATAATTTATTTGTGGTGAGGTTGAAGGTAATAATATCCCTACATTATGAAATACCTAAATTAAAATAAAACATGAAAGGATAATTAATCAAATTAAAAAATATAGAATTAGTTAAAATCAAATGAAAATCTAGGGTTGTGTCCCTAAGAAAACTGAATTTATACGATGTGAAGCTTGGATGTATGATGGTCATCAATAGTCCAAATATGGGAGGTATTTTATTAATTATAATCACTGAATGTGACTTCTAAAATTTTTATTAGTAAACATCAAGAGTTAATACCTCCATAAGAAAATAAAAATGTCCAGACTCCCAAAAAGAGCATTGAAATGAAATTATGTGTGTGTGTATGGGTGGGGGGGGGTTATCCTTGTTTAATGCATCTTACAACATTTAATCCCCATATTATCTTTGTGGAAGTTGAGGATTTAACATAATTTCATAGTATTATTAAAATATTATATCCATCATCACATAAATGGTGGATTATACCTATTCAAATTCAAATAACATCTTATACTTGATGGTTTATTTATCTTCTTATTCACTGTATGAGGATATAAGTTGTCCATGAAACTCTTATTTACCTCAAAAAGTGTGTTAAAGTGAATTTAATGTAAGGTATATAAAAAACATTGACTCTATAGTATGATATATTTCCTTTAGTGGTTGGACCATGAGTTATTTATCCTGTTTATATGAGATAGGTAAATTATCAATTGTTGTGAAATAAGGATCTACCATCGTTCATTCAAAGCACATTAACTCAGTTATTTGTTCATATTAATCCTAGGTGTCTAAATATTTTATTAAATATTAAATTTAAAAATGATGGGTTTCATAAAACTTATTACATTGATACATTTCGTAAAAAATGAGTCCAAAGTATTTTAAACTCCCTTATGAGTTTCATATTTATGTTTAATTTCTTCTTAAAGGGCCTAAAAGAAGATATTATAATCTATTGAGATATATGTACTTTATAATTATTATTTATCCTCTTTTATTTATATACTGGAAGAAACTATTGGAAATAGTCTTTCCTTTTTCATATTTCATTTTTTCCTCCATATATGAATTTTTGGATGGTGGTATTCATCATCAACATTATTTAATTTAACTCTAAAATCTTATCTGGTTTTTTCCCCATGTGTTAGTCTAGTAGTAAGGTACTTTCCATTATTTTCACTACATATTGTGTTGAATAATATCCATCACTATAAAATAATTGTATTTCATGTTTTTTACAATTTAGTTCATTTCATTAATTTATTATTTCCGCTGATATATTATTAAACACCTAGATTTGTTATGGAATGTGTTACGGACAATGAAATTATTATGTGTTCACATATAGGAATATAGAAGTATAATTGAATATTTTTTTAGAGATGAATCTTCAATAATCATGACAAATTTTCATCTTTTTTAACTAGTTATATATGACATAGTTTTTTATAGAGAAATTAACCACAGATTAATTCTTAAAAATATTGAGAATAAAATAAGTAAGAAATGAATGAATGAAAAATATTAAACCATAAAAATAAAAATATTAACATTGTTAATGAAAATAATACTACTCTTGAGCTTTTCTTTATAAATGAAATCAAGTAAATTTTGGACTTGTCATGAGGTCCTGATCAATAATATTTCCTTCCAATGTAAATTCATAATAATATTTCCTTCCAATGTAAATTCATAATGGCAGAGCTAAGTCATTTCTAGATGATATCACTAAATTAATTATTTTATAGTGTTTTTCATTTAATTTTTTGTAGTTTTTAATTTAAATAATGAAATCATGAAAAATAAATGTGTTTCAAGATTAAAATTAGACAATAAAACAAAATTAAAATTTAAAAAATAAATCAAATACAAATGAAAAGTTAGATGGGGAATAAATCCATACTATAAAATTAGTTAACACTATCATCATTGTTAAAAAAAATATATTTTACACCAATATAATAAAAATATTATATTTTTCCTTATAATTTTCTTTCCACCATTTATCCAATAGATGAATGAAATGCTTGAGGGTCTCTCCATGTGAATATAACACTCAAAATATCAACTGAGTATGACAGATTTACACCAGTCCCAAGTGTGTGTAATCACACAAACTAATTCCCACATTCCAATTTTTTTCTTCTATATAACACTTATAATTTGTATTTCAAGTTATGTGAGGTGAGTAATTGTTTATTTGATAAAAAAAGAAACAGTATAAAAAATAAGACGCTCAAGTGAACACCTATATCTCATTCATAAATGATCCATCACCACATGTAGAATCCAAATGAAATAAAAAAAATTGAGATGGGAATCTTGAATCAATTCCACCATATCTGATCCATTGAGAATAATAATCTATAATGATTTAGTTAGAGAGGTATGAGTTAAGGAATTAGTGGATGAATGAAGAATATTGATAAATATAGTTTCTATTATAATTAAAATGAAATAAAATTAAAATATAAAAAATTAAAATGAAATGTAAATACTAATTACATTGGGTTCCAAACGATAAACCACAGAATAAAACTCCAACATGTAGAAATTGAACCCCTTTACTTGAATCTTTATTTATATTTTATATATTATAGAATCTTTCTAATTATCCCCCGTTATCCTCTAAGATTATCTCAATGTTCCATGGATTAGTTAAGAGGATTCTAACACATAACCACCTGTTAGGTTCTTCATATATGTTTCTAGACCAATATTATTCCAACATTATAGTTTTCCTTTTTCTTCTGGGGGATAGAGGATGTGTCGATGAGTGGTTTTGATATTGTATGATGTGTTTTTTATGGGTTCAAATTCCGACATATAGAATTGAAAATGATCCCATGGCTCAAAAATAATTTCCCATCAATGGATTTTAAATTCTATTAGAATGAACTATTGGATTTTTTTCATGATGTGTATAAGAATATAAGGTTTTGAAAACATAGAGGCTTTATGATGGTGTCCAAGAAAATATGTAGATACTAGGTATGGTTCAATTTGAAGGTGGGATGAGATTAATGGTAATTTTATAGGTGGTAATTGGTGGTGATTTACAAGTATGTATAATACTAACTATTTTAAAATTTTTGAACTCCAGACATTACTTCATGAAAGTGGTACATGAAGAAGATAGTCTGGGTTGATATGTTAGTATCATGGACTATTAATATGGTATAACATATAAATAATACACCAAAAATTTTAGGAGGCCATTACATGAGATTATGGAATCATAAATAGTGGGGAAGAAGTATAGTAAAATAATATTATGATTAAAATTAATGAATTAGTAATTTATCCAAATTTGGATACTGGTATGATAAGAATTTATACTAATATGAAAATCATAAGATCATCTTTCAAATGTTTCGTAAGATAATTGTAGAGAAGAGGAATAAGAAAGGAAAAAATTAAAATAATAATTCTAAATTTATAAATGATGATATAATTGTTATTTAGAAAGATATTCTTAACATTAAAATCAAAGACACAACATGGGTGATTGATTCTAGTTAAACCTACATTGTCACAACAAGAACAGATTTTTAATCATCATACTCTCTAGGGAGTTTCATCCGTATGATTATGGTAACTAATAATGAATATAAAATTATCATTATTGGTAAAATAGTTTAGAGACTAATATTAGATGAAATTTACTATTTAATGATGTGAGGCATGTTCATAATATTCACCTCAAATTGAGATGCAATAGAATAATCAAAATGAGGGATACATTAGTTCCATAAATAATGAGAAATCGAATCTTATTAAAGTTAACATGGTAATTGGTAAAGGAAAGAAATATAATTCCCATTATCTCTAAAATGTTAGACCATATAGAGGAGAAGTGAATGTTTCCAGAAATGAGTTACCTATTAAAGTGTAGCACATGCGAAATGGACACATGAGAAAGAGAGGAATAAAAATTATCATTGAGAAGGATCTATTTCTAAGAATCCAATATAATCATTTAGAAAATTTCTAAGATTTCATAATTATAAAATACAAATTTGGTATCTTATTTTCATTATTTACTACCTATAAAATAAATTTTGTTAGATTTGATACATGCATATATCTATATTGTAGAGACCCAAACCATTTTAAATAAAATTTTCCTTATGATTAAATTAAATGTCTTATTATGTTTTATGTTTGTAGAAAACACATGAAATTATTTGGTTTTTTTATTTAATATATTATTTAAAATACCATTAAGAATAATTACCAATTATAATATTACTATTGAATATTTATCAAATGATTAGAATAAATATACGGTTTTGATAAATCCATTAGAAATATAAAAAGAAATTGATGGATAAAATTAGTAATATCATATCCTATAAATCCCATATATAATATTTTCATAGGGAGATATCATAACTAAAATTTTCCCTCAATAAATCCCAAGATGAGACCCAACAACGTAAGCATGAGAAAAACTATTTACATTAGAAGTTCAAACTCATCGAGATCACATACCAAACCATGTATGCCAAACTACCCTATGAGAGTCTCATTGTCTCACACCATACCCTTAGTGTGTTTGATGGTGTATTAAAGGGATATGTATCAATAACATAAAAATATTAACATATACATAAATTTCGATATAGTAATGGATATATTTTCTTATTATTATTATTACTTTGTAAATGATTTTTATTTTTATACAATAGAACAAAAAATGTATTTTTGTGTAATATTCAAATTCAATTAAGGAATTTATTATCATTAAGAAATTCTATTTTGAAATAAATAATATTTTAATTAAATATCATTATGAAATAATGTTTATTAAATATAAATGATCATATAATTTTTATGAATTGAAATGTAATTTTTATATGGGCTTGAAAACTTTTATTGTAAAAAAACCAATCATTTATCAATAAATGTATATTATATTTTATAATTGAAAATTAATATATTTAGAAAATTGTTTTTATAAATTTAATATTAATTTACAAATTATCATGGAGAAATTATCCAATAGTGAAATTTTAATAATTTTACGAGACAGTCCAATTTTTGAGTAAAAATTAAATTCCGTATAAATACACATGACACATTTTGAAATCATAATTACCCAAAAATGATGTAATAAATACTATAAATTCTATCCATGACCATATATATGTAACCAATTTAATATAATTTAATATTAAGGTTTAATTGATTAATTTTATAAATCCTTTATGAATCCTCCGAAACCTATAATATATTTTATGTTGTCAAATTCATTTATTTAAAGACATGAATGTCTTACACATTAGTAAGGGTATTTTTTTAATAATATCATACCTTTTACTAATAAAATAATTAAAACCACCACTATTTGGCATAATCCATGGGAAAAACTAGGGTACGGTTGGTGGTTTTGGTTATTTTACTATATAGTGTCCAAAACATAAATTTGAGAAATATTAAATAATTGCCCACTCTTTTTCCCCATAAAACAAACCAATATACCATTTAAATCCATTAAAAAAATCTTTTACGACATCCTTACGCTTCCCCACCCTATAAATAGTCTTCCTAAGGTGCACCCAATCTCTTGAAAAGCTCTTCCTAATCATTTGGAATCACACTTTCAAGGTAAGTGATCCTCCACTTATACTCTTAATCACAGTTTCTTCATTATCTTATATCTTTTATCTCAAACTCCTTATGATGGGATATGTTCTTACACATACCCTTACTATCCATTTTATATATAAATTATGTGATACCCATTTCACTCTCATTAATCACTTTCATGCACATTTATACACCCTCATTATGTTTCCCTAATTTAACCTGGATTTTCCGTGCCAAAACAATTATGTAGTGAATTACATAACCTTTTACTATCATGGGTTTTCAGATTTATACAGTTATAATTCATTTATTTGGTAATTACTTATATTTATTCCACACTATTTTATGGTGGAATAATCTGTAATTAAAAATTATTCTATGTTTTATGAACCATGTGTCAACACTTAAGGATGAGAATGAAAAGAATATGATGGGTGCACCAAGAATTATATAGCACTACAATACATTGGGTAATGTTTTAGTCTCATGATACATCATTAAAGTGATTAATGGATGAACCTAATCCATCACATGAATTTTTCCATCATTATTGCTTCTAATTTATCCTTGACCTATGTTTATGATATAGTGTTTTAAGTTGTTCCCACATTTCCCATGTCTCCTTTATGTTATCATTCTATATCATTTCTCATTGTTTATGTTTATTATTCTCACCATTTTAATGCACCATTGATATTTATACTACATGAAATTTATTAAATTCTTCATTTAATTCCATGTTTATTACCTTACCAGGCTTTATAGATCACCCCTTTCTTATGTACATCCCCAAGTTTTCCCATGTAGTTTTATGTATTATTGAACAATATGAGAACATTAAAGAATTTTACAATAAATGATATTTGTCCCCATTTTAATTTTTTATGTAATGTACCTAATTCCCACATATAATAGAATTGTCTCTCTTATTTGTTTTTTTATGTGTAAAATTGTGTACTAAATTAGGAATTAATGTGTTATAAAGTGAAGGGTTGTTATAGTTGGTATCAATGGAAAAGTTTATTTATTTATGATATTAGGATTAGAAAACACTAGATAAATACTCAAGGATAACCATATTTATAATAAAACATACCTAAATTTTTATAAAGTATACAGTACGTGGTTTATCAAGAAAAGACATCCCTTTATGGATAATACATGTTGATGTGGCTCTGCCACATATGTATGTAGGGGTAAAACATGTAAACACCGTGTTGAGGTAGACTTAACCGAGAACTGGTTCATTATAACATGCCTTTCTATACAATTGGTTTGAAAATCCAATGATATATGATTTAATAAATTCAAAATATCATTATGAACCACTATTAATGGATCAATAATTCCCATAGGTACCTATGTTATAAAATGGATCTTGGATAACATAAATGAACCATAAAAAGTCATAAGTTAAGGAAATTAGTTCAATAATAATTTATCCTTTTAGTGTTGTTGAATACCCTTTTATGTTTTTAATAGTTTAAATGTAATCAACCCTAATGTTGACTTTATTATAGATAATTACTGAAATAGGATGAATTTAGTGAACAACCAATGTCAAGGGCAATGTGATGACTAACCAAATGAGATTCCCAATCAGATGGGAGATTGAGAAGGATATGTAGTAATTATGCCAAAATATCTATTAAAAATATCAACTAATAACTAGAACATTGTTTAATTACCAAACACATCAACGAAGAGGAATATGACATCTCATGGATGTTCTTGTGATAAAATTGTTAAAGTAAAGAAGACCCAATTTATTTTGTGCAATAAGTGTGAAGAGATGCACCAAGGGAAGTGGAATAAAGGGGTTGGGAAATGATTCAAGTGTGGAATTATAGGGAACAAATTATCCAATTACCATAGAAAAATGGACAATTAAATGTATGTAAATAAGTTTCAATCTATGGAACCATATTCATTTATATGTTATAAATGTGGAGAAGTTGGTAATTATCCAAACTAATGCTATATTCCAAGGGATGAGAAGCGAGATGATCACCATCAATTGCTATGAAAAAGGTAACATGGAAAATCCTATGATGAGATAAACCATGATGACTAAATTAAATTTAACCACTTTTTTATATTAGAGTATGTCATCTTGTATTTAAATTCATTCTATCTTAGCCTATCTTGTAAGAATATTGAGCCACCACCCGAAGTGATTTGATATCATTAGAAACAAAAATCTAGGACTGTTGTATCACATTATGAATTTTGTGGGAATTTTATTATGAAATATCTTTTAAGTATCCCTATAGTGTAATTAGATGTTATCCAAGTAATGGAATAATTTTACTTTTTTGAAGACAACATAAATTTCTATGATAAGGAAATCACTATTTGTACTATAAAAAGTCCTCTAATTCTATAAAAATTCAAGGATATGGATGAATCTTCTTTATCACCAACATCTTAATCAAGGATATTATTTCCATAAAAGAAAAATTATCTAGATCAAATTATTGAGTATAAAAAAATGAGCATCCTCAAAGTCATTCCCACTATGATGGAATACGCTATGGTGTTTCCCAAAGTATTTCATGACCTTCCTTTTATCTAAGAGGTTGAATTTTCAATCATGCTTATACCTAGGGTGAAACAATTATCCAATAATCCATATAGAATGGATGTTATAGAACATGATGAGATAAAGAAAAAAATATAGTAGAATATGGATAATGGTTTCATACACCTATGTGTTTCACAATGGGGTACACTAGTCCTCTTCATCAAGAATATTGATAGGTTAAGGCCCCTATGCATTGATTATCATGAGCCAAACAAGATCTTGATAAAGATAAGTATCCCATACCCAAGATTTATGACTTTTTTGATTATCTATGAAGAGAAAAATACTTCTCCAAGGTGGATCATTTGGTCGGGGTATTATAATGTTAGCGTGAATGAGGAAATACCCAATAATACATTTCAAACAATGTTCAAGCACTATAAGTTCATAGTAATTCCATTAAGACTCAGTAATGCTCTATAAATATTTATGGATTTGTTGAATATAATTTTTATATATTACCTTGAATTTTTTAATACATTATAGACGATATTTTATTATACTCCAAAAGTAAGAAGGAGAATGAGGATCATCGGAGCACTCTGCTAAAAACCATATGAAAGGAGAATATTTAGGAAAAGTACATAAAATGTGAGTTATAGTTGAAGGAAGTAACATTCATTGGGAATATTATCAATATAATTAGGATATCTAAGGACCCTTCAATGAAAAATGAAATTTATGGATGGACAAGGATAACATCTATGACATATATCTATAGTTTCCTTGGATAGCTGTGTATTATCATCAATTTGTATGAAATTTGTCATGATTCAAAAACCCTCTAACCAAGCTAACATAGAAGTGATTAAACTTCATTTTTAATGATGAATATTAAGAATGCTTCAATGAGTTGAAAAACATGCTTATCACTGCATCGATGGTCACACTAACCATAAGTGGAGAACTTTTTTTTTAATTCAGCAGTGCTTTGAGGAAGGTACTGGGCTGTGTGTTAATACATAATAACAAAGTGATAATCTATTCTTTATGTTAATTGAAGGTTTATGATCAAAACTACAAAATTAATGATCTAGAGTTGGTTACAATGATTTTTATGTTGAAAATCTATTATCATTATCTCTTTGTGGAGAAGAGTGAAATATAAATAGATCATAAGAGCCTCAACTAAATATTCACACAAAAAGAGTTGAATATGCACCAATGAATATGGTTAGATATGATCAAGTACTATGAATAATCATTCCACTAAATTCATGAGAATTAAAGTAAAATGGAATTCACATTAATTTCAAAGGATCCGATAATTTTATAATTGCTGAGAATTGAGATGGGTCTGATCTTTTTGGACAAGAAAAGGATGAACATGGGAATCAAAAAGGAATGAATATCATCAATTCTTTCAAAAATTATTTCTTTACCATTCCTTTTAGATAAGACAAAATATGATCAAAGTGATGATATGGGAATTCAGAAGATAGTGGAAGATATAAAAAAATATAAATCCCCAGTGTTCATTGTAAAAAATGAAGGAGTTATAAGATTTGGGTTAAGACTATGTATACTATCAAATCCTGAGTTAAAGAAGGATCTATTGGATGATGCACATAACTCAAACTTCTCCATCCATCCAAGAAGCACAAAGATGTATTGAAATCTCTAAGAGAACTATTGGTTGGAAAATATGATGAAGGGGATCACAGAATACACATCAAGATTTCTTATATGTTAGGAAGTTAATGCAGAAAGGAAAAAAATCAAGGGGATGATGCAACCATTACCAATACCTACATGGAAATGGGAAAACATATCTATGGACATTGTCACTAGTATTTTGAAGACACCAAGAAAAAATAATTATATATAATTGGTGGTGGATCATCTTACTAAGACTAGTCACTTAATTTTAATTCAATAGTATTTCACAATTGACCAACATTCAAGGATATATATTAGAGAAGTGGTGAGGATTTATGGAACACCACTCTTGATTGTATTTGATCAGGACCCAATATTTATCTCCATGTTCTAAAAGAGTCTTTATAATCCTCTAAATACTGACTGGAAAATTAGTATGTCTTATCACCCTAAAATTTATGATCAATATGGGAGGTCTATCCAGAAACATGAAGAAATGTAAAGAGCATGCACAATTGACTTTAAAGGAGGATGAGATCAACATCTTCCTCTAGTAATGTTCTCATATAATAATAGTTCCCACTAAATAATCCAAATGGATACCTATGATGCCCTTTATGAGAAGATATAAAGAGTACCTATTTGTTGGGATGAAGTCAGAAAACAGAAACCGTTAGGTCCAGAAATGATTTAGGAAATTGTTAAAATGTTCAAGACTATTCGACAGAACATCATGGATGCTCATATTTGGGAAAATTTTATTCTAAAATTATTGATGAGACCTCGATTTTGAGGTTGGATATATGGTATTCCTCCACATATCTCCATGTAATAATGTTACAAGATTTGGGAATAAAATAAATCTTAGTCGAAGATACATCGTTCCTTTTGAGATCATTAATCGTTTCAAAGTTGTGGAAAATCGACTAGAACACCCACCTAACCTACTAAAGTGTATGATATATTCATTGTATGCCTCTTAAAGATGTACATACTAGAACACTCACATATAATCAATCTATAGGTGATACCGTTGGACAATTATCTCCCAAATGAGGTGAAGCCAATGAAGATCTCAAATCACGGAGATAATGTTCTATAGAATACGACAATGCACCTGGTAAAAATTCTATGGAGAAACCACATGTTTGAATAAGAGATGTGGGAACTGGTAGAAGTGATGAAACAGAATTACCCTCATCAATTTTATTGTGTGAAATGAAAATTTTGAGAGTGAAATTTCTAAAAGGGGGATGATTTCTATGGCCTGAACTGTTATAAATAAAATTTCCATTATGATTTAATTAAATGACTTATTATGTGTTATGGTCATAGAAGACATAAGAAATTATTTTGTTTTATTATATATTATTATATTTAAAAGATCATTAGTCATTATTACCATTTATAATATATCCATTGAACATGGATCAAATTATTTGTCTAAATACAAGGTTTTGATAAATCCATTTGACTTAGATAAAGGAAGTGATGACCTCAACTGATGAGATTATACCTTATGAAGCCCATATATCTGTGCTTCCAAGGGAGATATCACCCCTGGTATTTTCACTTGACTAACCCAAGCTGATATCAAACAACTTAAGCATGAGTGAAACCATTTTCTAGATAATTTCAAGCTCCTCAAGATCACGGTCCAAACGTTGTATGTTGCACCACTCAATGAAAGTCTCACTATCATACACCTTAACCTTAGTGAGTTTTCTTGTGTATTAAGGGATATGTATCAATACCCTAGAAATACGAATATTTACATTATTTTCAATATAATAATGGTCACATTTTCTTCTTATTGTTGTTACATTATAAATGATTTTTTATTTTTATACAGTACAAAAAAACTTATTTTTTTGTAATATAAAAATTCAATTAATAAATTTATTATGGTTAATTAATTTATTTTTGAAATAAATAATTTTTTAATAATTTTTTATTATTAAATAATGTTTATTAAATATAAATGATAGTATAATTTTTATGAAGTCAAATTTAATTTTTATAAGGGTTCAGAAACTGTTATTATAAAAAAACACATCATTTCTCAAAATTTCTATATTCTATTTTAAAAGAGTAAATTCATATATTTAGAAAATTATTTTGATGAAATTAATATTATTATTTTCTATCAGCATGTATAAATTATACAATATATAATTATTCATTATTTTTAGAGGCAGTTAAATTTTTGGGTAAAAATTAAATATTGTATAAATATACTGTGTGTATTATTGAATTATAATGACCCAAAATGATGTAATAAGTACTATAAAGGGTATAGATGATAAAATATATGTTTTAAAATTAAAATAATTTAATATTAAGGTTATTTGATTAATTTTATAAAGCCTTTATGATCCTATAAAACATATTATATTTTAAGGTTTTCAAATCATTTCTTTAAGGACACGACTCACTTCCACTCAGAATGGATATTAATTTAATACGTTCCACCCATGGAATAATAAAATAATGAAAAATAATCCTCTTTGGAAGAACCCATGGTCAAAACCATGGGATGTTTTGTGTTTTTTCTCATTTCATTATGAAGTCCACAACCGAAGTTTGAGAAATAAAAAAGAATTCATATCTCTTTTCCTACATTAACCCACCCAAGATCCCATTTATATTCACACAAAAACCTTGTATCACGCACTTAATCTTCCCTCCCATATCAATACTCATCCCAAGTTTCACCAAATCTCTCAAAAAGCTCCTCCCAATCATTTTTATTCACACTCTCAAAGCAAGTGATCCACTATTTCCCCTCTTTAGCTGTGTTTCTTCATTATCTTATGTCTTTTATATCATAATCCTAATGATGGGTTATGTAGAGACCCGAAGCCTGACGTACATGGACATCACATTACTTTTGCGGAATACTTAGTACATAACAAAAACACACACACAAGGATCGTAATAGTTTAGTGTCTTTGGAAACTCGGAACGTAATCTTCTAATCCTGGTGAAAGATCTTCAATATCTCCCATAAAGATCTTCCCTTTTTTTTCTTACCTAAAACCTTTCTTTATATCCTGGGGAAAAGAAAACATAAAAGGGTGAGCTCAAATGCTCAGTAAGGGTATACAAAAGAAATAAAAATCATATCATATCTTTTTGAAAATCATAACCTGCAAAAGAGATCATAATATCTTAACATGGAAAAAATCATAGAAGTGAAAATGAGATCACCATAATCATAACATGAAACTTGAAACTTTGTGGCATGCACACATAATCATGGAAAATCATTTCTTGTTAGTCATGACTCATTTCCAAGACTATCTTAGTGGACAAAGTCCCTTTCTGAATCGAGTAATCCTCGTTTCAGTCCTGTTTCACTGAACCGGTATAACCTACCATTCCAGCCATGTCTATCTCATGAGATATGAAATCTTTACCCAATTCATTGTAGGGAGATATAGGTCCCACCCATCTCTTAATGAATCCTTTCTTATGTGTGCCACAAAATCATAAATCATACATCATTGCATAACCCATGTAATAAAAATGGGATTCTTAAACAACATGACATCATAAAACCATTCATATAAGATAAAGGAATTCATAAACATAATTCCATCACAACATAGTCAAATCAATGTAAAAAGATGGATAGAAACAGAACCCTTTATTATCTTATATGGAAAATAATTTTGATAAAACACTTGAATTGAATTCTTGAGGAAAATATCCTTTCTTCTTCAAAATCAATTTCTTTTCACAAAACATCATGCAATTTTAAAAGAAAGAGATTTTATTGAAAATAGTTATGAAATATTTTAGAGGAAGCTTCATGAAAATAAGGCTTTATAAAACAGTAGAAATCCGTTCGTGCCGTATAAGTTAAAAAAAACATTCTTCGTACTTTTTTCGGAAAAGTCAAAAAGTACCTCGTATGAAAAACGAAAAAAGATTCCTTTCATATCCTTTACTAAAAACTCATAGAAGGGTAAAATTGGATTTAAACAATTGTAGGTGGATGGAAATAATATTACATATTGAGGGAACATGGATGTGGATGATAAAATACACCCCAGTAAATACATACGAATAAACAATCTCGGATAAAAATGAGATTGTGATATTTCCCTTACCTTAGGTCCGATTAGCTTTGTACGTGTCCGAAGCTCCTGTATAATGGTTTAAATAATGTTATTGACTTATTCCAGAATCATACATATTGATATGAGATCATATATGGTCATATTATTAGCTTCTTGTTAGTAATATTTCATTGTTACTTGTTACTCTGGTCTTTATAACTTTTTGTTCTTATGCGTGTTTTGTCGAATAAATTCTTATTCTTATATTTAGGTTATAGATAATTCATTTCCAGAATGGTATTAGTGTAGTATATACCATATTCATTCATTCAATTCATTTATACAATCATTATGAAATGAAGATCATGTAGAACGAGTCGCATCACATCGTGGAGACGGTATTCCGTACGTACGCACGAGTGATGATATCGTTCCTATGATCGTGGAATTGTATTGGAGTATATATATATATTATTCCAGTATCAATATTACTTAATAATAATCATATATAGTTACTCATTACACCATTATACCCATCCTTGTAAGGTGATGGTGGAAAATAGATTACACCACGGCGTGGAGACGGTATTCCGTACGTACGCACGCGCGGTGATTTCATTTTTTCCGTAGGATGGATAGAAGGTGAATTAGGGTTGTTTCATATTTATAATAACATATCAGTATGTAAGTAATACTGATGTTATTACTTTATCATGAAACAACTAAAGAAGAAGAAGTTGAAGAAGAAAGAAATTGAAAAGATCGGTAATGGATATTACCTCTTCTTTGGAACGCCTTTTTGAATCCTCCACTTAAGGAACTAAGATTGGTCTTTGGAGAAGACCAGGACCTCTAGGATTATTCTAGGGAAGTGGAGAATGGAAAATGGCAGGGGTTGGCCGAGCTTGAGTGCTCAAATTGGTGTGAGGAGGAGGGGGAGGAGGTGCCCTTTTTATAAGGGAGGAGAGGGGCACCTTAGGAATATCTCAAAATATTATTTTATATTAAAGTCAAAATCGGTTTATAATGGTTCCAAAGGGTCTTATTTCGAAGCTAAAGTGGGGATGGGTCGAAATCCTATCAACCAATAGAATTTAGACAAGTTTAGGATATTATTTTAACCTTATCAATTAAATTTAACTCTAAGTTAAATAATTTAACTTTTACCATGTCTTTTTTTGTTTTCTTTCACTATATGGTTAATACACTTACTATAACATGCCAAACGAACCCCAAATTGTTTATTATTAATATATATATCCTTATCTAAGTCATTTGGCCGAACCTTAGATTTTTAGGAATAAAATAACAATTAATAATATAATATTTGATTTAAAAACTATTTTGTGTCAATTTTGACACTATTTGATATATGATTTGTTTGAAAGTCATAACAGAATTATATGTTCGAACCAAGTTGATTAAATCAATACTAATATATCATAGTAACCTAGAAAATTAGTGGAATTCATAAAAAGTCTCAAATTATATTTATTTTGGTGTTTATAACATCAATTATGTCAATATTTCATTAATAAGATAATTACTGCATCATCATTATGTCATAAATAAATTAAATTATTTAATGTCTAAAAATTACAAATAAAATATCATCATGTAGGAAATCTTTTTAGCTTTCTAATGAATATTTACAATTGAATTTATCTTATGTATAACCCCATATTAAAAATGATTTACTTATTAAACTTTGATTTTAACTATTTTAACCCTTCTTTAAATAAATTAATAATAAATGTCCTAATCTAATCCAAGTGGGCCTAAATGGTCATATTTTATTCCTAAGTTTGTTTTTGGTCGAATTACACTTGTCCAATAGAATTAGGACATGTGTTAGGGTAATATTAATATCATATTTACCCTTAGTTACCCTATTTACTATTAACCGCGGTAAAATAGTAAAAAGTTACTATTCACCAAAAAATTATTTTCATCTCATTGAACCACATTTTAGTCCTTGATATTAACCGTGTCTCTCGGATTTTTGAAATTCCATTCACAGAAGCGGTAAAATTAAGTTTTATGCAAAATTCAGTTTTTAACCTACCACTTAGTGGTTTCACTATTCATCAAAAATTGAAAGTTTTCAGAAAAATACCAAAATTTCACCCTAGGCTAATTTCGATATTCTGAGTCCGAAAATGAAGTCCATTTTGAAAAATAAAATTTATAAAATTTCAAAAAGTGGTTATTACTATTCATAATGACTAGTTTTAATAGCATTTTAGTGAAACTCGGTATTGCGTACGACGCAAGCTATCGAGGAAGGTTGCGATTGCGTGTAAAGCAAGCCAAGCAAGTGTTGTGTAGAAAAAGATTCCTTTGATGATTTATATAACATAAAAGTCTCGGGTGTTACATTCTACCCCCCTTAAAAAGAATTTCGCCCTCGAAATTCGTCACTTTGCAACAAACAAATGAGGATACTTCTCCCTCATCATATCCTCAAGCTCCCATGTAGCTTCTTCAAGTTGGTGGTTTCTCCATAAAACTTTCACCAAGCGAGTGGTCTTGTTTCGTAGGACTTTTTCGCTACGATCCAGAATCTCTATCGGCTGTTCTTCATAAGAAAGATCTTGCTCCAGCGGTACAACTTCTGAGCTGAGTACATGTGAAGGATCTGGTATGTACTTTCTCAGGAGAGATACATGGAACACATCGTGAACTTGAGAGAGATTCGGTGGAAGCGCCAATCGGTAAGCTACCTTCCCAACACGATCCAGTATTTCAAAAGGACCGATATATCTAGCGTTCAACTTCCCCTTCTTTCCAAATCTCATAACCCTCTTCCAGGGAGATATTCGTAAGAACACTTTATCACCCACTTCAAACTCTAGGTCTCTTCTTCGATTGTCGGCATAACTTTTCTGTCGACTCTGAGCTGCTCTTATGTGTTGTTGAATAGATCTGACCTTTTCTGCCATTTCATCAACGAGATCAGGTCCTAATAGCTTTCTTTCCCCAACTTCATCCCAGCAAGTTGGAGTCCTGCATTTCTTTCCATAGAGAGCTTCATAAGGAGCCATTTGAATACTGGAGTGAAAGCTATTATTATAAGAAAATTCCACCAAAGGTAGGTGTTGATCCCAACCTCCTTTGAAATCCATAGAGCAAGCTCTCAACATATCTTCTAGGGTTTGAATTGTTCTCTCAGACTGACCGTCTGTCTGGGGATGATAAGCAGTGCTGAAACTCAACTCTGTATCCAGAGTATGCTGAAGACTTCGCCAGAACTTCGAGGTAAATCTCGGATCCCGATCAGATATAATAGAAAGTGGTACTCCATGCAATCTTACCACTTCCTTTACATATATCCTGGCAAGCTGATCTAGAGAGAAATCCTCTCTAATAGCAATGAAGTGTGCAGACTTTGTAAGACGATCAACTATGACCCAGATAGCATTATTGCCTTTGGATGTTTTAGGAAGTCCTGTGACAAAGTCCATAGTGATGTTTTCCCATTTCCATTCGGGTATGGGTAATGGTTGTAGCATCCCCTTAGACTTCTGTCTCTCAACTTTAACTTGTTGACAAACCAAGCATCGAGAGACATATTCAGCAACATCTCTTTTCATGCCATCCCACCAGAAGTACTCTTTCAGGTCCCTATACATCTTCGTGCTTCCAGGATGAATAGAGAATGAAGAACTATGAGCCTCATCCAGCAGCTCTTTCTTTAATTCGGGGATTGGAGGAACACAAACCAGATTCCTGAACTTTATTATCCCATCACAATCAAGGTTGAATTCAGGAACATTTCTCACCTTCTTTTGTAACTCGACATCTTCTTTCTGTGCCTCTTTAATCTTCACATGTATAGATGGTTGAACATTCATTTGAGAAAGATAAGATTTTTCCCCTTCCATTATAATTCCAAGATCCATCCTTTGTAAATCCATAAATATTGGATCTTTTTTGATCCTCATCATGGATAAACTAGCATGGTCTTGTCGACTTAATGCATCTGCCACCTTGTTTGCTTTCCCAGGGTGGTAATGGATTGAGCAGTCATAATCCTTAATCAGCTCCAACCATCTTCTTTGACGCATATTCAACTCCTTTTGTGTGAAAATATACTTTAAACTTTTATGATCAGTATAAATATCACACCTTTCACCATAAAGGTAATGCCTTCAAATCTTTAATGCAAAGATTACCGCAGCCAACTCCAAATCATGTGTTGGGTAATTTTGCTCATGGATTTTCAACTGTCGTGAGGCATAAGCTATCACCATATCATTTTGCACAAGAACACACCCCAATCCCTTCTTGGATGCATCACTGTAGATCACAAACCTTTCTCCACTACAAGGCAGTGTGAGCACAGGTGCACTGGATAACCTTCTTTTCAACTCCTTGAAATTCTCTTCACATTCCTCTGTCCAGACAAACTTAACTCCTTTCCGAGTCAACTTGGTGAGTGGATTAGATAATCGTGAAAAATCTTTTACAAAACGTCGATAATATCCAGCCAAACCAAGAAAACTTCGGATCTCAGTTACTGTGGTTGGTCTCGACCATCTTTCGATAACCTCTGTTTTTGCTGGATCCACAGATATCCCCTCTTTTGAGATTATATGACCCAAAAATGCAACTTTTTGAAGCCAAAATTCACACTTGGTAAATTTGGCATAAAGCTTCTCTTTTCTCAGGGTCTTCAATATAATTCTCAAGTGATCTTCATGCTCTTCCTTGCTCTTTGAATAGACAAGAATATCGTCTATAAAGACTACCAAAAATTGATCAAGATAGTCTCTAAAGACTCTATTCATTAGATCCATGAAGATAGCAGGGGCATTAGTAAGACCAAATGGCATCACTATAAATTCATAGTGTCCATACCTTGTACGGAAAGCCGTCTTTGGTATATCCTCCCTTCTGACCCTTAATTGATGATACCCTGAACGAAGATCAATCTTGGAAAAGTATTGAGCTCCGCGTAGTTGGTCAAATAAGTCATCAATGCGTGGGAGAGGATATTTGTTCTTGATAGTGATCTTGTTAAGTTCTCGATAATCAATGCAGAGTCTCATTGATCCATCTTTCTTCTTAACAAATAGAACAGGTGCTCCCCAAGGTGACGCACTAGGGCGTATGAATCCCTTATCAAGATTCTCTTGGAGTTGCTTCTTCAATTCCTGCAACTCAATTGGGGCCATTCTATAAGGTGTCTTTGAAATAGGCAAAGCACCCGGTACGAGTTCTATTGAAAACTCAACTTCACGATTTGGTGGAAGACCCGGCAATTACTCCGGAAAGACATCATCAAACTCCCGTACAATGGGCATATTCTTAATCGTGAGTTTCTCACCAACCATTTGAGATAAATAACCTTCATTTAGTGGAATCAATACCCATAAGATGGAAGAAATTTCCACTGGAAGGTTATGTTCATCCTTGAATTGATAGACGATCGTAGATTGATCTGGAATATGAAATGTGACTTCCCTTCTTTGGCAATTGATATGAGCTCCATGTAGAGAAAGCCAATCCATGCCAAGAATCACATCAAATTCCATTAAAGGAAGGATCACAAGATTTGCAGGAAGCACTTTCCCACAAACTTCGATCGGAGAAGAATTATAAACTTTTGATGCGATTGATGTGCCATTAGGTGTTGTCACGGCTAACTCAACATCTAATTGTTGAGGTAATACGGTGATACCCTTAGAAAAGTCTTCAGAAATAAAAGAGTGGGTGGATCCAGAATCAAATAAAACATTTGCTACTTTAGAATGGATGGTAAGTGTACCTTTCACCACATCGTTATCGTACTCCACATCGCTGATAGAAATTTCATGTGACTTTCCTTTGTCTTTAGCCTTAAGATTTTGTTGACGTCGACCATCATCATCAACCCTTGGATTTGGGCATTGATTGGCATAATGCCCCATCTCCTTTCACTTGAAACATTGAAGTGTAGTAGGTTCATTCTGTGTATCCCTTCCTTTGTTTGCATCATTAGACATCTTCTTCCCATTATCACGGCATTCAAATGCCCGATGACCTTCCTTTCCACATTTAAAACATTTACTTGTCCCTTTAAGACAACTCCCTCCATGTTTCTTTCCACACTTTGAGCATAAGGGAAAGTTCATCTTCTTTTCCGTGTGCTCTTTAGATTTTTCTTTGAATTCCATCTTCCTCTTCTTATCAAACCCATGTGACTGATGGGTTACTCCAATCTCCATCTCGACTTTGAGAGCACATCGAACGATTTCCTCATAGCTATTGAAGTCCCTTATGGCTAACGCCCTTCGAAGACTTGGTTTTAAGCCACTAAAGAATCGATCGATCTTACTCTCAGGTTGGATAATAATACCAGAAGCGTACCTTGCAAGTCTTGTAAAATTTGCTTCATAGGTACTAACAGATTCATCATCCCTTTGCTTCAGTTCAAGGAACTCTTTCTCCATCTTTGTTCGGAGAATACGAGGGAAGTACTTATTGAAAAATAAGTTCTTGAACTCGTCCCATTCCATAGACTCAATTTCATCCCTTTGCCTCGTATTCTTAACAAGATTCCACCATTGATCCGCATCTCCTTCCAAACGATACACTGCTAGGATGACTTTATCATGCTCAGAACATTGAAGAACTGAAAATATCTTTTCAGTAGTACTAATCCATTGTTCAGCAACTAATGGATCAGTAGACCCGCTGAAAGATGGTGGACGCTGCCTCATGAAGGATTCAACGGAATGTTGCTCCTTCCTTTGCTCGTTTGGAAGTCCTGTATGATTCATAGCTTGAGAAAGTTGTGTGAGCATGGCTACAAGATTTTGCATTCCAGATCCCATATCGTTTGGTTGCTCAGGGGGACAATCATTGCATTGTCCATTGCATTGATCAACACGGTTCCTTCAGGTTCCAGCCATCGTCTAAAACCCCAAAAGAATAGTGTGAGAGGCAAAAATAATGCTAGGTAAAACAACATAATAAAGGGTTAGTACCCTCAATATCTAACATCTTAGGTTAAATTCTAAGATCGTTAGCGCAATTCTAGGACTATAACCTATACGTATACTTAACTTAGAGACATCCCTAGACATACCTTAGAAATATCTCTAGGGATCTCACTAACGTTTTCGCATCCTAGTTTCCAAAGGTTGACTAAACCTTTCCTCTGATACCAACTGTAGAGACCCGAAGCCTGACGTACATGGACATCACATTACTTTTGCGGAATACTTAGTACATAACAAAAACACACACACAAGGATCGTAATAGTTTAGTGTCTTTGGAAACTCGGAACGTAATCTTCTAATCCTGGTGAAAGATCTTCAATATCTCCCATAAAGATCTTCCCTTTTTTTTTCTTACCTAAAACCTTTCTTTATATCCTGGGGAAAAGAAAACATAAAAGGGTGAGCTCAAATGCTCAGTAAGGGTATACAAAAGAAATAAAAATCATATCATATCTTTTTGAAAATCATAACCTGCAAAAGAGATCATAATATCTTAACATGGAAAAAATCATAGAAGTGAAAATGAGATCACCATAATCATAACATGAAACTTGAAACTTTGTGGCATGCACACATAATCATGGAAAATCATTTCTTGTTAGTCATGACTCATTGCCAAGACTATCTTAGTGGACAAAGTCCCTTTCTGAATCGAGTAATCCTCGTTTCAGTCCTGTTTCACTGAACCGGTATAACCTACCATTCCAGCCATGTCTATCTCATGAGATATGAAATCTTTACCCAATGCATTGGAGGGAGATATAGGTCCCACCCATCTCTTAATGAATCCTTTCTTATGTGTGCCACAAAATCATAAATCATACATCATTGCATAACCCATGTAATAAAAATGGGATTCTTAAACAACATGACATCATAAAACCATTCATATAAGATAAAGGAATTCATAAACATAATTCCATCACAACATAGTCAAATCAATGTAAAAATATGGATAGAAACAGAACCCTTTATTATCTTATATGGAAAATAATTTTGATAAAACACTTGAATTGAATTCTTGAGGAAAATATCCTTTCTTCTTCAAAATCAATTTCTTTTCACAAAACATCATGCAATTTTAAAAGAAAGAGATTTTATTGAAAATAGTCATGAAATCTTTTAGAGGAAGCTTCATGAAAATAAGGCTTTATAAAACAGTAGAAATCTGTTCGTGCCGTATAAGTTAAAAAAAACATTCTTCGTACTTTTTTCGGAAAAGTCAAAAAGTACCTCGTACGAAAAACGAAAAAAGATTCCTTTCATATCCTTTACTAAAAACTCATAGAAGGGTAAAATTGGATTTAAACAATTGTAGGTGGATGGAAATAATATTACATATTGAGGGAACATGGATGTGGATGATAAAATACACCCCAGTAAATACATACGAATAAACAATCTCGGATAAAAATGAGATTGTGATATTTCCCTTACCTTAGGTCCGATTAGCTTTGTACGTGTCCGAAGCTCCTGTATAATGGTTTAAATAATGTTATTGACTTATTCCAGAATCATACATATTGATATGAGATCATATATGGTCATATTATTAGCTTCTTGTTAGTAATATTTCATTGTTACTTGTTACTCGGGTCTTTATAACTTTTTGTTCTTATGCGTGTTTTGTCGAATAAATTCTTATTCTTATATTTAGGTTATAGATAATTCATTTCCAGAATGGTATTAGTGTAGTATATACCATATTCATTCATTCAATTCATTTATACAATCATTATGAAATGATGATCATGTAGAACGAGTCGCATCACATCGTGGAGACGGTATTCCGTACGTACGCACGAGTGATGATATCGTTCCTATGATCGTGGAATTGTATTGGAGTATATATATTTATTATTCCAGTATCAATATTACTTAATAATAATCATATATAGTTACTAATTACACCATTATACCCATCCTTGTAAGGTGATGGTGGAAAATAGATTACACCACGGCGTGGAGACGGTATTCCGTACGTACGCACGCGCGGTGATTTCATTTTTTCCGTAGGATGGATAGAAGGTGAATTAGGGTTGTTTCATATTTATAATAACATATCAGTATGTAAGTAATACTGATGTTATTACTTTATCATGAAACAACTAAAGAAGATGAAGTTGACGAAGAAAGAAATTGAAAAGATCGGTAATGGATATTACCTCTTCTTTGGAACGCCTTTTTGAATCCTCCACTTAAGGAACTAAGATTGGTCTTTGGAGAAGACCAGGACCTCTAGGATTATTCTAGGGAAGTGGAGAATGGAAAATGGCAGGGGTTGGCCGAGCTTGAGTGCTCAAATTGGTGTGAGGAGGAGGGGGAGGAGGTGCCCTTTTTATAAGGGAGGAGAGGGGCACCTTCGGAATATCTCAAAATATTATTTTATATTAAAGTCAAAATCGGTTTATAATGGTTCCAAAGGGTCTTATTTCGAAGCTAAAGTGGGGATGGGTCGAAATCCTATCAACCAATAGAATTTAGACAAGTTTAGGATATTATTTTAACCTTATCAATTAAATTTAACTCTAAGTTAAATAATTTAACTTTTACCATGTCTTTTTTGTTTTCTTTCACTATATGGTTAATACACTTACTATAACATGCCAAACGAACCCCAAATTGTTTATTATTAATATATATATCCTTATCTAAGCCATTTGGCCGAACCTTAGATTTTTAGGAATAAAATAACAATTAATAATATAATATTTGATTTAAAAACTATTTTGTGTCAATTTTGACACTATTTGATATATGATTTGTTTGAAAGTCATAACAGAATTATATGTTCGAACCAAGTTTATTAAATCAATAATAATATATCATAGTAACCTAGAAAATTAGTGGAATTCATAAAAAGTCTCAAATTATATTTATTTTGGTGTTTATAACATCAATTATGTCAATATTTCATTAATAAGATAATTACTGCATCATCATTATGTCATAAATAAATTAAATTATTTAATGTCTAAAAATTACAAATAAAATATCATCATGTAGGAAATCTTTTTAGCTTTCTAATGAATATTTACAATTGAATTTATCTTATGTATAACCCCATATTAAAAATGATTTACTTATTAAACTTTGATTTTAACTATTTTAACCCTTATTTAAATAAATTAATAATAAATGTCCTAATCTAATCCAAGTGGGCCTAAATGGTCATATTTTATTCCTAAGTTTGTTTTTGGTCGAATTACACTTGTCCAATAGAATTAGGACATGTGTTAGGGTAATATTAATATCATATTTACCCTTAGTTAACCTATTTACTATTAACCGCGGTAAAATAGTAAAAAGTTACTATTCACCAAAAAATTATTTTCATCTCATTGAACCACATTTTAGTCCTTGATATTAACCGTGTCTCTCGGATTTTTGAAATTCCATTCACAGAAGCGGTAAAATTAAGTTTTATGCAAAATTCAGTTTTTAACCTACCACTTAGTGGTTTCACTATTCATCAAAAATTGAAAGTTTTCAGAAAAATACCAAAATTTCACCCTAGGCTAATTTCGATATTCTGAGTCCGAAAATGAAGTCCATTTTGAAAAATAAAATTTATAAAATTTCAAAAAGTGGTTATTACTATTCATAACGACTAGTTTTAATAGCATTTTAGTGAAACTCGGTATTGCGTACGACGCAAGCTATCGAGGAAGGTTGCGATTGCGTGTAAAGCAAGCCAAGCAAGTGTTGTGTAGAAAAAGATTCCTTTGATGATTTATATAACATAAAAGTCTCGGGTGTTACAGGTTATGTACTTAAATATTACAATAGCCATATATTTTAGGTATAAATGATTATATACCCATTTAACTATCATTCATAACTTACATAATCATTATTAAACCCCGTTATATTGTTTAAATTTCACTATGATTTTCTAGCCAAAACAACTATGTAGTGAATACCTTACCCATTTGATATCAAAGGTGATCACATTTATACACATATACTTAATTTATTGGGTAATTAAATGTTTATATTCCACACTTATTTATCATGGAAAAAAATTTAATTTTAAATGAATCCATGTTTTGTGATATATGTGGAACACTTTATCATGAGAATGAAATGAAAGTGACAGGTGCACCCAAAATTATATAGCGATCTAATGCATTGGGTATGTTTTACTCTCGCAAAAATTCATAAAAGGTATTAAAGAGTGAACCTTCTCCATAATGGCACTTTTTTACATTTTTATTTTTGACATTTTTCCTTGACCTATGTTTATGATGTAGTGTTTTAAGTTATTTCCACATTTCCCATGTTGACTTCATGATATCATGCTATATCACGACTCATTTTTATAGTTTATTATTTCACCCATTTTATGGCCCATTTATATTCTTACTATATAACATGTATTAATTTCATTATTTTATTCCATGTTAATTCCCTTACATAGATTTATAGCTCACACATTTTTTATGTATGCCCCAGGCTATCCCATGCAGTTTTATGTATGATGGAAAAATATTACCATGTTAAGAAAGTTTTCAAAAATGGAAATGTATACCCTATTTTAAGATGTTGTGTAATTCAGCTTATTCCCAAATACACCCATCTTATAAATATTCCATGTTTTATTATATATAAACTTATGAAATAAATCATGAATTAATGTGTAATAAATAATAGGGTTGTCATAGTTGGTATCAATGGAATGGTTTAGTTATTTTTGTGATTGGGATTAGAAAACTAATGTGAAAACATTAGGGATAAAAAAAAGTACAATAAAAAATCCATAAATTTTGGTAAAGTATAGAGTATGTTTTTTATCAAGATAATACATCCCCATATGGATTCTATAAGTTTATGTGGCTCTGGTGCATGTGTACGTAGGGGAAAACCTTGAAAACAATGCATTGAGCTAGACTCATCCATGAACTCATTAATGATAATGGGATTTTATGCACACCTAGTTTGAAACTCCCATGGTATATTCTATGGTAAATTCATATTTTCATTGTAATCCATTATTAAGGGATCAAAAATTCTAATAGGTTCCTACATAAAGAAATGGATCATGGATAAAATAGATTGAAGCCTAGAAATTCATATGTTAAGGAAACAAATGTCATTTATATGTTATTATTTTAATGTCATTGGATTATGTTTTTAATAGTTTAAAATTACTCATCCCTAATTGTTCATTTATTCTAGACAATGGATGTAAATAGGAGGTATTGATTAAACAACCAATATGAAGGGTAATGTGATGAGTACCCAAATGAGATGCCCATTTATAAGGGAGATCAAGTAGGAAAAGTTATGATTATGCTAAAACATATATTAAAAATCAAAATTAACAAATATAACATTGTTAAACACTTAAATATTTCATGGAATATGAAGATGACATATCATTTACATTCGTCTAATAAAGGTTAAAAGGGAAATAAGATGCACTTTCCATTGTGAAAAAAGTGTGGAAAGAGGAACTAATGGAAATGTCACAAAGAGACTGAGAGATGTTTTAGGTGTGGAATGATAGGAAATAAAGTATCCAATTTAAGCTGAAATTGGATAATGGGATGGATGGAAATATTACTCAATCTGAGTTACCATATATAGTTCTATATCACAAATGTGGAGAAGTTGGGAATTATCCAATACAATTATTTTTTATAAGGGATTTGAAGCATGATGAGCAACAACAATATCCACGAATAAGGGAACAAGGAATGTACAATGATGAGATGAATTGTGATGACTAAATTATATGTAACCTCTAATAATGAGTAGGGTATGTCATGGTGTATTTTAATTTATGAAATCTTATCATATCTTGTAATAACATCATGTCATGACCCAAAATGTTTTTGTATCCTGAGAGAAAAAACTTTTATGATTGTTGTATCACATGTTGAAGATTGTCAGAAGTTTATTCTTGAAAATATTATAAGTATAACACTAGTGTAATTTTATATTATCCTAGTCATGGAATGGTTTTACTTTTATGAATACACCATAAATTTCCATGATAAGGAAATCACTCTCCTGATTTTGAATTATCCTCTAGTTCTACAAAATTGCATGGAGTTGGATGAATCATCTTTAGCAACAATGTCTCAAGAATGGATATTATTTTCCAATGATGAATTATATATACATAAAATGGGTTAGTATAAAGAAAATATCATCCCTGAAGACATGGCTTGTTTGAGGGATTATGCAGATGTGTTTCCTGAAGAATTTCTGGGTCTTCTTCATTTCTGAGAGGTTTAATTATCAGTTCATCTTATACCCTAGGGATTTTCCATTATCTAAGACTACATATAGAATTATCATTTTGGAACATAAAAAACATAAGAAAAAACTATTGGAAAAATTGTATAATGGGTTCACAAAACTACATGTTTCACCGTGGGGTTCACCAATCCACTTAATCAAGAAGAACGATGGGTAAATATAACTTTTAATTTATTATCATGAGTTCAAAAAGATAATGGTAAATAATAAGTAACCTATTCCATGGATTGATAACTTTTTTAATCAGTAAAATAGAAAAAAACACTTCTCCAAGGTGGATCTTCAGTCGTAGCATTATCGAGTGTGCATAAAGAAGGATGACATCTGCAAGATTTCTTTTCAAACAAGGTACGAGCTTAATGAGTTCATAGTAATACCATTTAGACTAAATAATACTCAAGAAATATTTATGGAAAAGGTGAATAATGTCTTTAAATATTACATTGAAAAACATTTGGTAGGTTATATAGATGATATTATAATATTAACCAAAAATAAGGTGTATCATGAGGATAGTATGAGAACTATGTTAAAAACCTTTTGAAAGGATAAAAAGTACAGAAAATGTGATTTTCGGTTGAAGGAAGTATCGTTCTTGGGGAATATTATCATTAGAAATGGGATATTTTTAGACCCATCAAGGATAGGAGCAATCAATGGATGCCTGAGGCTATCATTTTTGAATGTTATTCATAGTATTTTTAGATGAGATAGGTATTATAATCAATTTGTCTGAAATTTATCATGATTTTAAAACCCTCAAACTAAGATAATTCTGAAGGGATTCAAGATTGTTTGGAATGATGAATGTTATAAGAGCTTTAAGGAGTAGAAAAATTGTCTTATAATTGCACAAGTACTCATACTACCCACTAGTGGAGAACATATGGTGATATTCATTAGTTCTTAAAATAATTGATTGGGATATGTGTTAATGAAATATGACAAACTGATATCCTATGATTCACAGAAATTGAAGGTACATGAATCGAACAACCCAACAAATGATATAGAGTTTGCTGTAGTGATCATTGCATTGAAAATCATGTGGAATTATCTCTTTGGTGGGAAGTGTGAAATATATATGCATCGTAAGAGGATCAAGTATATATTCACATTTGAAGATATAAATATGCTCCAATGAATATGGTTAGAGATTAACAAGGGAAGTGACTGAAAAATCCACTACCATCATATGAAAGAAAATAATATTCCATACTCTCTAATTTTAAAAGATCAATAAATTTTATCATTGTTGAGAATTGAAAAGGATCCAGTCTTCTTATACTTGAAAAGGAAAGACATGGGAATCCTAAATGAAGAAATATAATCATTCCTTTCACAAATGATTTCTCAATCATCCCTTATGAAAAAGTTAAAAGATGATCAAAGAGATGATGTGAGAATTTAGAAGAAACTGGAAGTTATAATAATTGTTAAATCCTTAGAGTTCCATGTTAATAATTAAGGAGTTGTAAGATTTTGGTCAAGACATTGTGTTCCATAAAATTATAAGATAAAGAAGGAGTTTTTGGATGATGCACATTAAATTAACTTCTCTATCCATCCAAGAATTAAAAAATGCATCGAGATCTCTAATAGAACTATTGTCCTATATTTCATCAGGTGAAGGTGTAAAGGAAATAATTCAAGTGGAATATGAATAAATTACCAATACATAAAGGGAAATGGGAAAACATCACCATGAACTTTTCCACTAGTTTTTAAATAAATCAATTGGAAATAAAGATAAATGGGTTGTAGTGGATTTTATTATAAATACTGCTCACTTCAATGAAATTTGAGAAGAATTATCACTAAAAAAACATTCAAGGATATAAATTAAATAAGTGGTGAGGCTTAATGGAACACCAATATCGATTTTATATGATTGTGACCCATGATTTAAATTCAAGTTATGGAACAATCTCTTACACACTCTAAATACATAGTTTCACATAAACATGAATTATCACCATAAAAATGATGGTAAACATAAGAAGACTATAAAACACTAAATTACATGTTCAGGGAATGCTTGGTTGACTTCTATAGATGATGGGATCATCATCTTCCTCTTTTTGAGTTCTCACACAATAACATTTTCCACTCAATAATCAAAATAAAACCATATAAATCCAATTATGGGGATATATGAAGAACACCTATGTTCATTAGAGTAGAGTACTCAATGGGGGGGGGTTAATTGAGTATATATAATTTTTTGTTGTTTAAATGGTATAATTTGAAGTTCCCTAAATATTTAAAATACATTTGACCAGTTAGCCAGTAGTAAATTTATAAGATCTTGACTGCTTGATTAATTTCTCAAAAGATTGATTAGATCTCAATTGTATCAATTTTTTAATTAATACAACTTTTGAAACTATCCTAATAAGTCAATACTGTTATAAACACATGATAATACTAACTATCAGAGTTCAATTTAGTTTTATAAAATATGTTCAATTTAGATTTATGAAATATGTGATAAAATAGAGTAAAACTAAAAGGAAAAAACAGAACAGAAATAAAAAAAGAGTTTCAATCTCAAGAAAAGACTTAATACTCTCCACTTTGTGATAAACTACCACCAACTAGTTTAAATTAATAAAAATTTTGATCCACACCCTGGATCGGGGTTCACAATAGTACATAGGTTTTCCAGGTCACAAGACCTCAACCAAAGTTCTTCATGGGTACAAACTACTAGGTCACACAAGGACATATTCCACAGATATCCATAAGATTAAATAGGGGTATAAAGGTATTATTGGTAGGATATATTTTATCCTTCAGGATGATATAGGAGATAGTGTGTTCTTAATAGACAAATACACACACTACTCAAAATTATGTAAAAATGCACACAAAAAAGAAAACAAATATGAGAAAGGATTTATAAGGCTCTGTGTGTATTGAGATATAGCTATGGATTCTTCCAATATAGATGAGATTACGTTTGAGTCCCCTTATGAAAGTCGACACAAAAATAGAGTGTCATATTTTGGATTCCAAGTACAAGTATAGTTGTGCAGGTATATTCTTTTACTTCTTTGATGTGATGATGTTGTTTTTCAATTCGATGTTCATCTCGGTGGAGATTTAATTGTGTGTTCATATTTTGATCTGGAGTTCATAGTGGTTTCATGAGAGTTGAATATGTTCTTCAGTATGTCTCTCTCTTACACAGTCATGGACCACACCACTTCTCTTTTATATATCTTCTCTCTTTAAAAATGCTTCTTATTTATGAAGTCCAAAACAGATCATGTTATTTAGACATGTATAGGTTCTTCGTACCTTGTACTATATGCTAAAAGTCATAAAATAGATTATAAAATATGTCAGTATCATTAAGTGACACAAATATGACCATTATAAATAATATAAATAAATGAAGATCTAAACATTCTATTAGTGACTCATCTGTCAGTGTCTCCTTCTGTAGGTTTCTACTTCTCTCAGTGACCCAACCTATTTGTATGTCATTATGTCAGCCTTTCCATACATCAGTGACTCATTACATCAGTAATTTCTTTCAATGGAGAGTCCTTACCTCTGTTTGTGAGAAAGTTGTTCTATTGGTGACTCATTTCAACTAATGGTGAGTCATTCTATCGGTAGCACCATACAAATGTAGTTCACTTGGTCTAACAGTAGGTTGTCTACATCTGTGAGTCATTGGCATTGGTGAGTCCTTCCAATCTTGAGTCCTTCCAATGGTGAGTCCTTCCAATGGTGAGTACTTCCAACAGTGAGTCCTTCTAACATTTATTCCTTCCAACAGTGAGTCCTTCCAATGGTGAGTCCTTCTAATGGTGAGTCCTTCCGATGGTGTCAGCTTCACATACATAGAACATATGCCTGTTTGAACTGTCTGTCAGTGATTTATATGTTTGTTGATGAGTCATCTATCTATCAGTGTCAGTGACTCATACATAGATTATTTTATATGTTCTTTCTGTCTTACAGTTCATCAATATCAGATCATGTTAATACCCATAATCACACATAAATAATTATTTATAAGTTTGTTTAGACATAAACACAAATAAATAGTTATATGATTTAAATGATATGATATACCATATAATGATTTGATATAATTTAGGATCTAATAAGAGGTAAGATATATGATAATATATGACATTATTTGTGATAATTATAACCATTATAGTCAGAGATAGTGGCCAATAATATCTATAGGGAAACAATATCCGCCCTTTTGATGTTCAAAAATCATGAAATTTATACAATACAATCATTAGATGGATAATGACTAAGGGTTCTCCCATTTTGGGATTACCAAAAGGAGAGTAGGGTGTACAAAAAGAATATCATTAAGTCATAGATAAAATAGACAAGAATGAAATGCAAGAAGACAAAAATTCCATTAATGAGAAAAGTTCAATATATTACAAGGCCCCGACTAAAAACATAAATAAGGTAAGACTCCCCGTTAGATAATGATCCAAAATACTTGTTAGGGTCAAGGGGTTCCTTCCACTTATCAAAAGGATCAATGTATGATCTAGTTGAAGGGATGGGATGAGAAGCATGAGGGTCTAAATGGATTTTCAAAGGAGGAAGAGGTAGTCCTTTAGTAATTGTAGAAGCCAGGTTAGGTCTGTTCTGAGAAATAAGATGAGGTTTAACATGCTCTGTAATGATGGGTCTAATAAAAGATAGAGCATGAGAAAATGACATCTGAGCTTGAATAGGCACTAGAGTAGCAGGGCCAAGTGGTGTAGTGGAAGGCACCATGATGGCTTCACTTTGGACATGGAGATATGGTTTTAATAGCTTGATAAACTCTTCAATGATTTCACCACCATATTTTATTGCCTTTTCAAAATCATCTATGTTTTCTATGAACTTTCCCAACAAAGGAGTGAATTATCTCATCTTCTAGATCTGAACATTAAAAACCTTTTTCACTAGATGAAAGGTAAGATTGGTGGATTGATACTTAAATGGACTATTCATTTGATTCTTCGTAATGAGTTTGGTGAAGAACTCAATAATCCATTTGGTTAGCTATTCTTAAGTCTGTGAATCACTCCTTGTATAATAATTCACATGGTCATCCACTTTATCTGAATTTTCCTCATCCATGGAAACACTAGAAAATAAATCTTGAAACTATTCTTTTAAAATTGAACTAAAAATAGAAATATCCATTGATTGGGAAGGCTGAATTGGTGGAGCATAGGTCGAAGCAAGAGAAGAAGAGGAAAGTTCCTTAACTTCTTTTCATAGATTAGAAAATTCAAGAGATTTAAGGTGAGAAACAAGATTCTCAAGCCCCTTCATGATAATTTCCATTGTATTTCTGTACTCAGTGGTTAACGCATTGATGCTAGTGGTAAAATTATTCATCTCATTCCCCAGATTGGTGTTTCTTATCATAATTGTTTCTGCAGTTGTAATGAAATTTTCCGAATTTATTTTATCACCATCATGGAAACCGAAGTAGCATCAGATTGAGAGACACTGTTTGAGGAATGAGTAGAACTAGTATATCCATCTTTCTTTTCACCTTCATCCTTAGACCGAATAGATTTCATATTTTCATTGAAATCAGTGATATATCTCATGGATTCATCAATCTCATATCTCATAAGATATTGTACTGAGTCTCTTAGGTAGGAACAATTGTCTTGTTAAAAATTTTCAAAATATTCAATAGTGACATAATAACTAGAATAGATCTTAGCCATTGGTTCTCTTGCAGAAAGAGAAAAGACTTCATCATCATAATCTTCATAATATAATCCCAGTGACACATTCCAAGGATTCCTTGCCCAGTAAGACATTATATATAAATCCATAGGAGTAAGAGTATCATTCCTTACTATTCCAAGTTGATTCTATTCATCATCTTGAGCTACATTTTCATGAGGATCCCCCTCAGTTCTAGCCTTCATGGAAATTTTCTCCCCCTCACTTAATTATTACTTCCTAGGTTCTTTATTTTTAGGAAGAGTTATTTTTCTAGTATATATAGCATGAGAAACAATCTTTTTTGGAGAAATATTTTCCTCTTGAACAACACCCTAAAAAATATACCAACATTAGCTTCAACAATCTCTATACAAACAACATCAGGATTCCCATCTGGATGATCAAACTCACAATCACATCCACTTTCACTTCTTTATTCATTATCATAGTATTTGTACTTTTCATTTAAATTACATCATCAAATTTATGATATTCTTATTCCCTACCAGATTCTAAACTACTTTCACCACTACCATCTTCCCCTTCTTCAAATTCTTCACTAGATTCACTAACATATTCTACACATACATCGACTTATGTCTCTTCACTTCCAGTAGATTAGAGAATAGGTTCATGAGGAGGTGAGTCCAAAGGTGGACTTGGAGGTCTAATACAACCTCATTTTGTTGGTTGAGTTGTGTCTGGGTCACTTATATACTCAAATGGTGCTCCCACATCTCTGATAGGAGTAGAAGGATCCTCCTCCTCATTTGAAGAATAGATTACTTGATCATATAGACCAAGGAAAATATCCACTAGATTCCTTGGTATAACTGGATGATCTATATGATTTAATTTTTTATACAGTGAATCTTCACCACTAACCCATTACTTCCTCCATGAGTTCCAATTAATTTTCGTTCACTTACAGATGTTAGAACTTGCAGATTCCACTACATTCACCAACTACAACATCATGAACTTCACTTAAACAACCTTTCTATTCTAGAATTTCTAATATCATTCTAGAAAAGTTAACTGAATTTCACTTAAAACTGTGTTTTATTATCTCATTTATGTGCACCATTAGATATTTGCACAGATTCCATTTAACTCCTTTAAGTAATAAATACACCAAGTATACATCATGATACTTGAGAGAAGAAAAGTCCCCTTTCCTGGAAAAAATTTGGTACTGAATAAACATAAATAAAATTCTACACTCACCATTTGAATCTGATGAAATGGATCTTCTATGTTCCTCATTTCAAATTAGCTCTTTTTGAGCTTTATCATAAAAATTAATTCAATTTCATGTAGAGAAGTCCCTTGATAATCATCAAATATTCCTTCACGAGGAACCATAATTCAATCAGGACAATGTCTTGATGAGAAAGATATTATATAACCTTTTACTATTGACTTGACCCAAGCGACATCACTTCCCTCCAACAGAAGTTCCATATTCAGGTAAAAGTCATGTACTATCTTCGGGTAGAAGACTCTGTCATTGGTTGTGAACTAACCGTGCCATACTTGATCTTGCTGCACCTTTAACAACAAGTAATTGATCTCTAAGAGACATTACACCTATACTTCTTTCTCCGAGGTTACAACATGGTTTTACAGACCACGATTTATATGAGTGGAATATTTTCTCGATTCACCTTTCTGTTTCTTATAAGCATGAGAATCACCATCATCAAGATCTTGCTTCACATGATCCATTCCAATCATTTAATTCTAGAAGTCAGAAGGTGAAAGGTTAGGGGTAAAGAGGGAGAGAGATGACCGAGAGAGTGTAGTGATAAAGGAGTAGAATGGATCGATACAAATTTACATCATTTAAGGCATTTCAAATTATGCAATCATGAAATTGTGAACAATGTTCATCCAAATTAATGAAATAATTTCGTTTTTATAAAAACATAAAACATATTGAAATAATGAGTCATTAGTGTCGGTATGACCAAATTTTCAAAACAATAAAAGTGTCGACATGACAGAGAGTCAGTGTTAACATGACAAATTTTTCATAACACTAACGGTGTCGACATGATAGAGCATCTGTGTTGGCATGACAACTACACTTAAAAAATCATAGGAAATGCAACACAAGGTATTATTTATTGATCATTCCTAACTCATGTCTGACGTAATTCATTCTTTCAAAGTTCAATGGCTTAGGGAATATGTTAGAAAGCTGATATTCAGTGACAATAAATTCTAAAGTGATATCACCCTTTTGATAATGATCTCTCAAAAAGTGATGTCTTACATCAATATGTTTTTTTCTAGAAAGAGGAACTGGTTCTTATAAATCATAATAGCACTTGTGTTCTCACAATTTATAGGTACATGTCTAAATTGATATCCATAGTCTAGAAGTGTGTGTTTTATCCACAAAATCTGAGCACAACCGCTATCAGTATCTATGTATTTAGCTTCAGTAGTAGATAATGCAATAGAAATTTGTTTCTTACTACACCATGAAACTAATGATTTTCCCAAAAAGTGACATGTCCTAGAGGTTCTCTTTCTATCCTACTTGCATCAACCAAAATCAGAATCAGAATAACTCACTATATAAAATTATTGTCCTTCAGCATTAAACAATCCTAAATTGGTAGTACGTTTGAGGTACTTGAAAATTATTTTAACATCATTTATGTGAGATTCATTGGGGTTATCTTGAAAACAGGTATACCTACACACACACTAAACATTATATCTGGCCTACTAGTAGTCAAGTAGAAAAAAAAATCTTTTCATTCCTCTATAAGTGGCTTGATCAATAGATTTACCATCTTCATCAAGATCCAACATACCAGTAGTACTCATTGGAGTGTCACTTCTTTTGATTTCATCATATCCAAAATGTTTTATAATATCTTTACTATATTTACATGGATTTAAAATGATGTCTTCTTTATTTTGAAAAATATGACATCCAAGAAAGAATTTATGTTCACCCGTCAAAATAATTTCAAATTCAATTTTTATTAGTTTACAAAAAAAATACATAAAGAATTTCTCAAAGATCCAAAATTAATATCATCTACATAAATTTGAACTACTAAAACATTTTTTGAAATTTGTTTTATAAAAAGAGTAGGATCAAAAATTCTTTTTTAAAATATTTTGTAATGAGAAAAGTACATATTCTATCATACCAATATCTTAGATCTTGTTTTAAACCATATAAAGAATTTTTAAATTTGAAAACATGATTTGGAAAATGTGGTTTTGTAAAACCAAGGGGTTTTAAAACAAAAACATTCTCAACTATATACCCATTTAGGAATTCATTTTTAACATCCATTTGATAAAGTTTGAAATTAATATGGGTAGAATAAAAAAGTATGATTTTAATGGCCTCATGTTCAGAAACATGTGCAAAAATTTCTTTATAGTCAATGCCTTCTTCTTTCCTATATCTTTGTTCAACCAATCTAGAATTATTTCTAACAATAATACCTAATTCATATACTTTGTTCCTAAACACCCACTTAGTGCCTACGTTCACGGTTTCTTTGGGTATATCTACAAGTTTCCAAATATTATTTATTTCAAATTGATTAAGTTCTTCTTGCATATCAATCATTCAAAATTAATCTTTAATTGCATCATTGATGTTTTTAGGTTCATTATGTATCAATAAAGCGTGATGTTCAATTTAATTTCAATGAGATGCTCTAGTTTGTATCCCATTATCTAAGTCTCCAATAATAACATCAAACGGATGGTTCTTAAGAGTTATAGATGGTCTAGAAAATGAGGGGATAATAATTTCAGGTTCATTTATAGGTTTGAGTTCATCGTGTATAGATTCTAAAGAAGTTATAGAATTGTTTGATTTAACAGATTTCTTGAAAAGAGGATTAGATGATTTTTAATTTATTTTTAGGTTTTACATATCACCTTTATGGTTTTCTAGAGAGGTCTTAGGTTCATTTAGATCTATTTCGTAAAATTTGATATGCACAAATTATTCCACACACATGGTTCTTTTATTAAAGACTCTATAAGATTTACTAGAGGATTAGTAAACTTGGAATATTCCTTTATCACTCTTGGATGCGAATGTTTCAAGAGTGTTCTTTGTATTAAGGATATAGACTCCACAAAAAAAATTATTTAACAAACTTTGGGTTTTATATCGTTCCAAAAAACATAAAGAGTTTTCTTGAGAATATGTCTAATTAAGACTCTATTAATTATCTAGGAAGTTTTATTCACAGCCTCAACCCAAAAGTAAACAGGTAAATCATATTCACTAAGACCTGTTTGAGCTATACCTTGTAAGGTTATATTTTTTCTTCCCAAAACTCTATTTTGTTGAGGTTTCCTAGGGGTTAAGAAGTTATTAATATAGCTATAATGTGAGAAAAATGGTTCAAAGTCTTTATTTTCAAACTCATGACCATGATCACTTCTGAAGGATTTTATTCCATATTTAGTTACGTTTTTCACTGTTTTAGAATATATGGTGAAGTAAGTACATGATTAACTTTTGTGAGCTATGAAATATGTCTAATTATAACTAGAATAGTCATGTACAAGAACAAATACATAGTACTTCCCATTTAAACTAGAAACTCAAGAGGGTCCAAACAAGTCCATATTTACAAACTCTAAAGGCTGAGAAGTTGAAAATTATTTTTTTGAGTTGAAAGATGTATTGTGATGTTTACCATTTTGACAACGATTATAGACTTTTCCATTTGAAAACTCAAGTATGGTTAAATACTTGATTAGTCCTTTTTCAAGTAATATTTCTAAGAGAGTGTACATTACAGTGTCCTAATATCCTATTCCAATGCCAAGAATATTTATGAATGTAACTAAATTAAGAAAAATTTTTAGAAACTAAAGATATATTTTAAAATAACATTCATTTTCTTTTCTAAAAGTTAAAAATACTAATTCCTTTGTGGAGTTAAAAAATAACAAGCATCATTTTCAAATTTAGATTGATATCTATCATCACATAATTATGAAATACTAAGAAAATTATAATTCAATCAATCAAATAAAATTACTTTAGAAATTAAAACATAGTTAGAGTTACCAATCTAGCCTAAGACAATTATTTTTCCTTTATAATTGTCACCAAAGGTGACATATACACCATCAATATTTATTATGTTCTTGAAGCTTGAATAATAATATGTCATATGACTCGAACATCCATTGTATAAGTATCACTGACTCTTTCAAGAGCTCTTTAGACAACTTTCCTACAGAATAATCAAACAAAAATAGATTTTCGTTCCCATATTTTTTTGGGTTTTCTGTCATTAATAATCAATTATTTAGGTACCCACATTTTCCTTTAAGATATTAATATAATAATTATGTAACATGTTTGAAAAATTGACTCTATTTGGTCTATACAAACTAGAGGTAGTAAAATATTTTTTAGAAGTGTAACTAAGATCCGAATATTGATTTTTAGGTAGAAGAACAGATGTTCTAGATTTAGTTACCAACTCTGTTTTACATAGGTTTCTCTATCTAGATAGATATCTGAAACATGAAGTGTACTTAGAAGCTATCTGTTTAACAAGAATTTGAGAAAGATTATTTTTCCCACTTGTAATTTTTTTAGATATTTCAAAGATTTCACATTAGACATTTTTAATTAATTATTTTCTTTGAGTAGTTGCGGATTATTTTCCTTTCTAGTAGTAAGTTCAAATATAATATTAACAGTATGAGCATAATGTTTCATTAAGGATTTATATTTATATTTTAGTTCATTAAGAGTGTCCTCTAGAATGTTACAACATTCAAATAAATATTTATTAGTAATTTTTTTAGAATCAATTTCATTTTTAGAATAATAGTAATTGTGTCAAAAGAATCTAAGGTTACCTCAGATGTGTTTTTCATAAAACACATATTTTACATGTCATCTTCTTCATCAGGAGATGATGATGATTCATTGGAACTATCTTCAGAGGAACTCTAGGTGACCTTCATGACATTCTTATACTTATTATCTTTGTTTACATACTTCTTTTTTTATTTTAATTTTGGACAGTCAGCATCGACATTTCCTATACTCTTGCATTCATAAAAAACAATATCCTATGATTTTTAATTTCGTTTCGAGTCCTTTTCCAGTTTCCCTTGTTATCATATATTCCTTTATAATAGGGATTCCTGAAAAACTTCAACATCCTATATAATTTTTTGAATCTTCTGGCTAGATGAGCAATCAATTCATCACTATCTGATATTGATTCATCATTACTAGAAATTTCAACAGGGGCTAGCACCTTCTTTTTTCCCTTATTCTTAGTGGAAGTAGTCTTGAAGGCTATAGATTTTCTTTTTGGTTCATTCTCTTCTTCTTTGTTTACTTTCCTCTCTTTTACATACATAATCAATTTTCCAATGAGTTCATTGACATGTAGTTTAATGATGTCACTTGATTTTATAACTAAGACAGATGTTCCTATCTATCAATCAGGTAAGCATATTATAATGCTCATAATTTTTTCCTGGGCAATAACATCTCTTCCCATAGAGATCATAGTGTTCATAATTTCATTAAGCCTATGATACATGATAGAAATAGGCTCATTAGGATTCATCTTAAAATTTTTATATTTGACAGTATATTTGTTAAATCTCATTGTCTTAACACTAGATGTTCTTTCATGTGAAACAAATAAAGTATCCCAAATTTCATGGGTTTTTTACATATAGATTTTTTTAAATTCTTCATGTACAAAAAAGCATAGGGAATTCATGGAATTAAAATTATTTTTATAAGAAGTCTTAATTGGATTATCACATGTAGTTCTAGTAGTAATAGGAATCTTATATTCATCTACAATTTAAGACCAAATTTCAAAACCCATAATTTCTAAGGGTATTTTCATTTTAATTTTCCATTCTGCATAATTTGTTCTATTAAAGAATAGAGGTATGTTGGTAGTAGCACCTTAAATGCTATTATCAAAAATAAAATTATTGAATAAGATTTTAAAGAGATTAATATTTAGTATTAATAGAAATTTTAGGATTTTTTAAATACAACTAAAATCATAGTTGAAATATTTTGAAACCTGAAATTTCATAAAACCTCTGATACCAAATGTTTGGTCGGAGTAGAGTACTCAAGAGAGGGGTAAGTTTAGTATCAATAAAATTTCTTATAAAATATTATAATTTAAAGTTCCCCAAATATTTAAAATTCAATTGACCAGTTATCCAGTAGTTAATTTGTACGATCTTGACTATTCAATTAATTTATCAAAATATCGATTAGTTCTCAGTTGTATCAATTTGATAATTAATAAATTTTTTGAAAATAACCTAATAATTCAATACTATTATAAACACTTTCTACGACTAAATAGCAGAGTCCAATTTAGTTTTAGAAATATGTTCAATTTAGTTTTATGAAATATGTGATAAAAGAGAGTAAAAATAAAATGTAAAAACACAGTGGAAATAAAACAAGAGGATTAGTCTCAAGAAGATACTTGATTCTATCCACGTAGTGATCACCTTCCACCAAGCAGTTAAAATTAATAAAAAGTTTGATCCACAACCTGTATTGGGGTTTACAACATCATATAGGCTTTCTAGGTCACAAGACCTCTACCACAATTATTTATGGGTAGAAACTACCAAGTCACACAAATACCTCTTCCACACATATCCAAGGGAGTAAACAGGTTTAATAAGGTATGATTTGTAGGATATATTGAATCCTTTAGTTTTATACAAGAGACAATGTGTACTTAATAGATTGATACACAAACTACTCAAAAGTATGTAAAAATTAACATAAAAGAGAAAAATATATGAGAAAGGATTTAGAAGGCTCTATATGTATTGAGATGCATCTCTTGACTCTTCAAATGTAGATTAGATGAAGTTTGAGTCCTCTTCTGAAAGTGTAGAAAAAACAGATTGTCATATTCTAGCATCCAGGAAAAAGTATGGTTCTGTAGGTATATTCTTCTCCTTCTTTGATGTGTTAAAGTAGTTTTTCAATTAAATATTCATATCGGTTGAGATTTACTTATGTTTTATTCTTTTTTTATTGTGTTAAAAGTGGTTTCATGAGAGTTTTAGAAGTTCTTCAGCATGAGTCTTTCATGCACATGCATGCACTACACCACTTCTCTTCTGTATATCTTCTCTCATAAAAAATGCTACTTATTTTTGAAGGTTGATAAAGGGAATGACCTTTCCACGTGAATAGGTTCATTGTACCTCATACTGTCTACTAAAACTTTTAAAAAAATTTATAAAATATGTCAGTATCATTAAATGAATCAAAGATGAATATTATAAATAATATTAATAAATGCAGATTTAAACAGTTTATCGGTGACTTGTACATCGGTGTCTCTATCTTTCAGTGTATCCATCTTTTGGTGAATAAAATCATAAGTATTTCATTATATCAGTATTTCCATTCTCCAGTGACTCATTACATTGATGAATTATTTCAATGGACATTCCTTCATTTTTTAATGGAGATAGTTGATCTATCGATGAATCATTTGAACTGTGAGTGAGTCCTTGCGTCAGTAGCACAATGCAGTGGTAGGTCACTTCGACTGACGGTTGGTCGTATTCATTGGTTAGTAATATAAAATATTGATTCCTTACAACTGTGAGTCCTTCCATTGGAAATTCCTTTGAAAAATGAGTCCTTCCAAGGATGAGTCCTTCCAATGATGATTCCTTCCAATGGTGTAAGCTTCACATAATAAGAACATATGCCTTTTTGAACTGTCTGTCCGTGAGTCATATGTCTTTTGGTGAGTCATCAATCTATCAGTGTCAATGACTCATACATAGATAATTTTATATTTTCTATATGTCTTACAGTTTAGCAAAGTCAAATAATGTTAATACCCATAATTACACATAGATATTCAGTTATAAGCTTGTTTAAACTTAAACACACATAAATAGTTATATGATTGAAATGATCTGATATACAAGATAATGATTTGACATAATTTAGGATCTAACATGAGGTAAGGTAGATGTTAATATATGACATTATATTTGATAATTAAAACTGTTATAGTCAGAGATAGTGTCCAACATTATATATGGGTCAACAACATACATGTTGGGATGAAGTTGGGGAACACAAAATCCTTGGTCCTGAAAGGGTCTAGGAAATGGTAGAAAATTTCAAGTCCATTCAACTACACATTAGGGATGCTTAGAGTTGAAAAAATATCTATGCTAAGAATCATCGACGACGCTTAGATATTGAGGTTAGAGACATGGTATTCATCAACATATCTTCATGGAATAAATTCATCTTATTTTAAAATAAAGGAATTCTTAGCCCAAGATACATTGGACCCCTTGAGATCCTTGATCACATTAGAGCACTGGCCTATTGACTAAAACTCCTACCTAACCTATCTCAAGTGCATGATGTATTCCAAGTATCCCTCTGGAGTACATACATAAAATAACCCTCACATATACTTTATCCAAAGGTGGTACCATTGGTGAATTATCTATCACATGAGGAGAAGCCGGTGAAGATATTAGATGTTAGAGACAAAGTTCTACAGAACAATATATTACACCTGGTCAAAGTGTTGTGGAGAAACTAAAAGTATGAATTAGTGAAATGGAAATTGGGGGAAGTATTGAAACCAAATTAACATCATCTATTTTAGTGTGTGAAATTAAAATTTTGAGGGATAAATTTTTGAAGGTTGTAATATTTTAATTACCCAAACTGTTATAAATGAAAGTCCCCTTGTGATTTAATTATATGTCTTATTCTATGTTATGGTTGTAGAAAAAAATTCACTTATTTTTTTATTGTATCCTATCATATTTAAAATATTTTTAATCATCCTTACCATTGATAATTTTTCCTTTAATAGTGATCAAATGAATAGTATAAATATAGGGTTTGGATTAATCTATTTGACATATAAAAAGGATGTGATGAACTAAACTAGAAGAATTATACCCTATAAAGTCCATTTATTGGAGATTTAATGGGATATATCAACACAGTGAATTTACATTGACAAGCCCAAGATAATATCCAGTAACCTAAGCATGATAGAAACTGTTTATGGGAGAATTTCATGCTCATCGAGATGACATCCCAAACCATGTATGCCAAACCACCCCATGGAAGTATCACCATCGCTCACCATACCATTAGTGGATTTTTTGGTGTATTAATGGAATATGTATCATGACTCTATAAGGATTAATATGTACTTTATTTTAAAAAAAATAACGGTTACATTTACTTTTTATTATTTTTCTGTTATAAATGTTTTTGTTTTTATACAATATAACACAAATTGTATTTTGGGGTATTATTCTATTCTATTAAGGAATTTATTTTTTTATGAATAAATGGTTTTTTAAAATAATAAATATTTTAATAAAAAATTATTAACACATCTCTTTTATTAAATATAAATGATCATACAATTTTTATAAGGTAAAATGTAATTTTTATAAGAGTTTTAAAACTGTTATTTTCAGAAAACCTAGCATTTCTTAATAAATTTATATTCTATTTTAAAAAGTGAAATTTAATATATCTATAATTTCTTTTTGATAAATTTAATATTTATTTGGTATCTTCATGCTGAAATTATCCAATAGTGAATTTTTCATAATTTTCTAGGACTTTCAAATTTTCTGCCGAAAATTTAAATATGGTATAAATATACATTGTTAATTATGACATAGTAATGACCCAAAAATTATGTAATATATTCTATAAAGAGTATCTGAATCAAAAAAAATTAGTTTTTACTTTAAAATAATTTAATATTTTGGTTATTTAGTTAATTTTATAAATCATTAATGAATCCTCCTAATACTTTAATATATTTTAAGGTTTTAAAATTCATTTCATTAAGGACTTGACTAACTTCCACGTCATAAAATTTATTACTTTAATATTTTAGAATGTTGTCCTAAAAAATAATTAAACCCACACTTATTTTTCAGAAACCATGGGAATAAAACATGGGATTGTCTATGGAATTTATTATTTTATTATATAGAGTCCAAAATGTATGTTTGAGAAATAATAAAGAATTATCCACTCTTTTCCTGTATAAAAACAACCGTGATCCCTTTTATCATAACTAAAAATACATTTAGTATGTATTTACTCCTCTATCCTTTCTCTAGTTTCCTCCCATGGTGCCCCTAGTATCTCAAGAAGTTCCTCCCAAGCATTTTGAATCACACTCTCAAGGTAAGGGATCCTATCCTTCTACTCCCAATCCAAGTTTCATTGTTATCTTATTTCTTTTATCTATAATTCGTAATTATAGAATTTTCCCTTCCATATCAACCATACTATAAATTTCATGTATAAATTTTTATATACCCCTTCCACTCTCATTAGGCCCTTACATGAACATTAATACACCACCATTATACTGTAGAAATTTCACCATGATTTTCAATGCCAAAACAATTGTGCATGTCCCAAGGTTATCCCATAAAGTTTTAAGTATGATGGAATATTATGTGCATGTTAAAGATGTTTCTAATAATGTATAGGTATTAAGTATTTTAAGTTGTTTTTTAATTTACCTAATTCCCATATATAATATACTTATCATTCTTCTCGGATATATTTTGTGTAAACATATGTAATAAGTCTTGAATTAATCTGTAATAAAGAGAGTGGTTGTCATATATATGATGAGAACCAAGTAAATGGGATGTGTTATATATTTTTACATTCATGGATGATAATTCTTGGAATATTTAGTATTTTAATTTGAAAATAAATGATATGTTTTAGGTTATTTTCATGTACTTTCATGTGATGAGGGGAAGTGAAACAGAAATATGATTAATGTGTGTGGTCATAGATAATATAGGAGAGTCTTGTGGTAAATTTTAGAAATACTATAAGAGTTTTGGTACCATGATGTAATAAACAATACTGAATAAAAATATAAATAATTATATTTATAAAATTTTGAACACAACCATCTGTGCAAGAGTCTGGTGTATTCTCTCGAATGAAAATGTTCAAAAAAAACAATCCAGATAAAAAATATAGATAAAATTTGATCTTATAAACATTTACCTATTAATTTAAATTAACATAAATGTACTAGAAATGGTTTGGATATGTCAATATTTTTCATACAATAACTTTAGATAATTTCAATATAGGGGGTTTTTACAAGTCACGAATGATGAGTGAGAGAAAATAGATGAAAAGGGAAAGTAGTTTGGAATTTTGAGATAATTTCATAAGGAGTTTAGATATAGAATCTAGGATCATATTAGAAATTGGTTTATTAGAATAAAATATATTGAATTTCCTGAATATCAGATAATTTAATATTTTGAGAAGCTAGAAAATTAAAAAATATGCCATATGAGGAAATTAAAATTAATCTAGAATAAGTACCACCACATCAGTTCTATACATTCAAGTATAGATTTGTGAAACTGATGATATATCACCACAAGATAATATGACTCTATATACTAATAATTATCCATCATAACATATTCCTAATTGATCCCACCCAAACCACAGTCGAGGATATCCAATATAGAATGACAACTAAGTCATAAATACTCAATACATTATTACATGATTCTTACCAAAGGCAGAAGTCCAAATTGTTATGATGATGTGATCAAGAGTCAAAAGAATATGAAATAGAAAATTTCATTCTAGGAGTAAATGATATCCTTACACAGGATCGACACATATGACCTGGTGGAGTTACCCCATAGAAATAAGGTATTGAAGAATAAGTGGGTATGTAGAATCAAAGAAGAATATGATTACTTTTAATTATTCTCTAAAGATAGGATGGTTGTTAATATATTAAATTAAAAAATGGTTGATTAATTTTATGAAATTTTTTATGCTATGTAAATAATTTCTTCTATCATATTGGTGCATGAATTGGTGGGAAGGGTTAACCTAGATGCTCATCAACCAGATGTAAAGACTATATTCTTAAATTGTGGTCTTAAGAATGAGATTTACATAGAGAATATAGATTTTTTTATGGTGAAAGGTAACGGAAACCGGATATCTAATCTTTTTAATAGTTTATATGTAATGAATTAGGAATATAGGTAATGATATATGAAATTTCAATCATTTTTTATGAAAAATTAGTACTAGATAATGACTACTGATCACTATGTGTCCGTAAAATGTTTTTCTGATGGTGAATTTTATTATTAAGTTGATTTATATTGATGATATGATAATTATTAAAAGGGATATCACAAATATTGAAAGTTGAAATATTGATACGGTTGATTATTTTGATATAATGGACTTATGAAAGGTTATATAGATTCTTGGTATAAAAATCACCCATGATAGAAGAAATAAAAAAAATATTATATCATAGGAAGGATATAATTACAAGGTTTTTTAATGGATTAATATGAGTATAGTTTACTTTTAAGTCACTTTAGAATCATGATATGTCAGAGTATATCAATTTAATAGTATAAATAAGAGATGGATGGAAATACTTTTCAATTAGTAGTTACCAGTCTCTTGTTTTCTACGATGTGTTCAAAACCATATATTGATCATGTTATGTGAGTTGTGAGAATTCTATTATAAAATCTAGTAAAGGAATATTGGAAAATAAGCAAATAGATATTGTGGTATATTTTAGATACATCCAATCATTATTTAATTATAGGTTGTGATAAACAACTTTTTTTCACTTAAAATTAAATTTTTATTATTTATAAAGGAAGAGAAGGGATAAATGTTCAAGGTGGGTTGAAATGGTGAACACCAAGGGTATCCCTTTGAATAATGATAATTTAACCCAAATTTTATGAACCTATACTCAAGAAAATTTTATTTTATGTCTTGTTAACTTTAATAAGAAAGAATATCCATAACATTATCACCCTCATGAAAAGTGTTAAGGATCTCAAAATTCAGTTGAAGATAACATATAAATTTCATTATGTTTTAGGAAACCCTCCAATTAAATGGATAAGAGTCAAATGTTTCTTTGAAAATAAATGAAGGATCATATTGAATATTTGAAAGATTAATGTTTTTTTACTTCCATATGTTTATGATTATGAGCATGAACTGAAATTCCTCTTGAAAAGAAGACCACTCACCATGGAAATCATATAAATTCATGAAAATAGAGCCTTTACTGAACAAAACCAATCCAACCCATCAAAAAACTCAATGAATGCAAGATCCATTGGTGTTGAGATTGATACCTGATAGAAGGTCCTTCAAGAAAACACACACATGACTTAAAGAAGTTGGATCTTGAATGACTACAAAATTTTTGATGTTTTTCATAGTAATATTATCATGTAAACATATAAGAGAATTAAGTATTTGATATACCCCTTACTTGGGAAGAAACCATGATTATGAGAAGTGTTTTTAGTGTCCCATATCACAGAGAAGAAATCCACAATTAGGATGCTTCATCCATGGGAATTCATAATTCCTCAACTATGAGTGAATAAAAAAGAAGTAAGAAATTGGTCAAAAAATTAATAATAGGTTAAATTCCCACAAGAATTGTCCAAATTAATGAGCCTAGTCACCATCTATAAATAGATGAAACACTAGTTTTATGCATAAATTTTTACTAAATAATCATGCAGGGGTAAGATGAATGCCCTTTCTCTAAATTTCAAAATTCATGGGGAGGACATTTCTATAGAGGTGACACACTTGGGAATTGAATTAGATCTGGATATACTTGGACAAGAGGTTTCTTACCAAAAAGTCATGATATTGAGAAATATGGATCAACTCATGGTAGTATGAATAGGTGAAGGATCCTGAGACATAGTCAGTGAAATGCATAGGTTAGGAGAAACAACCAACTGAATACCATTAACCAGATCTTTCTAGAAACAATTTAGAACATAATATAAATGTTGAGGAAAGGAAACATCATATATGAATGTGAGGGCCAACATAGTTCATCGAAGGAAATATAGTAGATATCTATTCCATTTATCATTCTAAAAGGTAATTTCACCTCTTCCAAAAACCATTTTTAGGGGAGATACATATGTGAGAAAATCATTATCTAGGTGGCTAAAAACACATATAGAGGAGTGCTCTCATGGAAATAATTTCATCAGAAGTGTCCTTATTTTATACCATTGAATAATAGTATACTTCAACAAAAGAATATTTCAAGGAGGTATTATGGATGAATAATTTTTTATAGGATATGGGAAGGATTTAAGAGAATTACCTTCATTACTGTGATAATAAGAGTTTTTTTATCTCACAAAAAATACTAAATTTCATTCTATGTCCAAACACATTCATGTTAGATATAATTATATCCTTAATATTTTTAATGAATGATTGTTGACAATTAAAAAAATCCACATCAATGATAATGGGGATGACATGATGAAAAAGGTAAAAGTTGGAAGCTTACAAGGAGAGTGTTTGTTTAGCTTCTACCAAAAATTGGTAGTGAGGGGGAGATTTATAGGCGACACTCACAATTCAAGGAGTTCATTATGGGTGAAATTTTTATTCATCACCAACATGGGAGAAATTTATCTATTGGTATTTGTGACTTCCTTGGTTAGAAATGAAAATAGAGAAGTAGTCAACGATGAGAGTTTTCATAAAGGTAGATGATGTTGATGAACCACAATTAAATATTGATAATTCATTATCTATAAAAATACTGACACTTATTTTGTAATATGAATTCTACATCTTATGATGATTTATCCAAAAAAGAGTAATATTTTGGCCCCGTTCTCCCAATAGAACTAGGACCCTTGTTGAACCACATTAAATTTACCGTGTTCTAATTTTTCATTTAAGTTTTTGTACATTTTCACCAATTGGGGATTAAGGTACCCCAACTACATGTAACCCATATATATATATATTAATGAATTAATTTTTATATTATGTATTTATTTATATTTTATAAATGTATATAATACACTCTTATTTATACATTTATATAACATATTAAACAAATATACACTAATATATTATACAGATATGCATATATGTCTCTATGTATGTATTACATAAATTAAAAAATATATTATATACATATATATATCATACAAACAAATATATTATATTATAAAAAAATAAAAAATAAAAAAATATATTTATATATTATATAATTATCTGTATATAATTTAAAAAATAAAAAAACTGTATCATATATATATATATATATTATTTGTGTATAGTTATTTATTATATTTTTATGTATACAAATATATGTAATATTATAAAAATAAAAACATATATTATATTTTTTGAATATATATTTAATGGAATTATAATATATATATATATATAATCAAAATTATTTTTAAAATTGATAAAAAATCACAGGGGGTTCAAAACCACTACTAATTTAGGTGATTAGTTGTAGTTTTTAACCACCTCAATTTTATTTTTTTTGTTAAAAAATAATCCCTGTATACTTTAGTGGTGGTTCCACAAAACTGTTTCTAAATTAAAATTTTATAGTGGTTGTTGGGACAAACGTTTCTACAATATACAAAAAATTAAATACATTTATATTATATTTATATAATTAAATAAATTTATAATGTACTATATATTTTCTATATACAATTAAATACAATTATTTTATACATTATTTGAATAAATATATATAATACTCACCAAATGACATACAATTATATAACTTATCTTTATAATATATATCTATAATATATTTATTCTCTAAATTATTTATTTTTATATATTAGAAAAAATTTGTTTATAATTAAATTTATATTTTTTAAATATATTAAAATATTTATATATTTATAAATATATTTATTTAAACTATTTATATATTTATACAATCACACATATATATACATTTTTTTAATAGGGTGGGGATAAGGCCCCCTTTTCTATTAGGAAAGAAAGGCCTACATTTTAACTAGGTTGAGAGGTAACCCTTACATGGACCGAATGCCCAGTGTCTTATTGGCATAGAATAACTTGCCCCAAAGGTCCAACAGAAGGACTATACATGGACAAAAGTCCTTGAGTGAGAAGTCTACATAATGATCTCTTTCCAGTAAAATGTCAATTCCCCAACCTTCCAGTAATTATCACACAATAATTCCATAATGGAAGTCACATAAGCCCCTTCCATGAAGCATTGCATCATTCTAGACTAACACATCATGGAAGGGAACACCTCTTATCGACCATTTTCAATCCAATATTTATTATAGTTCCTAAATTGAATGAAATATTTACTAATTCTAAAAAATATTTGAGCTTTCTTCTTATGACCACTTTCATTCAAAATTTTATTGTGTCTTCAATTTTCTTGATCTTATATAGTGATATACAACTTCACTAAAAATATCTGATATGAAATTAAATAAACATCTATATTTTTGGTTCAATTGTGACGAACCCAATTCTTTGAAAGGAAAATATACTTTTGGATATCGCAAAAAAAACATCAAAATTCTCCAAGATAATCTCTATGTCTTTAATAAATCCATGAAACATGAATGTTTTCTCGAATTATTTAGTCATTGCCATATGATCTTCGTCCATGGTAGATAAAAACACTATTGATTGTAGAGTAGATCTATAGATCACTAGCCCTTATACTATATTGAAAACATAACCAACAGTTTATTATTAGTTATCTTGGTCTCTTATATAATTATAATCAGTATATTAAAAAATAAATCTCCTAATATTTTTTTCTCTTACAATCTTCAAACCAACTAATATAGTAATTTTGGTATACCATAGAAACCCTTTGGTTGATTTAGAATTACCTTTACCAAAGTCATACATGTATTTACTTATAATCCTCATTGCATGTGAAATATCAAGTATTGTATGTACCTTCAAATATGTCAAGGTTCCCACCATTTTTTATATAGAACTAGATCCACATGTTTATTCACTTTATATTTATTTGGGGATAATGATATTTTATTTTCAAAATAAGGTTCTAATAGGGTCAAAACTAGTTTTTCTTTACCACAGATGTAAAATATAAGGATTTGGGATATTGTGGAAGTGTTCGGGCCTATGAAAAACAATATATTTCAATGATTTCATCATATACATCCTCAGAACTAGATTAATAGTGGAATTGGAAGATTCTATGAGAGGATCTTATTCACATATAATTTATAATTAGTTTATAAATATATAATTAACTCAAATGGATAATTATTTTGTCAATGATAATATTTTTGAATCTCTTAAAAATCATCATTACACCAAAATATCCAAATAAGAATCCCTTTAGTGGTATCCACATGTTCTCTACAAACCATATAACATTATTGATGGATCTCTGTGTGCTAGAACAAATGAACCAACCACCCTGCATCATTTACCATTAATCACAATAATAATCCTTCAAGTATGTATTATTATCTTATTCTATCATTAATTATATGGAGGAGGACCAAATCTCAATACCTTCAGGGAATTATTATGAAATCCCAAAAAAAATCATTTAAGATAGGATCTTAGGAACAAGAAATCCAAATTAAGAATTCTCCGTAGGTTAGACATAGAAAATTATATATATTGGGATTATATACTTATTGTTGTACAATTACTTATTTTACAATGACAATTAACTAATTTCATTATTTTATATAGACACCACATCAACTTTTAATAATAATAAAAATATTTTAACTTATGTTCTATGATAACTCATATTTATTTCAATAAAATATCTTAAATTATTAAATTAGTATTTAGTTAAATGATTTTAAATAAATATTATACATAATTTATATTCAAGCCCTTAACTCATCCTGTCAAACCTCCTCGATATTTTTTAATCCTAGAATAATAAATTTTTATTCTTAATAAATATTTATCTACTATTCCTTAACAAAAAATAAATATTTTATTCATAGACTGGTGAATCAATATTTATTTTATAAGTATGTTATTAAATAAAAAATTACCTGATAAATAAAACTAGATATAAATAAATATTGTATATTTTCTGAATGGGAAATAATATTTTTTTAATATTCAGTAGAGATATATATTTGAAAATGCTTTAAAATTTCATTAATCTATGTGATCAACATAACATGAATAAATATTATTCCTCAGTTTAGGGGAAAATAATTTTTCTAATATTTTATTCAATTAGAATTTAACTGGGATTCATGGAATACTTTTTGTGTGACCCTCTACTCCTCTTTCTTGGTTTCATTAGAAAAATAGACCAAATCCTATGATCTATGTCCAATAATACATCATGACATTCATATAGAAATATGTTAATGTTTTGATGATGAAAACCTTGTATAAATGTTCACTATTTAATATAATCCCATTGTCTTGATATTTTATTAAGAACATTTCATACTTGTTTCATTAAAATACACACTTTATATATATTTCAATGACTACAAGAAATGAACTCATCGATGAACACCATGTCCATGGATTTAATCTGTTAGTTCTATTTCCATCAAAGAGCCTGAGATATCAACTTATAATACATCACATGTGAAAAAACCTAGCTTGATTTATTCATTAATACTAAATAACTTGTGACACAACCAACATACCCTACCTCTCCTTGAGTTTCAGTTGTCATTGGATTCATTAATATATCAATGTATTTGACTAATGGTATGTATTATTAATTGTATCAATTCTATGGATCATTTCACACATTTATAGATATTAATATCTAATGACACACAAGTATGTGGAATTACTATCTACGGGAATATCCATATAACATTGTATATTGGATATTACCAAGTGAAAATTATTTTAAAACACTCTGAATGCCTTATGATCCTCTTACGATTGATAGAAAAACATTATTTCTATCCTATTAGATGATGTTATTTGGAAATTAGGAAATATGTTTAAGAATATATTCATTGTACTTCATATATCTCTTCATAGTGAGGAACTACAATTTCCTTTTGATAATAAAAATTATCTAAGGATATTATCACATAAATTTTATTTAGAAGAACAATCATCATGTGATAATATATTAACTAATATTAATGTATTTGTATATTACATTAATCCATAGTACAAAGTATTTGGTTTAATGGGACTAACTCCATAAGACTCCCACATGTACTAGAACGAACTTCTAACTCACTAGTTCTTCCTCACATGTCTATCATGATTCTAATATGTGTAGATATATTTTTTGTTCCTTCCATGTCCTATTAGGGATAGTGTTTATTTTTATACTTTACGTAATGAAAAATAGTCTTATTATAACCTCACTACATTGAAAAAATCCCTCGAGTGGTGATATTACTGAGTATTCAACCATTAACCACTTTCATATAATTATTAACTTATCTAGTACCATAGTCCAATATATATATAAAAATGATGATACTTTAATACCTTTTTATACAAAATATGAGATAAAATAATAACTAAACCACTTATTAATCTACACTAAAGGCCATAATAAACTCAATATTTGTAGATATGGTAAGTACTCATTGTAAAAATTTTGTCATAAATCATTACCATAACATCACTATAATAAAAGAAATAACTGATGTTTTAGGAAAAATAGTTCTGTATAAACTTATAAACTAGTATTACCATGTCTATAATCACTTAGAACACATCCATTTTTACTTTTTTCATGCACTATATGAGATTTTTACATAGAATCATGTATAGTTTTCCTGATTCTATTTGATATTTTCCCATTATTCACCTTACAAAAGTAATATCAAAATCTTGAACATATCATGGAATATTCATTATATTCCTATTATATAAGAATATGAAACTCTATTTATAACAATAATCTCCTCATATTCCTAAGAATGTTATGATATAGATATATCAATCTATCTGACATCCACAACAATTCTATTTTGAAATATCTCATTCAATATATTTCAATACCTTGTAAATATATATACTAAGAATAAAATTAAGAAATCCCATAGATCTATGTATCTAAATCTTATTCCTTAGTTCATGGGTTAATACATTAGTTATTCCTGGAGAAATCATATGTCTTATCCAATATTTAATATTTAACCTCTATTCACTATATGTTATCGGTTCATTATACTTAGAAAACTACATCACCCAAAAAACCACTTCTAATAAAATAGAACCCTATCATTACAAATGAATATTCTTGGATCATGATACTTTATCCAATTAATAAATGATTTTTTAATTATATGTATCTTATTGGTTTCATTTTATATCACCATGACACACCCACAATTTCATTTATAGGTATGGAATGTGTATTAATTGAATTTAGTTTTACTACTTTTGTTTCAATGTATTTTATTCAGAAAATAAATGATATAGGAAAAATTAGTTCTACCACACAGTTGGCACAATATTATGGGAAACGCTGAGAATACTATGTAGACCACATATAATTTTTTATCAAAATTGGTTCACATGGTTGATACATTTTTTTATCAAACGGTGTGTCCACATTGTGTTAGTTCCAATGTGAAGTATTACAGACCCATAGGGTTAGCACTTTGTTTGGAAAACTATGTGGCCAAATCAAGAACCCTTCCAAAATTTTAAAAACATGAATTTTAATTTTTACCCTCACATATTTTAATCTATATTTTCTCTCTTCTATCCATCACGAAACATTATTAGGACCTCACATAGTATGCCCCCTCCCTTCCCTCATGTCTTGTATTTTTGTTGGATTTCACCTCGTTTCTCCAAGAAATAATGTTGGTAAGTGATCATATCCCTTTCATTTGGTACTTCATCATATTTATTTGTATTTATCTCTTCCTAAAATTTATAGATACCTAGGGATTTAAAAATGTTAATGAAATAATGTGGTTTTATTGGGTAACGTTTTATCTTTCTTCTATTGGTTCCTATCTTCCCTTTTCTTTTAGATTTCACCACTTCTTCACAAGTTTCTTTGATTAATCTAGGTGGTTTCATTTAATGTAATTATTTTATGAAAATTATGCACTTTAATAAATTTTTGATGAATATTTTTATTTTTATGGTGTACAAAATGGTATTAAGAAGACAAATTTTATGGAACTGATTTACTTGAAATGTTTTCCTCTTCTGTGTAAAATGAAATGGTTGTAATATGCATGTTTGAATATGGAATAACATTAATGTATAGTTTTGGAAACATTTTAAGGGGATAAGTCTAGGTAATCCTATATACCTTGATGAGATGAACATGAAAAGCTCTGTTAGGTAGGAAAAACCCTCTCCAGCCCTTATATTATGTCATAACACTAGTTAAACAAAGGACTGTTTTCGATTTTTTACTACCAGGACTTTAAATTTGGCCTCCCACGCATCTCATTCTTGAGAGTATCTATATAATTTTTTATTACTATGAGTATACGAATAATAATATAATTCCTTGAAATTGTTTTCACTAGGGTTATCCCATAGTCTATGTTTCATTTTTTCATTATATACATTTAATTTTTGATTATCTGAATGTTAAAAGCATGTTTTCAATTTCAGTTGTTTTTCATACTATTTTTTTACTTTTATCTTGAAATGGTAATTTATGAAATATCTAGAGAAATCATACTAGGTCATTTTACTCAAAACCTATTTACACCCTTTAGCAGTATTTATATATTTTATTTTTAGATGTAGGTTAGATTATGATTTCTCATTGAGGTGGAATATAATCCAGGTATTGGATCTTGATTAGGTAGAGGTGACATGGTTGTATGAGACTTGGTTTCACATGATGATGGGTGGTGAATATTTTATGATTTTAGGTTTTGGTTTATTGAAATTACTTCATTCATTATAGCTCACTCAAAATTCCATCTTATCCCCTTTTGTATACAAATTTTGGGATTTTTTTTTGTTGGATTAATGATTTTGTTGTAAGTTTCAATTTATATTTTAGTGGTTAATATTAGTAATGATACTATTGCTGTTTATATTTGGGGAACTATTACCAAGTGATATTCTTTATTTCTAAGTACCAGTTTCTCTCCCATGGGGATTGGGAATACCCTTCGGTCCTTTCCAAAGTTTGACTCAGGTTCCCAAGTTAAGGTTATCCTAGATTAGTTCATGAAAAAATTATATATGGGCATTATTTTTTTGATACACTCTACTTGGGATGTCAGGATATATAAGAGATAAGAATTTTAGTGTTCAAGGGATAGGTTTCATCTGACTATCTGGAGAACACTCATCATGATGATCCTAGAGTCTCTATGAATTGTATATATTTTATGTTATTTTAGTTACTAGATTTGATTGGAAATATATTATAGGTAAGGTACTCAGGCTACCAATCATTAAAATTTTCATGAAAAGGGGGAATGTATGATTGTTCTGTTTTTTTTAAATTTATTGAATTTTCTTGATATTGTCTATGATTTATTTTCATAGATTAAATTCCCAATGGATTTCATTTCTTCTATTTACTATATTTCTAGGACTCCTCTAAGACCATTAATAAATAATCTATAAGTTTCTAAAAATATATTGCTTAAGATAATCATCCTATTTAATAGAGACTTAGGATACAGTGGTCAGGGACATTCACACTCTAGACAAAGTGGAAATCTTCATCCCCACTCTATTTAAAGAATAAAATACTAACTAAAAAATACCAATACTAGTTTTTCCAAAAACATAAACCTTCATCCTTATAAATAAGTATCCATCCCCATGCGATGAATGATTAGTTTTAGAAGAACAATTAGGAATTTAAATTTCAAAGGAATTTGGACTCCATTAATGTAAAATGGGACACTTTCAAGGTTCAAGGCCCGATAAATACCTAGTGGGAATTTTTCTATTCCATTCAAGTGGCATGATAATATAGAGTGAAATGAATTCATGTGTATGTTTACTCTGTAATTATATCTAGAATCTTTGGTATTGTGAAATCCCTAAGATTTAATCACTCTTTAGAAGAGAAACATGTTGGTTATGGATTGTGAAAACCTATTTGGCATGATATTCTACATTACACTGGAGGTAGTATCAAATGATTGATTAATGGTTTGAAGTTTTTAAGTGGGCATTTCATCTGATAATGGATATCATATTTTTATATTGAAAATCCAAACATATGTTTATATTATAAAGTGGGAATTATTGGTAGAAATTGATCATAAATGGATGTCCAGGTTGGTTGGAGTTTCTCACAAGACTAGTGATAGTGGTTATGGTTCCTTCAAATGGAAAAAGAAATCAGAAGAGTGCAGGAATGGTGGAAATTGTTATCTTGGATATCCATCCCTATTTTTCTCCCATGTATGCAGTGGTCTTGATTTATTTCACTATTGTGGTATGATAGGGAATATATGGCCAGTATTACCAATTACACCCAAGCAATGTCATTCATGTGTGCTTATAGGTTAACAATAATGGTTTTATAGATCCAAACTCCCTTCTTGGAGCAGTTTAGGCTATTCATATATAAAAGGATCAGTGGTTTAGTCTAATACCTCCTTGTCAATGAGAACTAGATATTATTTTAATGGTCATAAGAATGCATTTTCATAAGGTTAGATTAAAATCAAATCCAATCCTCAAGTAGATAGTTGGATATAGGCACAATCAGATATAGAACACTTTCATGTGGTGGATCAGGTACTAGTGGAGTCTAAGACTAGACTAGTGATAATGAGAGGTATTATTCTTATCCTATCATGTCTGGTTAATGCTTCGTTCGATATAAGAACTTCCTATTTATTTATAACAACCCATGTAGTGGAGCTTTCGATACATCCAATCATGATTATTCATAATATTATAGATATTGCGATTCCAATCAAGAAAAATAAATAGAATGGGTTCTGATGTACTTATTTTAACATCTCCAAATAATAAGTATAATTTCAATATGATATCCCCACCCTCTAAATATACTCTTTTGATATATTTTTTTAAATTGTATACATAGTGACTTTTATAAAACACATCGATTTCTACCAATAAAGGCTGGACATCACTACCCTTGATGAGGGCCCTCGATTAATCCAAGGAGAGTGGGATCTGTGATTTGGTAATGTGGGACCCCCAACCAAAATCTAATGGAATGATGTTATCTATCATGGATGTGGTGGATGAAGGGAACATTGGGTCCAAATTTCCCATAGTGGTCAATGAATTTCTTTAGGTATTCCTATATGATTTTTAAGCCTACCCCTAGAGATAAAAGTCATGTTATCCATTGAATTATTGTCCAAGACACATCCTATGCCATTTAATTATTGTCAAATAGATCCTTTAAAGTTTAATGAGTTGAAATTTAGCTATAAGACAAGTGGGACTAGGGGTTGATTCACCCTATCATATCCCCATGGGATACTCTGGTGATTGTTTCTAAGAAGGCTAATGAAACCCTCCATGTATATATATATATATATATATATATATCAATTATAGGAAATTAAACCCTATTGTGATCATGCATAAGTACCCCTTTCACTATATTTGTGATCTCTTTGACATGTTAAAAAAAGAAATGCTATTTTCATAGATTAACTTATGTTTTGGGTAGTGTAAAATCATGCTGAATGAATCATACATCTCGAAGTATTATTTTTGAATTAGATATAGTCAATATGAATATTTCTTAATTATATATAGGTTAACCAAAATTCAAATAAAATTTATATCACTCAAGAACAAGATATTCCATACGTATCTTGAAACATTATTCATAGTATTTGTGTATGATATTTTGATCAATTCATGATAAGAATAAGAGCATGGGAATCATTTAATAATTTTTTGGGGAACCTTGTGAGAAAAAATTATTCATACTAAGGTATTGTAATGTAGTATCTGATTCCAAAAAGTTATATTTTTTGGGAACCACATATTGGGGATGGGTGTTTCAATTTATTTTGGGAAGATAAAAGATCAAATTTCTTGGTAAAACCCAAGAATGTTTTTTAAATTAATAGATTATTAGGACTATAGAGACACTAGAATAACATCATAAAGAAATTTTTTGGTCTCACATCACCTCTATTTTCTCTCACCCAGAATGGGGTGAAGTTCTTATGGATTCCTAAATGGTTGGTATCTTCTGATGAATTAATGTATCAATTTCCCATATATCTAATATTGGTTTTATCCATGTGAGGAATTTTTTAGGTGGTTTTTTGATATGTTTGTAATAATTTTGGGTGTGTTCTTATAAAGGGTAACCATTTATTGCATGGTTTTTATGGGTTGCAGTAAAAAAATATTTATTAACCTGCAATGTATCACAAGGTTGGCCATGGTCATTTCCCAAGGAGTGTATGTGTGCTGAATATTCACTATCTCAATCATATATGTTGTGTAGAAATTTTGGAATAATGAGAGAAATTTTATATTGTTTTTTTAATTTTTTTATAATAAATACATAATCTAAAGATAACCACACACTGTTAGGGTGAAAGGGAGTGGTCCCCGGTTATATCACACTGATTTTTCATTATATAGCAGTGTTCCCTTCCAAAATTTGAGTAAATAATATTAATCTATTGCTTTTTTATATCTAAATTGTGGAAAAAAATATACACATGACATATCTCCCTTTTTACATCAACTTTCCCCTTCTTAATAGTTTAAAATTATTGAACACACTCAATCAGAGATGCCATTATCTCTATACACATCTCAATTGTATGATGTTCATCCCCAAGACTACATAGCTGAACTCATATACTATAAAATATGATAAGGGTGGGATAATTGATTTGGTAAATTTAAGAATACAAAAACTCATTGGAAATAGAATACTATTAGTATACATATTCTTCCATCATTTTCATTGCAGCAATAAAGATATAAATTAGAAAACAATATAGAAATTAACTATAAATTTTCAGAATGTTTGTTTAATCTCCCCTAGGGACCTAGAACATGATGTAGTGCTCCATAATAATAGATTTAAGATACATCACAGTCAAAACAGTTAGAATGAGTTACACATGATGAAATTTGGTGAGAGTAGAACAACACAAATGAACAAACAACACAAAATTGAAATTAGCCATAATTAGAATATTCCAAATACCATATAAAATAAGGTATATAGAAATATATAATAACATGATATTATTCATTATATTCATCACATTCATTTTAGAAATATACAATGTAAATATATTAACTTGTATTTCTACCACATGGTATGGATAATAGTGGATACAGATTCATTTGAGAGAATCAAAACTCTTATGGATCATAAATTCTCTCCGATATTGATCTATTTACACCTTAGGGAATATATCTAAATGTTTATTAACATAATTTATTCATAGTGTAGAGAAAATTAAAATTTATTTATAATTCTCTTATGATGAGGATAAAATGATGTACATGCTATAGGGTATTTCGTGTATTACAAGTGGCCCAGGATACATAATATATATCCTTGAGAGTTATACTTTTATTTGATCTATCCATCTTGTATTCTTCTATCGTTTATTGAATTTTGGACTCGATGAATTGGTTGGGAATTAAATGGTTTGTTGAGCCTTCACTTCAGTTTCTAGATCAAGACTATTTCTATGGAATTAGTTCAAAATCAATCCTCCATATCAGGTTTCTTTAGTAGAATCCAGAATAGTGACCTTAGTCTGAAATGTGAATATATATGGAGGGGATATCATGATTGAACATTGAACATGGGTTAGGATTGATCTAGATCATGGAAATATAACAGTGAATTGAATATTATTTTCAATTGAGTCAACATTATAAACCTCAAATGAAGTCATCATTAACACATCAAACCCTCATAAATATTTACTTGATCACCTTGTGTGCAATGAACTTCATCATTACAATCAGTGAATGTAGAATGATCCAAATTCTAGATAACTTAAATATTCATATGGAACACATAAAGGTGGAAAATAATTCCTTTTATAAATTCCTCTATAATTGTTATCATCTATATTATACTTTAATTAGATTACATGGATTATGGTAGTGCAATAGTTGAGTTGATCTTAGGTTGAGGTAGTTGGAGAACTAGGGTGATCTTATTGATATGGATAAATGCATTAAATATAGACTTTCATCATGCTCCATTTTTGTGTCATCCTAATTTATTACATCCATAGTATGGTGGGAATTCAAGCTATACTCCATCTTAAATCTAAATCTTATATAAGTAATTGAAAGGAATCAACTAAAAATACTCAATGTCACAACTCAAGCATCGATCCTTATACTAAGAATAATGTTGCAAATTACCAGTCATGTGGAAATAGTATTTTTTTCTCAGATGAAATCAGATTCAACCAAAATTTTCGTTATTCAGACATAGATTAGGGAAATTAATCCTCTCTATTATTCTCTTATTTTCATAGATACAAGGATATATTTATGTGGTTTCTCTATTCATGTATTCTTAATCAATATTGATCAATATTTGATGCAAGTTCCTATGTTCAGTTGAGTTCATAAGTTTCTCATTCATTCAATGTCCTACTAACTTGGATGAGGTCAATATCATCAATTGGTCCCAATATCAAACAATTATAATTTTTATAGTCCCAATTCATATTTTTCTTAGTTTATCCATACATATTGGTTATCCAAGTAGACAATAGAATATTAGATAACCTTGATTTCTTATCTTTGAGTTGATGCATATCATATTGAAATAATATTACCTTTAGTATGAGATTAGTAATTAGGTTTTTCAAAGAACTCTAATGTTTTGTTGAGATCTTCAATCATGTATGTTAATTCAGTTCATTTTTTCACCAGAGATCCTAAATTCTGATTTTCCTTCAATTTTATAATTATCATTGATTGAACTACTATCATAAATTTATAATTTGGTTTCAGGGAAGGGAACAGAAAAATATTCAAAAAGGTACTTTCAAGGATGTTGTCCATAGACTAAGGGAAACATTTAGAGGAAAAATCATTGAAAGATTCGTCATGGTCAATAGTGATGTTGTGAACTAGAATGCCCAGTCAAAGAAGGCTGAGAGCGAAGAAAATATTCGCTTGGTTTATCAACTATGAGAAGGTATCCATGGTTGATTGAGCAAGAAGGTGAAAAATTAGGGTGCATAGGTTAAATTCCCTAAATTTATTTTCATGAAAACTAGAGAGTGGGATCAAGATTCATGGTAAGAGTTAGCACACTATCATGGTGGAAGGGGTAAAAAAGAAATAGATTTCATACATGGTCAACTAGCTATGGAAGTATACCCCACACACAGTGTTAGGGGAATGGTCACACTTTTTCACTAATGCATGGTTCTCTTGGAATCAACTTTGATGCCTTTTTTATATTTTTTCATTATACTTCGAAATTAATAACATTGATTCAATATAGGTCAATTCCATATTGAAATATAACTAAATAACTAATGATGAAAAAAATTTAAATTTCATTGATCAATTAATTCCAAAATAAATTCGGAATTCATTTCGAAATTAACAAATGTGATTTTTCAAACAAAATTAATATCATATTAGAATTTTCCAATTTATAATTTATCATATTTTAGAATAGTCTCAATTAATCGTTTTAAAACTTTTGAAAATTATATTTAAATATATGATTATTCCAATTATATCATAAACCATTAATGTAAAAATTCCATATCTATTAAAAAAATATCTTCCAAATATCCAAAATTAATGAATGGATTCTTTTTTAAAACCATAAATTGAATAACTCATAAAGAATATACATTTTAAAAAAAAATTAATTTAAGTATATAATTCCAAAAATTTAAAAAAAATGATTTATTTTCATAGGTTTTAAATTAATATTGTTGTTAAATTCAATGAAAAAAATAAAATTGAATTATTTTTTTAAAAAATTCCTACTCACATTTACTTTTCGGTGGACTATGGGTCACACTAACTTCGAAAACTTTCAAAGAAATACCCATAAAAAGAACTATAGATCATAATGGTTCTTCATTCCCTTATGAGTTTTCACCAATATCTTTTTATGGAATGGTTCATGGTATATTCAAACTATAAAATATTAAGATAAGTATTATACCAAAAATCCGTAATCATCAGTTAGTGTTTGTGGTTGGAATTTATTCAATAAATTGATTTTGATGTCACCCAGAAGATAAGGAATGTAAATGTATTTTTTGATGCTCTCACTCAGAATTTTTCCTCGTAGGATATTTAGGTATCTAAGGATGAATGTGATATGATGGACCTGTTTACTTAGATTCACTTGGATGTGAATGAGGTTGATGCTAATGTGTTCCTTGATAGTATTATGTTTTATCAATTTTTTATTGAGATCATCCCACTTTATTATCATGGATATGTTGAGTTATAATGTATCTAAGAAACATTACATAATGGGGAGACTACAAGGGAGTTCTATCTATCCTCTAAGGATTATCTTTTCTTCATAACCCATTGTGTGGTCCATGAATCTACGAGAAGGGATGTGATAAAATATTTCCATAGCTCTTAGTGGGGTTTATATCCATTTAAAATAAAGATAAATAATGATTTAAAAAATCATTATTTATTTCTAGTTATGAGATGGGTTATAGAAAATCTATCATCCAATTTCTACTTTTCATCACATAAATATCAAGAATTATAACCCCTTTAGGTTTTATTAGACTATTCACATACCCAACTAGACATGTAATGATAATCCCTGAATTTAATCATTAGGTTTTTATATACCCCTTTAGTGAATAATTCTATATGGGTCACCATTAATTGCCTATCTATGCTAACCTGTTTAATATCATTTAAGGAAAATAATATAATGGATGGAATTAAAATATTCAGAGAATAATAATTAACGAGGTTACATGGGGTAACTTCTATGATAATTTTTTATAGAGACCCTTGGTGTACCTCATTATTTTATAGGGGAGTTGAATATGTAATGAGAACCCATGTAAAGTCGAGTAATACCAACAATCCATAAAGAGATTTCTAGAAGGAGAAGGAAAACCAGATTTTTGAGGATATACTCTGTGCATGCCTATTAGAAATTGGATGTTCATGGGATACTAATCTATCACTTTTAGAGTTCACCTATAGTAATAGATTTTAGCCTTTGATCAAAATGGACCCCATTGAATCTTTTTAAGTGTCACCACGTTGGTCCCCCTCTACTAGACTATGTTTGGCGAAGCCTCCATAGTGGGAATGAGAATCATGTAAGAGGAGATTAAAAAACTGGGATATATAAAAGAAACTGAATAAAAATCATAGTCATTATAAGTAATATACTGATATTTGAAGTTGTTACTTGTAATTCTGAGTGATATACTAGGTGTTCTTGATTGTTTCACCATAGCTTGAAAACTATAGATATGGGAGATAAGGGAATATTTAGAGGACATATGTAGAGAACTTTTAAATCATTTAGAAAATTATTAAAGTTTTATATTAGTTGAAATTTCCCCCTTAGTTGATTTCATTCTATGTAATTTTTCATGTCTCTCATGTGTAGAAATATATTCCATAACTTTCCCATTCGCTGAATTGGGAATAATTTGAGTTCTATATTGAAATATTTTTGACTAATCTACAGATCAATATAATTGAATCATAGGATAATTTCTTATGAGGTATTTAAATTTATTTTATCTAAGTCTCATAACAACCCAAAGAGCAGTCATATAAATCATGGGAATGGAAATATTGAATGAGTGATCAATGAAATCAATTATTCTCGGATCAAGATGATGGTTGGAATTATTGGGGAATAAAGTGACTTGGTTGGGAGAATTTTCTCACCCATTATTTTATTTTTAATTATGAAATTCTTATTTAATGAATTTATTTTTTACTTCTTTGGTTTCTGGGACTTTTATTTTAAAAATCCATTAAAATGGGAAAAAATGGACCTACTGCATATTAGGAACATAGTTAGAGAATATCATGTGAAGATAATGTAAAAAACAAATTTTTTTATCATAATCGATATGAATGGTTGGAGAATAATTTTTTACAACCATTCAAGTTCCCTAGTAAAGCAGTGCTGACCTATATAGTTTGTACATAATTTTGAATTTTTTGTAGATAAAGTATTCTCTCCACCCATATTATTTAAAATTTAATTCTTTCTTTTTTACCTCAACTATTTTAATCCTCATTTACTTTACTCTATCCATCACTCTAATTTCCTTGAACCTCATGCACGATTCCTACCCCTATTCCCGATTGAATTTTATATTTTTTTGGTATTTTTCCTTGTTTCTCTAAGAAATCACTAGGTAAGTAATCATGTCCCTATCCATGGGTCCTTACTCTTAATTATTTCGATATCTCTCTTTACAAACAGCTATTAATGTCTATTTTTTGACAAATTTGAATTTAATAATGTGTATTTTTGTTGTTTATGTCTCCACTTTACTCCATAGGGTATTCTCTTCCGTTTTGTTATGGATTACACAATTTCCTCTACAGTTTAATTGATTTATGGTATGTAGTTTCATGTTATTAAATTATTTGATGAAAATGGATATTTCTTCAAAAATATTCAATGATCATATTTATTATCTTAGTCTGAAGAATATAATTTATAAGACTGATATCATGGAACTGATGGCCAAGAAATGGTAACCCTTTTTTTTTAAAATGAAATGGTTCTATGTTGAATTTTCTAATATTACATAAATTTTTAGTGGACTTTTGGATTCATTTAAAATGGTATACCACACAGGAATTTAGGTTACCTTTCTAGGATAACTATAAAAATAATATATAAGAGCAATACACCCTCCCTAGTCCTTAGATAATGTTATAACACTATGTCTACAAAGGAATGTTTTGGATTTGGTTATTGTTAAGTCTTTGGAAGAGAACCCCCTTGTGGATTGTGCATGAGAAAAATTATGGATGATTCAATAATTATTATTATGAGAATCCTAGGATATGTAAATGAATATGGTTACTCTAGGGTTGTCCCAGGGTGTATGTTTCATATTCTTGTTCTGCTTATTTCATTTTTTTTTTCTTGAAATGTTAATATCAAATTTCAAATTTATGTAATCTTTATAAAACATGTTTAATATTATATTTAAATGGTTACTCATCAAATATAAAGTGTAATTCCATATGTTCATTGTAATCACACCCTATGTACACCTTATGGGTGTTATTTAATGTTTTATTAATAGATATAGGAGAAAGATGTTCCATGGATGCGATGGATACTCTTTCTAATTAATCTTGGGTTAGGTAGAAGTTATTTTATGGGATGCAACCTTATATCCCCTAGTGATGGGTGCCATATTTTTTTATATTTTTTGTTTTAGTTTCTAGATCATTTATAATTTTTATTTCTCACTCAGCACCCCATCCCATATCCTTTTGCATACCAATGTTGGGATTCATTTTTTATTTTGTTTGATTATTTATTTTGTTGAATTCATAACTTATATTTTATTGGTTATTTGTTATGATGATGATTGTGTTGATTCTCTTAGGAAAATTGTTCCCAGTGTCTGTTCTTGATTCCCAGAAACTAGTTTCTAGCCTATGGGGATGAAGAACACCCTTTTAGACATTGTACGAGATTACATGGATTACCTAGTTAAGGATATACTAGGTTGGTTTGTGAAAAATCAAACCTTATAGTAATGCTATATAGAAATATTTCATAGGATTACATTTAATCAAACTATCATTGACTTCTGAGCTCAAAATATATAATTATAGAAAATAGCTAAAAAATCTAAATTCAAATGGATGTAGCATGATGATTGGTGAAAATGTTCTATCATATAACATGAATAGACACCATTTTATAAACCTTCCAATAATACATAACTATTAATTGGATTATAAATCACCGAACATGTATTATTTCCTCTTAAATACCCAAAAAATATTTTATATTGAGAAAACACAAAATTAAGAACTATATTTTATAATATTTAATAAATAAATGAATTTATAAAAACTTATAATTAGTATATTATTCAAATTTTGTACTTATTTCTAGGACTCATTTTCTTAATGAATAATGCATTACCCTGATATTACCCAGTTAAGATATAGTATCACTCAGAGGTGGAAGGGTGAATCTGTGATATCTTTTTTCTTTAAGATTCCTTATTTTTGAAACAGCCATTTACTCCTATTAATGAGTTATCACATTTTCTAAAAACAAAAGAATCAAAAATCCAAATGGGAAAATAATTTTCAAGGTTCACTACTCAACAAGAGTAGCTACATCCTTGGTATGGTTTGCAAGCTATCCAATAGCACACAATCCGTTAGAAAAAATATTTTTGTGTGGATGAAACAAGTAGTACATACCCTTAGACTTGTGTTACACTATGATCAATACAAAATTAATGTGATTCATGTATCATGAAATGAAGTCATACAATTTTTTGTAACATGTGAGAAAACATGTTTCTATGCTACCTTTTCTACTTCCAAAAAAATGTTCTTCAAAATAATTCATCAATTTCATACTTATTAAAAGAAAATAACTTTGTAGACTTTGTAATGAAACTAAATAAAATTCACCAGTAAAATTCCCCAGTCTGATTTCTCAGTCTAATAAAATACTATTCTAGAATATGACAAAAAAAATTAAAACTTCTTCTGTGTGAGTCTAAAAATCCCCATCTGGTTTCCCAATACAATCTGGAAACACTGATTATGATCTTGTTTATTCACATTATCTTTATCTATTCCCAAAAAAATCATTAAGAAATAATGATCTAGAAAATTCTTCTCTCTAAAAACATTTAATGCCTTGAATTATCTCTTAAATAGTATTTCAATGTTAGAACAGACAAAGCACTTCTCTATTTATAGTTGACCCAAAAGAGGTTCTGGTGTGATTCTAAAAATATTTTCACATCAACCCAATTTCTAATTATTCATTGAAAGTGGATAACATTCGTTGTTAATATCTTAATATTAATGATTTTCAATGTTCATGAACATCAATTTTAGTCCAATTCAGAAATTGAACTTCATTTCCCATCATTGGGCAATTCATGCTTAAAGTGTAAATTTGGAACCACTCAATAAATTACTTTTGAAAAATACATTTTTAATCATTGTAATTTGATATTTTGGAATATTATTAATCACTTTATTTGGAACATTTTATATTTGAGTTCTGATGGATGAATCCCAAGGGATGATGAATCTTTTTTCTCTCGAATGCAGAACTTTGCTGGAAAAAGCATAATGGGCCTAAGGCCCGTAAAAAAAGGTGGGGCCCATAAACCAAGCCCAATGAAGCTAAAAATTTTAATGTAGGAAAGTAAAAATATGAGTATCATTTTATTCAACTGTTTCCGAAGCTAATTCTGAATTTTTCATGATGATAAAGGGATATGAAGCTGATATTTAAATGGTGGGCCCGCCATGAACGCACATAAGGTTGTCCCACCATTTCGACTATAAAATTCAAAAGGATACTCCAAATTTCCTGAAATTTTTAAATCTCATAGAGGACATATGGAAGAAAATATTTCTCATTTACGACCCTGCTGAATTCGGCTTTATTCAATTAAAAATTCACATGTCAAAACGGTGGATGAATCTAGCTGGTTTTGTGGTCAACTGTGTAACGTCAATTTCCTTTTGATTCTTCACCCTCCTTTTGACTCTCTTAATTTTTTTGGGGGGGGGGGTGAATTGATTGTTGTGGGATGGATATAAGGCTACTAATATTCCTATATAAGGATCTGGTGGTTAAGTGAATACGCATCTCATATTTTTATTATCATCTTTGAAGTATTGTTTTCATTGTAATGTTATTATGCCAATTTGTCTTCGTAATGTTATTCCTTGTCATGTAATATTTTCTAATCACCTTAGTTTTCAATAAAAGTTCTTCTTATTATCTTTTTATATTCTTATTATTTTCACATTGATACCGTTTCCCCGTGTTTTGATCTTATTCACACAAGCACTTGTGAATTTATTCACACAACGGTGGAGTAATCGTTTCATTGTTTTATTTTTTCTTCTTCAATCCCACTTCTTTAAGTCGACATCCCGCTTCCATTTATTGAATAGAATAAATCGAGGGATAAACCCTTATTAGTTCATCCTAGGGAGTTTCATGGGGTGTTTTGGATGTTATTTAATGTGATTAAATTCATAATCATTTCATTACATTTAGATTTCCATTTGATGATTTATTTTCTTCTTCATCTTCGCAAACATTAACAATGACACATTTCCAGTGCTAGTATGATCAAATTACTTGGAGTGATCATTAAATTGATCGTCTAAGTCAATTTTTTAATATCCTTGAAATTGTATAGGGATAAAATTGGAGAATGATGTTGAGGAATTATATAAATTTGTGGATGCGTCTTGAATTAGTGAAATGAATGTTATAAGAAAATAAATTCATCCAATCTAGCCCAAGTAAAAACATAGGATCAACTTATCTGCATTAATTGTTTTATAATAATTAATTGTATATTTTTTTTTATTTTGTTCTTTAAATTAAATAACCAGTTATTCAAATCAATTCAATCTGAATAGTTGGCCACTTCATAGCCAAATCCTTGCAAAATCAGAGTGTCTTTAAGATCCTTCTTCGGTCCCTGTGGATTCGACCCCTACCTATACTACAACGACCACATACCTATAGGGTAAATTTGGGCACAAAAAAATTTTGGTGTCATTGTTGGGGACCTTTGTAAGTTAACTTAGACACACACATATTTTTTCACCCCCAATATCATTCTCATGGAAGGCCATTTTGAATAAACCCAAACATGGGGAACCTCTCCCTACATTGAATAACCCAAACCAATTGTGATGTACAATGACCATTGCAGTTTATATTGGTAAGAAAATCAACAAAAATTTGAGGAACAATGTTTTAAGTCTTATTATCCACAAAACATTCAAACCTATAATGAGTTTCAATCCCAACAAGGCCACTCTGAATATCCTCTTGTGGAATTACAACAACTTAATTATCCTCCTGGATTAGACTATATTACTCAACCCCTTGTCAATCATGATCCAAAATCATTACATGAATTTTTTTTCAATAAATGGAGAGAATTACTTCTAAGGTTTTAACCTTAAGAGTATAACTACAAAGCATTAAAATGGTTATGGAACTCATTCCCACTCTGGTTGTCTCTTCCTCATTACTAATTTTAGAATCATGTCTCCCACAAACCTCAAATGAATTTATTTCAGAACCAACCATTACATTTGGTATAGTTGAATATAATCAAGGAATTTTTTATGGGTACTTAAATCAAGAGGAAAATGATTTTTTGTATTCACGAGAGGGAAATTTGGCATTGTGGATGGAGAGTCCTGAATATTTCTCTATTGATGATTTTTCAAAAACACCAATCACCAAAAAATTGTGAGAAATACCAAAAATTGAGCCCATAAACACTCTTGAAATTCATCTAGACACTTTGGGGGATGAATCATATTTTCAAACAGAACCAATACTTTCTAAATTATTTGGAGAAGAAACTGACATTCATTCAAATTGCAAATCTTTATTAGGAAATTGGAATAGACCAGAACTCAAAATCATTATCCTTCCTTCCCCACACAAGAATAAAATCATAGGTGATACCCACTACCATAAATTAGTCATTAATTCTTCTCATTAAAGCAATAATGTTAGATTGAACCTTGACGTCGTAGGAAAGACAAAAAATTCAACTAGATCAACCATTTCTGACATTCCTTATATCTATAGATTTATTTTAGAACATGGATTTATAAAATGAAAATATTCTAAAAAAATAGTTAATCTCAATCAAGTTGATTTGGAGAAATATGGGTTCATTAAAATTTTGAAAGTTGAAATTGGATAAGTTGGGGGGTTCAAGTCGAGCAAAAGACTTTAAATTAAGCGCTTTTCGGGGGTAACCCGTCTTCTGCTTCTTTTGTTTTTTTTTGTGTATTTTCATGTTTCCAATAATTATGAATCATCTTTATTTTTCAAATAGGATTAATAAATAATTATGATATATAAAAAATAAAAAAATTCAAACACTAGATATGATAGAACCTTAGACTGTTGACTGATTCTTCTATTATGAGTATGGATGGGTATGAAAGGGGAGCGCCATATTCATCCATGTCACGTGGCATGATCCTTGAGTAATACCTTACCCAGAAAATATAAATAAGAAAATGTATGATCAGTTTGATTTTTTTTAAATTAAAAAAAATATAAAACAAGGAAAACCATAAAAATGTTGATACTTGGTTTTAAATAAATTATTGTTTTGTTTCTTTTGTCTGGTTTGTTCTTCTTTGTATGGTTTATGGACTATTTTGGGTGATACATATTAGATCAAAGAGGTTCCTAAATCTCCCAAGAGATAAAAGGATTAATCTGGAGCATCATGAATTTCAACTTAAAAAGCCAAGTGAATTTGTTCCATGTTTATTATTTAAAATTCCTTTTTGAACACCTCTCATTTTCCTCAACCCCCTTCTAAATATTCTTTAAACACTGGGGATAGTGTTATTCTATTTTGGGGGGATATGAAATAAAAAATTATTTTTTTAATAATAACATGCATGGAATGAAAAATTCTATTAACCATGAACATGATAACACACATTGCAAACTCTGAAATTGGACATCAAATAGTTGTTCATGAATTGATTCTGATTTTAATGAATGTTTAATTTCATGAGCATGGTTTTTGGAAAGTGCAGTTGTCCGATGTGATTTTTCAAAGTTTACATTTTCTTCCTCTTAAGAAAAATTCCACAATGCACGTCTACTGAATCGTGGGTGTAAATTCGAGTTCTTGGGTCCCTTTCATTATAGAATAGGGTTCTGGTGTCACATTTAGTTTAATTTGAGTATCCAAAAAAAAAATTGAAAACAAATAATGAACACATAGAGAAATGTTTGTCCAAATTCGTGGTGTCCGACACTTGGGGATCGTGACTCCATAGTTGTCTTGCAAAGAGTTAGGTTTTATATGTCTATTTTAGAGCATGGAAATGACAATATGTGTGGCATCTGACACTTGGGGATCATGACTCCAAAGTTGTCTTACCCAGATTTAGTCATTACATATCTATTGTGGTTAAAAAAATGGATACTCATCTTAAGTTTTAATGTGATTCCCACCTAGTGCTTCCATTTTTCCCTTTTAACAATAAAATGGGCACCATATCTTTTGTGATGCACAACACTTTATCATGCTTAATTTAAATTCGATGAAATGTAGTGATGAATTTTAACAAAGTAATAGGCTTGGGCATGGGATATTCTTATGGAACTAGCTTGTTTTGAATTATTTTGATGGGTTTCATATTTATTTTTGGTATGAGGTCTTTGGGTGAGCAATGTGTATTAAAATGTTTTTGGAAAGAGGGATTCGAATTTCATATTTGTAATATATTTTTCTCAGTACTAGAAAAACTCAAGTTAGGGGTGGGATTAGTCACATAATGTCAATAATATTCATTGTTAATATCTTAATATTAATGTGTTTCAAAGTGCATAAATGTCAATTTTAGTCTAATTCAGAAATTGAACTTCAATTCCCATCATTGTGCAATTCATGCATAATGATTCAATTTGGGCCCACTCAATAAATTTCTTGTGAAAAATACATTTTCTTCATTTTAATTTGATATTCTGGTATATGATTAATAACTTTATTTTTAATATTTTATCTTTCAGGTCCAATGGATGAATCCCAAGGGAACATGAATATTTTTGCACCTGAATGTAGAAATTAGCTGGAAAAACCATAATGGGCCTAAGGCTAATCAATCAAATGTGGGGCCAACAAACCAAGCCTAATGAAGCTCAAATTTTTACAGTAGAAATATAAAAATATGAGGATCATTTTATTTAACTTTTTCCAGAGATAATTCTGAATTTTTCATGATGATAAGGGGATCTGATGTTGAGATTTAAATGGTGGGCCCAACATGAATGCACATAAAGTCGTCCCACCATTTCGACCATAAATTACAAAAAGATACTCCAAATTTCGTGAAATTTTTACATATCATAGAGTAAATATTTAAGATAATATTTCTCTTCTACGACACCTACAAATTCGGCCTTATTCATTACAAATTCACATGTCAAAACGGGTGAAGAATATGGCTGGTTTTGTGGTCAACTTTATAACGTCAATTTCCATTTGATTATTCACCCTCCTTTTTAATCTCTTAGTTGTTGGGGGTTGAATTTCATATTGGGGGGTAAAACTAATGATCCTAAAATTACTATATAAGGAACTTGTGGTGAAGGGAATAATCATCTCATATTTTTCTTATAATCTTTGGAGCTTTGTTTTTATTTTAAGGTTATTATACCAATTTGTCTTTGTAATGTTCTTCGTTCTAATGTTAGTTGTTATAATCACCTTTGTTTTCAATAAAAGTTCTTCTTATTCTATTTTTATATTATTCTTATTTTCATATTGATACTGTTTTCCCAAGGTGTGATCCTATTCACCCCAGCACTTGTGAATTTATTCACACAACAATGGAGTGATTGTTTCACTGTTTTATTTTTCTTCTTAAATCTTGCTTCTTTATGTAGACTTCCCGGTTCCATTTATTGAATAGGATAAATGGAGGGATAAACCATAACGGGTTGATCATAGAGAGTTTCATGGGGTGTATTGGATGTTATTTAATGTTCTTAAATTCATAATCATTTCGTAACTTTAAGATTTCCATTTGATGATTTATTTTTTTCTTCGTCTTCGCCAACTTTAACAAAGACACATTTAGAGTGCTAGTAAGATCCAATTCCTTGGAGTGATCATTAAATTGATCATCTAAGTGTATTTTTGATTTTCCTTGTAATTATATAGGGATTAAATTGGTGAATGATGTTGAGGAAATATATCAATTTGTGGATGCGTATTGAATTAATGAAATGAACATTATAAGAAAATACATACATCAAATCTAACCCATGTAAGAACTTAGGATCAACTTATCTGCATTAATTTTTTTAGACTATGTAATTGTATGTTTTTGTTTATTTTGTTCTTTAAATTAAATAAATGTTTTTTCAAATCAATTCAATCTGAATAGTTGGCTACATCATATCCAAATCCTTCCAAAATCAGAGTGTTTTTATGTTCCTTCTTCGGTCCCTGTGGATTGAACCCCTACCTGTACTACAATGACCGCATAACTGTTGGGTGAATTTGGGTGCAACCCAATTTTGGCGCTGTTTCTTGGGACCTTTGTAAGTTAACATAGACACACACATATTTTTCTCACCGCAAATATCATTCTCATGGAAGGACATTTTGATCAAACCCAAACATGGGGAACCTCTCCCTATATTGAATACCCCACACCAATTGTGATGTACAATGGCCATTGTAGTTTATATTGGTGGTAAAATCAACAAAAAATTAATGAACAATGTTTTTACTCTTGTGATCCACAAAACATTCAAACCTATAATGAGTTTCAATCCCAACAAGGCCAATCTGAATATCCTCTTGTGGAATTCAAACAACTTAATTATCCTCCATGATTATACCATATTCCTCAACCGCTTGTCCATCATGATATAAAACCATTACTTGAAAATTGTGTCAAAAATGGAGAGAATGACTTCTGAGGTTTCATCCTTAAGAGTAGAACTACAAAGCATTGAAATGGTAGTGGAACCCATTCCCACTCAGGTGCTCTCCTCCTCATCACTAATACAAGAATCATGTCTCCCACAAACCACAAAGGAATTTATTGAAAAACCAACCACTGGATTTTGGATAGTTGAAGATAATCAAGGAATTGTTGATGGGTTCTTAAATCAAGAAGAAAGTATTTTTTTTGTATTCACAGTAGGGAAATTTGACATTGTGGAAGGAGATTCCAAAATATTTCTCTATTGATGATTTTATAAAAACACAAATCACTAAAAAATTGGGATAAATACCAAACATTGATCACACACACACTCCTGATATTCAACTAGACACTTTTAAGGATGAATCATATTTTCAAACGGAACCAGTTCTTTTTAATTTTTTTGGAGAAGAAACTGACATTCATTCAAATTTCCAATCTTCATTAGGAAAATTGAATAGACCAGAACTCAAAATCATTATCCTTCATTCCCCACAAAATAATAAAACATAGTTGATAACCATGTCTATAATTTAGTCATTCATTCTTCTCATGAAAGCAATAATGTTATATTGAACCTTGACGTCTTAGGCAAGAAAAAATATGCAACTAGATCAACCATTTCTGACAATCCTTGTATCTTCAAATTTATTTTAGAACATGGATTTATACAAGTAAACTATTCTAAAAAAACAATAAATCTCAATCTAGTTGATGTGGAGAATGATGGGTTCATTAAAATCTTGAAATTTGGAATTGGATAATTTAGGGGGGGTTCAAGTCGATCTAATGATTTTAAATTAAGAGCTTTCAGGGAGGCAACCCAGCTTCTGCTTTTTTTATTTCATTTTGTGTGTTTTTGTGTCTTCTAATGTTTCCAATACTTATTAATCCTCTTTATTTATCAAGTAGGATTAATAAATTATTTTTATATATAAAAAATAAAAAAATCAAACTCTTAATATGATAGTACCTTAGACTGTTGACCAATTCTTTTATTAGGAGTATGTATGTGTATGAAAGGGGAGCGCCATATTCATCCGTGTCATGTGGCGTGATCCCTGAGTAAAACCATACCCAGAAAATATAAATAAGACAATGTATAATCAGTTTGATTTTTTTTAAATTAAAAAAAAGTAAAACCACAAAAATATTGATACATGGTTTTAAATAAATTGTTGTGTTGTTTGTTTTGTCTGGTTTTTTCTTTTTTGTATGGTTCATGGACTATTTTGGGTGATACATATTCAATCAACGAGGTGCCTACATCTCCCAAGAGATCAAAGGAGAAATCTAGAGCATCATGAATTTCAATTTCAAAAACCAAGTGATCTTGTTCCATGTTTATTGTTTCAAATTCTTTTTTGAACACTTCTCATCTTCCTCTACCCATTCTAAATTTTATTTAAACACTGGGAATAGTGTTATTCTATGTTGGGGGGAGATGAAATAAAAAATGATTTTTTTAATAAGAACATGCATGTAAAGAAAAATTCCATTAACCTTGAACATGATAACACACATTGCAAACTCTGAAATGGGATATCAAATAATTTTTCATGCCCTGATTCTTATTTTAATGAAATTTTATGTTTAGGAGTATAGTTTTTGGAATGTGCGGTCGTCCGATGTGATTTTTCAAAGTTTAAATTTTCCTCCTCTTAATAAAAATTCTATAATACGCGTCTACTAGATTGTGGGTGTAAATTAGAGTTCTTGAGTCCCTTTCATTATAACATAGGGTTCTGGGGTCACTTTTATTTTAATTTGAGTATCCAAAAAAAACAAAACAAAAAACAAAAAAAAATTGAAAATAATAATAATGACCACATAGAGAAATGTTTTGTCTAAATATGTGGCATTAGACACTTGGTGATCATGACTCTATAGTTTTCTTTCACAGAGTTAGGCCTTATATCTCTATTTTAGAGTATGTAATTGACAATATGTGTGGCGTCCGACACTTGGGGATGGTGACTCCATAGTTTTCTTTCCCATAGTTAGTCTTTTCATATATATTGTGGTTAAAAAAATATTAAAAAACAAACAAAAAAATAAAAAAAGAATTGGATACTCATCTTAATGTTTAATGTGATTCCCACCTAGTGATTCCATTTTCCCCTTGAACAATAAAATGGGCCCCATATCTTTTGTGATACACAACACTTTATCATGCTTAATTGAAATTGGATGAAATTTTGGGATGAATTTGAACAAACGAATGGACTAGGGCTTGGGATATTCTTATGAAGCTAACTGCTTTTAAATTATTTTTATGGGTTTCATAATTGTTTTGGGTATGAGGTCTTTGGGTGAGAAATGTGTATTAAAATGTTTTTGGAAAAGGGGATCCAAATTTCATATTTGTAATATATTTTTCTCGGGACTAGCCAAAATCAAGTTGGGGCGTGATTAGTCACTGAAAGTGGCTAATATTCATTGTGAATATATTAATATTTATGTGTATCAAAGTGAATAAACATAAATTTTAGTCCAATTCATAAATTGAACTTCATTTTCCATCATTGTGCAATTCATGCTTAAGGTGTCAATTTGGTCCCACTCAATAAACTAATTGTGAAATATACATTGTTCATAATTTTAATTTTATATTTTTTTATGTGATTCATCACTTTATTTGGAATATTTTATCTTTTAGGTCCGATGGATGAATCCCAAGGAAAGATGGAGATTTTTGCACATGAATGCATAACTTTTCTGGAAAAATCATAATGGACCTAAGGCCCATCAATCAAATGTGGGGCCCACAAACCAAGCCCAATGAAGATAAAATTTTTACAGTAGAAATATAAAAATATGAGGATCATTTTATTCAACTCTGGCCGGAGCCAATTATGAATTTTTCATGATGATAAATGGATCTGACATTGAGATTTAAATGGTGGGCCTGACATGAATGCACATAAAGTCATCCCACCATTTCGACCAGATCATCCAAATGGATCTGCTTAATTTCCTGAAATTTTTATTGCTCATAGAGGACAGATTTAATAAAATATTTCCATTCTAATACCCCTCCTTATTCAGATTTATTCAATTAAAAATTCACATTTGAAAACGTTAGACGAATCTGGCTGGTTTTGTTGTCAACTTTGCAATGTCAATTTCCTTTTGATTCTTCACCCTCATTTTGACCCACTTAATTGTTGGGGGATGAATTTATTGTTGTGGGGTGGACCCAAGGCTCATAATATGCTTATATAAGGATCTTTTGGTGAAGGGAATAAGCATCTCATATTTTTATTATCATCTATGGAGCTTTGTTTTCATTGTAATGTTATTATGCCAATTTGTCTTTGTAATGCTCTTTCTTCTATTGTAAGTTATTCGAATCACCTTAGTTTTCACTAAAAGTTCTTCTTATTATCTTTTAATATTCTTCTTCTTTTCACATTGATACAATTTCCCCAAGTTGTGATCTTATTCACACCATCACTTGAGAATTTATTCACACAATGGTGGAGTGATCGTTTTATTGTTTTATATTTCTTCTTCAATCCCACTTCTTTAAGTCGACTTCCCACTTCCATTTATTGAATAGAATTAATGGAGGTATAACCACTTATTGTTTGATCCTAGGGAGTTTCATGGGGTGGATTTTATGTTATTTAATGTGCTTAAATTCATAATCATTTCATTACTTAATGATTTCCATTTGATGATTTATTTTATTCTTCGTCTTTGCCAACTATAACAATGACACATTTCAAGTGCTAGTATGATCCAATTCCTTGGAGTGATCATTAAATTGATCCTCTATGTGCATTTTTGATTAGCCTTGGAACTGTGTAGGGATTAAATTGGAGAATGATGTTGATGAATTATATCAATTTTTGGATGCGTCTTGAATTAGTGAAACGAATATTATAAGAAAATAAATACATCCAATCTAACCCAAGTAACAACTTAGGATGTACTTATCTACATTAATTGTTTTAGACTAAGTAATTATATGTTTTTGTTTATTTTTTTATTTAAATTAAATAATTATTTATTAAAATAAATTCAATCTGAATTGTTGGCCACTTCATAGCCAAATCCTTCCAAAATCAGAGTGTCTTTAGGTTCCTTCTTTGGTCCCTGGGGATTCGATCCCTAAGTGTACTACGACGACCGCATACCTATAGGTTAAATTTGGGCACAACCAATTTCTTGAAACATCAATTACACTTTAATTTCAGATATATTTTTGAATTGTTCAACACTTATCAACACTTCTCGAACCATCACAAATATTCTCACGACTCAACATTACATCATACTCTAATAACAATATTCAATGGAATTGTGATTTTTCATTGTGATCTGAATCATTATGATGAAGAAAAGTGTAAGAAAATAGATTATTCATCATGTTATTCCATTCCAAATGGAAAAAATATTAAGATAATGAATTATCATTACTATGGTATCCCTTTTACAAAAACATTCAGATTTCTTCTAATAAGAACATCCTCTAAATTATTCAATGAGTGAACTCCCCTTGATAATACATTTTATAATTTTATTAAAAAAACATTCAAGATCCCCCATGACCAAACCTATGGAGGCTATTTTGAGCAATACTATTATTATTATTTTCCTTACATTTATGATTCCATGTGGAATGATGTTATCAGTGTTATCCTGTGTTTGATGAATTGGTCCCTACTCTATTTTTTCAATCTGTGTTAGCATCAGTCTGATAGTATTGACCCAATTGAAAACAAAACAATTCATCTTTATGGAAAATGGTTGACTACATTTTTGATTGGTCTCCAATCAAATTTTGAATCAGTCCCAAAAAATTAATTATTATATTTTCAATTGGCACCAATAACTGCACAAGAAAAATAATATTATTCAACAAACATTTATACCTCCAATGATCGGTGGGTTACCACCTTTGATGGATAGGTTCCATTTGTTATGAATTTAATAAATTATTTCCACTTATAATTTCAACACAAATAAATGTGCTTCACAGTAATTCTTCCTCTAAATATTTGTATATTTTGGCCTATTGGTATGACTGAATCCAACAACTTCATTACGATCAAGCTTCCTAACCTTCAAATAAATCTATGTCTGGTGATCTCACACCAATGAACATAGAACAGAAAGCTTAGACTTTATAAAAGGCCCTATTCTAAAAATATAATATTTTATCATATATTCCTAATGACTTTCAATATGTGGAATATTGGTATAGAATCATCTGAATTTCATTGGAAAGTATTGTAACCTACCATTTTTAGAGACATTATTCTTTCCAACCAATCCTTAATATAATTGGTAGCACAAACTCTTCCCCTTTCTTCTATACTCCACACATCACACGTTTTACATATTACTTATTTATATGGATTTTTTAGTCTAATAATCTGAATATGATGTTCAGTTTTATTTTCAAAACATTAAAAATTTAATTGATTTCATTTTAAATGAAAAACATAAAACACTTTCTTCAAAAACTTATCCTAGACAATGAAATTTACATTTAACCAACTTGGTCCCAATAATATCCCCAATGGATTTTTGTTTCAACCAAGATTCAGAAATCATTGAACTTTGTAACCTCATGATATGGATTTCCAATGAATAACTCTAAGCCTATATGATCTAACTCGTGGTGGGAAACAAGAATAATTAACAGGAAAACCATGTTGTTGAAAATTAGTGACTCACAAAACCTTTTCATATTTGCAACTAATCTTTATTCTCTTATTCAAATTTAATGTCATCAAAAGTTTCCTAAAACAACTTTAACAAATAGATAGAGTAGTTTACACACTTACATGCTGAGATCATATATTAACCAAAACCCCCCCTATATATATGTTTCCATAAAAGTTTTAACAGAAATCAGTGGATAGATTTATGAAAAAAATCTCCCTCTTTTCAAAACTCTCAAAATACTAGATTATAGAGGGGAAAATTAACATAATAAACCTTGATGATAAAATGGTTGGAACCCCATATTCAGCATCAATTTTTGAAATGGTTCCTTTGGTAATTGTTTTGTAAAAATTTCAACAATTTGTTCCAATGTAGGAACATACTCCATCTTGAATTCATTTTTATCCACAAGATCTATAATGAAATGATATTTGATATCACTATTTTTAGAACAAGAATGTTGTACTGGATTTATGATAAGGATAATGGAACCGTGATTATCCAATTTTAATAGAAAGGGAAACTTCACTTCAACATGTAAATCATCCAACTGATTCTTTATCCACATAAGTTTGGTAGTAGCTTGAGTGGGAGCAAAATACTTATCTTCATCCATTCTATGAGTTATTGAATTTTGTTCCTTTGTACTCCAACTAAAAAAACTTTTTCCTAGAAATAAATATGTACCATATTGGGAAGTTCTATCATCCAAATATCATACGCTATCAGTATCTAAATACCCAAACAAGTTAATACTTTCTGAGAAACCATTAATGATTCAGAAATTTTTTGTGACTTTATCATTTATTATAATTAATTTTTCTATTCAATAAAAGTGATTAATTTGGAATGATCTGAAATATTTATAATATGGAAATAGTATAAAAATTTATAGGTATTATGGTAGTTAATCTATAAAAAACTTCTAGTACACTTTGGATACACATTATGATCAACTTCATTTCCTTCTCTATCTTTAGAACACTTTTTTCCCACTAAAATATGTGTGGAAACTGGTTTTGAAATTTCCATGACAAACATCTTAAGAAGTTCCTTAGCATAATTTTCTCAAGAAATGAAAATATGTGTCTTATTTGGTAAGATTTTTAACCCACGAAATTATTTCATTTCTCCCAGCATGGACATCTCAAACAAATATTCTATCTGTTTATAAAATCATTCACCAGTTCTTTTTTCATTCATATCAAAGATAATTTATCAACATAGAGAGTTATGATTAGAGAAAACTAATGACTTTCATTGATGTAAATCTTTCTACTAACTATTCCTTTTATAAATTTCATCTTCCTCATGAAAATATACAATTTATAATACCATTCCCTCGAATCTTGTTTTACCCCATACAATGATTCCTTCATCTTACACAAATAACTTTCATCTTTCAGAAAAAGCTACATGGTTGTTCAATATAAACTTCCTCATCATGAACCTCATTTAGAAATGAGGACTTCACATACTTTTGAAATATTCTGTAACTTCATTGTGAAATAATAATAAGAATGTTTTTATTACTTAAAACACTTCCACTAGAGAAAACGTCTCATCAAAATAAATTACTTAAATACGTAAGTAACCATTACAGAATAATCGTGATTTGTTTCTTATAACTTCTCCTTATTCATTCATCTTGTTTCAGAAACCCCATTTTGTACCAATAACATTTTTTTCATATTTTTTAGTTATTATTTCTTATGTATCATTATTTTCAATCGGATCCATATCTTCATTCATGTCATGGACCCATTCCATATGCTCAAAATCTTTAATCACATCATTTGAATCAACTTATGAATACACAGAATTATATTCAATAGATTTTGAAAATATTCTTGTTTTAATCTTTTGAAATTTATCACTAATAATTTTTTCTTCTTCCACTTTATTCCTCATCCAGGGATGAGATTCTTATGATTCTTCCTCATCACTAGAAATAGCTGAGTCCAATTATTATTCATGAGTAGAATTACCATTTTCAGTTTTCTTATAATTGTTCTTAACAAAAAATCATTCATCCTCTTCATATTCCTTATCAGTATACGTCTTTTTTAACATCCTCATCTTTTTCAATAAATTTCACATCAATGTAGTAAACTAATCTTACCAAATATTTGTGGAAACATTTGTATTCTCTTCTATCCAGAGCATAACCAATAGAAATTCCATCTTTAACCCTCTACTCAAACATTCCAACTTTTCCTACATTGTTTTATATGATGCATGGCTCCAAAACACTCTCATGTGTTTCAAACATGGTGTTTTATCATACAAAATTACATATGGATTTATATATGAACATGTTATACAGAAAAATCTGTTTTGAAAATACAAATTAGTGCTCCTGGATTGCATACAAATGTAATGAGATTGACCATGTTCAAGTAACATTATTTTACCCATTCCAACCAAACAACTATTTTTCTTTTTAGTAACACCATTTTGTTATGGAGTGTTGGGTGTGATAAAATTATGATGAATCATATTATTTTCAAGATAAATTTAATCCAATTCAATTTTGTATTAAGCATGATTGTCTCTTCTCATCTTTCTTACTGAATAATCACATTCCTTCTCTACTACCCTTCGGAAACTTTTAAAAATTTACAGAGCATATGACTTAGGTATCATATACATAAAACAAGTAATGTGAGTAAATTCATCAATGAATGTGATGAAAACATATCTCTATGAGATTATTATTTTCTCATTGGCCCATAGATATTTGAATGAATAAGTTCAAGGGGTATTCTTGAATGGATGTCAACTATATTATGAATAGAGTTTGTAATCTTTTCACTTTAACAAATTGTGCAACACCAATCTCTTTATCCTAACATATTAGGAATATCATAGACACATTATCACATTAATATATTTTTCTTGTTTCATTGACTCATGTTTACTACTCTTTTATGACATAACTGATTCTCTCCCAGCATACTCAGATAGAAGGATTTTTGAACCTCACAAACATGGAACATGTTTCCTTTTGTATGTTGGTCTCTTGTAACTGTATTTCAATATTCCTCTATTTTCATAACAAACCCATTTTTTCTGAAAAATAATTTGTTTACATTATCCTAATATTTTCAAACACTTAGAATGTTTTGTTTCATCCCATCAACAAACATAGCCTTCTTGGATTTAATTTTTTCTTACCCAATAATGGTTGATCCAACACCTTTGATTATGAGTGATTCATTATTTATAAATGTTATAGTTCATTATTTAAATTCACTCACATTATTAGATAACTTCATTTATCATTTCATATAAGAATAACACCCACTATCCCTGATCAAGTTCATTCATATTTTATAGCTTTGGGAGAAGTTTATACAACAATACATTTTCCTTTAACTTTATCGTTCTTAACATCTAGCCTCTGAGATTTGTAAAAAAAATTTACTTGGTAACAAAACAATAAAAACCTTTTCAAGATGTAAATATTGTTCACATAGAGGTTGAAATCTATTTTTAACCACTACCAAAACCTTCACAGAATTATTTAAAAAACCTTTCCCAAAATTATTCCATTAAGGGGAATGGATCCCTGTCAAACATTTCCTTCTATAATTAATGGTATGATATAAATTGTTTTTAAACCAACACATATTTGTCATATATATTAATTCACCATAATACCATTAGTATCCATATAAAAAATATTTGCCTTTGAAACTTCCATATTGCTTGGTCTTGTCAGAATGTTTCTCAACAACCGTCTTGTCTTTATTATGAAAAAATTGTTAACAACCAACATTTCCATTATCATCTAAAATCATCCTTTTCAAATTGATTTAATTTTCAGCCTTATAAAAAAAAGAAGTAATAGAAATATTTCTAGATTTAGAATTTTTAGAATCTTCTAACTTCACTAATTTCTTATTCTTTGCCACATACATATCATTCTCATATTTCTTCTTCTTATAAAAATATTTCAAATTTCTTCTCAATTTTTGAAGGAAAATTTTGATCATTTTTAGGTTTACCCTTTATATATCTTTCACTAACATCAGAGATAAAATTATTAAAACTTGTAACCCTCTATTCTACTTAAATAATTTTTTGTTGGAAAAGTTCAAAATATTATTCTTTTTTCCTTCAACATATCATCTAGATGTTTATTAAAATTATTTTATTTATGAAGATATTTATTCAGATCATCAATCTCTTCTAGCATTATGACTTTCTCATTAGGAAAAAATTATTAATTATTTTTTTGAACAATCACCACTTTTTAACTTCTATATTTATTTATAAATCTTCCAGTCATTCTCAAAAATGATTTTAATTCTTTTTTAAAATGAAATTATAATTGAGTATATTTGTTTTCGTTTTCAGAACTACTGCTTTTGAAATATATACTGTTCACTATAGAAATGAATGTATTTTATCTAAAATTCTTAATAGATTTTTCTTATTCATACTTACTATCTTAGTCATAATTATCTATATATAAGAAAATTCTCCTTTATGAATTGGATAATTTCTTATCCTTACCTTTGTAATAATATTTATCTTTGTCATGATGTTTCTTCCATGATCTTCTCTGCCATCTATCATCATCCTCACTATCCTCTTCATTATTTTTTTGAGGATAATTAGCTATAATATTCCCAATACGATCCACATTCAAAACATTTAAATGGATGTTTCCCATTTTATTTACCTGTAAATCCTCTACCATTTTTAGAAAAAAAGGATAAAAAATATGTCACGTTTTTTACATATCACATTTTGGGAAAAAAATCACCAAATTATTCTCTAATAAGAACCTTCTTTGACTTTTCCTTCTTGAAATACTTGAAACATATTTCTTTATAAACTTTTTTCCTTTAAATGAATATCCCTCTTCTTTATCATTTTACAAGTGATGATAGTGCTATTCAAATCATTCAAAGAGAATGTTTCAAGATCTCTATCTTCCATTGAAAAAACATTATCATCAAACTTATCAGGAATAATTCTCAAGAACATTCCAATAAATATAGTATCTTTTAACTTTTAACCAAGACATCAAATAGTGATAAAAATGTAATTCACCATGGTAAAGAAGTCACCAATAGATTTATACTAACCCATATTGATATTACCCTTCGTCTACCTCAAAATTTGTAAATTTTTCTTCTTGACATTTTTATTTCCTTTATAAATGTTTTTATCTTATCTCTAATAAATTTACCATTATAAAAACCCCTTAAATCCTAAAATTCATATTAATAATGTGATGAGGGTAAATAATACTTGGACCTTCAATCATTCTCAAGATTCTTCTTGTCAATAGATGTAAGAGGGACTATATCATAAATAGGGGGAAATCATTTTGTTGTAACATTAAGAACATCATACCCAAGATACATAATATAATGAAATATTTTATATTTCTATATATTATAGTTCTTACCATAAAAGACTGAAATCCCATTAATATTAAGAAAATTGAGATTATCTATGACAACTTCTATTTCAAAACTCCAAAAAAGGGTAAAAAAAGGAAACATTTGGTTCTGATTCCAATTGAGATTTCACATTCATGACCAAGTATCACAGAGAGGGGAGGGGTGAATTAGTGATATATTTTTCTTTTACATTTCCTTATTTCTGAAATAAAATTCACCAACTGTTAATGAGTTATCATTTTTATGAAAACAAGAAAATCACACATTCAGAGTAACACAAGAAATTATAAGGTTCACTACTCAGAAAGAGTAGCTACATCTTGGGAAAGGTTTGGAAACAATCCAATACCACATTGTCCACTATAAAACAGTCTATTTATGTGGATAAAACAAGTAAGATATATCCTTATACTTGTGCAGAACTATGTTCCATAAAATATTTCAAGAGATTCATGTAGCATGAAATTATGTAATATAATTTTTTGTAATAATTTAAGAAACATGTTACTGTGCTTCCTTTTCGATTTTCACAAATATGTTCTTAAAACAATTCTCCACTGTCTTAACCAATAGTGGAAAAGAACTTCATGGAATTTATAATGATACTCATTCTGATGCCCCTTTATGATTCCTCAGTCTGATTGCTCTGTATGATAAAATACTCTAGCAGAATATGACTGAATCAAATCCAAATTCTTCTACCTAAATCAGAAAATCTCAGTTTGGTTTCCCACTCCGATATAGAAAATATGATTATGATATTTTCTCTTCTCTATATCTTCTTTTGTTTAGAACACTTCACTAGGAAAGAACGATCTAGAAACTAATTCTCTCTACAAAATTTCAACGCATCACCTTGTCTCTTAAATAGTACATCCATGTATGAAAGTACAAACTGTTTCATCATTTTAAAGGTGACCCAAAATCTATTTAAGTGGGATTATGTTAATCTTTCCTAATCAACCAAATTTCCTGAAACATCAATTCCAGTTGAATTTAGGATACATAATCAACTCCTTAAATGCTTCTCAACAATTCTTGAACCTTATAGAATATTATCATGAATTCATCTCAATTCATACTTTCTTAACAATCATAAGTTCAATTTATATTGTCATTACAATCTATCCCATTATGAGAACGAAAAATATAAAATAGATAATTATTCATTATGTTTCCCCATACCAAATGAGAAAATGTGAAGATAATGACTTCTCATTATAATGGTATTACTTCAACATCAACTTATAAATTTATTCTAGCCATAGCATCATCTAAATTCATCAAACAATGAACTCACCTTGACAATAATTTTATAATTTCTATAAAAAAACATTCAAGGTCCGTCATGAAAACAAATATGGAGGATGTTTTGAGAAATACTCTTTCTATTATTTTCCCCAGACCAATGATTTTTTGCCTGATGATGTTATCAGTGTTAGCCCATGTCTAATGAATTGGTCCCTTCTTCATTCTTCCAATAAGTTTTATCTTTATTTTGATAGTCTTGACCCAATAAAAAAGACACAGTTTATCTTGATGGAAAATGGTTGACTACATTATTGGGTGGTCTCTATTAACATCTTTTATCGGTCCCAAAAAAATTACATCTTCTCTTTTAAATAAGTTCCAATAAATCACCAAGATAAACAATATTCTCCAAAAAACATTTCTACCTCTAATGATCAGTGCCTTGCCTCCTTCAATGGAGTAGTTATACCAGTTTTGACTTTAAAAACATCATCCCAATTCTAATTAAAATACAAATTAACTTCACCAACTTATCTTATTTCTCTGAATAATTTAATCTTTTGTATTATTGGTCTAATGAAAATATATTCCCTTCATTACTATCAACCATCCTATCCTTCTAAAAAATCTGTATTCAATTATCCTACATCAATAAACTGAGACACAAATGATTAGGCTACCAAAACTTATGTCCTCTACAAACATCTTCTTGAATCTTGTCTTCCTCATGAATTTGAATATGATTAAGATTAACGTAGAATCATATGACATTAATTTGGAAGTATTGTAACATCCTATTATTTAATTCTTTTGTTTCTAACCAATCCTTAATATGATCGGTAGCACCATCTCTCCCGCTTTCTTTTATAAGACATGCATCACAAGTTTTACAGATTACTTTTGATTATTGTGAAATAAAAAATGAAAAAGAATTGTTAGGTTTTAATTAAATTCATAAAGACTCCAAAACAGATTATCATTGGGATATCTATTAATTACTAGAATATGGTGATTCCAATAAACCTTTTTATCCATAAACCATCTCCTCAATACAATAGGAATTTTTATGATTTTTGAGTCTGATCATCTAAATACGATGGTTAGTATGATTATTATAACTTTACAAAGCGAATTTATTTATTTTTATTTGAAAAAAAAGACAACAATTTCTTCAAATAATTCTTCAAACTTATAAAAAAACATATAACCAAATTGTTCCCAACATTCCCATATTGGTGAATATAAAACAACATGTTTAGTTTTAACTTCCTACATAGTATTTTTCTCTAGATAAAATCATCCCACTAACAAAATGGAAGTGTGTGTTCCTATGGAAACTCTTGTGTATCTTTAGCATAGTCCTCAATGAATTATATAATTTCCTAATTTTCTTGAATGATATATTCTTCCATCATAGTGAAATATAATTGTTTTTAGGATAATTTATTTCTATCTTCGGGATAGTTATATCCTCAGTAACTATATAAATATTAATTGGGATGCACTTAGTGTTTTCATTAATGATTTTTTATCTAAAAAAATCCTTTAAAAAATTGTTATGAAATACAAAAGGTTTGAATTAATAGATTTATTTTCATATTTTGGATCATAAGATATTCATTAGTCATTATAGTTTCCATATAGTTAGATGATACACTTCTATTTTAAAAAATATCATGGAAAAAGTCATAGAATACATTCAATACATATAAGACTAATCATCGATCCTTCTTCTAGTACCATCACCACATTTATTTCGACAAGGTAATGTGAGTTAAGAAACTTATCTCTTTATATACATGATTGATTAATAATTACTTAATATATACTCAGAAAAACCTTCCAGAATGATCAAATATCTATTCCCATGTTTGTTTAGTTCTCCATTAAACATCACTGAAATATCATATCATATAATGTGTATGAATTAACATAGATATTATCCAAGGACTAGTTAAAGTATTTAGCTTCAACTAACTATAGAATTTTTACGACATACTTTTATTTATAAATATTTCATTTCTAAAAACTATATTCTATGTTTATTAGTATAACTACTCTCCTAGATTAAAAAAAGTTAAAAAATATTTTGTGTATAAACTTATCTAATATTTTCATCATTAATTGACATAAAATCATATTTCCAAAATAAGGTGCTTTGAGTCCTATATTTACATATAATATTAATTTCAATATTTGGATATTTGTGATTCATTTATTAGTGAACCATTAGTTACGTTTTAAATATTATATCAACATCCATTTTAAACATTAAATAATTTATTATTGTGCTTAAAAATGTGAAATAAGATAAATATTTTTGTAATACTCAATACAAAATAGTAGTATTTTTTATATCAATACAATGTGAAATCCCAATGGAAAGAAATTCTCTTCACTAATACTGAAATCACCCTTCTTCGACTCCTTAGAGAATGAACCTTACTTAATTTAATGAATTTATATTTCCTTGGTTATTTTATATGAATAAGATTATGTGAAAGAAAATTTTATTTAATACCTAACAAGTATAACTAAAATATTTCTTATGATTATTAATGTAGTTGAAATATGAGTATTTTATTACTTCGTCATCAATTATTTTAAAATTCTCTAATTTTGATCCTTCTTATCAGATGTTAGAAATACATCCCCTATTCCTATCGCTCCCTCAAAATCATTTGTATATTTGATGGAAATTTTAGATTCACCATTAATTCTCGACTATTCATTGACCTTTTAACCTGGTCATTCATTTTTCCCACTAAAAGGGGTGGGGAACTATGTTCACCCTAATCCTTATTTTCCTAGAGATGAATATTATGAGTATTATTAAGTGCCTTATATATATTGGTCCTTATTTAATTCTTGATGAATATGGAAATATTGGTGATAAGGATACTAATATGATATTGATGGATAATTTATTATCTAAATGGAAGCCCAATTTCTCTAGATGATCAATGTGATTCAACATTTTGATGTCAAGACCCCTAGTTAGGTGAATATTTTACAGTTTCAACTAGAATAGTGTAATTACAATATCAATCATATTTATCCTTTATCACGCCTTATCAAGTGAGAGAGGATGATTTATAATGTTGTATGAATCCATGCTATTATATTTTATTTTCATATCTCTAGAAATTGTTGATAGAATATTTCAATGAACATATAATGAAAAATTCAAGTATATCGCATAGAAATGAAAATCAACCCTTCTTGCTCAATGTGGTTTATGATCAGGAACTGAGGACCCTAATAAGTAATAAAAACCTTTGGGTTTTTTTTCAGTGTACATGATTTTACCACTTCTGGATGTTTTTGCTGGTGAAGAAATTAAATTTTTTAATAAATTAATGTGTTGTTATCATGGTTTCCCAAGACATTATCTATAATAATTATGAAAATAATTAGAAAATAACCTTTATTAATAGAAATAAAAAAATATATTTTATTTTATTATTCTCATACTTTAATAGAAAATTAAAATATACATCACTATCAGATCTCAAATATTTTTATCACATGGGAATTTTAGTGGAAATGATCCATATTTCCCATATAATAACCCATATGATGTCCTGGTTAAATTTCTCAAAGGTATTGGGATAGGCAGTCTTGCAAACAAGATTAACTCGAAGCTCTTGGTTCTATTGAGTGGACTCCCCAATCCCGAAATCCTAAACTATGATTTTTTTAATACCTGCCTCCAAGTAACATGAATCCAAACAAGGGATAGTTCGGTTGTTGCTAACTTGGATTAGTAAACTCATAAACATTAATATAATTACATGGTAAATAAAATGTGTAAATCTATTATTTCATTCTATCTCAAGAGGTGGAATGATTTTTCCACTTAACATTTCTTTGAGTGATTTTTTACATATACATATTTTCTATTTATTTTATCTTTCAAATTTATTATTAATATAATTTATATTTTAAATAATTAACTCTTCATGTTTAAAAAATACTTTACGAATAATCTATTTATTTTATCACATATGAAAATGCTTTTTATTTCATTTACATTTTCTGATCACATTTAATCATCAAAATAAAAATTCATGTTACATTTAGATAAAAAATTACAATGAATAAAATGATTTAAATATGTGAAATGATCATGATATTTTACTATTGGTTTCATTATCAAGAAGATGATAAAATAACCGTTGATCCTAGAAAAATAACTCCCTATGTCAACCTTGGTTCATGTTACACCATTCTACAATTTGAATTTTTGTATATACTTGGTGGATTTTACCTTGGATCGACTTTTAACTACCTTATATTCTTAGAGATCCATCCTATACATGTATTTACTAACTCAAAAGTGAGGATAACTAGGGGAATGTGTTAAAAATAATAATCCCTGAAAACACATGACCTTGTATAATAAGGATGGATGGGATGATTCATAGATCTTCATGTTTAATTTAATAAATATTTTATCACATAACAAATCTTAGGAAATAAATATTAAAATAAATAGAAAGAAGACACATAAATTGGTGGGTTAATCTCATGATCATCCATACATTAAAAAAATAAACATTAAAACATGTTATATTTGAATATAATTTCATTTGTTAATTAAAATAAAATTCCTTGAAATAATTATTTATATTTTTATTATTTAATTATTTATTTATATTAATTTTCATCCAAATAGTCCTACAGATTCCATTCATTTATAACATTATAAAATATAAATAAATTATGTGTATTTAAAATTAATAAGTTCATGTAATGTATTAAAAAGGGGAACAACATATATCATTATATTTAATTTTAAATTATATCTATAATGTAGTGCATGAATTTCACTAGAGGAAACACGACATATACCATTATACATAACATACACTGTATGAAATGTCACACAACATGAAATGTGAAATATATGTATATATATATTATAGTTCTATTCATGTACTGTGTACTAATAAAACATGTATAAAAACATATTGTGCCACTATATTACAAGGAATTTTGCTCCACGGGCACACTGTGTGTTATAGACAATGTTTATGACCACAAGAAATGATATTAAAATTTTTAGTGCATGTTGTTGTCTTTACCTTAGTAATATATATTTTAAAAAATAACTATATATGGAATTTAATTTTATAATATGTGGAGGATAAATAATTTAATCATATATTCCACATGAATCATTGAGATTTACTTTCTATTTTTTTTCAGGATAAAACATGGAAACACTGTGTGTGCATATCACTAAACACCATTTATTTATATTGTTCATAATTTTCTTCATTATGTATGTTTTAATAACATGAAATGGCTGTCTTTCCATGAACCTTATATGAGTTGTCTCGAATTACACGGCATGTAGACCAACCACATGACATGATATTAATTTCTGGTCTACCTACATTAAATCATTAATGAATTATCATGTAGAACACATGAGTAATAAAGGGTTATACATTGTGTGTAGTTAGAAAACTTGATATAGTATCTTATGGATCATGCCTTTTAACTAATAGTAACTACACAATGTGTAATAAATACACACTTCATATACATTTACCACATGATATCCTGAAATTTTTTTAGGTAAACCCTATTATATTACACGACATATACACCAACTTCACATAGTTTAATGCTATAATTTTATTTCCTTTTAGTATTCAACATGTTTCATGTAAATATACACAATATTTATTAGAACCAATATTATATTCTATGTTTACTATGAAATGTCACCTTGTTGTTGACTGGAATACATGAAATATACTATTCGGTAACATTCCATCAATATGGTCATCCATCATGAATCACTAAAATCTATGAATTGAATATTAAAATGATATTAAAATTTTCTTTTCCTATTAAAGGTCATTTGAATATTATAAAATAGGTGGTATTAGCTATCATATTAAATGATGAAAAACTAGAAATGGAAATCTAAAATAAAATGAGTATTAGATCAACAAAGTACTGAATAATTATAAATTAATATGTGATTACTTTGTTACCATTTAAAGGATTAGAGGTGAAACGAAAGAATTTTTCTCCACCACAAACCATATTTTTCATTGATTTATTTAGATAGATCCTTAGAACTAGGTGAATATAATCACTCTAAGATTTTAGGTGAATATATTTTTCATATGTAATTTATATTTATTTTATATTTATTTAATTTCCTTCACAAGATAATTGTTTCTCCATTGGTGATTTAGTTTATCATCTTATTGAACCAAAGATACATCAAGGATCCAAAGAAAAAATATGTCTAATAGTACCCATACATGCTCTATGAATCATGGAATTTCATGGATGGATCATTGGGTGACAATGTGGAAGAAAAATTCAAAATGCATCATTCACCATTGATCACAATAATATCCTTTCCAAACATTAAGGATTCTTATATTGTTCTCTCGTTATTTAGAAGGAGGAGGAGAACTAGCTCATGAAATATTGATATCATTAATGATAAATCCTTGAGATAATTCCCCTAAGAGATGATTTTGTACAGAAAACATCAAAATTATAGGTTCACCATAGGTTAGAGCTAGGAAATGATATCAGTTTGTTTATATAATTAGTGTAAAATAATTAGTTATTTCAAATTATCCCTTAAATAATTTCGTTATACTAAGAATAACATATGTCAAATAATAATAATAATATCATATATCATGCCACACACTAAATCATGTTTATTTAATATAATTTATTAAATAAATAAATAAATATTAATTTAAATGGTATTAAATAATGAAATACGTCATTTTTTTCCCTTTACCTGGCCTATTGATCATCCTCAACATTTATCAAGCCTTGAATAATGAAAATTTATTACAAAAAAATGTTTCTATATTATTCAATGAATAAATATTATTTTCAGTAACTGGAGATTTTTTTTCATATTTATATAAATATATAAATAAATACCATGAGAATAAAATTAGAGATACATAAATATTTTATGTTCCATGACCAAAAAAATATTTATTTAATAAAAAACTCACATAAATATTTCAAACTGGAATATCTATTGATCGAGTCCATAAAATCAACATAACACGAATAATTATTATTCCTCACATTAGAGGATAGTATTAATTCTAATAATATATTCTAATAGAATTTAATTGTGATCTAGTGAGTGTATTGTGTGTGACCCTCTAGGAAACTTTCTCAGTCACATTAGAAAAACTAGCCTAAAGTCCAAGATCAACAATAAGCAACAAGTCAAAGAACACACAAAGAGTGATGTTAATATTTCAATGATAAAAACATCTTATTAATGCTCACTGTATGATATAATCTATTTAACTAAATATATTATCATGAAAGTTTCATACTATTTTCTTAAACCTAATCACTTGATATATCTTTTTTTGGGTGACTAAAAAGAACTCATTGATGACCACAATGAAAATTGTATAATTAGATTGTCCTATTTCTATAAAATGATCATTATATAAACTCTTAATAAATAAGGAGGGACACATCCTATATATACATATTTATTAACATCATTAACTTGTGTCACACCCAACGTATCATACCATTTTGAAAGAACATTTTTTCATGTTCTTCATCAATACAACAATGTATATGGATCATGATATACATTGACTATATTTTCAATTCTAAGTATCATTAAACATGTCCAAATATATGTATATCCAATAACATATGAACATGAATGATTTTTAGTTGTATTTATTTCCTCCCAACCTTTTCTAATAATGATTACCAAGTGCAGAATTAATAAGAAGAAGCCTCAATGATTTATGAGCCTCATTATTTTTATATTCAAAAGGAATATGTTTCATGTAAGTTGATCTTATCATGTTCATATGACATATCTTTAAGAATTTTTTTATATCAATTTAGGTATCTCATTATAGTAGGGAAGTGTTAAATTTTTTTGATGAGAAAAATACTATTGGATTTTATCATATTAAGGTTATGAAGAAGAATAATTAGCAGATCATAATATTTTTATTAGTATTGATGTCTATGGATATTAAAGTAATAAAAAGTAAAATGTATTCAGTTCTAGGGAACCAACTCTAAAAAACATCTATAGAAATTTCTTAAAATCATTCATCTAGCTAAGGGTTGAAACATCCTTAATTTTGTATCACTTGATCTCCATCCCATGAAACATATTGGCCTTTCCAGGATCATTTATCTAAAATTATGAGTTGATTTGGGATTTTATCTTTTCCATATCATCCTCGCTTATAATATAAACAAACATTGCATCAAAATATTAATGTAAGTGAAAAAATTCACAATAATGTATTTTACTTAATTAAATACACTGATAAAATAGACTAGTAATAGATTTTTTTATTACACATAAAAGTGTCAAACATTTTATACCACTATCTTGGTGATGAAATTAGGCTATAACTGTTTTTTCAACCTATAATTTTTTTATATCATAGTAAATGGAACCCTTCATGTTATATCATATATCTCTATTCTTATAAAGATATATGAAAAAAAAAATTCATGTCGTGTTGTTCTAATTGGATATCAAACTATGAAACGAATTCTAATTTTTTGGGTATTTTTGTACTTCACAATAGGATAAAATACCCCATTATAGTTTATGTATTCTTTTCATGTATATCCTTTAACAATAATTCTATACTTATACAATTAATTGGTATTGTAATTGGAATATTCCATTTTTGAAAACACCCATTTTAATAAAATTTCCTTCTATTCCATTGATGGAAAAAAAATATTCCATGTCTAATTGTGATATAATAAACTCATTTTTTTCTTTCATAGTTTAATTACACTAGTCTATCTCAATTTTATATAATAAATTTTAAATGATGACTAAATTTACATTTTTTATTATCTAAGGATCATAACTAGCCATATCATCATACATTGAAGGTCTCCATATGGTCTATCATATTTAAACATTGTCAATACTCTATAGATGTTAACCATCCTATTGTAATAGAAATTCTTCTTAAATTATGATATAAATAATATTTATACACTATATAACTTGTGGATTCTAATTAAATTATTAAATAATTTTATTTAATTCAATAAAATAATATCTGATTCATATACATATATTTTTTTAGGATATTTTATTTCATAATTATAGATTCATAAAATGTGACTTCATCGCTCTGAATGATCTTTAAAAATTTGGTATCCCACTATGAGAAAGATATCACACCAACAGTAAATCCAATAAAAAACCTTTTTCACTATAGTATCTAAATTTTATTCTAGGACCATAGAGTAAGAAATATAATCCTTGACATGAAATCTTTCATAATAAAAAAAATTATCCCCTGAACAAACCTCTATCAAAATTTTAGCATCAATTTTAAATTTTTTTAATTAGTTCAAAATGTATGTTGCATAAATAAATTCTTCAATACATAAAATATTTTATCAAACCATATTTAGAAAATTTTAATTATAACATTTAAATTAGTTAATGGTTGATACATTAAAATAATCCATTATTTTTTGGGTCCAAGCTACTATACGACATTTCAAAATATTTTCATCTTGAAAAACATTCTTAAATGGATATGATGTGTATTTTTCACTATAATCTGATTCAAATGACTTAGTCTTACTTCTTTTCTGATTCACATTCATGTGATTCAATTTATGGAATATATCTATCAATTAATCCTTATGATTAATTTCATACACCCAATCAAATCATGTTGATATAAAAAGGCACACTTGTAGTCATACTAGAAACACCATGTTCCATATAATGGTTTGGAAGATTCCTACACATCTAGAATGACATATGGATTAGTTACTTAAATTATAAAAACAATATGAATGTTTTTTCTTATTGTTGAGTAAGTGATGTGTGTTTTGAAGTAAAATACATATTATAAACTAAAAACATATAGTATGAGTCATACAGAGCACTTTGTGTATCGTATTGAGGTATGGCTAATGGAGTATGTGATATGGGGTATTCATTCAAATTTCGACAACAAGACAGAAAAGAGAGAACATGTTCCATTTGGATGGAATATAAAATCCCATGATTCCTGAAACACCCCATACAAAAGAAACAAGTTCACCCTTTTTTCCTTTTTTAAGAAAATTGAATGAAAAAATATAAATTCCCAAAATATCTATGAAAAAAACAATTACTACTTAAAAATGATATCGAAATTAACCTAAAATATTAGATAAAATGGTGAAAAATCTTACTAAATTAGTTGTAGGAATTCACTATTTGATGATGATTGTATACTTTGTTGACACATTTCCTTATTGTCAATATCTTAGTTTATGACATGGAGTGTAATATATCATGAGAACAAGCATCTTAAAACAAACCACTCCAAATCATGAAAAATAATCCACCTACATAAAAAAATAATTATAATTTTAGTAATAGTATAAAGAAATTAAACATAAATATGAAACAAAACAATAATTAAATGTCAATTTTAAACTATGACCATAAAATTTGATTTATATCGGGTATAATGTGTTTCTGATTGAGTTATGGTGGATTTTACCATGTCATTTTATGCTATAGTCCAATAAAATTTTATGGTTATCCAATAATATTATTGTTTGATAACCCAAAATTCAAAATGAATTGGAGAATAAAATGAAAATTGTGTAATCATGAGTGCATAATCCATGTTGAGTGCCTAATCATGCTACAAGAGTGAATCATCCTTTTTGATGAAGTCATTTCTTCATGATCTCTATGAAAATTAGAAAAATAAGTATTATATAATAATAATGAGGAAACCAAATAATAAAAGTATATAAAATGATGAGAAAATCAACTATATGTATTATGATGTCACATCTTCATGATATATGTATACATTATGATACAAATTATTCCTCCTAGTCATTTATAAACCAATATATTTCAACATGTGAATGTCAGGACTTCCAATAGTCCTGGTAGTACTAGAAAAATATAGATACAATAAGGATTAATAAATATTTCAAATGAAACAATAATTATCTTTGAAAATACCTTTTTGGGGATACTAGTTTATTAATGGTATATGATATTTATCATTAATTAATAACTAGAATAATGATCATACATTTTATTGGTTTGTTTTTCACACTGAAGATATTTTAATAAATTGAATTAAATTGTTTTTATATGTAATTTGATAGTAAAATCTTATTATATATACCCTAATACTAATCCACTTGTAGAAGTTTATAGTCTCCTTACAAACATGGACTATCAAAATTCCATGATTTGGATTATATATTAACACCCCCTATCATAATATAATTCTCTTAAAAACATAATATAAAATATGTAACGTGAATTTTAGTTATAAAATTTTGGATGAGGTGTATAAAAAATTAAAAAAACATCATCATGTGTGGTTATATTTTTGGGTATCTATAATAATCCCAACTCAAGTAACCTAGAGCAGGTTCCTTACATTATTACACTTGCAGAGATAAAATATTCAAATCCCAAAAGATGGACTAGTTTAGTAGTTTTGGGATCCATATTACATACATGAAACCAATTTAACATTGGGGAAATAAAATAAAACATAATTCATAAAAAAATATAAAAAACATCATCTTTGAAAACCATTCCAATGATCTCTTCTTTATAACCTAGGGATATGAAACAAAATAAGGTTCATCTAATTTTCTTTGCAAGATTCACATACAACTGAAGCTATCATAAATAATTAAGAATAATCATCATGGAAATGTAAATAACTATGCATACATTCCATCAATCAATAACTTGAGCTTAGTATAATAAGAATAAAATATGATCAAATAATGAAATATAAATAATCACATGATCTTGGAACATGACCATGCATAATCTAACTAATCAATTAATCACATAGAATAACAATAATGATTGAATACACAATGTATTACATTTAAACTATAAATATATTTCATCTAGATAGTTAATATCAAGATAAATAATCTTGTCAGTTTAATTATGTGGGTAGAAACCCATCTGATTTCCCCCTGGACCTTCTCATGAGGATATCGATGCATTGAGGGGCTTGCATTAACTATTCCCAAACCCATGTCACTTATTTCAAAAACATTCATCATAAATTGAATAAATTTATTTTTAATTCATAAAAAATGTGCCTTATCATCAAATATATATAGAGAGAAAAAGATACAGATATAATATTATTACCCGAGTTATTCAAATAACATTATAAGTAAACACTGTTTGTAAAAATGTTATTTTATTTACACAATAATAAAATGAATCAATTATGTGTAGATGATGTAAATACATACAAAATAAGTGGAAATATATCATAAGATAACGGAATGTCATTTCAAACATAATATTACCCTAAAAAATCAATGATGTAGATGTTTAAAACAATGATTGGAAATTGAGTTAAGAATTCCCTTACCACTTTGTAATCAGTCGAGTCGTATTCCCAATAAAAGTAATAATTATGAAATGAAACATTTAATACCATGAAGATAATGAGATTCATGATATGATATATAAAATTGATTTATATAAACCACAAAAAATAAATAAGTGGTGAATAAATAATATATCTCATAGAAGTAAAAAGTGAGATGGGAAACAATTACCTTGTGATTTCCTTGAGTTAAACATGACTTTACCTCCTCATCTTAGTGATACTTCCTTTAGATATTTTCGTAAAGGAGTTAATGCTGATATTTTTGGAAGAACAATACCACCAAAACATGTGTAAGGTTGTTTATATGAGAAATGGGTAGGATTTATTTGATCTATAGATCCCAAGGTGGCATGAATAAGTGAGGGATGAGGTGATGTGTTATAAATGAGGTGAGGGTAACTTTTGGAAACACTCTAAATATTAAATCAATATAAATTAATATCCAATTAAAAATGGAAAAAAAGATTTATTTAATATATAAGATGAGTATGGGTCAAAATTCTCTCATTAAATAATTTCTTTACAAGATTAAGTCACATTCTTGAACTTATCTTTTGGCGTTATCCATTATTTAATACTTTTAACTCTTACCACGACAACATGGATTTTTACTATTTGATGGTTAATATATTTAAAATATAATTGAAAATGTCCCATAAATGGATCATTTATTACATGTTAAACCTTATCCAAATCATTTGGAATAATTTAATATTTTTATGAGGTTTATATCATTTAAGAAATATTATTTATTTCAATATATCATTAATGTTAATTTCAACACTATTCATTACTTTGACTTTAAAAAATATCAATAAAATAAGGTAAATTAAAAAAACAATAAAAAACATCTATAAAATGTCCAGTGAATCTATAAAATTATTTTTTGACAATAATTATCACAAATTATATTTATTTTGATATTTATAATATCATTTTTAAGTATTTTTAATAACAAAATAATTACTACATCACTATTGTGCAAGAATTTAAGGTAATTATATTTTTCACTAAAAATTTACTCTAAATTACCATGATAATTATAAAACTTTTATCTTTAAAATGAATATTTATAGTAAAAAATATCCTCTTTATAACCCCTTATTATAAATATTCTAGTTATTAAGAATATGATTGTGACATCTTTGTCTTTTTTTTAAATAAAATTATATAAATATCAGAATCATTTATAAAGGAATAAAAAGTACATATATTCAGAATTTGAAATATTATGGATGAATTTTGTGCCCAAAATAAAATTAGGGCATCTTTTTGTCTCAATTTATAATACTTATCATATTTGTTTTACCCTTTATTACTCAATTTTTACCCGATTTACCCTTTACCATGGTAACAAAAATTAACAAAGTTACTATTCATATTGAAATAAACTAAAAGCGACCTACTTAATAAATTAAAATTTTATGATTCCAAATATTGAATCCATTTTTCAAAATTCAAAACACATAAGTGGATAAAAATAACCTAAAATTAATCACCTAAACATGGTGAGAAAGTAGGTTTTTAAAGTGATAATGTTTAGATTGTTTTGTAAATTTTTATATATAAATTCAATATAAAAATTATTAAAATGTAATAAATTGTATTAATAGATGCATAAATTTTCTAATTTTACTTTAAAACCAATTTAAAATATTATTTTACAATATAAATTATATAGAAAAAAGTCATCTTTCAATTAAAATGTAATATGTTTCACTAATCCTCAAAAAAATGTATCACATCAGAAAAATAATAAAAAAAACCCTAATATAATTTTGATATTATGATTCTAAAAATTAATTTTATTTTTTCAACTATAATTTATAAACGTTACAAATTTTATTTTTAAAATTGATGTGACATTAAAAGAGTGAATACTATCCTTTTAGAAAAATATATCCTTTTCTACTTAAAATTTGATTTACTCTTATCCTAAGCCTATAAAACATATTAGTTGAATTTAGGAACATTGTTTTGAATATATAATATAAAAAATTTAAAATTTTGTTAATACTATTCACTCCCTCCAATTTAACTATTATGTTGTAATGATCACATAATTATATTTCATTGTTTGGTTAAGCTGGGTGTTGCATATGTCATAAGATATCGAGGAGATTAGATATAAAATGACAATTACCATAAAATATTAGGGGTGATAAATTCTACTCTCCATCAATAAATTTCTTCCTCACAATTTTAAATTGAACATTGAAAATCAAAGGTCGATACTTACAAATTCTTTTATGGGAAACCCACATCACAAATAGGGTTAATAAAACATCCTCTTAATAAGAGGGAATGGGAAAAGTGAACGTCACCACAAAATTAGGATTTTGGAAAGGGAAAAATTAGTGTGATGTTAAAACCTAGACTTGTAAGATAAATAGAACTGTTATATTCTGATGGAGAGTAATATAGAACATGGTCATTAGAATGTTAACCATCACAAAACGATAAATATGTGATCGGCTAAAAGACCATTGATTTCTCTGGAAGAAAAGTAAACATATAATGTTTTTGTACGAAAATAATTTTTCTAGTGTTGATGGATTATTTTACTATGCTTTTAATCACTTAATTGACTTCCTTCTATGTCATAAGCATAATATCATCCTTTGGTTGTGTTTCGATCTATTTTGACTTCATCTATTACACTAAAAAATGGATATTCAAGATGAATTTTTATGACTGAATCACATTAATGAATCATAATATCAAAAATCCAATCATTTTGAATTTAAATATCTACTAAAACAATAATGGGTAGAACATGTTATCAGGATACAATAATATCTAAATTTCATATTAATCATTAAATAAGTTGCTAATCTTAAGACACATCGAAAATAAATCTGTACAAATTCAAAGTCCAAAAATTTATAAGGAATTTTACTAAATTTCCAAAATCAAAATAACATTATATTACACATACAATATAACGTATCTCTTAAATATATGAATACCTTGATCACTTTAAAACAATAATGAAAACAAGCATGATTCCATAAATAAAATATTAGGTTTTCAATTATTTTCCTTATATCTAAACATGTAATAAACCCTGAAAAGATAGCATAAACCATTAAATCACTAAAAAATTTCATGGTGACGAATATTGTCCCATAACTATTAGTATTGAATGTCTGAGTATGATATACTCTATAATATCAAACGTAAGATCGAAATAAGAATGAGATTCTCATATACAAGAGGGGGGGTAAATTTTACCTTTTAAAAATTTCTTTGGAGCTTTTAAAGATGGTTATATTTAACAAGGTTAAACAAGATAATTCATAAGAACCCTATAAGTTCTAATAACTTGCAAAATTATGGAAAAGTGATTCCAAAAATGGAACTTAACTAAAGTTTACAATGTTGAAGATTCTACCTTAATGTGTATAGAATCTAACTATATCAGAGTACAAGAGTAAGGAAGTAAAAGATAGTAATAATTTTCCTAATAATATAAATGTAGTGGAAAAACAGAGTAGTAAGACTAATAGTAAGAAGTATAAACTGTTTTATCCCAAAGAGGAGGGTATCCAACAACCTTGGATAAAGGTCCCTTGATTTATAATTTCAATAAAGTCTGTATTACCCACACCAGAGTAGAACCTCGATATAAAATTCAGAGTCTATCTTGCTATCCCCACAAGCCCTCAACTATCAGGTAGTCAGCACCTCTATCATCCTCAGCATGGAATCCCTCAACTTCAAGGTGTTGGAACCTCTGTCTTCCTATCCGCGGAAGCCCTCAATTGTACACAAAAACAATCAGAGTCTTCTGAAGAAAGTCTAAACAAGTCAACGTTTGAACAAGCTATTCAAACTTCTTGCATGAATCTTGAGATTTGATAAGAGTCTCTCTCTCTAGAAATCACTTCAACAGCATGTAAGCACAGTTTTCAATGTTCTGTTTTCCAGTTATCAAGTTGTTTATTCTTTTCAAAGGAGTTCATATTTATAGGAAAAGATTAAATGGTCAGCTCCCTCATCCAACGGTCATATTATTCCTTGAATTTTGGAGGGACCTATAAACGTGTCACTCAAACAACCGTTAATTGATAACTAAAATAAAGACATCGTTTTTTAATTGAAAAAGTGTGAGCATAACCAAAAATTGATATTTGGAATAGAGAAAATGAAGGTTAGGAGTGGAGAAAGTTAATGTTCGGAGTGTAGGAAAAAATGAATTTGGATTCTGTAGTACTAAGATATTCGGATTCTATTTTATAGGAATTCGTAATGAGAATCTGTAGTCAGAATTCATCATCAGAATTCGTAATGAGAATTTGTAATCAGAATTCACCATCAGAATTCGTAATGACAATTCGTAATCAGAATTCATCATCAGAATTCGTAATGAGAATTCCTAATCAGAATTCATCATTAGAATTCATAATGAGAATTCATAACCAGAATTCATCATCAGAATTCATAATGAGAATTCGTAATCCGAATTCATCCTTAGTATTTTTAACGATAATTTGTAATCATAATTCATCATCAGAATTCGCAATGAGAATTCGTAATCAGAATTCATCATTAGAAATCGTAATCAGAATTCATAATCAGAATTCATTATCAGAATGCGTAATGAGATTTCGTAATCAGAATTCATCATCAGAATTCTTAATGAGAATTTGTAATCAGAATTCATCATCATAAGTCGTAATGAGAATTATTAATCAGAAGTCATCATCATAATTCGTAATGAGAATTCGTAATCAGAACTCATCGTCAAGAATTCATAATGATAATTCGTAATCAGAATTAATCATTAGAATTCATAGTTAGAACTTTACATAATTTCGTAATCATAATTCAGAGTTGAACTTCATAAAAGTTCATAACAGGGAATTCCAAGTAGAACTTCATAAAATTTCGTAACAGGAATTCGGATCCTAAAAAAATAATAATTCATATCTAAGTATTCTACGATTCTGATGTTTTTTGATATGAATCCGATTTTTATACTTAAGAAAAAAATCATTTAACAATGAAAACTAGGTAAAGGTAGATTTCCTTTGGTATGAGAATTTTATTTATAGTGGAAAAAATAGGGTAAAATCAGATTTTCTTTAAGATAATGTGTTTGTGATTTTGAAAAAAAATGAATGGAAAAGTCATAAGGAAAACCTTATCAACTCAACAATCTCCCCCTTTTTGGAAAGCACTAACATCCCTACGAAAAAGAATATATGGACTTAGAAAAAGATATTCTAGACTTTGGAATAAATCTTATCTCCCTTTTTTCAGGGACAATGTTGAATACGAATAACTCCCCCTTAGGCTTTGGAACACTAATGATCATATTCTAGATTTCAGAAATGGGATTTTTTTTATGAATATGGAATTCTTCGTAATGAGAACTCCCCCTAAGATAAAATCCCACTTACATAGGGATACTTCTTTTATACTTATAAATATTTTTCCTTTTATCCAGAATTCTTTTTCCTTCTCCCCCTTTGAGATTTTCAAAAAGAGTTTTAGGGAATGGAGAACAATATAGTACCTGAAATATTAGTACAAAATAACACAAAAGACAAGCAAACAAAGATTTCATTAATATTGAAGGGATTTTTACGAGGAAGGATATTACAACAAAAGATCGGATTAGGTCTATTTTTCTTCTTTTTCCTTGGGGATTATCTTCTTCAGAAGGTTTTTTAGCTTCTTTAACTCTTTGTGGTTCTCCTCATCTTGCTTTTATAAGGCTTTAATCCTATCATCTTGAGCCTTCAGATCCTCAGACTGAGACTTATGAACCTCATCCTACTTTACAATCTTCTCTTTGATCTCAATCTAGAGATCTTTTTCCCCTTTCCAACTTTGAGAAACAATGTTAAGCTTTCCATTCAGATCCTTCACCTGTTGATACCTAGAATTTTGATCTAGGGTCATCTTTTTCTAAAAACTGTTTGTAAGATCCTTGATCTTGGAATCGTCGGTATCAAAAGCCTCTTTTACATCCTGTTGAATTTAATTAACATCTCCCATATTTTGGATGATCTTCTTTGAACAAGTGGTCATTTTCTTTCAAGGCTTCCTGTGAGCTTTGTCGCCTAGAAGAAAATATTGGAAATATGATTCTATCTTTACACAATTTTCCACCACCGTGGACACTGAATCTAATTTTTGATTCAAAGTGTGTTGGAGCATCTGGCATCTAGAATCTATGTTTGTATAAGTCAAAATAAAACTGACTAGCTTCTTTAAAGACTAATCCACAAAATCATGACCAAGTGAAGATGACTCTGAATCCACGACATTACTTGGTGAGAGTGGGTATTCATGATTAACAAGCTTCCTTTTTGAAGTTTCTACAACTCCCTTCCTCTTCACTGTAGATTTTATTTGAGTATCAAAAATAATATTCTTACCCTTATCAATCTTCGGTATGACATGCTTATCAAGAGATTTATGCTCAATATCAGATAATTGAACAACTCTATCATCATAAAATTTCTCTTTTTCATCTTCTTACTCAATAAAGTGCTTTTCATAACTATATTCCTTAGATAATTCATTTACATATTCTTCTTCCTTGTCTTCATCTTTCTTTCCATTTTTCTCTTCGTTATTTCCAGGAGTGACAAGATTCGAGGACTCAGCCTCATATGTTCGTAGTGGTAATTTCTTTGATGGATTTTCCTTATATTGATATTATTAAACTTTTTTAATCAGATCATCTAAATCACCAATTTCTTCTTCTAATTCTTCTTCTACTTCTACTTCCTCCTCTTCAACTTCATCAACAACTTCTTTTCTTTGGATTTTTCCAGAGTGAAGAAATGATTCCCAAGAGTCTCAGGTAAAGGCTCGACTAGGAATGATTTTAGTACTGGAATATTCTTGGAGGATACTTCTGTGGCTTTCAAAAGAGATAATAAAACTTCAGCCTCAGAAATTTTCTTTTTCATCTTCTTCTCTTTTTGTTTCTTCTCAAGGTATTTAGTAGTCTTCTCCCTTAAAGACTTAGCTTCATCCGGGTCCAAGCCAAACTGTGGCTCAGTTTCTTTTTTATTTTCCTTATTTTACCTCTATTTTACAACCACCTCATCTAGATATGCTTCCTATTTCTTCGGTTTGGGAGGTGCGGACTGGACTTCCTTAGCTTTCGGGGTTTTATCTTCAGCTTCCACTTCCTTTAACATCATTTTCTTACCATCCTTCTTTGGGGGTTCATCTTTCTCATCATTTTCCGAATTGTCTTCTACCTTATCCTCACACAAATCGTAGAACTCTCCTATATCCTTAGAATAGCCCATATTCATTCTTTTCAGGGTGTCATCACTAACAATCATAACCTTACAATTCCAAAGCTTTAATTTTCATGTAATCTTGTATGATTCAAGACACAGAACTATCAGCTTTGAATGTAAGGCATGATACATGATAATTTGGGCTCTTATATTTCCATTCACGATGTTCTGAATTGTAACAAGAACATGCCTCATAAAATCAATTTTTGTTAGATATACTAGTAAATATAATTAATATATGTCATCCCTCTTGAGGGTATCTTTGTCACAATTTCTCAATACTAAAAAACCTCATGCCCATAACTGAAGAATCTAGTTGTTATAAGATAGATGAGAAATTTTTTCTATCCTGACATCAGAAAGTCCAAGACATTGCAAGGCCATAACCTTAACAAAACTACCATGAACATACGTGAGTTTGTGGGAGAAACATTCTGCCTCCCCTTCATATGATAATCACACCAAGATGACATCCTTGGTATAATAATATTTGAAGGTTTTTCCATAAGACTTGAATGAAAATTTTTCTCTATCATCTTCCTTAAAGAAGCACACCGACTCATAAAACTCTATGAGTAAATCCCGATTCACCGATTCTTGAACACCTGGCTTAGATATGCAGATATCTTCCCATCCATTTTACTTGATATTCTTAGAAATTATAGATTCATACTTCAAAAATTTTGGATGAACCAACCATTCCCTATATACTTTTTATTTTGAGATTGGATTCATGGTAGCCATTTCTTGGGGAGAAGATTCTATAGACATTTGGACTGGAACAACATTGATAGATTCAGAACAGGCTTAAGAACTGACATAGAGCTTCGAGACACGAGATCTTGGAAACAGATGTGGGAAACCATCTGGGGTCCCCCTTATATAGGAGATGGTGGTGACCTTTCAACATCCAAAACCAATCTAATGGTTGAAAAACTCTCTGATCTGATCTGACAGTTGAAAACATACCCGAAAGGAAATAATGAATCCGATCTTTTTAGGTTTTAAGAAAAACATTCAGATTTAAGGAAAAATGAATCTGAAAAATTAAAATACAATAGAAAATACCAGCAAGTAAAAATTATTATGAAAACATGAGTAAAGAAACCATACCTTTCGGATTGGCTGGGAAATTTATTCGTAAAAGGTGATATCCTTCTTGAAGAAAATTTGACTACGAAAAACTCACTACGAAAAACTTACTATGAAAAACATAATATCTAATAGTATTATTGAAAAATGTTTGAGTACTTAAACTTGATTACGCAAATTATGAGTACAAAAATTTGCATTATGATAATTTCCATTACGAAAATTTCTATTATGAGAATTTCCATTAAGAACATTTTTAGTACGACGGTTTCCAGTACAAAATTTTCTATTAAGAAAATTTCCATTACGAAAATTTTTAGTACTAAAATTTCTAGAACAAAAAATTTCTATTACGAAAATTTCCATTAAGAAAATTTTCATTATGAAAAATTCCATTACAAAAATTTGTATTGTGAAAATTTCCATTACGAAAATTTCTATTACAAAAATTTCCATTAGGAAAATTTCAAAAAACCAACTATGAAAAATTTTATTACTGAAATTTTGAAAAACTAACTATGAAAATTTTATTACAAAAATTTTGAAAAACTTCAATAATAGATGTACTCCCCATATAAAAAGGAGTTTAATACTGTAAGGAGATTGGTTCAACAGGAAGTTAATGGAGGAGGATTTTCTCACGGTTATCATTCCTAACATTTGTTTAATATATTCAAATCTATCAGTAGGTAATGATTTTGTGAAAATATCAGCAAGTTGATCTTGTGTCCTGATAAATTGAAGAATGATATCTTATTTTGTCTAGATAATCTTTTCAAAATAGTTTTTGTTACCAGTCATATGCCGGAAACATCCACTATCCATGTACCATGTATTGCTATTGGTACTTTTCCTATTTTCCTGAAAATAAGAAAGAGTTCGGTTTGCGGAATCCAGACATTCTTGGATCCGTAAATATCATAAAGCTAAATTTTTGGAATCTACGTCTTCTTAGAAAAATAAGATTTATGAAATCATAAAGACTGGGTTTTGTTTAGATAACAATTCTTTGCCCAGTGACCACCACATTGACACTTAGTGAAGAATGGGTCACTTTGAGGAACAAATTAATTGTTCCTAAATGTTGGTTTAGAACCAGTATAACCAAAACTAGAAGTATTCCTTCAAGGTTAGATTTGTGAATACATTTTATCAAAATTTTCCTTACCTAGGGTAAAGTTTGACAAACACTTCCTCATGGAAAATTTTTCAAAATTGAGTTTTATAACTATGTTCTTGTCATCAAAAACATTTGAACAAGAGCTAGGCTTGAAAACCTTTTTCTTGGAAATTATGTTTTCTAGATCTTTAGAAAGTTTATTCTTCTCAGAACATACTTCCTCATGACTTTTTGAAATACTTTCAAAATCAGTATTTTTCTTATCAAGATCTTTAAAAAGATATGATATTTCCTTAGTAAGAATAGTATTCCTAGAATTTTCCTTATCACATTTTTTCATGAGTTTTGAATTCTCATTATCAAGGAGTTTGGAAAACCTAGAAACTTCTTCATAGGTAAGTAAAGTATTATATTCATCATAAAAATATTCTTCATCAGAAGAGTTATAATATTTACTATCATTACAATTTAAAGAAACATTGGTCATTGATTCAACATTGTGTACCTTAGAAATCAAGCAATGATTATCAATAGGTATCCTGGCTAAAAGACCAAGATTCTTCTATCCAAAAGATTCATATTCCGAAGATTCATCTGAAGAATCTCCACTAATGGCACTCCATGTGTCGTTATCTTTCAACACATTCTTATCTTTAGACTTGTAATACTTCTTTCTATTTTTCTATTAATGCCTTTCCTTTCTATCTTTTCTTTTGAGCATGGGGAAGTCAGGTCTTATGTGTCTAGATCTCTTTCATTCATAGCATGTAACTTTAGAATCTTTCTTGTCTTTCTTTCCTTCTTCTTATATTTGTATTGAAAGTTCCTCTGTCCAGTTATCTTGATCATTCTTCAAGAAAGATTTTCTAATTCATTTTCTGAGGACTCACTTCCACTAGATTCGGAATGAAGAACAACTTTCATAGATCTGGATCTAGTAACTCTCTCAGGAGTCTTGGCTTTCATATGATTGCAAGTATTAGTAAAAGCTACACTTCCATTTCAATTCTTCTACTTCACAATATCAGCATCTCACCTCATTCTAGTCTCATGCTGAAGAAGAGTTCCAAATATCTCATCAAGGGTAATATGAGTAACATTTCTATTCTCATCAATTGCAGTCCTTTTAGATTCCCACACAGTTGGCATGATGTCGATGATCTTGTCAACAAGGGCTTCATCATCCAATCCTTTTTCACCCATTGATTGTGAAATATTCACAATAGTCATGAATCTATGTTTCACTTTGTATATGGGTTCACCGTAAACAAAATTAAAACCATGATATTCTTCTCTAAGAATGGATCTTCTGTTCTCAATTACTTTGGAAGTTCCAATGTGAGTAACTTCTAGATTATTCCATATAGAATTTTCTGCTTCACAAGATGAAATTTGGCTATATATATTTCTAGTCATTGAACAAATTAATGTTTTGAGTACCTTATAATTAAGTAGATACTCATGATTTTCTTGATTTGTAAAGGCAATTACTTCTTTATCATGAATTTTGTATCCACCGGTAAGCATAACAATATTTTCAACGCTTGTGTTGATAATTAAAGTCTTCATGTGATCTATCCAATATTCATAATCATTACCATCAAATCTAGGTGGTCTGGTTGCATTGAGATTGTCTATGAACCAACATTGATTCTTCCCATCTTTAAAAAAGTATTTCCACAAACACTTGTTATTAGAAAAAGTTTGTACACAAGAAAAATATTCTAAGAAAGAAAATATAGAGTAAAAGTATCTCTACTAAAAAGTGAATTCGAACTATATGAGTTCATAAAACATATTCTGAAAAAAAAATATGAATCCGGAAGTGTGAATCCGAAGATCAAATTCCGAGAATTCTCTTCTGAATCTAATCATGAGATTAATTCAGATTGAACCAAATGCTCTGATACCAATTTTTAAGATGATATGTATGAGTATGATATAATTTATAATACCAAATGTACAATCGAAATAAGAATGAGATTCTTAGATACAATAGGGGGGTGAATTGTACCTTTTAAAAATTCATTTGGAACTTTTAAAGATGGTTATGCTTAACAAGGTTAAAAAAGATAATTCACAAGACCCTTATAAGTTCTAATCACTTGCTAAATTCTGGAAAAGTGATTCCAGAAATGGAACTTAACTAAAGTTTACAAATTTGAAGATTCTACCTTAAAGAATATTGAATCAAATTATATCAGAGTACAAGAGTAAGGAAGTACAAGATAGTTATACCTTTCTTAATAATACAAAGGCAAAAGAAAAACAAAGTAGTAAAACTACTGGTAACAAGTATAAACTCTTTTATTCCAAAGATGACGGTATCCAAAAACCTTTGATAAAGGTACCTTGATTTATACTTTCAAGAAATTCTATCTTACCCACACCAGGTTAAGCCCTTGATACAAAGATCGGAGTCTGTATTGCTATCCCTGCAAGCTCTGAATAATCAGCTAGTCGGCACCTATGTATTACTCAACATGGAAGCCCTCAACTTCAAGGTGTTGGAACCTATATCTTCCTATCCCTAAAATCCCTTGATTGTAAACAACAAAAATCAGAGTCGCACAAAGCAGGTCTCCACAAGGCAAAGTTTGAACAAGCTGTTTAAACTTTCTGCACGAAGCTTGAGAGTTGATAAGAGTATCTCTCTCTAGAAATCACTTCAATAGCATGTAAGCACTGTTTCCAAAGTTCTATTTTTCAGTTATCATGTTGTTTCTTCTTTTTAAATGAGATTATATTTATAGTCAAAGATCCAATGGTCAGTTCCCTAATCTAACGGTCATATTCATTCTTGAATTTCAGAGGGACTTGTACAAATGTCACTCGAACAACGGTTAATTAATAACTAAAAGCATGACATCATTTTGTAATTGAACAAGTGTGAGCATAACCAAAAACTCATATTTGGAATGGAGAAAACAATGGTTCGAAGTGGAGAATGTTAAAGTTTAGAGTATAGGAAAAAATGAATTAGGAGTCTGTAGTCCTAAGATATCTGGATTCTATTTTGTAGGAATTATTATTGAGAATTCATCATCAGAATTCATCATCAGAATTCGTAATGAGAATTTGTAATCAGAATTCATCATTAGATTTCTTAATGATAATTTGTAATTAGAATTCATCATCAGAATTCATAATGAGAATTCATCATCAGAATTTGTACTGAGAATTCTTAATTAGAATTCATCATTAGAATTCGTAATTAAAATTCGTAATCATATTTCATCATCAGAATTAGTAATAAGAATTCGTAATCAAAATTCATCATTAGAATTCATAATGAGAATTCGTAATCAGAATTCATTATCAGAATTCGTAATGAGAATTCGTAATCAGAATTCCTCATCAGAATTCGTAATGAGAATTCTTAATTGGAATTCATCATCATAATTCATAAAGAGAATTCGTAATCACATTTCATCATCAGAATTCTTAATGAGTATTCGTAATCCGAATTCATCATCAGAATTCGTAATGAGAATTCATAATCAAAATTCATCATCAGAATTCATAGGTAGAACTTTATATAAGTTAATAATAAGAATTCAGAGTTGAACTTCATAAAAGTTCATAACAGAGAATTCACAGTAAGACTTTATAAAAGTTCGTAACAGGAATTCAGATCCTAAAACAGAATGCTTGATATCTAAGTATTATATGATTTAGTGGTTTTTTGATATGAATCCAATTTTTATACTCTAGGAAAAAATGATCGAACAATGAAAACTAGGTAAGGGAAGCTTTTCTTGGGTAAGGAAATTTTCTTTATAGAAGTAAAAAAATAGGGTAAAATCAGATTTCCATTAAGGTAAGGTGTTTGGGATTTTCAAAATAAAAAGGAATGAAAAATTCATAAAGAAAACCTTATTGAATCAATATTAAACATACCTTTATGATTATTGTCTTCATATAAAAAATATTTTAAGGGTTATATTTACCTCATCCATGTGATTTCTAAAAAAGTTCAACTTCGTACTAAATCACTTTTCCTGTTAACAATCAATATAAGATTTCAAATCCATTAAGATGTAGTACTGAAGTACAATCCATATATATTTAAAAATTCTTATGATGAGAATATATTTAATAAAATAATTTCACAACATATTTCATGGATCCAAATACACAGTCATATTAATAACTCAACATCGGTTGTGTTAATAGCATAAGCTCGACCTTGATCACTTATCCTCTTTTGAGGTATATTCAATTGAATTTTGAGGAATTTATTTATATGTTTAACAATTTCACTATATTTTAAACACTAAATATTAGTATTTTCATTCTTTCTAATGAATTATTTTTCCTATTGACCATTTTATCTTCACTATAAAAAAATCTCAATCCTTTAAAGTATTTCTCAAGGTGATTCTTTCCGCACTTATAACATGTGGGAGAATCCTTCTTTCCCTTATTCCCTTTATCCATGATTTGAGTTACCAACATCTTCTTTACTTTCTTCCCATTGATACCATATGACTTGGAGAATTCATTTTCTATCTTGATATCACATAATACTATTTCATCTTATGAATAAAACGTTTGAGAGACCAGCACCCTTTAGAGACATAGCTTAATAACTTAAAATAAATGGTCGAGCATGATTTATATGATGTGTATGTAATACATATAATACCATGATTACCTTATAAAGGTAGCATCATACTCCACAACACCTACTTCCTCATTTTTATTTAAACTAATGATATTTATTTTCACCACATTTTGTTTCTCATGGGGGAAGTATTTATCAAAGAATATCTCCATAAAATATTTAAATTTGATGAGATCTATTTCCTCTTCCTCCCTTGATTTTAGGTTATCTTCCTTCATTGGTCAACATCACGATTGATACATTACACTATAAGTGTAAAATTTTCCTTTTTAGTATATCTTAATTACCTAAATATTTCTCAAAATACATAATCCATTTCTTAGCTTCCATTGGATCAGTAGTCTAACAAAATAATTTCGATCCATATCCAATAAATCAATCCAACATTGAAGAATCATGATATGGAATAGGTTTCTCCATTCGGTTGAGGGTATTTTTAATAACTTGCATATGTTTCGTTGATATATCCATAAATTTCTCAGTTCCAATACTAACTATAATGGCTTCCTCTGTAGGGTAATATATACATTGGTCAAGATAATTTCTACCCTTCATCCTTAATATTAAAATTTCTAAATAATGGAATATACTAGATAAGATTATAAAATTATTATAATTTTATAATTCTAAATTTAGTGTAACACATAACATAAATTGAGTATTTTTGAATAGATAATTTCATAATCATAAACATGGTTTCATTGGGATGTTATTCTATACATATCCTTAAATTCTATCATAGTGTTATGTCCCATAAAGTATGTTTTCCAAAATATAGTTCCCATAGATTCTAATAAACCTGATCTAATAAACACTGTAATGACCTCAACTCCAGTAACATGGATCTGGTGCCATAAATTATTACATTGGGATAGATACATGGTTAAAATCCCAAAGGATCAGTCAGTTTAGATGTTTTGGAAATCGAATTACACACACGAAACCCATTTTACATTGCAAAGAGAAAATAAAACATATTACATAACGAAATATAATAGACTGCATCCATTAAAACACATTCAATGATCTCATCTTCATAGCATGGGGAAAGGAAACAGAATAAGGGTCACCAAAATTTCTCAGTAAGGGTCTTGTACAAAAAATTCTATTATTAATAAATATAAAAAATAAACTTGGAAATTTAAATAATTGATAAAACATGCCATTTATCACTAACTTGATAATAATATGACATGGACAAAATATAATCAAACAATTCCATATAAATAATCACATGATCTTGAAACATGACCATGTATAATCTAACTAATCGATTAATCACATTGAATAATAATAATTATGGAATGCATAATGTCAGACATCTAAAGTATTAAGATATATACCATAGATAGTTATTTTCAAGATCAATACTATTTCTAGTTTAAGTATATGGGTATAAAACCATATGATTTGTCAAACTGATTCATCTCATGAGATTACTGATTCATCGAGTGGCTTGCATTAACTTGTCACCGACCTGTATCTTTCATGTACAAAACATTATTCATCTATAAAATAATATATTTAATTCATAAAAAATGGTCCCTATCATAAAATATATATATTGAGAAAAATATATGGATTTAATAATATTCCCATTGTAATTAAAATAACATTATAAGTAAACATTGTATGTAAAAAATAGTATAGTGTTTAGGAAATAATCAAATGAATCAATTAGGTGGAAGTATTTTAAATACACATAAAACAGGGGGAAATAAAACATAATATAATAAAAATTCATTTCAAACATAATCGTAACATGGAATAATCAATGATTTATAATTTATCCCAATTATTTGAAATTGAGTAATGAAATCCTTTGACACATTGTAATCAGTTGAATCGTATGCCTCATAAAAGTAATAATTATCAAATGAAACATTGAATTCCATAAAGATAAATAGATTCATGATATGATATATAAAAAGGATGAATATTTACTATAAAAATTTAATAAGTGGTTAATAAATCATATATCTCGTAGAAGTAAAATTTGAGATGAGAAACCCTTACCTTGCGCTTTCCTTTATTTGAATGCTTTTAACCTCCTCTTTTTCGATGGAATTCCTTTAGATAACTTCTTAAAATAAATAGGGTTGGTATTTTTGGAATACGTGGACCTCCAAAACATGTATAAAGATGTTTATAAGATAAGTGGTTAGGATTTGGTCAAGCTATAGGGCTCATAGTGGTGTGAATAATTAAGGGATGAGGATCCATTTTATAATTGAGGTGAGGGGAACATTTGGAAACCCTCTACATATAAAATTAATATAAACTAATTTTAAATTATAAATGGATCCCAAATAAGTAATATTTAATATAATACTATTTGGGTATAAATCATCTCTTCTAAAACTTTCTAGAAAAGTACAGGTCACATTCTTACCCTTATCTTCGGGTTTTACCCTTTACTTATTCCCTTTAACTTTTAACGTGACAACATGGATTTTTACTATTTGAGGGTAAATATAGTAACTATAAAATTTAAAATGACCCATAAATGGATCATTAATGAAATTTCAAAACATATCCCAATTAGTTTGTGGAATTTAATACTTTTATGAATTTAATATCATTCAGTAAAATATTATTTATTTTAACATATCATTAATGGATATTTTGACATTATTCATTACATTGACTTTTAAAAATATTATTCAAACAAGATATCTTCAAAAAACTCCATTAATACATCCATATAATGTTAAGGTAATATTAAAAAAAATTACAATAATTAATTCAAATTATATTTATTTAAAAATAATTGTTATCATTTATTTAATATTATCATTAATAAAATATTTACTGCAACATTGTAGTGAAGGAAATTAATGTAATTATTTTTCACTAATAATTTTAAAAAATTAATATGAAAAATATAAATCATTTAGATATCCGGTGACTATTTATAATCATAAATGTCTTCTAGATTTCCCTTTATTAAAATTGTTTTTTTTTAAATATGATTGTGAAATGTTTTTCTTTTCAGTAATTAAAATATTATAAATTTCATAATCACATTTAAATGGAATCCAAAGGCCAAATATTAAAAATTTATAATATTATGGACAAAATTTACTCATAAAATAAAATTTTGGGAAGTGTTATATTAATATTTATAATCTTTTTCATATTATTTTTACACTTTATTAGTTAATTTTTACCTGATTTACCCTTTACCATGATAACAAAAATTACTAAATTTACTATTCCAATTGGCCAAAAATAAAAGAAACCTATTTAATAAATTTGTACCTTATGATTAATAATATGGAATCTATTTATAAAAATTCAACAATATAGATGTGGCTAAAATTAATCTAAAATTATTCTCGTAAATGGGGTGAGAATTTGGGTTTTTAATGTGAAAATGTTCAAAAGTTTACCATATTTTTATATCAAAATTCAATATAAAATTTATTCAAATAACCTCAATTGGATTAATATAAATATAATTGATATAATTTTAATTAATAAAAATATAAAATATAATTTAACGGTATAATTTTTTTTGCCAAAAAGTCAGTTTTCAATTAAAATGAAATATTTTTAACGATTCATCAAAAATGAAAATTAGCAAAAAAATACAAAATATTTACCCAGAGCTAATTTTGAAATTCCACTTTTACAAATAAATTTTATTTTTTCAAATATAATGTATTAAATTTTGAAAATATAGTATTAAAATAGGTACACCAATTAAAAGGTAGGGGAATTTCCTTCTAGAAAAATATATGTTTTTATGAATAAAATTTGATTTATTCTTATCTTAATCCTATCAATATTGTTGGATAAATTCACAAAAAATTTGATTATATATATAATATATAAATTTATTAATGTGGTTAATACTATTCATTCATTCTAATTTAAGGATTATGTAATAATGGGCACATGATAATATTTCATTGTTCATTTAAGTTGGGTGTTGCACGTAACGTCAGCTATCAAAGAGATAAAATTTAAAAAGTAAAATACCATAAAATGTTATGGTATTACAGTACCCATGTAGTGAATAATGAGAATAAATCATTGTAGTATCCAAATTGACATTAATGGAAAACCAATGTAACCTAAAAAAAGGAATATGTAAGGAAATAAATGAAAATATATTTCATATTATTAAATTGTAGAGTTTTACCCATAAATTTTTGGTAATAAGAATAGTTTTTCATCTGTTAGTTTTCTTTCAAATGTTGTGTCCATTCATTCCAATACATCCTAAATTTGATCTGAATCTATTGAGGTTAGTTATGTAAAAGTGATGTGAGGACTAATTGATTCCATATTTTGTTTAAAGGGTGTTTCCCTTCAAATATTATTGATATAGACACCTAAAAAAATATGAATTGTATTTTTTTCATAATTAAAATAGTATATTAGTTATTAGAAAAATAAACCATGAAAATAAAACTTATGTATACATTTAGAATTGAGGTTCGTAGCCCATCATACTTGATGGTTTAATTTATATTATCAAGATAAATGTAGTTTGTAATGGCCTCTCCATACATGTATTCTTCAAAATATACTATGACATCACTACCACTTTGACACATTTTATTTGAAAAAACATTCAAAGTTTGTAAATGTGAATATTGAATAGTCGTGGTAATGGTGTTTTGTGATGATCTTATCAATTGGTCAGTTGATCCTCTATATCTTTTTTTATTTGAACTTTAGTTTCACCCATTCACTTTATCCTTCTTTAATAACATTCGTCAATTCAAATAAATTTTTTCTTAATTGCAAATGGATTCGCATGAAAAAACTGTTTTAAAATCAATAACTCTTTGTTGAAAAGTTGTTTACATGATCTGAAGACCATGATATGAATGTTCCAGTTTTGTGATTGACTTTAGGAATATCTTCATCATCGAGTGGAATGTGTATCTTAGTGCTTGGATCCTGAAAGATACACTAATCCACACTCTCACCAATAGTATTAAATGTTTTCAGTTGTGTAGAGTATCTTCTTGTAGATTAACCATGGTAGCACTTGCAAAAAGGTGATGGGGGTGTTGATAGATATCAATCACATCCATTTTCAACCTATTAAATATCAGTACAAGAAACGAATCAATGTCAAATAGATTCAAATTTCACCAAAACAAATTTGATAATATTGATAACCACATATATGATAGCTCTTTAGGGGGAATGTCTTTCCTTTAAAACTAGTGTCATGGTGGGGGTCTTCACAATATGGTTTTTCTTGAGCTATTTCCTCTCATTGCTTCCTCCCCATAACATTTTCCAGAAACTCATATATCTAATGAAATTTTACTTCAAGAAAATATAATCATGACTATACCTCTTTTATTTGTTTCTCATTATCCTCATGTTCATTTATTTTCTCAAAATATGTTTGGGGCGTCACCCGAAAACCCTCACCTTTGAAATAACCACAATTTTCATACAACTTCGAGGCCACTGATAATATTTTTTTTTCATTTGGTACAACAGATGATGATTTTTATGTCTAAGACAGATAAAAAATATAGTAAAATAAGAAATCATTGTTATTTAATACCAATTTAAATAAAAATTTCATTTTATAATGTAATACCCAAACATGTTTCCCACAATTTTTGTGTGTTTTCATGTATTATAGTCACATAATTATTTAAATGTTCCTCCTTTCATATCACATGACATGTGATGGATGTGGATTTTTATTTGGATTCATCAATCTAAATATAAAGAGTAACATAATTATGTTGTTTCTTCATTTTTCATAAATTTATTATGGTTGATTTAAAAGGTGTACAAATTTTTTTCAAGTCAAGCATATGCCATCATTGCATTATGGTAGGGTACATTGTTTTTTCTGGCCATTTCTTATTCTCACCACCCAGTTTCTATTTTATAATTAATAACTCTCAATCAATGTTATTAATACAGTTGTTCTCAAGAAATGTATTACCAACAATAACATACTTGAAAGGTTGTCTCTTCTTGATGGGAAGTAAATGCATCCCACACTTCTTATATTATAAGTTGTGCATACATCTACAGTTGGTGCATGTTTCTTTTCCCTTCACAATCTTTGGGTTGAAACTTAGCTGGAATTGTCAGAAATTATATATGATCCTTTACAAAAATCAATAATAAAATTTTCATTTGATATTCACCTATTATAAAAGAACTATACAGGGGATAATAATTAGTAATTCAATATTTCATTGTTTTTTACTAAAATAAAGAAAGAATACCATAATGTTATCCAAATATCATCCCATATCAGTGGAATAACCATCGGTAAAACATTTTTCCAAAAAAATACCAATCCAAACTATTTGGAGAGTGCTGATACTAAGGAAAATACTAACCACGACATTGTTGGGATCAAGAGGATGGTTGCATGCATTCTATACATCCTCAAACATGATGATGTTGTGTCTCAGCTTAATAATTTATCATAACACTATTACACTATGACGCTCCTATAGCAACATAGACATAACGTACATAGAAATTACATGATTTTTAATAATATTTATTTCATTACACAAAATCATGTCAGAGGAACATAATATCTTAGTGTATTTGGTAACATAGAAACATAAAAAATTATCAATAAGTGAGCTATGTCACCACCCACTAAATTCTCCAAAAATAGCACCCTTCTCAGACATATCATACATAATAGATATCATCACAACAAGGGAAAATATGTATGAAGTGATGATATCATATACCGAATAAGGGTAAACAAGGGAGATGCATAATCATAACATGAACATAAGAGTATGGAAAATTTACCATATAATTTGAAAAACATACTATGAATATAACGAATCATATAAAAGAATCATGGGATAAATATTGGAATCTCATAAGACATGAATCAAATGATAATCAAAGATCATGATCCATGAGATAATAAAATTGTCCTAAGACATGGATTTGTAGCATACACATAAGAATACAAAATCATTTTTATATTTTTCAGGGCTCACTACAAGGGATATAATATTTTAATGGGTTCACTCCCCAAACCTTCATAGTAGTTAGGGTTTACTCCCAAGACCATCATATTAGAAAAAGTCTTTTTCTGATGCGAGATAACTTATTGTTTTGGTCCTATCAATATAATGAAATATAAATCTTTATCTAATTCATTGGAGGGAGATATAGGACCCACCCATCATATAATAAAAACCATATTTATATGTTCCAAAATATCATAAATAATCATCATATCACAAACTATGAAATATAATGGGTATCATAAACATTTCATCATATCATAACCTGCTAAAAAGAGACAGGTTTCATAATCATTTCATCATCAAACAACCCATTAAAAGAGCATGTTTCATAAATACACTTCCTTAAAAACATAAAAAATTTATATAAATAATATTTATGATATCCTTGGATCACATACCTTTTAATGAAGAAGTAACACCAACATATATAATCTTATATGGAAAATAATTTTGAAATATTATTGAAAAAAATTTGTTGGGAAAATATCCTTTCCACATAAAAAATAGATTTTTATTGCACAATAAATTCTGAAAACCATTTTATTAAAGAATAAACATGAAAAATTATAATTGAATATTCAAATAAATGATCGGTTGTGATGTAAAAATTTCTATTCATGCTGTACATGCTAAAACAATGAATCCCTTCACATTTTTAGTAAAAGAAAAACATGTAATATTTTGGAAAATGACCTGAATATTCCATTCAAAACATTTTTTAAAAATTAAAAAATGGGTAAAAAAGAATTTTAGATATTATATGAGAATAAAAAATATTTGAATTTTTTTTGGAAGTCACGGTTTTTGAAGAAAACATATTTCTGATTGAAGAGAGAAATAAAGTAATATTTTCTTAAAAACATTTTATTAGTTAATTTAAATTCCAAAAAGTGGAAAAAGGTACCAAAACTTGAAGATATCATGAATAACAAGAGGAAAAGAAAAATCATGAAAATTATTGGGAGATGGATCAGAGTATTTTATCATCAGAACCATAATCATAAATAATCCAGATAAATGACAAGATTGTAACATGAATTCTGTACCACCTTAGTTATATTGATTCATATACCCATGAAATAATTATATAAAATGAAACATAAATATCATGAGGATGAATAAATTAATGATATTACATGTCAAATGGGATGCATATACACCTCATGAAAAAATGAAGGACAATAACACAATATTGGTCTCAAAGAAGGAATATTTAGACAAAAATCCAGTACCACTTGGGTAAAGCTTCAACTATAAAATCCATGAAATATAGATTATAAAATGGATATATAAATAAAATTAATTTCCAGTAAAATAATAATAAAATAAATTATTGGTCGTTGTACACACCACATAATATAAATAGACAATAAACATGGAATGTGTCTTATAGAAAATTAAAGTGAGACAGAAATCCCATATCTTATATTTTTCACATTCATCATACTCGTACAACCCTATTGTATAATAAATATAAATTTATTATAAATATATTTTAAAATAATACATATATATATATATATATATTTTCTAAATATTATTTTCTCTTGACCAATTATTACCTATTAATTAACAATTATGTGTTAACGTAACATTTTGGGTAATAACTACTTTGTTTTTCATATATGTTTTGGTTTGTTAATTTTTGTCATCATTCATAGATCATTATTTCATAATATCTTGAATTTAAAACATGATATAAATTTCATATTTATTTATTATATATGTATTTTTATTATCCCATAATATTTAGTGCGAGGAAATAAAATGCAACATTCATGGAGATGGTACGCTGTATATATGCATGAATGTTGTTTCCAATTTATTATCACATTGAATGAAAGTAAAGTAAATAAATAAACATATACTATAATTATTGTATAATATTTTTTTTCATATATATCACATATTTTTATGAAATAAAACATTAAAATTTTCCACGTAAATCGTGAACAAATCACATCGCTTCACGAGGCAGTAGTCCACCGTACACATGAACGTCTTTATCGTATTCTCACAAAATAGAAATCATGAATTTATGTGTGATATAACAATTATATAATCATTATAGTTTCATATATATCATATATAAACTATAAATTCATCATTACTACCAACCATGAATGGTGGTAATGGAAAAATGGTGGACATCGATTTGTGAGGTGGTAGTTCGCCATACACACGACTGATGAGTTCGTAACCCATTTGATGGACGTGTGTGTGGTTGTAGTTCATACCCTTAACATAAAAAATCTATGTATATGTAATATACTGATTTTATTATATCATCATGGTATAATAATAATTAAATGAGGTGTATGAATATATAAAATAAAAAATACTCGTTGATTTAACTAGCATATTCTTCGGGTATCTTCCATAGGGTTGTACTAAAATATTTCCTAGGATGGCTTAATGCCCAAAATAATTCCTCTATAATGAGGATAAGGATGTTTATAAGGGATTTGTTTTTGATTTTCTGATACAAAAAAGGTGTAAAGTTATTCTTTAAGGGAGGAGAGTGAGTGGCCTTTTAAAAGTGAGGTGAGTGGAAAACTTGTAAATTTTTTAGAGATATATTTCCACCAACATTTTTATGTTTAAAAAGGGGCCAAATTAATTGATTAAAAAACCTTATTTGTTTAATGGTATAAAAATATACATCAAAATGGTTTTAGAAAAGTGGATATGTGTTTTTTACAATTATCATTTTATTTTAACCTCTTGGGAAACTAAGTGTTACCTTAACTTTGATAAATAATTTTTTCTGTTATCACGATTCATTTTATTAAAAAAATAAATTTTAATTATTATAAATTATAAATTAGTATTATTAAATATATGTGATTTATTTTCCAAAAATCCATTGACCTAAGTGGAAAATATTAATTTAGAAATTAATCTCACAGAAGTGATGAGAAATACGATTTTTAAGGTTAAACTTTTCTGTAGTATACAATGTTTTTTATCTAAATTCAACATGTAAATTATTGAAATAGATTAAATTGTATTAATTCATATAAAATTTACCTAATTTTACAATTAAAGAAATTAAAATATATCATAACATTATAAATAATTTAAATGAAAATGTAGTTTTCAATTAAAATTAATTGTTTTTCCCCATTCATCATAAAAATAAAACATTTCATAAAATACAAAAAGATAACCCAAAAATAATTTTGATACATTGATTTAAAAATTATTTTTATTTAATAAAACTATCAAAAATTTGTATTTAAAACAATTTCACTATAAAAATCAGACAAAACTGTTTTTTAGAAAAATATAGTTTTTATGTGTTAAATTGGATTTATTCTTATCTCTTTTATAGAAAAAATATTAGATGAATGTTAAGAATTTTTTCTAAATAAAATATATATGTTTTATTAAAATAATTAATGATATGTTATTTTTTTAATTTACTGATATAAAACACACTTGTTCCCAAAAAAATGGTTGTTATGAAAATTATTTCCTTTTATTTTCAAAAGGGTTTTATTTTAATTTATAATTATTTAGTGACAAGATAATTATATATTCCTTTTTAAAGCATAATTCATAAATTAGTTAATCTTATTAATACATTCCATTTCAATGGCTATTCGATAACTATAATAATAAATAATAATATTTAAATAGTATATCATGCTTGGTTTAAACATGGTGTTGTGTGTAACAGAATATGAACTCAGAATTATGTGTAATAGAATCTAAACATAGTATTATGTGTAACCCAAGATAAAATTAGTGTTTCATGGAATCTAAAATATCTAAAATATTAAATATTATTGAAAAAAAAATAACAAAATATTAGGGTGTTACATTCTACTCCCGTTAAAATGACCTTTCTTTGAAATACATATCGATCATCAAAAGTTTAACCATTTAAAATTACTTCATAGTAACCCACATGTCACAAATGAATTATAAAACATCCCTTAAAAAGGTAAATATGGAAATAAAATGGTTACCGAATACAACTCCAAACTAGGTTTCAATATAGGAGAAAATTAACAGGAATTGAATATTTGGACATGGAAGAAACGAATAAATATTTATTGAGAGTCATAAATAACACTGACCACAAGAAAGTGGCTGGCCAATAGAATGTTAATTACCAATAAACCATAACCCCAATTGGAGTGAAAAGGTCAATGATAAGATAAAAAATTATGAGAATGGGATAAAATTTTATTTTAGGATAATTTTACTAAAGTTGAATAATTTTCATAAGAAGATATACTTACATTTTATCATTAAATTTAATATACACAATCTCACCATATGTTTGTTCCTTGATCAATTTCCACTTCAAATCCTACTCAAAAAATAAAGGTGAATTTTTTATTCCTGAAGCAACAAAAAAATCATAAGATACATGAATAGAATGATAACTCATTCCATTTATTGATAGTTATAATAAAAATAAAATGGTTTTTACAGGTTATCCAATATAGAAAAATATTCATATGGTGAAGTAATGCATTAATCTCTAAAACCACATCAAAAGTTTATCTTAAAAAATTAAAAAATGGTTAACCTTTTAACGCTTTTTATATTCAACATCTATAAATAAGGTTACTAAATTTCTCAAAATCATCTTAACATTAATCCCCCATATATCATAAATTATCTCTTTAGTATACCGAAAATATTAGTACCTTCATTATGTATTCTTTTAAAACATGGTAATAACATTAATTTAAATTAAACAATAGTTAAAACATATATTATTCAACATTCCTTACATAAAACATATATTGTTGTATATACTACATAAATAAATAAATTATATAAACTACATTAATGATATTATAAATTACTTTGACAATAAATCCTTTATCATTTGAGAAGTCATCAATACTATCCAATTTACATTATCCAAATAAATCATATCCTTTTTCTAGAATCATTATCTCAACATCAATAACATATTAAGGGTTTTATTTCCCATAATCATTCATTTTCCAGGAAAAATAAATTTCTGTTAAATATATTTTCTAGGTCATCATCATTATTTATCATATTCTTTCAGATACTTACAAAAAAAATTATTCTGAAAAATCATCATATATTTTGTAATTAGCAAAACACAATATTTGAATTCAAATATATAAATACTTCATTTATCTCACTTCCATATCAAATCATTACATATTATTTATCATTTTATTCTTTAATAACTCTTTTCTTTCACATATCATACAGAGTCTCTTCATCATCAAAAATTTAACCACTACTCATACACCCTTGCTAAATTTTATCATGATATTTTTCATGAGGACATTGATTTGAATAATTACTATAATTTTCACATTTAAATCATTCAAATGTTAATGATATATTAGTAATTACAATATTTCTATCCATTTTGTTAACTAATCTTTTGATTTTACCTTTGTAGTTACTTACTTTGTGTCCTTCTTCTACGAAGTCAAAAAATCTTTCTGTTCCTTCGAGGCATTCACATGGGTTATTCATTTATCATTTTTGATACTTAGGAAACAAAATCTTCTTTCCTATATGTTCTATACTACAAGAAACCTCAGTTAACCCTTTCTATTTCTTATTCGATGAGTCTAAGAGTTGGTTTATGTACACATTGTTAACCGTGTTCTATGAAAATTGATTGAGCTAATCACAACATCTTTCACTAAATTCATAATCACATTTAGCTACTCAGTTTAAAATATTGTTTCACATTCAATGTTAATATAATTTATTCTAGTTCCTACCTTTTAAAAAACCATAAATAATATTTCGAGAAACACTAGTCATAGAGGGGTACCAGATAAACATGAAAAAACACATATAAAAGTCTAAATCATGAAACATTATTTAATATATTATATATTTGGACATTAATAGTCATCATCCATTTAAATACATAATTATGGTTTATAAAGTGTTCCATAATTTCCAAAGTATATCCCTTGAGAGGGTCAAAATAGGTGTTCTTCAAGGCATGTTTTCATGCACCAGTTCTTGATTGAGTTTAGCTAAATACAATGTTTTTTGGGTTGTTACCCCTAGGTACAACTTTGACAGAACCACATCCACTTTTCTTATCCACACAAGGGTGTAATTGATTGGAAACAACTCACTCTATCCTTTACCAAAATTCCAGGACATTTTCATATACATTAAATCATCCTTAGAATTATCCTTAGACACATCCCTATTTAAATCCTTACAAATATACTCAAGTATCTCACTAATGTTTTCTCAAACTATATTACAAAATTAAATTAAAAATTTCTATTTATAGTAACTATATATACCCAAACATAACATATATTTAAATTACATTACATTGAATAATATATATTACATTACACTAACAAAATCATGAGGACCGTAATAGTTTTGTGTTTTTGGAAACTTAGAATCATAAACACTAGTCCATCGTTGAGCTATGTCATATCCCACTACATTCTTCATATCTATAATTCTTTTTAAACATATCATAAATTATAATAATCATTATAACCTAAGGAAATGAAACATAATAATGGGTGTTCTCAGGTGCTTAGAAATGGTAAACATGGGAGATACATAAATATAACATGAAGATAAGTGTATTATAAAATGATAATAAAATTTTAAAATCATACCCTATATATCAAATATTATATACATGAGTTATGGAATAAGTATTGATATTTCATAAGATAGGAATCAGAAAATAATCAAAGAACATGAGCCATGAGATAATAAAATTACCATAAGACATGGATTTGTGGCATACACATATGAATAGGAAATTTTTTTCATATTAGTCAACAATCACTATATAGGAAATCATATTGGAAGGGGTTAACTCCCAAAACCATTATAGTATTCATGCTTCACTCTCAAGACCATCATAGAGGACAAAGTACCTTGCTGAACTGAATTCACTCTTCATTCCATTTCAGTATATCTCATGAGGTATTAGTTATTAAGAAATTAAATGGAGGGAGATATAGGTTCCACCCATCACATAATGAAAACAATATTTATATCTTTCTCTAGATCATAAAAATTAATCATATCATAACCCTTGAAATAAAATGGGTGTCATCAAAATTCCAGTATAACATAACATATGGAAAGAGACATGTTTCATAATCATTTCATCATTGAATAAACTATGAAAAGAAGTATTTTTCATTAAAATCATGCCATAAAAATAAAAACAAAAATTATAGAAATAATATAAATTTTATACTTGAATCATATCTTGAGTAAGGTAGAGGTTTCTCTAATTGATGTCATCTGAGATGGAAAATAATTTTGGAAGATCCTTTAAAACTTTTGTTGAGGAAAAGATTATTTCTGAGTAGAGAAACAAATATTTTTAGGAAATAAAACATTTTGAAAACCTTTTTCATTGAGAATAAAATTGATAACATATAAATTAATCTTCAATGATATAATTTTTCATGATGTCTTAAATTTTTTTTCTTAACTTACATGCTAAAACAATGATTCCTTTCACATTTTTAGTAAAACCCAAACATGAACCCTTTTTTAAAAAGACATGTATATTACATTAAAAACATTTTTTAAAAACTAAAACATGGGTAAAAATGTCTTTTAAAGAGAATTCTATAATATTAAAACATTTTCTAAAACTTTTTTGGAAGATATTCTTTTGCAATAAAACAAATTTCCAATAGAAGAGAGAAATAATGTTGGATTTTATTCTTAAAATTACCAATTAATTTAGGAACTATAGAGTACTGAAATTGTAGAAATACAAGAATATATAATTAGTAAACATAGGATAAGATTTTTTTTGATAATTATTGAGAGATGGATCATAATATTTTTTCATCAGTAACATAATTTTAAACAATCTTGATAAACAATGATATTGTAACATGAAATCTTGACCACTTTGTAAACATTGATTCATAATATGAAAGAAGGAATAACATAAAATTAGAATTAAAATATCACAAGGATTATTAAATTCATGAAATTACATGTCAAAAGGTCTTTATATAAACCTCATGAAATAATATAGGTGTATAACATAAAGTTCACCTCAAAGAAAGAAAATTTGTATGAAAATACCTTACTTCTTAGGTAACTTTTTAACCATAAACCCCTTGAAAGAGAGATCCTAAAATAGATATATAAATTCCAATAATTTTAAGAATACTAATAATAATATAAATTAATGGATATTATAAAAACCACATAAATAAAATAGTTGGTGAACAAACCATGTGTCTCATAGAAAATAATAGTGAGATAGAAATATGTTACCTTAAGTCTTTACTTCCATCACACCCATTCAAACCTCTTATAATACAAAAATATGTTCATTTTACATATATTAATGAATAATATATACATATATATAAATATATATCCTACTATATATGATAAAAGTATGAAATTTTATTACCTATTTATTAAGAATTCCACATCTATGTTATGTTCCGGGTAATAACCGTTGTGTTTTGTGTTTATATCTTGAATTTTTATTTTTGTTCCTCTTAATTGGATCATGGTTTAATCATCTAAAAAAATTAAATTATGATCTAAATATCATATATATTCAATATAAATATATTTATAGTATTCCAAAATATTTAGGTATGTGAAATTGAATACACCATTCATGGAGACGGTGGGCCATACGTACACATGAAGGTTGTTTCCATTTTCTCATCATATTGAAGGATATAAAAGTAAATTATATATATATATATATTTGATCCATTAAAGTTATTATTTCATATATTTAACATATTTTTATTAAACCCATCATTAATACATTCCATGTCAAGAGTGAACGAATCACATCTCTTCACGAGACAATAGTTTGTTGTACACACAAACAACATCACCATATTAATATAAAATGGAAAGAATGAAGGTATGTATGATATAAAAATTAAGGAAGTATAATAAAATTATTAATATTATATATATATCACATATAAACTATAAATCCATCATTATTAATGACCATTAACAGTGGAAATGGAAAAAGGAATGACATCAGTTTGTGAGGTGCCAGTCCACCATATACACAAATGATGATTTCATAAACCATTTGATGGAAGCGTGTTCTATTGTAGGTCATAACTATAATGTAATTAAATATCAATATATGGAATATAATTAGGTTATAGTATCATCATTTAAAAAAAATAAAATATGTATTTATAGAAACATATAAAATAAAAACACTCGTTGATGAAAGTTAACTCGACTTTATGTATATTCCTAATGATTTCGCTAAAGGAATTAATAGGATGGATTTATACAAAAAATATGTTTTATAGTATTAGGATATGGAAGTTTGGAATTTATTTGAGATGGTATTTGTTAAAACAAAGTGATGTGATGGTGTGAATATGGGAGGAGAGGGGGTGGCCTTCTATAAGTGAGGTTAGTATCAAACATGTAAATTTTTAAAAGAGAGAATTCCAACCATGATTTTCATATGTCATAGGGGTAAAAATTAAAATATTCTCAAAAAATATAGGTGGAAGGTTCAAAATATGTCTATAAAATGCGTTTTAGTCATGTTTTTAGGTGTTTCCCTTAATTTTTACTTTAACCCTTGTTAAACTCATTTTTACCTTCACTACAATAATTTTTTTGACACTTTTCATTATTATTTTTTGTCAAAAATATTGTTTGTCATCTTTGTTATTATTAATTATTTTAATTCAGAATATATAATACATTATTACATATTCCATTTGGAGATGTGGATAATATTAAATAAAAATTAATCCCACAAACATAACGGGAAAGCATGTCTTTAAAGTGAAAATGATCTAATGTTTACAAAGTTTTTATATCTAAATTTAATATTAAATAGATTGAAATGAAAAAAAATGATTAATTGATATAAAATATATCCAATTTAACTTTTAAAACCACTCAAAAAATAATTTAATATTAGAATAAATTTAAATGAAAATGAATTTTTCAATTAAAATCTAATTTTTTTCACCATTCATCCAAAAATGAATCTTTTTATAAAACAAAAAACATGCAACCAAAGATATTTTTGATATTTTGATTTTAAAAAATATTTTTATTGGAAAAAATTAATTTTATAAGTGTAGAAAATTTTATTTTTAAAATAAGTGAGACAAAAAATGGTGATAAAACTTCTTTTTATAAAAATACTTTTTTAAGAATAAAATTGAATTTATTATTATCTCTTATATAGAAAATATTAAGAGGAATGTTAAAAAATTTATTGAATACATAATATATAAATTTAACTAAAATAATTAACCAAAATATATATTTTCTTAATTTATTTATATAAAATATAGTTGCAAGCATAAAAATATTTTTTGGAAAAATATTTCTTTTTATTTTTAAAAAGGGTTTATTTTCATTTTTAAATACTTGGTCATAAAGGAGTTATATAAAACAGTGTAAAAAATATTTCATTAATTATTTAATCCTATTCATACCCTCCATTATAACAACTAGATTATAACTATCGTATTATATAATAATATTTAAATAGTATGTCATACTTGGATAAAACTTTGTGTTGCGTGTTACGTGAGATAAGCTCAAAATTGTGTGTAACACAAGGAAAACATAGTATTTTATGTACGGAAAACTAAAATAAGTGTTTCATGGAATTAAAAATATCAATAAGATAAAATATATTTAAAAAAGTCACAAAATCTCAATGTGTTATAGCTCCTATTTTTTCTGGGACATTAGTTGTTCTTCGTCTATCCTTTCCTCGGATTAAACATCATAAATATAATGTTCCTATATATTAGTGTATTTGATATGTGTATAAGGTTGTTTTTCCTCTATATTGGGAACACCAGTAGGTTAAGAAACATGTTTTCCTTAGGATTTAGAGCATCAACACATGCAGAAGTCAGAGTCCACAGATATGGTTAAAATTTTAATTTTAATTATGTAAATACAGTAGTGAAAAGATATTAATATGATATAACACAATGTATATTAAAAAAATAACTTAAACATGACTATTTAACTCTCATTTTTTAATTATCAATTGGATTTTAACCCTCAATTCACTATCCTACTCCCTTCATTCTGATCACCTATAAAATACAGGACCACTTATAAATTGGGACCACTAGGAAAGGATTGTGACGTCGCAATGAAAGGGCTAGCCTAGGTTCATTTATTATCAGACCATTCAGTGGGTTTTATTGATAATAGAACAATTGATAACTTTTGTCTTATGAGATCTAGAACATTAAGTACATGTTTTGCCTATGCTTCCATCATAAATAGTCTTTATTTGTACCCTTTATTACTGAAATCCACTTTCATGAATCCAAATTCATCTATTTTAGCAGAAATACTATTATAAAACCACCTGAATTGAAAAATAATCTCTTGGAATGTTTTATAATACAACTTCCATATTTTTTTCTGACTCCAATGTATGACATATTCAAATTAATTGGATTTCATTAATGGGTACTAGATACACGCATAACTTTATCCATAAGTGTAACTCCACTATTTATCATGGTACTGTATTCATCACATTAATTTTAATAAAACATATAACCATTAATTAATAACAATTATAAGAAATTACATGCCCACTTCGGCCTATGGCTATCCATAGAAGTTATTCTCAAATTGAAATATGATTTTCATCCGAATCCTTAAAAATATGGCCCCAAAACCATCATATAATTTATTGATTTTGTGTATTTGATATCCATACATCAGCGCTTGATAGATTCAAATGATGAATAATTTATTTAAGGTTTAAACATATGGTGAAAACTGTAAATGATTTTGTAAAATGTAATGGTGGTTCTTCATTTGATCTATAATAGTGACTGTGACAACATCTATTATAGAAATTACTTCACCCACAAGCCTTCTAGTGTGATGAGATTTTGGTAGACCAATTATTTACACATCGGATAGGTATTAATTTTTTAATTCAACACCTTCCTCAATAATATATTTCTCTACAATACAACATTCCGCTCGACTTCAATTTCTGACATAACCTTTCAAATTATTCATATATTATTCAATGGAGTACATCCATTGATAATTTACATGAACACATAGTAAAATATCTATTACCAAGTAAACAATTACATCAAAGAATTATTATGGCAATAATATTTCAAATTCATATAATATGACTAATTTTTTTACATAGTTTACAATTTCTTTATGATGATAAATTTGTTTATATAGGTATAAAAACGAAACAGAGCATGGTTAATTTATTATGGAAATTCTTATGGAAATAAAAATGTAAATATACATGCATTAATTATTGAATAAAAACATGATGGGCATGTGATTTCAGTCTATTTAACATTAAATTAGTCATTGAAATGGTATTCTTAATATTTGATGAATACCCCTATAGATCCATTATATCATTCAAGATGATGAAAATTTATCTCTCCTTCCTGGAAAGAGTGTAAGAAATTGTCCATAGAAATTTTCATTTATCACATTTCAATGGTTCCAAAACTTCCCATATTCCCATTTCAATCAAGTCTAACTTTGCGTTAATTAAATACTATGTTTTTTGAGTTTTATTCAGTAACATTCTAATGAAACTATCACATAAATTTTTTTCAACATACATAACATAAAAAAATGTATGAAGGATAAACAATTCCAGTATGGTATTTCAAAGAAACTAATGTCATTTTAAAACCTATTTTCATATGGTTTTTTTAAAATGGATTACCAAAAATATTGAACATAACATTTAATTTATCAAATAGTTAATCACCATTTAGTAGAAATGATGTTTTACATTCATCTAAACACTCATCAAATGATGTCTTCCAAGACAGATTCTTATGTCAATGGGGTAGAAATATGTTATTAACTAGAAACAATGTCTTCAAATATAGTTTCAACCTAATTTAATGTATAACTTGTTCCCAAATGGGACACACTTGAGTCCCATTAATTCTATATCGTGAAAATTTTTATAAGTAGGAAAGTCATTTGTCATCATGTAAAACATCCCTCTCATTGTGAAATATTCATTTCTATAATCATCATACAACATAATAGTCGAATCCCACAATAATTTTCAATATTTGATCCATGGATGCAAATAAACATCAAAATTATTGTTGTTTTGAAAAAGAAAATGATTCACCCAACTTGTATTTTTCAAAAAATGAAGGTTTCTATGCTCATTTCAAAATTCATGATACTCAAGATCAATTCTCTCCCACTGAGGAGAGTCTTTCGAGAGATGATGTTTCCCATACTTATTTCTTGTATCTTCATGCTACATCCTTCGCCTTCCAATCTCCTCAGTTCCATATAGGAACCTAAAACTTGTATGGATCGGAAAGTTCCATAAAAATGATTTGGTACCTAATCCATCGTTCTTGAATTGAGAAGTAATACAAATTGGGAATTTTTTAAGTGATTGTTACTCCTTGAGATATAATATATATTCTTTTTTAAAATCATGTATTCTTTTAGAGAACATACTAATTTTTTATTGATTTTTCAAGTGTCATATGTTTATCTAGGAATCTAGTTATCTTCTTGGGGGCATAACAATCAAGAGATAATTAATTTTTGTAAACTGGTGTTAGTCCATCCATTTCTATATTTTAAATTATACATCTTTATTACAACTTCAAATGATATATATTTACTAAAACCATCATAAAATGGCATATTCGTACAACTCTTTAACTTCTTAACAAATTTTGGACAATAATGAAGTTCATATTCCACTTACATTTAAATTTCCTTACTATAATAATTATCACAATTCACATCTATAATCACATCCCTGATACATTCTTCTTCATTTTCCATGCTTGTAATTATATCAGATGATCAATAAAATTTAGTTCTATCCCAATCGCTTTCAACATTCATTTTTTCCAACTTTTAGTAGAAAATTTACCACATCATTATATTCCATGATAAGTCAAGTGTTCTTATAACTCATTTGGACTAATTTGTGTTGAATAAAAATAAAATAAAAATGGAAAATGATTTTAGAAGTTATATAAGCATGGTCTTTTGAAAAATTGTTAAACTATTTCACCCTATATCGATACACTTTTTCCATACGATTTTCATCCATTAATTATCGATTCAAATACATCCAATTTGATTTGGTAATATTAATATATAACAAAATAAATATATATTTAAAAGGGGCCTTTCATATAAGTAGAACCATACATTTTAATGTTGCAAATAATTTCACCATGATTGAAAGGAAATAGGAAATTGAATTTAAAAATTGAATTATTTTACTTGTGGTAGGTGTTATCCTCTGAATTAAATGACAATGATAATCAAAACATAGTAAGGGGTCAATATTTCTATGGGTAGTTAAAGAATCATAGGTTCCTGTACATAAGAGGTGGGTATGATTCATAGGAAAAAAATTCAATAATAACTATTTGGGAGATGAATCAGATGAGGATGACTATTGTCTCATTAATTCTAAATGTTCCCAGGATACATAGATGATGATGCACTAGGAAACATTTCAAACTATACTATTTAATGTTACCAAAATGTTTTAGAAATAGTTTAATCCCTATAATGGGATCTTTGATTGGTGTGACCATGAGAATGATTATTTTGATTTTATTACATGCATTCATGGTGACACAACCATTTCATCTTCAACATTATACAGAATCCTTCAGTTACTCCATGAAGAGGAAAATTATTTTGTTCAGAGGACTGAATTTTAAAAGCTCACATCTTCATATGAGGACAAGGTTGTGAGAGTGGGGTCATGATGAATATCATAGATGTTATATAGAGTTAGTAACATGCTCTTTCAGTGTTGTCATTATCAATCTATATTATGCAGGGGTGAGATTATATGGATCATTTAGGTAGATAAAAGTTAATATGGTCATATAAATATAGATACCTCCCTTTTAATTAACACATGTATGAATTTATAAATATGGATTCCACTCATCACATTTGATTTCTAAATATATATACCACTCTAATTTTTGAAACATATTTTAAGGAGTTTTTTAAAAGGAAAGGAAATTATTATGTCACTGGATCAAGAAATTAATTAATAAAAATGTTAATTTCTAAAGAGTAGTTGTAAAATAAAATGTGCATTACTTATTTATCACCCCTTATTAGTGATAAATTACCACTTCCCAGTAATCATTAATGTTCCTTAGGTTTGGTTGGAGTGGTTGGTTTACTTAAATGGAACGAAGGTATTACATTGTTTCCCTTTTCTAGTTTCATATTTCATATAAAGACATTAATCCCTTATTTTATTGATATTTTAAGCTAATAGGTCTGTGGCCAAAGTGAAAATATAATTCAAGTTGGTGATTCTAGAAATTCATTCAACTTACCTATTATCATAGGATGCCATTTATGAAATAATAATCTTGATCATCTTACCCAAAAAAATAATCAGATCACATAAAGAGAATATATTTGTGCCCTTCCAATATTACAAAGATAAAGGAATATAATGTTCTCCACATTACTTAATGGATAAATTGATAACTCTTAACAGAATAATTTAGAGATACAATATTCCCAATAAAACTATGAATTATTGGATTCATCATTTATTGTATGTGGTTTTACATACCTAATTTGTTTTTCATAACCATCAATAATTTTATAAATTTAATTCTTTTTTTCCATTGAAATTATTTTTTTTTATTATTGATTATGAAAAGGTGATAGTAATATTAGGAATTTACTTTTGTTTAAATTTTATAAATTAATATTTTTCTCTAAAAATCACAAAGCCAATTTTTATAGTAATTTCCCATAAAAGGAACTTGATGAAATTATATTTTCCTATAAAATTATTGAGGATGAAACTAAAAATGATATGTCGGTATGTTATCAACAATGATATTTTTTATTCATAACATAGGGAAAATAAACATTGTTGTATCTATACAACTGTAATTATTTTTTGTAAAAACACAGTTATAATTTTTAGGGATAAATACTTTTCATTGATATTTTATCCATTCATTATAGTTGAAAATATCACTGTTGTATAAAATTTCATAATTCAAATCATTAATATTTTTATTGAGTTTTACCAGATAAGGTTCATCAAAGACAAATAAAAAATTATTTAACAATGAATTAATTTGTTATTATTCTTAATAAAAAATAATATATGTAAAATGTGTGAAATATATAAAATATTAAAGAATGAAAAAATATAGTTGCATGAAATAATCACTACAAAAATAATTTGTAGGAATCTTAATGCTTTGCTATTAAATGTTACTCTCGATGGTCAGTAATCTATACAGAAATGACCAATGGGTTATTATCATTTGTTAGAAGTTAACATTCTTTTACTTAATAAAGATCTTATCATTACAAAATGATAATTAAAAATATTTTTAATTCAAAAAATAACAATACATGGATATGATTCATAAAAAATATAATTATATGATATTTTAATTTCTTAAAGTGTTCTTTTCAAGAATACATAACAATTTATTGTAAACATAACTCATATAATGAATGAAATATTTTATATAAAATGAATCAACGAGGAATCCTTGTTATAATCTTCATGTAATTTTATGTAGACATAAAAATAGTTCATTTACTTCAATGTAAAAAGTGATTTTAAATCTCATTACGTTGAATAATAACTCTGTAACATAAAAATTTTCAATACATTGGAAATCACTATATTCACTCCAAAAAAATTATTAAAAAAAATAAATATCTACATATAATATTTTTCCTAAGTGGTTTTATTAGTGAAGTATTTTTATATAAAATAAAATGAGATTTTTTTAGAAGAATTGTTTTATTAAAATAAAAAATGAAAAAAAATTTAATATATAGAATGGTTGTAGAAGGAAATTCTTAAAACCAGAATGTAAAAGGGGTGTATAAAAAATGCTAGAAAAGTCTATTAGATCCTAGAAAAGAAAATGAAATGAGTTGGGGATTTTTTTTCTCAACATTGATAAATAATTTTTTTTTCGAAATGGCATCATGAAGAAAAAACATTCAAACTTCATATCAAAATTATTTATCATAATACATAGCTTTTGGGAAAGATAAGAATGAAACAATATTTATTAGAATGTTTAATATTTGGGGAAACCTAAAATTACTCGGATGAATATATTTTAATTTAATATAATTTTTTAAATTATTTTTCTTAGTTATTTTATTTATTTTTTCATGGAAGGGAATGATGTAGTATTTTTGGGTATTTTTCCCAATATATTATAGCATTTTGGAGAGGGTTCCACCTATAGCTATTTTTTTCCTTGGACATATGTTTTCTTTTGTTTTATTCTGTTTCTATTTTATTATATTTTTTTTCTTGGTTATCAAGTCATTGGTGGTTGTAGGATGTTCTGGTAGGGATGAAATGCCTAAAAGAATTCTACCACGCCATATGGGGATTGTTGGGTCAAACAAGAAGAGTATCAACTATGATCGAGGTGAATCGTGTGGTATCTTACTCAAAACAAATAAAAAAGGATGACCGAATGGAGAATCTGAACCTAAAGAAGAAATAAAGACACATGATGTGAAATAACTGAAGAACTCTGTGTGGTTGGAGGTACTAACAAAATAAATTGGAACATACCTCAGATTTGGAGAGGATCGATTAGTTGAGAAAGTTGAGAGGTGGAAGCAGTAGGGTTCTATGAGAGCGAGAACAATAGTCTCATTCTATAAGAGGTTAATGGCATGGGATAAGAGACTTTATTAGGTTTCTTTTTATAAGATCACGTAAGGATTTTATTAGCACTTTCAAAAAGAGGTTGTTAAAGAGTAGTTTTATCAGTGCTAATATAGTAAACGTTGTTAAAATTACTATTTATCAGCACTCAAATTATAACGTTGATAAAGAGTATATTTATCTGAACTTTTTTAGCAATGATAAATATCTAATTTTAATAATATGTATATTTTTTAAAATTATAATTATGAATAAATATATTTAAAAATTTATCTATATATTTATAAATATTTTTTTATCTTTTGAAATATATTTGTGTAATGATATATATTTATATTATTCTATATATTTATAAAATTATATATATAATAAATATATTTATGAATATAAAAAATATATAAAAAATATATAAATATTTATATTTATTCGAATATATATATATTTAACTATTTATTTAAAATTATAATTACAAATAAATATATTTTTAAATATTTGAATATCTTTATAAATATATTTGTATAATAATATATATTTATGAAATTTTATTTATATAAAAAAAATTTTATAAAGATGTAAAAATATTTATATACATAAAAATATTTATAAGTATTTGTATATATATATATATATATAATTATAACTATAATTATAATTATAATTATATACAAATATTTATCAATATAATTTTATAATCATTTAACTATATATATATATATATATATATCTATTCCTAATAGTAATTATAAATAAATATAAAGTTGGGGGCTTACCTGAGTGGTAAAGTCTCTCTGTAATCCTGCATCAGAGCAAGGTTTAAATCTATGTTAGAGTGAATATCTACAGGCAGCCAGTGATGTAGGCATGACACATGACATAGAAAAGGGGTGATCTAGGAAAGATGCAGGCCTAGTGGTATAGGAATAATGATGCAGGAATGATGTTGCACTGGGCCTTCAAGCTATGTAATGGGCTTCATGCCCACTGGGCCTTTAGGCCATGTACTGAATAAATAAGGATTGGTGGTTGGGTTATCCCTTGGGGTGGTCATGGCTTGTCTTTCTGATCTGTGTGTGTGGTGTGTGTGTTTAATGTAATTGTAACCCCAAGCACATTATATATATAAATAAATATATTTAAAAATATTTTTATATAATTATAACCATATATATATACATATATTTATATAGGTATTTATATATTTTTCAATATGTAAATATATATTTCTATAAAATTATAATAATCATATTTATTATTTAAATATATGCATTGATTTTTATAATTATATATATATATATTTATAATTATAATCACAAATAAATATATTTAAAAATATTTCTATATAATTATAAAAAGGTTAATATAATTATTTTTTTTATATCAATATATATATATATAATTATAAATATAATAACTATATTTATCATTTAAATATATTTATTATAATTTTATAATTCTTTAAATATATAAATAAATATTTATTATTATCCAAATGGTTCAGGACCAAGAGTACTTGGTCATTAAATTTATTATTCAAATATATTAATAAAAATTTAATAATTAGTTTTATATATATTGTTTTAAATATATTTATTACATAAATATATTTATTATAATTCTATAATTATTTTATTATATAATTAATTATTTATAATTTTATAAAATGTTTTTAAAACATTATATAAATAAATTTAATTTTCTTTAAAATATATCTTAAAATTTAATATTTATATTAATTATATGCATTAAATTTTTAACTAATGTATATAAATAAACATTATTTTTTGAATATAAATATTATAATTATATATATTAATAATATATTTATTAACAGTTCTTATTAGGGATAAGAATAGTGCTCATAAAGTTCCACCCTTATCACCACTAAAAAAAGTCTTCATAAAGTGTACACCTTTATCAACCATTTTTTTACTTTTCATAAAAGTTTCCTTCATCAGTGATTTTAGCTAATAGTGATAATGGTAACCCCTTTATCATCACTTTCTGTTTAGCACAAATAAAAGCAGGTCCTACCTGTGCCACGATCCTTGGTATTGGTAATATCTAACTAATGTTGAGTTAGCACATCATGAATTTCACATTTTCACATATAAAAGTTGTTTTCCCTATCAAATTTGTCAACCTAAAATTTGGTGACGGAAATCAGATTTTTGTTCCCTAGAGTATTTTCCATCCTATTATTTTATACTTTGATAGATTCATCTGGTGGAATTGTAATACATTTAGTTTTTGGGTTCTACGTCAATTTAAAAATAGGTTAGAATTTTCAAAAAAAAAAACAAAAATTATTCTAAAATTGTTGAAGACAATAAGATATACCTTTCATTATTTCAAATATATTTTAAATAGGAAATTGATTTTCCTATCAAAAAATTTCCTAATTTTTTTTATGGAACAATTTTTTTTTAAAAAAAAATCTGCTTTTCACATACACATGTATAAGTCCACACCCAAATTACCAAAATTGATGTCATTTTTGAGAAAAAAAAAATTTACCATTATTTTCCCTATTAAACATGATAAAAAATTAAATATTTTTATAATTTATTTAATTTATCCAAAATCCACACAACTTTCCCTTTACATGATTTTTTTCATACTTCCTCCAATTTTTTTCTTCTCGTGTTGGACCTATTCATACATTATCTTCCAACAAAGTGAAATGAATCGTTTTCCCCCTTAACTCAAAATGCCCACTTTATATCTTTTCATCATACTCCTTGAAACTCAATAAGTAAATGTAGATATTGGGTCATAGAATTTTAGTAATAATAAATCCAAAATAGTGGCCTACAGAAAGCTCCATCTAAGAGGTTATAGAGTTGGATTCAAATATTGAATGGGATTTACATTGGGAGGTTGGGTCAACAATAATTGGAAGGACCTGATACAATTATTTCATAAGATATGTAATTTGGATCTCATATCAGTTTATTTCGTAGATTATTTCTCAATAAATCTCACACCTAAATGAAATGAAGAAAAAAAACAAGAATATTATATGGTTTGGCTGGAATAACTACTCATATGGGGAAGGTAGAAAACTCTTATTCTAAAAATGACGGGTTTTCATATTCATGTGAGCTTGCAGCATGGAGGGGGTAGGGCATGTGTGACTCTCTTCATGAAGACAGGGAGGAGGTTCTTTAAAATTTTCATGCACCACCCCATAAATATTGTGTTTTTTATGTTTTCTGAAAAAAAAAATCAAATACTTCAAGGTCATTTTTTCAATATTATATCGGAATAGAGGAGGGTCCCTACCAGCATCTAGATTTATTGAAAGGTTGTAGGGGGTGAGCTATGTTTTCCTATCATCGACGTGGATTGTTGAAATAGAAAATTTAGGTGGGGAGCTACAGCCTTTTTCTTAAAATAAATGGAATTACGGTCTGGGATTGGAGACCTTTCATCTAATATATAGGAAAACATTGGAAATCCCTACTAACATTCTATCATGTCCCTATAAAAGTCACCCCTCCTCCTCACTTTAAAAAATTCCTCCATCTCTCTAACTTATCCTCTCTATCTGTCACTTATTCTCTAAAACAAGCTTCCATTGTGCATGGTGGTTACGATGGCCTAAAAGAAGTGTTGATTTATCGTGAAGTATAATTTATATGTATTTTTTTATTTTAAAATTATTTATTTACTTAATTGAATTATTTTTAGTTAGTTCTAATTTTTTTATTCATTTAGTAGTTTAGTTAATTATATATATAGTTTAGAAATAATAGTAATTATTATTAATGATTATTTATATATTAACTAATGAATAACTTGGTATTAAGTAATGATTGCATATAATAATTATCTAATCATAATTAACTAGTAATTACCATATGATTGAGTAATTATTATTGTAAGACATAGAATTTCCCTGTAATTTTTTTTAAATAGATGGGAATTTTACGAGTCCGTGAAAATTTATGACGCGCAATTCTGAGGTCCAGAGTTCCTGAAATAAATTTCTAAACTTTTCTTTGGGTATGTTCAGTGAATGTACGAGTGGGTTTTTATAACTTTTGAACCAGTACATGGATTTGAAATCTGAGGGCACTTCTAAACTCGCATCACAGGTATTTGATTAAGGATAATTTCACCTTGGTGGTAGATGGTCGAGGGTGAAAGTATGTTTTTGGGTTTTTCGTGAAAGAATAAAATAAAAATAAAAGTGTGTGACACAATTTTTTTTTAAAATTTAAATAAATAAAATAAAATAAAATAAAAGTGTGTGACATTTTTTATTTTTATTTGCAACACCAATGTGGGTGTTGGGAGGTGGGGTCCACCAGAACTAAACCTCCATGTGGAAGTTGAGTAATGGGGACCACAAAACCTTAACCTCCAATGACAGGTTATAGTGGTGGGGACCACCCTAGCCTAACCTCTCATGAGAGGTTATGGTGGTGGGGACAAACTGAGGTCTAAACCTCTTGAACACCCTCATAACGAGGAAAAACCCCTTGAGCTCCCTTGAATTAATTATGGAAACCCTTCCATTGATTAATTATTCCACCCACCATAATTAATTAAGATTTGTTGAATTTTAAGCTAAAAAACTAAATAATAGATATCATAATATATTATTTTTGTTGGCTATTCATTTGTTGTAAAAGGGTTGGCAACATAGGATTGGGAGAAATATATTCAACAAAGAACGCTCCCCCAACAAAGAATGTTGACCTCCTTCGACCTTCTTCCTTGGGACTTCATCCGACATGGGACGTCCTCATCTATAGGGAATCGATGCCTGTACTTCCTCCTCATCTACATCAATGAAAAATATAAGGTAGGGGTGTGTTTTTAATTGATCAAAGTTGATTCTTACTTCCATGTTGAATTGATTCTATTGACCCTCTTGCTACCGAACTAATGTGGTGGGATCGGGCCAAACTAACACGGCCTGATTCCTCCGCCATTCTTTTGAATTTTTGGTGTGTTCTTCACATTTTTGTTGGGAGATGAACATTGGACCATTGTAGGATCGTTTTGCGACGCACCGATCCCATATTGAAGACCTAACATCATGAAGACCTAGCAGATGTGCGACGACGATAGTGGATGACAGATCAGACCATAATGGGAAAGACCGCTCTTCGACTGTTCTTTATTTAGGTGGATCGAACGTGTTTTCAGGACCGATCGGAGGCCCGAAAACCACAAAGATGGCTTCAGGACATTGGGAAACCTAGAGACTAGAGTTTCATGGTGATCGGACCGTCAGAACAAAGAACTAGCACCATGGGAAGCACGCTGGTGAAGAGCGTCATTTCTTGAAAAATCCAGAATACACGGCGTGTACTTCTAAAGAACACGCCGTGTAGTAAGGGCATTCTATGACTAGGGTTTTGGGTGTGAGAAGGTTATCACACAGCATGTGACCTGGGTCACATGTCATGTACTCTCCTCACAGCATGGCAGAGGCTGCTACGAGAGACTCGGCATGCATTCTAAGAAATACACAGACACAGAAGGAATTACACGGCCTAGAGACACGACATGTACTCTCTACGCAATACGGAATAGGTGGCTATGCGAGACTCGGCGTGTATCCCAGGGATACACGGACATATGGTGGAGTACACAGGCATGTACTACACCACACGACCAGGCAAGGCCAGTGGCATGGGCTACCCCATGTACTAGTACACGGGTTGGATTACATGGGTTAAGGCGGTGTACATGCACATGGCCAACGTACACGGAGATGACCCCAGTTACTCAGACATGGCGTGTAACCATACCAAATGCCATGTATTTAATTTTTCTACACGACCAGCCTTACGACATGAACCATCATACATGGGCAGTACCTGGGGTCTGAAGACACAGCGTGTGACCTTCTTAAACGTTGTGTAATTTTTGGATGAAGGCTTGGTCCCCTTGTCCAGCATATCTTGGATGTGTTTTGATGGAGTATCGACCAGTAGCTCGTAGAGCGGATCCTTCTAGAGACGAGCGAGCATAGTGTAGGAACCTATTAGATGGATGTGACTTGATGACTACTAACCTTTTAGACTCAGAGTGACTGGATGGTCCCAGTGGGGAGTTCCTTGGTGACACGGTAGACCCCCGGTGTGGAGCGCCTTGGTGACATGGAAGAACCACGATACTCGATAGGAGGAGTACCTCAGCAGGATACTAGGGTCAGTGCCTATGTGTGACATGATAGACCTATGGTACTCAACAGGAGGAGTACCACACTAGTCACTGACTAGACAGGCCTTGTGAGGAGAGCCTTGGTGACTCAGTAGACCCACAGTGGGGAGTGCCTTGGTGACGCGTTAGACCCACGGTACTCGATAGGAGGAGTACCTCAGCATGCCTAGTGGAGAGCAACTTGGTGACGCAGAAGACCCACAATAATCGACATGATGAGTATCTCAATTGTCCAAGATTAGTGGGAAGCGTCTCTGTGTGATACGGCAGGCCCACTATACCCGATAGAGTAAGATTCCTCTAGCAGCCAATGTGTTCAATGTTGTGACAGGGTATGTTACTCTATAATACCCCAAGAATAAATCCTAGTGTGAGCTGATATAGTACCTCGTTTTTTTCTCATGAGTGAGATGTACTACTTGATATCTTAGGTATATGTATGGGCATATACCTAAGTAGGGTTATCTATCGAATTCATACTTTTTGGTTTATCCTTGTTGGATTTTGTGAGACCTTGAGTGTCTTAGGGTCCCTAATGTGTATCATTATACTCACCCCTACACGGGCTATGCCTGATCCTTATTATGTTGGATGTAAATGATAGACAATGCTGATTGAGGCCGAGAGTATCCCAGACTTGACGGTTCTAGGAGGTGGACCATATGGTGTGTCAGTACGTGGAGGAGACAGACAGACATGGTGTGCTGAGGAGGCTATCTATAGCTACCTTTCAGGTAGGAACACTAGAGGATGACCCAATAGCTGACTTTCCCTTTTCTTTAGTTGTATTGTATCATAGTTGTACTTGTACTTTCTAGTTGGGCTTGTTTTCTGGCCCCTTTTTACTTACTGCACTAACTCTTTTATAGTTCAGTTTACTTGTGTTCCTTTCTTTCTCTGTGTTTGGTTTTGTGTGTTGCAAGTTATAAAGGCTATGCTTTCCTAGTTTTAGAGAATACGACTTTGGTACTAGTCTCCATCCCCTGGCATATGGAAGGTGAGCTTGGGGTAGTCTCGACACAGGCCCCGAGGGACAGGTCGTGACAAATTGGTATCAAAGGATCCAGTTCTACCGTAGAAAATAAGACTCTGATCTTTTTTAAGAAGAAATAGTGTTAAGGGTAATGAGTGTGGTTTTCAGTTCATGAAGTCTAGTGTTGGTGCGGCGACTGACGTATCCATACACTAGGACCCTGAATTTTTATATCTAAATCAATGCATGAAAACAGTGATTGCGTGTGTGTTTTCAAGAGTTTTCTTTGTGAACTCTTTGAGTCAGCTCACCATGTCAGCTCACTAGGTATAACTTATTAACCGTGTTACACCTATTTTTTTTAGGATTCCCCCATGAAGATAGCCAGCTATTGTTCCGAGTATTGGACGCACTGATAGCCCACCGAGTGACAAGGCCTCTGTGTGGGTCCCTTTTCTGGTATAGGCACCTGTGGTACCATTACTCGTTGGACCATCGATGCCCCCAACCCCAGCAGCAGAGAGTGCATGCCACTTGAGTGTGTTGCACGAGTTCCAGCGCCATAGGCCACCTAGGTTCAGGAAAGATATGGTCCCACATGTAGCTGAGGATTGGAAGTAGGCTGTAGTGAGAGTCTTTCGACTTGTAGGGGCACTAGTAGACCTCATGGTGATACTTACCACCATCTTTCTATAGGAAGCAGCAGGAAGATGTTGGAGCTTGAAGCTCTAAGTCCACGACATGGTGATTCTTCTCTGGGCAGACATCGAGAGCCTGTTTTGTCCAGAGTTTGTTCCAGCCACTCTTCGCGTAATGCGCATATAGGAGCTGATTCATTTGCAACAGGGCAGAATGACTGTGGATAAGTACTCAGTGAGGTTTACTAACCTCTCACGTTACTCCACCGATATGGTGAGAGACAATTTCTTCAGGGACTGAACCTTTGAGCAGGGGATCAAGTGGGAGATCTGGGTTCGGTGATCTCACGCAGCATTCTGATGCAGGAGGGGGTGTTAGAGAGACCCCTCTTGGTAGAGAGTTTCCTTGCTGAGCAATCACCAGGAGTGAGACCCACTACCAGACATCACGTAGCAGAGTCATCTGTAGCTGGCAGTAGACATATGTTATAGAGGTCCAAGAAGACCAAACCTATAGTTGGATGACCACATGACTCAGGATCGGTTATGTGGGGCACCCGAGGTAGTTATAGACATCCCAGGAGCGGGTAGTGTTTCTCATGCGGCAGGATGGGTCACATGGATTGTGACTATCTGACCCATAATACAGATGGTCATTAGATGGTCGAGGGACCTATAAGGCAGAGACAGATGTTCGATCGAGGTGGTCGAAAGGGAGAAGGAAGATGTGGCAGGGGACCTTGTCATGTAGCTGGTGGTGGGCAACGATTCGAGATGTTACCACCAGCACTACCAGGATGTCCACCCCGACTGCAGGGAGCAGGTGTACAAGGGAGAGCTCTGCTTCAGGTAGCTGAGGCCTACGATCATGGAACTCTGGAGATTATTCAAGGTATGATTTGTGTCTATTCCACCTTAGCTACATTAATTATAGACACAAGTTCCAGTCATTCTTTAATTACCACTTCCCTTGTTCGGAGCTTGGAGATTCTGACGATGTCCTTAGCTCGATCATTACCACTAGACACTAATATAAGAGAAAATTTTATGATTACACATTGGTGATGGTAGTGAGAGCTTACTCTAGGAGGTGAGAGCTTCAGTTGGGATCTCCTAGTAGTGGCTTCGAGTCCATACGATGTCATCTTGGGTATGGACTGGTAATCTACAATCCATGCACATGTTGACTGTAATAGGCGCAAAGTGTGGTGTGTCCACACGGATGGGACTAGGTTTACCTTTACCGGTGAGAAGTGAGCCTTTGTAGAGTAGGATGGACTTACCCAGAGGAGGGTGAAACCGATCACTCATAAGATGGATAGCCTTACCCTTGGGGCGGCTGATGTGGAGAGCTCTAGTTATCTTGTAGTGGTGGACCAGTATAAAGATGTCTTCCCTAATGATTTTCCAGGTTTACCTCTTCACAGATAGGTGGAATTTTACATTGACTTGTACCTTGGGAGGACACCGATATCTACACCATCATATCTGATGGATCCCATAGAGCTTCGTGAGCTGTGGGTACAACTAGAGGACTTATAGGGAAAGGGATTCATCCGGCCCAGTGATTCTCCCTGGGCAGCCCCGATTTTGTTTGCCAAGAATGCATATGAGAGCTTGAGGCTTTGTGTTGACTATCGGATCCTGAACCAGATGACTATGAAGAACAAGTACCCAATCCTGAGGATTGAAGACCTCTTTGATCAGTTGGAATGGGCATGATGGTTCTCAAAGATAGACCTCAGATAAGGCTACCACTAGCTCAAATTTCAGGATGAGGATGAGCAGATGACTGATTTCAGATGTCGGTACGACCACTAAAAGTTCTTGTTTATACCATTCAGTATAACCAATGCTCCAACAGTGTTCATGGGAATCATGAATAGGATCTTTTAGCTGTACCTCGGTCGCTTTTTAGTAGTCTTCAACAACGATATTTTGATCTACTCGACTACTGAGGAGGAGCATGCCTACCAATTGCGAGTAGTACTGGACACACCATGAGAGAACCAACTTTATGGTAAGCTCTTGAAGTGCTAGTTCTATATTCAAGAGGTTCACTTTATGGTACATGTCATCTCGGACGCTAGAGTTGCAGTGGATCCAGCAAAGATTGAGGCGGTACTTTCTTGGAAGCTACCCAGAAGTGTGACAGATGTACTGAGTTTCATGGTTTTAGATGGATACTACTGGAGGTTCGTACTAGATTTCTCTTGAGTTTTAGCACCACTTTCAGCATTAATGAAGAAGGGGAAACCCTTCGTGTGGTCAAAGAGATGACAAAATAGATTTTGGGAGCTGAGGCAGAGGCTAACTGGTGCCCCCATCTTGAGGATTCTAGAGGAAGGTGTAGGGTATGTAGTCTACTATGACACATCAGGGAGCAGACTTGGATGTGTCCTGATGCAAGAGAGAGCATTCCTCACTTATGGTTTGCGACATCAGAGACAACATGAGAAGAACTACGCTACCCATGACCTGGAGTTAACAGTAGTGGTCTCCACATTGAAGATGTGGCAGCACTATTTGATGGGTGAACATTTTACAATGTACTTTGATAGCCAGAGACTCAGGTATATCTTCTCTCAGATGGACTTGAACCTGAGATAGCGACATTGTCTTGAGTTTCTCCAGGACTATGACTTCTAGATAGTCTATACTCCTAGGAAGGGGAATGTTGTTGCAGATGCACTCAGTAGGAGGTTAGGTATACATCTACTAGGCTAGGTGACATAGCAGTTGGTCGCTTTGCAGATATCCTTTGTGGATAGAGATGGAGTAGCTTTTCTTCAGTCTATTACAATCACTCCCCCACTTCTTCAGTGAGTCAGGGAGGCATAGTGTGGGGATGCTGACTGTGAGACACAACATGCTCAGATATCCACAGGACAAGCACCTGATGGATTTTCTTGAAGGCGAGGAGCATGTCTCCTCTTCAGAGGACATACCATGGTACCAGTGTCCCTTAAGGAGGATGTGTTGAGGGAGTTCCACACATCCCCTCTAGTGGTACATCCAGGAGTGGTGAAGATGTACTAGGATCTCCAAAGACATAGCTGGTGGACGAGAATGAAGAAATTAGCTACGTAGTTTATCTCACGATGCCTCACTTGTCAGCAAGTGAAGGCAGAACATCTATTACCAGTAGGTTTGGTTGAGATTTTAGAGGTACAAGAGTGGAAATAAGATGGGATATGCATGGACTTCATGAAGGGTCTTCTATGTACATCCAAGGGACATGACTCGATTTGGGTGATCATCGACCAACTCACCATGTCGGCCAACATTTTAACAATTAGAGGGAAGGGATCAGTAGAGAGCTTGGGATGCCACTATGTGAATTAGATTGTGTGGCTACATAGAGTACCCTCTACGATTGGATCAGATCATGACACACGATTTACTTCCTAGCTATGGAAGGGGTTATATGAGGTTTTCAGGAAACATCTTTGTTTGAGAACCGCCTTCCATCCACAGATGGATGGTCAGACTGAGTGAACCATTCAGACCCTCAAGGACTTGTTGCGTGCTTGTGTCATCGACTTTGGTCGCAGTTGGGAGGATCAATTTCCTTTGGTGGAGTTTTCGTACAACAACAGTTATCACTCCACCATTGAGATGGAACCATTCGAGGTGTTGTACGAGAGACCTTGTAGAAAACCTTTGTGCTGGACTGACCAAGGGGAGTCAACACTCATGGGACCAGAGATGTTATGGAATACCACAGAGAAGGTGCTGATTATCTAGGAGTGGATGAAGACTGCATAGAGCAGGCAGAAGTGGTATGCCGACAGGAGACGGAGACATCTGGAGTTAGAGGATGGAGGCCATGTAATTTTACGGGTCTCACCTTGATGAGGTTTTCGGAGATTTGGCTGAGGCAGAAAGTTATCTCTCAGATTCATCAGAACTTTTTAGGTCCTCAGCAGAGTTGGCGAGGTGGCTTAATGTTTAGCTCATACACCTCAGTTGCACCGGTTGCATGATGTCTTCCACGTATCTCATATGAGGAGATACGTGCAAGACCCTTCCCACATCATCCACCACAGAGATATGGACGTCGACGATGGGGTGACTTTTATGGAGGTTCATGTTGATATTGAGTATCTACAAGAGCGGGTCCTTCATGGATGATTGATACCTCTGGTGTGTGTTCACTGGTAGCATGAGAACCTCCGGGATAGCACATGGGAGCAGGAGGCTCAGATGCATTCTCAGTACCCCCACTTTTTTCCCTAGTTATATTTATGGCTTATGGGGGTGTAGAGCTCTGAGGTGGGGAGAGTGTAATTAATCGGAATTTCCATGTAAGTTTTTTTTTAAATATAAGTGAATTTTATTAGTCCGCAAAAATTGAAGGCGTGCGATTATGAGCCTCGGAGTGCCCAAAATGAATTTCCATACTTTTCATAGGGTACATTCAGTGAATGTATGAGCATGTTATTATAACTTTTTAACCAATGCTTTGATTTGAAATCAGAGGGCACTGTTGAACTCGCAACGCCAATATTCGCTTAAGGAGACTTTCAACTCGATGGCAGATAGTTGAGGATGAAAGTTGGTTTTTGGGTTTTTCGTGAAAGAATAAAATAAAAATAAAAGTGTGTGACATTTTTTATTTTTATTTGAAACACCCATGTGGGTGTTAGGAGGTGGGGTCCACCGGAACTAAACCTCCAAGTGGAAGTTGAGTAATGGGACAACCAAACCTTAACCTCCCATGAGAGGTTATGGTGGTGGGGACCACCTGAGCCTAACCTCCCATGAGAGGTTATGGTGGTGGGGACCACCCCATATCTAAGCATCATTAACTCCCTCATAATTTGGAGAAAACCCTTAAGCTCCCTTGAATTAATTATGCCAACCCTTCCCTTGATTAATTATTCCACCCACCATAATTAATTAATCTTTTTTGAATTTTAAGCCAACAAACTAAATAATAGATATCATAATATATTATTTTGGTTGGATATTCATTTTTTGGAAAAGGGTTGGCATAAGAGGATTGGGAGAAAGCTCTACAATGAAGAATGATCCACCAATGAAGAACACTAACCTCATTTGACCTTCTTCCTCAGTACTTCGTCCGACGTGGGATGTCCTCATCTATGGTGAATCGACATCCATACTTCCTCCTCATCGACTTGAAAAAACAATATGAAGTAGGGGTGTGTTTTGAATTGAGAAATATTGATTATTCCTTCCATGTTGAATTGATTCTCTTGACCCACTTTCTACCGAACTAATGCGGTGGGATCAGGCCAAACTAACACGATTCGATTCCTCCACCATTCTTGTGAATGATTGGTGTGTTCTTCACATTCTTCATGGGTGACAAACAACGGACTATTGTGGGATAATTTTTCGACGCAACTATCCAACATTGAAGACTCGACATCACGATGACCTAGAGGAGGTGTGACGATGATAGCAGACGACTGATCAGACCAGAATGGGAAAGACTGTTCTTCGACCGTTCTTCATGTGGGTGGATCAAAATGTGTTTTCAAGACCGATTGGGGGCCAAAAAACAATAGAGATGACTTCAAGACATTGAGGAAACCTAGAGAATAGAGTTTTTTGGTGATTGAACCATCATAATGAAGAACGAGCACCATTGGAGGCGTGCTAGTGAGGAGATTTGTTTTTGGAAAATTCCAGAATACACGACGTGTAATTCCGAAGAACACGCTATGTAGTATAGGCATTCTGTGGCTAGGGTTTCAGGCGTCAGATGGGTACCACACGGCATGTGACCCAGGTCACACGGTGTGTACTCTCCTCACAGTATGGTAGAGGCAGCTACGTGAGACTCAACATATATTCTGGGAAATACACGGACACAAGAAGAATTATATGGCCTACAAACATGGCGTGTACTCTCTATGTAGTATGGGAGAGGCGGCTATGTGAGACTCATTATGTTTCCCGGGGATAAACGGACATGAGGTGGAGTACATGGGAATGTACTCCACCACACGGCCAGACAACACTAGTGTCACGGGCTACCCCGTGTACCAATACACCAGTTGGCGTACAAGGTTTGAGGCAGTGTACAGGCACATGGCCAGCTTACATGGAGCCAACCACAGTTACTCGGACATAGCGTGTTACCATACCACATGTCGTGTACTTACGTTTTCTACACGACCATCCTTATGACACTGGCCATCATACAAAGGCAGTACCCAAGGTCTGAAGACATGGCATGTGAACTTTCTACAAACTGTGTAATTTTTGAAAAAAGGCTTGGTACCCTTGTCCACCATATCTTGGAAGTGTTTTGATGGAGTATCGACTAGTAGTTTGTGAAGCAAATCCTTTCGGAGAAGAGCGAGCATAGTGTGAGAAACCTAGTAACTGATTGTGACTTGACGATTGTTGAACTTTTTGACTTAGGGTGACTAGAGAGGCCCAGTGGGGAGCACCTTGGTGACGCAGTAGACCCACAGTGGGGAGCACCTTGGTGATGCGACAAACCCACGATACTCGATTGGAGGAGTACCTCAGCATTCTACAAGGGGGATAATCTTTGTGTGACGTGGAAGACCCACGATACTAAATAGGAGGAGTACCTCACCAGTCACGGACTCGACAAGAATAGTGGGGAGCACCTTGGTGACGTGGTAGATTCACAGTGGGGAGCACCTTGGTGATGCGGCAGACCCAAAGTACTCGATAGGTGGAGTACCTCAGCATGCCTAGGGGGGAGCACCTTGGTGACATGACAGACCCACGGTACTCGACGGGAGGAGTATCTTAGCAGTCCAAGATTAGTGGGAAGCACCTCTATGTGGCACAGCATGCCCACTATACATGATAGAGGAGGAGTACTCTAGCATCCGATGTGTTCAATGTTGTGACATGGGATGTTACTTGATACATCCCCTAGAATAAATCCTGGTGGGAGCTGAGTCAGTACCTATTTGTTTTCCTCATGATTGAGATGGACTACTTGATAACATAGGTATATGTATGTTTATATACCTAAGTAGCTTTATCTATCGAATTCATACTTTGTGGTTTCTCCTTGGTGGATTTTGTGAGACCTTGAGGGTCTCGCGGTCCCTAGTGAGTATCGTTATATTCAACCCTACACAGGATACACCCGCACCTTGTTTTTTTGGATGCAGACGATGATCATCGCTGACTGAGGCTGAGAGTACCAAGACTGGATGGTGCCCGGAGGTGGACCATACGACGTGTCAGTACATGGAGGATACAGACAGACGTGGTGTTCTAAGGCGGGAATCTATACCTACCATTCAAGTAGGAACCATAGAGGATGACCCAGTAGCTGACTTTACCTTTTCGTCAATTGTATTTTATCACAGCTGTATTTGTACTTTCCAGTTGGGCTTGTATTCTGACCCCTTTTTACTTACTACACTCACTTTATTTACAGTTCAGTTTACTTGTGTTCCTATCTTTCTGTGTGCTTATTTGTGTGTGTTAAAAGTTATAAAGGCAATTCATTCCCAGTTTTAGGTAATACGCCTTTGGTGTTATTCGCCAGCCCCTGGAATTTGGAAGGTGGACTTGGGGTAGTGATGACACGGACCCTAGGGGACAGGTCGTGAAAATTATGGAATAATTAATTAAGTATTATGTAATTTTTAACTAATTATTAACTAATGAATTAATACTTAAAAATAAATATATATGAATTGACTAATGAATGTTTAACTAATGATTAATGAATGATTAAGTAATGATTATAGAATGATAAACTAATGATAAAGTAATGATTTAGTAATTAGTAACTAATGATCAAATAATGATTAACTAATGATTAAGTAATGATTAACAAATTATTAATTAAGAAATGATTAAATTATAATTAAATTATTATTAACTAATGATTAACTAATGATCAAGTAATGTTCAACTAATGATTAACTAAGGATTGAATATTGATTAAATTAATGATTAAGTAATGATTAAAGAATGATTACGAATGGTTAAAGAATTATTAATGAGTGATTGACTAATGATTAAGGAACTATTACCGAATGATTGATTATTTAACTAATTATTAAGTAATTTTTAATGAATGATTATGTAATGATTAAATAATGACTAAGGAATGATTGAAGAAAGACTAACTAATGATTAGATAATGATTAAAGAATGATTGAAGAATTCTTAAAGAATGATGATATAATTATTAAGTATTGATTAATGAATGATTAAATAGTGATTAAATAATGATAAAAGAATAATTAAAAAATTATTAACTAATTATTAAATATTTGTTAAAGAATGAATAAATAATGAATAAATAATGATTAACTATTGATTAACTATTGATTGATTGATTATTAAGGAATTATTAACTAATGATTAATGAATAATTAAGGAATGGTTATAGAATTTTTAATTAATGATAAACTAATTATTAAGTATTAATTTTTGGAATTTTTAGGGAATGACTACGAAATGATTAAGGAATGATTAACTAATTATTACAAAATGATTAAAAAATTATTAAATAATGATTAAAGAATGAATAAAGAATGAATAATGAATGATTGAATAATGATTGAATAATTATTAACTAATGATTGTCTAATAATTGAATATTGATTATGTAATGATTAAGTACTGACTAAAAAATTCTTAAGGATTGATTAATGAGTGATAAATGAATGATTATGCAATGATTATGTAATGATAAAAGAATAATTAATTAATGATTGAATAATGTTTAATGAATGATTCACTAATGATTAATAAATTATTCACTAATTTATATAAAATGAGAAACAATTGATTAACCAATGAGTGACTAATGATTAACCAATGATTAAATTTGGATTAACATATAATAAAAATTGGATGAAAGATAAAAAATGGATGATAAAGAGGCTTAACTGCACATTTTATTTGTTACTCTCATGATTTATAATATTCATCCCTTATTGCATCCCTGCTTGTTAACGTAGATGGATATGTTTTAGATAAATAGAATTTTCTTTAAAAACCATTGAACATGCCTTTAGGAATGTTTAAAATTATACTAAAAAATAATATTTTCATATTTTAGGATATAATTTTTTTTTCTAAATTTTGCATAGCATAAGGATTATGTGGTTATTTAAGAAATAAAATACCTTTATGGGTACTACAAGTGGATGTGGATCTAGAAAAAATGTACCTTGGGGTAAAACCCAAAAACACCGCATTGAGCTAGACACAATCGGGAATAGGGGCTGGGCAATAAGCCTTACTACACACACATGGGTTTGACACTCCCAAGGGATATGATTTAGATGATTCATATTTTATTAATAAACTACATAAATACCTTTTGGAAGATTGAAAATTTTACAATGAAACATTAGTATCATATTTAAGGATATAAGAAGATGGTATAAAGTTTCCATATTGTAAAGATTATATAGTCAACCCTCATTGTCAATAAAATTGAAAAATTGTTTTTGAAATTAAGGTAAAAATGAGATAATAAATAAAATTATATTATTTATCCATGATAAAATAAAAATTATGATCATATAAAGTGAAATGGATAACAAAAACAATTAAATAACACATAAATGATTTAAAGAAACAATAAATACCTTTAGATTTATCAAGAAAATAGAGTCTAGCTGAGATGATTTTGGCTTTGGAAGTGTAGTAAAATCCAGCTTATTTTCAAGTGGTATCATAATAACATCTTCCAAAGAGATGTACATAAATTTTAGCCATCCAAAACTGAGAAAATATTTTTAAGATTGAGAAGGGGGCTAAGGCATAAAAATGTCAAGGCGATCTGAAGTAGTGCAAGCCAAAAGTGTCAACACATACAAAATAAGCACACTCTGGGGAAGGGATGCAGTCGAATTAAAAATGATACAAGGACTCTTCTGTAAAGACCAAGAGAGCCGAAAATCTGTGAATTTTTTTCCTCATTGCCACGTCTGAATGAGATCAATACTACTATGGAGGAACTTTATACATTTGCGAACTAATTAAGTGATTGCTGAGGGAATATTGGCCACACCTTGGATTGATCAGAGAAGGAGTAGGGATTTGGTCTCCACCTAATGAAGAGAGAACGTAACACACCGATGTTTTATCAAAGGAATTACATTATTATAATTGTGCCTTATAGTATAATCAAATTAATAAACACAGTGACATATAATGATACAAAATAATATGTGACCATTAAACATTATTTTTCCACATCTATGTTTTGATTTTCGAAAATCTAACATACATGGTTGCGGTCAGTAAGATGTCTTGAGTTCGATAAGACAAAAATATTATTTTTGAATAGTAACCTACCATTATGAATAGTAACTACCCTTATGAATATTAATATGACCCTTATGAATATTTAACCATCCAAAATAATAGCAACCTTACCTATGAATGAATAAATAAAATTTAGGCATCTTATAAGATAAAATTTTACCATAGCAAAAGTATTGGTATTTTTTAGGTCATAATTAATTAATTAATAATAATTAATTAATTTAAAATAAAATAAATTATCCTAAAATGTGTTCATAAATTAAAAATTATATTTATTATGGTTTTAAGATAATTTTAAAAGAAATTATTTAGTTTTTGAAAGCATTATGAAATCAGTTTTAATTTTAAAAGCTGTATTTTTCAAGTATATTATGATTTTAATCGAAAAATTAAATTAATTATATTTATAAAATAATTTTTAAAAAATAGACTTCATTTTTGGATTCACTACATCAAAAAAGGGTTTGGGTAAATTTTTGGGATTTTTTGAAAGTCATGAATTTTTGGTGAATAGTAAAATACATTAATTTACCATATAAATACATTATAATTTAAATGCACTATTACTAACATCACAAAGTTATGTAAGCACCCAAATCTCGAAATAACATTCCATATTTACTATTATTGTTCATTTAATCATCACCATTACTTGTATTTTGGAGAAATAATAAATTAATGAATATAATATTGAGAAAATCCCTCTCTCATCCACTATAAATACCACCCTTGAAACCATCGTTTCCTCAAACCTCCCAATCATCAATCCATAAAAAAATATGCCAAAATAATATTCCTTAAACCCTTCTAGACATTCATGATCTTTTTATCTCATCAAAAGACCAAGCATAGGTTCTTTTAGTAGGATATCAAGAGAAGGATTCAAGAGGTAATTCCCCTCTCTATCTTTTCCATTAATTACCATTCAATTTCATGTTGTTTTCTCAATATCTCCACACCTATCCTCATAAAAAAGGTATAGTAACTCTAGTATCACCAATATACTATAATTTTATGATACTAATGGCATAATATATCATACAACCCCTTCTCCTATTCTTTTATTTTATAAATGGAAACATAGTTCACGAGGTGTTAATTTATCACCTTCAAAAACGACATGTTTTCTTTATTCCTTTACCACCTTCAGATATGGTCGTGAAAACATTTTTATGGTTGAAAAATATTACTTTATATTTATTACAACCTATTTAATGTTATGGAACTAACTTATGTACATATTACTAAATGATTAAACAAAACATGTTCGTTGTGGTTGAAAAACTACCTGAATTTACCCAAATGATCATCATTAAATTTTAACTAATGATTCTTCCACATGGTATATAACATAATTAATTATAATATAATATAAAATATAGTTATATCATTTGTAATATGTGATATCAATTCTATATGTTTATCCATGTTCTACACGAACTCCCTCTTATGAATACAAGTGAACCTTTTTAAGAAAACAAAAAAAATAAACAGTCATGAACAATGGATTTAAACACTAAAACTCATACAAAGGCCCATAAAATGACCTAATGAATCCATAATGAACCATATTAATGTAAAAAAATTTATTTAATTTTTAATTAATGATTTTAATGTGGTTATACATGACTTTAAAGTGAAGAAAGCGTTCAGATTCAAGGTTAGGGGAAATTCTCGAAACCAACATTCTTTCTTCGAGTTCTCTCTATTGCACTCCATCTTAGATATAGGTTCTACATAAACATAATTTATTAATAATTATATTAAATTTTATAGGATATACATTTTCTCTAATTTATTTTATGAAAATCCCAATTATTTCCAAAAGAACTCTTCTATCAAGTAAACACACTACTTTTTACTTCTTGATTATTGTTTCACTCCTCACTCTAGTTACTGGTTATATGCCAAGAATGTTATTCCATATTTATTTTGGTGACCAAATTTTTATAAAAGTATTATTTATTATATGAAACCTATTTCTTTCCATGAGTTATTTTATGTTCAAATTTTACATATTTTTAATGTGGAATACAAGATAATGTGAATATTATGATGTGACAGGTGCGCCCAGAATTATATAGCACAATATGAATGTTTGAATTTGATAGGTGTGACCAGAAATATACAGTGCTCCAATTCATTGGGTTAAGTGTTTAATATCATTATTAAAAGTGAAATTATGTGTGATCATGATGCTATAATTTTTCACAACTATGCATGGTAGTTAACCACTAAGACATGATGTTTCATTTTTATGCATTTCCACGTTTCAAGTCCTTTATTAATGCATCGTTTTGTGTTCATGATCCTATGCCTATGTTATGATTATGTTAAACTCATGATATATTGTTCTTATCTATCTTATTACTGGGATTTATCTTACCTATTTTTAATTTATATCTTTAGGTTAATTTGTGTACCAAATAGATTACTAGGGGAAATAAGAGGCAAGAGAAGAATGAATTAAATAAAAGTTTATTCTTGACATTGTAAATGTTATGTTTGGTCCTAGTTTTACCAAGAATCTAAAACTATATATCCTCATGGTTTAATAATATTATTTTTTTTATCTTTATATGGATTTAATATTAATTTATGTAAAGTCTCGGTCTCTATAGTTGGTATCAGAGGCAAGGTATAGTTAATTTGGGAATTAGGATTAGTGAACCCTAGAGAAAACCTATAGTATGAGACTACGATCAAATATGCACACAAAAAAATTTCAATAGGGATCTGTTAAGTTATTCTTTCCCTGTAAATAATACAAATGAATAAGTTATTTATTTGTGACATGTTGACATATGTTTTGTTATAACATTTTTTGTTTTAGAAAATAGTAGGCACTATGAGAAACCAATCCAATAACCCATGTGAGGACCAATGCAACAATTTTGTGAATGAAATCCCCAATGCTTTGGGAGGTAGAGTACAAAACATTAGGGTGATGCCTACCCAACTATCAAAGGTTATGAATAAAAAAACAAAATAATGGGGAACTTCCTCCTTCACCAAAGTGGTAATAACTTGCTATCGAGTGTTTTCTGAGGAAACGACAACTGATGATTAGTGGATATTCTGAAGATATAGTTGCGGAATAGTGAGTCAAATCCATGGACAAGATTATTTCTGTGCTCCACTGTTCTATGATAGAGAAGGTGACTCTTGCCGCTTATCATCTTGATCGAGAGGCCGATCAAAGGTGGGATTTGATTAACAACACCAATACAAGGGATGAAATTGAAGCGATAGAATGGGAAGACTTTAAGACCATTTTTCATAACAAGTATTTCCCAACAACTCTTCAATTGAAGATGGAGAGAGAATTAATAGAGATAAAGAAAAAGGAAGGAGATTCTATCATGAAATATCAAGATAATTTCATATGGCTTTCAAGGTATGTTTCGAGTATTGTTATTAATAATGATAACAAAATTTATAGATTTAGTGAGTTAAAACCACTACTTATAAAGGCTCTTGAAATTCGAGACTTTGGGAGTTATGAAGAAGTTTTTTGGTGGGTACTAAAAGTGGAGATGGAGCTTGGAGAACAGTTCCATTGATATGCCGATAAGAAAAAAAAGATAGAGTTTCAAGCCAGAGGATCTAATGATAAAGGTGGGAAGAAAACTCAACGACCTACATGACAAAAAATTAGGGAATTTGCATCATGGGAACTGCCTAAAATGGATGGGTAAATGAAGTATGTGTGGGAAATAATAACACCATTATAAAGAGTGTCAAAAAGACATGAGATAGAATGAGAATGTGGTGGAAGAAAGGAGAGAAACATCTATGGTTCAATGCTACAATAGAATGGAGAAAGGGCATTATGAAAGATAGTACACTAAACCTCGAGTCCTTAAGGGTAATAACCATTAGTTGCCACCAAATCCCCAGGAACAAGGTAAGGCTTATTCCTTCACTATTTTGAATGTGGATAATGATAATGAAGTCGTACAAGGTACACCTCTTATTCACTCAAGAATGGAAAAAGTATTATTTGATTCTGTTTCTACACATTCCTTTATATCGTGAAATTTTTCTAGAACTATAGAATAAAATCCACAAAAATTTTAAATTTGAGATATTTATAAAAGCAATAAGTTGTGAAATTATTGTAACCTGCATGTTTGAATTCTCTTAAGTTGGCGTATGTGGGAATATTCTTCCAGAAAATCATGTAATACCTCCCTTGGTGGAATTCGATGTTATAATTAAAATGGATTGGCTCACGTTATATAGTCCGCATATCAATTGTTAGGAAGAGGAAATATATTTTCATATTATGAAGCATCCCATGATCCTCAAAAAATTCAATGATGTTCAGTAATATCCTCTAAAAAATCCTTCAATGGTGTGGGTATTGATTCCCTATAAAGAAGCATACCTCGATCAAATGGTTGAGTCAAAGTAAAGTGCCAACCATGTGTAAATTCCCATTGTGAGGGAAGACAATAATATATCTCTCAAAGAGTTACCCAGACTTCCCCCAGATCATGAGGTCGAGTTATCAATGGAAATCATACCCATAGCTAGTCCTATCTCAAAGTGTCCATATAGGATGGATCCTATTGAACTGGAGGAGTTAAAGAATCAGCTGCAAGATAATTTGGACAAATGGTTCTTACACCCATGTGCATCACCTTGAGGTGCGTCTGTGCTCTTTGAGAAGAAGAAGGATAAAACAATACAACCATTTTTCAATTATCAAGAACTCAACAGGATCATCGTAAAGAAAAATTATCCTCTTCCAAGGATTTATGACTTATTTAATCAGTTCAGAGGGGAAAAATACTTCTCAAAGGTGGATCTTCATTCTAGATATCATTAGTTAAAGGTTTAGAACTAAGATTTTAAGAAGACTGCCTTCTGTAAAAGGTATGAGAACTATGATTTTTCGATTATTCTCTTAAGACTTACCAATTTCCCTATAATATTCATGGATTTTATGAATAGAGTATTTAGACATTACCTTAAAAAATTTGTGGTAGTGTTTATTGATGATATTCTAATATTCTCAATGAGATAGGAGGAACATGAATAACATATAAGACTTGTGTTGGTGACATTGAGAAAAGAGATGTTGTATTCCATGTTCAGATAGTGTGACTTTTGGATGAAGCATGTCACGTTCTTGCGATATCTGATCACAAGTGAGGGATTTTTTGTGGACCCTTAAAACACAAAGGCAATTTAGGAATGTCTCTTGCCATCTAGTGTCATAGAAATCCTTAGTTTTCTTGGATTAGATGGGTAATATCGACATTTTGTGAGAACTTTATCATGATTATCAAGTCCGCTATCTAAGTTAACATGAAAAGGGGAAAAGTATGTTTGGATGGAAGAATGTGAGGTAATCTTCAATGAGTTAAATGGAATGCTGATCACTACACCAGTAATCACACTACAAAAAAGTGGAGAATGTTTTGTGATATATATCGATTATTCAAATAATGGATTGGGTTGCGTACTCATGAAAATCGATAATGTGAGAGCCTACACCTCATGGCAATTGAAGATCCATGAGTAGAACTACCCGACAGATGATCTAGAGCTGGAAGTTATGAATTTTTCATTGAAAATCTAGTGGAACTACCTTTATGGCAATAAGTGTGACATATACACCAACCAAAAGAGATTAAGTATATATTCACACAAAAGGAGATTAAAATTCATCAAAGGTGATTGTTAGATATAATCAAGTATTATGATTTCCCTATTCACTATCATCCTAGAGAGGTGAATAAGGTAGAAGATTTTCTAAGAAGAAAAAATCCTGCTACTTTATCCATGTTATCGATTGATAAAGACCCTATCTTATTGGATATGAGAAAGATGGATTTGTAAATCATAAGGGTAGGGGATACATCCTACCTTTACCAAATTGTTGTGAAACCATAAATCTAAGAGATTATTAAGGAGAAAAAAAGGGATGATCTAGAGTTGCATAATAAGGATAATGTAGTAAAGGAAGAGAAGCTGCACAAGTTCCATATCAACAATGATGGCGTGATTCAGTTTGGAATGTGGCTTTGTGTGCCTTAATCAAGCGGGATAAAGAAAAAGATATTTGATAATACACATAGCTCAAAATTCTCTATCCATCATAGTGTAACCAAGATGTACTGTGATCTACAAGAGCACTTATGGTGGGATAACATGAATAAGGAGATCGTGGAATATATCTCGAGGTGCTTGGTATGTCAAAAAGTTAAAGTAGAGAGACAAAATTCCAATGGGATGATGCAACCATTACCTTTACCCATGTAGACATGAGATAATTTCACTATGGACTATGTCATGGGTCTCTCAAAGAAATATCAGGGAAATAATGCGATATGGGTTTTGGTTGACCGACTCACCAAGACTGCCAATTATATCGCTATTCAGGAAGATCTCTCATTTGAACATCTTGAAAAGATGAATGTGAAGGACGTAGTGAGACTACAAAGTGTTCTACTCTCTATTGTATCTTTCTGTGATCCATGTAACACCCCAAGCTTCCACGGTATGGTTCTCTTTGAATAATAAAATAACTTGCGTTGTACACAACTCCGAGTTCTAGCACACCACGACCAATCAAACTAGTCATTTAAAAAGAAGTTATGAATTGTAATACCCAATTTTTAAAAATTTTAAAATTTTATTTTTCAAAATGGAATTCACTTTTGGAATCAGAATATCAAAATTATCTTACGGTGGTTTTTTGGTATTTTTTTGAAAACATTCATTTTTTGATGAATAGTGAAAAACAATGCGTTATTGTTTAAAACTGACTTTTAATTTTAATAATAAAAATAATAATAATTTATATTTGTTTTAAATTAAAAAATGATACATAATACCTATATTAGTCTAATGTAATTCATTGGAGTCATTTTATAATAATATTAGATATATAAAAGTTTATTGAACGTTTTAATGTCTTTTACCCACCCTTTAGACACACTTACAAATTTGCATAAAACGTAATTTCACCACTTCTATGAATTGAATTTAAAAAATCTGAGAGAAATGGTTGAAATTATTAAGTAAAATTTGTTTCAATAGGATGAAAATAATTTTTGGTGAATAGTATCTTTTGAATTTTATTTACCACGATAAAAAGTAAATATGGTAATTAAAGGTAAACATGATACTATAATCACCCCAAAACATGTAATAATTATATTGGATAAGTGTATTTTGACCAAAATCAACCTTAGGAAAAAATTATGATCCCTTTTTATACTCTTGGATTAGATTATGACATTTATTTTATTTTATTTAAATAATAGTTAGAAGGGTTAAATTTAAATTTTAATAACTAAACTATTTTTAATATAGGGATACAAATAAGATATATTCTACAATAAATATTCATTATAAAGATAAAAATATTTACTACATCATGGTATTTTATTTTTAGTTTTTAGACATTAAATAATTTAATATATTTATGACATAATGATGATGTAGTAATTACCTTATTAATGAAAATTAAAATAATTGATACTATAAATATTAAAATAAATGTAAATTGAGACTTTTGATGAATTAAACGAATTTTATAGGTCAATATGTACTGTTAGGGTAGATTAAAGGAATTTTTTTGAAGTAATAATGTTTTTATGACTATAACAAAAATCAATTACTAAATAGATACAAAATTGACATAAATGAGTTTTTAAAATAAATACTATTTCATTAAATGATATAATATTCTAAAAAATATAAGATTAATACAAAGAACATAGATAAGGTTATATATTTCATTAATGAACCACTTTATATTCTCTTGTAATTTTATAGAATGTTTATTAATCATGTAATATAAAATACAAGAAGACATGGTAAAAGTAAAATTATTTAACTAAGAGTTAAATCTACACGATAAGGTCAATATGGTGACATAAACTTGTCTAAAACCCATTGTTTGGGTAGATTTTGACCCATAACTACCATATATTTGAAATAAATCTATTTGGAGCTATTCAAAACCAAAAATCATTTTACAATAACATAATATTTCATACTCATCCTAAAGAGCCCCTCACCTCTCTTATAAAAGGGTACTTTTGCTTCTATCGAATTCACACCTCCAAATCCAGTTGGCTCATCCAACCCTTGAAAAAATACCCTCCCAAATATGCTCAATTACACCTATAGGCCTTAATTCGATTGTAAATCCAACCTATGGAGTACTTTTCTTCAAATCAAAAGGAAGAACCTGAAGAAGAGGTAATTATTTCATCACATCATTCAAAGTTCTTTTCATCTTCCACTTCCTCTTTGTTCGTTGTTTCCATACAAAAATAATAACTACATTACCTTCAATATACAGTGATGTTTTCATAAATATAGTCCAACCATATTCATTATCTTATCCATCCTATTAATGACAATTTCATCATAGGTGCGTACGTATGGCTAACCATCTCCACGTCGTGGTGTAGTTTGTTATTCAACACGTCATTATTTGGGAGGGTATAATAATGGGTATAATTGAAGTAAAAAAAAATTATAACATTTTAATGATTATGTATATAAAATATACCATCTAAATACATATGATTTCACCATCAATAGAATGATATTTTTGCTCATGCGTAAGTACGACTTACCATCTCCACGACACGATGAGATTTGATTCTCCATCGTATCCATTCAAGAATATTTTTCATTGGGTGATTAAGAATAATTTTTGAGACCTTAATATATTTCTGGATATGAATCAAATAAATCCTATTCATAACAAACATGACTTACATAACAAAATATATAAAGGAAAACGAATCAATTAACACCCGAAACAATGATAATACTGAAATACTATTAACAAAACAATATTAGAGAATCATATATGATGTCATATTTATGTATTTGGTTATTTAATAATTTAAAAACAATTATTTAACTATTATATAGGAGTTTAACATACCCTATACTAAAGAAAGTAAAAGGTAAGGGTTAATTTTACAATCTATTTATTATCCATGGTTGTTTATATGTGAGTATCTACTGGGACCTCTTTATCATCCACATCCATGTTTCCTAAATGTGTTTTCAAAAAAAAAATACTACTTCTTAGACTATCGGTTAAAGTAATTTATAACATTGTTTGAATTTTTATATCTTTTTTAAAGGAATCTTTTCTTCATTTTCCAAACAAGGTACTTTATGACCTTTTCAAAAAATTAAGGAAATAATGTTTTTTAACATATACGGCGGGTGTGGCCATTTTTCACCATTATAACACCATCAAAGCTTCCCTCAAAATCATATAATAATATTTATAAATTAAATTTTTTCATTACATTTCAATTAATTGAAAATAGAAAGAGATATTTCACTCAAATTGTTTTTGGATTGACTTCATCTATGTCAACATACTTTGTTGGATTTTTTGCTCGTTTGAAGTTGATTTATTATGATAAAATTTTCCATATTGTATTGAAGGTTTTTTGATATGTTTGACTGTGGATGTGCTATTTTTCACTCAATTAATTGTTTATGGTTAAAGCATTAACTTTTTGTATTCTAGTGTTAATATGATTGTTTATGTTATGTTTCATTATCTTCATATAAGGAATGCATTGAACATTGTATGTCATAGATGTGGCCTACTATAGGCCCTCGATGCATTGGTAGGTCTCATGAGACAAACTAGTGCCTTGGAAAAATTCCTTGAAAAAAAATTTATTTGTAGACTTAGAATGAGGCCTTGACTATGTGGTTATCATGTTCGACATTATTCATTCCATAATTATTAAATTAGATATTGATATTACATGTGATTATTCGACTAGTAGAATATCCATGTGAATAGGTAAATGTCATTATTTGATTTAACTCTTCTATATTATACTGATTTTTATGTTTAAAAGGCTTTTGTTTTAGTCTTATACATTTCCTTAAATGATTATTCTTATTCATGTTAGATTCCCACTATATTATTATTCTTATTCAGAATCTGATCCCACCCATTTGTTTTGTTTTATTTTAACTAGGATGAGAAGAAGTATATTATGATTGACCTGTAAGAATATGATATGGAATATGTGTGTGTTCAAATAAGACATAATGTGGTTATTTTCTATTTCATAATTTAATGTAAAACTTATGTATGTGTCTAGTACTTCCGAGGATACTAAACTGATCGGTCTTTCTAGACACGATCTCTTATAATCATGCCAATGTATGTAATAACGCACCCATTATGGGTAACTATGGTTAGGGCATTACATTTGGTATGAGAGGAAGTTTAGTACAAAAATGGATACTAGATTTTGAAAAACTATGATTAGAGAACATTAACCTAAGTTAGACATTGAGGATTAGTATAGAAGAAAATCCAAAAATTTTGGCAATATAAGTATTATGTGGGTATTACAAGAAATATATCCCTGTCTGGATACTACATGTGGACGTGGTTCTAGAACATATGTACCTAGGAGTGAAAAATCTAACAAGGTGTTTCGGGATTAACCTAGGGTATCCCGGTACATGACAACATGCCTTACAACACACCTAGTTTGACACTCCCATGGGATATGTTTAGGATAATTCACATTTTATTTACAAACCATTATGAAGGATTTATTTGTAAATACACCCCAATTTTATTTTATTATAGATTATATTCATAAACTATTCAATTTATATTAAGTATTTTACAAGTTTGGAATTATGCATTGCGATTCATAAACTAACATAGTGTATTCCATTGTTTAGAAATGGCGCCTATTGGAAGGAATTGAATCTGTATCAATGAACGTAACCCATGGAGGAATTTACCTCCTAATAAAGATAATTATTGTGGATATGCTAATAATACTGGGGCTAAACAACTTATAACCATACTGGGACAACTAACTTATTTTATGAATATTAACCTTACCGGTATGGATCACCCTGATCCACAACATGGAGGATCAATGTTAATCTACATTATGAGGAAACAACCACCAACATTAAATGGGACTAAAAATCCATTTTTAGCTGAGAAATGGATAAGTTCCTTAAAGAAAATATTTCATGCTTTGGGGAGTAGCAAAAGGGAAATAAATTTCATGGCAGTTTATCACCTCACAGGTGATACAGATCAATGGTGGTCATTAATTCAGAACACAAAGGGGGATGGAGAAGTATCAAATATGGAATGTAGGGATTTTAATTATCATTTCATTGATAAATACTTTTCTCGTGAGCATCGAGTGGATATAAATGAAATTTCTGAGTCTGAAGAAAAATGAGGATGAGAATGTAACATTGTATGAGGCTAACATTACAAGTTTAGGAAGGCATGTTTTATATTATATATGTAACCCAAGGAGTAATATTGATTTATTATTTGATGGGTTAAAACCATTTCACTGTTTAGAATTAGTCTCACAATCCTTATCATCATATGATTATGTAGCCTCTTGTGCAATCAAAATAGGAAAGTAATTCTATACATCCTTCAAAATTAAAGAAAAGAAATAGAAGAAGAGATTTTCTGAACACTATGAAATAGGAAATAAGGGGAATAAGGTAAAAGTTGACTTTCCACCCTGTAGCAAATTTTGTAAGAAACACCTCAGGAAGAGGATGTCAATTTTTAATGATACAATTATTGAGAAATGGGGAATTATTCAAATGAATTTCCTATGAGCCATGGAAACTCTCCTTAGAGAAGGAAAAGGGAGAAAGGAAAAGCTTACTCGATCACTACTATTGAGGATGATGCTCATAATGATGTTGTGAGAGGTACTTTAATTATTTCCCAAAAATTAAGTAATAAATTACTTGATTCTAGATCATCGAATTCTTTCATATCTTCCCAGTTTTCCAAGATAATTAAATATTTACAATTTAACTTAACAAGGGAGTTTTTAGTCGAAACTCCTAAGGGAAGTATCATTGCAAAAAAGTTTTGTCAATTAGTTACCATTATGGAATATAAACGTGCTTTGTCTGTAGATCTTATTTTCATACCCATGATTGAATTTGATATAATCCTCGGTATATATTGGAATTGTTACCACGATGCAAAAATTTATTGTAAAAAGAAGGAGGTCACCATTTTTTGATGATGATAAGGAATACCTTATCATTAGAGTAGAAACATCACCATCTAATTCTAATCTAGATCCACCCCCAGTTACTCTACTCAATTCAATTATTGGGGAGGAAGGGAGTGAAATAACTATAGGTGAGTAAAAGAATGTTCAAATAGAGGATGTACCTATTGTGCAAGAATCTGTTTATGTGTTTCTAGGGGATTTACCTAGACATCCTCCAGAGCGGGAAGTTGAGTTTTCCATTGACATAATTTATGGCTCACGGCCCATATCGAAGACCCATTATAGAATGTCCATAGTGCAATTAGTGGAACAAAAGAAACAACTAGAGTAATTGAGTAATAATATATTTATTCACCCTAGTGTTTCTCTATGGGGAGCTCCGGTTCTTTTTGTTAATAAGAAAGATGGATCTCTGAGTTTTTGCGTTGACTACATGAAGATAAATTCTATAACAATAAAGAACATGTATCCCCTACCTCACATTGAGGATTTTTTTTGATCAAATTCATGCAGATAAATATTTTTCAAAGATTTAACTTTTATCTGGATACCATCAGTTGTGCGTGAAGAAGGAAGACATACCAAATTTAGTATTTCGAACCAGGTATGGGAATTACGAGATTATAGTAATTCCTTTTGGACTGACTAATTCACCCACCTTTTTCATGGATCTAATGAATAAATATTTCAAGGAATATCTTGATGAATTTTTATTAGTATTTATCGATTATATCTTGGTATACTCCAAAAGATACAAAGATCATGAACATATCTTGCGTAATATTCTAAATACTCTTAGAAAATATGAAATATATGGGATGTTTAGAAAGTGTGGATTCTAGCTTCAAGAGATTTCATTTCTTTTCCATATTATCTCTATAGACAGAATATGTTGATCCTTCACAGATAAAATAAATCCAAGAGTGGCCATCACTGACGAGTATAACTGAGGTATGTCGTTTTATTGGTTTATCAGGTTATTATCGGCATTCCATCTAGAATTTTGCCTGATTGGATAACCCATTAACCAAGATAACATGTAAAGGGGTTAAATTTGTTTGGAAAAGAGAGTGTGGAGAATGTTTTGAACAATTTAAGAGAAGATTAGTCAATGCTACTATATAGACTCTACCATCGGGGAATGATGGGTTTGTTATTTATCGTGATGCTTCAAAGAAAGGACATGGATGTGTCCTTATGAAGAATGATATAGTTATTTTCTATGCATCATGACAGCTAAAAATTCATGAAAAACAAAATCCTACACATGATCTTGAGTTAGTAGCTGTAATATTTTCTTTGAAGATAAGGAGACACTATCTCTATGGTGAAAAATGTGAGATATATACTGATCACAAGAGTTTGAAGTACATTTTCTCATAGAAAGAACTCAAAATGAGGAAATGGAGATGGATTGAACTACACAAGGAATAAGATTAAACGATAAAATATCACCCATGGAAGGAAAATAAGGTGGATGGTTATTTGAGAGGAAAGGATCATGGAGTTCTGAACAAGATGATATTTGAAAGGGATTCTATGTTCATGGATCTTGTAAAGATGGATATGGGAATAATCATGGAATTTGAAACATAAATACCTTTCAAATGGTTCCCAAACCATCATTACTAGAAAGAATAAAAAGTTCTCAGACTGAGGATGAGTAATTTAAAAAGAAAATTAAAGTTGTAAATGATGGGAGATTGATTGACTTCATATATAAAGATGAAATTTTGAATTTTGGGAAAAGGCTTTGTGTTCCCGACATACCTGATCTGAAAAGGGAGTTGTTAGATGATTCTCATAGATCCAATTTCTCTATACACACATTTAGAACTAAGATGTATAGATATTTTATGGAAAAATTTCAGTGGGACAACATGAAGAAGGATATTGATGAATATGTGTCATGATGTATGGGTTGTCAATATGTAAAGGCTGTAAGGCAACATCCTGGAGGAGTTTTGAAACCTCTTCCCATAATTGAGTGGAAATGGGATGATATTATGATGTACATTATCTTGGGGATACCAAAGACTCCTAGAATGAATAATTCAATATAGGTCATTGTCGATCGTCTTACAAATTCAACACATTTTCTTGCGATAAGAGAAGATTTACCACATGAATGTTTAGAAAGACTATATATTAATGAATTTATAAGAATTCATGGTGTACCCCTATCGATTATTTTTTATCATGATCCCCATTTTACATCATGATTCTGGAAAAGTCTTCAAAAATCTCTAGATACTGAACTTTGTTTGAGCACTGCCTACCCATTTCAAATTGACGGAAAATCAGAATAGACTATTCAAACCTTATAAGACATGTTGAGATATTTATCACTTGAATTTCAAGGTATGAGGGATCAATATTTACCTATGGTAGAATTTTCCTATAAAAATTGATTCCATTCAAGTTTCTAGATGGCACCATATGAAGTGTTATATGGAAAGAGATATCACACGCAAACTAGTTGGGATGATATTGGTGAGGAAAACTCATAGGCCCAGAAACATGTTGAGGAAAAAATGGAAAAGGTGAAGATTATCCAAACCCGCATCAAATAAGATCAATGTAGGGAAAAGATCTATACCGATAACTGAAGGATGGATTTGGAATTTTAAGTAGGAGATTATGTTTTTTGAAGGTATCTCTAGGGAAGGGTGTTATATGATTTAGTGAGAAGGGTAAATTACGACCTAGGTACATCAGAACTTTTAAAATTATAGAATGAATTGGAGTTGTATCATACCATTTGAAAATGCCTCCAAGTTTCTCCAAAGTTAATGATGTGTTCCACGTATCACTATTGGAAAAATACATGGTTCACCCAACTCATGTAATCACCTATAAAGAAATAGAACTAGAACCCAATATGTCTTATTGTGAAGAGCCTATTAGGATTATTGATACCAGAGAACAAGTTTTGTGAAACCAGCTGACTTTTCATGTAAAATTTCTTTGGAGAAATCAAAAAATGGAAGAGGAAACGTGGGAACCTGAAAAACTTATGATGAAGAATCACCCGAATATTTCTGTGAAATAATATTATAGAAATTTATAGGATGAAATTATTTGAAGGAGGGAATAATGTAACACCCCAAGATTCCACAGTATTCTTCTCTTTGAATAATACAATATCTTATGTTGTACACAACTCTGAGTTCTAGCACACTACGACCAATCAAAGTAACTGTTTAAAAAGATGTTATGAATAGTAATACCGGTTTTTTGAAATTTTATAAATTCTATTTCTCAAAACAGACATACTTTTTTGATTCATAATATCAAAATTAGATTAGAGTGAAGTTTTGGTATTTTTCTAAAAGCATTCAATGTTTCATGAATAGTGAAAACCCATAAGTTATTGTTTAAAACCGATTTTTTATTTAAAAAATTATTATTTTTATTTTAAATTTTTTTAAAGTAAAAAATAGATATATAATACCTATATTAGTATAAAGTAATTAAATTGAGTCATTTTATAATATGTTTAGATATATAGAATTTTATTGACCTTTTTAACGTCATTTACACAACTTCTTGGAACATTTTCAAATTTTCATAAAACATAATTTTACCATTTATTTGAATTTAATTTAAAAAATTCAAGAGACACAGTTGAGATTAGTAAGTAAAATGTTGTCCAATCGGATGAAAATAATTCTTGGTGAATAGCATCATTTGAAGTTTACTTACCATGATTAAAAGTAAATAGGGTAATTAAAGGTAAAAATAATATTATAAATACCCTAAAACATGTCCTAATTATATTGGATAAGTTTATTTCTACCAAAATAAACCTTAGGAAAAAAATAAGATCCCTTTTTATCTACTTTTATTAGATTAAGAGATTTATTTTATTTTATTTAAGGAAGTGTTAAAAATGTTATATTGAAATGTTAATAACAAAACCATTTTTAATATAGGGTTACAAATAAGATTAATTAAACTATAAATATCAATTATAAAGATAAAAATATTTACTACATCATGGTACATTATTTGTAATTTTCAGAATTTAAATAGTTAATGTTATTTATGAGACAATGATGATGCAATAATTAAATTATTATTGAAAGATTAAAATAATTGATATTATAAATATTAAAATAAATGTAAATTGAGAATTTTGATGAATTACACTAATTTTATAGGTTAATATGATATGTTAGAGTTAATTAAATTAATTTTTTTCAAATTAATAACTTTTTTATGACTTTAATAAAAACCAATTACTAAATAGTTTTAAAATTGACATAAATGAGTTTTAAAAAAATTCTATTTAATTAAATGATATAATATTCTTAAAAATATAATATTTAGCCACAGGACTTAGATAAGGTTATATATGTCATTAATTAACTAAATTTAAGTTCTATTTACATTTTATAGTATTTTTATTAACCATGAAATATATAATACAAGAATACATGGTAAAAGTTAAACTATTTATCTAAGAGTTAAATACAAAAGATAAAGAAAATATGGTTACCTAAACACGTCTAAACCATATTGGTTGTGATGATTTAGACCCATAACCACCTTACACTGGAAATAAATACATTTCTATCTATTATAAACCAAAAATTATATTATAATAATGTAATATTTGAAGCTCTTCCTAAAGATCCCCTCACCTCTCTTATTAAAGGGTACTTCCCCTTATCTCAAAATCAAATCCCCAAAGCCATTTGGCTTAGAAAAAACCTACTACAATCTCCTCCTAAATACCCTAAAATCAACCTAGTTTCCTTACTATGATCAAAAAGGTAATCTAAGGAGCCATTTTGTCCAAATGAAAAGGAAGAACCCGAAGAAGAGGTAATTATTTCATCACCTCTTTCAATGTTCTTTTCATCTTCTACTTCCTCTTTATTTGTTGTTTCGATAAAAAAAAATAACTCCAGTACCTTATACATACTGTTATGTTATTATAAATATGGTACAACCATATTAATTATCTTATCTATCATATTAATGACATAGTCACTATACCTGCGTAAGTACAACATACCGTCTCCACGTCGTGGTGTAGTTTGTTATTCAACACTACAATATTTGGATGGGTATAATAATGAGTATAATTTATGTAAATAATAATCATAACATGTTAATGATTCTTTAAATATATTATACCATCCAAATACATACGATTTCACCATCAATATAATGATATTTTCACTTGTGCGTACATACGACTTACCGTATCCAAGACACGATGAGATTTCATTCCCCATCGTAACCATTCAAGAATATTTTTCATTTTATGATTAAAAATAATGTTTAATAGCTTAATATAATTTTGGTTATGAATAAAATACATCCTATCCATATAAAATATGACTTACATAACAAAACATATAAAGGAAAATTAATCAGTTAACACCTTAAACAATGATACTAGTGAAATATTATTAACAAAGCAATATTAGATGATCATATATGATTTCATATTTATGTATTTGGTTACTGTATAATTTAATAATAATTATTTAACCTTTATGGAAGAGTTTAACATACCATTGACTAAGGAAATGTACAAGGTAATGGTTAATTTTACGGTCTCTTTATTTTTCGAGGTTGTTTATACGTGAGTATCTACTGGGACCTCTTTATCATCCACATCCATGTTTCTTAAAATTGTATTTCAAAACATTTTTATTATTTCCTATATTATGGGTTAATTTCATTTATACCCTTTTTTGACTTTTTATAAAATGTTTTGAAAGGAATATTTTTGTCATTTTCTAAAAAAGGTACTTTATGACCTTTTTGACAAATCAAAGAAAGAATGTTTTTTTAACTTATATGGTGGGTGCGACCATTTTCTACCATTATAACACCTTCGAAGCATCAATTAATATCTTATAAGAATATTTTCATAGTAACTGTTTTCTTTACTTTTAAATGAATTCAAAGAAGAAAATGATATTTCACTCCAATAGATTTTGGATTGATTTTATCTATGTCAACTTCCTTTGTTGAATTTTATGATCGTTTGAAGATGAATTATTATGATACAATCCTCCATATTGTATCGAAGGTTTTTTGATATGTTTTATTGTGGTTGTGCTATTTTTAAACCATTAATGGTTTATGGTTAAAGTATTAACATTTCATATTCTAGTTTTAATATGAATGTTTATGTTATATTTCAGCCTCTTCATATAATGAATGCATTAGACATAGTAAGTGAATTTTGGGGTCATTTATAGACCATAGATGCATCGGTAGGTCTCATGAGACAAACTAGTGTGTTGGAAAAATGCCTTAACAAAATTTTTATTTCTAGTCTTGGCACGAGGCCTTGAATATCTGGTTATGATGTCTGACATTATGCATTCCATCATTTTGAATTGAGCTATTGATATTACATGTGATTATTAGACTAGTATAATATCTACGTGAATAAGTAAATGGAATTATTTTATTTCTATTTTCCATATTATGATGAAGTTTATTTTTAAAAGTCTTGTGTTTTAGTTTTATACAATTATTTAAATTTTTATGCTTATTTATGATATTTTCGACTATATTGTTATCCTTACTGAAAATATAAGATCACCCCTTTCTTATGTTTTATTTTTCCCAGGATGTGAAGTGGTATATTATAATTTAACTACAGGAATAGGATATAGAATATGATTGTGTTCAAAGGAGACACAATTTTGTTGTTTTTCATTTCATAATGTAATGTAAAACATATGTATGTGTCTAGTACTTCCAAGGCTACTAAACTGACCTGTATTTCAGAACTTGATCTCTTGTGATCATGCCAACGTTATATAATAATGAAACAACTCTTGGTAACTCCTTTCGGGGCATTACAATCCACGTTTCACATCTAAATTCAGGAGGAGTCTTCAATATTCTTTGAGTATTGAATAAATTTCAGCATGACCTATCAACCCCAAACTGATGGCCAATCTGAAAAAACTATTCAGATGCATGAAGGCATTCTAAGAGCCTTCTCTTTAGAATTAAAAGGTGGATGGTATCAACATCTCCCATTGGTTGAGTTCTCATACAACAATAGCTTTCAATAGAGTATTCAGATGGATCCATATGAAGCTCTGTATTGAAAGTGATGTACAACTCCAACTTGTTGGGATGAAGTTATAGAAAGAAAACTACATGAAACCGATCTTATGCAAGAGATTCAGAGAAGGTCCAGGTAATATAGAAAAATATTAAAGATACTCTAAGTCAGAACACGGGCTATGCTAGAAACCATTAAATGGACTTGGAGTTCAATGTTTGAGATAAAGTCTTCCATCAAATATCACCATGGAAGAGAGTCATGCAGTTTGAAAAGAAATAGAAGCTAAGCCCAAGGTACATTGGCCCCTTTGAGATCCTCTACCGCATAGGATCCGTGGCCTATAAGCTTTCACAACAACTGAATATGGATCAGGTTCATGATGTGTTTCACATATCACTCCTGAGGAAGTATATACCAGATCCCTCACATGTATAGAACTCAAAGGTGGTACAGCTGGAGGATGATCTATCTTGTGAGGAGGAGCTAGTAAATATTTTGGACATGAGAGATAAGTTTATATGAAACAATACTACCCATATTGTTAAATTGTTGTAGAAGAACCATACGTTTGAAGAAGAAACTTGGGAACCTGAGGATGCGATGAAGGAGAATTACCCTCATTTTTTTGTGTAAAACGAAATTTTGAGGGTGAAATATGATAAGGGGGGAGGAATGTAATGACCCAATTATTTATCAATGGAATTACCTTCTTCTAATTATGACTTATATTATAATAAATTTAAAAAAAATGACATATAATGATAAAAAATAATATATGACCATTAAACATAATTTTTCTACATCTATGTATTGAATTTCAAAAATTTGACATACACAGTTGCGATCAGTAAGATGTTTGGAGTCCGATATAACATACATAGTTTTTAGTTAATAGGACACTAGCCTTATTAATAGTAACCTACCCTTATGAATAGTAATATGACGCTTAAAGGTTTTAAATTTTCAAAAATAATAGAAAACATATCCATGAATGATTAAATAAAATTTAGTTATCATATAAGTGGCAATTTGACCATTAGTAAAAGTATTAGTATTTTTGGTAAGTCATAAATAAATTATTATAATTAATTAATTAATTTAATATAAAAATTATTTTCCTAATTTTTTTTCATAAATTAACAATTCTTTGTCATCTAGTTTTAATATATTTTTATAATAACATATGTAATTTTGAAAGTATTATGAAATCAGTTTTAATTATAAAATCTATATTTTCAAGTATATTAGGATGTTAATTTAAAAATTATGTTAATAATATTTAGAAAATTATATTTGAAAAATTGAATTCATTTTTGTATTCTACATGTCAATAAATGGTTAGGGTAAAGTTTTTCGATTTTTCTGAAATACATGAATTTTTGGTGAATAGTAAAATACATTAAATTACCATATAAATACATTATAATTTAAATCCACTATTACTGACCTCACAAGTGATGTAATATCCCAAGTATCTAACTCACATTCCCTAATTACTATTTTTTTCTATCTAATCATCACTATTACTTGTCTTGGGGAGAAATAATAAATTAATGAATATAATATTGATAAAACCCCTCTCCACTCCAATATAAATACCACCCTTCACACCCTCATTTCCTCACACCTCTCAAGATTCAAGAATTGTATAAAATTTGACGAAACATCTTTTATAGACCCTCCAAAACGTCCAAGTGCTTCTGGACTCATCAAAATAATCAACCTAGGTTTTTTAAGGAGGATCTCAAGAGGATAATTCAAGAGGTAATTCACCCTCTCTTTTTCTTTTAATTTCCTTTCAATTTCATGTTATTTTCTTAATCGATCCCCAAATATACTAATATAAATGGAATGGTAACTCTAATATCACTAATATAATATAATTTTATGACACAAATGGGATAATATATCATCCAACCCCCTTCTCCTCTTCTTTTATTTTAGAAAGGAAAACATTGTTCGTGAGGGGTTAATTTATCACCTTCAAGAATGACAAGTTTTATTTTTTCCTCTACCATATTCATATGTAGTCATGAAACATTTTTTATGGTTTAACAATATAATATTATATTTATTATATACTATTTAGTGTTCTAGAAAAAACTTATGTACATATTAATAAATGATTAAACAAAACAAATTCGTTGTGGTCGAAAAATATACCGAATTTACCCAAAAAATACTCATTAAATTTTAACTAATGATTCATGCACATGGTTTATAAAATAATTAATTATAAGATAATTAAAAATCATTTAATATCATTAATGACATGTGATATAATTTCTGGATATTTATCCATGTTCTACACAAACTTCCACTTTTGAATACAAGTGAACCGTTCAAGAAAACCAAAAAACGAACATTCCCGAACAATGGATTTAAACCCTATAAATCATCCAAATGACAATAAAATAACCTAATGAAACCATAATGAACCATATGAATGTACGTAAAGTTATGGAATTGTTAATTAAAAAATCTAATGTGGTTATAGATGACTTTAAATTGAACAAAGCATTCAGATACAAGGTAAGGGGAAATTCTCGAACCCAACATTATTCCTTTTGGTTATCCCTCTTTCACTACATATTTGGTATGGGTTCTCCTTAAAAATTATTTATTTATCATTATATTACCTTTTATGGGATATAAATGTTTTCTAATAGAATTTATTAAAAATACAATTTTTTCCAAAAGAACTCTTATTTCGAGTAAACACACCCTTTTTACTTCTTGATTATTGTTTCACTCTTCACTCATGGTTAATGGTTCTATGTAAATAATGTAATTCTTTGTTTGTTTGGGGAAACCAATTTTTTTGAAATTATGATTTATTATGTGAAACTTATTTCTTTCCATGGGTTATGTCAATTTCATGTTTTACATATTTTTAGTGTGGCATGCATGATAATGTGAATATTATGATGTGATGGGTGCGCCTGGATTTATATAGCGCAATAAGAATGATTGAATGTGATGGGTTCACCCTGAATTATACATCACTCTAATGCATTGGTTAAAATAATGAATCTCATGAGTGAAATTGAAATTATGCATGAACATAATTTAATCATTGTTCACAAAAATGTGTGGTATTTAACAACTAAGACGCGTTGTTTCATTTTTATGCTTTGCCACATTTCATGTATTTTATTAATTCTTCCTATAATGTTCATGATCCTTTTCCTATGATATGATTATTCTCACGTAATTATATATTGTTCTTATCTATCCTCTTATTGGGCTTTATCACAACCCTTTTTTATGTATTTCCACTGGTGAATATGTGTACTAAAGAGATTACAAGGGATATTAAGAGGTTGGAGAAGAATGAATTAAATAAATTTTTATGATTGATATTGTAAATGTTATGTTTTCCCCAATGTTCCCAAGACACTAAACCTATGTGTCCTCATGGTGTAATACTATTATGTTTTTTATCTTTATAATGATGTAATAGTAATGTAAGAAAAGACTGGGTCACTATAGAGAATCCATTTGACCTACCCAATTCTATGTCTTTGAGAAAAGAAGAAGACTCAGACTTGAGGGTGTCACCCCGCCCATGCTACAAGCTGAAGGAAAAAACCACAGATCCCCTCTTATCACAAACATTGCCTCCACCCTTCACAGAACTTTTCGAGAAGGACCCATTGACATTAAATTTAAAACCTGACGCATGGGGTTTCGACCGAACCAATTCCCATGGGAAAACACACATAGAGATAGAAAAGAGATTCCATTTGTAGCTACCAGCCTCTATAGGGATGGAGAAAGACTCCCCCCGCTTGAGTAACAACACAAGGTTCAATGACTAATCCCTCAATCTAACCAGAATATCCATGACGAAGGATGATATACCTTTGTACCTAGCCTTATAATAGACATTCCAAATGACCCAGTTGCCCGTGAAAAAAATAAGGCACATGTTTTATGCTCATGTCTCCTATCAATAAACCCTTGTAAACTGGATTGGATAAAGGAATCCCCAGACAGACCGTATACCTCTCATCCAACTACATCAGTGAATGAGTTCCAGATGAGGCCAGCCCAATCAATCTTGATGAAGACATGGGTGGCCGACTCTTCCTTAGGTCCAAGGAAACAATGGAACTTGGAAATAGTACAAATCTAATTTTTAAAAACCTTTTAATCCATGGTTAGAACATTTTTGTAGAGGAATTAGATGAGTAAGTTCATCTTTGCTAGGATCGGATTGTAGTAGAGAGCCTCTACCAAAGAGTAGCCTCCCAAATCATGCATCATATCCCTCCTACAATTTCAAACTGAGATCTGTATTTTTTAATGGATAACCTTAACCAAAGATATATCCCCTCAAAAAGATCCCAGTACAACTTTTCTTGAAGGAAGAACATGGAATTATTGACGTTTTGAGGTTCATACCACCCTCATCAACACCATATTCAAATCTATTCAACGAGGCCTAATGATACATTCTATTATCTTGGGAATCCCAAATAAAGATAGAAAATATTTTTTCAATATTATATATAATGGTATAGGTGAAAATGGTGATAGAAAGGACGTTCATGGGGATGGATTTTATCACACTCTTAAATATCATAATTATCCCCAAAGGATGATGATGTCATTAAGAGGATGAATGATTTTGAAAAATCAAAAGTTAGGAACATTTGTTTGGAATATGTTATTAATCTTTTACTTGAAAATAAGATGGACTTAACATCGCCTCCAAAGTTAGGCTCATCTCATCAAAACTATGTTCTTTGAAAAAATTCCATTGTATTTCAAGCCTATTGTAAATAATTATTGTTTTATTTAATGGGTTTTCCCTTGACAATTTAACTTTATATGATCATATTTATCAATTTATAATGGATAAAAAAACTGATTTGATGTTTTCCCATATTTTTTACCTCAGCATCCAAAACAATATGTGACTCATTTTCTAATAAAATTTTATATAATGAAACATTAGTATTATTTTTTAAAATATAATAAGACATTATAATATTTTAGTTTCATAATGATTATATAGTCAACCCTCATTTTCAATATTATTTACTCTATGATAATCATGATAAAAAACCCTTTTTGATGTGGAGATTCATGTTTTCATATGTCCACTACTAAGATGAGGTTATTCAAATAGTGAAAGGATATTTTTATAGTACACAATTGGAAACAAAGATTTATCCATCTAATTGTGTAACCCTAAGGGAAAATAAAAATAAAATTTGTTGTTTCCTAAATGTAGGACCTAATCAATACTTTAAGTCTATTAGCTATAGACATTTTCAATTCCTAGCTACACTATTTCTTATATATTTTCCATTGGTTGTTGATGAGAAGTGGGTCAAACAATGAAATTTATTTTCCCATCATTTTAAAAGTTTGATTATGGAGTTTTATGTTGATGTTTCAACTATAAAACAACAAAGTCCAATTATACTAAGATGTAGTCTTATAAGATTGGTTTAAGAACTTCTTTCCCAAAAAATTGAGGCTCCCCCCTATAATTTGAAATAGGAAAACATAAAAGATCTCCTAGATATACATGTAAATCCAAATTACGATGAGGATTTTCATAATGATGGAATAGATGGAGACAAAAATGCAGATGATGAGGGAGCAGAATAATTTGGTGAGGAAGTTTCTAGTAATGCATTAGTTGTACAGCAGCCTCAATCCACAATAAATCATCCACCACCCATAAAATCTTGGTTAGAAGCGATGAAACGTTTTCCTAAATTTCACTGTAATGTTATCAAACCTAGAACATAATTTCGTGGGGTTGTATTTGATAGGTTTAGTGAGATGGACAAAAAATTAAATGTTGGAACTGATTTTTTATGTAAATATGTAATGAAAAAATACTAAAAATATTTCTTTTTGAGAGTATCTATAGATATTTAGTTCTAAAATCATGCCATAAAAAATTAGTCATACAATGTGATAAGTTTTTAGATGATTTTAGATTCTATTTTATGGAGGATATAGATGTTGCATTTGGAGTGTGGAGAATTTTCAATATTGAGACAACTCATACTTGCATTAAGCCAAATATGACATAATATCATAATTCATTGGATATTGAATTTGTTTCATCTATTGTCATCAAGATGACTAGGACCTAGTATGATGTTCCTATAGACCTTATGCAATAGAGGATACAAAAAACATTTGGTAATATTGTTTCCTATAATAAGGCATCAATGGTGAAATAGATGGAAATTGTGAAGGTCTGTAGTGATTAGGATGACTCATATCGGGTGTTTCTACAATTTCTAGCCATTGTAAGACACAAAAACCGTGTTTTATTCAATCTGCATTCTAACAAATATGTGTCTCATGATAACTGATTTGATTCATCTCATGATCAATTTTATTGATTTTTCTTGGAATTCCTCACCTATATTTCAACATTTTGTTTCCGTAAAAAAATTCATACAAATTGATGGAATGTTTTATAAAGAAATTTCAAGGGCTTATTGTTGATTATGTTATCCCAAGATAGAAACCGTTCAACTCTTCCACATTCATTTACCATTTTGGAGAAGGAAAACTATAAATCATTGAGTTAGTTTTTGGAAAGTATTAGCAACCATTTCACTTGAATTCTGAGTGTCTGTTTGATATCAAATAAGCATGGGGAAATCAATGAAGCAATCAATGTTGATACAAATACATTGAGACCCACAAATTCAAATCATTGGTATTGAATTAGACACATTTCTAGAAATGTGAAAAATACATTCCATAATAAACATACGAAGAATGAAATACTGAAGATTTGTTTTCAATGCCTTTATTATTTTTTACTATTTAAACATAAAGATAAAATTAATTTATGTGAAATATGTTCACTTATGTATATCACATGACCCAGATCAATAATGGTTTGAAGTAAATTTTAATGATATCTAAAAGGATAATCAAGGAGGGTATAATTATATTATGTGTATTTGAAAATAAAAAATGGCATTAGAATATAATGAGGAGATGAGGTACAAAAACATGACCAAAAACATTGTGGAGTGCATCAATGGTGTCTTCCAGGGGAATCTTAAGTTACTTATAAATTCTCTAGTTTTGGAGACATTTTATCATTTCATGAATTAATTCATTGATAGAAAAAAACTATCCTTGGAAGTGATTTAGCAAAGGATAAGGCATGGAAGTCAATTTCAAAGGGACTTTGAAAAGAAAATTGAAGAAGATTTTGGTTATTTAGTGTTCTTTGTTTGACTATGAATACCCTATTTGAATTTCAAGAGTGTTTAGACCCCATAAAAAATAGAAACAATGAAATTTTTTATTACTACTATAATCAAGGAAACGTAAATGTGGAAACTATATCGAATTACGGTTTCCATGTGCACATTCCATTGGAGTGTGTGCCTCTTTGAACATATCTTGGGAAGCATATGTTGATCTAGTGTACTATATGTACCTTATTCATAATAGTTATTCTACACCATAAACACATATTGTGGAGTTTTGATATTTCCCAATGCATGAGGACCAGCCGATATTGATTCCTGACATAAATAGGTTATGTCAATGATGGGAATTAAGACTAGAAGGATGAAAAATGATATGAGTTGGCCTCGAGAACATGGTCAAAGATTGAGATTTATCATATTTCATCAAAGAGGTCATAACCGAAAATGAATCCCTAACATTGTTGGATCGAGTTCACACTCTCAGACATAATGATGTATAGTCTCCAATGTGATATTCTCATATTGTTAAATATATGGCATCAATATACGATTCTTCATTTTTTAAAATTTCCTTCCAGATTCTGGCTCCAGAATGGTGATAAAGGTTATACTCAAGAGGTGGTTTTTGAAAATGTTCCACCCTACTGTAACTGTTGCTACAAAGTGGGTCATTCTTTGGAAGAATGTGAGTCAAAAAAATTTGAACCACCTCAACCTCACTGCAAAACAGTTAGGGTAGAAAAAGATAATGCTAAAATTAACTTGGATCTTCCTAAATCATCCACTACTAAGGACTTTGTGATTCACAATACCAATGATGTCTCCGAGACTACTAACGTGCATCCTAAACCTTGTGATTATTTGCTGAACCAGGGGGATCATGGAAATATTTCTCTAGATAAGGGTGAGAAGAAGTCTCCACCCACCGTGGAGAATGCTAATACACATCATAACCCCTCACCCTCACTTGAGTTAATGACGAAAGTTCCAATAAAAGATGACACTCAGGAAAACGAGGAAAAGGAAAGGTGTGGTGAATCTGAAAATAGTCTCTCTCAAAATGGTGAGGAGGATAAATATAATATCATTGAGGAAGAATACCTAATGGACATGTCCATGAAGGGTAAGAAACCAATAGTGGATGTAGATGGGTTTATTACTCCCAACCTTAAAAAACTAAAAAGCGTAGGGATTTTCTCATATAGAGAGGACTATTGTCACTCGATCCTTGGATATTTCTAGAAAGAATGTATCTGCCACTATTACAAATCAACCTGTAGAGAAGGAACAATAAGCTTAAAGGGTTGATGAACCAATTATGTCAGTTTGTGAATATTATGATTCTTCAGCGAGACTCAAAGATGATATCCTATACAATTATTTTAGAAAAGGTGAGATTACTAAGAGCACTTAACTGGTGGCAAAGTAGGACATATTCAATGACAGAATCAGGAAAAAATTCTTGTTCTATCCTTGATCTGATTTCCTACATTGGTCTCTCTTGATTTCATGCTGGTTTATTATGTTTCAAGAACTTCTTGAGGCTCTGATGGTTTTCTAAATTGGATTGTGGTTTTCCATTTGGTGTGTTTTTCTATCCATATTTTGATCTAGATGCTTATTTTTTGGTTCCTGAGTGTTTTTTCATCTTATCTTGGACCTTGTTTGCTAGACCTGGTTTACCTTTTCAAGATAGATTCTGCTGGGTTTTGATCAGTTCCGTTTCCTAAACATTTTTGACTGAGTTTGGAGTCTATTTTAAGGCTGTTTTCTAGGACCTTCGTTGCTATTTTTCTCTGTCTGGCTTTGGATTTTATGGGATAGCTTGCTCATGGAGATACCTGCTTGTTGGACTCTTGCTCTTTCATCCCTTTGGTTTCATATATCTATTATTTGTTGAAACGTTTCTCCTATTTCTTTCTATTTGGCTATGCTGGAAGATTGGATCTGGTTTTCTTGGAATGAATGCACATGGACTCTGTGATTCTGTTGTAATTTTAAAAAACATGTGGACTACTTTGGGAAGGCTTGCATTTTATGACTTGTGTATGTTATCTAATTTAGCGCTGGAAGTTCTGTTGTGTTTCTAAGGGGTTGTTTGGGCTCTGCTGGCTCTGAGTGCTCTTCTTTGGTTATTGTTCTCCCTGTTATAGAATGGTATTACTTTATTGGCATCAAAGAATGTTCTTGTTTTTTCATGGAAGTATGCTTCTGGATGGCTCTACAGAATAGGTTGTGCTCTTCATCAGTCCAGCACAGAGTTTATGATGTATAATCCCCTGCTGTTCTTGAGTTTCAACTGTACTGGGTTGCTAATTCATGTTTGGATCTAGTAAAATGCTGCCTCTTGTATTCTCGATTGATTATGATGGGGTTTCTGATGCTGGAAACTGGGCTGGATCATATTCTTATTTTCATTGGATATGAGGGGTATCTTGCATCTGGATGAATCTGGTTTATATGGAAGTGCTTGCTACTTCTCTTCTTTTTATGGTTCTACTTCCACAATCGAGGTGTTGGCCTCTTGCTACTACTATTTTCAGACTGATAGAGGATAGATTGCTCTGTTCATTCATTTTTCATTTGATTTTTCTGTGGCTTTATATTTTTGATGGTGTAGCTTCATTACACCTTGGGTTTTCACTGTAAACCTTGTTCTTAAACAATTTCTTTGGGCATGGATTGGGAAACCAATCCATGTCACTTTCTTAAAAAAATAAAAAAATAGAGGATACTACACCACACACTAATTAGTATAGGAATCTTTCCCACGACATTATATATGGTCTTCATGCTTGATAGATCACGGTGTGTTGAGAACACCTCATCGTCAAATGATGTGCCCAACACCCATTATATTGTACATATGATATGATGTATTCAACAACATTGTGGAATATGATTCAACATTAATTTATCATCACCTACTTGATACCCTTTTCGAGAGATGGACAACATAGACAGACAAATTCTATATGCCTGAGGGAGAGATGACCATCACCCTTGAGGATGTGGCAGTCCTTCCCAGTCTTCCCATCTTGGGGATGTAGTTATTATACCCAAACATAAAGACTGGCCTAATATTTTATAGATATTTCTTGGCATTAATATTTTATCCAATGATGTTTCTACAAATGGAGGTTCAATATCTATGAGGTGGCTTGAGATGCAATTGGCACATTAAACTGATAACACCGACAAGCAGACTTTCATGTATCATCCTTGTGCATAAATCTAATGGATCATTAAAGGGATATTTATCACTAACAAATAAAGTATAAATTTGAACATGATCTATCTAGGTCTACTGGAATATTTTTATTAGGATAATAGATACAGGTGGGGATCTGTGTTCTTGGCAAACACTTACAGTGCATTATTCATGGTATACTGCTCAAATCGCATAGATCTCAGAGGACGTGTCATCAATATTTATATGTGGGTATGGGAGCGCATCCATACCTTATCCGTTATATTTTCTAGCTAAGATATTCCTATATATGTTCTATGTGATGATACATATGGATGCTGGTATGATCACTCATCTCTATTGGTTTCTAATGTTTGTAGGAGTTATTGAATTTAATTTCTTATTATTCATCACATTCAAAATTGTATTTTAATGGTGGAGTTAGGGAAAACACTTCATTAGTGCTCTGAAACACTATTTGAGTGAATAATGTCTCATGTTGGATATTCTCCTACCCAATGATGTAAGTATACACAATCTATCATTGACTGAAAAATCTTACAATATCATCATTTTTTGTTTTTATTAACAAACTTTTTTGAAAAATCTCACATATCATTTTTGATTTCATGGATTCTATACTAGGATTTGTTGGACAAGTATTTTTCATACTACACTACTAGAATTCGTGATGCTATGGATATAATTCCACTCATTCACATTGATATTATTGAGTTGAACCATCATCATAGAGTCATGTTCCAGTTTGGAAATGTTCATCACATTGCATTTCCACTAAGACAGTCACCAGTGCCTCATTCTGTGAAGCAGATGGGGATGATGGATGTCGAATTGCATTGATGAAATAATGTTTATATAGACTTATGGGTAATATGATCATGTATTCATATTGAGGTGTACATATGATGAGATTACATCTATCACAGATGGTCAAGTATGATCCATGATATAGACTTAAGTCTATACTATATCTTATTCTACACAACAGAGGGATTCAAGATATAGTAAGTCAATAAATTTCCATTAGGTTTTTTATTTTACAGTTTTTCAAATCCTTTTGAATATCTTTACTGCATACTCAACAAAAAAAATTTCTCTTCATGATAGATCCTAAGGAGAATAAGGTTGTTAGCCTGGGAGAGATCCATGATGTATCGCATTGGAGGATGCCCGCATATCATGTTATTCATAACAACATCTTCGATCAAACACCCCATAGATATGATGTTCTTTCCTAGGGAATGGTGGTTATATCTCAAGAACCTCCTCCTGTATCTACTGATACTGAGGAGCCATGATGATGATGAAGTAGAATGCATCATAATGCATGTGAGACCTCACTTGTTCTATAAGAAAATGTTGTCCCTCTTATAGTCTAGACAAAACCAATTAGTGATGTGAATCAGGATGCATGGGATCTATATGTATTGACATGATAGCCATAATTTTCTCTTGGAATATATTATACAATATTCTATCATGGGTCAATTTCCATGACTCCATCTTTCATTCCAGACCCTTCATAGGCTATATGGTTCCCCTAGGAGATGATGGAAGGTCCTTCTTCTTGCTTAGTGAGAGAAGGATTTGGTGTGATGGAAAACATCAAGTTGAAAATTCCTCCTATTGAGACACAGAAATAACATCTGATAGTCAAGGTTCCCACACCCAAGGATCAACCCTCTCCAGGTAATCATAAACCACCCTATCATAGAGGTCATCAATCTCGATATAGAAATCCAATTTTCACACCAACATGTAGGATGGGACCTCACCATAGAGACTGATTGTACTCATTCATTTATATGGACTATTTCAATGAAATTGATGAAATTATTATTATGACCAACTTCTTTTACATGTTCAGACACTATTTAAATTTTATTTTATATTTTAGTTACAATTTATATTTTACTAGATTTCCAAGTAAACTATTTAAAATATTGGAACACTTATTAAATTTACAGTTGATAAATTTAAATTATTATAAAATATAAACTATAAAAACAATATAAATAAAACATAAAACATAGCCTAATCCTAACAAATTTCGTTGAAAGTAAAAAAATCATAAATATAATAAATAATTGCAAATTAAATGAATGTAAAACAATATTATAATTACAATTATAATTGTTTAAAGCAACAATATATTGTGCTAGTAAAATTACATTCCATTAATTGTTTGAATATAATCCTTGTTATTTAGAATTATTTTTTATATTTTCAGTATGTGTTTCAAAGATCATTTATTTTGTATTTATATTTTATAAGTTATATAATTTCAAAGCCACCAACTTCAAACATTATTTTGTTTAATGTAGGACTATTTCAAAGAGTATAACATATAGAATATAAATACAATGCAAGGGATATCTGAAAAAGTGAGTCAACATATAAAAAAAATAAAAATAAACAAAATCATAACTATAATAGTTAAAATCAAATTTACATGTCATGAAATTTATTTCTTAAACACAAAATAGTTTCAATTTCGAATTTTGATGGATCTATTTCAAAAAATAATTTAATAAAAGAAATGTATGTATCATAATATAAAAATAATTTTTAATATAAAAACATATATGACTAATTTTTTTATTTTTTCTGAAATGTGGAAGAGGCCCTATTTCCTTTCCACTTAACTTAAAGGTGGAAGGTCCTCTACCGCCTCTTTGATGTAGAATTTTTTTTAGCCTAGTATCATGTAGTTTTTTTTCAAAAAATTCATAAATGAATTATTTAAATTTGAGTCATGTGTCGAAAAAATAACGGGATTATTTGGATAAAAATTATGTAATGATTGATCCCCAATAGGGTCATGTCATTGTTTTGTATGATGGAATAGTGTTAGCTCGATTTTCCCCTTTTCTAATATTTTGTTAATCTATCAACCAACAAAAAAATATATAAATAGTGTAGTTTCCTTTCACTAAATTCTAAAACTGAATTAATCAATTTAAATTAAATATTTTATCCAAACAATATAAATGGATATAATACCCATTTAATTAATGAATTATTAGGGAATTTTAAAAATAAATTCATTATAAATATAGGAAAATTTGGTTCTCATCAACGTCTGAAGAAAAACTATAGAGAATAATTCTCAATCTGAGTTATGGTTTATTAGATATTAGCATTTTTCATTAGAAATAGAAAAATGGTGCATGTATATATTCACAAATAAATTTGAATTAAATATGTGAAACTTTGGATCTCATCAACATTCAGAGAAATACTATACATAATAATTCATAATACGAGTTATGTATTCTATTATATTTTCATTCTCCTCTAGAAACTAAAAAACAACTCATACATATATTCACCACATGCCATCCCGTTTCCCATAGCCCCACTTTTCTCATTCCTTTCTCAAGTAATCCACTAAAAATTTAAAGGGGATGTGTCTATGGGTTTGGGTTGATGGTCCTAGGTGCAACATGTGGCAGTACTTTGGTTGTTTTTCATTTGAAAATATTCCATGTTCAATTACACCATTTATTTGTCGAACCATGAATGATAAGTTATTTTGTTATCCCAAAATATCAATTATATGTTTTTTGGGGCGCTACTTTGTGTTTGGACTGCTCATCCCATGTGGGACTCCTTATTTGGGGCTTGGCTTTAGGCTAGCCCAATGCCATGTAGGCTAACTATCATGGAAATCCCCACTAACCATGATTCTCTGGTTGTTGATCAGCCTCACCACCCTATCTATCTACACTATCAATTTTTTCTTATTTTTAACCATCAAACTCGATTTAGGTTCTAGGATGTGTGCATGGAATGGTCTGGTTGGTCACGAGGTTTCATTGTTGTTCCGGTTTTGGGTCTGTGATGACCCATGAACCCATGGTCTCTTCGTCTCTCTGAATTGTTTCATTCTCTCCCACTCTCATGTGGCTCTGCTATCAGTTTTCTTTTGGTGAAACCCTATTTCCATGGTCTTGGTTTAACAGATACTTTTTCTGGTCTATTTCCTACCCCAGATACATCTCGTTACTGTTTATCTAGTTGATATGAAATCCCTCCAAGTCTAAAGACATGTGGTAGTTCCTTGTGATAGTACTAATATCATAGATGGGATAAGGAAGAGTAAAGTACATGTATGTTGGGCATGATCAACTTCCAATTTGAATAGATCAAGGCTATAAAGACCAGACCATAAACATTACATAATCTTGACTTACGTTAATAATTCACATTTATGATCTTTTTAGGATTAGAGCTTTAGAGAAATACATCATAACAATATCATTGCATCTCAAAAATTAAAAAGTAGATAGTTCTACTTAGTTTCAATTTTTTTATAAAATAAATATCTTAAATAAAACAAGATCTATTTTATTGATATAAATCTTCTTGAATTCTTCCTTTCTCTTACCCTTCCTTATACCCTATGAAAAACATTTCAAAAACATGGGATGAGCATAAAAAGCTCAATAAGGGTTATCAAATTAAGAAATAAAACATTAGTATATCAGAACATATATAACATACGCTCTTTAACATACCTCATGAAATCATAATATTTATTAATAACACATATAAATCATAAATCATAAAGGTAACTTAGGACATACATAACATACTTATGTTGTACCTCTCGCATTTACGTTGGGAGTTATAATAGGAATACACATCACAGTATATTCCCTAATTCTCTTAGGAGAAACATTAACATTTAACACTGTCACATTTACCAATGCATTGGAGAGCTATCTCAAGCTCACCCATCCTAAGTTTATCATGGAACTACCCATATGCATAAACAATGCTCAAGAACCATAGAAAAATCATAACACATGAACAAGCATAAAGGAAAGATAACATTTCCACATTACAAATCATAATATATCATTTCAATATATTGACATAATAAATCCATTCTCAAAACCATTTTTAATACCAAATTATTTAAATAGAGATTATGGTATTTATTTTCCTTTTAAAAACATTACATCTTGTTAAGGATGCTAAATATCAAATAATGCTCGCAGTGGTAGAAATGTTGTTGTCACCATGTACGTTAAAAAAAACATTCCATTTTTCATTTAGTAAAATTATACGTAGAGAAATATTCCCTTTTAATGGAATGAATATTAAAAGGCACTTATACACCATATAAAATAATGTCCTCTATAGATCAAAATATTTCTTAACGAAAGTACATTGACACGAAGTCTCTTAAAATGACCATTCCATTAGTTTAAGATTAAATCAATGACATAATTATGTGTGAAAATTATAAATACTCCCAATATAAGTGGATATTATGTGTAAAAAAACATAGTTCATTCACACATATTTATATAAATACATAATCAAGAAGTATATGTTTAACCCAAATAATGGAAATTGGGTTCAGAAGTTCCATTACAAAAATTCAGCAGCCTAACGACGTCACTTAAAATATCATAAAAAGAGTTGATGAGAAACAAAAGAGTATCTCATCACATGGACATAAAATTTACATCAATAATTATATATAATAACATATTACAACATAATAAAATGGAAATTAAAAGACATAACAAAGAAGAACTCTTTGACTAAGAGAGGAGAGTGAAAATTTCCCATACCGATTTGGTAACTAACCAAACATACACCCCATGAGAATAAGGGTCATAATATGAAGATTAAAATACCTATAAATTAATGTATATTAAATGATGAATACAATCATGTGTAGTACATACACCACACCGAATGAAATAGTTTAAAATATAGCATAAATCTCACGGGAATAAAAATTGAGATGAAAACCCATTACCTCGTGCCCAACATGACTCATTTGTTCCTTGTTATTCCTGAATAATAAAAATAAGACAATTTAAAATTTCTTTAGAACATTTTTCAGGTTTATTATTCCTTTTATATCAGTTATTACCTTTCAAAAACAATTAGTTAATTATTTGAGTTCATATCAGACATTTTGTCAATGTTTGGAATTTGAGTTAAAAATTAACTTGGTATAATTTTTCCATGTGGTAAAAATTACATTATCTCCAAAATGATATTCATAATTTAAATATCATATATATCATATATTCCCAGTATATATGTATTTATAACAGTCCATAAAATCTGGACATATGAAATGAAATCCACCATTCATGGAGATGGTAAGCCGTACGTACGCATGAACACTAATTTCATTTCTTTTTTTTTCATTTTTAATGGAATGAAGAATTAAGGATACATAGGTATATTATAATTCTAGTATAATATAATATTTTATATATGATAAATATGTTCATTAACACCACCATTTAAATGTTCCATGTATGGTATGAATGGGTCATATCACTTTGAGGGGGCGGTAGTACGCATTTCCTGAAATAAAATTATCTTTTTTATACAACATGAAAATTATAAAGCTATGTTCTCAATGAGAATTACATAATAATATATATAAAATAAAATAAAATATATTTCATATATAATTACATTTCCATCATAATGGCCATCATGAGAGGTGGTAAGAGAATATTAAACAATCCTCATTTCGTGAGGCAGTAGTTCGTTGTCCACCGAAATAGTATGTTCGTTTCCATTAGATGGAGGTGTGTGTAAGTGTAGTTTCAATAATTATCATAAAAACAAACTATTATATTTAATATACTTTTTTATAAATAAATGTAATAAAAAGTCTTTAAGAGGTTGGAGAACAAAAATAAAAGAAAAGAACTTGAGAGAAGACATTACCATTAAATTGGGTAACTCCATTTTGTTTTGAACCAAATGGATTTGTTGAATTACCTTAATACCAAATTAAGTATTATAGGATGAATATAGGGTTTTTGGGAGATTATTTAAGTAGGGTTTGGATGATCCAAGTGGATTTAGAGGTGTGAGTAATGTGTTAGAGGTAGTGGCCTTTTATAAGAGAGAGGAGGGGTGCTTTGGGAAAGTTTGAAAGTATTATTTTATTATTAAATAATTTTCTATTTTAAAAGTACCAAAACTTATTTAATTGTAAGATATGAAATATATATTTCTAAATAAAATCATCCAATAATAATTGGATATGTTTTGGATATTTATTAATCCTTATATTTTTATTTCACCCTTTGTTAACTTCTTTAACTTTTATCATGTCTTCTTGTATATTAATACTATATGGTTAATATATTCATTATAAAATGCCAAGAGACCCAAAAAGGAATAATTAATGACATTTATAACATAATATATGTAAATTGGACGAATATTAGTTTTTTAGTACTATTTTACCATTTAATAAAATAATATTCATTTTTAAAAACTCATTTATGTCAATTTATAAACTATTCATATCATGACTTTTAAAAAATCTATATCAACATGATTATTTCGATAAAATCATCATTAATTAAAAAAATATAAAGTCATTATTATCTATATAATTCGTGTTTGGCATAAAAAATTTTAAAATAAATTTATTTTAATATTTATAGTATCATTTATTTGAATCCTTTATGAGTGATTTAATTACGGAATCACCATTGTTTCATAATAAAATTTATTTTTTAAAATTTTTAATAATTATAAATAAAATACCATGATGTAAGAAAAAATTATAGCTTTCAAAATAATATTTATTGTCTAATATTTCACTTACACAACCCCATATAATTTTTTTTACTAAAATATATATGTTTATGTTATAATTTTCTTTAATTTAAATTAATTAATATAAAGTTTCATTATCACTCCCAAGTGGCTACATTCAGTCTCCAAATCGACCCAAGCATGTCCATGGTCAGAAATATCTCACACAATAGGGTTAGGACAAGTTTTAGTATAATTTAATAATATTATGACATTATTTTGTTACTTTTATTTACCTGATTTACCATTTAACCATGGTAAATAAAATATTTACTGAAATAATATTCATAATGTATAAAAATAAAAGATATATATTTACAAAACATGGACCTCCTTATTCCAAATATAGAATCTATTTTTTCAAATTCAAAACATAGAAGTTGAAGAAATTAATTTAAAATTAATTCCTGTTGTCAAAACAAAAAAGCACGTTTTTAAGAAATAATAACTATCAAAAGATTGACACTTTTTATCTCCAATTTCAATGTATAATTACTTTAAATGACCAAAATTGGATTAAATGGTAAAAATATAATCTAATTACACTTTAAAACAAATTTAATATATAATCTAACCACATAAATAAATTATCTTAAAAATAATTTTTCATTTAAAATGTAGTATTTATCACTATTCATTAAAAAAACAACTTTATCAGAAAAATACCAAAATTTCATCCAAAGTATATTTTGATGTCTAGATTCTAACGAAGAATTTTATTTTTTCAAATAGAACATATAAAAGAGAAAAACACTTATTTTAAAAAGGGTTTTCCATCAAAAGGTGGTAAGACGAGACTTTAAAGAATATTTGAGTATTTCATGCTTAATATCAGATTCTTTGTTATTTTAAGCTTCTAAAATTTGTTGGATAAATGTAAAGAAATTTAAACCAAATGTATAATAATATTTTATTTAGTTCTGTTCATTCCCTCCAATACAATGGCTATTTGTTAACTAGAATTTAAAATAATAATAATAATATATTTTTTTCGGTATAACTCAAAGTTGTGTGCAACATTAGATTTTGAAGAAACCTGTTGCTGTGTCTTGAGTATGATATCAGACATAGAACCCCCTTAAAGTACAATTAATATTTAATAAACAAATATTAATAAATATGAAAATTTTATATTCTTTATTTACATGGGATTTTACAAGAACTGCCATACCACAAAGCATTCGAAAATGTAAGTATCCATTTTGAGGTTTTTGGTTTTTTCTACTTCATGCATGGTAGTAATTGTACTTTTGTTCTTATTTCATGTTTTTTCAGGTTCATTACACCTTGTCGCATTATTTTTATTTGATATTATTAAAATTCATGTGTGTGTGGTGGTGTTCTTGTCGTGCATGTGGGTACTGAAGGGACCAAAGGACGTTAAATCTATGTGTTATTAACTCTTTACTTGGAATCATTCATTTCTTCTGTTCTATTTTATGTTATCGGGGCTTCCAAGAGAATATTATGGGATGAAAAATTAAATTTCTACTATCACAGGAATGATGTAACTTCGTTATCTCTGGTGATATATCCCTGGTAAGGTCTGAGGTTCCCGCATACTTTTATCAGAGTACATAAATAAAAAAATGAATACATCCTTCCAATTCGAAGATTACACACCCTTTACTGGTTTCCAGCGTCCGTTTCATGACGGATATAATGAAGAATCCCTTTAGATCATCTAAACTGGATTCTCAAATATCTGTGCACACCTTTCAACAGATTCTTTGTGCTATCATGAAATTTCAACAACCAATTTTATGTAGCGATGATCACCACGGTCCACATTCCTCAATACGAGAAGAGGAACATGGATCACTTACTCAATTGGGTGATTCTATCTCTAGAATTCAAGAGGAGAGAGAATATCTCAATTCTAATGAATCAAATTTCCATCATAGGGAAGATCTTCTCTCAACTTATAGAGTGGACATCTGCAATACCAAGTTCTGGTTCCTGGCCCCCGTGTGATAAACAACCACAAAATAAGTATTATAAATAATTATTTATGGCCAAATAAACTTAACCATAAATATTATTTATATTTTATCACTTTCATATAATATATATTAAATATATTACATGATAATATAGTGTACTTAACTCAACTCCCATCTCCTAAAAATATTAAACAAACCTGAAATATTAAATTAATATTTTTTTGTATAATAATTATCCTTGTATTTACACAATCACTTGTAAATACATGTAAAATATTAATTCATACAAATTATACATTACTTGATTAATAATGAATTTATTTTTTCATCGATGATCAATAGAACTTGAATAATACCCTAACCCCCATAGTGGGTCCCACCAAGACCCATTTTCATATTCAGGTGAATAGGGATGACTTTCAAAGAGATATAGTGAGTGACCGTCTAGTTCCTTATCTCAATAGTAGTGAATAACATTCACAGTCCATGATCGAGGTTTGGAAACCCATCAAGGCTCTTAAAGACATGAAGAAAAGTCATAGCATCGACTACCAACCTATGAACATACATTGTGTACTATAATATCTTTATCATTGATATCTCATAAAGCAGGATGCATACTAGTGTCATCATCCTTTTCTTTTTTAATTATTTTTGATCAAACTGAATGTAATTACCTTCTATTACCATTTCCATGGATTTACGAAGGTACTATCATCCAAATCAACCAGGTCCAAGATATATATTCCTCAACATAGAAGTGATGAATCTTATCTTGATAATTCAATCAATGTCATGCCACCAGTGGTGCACCCTACACAATCTACCTCAATAGGAAATCATTTTCATGGTTTTCTCCTTGCATCAAAGTATGCGATAAAATGACATACATTGATAATGATCTCAATTTAAGAAGCCATAACACATGTTCGTAGATAGGAATGACCAATTTCACATGAAACAAATAGTGTTTCTATTGGAGGGTCTATCCTTATGGTCTCACTACTAGAGATAACCATGGGTAAACTTCAATAGAAGAAGTCTCAATGCTCATAATCATCCAACATCTGATAGTCAAACATCTACTATGTCTAATCAGTAAGACATATCCAGACCATAGAAAAGTTATTTAAGATTGATTTCATAATATCTCAAGGTCCTCATTATAGCCTGGGGTATCATATAACCATTTGATACATTAATTAATCTATAGATATTTCCATTAAATAGTGGATTCCGAAATATCTACACTATAATGGTAAGAGGAAATCATGCATATATTAACTGTATACATGATATGGTAATCAAAATCACTACACAGTTGGGTCTAGTGAACCCTATATTACAACACTCTGACTTTCACAAGATCAAATCGCTATCCATATTTTTTTTCTATCACATGATCAAAATCATGTTTCTACTGAGTCAAGACATTAGCTATTGTGCCTTCCATGATTCAACTGTGTGGATATTCTACTATATGAGACCTCATATCCTTCAGTAAAACATCTCAAGAGATAGTATCCCCACGTATCTCCACTTTGTCCACCTCCATAACTTCACATCATGTCTAGTAATAATATCATAATTTTAATTATGAAAATACTTTTTCATACAAGGTAAGATTCTATGAACTGGAAAAAAACATTGCATTCAACTTCTACATAGCTGCCACAAAAGATATAATGTACTCTGTATTTGTAGGTATAACTACCAATGGATTATATGTTCTTGACTCTCTCTCTTAATTTATCCTAACTATGATATTATATCACATTAATCCAAATTAATGCTGGTTTGTGTCCCCTTAAAACTAGTATCCTTTCTTATTTATATTATATGTATTTATCTAATGTATTTTCTGAAGTACAATCAGATAGTTTTGACCCCCACACTTGTATTGCTCATAGATATAACTATTATTTTGCAACTATAATCTATATCTTCATAGTATCAATTCATGTACATATCATGGAATACATGATTAATCAATCTCTTCGATGTATTTATTTTAAATCACCACATTAATCTCCTCCCATGTACAGAACATGTCAACCTTGAGAGATTATTCCATGTGACACCTGAACATATTACTCCCCCAAATTGTTCCAACTTTTATTTTTCAACACCATTTCCCTATATGTACAATTTACTAGGTCCAAGATACCATTATATATAACTTAGTATATCTTTTTCCCTAGAACATAGGTTGCTACTTTAAGTCAATCAATGGAGAATTACCTAAAAACACTACCTCCCCACTAACCATTGGTTTACACGTGGATAGCATTCATTTAAAAAAAATATTCTATGATCCTATTTCTTATTTCAATCCTAAACCTACTTTTAGTAACATGAAACCTTTACTAGCAATCTATGATGTGACCATCCCTCTATGGTTGTGTCATAGAGACACATTAGATGATTTATGGTCATGGAATCTAATGCTAAATAATATGACTATAGAAATTAGTTAGGACCAGAAAAATTCTAATGGGTTTAGGCATACTGACTAGATATAACCAATCAGGACTTATTGGCTATACTCTTTACCATACAAGTATAAATTCACTTAAATACCAACCAAATAATTCAAAATTATATTCCCCTTTTCATTGCGATACATGGAAACAATTATTGAATTTTGATCTAGTAAATATTAGTTAATTTCAACATTCTTCTTTACTTGTATAAAATATTATTCATAATGAATAATTTATCACTGACCATAGTGAATTCAAAAACTATCACCTTGTTTTTAACCTTCATATATAATATGTGTCTTTATAAATTTCCTTTTCGACATGTTCTTGTATAACTTTTTCATTTAACAACTATATATGCATCATAAGAATTAACTAAACCAAATTCAATATAGCTCCCACTATCTCAAATAGATATTATTACCCTTATATAAATTCAATCAATCACTTGACTAAAACTTTTATATCGTAGGGATTTATGTAATATCATAAGAAACCATTAGGACAATTTCCTTATATGAACATTGTGTTGTACTTGATTCAAGTTTATTTATTTCAAAAAAAGCACTTTGCATCCAAACACATGTCCTTATTACATAATAGATTAACATCATATTATAAAATATATGACATTAATTTGTCATGATATTTTTCATATGGTTATGGGATACAACCATTATTCATGAAGAACATCTTGAAATATAATGGATGTTTCTTCAAGTTTCATCATTGATACTACTTACATCGTAACTCTGATGTATAAAATGTGTGTTTATAAATTAGTCCATGAATATTTTGTTGATCAATGTTTACATGTAAGACTTCATCATCGATCCTCATAATTAACATCAATGTCTTTATGCGGATAAGGTAATGTGCATTGAGGAATTGCACCATGATACATTATATCGATCGATGAATTCTTGGTCAATATATTCTTCATCATGTCAGCCCAAAGCTACTCATATCTTATAACCATGAAAATATCATAATTCAATTTAATATTCTTTAACGATTTAAAGGAATATAATGAAGTATATTTACTACTAGCATACCATTGGAAGAGTTCATGCTTGTTGAAATAATTCCAAAATAAATGTGGCATACCATTATTTCTAAAGGTTTATTTGTCTAAACATAAGACAAAAATAATATCAAAGGTTTTTAGCTTTACCAAGCCTATATACCTAATTGGGTATATCAATGACACCCACTTTTATTATTGCATGAAAATACATTATCTTTCCATAACTAGGTATTAAAGTCATAGATTTTATATTCATCAGTTATTGCCTATGATTCATGTATCACTGAACTATTAGTTGAGTATTAAATACCAAAGACAACATTTATTCCAAAACCTTGAATAATTTCTCCTTATGTGGAAAGGAAACATGAGATAAATTTTTTGGTAATACTCAATAATATTACTACAAGAATCATTCAATTGTAAATTAGAATTAGTGTACTTCTCACTACTGGCATAAGAATCACCCTTTCTCAATCGCTTGTAGAATGTACCCTACTTATGTCAATGTTTCTATACATACATTATTAATATATTTTGATTAACATGCGATAAACATATTTTATTTAATACCCAATAAGTATTTCAGAAACAATACTTATAATTGATGAATATTCATTGATGAAGAAGAGAGTTATTGATTATTCAATTCAGTTTATTGCAATTAAACCACTATAGTTTTATTTCACAGTTTTAAATTCATATAACCTCTAGTTTTTATCTAACCTAATTTCATTAAAGTACGTTTTGAATGTGATACTTTTGTGAAACATTCAATTTTCCTTTTTGCTTGTCTTTCAAATTGTTCATCATAATAATTACGATTAAACTATAATTATATTTTTATTTATATGGAGAACCATACCTAAATAGGTAATTAAGAATTTACTCAATATTGTCTATTTTGTAACCTTGAAAAGGAATCATGTAAATGGGTGAAGATAATATGAAAAAGGATCCAATGAAGGATCATGATCCATATTTCAATTTACACATACCTATGTAATCATCACCTTATTCAAATATGTGATTATCATTCTCCTTTAATACTTCTCAAAGATGATACATCATGTTATATAATCGATGTCCAATGTAGTGACCACAACTAAAATCAGATATTGATAATCTCATAATGACATAACCATCATATGTTTAAAACATGAGTCTCTTGTAATCTTGTTTATTACCCTCACTTCTAATGGCGACTTAACAATTAATTGGTATACTAGAACCTTTAATTTCCCATACTCCAGTATTGTGTGAAAGCTCCAGTACTACTATTGAAAACTCATGTCAATTTGGATATTTACTTGTCGATTAAACATAATGGTGTTCGTTGCAGTATAACTCGCTTTTTTTACAAAAAAAGTAGTGTTTTTTATCATGACTACAGGTTTAGAAATTTTTGATTAATAAAATTAGTAAATGTCTCCCACAATTTTATTGAATTCTAGGAACCCTCTATGTTAGAATCTAATAATATTTCACTTGAGTATTATAGTTTCATTAGTCCCTAAACATCCCCTCATATTCTAAAAGATATGGATACACCACTACTCAAAGGGTTCAAGGTAGTTGTTGGACTAGCCAACCACCTTAACTGGTGATTCTGTGTTCTATTGAGTGAAGTCCCATCTTATTAAATAAAAACATTATTTACTCAATGATTTCCTCTAAAATGATTGAAAGTTAGATATGGATAATAATTACTACCAATTTTGTTAATTCAACCCACCAATCTCATAATATCTCCCCAATAGTAAGAGGTACCCTCAACTACGACATGATGAGCACCTCGAACACCCGGTTTTGTCCAAATTCGAATGATGGAAGTTAGGTACGACCTAATATTCCTTTGAGGATTTTTTGTATTATAATGTGATGAAGAAAATATTTTTCTATTTGATGATCATGTAATACGTGATCTAACTCACAAATAACCATTAAATAGAAAAACATACGTCACACTTTTACGCATTACATCAAGTTCAATATTTTATATAATCACGCAATAATCATTAACCTATATAAAATTACAAAAATGCATAAAATAAATTCATATATCCAACTAGAATTGAGGATATAAAGATTTTCGATCCATGAAGGATCAATCTTGACGTAGGGGGTTTCATACCAGAGTCGACACATGACTCGTATTGCAGGTCACCCCCAGAGTAATGTGTTCATTTATTGTCCTGATTAATGCCTCGACTTGGTGAGGTTTGTATCTTCGAACATCATCTTCTATGTAAAAATAATAATTTTTCATAGGTGAGGGGGTCAAGGGGTGAAATGTGAAATTGGTTCATTGGAAACACATTCTCTTATAAATATTTGAATTTAAATAAGATGATGCAAAAACTATCATTTAACTACTTAATTATTGCAATCATCATTTGCAATTAATAAATAATTAAATAACAGAATGCAGACATGCATGATTCAGTCACTAGATCAAGTCGTGTTGGTATAAAAATAATGCGCAATAAAATTAAACTCTTATGAATTTAAATAGTATGAGGTTGTTTTAACAAATTAAATGAATTTAAATAAATTTAAATAAATTTAAACAATTTAATTTATTAATTCTGTTTTTTAATTTAATTCTATATCCAAAATTAAATTAAAACCATTAATTTAATTTACGGATCAAAATAAATTAATGATTTAGATTAATTTTTTTTAAAACCAATCTAAATTTTAATTAATTAAAATGAAAGATAAAACTAAATTTGTAATATTCATTTAATTTGATTATTAAATTCGACCATTCATGAAAACATCACCATGGCCTTTTGCTGACTAGGTTGTAGGCATGCTTTCCCGAATGGGCTTAACAATCCCCATGCAGGTGTATTCTAGCCCATTCATGCCTTCCCAAACAAGTTCATTGTCGGGAAAACCAACCTCCATGATTTGGAGGGGAAAATCGGGTAGAGCATAACTTGTAGCAACTGTGACAGGGTACATATAGCTTAAGAGGAAACACATGGGGGGATTTGGACTTATGCAGTGTTGCACTAGTCAGGTGTAGTGTGTTGTCCGATGAGTCAGCTAAACCAAATAGAACATTGGGTCATAGTAAGAACCTATATATGAAGAGGGCGTCATGAAGCGATCAACCTGGTCAGACTTGGGGTGACTAGATGTGGTATGATGAATGGAGTGTGTGAGTTTAGAAGCAGCAATGGCCGGAACTGGCATTCGTAGTTACCTATGCTCATCATGACTAAACACATGAAGGTAGTGTATCATGGGTTTTTATTTATTTATGGGTTTTAAAAAAAATTATCCAAAAGGGATACGGTTTGACATATTTTTAAAAATAGGTCTCCAGATGCATGAACCCCGGTCACGCTTCTTTTACATGGAGAGATGCGTGAACCTCGTTCACACATCTGGCAAGGAAAATATATAAAAAGGGTTATCCCCCCCCCCAAAATTATTCTTCTCCTCTAAATTCTACTGTGAAGCCCTGCAGAATTTCTTTCTCAACAAATTTTTTATGCTTTTATGAAGGTAAAATTTATATTAAAATTTTCAATTGTTTAATTGTGTTAATTTATTTCAGTTGTATAATTGATTAATTTGATTTTTGATATGCATAAACTAGTGTTTGTGTGTATGGTTTATTTATTTCATATGTTTTGATTTGTAAATTATTGTCTTTTGTATGATTTAATTTATGAAAGATGTTTTTTTTATGAATTCGTATTTAATGTTTAGGAAAATTAATTATGTCATGTATAAAATGTTGTATGAATTCATATTGAATGTTTATGAAAATTAAATATGTTATAAAAAATTTTATTTTGAAATTAATATTATTTTAATTTTTAATTTTTTTATACATTAGTAACATAATCTGTGAACAATATGTTAATTATATGTATCAAATTTAAATTTTTTAAAATATATATAGAAAACTTTTTCTGTTAAGGGTATAAAAACAATTTTGTAGTAATTAAAATTTTAAATTATATTAGTTACAATTAAAATTATTAAATATAAAAGACGTGTATATATTTAATATGTATTTCAGATAGTTATAGATATAATAAGCATACCCAAAAACAAGGAATGTTGTGTGATCACTCATCTTGAGATGATCGACGGATGCATAATTGAAATTTCATGTCTTGTTTTGTGAATGTGGTTATTAAATTTGTAATAATTGAATTTATTTTTCTGTATTGATGACATGTGAGTCATCATTGAATAAGTATGTAAGGACCAACATGTCCTCTTAAAAAAAGTTATGTATTTCATACCCTAGACCCTCTCACATACATGTGAGTATATTTGTAATTAAAAGGAAATCATCAAGAGGTGTCCCTGAAGAGGCATCCCTAGAGAGGTGTCCCTGAAGAGGCATTCGAGAACGGGGATTCAACATGAGGCGTTGCTGTTTGAAAGAAGACTAAAGGTTTTGTAATATTTGATAATAGAGACTCCATGAGTCTACCGATAGGTTTTTGTTAGTTTATCAAATAATGATAAACTAATCATAAGTCTCAAAATCAAGTCATGATTAATTATTCATAACTAATTAAAATATATGACATTATATTAAATAATGTAAAATATTTATATAGTATATTATATTTTATTAATTATTTTTATTGTTAATAATGTCTGCACAAATATATTAAAAGAGTGAGACCATTTATACGGAGCACAGATATTGCTATAGTCTGCCTCCTATCAGAGTGGTAAATCTTCATGGTTGAATGAAATTGGATGCAGTTCGCAATAAGATTCATAATCGGTTGAAACTAAGGGTCGAAAAATATATTTCTTCAATCACATATCGACATCTAAAAAAACATGAATGTTTCTAGCACACCGAGTACCCTTTGGTCGATAATGATGATTGGATGGATTCATCTACCTTATTTAGATAGTAGTGTGCAAATGGATTGATGGAGTTGTATGTGATGATTTATGATATAGATGTTGTAAAACTGGCTACTATAGAACTGTGTTCTGTGAGATATATACAAGTTGGCCCTTCACATCAGTCTTTTTCATGTCCTCCTTCTCATTTAAATCTATTAATAGAAGCAAATTATGAAGATGATTATCAAAATTTAGAAGGAAATGTAGATCACATCCCTTTGTGTGCTGATATAGTGAATGAAATTTTTTCTAATGAAGAAGAATCTAGGGAGGAATCAGGAGATGATGTGGGTGAGGTGATGTGGGGAATGATCCTTCTGAGGTTCCTTTGAGAAATGTGAGTGAGGGTGATGTGGGAAATGAACCTTCTAAGGTTCTTTTGAGAGAGCAACATCCACTACATTCACCAGTTAGTGGTAATCATCCATTAGTATTAAGTTCCTTAGTTAAAGGAATGTCTTGTGAACAACATTTTTATTATGATGTCATTACACCGGATTCTGAATTCCCTGGAATTATAGGGAATAGTTTTGCATCAAATGATAACTCCATCTATGTCAGTTAGGAGTTTGAAAGTAAATTGGTCATGAAAAATGTGATAAAGAAATACCACATTGAGAGACATTTCACTTTTATGGTTGATGAGTCAAATAAGAAAAAATATATCATTTGTTGTGAAAAATATGGTCCAGAATATAAATTTCGATTAAGGGCAATATTTGATAATTTTTTTTGCATGTTGGAGGACAACCAAATTAGAAGGGCCACACACTTGTGTGCATCCAAACTTGTCACAAGATCACTCTTCCCTTGATTCAGATTTTTTATCAAATGTTATTTTTAGATGATATGAACACATCATGATGTTCCCGTTTCCCTTGTTCAGGAAATAATTCAACAGTTTTATTACTATAAGATATCATATACCAAATAATGGAATGAAAAACAGAATAAAATTGTGAAATTGTATGGGGATTGGGATGAATCTTATGCTATGTTTCCACAACTTATGTAATTATTATCTCTCAACAATCAGATTGTTTATCAGTTGGACATTGTTGAGTATGTATCCTCCAATCACTGATTTGATTGAACAAAGGTAAAGTTAAAAAGGGGTTTTTTTGGCATTCAGGCCTTGTATTGCTGCCATTCCATATTGTAAAAAATTTATTCAAGTCGATGGAACTTTCATGTATGGAATGTTTACAGGTGTTCTACTCATTACTGTCACATAGGATGGTAATAGTGCTCCTCTACCACTTTCTTTAGATATTGTTGAAAAGGTTAATTTTGAATGTTGGAGATGGTTTTTGGCATGTGTACGTGTTCGTGTCACACAAAACCATGGGGTGTATATGATATCTGATCACCATCAAGGGATTATAGAGGTCATGGTTAGTGATGGGGTTTCATGGTCTAAGTTGAATGCTTATCATCATTATTGTATTAGACGGATTGTATGTATTGTGCATAATCATTTCAGAGATGATTCCATAAAGAAGGCGATCCTCAAGTTGGGTATGTTTCTCTAATATTATTTTTAAAAAAAATTATTCTCCATTTTAATATACTATTCTCTTATGGTTTCAGCATATGAGTCCCAACAAAAAATGATTTATTGATGCCTTGAAGATATCCAAACTACTAATGAATATGTGTATGAATATATGATTAATATTTTGAATGAAAAATGGTCATTAGCATATGATGGTGGTAGAAGATATGGCCATATGACCATTAATATAGTAGAGATCATAAATGGGGTCTTCAAGGGTGTTCACAAACTTACTATCACAGTGTTAGTGCAAGATAAATTTTATAGATGTGTTCACTACTTTATTGACCAGTCCCAAAAGGCCTATCAGAAGATGGAAAACAGAATGCATTTTATACAACATTTCCAAAGTGATATTGATTCGATACTGAATGAGGATTCAAGATGAACTGTTCTTGACTTTGACAGGGAAAAGACGAGATTTCAGGTAATATTGTGCTATGACCGGGCTACATGCACTAGTGGTCCAGTGTTTGTAGTGATGTTAGATAACAGATACTTTGATTGCAACAACTTTTAGGCATTTTGATATCTATATTCACATGTTATTGCAGACTGTGATTCAGTAAATATATCATTTGAGCCATATGTTAACCCAGTGTATCGTATGAGCACTTTGGTGAACCATTATAGTGCAGCTTAGATGCATGTTGGTGACATTAATTCTATCTCATTACCTGCTGATCAACTGACCATAATCCCTGATATTTCCATGTTTCATAATTTTGTTCTGTTTTAATTTATGATTTTTTCAATGTCTGTCATTATTTAAATTATTGGCTTCATACTAATAGGTTACGACCCCCAGGAAGACCACAATTAAGTCGAATCAGAAATGAAATGGATTTTCCTAGACAACGAGGAATGAGAATATAGTGCAGTATTTCCCATGTAGAAGGAGATTCTCGTAAGAGATGTCCCCAAGTGCCAACACAGATCTCTACATCTCTTCATCCATGACCGAGTTTGTGTATTGTATCAAGAATATGTATATTTTTATTTGTATGTGGAAGTTTTAGTATTGAATCCTTTTATTTATGACTTTCTCTATTTATAACATGTTTAAATTTTGGTTTGTCTGGTTTTTTTATTCTCTAATAATGAAATTTGTGATACTCAAACTCTTCAAAAGAAAACAACAGCATAGAACGAAAGTACTATCTCATGGAAGCACATATGCAATGCATAGAAGACCTCTATAGGTTTTAATTAATACAGAACTCATAAATATTGAATCTAAAAATTAGGTAATAGAGTGATTTATTTATAGAGGGGATTGATCTAGTAATACAAACACTAATCGAAACACAAAAAATCAAGAATAAATCGAAAATATTAACATAATCATTTTTCTTTTCATTGTTATAGATTTATTTAAATAATAGTTGAATTTTTTTATTGAATTCACTATAATAAAGTAATGATTATAATATTTGTGCAGATGAGATATTTTCCATTACTCATATCTCAGGATACTCATGTATCACAACTACTTTTAGACGGACAACCAGTGCCTCCATTGAGTGTATGCAGATCTTTCCATTTCCATCATACCACACCACCTACCGCTATCATCCCTCATCTTTGTCGTGCTAGACTCTATGGTGTAGTGAGGTGTGACTTCACCTTTCTCGATCATCAGTTCATTGCTACTGTTGTAGAGAGATGGATGCCAGAGTCACATACATTCTATTTTAGAGAGGGGGAGATGACTGTTACCCTGCAGGATGTGGCCATTATGTTGGGCCTCTCCATCGATGGGGCGGCTCTGACTGGCCATCTTAGAGCAGATTTTTTGGAGAATGTTCATAGACTACTGGTCATAAGGGTCCCTGATGATGGTAGGACCATTTTTTGTGGTCGATTACTTATGCCTCAGTTACACCAACACTTCACCCAGTTACCAGAGGATGCGGATGAGATCATCATGCTGCAATTTTTACACGCATATATTTTGAGGCTGATCGGTGGCACGCTTTTTGTTGACCACTTCTCTACTTTTTCACATTTGATGTATTTATCTTTTATGTATGATTTGGACGAGGTCGGCTGATATAGACAGGGGTATTCTTGTCTATCATGTACATATAAGGTGTTATGTAGCGCATGTCTCATTGATTAAATTCATATTACGGGATGCATGGTACTTCTATAGATGTGGGTATGGGAGCACATCCCTCGTTTAGATCCACATGCTCGTCTGCCATTACAAGCAGATATTGTAGCAGAGGCTCCACGTGGACGTTGGTATTTTACACCTTCCTTATACTATCTTACTTAATTTTATAACACTCTTTTATTAAATACAAATATAACAATATTATCCCCAGGTGGAGTCAGGCACATCAACATTCAGATTCCCCCAGACATGACGTCTATGCCTACAGACTTATGATGGACATCATTCGACCACACTATATAAGTGATTATTATTTATATTTTTAAATATTTATTTTTTACTATTCATTTATTCCTTTATGAATTGATTATTTATTTTTTATTTTAGATTTTATGGATGCCATATAAAGATGCTATTATACAGATGCTATTATTTATTACGCATCTTGGTACTACATCTCCCCAGTCAGATTTCTAACATGACACAGATGAGGATTTAATGAGATGGTATACATAATTCCTTCCACAATTCAGTGATATTTTTATTCATATTACTTAGCAACATAATTTTTTTTTCATAGGATGCTCATATATGTCATCTACAACAAACTTCTGATCCAATAGAGCACACCGTATTTGACCCAACATATTTTCACATACTTGTATCATAGTTTATTCCTTTGATGGATGAGATTTATCATGGCATTTTCTTCGATCCACTACATGTTGAGGAGGCTACAGAGCCTGCTGAGGCTCATATTGAGTACCATGGGTGACGACCCTGTTATGGATCTTGCTGTTCCACAGGATGAGGATGTTTAGATTGATCAGTTAGATGTTGTTGTTCTACAAGAGGAGGGTTTTTTTCATGATCAGTCATATACAGCTCTAGCTTCACAGGCTCATCCACAGGTAGATACAAACATTGATTGGGTTGAGCTTGATTCTTTATTACATACATCCTCAGCACAACAACCATCTTTTTCCATGCTGGTGAGAGTTACAGCCAGCATCCACTATCATTAGATGTAGGACAAGGTATAGACGGTGAGACTGTACATACACAGCCTGTCACATAGGAGGATGTGAGGGTGGCTGCTGAGGATGATGTGCAGCATACGCCAGAGCGTAGACAAAGACAGACACAACATGGATGCGTCCAGCACACACCTAACTGTGGGACAAAGGAGAATACACTCCAGAGGCATAGATTAGGTTTATTTTTTATTTACAATACATTATGTAAGAGAATTACTATTATTATTTATAGGGTTCTACTTTTTTTAATAAGTTTTTTATTGTCATCAAATTATCTTCCAATATTAATAATTTCTATTTGATAATAATTAATAAATGTTAATACTCTAGATGAAAAGAACTGTGAACATCAATAAATCTTGAAAAATATTATTGATCTCAATGATTTGAATCCTAAAATCATGGAACATGATTCTTTGTTTAAAAAAATAAAATTTCATGAAGAATAATTTCAATGAACAATGAATAATTTTGAAGAGAAAATGATTATAATTGAAGATCAAAAAAACCACAATATGTTATGTATGGAATTTGAAGTTCATTTGGAAAATTTTGAGAAAATACATTTTCAAAATTTATAAAAGGACACGTTTTTTACTGGTACACAATCTTCAATTGAGGATTTTACTATTAAAATACCATCATCATGTGATAAAATTATGTACATTATGAAAAATATTTATTTCATATTCTTCTAAAATAAGAAGAAATCCTTATGAGGGTTAATAATGTGTTAGAAAATGTAAGAATAAGTATTGAAGAAGTTCATCCTTGGTGAATTTATATAGGATTTCAAAACTGATGTTTATGAGTGTCTCTTTATGGGGAGGTAAATGAAGAAATATTAAATTAATTCCAGAATTAATATATAAATTATAATCAAATCTAATTAATGTAGAACATTCCGGAAGATCGTGTTATAGAAATATAAATGTTTTCCTAAATTTCTATTCCTTTTTTAACAAAAAATAATGAATATAAAGGGGTTGTAATTGAATTAATAAAATACATAAGATATTTTTTCTTCCAAATAAATGATGATTTTTTTTAAAATTTCTGTATGATGCCTGAATGGGGTTCACGCATCCTTTAGAGACATCATAATGGATGTGTGAACCCCGTTCACGCATCTACCATTGCTATTATGCATGAAAAGGAGTCATGCATCCTTCTAAGATGGGATAAAGGATGCGTGAACAGCATTCACACATCTCTCCATGCCGAAGTGGGTGAATGGGGTTCACACATCTAAAGACACATTTTTAAAAATATTTCAAACCCTATCCCTTTTCCATAAAAAATATTCTAAAACCCATATATACAAAAAAACCCATAGCATGTCTAGATTCAGGTAGGATCTGGCATCTGTAAAGGCAAGGTGGTTAGGGCACGAGTTGATGAAGTCTGATTCGACCTCGGGATGACTGCGGTGACCTGAACTAGGTAAAATAGAATCTATTGATCAATAGGAGGGTGTAGTGGAACTTGTAAGGAGGAGGTTCAGGTGGCCAGTCTTGTAGGTTAGTGACGATGGAAAACTGCGGGTGGCTGAGTGATAAGGGTATTGGGTACCGATGAGGGGGGTGATACTGTTGTGCATAATGGGAGGAGAGTGAGGCCACCGGGTAGCTCAACTCATACTATGTAGAGGAGGAGGGAAAGGGGATGGCCGTCACACATGTCCAAGAGATAAGGGATGTGAAAAATCAAGGTAGGATCCATGTGACTAGGATGGATCTATGAGTAGGGCCCGAGCACGTGGAAGAAGACCAGTCATATCTTGGTCCATCATCATTTTTTTTAAAACAATTGGTTTTTAAAAGTTGATTAGACTTTAATAATAAAACCTCAAAATTTTTTATTGAGAAAAATAAAATAAAATAATATTATATTATATTTTAATTCTTAACAATTATATGGTCCCTACTATTTGAGCTTCATTGACCAGATTTTAGTATATCCAAGAACACAGATAAGTTATAGAAACACGTTCTTAAAAATTTAAAATATGAAAAACTTAAATCCATTCATCATGATATCGATCCATTAAAAAAAATATATGTCCGTTATATGTCCATTCTGAAATGGACTAACACACGATTGGATCTGTTGGAACCGTTTTAACACCCTCTACATGAAATTCAATGAAATTTTTTTTATTTGACTCAAAAAACCACACATCGCTTTGATACAAATTGAAGGTATCTAGGAGCTCAGCAGAAGCTGGTGGGTTAGGAAATTAAAATTTTTCTACCACTGGGGTGATATAACTCTATCGTCTCTAGTGATCTGGCCCCGTTATGGTCCGAGGATCCCCTGTGGTTTTATCAAAGTACAAAAAATAATACAAATGAATACCTCATTTCGATTTGAAATGTGCACACCCATTGTTGGTTGTAAATTTCTGTTTCTCATTGTAATCAAACACTAAATCCCACTAGATCATCCACACATTCTTGAAAAATCATCATAAATTCCATTCATTAGATTTTGGGTGCTAGCGCGGAACTCTAATGACCACTTCGACGCAACGATGTTCACCATGATCTACTATCCTCGATTTTAGAAGACAAACCTGGATCACTTGCTCGATTGATATTTTATGTCTCTATAAATCAGGAGGACGTATAAGATAGGAATTATGATGAATGTAATTTCCATAATGGAGAATAAATTCTAACATATATAGTGGAGATCAATAATACATGGTTCCCAACCCCTATATAATAAACATCCACTAAATAAGTATTATAAAAAATTATTTATGAAAAACTAAATTAGACCATAATTATTTTTTATATTTCACCACATAACTAAAATATAAATTAAATATATTACATGATAATCTGTGGTCATTAACTCGACTCGCATATCCTGATAATATTAATCAAACATAAAATATTAAATTAATATTTGTTTGTATAATATTTATGATTGTATTTAATTAATAACATGTAAATACATGTAATAAATAAATTCATACCAAATTTTATTTACCTAGACAATAATGAATTTATTTATTCATTTATGATCGATAAAAATTAAATAATACCAAGACCCCATGGTGGGGCCCACAATATCCTATATTCCTATCCAAAAGAATAGTGAAGATTATCAAAGCTCTATTGTTAGTGACCATCTCAGTACATTTCTCAATAGTAGTAAATAATATTCACAGTTCAAGAGTAGGGTCTAGCAACACATCAAGGCCCCTAAAGAGAAGATGAAATGTCATTGCGATGACTACCAACCTACAACTCACACTGTTTAATAGAATCTCTTTGTCATTGATATCTCATAAAGAATGATGCATACTTGTGTCATCAATATTTACTTGATTTAATATTTTTTGATCAAACTAGATTGGAATACCTTTCATTACAATGGCCATGGATTTTTTATGGTACTACCATCCTGATCAACAAGGCCCAAGATATCATTTCCTCAACTCAGAAGTAACAAATACTATCTTGATCATTCAATAAATTTCATTCCACTAATGACGCACCCAAAAAAACTACCTTACCACGACTTCATTATCATCATTTTCAACTTTCACAAAGGTGCACAATCAGATGGAATAAATTTATAATGATCTCAAGTCAGGAGACCATTGGACATGTCCTGAGATTGGAACAAACAATGAAATCTAAAACATGTTGTGTTCCAATTGGTGGGGATGTCCTCCCAATCTCACTACTAGATATCACCAATTGTGAACTTCATGTAACACCCCATGCTTCCACGGTACATTTCCCTTTGAATAATGAAATAGCTTGCATTGTACGCAACTTTGAGATTCTAACACACCACAACCAATCAAACTAGCCGTTATTTCTAGTAATACCCACTTTTTGAAATTTTATAAATTTTATCTTTCAAGATGGAATTCTATTTTGGATTCGGAATATCGAAATTATATTATGGTGAATTTTTTATATTTTTCTAAAAACATTCAATTTTTGATGAATAGTAAAAAACACAGCGTTATTGTTTAAAACCGACTTTTTTAAAATAATTATTTAATTTATTTAAATGTCTTTTAAGTCAAAATAGATACCAAATACGAATATTAGTTCAATTTAATTCATTGGATTCATTTTCATAATAAAATTATATGTATAAAATTTTATTCAACTTTTTACCGTCTTTTACCCACCTCCTAAGAGTATTTGAAAATTTTCATAAAACATAATTTTACCACTTCTGTGAGTTTAATTTCAAAACATTGAGAGAAACTGTTGATATTAGTAAGTAAAATTGGGTTCAATGAGATGAAAATAATTTTTTGTGAATAGTAACTTTTGACTTTTATTTACCATGGTTAAAAGTAAATTGGGTTATTAAAGGTAAAAACTCTATGATTATTACCCTAACACATGTTCTAATTCTAGTGGATAAGTGTATTTCGACCAAAAAAACATTGTAAATAAAATATGATCCTCTAGGTCCACTTTGATTAGATTAGGATATTTATTATTGTTTTATTTAATGAAAAGTTAAAAGTGTCAAATTCATTGTTTAATAACTAAAACATTTTAATACAAGGTTATACATAAGATTAATTTAACTATAAATATTCATAATAAATAAAATATTATTTACTATATAATTTTATTTTATTTATAATTTTTATACATTAAATAATAAAATATATTTATGACCCAATGATGATGCAATAATTACCTTATCAATGAAAGATTTTAGTAATTGATATTATAAAAATATCTAAATAAATGTAATTTGATACTTTTGATGAATTACACTAAAATTATATGTTAATATGACTTGTTTGGGTTAATTTAATGAATTTTTTTTCGAAGTAATAATCCTGTTATGAATTTATCAAATAAGAAAATACCAAATAGTGTCAAAATAGACCTAAAAGAGTTTTTTAAAACAAATTTTATATTATTAATTTATATTCAATTCCTAAAAATATAAGGCTGAAAAGGATTAAATAAAATTATATATGTAATTAAAAAACCACTTGTGGTTCACTTGGAAGTTTATAGTAATTTTATTAATCATATAATTTAAAAATACAAAGAGACATTATAAATGTCAAACTATTTAACTAAGAGTTAAAGCTAAATTATAAGGTTAATATGGTGACCCAAACCTATCTAAAACCTATTGGTTGAGATGATTTCGACCCATCCCCACCTTATCCTCAAAATAAATCGTTTGTTATACGTTATAAACCAAAAATGATTTTATTATAAAATAATATTTCAATCTCTTCCTAAGGTGCCCCTCACCCATCTTATAAAAGGGAACTTCCCCTTCTCTCAAATTATCACCTTCAAATCCATTTGGATTGGCCATCCCCTTCCCAAATATCTTCTCAACTATCCTCCCTTGATCCTATAGGTCTTCCTTTGGTCATAAATCCAACCTATGGATCCATTTTGATCAAATCAAAAAGAATAACCCAAAGAAGAGGTAAATATTTAATCACCTCTTTCAAGTTCTTTTCTTCTTCCACTTCCTCTTTCTTTGTTATTTTAATTCTAAAATAATAACTCCATTATCTTATATATACTATGATGTTAATATAAAAATGGTACATCCATATTTGTTATTCTACCCATCAAATAAATGACAAAGTCACCATACGTGCGTACATACGGCATACCGTCTCCACGTTGTTGGGTAGTTGTTATTCAATACATTATTTTGGATGGGTATAATAATGAGTATAATTGATGTAAATAATAAATATAACATGTTAATTAGTATTTATATATGATATACCATCTATTTACATATGATTTTAAATCAAATTAATGATATTGTCACTCATGCATACGTACGGATTACCGTCTCCACGGACGCGATGAGATTCATTTCCCCATAACAACCATTCAATAATAATTTTCATTTGATCATTAAAAATATTTATTAATAACTGAATATCATTCTTTATATGAATCTAATACATAATAACCATAACAAACATGTATTATGTAACAAAACATATAAAGGATAACGAATCTGTTGACACTTGAAATGACGATAATACTAAAATATTAGTAAAAAGAAATATTAAAAGATCATATATGATATCATATTTATGTATATCATTCTTTTATAATTTAATAACAATGATTTAACTATTATATAAGAGGTTAACATACCTCGACCAATGAAAATTACATGGTAAGGGTTAATTTCACAATCTCTTTATTATCTGAGGTTGTTTATACGTGAGTATCTACTAGGACCTCTTTATCATCCACATCTGTGTTTCTTAAAAATGTATTTCAAAACATTTTTTCTATTTACTAGAAAATGGGTTTATGTCATTTATACCCTTGTTTTACTTTTTATAAAATGTTTTGAATGGAATATTTCTGTCATTTTCCAAACAAGGTACTTTATTACCTTTTCAACAAAATTAAGGTAAGAATGTATTTTTTAACTTATACGGTGGGTACGACTATTTCAAACCATTATATAATGGTAGAATATTACCTTAAAATCTTAAAAGAATATTTATAAGATAAATTTTTTCTTTAAAATGGTTTCAAAATAGAAAGAGGTATTTCTTTGAAATAGGTTTCATTTCATCTATGTCAACATATTTTGATGGATTTTAAACTTATTTGAAGTTGATTTATTATGACACAAAGCTTCCATATTGTATTGAAGGTTAGGTGATATGTTTGACTGTGGATGTGTTTTTTATACCATTCATTATTTATGGATAATTTATTGACACTTAATATGATATTTTTAATATGAATGTTTATGTTATTTTTAAACCTTTTCATATGAGGAATGAATTGGACTTAGTAAGTGACAGGTGGAGCCCTCTATAGCTCCTCAATGCATCGATTGGACTCATGAGACAATCTAGTGTCTTAGAACATGGTATTGAAAAAATCTTATTTGTAGTCCTAGTAAAAGGCCTTGACTATGTGGTTATGAAGTCTAGCATTATGAATTACATCATTATGAAATTGGATATTGATATTTCATTTTATTATTAGACTAGATGAATATCCATGTGAATTAGTAAAGTGCATTATTTTGATTTCTATTTTTCATATTATGATGAATTTTATGTTTAAAATTCCTTTTTTAGTCTTATACATTTCCTTAAATGTTTATGCTTATTTATTAATGTTTCCGCTATATTGATATCTTTACTCAAAATCTGAGCTCACTCTATTCTATGTTTTATTTTTCCCATGATGTAAATAAGTATATTATGACTGACCTGAAGGGATATTCCAAGGGTTTTTTGAGTGTGGTCTATGGAGACTATGTTGTTTTATTTTTTTATTTTATAACGCAATGAAAAACTTATGAAGGTATGTAGTATTTCCAAGGCTACTAAACTAATCGGTCTTTCGGGACTTGATCTTTTTTGATCATGACAATGTTATGTAATAATGAACTGAATCTAGGTAACTAGGGTCTCGGCATTACACTTCATGAGAATAATTCTCAATGATTATCTTTCCCCAGTAGTTGATAGTCAAACAAAAACTATTTAAAGTCAGTATGATGTATCTAGACCTATGACCTTTGTTTAAGATCAATGTCATAATTTCTCGAGTTCCTCATTATAGACTGATATCTACTACAATGTTTTGATATGACAATTAATCTATGGATATTACCATTACAAAGTGTACACAAAAATATCAACACTATAATGGTAATAGGAAATACTAAATATATTAATTGTATAAATGATATGGTAATAAAAATTAATGCATAGTTGGGTCTTGGGAACCCACTATTACAACACTATTGTATCGTTCTGTAATATTGGACTTCATTCTGTAAATTATTTAGTTCAGTCCTTTTGGTTGTTTAGTATTCTTCCTTTGTTCGAATTAGCACCGCACCTCAAAACTTGGTATCAAATCCCCATTTCTTTTCCTTTTCAATTGAATTCAATTTTTGTTTCCTATTTTACCTACAAATAGTTTAGTTTTTAAATTTAATTTAACAAACAATAGACACACTCTAAAATCTCCACCGCCTTTATTGATTGAAATTATTTATATCCATTATACCTTCTAAATTTCTCTACATTTCATATCCATTGCATAAAAATTTATTTACCCAGGAATTTGGTTTGTTTTTGTGGGCGTACACTTAAGGTTTTCTACAAGAACTCGTCATCAACTTTTTTTGGGTAAACATGTCCACCATGAGAGAAGAAATTGAGAAATTTGATGGTGATAATGAATTTAATGGTTTTAGAATTAAGATGATATCCATGAATGTACATCAGGTCCTAATTAACACCCTTTGTTGGACAAAGAAACCTCTCATAACTGTGGATGAAACTGAATATCCTACTATATAATATGTTTAGGTTCCCTAAATGTTTTAGTTAATGCATATACCCCCATTTTACATTATTTAGGTGGTAAAGTCCTTATAGAAGTATCATATGAGTGCACTGCTTCTGGATTTTGGATAAAAGTAGAAAAATATTACATGATTTATTTATTAGTATATTGGATTTAAAAAAACACTACATGTTTACATTTGAAATTAAACATTGTAGTTTAGTTAAATACCAACTATATGAGTTTAATAAATTCATGTTAGATTTAGGAAATATTAATGTTTTTGATGATCAGAAGGATCTAGTAATGATCCTATAAATCTCATTAGATAATTCCAACAACCCTCTTTTTAATACTTTGATGTATGGATGATACTATTTAACCCTTTAAGAGGATAAATAATCTCTTCTCTCTAAGGAAAATTTTTTTAAACCTAGAATCAAAGGCGAGTCTAGGATCTTGTTCATTAGGGGTAGACTTCAGACTAAAACCAAGAAGAAACATTGTATTATAGATAACAAAAAATGCAATAAATAACATAATTCTAGGTATAATTCATAGAAAAAGAAAGGTTTTCTATTTTTATTTTGGAAAACCATGAAACATTAAACCCAAGTGAAGTAACCTCAAGAATGAGTTAGAGTCTAAACAACTCACTGATTTGTCCATTTTTGTATACTATGATTACGAAACTGATTAGGTTCTCAATGTGTCCACCTATACACTCAATCATGAGTGGGTCCCTGATTTGGGTTTCTCTTTCCATATGTTTCCTTTTAGAGAGTCCTTTCTAGAGTTGGTTTAGAGGGTAGAAGTAGATGTCCTATTGGGAGACAAAAATTGGTGTAATGTTGATGGTATAGGTTCTATTTTGTTAAAACATTATGAACATACTATCATTACTTTAGTTGATGTTAGGTGGTTCCCCAACCATCTAATAGTTATGTTTTAGTTATGGATCCTATTCAAAAAGGGCATTACCTTTAGTAATAAAATAGGTTGTATTAGAATATATAAAGTTTTTAGAACCACTATTAAGGTATCTTTTATCAAAGGCCCATATGTATTGAATGGAAAGACGAATATAAGGCAGTTGGGTAGTGTCTATTGAACTAATACTGATAATACCATGCTTTGGAATCGAATATTGGGGCATGTTAGATCTAAAGTCCATGAGGAACTCAAAATGAAATGGTTTTTGAGTGTCCTGACACAAATAAATCATTCTTTATGTGAAGATTGTGTGATGGGAAAATCTATGAGGGTTATCATTGGTAGGCCTTGTTTCAAAGTGACCAACCCCTTAGAATATGTTCACTCTAATATATGGGGTCCCTTATGGACATCTTCCATTGGTGGAGGTTTATAGTTTTTAACTGACATAAATTAATTCTCAAAGAATGTGTCTATCTACATTCTTAAAACAAAATTTGATGTTTCCCAAAACATAAATCCTCGAAAACTGTAGTTGAAAATTTTTTCAAGAAGAAGCTTAAAAATCTAACAATAGACAATGGTCTTGCATAACTTTACACCGAGTTCATATAATTTTTAAAATATAAAGGTGTTAAAAGGAATATAATAGTTTGGTAACCCCCCTCCAAATGGTTTTGTATAAAAAATGAATAAGAAAATCATAAAAACATTCTACTGCATGCTTGCCTGATCATCCCTTCCCAAATACTTTTTGGAAGAGGCTTCCAGAACTATTGTTTACCTAATAAATTGGTTTCCTTATTTTTCTAATCAGTTTAAAACACCTGAAGATTTGTATAATGGAAATCTCCATCCTATTCCTATATAAGAGTATTTGGTTTTACAACTTATGCTCATGTTATGATTAACAAATTAGAATGAGGAGATCTAAAAAGATTCTTTTTTATGTTTTTAAGGGTGTTAATGCTTATAAACTATGGGTGGATAAACTTGAATAAGAAAAGTGAATTATAAGTAGGGATGTTGTCACTGATGAGTCTTATTCTCCTAAAACCAAGACTACCACATCTGAATTAAATGATCTAGGCCTTCAATAGGCTAATGAAATAGAGAATCTAGCCCATTTTGGGGCTCCTATCTTGCATGCTCCACCTGCTCTTCAGCCCACTGCTAGGGCTAATTTTGAGTCTTCTTCTGATTCATATATTTAATCAAAACCTGAAGACCATAATATTTATTACCAATCGACTCGAGATAGATAATGGATTGCGTGAAAACCCACTGCTTGGTATAGTCAGTACGATATGTTATCTTATTCCTTCCATATCTCCCCTGACCTTGTTAATAATGACCATCAAACTTATGAATTATTTAAATGACAAAGAATCGAAGAATTGGGTTTTTACATGAATGAGGAGATACAATATTTAGAAAATAACCATACTTGTACTATTCTAAAAAACCAACTAATGTTATGATAAATTGTTCTAAGTGGATCTTTAAAGTAAAAGAATATAACATTGAGCGAAATAAAATCAAATTTAAATAATTATTAGTAACACAAGGTTTCATTCAAATAGAGGTAATTTATTACTCTGACATTTTGTCCATTATTATTAAGTATTATTCTATTATGATCATACATGTCTTGGTTACCTATAATAATCATCATATTTAATAATATGATGTTGAAATTTTTTTTTCCATCGTGATTTGAATGATAAAATTTTTATGAAACCTTCTAATGGTTATCCTAATGAATTCAATTTAAAACAATTCATAATAATAAATAATATTTTTTAACCTGAAATAAATATCTAGGTAGTGTTACATAAAATTTTATTCATTCATTCTTTCTAATCAGTTCATTTGGATTCAATATGATGCATGCGTTTATTTCATATCAACCAAAAAATGCATGATTTTTCTCTTGTTATATTTTGATGACATACATATAATGAGAAAAAATATAAACCTCATTTCTACTATTAAATCACAATTAAGATTCATGTTTGAAATGAAATACTTAGGTGAAACTAAGAAAATATTGGTTCTTCAGATCATAAGGTACATACCAATTAAACTTTTACACTTATCTGAACATGGTGATGTTTTAAAAAGTCTTAATATATATATGTTTGAATCTATTAAAATAGTAAATATACCTATTAAACAACATTTTAAACAATATTTAACATAATAACCTACAACTACTGACGATATTCAATTTATGTATTAGAACCCTAATTTTAATATTGTATGTCGTGTTGTGTACTGTTTGATTTGCACTATTCTAGAGATTTCATATGCAATATTCGCTTTAAACAGATTCATAGCCATACTTGGGAAGCCATATTTTCATGACCTTAAGTGTCTCTTAAGATACCTCTCTTTTAGATCTAATATTTCATTATGTTGTTGTAATGTAGACTCTGTTGAATTTATTACTGGATAAGTAGATACTGATTATGAAGGTATTATTGAAAATAGAATATCCCTGATTAGTTATGTGTTCCCTGCCTATGGCGGCACCATTTCATGGAAATGCAATATTCAATATGTTTTTTCACATTCAACCATGGTGTCCAAGTATATTTCCTTCACCAAAGCAGTAAAAGAGGCCTTATGGATGAAGTGTATGTATTTGGAACTACACATATAAAATTAGGTTAATAATTTCTATTTTTATAGTCAATCAACACTTCATTTACCTAGAAATTTATTTTTTCATGGTAAATAAAACAAAATAGATTTTAGGTAGAATTTTAGTAGAGATGGTTTGGAATCTAGTATAGGGTTTTCAAAAATATACATATTCACATAAAGCCAGATGATAGTCTGACTGAATTTTCAGTCCTCTTTATGTTTGAATTTTGTTTAGATAGGTTGAACATAGTTCCTATTCAAAAACAATATGTAATATAACATTTCCCTTTCCAAATTGTAAATGGGGGAGATTTGGGAAATGTTTTATTACTTTAGTTTTTTTTCAATTTAAAATATTAGATGTTCAATTCTACCATTTATTTGATGAACTATGTGTGATTTTTTTTCCATATGCTCAATTATATGTCTATTGGGCTACTGATTTACTTTTGGGCTACTCATCCCTTGTGGGAATCTTTATTTTAAGGCCCAGTTTTCAGCCGTCTTGCTGCCTAAGTACATCTGTTGCCTTGGAGATCCACATATAACTTGCTATCCTAGATATCTATGTAGTTCATGTGTCCTACTTGTTAACTGACACAATTAGGTTCTTTTCTGGTGATGTGTTCCTAGTGTGCTCTAGTTAGGTGTGGGGTTTTGAGGTTGTGATGGTGTAAGGGTAGTGGTGACCTATGCACCCCAATCTCTTTATCTCTCTAGATTGATTCGGTCTCACGATCTCTTGTTCATATCATCTCTCAATTTTCCTTCATCAAAAACCTATATTTGTATTCCTACATTTATTGATACTTTTCCATGCATGTTGGTCCCCCCAGCTCTATGTTGTTGCTAATTTTCTTGTGGAGAAGACATTTTTCCAAGGAAAAAGATTTGAAGACACTTATTGTGATAGATCCACTATCTGCAAGATGAGAAATAAGGGACATGTCCATGTACATTGAGGGTGATCATATTCCAGCTTGAAGAGATTAGGAAATCCAGACCTCAATGTTTCCAGCATAGTAAGTATCATTTTTTTTTGTTTTCATTTTTTTTACTTCAAGACATGAAGTCTTTATAATTTTTTTCATGTTTCATGTTCTTGATTGTTCATTTCACCTTTTAGTTTTTGTTTTCTTTTATCTTAATAAAAAATGTTTGTGGGTGGGGGTGTTCTTTCCATGCACATAGGTCCCAATGGGACCAAATCACATTAAATAGTTGAGTTCTTTACCATTTACATAAAATATTACTCTTGTTTTATTCTATTTGTATCGATCTATAATATTTTTATTCGTTCTATAAATAATTCAGTTCAGTCATTTTGGTTGTTTGTTATTTTTCCTTGGTTTGAATCACTACTCATCCTCAAACTAGGGTCAACACTATTTTTTTCCATTACATTGAATTTTTATATTTTTTATCTTTGTAAACCCAAATAATGTCACATAATTTTATAGATTATGTTAAATATTTTAAAAAATAAATTAATCAATTTAATTTACACATTTAAGAAACATAATCATTTTAATTACATTCCATTCCAAAACACAAAAAATTGGTATAATTTTCATGAATTAATGAATTATGTGGGATTTCAAAAAATAAATTCAAACAAAAAATACAGAATTATTGATTTATATTTTTCTCAATTAATTCCAAAATATAACTAATAAATTTAAAAAAAAATCTTTCACCAAAATAATTTTATTTATACTTCATTAAAAACATGAAAAATGTGTTTAACGAAAACCTAATTATTTATTTATGGGTTGTTTTCACAAATTAATTTTATATCAAAGGGTCTAGTTTTATTTTGAAAAATTATGAAATATAATTATAGTGGGATGATTTAATTTGAGTGGTACCAACAACAATACGCTGCGATTAAATAAGAAGAATCTCTTTTTTGTGAAGAGAATTCATATTTTGGTGCTTAGCACTAATAATCAAGATAGAATGTATGAGGAAGAATGAGAGTTTGAGTGTGATACGATTTTCAATTTAATTTTTTAATGGGTTGAAGACAATGTGATAAACCATATTGTGAACATCCCTCAATCCAGAACATTTTGGGAGAAGCTTATGAGTACTTATGATTCTAATAAAAGAAAAAAATAAAATGTTTCTCCTAAAAAAGAGATGAATTTGAGGCACAAGGAAGGTAGGTATATTTATAAATATTCATGTGAATAACAATGATGTTATGATCAATTTTGTGGTATGGTTATTTATTTTGATGATGAAGTTTTTGTGCTTTTGTTTCTTGATACATCACCCGATTATTTGGAGAATTTGTGTCTTAATCTAAACAGTTTTTCTCCTAACAGTGTTGTTAAATTTAGTTTTGTGAACAATTTTGATATTGAAGGATGAAGATAGGAGACTTACTAAAAATAAATAATTTTCATATATTTTAGTCATTGAAAATAGGGGGAAAAGTAGTGAAAGGAATCAGAGATAGAGTAGTAATGGTTAGAGAAAAGGCAAAAGAAAATCCATATTGAAGAAAACAGAGTTTGAATGTTATCATTATGGTAATAAATATAATTGGAATAAGTTTTGATATTAGATAAAAATGGAAAAAAATAAATGAAATTCATCAGAAGAAAAATAGTGATGGACACGATTGTGTCATAGCCGCTACATAGATGATCTTGTTATTATATAAGAATACAATAATATTGCTTCTGATGATACTTAATGGGTTCTTAATAGTGGTGGATACAGGCACATGACATCAAGGAGGGGTCTCTTTAAATCTTACAAATCATGTATTTTTTGTTTTTGAATATTGATAATGATGGTTATTCTGATGTTGTAGGTGTCATAAATTTTTGTTTGAAGACTAGAACATGAAGTAAGCTGATTATGAGGAATTTTTTTCATTAATATTAGGATCATATCATTATTATTTTTACAAGTGTTCTTGATAATAATGGTTTTATCAGTACTTTTAGTGATGGAAAATGGATCCTTTATAGGGTTTCATTGATTGTATCTTCAGAGAAGTAGTAGTATGGTTTGTACTAGACTAAATATTCTATTTCATGTGATATTTCTTGTGTTCTCGAGTGAAATGTTTCATCCAAGTAATGGTATAAGAGTCTCAACCACATAAGTGTGAAAGGTATTGGTTATTTAGAATAGATAAATCTTATTATATATTTTAAGAATGTTAAATTGGACACATGTGATCACTGTATGGTTGGAAAACAGAGCGTAGTGAGTTTCAGCCAGTATCATTTGCTCAAGAAATAATAGGTACATTAATTAGTAAATTGTGATTTTTTTTATCCATTTATTTCATTTCCTTTTTTGGTGATCTTAATTTGTTGATGTTTATTAATGATTAATCATATAATAATTTAGTTTATGTTTTGAATTATAAAAGTCAGTATTATTGTGTTTTTGTGATATTTCAGGATTCAGCTTATAGGTAATCTGGTGAGGAGATGAAATGCATTCACACTAACAATGAGGGTGTGTATTTTGGTCCATTTGACTAGTAATTTGGGTAGGAAGGTTTTCATCATCAGAAGAGGCCTCATAATAATCCTCTTCTAAATGGTGTAGCTAAAAGAATCAAAAAGTACTTTTCTAAAAAGAGTTTGTTGTTTGGATTTGGAAGCGAAGTTGCCTGAACATTTTTGGGGTGATGAATTATTTATTGATGCTTATATTATCATTTGACCACATGTGGTTTCATAGAGAATATACAATCCCGAATGGTTTTGGTGTGGAAAAGAGATCTAGTATGATTATCTACATGTTTTTTGTTTGCAGGGATTTTATTCATGTGGCTAGAGATGAGAGATCCAAGTATGATGGTATGTCATAAAAATTTATTTTTATTAGTTATAGAGATGATGAGTTTGGGTATAGGTTTGACGATCCTACTTGGAAGAAACTTCTCTAAAGCTGTGATGCTGTTTTTAAGGAGGATCAGACTATTGCGGATATTGATAATGGTGGAAAATCTAATTGTCCATCTTCAGTTGGCTTTTTTAGTCTTGAGATAGTTTTTGATTCACATTTAACTCATATTGTTGATTCTAATGTTCATATTGATGTGCTAAATGATATTCCCATTGAACAGGTTAGAGTTTATGTTTTCGATGCACCTTTTTATTTCTGATGAACTGATTCCAGGGATTTCTAATGAGCCCCCTATTCAATGTTGGATTTCATCTCAACATCATACCATTTCTAATGGGTATTCACCGGATAATTATGTAATCCTCACTAAATGGGGATAATGATATTATTTATATGATGTAATATAATGTGAATATAAATAAATATGGGTTTTAGAGATGAATGTCATGATGACATCATTGCATGATAACCATATTTTGAGATTTTGATGTTACCCACATGTTTGAGATATTAGCCAAATTAGTGGATTTATCAGATTATAAATCATGTATCATGTTCTATTCCACAATAAATGTAATGGTTAGTTATTAAATATTTACATCTAATTAAATTTATTAATTTTTATGATATTTTATCACATGTTTTCAAAATATCTTTTATTTAGTGTTTTCTTGGTTTGGCTTCTAGTTTTCATTTGCAGATTGAGTAGATGGATATGAAGACAACTTTCCTCCATTGATATTTATAAGAGACTATTTATGTGGATAAACAAGAGTGTTTTTTTTGTAATAGGTATAGAGATTCAAGTTTTCATGTTAAAGATGATAGTCTGTGGTTTGATTCGAGATCCAAGGCAGTATTATAGAATGTTTGAATCTATCATTTTTCTTATGGATTCAGGAATACATCTTATGATCATTTTTTAGTGATTTACTAATGATGATTTTATTATACCATTTATTTATGTTGATATAATGCATATTGATGGCCATAATGATTCTATAATTGAAATATTAAAGAAATATCTTGGTCATCCATTTTCAATGAATGACTTGGGGAAATCATAGATGATTATTATAATTTCGATCTCCTGTGATAGAAATTCCATGAAATGGTGGTTAGCTCATGAGAGATATTTTGGGAAGGATTTTAAGTGATTTTCTATGAAAACATTGAAAGTTGTTACTACCCATCTTAAGTTAAATTTTAACCTCAGTACAAGTCAGTTTCCTTCTATTGGTGAAGAAGGAGATGTGACGCATCACATATCTTATTCATCTTCCATTGGTTATTCAATATATATGATGGTACATACTAGACCTGGTATAGCTCATGGAGTTGGTTTGGTCAGTGATTTTCTCTATAATCTAGTTATAGGTTAATATAGGGTTGTGACATATTTTTTATCTTCATGGTACATGTAATTTGAGATTGTGTTTTAGAAATAGCGAACCTATGATTTGTGGCTTTTTAGATTCAGATATAGCATGAGATATGGATTCGAGGAATCTTGATTTAAGTTATTTGATCCATTTTTTTGGGGGATTTGTATCTTAGTAGTCTATATTACAGAGTTCTTTTTCTTTATCTACCATGAAGTATGAGTTTCCTACACCTATAGAGGCTTTTAAATAATTGTTTTGGATGAAAAATGCTACGTGTGAGCTCAATTATATTCATGATACTTATTTTTATTTTTTGACAGTTAATGATCTATTATTTTTGGAATGAATCTTATTTTTCATAGAAAGTAGAATAATTTCAATGTTCAGTATAATTGGATCTAGAAATTACTCTATTCAAGATAATTGGAGCTTGAGAAGACCCAAACTAATGGAAATGGTTGATACATGTTGAACAAGAGTTTACCTAGAGGTAAACATGAGACTTTCCGACTAATTTTAGGGATTGAGGTGATCCCCACTTGACTCAGAGGGGGATTTTTTTAGGTATCTTCATTCACATGATTATGTGACATGACACTTAAAAAAGAAGAAGAAGATATATTTTTGGGAAGGTTTACATATATTTTAAGTGTAGTTTTTGTGGAAATCTTATTCATGGACGTTTTTAGAGGATTTCTGCCATGTGTCTTTCTTAATATAGGTGTGGATAAACTAGGGTTTCAAGTACTGATTTTCGGATCTAAAATTGGAAAAAAAGCAGGTCTAATCATCTTTCATCTGTGGTGGTCTTTGATCCAATCCTACTATCTACAACTTCTATTTGGAAAAAAATCACCTATTTGACATGGTCATATCTATTTGAGTTTCATTATCAGGCTGTATTCTTCGTTTCAAAATACCTTTCAGACTATATCTATTTTCTTCGATTGATCCACTATTTTATCTGAGTATCATTTTTGAGACCCAGCTCATCAGTGGGAGTAACTAATTTTTGTTCTTAATTATTAGTAGATTCTATTTTCTTGACTAGGTCCCTTGGGTTTTCCCTTTTAGTTTCTCCATGTTAAAATTTTTTGTTGTCAACATTTATTTTTTTCATACATATATTTGGTCAAAGTATGTCCTCTTTTGTTTTCTAGTCTTGATTCATGGGAAAGAAATATATTTCCACTATGTGTTTTCTTTATGGTTTTTATCAACTTCGTCATATTCCATTTTCTCAACAATACATTTAATCAAAATAAAATAAAACATGGATCTCATTAGCATTATAAAATTTTACTGGCCCTTCACAAGGCTGCGAACATTGGAATAAGTTGACAGTCCTAGGTTTACCCCATTTTTTCTTTTCAAAGAATATATATTTTTTCTCATTAAATAATAAATAAATAAATAATGTAGATTTATATTAATAAATTTTACAAACGAAATAATTATTTTTAAGAACACATTTAATGCACCTACTCATTTTAATTATAATTCATTTTAAAAAACTAAAAATAAGTTAAATACTGAGTAAACAATTTCATTTTAAATGATTTTAAAAAATAGATTCAATAAAATATTTGACATTTATGATTGTATCAGTGTTCTATACAAAACAATGTATACTAATTCTCAAAATGTGTTACACATTTTATTATATTAGTAAATTTCACTTGAAATATAAATATTTTTGGCCATCTCATTTCCCACAACCCAAAATCGGTCCATTATTTTCCTGGAATATCCATGGGTTTTTATTGAATGTGCATTCATAGGGTTGTGTCTGCATGATTAGGTTTATGGATCTAGGGTGATAATATTTTTTTCCTTTGTCCAAGAACAGGTAATTTTTCTCTTTCAACTACTGAATCACTAAATAATTAGTGAAACTTTTATTCAATAAAAATGAATTAATAATTTTAATGTACACATTTAATAAAAATAATAATTCTAATTTTATTTCAATCCAAAATAATAAAAATTATATTAATTCATATTTAATTTTTTAATTACAGGAGACCTTACCAAATAAAATCAACAAATATATAATTTTTTTATCTCATTATCATTTCATGAAAAACTGTGGAGACTAAATTTCAAGTTATGTTATAGTTTCAAATATATTAACATCTTTATATATAAACTCATAAAAAACACAGGAAATATTTAATTATTAAATTAATTAATTTAATAAATGTGTGAGAAACAAAGACTCTTCTGAATCATGTTAAACATTCACATTAATATAAACATTACCATCTTAGATCAATAAAACCATCATATATTTTAAAGGGAATATTTAATTGGTTAATAATAAAATTTTACCTCTTTCTCTATTGGATTTGGAAACTATACTAAAATTGCAGATTAGTGTCTAAAAATAGATCAAGGCATCGACCAAAGAAAGAAGTAAATATTTCAATAGAAACAAACTCTTATGAATGTTATCTACTATAATATAATCCAATTGGAAAAATATATCATCAATATGGTTTCTTACTCATTTCATCAACCTATATTACTAATATATATATATTTCACTACCAATAATGAACTCATCGATAAAAAACTATGGGAATAAACAGAATAAAATAGTTCTATTTCCATCCTATGGACATGATATTATCCTCTATTAAACGTGAACATGAAAAATCCAATCATGACTAATTCATTAAAAACATATATGTAGGATCGAAATAACGATGTAGATTCTCAATATACAAGAGGGGGGTGAATTTTACACTTTAAAAATGTCTTTGGAACAGTTAAAGTTGGTTACAGATAACTATGATTTCCTTAGACAAGGAAAAAACTAAGTTTAACAAAGTTAAACTAAGAAAATTCACAACACCTCTATTCACCAACTGGAGAATTGGAACCAAGGTTTACAATATACGATTCTACCTTAAAGCGTATAGAATATAAAATAATCAGAGTAAAAGTGTAAGGAAATATAAGAAGGTTATACCTTCCTTACAATACAATATGAAGTAGAAAAACAAGTATTAAAACTACGAGTAACAAGATATGAATCTTTTTTACCCAAAGTGAAGGGTATCCAAAAACCTTGGATAAAGGTCCCTAGATTTATACTTTCAAGCAAGTCTGTCTTACCCATACCAGAGTAAGCCCTCGATACAATGATCGGAATCTCTGTCTTGCTATCCCTGCAAGCCCTCAACTTCAAGGTAGTCTGAACCTCTGTCTTCCTCAGCAAGGAATCCCTCGAACTTCAAGGTAGTCGACACCTCTGTCTTCATATCCCCGGAAGTCCTCAAATGTAATCCCCAACATTCAGAGTCGCACAAAGCAATTTGAACGAGCGGTTCAGTATGCACACGGAATGAAAAGCTTCTCTCTCTAGAAATAACCTTAACAGCATGTGATCTCTAGATTGATCCACTTGTTGTTGAGCTCCTTAAAATGAGCTCCTATTTAAAGGAAAATTTCCAATGGTCGGCTCCCTCTTCCAACGGTCATATTTTCCATGAAATTCGGAGGGACCTGTACACGTGTAACTCAACCAACAGTTAATTAGAAATAGAATGAACGACATCATTTAAAAATAAATCATGTATATGCACGACATCATTTTGAAATGAAGCATATGTAAGTAAAATCTATTCAACATTTCAGAGTGTAAACAAGTCAAAAGTTTAGAGTCTAACCAAAATAAAATTCGGAGTCTATGTTAAGAAATGTTCGGATTCTGTTTTATAGGAATTCGGTGTCTGGTTTCACCAGAGATCGGAATCTGAAATTGCAGAGTTCTATTTTGAACTAGTAAAATTTTGGAGTCGAACTTCATACGAGCTCAGAGTCAACCCACTTAAGTGTTCAGAGTCGAACTTCTTAAGAGTTCAGATTCAAACTTCATAAGTGTTCGGAGTCGAACTACTTAAGAGTTCAGAGTCGAACTTCTTACGAGTTCAGAGTCAAACTCATGAAAGTTCATATTCGAACCACTTAATAGTTCAGAGTCAATCTTCGTAAGATTTCAGAGTCGAACAACTTAAGAGTTCGTATTCTAACTTCATACGAGTTCGGAGTCAAACCACTTAAGAGTTCGGAGTCGATCTGCTTAAGAGTTTGGAGTCGAACTTCATAAGAGTTCGGAGACGAACTACTTAAAAGATCAGAGTCAAACTTCACAAGAGTTTGGAGTCGAACCGAATAAGAGTTCGGATTCGAACTGCTTAAGTGTTCAGAGTCGAACTTCATATGAGTTTGGAGTAGAACCACTTAAGAGTTCGGAGTCGAACTGCTTAAGAGTTTGGAGTCAAACTGCTTAAGAGTTCAGAGTTGAACTGCTTAAGAGTTTAGAGTCCAGAATTTGGATTGAAACTTCATTACAGTTCACATCCAGAATTTGGATCCTAATAAAAAAGGCTCCAAATCATTACATTAATTCACTTCTGGGATTTTGGGTAAGAATCCTATTTTTGTACTAAAGAAAAATATTTTTATGTATAAGAAAATATGGTTTAGGGTAACTTTACTTAAAGAAGTAAATTTTCCTTTTGGATGTAAAATTTATATTTTCATAAGTATGTGGAGTTTGTGATTTTCAAAACAAAAAGGAATGGAAAAGTCATAAAAAAAACCTTATTGACTCAACAATCTCCCCCTTTTTGGAAAGCACAAACATCCTTTCAAAAAAGCATATAAGGATTTTGAAAAAAAAATTCATTAGGCTTTGAAATTAAAACTTATCTCTCTTTGTTCATGGATGAAAATGAATACAACTAACTCCCCCTTAGGCATTGAAACTCTAAGGATTTTATTTTGAGTTTCTGGAGTAGAGTTTTTATTATTGTACGAATGAAAATCTTCGCAGTGGAAAACTCCCACTTTCTTTAAGAATATTTCTCTTAGAAATTTTCCTTTCTCCTCCTTAGGAGTAGTTCTTTTTCCTTCTCCCTTTTGTGATTTTCAAAAATAATTGAAGGGAATGGAAAACAAAATATGGTACCTAAAACATTAGTATAAGACAAGATACAACCAACCAAATAATCATTTCATTAGAGTTGGAAAATTTTACAAAGAAAGTCAATTACAGAAAATGATCAGAGTGGGTTCATTTGTCTTCCTATTCCTTCGGAATGATATTCTTTAACAAGGTTTTGAGTTTCTTAATGTCTCTTTTGTCTTCCTCACGTAGCCTCTCTAAGGATTTTACCTTTTCTTCTTGGACTTTTAAATCTTCTGCCTGAGCCTCCAAGGCTTCTTTATGCAACTTTATTATCTCATCTTGATTTTCCATATTCTTCTAAAACTCAATCCGGAAATCACTTTCAGTTTTCCAACTCTGAGATACTGAGTTAAGCTTCCCATTTAGGTCCCTGGCCTATTGATTCCGAGAATTTTTCTCCTGGGTCAGCTTTTCATAAATCTCGTTAACCTTTTTATCCTCCATTTCAAAATCATTTTGAACTTCATCCTGAAAACTCTCAAAATGAACTAAATCTTCATCAAATATCTTAGACCACTTGGTTACCTTACTGCAGGACTTTCTATGAACATCATAATCGATAAGAAAACATTTCTGTTCAGCTTCCAACTTCACAAACTTATCCATGATCATGGATAACGAATCTGATTTCTGATTCATAATTTTTTGTAGCATCTGGCATCTGGAATATATTGTCGGGAAAATCGGAATGGTGTCTACAAACTTCCTCAGTGATTGCACCACAAAATCATGCCCATGAGATGATGATTCTGAATCAGAAACTTCTCTTTGAGACTGCTCTTCATCAACATGCACCAGCATTCTTCTAGAGGTACCACCAACCTCTTTATTTCTGATGACATCTTTTACAGGTGTCTCCATGAGAGTTTCTTCACCTTATAAGCTCTCGGAATACATTCTTTATTAAGGGATTCTTCCTCAAATTAAGACACTTGGATAATCTGGTCTTCACCTAGTTTATGTTTTTCTTGACCATCCTCAAGGAAATTTCTCTCATATGATTTTTCCTCATCATATAAGACATTTTCTTCTTCTTCTTCTTACTATTGGTTTTCAACATTATTACTAGCTTCCTCATCTGCCTTTCCTGGAGTTACTAGCTTTGCGGATTCAGTCTTATATTTGTATTCCTGTACTTTCTTGATCAGGGTATCCAAATATTCACTTTCATATTATTCTTATTCTTATTCTTCTTCTTCTTCTTATTCCACTACTTCTTTAGAAACATCTTTCTTAGATTCTTCAACTATTTCTTTACCCTTATATCTATCCGGAGTAACATAATTATTGGCAGTATTTTCTGGTAAAGAAGGATCAAAATAAAATGTTTCCGGAATATCAAGCATTTCAGAAGCTAACTCTGAATTTTTCAGCAAATATTGCACCACTTCAGCTTCAGACATTTTCTTTTTCATTTTCTTTTCCTTTGCTTGTTTATCTAGCTCTTCCGCACCTCTTTCCTTTAAAGCCTTAGCCTCTACAGGGTCCATTCCGAATTGTGGATCCCCTTCCATCCTCTTCTCTTTGTCTACCATCCACTTAGCTGCCACTTCATATGTATATGTTTTATGCTTCTTCGGCTTGGAGGAGTAGACTGAGTTTCCTTAACCTGAGGATTTTCTTCATCATCAACCACTTCCTTAATCTTTCTCTTCCTCCATTTCTTTTTGGATCGTTTCAGATTCTGTGATTCATTCTGAGCTGCTTCAACCTCTTCCACAGAGAGAGGGTAAAATTCTCTAGATTCACTAGAAAACCCCATCTTCATCCTCTTCATAGTATCATCACTAACTAGCATAAGCTTTCAATTCTGAAATTTTGATTTGCAATCGACCTTGAAAGATTCTAAGCACCAAACTATCAGCTTAGATAGTAAGGTAGGAAACATGATAATATGATCTCTCAAATTGCCTTCTTGAATGTTCTGGATCGTAACCAAGACATGCCTGATCAGATTTCTCTTTCTTAGATTTACCATGAAATCTAAGACATAGATATAAATCTTCGTCAAATTGTCTTTATCACCTCTTCTTGGAACCAGAATGCCTTTCACCCAAAGCTGAAGGATTCTATTGTTTGGAGTGAGATGATCAACCTTGATAGTTGAATCATCATTAAGACCAAGACACTTAAGTGCCTTCTTCTTGTTGAAATTTCCTTGCACATCGGGAAGTTTTTGAGAGCATAAATCAGCTTCTCCTTCATTGGATAAACCAACCATGCTCGCAGCCTTGGTGTAAGATAACTTATAAGTCTGGCCATAATACTTAATGGGAAACCATTCTCTGCCATCATCCATCTGGAAGGAAACTGACTCATAGAACTCGATCAGTAATTTAGTATAAACCAGATCCTATTTATCTGACATTACTACACAGACATCTTCCCATCCATTCAGCTTTATATTCTTGGTTATAATGAAATCAAACTTACAGAAATACGGATGAACTAACCTTTCCTTAAAGACTAACCACTTAGAGATTGGTTTTGCAGTTTACATATCTTGAGATGTTGCTTCTAAAGACATTCGGAGTGAAGAAATCTGAATGATTCGGAAAAGATTTGCAAAGTTCGGAACCGGCCTTAAGAAGCGTAACAGGGCTTCGAGACACAAAAGCTTAAAAAACTGATGTGGGACGAGTCTCGGGGTACCCTTTATATAGGCGATGGATGTGACCTTTGGTCTCCCAAAATCCATCTAACGGTTGAAAAAGCTTTGATCTAATCTTACGGTTGAAAACAATCCCTCAAGAAAAACATGACTCCGATCTTTTGAGGTTTTACGGAAAAAATCTGGATTTGGGGAAAAAAGAATCCGAACTTTTAAAAACAAGAAAAATACCAGCAAGAAAAATATGATAACGAAACTATATGTAAGGAAATCATAGCTTTCGGATTGGCTAGAATTATTGTTCGTAATTGGTAATATTCTTCCAAAAAAACTCATTATGAAAGTTCCCGTATGAAAATATCATTACAAACATTCCATTTTGGAAGTTTTCAGTATGAAGATTTCCATTCCGGAAGTTCTCAGTACGAATATTTCCATTCCGGAAGTTCTCAGTATGAAGATATCCATTCCGGAAGTTCTTATTCTGAGAATTTCAATCCTGAAAATTTCAGTTCTGGAAATTCCCATTTCGAAAATTTTAGTTTCAGAAATTTTCATTCCGAAAACTTCAGTTCCGAAAATTATGAAAAACTAACTACGAAAATTTTAGTTACACAAAAAACAGATTATAAAAATTTTAGTTACACTAACAATCAAATTTACTCCCCCTATGAGAAGGAGTTTATTACTGTTAGGAGAATAGTTAAACAAGAAGTTATTGAAGAATGATTACCTTACAGTTATCATTCCTAACTTTTGATTAATGTATTCAAATCTATCGTAGGGTAATGATTTTGTAAAAATATCAGCAATTTGATCTTGCCTTCCGATAAACTGAAGAATGATATCTCTTTTTTTTGTGTGATCCCTAAGAAAGTGATGCCTAATATCTATGTGTTTATCACGAGAGTGATGTGCATGATTCTTACTTAGGGAAATGGCACTTATTTTATCACACAAAATTTGAGTCTTAGTAAAACTCAGGCCATATTCTGTGAGTGTGTGTTGCATCCACAACACTTGAGCACAACAACATCTAGCTGCTACATATTCAGCTTCAGCAGTGGAAAGTGCTACAAAATGTTGCTTCTTCCAGGACCAAGAGACTAATGAATCTCCTAAGAAGTAAAAAGTTCTGGATGTACTCTTTCTATCAATTCTACATCCACCAACATCAGCATCTGAAAATCTTTTTAGAATAAAATCATTTCCTGAAGTATAAAATAATCCTAGATCCATGGTTCCCTTAAGGTAGTGATAAATTATTTTTACTGCCTTTTAGTGAGATTCCTTAGGATTGGATTTATATCTTGCACATAAGCATACTGAGAACATTAAGTCTGGTCGACTAGCTGTTAACTAAATTAAACTTCATATCATACCTCTAAAAGATGTTTGATCTACTTGTTTACCTGCTTCATCAAGATCTAAAGTGTTTGAGGTACCGATGGGAGTACTTATACTCTTAGTGTTTTCATAACCATACTTTTTGAGAAGATCATTAATATACTTATTTTGAGATATATAGGTTCCTTCTGGTTTTTGAGAAATTTTAAAACCATGAAAAAAAGTTAACTCACCCATCATACTCATTTCAAACACAGATTTCATTAGACTTGAAAAAGGGTCAGTTAAAGATTGCTGAGTTGAACCAAATATGATGTCATCAACATAAATTTGAACAATCAAAACATTTTTCTTATATTTATTTATAAAAATGGTTGGATCTACATTTACATTAAAATAGTTATTTTGAAGGAAAAATCCTGTGAGTCTATCATATCAGGCTCGTGGGGCTTGATTAAGACTATAAAAAGATTTGGTAAGTCTAAAAACATGATCAAGATTCTTTGTATCTTCATAGCCAAGAGGTTGTTCAACAAAAACTTCCTCTTGAACATAACCTTTATGAAAATCACATTTCACATCCATTTGAAAAAGTTTAAAATTGAAGAATGCTTCAAAGGAAAGTAGAGTATGAATACATTCAAGTCTAGCTACTATAGCGTAGGTTTCTTCATAGTCTATCCCCTCTTGCTGATTATAGACTTTAGCAACGAGTCTAGCTTTATTCCTTACTATGACTCCATTTTCATCACACTTGTTTCTGAAGACCCATTTTACCCCAATAACAGATGTTTCCTTAGGACATTCAACCAAGGTCCAGACTTTGTTCCTTTCAAATTCATTTAGTTCATCTTGCATAGCTTCAATCCAATCATCATCACCTAAAGATTCATCAGTGCTTTTAGGTTCTAATTGGGAAAGAAATTCTAGATGTTCTACTTCATTTATTAAGGAACATCTGGTCTTTATAGGTTGATTTACATCACCAATGATGCTATCACTGGGATGATTCTTAAGAAACACCTGATTTGGGTTTTTTAAAACATGTTCATCAAGATAGGGTAGAAAGTCTTCTGGGGTAAATGTTTCAGAAGTATCTTCTTGAACATTTTCTTTATCAGAAGGATCTTCTATCAAAGTCTGACAATCTGTTTTTGAAACCACATCCGAGGATGTAGGATGCGATGGTTTGAAAATGAAAGGATCTGACTCATCAAATTTTACATGCACTGTTTCTTCAACAGTACAAGTATTTTTATTGAAAACTCTATATGCCTTAGAAGTTGTGGAGTAGCCTAAGAAAATTCCTTCATCAGATTTTAGTGCGAATTTGTATAGATTATCTTTAGTATTCATAATGAATACTTTGCAACCAAAAACCATAATTAGGAAAGTCTTGATTTTCTACCGTTCCATAACTCATAAGGAGTTTTATTATGAAAAGGTCTAATCAAAACTCGATTTATAGTATAACAAGTAGTACTTACAACTTTATCCCAAAAATTTCTAGCTATAGAATATTCACTCAACATGGTTCTAGTTATCTATTGAAGAATTATATTTCTTCTTTCAACTACACCGTTTTGTTGAGGAGTTCTATGTGCTGAAAAGTTGTGAGTAATACCTTTTCTACTACAAAATGTTTCAAAATCAGAATTTTGAAATTCTCCTCCATGATCACTATGAATAGTTTTCAATGGAAGGTTTTTCTCATTTTTAACATGTGCTCTAAAACTTTTGAAATAAGAAAAAGCTTCAGAATTCTTTTCTAGAAGATAGACCCAATCAAATCTAGTGTAATCATCAACTAAAACAAACACATAGTATTTTCCTCCAATACTACAAGTTTGTTTTGGGCCAAAAAGATCCATGTGAAATAACTGTAATGCATCAGTTGTTGAGACTTCACCAATTGATTTAAAACTAGATTTATGTTTCTTTACATATTAACAAGGATCACAAACATTAGAAGAATCAAATCTATGCTCCGATAGATCATTGCCAAGTTTCTTCTTAGAGAGTTTACATAAGTTTCTAAGGTTACAATGACCTATTTTTCTATTCCATAACCAGGAATGATCTTCCATTGCACTTAGGCAAGGTCGGTTTTGACTTCTAAGGTCTTCTATGTTCAAAGTGTAAACATTCCCTTGCCTATTGGCTGAGAAAATAAATTCTTCCTTGGAATTCTGTACTAAGAACTTATCATTCCTAAAATTCACATGGTAACCTTCATCACATATCTGACTTATGCTAATGAGGTTGTGCTTATTTCCCTTAACAAATAAAACATTTGAAATCAAAGTTTTACCTTGAAGAACAATATTACCAATACCAACGATTTCTCCTTGATCATTATCTCCGAAATTTACCATTCCTCCTTTCATTTTGATGATCTTTTCAAAATAGCTTTTGATACCAGTCATGTGCCGGGAACATCCACTATCCATGTACCATGTATTGTTGTTGGTACTTCCTTTATCTTCCTGAAAATAAGAAAAGAATTAGTCTTTCATAATCAAAACTTTCTTGGATCTGAGATTTCTAGATAACAAAATTTGAGGAACCCACACTTTCTTAGAGAAATAGGCTTTATGAAATCCTAATGATTGGGTTTTATTTAAAGAACAGTTCTTTTCCCAGTGACCACCACATTGACACTTGGTACAAAATGGGGTACTTTGTGGAACAAAGTAATTGTTACTAAAAATTGGTTTATCATGGGTATAACCAAATCCAGATTTTTTTCTCAAATGTCGTATTTGAGAATACATTTTTCAAAATTTTCCTTACCATGGGTAAAGTGTGATAAACACTTCCTTAAGGAAAAACTTTTGGACTTGAGTTTTATAACAATGTTTTTATCGGCAAAAACATTAGATTTAGAACTAGATCTAGGCTCGAAGATACTTTCCTTAAAAATTACTTTTTCTTACTCATTAGAAAGTTTGTTCTTCTTAGAACTTACATCCTCAAGATTTTTTGAAATATTTATAAAATCATCATTTTTCCTATCAAGATCTTTAGTAAGATCTGATATTTATTTTGTAAGAATAGAATTCCTAGAATTTTCCTTATCATGTTTTTTATTGAGTTTAGTGTTCTCAATTTCAAGAAGTTCAGCAAACCTAGAAACTTCTTCATAGGTAGGTAAAGTATTTTCTTCATCAGAAGAGGATTCTTCATCAGAAGAGTTATAATATTTTCTATCATTAGAATTTAAAGAAACATTGGTCAATGATTCATCATTTTTTACCTTATCCATAAAAGAATGATTATTAATGGGTAATCTAGCTATAAGACCAAGATTCTTCTATCCTAAAGATTCATAATCAGAAGATTCATCTGAAGAGTCACCACCACTGGCACTCCAGGTGTCATTTTCTTTCAGAACATTCCTAGATTTTGTTTTGTAATACTTCTTTCTGTTTCTTTCATAATTCCTTTCATTCCTTTCATTATTTTTGAGAAAATGACAATCTGGTCTAATATATCCAGCTCTATTGCATTCATAACAAGTAACTTCTCCATCTTCCCTATCTTTCCATTCCTTTTTCTTATACTTGGACTAGATATTTCTCCATCCAGCTATCTTGTTCATCCTTCAAGAAATATTTTCTAACTCATTCTCAGACACTTCAATTTCACAAGATTTGGATTGGATTATAACTTTCTTAGACTTGGATCTGGTTACTCTCTCAGGAGTCTTAGCTTTTATATGATTTGATTTTTTTATAAAAGCGACAGTACCATTCCCATTCTTCTTCTTGATGTTGTCAACATCTATTTTCTTTATTGTTTCATGTTGGAGAAGAGTTCCGAATAGCTCATGAATGGAAATTTGAGTGAACTTTCTATTCTCATCTATAGTTGTTATCTTTGATTCCCACTAATTGGGCATAATATCAATTATCTTATCCACAAGGTCTTCATCATCTAACCATTTTTCTCCCATAGACTGTATGTTGTTGACTATAGTCATAAATCTCTGTTGAACTTTACAGATTGGTTCTCCATACGGAAAATTGAAGCCATTGTATTCAGATCTAAGCATAGCTCTCTTAGTATGAATCACTTTAGAAGTGCCAAAGGGTGTATCCTCTAACTTCTTCTAGATACAATTAGCTGCTTCACAAGAAGAAATTTGGCTATATATATTTCTAGTCATTGAACAAAGTAAAGTATTTCATACCTTATAATTGAGTTGATACTCTTGCTTCTCCTGGTTAGTGAAAGTTATAACATCCTTATCAGGAATTTTATAATCACCAGTAAGCATAACGAATTTATCCACTCCAGTATTGATAACAATAGTATTCATTCGATCTCTTTAGTACTCATAGTCATTACCATCAATGATTGGTGGTCTTGTAGTGTTTAGATTGTCAATAGAAACACCATTGATTCCTGTCATTCTAATCAAAACTTGGAAACCAAACTAGTTAGTAGAAAAATGTTTATAACCTCAAAGTTCGGAACGACAAAGTTCATAATGACAAAGTTCAGAATGAAAAAGTTCGGAATGACATTGTTCGGAATGACAATGTTTGGAATGAAAAAGTTCGGAATGACAATGTTTGAAATGAAAAAGTTCAACAAAAAATTGAGCAAGAAAAACATATATGTGATTATAAGTATTTCAGAGACCTACTCTGATACAAATTGTAGGATCGAAATAACGATGTAGATGATCAATATACAAGAGGGGGGCTGAATTTTACACTTTACAAATTCATTTGGAACCTTAAAATATGGTTATAGATAACTATGTTTTCCTTAGACAAGAAAAAAAACTAAGTTTAACAAAGCTAAACTAATCAAATTCACAACACCTCTATTCATAAACTGGAGAATTGGAACCAAAGTTTACAATATAAGATTCTACCTTAAAGCTTATAGAATCTAAACTAATCAGAGTACAAGTGTAAGGAAATATAAGAAGGCTATATATTCCTTACAATACATTATGCAGCGGAAAAATAAGTTGTAAAACTACGAGTAACAAGATATGAATCATTTTACCCAAAGAGAAGGGTATCTGACAACCTTGGATAAAGGTCCCTTGATTTATACTTTCAAAAAAGTCTGTCTTACCCACACTAGAGTAAGCCCTCGATATGAAGATCGGAATCTCTGTCTTGCTATCCTTGCAAGCCCTCAACATCAAGGTAGTTGGAACCTCTGTCTTCCTCAGTAAGGAAGCCATCGAACATCAAGGTAGTCGGAACCTATTTCTTCCTATCCCCGGAAGTCCTCGAATGTAATCACCAACATTCGGTGTCGCACAAAGCCATCTAAACGAGCGGTTTAGTATGCACAAGGAATGAAAAGCTGTGCTCTCTATAAATCACCTTAACAGCGTGTTATCTCTAGATTGATCCACTTTTTGTTGATCTCTTTCAAATGAGCTCATATTTATAGGAAAATTTCCAACAGTCGGCTCCCTCCTCCAACAGTCATATTTTCCATGAAATTCGGAGGGACATGTACACGTGTAACTAAACTAGTGGTTAATTAGAAATAGAATGAACCCCATCATTTAATAATAAATCATGTATAACTAAATTCATGACACCTTTTTTAAATGAATCATATGTAAGTAAAATCTATTCAACATTTCAGAGTGTAAGAAAGTCAAAAGTTCGGAGTCTAACCAAAATGAAATTAGGAGTCTATGTTAAGAAATGTTCAGATTCTGTTTTATAGGATTTCAGTGTCTGGATTCACCAGAGATCAGAATCTGAACTTGCAGAGTTTGAAGTTGAACTAGTAAAAGTTCGGAGTCGAACTTCTTTAGAGGTCAGAGTCGAACTACTTAAGAGTTCTGAGTCGAACCTCTAACGAGTTCGGAGTCGAACTCATGAAAGTTCAGAGCCGAACTTCTTAAGAGTTTGGAGTCGAACATCGTAAGAGTTCGGATTCGAACCACTTAAGAGTTTGGAGTCGAACATCATACGAGTTCAGAGACGAACCACTTAATAGTTCGGAGTCGAACTACTTTTGAGTTCGGAGTCGAACATCATAAGAGTATGGAGTCGACCTACATAAAATTTCGGAGTCAAACTTCATACGAGTTCGGAGTCAAACAACTTAAGAGTTAGGAGTCGAACTGCTTAAGAGTTCTGAGTCAAACTTCATACGAGTTTGGAGTCGAACCACTTAAGAGTTCGGAGTCGAAGTGCTTTATAGTTTGGAGTTGAACTGCTTAAGAGTTCGGAGTTGAACTGCTTAAGAGTTCGGAGTCCAGAATTCGTATTGGAACTACATTACAGTTCACATCCAGAATTCAGATCATAAAAACAGAATGCTCCAAATCATTACATTAATTGACTTTTGGAATTTTGGGTAAGAATCCGGTTTTTGTACTAAAGAAAAATATTTCTATGTATAAGAAAATCCGGGTTAGGGTAAATTTCCTTAAAGAAGTAAATTTTTTCTTATGGAGGAAAAATTTATATTTACTTAAGTATAAGGTGTTTTTGATTTTCAAAACAAAAAGTAATGGAAAATTCATAAAGAAAACCTTATTGACTCAACAATATCATTGGCGATGCACCTAATGTATCCCACTTCACCAAAAAATATGGCATAAAACAATTTATCAATAAATCAAAGTACATTAATCATTATATATATTAATAATAATATCAAATCGAAGGATTATTATAGATATCCGTAGATATAAATAACCCATGACATATATAATATGGATTCTTATTGGCTATTATATTCTTATTAACTTCTCTATTAATGATTACTAAGAATTAACTTCATGTGAAGAATCCTCAATGTCTTATGTGCCCTCAAAAACTAATGAAAAACATTATCTATGCACCATTAAATAATTTCATCTGACATTATAACATATATTTCAGAATAATTTAATATCATTTCAACAATCTCATCATAATGGGAAACTATTAAGATCCTTTTTTGTTAAAAATATTTTGGGGACATTACCATAATAATGTATGATGAAAGAATACATTTAATGGGATTGGATATTTACTATTCTCATTTTTTGAATATATTGGTAATGAAATTTAAAATATAGTTTGTTATATGACCCCAAATCTAATAGACTTTCTCTCGTAGTCGAGCCAACTTCTGATAACTTTCCAGTCACTAGCTATCACATGATATTCGTGATTCTAATATGATAGGAATTTAGTGAATGGGTTCACTAAGTTCTTCTATATGAAAACTATGGTAATTGTGAACTATCCCCTTTTAGGAAAATCCCTCAAGATGTGATACTTATGAGAAATATGTTTCATATTTTTATGTGACCATGGATACCTGGAGATAACCTCTGATGTAGTAATTTGTAGTACCATATGATATGGTATGTATTATAAGGTAACACATTGATTTTCGGGATAAAGTTTCATATCTATACTACATCATTGGTTTTATTAGGAGTCATAATATACTCAGTATTTGTTGAAAAATTGGTGACCTATGGTTTATTTTTTCTCTTGAAGCTCACAACTCATCTATTGAGGGTATAAACATATCATGACTAGGATTTTGTATCATCAAGATCTCTATGGAAACTAGCATACACATATCACCTGATGATTAGTTCCTCATCTCCTCCATAAACTAAGAACATATCCTTAGTTTTCCTCATATACATAAGGATAGTCATGGCAATCATACAATGGTGGTATTCTATGTATTCATGATATCTTCCTAACTCTATCAGGATATAGGAAACATCTAGCTATATATATTTTCTAGAATAAATGTTGGGTCCTATAAAAAATCATAACAAATTATAATTATCTTCTTTGTATATTCTTATATCTAAGGAAACATTTTCCTAAAGAGATTAATTCTATGTGATGCTAGAATTAATTCCATCATAGAATATTCCATACTAAATCACATAAATATTTGTTCAATATATATACCATGACTTATTCCAAGTAGAATTTTTGATCTGTCATGATTTATTTTCATCCCAAGTATGTTTACTAATTTATCTATGTCCATCATAGAGAAACATGTATTCCACCATGTCTTAATATACTATAAGACCAGTATCTCATTTCCAGTTAGTAATATGACATAGATATAAAATAAAAGTAAAAAAACTACTCTTCTAATAATCCACATTGATATATAAGGACTAACTTCATTCTTTTTCAAACCAAATTTCATCAAAACATTATCAAAATTAATGTAATATGATTTAGATTCATGCTTTATCCCATACATGGATATTTGAAACTGTCATTACATATTGGAATCTATTGAATTAAAAAACTCGTTCGTTTGTACCATATATACATCTTCCATAATGTTTCTATCAAAGAACTATTTTTTCACATATATCTATAAAATTTAATAATATTAGTATGCTTCCATGGAAAGAAAAAATTTAATGGATTTTAGAATACCTATTGGTGAAATTGTTTTATCATGGTCAATGACTTAATGTTGCAATGACCCTTTATAAACATGCATCTCCTTATAAGTAATAAAATTACCCTATATGTCTATCCTCCTCTTGAATATTCATTTACAACCAATGGAATTTACATCAAATGGAAGATTTTCCAAAACTAAAAAATGTTTTTGGTATATGGAATCCATCTTCGAATTGGTAGCCTCTTACAAGTTGGAAGATTCTAAGCTAGTTAATTATTCCTTTTATGGAATAGGTTCATAAATATAAACTAACAATTTTTCACAATCCTTAGTGACCAAAAAACAATATATCCTTGGTTCTCTTCTCTCTTCAGTGCTCTAACATAGTACTATTCCAACTAGAATAGCCTCTTCAATGGGGCTATATAGAACTTTTTCCTATACGAACTCTTATGTATCTTCAGCATACATATAATCACATTCAAAAATTTTCCCACTAAAACTTCTGAATATATTCTCCATCTCAAGGAATATATTTTTCTTAGGCACTATTACATTATTATTAATGGTGGTCATAAAGATAATATCCTTTAATTTCCTTGGGATATTATATAAAAAACACTTAGTGCGATAATGTGCTAGTTTATTTCAAAATATAGACTAAAAAAATTCTTTATAACCCCATGAACTCATATATAAGAGAAAGGGTTTCCTTTAAATCTATAGATATAATGAAATCCCAATTTTTTTTTCATTATCACCCAATTTAGTGTGTATATAGAATTTTTTATCTCACACCCCCCAAAAGGATAATAGAAGACTCCCATTACTCATCAATGATCTCACCATTTCCAATAATGCGTGATTCCCCAAGTCACTGACATAATTCAACTATTTTGATTAAAGAGGAATGAGTTGATATAGTATTCTAACTACCATAAATGGTCAATGACAACATTTTTAGGATACTATATACCATGGTCTAGGTAGAGTTTCATTATCTTTTTACCAGGATGATTCTCTAATTCATTTTTGAAATCCATAAATTTTATAAAGGATTCAAACATATACCCAATTATGTATACAAATACAAATGTACTATAGTTATTGGTAAATTAAAAAAAGTAAAATTACGACATTTAGATTCTTTTAGAACTGATCTACACAAGTAAATATAAATCATCTCTATAAGTTTTGTGTCCCATTTACCCTTTTTATTAAATCGAGATTTGTCCATTTTCCATTATAAAAAATTGTAAAAGATATCATGTGGTTTTAATTAAATGAATCTAGACACACATCATGATATATATATTTAAAAAAATACTATTTTATATGGAAAATGTGATGGGGATGCTATTGGGTGTGATAAGATTTAAGTGAACATAGTTTTTAATTAATTTTCAACACTTTATTTTAATATTAGAATACATAAAAACCATTGTTTAAATATATAATACCATAAAATAAGATATAATTATAAAATTAATTTCTATTTTTCCTAAATTTTAAATTAAATCTTACTATATATAAATTGGATATACATATAATTTTAATTGAAACATTATGAACATAAGATAAATTATTAAAAACCAAAATGAGTCTTACTAAATCATCTTCACTACATGAGTCCATGTTGATATATCTTCTAGATGTGTGCAGATAAGTAGTTCCTGAGATATCTCATACCACTCATACCTAGCCATGTTTAGATAGAGATCAATGAGGTCATACCACATAATTTATGCATCCAAGTTTTAGTTTTTATTCTAGAGAACAGTATATATGTAGTATTATATTAAACACTTGAAATATACTATATCTTCTAGGTGCATGAAGTAGATAGTAATCACTTCCTCACTCACCTCCTTAGAAAGATCATTGAGAATTGAGTACTATATTATATAAGACTTCCTCACTTGATATTGTATAATGAAAAAGAACTTGTACCACACCTTTTAGTTACTATAAGTTAGAATATTTACTTTATCTATTACAGATCATTATGATAATATCAAGGTCATGTTACTTTAAATTTTTTACAACAAAATAAATGTTTGTTTTAGTAATTTTTTATTTATTATCAATATCTGTGAGATTTAATAATTTTATTATGTTTTTAGTGCCTCATTATATTCTCAATTAATAAAATACCCCACTAATAGACTTATAATATCTCATCATGTATATATTTTATCGTCAAGGATCCTTATTTCCATTCTCATAATATAGAATTTGGTATATCAAATGTTTTGAAGGTATTTATATAGCTGGTTTCACTAACCTCATTAACTCATTGCTCCTTGATGCATTGAGTAGACTCCTTAATCCTAATAGTTTCTTACCATATACAATAAGTCCCATTTAGTTACTCAACCGGTCATTATAACCTAGTTATGTTAGCCCAAGACTTTTGTTATAACTCCTTGATAATTGAAACAACCCCAACATGGTTCCGAACAATTACATCAAATTAAGATTTAATTCTTAAAAAATTTTAATAAATATTGTATAAATTAATATTTTAATTGAGTTATTGTGTTTACATATATATATAAATCCACATAAATTTATCTTTTACGTATTTGGTTAAAATTATATGGAATTTAAATAATCATAAATAATTTTTGGATAAAATAACATATTCATAATGTATTTATTTTATTCAATATTTATATGATTTTTATTTCATTTAATTTTTTCAATAACATTCAAAATTATATAGACAAGAAGAAACACAAGAATAAATATTCATGGAATATATAAAAATAAAATAAATATGTGTCATGACCATAAGATTTCAAACTAGTTGGCATATTGAGTGAATGATAAAGCAACCTTTGACCCTAGGGGAAAAGCTCCTAGAACTAATATTGGCTCGAGTTACAGTTTTCTACCTATATGGATTATATATCCTTGGTTTGTTTCACCTAATCTTGGGGTTTTAAACTACCTCTTATCCTTATAGATCCATCATTTTTATGTATTTACTCATATACTGGTGAGGATAACCATGGGTATGAGAGAACATAAAAGAAACCATGGACACATAGGCTAGTATATAATAATTGTGAGGGTGACACAAAAATCATCACGTTTATTTAATATAAATATTAATTTATTCAAAACACATTAAATAAATATTAATTTAAATTGAAACCCAAACAATATAATGGTAGACCAATCTCATGGTCATCATTTATGAAATGACAAAACATATTTGAAAATAGATGGTATTTACTTATTTATTTATTTATTAAGATAAAATGATCAAATTAATGAATTAATTATCATATAATTTTATTTATTTATTTTTCATAATTATCAAAATAAATAGTCTTTCAGATATTAATCCAATGTAATTATCCAAAAAAATTATTTAAAATTGAATATGTCCACAGTCTGCACCAACAAGGGGCATGGAATGAAATATTCTTATTAGTATTACATGGATTCCACTAAAGGCAACATTGCTAGTTCCATTCTTAATTTCATACATGGTGTGTATTTTACAAGAAATAACATATAATATATGTTTAATATAGTATTTTTCATGTAAAATATTCTTACAAAACATATCATTGTACATGGAATGTCATGGTATTAGATAACATGTATTTCAATTGTTTATGGTGTATAGTATCCATGAAATTTTTACCACCATACATTCATTTATATGAACAACATTAACTATTGTTTCTTACTGTACAACACATGAAAAGTAAAATTACATTTAACAATGTTTATTGGTATAAAACATGGAAATTAATTATTTTCAGGAAGTTATTCCATAAATATTTTCTAAAAAACAAGGGCTAATAGAAAATGCTATTACTTGATATGTACATCAATTACATGTGATGTAGTTTGGTTTAATGATAAAATTATAATTTTCTCTCCACATTTTAATCAAATGACACAAATTTCAATCCATGTTCTTTTTGTGAGTGGTAATATATTACACGATCATTACAGTAGTTCATGACACGTAATCCCTTATAGAAAATATAAAACTACTTGAAAAGAGGATCAAAATGTATTCCATATGGGAAATAATTATTTATATAATGTGTGTTACATATACATATCAGTTAATCACATATTTACCATGTAACATGATTTGAAACACATTACACAACATGTATTAATTACACAATATATACTCTGAACACATATTTTCAATTAATTTATCTAGGAAAACTGTGTTGGGTTATACATCATGTACAACATCTACATGTAGTATACCCCATCAAACTGTATTCCTTTCTAGTATCTATCTCATGGTGTATAATTAATAATCCCTACTGGATGACACCAATATGACGTGTCATGACAATCACGATGTATCTAAAAGATGTTAACTGTACTATAATGTGTGTAGTATATATAGCATACCACAAGAAACATTGTGCCTTTCTCAATAATGGGTTTTCATTGAGTTATTATGATTATTCCTTAAAAGTAGATGAATGCAACCTTCACTTCGGCAAAAAGGCATTTACTGGCGGGTTGATTTTACGTTTCGCGGCGGTTTAAACCGACGCGAAATAGATTGGAAGTGGTTTTGAAAAACCGCCAAGAAATCGTGCGTCGGGAAACTATTCACGGCAGTTTTCAAAACCGTCACAGAACGTTTCGCAGCGGTTTTTTTATTTTTTATTATTTATTTTTTTAATTATTAATTATTAAATAATTATTTATTTATTTATTTTATTTATTTATTTTTTATTTTTTATTTTTATTTTTTTTAGTTTTTATTTTTCCTATTTATTTTATTTATTTATTTTTTATTTTTTATTTTTCGTATTTATTTATTTATGTTATTTTATTTTATTTTATTTATTTATTTATTTTATTTGTTTATTTTATTTATTTATTTTATTTATTTTATTTATTTATTTATTTATTTATTTATTTATTGATTTTATTGATTTTATTGATTTTATTGATTTTATTTATTTTAGTTATTTTATTTTATATTTATTTTTTTTATTTCTTATTTATTTTATTTATTTATTTTATTTCAAATTTATTTTATTTATTTATTTATTTACTTTATTTATTTATTTCGTATTTATTTTATTTAATTCGTATTACATTATTTACGTTATTTATCCATGCATGCACATCCCATTCACATGCAAATGAACATGCCCATGCAATATAATGAAATACTGCGTTTTGTGAGATTTGAACCCCTAACCTCTTGCGTATTTTCCAAAGACTTTACCACTTCAGCAAGCTCGCCATGTGGCTAATAAACAAAATTTAATATACTTATATATATTAATTGAGAAAACAAATAGTACATAACTAATAGGTATAAATAATAATAATAAATAATAATAATTAATAATTAATAATAATAAACAAATTATAATAAACAAATATTAATAAACAAATATTAATAAATATTAATAAATAATAAATAAAAAATAAGAAATAATAAATAAAAAATAATAAATAATAAATAATGAACAATGAATAATGAATAATGAATAATGAATAAAAAATAATATATAATATATAATATATAATATATAATATATAATAATAAATAGTAATAAATAATAATAAATAATAATAAATAATAAATACCAAATAAAAAAAATTAATAATAAATATTAAACAATAAATAACACATAATAAATAAAATATTATTATTAATTAATAATAAATACTAAATATTAAATATTAAATAATTAATAATTAATAATAAATAAGAAATAAGAAATAAGAAATAATTAATAAGAAATAATAAATAAGAAATAAGAAAATATTTAATAATAAATAATAAATAATAAATAATAATAAATAATAATAAGTATCAAATAATAATAAACAATAAATAATAATAAATAAATAATAAATAATAATAAACAAATAATAAATAATAATAAACAAATAATAAATAATAATAAACAAATAATAAATAATAATAAACAAATAATAAATAATAAATAATAAATAATAAATAATAAATAATAAATAATAAATAATAAACAATAATAAATAATTAATAATTAATAATTAATAATTAGTAATTAATAAGAAATAATAAATAATAAATAATAAATAATAAATAATAAATACAAAATAAAAAAATATTTAATAATAAATAATAAAAATAAAAAATAAAAAAATAATAATAATAAAATAATAAATAATAATAAACAAATAATAATTATAAATAATAAATAATAAATAATAAACTAAACTAATAATTAATAAGTAATAAATAATAAATAATAAATAATAAATAATAAATAATAAATAGTAAATAATAAGTAATAAGTAATAAATAATAAATAAATATATGTAATAAATAATAAATAACCAGAAACAAATAATAATAATAATATTAATATTTTATTATTATTAATAATAAATAATATATAATATATAATAAATAATAAAGAAATATAAATAATAAATAATAAATGAATATAAATAGTAAATAATAAATAACCAGTAACAAATAACAGATAATAAATAAATTAAACTATATTATAAATAATAATTAACAAGTAATAAATAATAAATAATAAATAATAAATGAAACACATGAAAAAGTATGAAAAGACATGATAATGGATGAAAAATCATGAAAACACATGAAAACAGATGGAGAAGCATGAAGAATGAGGCATTAGAAAGAATGAGAAAGCATGAAAACTCATGACAACTCTGAAAAACCCCTTAAGAATTCAACACAATCATCATAATAACCCATAAAAAACCCTTGATAAAGATAACAAGTCATGGAAACCCATATAAACAGTAATAAATGGAGCAATCGTTAAAACCCGTCAAAACGATCATAAAGTGACAAAAACATTGGACTCACATTAACGAAGATAATTTATGATCCGAGAGTCCGTTCCAGATCCATGACTAGTCAAATCAGAGATCCTAAAACGATCTTTGAGCTGATAGGTGAAAGAGACCGAATGGACCAACAGATCGAAAGTTACGACTGTTTAAAAAAAGGTGATGGGGAATGGGTCCTAGAAACGAGGCATCGAAAAACATAACAAACCCGATACCCACTAAAAAGCCCATAACATATGATCCAGGAGTCCATGTGGGCGCCGCGACCAGTCAAACCGAAGCATATAGAACGACCTACGATCTGGAAGGTGGAGGAGTCCGAACTAACAAGCGGATCGAATGTTAGGTTCGTTTGAAGACAAGATCGATGGGACAACGGTGATGGAAACAGGGTTTTAGGGGCATTAAAAGGGGGTTCTGAGGTCAAAAAACACAACAGAAGCTTTTTTGTGTTGATTTAGTGCGTAGCACTCTTCGCCGGCTTCGATTTGATATGCGGTAGAGCCCAAACGGACACCCGGATCAAATGTTATGGTTGTTTGAAGTTGGAGAAATTTTTTCAACATTCTTACAAATCTCATATCTTCCGCACCATAGACAGTCTCATGGTTTTGATTATAAGTGCTTATATATCTCTTCATTTCGATTTGACTGGTCGTGGTGCTCCAACGGACTCTCGGATCAAAAGTTATGATCGTTTTAGTGATTTCGCGGTTTCTCATGTTTTAATATTTTTTTCATTTCATTTGAAGGCGGTTTTACCCAAACCACCTCTATTTCGCGGCGGTTTTTTAAAAAACCTCCGCTAATCCTTTAAAAAATTAAAAAAAATTATTTTATTTTTTAAATTTTTTTTACGCATTTCGCAGCGGTTTTAAAAACTGCTGCGAAATACCGGCCCTAAAGCTATTTCGCGGCGGTTTTTAAAACCGCCGAGAAAAAACCGCCACGAAACTATTGTTTTCTTGTAGTGCATGGAGTCCCCAATATTGGATCTCTTATATATAAATAATTATTAATTTAAAAAATATAATATCCAATTTTATTTGAATTCATTAGTTATTGATTTTGTTGACTGATTAAACCCTAATTTATTATACCATTAATTTTCGAATAGGATACAAATAAGAATTCCTATAATGATATCCTCATGTTATCTATTAACCTCCGATAATTATGGATTGATCTATGTGTGCTAGAAATTAATACCATATTACAATATATCAATATTATTGAACACAACATGAATCCTCAAAGTCCATAAAGAATCACACTTATTCTCTCAGGGTTGAGATGGAGGAGAAGGATCTTGGGCTATCTATGTGGTAAATAATTCTAGAAAGTTTCTCTCTAATGTTAAAAAAAATTCTCTCTAGATTGTGCATAAGAGATTCAATACCAAGAAAAGGAAATAATTAGGTTTATATGTTAGGGTTAGATAATAGATAATTACATTAAGGTCCTATATTTAATGGTCTACATCTAATAATCCCCATATCATATAATAATAATTATATTATTATTATATATACTATGACATGTGAAATTCTATTATATTATTTAAATAAAAATTACTAAAGAAATTAATAATTAAATAATGATTTAAATAATAAAAATATAATTTCTATTCAGGAACTTAACTCAACTTGTTAGTTCTCATCATAATTTACCAAACATCCAATAACAAATGTTTATTTTCCGAATAAATATTATTATATTATACACTGATAAATAAAATATATAATTTATTCATTAAACGGTGAATTTATATTTATTACAAATTCAAATAATTAGAGTAGTTATTATTCATGAAAATCATTCAAGAGATAAAAAATATTTTATCCTAAATTGAAATAACAATATTTCTTTAATACTCAACTCACTTATATATTATTTTGAATAACTAGTGATTGAATCATTATGATCAACACAACTATAATATTACTCCTTGGTACAGGAAACAAAATATTTTTCTATTTTTTAATATAAATATGTTTTAATTATGTTTCATGGAAAAGATTAGTGTGTGGCCAAATAATATTGTTTCTCTATGATATTTGGAAAGTTGGGATAATTTCAAAGATCAGAGTCCATAAACACATCAAGGGACATCTAGATAAAGAAGTTAACGTCATATTAACAACAACCTCATTTAAATGATCACTGGGGCAATATAATAACTTTATATTGAAATCTCATGAAGTAGACTACCGACTCAGGTCATCAAACTCTATTCCAGGAATATAATTCTTTGAATACTTGAAATGAACTCATCCATAAATCACCATGTACATATACCTAATCAAATAGGTCGATTTTAATTAAAGGTATGAGATTATATATTCTATTAAACATGGAAGGGAAAATCATATATGTACTTATTTAATAATTCCATATAACTCTTGACACACCAAATGTATCCTACATTACCAAGAACATAGGGAACATATTTTTACTCAATAAATTAATTGTCATGATATATGATATTAATTAATAATAATATCAATCCTAAGTATCATTACACACAGTCAGAAATATGAATATCCAAAAACTCATTTATACTATAGAATTACTTTTTGGTTATTCTGTTATCATAACCTCATTTCTTCTACATTATTATGTGGGAACTTTTAGAGAAGAATTATCAATGTCTTATAAGTCCCAAAACACTGAATATTCTACATTATTGGTTCCCAATCAAATGGTATCATTTGGCCATAGAACACATATTTAAGAATATTTTCATATCATTTCAAGGGTCTCATCATAACAGGGAACTGATATGTCCTTTTGATATAGAATATATTCTAATGAAATTATCACATTAATTAAACATTGAAAAATACATATCATGTGATATGTTATTTACTATATTGAAGTGATGAATATATAGGTAATCGAAACTGTAAAGTAGTATGTGCCAGTGTACCAAATAAAAAAATATTTTTCTTATGGGACATAGATGATACCATCAAGTGTTTGTGGATTAAAAGACATTGAGTCTTCCTCTCATAAAAGTTATTCCTAGTGATCTCCAAAGGAGGTGGTTATGAGGACTGACACACCAATAAACATTCCATATAATTATGTGTTATTGGTGTATCTATTTTGTGGGTATGCATGTCTGTAATTAGACTTGAGATTATTATTAATGTGTATCATAAATCACAAACATTAATATATGAATGAAAAACATGATGAAATATGTTTATAACAAGGTAAAATATTTTGGCTGAATCATAAGTGATATAACATTGGATGAATAAGTCAATAAAAAAGAATTCCCCTTTACTGTTAACAATTATCTATAACTCTATCCTATTAATTAAAATGACAGCATATAATTAAATATATAATCGTGAAGGTTCATTGATGAGTTCATTTTAGGTAATCAAGGAAACATAAATCATGAATAAAATATGATAAAAATAAGACTTCTAGCTTGATGTGATTGTAAGTAAAAAGGAATATATTACATAAACAGGAATTTATAAGTGGTTTTTGTCATTACAAGATTTACTAATTTCTTGTATGGGATACTTTTTTGTGTTTTAGGCACTAATCACAGATTTATATAATTTAGCCTCATTCCATGTAGTAATAATTATAGAGGGTCACACACTAAGTGTATTTAGAATGTCCTATTAAATTAAATATGGATTTATTATTCCGAAAAAATAATATTCTTTTCCTCTGGAAAAATGATTATTCAAGTATCACCAATTTAATAAATTCAAGCACCCGAAATATTCCTATTTAGAACATGTGAGTTGAATATTAAATAAATAATAGTCTGAGAGTCAGTTAATATAATATTTATTTATCATTTATTTATTATTAAAAAGGTAATAAATAAATATTTATTTTTCATCAGTTTTTTAATATAATAATAGAAATGATAATTTCTTTATTTGAATATTGAAAAAAATTATTTATTCTCATTTTTTAATATAATATTAAAATAATAATTTATTTACTTAATAATATTTATTTTAATAGTATTTATTATTAATATTTTGATAAATACATATGATGATTTTTTGGGCACGTTAATGGCACAAAAAATGATATATTATTCCATGAGGTTAGAACATTTCATAACAATAAATTAATAATGATATTAGTATTGTTTGACATGGATTTTATGTAGGATAAAAAAATTAAGGGTTTATGTTTAATAAATAATCATATAATCGTAATTATATATATATATATATTCAATTTTATCATTTTTGTGAATTGTGTGAATGGTTGTGCACTACCAATACTCTCTCAAGATAATACTTTCATCTACTAGAGAACTTCTTAAGAATGATCACAAGTACATGGGGTTGTCATCCTCCTCCCCCTTCTTACGACCGAGATAAAAACAAATAATAACATGTTGTGATACAATATGAATAATTTAAGAAGTTATATTTACCCATGTTAGTACCCAAAAACCCTAGCCAGATATTTCAAACTTCATGGAGAACATGTGTATATCACTAATGTAATTCTATTTTTGGGTTATTGTTTTCAACGATGGTATGACTTGAAAAGAAAACATAATTGATCAGAAACTATATAGAACAAAGAATAATCCTTAAAAATATAATTCTAGGTTTAAATTAATTATAAATTAAATTTGAAAAAGTCATCATTCAATGATTTTAGAGTTCAATTAATAATGTTTATATGGATATATCCATTGGATGTGAAAATTATTCATTAAGTCTCTATGTATTATCCAATTTATTTGAAGAACAAACTTTATTGATCGTGGTCCCTACCAGTTTCCATTTACCTTAGATACTTTCAATGGTACCAAAGTTAGGATAAATTTATGTTTATAATTAATTAATTTTTTTTTAAAATATATTAAATATTAAATATTTTTTTTAGTTTTTTTTAATTTCTAAATTAAGAAAAATTCATCATTCACTTTCATGTGACCAATAATAATCTTTGTATAAGTGAAGGATCCTTAAATATGTCATCAATAGGTTCATAGGAAGTTTTCCACACAACATAATTAAATTAAATGTAATTTAAAATTACCTATTAGTAACCCTTAGTTAACTATAGATATATTATCCATGATTAACATTACATGTCATCAGGGGGTCGGTATGGTGTGTCATTACAAACCACGTATTGACCACCATATGACACATAAATTAACAGGGAGTACAAGATATGTAGCTGATGTACATGCCATATAACCCCACAAGATTGGACCCAATTAAATAATAAAATCGATGTGATCAAATTAATTGTGTTTTTTTCATGTCACATATCGATTTTCATCCGTCTTACATGGTCTATATGTTTTATATGGAAATTTGGCTATACATTCCATGTAACACTAAATATCGCATACATAATACACATAAAGTACTCAGTCATGTAGTATGAGTAGAAATATATGGATTAAAAGGTGTGTAGTTGGTTTTAAACACTACACAACATGTTCTAATTCATGAAAATCACATAATGATACATTTGTGTCATGTGAGTCAACACAGAGATTATAATCAAGAATGACTTAATTGTATGGTATATAGATTTATGAACATGTTGTGTACCAAAAAAACTCTACAGTAAGTAGAATCTATGTAAATATTGATGGTTCATGTGTAATTAAATTAATATTTATAATTTTTCATGTAATTATAGATTTAATTATGTTTATAGTCATTGTACATGTTGTGTACTTCATAGGAACCACTGAATGTACACTCTGATTATATTCATGTCATGTTTTGAAGTCATACAAACCATATAGACAGTGTGGTTTGGCCCACATATAAACACACCATGTATATCCTGAAACTTTTTATATACATACATTCTATGTAAGTACATGACACAGGACAACGACTATACACTACATTAGTCACACACCGTGTAATCTAACAGTATATGTTGTGTAACTTGTAAACAAAAAAATAGATTTATTCGAAAGAATAATTTCACACACCATGTTACCTCTCGTAAATTAGATGTTTATATTGAAATGTAGGAACAGATTTAATTTTACTATGAAGGTACAGGTCATGTGACCAGTCAGCACACACCCTATAGGTAATAATTATAAATTAAATTAAATTAATTTACTCCCTTAAAAATTATGGTTGGGGATCTTATGTATAATAAGTGCATTTTGGACTAATAAATTAGATTAACTTTTAATTAATTAATAATTTTATTTATTATTAATGCTTAAAATTAATTTTAATAAAGAATAATTTGAAATAAATGAAAACAATTATATTGTGTAATCCTTGTATGTATATGACTGATCATGATCTTGAATGACATGTGTATGTGTTAGGTTTATATTTAAATTAATTATTTGTTTAATGTAGTTTTTTATGTGACATTTTTATTATTAAAATAAATTTGATGATATATTTATCATCCCACACACTGTTATTATTTATTTTCTTGCGTGTCCAATGATTCGTTTATTACCTTATACAATTTGTACCCCTGACCCGTTAGTGAGTGAGAATTTATAATTGATTGAACTCCCAACTCATGGATACGGTTCATATCCTTGTCAATGTGAAACCAACTAAGGATATATAAAGGTAAATAATGTAATTTAGTAAATCAATCCATGATTTTTCATAAAGGTGTTATAATGGAATGATTTTTCATAAAGGTTTTACCTTATACACTTTGTACCCCAGACATGTTAGTGAGTGAGAATTTATAATGGATTGGACTCCCAACTCATGGATAAGGTTCATATCCTTGTCAATGTGAAACCAACTAATGATATATAAAGGTAAATAATGGAATGTTGTAAATCAAACCATGATTTTTCATAAAGGTGTTATTACCGTTAGGTTCATAGGTTGGTTTAGGTTTCACTAGATAAATCATGTAATATAAAATCTCATGATGAAATCAATTATTTATTTTATTTTTACAAGTACATAGTTATTTTTTTATTTATGTGATTCATGTTTTATTTGTGTATTAAAAATGATAGTACAAAATAATTATGTTAACAAGAATATTAAGTTGAAATAAAATAAATAGATTATGCATAAATTATTTTATCAAACATGATTAATTTAAGTATGAAAAACCCATAAAATATTAATAGAAATATGAATAATAGAATAAATAATATTTATGAATTAGATAAATAGACCTATCTAGGAAAATAATAATATGGAGATCACCATAAATTACTTTTTTTTTATTATAACACTAAATTAATGTTTTGGTGTGGACATTTTTAGGGTAATTTAATTTATATAAGAGTTATATTGAATGAATTAGGTTGAGTTAACCATGATACCATCAATATGAGTATCACATGGTATATTTAGATATACATGGAGGATTGGGTTGAGAAAATACAAGTTATGATTTCATAATTTGGGATTGTAATCGATATATTATGGAGTTATGAGTTAATGTAGTGGTAAGACCACCAATATAAATAACTTTGAATAATTTTACTTGTCACTTTTATGGGTTATTAAAAGGGAAATATGGATCTTTATCAATTGAAAATTTATATCAAAGTATATTATGAATTCAATGAATATGGAAGTTAGGATTTTATAAAATAGTTATAGTTGATAAAATTAAATTATTACATCACACATGGAAATAAATATAATGCACTAAAAATTTCATTTTTCTCAGTGGAAAATGGAAAATCATACAAATCTGAATTTTTACTTGAGATCCATCTTATATAAAGATATTATATCAATCATTGTTGACTTCTTCTAGTGTTACTATCTGTTTCATATCATACTACACCAAGATTGGAGGCTTTATGTTATAAAGTCCATAGTTTCTATTGATAACTCTATAAAAGAAAGTGATAAGGAGTGATATATCTTCTTCAATAATGTCGATGATGCATTGGATGTTCAATGAATCATATTATCATCCATCATTTCTGATATCCAAGTGTTTTACAAAGATATGGATAAATAAACTATGTTGTCTCATCATCCCGATATTTATTAGGAGAAATAAATAAAAGAGATGTTCATGATTTCTATGGCACCCTTTACATGCATTCTTTGAGAAGGTACATTAGCTATTCCTCATGAAGTTAAGATTAATGGTTACATTGGATATTTGGGAATTCGAGGTTTAAATCTCAATAAAATATTGTTCATGTTTCTCATAATTTACTCATAATATAAGTTATTTCTATGTCTTAATATAAATTTTAATATGAACAATATAGAAAAGTAACTCCCATAACTCTTGACTCTGATTCAGAAATTGGATAAAGAAATACAGAAATAATGTTATAACAACCCACAATTTACAAACATAGATATTACTTCAAAATTGAAGAATATTTATTAAAAAAATAAAAAAACAAAGAAGGACTATATAGGATTAGTATCTTATAAACTGGGAAACATAAAAAACTAGGTCATAAGACATCTACATTATCTCCAACAAATCTCTTCCTAACTAGAAACTGTTTTTACATATCATACCTAGTACCCTTCTTCATGACCTAGGGATAAGATTAATAAAAAAGGGTGACCTCAGATTCTCAGTAAGGGTAAAAAGTGATATATCAATCATATCATACTAATAAGATATAAGAACATAACATTTAAAAATAGTATCCTACATATGAAAGATCATTATATCATGTCATGGGATAAATCATAAAATTTCATAAGAATCAATGAACATAATACTAGAAATCATAACATAAGAAATTAATTTTTTTTCAAACACATAAGCATAGAAAATCATTTCATATTATTCAAGTCTCAATACTAAGACTATTATAGCGAGAAAATCCCATTACAGAATCGAGTTCACTTCTCATTCCATCCATGTATTATAGAAACAACTCCATTTTCCATTCTATACTTATCTATATCATGATAAATAAATATTTAATCAATTAATTTTAGGGATATATAGGTCCCACCCATCCTATAATTAAATCATTCTTATGTGTTCCAAAAAAAACCATTTATCATAGAATAGAGAAAGGAATAAAATGGGGTTTCTAAACATCATTACATTATAACAAAATCTATATAAAAAAATGGATTCCATAAATTTAATTCCATAGAAAACACAATAAAACCATAGGAATAATAGGTATAGTATAATTGAAACATAAACCTATTAGATAATTCCATATTAGAAGGAAAATAATTTTGATAAAACACTGGAAATTAAATCTTGAAGAAAATATCCTTTCTTCTTCAAAAACATTTTATTTTCTCAAAGTGCCACATAATTTTAAAAGAAAAGAATTAATTTTAAAATCATAATAAAATATCATAAAGGAAGATTCCTAGAAATAATGTGTTCTTAAATCATAAAAAACACATTAATTCCATATAAGTTCAAAGAAAACATTTTTCTTGTACTTTTTTTAGAAAGTAAAAAATTACTTCATATTAAAAACAACAAAATATTCCTTTCTTACCATTTTATGAAAATTATCCTTTGGGTAAAATTGACATTAAAATATTATATGATGATAGTAATAATATTTTTAAATCATAATTAGGAATCATGGACATGGATGATAAATATACCCCTGAAAATACTTACGAATAAAAAAATCAGAAAATAATGGGATTGAAAAATCTACCCTTACCTGAGGTGTAACACCCCGAACCTAGTTACCCTGACTCTGTGCATTATTACATAACATTGGCATGCTCACAGAGAAATCATGTCTTGAAAGAACGATCAGTTTAGTATTATTGGAAAGAAGATTCATACATTATTTCAACTTTAAATCTTAAAGAGAAATAAGACACAAATATATTTCAGTAGAAACATCCAAGCCTTATAGATTATGCCTACAAGTCACTCATAACTGACTTCCTCATATCCTAGTAAAATTAAACATAAGAAAGTGGTGAGCTCAATCGCTTAGTAAGGGTAATCAATACAGCTAAAAAGAACATAAATATTAAGCATGGTGAATAATTGAAACCACATGCCTTTACCAATAATAAACATGAATACTTTTATGGCAAGAATATGAACTGAGTAAATAATTTTTTAATAAAACATAATCATGGGTATTATACTAGTCGAATGACCACATGAACCATCAATATTATTTTTATAATAAGGGAATGTATAATGCCAGAAATTCCCAAACATTTTGTCAAGGCCTCAGTCAAGACGTCTAAAAATGATTAAGGCCTCAACCAAAACAATATATCAAAATTGGGAAAGGCCACAGCCAATTCGACGTTTATTTATCTCATGAGACCAACCGATGCATCGAGGAGCTATATCAGGCTCCACCCCTCACTTACTATGTCCAATACATTCCTCATATGAAAAGGTTTAAACATATCATAAACATTCATATTAAAACTAGCATACAAAATGTCAATACTTTAACCATAAACCATGAATGATATAAAAATAACACATGCATAGTCAAACATATCACAAAACCTTCAATACAATATGGAATTTTTGTATCATAATAAATCAACTTCAAATAAACATAAAATCCATCAAAGGATGTTGAGATAGATGAAATAAAAATTTTTTAGAGAAATATCTGTATCTATTTTGAAATAATTTAAGATTCACATAATTAGAAAGAAAACTTTTATTGTGAAAATATTGTTATAATCTTGTAAGGGAAGCTTTGATGATGTTATAATGTCGAAAAATAGCCTCACCCTCCATATAAGTTAAAAAACATTCTTTCCTTAAATTTGTCAAAAAGGTCAAACAGTACCTTGTTTGGAAAACGACGGAAAGATTATTTTCAAAAAACATAAGGGTATAAATAACATTAACCCATTTTATAATAATTATTAAAAATGTTTTGATATATATTTTTAAGAAACCTGGATGTGGATGATAAAGAGGTCCCAGTAGGTAATTACGTATAAACAACCTTGGATAATAAAGAGATTTTAGAATTAACCCTTACCTTGTACTTTTACTTGTTAGATGGTAGGTTAAAATCCTGTATAATGGTGAAATATTTTTTATTAAATTACAAAATAATCATATACATTAATATGATATCATATATGATCTTTTAACATTGATTTGTTAATAATATCATATTATTATTGTAATTTGGGTGTTAACGGATTCGTTTTACTTTATATTCTTTGTTATGTGAGTCATATTTGTTATGTATGGGATGTATCTTATTCATATTCAGAATTATATCAAGTCTTGAATAATTATTTTTAATCATCAAATGAAAATTTAGTCTTGAATGAACGTGATATGGAATGAATCTCATCGCGTTCGTTGAGACGGTAATCCGTACGTACGCACGTGTGACAATAACATTCATTTGATATTAAAATGTTATATAATTGGATGGTATATCATATATTTAGAATCATTATCATGTTATATTCATTATTTACATAAATTATAGATAATTGTTATACCCATCCAAATAATAATATATTGAATAACAATTACACCACGACATGGAGACAGTAAGTCGTACGCATGCATGTATGGTGACATGTCCTTCAAAGGATGGATAGAATAATATAAATGGTTGTACCATATTTATAATAACATCATAGTTTATAGAATATATTAGAGTTATTATTTTATATTGGAAATAATAAATAAATAAGAAGTGGAAGAAGAAAAAGTCTTGAAAGAGTGTGGTGAAATTATTACCTCTTCTTCAGGTTCTTCCTTTTGATTTGATCAAAAGGGCTCCTTAAGTTGGCTTTATGACTAAATTAATTCCTCTAGGAAAAATTGAAATAAGTTGAGAGGATATTTGGGAAGGGGTTGGCCGATCCAAAAGGCTTTAATGGTGTGAATTAGAGAAAAGGGGGAGTGCCCTTTTACAAGAGGGGTGAGGGGCATCTTAGGAAAAGCTAGAAATATTATTTTATAACAAAATCATTTTCGGTTTATAATGGCTCCAAAATAGATTATTTAAAGTATAAGGTGGGTATGGGTATAAAAAACTCAACCAACAGGTTTTAAGATGGTTTGGGTCACTATATTAACAATAACTTTTAGATTTAACTCTTAGCTAAATATTTTGACATTAACCATGTCTCTTTATATTTTTATATTATATTGTTAATAAAATTACTATATACTTCAAATAAAACCGTAATTGGTTCATTAATGATATAAATATAATTATATAAGTCTTTCGGCCGAATATTAGATTTTTAGGAATAGAATATCAATTAACAATATAATATTTGTTTTAAAAACTCTTTTATGTCAATTTTGACACTATTTGGTATTTTGTTTTTCCTAAATTCATAACAACATTATTACTTCGAAACAAATTCATAAAACAAACCCTTATATTTCATATTAACCTATAAAATTTGTCTAATTCATATAAAGTATCAAATTACATTTATTTGGGTATTTAAAATATCGATTATTTTAATATTTCATTAATAAGGTAATCACTGCATCACAATTGTGTCACAAATAAATTAAATTATTTAATATATAAAAATTATAAATAAAATACCATTATGTAGGAAATATTTCTATCATTCTAATTAATATTTATAATCGAATTTATCTTATTTGTAACCCTATATTAAAAATGTATTACTAATTAAACTTTTATTTTAACTCTTTTAAATCTCCTTTGAATTAAATAATAATTAATATCCTAATCTAATCCAAGTAGACCAAATAGGTTCATATTTTATTCCTAAGGTTGTTTTTGGTAGAACTATACTTTTCCAATAGAATTATTACATGTTTTAGAGTAATAATAATATCATTTTTACCCTTAGTTACCCTATTTACTTTTAATCGTGGTAAATAAAAGTAAAAAGTTACTAATCACCAAAAATTGTGTTTATCTTATTGAACCAAATTTTACCTCTTGATATTAACCATGTCTCTTATATTTTCTAAATTCTACTCATAGAAGCGGTAAGATTATGTTTTATGTGAATTTGAAAATTCTCCTAGGAGGTGGGTAAAAGACGGTGAAAAGTTCAATAAACTTTTTATATATCTCAATTTATTATAAAGTTAATCCAATGAATTAAATTGAACTTATATAGGTATTATATATCAATTTTTACCCAAAATAAATTTAAATAAAGTAAATAAATATTTAAATAAAAATTTGGTTTTAAACTATGACTCAGTGTTTTTCACTATTCATCAAAAATTGAATGTTTTCAGAAAAAACCAAAAAATCACCCTAGGATAATTTCGATATTCGGAATCCAAAACTGAAGTCCATTCTAAAAGATAAAATTTATAAAATTTGAAAAAGTGGGTATCACTATTCATAATGGCTAGTTTGATTGGTTGTGGTTTGTTGGAATGTGAATTTGTGTACAACACACGCTTCTATATTATTCAAAGATAAGTGTACCGTGGAAGCTTGGGGTGTTAAATTCTCCCCTCCTTTAAATAATTTCATCCTAGAAATTTATAGAATATTTCTGTATAAAAAGACTTGGTTGGTTCTGCATCATATGTTCCTTAGGTCCCCACACTGCCTCTCCCATTTTATGGTTTCTCCATAGAACTTTTACGAGACAAGTCGTCTGGTTTATCTGAACTTGTTCTCTTGTATCAAGAAACTTGACAGGCTCTTCGCAAAAAGGTGAATCCGTTTCCAGTTCTAATTCCTCATTGGTATGTACATACATTGGGTCAGGCATGTATTTTCTCAATAGTGATACGTGGAATACATCATGAACTTTGGAGAGACTTGGCAGCATTTCCAAACGGTAAGCTACAACCCCAATTCATTCTAGAATTTTGAAAGGTCTGATGTACATGGGACTCAATTTACCCTTCTTAACGAAAAGTATAACAACCTTCCATGGAGATACCTTCAAGAGAACATGATCTCCTACCTGAAATTCCAAATCCTTCCTTCGGTTATCAGCATAGCTCTTCTACATACTTTTAGCCGCTTTGATATGGTTTTGGAATACCTTCACCTTTTCCATCGTTTCCTCCTCCAGTTCTGGGCCTATGAGTTTTCTTTCACCAACATCATCCCAACAGGTTGGTGTGAGACATCTCTTTCCGTATAATGCTTCAAACGGTGCAATATGAATACTTGAATTGAAGCTATTGTTATAGGAAAATTCTACCAGCGGTAAATATTGATCCCACATACATTGAAAGTTTAGTGATCATGATCTAAACATGTCTTCTAAGGTTTAATAGTCCATTTTTTTCCATCAGTTTGGGGGTGGTAGGCAGTGCTCAAGCGAAGTTCAGTATCCATGTATTTCTGAATAATCTTCTAGAATCTTGATTTAAAATGTAGATCACGATCAGAAACTATCGATAGTGGTAATCCATGAAGTCTAACAACACAATTAATATATAGTCTTTCCAATCATTCAGGTGGTAAATCCTCTCTTATAGAAAGAAAATGTGCTGACTTGGTAAGACGATAAAAAATGACCCATATTACATCATTCCTTCTAGGAGTCTTTGGTATTCCCATGACAATCCAACATAATATAATCCCATTTCCACTCAGGTATGGGAAGAGGTTCAAGAATCCTCTAGGATGTTTCCTTCTAGATTTCAGTTGTTGAAAAACCATACATCTTGACACAAAATCATTAATCTCCCTCTTCATGTTGTCCCACCAAAAATGTTCCTTCAAATATCTATACATTTTGGTTCTCTCAGGGTGTATAGAGAAATTGGAGCTATGAGCATCATCTAAGAATTCCCTTTTTAAATCAGGTATATCAGGAACACAATGTCTCTTACCAAATTTCAAAATTTCTTCTTCATGCACAATGTCACTGAATCTCCAATCATTCAAAACATTAATCTTCTTTTTAAACTCTTTATCACCATTCTGAGAACTCTTTATCCTTTCTAGTAAAGATGGTTTGGAAACCATTTGAAAAGTTATTGATGTTTCACCTTCCATGGTGATTACCATATCCATCTTTACTAGATCCATATATGAAGGATCATTTTCAACTCTCATCTAGTTCAAAACTCCATGATCATTTCTACTCAAATCATCTTCCACCTTATTTTCCTTCCTCAAGTGGTATTGTATAGTGCAATCATAATCCTTGAGTAGTTCAATCCATCGCCTTTGCCTCATGTTGAGTAATATCTGTGAGAAAATATACTTCAAACTCTTGTGATCGATAAATATCTCACATTTTTCACCAGAGATAATGTCTCCATATCTTCAAAGATAAGATTACAGTTTCTAACTCAAGATCAGTAGTAGGGTTGTTTTTCTCATGAATTTTTAGCTGTCGTGATGCATAGGCAATAACCCTATCATTCTACATAAAGGCACAACCAAGTCATTTCTATGATGCATCACTATAAATAACAAACACATCATTCCCCAATGGTAGAGTCAATATAAGAACATTGAAAAATCTTCTATTTAGTTCTTCAAAACATTCATCACACTATTTTTTCCAAGAAAATTTAACCCCTTTACATGTGAGCTTGGTTAATGGGTTAGCCAACTAGGAAATATTCTAGGCGAAATGCCGATAATAACCTGCTAAACCAATAAAACTATGTACCCCAGTCATACTCTTCGGTGCTGGCCATTCTTGGATTGCTCTTGTCTTATAAGGATCAATGGAGATTCCATCTATAGAGAAAATATGGCCAAGAAAAGAAATCTCCTGAATCCAGAATTCACACTTGCTAAAATTCCCATATAATTCATGTCTTCTAAGAGTATTTAGAATAATGCGCAAGTGATTTTCATGATCTTATTAGATTTTGGAGTATACAAAGATATCATCAATAAATACCACTACAAAGTCATCAAGATATTCCACGAAAACTCTATTAATTAGATCCATGAAGACATAGGGTGCATTAGTCAATCCAAAAGGCATTACTATAAACTCATAATGCCCATAGTGGGTTCGAAATGTTGTTTTCAGAATGTCTTCCTTCTTCACACATAACTGATGATATCCGGATTGAAGTTCAATCATTGAAAAGTATTGAGATATATGAATTTGGTCAAATAAAGCATCAATGCGAGGTAGGAGATACTTTTTCTTTATTGGTACAATATTGATCTCCCTGTAGTCAATGCCCAACCTCATAGATCCATCTTTCTTCTTCATAAAATGGACATGGGATCCCCATGGATAAACAACAAGAAAAATAAATCCTTTATTACTCAATTCCAATAGTTGATTCGTTAGTTATTCTAACTCCACAGTCCCCATTCTGTAAGGAGTCTTCGATATGGTCCTTTAACCATGAATTAAATCCATAGAAAAATTAATTTCTCACTCTGGAGGATGTCCAGGTAAATCTTCTGGAAATACATCAACATATTATTTCATAATAGGTATATCCTCTATTTGAACATTCCTTTCCTCACCCAAAATTATTTCATTCTATTACTCCCCAATAGTTGAATTTAGTTGATCTACTAAGGGTGGATCTAGAAAATAATCAGGTGGTGATGATTTTTCTCTAAAGATAAGGTGTTCTTTAGCATCATCATCAAAAATCATAACCTCCCTCTTTTTAAAATAAATTTTTGCATCATGGTCTGAAAGCCAATCCATACCAAGGATTATATCAAATTAAATCATGGGTATGATGATGAGATCAGAAGATAAATAACATTTATATGCCCTAATGGGAACTAATTCACATAACTTTGTATCAATGATACTTCCCTTATGGGTTTTGACTGAAAACTCCCTTGTTAAATCAAATTGGAAATATCTAATTTTCTTAGAAAACTAGGAAGATATAAAACAATGAGATGATCTAGAATCAATTAATGCATTTTCTAAATGTGAGGAAACCATTAAATTACCTTCCACTATGTCTTTCGGAGCTTCAACCTCAGCAGTAGTGATCACATAAGTTTTTCCTTGATCCCTAGGCCTTTTCTAAGGTAAGTTTCCCTAACTCTTAGGACATTCATTTTCATAATGTCTCATTTCCCTAAAATTTTAGCATTGAACATTGGTAGCGTCTTTATTTCCTTTACAATCACCAGTAATATGGCCTTTCTATCCACATTTGAATCATACTTCTTTTCCTTTTAGATATGCAACATGGTACTTCCTTCCACAATTATCACAGGGTGGAAATTCAATTCTTCCCTTCGTCCATGTTTCCTTATTTCCTTTCCCTTAGTGTTCATCAAATCTCTTCTTCTCTTGCTTTGATTTAAAGTCATAAGACTTAGAGAATTCCTTTTCTATCTTGATAGCACACGAGACAATATCTTCGTATGATGAGAAGGATTGTGATACTAATTCTCGACAGAGAAATGGTTTAACCCATCAATGAAATGATAAATCTTGCTTCTTCGGTTACGTATATAATCTTCTTCATGCCTCTCTATCCTTGTAAAGTTAGCTTCATACTTTGCGACATTCTCATCCTCCTTTTGCCTCAGACTAAGAAATCGCATTTCCATATCTGCTCGATGGTCATGAGGAAATTATTTTTCTAATAAAATTTCATTAAACTCCCTCCATTCCATATTTGATACTTCCTCGTCATCCTTTGTGTTTTGAATCAATGACCACTATTGATCAGCATCTCCAGTGAGGCGGTAAACTGCCATGAAAAAAATTTCACTTCCGATACTCCCCAAAGCATGGAATATTTTCTCTAAAGAATTGATCCATTTCTCATCCACTAATGTATTTTTACTCCCATTGAATGTTGGTGGTTGTTTCCTCATGAAGTGTTCTAACATTGATCCTCCATGCTGTGAATCAAGGTTCTCTATATGGGTAAGGTTTTTATTCATAACCTGAGTGAGTTGTCCCAGTATGGTGATAAGCTGATCAGCACCAATTGTATGACCTCCTCGAATATAATTATCTTAAATAGGAGGGAAATTTCTACATGGAGTGTGTGCATTGATACGGTTTCCATTCCTTCAACTAGGTTCTATTTCAAAACAATGGCATACACTAGATTAGTTTATGAATCACAATACATAAATCCAAACTTGTAAAACACTTACCATAAATTGAATAGTTTATGGATATAATCCATAATCATAAAAAAAGGGTTTCTTTGCGGAAGTAAATTCTCATAAAACCTTCATAATGGTTTGTAATTAAAATGAGAATTATCCTAAGCATATCCCCCGGGAGTGTCGTAACCAAGACTGCAGCAAGGCTCATTTTCGTGCACCAGTTCCCGTTCGAGTCTAGCTCAAAGTTGTGTTTTTGGGTTTTACCCCTAGGTACATTTGTGCCATAGATACCTCTACCTACTCGTATCCATACAAGGTTGTATTTCTTAGAAAAATCAAAAAATCTCTACAATACCAAAATTCTAGGAATTTCTTCTATACTAATTCTCAAATTCTATCTTAGGGCTATGTGATCTAATCAGAGTTTATCTAAATCTAGTTTCCAAGGTCTGTACTAAACTTCCTCCGATTTAAACTATAATGCCCCAAACCCAGTTACCCAGAGTCAATTCATTATTACATAACATTGGCATGATCACAAGGAAATCTTGTCTCGAATGACCGATCTGTTTAGTATTATTGGAAACAAGATCATACATAATTTAAACTTTACAACTTGAAGAGAAATACAACGCGAATATATTTCATTAGAAACATCCAAGCTTCCTAGATTATGCTTTCAAGTCACTCATAACTAACTTCTTCATATCCTGGGAAAATGAAACATAAGAAAGGAGTGATCTCAAACATTCAGTAAGGGTAAAAAATATAGTGGAAAATAACCTAAATATTAAGCATCGTGAATAATTGAAACCAGAGTCCTTTACTAAAAATAAACATGAAAACTTTAATGGAAAGAATATGAGCTGAGTAAATAATTCTATAATAAAACATAATCCTGGGTATTCCACTAGTCTAAGGACCACATGAACCATCAATATTATTTTCATAAGGAGGGAATGTGTAATGCCAGACATTCTGAAACATTTTTTCAAGGCCTCGACCAAGATGTATAAAAATGATTAAGGCCTCATCCAAAAACATATATAAAAATTGAGAAAGGCCTCAGCCAATTATACATCTAGTTATATCATGAGACCTACCGATGCATCAAGGAGCTATAGCGGGCTCCACCCATCACTTACTAATTTCAATACATTCATCATATGAAAAGGTTTAAACATATCATACACATTCGTATTAATACTACATTATGAAATTTCAATACTTAAACATAAACCATGAATGGTATAAAAATAGCACATCCACAGTGAAACATATCACAAAAACATTCAATACAGTATTGAAGTTTTGTATCATAATAAATCAACTTCAAATAAATTTAAAATCCCTCAAAGGATGATGAAGTAGATGAAATAAAAACCCTATTTGGAGAATTATCTCTTTCTATTTTGAAATCATTTAAGAGTCACATAATTATAAATAAAATATTTATTTTGAAAATATCCTTATAATATTTTAAGGGAAGCTTTGATGATGTTATAACGGCGTAAAATAGCCACACTTTCCATATAAGTTAAAAAATCTTTCTTACCTTAAATTTGCCGCAAAGTTCAAAAACTACCTTGTTTGGAAAACGACGAAAAGATTAATTTCAAAACACATAAGGGTATAAATGACTTAAAACAATTGTATAGTAAATAGTAAAAATGTATTGAAATACATTTTTAAGAAACATTGATGTGGATGATAAAGAGGTCCTAGTAGATAATTACATATAAACAACCTCAGATAATGAATAGATTGTAGAATTAACCCTTAAACTGTACTTTCATTGGTTAAGGGTAGGATAACCTCCTATATAATGGTGAAATAATTATTATAAAATTATTCAATAATCATATACATTAATATGATACCATATATGTTCTTTTAGCATTGCTTTGATAATAATATCTTAGTATTATTGTCGTTTCGGGTGTTAACGGATTCAATTTCCTTTATATTAATTTTTATGTGAGTCATATTTGTTATGGATGGGATGTATCTTATTCGTATCCATAATGATATTCAGTCTTTAAAAATTATTTTTAATCATCAAATGAAAATTCAGTCTTGAATGGATACGATGGGGAATGAATCTCATCGCGTTCGTGGAGACGGTAAGTCGTACATACGCACGAGCGAAAATATCATTCTTTTGATATTAAAATCTTATATAATTGGATGATATATCATATATAAAGTATCATTATCATGTTATATTCATTATTTATATCAATTACACATCATTATTATACGCATACAAATAATAATGTATTCAATAACAGTTACACCACGACGTGGAGACGGTAAGTCGTACGTACGCATGTATGGTGACATGTCATTGAAAGGATGAATAGAATAATGAATATGGTTGTAACATATTTATAATAACATCACAGTATATATAAGATACTAGATTTATTATTTTAGAATGGAAATAACAAATAAAGAAGAAGTGGAAGAAGAAAAGAACTTGAAAGAGGGTGGTGAAATTATTATCTCTTCTTCGTGTTCTTCCATTTGATTTGGTCAAAAGGGCTCCTTAAGTTGGCTATCTAAATAAATTAAGGCTACTATGATGAATTGAGGGAATTTTAGAGGATATATTATCAGGTTTTGGCCGAGACAAAAGGCTTTGAAGGTGTCAATTAGAGAGAAGGGGGACTGCCCTTTTATGAGAGGGGTGAGGGGCACCTTAGGAAAATCTAGAAATATTATTTTATAATAAAATCATTTTCGGTTTATAATAGCTCAAAAATGGATTATTTAAAGTATAATCTGGTTCTGGGTCTAAAACCACTCAACCAATAGGTTTTAAACAGGTTTGGGTCACTATATTGACCTTAACTTTTAGATTTAACTATTAGGTAAATAGTTTGACATTTACCATATCTCTTTGTATTTTTATATAATATGGTTAATAAACATACTACATACTTCCAAGATAACCCCAAGTGGTTCATTAATGATACACCTATAATTATATAAGACCTTTGGGAGAACCTTGTATTTTTTGGAAAATATAATATCAATTAATAATATAATATTTGTTTTAAAAACTCTTTTATGTAAATTATGAAACTATTTGGTATTTTGTATTTTATAAATTAATAATAGCATTATTACTCCAAAAAAAATTCATCTAAGAAAACCTAATATATCATATTAACCTATAAATTTATTGAAATTCATAAAAAGTCTAAAATTTCATTTATTTGGGTATTTAAAATATCAATTATTTTAATATTTCATTAATAAGGTAATTATTGCATCACCTTTGAGTCATAAATAAATAAAATTTTTTAAGGTCTAAAAATTAAAAATAAAATACCATTATGTAGTAAATCTTCTTAGATCTCTAATTAATATTTATAATCGAATTTATCTTATGTGAAACCCTATCTTAAAAATGTTTTTAGTTATTAAACATTGATTTTAACTCGTTTAACTCTTCTTTGAATTAAATAATAATAAATGTCATAATCTAATCCAAGTGGACGAAAGAGGTTAATATTTTTTACCTAAGGTTATATTTGGTCGAACTATACCTTTCCAATAGAATTTTGACATATGCTAGGATAATAATAAGATCATTTTTACACTTAATTACCCTATTTACTTTTAACCGTGGTAAATAAAAGTAAAAAGTTACTATTCACCAAAAATTATTTTTATCTTTTTGAACCAAATTTTACTCATTGATATAAACCGTGTCTCTCGGATTTTCTAAATTCCACTCAAAAAAGCTGTAAAATTATGTTTTATGTGAATTTGAAAATTCTCTTCGGAGGTGGGTAAAAGACGGTGAAAAGTTCAATAAAATTTTTATATATCTAAATTTATTATAAATGGACTCCAATGAATTACATTGATCTTATATAATTATTATATATCTATTTTGACCCAAAATAAATTTAAATAAAATAAATAATTATTTAAATAAAAATTTGGTTTTAAACTATGACTGAGTGTTTTTCACTATTCATCAAAAAATTGAATATTTTCAGAAAAATACCTAAAATTCACCCTAGGATAATTTTGACATTCCGAACCCAAAAATGAAGTCCATTTTGAACGATAAAATTTATAAAATTTAAAAAATTGGGTATTACTATTCATAACAGCTAGTTTTATTGTTTGTGGTGTGTTAAACTCGGAGTTGTGTGCAACAAAATCTACTGTATTATTCAAATATAAGCATACCATGGAAGGTTGGGGTGTTACATTAGTTATAGTATCGTTTTTATATATACAAACCTCCTATATAATTATTTAAATAATGCGAGTGAATGATACAAGAATCATAGTCATTTATATGATATCATAAATGATCAAATTATCATCCGGTTCTTAATACCATTTCATTATTACTCGTTTTTCCATTATTAAATACTTCATTTTCTTATACATGTTTTGTCAAATAAGTTCTAGTTATCCTTATTAGGTCATGATTATATCATTCCAAAATCATACTAACATAATATATAACATATTTATTCATTCTATAAATATATATAATCATTATTTAAGGGATATCATGTTGAATGAATTAAAACGCATTGTGGAGATGGTAAACCATACACACAGACAAACGATGATATCTTTCCCTTAATTATGAAATGGTAATAAGTTTACGGTATATATATTGTTCCAAAATAAATATATTTTCATAATAATCCTATATAGAAAATGTTTTCATCATTATAACATTGCATGTAAAGTGTTAGGGAATAATAGATAACATAATTACGTGGAGATGGTAAGTCATACATATGCACGCATGTTGATTTCATTTTTTGTAGGATGGATACAAGGTGGAATATGGTTGTTCAATAATCAAAACAAAATCTCAGTATATAATTGATACTATATTTATTACATTATAATGAAACAACTCATGATGAGAAAGTAGAATAAGAAGGAAGTTTGAAAGAATCAGTATAGAAGATTACCTCTTCTTCGACGAGCACCCTCTAGATCACCTCAAAAAGCACTACGGTTTGCCTTTAGAGAAGACTATAACCTCTATAATGTGACTAAAAAAATTTATAAGTTAAATGGTTAGGTTATGGCAGATATTTAATGTTCAAAATTAAGTGAACAAGTTATAGAGGAGGTGTCCTTTTATAGTTGAGGTTAGGGGCACTTATGGAATCATCAAAAAAATTAATTTAACATAAATTAATTGTTAACCCAAAATGACTCCAAATTGTATTATGTTTAATATAAGATGGGTTTGGTTCGAAATATTCTCATAAAATAATCTTTAGACTTGTATTGATTCTATTTTAAACATTATCTTTTCCTTTTACCCTTAATTAATCTATTTAATTAGTAATTGTGGTAACAACATTTTGAATATTAAGAGGCTATAAATTTTACTTATATGGGGTAAATTGCCCATAAGTAAATATTTTAAAAACATTTAGACCTTATAACTATCACCATTTAATTTTTAATTTTTTTTATGATTTTTAAATAATTTAAGAAATTTTGGTTAATAAAATATCAATAGTATCAATTTTGACACTAATAATTTCATTGAATTTAAATAAAATAAAAACATAGAGATAACATCAAAAAAACATTTAATAGATTCTTAATAAGTCATATTCACTTATAAAATTTGGGGAGTACCCTTTTTAATTAATATTATATTTATTTTAATATTTTTCATATCATTTATTTGATATTTATATTAAAATAATATTTAGTGTATCGCTGTTTTATCAGTATTTATGGTAATTATTTAATATATAAAAATAATATATAAGATCCCATGACGTAGATAATTTCATTAGAAATATTTATACTATTTAGTATTAATGTTGTTTCATATTTATCACTATATAAAAATAGTTATAATAAAAAGAAATAAGAGGTTGTCATTTTGTAACTTTCTTGTCACTTTCATTTATTTTAATAATATCAATATCCTTTTCCAAGAAAAGAGTTCATTAAATAAGTCATTTACAATTTTAATATGTTAAGGGTTGACGGTTACTCATCAAATAGGATTTGGCAGGGGTTTAGGTAATTTTATTATCATTTTCATTTTATTTTATTACCAAAATTACCGGATTGACCATTAACTGTGTTAAACAAAAATTATTGTAGTTACTGTTCATAATAAAAAAATAAAAGTAACTATTTCCCATGCTTTTGCTGGGGCGTGCGCGTCCGTCTTCTTGAGTACGATGGGCGCGACTTTTGTTACCCCGCATTCCCGCTTTCCAAAGGCAGGTGGCATTCACTCCTTGTTCAGGGACGTTTTCTCCTTGATCGAAATAGGATGATGGGATGTCAGTTCTTCTTTCAGTGAATTCCTCCTCGAAACTCATCACCTAGTCTGCGTCTCCCTTATATATTTAATAATTTGTTCATGAAACTCTTATCGTCTTCATATTTTCATGGACACTAGTTAATTACGCTTCTTCTTTCAGGACATTCCAAGAGGTTCGGTCCGGGATGAAACCTTCAGTTGGGGGAGTAGTCACATTGAGGCATCACTGGCATGTGTGGATGCTGGGGAATTGGCATGTCTGTCTTTTTTCCCTTATTGTAGGTCTTATCGAGGGTGTGTAATCTTGAGGGATCACACATCGAGAGCGGGGAATCATATGCCATAGACATGTATCTGAGGTTTTCCTTAGTTTCCCATGCTAACATAGGGTACGCCACAAATTTAACATCCAGCGGAGATAGATCGAGCTGATCAGAACACTAGTTGGACTGGATCAGATTGAAGAACCCCCTTGATGGAACACTGATATTGGGGCCCGCACGTGGGAGGCTTCCCGAGTACTGTGGATAGGAATGAGGAAGGCATGATCTCACTTGGATATGGCGGCCCGGGTAAGAATCATGATGGACGATGGTTTTGGTCTCGATCATCGAAAATATTTCCTACATACCATGCCTTAACATGGATCAATGTCCCCGTAGTTCGAGAATGGATGTTTGGGGCTTACACTCTAGGCTGCTCGGGTGTTGGTGAGCCGATGTGAAAAATATTGGAATGACCAAGTGGTGGGAATGAACCTCGTGAGGCTTCCTAAGTACCATGCCTTGAAATGGATCAAAGACCACATAGTTCAGAATGGATGCTGGTGAACTGATGTGAAGATGGACCTTGGTCCGATGGATTTCGGGATAGAACCTCATGGAGGCTTCCTACGTACCATGACTTGACACAGATCGAAGTCCACGTAGTTCGGATAGGGTCATGGCACACCGACACCAAGATGGTCAGGACCAATGGTTGGTGGGCTTGAACCTCAGGGAGGCTTTCGACGTACCATGACTTGAAATGGATCAATGACCACGTATTACAGATAGGAGCGTGTCGGTGAAACGATGTGAAGATGGACCTTGGTCCGATGGGTGTTGGTATTGCAATGTCTTACCGCTAGAGTGGGATGCAATTTAATTTCATACGGGATGGGGGGCGTGTCGTACAACCGATGTGAATAAGGACCTTGGTCCATGTGGATGGTGGTCTTGATCCTCGTGGAGGGTTCCTACATACCATGCCTTGACATGGATCAAAGACCATGTAGTTCAGAATGGATGCCAGCGAACTGACGTGAAGATGGACCTTGGTCCGATGGGTGTCCGTCTTGAACCTCGTGGAGGCTTCCTACGTACCATGACATGACACGGATCAAAGTCCAAGTATTTAGGGTGTATAGTTCAACCTAATGCAGGATGGAGGGAATTTGGGGATCACGCTCTGAGGCGGCCCAAGGTGGGTCATGGTTGGTGCTCACTATAAGCTCACGGGAGTCATGCTCGATGTGAGAAACAATGGGTTGTAGGGACATGACGATCACGTCGTGAAAGGTGCATCTGTGGGGAATGAAGAGGGTCTTACGCGTTGGGCGGCCCATGGTGTTGGGACTTACTCCATGATGGAGGCCCAAGGGTGACAAATCATAGCAGGAGAGGGGGACTGGGACTTACTCGAGGATGGAGGCCTAGGGGAGACAAAGCGCAGTAGGATAATGGGATTGGGACTTACTCCAGGATGGAGGCTCGAGGGTGACAAAGCATAGCAGGAGAGGGGGATTGGGACTTACTCCAGGATGGAGGCCTAGTTCCCTATCACACCCTCCACTAGACTTGCCACTGAGGAAGTGAGGAAGACCGGGGGTGCCGCCTCCTGTAAGAAAATATAGGGGCTTATGCCATGGTGGCTTCCCTTCCCCCACAGACAAACACAACTCCCAAAAAAAGGATATCATCCCATGTGGAGACCTAGGGGCATGGAGAATTTCCAAGGTGGGGGAACCCCATGTGAGAGGCACGGGGTGATGTCACAGTTTAACATCATGTGCTGAGGACGTGGGTGCTTGGCAGTTTAAATATCCTGCAACTCGGACGATGTGGGTTTACTCTGCACCCCTAGGACTTACATAACTTCTACCCTATGCTCCTTATGGGAGGGAAGGTACCAGCAATGCCGTATTGAAGGGGGGTGAAAGAGAGAACCATCTAGGGGTCCACGTTAGCATGGCTATGAAAAGAAGCAATAAGCATTAGTGTGCCTATGCGAAGAAGCATTAGGAAATGAAACTCCACAAGTGGTATCGTTTGGGGGATTTTTAAATCACATCGTGAAAACCTAGAGGGTCAGACAGGAAAAGGAATTGAAAAACAGAGGATTCGATAGGCAGGGGCCTTGTGGGGATCGGTTTCTCTACATGGTGAAGGGAACTTGCGAAGGGGTCTTCTTCGCGAAATGGGGTGCCTTGGTCTTGGTATGGGGCGAAGGTACACATGGGAGGTAATTCGTGAAGTGTAAAGGAGTTCGCAGATCATAGGAGCTTCGCGAAGCGAAGTGTCGTGAAGCAAGGTTCTTTGCGAAGTACAGTGATCCTGCCTTGACATGTGGATCACATGTACGTGAGGGGTGTTTCTCCAAGTATAAATGCTCCGCGACAACCCAGGTCCCCTTAGGGATCCCCTTCGTGAAGTCCCTTAGGATTTGTGAAAGGCGTCCCTCTCTAAAGAGGGGATCCAAACGTGACAAGGCGGAGGCATCTCGCAAAGAAAAAATACCTCGCGTTGCTCATGATTCGCAGAGCAAAGGGTGCTTCACGATTTGGGAGATGAGAAGCTGAATGTTCAGATTCTCCATCCTGAGGGCTCAGGGGGAGCTCGGTATTTATAGAAAAGAGGCACCGCAAAGCAGATCTTACATGGTGCGAAGAGGGATTGGGTTGCTTCGCGGCGGGTTGCAAACGTTAGGGGAGTTCGCGGAGGGTACCACCTCATTTTCTTCGTATAGGGCTCACGAACGTCAGGGGAATTTGCAGAGGGTACCACCTCCTTTGCTTCGTGGTGGCCGCGTTTCTTGGTGGGACTCTGTAAAGGGGCTTCGCAAATCCAACAGTGGGGCCCCTTTCTCATCTTTTGTTTCTTCCAACATTTTCGCACCAACAAATTCTCCCCCTCAAACTTGGAGCTGTGGAGGGATCAAGGGTTGAAGTCTGAGGGAAATTGCCAAAATCATCAGCCATTCACAATGCTCACTCACAGAGAGGGTGCACGAGGAGGACATGGGTTGTGTTAGCCGGGCGTTCCACAAAGCTCCGTGTGGACTGGACGCGCCGTGAAGCTCTGAAGGCCGCCAGATATAAATAAGGGGCCATCCATATCTTTTTTCCTTTCACTTATCTTCGATTTTTTCCTTTTTCTCTCTCGATTAGTGAAGCTCAGCGTTCCCCGCGCCTGCTCTCTGCAAATCAGGCTTCGCAGCAAACTGTGAGTCTCTGACTCCGCGACAGTGCCAAGCAAACGTGCACTTACAATCCTAGGTCAGGCTCCGTGATTCGGCTTCATGAATGAGCTTCGCAAATAGTCTTCGTGACCCGCCCTGAAATTTTTCCGAGCTCCGAAACCCAATGGCCCATCAAGAAGCTACGATGGGGGTGATTACAGATGCCACCCGGAAGGATGAGATGGTAAATTGTCAGGGCCTAGGAGAGTTGGTCTGTAGCCATTCATACCATAATTCATTGATGAAGATTCTATCAGAGAGGCAAACGAATTATCCATTGTGCAAGAGGCTTCCCTTGAATGGATTCGGGATGAGGGATGATGTCTTTATTCCGGAGCCGAGTAGGGACGAACCAGCTTACTGGTTCAAAAGCACATCCTGCCAGCGCCAATGGTCCAGGGCGGTTGATGGTCATGCACGGGAGGACTTCACACCTGTAACCACTGACTGCCTATAAAATCATTTGAACAATGTTGATGGGAATCCATTGCAGCTGAAGAAGTCCCCTCCCATGTACCGCACAATACTAAAGGCATCCTTGAGGGATTTGATTAAGGGGTGGTCCAATGGTGGGATCTGTGCCAGTGAATAAACTTCACAAATGATTCGGCCTGGGCATACTGGGTAGGCACCTAATGAAAAGAGTTTGGAGCCAAGCATAGGAGAGTGGGTTTGTATGAGGCGAAATGGGCCTCCCAATTCTACATTTATCAACCAAAACAGCTGATGTCAGAGCTATTAAGTAGATGGTTGTCTGGGACCAACACTTTTCACCTGTACCATGGGGAGGTTGGCATCAGTCTGTGGAATGTTCATCAGATTTCAGGGGTCTCGATCTTGGGGCTACGTATGATGAGTTCCTACCCATCATGAGTGCGTGGTAGGATCCTTAGCAGATGTTGCGGATGGCACTGACACTAATGGGGCTGGTCCCCAGAGAAGATAAAGAAGCGGTGAGGGATTCCCACTTCCAAAAGTGGTTCAAGAAGTTCCTGAACTTCCTGATGGATCAAGAGTTTCCCTCGAGGCCTCGAACTTTCCCAAAGGGGGCTCAACAGGGTAAGGAGAATTCATATTGGTGGCCCTTGGAGGACAACCAATGGAAGTCCCGGGGTTTCAGTGTCAATACCGAACAGAAGCCAATAGTTAGACTGGTGGCGTTTATAGAGGCACTTATATGTGGTGGTATCCTACCAGTGAGGGATACCAACATGAGGGTGCAGCCCAGCTCATTCATCATGGCTTCCATGCTGGCCACAGGAGGGCAGGTCAATCTGGGGATTCCATTGCTCACCAGATTGTATAGGATGCTATGGCATGTTAGGGAGGGCAAGAGGCCGTCGAGGATATGCAGGTCGTTCCATCTTCTATATGGGTGGATCGCGGTGCACATCAGGGGGGTTTACGAATACCTAAACCCCATCTCGCCTCCTGGGTCAAACTTCCACCCATCCATTCTGAATGATACTGGGAGAATTCCAACCAAATTAACCATACCGTTTGTACTAAACTGGGTGTGGAAGGCGGACAAGTTTAATTTCCACCCGTTTCCATTGCTGACGAGGGTACTTACCGACGACGGTCAGGGTATGGAAGAGAATAGGGCCTATCTCCTGGCCTTCTGAGCTGGAGTATTGGTGGAAAGGGTGGACCGTGAGCCTCTCTACGAGCCATACACCCCACACCAGTTTGCAAGGAAATTTCGGTGCCTGCAGCGGAAAACCCCACATGTATACTGGGAGGTGCGGCATGAGTATCACCCGTGTGTAATGAGGCAATTGTGGCTCATGTTGACACGGGAAGATGGGAAAATGCGAAATGAATTTCCTCGGCCTACTACCTCCTTTGGACTGGTGAAGGATTATTCCATAAGCTAGGAGGAAGCTTATCTGGGGGAAATGTTGAAGCATCCAACTGTTCGATTTGGTGATGGATGGCCTCCCCTATCTCGAGGTCAGGGTCAGAAGGTGACAAGGGCCTCTGGTGGTGGCGGGGATGTCGTGGCGGCACAACCTGCACCAACTGAGGGTGAGGTAGCGGTGGCAGATCTAATAGAGGCATTGGAACCAGTGGTCCCAAGAGATAAGAGCCGCCCTAAGGGGTGGCCATCGAGGGGATTCCGTAGGATATCCACTCAGGCCCCATGGAATCGGTTACGCCATATCGACATGACAGAGGATGCTGTTTTCACGGAGGCCTGGGACATCTAGGATGTCAACCGACAATTCCTCATCCCGCCCTAGATGTGGAAACACTTGATCCATCTTGAGATGGATTTATCAAGTATAGGCCATGTCCGGGCTGGTTTTACAGTGTCTCCAGCAGAGGCGGAGCAATATTTGGATGAGCTGGAAGACTTTGTACATTCCAGTGGTGCCCCACGTCCAATGACAGACCGGGTGAAGGTACTACTGGATCGGACGGTCCTCCCATAGATTTCGTCCACCAAGCTGAGAGAACTCTTCCCCCTACTGGAAGAATTAGACGAATTCTTTTGGGGGGGACGAGGCCGGTGGAGGGATCCCATTGGAGGAAGGATAAGCCGGTGATCAGGACTCCGGTCTCGATGATTTTGCAGAGACACTTGAGGTGACATCCAAAGTTTCTTTCCTAGGGTTCTGATATGAGGTCATTATGGATTTCTTTCCAACATCAGAACCATGTAGGAGGACCTTGTGCACAGACCTCATTCTCACCCCTCAGCAGGTGATGATGCAGGACCCTCAGAACCTGCACCAGTGGCCGTGTCTAGTTCTGTGTTTGTTGGGGATAAGATAACCGAGGTGGATCTTCCAGAATCTCTGGACCTTCCGAAAATATAGGGAGGGCCATGCTTCGGGGTCCCATCAATATCAACATAGGATCAGCACCATGAGTTCAATCTCTGTAAGTCCTCTCCACTAAATTCATTGCTGCTATATGTTGATCATGCCAACTAACATCCATGCCCTTCTCTATCATGTACAGTTCTTTGACTGACATGGGCCGCTGTGGTGAGGTTGGTCGGGATTTATTGCGGCGCCCCTCCAAGGGGCATGCCAGTAATCATGGAGGTAGTTTTCCATCACACACAAGCCGCATCGCTCACTATCATTGGCAGGACCACTAGTGGGGTCGTGCCCGAGGTCATTGAGGTGGGGTCCGATGATGAAGATCGATCGGTCGACCCATGTCCCGCCACGCCTGATCCAACACCAGATGCCGCACCTGATCCAATGCCAGATTCAGATCCCGTTAATGATTTCTTGAGGGAATACCCCGCATATGAACCTGCCAACCGCGTGGACTAATACGAGACGACCTCTGATGAAGAGGATAACAATATAGTCTGTCGCCGATCATGGAATCTGATCGTTCTCTTTATCAAAAAGACCCCCAGGAATTATGGATGGATGAGATGGATAAACTTCACTTGTAGTTGTGTGAACTGCATACTGGGGGAGTGGATTCCCATCGTCCTCATCTTCTCATCTGAGATCTCATGGCATGGAATATTTGGGAGTATGATCGCAGCCTCATGTGGGCTAGCAGTGGAGGAAGGCGACGGACATCAAGAAACTCTAGGAGGCTCAAAATGATGTCTAGTGGCTACAGATCCATGAAGATGAGCACTCATCCTCTTTTAAAGAACAATCGGAGATGATCTTGCAATTGAAGGCCCTGCTGGAAGAGGCAGAAGAGCGTATGAGGCAAGCTTCTTATGAAATGGTTTTCATTCAGGCTGACATAAAGCGGGACCAAACTGAGGCTGATGAACTGCACCGCATTATAGTTGAGGAGGAGCAGAAGTTGAGTCGGTGGAAGAAACGCTTGGATACCACAAGTCTAAGGGTGGCATAACCACAACTTTCTATTGATGGGGTCAACTTGTCCATGGGAGGGATAAACCCCCGAGTGCTGTAAGGATCACAAAATATCAAACGCAGTTTCAAGTTTTGATTTTTTTTTATGTCATATCATGAATGTGTTTTGCTATTGAGGTTGGATCTATACGCATCTGTTATACTCATGAAATTTCCAGTGGTCAGTCCCTAAGCTCATGCGGGTTGAGCCCAATGTGAGAAACCATGCTATTCCATATGAATATAATGCGTCGACCAAGCTTCGGGTACCCGAGGTTTAAGTAACCAATATAGATCTTCCAATAAGTCATGGGAGAGGCCCAACTGGAGTATTAGGACCTCAGAACATTCAATGATCCATTCTTCTGATTTGATTTGGTGCACGAATGAGGTAACTCTAGGGGCGTTGGGATTCGTCCTAACATAGGGGAGTGTAAGGTGTGAATATCGATACCCAAAAATCTGGAATGCTATGGGGGGTGGCATAAAAATGAAGGATAACTGCTGACCATGTTTGAAACACAGTATCCTAATTACGTTAGCCTAAAATGGGGATAAAAGATGAGGGCCGACCACTGACCATGTTCGAAACACGGTGCCTGACTCGAAATGCTCTCCATTAGTATTCTGAAACATTGGCCTAGGACAGTAGGTGGGCCATAGGCTGAGCATCCATACTGTTTGGGGGTCCCTCTAGATATGAAAGAGGACGAGGGTCCGAATAAAGGGCACATAAAGCCTGGACTATGGAGTGAGGGTTTTTTCAAACAGAATCCAACACTCTTGAAATTATGCCACCATGGTGGAAGAACACTGGATGGGTGCATCGGTTTGATCACGGATCATTCCTTCTTTCAGATATGACCTCTCTCACGAAGGAACCATAACATAACAATGTCATATTGGGGAATCCTGGACTTCTTCGGGGTACAGTTTCAGTTACATGGTCCCTCACGAGGGGGTCGGCCATGTGCCAGACAAGGGGAGGAATATGATCTTGCGATTCCTGAGGCTGGACCCAAGGTGAAATGTCTTGGTATACCTACGTATCCCATGAAGATGGGAATCAAGCCGTACGTAGTTGTGGAAGTGCAGTGTAGTCATAGACCAACACTGACAAGTGAAATCCTCTATGGAAGAGGCTCTAGTGCATGCCATGATCAACATGGGGAATCCTGAACTTGTTCAGGTTAGAACCGTAGTTTAGTGTCATGCGTTGAGGACATATGGGCTCCTTCAGTTTAACATCATACGATAGGACGTGGAAGGGAATAGCCCAAAGAGAATGTGGTGTAGTATCTATGAAATCGTCGTTAATGGGGACATAATCCCATATCAAACCATGTACCCCCAGAGGAAACTCTTCAAGTCGAGGGACCAAGAGTGAGAATTAGGCTGGGCCCGAAGTAGAGTGGTCGGGTGTTCCTGTGTACCCCATGAAAATGGGAATCAAGCAATATGTAGTTTTGGAAGCGTAGTTTAACATCATGCAGGATGATGAGAAGCCCAGCCGTGTTGGTACACATCCAACCAAAACTACTAAGCCCACATGAGTCGTGCTCGGTGTGGGAAACAAGAAGTAATGGTGGGGATTTCCTGACACAGGAAGAGGAATGTCAGGACGAAGGGACACCTGGTAAATACTAGCCCAATGATACTAACCCATCCATGAAGTGCACCTAGACGTGCGAAGAGATAGAGATGAGTATGTTAGAATTCCACTTGAACATGAGAGAGTGGAAATGTGTGAATCCTGAAGCTTGAAATTCTGACCACAATGATGGTGGCGTGATGATGGAGGATAACTGTTAACCATGGCGGAAACATAGCATCCACATCGTGTTATCCTAGAATGGGGACAGATAGATGAGGGTCGACCATTGACCATGTTCGAAACACGGGACCATTTCGTAACTATTGTCAGAGATCCTTAGGGATGTCAGACCGAAATGATGGAAGAGCCCTTAGGACTATCATCCATGGAGAGCCCTTAGTCCAAGAATCCATGTCGTATGAGGGTCATTTTGGACGTGGAAGAGTATGAGGATCCAAATAGGGATCTCATAAATCTTGCACATGGAATTAGAGGAATGTCTCCATGAAAATTCCACACTTTGGGATCTCTTTCAAAATACATCTGAATACGACAATGAGAAGTATTAGATGGAGGGAGTAGAGTCCCTTCAAATAGGGAGATCTCAGTTTAGGGTCATAGAACTCAGACCATCGGTGGTAAAAAACATGGGAGACTCATGGTGAGTAATTACAAAAACCTGACATGAATGGGAACCCGAGGTTGCCTCCACCACGTGTTTCTTGGAGAGGTTTTAGGTCAAGGGACCAAAAACAAGTGTTGAGATTGGCCTGAGGCAAAGTGAAAAGGCGCTCCTACGTACCCCATGAGGATGGGGATCAAGCTGTGTGTAGTTCTTGAAGTAGCACGGTAAGGTACCAGTGCCAGGGAAAGAGGGGAATGTGGGTGTGGCCCTCACACCAAAAGAAGCGGTATTTGATAAATCTTGTTTGTCCTTTAAGGTGAGTATTTTTTTTGTGAAGCAACAAGCCTATGGTAACAGGCCCTGGAGTCACCACAAGAATCAAGCCGTAGAAGGCGTTGGATAATTACATGGCATATGACCAATACCCAATGTGACATCCTCTACGATGAGGTAATCACAATGCAGTGCCTTTTTCATCATGCGGCCAGGTCAATAATAACACAGTTTAGGGTAATGTGGTGGGACCCAGCATGCATTTTAACGTCATGAAGCGCAGACGTAGAAGAGAAAATGCTAGGAGTTGAATGTTTATAGTGAAATGAATCATAACCGACATGAATTGGGACATGATCCCACATCACACCGTATACAATTCCGAGAGGGGGACCTCAGGCCAAGGGGCCTACATAGAGGAGAGAGAAAAGAGGCCGGAGAAACTAGCTCCCAGCTGAGATGGACCTGAAAAAAAGATTTCAAGGTGGTCCTACATATCCCATAAGTATGGGAATAAAGCCACACATAGTTCTGGATGATGCCTTTTAATGTCGTGCGGGACAAGAGGGAAAAGAAATAGGAGGGATAATTTTTAGAATGGGGTGCACATGGTGTGGCTATTGCAAACCCAAAGTGAATGAGGAGGTACTCCAATACCTCACCACGCGGTCTCGTAGTCAATGTCCAGAAGGCGGGACAAAAAATACAAATTATCAAAACGTAGGCTGGACACAAATACAAGAGGTCTGGGCATTCCTATTTATCCCTTAAGGTGGAAAATCAAGCCACACGTAGTTCTGAGGCGATCTTAGTTTATGGTCTGAGATATCAGACCCTGGAGGGATGGAAACCTTCCAAGTAAGCGCAGACCTAGACCCAATCCCTAAGACCAAATGAGTCAAACTCGGTGTGGTAAACATTGGAGGAAGATGTTTATTGAAATACATGGAACACACACCAAAGGGAAATCGTTGCGGAGTCCCTATCTCGGCTCTGGTCCTCCTAACACACAGATGTGCACTGAGGAATAGTACCAATAGTTTAAATGTTCTACTTGGACATGATGACGTGGAGAAGTATGTGAATCATGTAACTGACATTTTGGTCTTAATGGGGTTGGCATGGTGATGGAGGATAGCTGTTGACCATGGCGGAAACGCAGCATCCACATCACGTTATCCTGAAATGGGGACAGACAAATGAGAATCGACCGCTGACCATATTCGCAATGCGGGATTTGTATCAATTTGTTGTCTGAAACCCTAGGGGTCATTGGCTCTTAATGGTAGGAGAGCCCTTAGGCCTATCATCCATGCCACTCGAGGGTCCCTTCGGGTGTGAAAGGTGATGAAATCCCTAATGAAGAGAAACACAAAGACTAAAAAGTGGGTGGAAGCATGTCCGAGTAGAGTACGAAATTCCAGGTACTAAACCAGAGTAACCTTAATCGCACTGGTGAACCATTGAAGAGGGTTGACGAAGGTGTCAAGGAAGGAGAGGGTAGGCCAAGGTGCCAAGGTGAAATGGAGATTTCCGGAAGATGGGGCTAGACCCAAAGTCTAGACATTCGGGTTGTTCTATGTATCCTATAAGGATGGGAATCAAGCCACAAGTACTTCTCGAAGATACCCAGGGGGTAGGATACCCTAACAAGGAAGTGTACGACTCAGCAAATAACTCGACTTGAATGAGGACATAATCCCGCACCACACTAGACAATACCATGAGAGTCAACTTGGGCCAGGGGCCCGAAAATTCCAAGGGGCCTGAGGCTGGGCCTCGGTCAGGAAGGCTTGACCAGCTCGTAGTTTAACGTCTTACAGCGAGGATGATAAGGGGAGTGGGATACCCTAAACAAGGTAGGTGTACGGCATGACGAATAACCCGACGTGAATGAGGACATAACCTCACACCACACCACACAATCCCAGGATATAGAACTTGGTCTAGGGTCCTGAAGAGGCCATGTGGCCTTGGTCAGGAAAACCAGACCAGCTTACAGTTAAACGTCTTGTAGTGAGGAAAAGGGTCGAGGGCCCGAGAAGGCCAAGGGGCCTGAGGGTTGGCATCGCCCGGAAAAAGTTCATCGCTTGAAGATACAAAGGGGAATAATGAACCACAAAACTCGATGTTTGGGACATCTTGGGGAGGCCCTACTGGTCCAGGACATCTGTTGACCATGTTCGAAACACAGCATCCCTATAGTGACCTAAAATAGTAGCAAGAAACGAGCATTGATCGATGACCATATTCATGACGCGGGACATGTATCAATTTGTTTCTCGACATCCTTGAGCTCATTGGCCTGAAGTGGTAAGATAGACCATAGACTGTGCATCCATACCATTCAGGGGCCCTTATGGAAAGGGAAGGTGATGGAATCCCGATCAAGGAGTGAGTGAAGAATAGTTGTACCCATATATGAAAGAGGTGAATGTCTCTAGGGAGCGGGACGTATGGCCAGATCGAGGCTAGATCTACGTGAATTGGGGAAAAAGTATGCACCCCGCCATATGTCTTCACTCGAGGGGAAGATTCTGATGTTTGGGCTGGGCCAATAGACAAAATGTCCTGGTGTTCCTACATATCCTATGAGGATGGGAATCAAGCCATATGTTGTTCATGAAGGCCATGCAGTTTAATGTCATGCGGTGAGGACGGCGGTGATCTTAGTTTAAGGTCACAGAGCTCGGACTGTTTTGTAGTTTATTTTCATGCAGGATGATAATGATCAGTTTAACGTCATGAAGGACGAAGATGAATAGTTTAATGTCATGCAGGATGATGATGCAGTTTAATGTCATGCAGGACAATAATGAGCAGTTTAACATCATGACAGAAAATGATGAACCGTTTTATGTCATGCAGGAAGATGATGCAGTTTAAAGTCCTGCAGGATGATAATGAGCAGTTTAACGTCATAACGGAAGAAGATGAATAGTTTAACAACATGCAGGATGATGATGCAGTTTAAAGTCTTGCAAGACGATAATGATAAGTTTAATGTCATGAAGGAAGAAGTTGAATAGTTTAACTTCATGTAGGATGATGGTGCAGTTTAAGGTCATGCATGATGATAATGAGTAGTTTAACATCATGACGGATGAAGATGAATAGTTTAATGTTATGTGAGATGATGATGAAGTTTAAAGTCATACAAGATGATAATGAGCAGTTTAATGTCATGAAGGACGAAGATGAACAGTTTAACATCATGCAGGATGATGATGCAGTTTAAAGTCATGCAGGATGATAATGATCAGTTTAAAGCCATGACGGACGAAGATGAAAAGTTTAACGTCATACTTGACGATGATGCAGTTTAAAGTCATGAAGGACCATAATTATTAGTTTAATGTCATGAAGGACAAAGATGAACAGTTTAAAGTTATGTAGAACTATGATGCAGTTTAAAGTCAGGCAGGATGATAATGATTAGTTTAACGTCATGACAGATGAAGATTAATAGTTTAACATCATGCCAGATGACGATGCAGTTTAAAGTCATGCAGAATGATAATGATCAGTTTAACGTCATGACTGACGAAGATGAGTAGTTTAAGATCATGCAGGATGACGCTGCAGTTTAAAGTCATGCGGGACGATAATGATCAGTTTAATGTCATGACAGACAAAGATGAATATTTTAATGTCATAGAGGATAGTGATAAACATATTAATTTCATGTAGGAAAATTATGATTAGTTTAACGCCATGACGGACAATGATGAGCAGTTTAACATCATGCAGGATGGTGATGCATTTTAATGTCATGTAGGATGATAATGAGCAATTTAATGTCTTGACGGATGAAGATGAAAAGTTTAACATCATGTAGGATGGTAATGCCACATAGATTGTGTTGGTAGAGGGATGGTCTTCTCTAACCCATTCTTGTGGGTTGGGATGAGGGAGGAATCTATATGGTGGGATTTCTCAAAATTTCCCTGACCATAATGATCCTTCCACGAACTAGTTTCAAGGCTGTAGGGAGGACCTCTGTGGTTGATGCAACGTGGTAGTTGGGATGGCACAGAGTCTCGCAATATTAGTAGGGATGACTACATTCCCTCAGTGTGGAGGGGTGAAGAAGCCAGGATCGTGGGAATGATGGGGCGATGGATCCAGGATGGCGTGGAAGCCTCAAACATCGGAACGACGGGGAAAAAGAGCCCGGAAGGCAGGGATGCATGGAGCGTCGGTACGACGGGGGCGATGGAGCCCAGAAGGCGTGGAAGCCTGGAACATTCGTACGATGGGGTGAAGGAGCCCAAAAGGCATGGAAGCTTAAAATGTTGGTATGACAGGGGCGATGGAGCCCTGATGGAGTGGAAGCCTTGACGTTGGTACGACAGGGGCGATGGAGCCCGGAAGGCTTGGAATACTAGAACGTCTGTACGATGGGGCGAAGGGGGCCTGAAAGCATAGAAGCCTGGAACATCGGCATGACGGGGGTGATTGAGCCCAGAAGGAGTGGAATCCTAGAATGTCGTTACAATGGGGTGAAGGTGCCCGAAAGGCGTGGAAGCCTGGAATGTCGGCACGACGGGGGGATGGAGCCCGGAAGGCATGGAAGCCTGGAGCATCGGTACTACGGGGAAAAGGAGCTCGGAAGGCATGGAAGCCTTCATTCCGAATAGTGGCGATACTAGGATCACCTCCGTAGTGGCTGGTGATAACAATGCAGGGTCAACGTAGAGCTCATAGAGTCATGGAAGGATTCCCCCTGTATGGTCTCTTAAGGAGGTGGGGTCGGCGAGGAGCCAATGAATTCGAGTAGCAGATTCCACCTACGTGACCTCTTGAGGCAGCGGGGTTGGCGAGGAGCCGATGGAGTGGGGTGGCCAATGCCACCTGCGCGGCCTCTTGAGGTAGCAGAGTCGGTGAGGAGTCGATGGAGTGGGGTGGATGATGCCATCTGTGCAGCCTCTTGTGGTGACAGATTCGGTGAGGAGCCAATGAAGTGGGGTGGCAGATGCCACCTGCATGCTCTCTTGAGGCAGCGGGGTCGGCGAGGAGCCGATGAAGTTGGGTGGCTCATTCCACCTGTGCGCCCATTTGAGGCGGCGGGGTCGGCGAGGAGCCGATGATGTTGGGTGGCTCATGCCACCTGTGCGCCCTCTTGAGGCGGCATAGTCGACGAGGAGCCGATGAAGTATGGTGGCGGATGCCACCTACGCACCCTCTTGAGGCGAGGAGGTTGACAAGGAGCCGATGGAGTTGGGAGGCAGATTCCACCTGCACGACCTCTTAAGGTGGCATAGTCCATGAGGAGCCGATGGAGTGGGGTGGAAGATGCCACATGCGCGACCTCTTGAGGCGACAGAGTCGGTGCGGATCAGATGGAGTAGGGTGGCAGATGCCACCTGTGGGGCCTCTTGAGGCTGCGAGGTAAGCGAGGAGCCGATGGAGCCGGGTGGCTGATGCCACCTGCGCTCCCTCTATAGACGGTAGAGTCGGCAAGGATCCGATGAAGTGGGGTGGCGGATTCCACCTGCGTGGCCTCTTAAGGTGACGGAGTCGACTAGGAGCTGATGGAGTGGGGTTGCAGATGCCACCAACTTGGCCTCTTGTGGAGGCGTGGCCAGAAATGAGCCAATAGAGTTGGGTGGCGGATGCCACATACCTGGACACTTGAGGTGGCGGAGTCGGTGAGGATCCGAAGGAGTTGGGTGGTGGATTCCACCTGTGCGGCGTCTTGAGGTGGCGGGGTCGGCAAGGAGCCGATGGAGTGGGGTGGAGGATGTCACCTACGCGGCCTCATGAGGCGGAAGGGTCGACGAGGAGCCGATGGAGTTGGGTGGCGGATTCCACCTTTGCGCCCTCTTGAGGCGGTGGAGTCGGCGAGGAGCTGATGGAGTGGGGTGGCAGATGCCACCAGCACGACCTCTTGAGGGGGCGAGGCTGGCAAGGAGCCGATGGAGTTGGGTGGTGGATGCCACCTACGCGGCCTCTTGAGGCGGCAGAGTCAGCGAGGAGCCAATGGATGGGGTTGTTGATGCCACCTACACGGCCTCTTGAGGCAGCAGGGTCGGCAAGGAGCCGATGGAGTTGGGTAGCGGATGCCACCTGCGCGACCTCTTGAGGCGGAGTGGTTGGCCAAGAGCCGATGGAGTTGGGTGGAGGATGCCACCTGCGTGACCTCTTGAGGTGGCAGAGTCGGTGAGGAGCTGATGAAGTGGGGCGGCGGATGGCACCTGCACGACCTCTTGAGGCGGCGAGGATGGCAAAAATCTGATGGATTTGGGTGGCGGATACCACCTGCGTTTCCTCTTGAGGAAGTGGAGTTGGCGAGGAGCCAATGGAGTGGGGTGGCGGATGCCACTTGCACGGCCTCTTGAGGTGGCGGGGTTGGCGAGGATCCAATGGAGTTGGGTGGATGATGCCACCTTCATGGCCTCTTGAGGCGACGGGGTCAGTGAGAAGCGGATGGAGTTGGGTGGCTGATGCCACCTGCACGACCTCTTGAGGCGGAGGATTCGGCGAGAAGCTGATGAAGTCGGGTGGTGGATACCACATGTGCGGCCTCTTGAGGCGGCAGGGTCGGCGAGGAGCTGATGGAGTTGGTTGGATGATGCCAGTTGAGCGACCTCTTGAGGCGGCAGAGTCGGCGAGGAGCAGATGACGTTGGGTGGAGGATGCCACCTGTTTGGCCTCTTGAGGCGGTGGAGTTGGTGAGGAGCCGATGAAGTGGGGTGGCAAATGCCACCTGCACAACCTCATGAGGCGGTGGGGTCGGCAAGGAGCCGATGGACCGTAGTCTTCAAACACTAGATGTTACTCATCCTCTCATATATAATGGAGATGGGATTCACATGGGTGATCCCTCAATTTTCCCTACACATTTGGTCTACTCGCTGTTGAAGGAGAAGAGCTTCACATCGGGTTCACCATTTCTATTTCCGATGCTTTTGTCGGGGTGCGCGTGCCCGTTTTCTTGAGTGCGACAGGTGCGGGTTTTTTTACCCCCACATTCCCTCTTTCCAAAGGCGGGAAAAATTATCTCCTTGTTCAAGGATGTTTTCTCCTTGATCAAAACGGGATGATGGGATGTCAGTTCTTCCTTTTGTGGATTCCTCCTCAAAACTCATCACCTAGTCCGGGTATCCCTTATAGATTTAATACATTGTGCATGAAACTCTTCATGGCCGAATATTTTTAATGGACACTAGTTAATTAATGCTGATTCTGTCAGGACATTCCAAGGGTCCGGTCAGGGCAGTAACCTTTAGTTGGGGGATTAGTCACGTTGTGGCATCACTGGCATGTCTGGACAGTGGGGAATTGGCGTGTCTATCTTTTATCCCTTATTATAGGGCTTCTCGAGGGCACAAAATCTTGAGGCATCCCACATCTAGTTCGGTGAATCATGTGCCATAGGTATGTATCTGAGGTTTTCCTCACCTTCCCATGTATAACACAGGGTATGCCGCAAATTTAACATCTAGTGGAGACGGATCGGGCTGATCAGAACACTATCTGGACCAGATCATATTGATGAACCCCCTTGAGGGAACACCGATATTGGGTCCAGCACGTGGGTGGATTCTTGAGTAATGTGGAGAGGAATGAGGGGGGGGGGTCATGATCTCACCGGGATGTGGCGGCCCGGGTAAGAATCAGGATGGACGATGATTTTGGTCTTGAGCCACAAAAAGACTTCCTACGTACCATGCCTTATCCTGGATCAAATTTCCTATAGTTCGATAATGGATGTGTGGGGCTTACACTCTAGGATGCCCCGGGTGTTGGTGAGCCAATGTGAAAGAGATCATAACGATCAGGAGGTGGGCTCGAACCTCATGAGGCTTCCTGCGCACCATGCCTTGACATGGATCAAATATCATGTAGTTCAGAATGGATGTCGGTGAACCGACGTGAAGATCGACCTTGGTTCGATGGGTGTCGGGATTCAACTTCATGGAGGCTTCCTATGTACCATGCCTTGACATGGATCAAAGTCTACATAATTCGGATAGGGGCCTGGCACACCAACGCAGAGATGGTCGGGACCAATGGTTGTTGGGCTTGAACCTCAGGGAGGCTTCCTACGTACCTTTCCTTAACATGGATCAAAGACAACATAGTTTATATTGGTGCATATCAGTGAATAGACGTGAATATGGACCTTGGTCCGATGTGTGTTGGGATCGCAACGACTTACCGCTGGCATGGGATGTAGTTTAATGTCATGCGGGGTGGGGGAGTGTTGGAGAAACGACATGAATAAGGACCTTGGTCCATGTGTACAGTGGTCTTAAAACTCTTGAAGGATTCCTACATACCATGCCTTGACATGGATCAAATACCACGTAGTTCAGAATTGATGCCAGTGAACCGACGTGAAGATGGACCTTGGTCTGATGGGTGTCGGGCTTAAACCTCGTGGAGGCTTCCTACGTACCATACATTAACACGGATCAAAGTCAACGTAGTTTGGGTGTACAATTTAACGTCATGCAGGATGGAGGGAATTTGGGGCTCACGCTCTGAGGCGGCCCATGGTGCGTCATGGTTAGTGCTCACTCTAATATCACAGGAGTCATGCTCAATGCGAGAAACAAGAGGTTTCAGGGACCTGATGATCACGCTGTGAAAGGTGAATCCGTTGGAAATGAAGAGGGGATTATGCTTTGGGTGGCCCATGGTGTTGGGACTTACATCAGGATGGAGGCCCGAGGGTGAAAAAGCACAGCGGGAGAGGGGGATTGGGACTTACTCCAGTATGGAGGCCCGGGGGCGACAAAGCGCAGTGGGAGATGGGGATTGGGACTTACTTCAGGATAGAGGCCTGAGGGAGACAAATCGTAGCAGGAGAGGGGGATTGGGACTTACTCTAGGATGGAGGCCTGAGGGTGACAAAGCGTAGAAAGAGGCGGGTATTGGTACTTACTCCATGATGAAGGACCGGTTCCCTATCACACCCTCTACTGGACTTGGCACCGAGTAAGTGAGGAGGAGCGGGGTTGTCGCCTCCTGCATGAAAAGCTAGGGGATTATGCCTAGGTGGATGCCCTTACCCCTCGGACAAACGCCACTCCATGAAGGAGTATATCATCCCATGTGGAGATCCTGGGGTGTGGGGAATGTCCAAGGTGGGGGAACCCTGTGTGAGAGGCATGGGGCGATATCACAGTTTAACATCATGTGATGAGGACGAGGGTGCTTGGAAGTTTATATTTATTTTAGCTTAGATGAGGTGGGTTTACTCTACAACCCAAGGTTTTACATAACCGTTACCCTCTTCTACTTGTGGGAGGGATGGTACCAGCAATGACGTATTGAAGGGGGGTCACAGAGCGAACCATCGAGGGGTCCATGTTAGGGTGTCTATGAGAAGAAGCAATATCCATTAGCATTCCTATCCGAAGAAGAATTAGGCAAAGCAATGCCATGGGCAGTATCATTCGAGGGACTTTTAAATCACATCGTGCAAACTTGGAGGGTCGCACGGGAAAATGAATTTCCAAGAAGAGGAGTCCATAGGCAGGGGCCTTATAGATTTTAATTGCTCTGTGTGGTGAAGAGAGCATGTGAAGTGGTGTGGATCGCGAAATGGGGTGACATGGGCTTGGAATGGGGCAGAGTTACACATGGGAGGTGCTTCGCGAAGTGTAAAGGTGTTTGCGGAGTACATGCACCTCGTGAAGCTATGTGTCTCCAAGCAAGGTCCTTCGTGAAGTACAGTGATACTACTTTGGCATGTGGATCACATGTACGTGAGGGGTGTTTCGCGAAGCCTAAACGCTCCGCAACAACCCGGGTCCCCTTCTTTCGCGAATGCCTTTAGGTTTTGCGAAAGGCATCCCTCTCGAAAGAGGGGATCAAAACGAGACAAGGTGGAGGCATCTCACGAAGCAAAAAAACCTCATGTAGCTCATGATTCACAAGGAAAAGGCTGCTTCGCTATTTGGGATCTGAGAAGCCAAAAGTCCAGATTCTCCATCCCGACGGCTTAGGGGTAGCTCGATATTTATAGCCAACAGGCAGTGCGAAGTAGATCTTACACGATGCAAAGAGGGATTGGGTTGCTTCACTGCGGGTCGCGAACGTCAGGGGAGTTAGTGGAGGGTACCGCCTCCTTTGCATGAGGGAGGACCCACAATTATTAGGGGTGTTCATGGAGGGTACCGCCTCCTTTGCTTCGCGGCGGCCGCGTTTCTTGGTGGGACTCTGGGAAGGGGCTTCGCGAAGCCGGCCGTGGGGCCTCTTTCTCATCTTTCTTTTCTTACAACATTTTGGAACCAACAGTAACCTATTCAAAAAATTTAAACCCACTTATTAAAAATATGGAATCCATTTTTCAAAATTTAAAACATAAATGTTACAGTAATTAAATTAAACTTAATCCCTATTGAGAAAACAAGAAAACACAGTTTTTTTGAAAGTAAAAAACCATGAAAAGAATGACATGTGATTATATAAATTTTTAAGATGAAATTACTTCCAATGAATAAAATTAGATTAAGTCAAAAAAAATATAGTTATACATTAAAATTGAATAAAATTATAATCTAACAATATAAATAAATTAGATGAAAAAGAAGTTTTGAATTAAAATGTAGTATTTTTCATTATTCATTAAAATATGAAATGTGTCAGAATAATAAAAAAATTAAATGAAAGTAAATTTTGATGGCCCACTTCATAAAAATATGTTTATTTTGTCATATAAAAATTACCAATGTATCAAAATTTTAAATTAAAATGGGTTTTCCTTTAAAAGGAGGTAAAAATACCATTTAAAAAAATATAGGTTTTTATAAATAAAATAGGGTTTATTTATACTATATGACTAAAATATATATTGGATGAATATAAAAAATATTTTATTTAATATATAATACACATTTGTAATTAATTTCATTTATTTATTTTAATTCGCATAAAATATTATAATATATAATTGATTTATATTTGACATAAATAATTTATAGCCAATGAATTTATCAAACATTTTAATAATTTATTAATATTTATTCTCACTAACCTAATGAATAGGTTATAAGGTTCAATTTTTACTAATGTCATATCATCATTCATTTTAACTCACGGTTGCATATAATGCAGGCTATTAAAGAAAAATTATTTAAAGAAAATATTTCATTGAATCATATGAGTGTTACATTCAACCCCCCTTAAACTGGATTTCACCCTCTAAAATAATCACTTGGATTCAAATATATGAGGTTACCTATACTTAATAACAACCTCAAGTTCCCATTCAGATTCCTCAAAATTGAGGGTGTTCCATAAAACAATAACCATGTGAGTGGTCTTATTTCGAAGAACTTTTTTTCTAAGATCCAAAATATCTATCGGGTGTTCCAAATATGGAAGATCTTGCTCCATTGGTATGTCTTTTGAGGTTAGTACATATGAAGGATCAATTATCTACTTTCTCAAGAGATATACGTGGAACACATAATTAATTTGAGAGTAATTTTGTGTAATAACCAATCAGTAAGCTACCTTCCCAACACGATCTAGAATTTGAAAAAGACTGATACATCTAGGGCACAGATTTCCCTTCCATCCAAATCTCACAATTATGTTCCAAGGGGATATTAATAGAAAAACCTTTTCACCCACATAAAACTCTATGCTATTTCATTGGTTATCATCATATTTTTTTGACTCTGAGATGCTCTTTTGTGTTGTTGAATAGATCTAACCTTATCAACCATTTAATAAAAACGATCAGGTCCTAATAGCTTTTGTCTCCAACCTCATCCCAACAAGTTGGATTTATACACCTCTTTCCATATAGAGAATTATAAAGAGTCATATAAATCCTAGATTGAAATCTGTTATTGTAATAAAATTTAACCAAAGGATGGTGTTGATCCCAAACACCTTTGTAAACCATATAGAATGCTCTCAACATGTGTTCTAGAGTTTTAATTTTCCACTCAATCTAACCATCTGTATGAGGATGATAAGTAGTGCTTAAAATCATATATATATCTAAATCATGTTGAAAACATCTCCAAATGTTTTAGGTAAACATCATGTCTTGATCAGATATAATGGAAAGTTTTACTCCATGCAATCTTAAAATATCCTTTATATATGTCCTGGAAATATGATCAAGAGAGAAATCCCCTATAATTGAAATAAAATGCACCGAATTCATAAGTCGATCAACTATAACCCATATATCATTATGTGATTTTGATGTTTTGGGAAATCTGATTACAATTACCACAGTGACGTTTTCCCATTTCCATTCTGGTATGGATAATCATTGTAACATACCCTTAGAATTTTATCTCACAGCCATAACTTTCTAATAATCCATGCAGTGAGAGACATTTTCAAAAACATATCGTTTCATTTCATACCACTAGAAATACTTTTTTAGGTCCATGTACATCAATGTTTTTATAGTATGGATAGAGAATGATGAACTATGCGCCTCATCCAATAGATCCCTCTTTAATTCTATTAAGGATGGAATACAATCCCAGTTCTTGAATATTACTAATCCATCACAATGAAGGATTAATTTTGGAAAATTTCCCACCTTCTATTATAGATCTACATCATTCTTTTGAATCTCCGTAATATTCACTTGTATATATGTTTAAAAATTTAATAGATAAATATAATACTTCTCCCCTTACTTTAATATTTCAAGATCCATCCTTCAAAAATCCAGTAATATTGGGTCTTTTGGGATCCTCATAATGGATAGGATAGAATGGTCATTTCGACTCAAATCATCTTCCACCATGTTCATTTTCCAAGGGTGGTGATGTATCAAGATGTCGTAATGTTTAATAAACTACAACCATCTTCATTGGCACATATTATAGTAATTTTGTATGAAAATATAATTTAAACTTTTATGAATAGTATAAATTTCACAACATTCACCATAAAGATAATTCCACCTTATCTTTAATGAAAATATTACCACATCTTACTCTAACTCAATCATTGGGTAGTTTTGCTCATGTATTTTCAATTTCATCAGGGAATAATAAATCACCATATCATTTTTATGAGAAAACTTCCCAATCCCCTTCTTGGATGCATTATTTTAGACCATTAACCGTTCTCTACTATAAGGAATTGTGATCATAGGTGCACTGGATAAACATCTTCACAGCTCATTGAAATTCTCTTCACATTCATCTATCTACATGAACATAACTATTTTCCATGTCAACTTGGTGAGTGTATTAAATAGTCATGAATTTAATTCAAAAAACATCTATAATATCCATCCATACCAAGAAAAATTCAAATCTCAGTAACCATTATTTCTCTAGTATGAAATTTAATAACTTATATTTTTGTTTGATCCACATATATCTCCTCTATTGAGATCATGTGACCCAAAAATTAATTCCTTAATCAAATATTCACAATTGGTAAATTCTTAATAAAGAATCTCATTTCTCATGGTCTTCAGTACAATTCTTAAGTGATCTTCATGCTCTTCCTTTATCTTCGAATAAACCAAAATATCATCCATAAAGACTGCCAAAAAATGATCAAGATAGCCTATATAGGAACTATTCATTAAATACCTAAATATTGTAGGGGAATTAGTATTACAAAAAATATTAACTATAAATTCATAGTGCCCATACCTTGTAAGGAATGTCATCTTCGATATATCCTCCTTACTGACCTTTAATTTGGGAAATCCTAGAGAAAGATAAATCTTGGAGAAGTATTGAGATCCATGTAGTTGTTTGAATAACTCATCAATGTGAAGAAGAGGATATTTGTTCTAGATATTGATCTTGTTATGTTCTCGATTATCAATGTAGAGTCTCAGTGATCCATATTTATTCTTAAAAAATAGAACTGGTGTTCCCCAATGTGATGCACTAGGTCGTATGAATCCCTTGTCAGTATTGTATTGGAGCTACTTCTTCAATCCCTAAAACTCAATTGTTTCAATTCTATAAGGTGTATTACAAAGATGCATACAACCCCATATGATATCTATTGAAAACTGAACATCACGATTCGATGGGAGACCTGAAAACCCTTCTAGAATGAAATAAAAAATCCATGTACAATAGGTGTATTCATAATAGAGAGTTTCTCCCAAGACATTTAAGACAGATAACCTTCATTTATAGAAATCAAGATCCATAAGATGGATGAAATTTCTAAAGGATGGTCATACTCACCCTTTCTTTGATAGATGATCATATATTCATCCAGAATATGAAATGTGATTTCCTATCTTGACAATTGATATGAGATCCATATAGGGAAAGTCAATCCATTCCAATAATCACAGAAAATTCCACTAATTGAAGGATCATAATATTTTTAAGAAGCACATTCCTACAAACATCAACTGAAGAAGAATCATAAACTTTTGATGCGACTATTGTTCCATTCAGAGTTTTCACAGATAACTTAACATCTAATTGTGAAGGTAATATAGTGACACCCTTAGAGAATTATTCATAAAAAAGGAGTGTGTGGATGCATAATAAAATACAACATTTTGTACATTATAGTGGATGGAAAGTGTACCTTTCACCACTTCATTATCGTACTCCACGTCTCCAATACTGATCACATGTGAATTTCATTTTTCTTTGGCCTTTAGAGCTTGTTGATGAAAATAATCCTAGATAACACTTTTATTAGGTAACTTGTTGTCATAATTACCCATTTCCTTTCACTTGTATCATTGATGTTTATAAGGTTCATTCTGTGTATCATTTTATCTCTTCACTTCATTAGACAATTTTTTTCCTTTCACTTTTGTATTCAACTACCCAATGACCTTCTCTCTCACATTTAAAACATTTTCTTGTCCATTTGATACATTTTTAGACCATGTTTTTGTAAACACTTTTATCCTAAGGAAAATGTTATATTTTTTAGTGTCTTATTTATATTTTCCCTTGAATTCCATTTTTCTCATCCTATCACACCGATAGGACTGATGGGTTACATCAATATCCATCTCAACCTTGAAAGAACATCATAAATTTTCCTTATAGCTATTGATGTCCCTTATGGATAATTCACTTTGGATACTTGGTTTTAAGACACTATAGAATATATCAATTTTAATCCAAGTTTGGATAATAATTCTAGAAGAATACCTAGAAAGTCTAGTAAAATTTGCTTCATAGGTTCCATTAGATTCATCGTCTTTTTTATTAAGACCAAGGAACTCCTTCACCATAATTTTTTGAAGAATATGAGGAATTTTCTTACTGAAAAATAAGTTCTATAACTCATTTCATTCTATAGAGTCAATTTCATCGCTTTTCCTCATATTCATGATAAGTTTTTACCATTGACCAGCTTCACCTTTCAAATGATAGATGGCTAAAATGACTTTATCATTCTCTGAACATTGGAGAACTAAAAATAACTTTTCAGTGGTACTGATCCATTGTTCAGCTACAAGTGTATCAGAAGACCCACTGAAAGAAGGTGTATTCTACCTTATGAAGGACTCATAAGAATATTGTTCCCTACTTTTCTAGTTTCGATGTTCTTCACGATTCGTAGATTGATAAAGTTGTGTGATCATAGTTATAATATTATTCATTAAAACTCCCAAATATTTCTTCTCAAGTGTGTAATGTCTCGGAATTTCCATGTAATTTTTTTAAATATATGGGAATTGTACAAGTCCGTGAAAATTGACAGCGCTTGATTCTGAGGCCCAGACTACCCGGAATGAATTTCTGATCTTTTATTTGGGTATGTTCAGTGAATGTATGAGCGGGTTTTTATAACATTTTAACCGATGCACAGAATTGAAATCCAAGGGAACCGTTGAACTCATAACACCAGTATTCTCTTAAGGAGACTTTTTCCTCGATGGCAGATGGTTGAGGGTGAAATTTATTTTTTGGGTTTTTCGTGAAAGAATAAAATAAAAATAAAAGTGTGTAACATTTTTATTTTTAATTGAAACACCCAGGTGGGTGTTGAGAGGTGGGGTTCAGCAGAACTAAACCACCATGTGGAAGTTGAGAAGTGGGGACCACCAGAGCTTAACCTCCCATGAAAGGTTATGGTGGTGGGGACCACCCGAACCTAACCTTCCATGATAAGTTATAGTGGTGGGGAGCACCCGAGGCCAAAAACTCTTGAACTCTTCTCATTATGGAGAAAAAATTCTCAACCCCCCTCATTGTTGTGGAGGAGCCTCTTGACTTCCTCTACATTAATTGTGCCAATGCACATACCTTTAAAATGCGAACCCTCCCCCATTTAATTATGAAAAGTAATTAATTAACCCAATTTAAATTTTATGCCAATAAACATAATAGATCTCATAATCTATTATTTTGGAGGCTATCATTTTATTTGGGTGGAATTGGGGAGAGGAAGAGATCTTGGGGAAAGAATGCTAATGAAGAACTTATTCATCAAAAGAAGAACTTCTTCACCGAATGATGAATGTCGACCTCCTTTGACCATCTTCCTCGAGACTTCTTCCGATGTGGGACGTCCACATCTTTGGAGAATCGACGACTGTACTACCTTCTTGCACCAACATCATCAAGCGAACAAGGTTGGGGTTTAATGCTATTTTTTTATCACTTTCCATGTACTCCGTTCTTTTCTTGTGTGGGTTGGGAACAAACATTGCAGAAGATTATGGTTTTATGTTCAATGCTTCATTCATTGTGAACCGCTTGCTACCACTCTAAACACGGAGAGTGCGGGCCAAAAAAACATGGCTCGACCCCTCCATTCTTCTTTGTTGTGTTCTTCATAATGGAGGAAGGCATTGAAGGAGACGAAGGAAACAAGGGAAATGATACCGCCACTCGCGGCCTTCGTTTCTCTGTGCACCGGCCAAACCGGCCCCATGCCACGCGGTGCACTGGCCTCCCGTACGAACCAGCCCTTCACCCAGGGATGAGCCATCGCGTCGTCGCCGCAAACCATCGTACCGAGACGCCGTGCCGCTATGCCGAACCGCCGCGCCGTCCGCCGTGATGAACCACCGTGTTGCCATGCCAAACTGTCGCGGCTCCCCAGTGTCGAGCCGCCGCGATGCCGTGCCGAACTCCCGCGCCGCCACCGAGCCGAGCCACCACCATCAACAAAGCCAGGCTGCTGTCGCAGGTCCACCGGCCTATGTCCGGATAGCCGACCTGCGGTCGGTCCACCGCCCTCATGGCTGGTATGCCGCCCTTGTGGCCGGTCCGCCACCCTCACGACTGGTACGCCGTCATCCGGGCTGTTCCAAGCACTCACGGCTGGTCTACGCCCTCCCGCCTAGTCTGCTTCCCCACGTCCGATCCACCGCCCCACGACCGGTGTGCGCCCCCGTAGCCAGTCCGTCGTCCCGTGGCTGGTCCATGCCCCCATAGCCGGTAGGCCGCCCCGTGGCTGGTCCGTGCCCCCGGGGCCGGTCCGTCGCCCCGCGGCCGGTCCGCCGCCCCACGACATCGGTCCACGCCCCCACAACCGGTCCCCCGCCCAGTGGCCATTCCACGCCCCCACGGCCGGTCTGCTGCCCCGCAGCCGGTCCGCGCCCCCACGGCCGGTCCACCGCTCAATGGTCGGTCAGCGCCCCTGCGGCCAGTCTGCACCCCGGTGGCCGGTCCGCCGCCCCGCGGGCGATCCGAGCCCTCACGTCCAGTCTGCGCCCTCGCGGCCGGTCCGCACCCAGGTGGCTGGTCCACCGCCCCTCGGCTGGTCTGCCACCCTAGCGGCTGGTTAGCCACCCTCACGGCTAGTCCTTGCCCTCGCAGCCGGTCCGCACCCCGCTGCCGGGCTGCAGACCCGTGGCAAGTCCGTCGCCCTTGCAGCCGGTCCGCGCCCTCACAACCAGACGGTCCGCGACCCCACAGCCAGTCCGCATCCTATGGGTTGGGTCGACCCGAACAGGGTCATCCCAGGCCGGGTCTGTCCGGGTAGGTATGACCGGGTCGAACCGGACCTAGGCCCACTACAACCAATTTACGCTCTTTTGGCCATAACATTGGCACCAGACGTCCGTTTGAAAAACTGTCAGTGGCGCTGGAATTCAAGGAACGTGATGGTCCCTTTGAGTATACCCCATTATATTTTTGGTTATAGTTGATGTACGATCAGGTTGGATTGAGCACGAATCCAACCGGGCCCCTGGGACTAAAAGGTTAATAACTCACAGACCGTGAGTCCAATTGATGCGCCGTCTATTGCGTTGAGACCCATTCGACATAGTAGAACTTTGAGATACTTCTTCGTGGGACTTAGTGACAGTTTGAGTATCAACCAGTATCTTGTGGAGCAGATCCTATCAGAGACAAGCGAGAATAGTGCGGAGACCTAGTAGCTAGAAGATACTTGGTATGACCTAGGGCTTGTGGAGGGGTTCTCCCAAGAGAAATACGTTCGGGACCCAGTGGATGGCTGATAATTGATGACTGCTGACTGTTTTGACTTAGAGAGACTCGACAGGCCATGTGGGGAGCACCTTAGTGACACAGAAGACCCACGGTGGGGAGCACCTTGGAGATGCGACAGACCCACGGTACTCAATACGAGGAGTACCTCAGCGGTCCAAGGTTAGTGGGAAGCTCCTCTGTGTGACGCGGAATGCCCACTGTACTTGATTGAGGAGGTGTTCTCCAACATTCTTGGTGTTCGATGATGTGACTGGGGATGTTACTTGTTACAACCCCTAGAATAAATCTAGGTGTGAGATGAGTCAGTTTATCTGTGTTTTCCTCATGATTGATATGGATTACTTGATAACGTAGGTATATGTATGTGAATATACTTAATAAGGGTTATCTATTGTTTTCTTACTTTGTGGTTTATCCCTGGGTGGATTTTGTGAGACCTTGAGGGTATCGGGGTCCCTACTGAGTATGGTTATACTCATCCCTACACGGGCAATTCCCGCACCTTGTTTCATTGGATGAAGATGACGTACATCACTGACTGAGGCTGAGAGTACCAAGAATGGACGGTACCCAGAGGTGGACCATATGGCATGCATGTACGTGGAGGAGACAGACAGACGTGGTATGCTAAGAAAACTATCTGTATCTACCCTTCAGCTAGGAACCCCAGAGGGAAACCCAGTAGTTGAATTTCCCTTTTCTTCAGTTGTATTGTATCACAATTGTACTTTTACTTTTCGGTTGGGCTTGTATTCTGGCCCCTTTTTACATCCTGCACTCAATCTGTTAAAAGTTCAGTTTACTTGTGTTCTTATCATTCTGTGTTCTTGGTTGTGTGTGTTAAAAGTTATAAGGCAATGCCTTCCCGGTATAGGGAATATTCCTTTTGTGCTAGTTGACAACCCCTGACATTTTGAAGGCGGGCTTGGGGTAGTCACGACATAGGCCCCAGGGAATGGTTCATAACAAATTGGTATTATAGGAGTTGGTTCTACCATAGAACATAGGACTCTGATATTTTCTATGAAGCAATAATGTTAAGGGTAATGAGTGTGGTTTTCGGTTCAGGGAGTCCAGTGTTTGTGTGGCGGTCGACGTATCCATGCACCATGACTCTAATTTCATATTTCTGACTCAGTGCATGAAAAAACTGATTGCGTGTGTGATTTCAAGAGTTTTCTTTGTAATATAATTGAGTTAGCTCACCAGGTATAACTTATTGACCATGAAACACCTGTTTCTTTTTAGTATTCCCCCATGAAGATAGCCATCTAGGGTTCCGAGAGTTATACGCACTGATAGCCCACCGAGTGACGAGTCATCAATGCATGGCCCTCTTTCGGTAGAGGCACCAGTGAAGGCACAAGTGGTACCATTCCCGGTTGGGCCACTGATGCCCCCAGGCAGAACAGTAGAGTGTTCATGCCACATGAGCATGTTGCATGAGTTCCAGTGCCAGAGGCCACCCAGTTTCAGGGGAGAGATGGACCCACAAGCATATGAGGATTGGATGGAGGCTGTAGTGAGAGTCTTCCAACTCGTAGATACACCAGCCAACATCATTGTGATACTTTCTTCCAGCCTTCTACATGCAGTATTAGGCAGATGGTGGATCATGATTCTCCAAGTCCACGATGTGGTGAATCTTCTCTAGACAAAATCAGAGATCCTATTTCGGGTAGATTTTGGTCCAATGACTCTTTGCGCACTACGTATATAGGAGGTTCTTCATATACATCTAGGTACCATGATAGTAGCTTAGTACTCAACGTGGTTTTCTGACCTCTCACGCTAGTCTACAAATATGGTGCAGGAACCTTTATTCGGGGCCTGGACATTTGAGCAGGGGCTCAGGTGGGAGATCTGGGCTTTGATGATCTCCTTCAGTATCCCGACACAGGAGGGGGTGTAAGGGAGAGCCCTTTTGGTGGATAGTTTTCATGATGAACTGTCCCCCAACAGTGATACCCACTACCAGTTATCACATAACATAGTCTTCTGCAGCTGGCAGCAGAGATACGTCACAGAGTTCAAGAGGACTGGACCTACAGGTGGATGACTGCATGACTCATGATCGGTTGTACGGGGCACCCAAGGTAGTGATAGACATGCCAGGAGAGGGAAGCGTTTCTCATGCAGTAGGCATGGTCACATGGCTCGTTACTGTCCGAACTTCATTACGGATGATCAAAAGATGGTCAAAGGACCACCCAGGTAGAGACAAGGGTTCGGTCGAGGTGGTCCGTAGGGAGTAGGCAGACGTGGCAGAGGTACTGGTCGTGAAACTGGTGGTGGGAGACGATTCGAGGTGTCACCGCCACCATCACTAGGAGGTCCACCCTGACCTCAGGGAGCATGTAGACTGAGGTGGTTTCATCTCCAGGCAGCTGAGTCCTATGACCATGGTTCTCCGGATATGAAACGATGTACGGTCTGTATTTACTCCACCTTAGTTGTAGTACTCAGAGACACAGGTTCCAATCATTCTTTTATTACCACTGCCCTCGTTCAGAGCTCGAAGATTCTGACAGAGCTATTGGCTCAATACTTATGTCTAGAGACTCATACGGAAGCAGATTCAATGATTACGGACTGGTGTCGGCAGTCCAAGATGACTCTATGAGGCAATATATCCAGCTAAGATCTCCTAGTAGTGTAGTCGAGGCCATAGGATTTCATCTTGGGTGTGGACTGGTTATATATTGTCCATGCTCAGATTGACTGTATTTGGCACAAAGTGCGGTGTGTCCGCATGGATGAGAACGGGTTTACCTTCACCAGTGAGAAGGGAGAATTTATAGCACAGGATGGACTTACCCGGAGGAGGGTACACCCGATCACTAATCAGTTTTCTAGCCTTATCGTCGGAGCAGTTGATATGGAGAGTCCGGATTATCCTATAGTGGTGGACCAGTACGCTGATGTTTTTCATGATGATGTTTCGGGTCTTCCTCCTCTTAGATATGTATACTTTTACATTGACTTGTACCCTGGGACAATATCTATATCTACAACAGCGTATGAGATGGCTCCCATGGAGCTTCATGAGCTATGGGTATAGCTAGAGGACTGGCAGGGAAAGGATTCATCTGACCTAGTGTTTCTCCCTGGGCATCCCCGATTCTATTCGCCAAGAAGTCGGATGGGAGCTTGAGACTTTGTGTCAACTATCAGAACTGGAAATAGGTGACTGTGAAGAACAAGTACCAACTATTAAGTATTGACAACCTCTTTGCTTAGTTTAAGGGAGCCCAATGGTTCTCGAAGATATACCTCAGATCAGACTACCACCAGATCAGACTGCGAGACGAGGATGTGCAGAAGAAGACTTTTATATGTCGGTATGGCCATTACGAGTTCTTGGTTATGCCATTCGACATAACCAAATCTCTAGCAGTGTTCATGGGACTCATGAACAGGATCCTCTAGCCGTACCTTGAACTCTTTGTTATAGTCATTATCGATAACATTATGATCTACTCGACTATTGAGGAGGAGAATGCATACCATTCATGGGTAGTACTGGATACACTCTGAGAGCACCGGCTTTATAAAAATCTCTCGAAGTGTCAGTTCTGAATCTAAGAGGTTCAAATTCTAGTACATTTCATATCATAGGCTAGAGTTGCAGTAGATCCAATGAAGATTGAGGTGATACTTTCTTGGGAGCCACCTAGGATTGTGATGGTGGTACAAAGTTTTCTGGTTTTGGCTGGATACTACTGGAGATTTTTGCCAGGTTTTTTCCGGGTTTTAGCACCACATTTAGCGTTGACGAAGAAGGGGAAATGCTTCCTGTGGTCAGATATATTCAACTAGAGCTTTCATGAGCTGAGGGAGAGGCTTAATAGTGCCCCTATCTTCTGGCATCCAGAGGAGGGCGTAGGGTACATAGTTTACTACGACGCATAAAGGGACCAGACTTGGATGTGTCCTGATGCAGGATTGAGTAGTGATCGCATATGGCTCTCGACAGCTGAGACAACACAAGCAGAACTACGCTACCCATGAACTGGAGTTATTAATAGTGGTCTTCTCCTTGAATATGTGGCAACACTATCTGATGGGAGAACATTTTATAGTTTACTCGAATCACAAGAGTCTTAGGTATATCGTCTCTAAGAAGGAACTTAACCTGAGACAGTAATGTTGGTTTGAGTTTCTCTAGGACTATGACATCGAGATAGTCTATACTCCTGGGAAGGGGATAATTTTTGCAGATGCAATCAGCAGGAGATCTGGTATACAACTGCTTCGAGAGGCGACATGGCAACTGGCTACTTTGCAGATATCCTTTGTAGATAGAGATGGATCAAATTTCCAGTAGTCTCTTATAGTCACTTCCCCACTTCTTCAGCGAGTCAAGGAGGTGCAACGTGTAGACACTAACTGCGAGGCAAGACGTGCTCAGATATTCATAGGACATGCAACTGATGGATTATCTAAAGTTGGGGAGCATGCCATCCTCTTCAGAGGACGTACCATGGTACCTGTGTCACTTCGGTAGGATGTGTTGAATGAGTTCCACACATCCCCTCTAGTGGTACATCCAGGAGTGGCGAAGATGTTCCAGGACCTTTGTTGATAGTAATGGTGACCAGTAATGAAGAATGTAGTTGTAGAGTTTGTTTCTCGGTGTCTCACTTATCAGCAAATGAAGGTAGAGCATCAGGTACCAGCAAGCTTGGTTCAGCCATTAGAGGTCCTAGAGTGGAAGTGGAATGGGATATTCATGGACTTCATGATAGAACATCCACGTACATCCAGGGGTCACAACTCTATTTGTGTGATCGTAGACCGACTCACCAAGTCGGCCCAATTTCTACCGATTAGAGAGTAGGGTTCAATAGAGAGCTTGGGATGCCTCTATATGCAAGATATTCTGTGGATACATAGATTACCTTCAATGATCGTCTCCAACCGTGACACATGATTTATTTACTGACTATGGAAGGGGTTGTAGGAGGCTTTCAAGACACAAATTCGTTTGAGCACCACCTTGCATTCTCCGAAGTATGGTCAGACTGAGCAGACCATTTAAACCCTTGAGTACATGCTACGTGCATTCATCCTCGACTTCAGTAGCAGCTGGAAGGATCACTTTACTTTGGGGGAGTTTGCATACAACAATATCTATCACTCTACCATTGGGATGACACCTTTCAAGGCGTTGTACAAGAGACCTTGTAGATCACCATTGTACTGGACTGACCTAGGGGAGTCAGCACTAGTGGGACCAAAGATGGTATGATCTACCAAGGAGAATGTTCAGATCATCTAGGAGCATATGAGGATTACACAGATCATGCAGAAGTTATATGTCGATAAGAGACGGAGACCTATGGATATTGAGGATGGAGACCACGTCATTCTATGGGTCTCACCTCGATGTGGTTTGTAGAGATTTGTCCAAGGTGAAAAGTTATCTCCAAGATTCATCAGAGCCTTCCAGGTCCTCAGTAGAGCTGGCAAGGTGGCATAGCACATAGCTCTTCCACATCAGTTGCACCAGGTGCATGATGTATTCCATGTATCCTAGCTGAGGAGATATGTGAACGGACCTTCTCACATCATCGACCATGGCGAGCTGTACGTCGATGATGGGGAGACTTTTACGAAGGTTCTTGTAGAGATTGAGGATCGACGGGAGTGGGTCCTTCGTGGACAGTCGATACCTCTGGTGCACGTTTTCTGGCAGCACGAGAACCTCCAAAAGAGAACATTGGAGCGGGGGGATCATATGCATGCTCAATACCCCCACTTGTTCCCCTAGTTCAATTTGTGGCTTACAAGGACGTAGAGCCCTAAGATGGAGATAATGTAAAGACCCAAGAATTTCTATGATTTTTTTAAATATATGTAAATTTTATGAGTCCGAGAAAATTGACGGTGCACGATTCCGAGGCCCGAAGTGACCAGAATGAATTTATGAACTTTTTTTTGGGTATGTTCAGGGAATGTAAGAGCATGTTTCTATAACTTTTGAACCGGTGCTCATAATTGAAATCTGAGGGCACCGTTGAACTCGCAACGCTGGTATTCTCTTAAAGAGACTTTCACCTCGATGACATATGGTTGAGGGTGAATGTTCATTTTTGGGTTTTTCATGAAAGAATAAAATAAAAATAAAAGTGTGTGACATTTTTATTTTTATTTGAAACACCCATGTGGGAGTTGGGATGTGGGGTCCACTAGAACTAAACCTCCATGTGGAAGTTGAGATGTGGGGACCACAGGACCATAGCCTCTCATGAGAGGTTATAGAGGTGGGGACCACCGAAGCCAAATCTCTAATGAGAGGATATGGTGGTGGGGACCACCCGAGGACTAAACCACTTGAACTCCCATCATTATGGAGAAAAACCTCTCGACCCCCCTCATTGATGTGGTGGAGCCTCCTGACTTCCTCCACATTAATTTTTCCAATGAACATACGTTTAATATGCCAACCCTCCCCAATTTAATTATGCTAAGTAATTAGTTAACCCAATTAAAATTTTATTCCAACAAACATAATAGATTTCTTAATCAATTATTTTGGATGCTATCATTTCATTCGGGTGGAATTGGTGAGAGAATGAGCACTTGGAAAAAGAACACCAATGAAGAACTTCTTCTTTGAATGAAAAACTTCTTCTCCGAACGTAGAACAGCGACCTCCTTCGACCTTCTTCCTCGGGACTTCTTCTGACGTGGGACATCCTCATCTACAGCGAATCAATGACCGTACTACCTTCTTGCTCCAACATTAGCAAGAATACGAGGTAGGGGTTTAATGCTATTTTTTTAAACTTTCTATGTACTCCCTTATTTTCTTGTGCCGGTAGGGAACAAATATTGAGGTAGATTATGGTTTGAAGTTCAATGCTTCGTTCTTTGTGAATCACTTACTACCACTTTAAATGTAGAGGGTGTGGGCCAAACAAACTTGGCTCAAGCCCTCCACCATTCTTCTTTGTGGTGTTCTTCAGAATGGAGGAAGGCAATGAAGGAGATGAAGGCAATGAGGGAAACGATGCCACCACTCGCGGCCTTCGCTGCTCCACGCCCCGCGGCGCACCAGTCTCCCAACCGAACCAGTCCTACACTTTGGGCCAAGCCGCCGTGTCGCCGTCGAGCCGACCCATCGCCACTGACCGCTATGCCGAGCCGTCGTGCCGAACCGCCGCGTCTTCCGCAGTGCTACGCCACCGCGCCGATGTTCCAAACCACTACATCATCCACCGTGCTGAGCTTCCGCACCACCATGCCGAACTGTCGCGCAGCCGCTGAGCCGGGTTGCCACCGTCTGCAATGTCGGGCCGCCACTGCCTGTCTGCCGACTTTTGGCCGGACCGCTGACCCGCCACCAGTCCACCGCCCTCACCGCCAGTCCGCGCCCTCACGGCTATTCTGCTGCCATCAAGGCCGGTCCGCGCTCTCGTAGTAGGTCTGTGCCCCATGGTTGGGATACACCATCGCAATTGGTCCACACCCTCATGGCCTGTCTACTGACCTGTGGCTGGTCCGCCGCCCTCGTGGTCGGTCTGTGCCCTCGCGACCTATCCACCGACCTATGGCCGGACTGCCGACCCGTGGCCGGACTGTCGCCCTGCGGCCGGACTACCAACCTGCGGCCAATACGCCGCCCTTGCAGCCGATCCATGCCCTCATGGCCAGTCCCCCACCGTTACGGCCGGTCCGCGGTCCCGTAGCCAATTCCGTGCCCTCATGGCCAGTATGCCACCCTTGCGGCCGGTCCACTCCCTCATGGCTAGACCCCCACCCTCGCGGCCGGTCCGTGCTCCTGCGGCCAGTCCGCGCCCTCACAGTACCATACGGGCTGGGTCGACCCGAACCAGACCCGGGACCACTACGACCCATTTATGCTCTTTTCGCTATAACATTGGCACCAGACGTCCATTTGAAAAATCGTCAGTGGCAGTGGAATTCATGGAACGTGATGTTCCCTTTGAGTATACCCCACTAGAGTTTTGGGTATAGTATTGGTATGGTCATGTTGGATTGAGCACGCATCCAACCGGGCCCCCGGGACTAAAAAGCTAATAACTCATAGACCGGGTATCCGATTGACGTGTCATATGTTGCATTGAGACCCCTTTGATGTAGCAGACCATTGAGATATTTCATTGTGGGACTTCGTGATAGTTGGAGTATCGAACAGTATCTTGTGGAGAGGATCCTCTTAGAGACGAGCGAGCTTAGTGTGGAGGCCTAGTAGCTAGCTAATACTTGGTATGACCAATGTCTAGGGGAGCGGTTCTCCCATGTGTGATACGTACGGGAACTAGTGGCTGGATGAGACTTTACAACTGCTAATTGTTTCTATTTGGAGAGATCTGACAGGCCCAGTGGGGAGCGCCTTGGTGAGGTGGCAGACCCACGACGGGGAATGCATTGGTGACGTGACAGACCCATGGTACTCGACATGAGGAGTTTCTTAGCAGTCCAAGTTTAGTGGGAAGAATCATTGTGCGACGCGACAGGCCCACTGTACTCGACAGAGGAGGAGTTCTCCAGTAGCTAAGGTGTTCAACGATGTGACTGGGGATGTTACTTGTTACTACCCCTAGAATAAATCCAAGTGTGATCTGAGTCAGTATCTCTGTGTTTTCCTCATGATTGAGATGGATTACTTGATAACTTAAGTATATGAATGGGCATATACCTAAGTAGTGTTATCTTTTGTTTTCATACATTGTGGTTTATCCTTGGTTTGTGAGACCTCGAGGGTCTCGGGATCCCTACTGAGTATCGTTATACTAACCCCTGCATGGGATATTCCCACACTTTGTTGTGTTGGATGTAGATGATGGATATCGCTGACTAAGGCTGAGAGTACCAGGATCGGATGGTGCCCATAGGTGGACCATACGACGTGCAGGTATGTAGAGGAGACAGACCGACGTGGTGTGCTGAGGAGGATATCTGTACCTACCATTCAGGTAGGAACCCCGGAGGACGGCCTAGAAGTTGAATTTCCCTTTTCTTTAGTTGTAATGTATCACAGTTGTACTTGTACTTTCCAGTTGGTATTGTATTCTGGCCCCTTTTTACCTACTGCACTCACTCTATTTACAGTTCAGTTTACCTGTGTTCCTATCTTGTTGTGTTCATGGTTGTGTGTGTTACATGTTATAAGGAAATTCCTTCCTGGTATATGGAATGTGCCTTTGGTGCTAGTATCTAGCCCCTGGACTATAAAAGGTGGGCTTGGGGTAGTCACGACACAGGCCCCGGTGGACGGGTTGCGACAAAGAGGACAATCCTAGAAATTCCCTTCACAATCAGCATTAACATAGTTCCTTCAGGTTGCTTCCATTAACTAAATCCTAGAATAATAGAGTGAGAAACACTAATCATAATGGGAAAACCGCATAATCAAGAATACAATTTCAATTTAGAACACTTTAGGTTTAATCAAAGGTTATTCATGATCATTTTTAAGATAATAGGACTATAACCTATAATATTATTGTTCTTACTAGGGTTTTCTCATCATAGTTCCCAATGGATAACTATACCTATTATTTGATACAAAATATAATGACCATACTTAACATACATATATATCACTTATAAATTTAATAATATTCATTAAAAACATATAAAACTATACCAGGACTGTATGAATTTATTTTTTTAGAAATAAGGAAATATAAACAACTGGTTTATAAAATATATATATTTTTTACCACTTATTTCATCATAACTATACCCTTTTTTCACATATCTTTCTTAACACCCTACTTCATGAAATGGGGAAAAGAAACATAAAAAAGTGTGGTCTTAGACAATCTGTAAGGGTAAATAAGATAGATATCAATCATATCATAATCATAATACATATGAACATAACATTTGAAAATATTGTCCGACATAATAAAGATCATGATATCATGTGATGGGGTAAGTCATAAATGTTCATAAGAATCAATGAAAATAATAAAAAAAAGTGATAACATAAGACATGAAATTCTGTGCCATACATATTGGAATAGAGAATAATTTAATATTAGTCAATGCTCATTTCCATGACCATAATAGCATACAAATTCAATTACTGAAGTGAGTTCACTCCTCGTTGTAGCACAGTATTTTCTGAACCAATATCATATCATGTTGTGGACCAATATATCCCAATAGATATAAATCTTTACCCAATTAATTGGAAGGAGATATATGTCCCACCCATCTCATAATGAAATTATTCTTATGTGTGCCACAAAAACACAAATCATCCATCATAGCATAATCCATGGAATAAAATGGTATTCTTATACATCATTCAATCATAACAATATCCATATAAAAAATGGATTTCATAAATGTAATTTCAGAAGAAACATAATAAAACCATAGGAACAATATGGATTGTTTACATGAATCATAACCCTATAAAAATTCCATCATATATGGAAAATAATATTGATATAAAACTTCAAATACATTATTTAGTAAAATAACCATTCTTCTTCAAAAGCATTTTCTTTTTTAAAATCCCCTGAAATTTCAAGAGAAAAAAATTTATTTACAAATAAAAATAAAATCTTAACAAACAAATTCAATGAAATAAGGATTTATGAAAACAAAAAATAAATTTGTTAATTCCATATAAGTTAAAATAAAAAATTCTTCTTATACTTTTATCAAAAGTGAAAAAGTTACTCACATCGAAAATGACAAAAGATTCATTTCATATTGTTGAAAAAAAATTCACTAATGGGTAAAATTGAATTTACAAGATTATAGAAGGAAGGAAAAAATATTTTGGAATACATAATTAGGAAACATGGACATGGATGATAAATATTCCCCAGTAAATACTTACCTATAAACAATCTCAGATAATAATGATATTGCAAAATTATCTCTTACCATAGTTCTGATATCCATTGTACGTATCCAATCCTATTGTATAGTGATTTAAATAATGTCATTGACTTATTATATAATCTTAGTCATTTATATTATATCATATATGATCATATATGATCATATTATCATCTATTTGTTAATAACATGTCATTATTACCCGTTCTTTAGGTATTAACTACTTCATTTTCTTATGAATGTTTTGTCAAATAAGTTGTGGTTCTCATTCTTATGTCATAATGTTATCAATAAAAATGATATTAACATAAAATATATAATATTTTTTGATTCTATACATTTTTATAATCACTATTTAATGGATATCATGTAGAATTAATCACATCACATTGTAGCGACGGTAGGCCGTACGCACGCACGAGTGATGATATCATTTCTTTAATTATGAAATGTTATGGAAGTGGATGGTATATATACTATTCCGGAATAAATATATATTTATAGTTATCATATATATTTATTATTTACATCATTATACCAATATAAGTGAAGTGGTAGTCAATGTTGATTACACAACATCATAGAGATGGTAGGCTATATGTACGCACATGTGGTGATTTCATTTTTCTTAGGATGGATAGAAGGTGGAATATGGTTTTCTATAATCTTAATAATATCTTATTATATATATGATCCTAGAGTTATTACATTATAATTAAAAAACTCATGAATAGGATGTATAAGAAGAACTATGTTAGAACGAATCAATAAAGGATATTACCTCTTCTTCGACAAGCTCCCTCTAGATCACCTCTCAAAGCACTAGGGTCGGTCGTTGGAGAAGAATAAAACCTATATAATTTGTATAGATAAATTGAGAATGGAAATGGGTAGGGGATGGAAGATCTTGAATATTAAAAATGAAGTGAACAACTAAGGGAGGAAGTTCCCTTTTATAATTAAGTTGAGGGGAACTTGTGGAATCTCCAAAAATATTAATTAAATATAAAGTATTTGTTAACTCAAAATAACTCAAAATTGTGTTATGCTTAATATAATATGAGTTTGTTTATAATTAATCTCATACAATAATTTTTAGATGTGTATTTAATTTATTTAAAACCTTATATTTTCATTTTACCTATAATTAAGCTGTTTAAATTTTAATTACGGTAACAACATTTTAAATATTAAGAGGCTATAAATTTTACTTGTATAGTGTAAATTTTCAATAAAGATAAAATTTATGATCTTTTATATCTAATCATCATCACTTTTTAATTTTTAAATAATTTTTTTATTTATAAATAATTTAATAAAATATCAATAGTGTCAATTTTGACACTATTCATTTCATTAAATTTAAATAAAATACAACAATAGAGATAACTTCTAAAAAATTATTTAATAGATGTATAATATGTCATAGTCACCTAGAAAATTATTTTAGTTGCATAATTGTTTCATATTATATTTATTTTATTATTATTTATTTTATTTATTTGATATTTCTAGTTATAAAATAATTACTCTATCACTATTTTATCAGTACTTATGGTAATTATTTAATATCTAAAAATTCACATTAAATTCCCATGATGTAGAAAATATAATTATATTTATGGAAACTATTTATTATCGATGTTATATCTTATTTATCACTATATTAAAAATATAATATTTATAAGAAATAAAAGGGTGACATTTTGTCACTTTCACTTCACATTCATTTATTTTAATAATATCTATATCATTCTCATTGACAAGAGTCTATTAAATAAGTAAATTATGATACATATGTGTTAAGGTTTTATGGTTACTCATCTGATAGGATTTTGGTAGGTTTTTGGGTAATTTTATTGTCTTTATAATATTATTTTGTTACCTAAATTAACGTATTTACCATTAACCTTGTTGAATAAAAATTACAGTAGTTACTATTCAGAATAAAAAATAAAATTAAACTATTAAAATTATTTGGACCCACTGATTCCAAATATGGAACCCATTTATAAATATTTAAAATATATAAGTTTCAGTAATTTAATTAAAATTAATCCTTGTTGGAAAACTGAGAAAACTATTTTTTTAAAGTAAGTACCATAAAAAATTGACATGAGTTTATGTCAAATTTTAATGTGAAATTACATACAATGTCAAAAATTATATTAAATGACAAACACATAATATAATTATACTTTAAAATTTTTTAAGTATAATCTATCAATATAAATATATTAAATGAGAATGTAGTTTTGAATTAAAATGTAGTATTTTCCATTATTCATTAAAATATGAAATGTGTCAGAAAATTTTAAATCTCCAATAAAACTAAATTTTTATATCCTTATTTTAAATAATAACTTTACTTTTTCATATTAAAATTACTAATTATTAAAATATTAAATTTAATATTGGAATACCATTAAAAGGCTGTAAAATTATTTTTTTTGAAAAATATAGATTTTTATACATAAAATAGGGTTTATTCATACCCTACACCTAAAATATATATTGGATTAATATTAAAAAAAAATTTAAAATATTACATTTATATTTAATTAATTTCATTTACTAATTTTAATTCACTTTAAAAATAAAAATATATAATTGTTTTATATTTTTCATAAATAATTGGTAACCAATGAATTTACCACACATTTTCATAGTTTAGTTATATTTATTCCTGATAACCTAATGTCTATGTTTAAATGGTCATTTCATTCTAATGTAATTTTCATGATTGTTTTAACTCAGTATTTTGTGTAAAAAAATTTATTGATGGAAAATTATATAAATAAAATATTTCATAAAAACATCTGAGTGTTACAGAATTCCTTTCATACTTATAGTAAAAAAGAGTAAACTCAATTTGAAAGGATCGATGAATAACTCAAAATTATAATGTTTCTTCAAACCAAACATCAAGTATGAGAAATAAAAAGGGTAAATCTTGGGAAAATATGATGTTTTATTTCTTGTGAAATGAATGGCTTCTAGAGTAAGAAATATCCCTCAATGAAGATGCAGGGGGGAGATTTAGCTACATTCATTATCAATTTTAATCCCACTATTTATACTTATTGGGTATTATATACAACTAATTTAATCACACTGGTATCCAAATATAGTAACCAAGTTTATTTTTAAAAACTAATTTATGATAAATAAATATTTGAGCTAATAATAGAGAAATAATAATTTTGATGGCATTTACATTCTACCGTTATACATTGTTGATTGGATTATTTCTAGTTTTAAAGAATTTATATTATGTAATCAATGCAAAAAAGCATAATATCCATGTCTATTTTCAATATGATGGATTTAGTTTAATGTTTTTAAATAAATGCTGATAATTTTATATAGATATCATATATTATTTTATGAAATAATTGAATAGAGGTATTTATATACTAGAATATGAAAATCAAGTATTGAAATTTGATGACAAATCAAGTTCACATGACTCCTATCACACCGAGTTGTGGAATCAATAATTTAGTTATTTAAACAATAAGTAACTGAAAAAAATTTAACGTGATTCATATATAGGTTAATTTGAACTAAAATAATTGGATATTGGTTATGTTAATTTGGATAGAAAAATTTATAAATCTCTATTCAATAGGAAAATAGAAAGGGTTATAGAGATTCCAGAACTTTTTCATACTAAAATATGATTAAAGTTTCTGGTATAATATATGGGTCGGTACTTTTACTAAATTAAATAATTCTTTGAATGTAGTAGATACAGATATATATATACTTATTGTGGTGTATGTCTAATTCCATTAATAAATTAATGTTTTATAAGAATAAATTAGATAATTATTATGGCATGAAGATGCAAAAATTGTAATCAAACCATGGTGAAGAGTATATTATCCATGATTTCATTGACTATTTAATGGAGTTTTGGATATTATCCCAACTTAAACCACTATAAAAACCATAGCTAAATGATTTTAATGAATAGAGGAACCAAACCATATTAAAAATGGTTAGATTGATGATGAGTCATGAATGTGTTCCCTTATCCTTTTTGGGGTACACATCCTAGAACACAAAACTCATACTAAAAAATGTGCTAACTAAAGTGAAAAAATATTCCCACATGAGTTATGGTTTTGTGGAAATAAGTTTATTGATTTTATATTTAAAGGTAGATAAATAATTTGATATTTATACTTCTAATAACAAAAATTCATCACAGTGCACCATGTGTATCATCATAGGATGTTCTATGAAAATTAAAAGATATTATATAAATGAACCCTTTGATAAAAATGTAATAGTGTAAAGTCATTCCATGTTCATAGTGAGGGAGAACATTTCTAAAGAAGATAGCGGGATCATGATAATCATAAATGAATTCACGTTTGAAGATACATAAGTGTTTGATTAAGAAAAAATTCCATATGAACCAAATGTAAGTGGTTATTAATGAGTCCACAGTACTACATACGAGTACTAGGGAGGATATATAACTAAATTGATATGATTATCTAGCCATTATAGTTTTTTACAAATTATTATTTGATAATAATAAACCAAATTCATGTAAGGAATTAGTAAATCTCTCAGATTACATGAAGTGGAAAGAATCCATGTATATTTAAATCAAATGCATTTATTAGAGCTAATCATGAGTTTTGGTAGAACCTATAACTCATGTAACTATTATTTGGTGAAAATGTGTATTTATGAAGCTATATTCCATTGGAAAATTCATTACCTATAAATCATAATAATCATATAATGGGTTTAAGTAATATTAAGAAGTAGACTATAAAAAAACCGTTTACTAATGTCCCAACATGAATGCATAAAAATTATACATTCCATAGTAGCATACCATGATTATGAGCTATGGAATTTGGATTTTAGGAAAATATTCACCAATAGAATCTGTATGAAAGATTTTTATATGACATAACCAGAAGGGTTTATGACACCAATGGATTCCAAAAATGATAATAATTTTTCAGATCTATTTGAGTTTTAGTAATAATATAGATTATGGATCATTAATTTGGATGAATCAATATTGAAATTTGATTTCCTGATGAAAGAATATGTGCCTTATATCAAAAAATGTTTTATTGGGAGGGTTATCTTTTCCCTAATAGTTTATGTTGATGATATATTACTGATGGGAAATGAGATAACAATATTACAATCAGTTAAGATATAGTTAAACTTATTCTTATCCATGAAAGAATTTTGTGAACCAACCTAAATTCTTGGGATTATTATCCAAATTGATTAATCTAATTGGTTTCTTGTACTCTGTTAAGGCACATACATTGATAATTTTATTAAAGAGATTAAATATTGAAAAATCATAGATGATATTATTTTTAATGTCATAAGGGATATAACTTTCCACAAAAAGTTTTCCTTAGACATGAGAGGATATAGATAGAATGAGTAGAATAAAATAAATATTTTTCATAGGATCTATCATATATTCCATTATATGTATGATGGTTGATTTTGTATATTCCATGATATTGTTAGGAATATATCAAGAAAACTATAAGTGAATCATTTAATGTCTGAAATGAATATTCTAATGCACCCGAGGTATATAAAGGAAATGATTTGGGAGTATGGAGGACATGAAGAATGAGTTATAAATGGATAAATAGATTCTAGTCTCAAAATATATAATAAAGATTTGAAATTGAAATGAGGATATGTGTTAATCCTTAATGGATGAGTTGTGTGATGGAAGAGTTCTATGTATTCAGTGGACATTGATTACACAATAGAGTATTAATATATAGATATTTCCACTTCAACTAAAGAAGAAGTTTGGAGATGAATCTTCATCAGGGATATTGATGTTTTACTAAGTAGTAAGGATTCCATAACACAATATTGTGATAATACAGTGTTATGGTTTCTATACATGGATCCAAGTTCACATTAATGGATGAAACATATACATAAAAAGTATAACTATTTGTGGGATTTTCATAAAAGGGTGAGGTAACAATACCCGGAGTTCCCACAGATGAAAACATAGTGGAACAATTGAAATAAGAAATATCTTCTTAGAAGTATGAATATTATGTGAGATACAGTAGATTAAATGTTTTTTTGTAGTTGCATTGAGTGTATGTGGTAATTTGTTCTTGGTTGTTCCCTGAGACCAAATGACATTGTACTTTTGATGACCAGAATTTTAAAAAAATATATTTTAATATGATGAGTGTTCTTACATATATAATTAATATTATAATTTAGATATAGTAATTATTACATCAAATGGTTATAGTAGTTTCTTTCTATAATTAGAACTCATAGATGAAAATAATTTAAAATATATTTCCTTTTTTGTACATGAAATCCTATTAATGAGACACAAATTATGTTTAACTATGTGGTTTTGGATACTCAGAATATGTCATGACATTCTATCATAATGATTTAACCTGGTAATCTTTAATTGAGGAGGCTATGAGGGAGTACTCGAAGCTAATAATTCCACAGGATTATGTGTAATTGAGTATTTCTATCCAGGGATGTGTGGATTTTTCTATAAAATTGAGATTATAATTAATATATTTAATGAATCACATACATTATTATATGGTTAAAATCCAAGATGACATGTTCATATGAAGAGGTAGCATTATCTTGATGTACCTGACCTTAATACATTAAATAACCTTGAATTTTAATTCAAAAATTCACTTTCTTACCTTTTTAAGGAACTTTATAATTTACAGTTTTTGATAATTAGGTTATAACCCATATATATATATAAATTATATCACAATTTGGAAACTTCCACAAAGTATCCATTTTCCCACAATAAAAAACATTTAATAAATAACAAGTTTTCATCTTATGAAATATGTTCACTATTATCATACTGACCTCATCCTTGTCCCTAATTATCCTTAAAACCGTTTAAAAACATTTTAAAACATAATATTCACACTAAAATATAAGTACAAAACATTAATAAAAGACACCAGTTAGTCCATGAATAATCATAGAAATTTTCATTTTAAAAATTAAACATTGGGATTAAATTATAAAATTTATTTCTCAAGAAAAAACTTCACACCCCATATATTTACATAAACCCTTTTATAATAAATATTAACGGCAAATAAAACCCATAAATGATTCTTTGAAATCATAAAAAAATCATTAAAATATCACAAACTTATATACTTCACCCTTCAGAAGTATCATATACTTTCCTTTAATCCTAAGTGAATTATATCACCTTTCAATGTCATTGTATTTTTGTTAAAACCTATGGAAATCCTAGTTAAATTATATATGTAACATGGGACATCATTTTCATATCGCTCTTACAATCACACTTACGGATACTCATTGAATTGGAGATATATATAGGGATAAGCCATTATTGGTTTAATTATATATTCACCAATCCATTACTTATAATATAACCAATAATAATCATAAAAATTTATAAATAATTATTACTTGATCATAAATCATTAATTCATGGATAAAAATATTCTTTTCACCCATAACAAAAAAACATTTTTTTATATATTTAAATAACCATTCAATTTAAACCCCACTTTCAAAATAATAAGAATAAAGAGTAAGTGGGATTTAATTTTAATAGAACATGAATTATATCAATGGAATATAAAGCGAAAATAATTTTTTTAGATGTGGGGAAAACGGTTTTCACTATAGAAGTAAAAATAGAATATTCCTTTTTTTCTAAAATGTTTTACATAAATTATGCAAGAAGGGTCCTTTTGAAAAACATTGAAAGAATGACCAATGTGAAAAAATATCTTTAATAATTCATTATTTTTCTTATGAATATAATCAGAAAATTATTTTAATAATATTGAAATGTAATAATAATATTTATTAAATAATCTTTTAAAACTTATAAAACTTGTTTTTTAATATAAAGTGTCTCTTACATTGAGTATGACTCGGAACATACGTTATTTATATACCAAAATAAAAAACTTATGGAAATTATCTTCTTTATTAAGAAACTATATCATGTTTATTATTACATTTGTTCTTTTATTTACCAGGTTATATTCAATCACTAAATCAATTAAGTTCATGTTAGATGTTTTGATTGTATTAGAATCATTTGTTAAAAATGACACGGGTAAGATGACTATGGTCAAATACACGATTATTAAATCATCTATAGAATAATAAAAATGACATAATTAACATTTTTATTCATTAATTATGCTTTTATAACCAACTATGAATGTTGGTTTTAAAAATGAACTATCTTATAATCATGGATAGGGTATGCCATACTTACACATGAGTAAAGTTTCAATTTTTCAACAATCATGAAGAAAATAAATTAATAATTATTTTAAAATTTAATAATTATTATTATATCATATATATGACATTATTTCTTTAAATTCACTTTTATATAGATTCCTTGTTATTCTGTCTAAAGAAATGAATAAAAACACGTCATGGATGTAGTAATAGATACGTACGCACGAATGATGTGATAATTTATCAATGGATATAAAGATAATAAATTTATCATATATTAACATTAAATAATTAAAAATATTTCATTAATATCATATTTATATGTCAAAACCATAATTATAATAAGGTATGATATGTGGTGATGGGAAACGAAATTACATCGGTTAGCGCGGTGACATAATACTGTACACACAAATGATTTCTTTTGTTTCCCAATGAATTGTATAGGAGATGGATATTGGTTATGAAATTAAAATAATAAAAAATAAATATATATATGAAATTTGTATAATTATTTCATCTTTCTTGAATAAAATTTTATTGAGATAGAGGAAGTAATAAATAAAAAAACACTCAGTTAAGAACTATATCTCTTCCTCAAAAAATATATTCATGTTTGTACTTAAATTATTGATAGGACGGTTTTTTTTTTTCAAAATAGAACTTCTAAAACATGGATATATATGTATGTTAAATATTTGGTTAGGTTTTTGATGAGTTAGAGTGTACAAAAAAGTGTGGAAAAGATAGGAGAGGATGTTCCTGTTTATAAATGAGAGGAAGGGCATTGTTGGAGTTACATAAAGTCTTTAAACAACATAAATTAATTTTCACAGAAAAAAGAATAAAATTGATAAAATAAACATATAGTATGAATATATGTGAAAAAGATATCATCCATTAATTTCTGGAAAAGTTTAGATTATGTTTTTACCCTTATCTATATGTCTTAACTCCCCATTATCCATTTAGAAAATTACCATGATATCAATGTTTTTTTAATTTTTATCAGTCAACAAATTTAATATATAAGAAAAGTGACCAACAAATGTATCATGGTTGATACATTTAACCACATCATATTATGTTTTTTAATATTGTACTTTTATAAATTTTAAATCATTTAATAAAATATTGTTTATTGTAAAACATCATTACTGCCATTTTTTAATTATTATTTTAATTTGACATTTAAAACAACTTGAAATAAATTTAATTCTAATATACGTTTCAAAACATTCCTAATAATTTATATTTTTCTGTAAAATAATTGTGATACTATTAATCACCAAAAATATATTACTTATAGTGTTTTTAAAATAATTTAATAGATTTTTCAATTCCTTTCTGAAACACTGTATTGATGTTGTGTATCAATTTAATGTAATTTTTTCACAAATAAAAATTAAAAAAAATTACCATGAAAAAAATATTCATAATTAAAATAACCATTTAAAACTAATCCTATGGGGTTTTTATCCCTATCAAAAATATTATTGATATTAAAAGAAATAGATTGAAATTTTTTACTTTGTCTTTTACTGACATATTATAAAGGTAAAACTAAAATCTAAATGGAAGAAAAAGGTAATATTTTTGAATTTTGGATAATTTTGGAAGCAATATAATCATCCGATAAAATAAACGAAACTATCTAATTGAATTTAAAGCATTATATTATTAGTTTTAACCTTAATTAAACCATTTTACCATTACTTTTTTGTTTTATTTTTTTATGGTTAATATTAATAATAAAAAAATTAAGAGTTTCCTATTTACCAAATTTTTACCTCCTAATTAAAAATTTGGATTACATTTTTGATGATTCAATTTATAGAAGTGTAAGAATTAAAATTAAAATTATACCTATATAACGCGATGAATCATTTTTTCGGAAAAAGGTTTCTAATTATACAAATTTTTATACCAAATTCATGTATACAATAATTACAAAGAACATAATAATTTTTTAATACAAATTAACTAATTAATTTTTAAAAATATTTGAAAAGATAATATTCCATTAAATATACTTGAAATTAAAATGAAGTATAAAATAGAAATGTGTATTTTAAGTATTCATTGAAAAATAAATCTTTTCCGAAAAACTCCAAAAAACGCACCCTAATATAAATTTGATATTCTGATATCAATTTTATTTTATATTTTCAAATTAAAATTTGATAACTTTGAAATAAATCCATTAAATAAAAGCATGTAATATATAAAAAAAATTATTATGATTTAAACTACTCTATTTTTTACTAGAAAATTATTCAATATTTATAAAATGAATATAAATCTATAAAATCCAATTAATAAATATTAAGAAGAAATGAAAATGATTTATCATCACATTAATTTAATTGTTACATTCTTCTCAGCTTTTATAAATTGTTTCGTCAATGTTTTTTATTAATTAAACAAGTGGGTGTATTTTTCTTTCTTAACATTTTCAGGTTCTCGTGTTTCCTATCAAATCATATATTTTTTACATAAAACCATAACCTGGTAAATAACCATATTTTTAAAAATATTCTCTACATGGTTAAGAATTTTAATATGATGTTCTTAAAATGAGAGTACCTCATCCAACTGAACTACTTCCAGGATCAAAACATGAGATTCATTTGTTACATTTTTTCATGACCATGTAACATAAAATATATTATTTACCCAATGTAAACTTAGTGAAAAGCCACTAAATATGATAATGATCCAAAATTCTACATGATTTACTATGGTCCAATGAAATATTGACTTATCTTTTTATTTTTACCAAAATTCAGGACACTTTTATATAGATATACTTTAAGAAAAACATGATCTCCATCCTTGAATGATAGATCTTTTCTCTGGTTATCTATATAACACTTCTACCTTCTCAAATTAGTCCTCATATATAGTTGATCCATGTTCACCATCTCAGCCATTAATTATTACAATTATTCTCACATTAACATCATTTTTCTAGCTTCATCATAAAAATATGAATTATGATACAACTTTACATTTAATTTCTTAAAAGGTGACTTTTGAATATTGGAATGAAAAATGTTGTTATAAGAAAACTCAAAAAATGTAAGATGTTGATCCAAGCATCCTTTACAATTCATTGATAATGTTCATATAATTTCCCCCAAAGGCATAATTATTATTTTTTATCTTTATATATATTGATAATGAAATGATGTACTGAAATTTAATTCATTGCCAAAAAATTATGAAGGCCAATCCCAAATTTAAAATTAAATCAAGGATCACAATCAGGTAAAATTGAGAGATGGACTCCATGTAATATTATAAGGCCCCAGCCTTAACCCTTACTTAATCTTTAGTTATTACAAGATTACACATTGAGGATATTTTCATGTTTATTGTTTTAGAGAATTAGATCATGAAACATGCATTACATTCCACATTTAAACAAAGTGGTTACATAAAAGACAGTATTCATTCTTCCCATCAACGGAAACATATTTAAAATAAAACATGGATTCTTTCTTGACACATCCTTGACACTATCATCACATCATGTACCTTTCCCTTGACCTGTGAAAAACATTTCAAAAACATGGGATGAGCATAAAAATCTCAGTAAGGGTTATAAAAATATGGAAAGGAAACATGAGTTCATATATACATAAGAATGAAATCATACTTTTCCCATAAAACATAGGCACTTTAACATACCTCATAAAATCAGGAATAAATCATAGAAATCATAAGACATAAAAGGTAACTTGAGGCATTTATAACATTCATATGTAGGGATTAACCCTCTTGGTTACGTTTGGAATACCCACCACTGTATATTCCATAAATCTCTTAGTAGAAACCTTAACATTTCACTCCTTCACATTACCCAATGCATTAGGGAGCTATATCGGGCTCACTCGCCCTTAGTTTATCACGGAACCACCCGTCTTCATAATAGTGCCCAAGAACCTCGATATAATCGTATCACATAAAACATGCATAAAGGAAACATAGCATTTCCACCTTTCAATAACAAGATATCAATACAACACATTGATATAAAAACATTATGAAAACCATTTTCAATACCAAAATAAATGAAAATCAAAACATGGTATTTATTTTTATTTTAAAAAGAAGGTATGGCTTGTAGAGGAAGCTGAAACTCAAATAATGGTCACAACGGCGGAGAAGTCATTGTCGCCGCATACGTACGACAAAAACATTCCCTTTTTATGTTTAATAAACACTTCGTATAAAAAATATTCCTTTTGAATAAACGTAAAATTCAAAGGGGTTTATACACCGTATAAAAGGAGGTTGTGTATAAAACAGAATATGCCTCAATGAAAGGAAATTGAGACGAAGTCCCTTACAAAGACGGTATCCTTTGTTTAAGGATAAATCAATTAAATAATTATGTGTGACAAACGAATACACCAAATATAAGTGGATATTAAGTGTAAAATAATCAAAGGTCATTCACACATATTCAAAGGATGACATATTCAATAACTACATGTTGAACCCAAAGAAATCGAAATTGGGTTAAGAAGTTCTCTTGACTGCCTAACGGCGTCACATCAAAATGGGTTGATGAGAGATAAAAAAAGGGTATCTCATCACTTGGACATAAAATTTACATCAATAAGGATATATGAGAACATATCCCAACATAACAATATGTAAATTAAAATACCCAACAAAGGAAGTCTTTTAAAAAGAGGAGGTTGAAAGGTTCCCTTACCGACATGGGTATCTTTCGAAACATACACCTCTTGAAAGAAGGACAATACAACATTGATGTAAATACTCATAAAAAATTATATTACACAATGAGTAAAATAATTGGTAGTACATACACCAATCAAAGGAAATTATGGCAAATGTAGCATAAATCTCACGGGAATAAAAGTGAGATGAAAAATCCCATAAGAAAACTTGGCAGCCTAACGACGCCACATAAAACATACAAAAATGGATTGATGATATCAAATAGGGTATATCATCATATTAAATTAATGTTTATAGAAATAGGAAATAGAAAACAACATCCCCAAACATAAAAAAGAGGAGCTTAAAAGAAGTGACATAAAGGAGAGTACTTAAAAATAAAGAGAGAGGTTAGATCTCTTACGAAAATTTGGTAGCCTAACGACGCCACTCAAAACATCCAAAATGGATTGATGAGAGATAATAGGGTCTCTCATCACATGAACATAAAAATTACAGTAATATTAATAAAAAATAATATCCCAATAACAAGAAATATGACCTTTAAAAGGAATGACATAAAAGAGTGTACTTAAAACAAAGAGTAGAGTAGGATCCCATACCTCAAGTCCAACTTGTCTTGTTCGTTTCTTTATATTCCTGAATAATAAACTTTGGTCAATTAATAATTTACTAATTACCTCCTTTATAGATTATTATTCAATTCATATCACATATTATAATGTTATAATAATTGTTTAATAATGTTAGTTCATATCAGACGTTTTTGCCGATGTTTGGTACATGAGTCATAAATGAACTTGTTTGAAAAATGATTGCTCATGTAGTTATATGTAAATAATTTCCAGAATATTATTAATGATTAAAATATCATATATATCCAGTAAATATTCATTTTATACTATTCCATATCATTTGTAGAAAAAAACGAAAAGCATCGTTCATGGAGACGATAGGCCGTACGTACGCATGAACACTACTTTCATTTTTTGTCATACTATAGTAATTAAAAAAATTAGAGAGATATATATATGTTATAATTCCAGAATTATATCCATAATTTAGATTTAATATATTACAAATATATCCATTATATATATGTACATATAACATTACATAACATTTTGAGATAAGAAATGAAATGTACCGTTCATGGAGACGGTAAGTCGTACTTATGCATGAACGCTACTTTCATTTCTATTTCATATTTAATGGAATTAAAACATAATGATACATAATATTATTTTAATTAAAGTATTTTATCATATATAATATCATTAAATATATCCTTTATACGTACCACATATGGTATTAACGAATCAAATCACTTTGAGGGGGCAGTAGTCCGCACTTCCTTAAATGAAGATATCACGTTTACCCATAATGGAAACCATAAAGGTATTCCATAAATGAAAAATACAGAATCTTAAGTAAAACATAAACATATTAGATATCATATTTAAATATATTGTCATCTTAATGGACACCTTTGAAGGTGTTAGAAGAATGTTGAACAATCATCATTTCGGGAGACAGAAATTCACCATCCACGGAAACAGTATGTTCTTTAACAATTAGATGTAGGTGTGTGTAAGTGTAGCTCGAATCCTTCTTATAAAGACATCCTAGTATATTTAAGATAATTTATTTTTTACAAAATAAATGAATAAAAAGATTTTAGGGGGTTGGAGAAGCAAAATAAAACAAAAGGACACAAGTGAAGACATTACCTTAAAATCGGGTAACTCCCTTTGGTTTGAGCTCAAAGGCTTCCTTGGGAAGACTTCTTCCCAACGTGAGGCTTCAAGGAGTAAGAGAGGGAAGTGGAGAGACAAAATGGGCAGGGGTTGGCCGATCCAAAGGCTTTGGGAGTGTGGGTAAGGAGGTAGAGTTGGGGGCCTTTTATAAGAGGAGAAGAGGGGCACTCTTGTAAAGTTACAAAATTTTACTTTATTTTCAAAAGATTTTCAGATTTTAAAGGTCCCACATTGATTTATTTAGAGTATAAGGTGATAAGTGTTCGAAATCCACTCATCCAATAGGTTTTGGACATTTTTAGGTCTTAAATATTACATTATCTTTCCATTTTATTTAAATCGTTAAATAATGAGGTCATCGCTGCATCATCATGATGTCATAAATAATTTAATTTATTAAATGTATAAAAATTATAAAAAAACTACTATGATATATGAAATATTTTAAGATTTAAAATAACTATTTAGATTAAAAATATTACTTGTATATCCCCTTGTAAAAATTGTTTTAGTAAAACACTTCATGTTTGTGTCATTTTTACTTTAACATTAAATAAAAAGATATTTATGTCATTTTCCAACCAATGTGGCTCCATGGGGTCCCCAAGTTGACCCATGGATTGTCTTGGTCGGCCATGACACATCCAATGAGGGTAGGACATGTTTATAGGTAATTTCATTTTATTAAAACATTATTCATACCATAAACTACACTAATTACCTCTAATCGCGATTAAAAACTTAATAAGTTACTATTCACCAAAAAATTATTTTTATCCCATTGAACCACATTTTACTTCTTAATGACAACCATGTATGTCAGATTTTTGAAATTAAAAACACAAAGATGGAAAAATTTCATTTAAATGGAAAAATCAGTTTTTATAAGTACCACTTAGTGGTTTCAGTATTCATCAAAAATTGATGTTTTTCAGAAAAATCCCAAAAATTCACCCTAAACTATATTTGATATTCCGAATTCAAAAATGAAGCATATTTTAAAAAATTCAAAAAATATAAGTCACATTAATTAATTTAATAATTAATTCCCGTTGTCAGAGAAAATAGCGTGTATTTATGAAACAATAAGTATCAAAAGATTGGCACTTTTTTATGTCTGATTTCAAAGTGAAATTAATTCCAATGACCACTATTGTATTTAATGGTAAAAATATATTCTAATTTAACTTTAAAACAAATTAAAAAGATAATCTAATCATATAAATAAATTAGATTAAAAATAGGGTTTGAATTAAAATACAACATTTTACACTATACATTAAAAAAATAATCTTTATTGGAAAGATACCAAAAATTTACACAAAGTATATTTTGATTTCCATATTATTAAAAATGGTTTTATTTGGTCCAATAGAAGGTATAAGAGTTAACAAAACTATATTTAATAACGTTTCGCCATCAAAAGGTGATAGGTGAACCTTTAGTGAAAACTAGGGCATATACGCCAAAAATTGAATTCTTTCCGTATTTTAAGCCTTTATCTTTTATTGGATAAATGTAAAAACATTTAAAAACATATATAATCATATTTTATTTATTTCTATCCATTCCCACCAATACAACGGCTACATGTTAACTACCATTTAAAATAATATTATTTTATTATTAGAGTGCAACGTAAGATTCCCAAGAAACTCGTTGTTGCGTGTTGGGTACGCCATCGAGCATAGCATCCCCTTTAAAGTCATATTAATATTTTATTCACAAATATGGATAAATATGAAAATGTCATATTCTTTATTTACCTGGGGTGTTACATCCTTCCCCCCTTTTGGGAATTGCGTCCTCGCAATTTTTAAAATTGAGCTTGGAAACATCTTTGAAAGTCCCACATCGGAACAAGAGTATTTAAAACAATCACTTTAAAATAAAGGAAGATAAGTACAGAGGTCACCCGAGTTAACCCATACTAGGATTCCATGTAGAAAAACATGGACATGGAAGAAAAAGCAATGGGTCATGTTCTTGAGGGAGAGTGATAGTAAACATGTCTAGGAGAAAGTTAACCATAAGAAAATCACAAACTTGTGATGGGTTAAACGGTATTTGATTCCCCAGTAGGAAAAGTTAATAGACAACATTTTTTTTTATGTTACTTTTTATTGAGGAATTTATTCATAAGGGAACTTAATCACTTATCATGTCGACTTTCAACTTTTACTAGATTCCTTAATCAAACTCATATTTTTTTCCAAAAGACGAGTATTTAGGGATACTTGTTCGCATTACGAGTACTATAATCAACTTCTAGAGAATCACCTAATCCACCAATGAGAACTATATACTTCCCATATCTTTAGAACTTAACCAAAACCAAAACCAAAAAGGTTAGTACAAGGTCAGATAATCCAGAAAAGGATAACCCTTTAAAAATAAAATCTATGCTTAATCTCCAAATTTTGTCCATCAAAACCCAAAGTTCAACGAGGACCATCCGATAAACAATTTGTCCATAAAATTATTCAAATTAAACCAATATAAGATTTAAACCCAAATATTTTAAGGATTTAGTCACATAGTATTCCAAGTTAAATCGTAACATTTATCTCCAAACAACATCAGTTGCTCCTAAAGTCTCGTATTGAAAAGTAATTAACTTAATCACATATCCTCCATGTTAGGTTAATCATTTTCATAAATAACCCAAAATCAACTTACTCTTAATTCATAAAATCATATAACTAAAAAGAATCAGTCAAACTAACCAGGGACTTCATGTAGTCCAGTGGCAGGCGATAAATACCATTCGCACTTTGGTTGTGGGTTTGATTCCTGAAGCTTTGTCCGACGCGACGGGTAGTCACACGGTCTGCATGTTGTCCTTTTTCCAGAACAATATAATTCTCAAATCATTCCCCAAAAAGAGATAAAATCATCAAAAATAACCATAACCTAATTTAGCCTCAATTTTATCTCATGCCTTTCACTTCCATCATAACATATAGTAACCCATAATTACCTCCAAAGTCAGGATCATATAAACTCTAATGGTTACCCTTATAATTATTACCTGAACTTCCACATCGATTGGTCATCTAGTACATGATTAATTAAAGATCATACCAATGTTCAAGTGGTTGATCATGACTCCTTGATAGTTGGTTCAGAACAACCACGAGTTTCCTCATTGAATCCCCCATTTTATCTAGTATCTTAATCATAGAACCACCACAGTTTCCTTCAAACCCGTTGTCTCTTTGGTGCCTGCTAGATCCATCCATTCACTAAAAACAGAAATGTTAGTGTGATTATATCAACAGAACCATCATGTACTAATGAGTAAGGTAAACACTAAGATACACTTACTCATTCACTTTATCTAAAACAAGGACTCTTTCTGAAATCCTAACCTTTATGGTAATGCCACTTATGCTTAAAGAATACCCTAACCTCTAAAGTTATCTAAACCGACCTCTGATACCAACTATAAGGCCCCAGCCTTAAACCATACTTAATCTTGAGTTATTACAAGATTACACATTGAGGATCTTTTCAGGTTTAGAGTTTTAGAGAATTAGATCATGAAACTTGCATTACATTCCACATTTAAACAAAGTGGTTACATAAAAGATAGTATTCATTCTTCCCATCAACGGAAACATATTTCAAATAAAACATGGATTCTTTATTGACACATCCTTAAGACTATCATCACATCATGTACCTTTCCCTTGACCTGTGAAAAACATTTCAAAAACTTGGGATGAGCATAAAAAGCTCAGTAAGGGTTATAAAAATATGGAAAGGAAACATGAGTTCATATATACATAAGAAAGAAATCATACTTTACCAATAAAACATAGGCACTTTAACATACCTCATCAAATCAGGAATAAATCATAGAAATCATAAGACATAAAAGGTAACTTGAGGCATTCATAACATCTTACGTAGGGAGTAACCCACTTGGTTACGTTTGGAATACCCACCACAGTATATTCCAAAAATCTCTTCAGAGAAACCTTAACGTTTCACTCCTTCGCGTAACCCAATGCATTGGAGTGTTATATCGGGCTCACCCGCCCTTAATTTATCACGGAACCACCCCTCTTCATAATAATGCCCAAGAACCTCGACATAATCATATCACATAAAACATGCATAAAGGAAACATATCATTTCCACCTTTCAATCACAAGATATCAATACAACAGATTGATATAAAAACATTATGAAAACCATTTTCAATACCAAAATAAAAGAAAAGTAAAACATGGTATTTATTTTTCTTTTAAAAAGAAGGTATGGCTTGTAGAGGAAGTCGAAACGCAAATAATGGTCACAATAGTGGAGAAGTCGTTGTCGCTGCATACGTACGACAAAAACATTCCCTTTTGTCATTTAATAAACACTTCGTATAAAAAATATTCCTTTTGAATAAACGTACAAGTCAAAGGGGTTTATACACCGTATAAAAGGAGGTTGTGTATAAAACAGAATATGCCTCAATGAAAGGAGATTGAGACGAAGTCCCTTAGAAAGACGGTATCCTTGGTTTAAGGATAAATCAATTACATAATTATGTGTGAAAAAAGAATACACCAAATATATGTGGATATTAAGTGTAAAATAATCAAAGGTCATTCACACATATTCAAAGGATGACATATTCAATAACTACATGTTGAACCCAAAGAAATCGAAATTGGGTTAAGAAGTTCCCTTGACAGCCTAACGACGTCACATCAAAATGGGTTGATGAGAGATAAAAAAGGGTATCTCATCACTTGGACATAAAATTTACATCAATAAGGATATATTAGAACATATCCCAACATAACAATATGTAAATTAAAAGACCCAAAAAAAGAAGTCTTTTAAATAGAGGAGGGTGAAAGGTTCCCTTACCGACATGGGTATCTTTCGAAACATACACCTCGTGAAAGAAGGACAATAAAACATTGATGTAAATACTCATAAAATAAATTATATTACACAATTAGTAAAATAATGGGCAGTACATACACCACTCAAAGGAAATTATGTCAAATGTAGCATAAATGTCACGGAATAAAAGTGAGATGAAAAATCCCTTACGAAAACTCGGCAGCCTAACGACGCCACAAAAAAACGTACAAAATGGATTGATGAGATCAAATAGGGTATATCATCATATTAACTTAAAGTTTATAGAAAGATTAATATAAAAGAACATCCCCTAACATAAAAAAGATGAGCTTAAAAGAAGTGACATAATGGACAGTACTTAAAAAGAAAGAAAGAGGTTAGATCACTTACGAAAATTTGGCAGCCTAACGGCGCCACTCAAAACTTCCAAAATGGATTGATGAGAGAGAATAGGGTCTATCATCACATGAACATAGAAATTACAGTATGATTAATATAAAATAATATCCCAATAACAATAATGATGAGCTTTAAAAGGAATGACATAAAAGAGTGTACTTAAAAAGAAAGAGTAGAGTATGATCCCTTACCTCAAGTCCAACTTGTCGTGTTCGTTTCTTAATATTCCTGAATAATAAACTTTAGTCAATTAATAATTGACTAAGTAACTCCTTTAGATATTATTATTCAGTTCATACCACATATTATAATGTTATAATAATTGTTTAATAATGTTAGTTCATATCAGACGTTTTTGTCGATGTTTGGTACATGAGTCAAAAATGAACTTGTTTGAAAAAAAGATTGCCCATGTAGTTATATGTAAATAATTTCCAGAATATTATTAATGATTAAAATGTCATATATATCCAGTAAATATTCATTTTATACTATTCCATATCATTTGGAGATAAAAACGGGAAGCATCGTTCATGGAGACGGTAGGCCGTACGTACACATGAACGCTACTTTCATTTTTGTCATATTAATGGAATTAAAACAAAATGAGAGAGATATATATATGTTATAATTCCAGAATTATATCCATAATTTATATTTAATATATTACATATATATCCATTATATATATGTACATATAATATTACATAACATTTTGAGATAAGAAATGAAATGTATCGTTCATGGAGACAGTAAGTCGTACGTACCCATGAACGCTACTTCAATTTCTATTTCATATTTAATGGAATTAAAACATAATGATACATAATAGTATTTTAATTACAGTATTTGATCATATATAATATCATTAAATATATCCTTTATATGTACCACATATGGTATTAACGAATCAAATCACTTTGAGGGGGTGGTAGTCCGCACTTCCTTAAATGAAGATATCGCGTTTACCCATAATGGAAACAATAAAGGTATGCCATAAATGAAAAATAAAGAAGCTTAAGTAAAACATAAACATATTAGATATCATATATAAATATAGTGTCATCTTAATGGACACCTTTTAAGGTGTTAGAAGAATGTTGAACAATCATCGTTTCGGGAGGCAGAAATTCGCCATCCACAGAAATAGTATGTTCTTTAACCATTAGATGTTGGTTTGTGTAAGTGTAGCTCGAATACTTCTTATAAAAACATCCTAGTATAATAAAGATAATTGATTTGTTAAAAAATAAATGAATAAAAAGATTTTAGGGGGTTGGAGAAGAAAAATTAAACAAAAGGACAAGTGAAGACATTACCTTAAAATCGGGTAACTCCCTTTGGTTTGAGCTCAAAGGCTTCCTTGGGAAGACTTCGTCCCAAAGTGAGGCTTCAAAGAGTAAGAGAGGGAAGTGGAGAGACAAAATGGGCAGGTTTTTTCCGAGCCAATGGCATTGGGCGTGTGGGTAAGGAGGTAGAGGTGGGGGCCTTTTATAAGAGGAGAGGAGGGGCACTCTTGTAAAGTTACAAAATGTTACATTATTTTCAAAAGAGTTTCGGATTGTAAATGGTCCCACATTGATTTATTTCGAGGATAAAGTGATACGGGTTTGAAATCCACTCATCCAATAGGTTTTGGACATGTGTTGGTATTAGATAGTACATTATCTTTCCATTTTATTTAAATCGTTAAATAATGAGGTCATCGCTGCATCATCATGATGTCATAAATAATTTAATTTATTTAATGTCTAAAAACTATAAAAAAATAATATGATATAGGAAATCATTTTAGCTTTACAATTACTATTTATAGTAAAAAATATGACTTTTATAACCCCATGTAAAAATTGTTTTCGTAAAATACTTCATGTTTGTGTCATTTTTACATTAACATTAAATAAAAAGATATTTATGTCATTTTCCAACCAAAGTGGCTCCATGGGGTCCCCAAGTTGCCCCATGGATTTTCTTGGTCGGACATGACACATACAATTATATTAGGACATGTGTATAAGTCATTTCATTTTATTAAAACATTATTCTTACCATAAACTACACTAATTACCTCTAATCGCGATTAAAAACATAATAAGTTACTATTCACCAAAAAATTATTTTTATCCCATTGAACCACATTTTACTTCTTAATGACAACCATGTATGTTGGATTTTTTAAATTCAAAACACAAATATGGAAAAATTTCATTTAAATGGAAAAATCAGTTTTTATAAGTACCACTGAGTTGTTTCACTATTCATCAAAAATTGGTGTTTTTCAGAAAAATCCCAAAAATTCACCCTAAGATATATTTGATATTCCGAATTCAAAAATAAAGTCTATTTTACAAAATTCAAAACATATAAGTCACATTAATTAATTTAATAACTAATTCCCGTTGTCAGAGCAAATAGCATGTTTTTATGAAATAATAAGTATCAAAAGATTGACACTAGTTTAAGTCTGATTTCAAAGTGAAATCAATTACAACGACCACTATTGGATTTAATGGTAAAAATATATTCTAATTTAACTTTAAAACCAATTCAAAAGATAATCTAATAATATAAATAAATTTGATTAAAAAGAGGTTTTGAATTAAAATACAACATTTTACACTATTCATTAAAAAAATGATCTTTATCGGAAAGATACCAAAAATTTACACAAAGTAAATTTTGATGACCCGATTCTTAAAAAGATTTTTATTTGGTCCAATAGAATTTATAAGAGTGAAAAAAACTATATTTGATAATGTTTCTCCATCAAAAGGCGATAAGTGAACCTTTAGTGAAAACTAGGGCATATACGCCTAAAATTGAATTCTTTCCGTATTTTAAGCCTTTATCTTTTATTGGATAAATATATAAACATTTAAAAACATATATAATCATATTTTAGTTATTTCTATCCATTACCTCCAATACAACAGCTACATCTTAACTACCATTTAAAATAATATTATTTTATTATTAGAGTGCAATGTAAGATTCCCAAGAAACTCGTTGTTGCATGTTGGGTACGCCATCGAGCATAGCATCCCCTTTAAAGTAATAATAATATTTTATTCACAAATATGGATAAATATGAAAATTCAATATTCTTTATTTACCTGGGATGTTACAAATATAATTATCCTTTTAATAAAAATTAGATAATGTTAATCTAAATACATAACATCTCGAATGGGAAGAAAATTTTAAAATTTATTTAATCGATCAATAAATTCCAAAATTTCATTATTACCTTGAGATGTATTTATTGATCCCACCATGAAATATATGAATATATTCATTATTTTACATTATTTTACTAGAAAACTATAATTCAACCCCTTGGGAATTTTTCATTTAGTTTTTATATATTGATAAGTAAGATATTTCATTATAAAATCAGTAATATAAATATTTATTCCTTCACACTGAAAATGTTCCTAAAGGCCCTTATTTATTTTGGTGCTTCATGTATAAATAGAAAATGGAAAACTATGAGCATCACAAAATAGTTCTTTATTCAATGAAGATTCATATGAAATAAATAAACTTTTTATGAATCTCAAAACACATTCTTTTAAAACATTGAATTATAGAAAATTTCCTTTATTAACACATTATAACATTTCTATTATATCATAGTCTTCCATTAGAGATTACACAATTCTATCTGACTATGATTATTTTTATGACACTTAAAACAAAATAAATGGGGCTCCTATATTGGCCATTTTTATGTTGAGAATTTATTTTCAAATCATTATCCAAAGGTTCATTTTCCAAATGTAACATGGTTAATGTGGAATTATTTTTCTATCTCTAATCCTTAGATACTCTATTTTCATTACCTATGTGGTAATGGATTAAGTAGACATATTCTTTTATCTATTCTATATTTCTCCTCTATATCATGTTAAAATATTTTTTAGTGAATATATACTTCAAAATTTTAGGATATGTATATCTTTCATAGCTTATATCTTATAAATTATATCACCATATTTTTAAAGAAAAATCTATAGATACCATTTCATGTTCATGTGTATAATAATGTTTCTCATGTGGTTTTAGTTGATGTGAATAATAATTAATTTTCCAATCATTTTGCATTAAAACACAACCTATTCCCTTCAGTGAAGAATCACTATACATAACAAAGTCATCATTTCTAGATGGAAAGTCTGAAATTAGAGAATTTAGTTCTCTTGTTTTCAATACTTAAAAAAAATTTATAATCTTCTGTCTATATGAATTTAATAGTTTTTGTAGTTAACATAGTCAGTGGAAATTACTATTAAGAAATGTTTTCAAAAAAATGATAATTATAACCCACTAATCATAAAAAACTATGAAGCTATGCAATATTTTTTTTTTATTTTTCATTCTTAGAAAACATTAATTTTTGTTGGTTTAGTACTTATGCCATTTTTATTTAAGATACGATCAAGGAATTAAATATACAGTAAATAAAATTTCATTATCAATATTTTTCATATATAATATGATTTCTTTGAATATTTGTAGAAAAGTCCTTAAATGATTTTTTGGTCCCCATAAAATTTATAATAAACCAACATATCATCAAAAAAACAAAAAAACAAAATTTTCTAAATATTCATGGGAAACTTTATTCATAGGTTCCATTAATATAGATAAAAAAATTCAATACAAAGGGAATAAAAACAAACTCATAACGCCCATACCTAATACAAAATATTGTTTTCATAATTTATTCCTCATTCACCTTAAACTGATGGTAATCGAACTTGAGATCAATATTTGAAAGAAACTAATCTACATAGAGTAAATAAAACAAGTCCTAAATATATGAGAACTGATACATATTATTAATAGTAATGTTATTTAAAGATATATAATCAATTAAATGCATCATGTAACTATCATTTCTTTTAACAAATAAAATAGGACCACCCCTGGTGAGGTTTTAAGATCAATGAAACCTTTATCAAGTAACTGCTTCAACTACTTTTTCAATTCAAGAATTTTAACATGATCTATTTTATAATGTATTTTTTGAGATTGTATTAGAAGCAAGCACTAATTCAACACTAAAATCAAATTCTTAATTAGGTATAATATCAGGTAACTCATTAGAAAAAAATCCAAATATTATTTTACTATGAGAACAAAATTATTCTTACGAGTTCCCTAATTTTGAATAATATGAGAAACATAAATTTTATTTCCATGTTTTATATGTTTTTCATATTCTTGATATGTTATCAATTGTATGAATTCATTCTTATATAAAAACTGAAACACATTTTAGAAAAAAACCTATTTGGATCTATAATATATATTATCATGATAAACTAAAATCCAATCCATAACCATGTCAATATTAAATTATACAGTGTTCAAGAAAATAAGGACTATAGGGAACACTATTCTATAGACAATAGATGGGAGATATTTTAAAATTTTAATCTCCTTAATAATACCCTGAGGTGTTTTTTCAACAAGTCATAAATTTATATATTATGTTTAAATTTTTATTTTTCAAGTAAATTTAATTTTAATGAAATAATGTGTAGACCCTAAAAAAGTTATTAGAATATTCTAAATAAATAATAAATGTACTTATTATATCTTTGTTCGATGGTCAAACATCTATTGAATTAGTTGTAATGAATTTCACAAATCCCTTCTTATTTTCTTATTGATTTCAACATTTGATGTTATTATTTAGAGATGAATCTACATAATGTCCCATCCTAATTCATTTGAGACACCTTATTTATTATTTATCAATATTGGTTTTACCACTACCATGATAAGTTTCATTTCAATCACGATCCATATTCTAAAACATACAACATCAAATGAACTACCCATATTTTTAAGACATTCACTTGGGGTATTTTTACCACACTTCTCACAAACATAAAAATATGATTTTCTTACTTTAAAATTTAATTGATGGTTTATTTTTCATCTTATCCCATTTGGACCACTGTTTCTATTTTTTGTAATAGAACACCAAATCGTTAGAAAATTAAAATTTCTACTTTCTCAGCATATCATAAAAGTTTCACATAACATTTTAATTAGTGATAAGAAAATTCCATTAAATACATCGGCTTCAATCATGAATAAAAATGAAAAATTTTACTATCAATATAAAAGCAAAACATTGGTGTGTTCCTTGAAAATCGGGTGAAGTTTTCATTATGTGTGACTACCGAATATTTCTAATTCTACCTTAATTATAATAATGACTTTCCCATCTTAAGTAAAATAGGATTCGAAAAATATTTCTCATGGGACTGATTCGTAAATGTATCTCATTCCATGGAATCAATCCCTTATCTTTATCTAGTATTCCCAACCATTGACAACCATTAATCAGCTTTACCAAAAAATAGTAAAAAACTAGGGTATCCTTTCAAGGATCTGAATAACCCATGACATTTAATATATTTTATAAGTATCTAATCTACCCCTATTATACAACTATGTTATAAAATAAATATATTCTAGAGTTACTTGTATCATAAAATGATCCACAACTATTATGTTCCTCTATGGTAGATCTAGATCCTCTCTAGCATGGATGCCAACACCAACATTTATCGCCTACCTAAACTGATCCATCATAACAAAAAGAACTTCTCTTTTCCAATTACAAACATTCTATGTTTCTAATTTGGAAGAATATTTTCCCCTTGCTTCCTTTATACAACATCATACCTATTTTCTATATGGAAAACCCTTTTTAAATGACATATTTTAGATGAAGAAACATGGTAACATTCAAATGATATATCATCATAAATTTTAATCTCTTAAGGTTATTTACATGAATGATTATTTCCTCTAAAATTATCAAATCCAACCACTAACACTAACTATAAGTACCAGACATTAAAAAACTTCATAATCTTGTGTTTGAAGTTAATAAAATACTCTCTTACATTTTTTAAGATCATTAAATTTTAGAGTTTTATAGAATTAAATCATCACCCTTATATATTTAAATATTACATCATATGGTGGAAACCTCCATTTAGTATCCATTTTATCCAAAATTCATAAATATTATGAAATAACATGTTTTCTTTTAATAACACATCTTCACAATTTACATATTTCCCTCATCATTTTCCTTATAGATCCCTAAAACCCTCTTAAAAACATTTTAAAATGTTTGCTGAGAACAAAAATATCAGTAAGGGACATAAGAAAACAAATAAATAAAATTTGTATTCCATGGATACTAATCGAAATTATACTTTTCTCAAAATTAACTTTATGATAAAAAATACACGTTTCATTACACAAGAAATCAATTTGACTACCAAAACATTTTCATAAAACATTTAATAATAAATCTTAAAAGGAAAAATAATACTCATAAAAGTTACACTGAAATCATGGAAAACTCATGAAAAATGTTTTAAAAAATTATAAATATCATCCATATAAAGTATCATGCACATTACTTTAAATATATAATAATTAGATTACTTTGTGAAATTGTACGATTTCAATAAAACCTATATCAAGAATAGATAAATCAAATTGGTAACCTAGGAAATCATTATCATATCACTATTACAATCACCATTATAAATACTCAATACATTTGAGATCTATATCAGTCTCAACCATTCTTGATTTATAATAGAACCACCCATAAATAGTTTATAAAAAACCTCCATTCATAATAAATAATTTCCAAGAACCATAATATAATTATAACACATGAAATCTTGAGTAAAAATATTCTAACACCCATATGTAATTGTTTTACAGATAATGAAATATCCATTACATTTAAAATAACTTTTTAAAATACTCCTAAAAAGTTAATGACAGTTTTCTTTGATAAAGATAATAAATATTATAAAGGAACCCAAATATAAAATAATTATTTGGGGTGAGAAGAAATAGTGTCACCGTATTTGTTAAAATAGGACATTTCTTTTATCCTATTTGTCAAATTGTTCTATATATAATCTATAAAAATATTATTATTTAAATACATTTGAAGGAAATTTAAATGTGACATAAAATATACATTATAAATAATTTATGTTAATATAAATATGTCCATTAATTAATTTTAATAAAATGTATATAAATGAAAAAGATTTATGAAAGACCGTATAAACCATTTTAAACTATAATTTTCATGTAATGTGAACATTACCTAAATTCCAACTCGTAATGTGCATTATTTATCATCCTAAATAATGAATTACATTAATTATCGACTATTTTAAGAACCTTTTTAAAATTTAAATTTCACAACAAATTATGTTTGCATCTAATGTTTTCATGATATTTAGATCATATGTTCAAAATGACTTTGGTAAGTTGACTATGGTCAAGATGGTCATTATTAAATAATATAAAATATAATAATATTATAGTAATTATAATTTTTACAAATTAATTACATGTATAAAATGAACCATGATGTATGTTTATGAAAAATAACTATTTTATAATCATGGAAGGTAGTAGGTCGTGTGTATGCATGAGTAACATTTCCATTTTTCAAATAACATGATGGAAATAAGGTATGTATTATGTTATATTTTCAAAAGTATTATTATATGTTAAGTATAAAATTATTCGTTAAATAAAAATATATATAATATAAATGTGTTGTGGTCATGAAAAAAGAATCATATCAGTTCACGGAGGTGGTAATCCACACGTATGACGATCATTGCTATAATTTTTAAAAGGATGATAAGGTAAGAAAATACAAAATATATTATATTTATATAATTATAAATTTATCATCAATTACATATATTTACATTAAGTCATTTATTATAATAATTTATTAGAGGTGGTTATGGAAAATGAATTACATTGGATTGTAAGGTGGTAGTCCTCCATTAACATGAACGATGGTTTTTTCGCATATAATGGAATAGGTGATAGATATAGGTTGTTCCATTAACATAAAGGCATATAATTATGTGTAAGATAATAGTGTTATTATTTCATGATGTTTTAATAATGTTTTATTGAGATAGAATAAGAATTAATATGAAAATGATTGGTTAACATCTATACATCTTCTTCAGACAACCTCTTTAGGTTTATACCTAAATCCATATTGTGGTAGTTTTATTAATAAAAAAAGGACTATATGAAATTAGAAGTTATGTAAGTAAGGTATTTTAGATAGTATTGGATTATATATAGTGCTAAAAATGTGTGAAGAATATAGGGTATGCGGTACCTTTTATAAGTGAGGGGAGGGATACTCTTAAAATGACTGAAAGTATAAAAATTAATTTTAATTAATTTTGATATAAAAATATATCCAAATTGATATAATTATAATATAGGATTATTATGGGTTGAAATAATCTAATCCAATTAATGTTTTAAATATTTATATTATATTTGTATCCTTAATGCTATGCTTCAACACCTATTAACCATTTTGAAAATCACCAAAATATCTATGTTCTTACCTTTTAGGGGTCAATAATGTTACCATAAAAGGAAAATTTACTAATAAATGGACCATGGATGATATTTTAAATCACAATAAATTTAATTGGATAAATATAATATATTTATGAATGGTAACTAATTTAATAAAATATAGTTTTTTTTATAGAAGCTCATTTATGTCATTTTTGTAACTATTCATTTTTTTGACATGTCAAAAAATATGAAAGAATAATAATTCAAATATAAGACTTTAAATAATCCACAATAAGTTATATTTTTCTATAAAATTTTTGCAACAATATAAATCACTGAAAAAATAATACATTTAGTGTTTTTGAAATCATTAAATTAATTTTTATAATACTTGCACAAAAGCTATGACAATGTTGAGTAAGAAGTTAGAAAATTATTTCATAACTAGAAATTAAAAATAAATTATCACGATAAATATATTTTCATATTTAAAAAATATTTATAATTAAGTAAAAGCTATTTTTATCCATGTCATACAATATTATAGATATTAAAAGCAAGATAGTTACATTTTTATATTATCATTTACTTAAAATATTATAATGGTTAAAATAAAAGCTAAATGGCATCAAAAGGTCATATTTTCAATGTATAGATGATTATTAAAGAAATCGAATTATAAAATGATATAAATAGAAGTTTTTAATGAATTTTGAGCCTTATAATATTAGTTTTATGCCCAATTAGACCATTTTACTTTTACTATGGTAACAACACAATATTATGGTTACTATTCATAGTGATGAAAAATAAAAGGGAAATATATAAAAATTTTCTCCCCCTAACTAAAAATATGGAATCCTTTTTTATGATTTATTTTTTAGATTTGGTATAATTTAATTTTAAATTAAACCCAAAAAAACTCAATGAAAAAATAGTGTTACATGAATAAAACTTTTAAGTATAAAAATGATTTATAAAAAAATATGTCATAAAATTCATTAAAAAGAGAATAATTGAATTTTATTTAATTAAATATAACTAATTACTTTTTAAAAATAAAAAATATATAATTTTAAAATTTCAATACCTGAATATAATATAGAGTTTCTAATAAAAAAATTAATTTTTCACTATTAATTGAAATTTTTTTTTTAAAGAATTCCCAATAAGACCCCCAAAATAAATTTGATATAATGATATATGAAATGAAGATAATATTTAAAATATAAATTCTAAATGTTTTAAATAAATAATTTAAATAAAACTATGTAATATATATGATAAAATTTAGTTAGAATAAAACAATTTTCTATTTGACTGGAAAATTACTTAATCTTATGATAAATAATATAAATCTATAAAATATAATTAATGAAAATTAATATGGAATTATAACGATTTATCATAACATTAAATGGGTTTTTAAAAACGTTGGGTGTATTTTAACTGATATGTTATTGATTAAATATGTTAATATAGGATTTTCCCTCCCATTTTAATAGAAGTAGAAATCTATATCCCTTTGATTGTAATGGAACAATCTGATTAAATCCATCGAAATTGTATTTCATTGGTGAATTAATTTTAGTTATTTAGATAATTATAAATCTATAATATAGTATGATGATTCAATGTATGTATCATACATGACGATTTATATAGATGAAAGGATTATAATTCATACTATGCATCCATGGGAGGTAGTTTTCATTATGATGTCCACGTCATTCACATTTGGTTACTTAATGTAATGTCGGGTTATAATCATGGAATTTAGGTTAGTTTACCCAATGAAACTAAAAATTAAAAATATATTGATACTCCTAATGTGTATCTAAAATCATAGATAAAATTCTATTTGAATTAAATATCAGAAATATATGTTAATTTGGGACTGTAGAATAATAATTATTTCATTATCATTGAGAACATAAATTCAATCACTTTTAATATTCAAGATTATTTTTGAGTTGGATAATAATAATAATAATAATATCACCATTCAATGAATATAATATTTATTTATCAATTTTTTTAGTAATTATAATTTAATATATAAATATTTATGTATTCACATATTAATGTGTATTAGTTACATCGATATTAGAATAAAATATTTATTCACATGTTTTTTGTAGATAATATTTAATTATTTATTGAATAAATAATATTTATTATTCATGGTTTGATAAATAACGAGGAGGATTGTTGGGACAAGTGAAGGGTTCAAAGGAAATGAAATATTATTAACTGATTTTACAACATGTCATGAGAATATAATAAAAATTATCTTGCTATTATTTGATATGGAATTTAATTTGGATAAATAATATGGAAAATGGACTATGGGTAATTAATAACTATTTAAACCTAAGTATATATATCTTACTGTATAATTTCTATGATGTGTGAGAATTATTGTTTTCATCCAATACTCTCAAAAGAGAATTCATTATATATTTTGAGAAATTATCAAGAATGATATCAAGAAGAAGATATTAATTTATCCCTCCCTCTTAATACTAAGAATACAAGATATAAAAACATGTTATAATCGATGAATATAATTAAGGAATCTTGGTTCTTCCATGATAGAACCAAAAATACCAAGAGTTTCATTTTGAGATTCACCGAGACCATATGAATATCACATGATTAAATCTAGTTTTTGATTCTTTATCACAATTAATGTATAAATTTAGTGGATCAAAAAATACAAATAAGAAAGAATAATTAATTTAAGATAATTCTTGTATTTAAAATATTTTTAAATTAAATATGAAAAGATCCTATCATGATGATTTTTTCATTCTGTAAATAAATTTCATATGGGTGCATCTATTTTATATAAGGAATATTCATCAAATAACACTATATTTTCTTTTGGATTTAATGAAAAAACATTTTTGGAAATTGTCCTAATTAACTTCCTCTGTGTTCGAAACCTTCAACACTAATATCATTCGTTACCTTAGTAGGTGATAAGAAAATAAATATTTGTTTTTGGTTAATCTACATGAATATTGGAAGTATGTAAACATGATTTAAAATGAATGAATAAAAAACAAAAAACAATGCAATGGGGGATAAAAATAAAATAGGGGGAAAATTAAAGAATTGTAGGGATAATGATATTTTTTTGGGCAGTATGTTATATTTATGAGTGGGAAAAATTCCTCAGTGTAATTATTTTAGAGAGGGGAGTAGAATGATGTGAAATAAAATGTATGGTCAATGGTAGAGTAATATGTTTTAATGTATTTTTCAAATCTTTCACTGAAATTACTGATTTTATAAATACCGATATTTCATATATTAACATCTTTTATTAAAACAATCACTGTTAAAAAATTCCAAATTCCTTTAGTAATAGTTATGTCATTAACTAATGTTAATGTTAGGTTTTAAAATTATTTTTCATAATATGAAATGTTAAAAATATTAAAATATTATGTTTAATATTAGTTATTGAAATAACTAAAATAGTAAATAAAAATATTGTTTATTTTTCGATAGTTTCTATAAAACATATATTAACACATTAATTTTATATATAATTATTTCAACTTTCATACATTTCATAATTTCATAAGATAAATAGTAATAAAATAATTCTAATAAATCACACAGATCATTTCATTATTGCTAAATTACATTTTTGTAAAGATCACCTCATTACATAGCTTCTTACTTGAGATATTGGAATAATATTCTTCATCAATAAGACAATGTGTCAACCTAGATACGGAATAATGAATAAATATATCACTATAACTTATAGTATAGCATTGTGAAACTTTTATCTACTAAAAATCATGGGGAAAATAGATTTAAAACTCATTTCGTTAACTCAATAATGGATTCAACATAACTCAATGGGTAAACATTGTGGTCATCAGCTGTTTTGGAGAAAGAACATCTTGATCTTTACGTTACACTGTGATATCTTTTTAGATATATCATAATTGATTTCTCATAACTAGATATCCTTCCCTTAATGAAGGAATAACATACTTTATCATCACCCCAAGGAAACTAGTTCTCTTACCTCCACTATTCTAATAGTCATCACTATTATCTTGTTTAGTATACCCTTGAGATACCTCCATTCAAGAATCCATCCCCATGCAAAAAAAAAATTTGAAATCATCTAAAGTTAATGAAATTTTAATTTCATACCACTAGACTTATTTATTCATTTGTAATTCTAATAGAACCGAATCATTTATCATAAATACATCTTCCATTTATATTCTTTCACAAGACGCCTTGCAGTCCTAGTTGAAACATAATGTATTACCACTAACTTTAATTATATCATTACATATAATAAGTTTAAGAATAAAAATGGTACATTCCTCATTATTGGTCACACAAATTTGGAAACAAATAAACTGTTCAATCTTATTATTAAATTTTTTTTCCACCACATAATAATCATTTTCCTAAATCTATGTAAGTATACCGTTTAATGGAAACCCATATTGTCATTATCCAAACTGAATAGATTCATAGTCCATCCAAAAATATTAATCTATTATCCTCATACCCTAGGAGTGCACTGAATAAAACAAGTGACTCTAATGGAAACTAAAAATGACCATCATTTAATTTAATCCCTCATAATAGAAAAAAATCCAAAGACTCCATCAAAGAAAACATAAACTTTCATACACTAATGGTGGATAGATATTACATTTCAATCCATTAAAATATCTAATAAATGACACCATGGATTTTTGAAACCATAATGATCATTCTATAAGTACACTACCATTCATATAGTGTTGGATCAAATTTCTGTTTAACAACCTCAATGTAAGAATATCAATTAGAGAAATTTAACTCCACGAATTTTAATCTAATACTCCCACTAGAATATATTTTAAAACATGAAAAATCATTAATATTCATATATAGGTTGAATAAAAATTTCAATCCATGTCCGGATGAAAATATTTTAATCTAGAATTACTAACATAATACATTGAAATAATCTAGTATGTTATATTTCACCCAATATCCTCCAGTAATCTGGCATCACACAAATGTTTCCTCATAATATCATCACTCATAAAATCATATAATTGAACATCCTTATTAAAAAAATTATTATATATATATATAAATAAATCATTCTATAAAAAATCATAATACCGAAGTAATTTATTTATTACAATAATCTAGAAGAGACCAAGATTAAAACAACAATGAACCTTCATCTCAATATAAATCTACTGATTTCTCATGGACAATTAATCATTATCTGGTACAAATCTTCTTAGTAAAAAAAATCTCATCATAAAAACTCTTATATATACACATTTCATAAGAATGGGAAAGCATAAAGTTAAGGATTAACTACGTAGCTTTAAGCTCACCCAATGTGATTAACAATGTGAAATGAATATGGTATAACCTGAACGCATAAATACCCATCCTAGTTTTTCGATGAAATTGTGTGTATCCTCTAAATCATAACTCTATCAAGACATGGTTTAGAGAGTTCTTTTTAGGGTATAAATCACACAAATAATAGGCATTACCCTCTAGAGAACATGATATAAGACATTAAAATAAAATTGTTACCAAAATATGAAAAATTGAACAATGTTAATCCACAATGGCCTATATAAACAATGAATTAATATCATAAAATATAAATTGATTGAAATAAAATTAATATAGTGGTAAAACAACCACTAAAACTCAATTAACAAAAAAAACAATCAGCCTTCATGTCATAGTAGTAAATGAAACAACCCTTGTACCCGAATATACGCTTATCAACCTCATTCAATGAGATACAATCAACCATAAACTATACTAACAAAATAATATTTCCCAATAAATAAAATAAGGGTTTAGTATATCAACATGGTCAATAATATATCCTCTAATGATGAACACCTAAGGAAATATCATTCATGTATAAAAATATAGTCAATAAGATAATAACACATATTTACAGCAAAACCAATCAAAACCACCCAAATATATTATGGGTAAAACATTATCTAGTGAGTTATCTCTTCCTTAAGGTCTAATAAGTTATTACACACATGACTATCTCATTCATGATGTCTATAGGTAATAAATCATTTCATTTAACTCATTAATGTATTCTCAACCTAATAACACCACATTAATAACTATATAAATAATATATTATTATAATATATAACATAATATAAAAATTTAGAAGCAAATGAAAAAATAAACTTTCTATCCCATTACTCTATATTCCACAAACCCTTAACATTATATGACCATCCAATAATAATTTCCATTATTATAACTAGTGGGGGTGAGGGATTATTTCCCTCAAATCCTAACATCATATGAATAGTCCATATCATGAAAATATCCACATATAATGGGGGTCATGTACAATATACCTATTTAGATATACATGTTTCATAGATAAACAGAATGTTGTGCTTAGAAAGAGAAGACTACATTAAGTGGTCAACTACCTAGTGAGTGTCACTCCCATCACTTATGTAGCATCAAAATTTAATATGTAATATTTCACATATTCCAAAACTCAGGATCTAATTTATGTTATAACTTAATGGGGTCTTGATGGAATATTTCATGATAATTGGTCCAAAATGTTATCCAAATGACAAAGTCAACCAGTTCACCCAACTACAAAAACAACTAGGTCATAAAGTCCATATTAATATTTAATAAAATATTTCAATCCTCTATAACAATCTAGGTTATTAAATCCATGCCAAACTAGTGGGAAACACATGTTGATCATCCTATAAAATTAATATAGAGAACCATTCACACTAACATAAAATCACCCTTTAAATGAACTACCATCATGTAATATTGAATATAAAGGATAAAAATAACTTAACATATACTACCACATAATAGCACAACACCCTAAACAAGATTCCATGTCAAACCACCTAATATATCAATCTCATATCATCAATAAGCCAATTTTTAATTAATCACACCATCCAATCCTTATTAATACTACTAGGAGTCTATAATATCTTCCCAAGAGGACATAAGTGATGAAAAATTGACCATTTTCTAAATAAAATTAAATATATTTTAATATTTAAGTCTTAATTCTTAGATACTACATTTATTTTCCTCTTATAAACATGTAATTTTTCCCTCATAAGTGCTAAAAATTCATTGATGTTGTTTGTTACATCCCATGATACGGAACTATCCCATGTGGATAAAAGGAGTTGGTTATGAGACCTAAAGAAGACCTCCCCATATGACAGAAGCTAACGACTTTTAGTAGGTGTATTTCCTATATAATGGGGACACTATACCCCTTGGTTAGAGAGTTACAACATAGCTGAATATCCATATAACAAAAACATCAGAGTAGAAGAAATAATGGAAACAATACAATACAATGGAAGAACCAAAAAATAATAGAGAACAATATAATACAACAAATAATAAAGGAATAATGTATTTATAGGATGAAAAGTAACTAAATTTCGTGTTAAAAGTATTAAAAATAAAAAATGAATAGACTAAAATAAGGACACAAAATTCCTCAATCCTGAGCCCCATGCAGGCCTCGTCTCTAGAAATCAACCCATATAATAAATGAAAATAAACAACAAGGTCTTTTTTCATTGTTAATTCCTAAATCCAAGTAATATTCTCAAGTACCAAATATCATCCCAAATAGGGTGTGAGAATAACTCAGTAGGTTGAAACCACTATTTTTATACATAACTAATCTGAGAATCACTTCATGAAATAATGAAATTTTAGGTGGATAAATTAATTAAACAATTTAGTTAATACCACATGAACCTGCTTCAGCACCATGTAGAAATATCTCGAAGCATGTCTCCCTACCATGGAACCCATAACTATATAACAATGGTAAATCAAAACCTACTTTGGTTTGATGACAAAATGTCTCTATGAATGTCCCACAACCATTACAACAATAATAATATATCTGTGGTACAAATCACACAAATCTTTTATCAATCCCGCTATATAAGAATTTTAGAAATAAATCCTTACTGAGCCTAGTATATAATAATTTCATTATGTATTAGGAAAATACATAGTATATAATAATTTTGGCACGTGCTTTGGAAAAGAATGATATATAATAATTAAAACACAAATCACTGGGCATAGCCTATTATATAAGCATCACAAAAAGTATCAGGGGCAAGAATGGTATATAAGCAATTCATCACGGGTTAGGGAAAAGCTCAATATATAATCATTACAACATGAATCATGCGGAATAGAACACTATATAAGTATTACAACATGTTTTAGGGCCAAGACATATATATATAATTATTTCATCATGTGTTAGGGCCCAACCCAGTATATAAGTATTACAACATGAATATCACAATTTCAAATCATAAGGCTCAGTGGTAAATTAAGAAAAATACCATTAATCCTTCAATTAAACATTTTGTTTAATATTTGTCCATAAAACAATGACATATCAGTCATTCCACTAATTAGGAAAATCCAAGGTAAGTCTATATCCAGGGAAAACCCAAAACTCATTAATTCTAAACACATATTAATCCATTAGTCAATTTAGTTATAATAATGGGTTTACTCACCTGAACGATATCCATAGAATAGTTCAATGTTAATTGGATTCAATGAGATTCCAATTCTCCATTTAATTAATTTAGGTCCACACTACATTTTTACAATTTGAAATATTTCATATAGATTCAATTAAATAGACCATAAGGTTATGTTTTCGATTCCCAATCATTAACTAGTAATTAACCCAACACTTATAAAGGGTAAATCCAATGGAAAATATGGTGTTGGATATCGAAAAAAGAACCTAGATCAACCTAGGTCAATATTACATCCCAAAATGGTCTAAAGGTTTCCTCCACCAAAATAGAGAACAATGAAAGAGGAAGGGAAAACCAATGACAAATACTTTCTAAGGAATTATCACACAAACAGTATGTCCAATATAGAGTTTGGTTCTCCAAAATATCATGGGAGATATATTAGGGATGGGAGGAAGAAGGATGTAGTGGATAGAATTAAAAAATCAAATACATAACACCTTCAAAATTTCGTGTCGGGAAATTACATAGCATGTAATTCATTTACAAATCATGTATTTATTTTTAGAGGGACATGAAAAAAAAACCAATCTTCTCAACTAAATATTTATCCCTTACGAATTTTAAATGATTTGAATGGTTTACATGATGTATAAGCATTCATGTCCTGTAGTTTCTCTAGAAGACATTACACATCGAGTAATACCTTTACATGGTGTGTAAATCCCCTTTAGATAGATTTCAGTTCAATATTCACAAAATGACACAAACTACCTCGAAATCCTTCCAAATCATGGAAAACCCCTCATAAAACAATTTGACATTATTATATCTAGACCGCACTTATTCAAAAAAACATACATCCCTTTGCATTATGTCATTCTTCCGAAAAAATATCTCTATCTCCAAATAAGACTCATCAACCAATGCTTAAAAACAAATAAAAACCCAAAGAAATGAATTTAACACTATACTCAATGAAGGGAACACCAAGAAAAAGATTGAATCTTGCAACCACAACAATATATAGTAGATCATCCCAGTGCTACTCAAAAAATAATTGTGGGGTTTCAGCGAACATTTTTACCTCTATACTTGTATATCAGACTCCCACTCCCAAGCCTACTCATGATCATTCCAATACTACGAAAAAACATAAACTAGAGGTATAGTCCTTCCATAGGGATACATCTCTCTATAGTACAAAATCTGTATCAGTTGCTTCTCCAAGGACACATCAGCACTAAAAACGGAATATTATACATATATAACATAACAAGGGACTAGATAATATCTAATAAGCTCTGATATATGAAACACATAGTTTATGGAACATTTTTTCTATTTAAGGGAAAATAGGTATGACACTGGAGCAAACCTACCAACTATCAAAAATGGATTAGAAAACATTTGTGTTAGATTTCTCTACTTCTTGATACAACATTTCCCCAACTTATGTGACACCAAATGAAAAAAAAATGATGAACAGACTCGAATTTCAAATATAGATCCCATTGTCTAGTAAAATATTTTTGCATTATCTATGTACTCACCAACCACCTCCTATTCAATTGAATGTTTTTAGAGGTCTCATGTATGAGACGTGGCCCATGAATTTTTGACTCACTTACCTACAAACAACAAAGAGGTGAAAAACATTCCCTTACAAAAAAATCCATGAACGGTTCCATATATATTAATGACTCGAATATGTCATTATATGAAAAATCAATGAGTTACATATGATACTCCCATGAATCATCAAATTCTAAAACACAGGCTCGTAGCATATCCTCTAAAACCTAAATAGTCCTCTCAGATTGACCATTAGTCTGAGGATGATACTAAATAATCAAAAGAAACTCTAATCATAAAGCCTTATAAAGACCCTTATAGAACTACTATTTGAAATGAGGATCTCAATATTAATTTATAAACTTATGAAAACCATGAAGATAAGCTAAATCATACATGTAAATACTACACAGATCATCAATTGTGAAGGTATCTATGATTGGAAAAAAGTGGGATACCTTCATCATTCGATCCAACATCACAATTATAAACTCATTATAATGGGTTTTTCTGAATAATCATGCCAAAAAATTGTAGTTAAAACATATCATTAACATTTAGGAATGGGTAATGGGTGAAAAATCCAAGCTGACATATGATGCTCAGCGTTCACCTGCAGCAAGTGATACATCTCGCCAAAAATCTTGAGACTTCTTTCTTCATTCCAAAACACCAGTATTATATATTGAGGTCATGATACATATTTGTCAAACCAGGGTGAACAGACCTTCTAGAAGCATGAAATTCCATCGCCATATTCACATGAAATATTATAGGAACCCATTCTTATCCATTAAAATGAAGAGATTATCCACTTCCAAAAGGACATCATGATGGTGTCTGCCCACCATATAAGCTCTCATTGAGAACTACATCATCCAAATTTGATAATATATTGGTCTCAATCCTATCCAAATGCATGAGCATAACAAATTCCAATGTTAGAACTTCTTATCCATGAGTCTCATAAACCTGTAGGTGCATATCGGAAAAAAGTACCATCATAATCCAGTCATCATAAGATTCATGTACTAACTATGTCTCTTTGTTCTGAATCAATGTATCATAAAAAACATTTCCACTTATTGATGTATAAGAAAACTCAATGTTGAATGAATACAGATACTCAACCCACCACCTCTATCGATGGTTCTTGTCCCACTAAGAATGGATGCACCTGAGGAACTTTTGGTCCATGTATACCACTAAACTATCAACCATAATTTAATGTATCTAGAATATCAAATAATATATCACTACTACTAACATGAAATCATGAGTATGATAATTCATCTCTTGTAGTATCAACTATCTAGATCCATAAAAAATCACTTGATCCTCTTACATGAGAAATAATCTGAGTACAACTCCTAATGCATCACAATACACAACAAATTCATTACACGACATAGGTAAAATGAGGATATGTGTTGAGTTAAACCTTCCTATCATATGTTGAGAATCTCTCTCACTTTCATCTGACCAAAAAACATTCACCCCTTTCTTGGATAGCATAAAATAAATGAATCTATATGGGAGAAGTCCAAGATAAAGAATCGATAATAATATGCTAATCCTATAAAGATATGAATTTTGAAGTCATTATTCAGTTTGTCCCAAGATACCAAAGTTGAAAATTTCTCTAGGTACAATGACACTCCTACCTCTAAAATTACACGTACCAATAAGTTCACATTATTAATCCATAAACTGTATTTATCATGCTTGGTGTAAATCCAATGTTCTCTCTATAAACTCAAGATGGTGTCAAGAAGTTGTTTATGATTGTATTTTGAATGGTAGTACACTAAGATATCATCGAAAAAAGGTAAAAAAATGGATTCCAAAAAGGATGAAATATTTGATTCATTAAGGCCATGAATCTTGCCAGAGCATTGGTCAGACCAAAAAGAATCACTATGAACTCATCCAAGCCATACCTACTCTTAAAAGTAGTCTCATATATGTCTGATAGTATCACCCTCAACTAGTGGTATCAAGATCTCATTTATAACTTTGAGATGATCTTATCACCTATCAACTAACCAAATAGATCATCGATACATGGAAGAGGATACATGTTTATAGCTGTTAACCAGTTCAATCTTAGATAATCTACATATATGCACATTGTCCCATAAATATTAATGGAAAAGATAATTGGAGAACCCCATGGATAAGTACTTGGTCATATGAAACCATTAGCATATAGATATTCCCACTAAAAATTCAAATCTTGAAGCTCTTCTGGTGCCATTCTATAAAAAGAGTTAAAAAATATCCCTTCCACCAAAATCATCTCAATCATGAAATTTATCTCTTGTTTAGGAGCTAATACATTGAAATCAGCATGGAAAAACTTCTAAAAACATTCTACCACCGGAGGATAAGAATACTACTCCATTCCCCCATCATCTAGAGTAAGTCTGGATATTTGATCAATGAGACAATCCAATCTGCAATAAATTGGTCCTGCATGACCATCCAAAAGATATTAGTCACCCTAATGAGAATAGAATCCTCATACAGGATATAGAAAGTAAACTCTCAAACTATAATAGTCTATATGAAGCTAGTACAAAATTAAGAAACTAATACGAAGAATCAAATAAAAATATATCATTTATAGCATAAACGGTTCCCAATAGAAGTGGTAACCACCAATATCTAGAGAACACACCTTTCATTGTTTGATATTCTCCAAATACACTCACAATGGTGTTTTGAATGTAAAAACACCATTTTATATTTCCACATCCAAGACAATACCATTTACGAAAATATAGGATAAAAAGAAGTGAGATGCTACCAGAATAAATAGAACACAAGTCTGGGTAGATGATACATGAATTGTACATATGATAGTATGTGGTCCTCCATCCACACTATCCAATGTAGTTTTCATAACATGATGCTGACAATCCCCTCCACCCTAGGCTCTATCCTAACTCCCTTGAGCTATTCCACCTACATGGTACTATTTTTCATGCATTGGGGTACCAAAACCCCTTCCTCAACCATAATTTCATATGGAAATACAACTACAAATCTTCTGAGGATTATCTAAGCCCTTCATAGACTTTGATATCTATCTTGATAACCATACACCGATCTTCTACTTCATACTCCTATCAAACCTCTATATGTGGCCCATTATTCCTCTAGAATTACACTCTAAAGTGGTGTATGGGTACTGAGGCCACTTTCATCCCACATTTCCCCACTAATATAACTATAAAGGAACATGATCCTATGATGGCTTCCCATATCATTAACTGATCTGATTGTTGTTTCCATGGAGAAAACATCCATAGCAATTCTTTTTCCACTAAAAGAAATTTTCCAAGTATACCCTACTAATGTAGCCTAGTTGCAGCTTGGGTCCTCTCTATGATTTTCTTCCATAATGGTTTCATGATTCATCACATCCAAGAAACTTTTTAAAGGGAACACATTTAACAAAAAACTGATTTTATAGTGGATCCCATCCTAAAAAATCTTCACCCTGGAGATATCATCAGCTACTAAAGATGCATAAAAGAACTTTAGATTAATGAAACATTCCACATTGTCCATCACTAACATGACCTCCAATATCATCTTCATTAACTCATGATAGCTTTCATAAATAAGAATATCATGATTGAAATGTCTTAGAAAATTTATCTCAATGTCCTTTTAAGATAGCTCCTTCCACTTCCCATAGTGTATTAGAATATCCCACCAATGCTTGGCATGTACATGAAGCATATACACAACAAGAATTATTATCCTTTCTGTGGGTGTCTTAAGTTTCAAAAAGATCATATACATTGAGTTCATCCATAAATCGTCTGCCCAAGGGCCTCCCCCCAGTGAATTTATATGAATGTTGTAGCTAGAACTCCATTTTTAGCATATACATCTAAGTAATGGTAAAAACAATCTATATTTACATGGATTTCATTATCCTCAGGATGTTTTGGTGAAGATGAACATCCATTTGATACCCTAGAGATACATGAAGCCCTGTTTTAGCTGTGTTGGGAGAATGGTGATTTTCACTCTCCTGATACTCAAAGTGAAGATGCCTTGGATGCATTTTCACTATAAGAAAAAAATAATACTTATAAAATTGGATATAGCAAAAAGGACAACCACAACAGGAAACAAAAATAGAGAATGACAACTCTGGGTCTCTCTAAATGTGGCTCACAAGTGATTAGCATGAAATAAAAATTCATTTATTTCATTTATCAAATATAACATGTATCTTATATCAAATATGAAACATGAAAGTATATATCACATGAAATAAATATGTCCCTATGATGAAAAATTCATGTCAACATATATCCCTATGTGCCTATTATGATGCATGCATACTCATATTATGCCCATACTGGGATACGAGTATAAATTTAATGAAACAATAACATAATGAAATAATATCCTCACCCAACATATGAATCACTCTAGGTAAAATAACATCAACTGTTATAAGTGAATAGTATAAACCATAATCCCATCTTAAGGCACTCGTATGTTCCCCCATAAATGGGTTAGCTACTCCCATTCAAAATATCATTACCATGTTATGATAAATCCTATTATCCTTTATATCTTTTTAAAAATAGTAATGAAATAGTAAATAATCCTTCTGCTGATACCACTTTTAATCATACCCCACTCCGTCACTCTTTCACATCACTGAAATAGGATGGTTATGGGAGATCAAGAGTGCATCCTTTTAAAACATAGGCTTCCGACTAGACATAGAAGTTCATTATGTATAGTAAGGATAGTATAACCCATGGTTACAGAGTTATAGAACAATGTAATAATCATATAATAAGAAATATCAGATTAGTGAAAATAATGGAAGTAATACAATATAGCGGAAAACCCAGAAAAATAAAATCCAACAAAATAATCCAATAAATAAAAAAGGAATAATGGAATGAATTAATGAAATGAAAATAAATTTCATGAAAGAATTAATATAAATAAATACTAACATACTCAAATAAAGACTCAAACTTTCCTACTCCTGATCCCTATGTCCGTCCCATCTCCAAACAGCATATCGTCCAGTAAGAAACAATCAACAACAAGGTCTCTTTCCCATGTAAAGTCCTACATCTATGTAATCTAATCAGGTAAATGAGTATGACCTGAATAGGGAGTGAGTACAACTCAGTTTTTTGACCCCACCATGTCAAAACATAACCTGTCTGATAATAAGTGAGTGGAATAATGAAATAATAGTTTGATTAATTAATTAAATAAATAAATTAAAACGACATCATCCCGCTTTATCACCATTCTAGAATATCTCTGAGCATGTACCTCAACCATTCCATACATAACCATAAAATTGTGGTAAATCATAACCTGATTCATTTACATGTTGCAATGTCTCTATGAATGTCTCACAACCATGACAAGCATAACCACAAATCCAAGGTATGAATAACAAAAATTTGGTTCAAGCCAGCTATATAAGCATTTCATTATTCAATTGGGGTGAAGCACTGTATATAATAGTTTTATCATATATCCGGGCCAAGCCTAGTATATGACCATTTCATTATGTTACATGGGAATGTTTGGTATATAAGATTTAAAAAACGAATCCTTAGGAATAGACCACTATATATGCACACTACAAGAAACAACACAGTGGAGGGGGTTATTTAGAGGGGGTTATGCACAACCCCCTCTAAATTCATTTTCTATAAAAATTTAAGGGTGAATTATGTAGAACCCTTGTAATCATCGAATTTTGAGTGGGTTATGGACCCCTATAAATTTTTAACATTATTTTTTCAATATCCAGTTGGATATTATAGGGGGTACCAAACCCCCTCTTATATTTTAAATTATAGGGGTGAAACCCCTTCTAATGTCTTAAATTAGAGGGGGTTAAAACCCCCCCTCTAATGTCTTTAAATTAGAGGGGTTGAAAACCCCAATAATGTCTAAAGTCTGAGGGGGTTTATAACCCCTTCTAATGTATTAAAATTAGAGGGGGTTCAAAACCCCCTCTAATTTAAAAGATTACATGGGGCTATGAACCCCCATTATTTTTTTTAAAAAACAACTTCCATAATATATATATACACACACACACAAATATACATACAAATATATATAATTAAAACACAATATATAAATTTATTTAAATACATTATATGGACATATATTATAAAATATTTATATGATTGTATTTAATCATATTTATATTTATCCATCAATATGTATAATATTATGTACATTTATATTTATTTATTTGTATAATTTTTTTTTCATATATTATTAATTATAAATGTGTATAAATTATATTTCATAGATCATTGATTATATACAATACACATAATAATTATATATATTATAAAATTTCCTTTTATATAACATTTTATAAATATTTGTATAAATTTTATTTCATAAAATATCAATTATATATAATATAAATATTTTAATAAATTGTATTTCATATAATAATTCTAATATATTAATTTATATATTATTATACTTTTTATACAAATAAATTTAAATATTAATAAAAATAATAATAAATATATGTACTAAAATACATTATACAAATATATTTTAAAAGACCTTATATAAATATAACATGTAAATTATTTATATACATGTTTATATTAGGTATTTAGGTTTATATATATATAAGTATTTAAATAAATATATAATATAAATGTATTTAGTATAATATATGGATGATATAAATCATAAAATAAATGTATAGTATTTATAAAACCAATATATAATTTTTATAATTTAAAAAACAGGTGTAATAACAATAATAATAATTAATAATATTATTGTTGTCATACACAGAGAGAGAGAGTGTCACACACACACACACATATATATATAATTATATATATATATATATGTATATATATTATAATTATATTATATCTATAAATAATAAAAAATTCATAAACAGACATAGATAATTATAAATGTATTTATAAATATATATTTATATATGTAAATATAATTATTTATATATATTATATGAATAAACATATATATAATATATATAATTATGTATTTATGTATATAAATAATTCATATAAATAGATTTATAAATATATAAACATATATATAAATTATAAAAATTAATATAATGGTTATTATTTATATGTATTAAAATATATTATCTATATAATTTTTTAAAATACATAATCATATATATAAATATACACATCGGTACAAGAATTAAAGAAAAAAATTGGCTATGTGGTATTGGTTTGGGGTGTGGTGAGGCTTAGGGGTCTGTTGGTCCGGGCTCGATTTATGCTGCCTAAAAATTTATTTTATGTGGGGAATAGGAGGGGGTGGGGGAAATGGGACGGGGACTCCATGGAACAATTGGAAATTGGAGGGGGGAGAACGGGTCGAGGAACCCTGGGAACCAGCGGGGAATAACAGAGGGAAATGGGATGATATGAAGGGGGAAGCGAGATGGGGTGCGCGATGAATAGGATTGGGATGAAGCAGGGGATGGGGGAGGGGACTGCCTGGGTAATGGCATAGGGCGGCGTAGGATGAGGCTGGGGGACGAGTTTGGGAAATAAAAAAGATAGTAAAAAAAAGAAACATTAGGGGCGCTTTCCCCAACCGCCCCTAAAATAACCTCCCATTAGGGGCGGTTTAAAACTTCCCCTAATGAACTCCATTAGTGGCGACTAAGATTATAACTACCCCTAATAAAATCTTTTTTATGTGAATTTAAATCAACATTATTAAAATTTATTTTATGTGGAGAGTAGGTGGGGGTGAGGGAAATGGGATGCGGACTGCTGGGAACAATGATAAATGGGAGGGGGCGAATGGGTCGGGGAACCCTTAGATCCAACAGGGAACATCAGGGGGGAAAACGGGATGATAGGAAGGGGGGCAGAGCGAGATGGGGTGCACGGGGAATAGGATCGGGATGAAGTAGGGGATGGGGGAGGGGAACGCCTGGGTAATGGCACATGGTAGTCTAGGATGAGTTTGGGGGATGAGTTTGCGATATAAAAAAGATAGTAAAAAAAGAAACATTAGGGGTGGTTTTCACAGCCGCCCTGAAAATAAGCTCACATTAGGGGCGGTTTAAAACTGCCCCTAATGAACTCCATTAGTGGAAGCTAAGATTATAACTTCCCCTAATGAAATAATTTTTCAGTGAATTTAAATCAACTTTATATGGGGTTTAAATACCCTATACTATATCTTTCTCTAACACTCCTTGATTTTACCAACGGTTCTTCATAACCTCCTCAAACGCAAGTAGGCAGGCACATTAGCGGCGGTTCCTCACAGCCGCCGCTAAGTATTACATCATGAATCCATGATAATATCCTGATATATAATTATTACACCATGTATCATCGACAATATTGGTAAATAAGTATTTTAGAATGTGTCAGGGCCCAACACAATATATAAAAATTGAAACATAAATATCAAAATATCACATTATAAGGATCAATGGTCAATTATTCAAATTACAATTTATCATTCAATTACACATTTCATTTATAATTTTTTTAACCCAATAACATTGTAGTCACTTTAATAATCTTGATAGTCTAAGGTGAATCAATTTCAAGAAAACAACCAAAACACAAGTCCTGATAAACACACTCTAAGCCTATAGTAAATTCATTTATAATCAAGTGTCCAATCTCTCAAACGGTATCCATAAGCAAGTTAAATATAAATTTGATCCACAGGGTTTATAGTTAATCATTTATCTAATTTTGGTTCACACTACATGGAGAATGTTTTAATATTACACATTCTTACAATTAAAGAAAACACACATTTTGGGTTTAGACGCCCTACCTTTAACCGTCGATTAACATAGTGATTCTAAAGGGAAACATCAATAAGGAAGATAATGATGATGAATGAAAAACGAACATAGACAATCCTAGTTGAATATCACAATCCAAAACAGTATAAAGGTTCCCAACACCCTAATAGTGAACAATGAAAGGGTAAGGTAAAACCAAATCAAAAGACTTACCAGGGAACAATAAAAAAACGAGATGTCTTGAATAGAGAATGGTTATCCAAAATTTCTTGGGAGATTCCATAGGGATGATAGGAGTATGGATCCACCATATGGAATGAAAAATCATCTGAACAACACCTTTAAAATTTGTGGTTGGGAAATTACATAGAGTGAAATTCATTTATACGTTGTATATTTCCCTTTAGATTGATACATATAAAAACCCAACATTATGGATGAGTATTTATATGATAAAATTTTAAATGATGTGATGGTTTACATGACATTTATCTATTTCATTTATAGTACTAGTTTCATGAAACGTGTTTGGCAGACATTAAATATCATATAATACCATTCTTGGGCCTATAAAGACCCTAAAGTCATATTTCAGTCCATTTTTTCCAAAAAAGCCCCACACCGCCACCAAAGCCATCCAAATCAAGGAAAGACCCTCATAAAATCATTTAACCTATTTATATTCAGATTCTATTATTCAAAAAAACTTACATTCTTGGGATTTAAGTAATTTTACCGAACAAAATCTCTCCGTCTATGAAAAATACTCACCCATCAAGGCTTAAAGATACAAGAAAATAAAACGAAATGCATTTAATGCAAAACTAAAAGAGGGAAATGCTCAGAAATATACAGGATCATACATTGTTAGTGAAAAAACTATCTCAACACTTATACCAACATTAAAAAAAATAAAATAAAACCTATATAAAAATTAAATATATCATTGATAAAGATTAATTTTATTGGTCCTATATTTATTATATATAAAATATTATTTTATCAGCAATATCATTAGTGATGATAAATGTGGTATTTATCAACATTACACCTATAATTGATAAAATTAATTATGAACCCCTATAGTGTGAATGAATTTAAATAAACAAAAATTTACTATGGATGGAAAAAACCTTAAAAACTAAATTAAAATTATAGAAATGTAATACATCTATATAATCAAAAATATATTTACATTTCACTATTTTTGTAAAAATATTACTATAATGAATTTTAATACAATATAATTACATTGACTTATATTCTCTTAAAAAATATTACAACCAATATAAAAATAAAACTCTCTTCTGATGAATTGTCTAATGATCAATCCAACCTCATAAATAATAAGTGCGTGTTTATAGTAATATTATTTCTTAATTTAGTGACAGTATTTTCTAAAAAAATGAATGTTAATGTTATATAATCCATTTTAAATTTTCATTTTAATGATTTTTTGTTTCCTCTTACTGGTTTAAAATGGATAATTGATCGTTGTTTTAATGTTTAATGAAGATAAAAGTGTGTTTTCATGGTTTTGAGTATGTGGCATGTGTTTTGAATTAAAATTACATTTTTAATGAAAAAATCACATTCAATCATACATTCGGCACAATGTTTTGGATTCTTGTTTAGTTAATTCCCACTCCTAAAAAAATATTTACAAATATTTGACCAAAATTATTAAGATAATAAACATACATTTTCTTAGTTATGAATTTGTGATTTATGATATGAACTAAAATTTGACATCCAAATGAAAAACATATATTCTCAGTCATTTCGGTCAGACCATGCATTGGATTAAAATGTGGATAAAAATCATAACTAATTATTTTAACATTTTCAAAAAGTATCAAAATAATATGACAATGTTTGTTTTTAGTATGAGACATTTTTTTGATTAAAAATATCACTTTAAAATGAAAGACCTAACTTCAAGTCATACAATCCACACCATGTTTAATAATTAATGTGATCAATTTTGGTTTTTAGTAAATGAATTGTCAATTTTTTCCAAAATATATTTGGACAATCCAATTGTGTTTTCCCAGCTTCCAGTAAATGATGTGGGGTTTGAACTAAAAGTTCCATTCTAAAATAAAAACATATATTTTTTTGTCAGAACAGACACAATATGTATTATATTAATGTGATATTAATTCTCATATGATAAAAATTAATAAAAAATCATTTTTTAAAAGTTTTAATACAATTTAAGAATATTTTATTAGTTTTGAGTATTTGATTCACATTGTGAACTATACTATACCTTTAAGACTAAAAGATACATAGTTTTAGTCCTACTAACCATAAGTTTTATCAGATCTACTAGCAGTTGATTCTTACATGTCACAAATTAATAATATTTTATTTTTTAAAAATATGAAGACAAATATAGTTTTTTTATTGGTTTTATGCGTGTTGAAATTTTTTTGAACATGAAAACCCCCATTATTCCAACATATTATTCTTATAATATGTGAATTTTTCATTAAACATGATTATTAATTTTTTTATCCATATTTCTACTTTAAAAATAGACAAAATATTTAAATCTAGTCCCATTCATCTTCGTTCCAATCTAAGACATTTATATTTTCTCACAAACACATTTATTTCTAATATTATCTATCTAAGTAAGACCAAATGTCTATATTAATATTTTTCCCTCCAATAACTCTTATTTTTTATTCAATATGTCATGTTAAAGTAAAATAAACACTACCATATATAATTTCTAGCCTAATTATAGTCATATAAAATTTAAATTTCAATTTATAAGGATGTTTATGATAAAAAAACATCAAATAATCATTTTTATATTTTATCCATCTAGTTTGAATCCTATGAGAGACATCTATATTAATATCTCTACTAGATTATATAATTTATCCTAAATATAGGAAAAGTTAATCTTTATTGATAATTTGGGCTTTTAATATCACCTACATAATATTATTGTATCATCATTTACAATTACAAAAGCCCATATATTTCATCTTATCCCCACTATCATAGAATCCATTTATTTATAAATTATTGATCCATTAATATAATATAAAATTATAATAAAATTAACTAAATAATAATTTGATACACCAACTCTTCATTATCTCGATGAAATAAAAAAATTTACAAACAAGATAGGAAACCATATCTTCAGGGGGTGCAGTCTTTTACAGGCCAACCAGGCTGAGGCAGCTGGTCGAATATTTCTTGTTGAGGAGGCTGGATTTGGTACACCGAATAAGAATTTTGGTGTCAGTGGTTCTACACCTAGAAGGGAGCTACAAATGGTGGACGAGAGTAGGGTTATAGGCTTAATTCAGACCACAAACCCCCTATGTAACAAATTTTAAGATTTATCAAATGATAATGTGAATTTGGAACACATTACACCAGGTGAGGAAGATGAGGGTGGCATGGAGGAATCCAATCTGAATGAACTGGACCATTGAGCTGAATAGGTTTCAATTCCAAAGAAAAACATGATTTTCAAAAAGAAGAACGGGAAGAAGGACTACTCCTCTCTACCCCCACCTTTGGAGACCCGCTCTGCGAAGAAGTTGCTGGTGTTATTGCTCAACGTTGTGGAGGAGGATTATCTAGTTTTGATCAAGGAGAGCAACAATGAAATGGGAATATCTACTAAAATGGTAAAGAACATAAAGTAACCTATCCTTTGCTCATATGAGGACATGGTAGAGGAATTTATGTATGTTGACATCCCACATGAAGTGGCTGATATGATGGGAAGAGCTGTTAGAGTGGAGGTCAACAACGAGGAGGCTAAGTGGATTGAAAAACATGATTTGATCCTGATGAGAGGCTTCAATGATCGGAAAATCAGCAAAGAGGAATATATTCGTACATGGGACAAAATGGAGGACCGTTTTGAAGATGTTTTTGGGGAAGTACTGATGCTAAGGTATGGCTAATGAATTGGAATCTTTATAGGGGGAAAGAACTAATAGGCTAATGCTATGTTTTGGTAACTTTTACTTTTATTATGAGGCTTCACCTCCAGACTGATTGGGTTTGTCTCTCACATTGCCTTTAATGTTGTTGGGTGGGATTTTTGGGTTTTCTACGGTCAGGGTGCTAATGGAATCAGTAGATGGTCATCCTCATTCTGGTTTTCTTTGACGTCCTCGGGGGTGGATCCTAGGGGTCCATTCCATCTCTGGAAGGTTGGGTGAATTCCTCCAGAATTTTCCAACGGGAGGATTTGGGTCGGTGTCGATGGTCGTGCTGGGGGATGCTCAAGGTAATCTGGGGTGGATTTGACCATCCTCTTTGATGTTCTTGTGCCCTGGTTTGTGGTTTCTTGAGCATGGTAAGTGGTTTTTGGTGTCTGTAAGGTTTAGTAAATGTGGTTAATTTGGACTCATGTAGCGGGGTACAGGGAACCCATAAACCAGATTTTGAATATGAAAAGAAATGATTGGCTATTGAAATACATTTATTATTTGGGAAGATATATTCTAAAGGATAGGAAAATTATATCTCTTTCATTAGATTGTGGTTTTGATTTTTATTTCATATCATTGGTTTTAATGTATTCTTCAAAAAACTAATCAAGGATATCCTCTAGTGGAAGGTGTGTTGATACCTTCCTCTCATTTCTATTTCTCATAAGACAAATACTCTTAATGACTCAGGGAATGAATTTATTTATTTCATGGTTCGCAGGGTTTTACATGAAAAAAGGGTATTGAGGTATCTTATTCATAAGTTATAGTGAGAAGTAATGAGTTAAGATCCATTGAATAAACAAAGGTTATTCTATTCAAAAGTATTTGGAAAACTCATTAGTTATTGGGACCCCAGTCACTATTGAAGAACCAAATGTTTCAACAGATGGGGTATCTACCTAGGGTAATGAAAATTTTGAAGTTTTTCACGATCTCAATTCAGCAAGTGTGAGAATATTAAATAATGGGGAAATATACATTGTGAATTCCATTAGGAGAATAATATCAGATATGATCAGTGAGGGTTATAATTAAATAAATTATCTATTGCTTTTTCAATCAAAGAATAATAGACTGAGTTTTTCTTCCCTTAAGAATAAATTATTAACATGTTGGGGTTTTGATTATTATAGAATTACATCTTTCAGTAGATAATATTTCCACATTTTTATTCTTTATTGAAGCTAAAATATAATTCATGGGGGTTTTTTGTATCAACTTAAATCCTAATAGTACTATAATTTAGGACTCAATCTATCTTCTTAGTCAATTTAATATGAAAAATTATATAAAAAATATGTTTAATTTGGATTCTATGGTTGATATTTATTTGGAACCTATAAATTTTATAAGAAATAACATCTTCCATAGGAGTCCATATAAATATAGAAAATGAATTTTAAAGGTATAGTTTTGATATCATCTCAATGTTTATAGTTGAAATAGATCTTTATATTCCGGTGATCAAAATAAATGTGTGAATTTTTTTGAATTTATAATTGATTTTTAGTTTTAGTGGGAGTATGTTGATGAGTTCTATAGAGGCGGTAATAACATTATAAATACCTTTATCAAGTTAAACATTGGATTAAATTGTATGAAATGTGGATTGAGTAGGAATTTATAAGAAAAATTTAAAGTTTAATTAAGTTTAAATTTATTGATTTCTTCCATTTCTAAATTCAATTATGGAATTTATTATGATTTGGATGCATAGAAATGAGTTATGGGTGATTAGGTTGATCATGTTTTATCTTTATATGGAAATTGGGACGAGGAAGTGTTACAGATTAGTTAGACCCATTAAGGTGATCCATGTGCTGATATTAGCACTGATGATTCTACATTGGAAACTAGCAACCATATTAATGTTGGATTGATTAAAGTGGTTATGGAAGAACAAGACAAGAATACTCATGAATAGTGGGAAGCTAGTGAGGTTCACATTAGAAATTAAGAGTTGGGCCTATAAAAGGACTCACATGTACAAGTAATTATATATAATTTCTCGGAAATAGATTCAGAGCAAGATCAAGAGGATCAATTTAATTAATTGGAAAATAAATTTATAATATCTATTGAATTGAGTTCCATTTGATCTCCCCGACATAAAAACTATAATAGGGAAACAACAAGGATACATCTAAGGCTTCCTATTATAGGGCCTAATTTCATATGATGCGTAATTGATTTAATTCCAATGACCAGTTTGATAAATCTATGATGACTCTTGGCATGAAAACAACAATGGGAGAGATCACTATTTACAATAAGTAACTAGGGAATGTTTGTGGTTCTGATGAATCGGGTGACTACAAAAGCTTCCATATAGTGCGCTGTATTTTAAAGGGGGTCATCATTTTACTTTTTATGCTATAATAAATATATCTCTTATCTCATATTCTAGATCTGTTAGGGATAGAGTACTCCCATTGGTTAGATATACTTCTAGAAAAATTGCAATTTAGGATTATAGAACGAATTTTATGGATCCTGATAATGTTTGGTCACATTGAAAATGTTTGGATGATGCATATTTTTTAGGTACTACTATTTAGGAATCTAATATCACTACTATAAAATAGAATTTGATCCTACTATAGCTTTCTATTTGGGTTTAGAGAGTATCACTGCTACCCCTACAACAACATAGTTAAATATAGAATACATCATTTTCAAAGTATTTAATATTCATGTATTATATAGTTATATTCATTATAAATATACAATGAAATTTCTAAAATCAAATAGTTTTATTAAAAAGTTTTCTTATATGGTTTTATTTAAAAGATTAATTTTAAAATTATAAAATTTGAAATAAAAAAATTATTATTTTTCAATTCATAATGTAAAATTATTTAAGGATGATATTTTGATAATTTTCTAAAAATATTGATTTTTATTGTATAGTAAAAAAATAATCATTTTAATTGAAAACATTATTTTATTTTAATGTATTTAAAAAGTAAAATTATATTTTAAATTATTTTTAAAATATCATTATTTCATTTTTATTTAAAATCAACCAATTATAGTTTTTAAGAGTAATTTTATTCATGAATTTAGTATAATTTTTTTTAATTTTAAAAATACATTTTCTAAAAACCCATTTTTCATCATGTCTTTCAAATTTAATATTGAATTAAATTAATATACATATTTATTTTGGATATAAAAAAATTGAATCATTATTTTTAATAATGGAGTATATATCTTATAATATGGTGACTTTTATTTGTAGTCATTATTAATTGTAACCATAGTGATTTTTTCAGCATAGTTGGGGTAAATCAGGTAATTTGGGGTTAAAAATAATATGTTGAGGACTACAAAAAAACCTAAAACTTTTATTTTTCCAATTTTATGAGTTTCTTTTCAAAAATTAACATTAATTCCTCAAAGATATGGATAATTGGTGACATATTTCATTGATTTGGACAATTTTAATATTTAAGTGAATATTAAAAAAAAATGTCACACTCTTGAATTTAATGACTAAAATATTTTAAATATAGTGTTAAAAAAGTATTTATTTTTATATAAATATTCATATGAAATATAAATTATTTATTTTTATAAGGGTAATTTATTTATAATTTTTAGGGATGAAATAATTTTCTTATAAGCATACACAACACTGGCACAATAATTATTCAATTACGAGAAAAAAAATATGATATTTAAAATATTAAAAGTATCATAATATGAAAACATAAATTTGATAAAATAATTTATATATTTATATAAATTTTTACGTATTTATTAAAATATTGTAATCACTGTTTATTTTCAATTTTGATGTTAGTAATGTCAAATTAAATGAATAGTTCTAAAATTTCTTTTTTTGATATTTTATGAAAATATTAATTTTATTAAATGGTTTATAATCCAAAAAATTATATCATTAGACAAGTGATTATTATATGGTTTGTAATTTAAATAAAAATGTATTTATGGGATATTTTTCTATTTGTTGTAACTATCATTCCCCTTAAAGTAAAAAAAACAATGTCATTAGAGAAACCGTGCAAAGGGATAGCGTGGGGTAAAAAAATGATAGGGGTAAAAAAATTGTCTAAAATTGAAATTTTTTTAATTTATTAAATTATTTATACTATTATTAACACTATATTTTAATATTATCTATTTAGAAACAATTTAAAATGAAGATTAATTTATATTAATTTAATACTTTATAAAATTCGTTAATTTCCCCTCCCCTCTATTATAAAAGGGCACCACCTATCCTATTTTCGTCACACTTAATTGGATATTTAGTTTAGACCATATTTTTTCTAATCATTTCCATAAACATATCCTATCATTATAGATTCATTGGTTTGATCAGAAAATGAACCTATTAAATCATTTGGTGTAAACCTTAACGGGTTGTACGAAGAAGAGGTATTGTTCTTAATCGAGCATTTTTGTTTTATTTTTTCCTGCACGTCCATAAAATATTATTTAACCATGATGATATAATAAAATCGATATATATCATATAATAAGATGTTATTATGATTATTTTATAACCTACATCCATCTCAATCCTCCATAAAATGATAAATGATTCCTTCATTCATGTGTACACCAGACTACCTCTTCGAGGATTGATATAATTCATTTTCCTTCACCACCTATCATGAATGGTTATAATGGTATATTTAATAAATATTTATGATACTAATTAAATATATTTAATTCTTTAAACATAATATATCACCTAATGTTATACCTTTCCTTTCACTAAAAAATTATAACATCATTTGTGCGTACGTGTGGACTACCCCCACCATAAACTGATGTGATTCGTTTTTCATTAAAAATAATAGAGACGATATATATATAAGTTTATTAAAGAAATAATATGTTATTTACGATACTATTAAAATTATATAATTATACAATAATACAAACCTTCATTTCATAATGGTAATTGAAAAATGAAAACATTGCTCATGCATACGTACGACATTCCTTTCCCATGATTGTAACATTTTTCATTTTTAATAACCATATTTCATGATTAGTTTCAATGATATAATTGATATATAGACATTAAAATTATTTCAAGATTATTATTATTAATATGATTAAATAATGACCACTTTGACTATAGTCAACATACTTAAGTCACTTTGGAAATATGAGGTGAATATCAAAAAAGCATCTGACCTAAACAAAAGTGAATAAGTTATTGTATATAATATGGTAATAAATAAATTAAAATGAATAATTAATTTTGATTTTTTATTAATAATTAAATTATTATCATATTTCTTTATTTAGGAATACAATGAATGTAAATGATGATTCATGCTCAAGGTAAGGGACACATTAACTTTAAACCTCATTTTAATGATTTGTTTTCAAAATATTTCTCTTTTATACTAATATTTTTCAAATTTCGCTGTGAATGTATTTATATTGAAATAAAATAATTATAAATGAAATTTTATGTTTCTTTCGTTAAATGTTTCTCAAAATGTAATATTTAAATGGAATGTTTTAACTTTTCAAATGAACAAAAATGAATGTTTTATTTTCATGTATATGTCTATAATGTCTTTTCCCACAACCAAAACTGTTATTTGTTGTTTTTATATAATTAAAATGTTCAATTTTTTCATCAAATAAAAACCCCTTTCCCCATTCTCGAGGTATTTTGGTATTAATAATTTGAGTTTAAATAGAAATGATATTTTGATACATGAAAGTGTTTTACATACGGAAATGAAAAATTTTCAAAAGGTTTTATGATGAAAATGAAAAAGAATAATTTTTTTCATGATATGGTACTTAAGAATTATATTTTAGAAACAAGTGTGCATTATACAACATATATGATGGGTTGATCCCCATTATAGCTCATGATGAAACATGTGACACCAACACAGCTTACACGACAAGTTGAACCCTATTATAAATAATGATAATCGGTGAGCCCAATATCTCTTGTATAAATGGTGGTCCCCTTATAAATCTATAATGTATTGGGTAATGTTCCTTTCCTTGATAGAGAATAATGAGGGATTTACTAGATGGTTTCTCTAATGTATTTAATTGGGACTTATTCATTTCTGACATGGTTTATGAATATAATTCTCTAAGATTTCTAAAATGGGTTTTCATTGTATTTACATTGGTTTTAAAGGATTTGTTTGGGGGAAAATTTTTGTGTTTTTATATGGAAATTATTTATTTCATTCTATCAATGAACATTGAGATAAATTAAATTTTTTAGGGGTTCTTATTTTTTTCACTAGACTAATAGATTTCTCCTTTTTCATTTCCCTTACCGAGATTTTTTGCTCATACAAAATTATTAAAATGAATTTTCAAGGAAAAAATGATGTATAATATAAAAGAAGAGTTCAATATTAAATTCATAATGATTTTTCAAATAAATAAATAAATATTTATTTTAAAAGTGTTATTTTATTGGAAAATTTATAATAAGTAGATGTATCGACTTTATAATATATTATTGATATGTAAGGTTTTGAACTAATTCTTTAAAACTATAATTGGTAATCATATTCCATAATGTAATAAATTGCATTCTTGACTAAAAACTCCATACTATGTTATATTTAAGGCCAATTCATTATAGTTAGTATCAGATATCAATTTAGGAAACTTTTGAGGATATTATAATGGAATTACAGACATATAAAATATTATATTTTTGGGTTACTAGGATATTGAAATTGAATATTGTTGCATTTATTCATCTAATATATGCCTATTTAGAATGGGTTTTCATTGAAGAAATAGGGAAGATGAAGTAGGAAGGTATTATATGGAAAATATCCGTCCAAATGAGTATCCTAGAATGGTTATAATTAGAACGAAGATGTTTATTATAGTAATGGATTAGTTGACATAGGCTATGAATCTTAGTGAAATACATTTTAGAGAGAAACCATATTTACCATAAGATGAAGATGGTGATTGTTGATAATTCCATGAAATATCCCCTTATGTATTTTTGTGGAACCTAATATCCAGTGATAACCGATGGATGGATCGATACAATGGAAACTTTATTTGAAATCATGGCACATTACGAAGGATGATTTTACAATATTCTAAAAATACTACTTTCCCCATTAAATCAGTAACCTATCAATCTCATTGAGTCACTGGAGTCAGTATTGGTGAGTCAGGGGCGTCGACATCAGTGATTCAAGGGCGTCGGTATCAGTGAGTTAGGGAATCAATGGGTCATTGTGTTAGTAGCTCATTTTCAGTTGCTTAGTGTCGGTGGATCAACATCGGTAGGTCGCATTGGTATCTCAGCCGTCAGTGGCTCAATGTCGGTGACAGACCCATTGGTGACTAATTTCTAGTTTTTCCAGTTTCTTGTGTTTTCCCAGTTTTTCCCCTATTACTTGTTTTCCGCATTCAACAAGTAACCTATCAATCTAATCCATGTTTAACACTTTTTTCAGCATATATTTATATGTCGATTATCTTCACCACTCAGGGAATTATTAAATCTCAATTAATTATAACGTGTGAAACTACCAACCTGCGTGGTCGAACCACGCTCCGATTTTCAGGTATTTTGAAATCATATCCCTGATTTTAGGATTTTGACTTTTCATAAGACAATATCCTCTCTTCCCTCTTACTTTTTGTCCCTATTAGTGCGCCTATGGTCCCTCTTCCCAAGATGAGTCGCGCCAGTGTGAGAGACCTCATATTCAGTATTTTGGAGTCTCCTTCTAACGAAACCCCTGTTCTTGGTGAAAGGTGGAACTTCGATACTTTGATCATCCTGGAATGGATTTACATCATTTCTATTTCAATTTTTATCGTGCAATGTGTTCATATTAATTTTACCATGTGAATACGAGTGAATTGTTCTTTAAACAGGAGTAATACATTATGAAAAAGAATATGATGATAAAAAAGATAACCATTCTTCTATGATATCTGACAGGGAATTGATGATTTTACTCATGATATTTTTACCTATTATCTTTGTTTCATATTATAACTTGTTGTGTCCTTGTGCCTTCTGAAAATCATAGTGGTTGGTGGTCTTTTCTTTTTCACCAATGATGCTCTATTTTCTGGATAATCTTGTGTTTAGATGGTTGTAACACAAAATTTTATTAATCATGTACACTTGGACAATCAACTAGATGCTTGATGAAGAATAACCCTTTTGGTGATCCCCCTAGTTAACAAAGAGTAATTAAAGAATAGTGGTGGCTAAATATGAACTTTACCCCTATTTGATGGGTGTGGTATTGAGCTATTTTAGATTTTTGGATTGGGTGGAAGGATTGAGTAGTAGGGATTGATTTTGGTTATGGTTTCAGTCTTGTTGGATAATGGATTATATTTTAAATAGTGTCACTAACTTTCATTTTGTTGTGGTTGTGGGATGGTGTTGTGTAGGGGGACTGCAACGTGGTTTTGGTGATGTTGTGCAGTGGGACAACAATCTTGGGTTTCATGCTATGTGGGTTTTTTGTGGTTGGAATTTTTTTGGTAGTGCTAGAATGATAAAAGTGAAATCTATAAATAAATAATGTAATTTTGTTAAATAAAAAATTGGTTGGGTTGTGTTTTACTTTGTGGTTGATGTGTGGTTTTTCATGTAGAGATAGCAGCAAACAGGGTTTTGAGTGGGATGGATATTTGTTTGGGAACCCATAGGTTCCGTTGAGGGTTTTTACCTATATGCATAAACTTTAGTTCTTATGATTTATATATGCACCATACTCTTGTTGATCACCATGTGTTTAAAACCCCTATTTCATGCGTGAGGGTGTCTTTCCCAACATCCTCGTGGGAGGATGGGTGTCTAGTTACTAACTTTTTTACTTTCACCCTCAACTGTGTTCTTACCGCTTGAGCATATGTGGGTAGGCTATAATGGCTTGAGGTTTACCATAGCTTAGGACCCTTTGGGTAGGTTGTGTTGTGGTAGATGAGGGGCCTAGTTGTCTGAAGGCAGGGTTATTTTTCATGTGTCTTTGGGGTGAGTCCCATATGTACTTAGTCATGCAATATAGTTGTTTTAGCGCAGGTGTCTTTGGTTGTGCAGTGTGGTTGTTGTGTCCTATGTGTCTACAGGTCGGATTTGTGGTGTGGTTTGAGGCCCTGGTGTGTGCGGGTAGGTTATGGCAGTGGGACTGTATGTGGAATGAGTTTTATCATTATGATGTTAGTCGTTTGGAATGAGTACCTACCTAGTGGGAAAGTGGTGTGGGGTACCCAAACTTCTATGTGCATATACTATTACATTACTTGACATGCGTTTTTTAGTGAGTGTGCCTTGGTGAGGCCTGGTGGCTAGTTTTCCTTGACAAGTGTTTTTGGTTTCTACTATCTTCACTGGGACATTAGTATCTTCCACCACTTGTGCACGAGTGACTGTGGTTTCCCTATTGAGTATACTTGTATGCTCACAATTCATATGTAAAACTAATTTCTTGTTTCCATGAGGAATTCAAGGACTGTACTGAACTTTACTAGCTAGGGCATTAGGATAGGTGTTTTCTCTTCTTAGTTTACTTTCTTTCGTACATTACATTGGAGTAAACTAGTAATTTGTATCAGTTTTAATTTTTAACATTCATATGGGAATGAAGTTTTGGATTTACTTTTACTTTTAGTTTGTTGAGTTTCTTGAGATTTATCACCTTATCTCACGATTGTGTTCTATAAAAAGGGTAATTCCTTCAATAGTGTGTGAGATTCTATACCCTTGGTTCTATTCACCACACTAATGATTATTGATGACGAGAATTGGGGATCAATATATCCCCTTCATATTGAGGATGGAATGGTGTGGTTCTCTATTGTCCCTTACCTCATATTGCAGAAGGTGGGTCATGAAAAAGATGTATTAAACGGAGGTTTATCCATTTTGGTTGTTGAGATATATGGTGGAGTTCGAAGTTTTGAACAATGAATATTTCATAGGATGGTAGGGAAACAGTGTTAGGTGACATTGGTGTGTGAAATTGGATAGGGAAGATTGGCTAGGACATGGGATTTTATACCCCCACTGTGTCTGATGAAAGGACTCTTAGCCTTCTGAATGACCAAGTGATGCTACAATGATTGTAGGGTAGAGACCCTAGGAAAGGTATATGCATCATATTGATTTGTGTTCTTATTTGACATGGGTTTTTTGGTAAATTTATATAAATAAAGAGATAAAATGAATAAAAATGGAAATTCTTCACTACTCAGGCATATAAACTCCATTTTTACTTTTTTAGCTATAGAACCCATACATCGTCCACAACAGGATAGGATAGTCAAGGCCTAGCTGAATGACCGGGTCGATCAGCAGAGGAATGATCGAGAGGAGTGGGATAACTTGTAGTAGAAGACACTTTGTGTTTTCCTATGGTAGGACCTCGGAAAGTACAAGGGTAGTGTTTCTGACCTAGAGATAGAAAATTGGCTTGAGGAGATGGAGATCACCTTTACATTGATTCGTTCTCCAAGGGAGTTATTGGTTCTGTTGGTGGTTATCCTGATGGGGGGATCCTTCTATCAGTCTTGGATGCTTTATCTTGAAGAGAGGAAAAATGTTGTTGTTTTTTGGGCTGACTTTAAGAACAAGTTTATGGAAAAGTTACTTTCCTCAACAATGAAAGCTGAAAATAGATATGAATTACTCTCCCTTCAATAGGGGAGTATGTCGGTAAGGGATTTGGGGATCATGTTAAAGAATCTCATACACTTTACTCTGGTCCTCTTCCAAGATGAGGAGTCTTGGCCAAGATGCTTAGATGAGACACTCCAACCTTCTCTTCAGTATGCTATTACTCCTCCCACTCTTCCAACATACTTATAAGTTTAGAATATGACTACGGTCTAGTAAAGGATGAAATATCATGGAGGGTTTCTATGGGAGGGTAGCCAACCGAGTTCTTTAAAGGGAAAGGTAGTCAGCAGAAGGACTATAGTGACATGACCTTCTAGGTTTCGGCCAGCGGGGAGTAGGCCTCAATAATTTAAGTTATGTAATCATGGTGCTAACCATTTTCCAATAGGCATGGGATTGAGATATTTATCTTCTAAATGTAGTAGGAATATCTTGTGTCAGTTCCGAGTCCAAGCACAATACAGTGGGGGTGGTCAGGTTTAGCACCCGCCTCAGAAACACTAGTTGCTGGCTAGGCCTTTCTAGCAGTGGAAGTAGGCTCTTTCCCCACTTAGAGCAGAAGTTACAAGAGAAGAATGACCTTAGGGATCTTCTTAGGTACCTAGACCATGGTGTGGTTGGGGAGGTGGTTGATACCTAAGAAGAAGAAGATTTGGGCATGTACAATTGCACTCCACAGAGGTCGCATCTCCAGTAGGGCCAGAGGACATTCGAGGAATGATTTGTTTTTACAGAACTCCTGCATTTCCCTTATTTTATTCAGGAGATTCTCACTCCTTCATTTCACCTAGTCTAGATCATGCTCTAGGTCTAGATTCAAAGAGTCCTTTTGTTCCCCTCGTGTTGAGTACACCAGTCATAGGTCAGGCCATCTTTTTTAATGTATTTCGGAGATACATACTAATTTTGGGGCCACATCAGTCTAATGGGGATCTTCTTCTGCTATAGATGCAGTCATATGATATCATCCTAAGAATTAATTGGTTATTCTCTATGTGTTCCATTATCTATTGCATCCTGAGAAGAGTTGTGTTCACCAACAAGGATGGCTGACATGTGGCTTTTGTTAGCGAACGTAGTTGTCAAGTGGGAAACCTGCTTGTGGAGCCTCTTCTTCTTATGTTGTAAAATTTTTTAGAAGAATTAGTGGATTCTATGTTGGTGGAGGTTCCATGAGTTATCAGAGAGTTCGTGAACATTTTTACTGAGGAGGTTGTGACTCTACCCTCTCAACATGACGTTGAGTTCAGGATAGACTTTGAACCCAATGCCCATCCAATTTTGATGGATCCATACTATATGTTGCCTTCAGATTTAAGGGAGTTGCGTATTTAGATTAACGGTCTCATGAAGAATAGTTTTTTCCGACCCAGTGTGTTTCAATGAGGTGCTCATGTTTTTCTTGTGAAGAAGGCAGATGGTGGTCTCAGACTGTGCATAGAATACCGGAGAATTAATAAAGTAATGGTAAAGAACTATTACCCACTCCTAAGGATAGATTATCTCTTTGACTAGCTAAGAGGTGCAGGTAGTTTCTCTAAGATTGATCTGTGGTATGTGTATCATTAGTTAATGGTGAAGGAGGGTGATATCTCAAATACTTATTTCATGTATCTGAATGGGCACTTTGAGTTCATGGTTATACTATTCATCATTACGAACGTGCAAACTATGTTCTTAGGGAAAATTAACTTTTCTTTCCATGAGATTCTACATCGGTTCGTCGTTGTGTTCATCGAAGACATTCTAGTTTACAGAATTTTAGGGGAGGATCATGTTGGGCAACTTAGGACCATCTTGAAAGTCCTTCAACACCACTAGCTATATGTGGAGTTTTCCATGTATAAGTTATTGACACAAGTAGTGCACTTACATAGACAGGTTTTGTCACAGTAAGGGATAGTAGTGAACCCGTTGATGGTTAAGGCATTAGTTTCCTGGGAAGCACCGAAGAACGTGGCGAAGGATTGCAATTTCCACAGTTTGGCAGGATACTATAGAAGGTTCATACCCAACTTATCTCAAGTTGCAGCTCTGTTGACCACTTTGACTAGAAATGGGAAATCCTTCATGTGGAGAAAAAAATGTTAAAAAGCTTTCACCTATCTTAAGGGGAAATTAGTTTGTGATCCAGTGCTTAGGTTTCCAAAGGAATGGGTGTTGTTTTAGGTGTTTGGTGATGCTTATGCTCTTGGATTAGGATGTGTGCTGATGTAGAAGTGGTGAGTGATCTCTTATTGGTCTAGATATTTAAGTCCTCCCAAATATAACTACTCCACCCATTACCTAGAGCATTCCTTGGTCATGTTCACTGTGATGTTTTTGAAGCATTACCTCAGTGGGTGTCACTTTCTGGTCTCCACATATCACAAGTGTTTGAGCTAAATATTTTCCCTGTGGGACATGAACTCTTGGTAGCATAGGTGGGTGGAGTTTCTCTTGGATTCTAACTAAGAGATCTACTAAACCTATGGAAAGGGAACTTTTGTGGATTATTCCTTGAGTAGGAAGTTACATAATGAGGTAGTTGAAGAATCTACAGATGCATAGAAGGCAATGAAAGAGTTGGCTGCCTTGAACCACGATGTGATGGTAGATGGTGGTAGGGGTTTTTTATTTTAGATTATAGTGTAGTCCCCTTTGATGAGAGATGTAGAGGAGTCTCAGTTGGGAGATAGAGTGGTTGAGGTGATGGATGATAGTGTTGAACCGGACAATGTGCCGAAGGGATGGTCAGATTATGTTTAAAATTAGATTTTATTCATTGGGAGGTTGTTTGTCTCAGTGGAAATGCCTGAGGAAGTACATCTTGAGCTCCATATATCACCATTGGAGTAACAACCATGATTTAACATGATTTATCAAGGCTTTAAGGGGTAGTTTTGGTGGCCCTAGGTAAAGTAGGAAGTGGCTGAGTTTGTTGTAAAGTTCCTAGTGTTCCTGCAGGTGAATACTGAGCACCATGTTCTTGTAGGTTTTCTAGAGCCCTTATATGTCCCTGAGTGGAAGTGGGATGAAATATTGATGGATTTTTTCATAGGAATACCCATTTATTAATGAGAATATGATGTTATCTAGGTCGTGGTGGATCAGTTGACGAAGTAGTCACAGTTCCTAGAGATCAATGAGTCGAGCGTGGTGAATAAATTTGTAAGGAGGCATGTGGAAAAGGTGGTGCATATTCATGGAATTATAAGGTCCATTATTTCAAATTGAGATGCATGAGGTACCTCGTGAATATGGATGGGGTTATAGCATGATTTTGGCGCCCACTAATGCCTTAGCACAACTTTCCACCCTCAGATTAATGGGCAGACAAAGTGGACCACCCAGACATTGGAGGACATGCTTCGAGAATGTGCTCTGGACATCAAAGGATCATGTGTACGACACATTACTCTGTTATAGTTTTTTACAGCAATATCTATCACTCTTCCATTGTAATGGAACCGTTCAAAACCTTGCATGAAAGACTATGTCATTCACCCATGTGCTAGATAGAGGTTGGGGAGGAAGGTTCTCTCAGCCCAAATGTGGTGTAGAGTGCCACAGAGAAGTTTCAGCTTGTTCGTGAGAGGGTGAAGGTAGATCTAGACCGACATAAGTTTTATTCTGATCGCAGGAGGAGGCCTTTAGAGTTAGATGTTGGAAACCACATGTTTTTGTAGGTTTCCCCGCGACGTGGGAAGTAGGGGTTTGAAAAGGGAGACAAGGTCTATCCCAAGTCCATTGGACCCTTCAAGGTGCTAGGGCGAGATGCTGAGGTAGAATATCAATAGGCACTACCACCTCAGTAGGAGAGGATCCAAGACATCTTACACAACCCAAATCTTTGTCGGTATGTACATGATGACTCCAACGTCATTGATTGGGTAGATTTGGATGTATAGGATGACATGGAATTCGTGGAGCGACCAGTATGTATCAAGGATATTGAGGAGAATTTTCTATTAGAACAGACCATCCACTTGGTCTGTGTGTTGTGGAGGAACAGTGTCACGGAGGAGACTACTTGGGAGTGGGGGGTGAAGATGCATGTCGAGTACCCCTAGATTTTATGAGTTGCTGTTATGAGTTTTTGTTTTAGTGTTATTCTTTTATGCATGCCTTGTGATGTAAGGATTGACCCTATTTTTCTATAAGATGTGTTGTATTTAATTTTTATCTAAATGTTTTTGAAAATTGTGGGGATGTGGGGACTGGAAAAAACTAATTTCTAGTCATGATGCATTAATGCCAATGTGATTAAAATCATGTGTATCTTGACAAGGCTGAAGGAGCTACCTGATCCATCTGTTGCGATAGCATGATCTTTGGGGTTCATGTGGATGTTTGGGGTGATAATTATCAAGCATGTGTTTATGGATATCAAGGTTTTCATTACAACTATTGAACAACATAGGGTGGTTTTTCCATGAGGGGAATATTATGGGGTGGTTTTTCAGACTCCTCTATTCTGGTTTTGTTTTGAATTCCTAAGGGAGAGAATGCTTTGAGAGGTATCTAATATAATGTCTCAGACCACTATGGTTAATTAATTTCTGAAAAACTAGTTTTGGGGGGTGTGATGGGGGCTATCAGTGACTCATTCTGATAGATTTCCAAAAATCTAGTTTTTAATGTCGGTGTCAGTGTCAGTGAGTCAGGGGCATTGACACTGGTGAGTCAAGGGAATCAAGATCTGTGAGTTAGGGGAATCGACATCGGTGATTGTTGCATTGCTGGGTCATTGTGTCAGTATATCATAATCGGTAGATCATTTCTAGTGGCTCATCATCATTAGGTCATGTTGATAGCTCACCCACGGTGGATTAGCGTCGGTGACTCACTCATTAGTGACTCGTTTTTAGTTTTTCTATTTTTTTTTTGAGTTTTCCAGTTTCACCTCTACTACATGTTTTCTCTATTAAATGATTAACCTATCAATATCAGCAGTGTTTAATGATTTTATTGACCATATATTTATATCTCAACCATCTCCACCATAGATGGAATTATTAAATCACAATTAATTTTAACTTATGAAACCGCAAAACTATGTGGTCAATCCACATTATGATTTTCATGTACTCTTATATCGTCCCCCTAATTTTAAGATGTATTCATTTCTTAAGAAGAGATCCTCTCTTCCCACTTTCTTCTTGTTCTTATTGATTAACTTGGAGTCCCTCTTCTCCAATTGATTCATGCCTGTTCGAGAGCCATTCATTTTGGTTTTCTTGGAGTCTCTTTCTATTGAAGCCCATGTTCTTGGGGCATGGAGGAAATTTGATCCTTTGATCATCTATGTAGGGCTTTTCATAATTTATCTTCCTATGCGTATCATGTTGGGTGGGTTTATAATGTTACCATGTGAATATGTCTGAATCCTTTCTTCAAATAGAATTAATAAATGAGGTGTAGTAATAAGATGATAAAAAAACATAACCATGATTCTACGATAACTAGAAGGGATGCGATGAAAGAACACATCTATTTATATACCTATAATATTTGTATCCATTTATAACTAGTTTTGTTTGTGTTCCTTTTAAATATCATGTCTATTAGTGGTCTTTTCATGTGCACTGGTGATTCCCTTTTTTTTATAATCTTGTGATTGAATGGTTGTAACATTAAAGTTGATTAATCACCTATACATTGATAATTAAATGGATTCCGGATGAAGAATAACCCATTGTGTGATCACCCAAGTTAACAAAATCATAAATAAATTATAGTGTTGGTTAAATTGGCATTTTACCCCAGTTTGAAGGGTGTGGATGTGTGTTGGGTGTTGTTGGTGCTTTGAGGATTGGGTGGAATGCATGAGTAGCGGGAAAATGGTTTGGTTATGGTTATGGGATTGTTGTGGAATGGATGGACTTATAGGTTGTGGGAATATATTTGGTTGTTTTGTGTCTGTGGGATGGTGTTGTGAATTGTGACAACAACATGGTTTTGGTGTTGTTGTCCAGTGGGACTGCAATCATGGTTTTCTTACTGTGTGGGTTTGTTATGGTTGGCAGTTTCCCGGTAGTTCTATAATAACTAAAGTTAACTTCTTAAATAAATAAATAAAATTGTTTAAATAAAAAGGGTTTGGGTTTTGTTTTAATTTGTGGCTGTTGTGTGGTTTTTCATGTAGAGGAAGTAGCAAACATGGTTTTGAGTGGGTAGGTTGTTTGTTTGGGAACCAATAGATTGGGTTGTGTGTTTGATTACCTATATTTAAAAATTGTAGTTCTTGTGATTTCTATATGAAACCCACCCTTATTGAGCACCATTTATCAAAAAAAACCATATCAAGAGGGAGGGTGTCTTTCCCAACACCCTAGTGGGAGGATGGATGGAAGGTTACTAGCTTTCATTCCCGCACCATCTTCTAGGTTTTTACCACCCAAGAATATCTGGGTAGGATGTAATGGCTTGTGGTTTACCTTAGCCCGAGACCCTTCGAGTAGGTTGTGTTGTAGTGGATGAGGGTCCCAGGTGTCTAGGGGTATGTTTCTTTCCCAAGTGTCTTTGAGATATGGCTTAAGTGTCTTTGGGCATGCACTGTGGTTGTTGTGACCCCAGTGTCTTCGAGCATGCAGTGTGGTTGTTGTGTCCCAGGTGTCTACTGGCAGGATTTGCAGTGTCGTTTGAGGCCCAAGAGTGTGTGAATAGGGTGTGGTAGTGGGAATGAATTTGGGAAGAGTTGTATCATCCTGGCATTAGTAATTTGGAATGAGAAGCTAACTAGTGGAAATGTGGAATGAGGTACCCAAACATAGATGTGATTATACTAATACTTTACTTCACTTGATTTATTTGGGGAGTATGCCTTGGTGAGGCCAGGTGGCTTATTTTCTATGATATGTATTTTTGGTTTCTACTGTCTTCACTAGGAGATTAGTAAGTTCCACCACCTGTGCACAAGTGACTTTGGTTTCACTACTAATTATACTTATTTTCTAACCCTATATATATAAAACTTCTTTCAAGTTTCCATGAGTAATTTGAGGAAAATGCTAGACTTTAATAGCTCGGTCATAAGGATAGTTTCTATCACTGCTTAGTTTAATTTATTTTGGTACTTTAATTAGGAGTTTTCTTGTAATTTTTATCAGTTTTACTTTTTAATATGCATGTGGGGATGTATTTTTTCTATACTTTTACTTCTAGGGTTTATAGTTTCTATGGATTTAACACCTTATCTCTCGATCTTGTTCTTTAAAAAGGGTAATTACTTCTATAAAGTGTGATATTCTATAACCATGGTGCTAGTTTCCATCCATATTCTTATAGAAGGTGCGACTCATGGATCACTATATATCATTCATCTTGAGGAAGGAAGGGAGTGGCGCTCTTTCATCCCTTCCTGCTTCTTATAGAAGGTGGGTCATGAAATGTTTTTGGGTTTTTTTATTGATTATGTACTAGTATATTATAAAAGTCATGAAGAAAACTATAGGAAAATAAAAGTTGATTTATAATATTTAATAGAAAATAAACAACATGGAATATTTAGTAAGTGCGATTTTTAGTTACAAAAAATTCTATTTCTTGGAAATCGTATTTCTAAATATAGAATTACTATTCACCCTAGTAAAACAAGTGTGGTTAGATAATTCCCATGATTCATAAATGTTGAAGATATTCCTAATTTTCTGGGTTTATCTGGTTACTAACATTAGTTTTTGGAAAACATTACACAATTATCTAGCTTACTAACTATGTTAACTCAAAAGGGTGTTAGATTCACATAGATGAAAGAGTGGGATTATTGTTTTTAGGAACTAAAAAAGGATTGGTGAATTATCCAGTTTTTTAACTTCCCTCTATATGTGGTGAATTTATTATTTACAGTTGTGCTTTTTTCTAGGGACTTCATTAAGTCCTGATGTAGAACGAAATGTTAATTACTAATAATTTATTTCATTTGAAAGCACATAAGTTAAATTATCAAACACATGATCTAAAATTTGATAATTTGGTTTTTGATTGAAAAATATATAGGAATAATTTATATAGAATAATGTGTGAAATATTTACTCATCATGAAAGTTTGAAGTATATATTAACTCATAAATAATTGAACATTTGGCAGAGAAGATGTCTAGAAATGATCAAGGAATATGATTTCATGATTCATTACCATATTTGAAATTAAAATAATGTTGATGATGCTTTGTGTTGAAAATATCATGAATCATTAACAATTTTATGTTTTGAACATTACCACTAAGTTAATTATTTGGTGAATTTTGGACTAGAATTTGTTGATACAGGAACTTCCTTTGTTTTTCTCAGGTGTCAGTATAATAATCAATAATAGAATGAATAGATCAATCTCCAAATGATGATCATGAATCAAAAGAAAAGGTATAATTGGTTAATATGGTTCTGTTGACATTATTTAATGTTGAAAAATAAGGATTTTTGAGATTTTAAATGAGATTATTTGTGTTTTATGTTCCTCAGTTGATGAGATAAATCATTAGTGAAGCTTATAGTTCCCTATTTTCCATTCATCTTGGTATCACATTGATTTAATGATTCCACTAGTAGTATTACTGTTGGAATGGAATGAAAAGTGATATTTCTACACTACTATGAAATTTATGGATTATCAATATGTCAAAGAACAATTAGATTTACTAAATGGGATTATTCAAGAAAATTTAATTCTAGAGTGGAAATGAGAAAATGTATCTTTGAATTTTATGGTGGAGTTAAAAAATATATATTGATGTAATAAAATGACTTCGGATATTTTTTATCGACTAATTATATGTACATATTTCTTTCCCATCCAAGACACAATGCTTTAGATGAAATTTATTGAATGCACATCAAGGATTTAGTGAGGTTACATAGTGTTTCTCTCTCTATTTTAACTGACTGTGATCATAGGATACCATATAATTTTTTAAAGGGCATCACAATTCATTGGATACATAATAAAATATTAGTAAAAAAATTCATCCATTAACTAATGGATAGTCCGAGTGGATGATTAAGACCATGAGATATATGCTTCATTCTTGTTCAGTGAATTAGCATGTACGTTTTCATCAAACATATTTCATTGGTTGAGTTTTCTTATTAAAATATTATTCATTCACCTATAAAGATTGAACATTTTAAATAATTATTAAAAATCTATGGTGGAATCTATATTTTAGGGAAGATATGGGAGAAAAGAAGATGATGGGACCATAGTTGGTAGAAGAAAATGATGAAAATATAAATATGATTCGCCAATATTTGAGGATAGATCAGAGTATCCCTTAAAGTTATGCAGATAAATGAAGGGAAGATATTTTATGTGAGGTAGGTGATAATGTTTTTCATAAAGCATCTCCATAAAAATGTGTAATGTATTTTCGTAAAAAGTGAAGTAAAATATATTGATAATTGGACCATATGAAATACTTTGGAAAGTTGGTACATTTTTCTACTAAGTGTTTTTACCTTATATTTAAACCTAGTTACATAATATATTTCTTGTTTCAATGTAATGAATATATGCACCAGATTCATATCATGTTATGAGCCCTAATATAGTTTAGTTGGAAGATAACCTATCTTATGATGAAAAAAAAATTACTGATTCTTATCATTATAGTTAAAGTGTTTTAGAATAAGGTAATCCACCAGGTTAATCATTTAAGGAAACCCATGTTGTTGAATAAGCAATATGGTAATACGAAAATGATACGAGGGAAATATATCCCTAGATTTTTAATAAATAACTAAATTTTTGAGGATATAATTTCCAAAAGGGGGAATAATTTAACAAAATATTTAATGAAATAATAAATCATTTTAACATTTATTAGTATTCAAGAATTATATAGTTATATTCAATATAAATATTTTGAGAAAAAATTAAAACCAAATAGTTTTATTTAATTTTTTTATTATAAATATTTATTTAATAGTAATTTTTTTGAAATATATAATTTTAAATTGTTATAATGAATTAAATTTATTGATTCAGTATGTCTAAATTACCTTAGGATGAATTTTTCATATATTTATGAAAATAATGATTTTTTATTGAATTATGAAAATAAATGTTTTTATTGAAAACTTTATTTTATTTTAAAGTATTTAAATAGAAAAATTCCTTTTTTGATTATTTGTAAAGAATAATTATTTTTTTCTGATTTTAAATAATAGATTTATGGTATTTAAATTAATTTTATACTTTAATATAGTACAAAAACATTATATATTTTAAAAGGTAATTTTTCTAAAAAACTATTTTTCATCATGTTTTTCCAGTGTAATATTAAATTAAATTATACCATTTCTATGATTTGAATCTTTAAAATAGATTCATAATTTCTAATTCGGAGTCCAAATTTGATAAATAGTTCCCATTTACTATTAGTCATTATAAATAGAAACCAGAGTAATTTCGTTACCATGGTAATGGTAAAACAATTAATTAAGGGTTAAAAATAATATCATTAAGACCAAGAATAACTGTAAAACATTCCACTATACTATTATATGAGTCGTTTTTGGGCATTGACATCTAAATCCCAGAAATATGGTAAAAGTTTTCTTTATTTAACTGATTTTGACATTTAAAATATTCTAGTGGATAAAATGCCAAAAGTGTCCCACTCATACTTTTAATGTCTATAATTTTTATAATATTTAGATAAAAAAATATATTTTATTATTAATATTCCTTTTAAATATAAATTATTTATTTTTTTATCATGGAAATTTATTTATATTTTTTAGTGATTAAATAATTACCATAAAATCATACGCAACAGTGACACAATTATTATTCCAATAATTGAAAAATAAAATAAATCATATTAAAAATATTAAAGGTAGAATAAAATGAAACAAATAATATGTAACATGAATTTTTTATATTGATATATCATTTTATGTATTTATTGAAATATTTTATTTGAATTTCATTTGATGTCGTGATTATTAAATTCCTAGTGAATGAATAGTTCTAAAATTGGCATTATTGATATTTTATTAAAATAAAAATTTTATTAAATGATTTAAAACTCAAAAAAATAATAACACAATAAATTTGATTATTATATGATTTAAAATATTATGTATAGTCCATTTATGGTTTTTTATTTATATTTTATACATTTCCCCTTAAAGAGTAGAAAACCATAGTATCACAGTAAATGTGAAAAGGGATAAAAAGGGGTTTAAATTGAAAGATAATGGCACAAAATTTCAATTTTTTTAAAACAATTTATGTGTTGATTTAGACTAATACTTGTCTTAAATTCAAATTTTATCAATTGGGATCTATTTTTAATTGAATGTCATGTTATAATAATTTAATAATTTAAGACATTTGTTGAGTTCCCCTCCCCACTCTTATAAAAGGTCACATCATCTTCTCTTAACTTCTCAATTAAAAGGACTTTTGGTTTTGGAAATACATTCCCAAATACATTAATTAAATATATCCTCACATTCTAGAAGTCCTTTTTATCACAAAATAAACCTAGGAATGCTTTTGTTGTAAGCATTAAGGGTTTCTCCGAAGAAGAGGTATCGATCTTAACCATACTTTTTAATTTTTTTTCTTATTCCATATCCTAAAAATATTATTTTATCATAATTATATAATAAAATAAATATCTATAATATATTTATATGTAATTATTTTTATGTGACAATCTATATCCATTTCCGTCCTCCATCAAATGATAAAGGAATCCATCATTCATGTGTATGGCGGACTACCGCACTGTGGAAAGATGTTATTCGTTTTCCAACACCACCTTTCACTGATGGTTACAATTATCGACATAATATATATATGTATATATTATATTAATGACACAATTATCATTATTTTTTGTTATTATATCAACATTTTTTCTACCTTTCCATTCACTGGAAAATGTTAACATCCTTCCTTCATACGTGTGGACTACCAACTCTATAATGTGATGTGATTCATCTTTATTCACCAAAAAACATTGATGATATATATATAAATTTAATTAAATAAAAAATTTAGTATTTATTATATTATGGTCACTATATATTTAAATAATAACATTTATCATCCTTCCATAATGATCGCTAAAAAATGATAACGTTACTAATGCATACGTACAACCTATCATCTCCATGATTATAACGTAGTTCAATTTTCATTATTGTATTTCATGGTTATATATATATATATATATATAATTTATGGATATAAATGAATTTTTTTAATGATTATTATTTTTTAGATGATGAAATAATGACAACATTTTCCATATTCAACCTACCAAAGTCAATTTTGACATGTGAGGAGAATATCATCAAAACGTTCGACATAAACATAAGTGATTAATTATTTTTTTTTCAAATGATATTAAATAAAATAAAATGAAAAATTTAATTGAAAAATTATCATAATAAATTAAATAATTGTCATAATTTATTTTATTCAGGAAGATAAATAATGTTCATGATGAGTGAGATTTGAGTTAAGGGACACTTTAACATAAAACCTCATTTTAAATATTTATTTTCAAAAAAACTATCTTCCATGTCAAAGTTCTTATAATTGTTATATATATGTATTTCTATGGATATAAAATAATTATGATCGAATTTTTACATTTCTTTCATTCAAGTATTTTCAAAAATGAATCTTTATAAATATTTTTTTACTCTTTATATAAATAAAAAAGGAATGATCTATTTTAATATATATATATGATTAAAATGACTTTTCCTACCACCAAACCCATTATATTATGTCTTCATTCCATTACAAGATACAATTATTTGTTGAAATAAATACAATATTTCACTTTTTATGTGTATTTTTTGAATTGAAAATGGGCTTTTAAAAGGAAAGGGTATTTTGAAATCTAGTTGTATTTTCTATATGGTTTTGAAAGAGATTTTAAAATGTTATATAATTAAAGGGTGAGGAATAAGGTGTGTTATTCATTATATAGAACTTGATATTTATATTTCATAAATAGGTGACCCTGATAGATCATATATGCGGGTTGATCATTTTTATATCTCATGATGCAGCTAGTGATACAGATACTATTTATACAACAGATTGATACCTATTATAACTCATGATAACATGTAAGTGTTATATGTATTATACAAATGGTTATATCTATTATATATCCCCAACTCATTGGGTAATGTTCCTTGTCTTGATCGGCAAGAAAAATGGAGGGACTGGATGGTTTCTCTTCTGGATTTAACTAGGATTCAATTATTTATGATACTGGTTATAAATATAATTCATAAATATTCTTAAAAGGTGTTTTTATTTTATTTCCATGGGCTTTAAATAATTTGTTTAGGAAAAAGATAGTTTTTCCTTTATGTAGAAGTGGTTTTTTTTCATTCACACAAGGAACATTGAGATAATGGAAAACATTTATTGGGTTTTCATGTTCTTCCCTAGAATAATTGACTTTTTACATTATGTCCTTTACATAATTTTTATGTTCATCTAAATTTTTTTTTAAAATTCATATGGCTCAATGATTCTTAATTTAAAACAATAAGTAAAGTTGAATTATTTTATGATTTCCCAAGAAAATAAAAAATCCTTTATTTTATATTTTTTTGTTGAAAAAATTTAAACTAAGTGGAAGTGTTCACTTTGTAATCACTGATTTTGATATGTATGGGTTATCAAATATTTCACTAAAGTTACATACCAAAGAGATCCTAGAGAATATAAGAATGTTGATTCATGACTAAAAACTCTTGATTATGATAGGTTTATGTTCAGGTCCTTAAAACCACACCACAAATTCTAATACTAGTGTTTATGGGGGTCTTGATCAAAATTAGTAATCAAATACTTTAAATACAATGAGTTCAGAGTTAAGAGTTTTCAATTCAAAATAATTTTAATTACTCATATACATTTAATATGATGTTAAATATATTTAGTATATAGAGTATTTATATTATGTGATAATAGGTCTTTCTAGTGAGAATATATACTCGGCTAATGATCTTGGATGTGGGTAATCTCCCACTCATACATTTCTGACATACTGAAAATTAACTTTGATATTTTATGAATATACGAAATTGGTTAATTAAAGTAAATAATAGAGAACAACAAAAAGTTCTGAAAAATATTGATGATTTTGAGTGAGATAGGATTCCTCAAGGTCTAAGTGATTGTATGGAAGAATAGTTTTACCTTCATGTGGATCTAATTTTTGAAATACTAGATCATAGAAATTTTATTTTAAATGAATATCATAAAGTATTGGTATATTTGTCCACCAATTTCGATGTTAAAATTTGATCAAAACTGTGATTTATATATGCGATACCTCTATAGGAAAGATGGACACAATGTGGGTAATATTGGAATTAAAATCAATGATGGGTAAACTTTAATAACTTAAGAGGATGAAGTTAATCCTTAGTATAGAGAAAATATGGAGGGATGAGATTTATATCCATGAGGTAGAGGTATCCTAAGAGGCTAGTGTGTATATAGATCACATCACTGTACAAGTCAATCTCATTCAATTAACATTGATTTGTTGTGATATATTTTTGGGTCCTATTTCTGGTTGGTGTTCCTAGTTCATGGGAACTTATTTATTTTCAATATAATGGATGTTTTTATATTAACTAATCCTATCTCTCTGTTTTGTCCCTTTTCACTTCATTAATAAAATGGATTGGGTACTCATGATTTATCCTATGTTTTCATTGATTGGTTTTTATAAAAACCTAAAAGAATATATATTATATTAAACTAAAATTAACATTATAGATCAATTATTAGATATAAAACTATGAAAATTTATGTTATATATGTTTTTAAAATTGTGTATCTCAACCATTCATTCTTATGGATTTCATTTACATTATCAATACCAATAATATCAATAATGGTTTCTACATAATTTTTTTCTTAATAATCAATGTATACCATATTATTATTTTGGAACATTGTATCTACGTGAACATATAATGTCAATAAATGATGTGGTGAAATTTATGGGGGGGGGGGGGTAAAGGTACTCTTGGATTAACCATTAGATCTTTTATGTGGATCATTTATATTTTATTAACATGAACTTCCCATTCCTATTCTATTTATCCTTATGCAATAGAATACCATACTTCACACATTTATTCATTAATTTTAAAAGGATTTACATATAAAATAAATTTTAAAGGGAATACCTTATTATCATCCTGTATCTTGATAATTTTAAACACCAATATCCAGAAAGAATAAATAACATTTTTGACCATTTTAACATTAATATCATCAGGGGGAACATGTTTCTAGACACTTGGATCATGAGCTACATGAATACATACTCTTATGTGATATTTTGTAAGTTTTTTATTTTGAAGTATATCACCAAAGATACTATACATTATACTTATAAAAAAGGTTCCGTGGGTGATAATAATAATAAATTATAATCAATTTGAAAATATATAATTTTAGTATAAGAATGGAAAAAGTGGTGTTTTGATTCACATTTAGCAGAAACTATTATGATGTAATTTATTTCTGTAATTAATATAGGAAATTAATGGGGATGGATATCATTATAATATAGAGTTTGGATCCTTATGTATTGGTTACTACTATGTCAATTTTTCTCATTGATTCTTTTTAAGAAACTGGTTTATCATACATACCCACTAAATAACATTTTTGGATAGAATATCCATATATTCTTATATCATTTTATTTTTTTTATTTATATCCCCCTATTTATTTTCTTTTACAATGTATTCTCAAAGTTACACTCCATAACATTCATATTTTATGTGACCATATTGTTCTATATGCTTCAAACATAATAAATATAGTTATTTTTTACTTATAGTAGATGAATATTTACTTTTATAAACCAAATAAAATGTTTTGAAAAATAAGAGGTCATTTTTATGTAATATTTTTAAAGGATTGTTATTTTATTTTTTCTTACATACACATGATTCCAAAAATTTATATTTGTTTTAGTCTACTAATTTTCCATTTTTATTTACACATGAATCGTTATATAGAACATCATGTGGAATGAAATTGGATTGAAAATTTCACTAAATTAATATACATATAAATAAAGGAGAATAATTATATTTTGGTTTCAAATCACATAATTTATTTACTATATATATTAAATACATACAATTTTTTGTTAATGTAATGCTTACCTTGTAATTGATTTATGACAGGTATATACTGATTTTGAGGCACATTATTTATTTTCTACACTCCTTTTTTATTTAGAAAATTATTAATTTTGAACTAATATTATTAATACAAGTAATTTAAAATAAAATAATATCTAGTATAATGTAGTATAAATTCATCCACAACCTGAGAGCCAAGAAAAGGTTCACGGCTTTTATGGTTTTTAATTTTTTCATATATATCTAGTTGATAGGGTTTTAAAATCACATTAATATCCTTAATATGATTTTTATAAATTGTTTTTAAAATGATCAATGATCCTCTCAATGTCACGAACCAGCCCGGGTACACTGGTAACCCGATAACTGAGCCGACCCTGATAGAGCCCGAACGACATTCCCGATCCCCATGGGTCTGTGACTAGAACTTGGCATCACACAACATGCAAGTGGGAATTATTTTTCCACTAGAATGCAGAAGCAAAAGAAACAAGACTCTATGAATAACAAAAAGAAACTACACTAGGAGTAATATACCAGAAAACAAAGAGGTATGAAAGCCCAAATACTAGAAACCATTTACTACAAAGGGAAAAACTATCCCAAATTCCTTAAGGACACAACTCACCAAGACCAAAGATAAACAGCTATATCCACCTCCAAGAGGACCCTTCCCTCTACTCGATCCTAGAAGAAGAATGTCTACATACACCCGAAGGAAAAAGTAGGGTGTGAGCCTAAGCCCAGTAGGATACCACCAAAGATTCCGTAACAGATTCCAAATATAGATTATCTAATGAAATGATTTCAATTTTCAAATAAACAGGTTTGGAAATTCTAAATCATATTTTAACAAAACATGCTATACATTTTCAAATGATGGAAAAAATCAATTTAAGCAATGGATTTAAAATTATTGAACATTCCTAAAACAATGTCTTAGGTAAAACATTTATATAAATTGATTTATATAAATTCAGAAAGCATTTAAGCAGTTCAAAAGCATTGGGATACATTTATATCTCAAATATAAATAAACAAGTGAGTAACATGGTCATCTTCCAAAAGGTACAATAGGTTGGCATACATTTATACCTCAAATATAAATAAACAAGTGAGTACCATGGTTATCTTCCAAAAGGTACGATAGGATTAACAAGCTATAGGATTCCACACACTCTATGTGAACATAGAAAAATGTGTATACACATGTCACTATAACACTGGCCAAAGGAGACTCTTCACCAACCCATTGGGGATGTGACCCACCTCAAGTATGTTTTAGAATTCTCTCTTAGCATAGAGTGTACCCAAATAACTCACTAACTACCTAAGCCTTGAATGTGCTCTTACATGATGAGAAAATTGTTTTAAAACTACTGAAAATACGATCAATACCATTCTTCTATTTCAAAAGTTCCAATTTATTTCCATTCAAAATCAAACCAGTTTTATAAAAAAACATTCCCTTTTCACATAATAAACCACTGGGTTTCTATTAAAAAAATTTAAGCCATTTTCATCAGTTTGAAATCCATTCAAAACCAATTCCATCGTTACAATATTTATTTCCACAATTAAATTCAACAATTTAATTGAAAATATTTTCATCAAATCCACAATTTAAATTAAACAATTAAAATCGACCAGTTTTCCATAAACACACCCAATTCAATGGAATTGGGGTTTTCCCAAATTTATATGCCAAAACCATTTCCAATATCTCAATTCAAGGGATTCGAGTTTTTATCCATTAAATGAAATCAAATTTTAGCAATTTAATTTAAATAAACAATTGAAATAAATCAAAAAAAAATACAATGATAAAAAAATTGGAATGTCGGGATGGAACCACCTACCTCAATTTATTGATGGGAGTTAGCCCAATGAGAAACCCCAAAAACCGAGCAGCACAACAACGTCGATCAAAACCTGATCTAAATCCTTAAAACCAAAATTATGACCAAAGGAATAAAGATCTTGTGAAACTAGATCTTGATTCACAATCCTATATCTATACCACAAATCCTTGTTTTAGATCCGTGGATGCAGAAGAAATCTCCCACTAAAATATCAAGAAATGAAAGAGGAATAAATGAGAAACACAACGGGATGAAATCCACATACCAGGAGGAGAGAAGATCTTCAATCCAAGCCTTAAATATTGAGAAAAGGTGTTTGGATCGCCTTGGGATATCTCTAGGAAGCTTTGGAAAGACCTAAAATGAGTCAAGCCTAAGCCAAGGCTGAAAATATGGAAGTCCCGGGGGTTCAAGTGGTTTTAAAAGAAAAATTCGGAATTTAAAAACCGCGCGCACAGTTTACCGGTGCAGACGCGCACGGTTTTTCAAACTATTTGCACACCATACGAACCTTACTGTCTAGAGATTCATGGTCCGCATGGTTTGGTCGCACAGTTTTTCAAACCAAGCGCACACCAGGCGTACATCTCTATCCAGTGCTGCTTGGTTAGCACGGTTTGGTCGCACGGTTTGTCAAACCGTGTGCAAACCGTGCACAAGCCATTGACCTTTTGTTTTACTAAAACGTTCACCCAGACACACCCCCAAGACACTACTCTAAAACATAGGTTCCTAGAAACATAAAAATTACCTGGAAATGTAACTTGATGTTACATCCTCCCCACCATAAGATCTTTCTGTCTATAGAAAGCCAATGAAGAAACCTCCACATCAAAAAAACGAGTCCACTGCTCTCTCATTAGTGCCTCCCTTTCCCATGTCTCATGAGAATCAGAACCATGCAGCTAGAGTACACAGAACAGAGGTATCGTTCTCCCATGAAGTACCTTGAACTCAGAATCAACAACCCTAACAGGTCGTTCAGTAATAGATAAATCTTGTTCAATCTCAATATCACTCCACCTCACAACATGAGATGGATCAGAGAGATACTTTCATAGCTGTGATACATGGAACACGTTATGTATTGACGTCAGTTGTGGTGGTAAAGATAGACAACAAGAAACCTTCCCCACAAGACCAATAACCTAAAAAGGTCCCACAAAATGAGGAGAATGCTTCCCTTGCCTCCCAAGCCATCGATGACCCAGTCGGGGTGAAGCTTTTAAAAACACCTGGTCACCAACTGAGAACTCTAAAGGTTTACAGTGATGATCAGCATAAGAATTTTACCCACTCTGTGCTGTCAACATTCTTTGACGAATCAACTAGACCTTAGTTGTCATCTCTTGGACCAAACACGGTCCTACCAAAGAACTTTCACCAATCTGTGACCAACATAAATGATATTTACAAGGAAAACCATACAAAGCCTCAAAACGAGCCATTTTGACCGCAGGTTGATAACTGTTGTTATAAGAAAACTCAACTAGCCCCAAATGATCATCCCAAGACCCACCAATGTCAAGAATTCAAGCGCAGAGCATATCCTAAAGGATCTGAATTGTTCATTCTATCTATCCATCTGAATGTGGATGGTAGGCCGTGCTCAAACAAACTAGATATCCCAGTGCCTCTTGAAGGACTCTCCAAAAGAGAGAAGTAAACCGAGGATTCCTATCAGAGACTATAGCAGACGGAACTCCGTGAAAACGAACAACCTCTTCCACATAGATATTTCCCAACTATTCAACTTTGGTTGTATCTCGAATAGGTATAAAGTGAGCTGACTTGGTCAGCCTATCGATCACAACCCATATCGTGCTCTTCTTCCTCTAGGTTTGAGGTAACCCAACTACAAAGTCCAAAGATATTTCATCCCACTTTCATGTAGGGACTATAAGTGGTTAAAGCAAACCCGAAGGTTTCTGGTGCTCGGATTTCACCTTTTTCCATGTATGGTAATGAGATATAAACTCAGTAATGTCTCGTCTCATATTTGGGCACCAGAACTATCACCTCATGTCATAGAACATATTCGTGGTTCCTGGGTGTACAGAACACTGAGAGTTATGGATCCCCCCCATCACATCCTTCCTTTCCGATAACGGCACAATGTAACGGTTTCGAAAATACAGAACACCCTCATTAGAGAACGACCACTAGGTGTCGGTATCCCCACCATAAAGAGAGTCCCTAAATCTATGGAATTCATCATCCTATTGTTGTTCCTGAAGAATTAACTTGAGGAGAGCAGAATTCAACTGTACGCTAGCTAAATAAACAGCATTCCCCATCCACTGAACTCCAATATGCAATTAAGAAAAAAGATCCATGAAAATCCACTCTTCTGAAGATTCTTTCACAGCATGTGATGGAAGTTTCCTGCTTAACGCATCTTAAACTAAATTTATTTTTCCCGGGGTATAGGCAATGTCAAAGTCAAAATATTGAAGGTACTCCAGGAAAACATCACTCCCTTTCATGAAAACTTATCATTCCAGGAAAACATTACTCAATTTCATGTTAGAACAGTCATTGGAGAAGCTAATATTGAGAAGTCTTTAACAAACTGATGATAATATCCTGCTAAGCCCAAGAAACTCCAAATCTCAAAAACATTTAGTGGTTGTTCCTAAGTCATAACTACCCTCACCTTCTTAGGATCAACTGATATTCCTTGTTCTGACACCACATGTCCCAAGAATTTCACTTCATGATTCTAGATATCTCACTTTGAATGATTGTAATAAAGTCGGTGATTCCTTAGAATACTCATAACTATTCTCATATGATGCACATTTTCCTCCTTAGACTTATAGTAGACAAGAATTACATCCACAAATACTTCCACCAATGTATCAAGATACTCATGGAAAACCTTGTTCATAAAATCCATGAACACTTCCAGATAATTTGTTAGGAAGAAGGGAATAACAATATACTCATAATGGCCATAACTACTCCCAAAAGCGGTCTTTTGAATGTTAGATTCTTTTATCCTCAACTGATGGTAACCTGATCGAAGATCAATTTTTGAAAACCACTTTTCCCCGTTCAATTGATCAAAAAAACATCAATTAGTGGTAACAAATATTTTTTCTTTAAAGTAACTCGATTGAGCTTTCGATAATCAATACACAAACGAAGAGAACCATCAGCCTTCTTGGCGAAGAGAACTGGAGCTGCCCAAGGAGACACACTCGGGTGTATAAAACCATTTTCAAGAAGATCGTCTAACTGAGACTTCATTTCTTTCAGTTCTGCTGGAGCCATTAGGTAAGAGGGAATAGAAACTAGTTGAGTACAAGTCATTAAGTCAATAGATAAATCAACCTCTCTTACTAGTGTAAAACCAAATAATTGAGAAGGAAACACATCGGGAAACTCAGCGATGACTGGAGGGAGATCACCACACAATGAATCTCTCTCAAGATCAAAAGCAAACACTGATATAACTTTCCAAAACTCCAGATTAGAGGGACCATATCTACATGACCTTGGGTCCCATTTCTCCTTGAAAAACAAGAGGCACACCACTGGGTTTAGTAAAGTAGACCCATTGATGATATCAATCGATCCAGGCTTTATTGGAAATGAGTCAATCCATCCCAAATATGACGTCAAAATATTTCATGTCGAGAACCAGGATACTCCAAACGTGATTAACATCTGATAGAGAGGAGACACAAGAAGGATTATGGATACCCTTATCTCTCATTGTTCCAAGGGGTGTAGTAATATCCATCGCACAAGATAAAAGTTCATATAGGTAGATTAGCAAGATTAAAAAGATTTGTTGAAATAAAAGAGTGAGATGCACCAGTATCAAAAAGAGTTGTCACTAAAGACGAAGTTATAGTAATGGTACCTCTCACAGTTTCAGGACCCGTATTGGCTACCTCTGGAGAATATTCCACAGCGTGAAGAATATTATTTCTGGATTCCTATGGATGGAACCCTTTTGTACGTGAAGCATTCAATTGACCGGTAGTATTTGGAGGTGATGATGATTCTATTCCACTACACAGAGTAGAGAAGTGAAGAAAAAATCTATGTAAGTGCCGTAAATGTCCGTAGGAGATACAGTTCTTGGGTGCCTCTGTGAAAACCCTCTTAGAATGTCTTGTCATCCCACACTGATAGCAAGTCAAAGAAGCCCCTCCTGGTGCTACCAGAGGTCTGGGACGACTCTTTTATCGAAAACTACCATGATAAAAGCCACGATTTCGTTTTCCTTTAAAGGAACCAACACTGCCACTAGGAGGGAAAAGAACCCCCTTCAACCCTGAATTTCTTGGCAAGTCCATCTCAACCATCATCGCCCTATCTACCACATATGCATAAGTGGGTAGCTTCAGTTTGAAAACCTGAAAATAGATATCTGATCGAAGTCCCAACTCGAATCGTAAATCCTTCATCATCTCATTAGATACAATCTCAGGAGAAAACTGTACCAGCTCAGATAAGCGATTTGTGTACTCATTCGTGGTTTTTTTGGCATGCTCAAGCTTGAAAAACTCCACAGCCTTGGACAACACCATTGAATCTGGATAGAACTGGTTAGTGAAAAAAACCCTAAAGTCTTTCCACTCCAGACCCTCATGTTTCCAAGCTGTCACAATTGTGTCCCACCATCTCCTACTTAGTCCCTCCAGTACGAAGGTGACACACTTCACCTTGATCACATCATGTGTCTACAATAACCCAAATATACATTTAATATTACTCAACCATTCCTCATCATGTTGAGGGTCAGTGGAGGCTTTGAAAACTGGTGGATTTTGGCATAGGAATTCTTGAGAAAGGCTTCAGAAAATATCACTATGAGGATCTATAGTTGGTGTCTGATCAGGGACTAGAGGTGGTGCATGTTCCAGATCTTGGATAGTGTGAACAGTCACCTCAACCAGACTCGGATACACAATAGGACTCACTTGCTGAGGTTCAGTAGCAGCCTCTTTTTGGATCTGAGCTCCACGTCTTCTCAGAGGCATGATGCTACACTGCATAAAAGACATATATTAACACCCAAACCGAGAAACAAGGAAAACTATTCTTAAAATAAGGGATAATAGGATTTGGATTACACTATATCCAAATAAAAAGAGGGAAAATACTAAAACTAATCCACAAGTTGTATTTCCCTAACCAACCTTGGTGACTTAAGGTTCATTGTGGTGAGAGATGGCCAGGCACTCAATCACAACTACCTCCTATGTCCCGAAAATAATACTCAATGCATACTGTCAAAAAGACACGATGCTAAAACTACCTCTGATACCCCTTTGTCACGAACCAACCCGGGTACCCTGGTAACCTGATAACCGAGCAGACCGTGACATAGCCCGAAGGGCGTTCCTGATCCCCATGGGAGTAATGTACCATAAAACAAAGAGGAATGTAATCCCGAAGTACTACAACCCAAGTACTACAATGGGAAAAACTGTCCCAAAGTCCGTAAGGACACAACTCACCAAGACCAAAGATCAACATATATATCCACCTCCAAGAGGACCCTCCCCTCTGCTCGATCCTAAAAGAAGAAATTATACAAACACCCAAAAGAAAAAAGTAGGGTGTGAGCCTAAGCCCAGCAGGATACCACCAAAGATTCTGTAACAGATTCCAAATATAGATTATCCAATGAAACACTTTCAATTTTCAAATAAATAGGTTTGGAAATTCAAAATCATATTTTAACAAAACATGTTATACATTTTCAAATGATGGAAAAAATCAATTTATGAAAAGGCTTTACAATGATGGAACATTTCTAAAGCAATGGCTTAAGTAAAACATTTATATAAAACAGTTTATATAAATTCAGCAAGCATGTAACCAGTTCAAAAGCATTGGAATAAAATAATATCTCAAATATAAATAAGAAAGAGAGCAAAATGCTCATCTTCCAAAAGGTACGATATTATTAACCAGCTATAGGATTCCGCACTCTCTATGTGAACTCAGCAAAATGTGTATGTACACGTCCCTATGACACTGGCCAAAGGAGACTCGTCACCAACCCATCAGGGATGTGACCCACCACGAGTATGTTTTAGAACGTTGTTGTAGAATAGAGTGTATCCAAATAAGTCACTAACTACCTATGACTTTCATGTGATCGTACATGATGAGAGAACTATTGTAGGACTACTTAAAATATGATTAATCCCATTCTACCATTTCAAAAGTGACAATTTGTTTCAATTTAAAACCAAAAAGGTTTTATAAAAAAACATGCCCTTTTCACTAGATAAACCACTTGGTTTCTATTAAATAATTTCAAGCCATTTTTACCAATTTCAAATCCATTCAAAACCAATTCAATCATTACACAATTTATTTCCACAATTTAATTCAACAGTTTAATTGAAATAATTTCCATCAAATCCAAAATTTATATTATACAATTTAAATCAACCAATTTTCCATAAACACACCCAATTCAATGAAATTAGGGTTTTCCCAAATTTCTATGCAAAAACCATTTCAAATATATCAATTTAATGGAATCGATTTTTTATCAATTAATTGAACGAAAATTTGAGAAATTTAATTTAAATCAACAATTGAAATAAATCATGAAAATACAATGATAAAAAATTTGGAAAGTCGGGATGGAACCACCTACATCAATTTATTGATGGGAGTTAGCCCAATGAGAAAAGCCAAAAACCAAGCAGCACAACAACATCGATCAAAATATGGATCTAAATCCTTAAAACCAAAATTAAGACCAAAAGAATCAAGATCTTTCCAAACTAGATCTAGATTCACAATCCTTGATCTATAAATCAACTCATAGGTTTAGATCCATGGAAGTAGAGTAAATCTCCCATGAAAAGATCAAGTAATGATAGAGGAATAAACGAGAAACACAAAAGGATGAAATCCACTTACAAGGAGGAGATCAAATCTTCAATCTGAGCCTTCAGTCTCAAGAAATGGTGTTCGGATCGCCTTGGAATCTATCTAGGAAGCTTTGGAAAGACCTAAAATGAGTCAAGCCCGAGCAAAGGCTGAAAATATGGAATTCATGGGGGTTCGGGTGCGTTTAAAAGAAAAACTAGGAATTTAAAAACCGCGTGCATGGTTTACCTGGGTAGAGGCGCACAGTTTGTCAAACCATGTGCACACCGTGTGGACCTTACTGTCCAGAGATACACAGTCCACATGGTTTGGTTGCATGGTCTGTCAAACCGTGCACACACTGTGTGTACCTCTCTGTCTAGTGCTGCTTGGTTGGCATGGTTTGGTCACACAGTTTTTCAAACTGTGCGCAAACTGTGCATGAGCCATTTCTCGTTTGTTTTACTTAAAAGTTCACCCAAATGCAACCCCAAGAAACTACTCCAAAACAGAGGTGATTAGAAACATAAAATGTACCTAGAAATGTAACGTGATGTTACACTCAAGATACCATTAATATGAATTTTAGTTAAACAAATACTAATAAAAATGTACTTTGAAATAGATAATGAAGAATAAATCATTATTTTATTATTTATTTTTCAATAAATTAGAGAAATTATATCATAATTTTTCTCTAATATCTTCCCAAATTATTTTTTTAAATTTTTGCACAACATTTTTGAACAAATATATATCAATCCACACATTCAATCGAGTAATTTCCCCAATGTAAATATTTAAAATGGTCTTACTAGGGTTAATATGATGACTATGTACAATATATCCAAACTCAAAATTTTTACCATTAATTCTCAAAATAATAATTTTTACTAACATTGTCTGGCTAGGATAGTATTTTATGATTTCAACCATATTATCTTTTCTTCCTCATTCATAGTGATGTTATTTCTCACATCTAATATGTTTTTCACCTTCTAACATTTCTTCAATTTGAACATTTCCATAGTTTTGTTCCTCATGATTGGTGGAATCCGAATGTTTAGTATCCATTTTATAAATAACTAGTTTAATTTGTAACTGAGATTATATAAATAAATTAGCGAACATTTATCATTATTAGGAATCATTATATATATAACTAATTATAGACATTTGACCAATTCATTGAATATTATTTTTCTATAATGATTTAAGGAACTTCCCCCCACTATTATGTATCTAAATGCCCTATTTACGGTCCACTCTAATATAAAATATATTATCAATTTTGGGAAAAATGAAAAATGATTATTTTAGTTGTTTTATTGGAAAAATAGTTAATTGATTTTTTTTATTTTTGGATTTGAAATATAAAACATTTGTCATGATTGTGATACTATTTGGTTGAGCTCATAATTGTAACATTCCTTACTAAAATTCACTTCCATGGATCAAAATTATTCAATTTTAACATTACCTATTTTATCAAACCATTTTCATCAAATAATTGGAATGCTGGATATTGTATAATCCAACTCACATATTAATTTAATGGTTTGAAATTATAACATATTCATGTAAAATGGATTCTTTATTCATTATAAGGTAGATTCATCACTTCCCATATAATAAAAGCTCCATTTTTCATCATACATTGTTTATTCTATTCCACTACAGACAATGTATAATAGTTAATCACCTAACCATTGTTATAAAATAAATATACACTTTTTCCTTGAACTATCCATCAAATCCACACTAAAATTGAATTCTTATTGGCCTATAACTCCAAATAACTATGTTATTAAAATCAACCCATAAATTGCTGATTTTTTTATCCAACATTCATCCCCTCACCAGTTCAAATACATAATAATAACTTTTCAGGTTTCAATATATATAATTTATTATAAGAATTTTTTAAAAACGTAATGATGAGCCTTCTCGCACCTTTAAATGTTAATTTTAGAAAGTTTTCTTCTAGAAATTCCTTCACGCACATGGCCATTGCTGTGAATATATTTTTTGTACCCAATACTATCTACATAGAATAAGTAGGCATTATAGATTTCAATGAGTTATTTGAAATATACCAGTCTATAATACGACCTTCAGACTATATTGTAATTTTGATGCACCCTTTCAAAATCTTCATATTCCATTGAATGTGTTATATCCATATATTATGTACGTGGAAACATAGTTGGATATATCTAACTATGTGATCCATTAAGTGAACCACTATATCAAAAATGAAAGTTGAATAAACATATCAATTTTACATAATATGAAAAAAATTTAATTTTCCATAGTAATAAACATCCTTGGGTCTATAAAATCACTATACATTTATTTCAAAAATGAAAAATATACGATAATATGTGTTAGAAATTTTTTGGATGAATTAAATTTAAATTAGTAGACATTAAATATTGTATTAGAAAATGATATTCATGTTATTATAATGCATTTAACACCAAATCACTCAAAAACATGATAATATTGATAATCAATGAAGACCCGTCCAGAACCTTTATTTGATTAATGATATTTAAGATCATTAATATCTCTATACTAGAAAGTGTGTAATCAAATGGTAAATGAAAAGTCTACATTTTACCCTTTACATGAATCGAATCATCATATATCCCATTCAATCATGTCCAATCTATCCTTAATACCATATTTTGTTTATCTAGTTAATTTAGTAAAATTTAAATTGAACTATAACATATAGTTTTTACTACGAGAATTACTTTCCAAAATCTATATTGTATATACAATTCTATTCTGATAATTCAAAAAAATATTTTTTCCCAAGATTTTTTCAAATGGGTTTTCTTAATAGGTTTACTAAAATGGAGATTTTTTAGAATGTTTGGACGGAAGCCTCATTTTATTATTAACGAAAATACCTCTTTAGACAGGATCGAGGGAGACCCATTATATATCCCGAAGGCCCAAGTCCAAGTGGCCTAAAAACTAGGCTTAAAAGACCATTTTGTCCCAAAGGGCCCTTCATGGAATAGTACTACTACAATACCTAATCTAATACAAATCCTTCTACAATACCACTGTGGCTACAGTCCTGTTATACTACCTCCACTGCTATAGCGTCACCGCTCCTACAATACTACTACTATACTGCTTTAGTATCGACAATTAGTTCCTGCCCTGATTTGATCTTGGGTCTTTTGGATGCCAAGTAGGAGCCTATACCACTTTGGTATGGGCTCATTGGCGACCAAAATGGTGATAATATCCTTTAATATCATAAAATATCCATCACTTTTTAATGGGTAAGGTATTATACCTTCACCTATATTGTGAGTGATTATCTTTCATAATGTCCCTGTGTTCAATTTCTATCGTCTTTAATTTTATGGAGCCTCATAATTGTTGAGTTCTATCATTATATGGGAATTTATGATGGGTGTTGTCACTTTAAAAAGTAACCTTCTAGTTGAATCTTATCAATTCATTATTTCCCCCTATAATTATCATGTAGTAGACTTCTGAGTATCCAATCACCCTAATTTTTAGGTATATAATGTTTTGTTCTACCAATTATTTGGAAAATAATTAGTTTTTCCCAGTCCCTCAAATCCAAGATATTGGATTAATGGATTCATATATATTTTCATTTCATATATATGATCTTATTCCTATTATAAGGGATTATATAAATATCCCCTAGATCAGGTCCCCTCAATTGTTGAGTTTTTCTTGTAGATTATTCTTTCTCCTTTCGTTACTATTTTTTCAGTCTATGGATTTGGTGTTCATGGTCCATCTTATAAATGTGTCACTATAGAGGGGTAAAGTGATAATAATCCTTCTTTGAAAGTCTTTATCCTATAATATGGCCTATCTATGTTTGAGTCTATAAGGTTTTTAAGATCCATTATTTTTTCAAGTATGTCTCTCATTAAACATTTTTGGTTAACTCTCTTTTAGTCGGGCTGCCTTTCGTTTAAACCTGATTTTTCAAACTTAGGTTTGAGATAGGTTATGTGCTGTAAGGGTATAGAAGGAATAAATGGTGAGTTTTGGAAGAAGAAAAAAAAATACTCATCTTGAACCCAATTCATGACTTGAATTTTTTTTGGTAGACCCGATGAATTTAATTCATAGTCTATATTAATTCATAGCCTATAAACATTACACACCCTATAACAATGCCAATAATATTTACACACCCTATTAATATTACACACCCTGTTAACATTACAAAAAAATTGCACATGTCATGAAGTAATATTTCAAAATGTGTAACACTAATTTTAATATCATTTTATATTGTGTGGGGGGATTTTGAAAAATAAAGGGAAAAAAGGAATCAGTACATATATGATGTGAACTAAATTCACATCGTGCACAAGGGATGACCAAAATTTTTAATAACCCCATCATATGGTGGTTTTCTAATTGAACCATTCCTATCTGACTACAACAACATCATGAACCTCTATGTTCAACTGAAGAAACTCCGTGCAAGTCCTTTTCAACAAAAAACCATATGTTCACCTCCCTTTTTATTCCAACCCTTCTTCGGATGATTTATAGGTGGTTTCTTTGATCTAAATGAGAGTGTGATTCAGATCATGGATCTCTAAACCCATTTTTTAATGGATGCTAAAAGCTGGTTCCTACCATAGAAAAGAGGTTCTCTCCTTGTCTTCTAAAGAATCATGATTATTAGTCTAAATCATATCCATTTTTTACTGATTTGATTATTTATATTATATGTGATACGTACTATATCTCTAGCATGCCATGATCCCAAAAAAATAAATTGTTTGGGAAATATTAGATGATAATTACTTTTTTAAACTACCATAATATTTCTTTGTGTCCTTGGGAATGGATACTAAGACCTGCAACCACTAGACAGGGGTGCCAGAGTTGGACTAATAACCCTATGGGAATCGTTAATTCCATCTAGGATACCCAATTTAGAAATTTAAAACACAAATCAACAAAAAAACTAAATTATAGGGTTGTGTAGGATATAGAAGCCCGAGGTCTAACCCACATAGATAGGGTTGGAGAAAATGTTAATTAAATATAATTACCATAAAATAATTATGAATTGAGATAAATAAATTTACGCTATCAATAATTTTTTGTGGTGAAGATGGCGGGAGAGGAAAATATGAAACGGGTTCCAAGTAGCAATGATTCCAGGTTCATGGGATGACAAAGTATGAAATAGTAAATTAGAAATAATGTATACATCAAAATTGGTTCCTAGTGAGTACGATGGTCATGTAAAATGCTCTCCAATCTATGTTCTCGACTTATCATGGTTAGGTACTTCAGACTACAATGAATGGGTATCCCAAAACCCAATTTAAACATAGGTAAGATATAAAAAAATGGTCTTAGAGTATATCTAAACCCAATAATTCACATTAAATAAATTCAATCAATAAACTCTGGTAATGATCATGAGAAAATAATGATTGAAATTAAATTCAATTAGTAACACAATTCATAATGGCCATGAAAGAAGAAATCATGTAAAGGACTGAGTTGACGAACAAGTATGAAATCCCAACATAAATTGCAATAAAATTTTAAATACCTCATAAATTCAATCCCATTTAATCATACATTCCATTAAAGGAATAAATTACTAACTCATGATAACCATGAGTGGGTGTGGAAAAATAAGAAATGAAAATCCTATAGAAATGTGATGAAGAAACAAGTGCCTCATTCATCGTTGGGTGTCTATTTGTGATCCTCTGTAAAATAATTCTCATAATGGTGTGGCCGAGTGACTCTATTTATAGGCCAACCAGTCAAAAACTTAGTTATGTCTGCATTTAATTATTATTTGTTTCCCAATGAAATCACGACATGTAATTGGGTACACATTGTGTAATCCAAATCTGTGTTTGACTCCATGTTGCACAAATATCACATGAATCCAGTTCAAAAATATTGAACATTTACTCTATTAAAGTTGTGAAATAGGGACTCATGAGGTGTGATTGGACTTCATAGCTTGTAAACTTTACACGACATGTTTCATCGCCATAATATTCTCTTGATAAAGTCAAAAAGTGTAATTAAATTACATGATGTGTAATTGTGTGATTCTATTTTCCAACTCCACAATATCCTCAAATAGTTGGTGTTGCACCACTTCACGTCACTCACCTTTCAAACTATCTTTTAGATCCAAATTTCTTCCCATTTTGTTCCATTTTCAAATATAAATTTTACGTTCGATAAAATATAAAAAAATCAAAATTTTCACAAATTGGAAAGGATATTCATTAAAATAAATTTATTAAAATATTTAATCACACTAAAATTCATGAATGAAATTCAGATATCAAATACCCCTCACTTGATTTTAAGCATGTCCTCATGGATGGAATCTCAAAAATATACAAATTAAATTCACCTAACCATGGTTTAAATTCAATTTCAATAAATGAAATTGATGAATTGGAAGATTAATTGTTTGATCATCACATAAGAAAATTATTCAATGCCTCATTTCTGAAATTGATTAATGATCCATGTATTTTAATTTTTCCATTTGAAATAAAAAATCCTTATTAATCATCCATTTTTGTTTATCAATTCCTTATTAATATGCAGGAAAATTACAATTTATCTCCCTTGAATGTTTTCACTCACCATTAGGGTACAATTTAATAGAGTGATGTACATACCTCAAGAACATGTAACTTACCATAGGATTGAAAGGAATACAACAACTCCACTATTTAATGATAAAATCACATCTAATCATGAGGCATTCACCATTTAAGATCAAATGATTCTGATGTTTCAGGGTAGGTAGGTAAATGATGTAAATCATTCAAGGCTCAAAAAGGAGTTTTGTCTTTAAATCATTGTTCATGATATAAATAGATAATATTAATAAATATATCCCTTTACAAATATCAAATATCACTTCCCCCCAAAAATATCAATGTGTGATCATGATATATGTAAGTTAAATGAATGAATGAACATATAATCCTCTTTTTTCCCTTTTAATTTTTTTTTCCAAAAGTGGTGGTTAATAAATATCTCACATCCATCACCTAAAAACATAGAATAAAATTGTCAGCTTGGAAAATGGTGATTTTTTATCCTCCCAAGACACAACCAATTTTTTGTACTTTTCATAATATTTTTCAAATGTATTTTTTGAAATAGAGGTTAATTATAAGATTCCACAAAAGATGTCATGGCCTCTACCCATATCATAATTAAAACAACCCGCAAAAAAATATTTACAATGATGTATATCCCAGTACACTGAAAAATATCCCTCCCCCACACTTTATCTTCTAAATATCATGAAATACATTTAGGGGATGGTAGGAACAGATAAAATAGGCTTGTAACATGGATCATTTACTAACAAGGAAATTCATGGCTTCTATGGGTTTAAAAGGGATTAATTTTAGGTGGGTCTTAGGATAAATGGTTAATAAAAAACAATGCATCAATTATTTATAAGTAACTCTGTTCAGTCATTGCTTTGATAAGGTACAAATAATGTTCTAGAAAAAACAGTCATGATTTTATCATGAAATATTCTAATAAAAGAGGTAGACATATTTTCTTAGATGATGTCTTAGGAAGGAGACGAATTTATGGGATAATCACTCATGGAAATATATATTAACAATTCAATCAAATAATAAAAATATAAAAAATTCAAAACAAGGATAATTCTCAAAAAAAAATCCAAATACAATGATCAACATGCTCCCCTAATCATGTTTTTCAAATCCTAGTCCATATACTTATCTCTACAAATTATTTTCCCCATTTTTATCATTCAAATTTATTTAAAAATAAATCTAAATACATGTCATGGTAAATATCCTAGGTTGTTTATGTCACCTAGAATTTTTGAGTAAGGTAAGACTCAAGTACAAGGCATGAAATTTGTAGGTAAATCTTTAAAACATTTAAAATGTATGGAATAGAATAGAAAATTGAAAAATTGAAATGTTTACTCCCCTAGAATTATTTTTCTTAAAATTAGATTGTGCAACTTCAACCTGTTCATGATTCATGGCATGTAATTGAATTACATGAAATGTACTTTTTCAACATGACGTGAATGTTTTTCATGACATGAAACAGCCTTGCAACTTCTCTTCCATCTTCCAGCTTCTACTTTCCACTTACTTCTTGTTCCTTTTATGGACCTAAAAATTATTAGAAACAATTGAAAGTGAATCCACATTGAATTATTCAAAATAAATAAAGATAATTTAATCAAAATTCTTATATAAAATTAAATTATAAGAAAGAAAAAAATATAAATTCCTAGAAAGCAATAAGAATTAGGTTGCCTCCCTGAATATGCTCTTTTTAATGGTTGTTTGGCTTGAAAATACCTGGATTAACTGATTGGACAGTGGTATAATGATTACTGTCTTCTATTCACCCAATATTGACTTTGAAATCCACGCTACTAAACTTGACTTTGGCATTTATCATCTCCTCTTCAACTTCTTCCACTTATTCATCATCATCATCTTCTTCTTCCTTCATCTGTGTAACGACCCAAAGTTTCATTAATGGAAAATCCCTCTTGATCCAGTTTAATGTTTCTTTATGAAAAATGTTTTTATAAGATGTCAACTTCTTTAGTTTTACGTTAAGATTTGTGACCGTTACTTTTTAGTCGTTGAGCAGTGATCATCTGAGTAGTATAAATATAAGGCTTTAATGAACCCATTTCTACTCAGACAAAGGAAGCGATAGGCTCATCCAGTAGAATTGCCCCTTACGAAGCCCATTTGTCAGAGCTCGGAAAAGAGGTGGCGTCTTTGGGATTTACCCTTGACCAAGCCCAAGATGAGCTTCATCAAGTCAAGCTCGAACGTGATCATCTACGGGAAAAGTGGAAGTTGATTGAAATTACCACTCGAGCGATGTTATCCGAGCCGCCCCAAGAGTCGGTCACCATTGCGCACCTTACCCTTAGGTCTTATGCGGCTATTTTAAGGGGTTATGTAACAAATAAGTAGCACCATGTTCATGTACATTTTTTTTTCATATAATAGTGAATATAATTTCTAGTCATTTTTGATACATTATAATTAGTTTTTAAAGTAAAAATGGTGTTTTTAGTTATTATTTAATTAAGAATTATATTTTATTAAATTAAAGGATTTTTGAATTAAATAATATTTTAATAAAATATTAGTATTAATATTAAATTAATTTTTTTATTAAGTATAAATGATCTTATAATTTTATGAATGCAATTAAAATTTTTATTAAGGTTTGAAAGCCATTTCTGTCAAAACCTGTGAATTTTTTTATAAATGACGGTTTTTATTTTAAAAGTTAAAATTCACATATTTAGAAAATTATTTAGATAAATTAAATATTATTTTTTGAATCAGGACGTCGAAATTATCCAACGGTGAATTTTTCATAATTTTCTGAGACAGTCAAATTTTTGGGTAAAAATTAAATACCATTTAAATATATAATGTGTTTTATGACATCATAATGACCCAATGGTGATGTAATAAAATAACATAATCCTTATGTTCGGCCAATATGTGTTTTATCATTAAAATAATGAGGTTTTGGGTTTGTTTGACTTACTTTTCAAAGCATTAATGGAGCCCTCAAGACTTATTCAACACTTTGCCTTTTTAAATTAATTTCCATGGGAGTGTGACTCACCTCCACACAAGAAACCCTAATTTTTTAATAAGTTCGGACCTTGGACATGTAAAATATTGTTTTCCACTTTCCTTTTCCAGAAAACATGGGCAAATACCATGAGATTGTTTGTGGTTTGGATTATTTTAATATAAGGGGTCCCAAACCTAAATAATAAAGAATTCTCTCACCTTTCCTATATAAACCCACCCAAGCTCCCACTTCCTCCTCACTAAAATCCCTTGGAGTTCGTCCAACCTCTGACCTACTCTCTCTAATATCCTCCCATGGTGCCCCAAGCTCCCAAGAAGCCTCTCACAAGCCACTCTCTAGCCTTTTGGAGCACACTTCCAAGTAAGGGTTTTTTCTTCCTTTCTCTTTTTTGTCAATTTTATTTAAGTTGTATTGCCCTTTTAATTTCAATTATGAGTGTTGGGTTATAATTTATCACCTATCCCATACTTCCCTCTTATTGTTTGAATTATGGTGGAACCCTTTCTCTCTCATTAGATGCCTCCCATGTACACCTGTTACTATGCCGAAATTCCGAAAGGAACTTTTCTCTCTTCTTTTACATTCAAGAAATACTTTTGTATCATGAATCTAAATTCCTTTTAAATTGTTGGGACATGTTTATATATGACCTCCTTACTTTCCATTACATGTAAATATGATGAGGAACCCCTTTCTCTCTCATCAACCTTTTTTATGAGTTCTTATGCCACGCCGTTACGCTGCCGAAATCGCACCGATTTTCTAAGCCAATGTCATTGTGTAGTGAATACCATGCCCATTTCTCCATCAAGGGTATTCACCTTTATGCACATTTACTTATTGATTGTAAAGTTTCATGTATGAATTCCACATTCCTTTATCATGGAATAAATGATTATGTTTTATGAATCCATGTTTTATGATCCATGTGGCACACTTATGCATGAAATGAAATGTTTAAGAAGGGTGTGCCCTGATAGCACTCCAAGGCATTGGGTAAAGTATAGTATCATGATACGTCATGTGCAATGAGTGTTGACTCATGATAATTCAAGTGCAATGAGGGTTTACTCATGCTTCAAGTGTAATGAGGGTTTACTCATGCTCCATGTGCAATGAGCCTTGGCTCATGCTAATTCAATGTTAAGTGTTGTTGTCACATTTCCATGTTATGGTTATCATGCTTTATCATGCCTTTATGTTCATGTTACTCTAATGCTCTATTGATGTTCCTATTTCCTAACATGTATTGTACTCCTCATGTTATTCATTGTGTACTCCCTTACTGGACTTTATAGCTCACCCTTTTCTTATGCATGTCCTCAGGTTATCCCATGCAATGCTAAGTACGAAGGAATGTAGTGGTCATGTAAAGGAAGTTTTCAATAAAGATGTTGTATTTCAAGTTTAAAGTTTTTATGTAATGATCCTAAGCCCCAAAGACACTAAACCTCTGGATCTTCCTTATTGTATCAAGTGAAGTTTTATGTAATAAAGCATGCTTAAGTTGTAATAAAAATCAGGGTTGTCATAGTTGGTATCAGAGGATAGGTTTAGTTATTTTTGGGATTAGGAAACCCTAGTAAAGCCTTAGATACAATAATAAGCATAATAAAAACATCCCTAAGTTTTGGTAGATACTAAGTAAGTGGTTTATCAAACAAATACATCCTTGTCTGGATACGAGCAGGTAGAGGCGGCTCTGGCACAACTGTATCCTTGGGATAAAACCCAAAAATACCGCTTTGAGCTAGACTCGAACGGGAACTGGTGCACGACAACGGGCCTTGCTGCACTCTTGGTTACGACACTCCCGGGGGATGTGTTTTGATAAATTCACAATCTTTGTATGAACCCTTATTAAGGAAAAAAATTATCCTAAGAATATATGTTAGAAGGAAGATCATGAAAAGTCTGGATTGAATCCTATAGACTCATGAATTAAAGAGATTAATGTTTATTTATAAGTCATCAACTTTTGTCTTTGGATTACCCTTTATGTGTTACCCCTAACTTTCCTTTTATTCCAGCCAATGGCCAGTAATAGGAGAACTCGGGCTAACAACCGTTGTGAAGATCTATGTGATGATTGTACTAATGAGATGCCCAATCCAATGGGTGCGGGAATCGCAAACTTTGTCATGCTTCTCTCTCAGCTAACTCAAGTTTTGAATAGAAAAATAGGTCAAGAGGAACGTTCAACCCCCCCTAAGAATGAACAAGTCTCTATCGAGAGCTTCATGAGAAAAAGGCCTCCTACTTTTAGTGGATCATCTGATCCCACGATCGCTGAGCAATGGATCAACTCCATTGAAAATATCTTCTCTATCCTTCAATGTTCTGAACAAGAGAAGGTTCTCCTAGAAGCTTATCGTATGGAGGGTAAAGCTGATCAATGGTGGACATAGATCAAAAATACGAAGCCTGAGGAGGAGATCGAGGCTTTGGAATGGATGGAATTCCGGAAGGTGTTTTTCGATAAATATTTTCCGCGCACCCTCCGTCTTAAGATGTAAAGGGAATTCCTTTCCCTCAAACAGAAAGATGAAGAATCTGTGGGAGCATACAAGGCAAACTTCACAAGGCTTGCACGATATGCTTCCATCTTTGTTGTTACCCCCCGAATGCAAGGTTGACTGCTTCTTTGGTGGGATAAAGCCTAGCTTGCGGAAAGCATTAGCAATCCGTGACTTCGACAGCTATGAGGAAATTGTCCGATGTGCCCTCAAGGTTGAAATGGAGATCGGAGAATCACAGAGGTTTCATGGGGACAAGAAGCATAAGGTGGACTTCAAAGCTGGTGGTCTGATGGATAAATCCAACGGCGCTATGAAATTTCAGTACCCCACTTGCCAAAAGTGTGGAAAGAAGCACCCTGGAAATTGCCTTAGGGGGACGATAAAATGCTTTAGGTGTGGAAGAGAAGGGCACCTAGATATTTACTGTCGGCAAGAAGGACCCGCAGCTGCGACAGAGGATAGGAATGCTCCGTTCGAACCTCAACGCCTTGTTCAATGCTACAAATGCAAACAACCGGGTCATTTTGTGAATCAGTTCCCTAATCCAAGGGTTATCGGAGGCAACGAACAACCTCCAAGACAGTAAGGAAAAGCTTTTTCCATCACTTCTGCCGAAGTGAACCCCGACAACGAAGTGGTGACAGGTACGCTAGTTATTCATTCAAGAATAGCGAACGTACTTTTGGATTCAGGTTCTACGCATTCTTTTATATCTCGAATGTTTAGTAGAACAATCCCAGCACCACCACAAATCCTGGAAGTAAAGATGTCGGTGAGTACGGCAAATGGGGCAATCATTGCATCCCATGAATATAAGTCCTCCCCTGTTATAATCTGTGGATTGAATTTCCCGGAGAACCTCATCATACTCCCTTTGGTGGAATTTTATGCAATTCTTGGCATTTATTGGCTTTCCTTATATAGAGCCAACATAAATTTTCAGGAGAGGGAAATCACACTCCATATGGAGAATCGACCCCCGATTCATTACAAGTGTCAGGAGGAAGATGAATCTCCTTTAGCTCCATCATCTCAAGCATGGATATTAATGACTTATGAGCACGCATATCTAGCTTAGATGATTGAGTCCAAGGAAGAAACCACCCTTGAAGAAATGCCTATTGTGAGGGAATTCGCTGAAGTATTTCCCGAGGAACTTCCTGGTCTTCCTCCAAGAAGAGATGTTGAGTTCTAAATTGAACTTATACCTGGGGCGCTACCAATATCCAAGACTCCATATAGAATGGCTGTTGTTGAGCTTGAGGAGCTGAAGAAACAACTACATGAGAATCTGGGTAAAGGGTTTATACGCCCAAGTGCATCACCATGGGGTGCACCAGTCCTCTTCGTCAAGAAGAAGGATGGGTCAATGCGGCTTTTCATCGATTATCGTGAACTTAACAAAATAACAATAAAGAACAAGTATCCTCTCCCAAGAATCGATGACTTGTTTGATCAGCTGCGTGGAGCAAAATACTTCTCCAAGGTGGACTTGCGGTCGAGATATTATCATGTAAGGGTGAAGATGGAAGATATCCTCAAGACTGCTTTTCGTACAAGGTACGAGCACTATGAATTCATAGTAATGCCTTTTGGACTCACTAATGCTCCAGAAATATTCATGGACTTGATGAATAGAGTCTTTAGAGATTACCTAGACAAATTTGTGGTAGTCTTTATAGATGATATTCTAATATACTCCAAAACCAAGGAGGACCATGAGGAGCATTTAAGAACTGTACTAGAGACTTTGCGCAAGGAGAAGCTCTATGCCAAGTACAGCAAATGTGAGTTCTGGTTGAAGGAAGTCTCGTTCTTAGGCCATATCATCACAAGCAATGGGATATCTGTGGACCCCTCCAAAAAAGATGCAATTGAGGGATGGTCAAGGCCAACATCGGTAACGGATATCCGTAGCTTCTTGGGGTTAACTGGATATTATCGACGATTTGTGAGAAATTTCTCACGATTGTCCAACCCACTTACCAAGCTAACTCGAAAGGGAGTGAAGTTTTCTTGGAGTGATGAATGTGAAGAAATCTTCAACGAGTTGAAAAGGAGGCTTATCACTGCACCCGTGCTCACTTTACCCACAAGTGGGGAGATTTTTGTGGTATTCAGTGATGATTCGAAGAAGGGCTTAGGATGTGTGCTGATACAGAATGATAAAGTGATATCCTATGCCTCAAGGTAGTTGAAAATCCATGAGAGAAACTATCCAATGCATGATCTGGAGTTGGCGGCGGTGATCTTTTCCTTGAAAATCAGGCGACATTATCTCTATGGAGAGAAATGTGAGATATATACTGACCACAAAAGTCATAAATATATATTCACACAGAAAGAGCTTAATATGCGCCAGGGAAGATGGATAGAGCTCATCAAGGATTATGACTATTCAATACATTACCACCCTAGGAAAGTGAACAAGGTGGCGGATGCCCTAAGTAGAAAGGATCCAGCTATTCTATCAATGATGAGAATTGAGAAGGATCCAATCTTCATAGACTTGATGAAGATGGATGTGGGAATCATAAAGATGGGAACATCATCAATCCTTTCACAAATGATTTCTCAACCATCTCTTTTGGAAAGGATAAAGGATGCTCAAAAGGATGATGCAAGAATCCAAGAAAGAGTGGAAGCTATCAAAAAGGGAAAGTCCTCAGAGATTAATGTTAATGAATAAGGAATTGTGCGGTTTAGGAAAAGAATATGTGTTCCATCAAGTTCGGAGCTGAAGAAGGAGCTTTTGGATGATGCACATAGTTCACATTTCTCTATTCACCCAGGGAGCACAAAGATGTATCGAGATCTTCGAGAAAACTTTTGGGTGATAATATGAAGAAGGAGATCGCTGAATATACATCAAAGTGCCTAGTGTGTCAGCAAGTGAAGGTAGAGAGGAAGAAGTCTAAGCGGATGATGCAACCATTGCCCATAACAGAATGGAAATGGGAGAACATCACCATGGACTTTGTCACTGGACTTCCAAGTACATCCTAAGGCAACAATGTAATCTGGGTTATTGTGGATCTTCTTACAATGACTGCACACTTCATTCCTATTCGAGAGGATTTCTCTTTGGATCAACTGGCACAGATATATATCAGGGAAGTGGTACGGTTGCATGGAGTACCACTATCTATTGTTTCTGACCGAGATCCAAGATTCACCTCTATGTTTTGGAAGAGTCTTCAACAAGCTCTGAATACTGAACTAAACTTCAGTACGTCCTATCATCCTCAAACTGATGGCCAATCCGAGCGGACTATCCAAAAAATTGAGGATATGTTGAGAGCGTGATCAATGGACTTTAAAGGAGGATGGGATCAACTTCTTACTCTAGTTGAGTTCTCTTATAATAATAGTTTCCACTCGAGAATCCAAATGGAACCATTTGAAGCCCTGTATGGGAAAAGGTGTAGAACACCGGCATGTTGGGATAAGTTCGGTGAATGTAAGCTGCTTGGACCAGAAATGGTCGAAGAAATGGTGGAGAAGGTGAAAACCATTCAGCAGCATATCAAGGTATCCCAAAGTCGACAGAAGAGTTATACATATTATCATCGATGAGACCTTGAGTTTAAAGTTGGAGACATGGTGTTTTTACGCATATCTCCATGGAAGAAGGTCATGAGGTTTGGAAAGAAAGGTAAGTTAAGTCCAAGGTACATTGGCCCCTTCGAGATTCATGATCGTGTTGGGGTTGTGGCCTATCGACTAGCACTTCCACCTACTATGTCCAAGGTGCATGATGTCTTCCATGTATCCCTCTTAAAGAAGTACATACCAGACCCTTCACATGTACTCTCTTCCAAGGTGGTACAATTAGAACACGATCTTTCTTATGAGGAGAAACCAGTGAAGATCTTAGAACGTAGATAAAAAGTTCTACGAAATAAGACAATGCCCCTAGTCAAGGTGTTGTGGAGAAACCACAAGTTTGAAGAAGCAACTTGGGAGTCGGAGGATATGATGAAGCTAAGTTACCCACATTTGTTTTAGTGTGGGAAAAGGATAATTTTGAGGGCGAAATTTCTTAAGGGGGGAATGTTGTAACGAACCAAAGTTTCATTAATGGAAAATCCCTCTTGATCCAGTTAAATGTTTCTTTATGAAAAATGTTTTTATAAGATGTCATATTCTTCAGTTTTACGTTAAGATTTGAGACCGTTACTTTTTAGCCATTGAGAAGTGATCATCTGAGTAGTATTAATATAAGGCTTTAACGAACCCATTTCTACTCAGACAAAGGAAGCGATGGCCTCATCCAGTAGAATTTCCCCTTATGAAGCCCATTTGTCAGAGCTAGGAAAAGAGGTGGCGTCTTTGGGATTTTCCCTTGACCAATCCCAAGCTGAGCTTCATCAAGTCAAGCTCGAACGTGATCGTCTACAAGAAAAGTGGAAATTGATTGAAATTACCACTCGAGCGATGTTATCCGAGCCGCCCCAAGAGTCGGTCACCATCGCGCACCTTACCCTTTTGTCTTATGCGGCTATTTTAAGGGGTTATGTAACAAATAAGTAGCACCATGTTCATGTACATTATTTTTTTGTATATAATAATAAATATAATTTCTAGTCATTTTTGATACATTATAATTAGTTTTTAAAGTATAAATGGTGTTTTTAGTTATTATTTAATTAAGAATTATATTTTATTAAATTAAAGGATTTTTGAATTAAATAATATTTTAAAAAAATATTATTATTAATATTAAATTAATTTTTTTATTAAGTATAAATGATCTTATAATTTCATGAATGCAATTAAATTTTTTATTATGGTTTGAAAGAGATTTCTGTCAAAACCCATGAATTTTTTTATAAATGTCGGTTTTTATATTAAAAGTGAAAATTAACATATTTAAAAAATTATTTAGATAAAATAAATATTATTTTTGGAATCAGGACGTCGAAATTATCCAACGGTGAATTTTTCATAATTTTCTGAGACAGTCAAATTTCTGGGTAAAAATTAAATACCATTTAAATATATAATGTGTTTTATGACATCATAATGACCCAATGGTGATGTAATAAAATAACATAATCCTTATGTTCGGCCAATATGTGTTTTATCATTAAAGTAATGATGTTTTGGGTTGGTTTGAATTACTTTTCAAAGCATTAATGGAGCCCTCAAGACTTATTCAACACTTTGCCTTTTTAAATTAATTTCCATGGGAGTGTGACTCACCTCCACATAATCAACCCTAATTTTTTAATACTTTCGGACCTTGGCCTTATAAAATATTGTTTTCCTCTTTCCTTTTCCAGAAACCATGGGCAAATACCATGGGATGGTTTGTGGTTTGGATTATTTTAATATAAGGGGTCCCAAACCTAAATAATAAAGAATTCTCTCACCTTTCCTATATAAACCCACCCAATCTCCCACTTCCTCCTCACTAAAATCCCTTGGAGTTCGTCCAACCTCTGACATAATCTCTCTAGAATCCTCCCAAGGTGCCCCAAGCTCCCAAGAAGCCTCTCACAAGCCTCTCTCTAGCCTTTGGAAGCACACTTCCAAGTAAGGGTTTTTTTCTTCCTTTCTCTTTTTTGTCAATTTTCTTTAAGTTGTATTGCCCTTTTAATTTCAATTATGAGTGTTGGGGTATGGTTTCACACCTCTCCCATACTGCCCTCTTATTGTTTTAATGATGGTAGAACCCTTTCTCTCTCATTAGATGCCTCCCATGTACACCCGTTACTATGCCGAAATTCCGAAAGGAACTTCTCTCTCTTCTTTTACATTCAAGAAATACTTTTGTATCATGAATCTAAATTCCTTTTAAATTGTTGGGACATGTTTATATATGACCTCCTTACTGTCCATTACATGTAAATATGATGAGGAACCCATTTCTCTCTCATCAACCTTTCTTATGAGTTCTTATGTCACGCTGTTACGCTGCCGAAATCGCACCGATTTTCTAAGCCAATGTCATTGTGTAGTGAATACCATGCCCATTTCTCCATCAAGGGTATTCACCTTTATGCACATTTACTTATTGATTGTAAAGTTTCATGTATGAATTCCACATTCCCTTATCGTGGAATAAATTATTATGTTTTATGAATCCATGTTATATGATCCATGTGGCACACTTATGCATGAAATGAAATGTTTAAGAAGGGTGTGCCCTGATAGCGCTCCAAGGCATTGGGTAAAGTATAGTATCATGATACATCATGTGCAATGAGTGTTGACTCATTCTAATTCAAGTGCAACAAGGGTTTACTCGTGCTTCAAGTGTAATGAGGGCTTACTCATGCTCCATGTGCAATGAGCCTTGGCTCATGCTAATTCAATGTTAAGTGTTGTTGCCACATTTCCATGTTATGGTTATCATGCTTTATCATTCCTTTATGTTCATGTTACTATAATTCTCTATTGATGTTCCTATTGCCTAAAATGTATTGTACTCCTCATGTTATTCATTGTGTACTCCCTTACTGGGCTTTATAGCTCACCCTTTTCTTATGCATGTCCTCCAGTTATCCCATGCAATGCTAAGTACGAAGGAATGTAGTGGTCATGTAAAGTAAGTTTTCAATAAAGATTTTGTATTTCAAGTTTAAAGTTTTTATGTAATGATCCTAAGCCCCAAAGACACTAAACCTCTCAATGTTCTTTATTGTATCAAGTGATGTTTTATGTAATAAAGCATGCTTAAGTTGTAATAAAAAGCAGGGTTGTCATAATTTGTGTTCTTATTTTTTGAAGAATGATTTATAGCATCTCAGTAGCCAAGGATCCTTTAATATCATCTTCTTTTCCGTGATCTCGCTCTTCTTCTTGCAGCTATTTTCTGAATGGTTCTTTATACCATTCATTTTTTATAACATGTTCAAACTCTTCATCATCATCCAAACCTTAAATATCTAGGGAATCATGATTAGAATAAAAATAAGCATCTAAAGTGTAAATTACCACTGATTTATTTTCCTTCCATTTTGTGTGAGGTGCCTCATTGAATTCATGCTCCATGATATGGGGTGATGTGTGTTTAGTGCTTGGGTATGGTTGTTTACACTCATAAGGTGGACATCTCATATCTTTAACATCTATGAGTAACTGTACCATATCATCCAGTATGATGTCGAACCTCTCCGTCCCAGTCATTTCACTTTTCATCCCTTCAATCAAAACCAAAAATACATAGGGAAGTAAAAATTAATAAAAATATAAGGCTAAAATTAGAAAGTAGAAAATATGGGTAAAGAGTTTGTATTAAATTACCAACAAATATATTCTCCACTCTTATCCCCAGCGAAGATGCAAAAAAAATTTATATCCCCACATGCATCGTTAATTGATTCCGGGTTACTTATTTTATAAATTTTAAAAACAAATCAAAAAAAATGACTAAACTAATGGTTAGTTTAGTAAATGGAAGCCCATGGTCCAACCCACAAATATAGTGTTGGAGAAAATGTTAATTAACTAAAATAAATTTAAAATATTTATGATTTAAAAGAATTAAATATAATTCATTGAGCATTTTATTTGGTGATGAAGGTGGGGGAGGAAAATATAAAATATGTTTCGGTTAGCAATGATTCTATGTTCGTGGGATGAAATGGTATAAAATAGTCAATTAACCCTTATGAAGTCATGAGAATCAGGTCCTAGAGAGTGTGATGGACATGTAAATTTCTCTTCATTCTAAGTTCTTTTTGTCTCATGTTTAGGTATGTCTAATTAAAAAGAATGGGTAACTCAAAATTTAATATAAAAATAGGGAAGAGATAAACCCAATGGCCTGGAGGAAATCTAAACCCTAGACTTCACATTATTTAAATTCATTCAATCAACATTGGAAATGGTCATATGTAAAGAATCATAGAAATTAAACCCAATACCTAACCCCATCACAATTTCCATGCAAGAAGAAATCACAAAAAAGATAGAGTTGAAGAATAATTTTGAAATCCGATCATAAATTATAATAAAATATAAAATATTTCATAAATTAAATTCCATTTCAACATGCACATCATGAAATAAATAAATCACCCACTCATGCTAACCATGAAAAGGTGTAGAAAAATAATATATGTAAATACTATAGAAATTTTATCAAGATATTGGTGCGTCTTTTTCTGTAGGGTGTCTGTTGTTGATCCTACACCCAGGAATGCCCTTAAAGGAGCGTCTAAGGGGCTATTTTTATAGGAAAATACATCAATACCTCAGTCGGGTTTGAATTTAATTATTTCTTGTTTCCCGACACCGTCATGACGTGTGACTGGGTTATATGTTGTGTAATACAGATCTATGTTTTCCTCTGCACTAGGATAATCTTGCATGAATATCATTCATAAATTTGGAACATTGAATCCATTCATGATGTGAAATAGGGACACATGATGTGTAATTTGATTTCATAGCCTGTAATCATGTCACAACTTGTTCTGGTGGTGGTGGATTCTATTGGTGAAGTCCTGATTCATAACTGAATCACATGATGTGTAATTTTCTGCTTTAGTTTTCGAATCCCACAATATCTTCAAAAACCAGGTGTCTCACTACTTTGCTTCGCTCACAGTGTGATCTATCTATTAGCTCTGAATTTATACACTTTTCTTTCCTTTTTCATATATCGATTGTTCCTACTATAAAACATGAAATCTAATCAAAATTTTCACAAATTGGAATTAATATTCCATTAAATATGTAAATTCAAATATTTAAACACTCATATATATGCATGAAATTAAAAAATCATTGACCTTATAGTGAATTAGTCTGTTTGAAATTACAACCCTATAATAAATTGGATAAATTGATTGGTTATCAGGCTAGTATTTTGTATTTTCATAAAAATAAATTCTTTTGGTATCATGTGGTAGAATCACGCCATCTAAATTTGTTTGTTTTTTATATTAATGACCATATTGTAAAATTATAAAGTAAATATGTTTGATATAATTATAATGATTGTTAACCCAGAATAAGAGGATAATATATGTTAGATAGATGATAAATTGATAAATTGATCATTTTTGCCAATAATAATTTATCTGGTATGTTTGATAATGGCCTTGTGATTTTTCATGCTTATATTTTGATCTTATGTGATATTGATGGGATTGATAAATGAGGGTGGGGTGTTTTTTGGAATGTTGAGTTTTTTTGTGTATTAATAATGATTTATTTGGATGACTAAAGGAATGGTTCATGTTTTTCGTATCAGTTGAGGGATAGGTGCACAAGTACATAATGCATGATAGAAGATTATATGATTATATGGTATGTCTGAGGACCAAATAAATATTCAATTTATGCATTATGGTGATTTTCTTGAAAACCTGTAGGCTGAGTCAATTTGATTATGATATGTTTTGAGTTATTCATCCTCTAATGGAGAATATTCCACTGACTTAGGTGATCTATCCTGATTCAAGAGGGTCTACCCTCAAATAGAGATACCTAGAAGGGTTCCAAATAAGGTTTTCCCAACCTCATGTGTTAAACCACATCAAGAGGGTCAAAAAATTTATTTTGGGTGCACTATTTATTTATTAAATTAATACCGTTTTACTCACCATATTGCATGCACTATATCTATCATATTGGATTGTTTTAGACATAACAATGTCAACCAACTGAGTTGTACCCACACATTGGATTGTCCACCATTTGGTACCCAGACAAATTTCATGGATGCATTTTTGGATAAGGTAAAGAGACACTATTATTTAATTGTAGTTGTCTAAATGTGTTGGATCTTGGATATAGGACTGACATGTTGTTCAAGTCTAGGTTTTTGGATTTTTTATTTGATTATTCTTATTATTTTATTTTTATGACTTTTCGTATTCCATTTCTGTACATTTATACAGCCATTACATTATGATTTTATTATTTTTCAATATTCAGTTTTGAACATTCTATGTTTTCGATGTAAAACTATTTAATAAAATTATTTCTGTTATTTATGATACTCTTATATTATTTCCACTTTTATTGAAACCCTTTACCATAGGGTATTGCCTCACCACTATATTTTTAATCCCTTGTTGGTTTTTGGTATCTAATGTCATACATGTAGATGTGTCGGAGGTCTTATAGGCACCTCACTTGGTCACTTAATGTAGCACTAGGTTAGGGATGTTACATAGTTTTTTCAGAACCCATGTTTCCTTTCAACCACTTTATTATATGGTAAAGGTATAAAGTAGACTAGTACATGTAGAAACGTGGTAATTAACATTTTCATTGGAGCAACTAACCCATGTACAGTGGAAAATCTTAGTACCCACTGATGGGATTGTTGTTCATGATGTTTTTTTATTATAGTTTGATGTTATTTCACCATGCGTGATTCACATGTTTTGTGATGTTATTATTTCATGAGATTTATACTTGTGGTATGGAATGGGATGATATGAGTATTAAATCATCATGATAAGTGCATAGAGATATATATTAACATGAATCATTCATGATAGGTGCATAATTATTTCTTGTGATATATTTTCCTATTTGAACTATGAAAAGAGATACGTGTTATAATTGATAAAAAAGTGAATAAATGAACTTCTATGATATGCCAATTCAATTATTAATCATTCATTAGAGATACTTAAAGACAATATAACTCGGTTGTTATCAAAATTATAGTCTAACCTTGTTGTTATCGTATGTTCTAATGACTGTGTTTATATTTTATAGAAAATTATTCCATGTTGCCTTTGAATTGAGCATCAGGATAGTTGAAATCAGAATGTTCCTAACATAGTTGAGTTAGATGTTCCTAATAAAATTGAGGGTTATATGTATGTTAATCATTTTTATATCATACTAAGGAATATGTGAACCATGGAGTTGAATAATTTTATCACTGAACATTTTCTGTAAGAGATATAGAGAGAGTTTCTGCTACAATATCGACCTATTTTTATAGAGGAGGAGGCCCCCAAGATACCATTTTCTGGATCGAGTTAGTATAGACCATATTCAAGAACCATGGCATATCCATAGACAGAAGATTAAACCATGTGACATACATTCTCCATGGACCTAATAAGAATTGGTGGGACATTCTGGAGAAATTCTCTCAGTAAGAGGAGTTATCATAGAAGTATATAGAAGTGAATTTCTAGTGCAATGTCTTTCCTGAGATGTTTTCAGATTAGAAGCTTCCTGAGTTCATGCACTTTTTATATGAGGTAATGTATGTGGTAGGATGTGATATATATTTCACCAACTTTCATTACATTTCTAAATCCATAGAAGCTGATGAGATCGCACAGGGATGATGTTTTAAGGATGTAATTCTCTACAGGACCAGGTCACATGTGAACGTCATCCATTTAAAAAACCTTGCTGATGTGATGAGTTAGGATCTCATCAGAGAAGGTTATCTTCTAGAGGCCTAGAGTGTTGGATAGACAGTTTCATTAGGGTGATCTGGGAAAACTACTTCTAGTGAAAAGAAGCACTGTTTTATTTGTTATCACTAGGGTAGTGGCAGGTAGAGAAGTTAATGAAGTAGACTTAGATCTCAGAAACATGGTTCAGTGCAGTGATTTCAGTGTGTCAAGATGGTCTATAAGTGGCCGTATTTTTTTCAACCCTTAGTGAATTGTCATGTTTGTGTATGTTTCAGTCATCTTTAAATGTTTTGTAGGGATATTATTCATTTTAGTAGTGGAAGAGGACCTAGATAGTCACCGAAGTCTGGAAGGGACTTAGCCACCCCTATGCAGGCAGGTACCTGAAGTTATACTATATTTTTTGGTTGAGGAAGGGGAAATGGTACCCCAATTAAGGATAGGTGATAGAACTCAAAATTAATACCACATAGGAGTAATACTGGAGCCCAGGGCAGAGGGGGTCTCTAGCTACAAGCTATATAGTCTATTCCAACTAGTTTGGAAGCATGACCTTCTACTGCCAGAGGTATAATTCTTATACCATCTACCTTAGTTTTAATTTTATTTGATATAGGAGAATCAATTTCATTCATTATTATATTTTTCAAGATTTTTTGGGATTGGATATAGATATCATAGATGGGGTCATGGCCATTGAAACATCATCGGGAGCATAGTTAGAGGGTATCAAGAGCTAAAAGGAGTGTTTTCTTGATATTGGAGGCTATCGTTTCCTTTGGGATTATTTTGTTCAAGAAATTGATGGATTCGATTTAATTCTCGGTATGGACTGTCTAGTAATATATTAGTCTCATATAGACTGTTATATGAGGTCGTTTACATTTCTATCTCTAGAGGGAGGCAACAATACTCACCAGACTGAGTGGGATATTTAGGCTGGTCGTGCATGACCAATTAAGAATAGATTGGATTGTATTGTGGCTCAGATAGAATGCCTTATTTTTTATGATAGAGCGATGGATTATGATTATTTTTATATAGTGGTGGACTATTTTTGGTATTTCTTTCTTAAAGTATTATCCGAATTACCACCCAAGAAGGAGATTGAGTTCACTATCATGTTGGTGTTCGGAGTTAAGCCAATTTCTATCCCACCTTACAGGATTACACCACAATTGCTTCATGAGATTAAATTTTAGGTGTAATATCTATAATATATAGGATTCATATGACTTAGCACATCTCCATGGGTTTCTAATTTTTTCCCTATGATGGTTGATTTGAATTTTCACTTATGTGTATATTATTAGAGACTAAACGAGATGATGGTCAAGAATCAGTATCAAATTCAATGAACTGATTATCTCCTCAATCAGTATATATGTGCCACAATTTTATATATGATTTAATTGAGGTAAGGGTTCCTTTAGTTATGGGTTACACAATTAGACAGACCATAGAATACTATCAAGAGTAGGCATGACTTATATACGTTTATAGTGATGTCATTCAGTCTAACGAATGTAGAAACATGTAATATCCCAACTTTTTCTGAAGAAATATTGGGAATGTTTTCTGGTACATTTTATTATAATTAAGTACCTTTGGATTGGGCTATAACCTAGGTTTGTTTGGGATAATTTTTTAAAGAGCTTGGGAAGACATGAGACTATGCATGGTTTTTGTTGGGTTTGGCCAAACTGTGTGCAAGCTAACCATGAGGACATTGAATGTCAGTATGGTTGGTGCATAGTTTTCCTAACCATGTTCCATCAAGACATATGGGTAGTGGAAGACCACATAGTGGGAAACACATTTTCCCTAACGGTGCGCCTCTTCCCAGGAAACCATGCTTGCGGGTATTAATTATCCAAAAATTGGTTTTAAAATCCTTCAAACCCATGGGACTCTCATATTTAAACATTGGCTCGGGATTTACAAATTGAATTTTTTACCAAATCCTTCTGGAGGGATTCCAAGGCAATTCAAATGTCGTTAATCAAGATCAAAATCTAGATAGAAGATCCATTCTTTTCCCAGTATGTAGATTTCATCCGATTTATTCTCTCGTTCGTTCCAATATATTTCCTTGATTTTTTCATGGAATATCTCTACCATTTTCATCGACTTAAACCTATGGATTGAGATCTATATCTAGGTTTTTAGATCTAGATATATATTTTCATGATATTATGCCTTTGAAATTAATTTTGGTTTACGGATTTAGATCTGAAGCATGATCGATGATGTTGTGGCGCTCAGATTTTACGGATTGTTTGGGCTAACATCCTTTAATAAACTAAGGTAAGTGGTCTAAATTGAACTCCCATAGTCATAATTTATTATGTGTTATTTTATGTTTATTCGTGGATATATTCCCATGATGGTTGACTTCCTAAATTGGAGTGATTATGAGTATGGAATTGACTTGTGGTCACCTTGCTGATTAATTGACAATTGAATCATGGAACAAACCAAGGGGGGTTTCAAAAATTAATATTTTTTGGATATTTTTAATTATTTATATATTTTAATTGAAATTTTGAATTAATTTTGATAAGATATTTATTTGGGGAAATTAATTATGAAATAATGTTTGATATGAAAGATAATTAATTGTGAGAATTAATTACCTTCCATGGTGTTGATCAAGGATAATTAATTGTTACAATTAATTATCATAAGTTGAGACTTTATATGAGAAATAATTTGTGAATAATTAATTAAGTAATGAGAATTTTTGGATTGATTAATTATGGAATTAATTAATGGGTTATGATCTTAGATAATTGTTGAGTTAACTAATGGACATTGAAATTTTTAACTAATTGTTAAATAAGTAATATAATGATGTGGAAATTTTTTGTGAATTAAAGAATTATTAAATGGTTTAGATTTTTTGGGTGCTAGAGATGGAATTCTAGACCGATTTGAAATTGGGGCATGAACCTGGCATTCCTCCCCAATAGTTTTTCAAGATTGAGATTATTGGGTGCTAGGCATAATGACCTACACCGAATGAGATATAGAGTGATAGGAATGGAGACCTACACTCAATGAGATATGGGGTGCTAGGAATGACTACCTACATCAAATGATTAATAAAAATGAATGATCCTTCAAATGGGAAACATGAATTGAAACTGGGGAAAATGTGATGATTACATATTAAATGACAATGTGATATATGTTTAATTATTAATTGTATTTATTGATTCAAAAAAAAATAGACTATCTTTTGAAAAGAATAGTTTTAGAAACCATTGGCAGTGACCTACTGAGTTGTACTCAAACATATTCAGGCCGCCTGATTGGCACCCGAGTATAATTCTTTGTTGGAGGACAAGATAAGGCTAAGGCCATGGGATAGGTTTCAGTTTGGTATTAGATCATGGGAGAGGGAAGAAGATGTGGTTCAGGGCCATCTTGTAAGTCGTTGCATCTTTACATTCAGTTTCTTTATATACACTTGAAATTTTCAGTGTCATAACATGTTTTACCTTTCAGTTGAGTATTGTATTTTTCATGTTTTGGTTATCATATGATGTGGATTTGTTCTGGTTATTTATACACTTCCACACTTGGTTATTATTATTTTCATCCATTGGGGTTTTATTATAATAAAAGAGGGTATAATATCCCAAAGACTGACTTACCAGACCCTCACTTCTAGTCAGAAACCTCTAGTGTACAGGGAGGCACACTTGAGGGCACCTGGCCAATTGGCTCAGGGAACTGTTTAGTGGCACCAGGGATGAGATATCACAATGTAGTATCAGAGGGGTTTTAGTTTCGTTCATCTTATTTTGTCTTACTATTTTGGAAAAGGTATAATAGATACTAGGTAGATTCAAGGATTTTTAATGATCTCCTTCATGGGAGTTTCTAACCCATGTACAGGGGAAAATTTGAGTACTCAGCGTGTGACTGTTATGATTGTTGTTTGTTGTTCGAGATGGACACTATTTTACCATGTGTGAATCACTTGTGGTGTTATGTGATATTGTTTTTGAAAATTGTTGAATTTTGATTCATGGCCTATGGAGGCCTGATAGTTAAGTATAAATCCGTCTTTCTCAGCACTCAGGATTGTTGTGACATCCATAATTCTAGGAACTCATGGTAAAAAGGGTTATGTGTATGTTTTTGAAGATGAAATATTTTTCCATGTAGCAAAATTGAAGTAATGATGCAAAATGAGAATAAGTGGGTTTCTAATAAGAACATTGATTTATTAAATTTGTAATATTAATTAATTAATTATTTAATTAATTAATTATAGATAATGTGATTAATTAATGGTTGGATTAATTAATGAGAATGTATGTAACCTTGTTAACCAAGTCCTTGGAGTAGTATGGTTATGGGTAGTGATAATGCCTCAGTGTTGAAAATGTGGCGAGAAAAAGGGGGAAAAGGACATGATGAAGTTTTTTAGTGTTAGTTGTTCCTCTTATGTAAATTTTATAAGGTTTAATTATGATACCTAAGGCATGTGTTTGGATTTTATAGATATGACTCCATGATTCTTGTTGAGGAAGAGACTATAGGGTATGGCCCAAAATGATCTTCCAGATAGAGAGCCTGATGAAACAATGGTGCAAGATGAGGAGGAATGAGAATATTTTTGAGAGAACTTTCCAATTTTAATACAATTCATGGAGAGAGACCTAGGTCTAGTTCAGAAAAGCATGTCAGAGTTGACAAGGGAGATTCAGTAGCAACACCATCATACATTTACTAGAGAGGGTGGACATGAGGGAGAGGAATTTTGGATTGAATCCATAGAGATGATACTTGACCATTCAGAGACTCTAGTTGGGAGGAAGGTCATGTTGGCTACTTATATGTTATCGAGTCCAGTGAAGATCTAGTGGGACATTTAGGTATGATCTGGGAAGACTGATGGTATGTTGTGAAAGGAATTTCTGGAGATGTTATTGGAATAATTATATCCAGTGATGTTGAGACAAGATAAGGATTTAGTGTTTATGAATACGATCCAAGGAAGTGTGTCCATAATAGAGTACAAAGAGCATTTTACATATTTATAGTGTATTGCGCCAGCTTTGGCGGCAGATGAGCCTTCATTTTCAAAACGATTTCAGGATAGACCTAGGTGTGAAATTAAGTCCAAGGTAAAAATATTTTGGCTGAAAAAATTCTCCGAAGTGGTTAATCAGGCCCTCATTTGATAGGGGAGCCTAAATGAGGCTTTGAGTACAGGACATGTAGTTGTCATAGGATGATCAGAGAGTTCTCCAACTGAGAGTAGCAAGCACCATCATGAGAACCTTAGTCAGGAGAGTATAAATCATGGAGGATAGTTAGGAGGAACAATTGCACCAGATATTACTCATATGATTTTCAACCTATACAGTAGGCAGGGACATTATCATACACAATTTCCTAGACCACCAATGGAGTCCCGACTCTGTGTAATGATGGAGCTCCTACAGAAGTTCTACAGGAAGTAGCGATAGGCTAGTGGTGAGGGGGAAGCTGCTCAGAGTCATAGTGTGGGAAGGGGTATTCTACACTATATAGTTACGGCAACTAGATTTCTAATGGTAGAAGAGGTAGAGGCAGTGCAAGTGGTTCTTTAGGGTATAAGATCTTGTATCAGCAGAGTGATGCTACTCATGGGAGTCAGATGACACCACAGGGAAGAGGGACATGATAGTTACATGCAATGCATTGTACAATCGTGGGGAGAGAGGCTAGTCCATTGACAGTGATAGATACTATTCTAGTGGCTTCTGCATTACATAGCGCGTTGTTTGATACTAGTGCCTCTCATTCCATTGTATCTACAAATATTGTTAATGGATTGATCCTAGAGATGGAGTTCGTAAGAGGGGTAGTGAATATCGATACACCATTTGGAACACGGTCTAGGGATAACTGTTTATACAAGGAATGTTCACTAGAGATTAGAGAGTATCATTTTTTTAGTGTGTATCTTTCTTCGATATAACAGGATTTAACCTATTTATGGGTATGGAATGGCTAGTCATATACTGAGCCCACATATATTGTCACTGTAAGAGAGTGACCTTTTTATCTTCTAAGGGTGACCAGTATGTTCTACATGGATAATTGGATATCCATGCAGGTTGTGCTAGGATTATTACTTAGCCACTGGGAGAGTTCATAACCCAGTTTTCTAGTCTTTTGCTAGATGATGGGAGGGGTAGGCATGAAATCATTCCACCATAAGTATTACTATTTTAGGATGTCTTTCCTGAAGACTTTTCAGGGTTGACACCAGAGAGGGATGTTGAATTCTTTATTGAGCTCATGTCGGGGGATGAGATAGTATATATTCCATCTTATAGTATGGAACTGACTAAGCTTCACGAGATCAAAACAAAGTTGGAGGATTTTGTGGATAAAGGGTTTATCCATCCAAGTTCATCGCCTTGGGAATCACCTGCTTTATTTTTGATGAAGGACGACAGGAGTATATGCATGTGTGTTATTTATCAGCTATTGAATAAAATGACCATGAGGAACCGATATCCTCTTCTGGGTATCGATGACCAATTTGACCATCTAAAGGGGGATTGTGTGTTCTAAAATATCTATATGAGATTAGGGTATCATCAACTGAGAGTTCAGACCTCTGATATACCATGAACTACATTCAGGAGAAAGAATAGCCTTTATGAGTTTTGCATAATTCCATCTGAGTTGACAAATGCTCCAGTAGTGTTTATGGGCTTAATGTTCATGGTCTTTCATCCATACTTAGATCAGTTTGTGTTGGTATTTTTGGATGACATCACGTTTTACTCTAAGACTCATGAAGATCATGCCCAACATCTTGACATCATCTTGGGTACACTGAGATAAAATTAGCTATATTCCAAAATATCTAAATTTTAGTTTTGGATTGTCATGATACCCTTTTGGTTCATATAATATCGGAAGAAGGTGTGGAATTGAACCCAGAAAAAGTGCATGAATGGATTTCTTAGGTGCATCCCCAGAATAATTTTTATATTTGAATCTTTATGGGATTAGCTGGTTATTATATGAGGATCATCCATGTCTTTTCTTGATTGGAATCACCGATTAAAAGTCTGACAAAGAATTGGATAATGTTTTATTAGACATGTTAAAGAGAGAATGATTTCCATGAATTGAAGAAGTGTTTGACATCAACACAAATTTTGATCTTTCCTAAGTTGGCTGAGGAGTACACAATGTATTGTGATGCTTCTAGGATCAGACATAGATCTGTGTTGATGCAAGGGTATCGAGTCATTTCTTATTGGTCCTGGGATATGATGCCACATGAACTGAAATACACTACACATGAACTCAATTTGGAAGTATTTATTTATGAACTTATGTGTTGGTGACACTATCTTTTGGTTGAAAAGTTTACAGTTTTTACAAATCACCAAATCTTAAAGTATATCCTTTCACAACGCAACTTGAATCTTCAGTAGTGAATATGAGTAAAATATATGAAGTCCATTGATTCGAAACTATAATATTCACCTAGGAAGGTTAATAGCGTGGCTGATTCTTTTAGTAGGGAATATCATACTCAATTGGTACATGAGTTGAGTGAAGAGTTGAAGATGATGAATTTTCTTGCAGAAAAGCATGTGGTAGTTCATGATAGTCAAGAGAGGATGACTTTGGTTTCTTTAGTAGTGGAGTCTACACTCTTGTGATGGATCATTAATAGGATGTACGAGGATCTGGAGTGTTTATCCTTGATGGAAAGACCTAAAGGTGGGGAGACACATTTAGGCTGGATAATAGATGATGATGAGATCATTTAGGTGAAAAATTGGGTTGTTGTGCCTACGAGTATGCGAGAGGAACTCATGTTAGAATTTCATGCTTCAAGGTGGGTGGTACATCATGGGGTGATGAAAATGTTCCGTGACCGGTGATGATAGTTTTGGTTTCCATGCGTAAAAAATGATGTAGTAGGGTTCGTAACTAGATGTTTCACCTATCAGTCGTTGGAGACAGAGAATCATTGATATTGAGGCCTATTGCAACTGTTACCTATTCCAGAATGGATGTGGGATGACATGACTATGGATTTAGATATAGGACTTCCAAATACTCTTAAGAAGAATGATTCTATTTGGGACATTGTGGATCGACCGACATAGTTAACACACTTTTTTCTTATTAGTGAAACCTTTATAGTTCAACAGTTGGGAGAACTGTACATGAGAGAGATTTTTCGTTTTCATGGGGTTCCATAGACTATTTTTTTGGATCTCTATTAGTGATTTACTTTAATCTTCGGGAAGGGCTTACAGAAGGTGCATGATACATATGTTTTGTTAAGTACAAACTTCCACCCACAAAACGATGGGCAGACGGAGTGTACAACACAAGTGTTAGAAGATATTCTACGAGCATGTGTCCATGACTTTGGTGGTTCTTAATATAATCACTTGGATTTCATGGAGTTTTCCTATAACAACAGTTATCAGAAAATAGTAAAGATGGAACCATATGAGGCACTTTATGGTAGACCTTTTAGATCACCGATATGTTGGTTAGAGGTGGCTTAGTCAGAGTTGTTTGGACCTATTTTCCTTCAGGAGACATCAGAGTAGGTGCATTTGATTCCGAAACATATGTATATGTCTCTTAGTTGGAAGAATTAGTATTCTTATAGACGGAGAAAACCCCTAGAGTTAATTGAGGGTGATCATGTATTCCTTTGGGTGTATCCAAGATTGGGTAACCATTAGATACAGAGGCTGTGAATGTTGGAACCCAAGTTTGTAGGACCGTTTGACGTGTTGGAGAGAATCGGGTCGGTGGAGTACTAATTAGCACGTCCACAGAAATTCAGATCTATGAATGTTGATTTCCATGTCTCAAATATACAATAGTATGACCTCGACCCATATCATGTGGCTGATCTGGAAGAGTTTGACCTTGAGATAGATGCATCCTTTGAGGAACATCTAATACGTGTTCTGGGTTACAATGAGAAAGTGTTTCAGGAAAAAACCGTGCTGTTAGTTAATGTGTTATGGAAATATAGAAGTGTTCAAGAGGAAACTTGGGAATGAGAAGAGTAAATGAGGGCTCATTAGCCCAATATTTTTGGTTCAGAATCCTTGAGAAGTTCAGTACATCATCTTGAGGGGGAGTTGTTATAAGGTGGGGAGATTGCACGATCCCATTCTTTTCTAGAGAAATCTCGGGCGGGTTTTCATGTAATTTTTATTTTTATTAAGTAAATTTGGATTGTTTTTTTGACATGGGGTGTGTTTGGGTGTTGTTTTTTTGGAGATTTGGAAGACATGGGTTGTGGAAGGTTTGTACACAGTTAAGAAAAAATGTGCACAAGATAACCGTGCAGACAGTGGAGGTCGGCGTGGTTGGTGCACAATTTTCCTAACTGTGCACCATCAAGTCGTGTAGGCAGTGGAAGACCACACGATTGGAAAACGGTTTTCCCTAATCATGCACCTTTATCTAAAAAACTGTGTGCATGTGTATTATGGACTCCAAGGTAATCTAAATTCCGTTCATTGAGATCAAAAGTGTTGATCAAAGATCTGTTCTTTTCCCAGTATGTAGATTTCATCTTGTTGCTTCTCCGGTTCCTTCATCTATATTTCCATAATATTTTCATGGAAGATCTCAACCTTTTTATTGAATCTAAACCTACGGGTTGAGATATAGATCTTGGATTATGGATCTCAATCTATATTTGCAAGATCTTATGCCTTTGATCCTAATCATGGTTTAGGGATTTAGATCTGATGGTTGATTGACAGCATTGTTTCGCTCAAATTTTGGGGGTTTCCATTGGGTAACATCCTTCAATAAACTTAGGTAGTTGGTCTAAATTTAACTCCCATAGTCATGATTTATGATATGTGAATGTGATTTTATGATTTTATAGATTCCCTTGATGATTTATTTCCTTAATTAGAGTAATTAGGAATATGAAATTTACTTTTGATTACTGTGGTGATAAATTTATAATTGAATCACAGAAAAAATGAAGGGGGGTGCCCGAATAAATATATTTTTTAGAGATTTGTTATTTTTTGAGATATTGTAATTGAGATACTAATTTTTTTTTGATAATATATTAATTGGGTGAAATTAATTATGAAATAATTTTTTCATTGAAAGATAATTATTTGTAAGAATTAGTTTTTTTCCATTGTGTTGATCAAAGATAAATAATTGTTAGAATTAATTATGACAAGTTGAGATTTGATATAGATAACTAATTGTGAAGAATTAATTATTGAATGAGAATTGTGGTGATTGATTAATTAATTATTGAATTAATTAATGGTTTATGTTATTAGTTAATTGTTGAGTTAACTAATTGGCTTAGAAAATATTAACTAATCATTGGATTTGTAATGGAATGATGTGGAAATTATTGTGAATTAATGAATTATTATTATGCTTCTAGACATGGGATTCTAGACTGATTAGTATTAGGGACTTATACATAGTTTTCCTCCACAATAGTTATCCATGCATGAGATTATGGGGTGCTAGTCATGATGACCTACACCGAATGAGATATAGAGTGATATGTATGGCAACCTACAATTAATTAGATTTGGGGTGCTAGGCATGACGACCTACACCAAATGATTAATAATAATGAATAATGATTCAAATAAAAAACATGAATTGAAACTGGGCCTAATGTGATGATAAAAGATTAAATGACAATGTGATAACTATGTATTGTATTTATTTCTTCATAAAACTGAAAGCACTATCTTTTGACTGGACCAGTTTTAGAGACCGTTGGTGGTGTTAGACTGAGTTGTAATCACACCCTATTATGGACACCTAATCTACACCAGAGTAAAAATTATTGTTGTAGGATATGGTAAAAGAAGGTCCCTAGGATAGGATTTAGTTTGGTTTTGGAGCATGGGAGAGGGAACCAGATGTGGTTTGGGACCCTCTTAGGAGTCATTGTGGCATTAATTTCTGTTTCATTATAGACACTTGACATTTTCAATGTCATAGCATGTTTTTCCTTTTAGTTGAATGTTGTATTTTCATGTTTTGGTTATCATATGACATGGATTGGCTCAGGTTATTTATATTCTCTTGCAATTAGCTGTTGTTGTATGATTTTGTTGTTGTTTTGTTTTGATAAAAGTGGGTATAGTCTCCCCAATACTAAGTTACCAGACCCTCGATGCTAGTCGGCACCCTCTAGGATACAGGGATATGTTCTTGAGGGCATATATCAAACCAGATTGGGGAACCGTTCAGTGCCACCTGCGTTAGTATGGAACTTGATATTATTCATTGAAATAAAGATTAAGATATTTTATCTTTTCCTAGATCATTTTGTGGTAGTTTTCATCGATGACATCTTAATATACTCTTAGTTTTTAGGAAATCATTCCCAACATCTTGACATCATCTCGAGTACACTGAGAGTGCATCAAGTTTATGAAAATATATTCTAATGTAGTTTTTCGATTGATATATTACACTTCCCAGTCCATGTTATCTCTGATACTGAAGTGTAATTGGATGCAAATATGGTTTCAGCAATGTTATCTTTTGTGTAACCCAAGAATATCTTCAGGAATCAAATTTTTCTTGGCCTACGAGTTATTATCTATGCATCATCTAGGACTTCTCCGATCATGTATAACAAATTTTAGGGATAACCGATAAAGGGGTGAAATTTGATTGGTTGGATTATTATGAGAGATCTGTCCAAAAGCCAAAGAGTGGGAAAATCTCTTCCCTGGTCCTCATGATATCTGAGTTTGGTATGGGGTTTTCCATGTAATATGACACATATGGAGTTAGAATAATAGAATTTATAATGCATAAGGATCATGTGGTTTTTTAAGGCTGTAGATATTTGAGACCACATGTGAGGAATTGTCCCACTCATTACCTAGAGTAAGTTGTGGTGGTACTATCCTTGAGATATTGGAGACAATGTCTTTTGGGAGAGAGATTTTTGGTGTACACAAAACACATGAGACTCATGTATATCTTCTCTCAATGAGACCAAAACATTCAGAAAAGGTGGTGGGTTGAGTATCTACAATCGTTCTAAATAGAGAATGATTAAACAATTTGAATGGGAATTTTCATTGTTGATTCCTTGAGTTAGAATATTAAAACAGTTGTTGTGTTGGAATCTTGTGACATGTGGTGGATGATATCCCTCATTGAAGATATGAATCTTGAGGTTCAGGGGTCCTAGGAATGAGTAGATATAGCATTGATATCTATTTTTCTAGAGGTTCTTGAACGGATCTAGATAATTTAGTTATCTGATCTGGAGGGATTGCCTTTGAGAAACAACTTATTTGGTAAGAAGCTACTAATAGGATGGTCACTAGGTTGTAGTGAATATCTCCTCTTCTATGTTTGATTATGGGTTCTCGTGGGTTTACATGAGGAGTTGATGAGAGACTTCTATGCTTCTAGATAGGTGGTACATCTTGGAATGAGAAAGATGTATCACAATATCCATATTTAGTACAGGGGTCCATGTATGATGAATAAGATAATACAATTAATGGAGAGATATTTCACCTATAAATATGTGAATGCTAAGAATCAGAAGCCTCCTTAGATGTTATGACCTCTTCCCATTCTAAAGTGGAATTGGAATGATGTCACTATGGTTTGTTTTCATAATATTACCCATGGAAGCTCACGAGAATGATTCTCCGAGGGTGATTGTCGATTTTCTGACAAATGTATGTCACTTTTTTCTATCAGGGAGACCTTTATCATTTATGATCTAGGTAGTTTTTATATGATTGAGATAGTTTAGTTACAATATGTTTCAAGGAGAATGATTTATGATCAAGATCCAAATTTAGATTCTTAGTTTTGGGAAGTACATTAGAATGATTTGGGATCATAAGCTATTCTAACTACATCCTACCATCATAGGACTGATGGAAAATCTATGAATAATATTATGATTTTGGAGGATATGTTGTGAGTATGTCTTTTGGATTTCAGTGGTTCTTAAGAGAATAATTTAAATGTAATGGAGTTATCCTATAATAACAGCTTCAAATCATTGATCAAAATATACTCTTTGAAGTAATTTTTTGGAATTCAATGTCATTCACCTCTTTGTCATTTGGAGGTAGGAGAGGAAGCACCTGTTTTACATTGTCCCATACTAGAGATTTACATGAAAGTTTAGTTGATTAAAAAGTAGTTTGTGATAGTGAATATCCAATAGAAATATTACATTTACCATTACAGATGGCCTCTAGACTTTGAGGTTGGTCCTCGAGTTGTTCTTCTGGTGTCACCTAGACATGGTAATTTCCATATCAAAAAAGGGATGCTAGTGCATATGTTTTTCATACCTTTTGAGATATTTGAAAGGGATGGTCTAGTGTCATACCATTTTTCTCTTCTAGAATGCTTCAATGGAATGTATGTTGCGTTTCACATGTCACAACATTAAATATTCCATTTTTACCCTTCTCACTTGATTGATGTTGATGATGTTGAGTTGGATGTTGATGCGTCTTTTGAGAAGTATCTTATCCATGTTGTGGACTATAGAAAAAATAACCATTGAGGGAATACCATGCCTCTACTCTGAGTACATTGGAAACATTATAATGTTCAAGAGGAGATCCGGGAGAGAGTGTATGATTTCATGAACAATGGTCCAAATTTTTCATTGATACCCAATAGTGAATCATAGAAAAACTCTAGGAAGATTACTTTAATGATGGGGAGATTGTAAGATACAATTAGTTTTTTGGTATTTCCATCTATAATTTTTTTTAACTACATTTTAGTTGTCTTTTATATCATTTGAATTTTTTTTGAGCCTATGTTCAAGAATATTTTTGTGTTTTAGTGGTACAACGTTAATAAGAGGTGAGTTCTGGCCATAGGGCATATACATGTTGTGATCCCAATTCATGAAGTGAATTGTGTTTGGAAGACCCCATGAATTTCCTTCACAACCTGAATTAATTCACATCCTATAAATATAACACACTGTGTAAAAATTTCATATATATTTTAAAACCATTTGTTTATTACACAACTTGTAATCATTTCATAAATATTACACATGTGACAAAATAATATTATACAACTTGTAATATTTTTTTAATTTTTTGTTTTGCTGTGTGATGAGATTTCTGAAAATAAAGTAAAAATGACATGAAACATAGACGACATGAAATAAATCCCCATAATGTAAAAGTGATAAAACCCAATTTAATATCCCAAAATTTAGATGTTTTCTAATGCTTCAATACCTAATCAACATTAGATTCCCTGGGAACCTCTTTCATAGATCAAATAGCCTCCACATATGTACTTTTTTGATGGAAGACACTTCGTGCACCTCCCCCTTAATTACATACATTCCGTACATGATTTATAGGTGTCTAATTCAATATGAAAGAGGACACATGTCATATCATGGATATCTAGTACTATATTTTTTAAGGAATCCAGAAACTGATCGCTACCATGGTCATGAGGTCCCCTCATCTCATTCCACACTTTAATGGTGGGTATTCTAAATCATATCACCTTTTATAATTTAATTATTCATAGAATATAAAATATGATTGATTGCACTAGAACACCCTATGCACAACCCAATAAATTGGATGAGACCAACTATATGATATTTCATTTATTTAATCTTTCAATAGATTCATCTTAGTCCTTGGGTGTGGATATTAGGGCCTACGACCTCCAGATAGGTGTGATGACATTTGAACTTATTGTGAATTGTCTTGTTTGAAATTAAAAACTATAATATATTGGTTAAATTTATTGATTACCAAAATAGTATTTTTTTGGAATAATAATAAATTTCAATGGTTTCATATGGTAGAATCACCTCAGATAAATTGGGATAATTAATATAATAATGACCTTAGGGTTAAATGATAAATTAAAGAGGTTAGATATAATTACTCTCATAATTCTAAACATTGATTCATGAAAAATATTTGGTAAGACAGATTATAATTTGATAAGTTGATCATTTTCCCATTGGATGATATAGCTATTATGTTTGATATTGTCATTGTGATATTTCTTTTATATCTTCTAATATCTTGTGATATTGATATCATTGATACATGAGGGTGTAATGTGTTTGGCATGTTGAGTTTGTATGGATATGAATTACGATTTATGTTGACAAATGGGGGAATAGTGCATGTTTTTCATACATAATGAGGGATATTATAATAGGTACTTGATGCCAAGGTGTAGTGTATATGATTATAAGGGATGCGTGGAGACCATATGCATTGTCACTTGATGCTCAATGGAGAGGTTTGGGAACTCCTATGGGATAAGGACATATGTTCATGATATGTATTGAGTGATTCATCCTTAGTATGAGAATCTTCCACTGAATCAGGTGATCCATCCTCATTCAAGAGGATATACCCTTAGACAGAGACCCATTCTGGAACCAAATTAGTCTTGGAAGGCCTCAAGTGTTAAGCCACATCAAGAGGGTTAGTGGGTTTTAATTTTTAAAATTAATTTATTAAATTAATACCCTTTCATTATTTATATTTAATGAACTATATGTCTCAGATTTTATTTGTTAAGACATGGTTTTTTTGACCTATTATGTTATCCTCACACACTAGATAATCCATCATTTAGTATAGGGACATATTTCATGGATATAAGGTTGGACAAGGGTAGGAGACCCTGTTGTTAGTTTGAAGCTGGCTGGATGGGTTGGATCTTGGAAATGAGGCCAACATGGTGTTCAGGACTAGTGTTTTGGAGTTTATATTCATGTTTTCATATTTATTTATTTGTAAAAATTTTATTATTTAATTTAGATACATTTATCCTTTCATTACGATATTCTATTATTATTAAGATTTATTCAGTTTGGACCATTCACCATTTTTGTTTTTTGAATAGTTTTTTATAATGATTTTATTATTTCCACTATTTTAATTTAATTTACGCTTTTATTATAACCCTTTACTTGAGAGTATAGTCTCCCAACTATATTTTTACACCCTCATTGTTAGTTGGTAGCCTCTGTGATAAGAAGAGGTGCGCCTGAGCTCACATATCCAACCTGGTCAGTCACTTGAGGGAGCCTCATGTTAGGGACATTACAAGGAAGAATATTTTTATTACTCTTGCATATGGAATATCTAATATATTCCTTATCATTATTGTCTTGTATCAAAATGAGGTGATTAATATGTATTTGTTTTAACATTATTTATTTGTAATTTCATGTGATACCTATTTTTTAATGGATTATACATCATGTGAGAATATTATACTCTATCCAAACCCCTTTAAGGATTTATCCTAGTTTAATATGAATCATCAAGCATACCCTTCCTCTAGAGACCATTGTTAGGGAAAGAATCACATATCCTCTATTATAATGGGGTTGATACAAGATAAAATTCAAAATTCCAAGATATAAAAGTGATTTATTCCCTTAGATACCAAGATTGTAAATCCACCAAGGCTTCTATTTCTAAATCCTTATTAATTTCATGTTAATATGGAAATAAATTTTATTTTGTTTCCTACCAAAAAACCAATACCTAGTAAATGTATTTAGATCTTATCATGTCTCTTTAATTTTTTCCATGATCATAATCCAAAATCTAACTCTACTCATAAATGTTTGTCCAGGATACACATAGGGAACAACATGAATTATATCCCGACAAATAAACATTCATATATTTTCCTGAAAAAAAATATTTATCCTTGATCATAATATACACTTTTCCTTAAAAAATCATTATTGAAGTTATTCCTTTATATAACATGCCCTATATGTCTATCATTTATGAAAAATGTAAATTTCATGAATGGGAAAATCTCTATAAAATGCATTCTACACTTTAATTAGGTTCATTTGGTTGGTACATTAGTGGTGTCATTAACGTGATTTTGTAACAATATGATAGGAATGGTTGTAGTATTTTTTCAGGGAAAGAAATGAATGATTTTAATAAATATTTATCATACAAAAAACTCATTGATATTTATATTTTTAGTGATAAATTGACATGGGTAAATAAAAAATATAGTAATAGGAGTACTTGGTGGTAGATGAATAGGTTTTTATCCAACCTATGAGGTGTCCCATTCTATCCACACCCTCCATTATTAATTTCACATAGGCCCTATCAGACCACTCCCTATTAATGTTAAAAGTATAACCCCATACTGATGGTTTTCATCAAATCATATGTTCTATACTTTGGTCATAGTGTAGTGATTTTATACACTCGGTTAATACATCTAGGAGTGCACCTATGAGAAAAAATCCATGAACTATTTTTCAAAATAAACATAGAAAATTAGAAAGTGACATAATTAGAATGGTTTGATAGGTGTCAAAACATACATATCAATATTAAAGGGTTGGAAATAACAATTAAACAGCTAAATAGTTGACTATATGAGATATGTGATGATGAAAATTTTATAATGATGTCTGATAAGAATATAATCTGAGCATATATATTTATTAAGGAAGGGAACCAAGCTCATGAAATATCCAAAGATCATTTTTTAAAATATAGATATATGAACAATTCATTTTTTCATGTATTCATTAATGAGTACAAATTTTTATGGGCTCTTAACCAGAAACTAAATAAAATTATGTTATGTGAAATATCAGGGTAAGTGGTCCCTTAACCACTTCTTATTTATCTTACATACACATAGGTTCGTGGACAGAGAAGAGGGGAGGGTATTATAGGGAGGTTGTGGATGCTTTTATTCTCAATAATAGTGTTTTTAAGTTTATTTTTACCGAAATGGTTTCATGAATTTTATTAAAATGGAAATGGATATTATAGAGTCTACTATAATTCTCAGTCAGGATAGTTCCCTAGGAATTTATTATTTTCCAGGTTTATTTAACTTAGAATCAAGATAGATCATAAAAGAAGTGTTCACTAAGGCTATATAGGATTGGTTCAAATGGGGGATGCTCCGAAGACAAAATTCTTCTACATAAATTGACCTTATTCCTAAGAAAAAACACACATGTTCCTTCATCTAGTATTATCCTGTCACTATGTGTGACTTCTCATATATGGTTCTCAACCAAGTTATCATTGATAGACTCACTCATTCTATCCCCAAGCTAGTATATAAAGTATAAAGCATGTTTCTTAAGGGGAGTAAAATTTATGGAGCCATTGTATTTTCACAAGAGATATAAGAAGATCATGACCAAACTGTATTTATAACTAACATCCTGGTAAATGTTTTACTAAAAACAAAATGATAAAATAGAATGAAATTTTATATTTAATGTTACGGAAAATTTTGTTTTTTCAAAGTGGGTTTGTGACCTATTCCTTTACAAAAACTCTACCCTATAGTTCTCAGTATTTATAATGGGATGGAATTTTGGTTTCATTTTGAAAATTCATGGCCATCGATAGGTTGATATGTTATCTCTCTATAGTTTTATTATAGAATATTATGTTAGTAATAGGAATCTCAATAATTCTATCTATCATGGGGAATTTATTCCTTTCAATGAAAAATATTATCCAATCAGGATGTCACGTATACTCCTTAGTGATGACATATTATTATTCTTAAATTAAAAAAATCCATTCAATGATTAATGTTTATTCTAGAATCAAAAGGAAAGTGAAGTGGTTATAAAATTAACACTATTAAAATTAATATATATTCCTTGGGTATATTTATTACCAGACATATGAAAAGTTTTAAGAGATGGATTTTATTTTCTCAAAGTAACTTACACATTATTTATCTTGGTAATATATTATTTAATATATAGGGTACATTTACACTTCTTTGATGATATATTGTAAAAGATCACTAGTTATATTACATATTGTAAAATAAAATTTATTTCATTAAAAGTACAGTTAACACTCATTGGAATAGGACTCCACTCTATGTTAATGCGTTTTTTGTTTGTTATTGGATTCCCCAAAGTGTTCATAAAAAATATTGAAAACATCATCATTGGATTTTGGTAGGATTATCACCATGATGAATGTTACCATTGTCTGAGTAGGAAAATAAAATAGAAACACATTAAATTAGGAGAAATTAATACTATGAGACTAAAGGCGTGTAACTGAAGAATATTGGATAAACTCTATTGGGAAATTTTTGTATGTCGATTATCGTAGTCAATATTTATCAAATTTAAAAATGGGTTAATCCTTTTTACATTAAATATATTGTGGTAGTTATTATTCTTATGTGGATAAGTCTTCATATAAATTTTCCTAATCTCCATGATACACTTAAGTGATCATAGGGTGAGAAAACATCTCCTTTTAGGAAGGAAAATCTTCTACTTAATCCCTATTCATTCTAGGGTGTTCATTTCCAAATATGAGTGTTTTCATGGCTATGGGAATATTAGGTTTCTCAATTCACTCCTAGATGAATATCAGAAAAAATTTATTTCCAATAATAATCAAGTAGATTATCGTGACTATTTTGTATTTACTCCCTATAATTCAGGTATGATTAGCTCCTCCAACTTTCAAAATCCTACCGACTTATAATAAGGCTCAAAACGTTAGGATCAATATTTCTTAGAAAAACACTTACTAGGTATGTTTAATTTCATGGTATATCATTAAGGAATATCATTATACCCACTTTAAATCTAATCCAATGTAAGGGAGTTCATCTAGCCTCTAAATATTTATTTTGATCAAACACAAAAATTGAGTTATATGATTGTATTTTTTGTAAGGATAATGTGAGTGTTCTATTTGTATGTACCCAAGAAGTACTATAGGTATCTAGATTAGATTAGGTTTTAATAAGATGTTTCTAACTATATGGTTTCATAGTGTATATAATGCATCCATGATGGAGAGGTATCCTAGTATGGATTTCACTACCAATTGTTAGGTTCTCTTGGAGGTGTCTGATGAGGCCATACACTAAAGTATCTAGGCTAGTTTAGCCTGCCTGGAATTTGAAAATGTTCTTTTGATATATGATATGGGTTCCAAGAGTATAAGTAGTAATATGAAACTAAATGTTTTATACATTAATGTTTAATTATTTGAGACCTATTCAGTCATTAGTAGTGTACTGTAAGTCCATTTTGTGTCCTAAATGGCACCAAGTATGAGATTAAAACTCAATACCAATTGAACCTTTTCAAATAGTATCATGCGTAGGGGTGGGATAAATTTTGATACTCAAGGTTTTTTTATATAAATCGACACCTATTATATGTATGATAACTTCCTCATTATAGATGCTCAGGATATACATTGTGGGGTAGTTATTTACAAATAGTAAACTATATCTCTTTATTATATGTAACATACTTTTACCCTTTAATTGAAACATCAATAAGTATTTTCACTTGTTTAGTTTTCCTATCATTTATATCATCATGAATTACAGAGTATCATTAATTATGATGGATTGATTCACTATGCTTGGCAAGAGTTAAATAATAAAGTTGATCTACATGACATAAAATGTGATCTAGATGACACTATTCATCTGTTTTAGAGAATAATATATCTCCCCATGAATTAAAATAACATTTATTTGCAGCACAACATCATGATTAACAATTTTTGACCCCCTTAATCATTGTATTAGATCTTTTTCCCCTTGATAAGTATTTTCACTTAGACACAAAATAATGTATTTGAACTTCAAGGATAACCCAGGTTTGTAATTACACTTTTCTAGTATAACCCACCTTGTTCTAAGAGAATTAATTTTTATAGCAATAAGATTAATTCCATATTTGTAAAGCATAAGATGGAGGTTTAGTGGATTGTTTCTAAATTTTAGGTACCTTTGATCAATTTTCATCTAATAATGATACTTTAATTGGTAATGATATTTCTCATATTTAATTCTAGTATTTTCATGCCGTTTCAATAGACTTATAATATCATCACTTCCAAATATTCATCAAAATTGTGGAATTATTGGAAAATACTATATATAATTTGAATGGATTGATTCAACTTTCTTGTATTGAGTCACAACACAATTAAGACATTTTTTTGTAATTCAATTCTCTTGTGAAGTAATATGTATTCATTTGGATAAACATGTACTCATAAAATGATCCTACCCATTGAAAATTATATTTTTGTAGTGTTATATGTTTGAAAATAACGCTCATTATCTTTTGGTGACATATCATTCAATAGATTATGTAGTTCAGAAAATATGTTTTCTATCCAACTGATGTTAGTATTAAAATTTTATAGCTTTAGTATGATTTTCAATTCTATATTTTTTTTACAACTAATATACAATAGAAACTTTTCATAACTCTTTAAATTCTTAACCAGACTTCTATAATAACAATTGTCATATTCAATAGTTTTTTCATTTATTAAATATGTTATCCAACATACTTTACAATTCCACTTGTATCAAATGATCTGTATACTGAATTGTTGTCCCAGTCAATAACTATATTCATTTCTTCCACATGATTAGTCCAACATGAATAAATTCAATATATTTTGTAATAGATCGATTTTTTACAACTCATCTAGAAAAACTCTTCATGTTTAAAAAAAACATAATCATAGAAAAATGATTCATGAATGGTTATTTAAATGAACTGTTTAGAGAATAAACACTAATAAAAAATATTAATCCATTATTTTACAATAATATACATTAAATTTTATAGATAATAACCTAATATTGAGGACCAAAGGTTTAGTGTCTTTATGGAATAACTACAAATACAACTTAGTTTACAAAACTTCTGAAAATTTATCTATTATCATTTTACTCTAAACCACACATATAAACATATCACAAATAATACTCATCTTAATAACCATAATTTATGTCTTTTATGAAAGAGCTTGAATCTTATCGAAACCATGAAGTTCCTATTATTTAAATTATTATAATTAATTGAATTATTATCAGTTTTAGTGACCACGGAACATAGGATGTGAAAGGGAATTCAAGTAGAGTAAAAATTGGTAGGGTTTCATGGATATTTCTAAGATAGGGTGGATAATTGAATGTGTTGAAGTTATCCCCTATTATAAGTTAAGAAGGGGGAAATTTTTGTAATCGACCTTATTTTTCAACAATGAAATTACACAATTCAAGGTTCAATGGATATTAATGTGATAAATAAAAGAGTTTCAGTTAGATTAGGTTCATAAAAACTCAACTAATAATTCTAACACATTTTAAACCATTTTCGATTTATTTACCATTATATTATTTCACTTTAAAATTTCTTCTTTTTACACGGTTACAAGTTTTTTCCGAAGATTATTACGTTTTAATCAAAATATAAAATAACCACTCTTAAAATATTTGTTTTTGATGAAACTAAATATAATCTCCATTTAATTTAATTCAATTACTAAATAAGATGAAATCTACTTTTATATTAATAGTTGTATATGTAGAAAATATGTTTAAGTATAAAAATGATATTTACACTGTTTTGTTGTTTAATCATATTTGTAATTGATTATGAATAAAATAAATTTTATTATAATTAAATATTAATTAAAAAATTATATAAGATTCATTATATAAATTAAATCAATTTAATTAATTATATAAATATTTCATAATATTAATTAAATAAATCATTGTAGAAAATGGTTTTACGATTATATTAGGAATTAATTTCAATATTAGTAATCATATTTTTATTCGAAAAAATTAAATACAAATTTTAAAATTATTCGGACCAACTGATTCAAAATATGTAATAAATGTTTCCAAATAAAATATTTATAGATGAGAAAAAATTAAAAAAATTTATTACCTAACTTAATACATAAAACCCATTTTGTAGAAAAGAGTATATTTAAGCATAAAATTTATGAGTAGGGAAAAAATATCAATTTTTTTATTTTAATGATGTAATTTTTTTTATTATATAAATATTTTTTCATCAAAATAAATTAAAAACCAAAATTTTACAATATAATTGTTTAACCAAAAGAAAAAACAAAAAATTGGGAAAAATGTTTCTTATGCTCTAAAAAAATAAATATGGGGTTTATATATTTAGAATAATATTAAAAATGCATAATTTTATCACTTAAGTTCATATATTATTAAATATTATGTGTAATAGAATTTTAGTTCACACATATGTAATGATAATTTTGTAAATTTATAATTTTAGAAAAATAGTTTGTTTCACTATTCACATAAAAATAATTAATTTCATAAAAATCCCAAATAAATATCTTTGGTTAATTATGATATTTTGAATTTAAATAAAAAATTATCTTTGTAAAAATAAAAATAAGAAATTTATCTTTTAAAAAACATAAAATATAATGAAGAATGTGTTCATAAAAATATAATTTGTAAAATATAATTCATATAAAAAAATACATAATATCTATAATATATTTAGTTTCATTAACAAAGAACATAAAAATAAAATTTTAGAATAGAATAAATTATTATGGTTAAAATTATATTAACAAAAATATAACTAAAATTAAAAACACATATCTTAATCATTTTGTTTTAAATATCTATTGATATATAAATATTTCATTGAATTTTATCAAATCATTATTTAATAATAATATTTTATCCTATAAAAATAAAATATCTTAAATAGATATTACATATATGTTCATTATTATTACTTATAAAATATATTATATAAACTTATCACTAACAGCACATATCTTCTGTGTACATATTTAACACATGTATATCCAATGACCATATCTTGAATGCCCATATTTCTATTGACCAAGTTTTAAATTTCCATATTTGTAATGGAAATGTTTATAACCATCAAATTCCATTTCTTATATATAGTCCCACTAAAACCATTATTTTCATTATCACTTATTCAGTCACATTTATCACTTCCATTGTTTCAAAAAATGATTTTTCATTTAATGGTATTTTTTATAGTTATAGTGCTTCTTGTATTAATAGTGATTCATGGAGGTGATGGGTTATCCTGGGGATTTTCTCATTCTAATGATATTATTATTTTTCAATCTATTTTACAATTTTAAATTTTTATAGTTTTAGTTGTTGTAATCATCTATGATGTGTAATAATCCATTTTATGTGATACATGGTTCCCTATTCCTTCATTGTAATTTGGCAATATAATTGAATAATGATTCAATATTTTGGTTCATATCATTTATTCTATAATCTCAAATAATTTTTTAATTTTTCTTAATGAATAGAGGAATTTTTTTATAAAGTTCCAAAAAAATCATGGCTCCTAAAACATGGGGTGTTACATTCTCTGACACTCCACCAAAAATATATTCTAATTAGAATTTTAATAATTCACAAATAATGAAATACTTAAATGTGTCAATAAGATATACATGACTCTAGATTTAATTTTTATTGAGGTTTCATCCTCAAAATCCTTGATTTTACCAGTGTACTCATATTTTCCCTCATAATAGTAATGTAACTAATATTGAGTTTTTGTTTAATAATTTTTTCTAAATATTCCAATATAGTGAGATTAATTTATTAATAGGGATTATATAGTTATCATTTTATTAATAGTTTATCATGGTATTATTTTTAGATAATTTATTCCAATTATAGAAATTATAATGGCTTCTAGGTCAAGAGAGAAAATCCATGCATATTGTCACATCAAATTTGACTAATGGAAGGAAATCGTTATTTTATATAATGGAACCTCTAATAAATATCTATTATAGAAAATTTATATACTTTGTTTATAATAATTATTCGACTTGTAGGTTGACCAAAATAAATATACAACACTCATTGTTCTTGAGTGAGTGATAAATGTTCCTCATTCCATATCATTTTCAGAACCCACATCCTTAATTTTGGTTGATATGATTTCCCTTTTCTAGGAATTTCTCAGGATATATCATCATTTATATTCCTTGTATTAGGGGATTTACTTGGATAATTCCCATGTTCCCCATATTTAATAGAGTTAACTATTAGTTGTACCAACAAATGTACTCTATTTCCATTCAATGTTTCCACCATGCCAATCAATTTTACTTGGGAATTAGATACTTTTTGTCCTCCTTTTACACACATAAAAAATATCTTAGTTCCTTTAACACAGTCTACATGGTGATTAATTCCACATTTTTGACATGAAGGAAATTGAATCATCTTTCCTCTATTATCTAAATCCCATGATCTTCCATTTTACCCTCTCCTTATCTTCTATGGTGTGTTTGGAAACTCAACTATGTTTTAATTATTAATTACAATTATTGATTTATATTATGGAAAAATAAAAATACTTCCCACTCTCTCACTTATCCTGTTAGGTTTATCTTCCGGACCCTCTTAAAAATTTCCATGGAATACATTGTTGACTTGGTTACCTTGAGCTTCATCCATTTAATCAAAAATAATGTCACATGACTTAAATTAGTAAATTCACTAAAGTAAAAAAATGGTCTCAAAATAAAAAACCATAAATGAAAAGAATTACTAATATTATAAACATATGATCTTCAATATAGATTATAAATAGAGATTTTCTATTATGTTCTCTAACCTAAAAATATATAAACCCCTCACAATGGATCAGAAATAGGATTTGATTTAACTAAGAATATCTCATAATAGTGTCTAACTAGGTTTGTAGTTAGTCGAATTTTTCATTCAAAAATTGAAGATCAATTTAATTCCCAATAAGATGTTTTAGGGTTTTACCCTAGGAATATCTACTCCAAATATTTCATTTACTTGTTTTTATCTAGATAGGGATATCATAGTTAGAAACTACCAAATCTCAAATGTTCCAAACTATTAGGATGTTTTCATATTCTTAGACTCATTATTTGGGTTTTCAATAAAAATATTGAATCCTAATATATACAAATAATGAAACCCTACTATGATAAAAACACTATCATGATGATCCTGATAAACACACTCAATTCATTATTATAGATCAATAATCAATCTAGTTTACAAATATTTGAATAATCCTAAGGAGAGATGGTTTTGTGTGTTTGTAGATTAACATTATATATTTCTTATTTTATAACACTCATGAAAATATAAATAAGATAATGAATCTATATACCCCGTTATATAGAAATTAATAATAATCTTCATAATTATAATCTTATTTCTAGAATACCACATAAGAACTAGAATATTGTTGAGACTATAAACATCCTCTTTATGAAATTAAAAGAATTAAAGGAATTAGGATTACTTATAGTTACCAATTATTTTATGAAATATAATGGAATTATAAGAGATTAAAATTTGGGTGGTTTTCAAGGAAATTACAAAGGTTTAGTAAAGAATTGAATGTTTTTAATTGATCTCCTTTTATAAGTGAAAAGGGAACTTTTTGGAATACCATATATTTTTCAAAAATGGAATTACCTTATTCATGGGTTAATGGATGCCAAGATGATATATAATGGGGTTTCGGGTGATCTTGGGTTGATAAATATTCAACATGGGGTTTCTACCCATGTATTAAACATGTTTTGAGTTATTTAACATTATCATTTAATATATTACCATTCATGTTTTTTATCTGGTAACTAGGTTTTTATGCAAACTAATTCATCATTTACTAAAAATATTAAATAAAAAATATTACCAAATATTAGTGTGAGTAATCATATAAATATAAGAATTTAGGATAATTAAATTTATAAATATGATAAAATTATCTTTAAAATTGAAATATTGTTTATATAGAAAATTCATTTTTATAGAAAAATTATATTTTAAGCATTATGTGTTCTTAATATTATTTTGTATTGATTACCTACTAAATGCATGTCGACAAAATTATATTTTTTTAAACATCATATTAGAGAAATTATATAAAATATAGAAATTTAATTTATGGGATAAAGGTTACATAATAATAATAAAATAAATCATTTAAAATTATAATTTATCCATTTTCAGAAATAATTAAATTTATTCTTAAAAATAATAATATTTTTTTAAAATGAAATAGTTATTTTTAATTAATTTAAACCTTTTGATTCCAAATATTTAATCCATTTTTCATGATAAATGTTCGATATCGGGGATTAAGTTAATTTTTATATTAGTGCACTTAATGCATAAACACCATTTTTAGAAATGGGTATTTTGGAGATTAAAATTTTTTGTAGAAATAAATTACCAAATTTTATATTTTTCATGACATTACTTGTTTTTCTTAAAAAATCGTTTTTAAAAGAAATTCAAACATAATTTTTAGTATAAAAATGTTTATTTAAAAATCACTGAAAATTTTTATAAAATGTCACTTACCTTCTAAAAATGAATATTGGTTTTATAAATTCATAATATTAATTAAAATGTATTATCTTAAGCCATAAATAAATTTTTTTAAACTAAAATCTTTAAAAAGATTATTGTTTTAACTTTTTTTATGATACGGTTGTAAAATGTACAATTTTGTTAAAAACGTTATTTTTCACGATAAACATAAAACTAAATTATTTCAAAACATACCCAAAAAGTAATCATAGTACAATTTCAATATATTGAATTTATAAATGAATTTATATTTTTTAAATTCAAATTAAAAAATTTAAATCGTAACTAAAAACAAAAAAAATATACAATTTTTTAATGGGATAATAAATAGTAAAATTTTTATTATTTTTAATTTTATGTACAATCAATTAAAAATTATATTTATATTGAAATAATATTCATATAGAAAATTAATATTATCTATAATATATTTATTTTCATTAATAAATTTCATGAAAATAAAAATTTATAAAAATTACCTTTTTTTGGATAAAATGATATTAATCTTATTATAATTAAAATAAATTATTTATGTCCTAATCATTTAATTGTATCACTCTATTGATAATAAAATATTTCCTTGAATTTTGTTAAATCAGTATTAATAACATTTTTTTAAAACATATAAACAAAATATTTTAATTACATATTATATATTTTTTTGTTATTATTATTTATAAAATATATTATTTAAAGTAGATAGTAACAACAAATAAATTAGGTATTCCTATTTGTTAAATTTATTTCTAATAAAAATATTTTAAAATAATATATTTTAAATAACCATATTTATGACATCTATATTTTTAACATTCATATTCCATTTCTTATATATAGACTTACCAAAATCATTAATTACCTTCTTGCTTTTGGAGCCAAATTTCACATTTTCAGAGTTCTCACAACATGATTTTTCGTTTCATACCATCCTTTCTCATTATAGGTTATTTTAACTAACATTGATTCTTAAATGGGATGGATATCCATTAGTATTTATAGTGATAATGTTAGTATTCATTTCAATATATTCTCCTGTTTTTTACAGTTTTAACGGATGTTATAATGCGTGATGTGTTTTAATCCAATATATATGATAAATGTTATTATATAACATCATTGTGATGTTACGTTATTATTGAATAATGTTTCATTAGTTCATTCCATATCTATTATAGCATAATATCAAATAAAAGTTGTATTTTTTGAATGAATAGAAAAAATAATCAAAATTATAGAGGAACAAATTAATGGTTCGAAACACATGGGGTGTTTCACACTTTTTGAAACATGAAAAACTCTTTGACCCAATCCTCATAATCATATTCTATATAACAGTCATCCATGAATTTTTGTTTATATTCATCATATTTTGTTCAACAATGTTCATAATAAAAAATAACTAAATTCAATGAAAGTATACATATAAAGTTTCTTATTAAAATAAATAAATTATATAAATTATGTCATTAAAATATATATTTATAAATTATAATACATACATATGCGAGATATTTAATATACCACACATTATTTCAGAAAAAATAATTGGATTTAAATTTTGAATAACTTGATGTATTATTTGGAAGGAATAAAAATGATATATATGAGGATTTTACTCTATGAAAGGAGGGCATAGTAATGATGAATGAAAATTAATTATTGATTAATTAATTAATTGGAGTATGTGGATTAACATATTTTAATTCTAAAGGATTTCTGAATTAACCTATATAGGATTTTTGGAAACTCTCTTATAAATATCATTGATTAATTCTTTGGTTCTTATTAAAATATGGTTGTGTGACCACATTGTTCTAATATTAATAATGAAGGCTTGTTGAGTGTTAAAGTCATTTTATTTTTAATTTAATTTTTATTGTGTTTTTGAATCCATTTATTCTTATTTATATATTGTTTCCTTGAAATAAATGATCATTGTCTTGTTGATTGAGTTTTTATTTTATATTTAAAAAAATCATTTTAAGTATTTCATGTTCAGGTAGTGATATTAAATTACTAGGTTTAAAAATATTTTGGGATTAAAAAATCATTAAATAAATTACTTTACAAGTTCATATTAAAATAGGATTTAGAAGTTATATTGAATAAATTATGGACCCTGATTTGTTGAGATACAATTCCAAAAAAAACATTTTTATCCATTTAATATTTTAGATTCCTCTTTATTAAATAAACCATGATTTAATTTTTCACGGTAGGTTTTTCATATATATCATTTAATAAAATTATTTTTATACTTATTTCAATAATAAAAATAATATTTTTTTTACTTTTGAAGTAATGTTTTATGGTATGGATCTATATCTTGGTGTGTCAACATTTGAATTCAATTTATAATACACCTTTGAAGTTTATGTTCTAATGATGAGTAATTATAATTTCAAATCATGATTCTGAGAAGGAAGTAAAGAAACCTAATATTTAGTCATTATACATTATCTATGCATATATTCATGGATTTTAAGATCATATTATACACCTTAGAGTATTGTAGTAGGTATATGGGTTACATTTCAAAATGACATATATACCTCTCTAATAAGGTGGATTGATGGATACGAAATCAGATTCAGTGTTAGATTTGGTATTATAAATAAGAACTACATGAGATATATCATTGGGGCCCCATAACAAGGGTTAGATATAATATCTATAATGGACCATACATTACATATAGATATTACTTAAACATTGAAGAATATTTATTACATAACACAACAAAACCACGCCATGACTGTATAGGTTTAGTGTCTTTAGGAACTGGGAAACATAAACAACTAGTTCATAAAACATTCACATTGTCTCCGACTTATTTATTCATAAATAGAATCCTATTTGGCATATATTTCCTAATATCCTTCTTCATGAAATGGGGAAAAGAAACAACTGAATGGGTGAGCTCAAATTCTCAGTAATGGTAAACAAGGGAAATATCATTCATATCATAATCTTAAGAACATAACATTAAAAAATTATATCTTACCTATAAAATATCATAATATTATGTCATGGAATTAATCATAAAAGTTAAATGTAAACACAATAGTCATAATATAAGACATGGAATTTATTGGAATACACATATAAGCATTGAAAACCATCTCATATTATTAGAGTCTCATTGCTGAGACCATTATAGCGTAGAAATTCCATTACTGAACCGAGTTCAATCCTCATTCCAACCCTTTGTTATTGAACAATATTTAAATGACATTTGAGTCATTTCTATCTCATGAGATATAAATCTATACCCAATGCATTAGAGGTATATATAAGACCCACCCTTCTCATAATGAAACCATTCTTACGTGTTCCACAAAAATATAAAAACATTTACCATAGCATAGCCCATGAAATAAAATGGGCTTCTTATGCATCATTCCACCATAATTGATATAAATAAAGGATTTCTTAAATTAAAATCCATTATAAAAAAATCAGATTATATAAATAACAGTTATAGAAATATAACCCTATTTAAAGAGTATCATCTTAGATGGAAAATAATTTTTGAGAAAACACTTGAAATTATTTCATGAGGATAATATCTATTGTTCCTTAGAAACTTTTTCCTTCTTCAAAAAGCCACACAATTTTAAAAGAAAATATTTTATTTTAAAATAAACTTGTAATAATTTAGGAGAAGCATCAAGGAAAAAAGGCATTATGAAAGTGTAAAAAACATGTTCACTCTGTACAAGTTAAAAGAACATTCATCTCGTAATTTTTCCAGAAAAGTCAAAATGTACCTCGTACCAAAAATGACAAAATATTCCATTCAAACCATTTAGTAAAAATTTTATAATGCGTAAAACTGACTTTAAAAAATTATATAAGGATATAATGAATATTTTGAATTACATATTTAGGAAACGTGGACATGGATGATAAATCTACCCCAGTAAATACTTACGAATAAAGAATCTTGGATAAAAATGAATATTGAAATTTTTATCCCCTACCATAGGTCCGATATGATTTGTGTGTATATGAACCTCGTGTATAATGATATAAATAATGTATATGATTTATTCTAGATTCATAATATATTTTAAGATAAATATTATGATTATATTTTCATCCGTTTGTTAGTAACATTTCATTGTTACTTGTTATTCGAGTATTAACTCAATTATATTTTTTAAAATGTTATATCGAAGAAGTTCTTATTCCTTCTTTTTAGGTTATAGTCATATAATTTAAATAATGATATTAGTATAATATATATCATATTTATTTATTAAATTCATTTATATAATCAAGTTTTGTTGAAGATCATGTAGAATGAATCACATCGCATCGTGGAGACAGTAGACTGTACGTACGCACAAGCTATGATATCATTTCAAAATTCTTAAATGGTAAGGAAGTGGATGGTGTATAATATTTAAGAATAAGCAATGATATCATTTGAAAATTGTTAAATGGTATTGAAGTGGATGGTGTATAATATTTAAGAATAAGTATCATGTTATAATATTCATATATAGTTTTTATTTCAATCATTATGCCCATCCATGTAAGGTGGTGGTGAAAAACAGATAACACCAAAGCGTGGGGACGGTAAGACGTATGTATGCACACATGGTGATTTCATTTTTCATATTGTGGAGGGAAGGTGAAATATGATTGTTTAATAATTGTAATAAAATATAATTATAATATTTATACTTATTTTATTACTTTATAATGAACCAACTAATGAAGAGGAATTATAATAAGAAATATATTTGAAAAAATTGGTAGAAGAGATTACCTCATCATCAACATGCTTCCTCTAAATATCTTCTTAGAGACCTAGTGTTGGTATTTGAAGATGAAAAAACCACTATAATGAAAATATAGAAGTTTATAAGGAATAAAATAAGGGTTTGGACGATCATGAATGCTCAAAATGAAGTGAAGTGGTTAGGGATGAGGTTCCCTTTTATAATTAAGGTGAGGAACACCTTTTGAAACTCCATGAATAATAATTTGTAATAAAATCAACCAATGACCAAAAAAAACTAAAGTGTCCCAATTTTGAAAAAAAGATGAGATATTGTATTAATATATTCAACTAATAAATTTTGGACTAATTATTCTTTCATTTTAAACCATATCTTTTTAATTAACACTTTTTTATTCTATTTAATTTTAAATATGGTAATAACATTATAAATATTTAATTGTTATAACTATTTACTTATATAGTTTAAATTGACTATAAATGGATATTTAGTAAAATTCTAGAACTTTAATTTATTATATTGTTACTTTTAAACATTTTAATTACTTTTAGATAATTTAATAAAATGTTTTATAAAATATTAATTGATAATTTTGAAAGTATTCATTTATTTTACATTAAATAAAATCCACACAGAAGATAAATTCACAATAAAATATTTAATACACTACTAATATGACATAATTGGCTATAAAATTCTTGGATAACATCAATCAGTTAATATGATATTTATTTTAATATTTTTAAAATCATTTATTTGATATTTATATAATTAAAATATTTTTTACATCACTATTTTGAAATCATTGATGGTAATTATTTTATATCATAAAAATTATAAAACAGTTTCTATGATATAGGTAATTCTAATAGATGTCCATAGACAATCTATAATTTATATTATCTCGTATTTATCCATATATTAAAATTAATATATTAATCTAAAATGAGATTGTGACATTTGGTCACATTCATTAGTTTTTTTTACATTCATCTCATATTAATAAGTAAGTGTCCATTAAGTGATTCCATTTAGAAAAATAAATGATAAGGGTCGAATTTAGTCATCCAATAAAAATTTTACAAGTGTTAAGGTAATTTCATAATATTATTTTTACCCTTAATTACCTGATTTACCATTAACCATGGTAATAAAAATAATTACCAAAGTTACTATTCATAATTTCTAAAAAAATAGATTTATTTTTGCATAATTTGGACCTAATGATTAATAATATGGAATCCAGTTTTCAAAATTCAAAATACAGATGTTTCTATAATTAATTTAAAATTTATCATGTCGTTGAGATGAGGAAACATGTTTTAAAAGTTAAAACATTATAAATATTGAATTTTTTTTACCTATGAATTCAATGTAAAATTAATTCTAATGAAAGAAATTATATTGAATGATAAAAAATATTCTATTTAAAATTTAAAACCATTAAATATTATAATTTAACCAGATAAATTATCTCGATGAGAATTTTTTTAATTAATGTTTAGTGTATTTTTATTATTCATCAAAACATGAAAGTTATCAGAAAATTTTCATAAATTCACCCAAAAAAAAGTTATATCCCACTTCATAATGGCATGACTATATTGTCATATAAAAATTATTATTGTTTCAAATTACATATTTAAAATGGGTTTTCCATTCAAAGGTGAAAAACTATACTTTTTATAAAAAAAATTTTATAAATCAAATAAGGTTTTATTCATTCCTTATGACTAAAATGTTCATTGGATGAATATAAAAAATATTTATTTCATTACCTAAACTAATTAACTGAAAAATAAAAATAACTAATTGATTAGTTTTCTAATAAATAATTGATATCCAAATAATTCACAATGCATTTTCGTAAGTTAATTTCACCCTCAAAACAACATGGTGTTAAATTCTACCCCCCTAAATCTGAATTTCGCCCTCAAAATTAACCACAGGTAAAAAAAATATAAGGATACCTCTACCTCATCATATCTTTATGTTACCATGTAGTTTCTTTAAATTGGTGGTTCTTCCATAAAACATTAACCAGGAAAGTGTTCTTTTTTCATAGAACTTTTTCCCTACGATAAAGAATCTCTATCTGTTGTTCTTTGTAAGAAATATCTTGCTATAGTGGTATGAGTTTTGAGCATAGTACATGTGAAGGATTGGGTATCTAATTTATTATGAGAGATACATAGAACACATCATGAACTTGAGAGAGATTTAGTGTAAGCGTCAATCGGTATGCTACCTTCCCAACACGATCCAGAATTTCAAAAGGACTGATATACCTAGGGCTCAGCTTTCCCTTCATTCCAAATCAATATTCTTGGTTATAGGGAGATATTTGTAATAAAACATTATCACCCACTTAAAAATCTATTTCTTTTCTTTGTTTTTCAGCATAATGTTTTTTCCAGTCTAAGATTCTCTTATGTGTTGTTGAAAAGATCTAACATTTTATGTCATTTCATCAACAAGATCACGACCTAATAGTTTTGTTTCCCCAAATTCATCCGAGAATGTTGGATTTCTCTACTTCTTTACATAGAGGACATCATGAGGATCCGTTTGAATACTAGATTGAAAGTTATTATTGTTAGAAAATTCCACTAATGTTAGTTGTTGATCCCAACTAGGTTTTATATCCAAAGTGAAATCTATCAACCTGTCTTCTAGAGTATGAATTGTCCTCTCAGACTGACCATCTATCTAATGATGATAAGCAGTGATGAAACTTAACTCTATATCCAGATAATGACAAATACTTCTCCGAAACATCGAGTTAATCCTCATATCCTGATCAGATATAATGAAAAGTGGTACTCCATGCAATCTTACCACTTCTTTTACATATATACTAACAAGATGATCATGAGATAAATCCTCTCTAATGGAAATGAAGTGTTCTGACTTCGTAAGGTTATCAACTATATCTCAGATAGCATTATGTCCTTTCTATGTTTTGGGATGTCTAATGATAAAGTATATAGTGATGTTTTCCAATATCCATTCCGGTATGGATAACGACTGTAAAATCCCGTTATCCTTCTGTCTCTTGGACTTATCTTTCTGACAAAAAAAGCATCGATAGACATATTTAGCGACATCTATTTTCAAGACATCCCACTAGAAGTACTATTTTAGGTCCATGTACATCATTGTGATTCCAAGGTGAATAAATAATTAATAACTATGAGCCTCATATAATAGATCCTTCATTAATTCTAGACTGGGAGGAATAAAAAACTGGTTCTTGAACCATATTATTTCATCATAATCAAGGTTGAATTCAGGAATATTTCTCACCTTTTATTAAAGCTATACATTTTCCTTCTACGCCTCCATAATTATCACTTGTATAGATGGTTGAACATTCATTTGATAAAGATAATATTTATCCCATTCAATTAAAATTTCAGGATCCATCCATTTAAACTTCATGAATATTGAATCTTTTGTGATCCACATCATGGATATGATAGCACAATATTTTCAACTAAAAGCACCTCCCACATTTCTCTCTTTCTCAGAGTGATAATGTATTGAGAGGTCATAAAATTTAATCAACTCCAACTATCTTATTTGGGATATATTCAACTAATTTTTTGTGAAAATATACATTAAACTTTTATGATATGTATAAATATCATACCTTTCACCACAAAGATAATTCCTCCATATCATTAATGCATTTATTACCACATCTAACTCCAAATCATGTGTTGTATATTTTTTCTGATGAATTTTCAACTTCCATGAGGCATAAGCTATCACCATATCATTTTTCATGAGAACACATATCTACCCCTTCATGGATGCATCACATAAAATCACCATCATTTTTACACTACAAGGTCGTGTGAGCACATGTGCACTCGGTATCCTTCCTTTTATCTCTTTGAAATTCTCTTCCCATACTTCCATCCAAAATAACATAAATCCATTCTGAGTCCACATGGTGAGGGGATTAGGTAATCTTGAAAAATATTTCAAAAAATAATGATAATATCCAGCCAAACCAATAAAATTTCAGATGTCTGTTACAATTGATGGACTCTACAAATTTTCAATAACCTATATTTTTTTGATCCATAGATATCCCCTCTCTTGAGATTATGTGACCCTAAAATGAATCCTTATGAAGGCAAAATTTACACCTGGTATTGTTTCCTTAAATATTATCCTTTCTCAAGGACTTCAGTACAATTATCAAATGTTATTCATGTTCTTCTTTTCTATTTGAATAAAAAATAATATCTTCTATAAATACTACCAAAACTTGATGAAGATAGTCTCTAAAGAATCTATTAATTAGATCCATGATGATAGAGGGGGTATTAGTAAGGAAAAAACACATCACTATAAATTCATATGGTCCATACTTTGAACAGAATGTCGTATTTGGTATATAATTATTTTTTACCCTTGAATAATTATATCCTGAATGATGATCAATCATTGAAAAGTATTGATATCTGCATTGTTTTTCAAAAAATTCGTCAATGGGGGAAGAGGATAATTGTTCATGATAGTGATCTTGTTACGTTCTTGACAATCAATGCAGGGTTTGATTGATCTATATTTATTCATAAAATATAGAATTGGTGATATACAATGTGATGGAGTAGGGGATATTAATCCATTATAAAGATTATCATGGGGTTTTTTATTCAATTCATTCAAATAAATTGGGCCCATTCTATAAGGTGTCTTTGAAATTGGCACAACACCCGGTATGAGTTCTACTAAAAAATCAACTTCAAGATTTGGTGGAAGACCTAGAACATCCTCTAGAAAAAAATCATTAAACTCCCATACAATGGGTTTATTCTTAACTGTGAGTTTCTACCCAACCATTTGAGATAAATAACTTTCATTTATTGGAATCAAGACCCATATGATGGAAACATTTCTACTGGAAGGTTATATTCATCCTTACATTGATAGACGATCATATATTGATTTGGAATATGAAATGCGACTTCCCTTATTTTGGAAATTGATATGAGCTTTATATAGAGAAATAAAATCCATCCTAATAAACACATAAAATTCCATTATAAGAAGGATCACAATATTTAAAGGAAGCAATTTCCCACAAACATAAACCTAGGTAGAATTTTAAACATTTGAGGCGACTATTGGGCCATTAAGAGTTTTCAAACCTTACTCAAAATCAAATTTTTTAGGTAATATGGTGATACCCTTCAAAAAGGCTTCAGAAATATAAGAGTTGCTGGATCTAGAATCAAAGAAAACATTTTCTACATTAGAGTGAATGGTAAGTGTACCTTTCTCCACTTTATTATCTTACTCCACGTTGCCAATAGTGATTTCATGTGACTTTCCTTTGTCTTTGTCCTTAATAGTTTTTTGACCTCAGTAATCATTATTAACCATTGGATTAGGTCCTTGATTGGAATAATTTCCCATTTCATTTCACTTATGACATTGAAGTGTATGAGGTGAATTCTATGTAGCCTTTTCATTGTTCTCATAATTAGACATCTTTTCGATCTCTTCAGCATTCAACTGACTGATGAACTTATTTTCAACACTTAAAACATTTACTAGTCCATTTTAGAAAATTCAATACATCTTTCTTTCCGCACATTGATCCTAAAGGAAATCTTATATTCCTTTAATTGAGGTGTTTATATTTTAATTTTAATTATATTTTACCTTCTTATAAAATGTGTACGACTGAATGGTTACTCTAGTCTCTGTCTCAAACTTGAGAGAAAATTGAAAAATATCCTCAAATCTATTGAAGTCCCTTATGTGTAATTCCCATCATAGAGTTAGTTTTAAGCCACTAAATAATCAATCAATTTCAGATTTATGTTAGATAATAATTCCAAAAGCATTCCTTGAAAGTCTTGTAAAATTTGTTTCCTATGTACCAACGTATTTCTCATCATTTTTCTTAAGTTCAAGGAACTCCTTCTCTATCATTGTTCATAGAATATGAGGAAAGTAGTTAATGAAAAATAAGTTCTTGAACTCATCCCATTACATGGAGTAAATTTAATCTATTTGACTTGTCTTATTGATATGATTCCACCGTTGATTAGGTTATACTTCCAAATAATAGAATGATAAGATGACATTATCATGTTCAGAACATTGTAGAACTAAAAATAACTTTTTAGTGGTAAAAATCCTTTGTTCAGCCACTAATGGATCTAAAGAACAACTGAATGAAGGTGGATGTTGTCTCACAAAGGAATCAACTGATTTTTTATCCCTCATTTCCCCATTTGGATGTCCTTTATTATTCATAGCTTGATAAATGTTGTGTCATAATGGCTACATAATTTTTCATTCCAACTCCCATAACATTTGGTTGATAAGCGGGACAATCATGGCATTGCTCGTTTCATTCAGCATTAACATGGTTCCTTCGGGTTCTAGCCATTGAATAAAACCAAGAATCATAGTGTGAGAAACAATAATAATAATATGAAAACCACATAAACAAGAATAAAATATCAATTTAGGAGACCTTGAGTTCTATACTAGGTTATTCATGAACATCACTAAAATGCTAGAATAATATTGTAACCCATACTTAGACATATCCTTGGGGTTCTTACTAAGGTTATCTCATTCTAGTTTCCAAAGGTAACTATAAATTTTCTCTGATACCAAATATAGTGGCACATAATTTACATATAGATATTACTTCAACATTGAAGAATATTTATTACATAACACAACAAAACCACACTAGGATCGTATAGGTTTAGAGTCTTTAGAAACTGGGAAACATAAATAACTGGTTCATAAAACATCCACATTGTCTCCCACTTATTTCTTAATAATTAGACTCCTTTTTGACATATATTACTTAATACCCATCTTCATGACATGGGGAAAAGTAACATATGAAAAGGTGAGATCAAATGAACAATAATGGTAAAAAAGGTAAATATCATTCATATCATAATCATAATAACCTATCGTTCGAAAATGATATCATGCATATAAGAGATCATAATATCATGTAATGGGATAAATTCTAAAAGTGAAATGTAATCCAAATATACATAGAATAATAAATGAAATTTTGTGTCATAAAAACATAAGCATATAAAATCATTTCATATTATTCAAGGCTCATTTCTAAGACCATCATAATGGAAAATGTCTATTACTGAACCGAGTTCAGTCATCATTCTAGCCTTGTATTACTGAACCAGAATTACTTTCCGTTCAGTCAACTCTATCTCATGAGATATAAATCATTTCCCAATTAATTTTAAGGAGATATTGGTCCCACCCATATCATAATAAAATCATTCTTACAAGTTCCACAAAAACATAAAAACCTTTACCATAGCATAGCCTGTGAAAAAATGGGTTTATTAAACATCATTTCATAATAATTGATATAAAACAAATATATTTAATAAATAAAATTTCATCATAAACACAATTAAATCATTGTAATAATAAGTATATAAATATATACCTATTTAAATAATGTCATCTTACATGGAAAATAATTTTTGGAAAATAGTTGAAATTTATTCCTGAGGAAAACATCCTTTCTTCATCAAAAATGATTTCCTTTATCAAAATACCACACAATTTTAGAAGAAATAATTTTATGTGAAAATAATCTTTTAATATTTAATTGGATGAATTAAGGAAATAATTCATTATGAATGAATAAAATATATATTCCTTCTGTACAAGTTAAAAAACATTCTTCTCATACTTTTTTCAAAAAAGTCAAAAAGTACATCATACAAAAAACAATAAAAGATTCAATTCGTACCATTTATAAAAAATTTTACAATGGGTAAAATTTACTTTTAAAAATTATATAAGGATATGAATAAATTTTTTAAATTAATATTTAGGAAACATGTATGTGGATGATAAATATACGCCAGTAAATTCTTATTAATAAACAATTTTGGATAAAAATGAGATTTGCAAATTTATCCATTACCGTAGGTCTTCTATGCATCATATGCATCTGAACCTCCTGTATAATCATTTAAATAATGTTATTTATTTATTATAGAATCATAATCATTTTTATGATAACATTAATGATCATATTTTCATCTGTTTGTTAGTAACATTTCATTGTTACTCGTTATTCGGGTCTTAACTACTTCATGTTCTTATGCATGTTTTGTTGAATAAGTTCTTATTTATATTTTTAGGTTATAGTTATATCATTAAAAAAATGATATTTGTATAATATATGTTATATTTATTTCTTCAATTCATTTATATATTCATGTTTTAATGAAGAGCATGTAGAACGAATCACATCACATCACATCATGGAGATGATAGGTCATACGTACACATGAGCAATGATATCATTATAAAATTGTAGAATTGTATTGAAGTGGATGGTGTATGATATTTAAGAATAATTTTAATGTTATAATAGCAATACATATTCATTATTTACATCATTATAACCATCCAAGTAAGGTGGTGATGAAAAAAAGATTACACCACAGAGTGGAGATGAGAAGTCATACGTATGCACGCATTGTGATATCATTATTCATAAGGAAGATAGAAAGTGAAATTTGGTTGTTTCATATTTATAATAGAATATAAATATATGACTGATACTGATGTTATTACTTTATATTCAAACAACTAATTAATAGGAAGTATAATAAGAAATAATTTTGAAATAATTGGTAGAAGAGATTACCTCTTCCTCAACGTGCTTCCTCAAAATCCCTTAATAGAGCACTAGAGTTGGTATTTGAAGATTACCATATACTCTAGAATAAAAATAGTGAAGTTGAGAAAGAAAATAGGTGACATGGTGTCCAATAGTGAAGGCTCAAAATGAAGTGAAGAGGTGATGGAGGAGGTTTCCTTTTATAATCGAGATGTGGGGAACTTTGGGAAACTCCATAAATAATAATTTATAATAAAATCAAACCCTACCCAAAAACCTCATAATTATCCCAATTTCTAATATGAGAATATATAGGGTTGTAATTTCATCAACCAATAAATTTTGGACAACTAATTTTCTCAATTTAAACCATATCGTTTTAATTGACACTAAGTTATTCTATTTAATTTTAACTGTCGTAATAATATTCTAAATATTTAATGGTTGCAAATATTTACATATATGGTTTTAGATGACTATAAATGTATATTTAATGAAATTTTTGACATTATAATTATCACTATGAAATTTATAAAGCTTTTTTATGTTTTTAAATAATTTAAAAAAATGTTATTTTTATAAAATATCAATAGTGTCAATTTGACACTATTCATTTATTTGACTTTACATAAAATTCACATAGAAGATAAGTTAGAAAAAAATATTTAATACACTCTTAAGATGTCATTTTATGTTATTTAATTCTTGTATAATATTAATTAGTTCATATGATATTTATTTTAATATTCTTAAAATGATTTATTTGTATTTTTATTAATAAAATAATTTTTACATCACTATTTTGTCATCGTAATGGTAATATTTAATATCATAAAATTTATTATTTAATTTATATGGCATAGATAATTAATTTATCTTGCCAATGAATATCAATAGTCTATGTTATATTTAATTTATCCATATATTAATATTAATATACTTATATAAAACGAGATTGTGACAATTTGTCACATTCATTAGTTTTCATTACATTCATGTCATATTCACAGGTAAGTGGCCATTAAGCGATTCCATTTATAAAATAGATGGTAATTATATAATTTACACATCTAATAGGATATTTATAGGTGTTAAGGTAATTTTATAATATTATTTTTACCCTAAATTACTGGATTTACCATTAACCATGGTAATAAAAGTAATTACCAATGATACTATTCATAATGCCCAAAAATAAAAGTAGCATATTAACATAACTTGGAACTAATTATTCCTGATATGTAATAGATTTTTCAAAATTAAAGACACAGAAGTTTATGTAATTAATTTAAAATTAATCCCATTGTTGAAATGAGGAAACAAGTTTTAAAAGTTAAAACATTACAAAAGATTGAAATGTTTTTATCTATGAACTAAATGAAAAATTAATGCTAATGACATAAATTATGTTTAATGATAAAAATATATTCTAATTATACTTTTAAAACATTACATATTATAACTTAACCATTTAAATTATCTCGATGAAAAAAAATTTAATCAAATTATTTCGTATTTTTACTATTCATAAAAACAGTATTGTTTTCTGAAAAATATCATAAATTCACCAAAATTAAATTTTTATATGTCACTTAAAAATAAAATGTTTATGTATTAATATAAAAATTATTAATGATTCAAATTCATAATTTTAAACGGGTTCTCCATTAAAAGGTGTAAAGCTGTACTTAAAAAAATGTTTTCATAAATCAAATAAGGTTTTATTCATACCCTATGACTAAAATATCAATTGGATGAATATAAAAAATATTTATTTCATTAAAAAAAATTAAGTCACTAAAAAATGAAAATATATAATTGAATGATATTTTCATAAATATTTGTTATTCAAATTTTTCACAATGAATTTTCATAAGTTAGTTATAATTATTCCCACTAACCTAACAACATGGATATAACTGTAATTTTATAATAAGGGAATCTTACTGTTCATTTAAACTGATGATTGCGTACAAAGAAAGCTACTAAAGAATAAAATATATTTAAATAAATTATTTCATAAAAAAATACAGGTGTTACAATATCATCATTTTGATGGATTTTTCAGTAGAATATCATCTCATATTTTCAAATAGATGAACTATTTTATGTCCTTTGATATAATGATATTTGTGATAAACAATGGTACAACCTCTTTACTAGTCTAAATTCACTTAGCAACCAGACTGCAACAAAAAAAGTCACATTGGTTGTTTATTTATTATTTTTAATTTATTTTGAGGTTTCTGAGTGTTCTTGATGTTTTTTATATTTATTAGGATGTCGTGTAGGTTTTTTGGACCGAGTTGCAGTTTACCATGATGTGGTTCTTTTCATTTCAACATGGCATGGATGTTTTGGGGGAGGGTATGGCATGTATAAATTCATGCACCATATAGGGTATAAATATTCCAATGAGTTTATTCTAGGGGAGGGGTATCTTCATGTTTCAAGGGGGAGGATATGACATGTAGTTTTTTTGGGTAAATACATTTCACTTTAGACACGAGGGATTCACCTTAAGAACAAGGTGGTAAGGATCGAAATTTCTTGCAATATGAGGTGAACCACAATATATGACTAAGATTTCACTATGTTGGGTTTCAAGGAAGAAAAATCATGGTTTATACTCAGTTGGATATGTTGTGTTGGGTTCCTAGTGTGGGACTCAGTGTCACAGTGGACAACAGTTCACTGTGAAGTAATATTTTTGAGTATTTATTTTTTTGTTTTACAATTCCCTCCCCATATATTTTAAAGTGGTTTAGAACCACTTTATCCACTATCTATTATCAATATGGATAGAGGGAGGGCCCATTGAGATCCTACCTCTCTGTCTTTCTCCCTATTTGGTTATTTTCATACTCTCATTTGATTTCCTGCATATATTTGAGGTGAGTTCTCTCTTTCTTCATCTTCTATTAATATTCTTATTTTTCTCTAGGTTTTCCATCACCTATGTTCCCTAACTAATATTCTTGATGAATTTAGGGTTTGATATAGTGTCTATTACGAGGCTTTTGTTCGCTAGGGATTGTAGAGGATGTTTCCTTACTCAGTTTTAGATCATATATTGAAGGTGATGTGTAGACATTTTCTTTGGATTGAATCAAGGTAGGTGTTTCAGTTTAATATCACTTATATTACCTTTCATGATGTTATTTAATGTTTAAAATGTTAAATTATATAATTATTTGAATATGGTATACATAGGAGTGGCCCAAAATAGTTTTCATATGATTTTATATGCTTTCCAATGAGGGGTTTTCTGTGGATTTTGAAATATTTACTTGAAAAATATTTAATTTTATGTTGACTGTTTGTAGAAATTACTAAGTGTATGTAAAAAAATAAAATCAATAAATTTATTTTATTTTTTTGAAACCTATTTATAATTTTTAATAGGCCCGTGTAACTAGTTTATTTCTAATGAATGGTTTTACATTTTCAAGGCATTTATTTAATAAAAAGGGGTGTGGACAGAACATGTTAAATTGTTTTAAGATTCCATTGTCTCATGGTGATTTTAATGGTGATTTATATTGAAATATTCTATTTATAATGTGTATTTAATGGAATTCTTCTAGGATATTATTTCAAAGGTTGTTTTACCATGAGGATTCAAATTGTGGAAAATAACTATGAATTACGAAATTGTTTTTCAAGGCCCATTTGACAGTTTAAATAGTTTTTTCCACAAAATGTATGCGACCCAAATTAAGACCCTTTGATTTATTTATGAATTATGTGTATTTTATATTGGTGAAGATGTTTTATATTTAGGCTTCAATAACTATTCACATGCTATTTTGTGGAAAATGGTTTTGTTTCTTGAGTGGGGTGACGAAGGCGAGATGAGGTTTATTTCAAATAATGTTTTTTTATTTATGTGATAATCCATCACATGATTTATTGTAGACATACAATTGGGTTTTTTTCATCTCTACCTAGATAAATATGTTGGAGAATTATATTAATATTTACCTATTATAGGGAACACATTAGAAAGTATCTTCTAGTTGAGTACGGATCCAGGGATGAGGGATACCCCTCTAGAGGCTTGTGTGAGAATATCAGGTGGAATGTGGTCAGATAGGATGTAACATTTGTAGGTATGGAGTATGATTTTACATATTTCTAGGATTATCTCACACTAGGGTTCATGGTGTACCACATGACCCTTGTTCTATTTGAGGAATTATGTAGGGGATTCATTTTCATTCCTTATTTCTATCCTCTTATTATGGATTGGACTATATGGAATTATTAATCTTATTATTATTTTTATAATTATACATGATTTATATCAATGTAATTATAACGCTAATCTATTAGTTAGTTTCATTTTCACTCATTTTCAAACACATTTTAAAAATAGGATATAAAAAGTGGGTTTCAAAGAAAAATAAATTTGTTTGTGAAATTTAAATTAAGAAATTGTTCTCATCATCCAACATTAATATTTTTATTTTCAAACCCTTTTAAGGGAAAATTAAGAACCTTACAATCATTAAACACCAAATGAAACTACATATTTGTTGAAGAACAGTTTGAGCTGATTGAAATCAATCCCCCTAATCAATATCCATGTAATATAATTTACCTAGGAGTTAGGGTAGCCCTTTAATTTGACTTCATACTATTTTGCCATGTTTTCTCAATCTTTCGTTAATTACTCCATGTTAATCTTCCACATATTAAATCCTATATGCAGAATATGAGCTTGATTATCAATCTAATCACCTTGATCTTTAGTGGTGATCACACGAAGTTTTCTTCACATCTTCTTCAATGCTTTCATATCTATATCTTCCTCTTCCACTTCTTCATCTGAGAGAATAAGTAGATCAATGTATTTTATCACTATGGATATCTATCACTAAGGGTCTCCATTAGAGATTATCTCATGTTTCTATCCAGTAACCCTCATCTTCATAACACTCATGGGAGTAGTAGGTACAACAACCTCACCCCCTACACACACCCGATCACTATAGGAGTTGGATATTGCATTCGAGTTTCTTAATGTAATTGGCTCCTTTGGGGTTAGCTATCACTTACTTGTTGATCTAGTGATAGGAGGACTCAGTAGGTTATAATACTCTTTTCAACATCACCCCTATGGTTGTTCATAATAAATCCATTAGAATCAATAGTAGTGTAGTTTCCCTTCCACGAGGAGGATCTAATATATTCCTCCACATTGACCACTTCCAAGGAATCAGATGGGGAGTCCAAATAATTTTCCATATCCACTTGAGTATCTCCCACATCTACCGAGTGGTCGTCTCCATGTGTAACTTTCATCGATTTTAGTTCCCCACTATCTTGGCATTCATCATTTATAAACACTACAAACCAGTTTTTAAAGTTCATATTGGATCCCCTAGATATAACCTTCTCATCATAATAAAGGGTCACCTTCATGGACTACAGTGGGATATCAGAGACTCCTAACTATTGAAATCATCGTCCTATAAATTGAAATAACATTGAGGTGTCCTCCACAGCCAGAAACTTGGAATCCTCACCAGTGTCTTGGTCTTCACAAATTCCCTCAATAACCTCAGTTAATTTGGATGGGTTTTTGGAACCATCTAGATTTACATATCCTCTAGGTGGACCTCCTCCACTTGATCACTTCTACATCCATTTGAGACACCTTTGAAAATCATGTTAATGTCTTTCCCAACTTCTTCCTAATGACCTAAAACTACAATGGTACCACCTCGTTTTCACCCCTGTTTGATGTAGTGTATTTCCTCACCATTTCCCCAGGTACGCACACTCCTAGACCCATCTTCTACAAGTCAAACACCTTAGATTCATTCGTGTTTGGAGGGGGGACTAGTATTTTCATCATAGAGTCCTATGCCGCATGACCATGACTATATCATGACACCTCCTTCACCACTTTTTGTCATCTTTTATACCACATTTTGTGTACACTTTTTCTACATCCAATGTATTACCACTACCTTCAACCATAAAAAACCCCTTGATGTATTTTCTTGGATCCTTAACCTAAGTAGGAGTCAAATCCTTCCTCCAACATCTATATTCTACCCTAGAAAGACCCATATTCTTAAATGAATTACAGAAGTTGATCCATGTTTCATAGACTGTAGGTTGTTTGTGGCGTAACTCTCCCTCTACTATAATCCTCACAAGCTCTAGAGGAATTTTTGAGACATAAATTTAGGCACATATGTGGAAACAAACCAGATGATAGAGCACCCTATTTCTCGAATCAGAACACAAAACTCTACTAATTAGGTTCCCTAACATTCTCAAAATTGTGGAGTTCTGAAACTGTAAAGAATATTCTAAAAAACTAACCTAAACCGCAGTTGTAGGGGAGTCACAATGCATGTGGAAATCATATGTACTATAAAAGAGGAGAAACCGAAGACTATCACAACTGCTTAGGGAACTGGACCAATATTTAACCCGATCCTCCTCTACTGTAAATCGAATAAAAATATTCTTGTAATTGAGTAGAACCACCATTTCTCTATCCTGTAAATCCCATGACCCAAATATGTACCTGTAAAATGAAACCACCGAGGGAAACCGCTACTTGAAGCATTCAATTAGGGAGATATTACGGATACCCAAAGCCTTGTTAAACTCTAAGGTCAGGATCGAATGGTTCAAAAATCCATTTATCAGATCCAATATTTTATGGAAAAGAGAAATATGAGGTGATGGGGGACAAAAACTGTAGTTCGAGATGTGTGAGAAAGATAGAGCCATTTCTATAAAGGATGTTAGAGGTCCCTCCCCCGTCATGGGAGGAGGGAATGTCATAGGATCCACCACTGTCATCAAAGGGAGATGATTTCATGAATCATCACTCTCGAAGCAGCCTATTTGATGGATTTATGTCTATATGGTATTAATCACAATGATTATATAAGGGGAATTTATTGAAATATTTTTGGAATAAAAATGAAAAAGGATATGGTTTTTATTTAATGAATTTAAAGGTCCACTTCCATTGGATTTAAAATGTTCATTTTATGTGTTGGTTCCACCCTTGTTTCTATTTGAGAGCGTTGGATGTTTTATAAAGAATATTATAACATGTTAATTGAATTTATTATTAATCATATATATAAAAATAATTTCTTTATTTATATTAAACCAATAATTTAAGAATTACACTATGAAATGAATTTTATATACTCTTTTTTGGTATTATACGAGGTTTATTTGGCTCACAAAATGTACATAATCATTATGAATTTGTATATTTCTACATATTTTCACTCAAGTGACCACATTCAACATTATCCATTGGGATTATTTAGGATGTTTTTTATTAGGTGAGTTTGAATATTGTGTCAAGCATTTGGTCACATTGAGGTATTGTTGGAGTTAATATGGTTCCTCTTTATTTTTCGTATATTGTATCAACCACTTCATCCAAGTGTATTTTAGGTCATGTTACCATGGTAAAAATTTCCACTATAATTTTTTTACTTCAACCATCCTTATATAGGTTTACTTGATGTTCATTTCCATTTTTCTCTTATCTGGGATTTATTTATTAAAAATTTAGTATTATTATTTTTAAGGGTGATATTATTCCCATGTGTGCGTCTATCATACACAAGAACTAGTTTTCATCCTATAAAGATTGAGAACACACTTTGGGCCTAGTGGTGAGCTAGCTATGGTGTTGGGGTATGCCATCTTATGTCGTTTCATTTTATAGAATCCCTAATGGGGTGATCAATAAGATTATGCAACTTCTCTTGAGCATTATATGGAAATCTACTAGTGAGATGATGTTCCACTAGGTCCAGTGGGGTAGAAAGAAAAAACTATAAATGGTAGGATGGATCAATATCCTTGACCTTTTGGATACCATGAAATCCATCCTAGTTTCACTGACCTTGGTCTATAAGGATAAAAACCTCAATATAGGCTCATATCATTAAAAAAAATAATGATCACCCTATTAATGTGGTCAATAAGTTTTTCTCTAATCCATATCCCATCTGAATAATATTATTTGTTACTATTCATCATTTGAAAGAAAAATCTTTATACATTGTATGGTTAGGGGATTTTATCTTTTGGAAGAAGATTTGGAAATGCTCAACTGTCAAAATTATTTGATTCCATGTTCCAAATATAAATTACAAGACCCCAATCAAATTTAATTTTTTTACTAACACTGTGTTAGATGGGAATCAAAAAAAAACTTTTATCCCACATTTACCCTAATGATATAAGTGACTGATTCATCTTCCATCTAGGATAGTATGTATAATTCTCCACCCAAGTTTCTTATCATCATTAATGGAACTATCACCTCTTAGATCCCAGGTGTGACATTATAAGTGAGGGGTTACATAAAAAGATAATGAGTTTTTCATATGGTATATCTAACTTAATAATATCCTAATAGAACTATACATCCAGTATATTGGTGTCTCCCAAGCATTCATCTACTCATGTTGTAACATTCCTAGAATTGAGTATAATGATAAAAACAAATTCATGTCTACTGGGCCTCTCATTTCAAAAAGTGGTTTAGAAGAGTTATGAATATCCTTGTCAGTTCACCTAGATTGATAATATCATATAGTCATGGTGCACTATTTTCTCTGTTTTTAAAGGATATAAATTCCCATAATTCTTGTTTACAACTTCTTGGTTTTTTGGAAGGTATGAGACAATAATAAATTTGATGAGAAAAGACATAGGATGTAAGATATTTGAAAGGTTCAACTTATTTTTTTTCTTTCAAGGAGGAGATAAAATTAGATATAAAGGAGTTTGATTTTTTCATTATATCACTGGAAATGTGTTGTTAAAAAAGTGATTATATCACTGCATAAGAAATTTTGAAAAACAGAAGAATCAAATGGGTTATTCCCAACATTTTTTTTTTCATGATTGATGATTAATATGAGATTTTAATGATGATAAACATTGTATCCAATTGAATTAAATCAATGAAAATAGGCTGTGACGAAATTTCGGAACTAAAGAAAATGATTTTCATATGTTATTCATAATTAATTAATATAATTAAATAATTAACTTACGTAAAATTATTTCTTCACTGATGGTTATAGAAATGGATCTACATTTTACCATCAATACGTTGATGGAACCAATATTAGATTCGCTCTCAGAGTGATCCACACGTGGTCCATGAATCTATGAAATTTTCTATAGGAATCATTAGGTGCTAGTATAATAGATATTATCTCTTTCGTTCTTCTCCTTTGATCACCCTGAGAATCTCTTTCAAAGGATTCTCCTTGAACTCTCTAGACTCAAATTTATAAGGTGGAGGACTATCACTCTGTGTTTTTTGAGAATTCTTGGATTAAGGATATCTTTAAGGCTTTGATAATATTCTATATATTTCATTGAAGATAATAAAATGGATTGGATATGTTGAAAAAATAATATATTTATATCTTTATACTAGTATAGCTAGAAAAAATATTTTCACATGTTAACTTTATTATTTATTCAATCCCCACAGAACTCATATCTATAATAACAAATTTATTATTATTTCCTGACATGTGATAAACTTGTGATGAAAATTAAATATTCTTTATTCAGATAATATTCAATATATATTATTTCTCACCAAGCCATTAAATGTGGTCCATCATTCCTCAATAATTTTAATTAGTCCTTGAATAATGACTATCTATTTAAAAAATAAACACAACTACCTAATTTTCTAACAAATATATAAATATTATATCACCTAAATAATACATAAATATTTTTTAAATACACCACTCACATGATATTCTCTCGAATAACTGCTGACAGAATCTATGCGATCAAGAAAACATAAAAAAATTTAAATTATGTATGGGAATAATATTATTTCAACATGTTAAACAATAAATAATAATATATTATTTAACTATGATTTTGGAAACACTTATTGTGTGACCCTCTAGTCCTTTTTCTCGATGGAATTAGTTGAAGAAGCCTAATGTTCAAGGTTACCATGTAACAACATGCCAATGCACCCAAATAGAAAGAGATTAATGTCATAATTGAATAATACCTCATATAGATGCATACATTCTAATATAATCATTTAATCATGATATTGTTGATCAAGATGGTTTTATTCTGCTGTCATAAACCTTTGTACTTGATTTTCTATTCTTTTAATTTCTAGAAATCATACTTTCATATAGAACACCAAGGCCATATATTTGTTTAGTCTATATAATTTCTCTCAAAGGTTAAGATATATACAAATTATTTAATTAAATGATGGTATAAATCCTTTCTCACATTATTTATTAATGAATTATTACTCATGATGAACCCAATGTATCCTACCTCATCGAAAACATATGTCGTCATAGTTTTAATCGATACATTAAAGTGCACGAGTTATAACACCCATGAAAAATAATCTTAAATATTATTGATCAATAAAAATAGAAGGATAGTAATATAAAATGAAAAATAGAAATGTGGATTTCTTACTAGCAGGTCTCGTTCTCATAATATCCCATATTGGATATTACCAAGGGCACACACCATGAGAATGTGAGTCAAAGTCCTACAAGTCACCACATCTGATAGCCTCTACCAATTGTGTTGCTCAAATGATATCATCTATCTATAGAACATATAATTAAGAATATTTTCGTGGAACATTTGGGTTCTTATTATAGTGGGTAATTGCTATGAAATTTTAGTGTGACAACTACACTTATGAATTTATCACATATTATTTAACACAGAATAAAAATAATCATGTGGTGTGATGCTTATTAATATTCATAAATATGAATACAAGTAATTATATAGTAAACATATTCCATTTCTAGGGAACCAAATCCAATAGAAACCCAATTTAATGATCCTAATATTAAAAACCTTTAGTGAACTATATATCATATGATACTAATGCTTCTGTTAAGGAATCCCTTTAGTAAATGGGTTTTCCATGTTGTATTCAATTGGAAATGTTCCCACTGAAACTTCAACCCTTTGAAAAATTTCATCAAGAGTTGATACATGAAGAGTATATTTTTTGACTTTTGATGTGACCTTGAATCTTGTGAAGGATCCACCACAAAATTATTACAAAATAAGATGTTATAGGGTCTTTACAACTTGGTACCACATCAATCTCCTGAGAAAATATTCATATTTGAAAAACATACATGACTGTATCAGAAGCCACTATATACTAGGATTCAATTGTAGGATTATTGACAACTAGATGGTTTTAACTCTTCCATGTCAGAGATCCTCTATTGAGAAAGAAAAAATATCGTTAATAAAAATACAGATCATTCTAATCTATTTAGAAACATGCATCTGTATACCTTATAATAACCAACTTCTCGTCTCCTAAATAAAATAGAAACATATCCTTTGTTATTCTAAAATACTTGAGTATAACCTTAACACCTGGACGATTATCTTATTTTGGATGTTCTCAATATATAGCTACCATTATCAATTCATAGGCATCATCAAGTCTAGTGAATAACATAACATACTTGATTGAACCTATCACTGAAGAATATGGTATCCAACTCATTATCGTTTTCTCATATTGTCTCCATGGATACAATTTATTAGAAATATGTATACCATATGACATGGTAATGAATCCCATCATGGAATTTTCCATACTAAGTATATTTAGTATCTTGTCAATGTATACAATCTTACGTATTCTAATAATCCTCTTTGATCTATATTTAATGATCTTGATCCATAGAATATAGGATAGTTTACCTAATTCCTTCATGGAGTAACACTTGTTCAACCAGTCCATAATAGATTCTAAGATTGGTATGGTGTTTCCATTAAGTAATATTCCATCAACATATACTAAAAAGTTAATGATCAGGTTACCTATAAACCCTTTTTAAACACATGGATCACATTCCTTCTTAATGAAACTAATTTATTTTATAGATTCATTGAATCAAATGTTCCATGACCTGGATGCTTGATTAAATCTATAAATTTATCCCTTTAATGTTCACATAATTTTCTCGTCACCGGGATTCAAAAAAAAATAATGAAATATATTTTAAAATCCTTCTACAAAATTTCATTGTCTCCGGAATCTTATATAGAAAGTATAATTCTGGTGGATTTAATTATGGAAATTGGTGAAAATATTTTATCATAGTTAACCCCTTGACTCTTTTTAAACACATTGAAACTAGAATTTCATTACAGGTATTTTATTTACCTTTGAAGTCCATTTTTCTATTAAATACCCATTTTCACCAAATAGTATTTACATCAGCTGACACATAGACCAGAGCCCAAAATTAGTTCGGAGAAATAGAATCCATTTTAGAATCTATCGATTCATTCCATCTTGTAGCTTCTGATATCAACATTTCCTCTTTATAAGAGATAGTTCCGTCATTGTCAACCAATGCTGAGTCTCTATATTTGGTGACTAGAAAACCATATCTCTATAGTTATATGACCTCTCTAGTTCTCCAACATAGTACTTGTGTTTCAAGAACTACTTCATACATGTGGTCCTATGAAATATTTTCTTACACCAACTCTTTTATATGTTGAGAAACCACTTCATAGAAGTCAGTATTACTCCAACTATCCTTTTTGGGGCTGTTTTCCCTCTAAATAAATGTGTCTTGTCTAAAGACATTCAGTTTATTGTCAGAGTGGCTGTATAAGTAGTATCCCTTTATTTCGTTGGGATACCCAATAAATATACAACTTATTCATATAGTGCTATTTTTTCCTGATAAGGCCTTAATAAATATCTTATAACCCTACACATGTGTATGTGACAAAATATGTTTTTTATACACCATAAATTCAAGGACTCTATGTTTTCCTCTTTATATGGTACTTGGTTTATTTTGTATGTTGTATTTTGTAAAGAATATACATAAAAGGATAATTGGAGATCTACATGACTTATTATATACGTTAATATGCATAACAAGGTTCATCTCCTCCTTTCACTAACACCATTCCATAGAGGTGTGTAAGGTGGAGTGACCTGAGATAAAATAAAAAACACTTGTAAGCTTTTGATAAACACTTGGTTAAGATATTAACCACATCAATATGATCAAATATTCATTATCTTCGTTCCAACATGATTCTTTAAATCACTCATCAATCCTTTGATTTTATCAGAGGGCACAAACTTATAACTCATCATGTAGAAATATCCACATCTACTCAAGTCATAAGTAGAAGTTATAAAGTAAGAATACCCACCAATAACATCTTCTGTAAATATTCCACCCACATAATTGTGTACCAATTTTAAAAGCTATATGGCCCTTTCACTAAGACCACAAAATGGAGGTTTTGTAATTTTTCAATGTAGAAAAACATAAAATATTTCTGGTAGATTTTTTTCAAAATACTCTGAGTAACTGTCTTGATAAAGAGTTGTAAAATTATTCTCATTTAAATTTAAAGGATATTGATTCCATATATTGGTATTATATTAGTTGTGTTAACATGAGTTGTTATCTATTTCCAATACTTGGTATTCATAATTTAATATATAAAGATAATTATTCAAAAGTTTCATACCGTAACATATGTTGTATTTTTAAATGAAATGACTTTTATTCACAAACGTAAAAATAAACCCATCTACATCTTGGTATGATACATAAATTATATTCCTTGTTACCATCGGTATGTAATAAAATTCACTTAAAACAAATATCCTTTCTATTATTAATGAAAGGAGATAGTCAGAAATGGCTAAAGAAATATTCCTTGCACCATTTTAATCTCACAAATATGCCTCTCCTCTATAAATATTTTAGATATACTTGGTTACCATAATTGGACATATATATGAAAACCTCAATATGTATATAGTACCAATTGTGTAGATATTAAATGATTACAATTGATAATGAATGAAACTTCAGCATCCCCTTACTTCTGGGTGCAGTTCCTCTACCAGTGGTATTACTTTCCACAAGAAAAACATACTACCTCATTTTCCTTACCCTAACTCTGGATCTTACTCTTCATGTAAATATAGTGATCGAGATCCTGAACAGTTTTTTTGAGTCTTGGGCCCATTCACCTTGTTATTCCTTTTCTTATTCACCATATGTACTTTGGGTTTTTCTTTCATCCTGACCTTATCCACAAGGTTAATGAGATTAAGAAGTTCTAAAACACTATTCTTATTATTTATCATGTTATAATTAGTAATTAAAATAGATAAGGTCTTGGGTTGTGAGGGATTTATGAGATCTATGAGTAACTTATCTGGGAACTTAATACCTAATATTTCTTAGAATGAATAAATGAGTCCTAACTGGAACTTACTCTCCAAGATTAGTTTTAAACAAAGAATTGGAGATCTCATATCCCTCTTTTATCACCTTCTCTTGATAGATATCATGAATGTGAGACATCGTGTAATGCACATCCATGTCCTCATGACTCTTTATAATCTCATTAGTCATGAAAGATATCATGAAACATTAAACATTTATAGAAACACTAAAATGTTTCTCATATAGATAAAACTCCTCCTCACTTGCCCCATTAGCCCGAGAATCAATAATAGATTCTTACATCACTTAAAAATATCTCTCATAGAATAGGATAACACCCAAACACCTTTGACACTCTCAAAAAAAAATTCGAGGTGAAGGTTATTTTTATCAAGTATGGGTCGACGTGATATTCTTGATGTCATTTTTTTTATGTTTCTACAAATAATATGAGTAGTGTTTTAGTACTTTATTTGATTAAATTTAGAAAAATAAATAAATATTATTTTAATTAATCTCTTACTATTTTATCGACCGTAATATCCATCAACATTGCCATTATAATATCCTATTTATTAGACATTTAAGTACAAGGGAACCATATTCCACTTTTCACCATGCCAACATTGGCTGGAAATGTGATTTGAAGGATTTAGGAGGGAATTCCAAATTCCAACTTGGTTAACTCATAGTTCTTTGATCTATTTAGTTGAATACCCAATCCTGAAATTAATAAATAGTATTTCCTCAACCCATTACCCTCCATAACATGAAGCCATACTTTGGTACTTAACCTTTGATGTTGACTAAGTTAACTCATCCCAAAACATTATGTTATAAATATACAATAATTGGATGCACTAAAATTTTTCTGGTGAAACACTTTGAACTATGGTTTGGTTTTAAATAATGTTGTGGAAGGAAATATTAACATAATATATATATTTGGGAGATTTATATTTTAATTATAAATTTATGATTATTATCTTTATTTCTTTATTCTTAATTTTAAGGGAATTTACTTAAGTGATTAAATATTTCGTAGATAATATGTACGCATAATCAAATTTATTTTAGTTTTATCTTTCATGCTTGTTAATTTATTAATTCATGAGATCATTAAAAAACATTCATAATAAAATAACCATGAAACTTGACGTAATTAAAATTATAAATAGGTTTGATCTAGTGATTTTACTAACGGTTAGTTTATCTAGTGGAAGATAAACTAATCATCGACCTAGGGGAAAATACCTTGAAGAAATTAAGGATTGTGTTGTAGCTTCCCACCTATAAACCTATGTATCTCTCTTGAATTGGTTTCATATTAGCTCCAAAAATGAACCACCTCCTCTATATTGGGACATCCATCTGTTACATATGTTTTTACCCAGACACATGTGTTGGAAACCAAAGGATTGTTTAGGGGTTTACGTAAAAGAATAAATGGGCTCATAGACCCTTACATAACGAGATGAGAGATGACACACATGACAAAAAATTAATTTATTAATAAATTAAATGAATATAATCACATACAATGGACTAGTTAAGTCTTATTAACATACAAATGCATTAAACAAATTACTAATTAAGATATCATTTATAATCATTCTTATTTAAGATAAATCTCACTTGAATCAATTAAATATCTTATTTATTTAATAAATTATTTATCTTAATTATGATATAAATTACCTTGAGAATATCATCCAAAAAAATTGTAGACATATTAATTATTTTTAAAAAAATAACTATGTTCATTAAAAAAGTGTACCATAGATGAATCATAGTGAGTATACGTTCGAACTGTCCAACATGTGTTAAACTCATACGCACATCACTCTTCTAACATGTTGAATTAAAGTGTTAATGATGTGATTTCATGACATGTGCCACAAAATTAATAATCACATGGATTACATTCTACTTACATAGTGTTTTATGATTCAATTCACATAGAGTACAAACTGTAATAAAAAAAATACATGATATGTAGATCCTTACATTATAGATAAATTAATTAAAATAATATATATATATATATATATATATAAACCCATCACATGGATTGTCCTATCAATTTAATGTCAACAATGAGCACATGTTTATAAGGTTTTCACATTATAATAAATTAATTTTAATTTTTTTAATTTAGAAAAATTACACAACATTTAAATTTACGATATATAACATGTGTTATTCCTACTGTCTATCATTGAAACATACCTTGTGAATCACTGGGTAACTGTGCCATGTTATAATTTGGAGTAAATGGTGTGTACATTTAAAAACATTGTATGGTCTCTGAGTTACCTAGATATCAATCATGTATTCCATGTTTGAAGATATAAAGCTCATTAGGGACTAAAGGAAAACACACCATCTATGAATGTTAAATAGTGTTTCCTCTGACTGACCATGAGCTAGGATAGACCAGTCAACATATGGTATATAATAAAACATAATACATTTCATAAATGAAAATTATTTGAATTAATATCAAATTAATTCTTGGTGGATCAATAACTGATACACAACATGTACCTCCAGGTTTTAAGATGTGTACTCTTGCGTAAACCAGCTAGATTCCTCAGCACCACTGAATGAGATCTATAAATTTATTTCATTCATTAAATTAAATGATATTACAATATTTATAGAAAAGTTAGAGGAGGAAAACCTAAATCAAGATTTAGATTAAAGAAAAATTAATCAAGAATTGAAAACCAAAAATAAATACGTAAATCAATCAGTAGAGTTTAAATAATTGTACATAATTGTAAAACCCACTCTGATCCAACTTATAGGTTTGGGGAAAATCAATAGTGTTGGATGGGTCATCGAAAAATTTTCTTCCATTAATAATTTATTATTAATAAATGATTTAGATGATGATAATCACTATGATCAAAGGACTTGAATCAAAGAATATACACAGTGGATAAATGATGGAACCGAATAACAAGATTGTGAAATATTATTTATAATTAATATAAGAAATTAAATAATTTCCTTACATGAAATTCATTATTAATTGATGGATATGATAATTAATTTATTCCATACAATCATTTCTTTGTAGGAGTTAAGAATTTATTTCCTCTACCAGGGATCCATATATTGTCCATGAATCTATGAGCATCATCATTGGAATCAATGGTTGCAAGCATGATAGATCTTTTCACCTGTATCATTTCCCTTTGATCACCTCATTAATTCATTCCAATTTATTCTCCTTGATCTCTAAAGACTATTTATTTGAAGGTAGAGGATGTTCTCTCTACATTATTGGAAGTGTTCTTGGAAAAGGGAGCTCTCTGGGGATTTAAAATGATTCTCCGGATGTCATTGTTCACAAAAACATAAATTGACTCTATTTAAAAAATAATATAAGCATGTTTATTTATCTCTATGGTTAGAAATAAATAATTTCACAAGTTACCATTATTATTTATTTTTTCTTTTTTGAACACGATGTCAATAAAAATAATATTATTATTATAACTTGACATGTGCTAAACTCAAAAATTAAATTAAATCTTTTCTATTCAAATAATATTCAATATATATTATTTATCACTAAACCATTAAAAAAAGTCCTATATTCCTCTATAATATTTATCAGACCTTGAATAATGAGTATTTATTTAATAAGTAAATATCACTACATTATTTTCCAAAAAATAAATTTATACTATATCAACAAAATGGAAAATAAATATTTTTTAAATATCCATGTCAAATAATATTTTCTAAAATAATTGGTGAACAAATATATGCGATCAAGAAAACACAAATAGTTAGTAAATCACATATATGTACAGTATATATTCAACTCTTTAAATAAAAAATAGTAATATATTATTCAATAAAGATTCTTAATACACTTAATTTGTGACCTTATAGGCCTCTTTCTCAAAGGCATTAGGCAAAGCATCCTAATTTATAATATTAGAGTCTATAAACACCCCAAGTCACCCATAGAGAAGGAAGTTAATGCTGAAATGACATAATTCCTCCTAAGGATGATTACTGTGTAATATAATAACCTCATCACATTAAATATAATAATGTAGGTTTCATGCTAGTGCCATCAACCTATGTTCTCAATGTATCTTTCTTTGACTTTTTGGAAGTCGAGCATGCCTATAGAAAATCATGTACATGGGTTTATTTAGGATATATAATTTCCATTATATGAATGAGATATCAAATTACATTGAAGAACATTATGGGTAAATCCTTTATTGCATTAATTATTAAAATATTACTTGTAATGCAACCAATTTATCCTACCTCCCAGTGAATATGTTTCATCTTGGTTTTCATCGATAAATCAAAGTACATGCTTTATAACACTCATTCATAATAATCTTAAAGTCTAAGGATAAAAATACACATCTATAGAAACGTACATAAAATGAAAAGTATAAATGTCGATTTAATACCAGTGGGTCTCGTTATCATAATATCCTACAGTAGATATTACCAAGAGAATACACCCTCAGAAGGTTCCGCAATGTCCTACAAGTATCCAACCATTACAGCTTGTATCATTTCTTCCCCTTAAATGATATCATATGTCTAATGAAAATATTTTTAAGAATACTATTCTGACACTTATGGGTTCTTATCATAGTGGGGAACTACTATCAACTTTTAGGTAGACAACTACTCTTAGTAAATTATCACATACTATGTTATGTAAAAGAACTATCATGATGTGATTAATGATTTATTAATAATAAAAATCAGAATACATGTAATCATAACATACAAAGAGTTTGGTAGTAGGTAACCACTATAATAATTATCATGTTATTTTTATGAAATTTATGATATTATAATTATCTCCTAACTGAATATTAAAAAGGATAATTCAGACATAGATATTATGGAATCCTTTAATTATAGTGGGAGAAGAAGGGGTTTTTTTCCTTTTCTGAATATATATATATATGTGTGTGTGTGTGTGTGTGTGGGATTATCTTTGGATGTGATCAGTAGTGTGAAGTGTTCTACAACAAGTACTAGAAAATCCAATTCATTTTTGACTTATGGTATGTTCGTTAATGACACCACATGTTCAGTTTTGATCTCTGTGGGGTGACTACATGTTACATAATTATTATTATAGAATAGTTTTATGAGTATCAGGTTCTAATTTTCACCATTATTTCTACACTATCACTATAATTAATTTTTTAATCATTTACTTGGCTATTGTAGAATATTTTATTATAGTGAAATATTTTTTCTTTTCCCTGTAGGTTTTAATCCAATACATTAGAGGGGTTTCCACATTAAAAAATTATGTCTCAATATTTTTTCTAATATGTTTTCACTCTAGTTTTCATTGGATATTATAACGTTATTTTTTTCATAGATGTGTTTTTATCATTATATTGATTCATTTCCTCCCAATCATCTTGTATCAATGGACGTTATCCAAGTTTCTTTGTGATTTGATATGGTTGATTTATGGCAAGGTATTTATTCCCACATTAAATTATTTAATAGGAAAATTTATTTTACTCTATAGATATAACGAGAAAAAGATATTTTGGTTTTTGAGAAAAAAAAGTGAAGGAACTAGATAAATAATGAAAAGATCAAGATAACATGAGAAATGATGACTAGAAGGATATGGGAGAGTTATTGAAATTCACTATCTATATTTCTTTAGCTGACAATACTCTACAAGAGGTGGTGAATCTGATAGATCTAAAGGATATCTAGGAAATTCATGAAAGCTGGTATAAATCGCTATCCCTTAGAAATCATTTACATACAAAAAATTTTTGTATCATTTTTGAATATAAGAGAAATGATATTTTGGTAACCATATGGATGATTTCACCAATCATTTGATGGAACTGTGTTCAGTGGTGTTCATGATCAATGATAAAGGTAATGTGGTACCTATTAAAATGGAAGAATTGGACAAATATTTTATTATATTGGGTACATTACTAAATTCACATGATAATAACATCACCAAATTGATTTTTATAAAAGAAACTCTAAAATTTAATGATGTTATTTCACTGTTTTTGATGAATGAGATTCAACAGAAGACCAAAAAAGACAATTCTTCAGGTAATATTGGCATTTTGGGTATTACAGATAGACATGATAATCATATAGGTTGATAAAAGACAAGAATAAAAGTCACGTTATTCTTTTGAAATAAGGAGGGCCATGTTTATAGAATCTCATTTACTTTGAAAAAGATTACGGAAGAAAATAATATTCAAGACATTGATTCTAAGGATACCAATATAAATCTTATAATGGTTTATTTTAATTTTCTTTCAATTGGTGTTGATTTTTAGAGGTAAGATATGTCCAATGAATTGGTGTTTTATTCAGGAGTATTGTAACATATTTCACCAAACATGGAAATATTATACTTACATGAAGAAGATGAATTTGGTACATTGAAGATAGGAAACGAAGATTCAACTAATGTAAGATGAATTATTTTTGATATGTCATTTGTGGTGGGATCCCATTGGGAAATCCCTATACCTAAAAACATAGTAGAAAAATATATTTTTGTGATGTTCCATTGAAAATAAATTATTTTTTTTGTGATGGAGGAGTTTCCCATAAACAAAATATTTTACTTGTTATATATACTCCATCATTTGCAATAGAATTATTCAACCGTCTAAAATAACTATTTTTGTCATGTGAACACTCCCATCAAAAATAATATTACAAAATAAAAAAAGGTAAAAAAAATGAAAACATTACAATAATAATGAAAAACACAGTAAATATATAAATTAATATTTTTATTTCAAAAAAAATATTCATTAATTTATTTACATATTAAATGTGTCGAAAAATACATAATTAATTGATGAGGGGGAGGGTCATATAGTGTAGGTGGTGGAGGGTACTCTATCCCTATACCACGTTCGAAGTGTCACTTGTACTCTATCAAATACTATTGTTGCTTCTCATGCTCTATACGCTACTCCTCATATTGTTAACTAAGATAATAATGAAACACTTCCAACCCAATATGTAAGGTCTTTATAAACTCATGTAGATCTCATGACTTCTCTTAATACTATGTATCTAATTTTGATGAATACCCATTAGGAACCATTGAGTTGGACGTCGATAACACAACATTACTGTAATAACTTCTAGGTGTTTATCAATATTTGATAACCACCTGGCCATTCATGAAATCATGATTAGTCACCTACTTATATGATGAATCATCAAATTAGGCTAAACTAGTGGCATGAACCTCAATCTTGGTCAGACTCTTTCAATGTGTGTGAGAATTTTTGGCCTCATATGACTCTATCAAATGATATTTAAAATTTAAATAGTTAAAATATTATTTTTAGTTAATTTTAAAAGTAAAAAAAAATTTGATGACCACAATCTGATGATGTCAACCACCAAACATATCTCTAGTAATAGGATAAATGAACATCCTCTTTTAAACATCATACTCCACAAGACCGAGGTTCTCAATTGCATATAAAATAATAAAGTAAATAGTTTCCTTTTATTATTTTATAAGTCATTAAATATATGTTCTTAACAGATGTCTTCAATGAGTAATAAACATACAAATACCATATTTATGAATAACCTCATACCACCCTCGGTTATGTCATCCTAATGCTGATCACCTCTAAAAACTATCTTTCATCTAGTATGAGCATAATACATTCTATACATGAGAGAATATATAATCCGCTCAATAGATATAGTAAGACTGATAAAAAACTATGACTCCATATTTCTTCATGGATCATGTCCTCAAATGTTTCAAAAACTAATGGCAATGCTCACGTATTGAGGAATTCTAGATAGTGTTCCTCATGCTATCATCGATGGGAAACCACAAATCCTAAAAATAATTAATAATAGAGAGTTGAAAATTAATTATATTTCAAAATAACTATTATTTATTGACATACCATCCAATGATCGAATATACAGTTCCAAACATCAATGATAATATAATCCCACACCACTCATTATCTAAAAAATTTGACAGAATAAAACTCCCCTTCCAAATAAAAATATGTGAAAAACTATAGAAAAACAAAAAATTCATAATCAAATATTACAGAAATAAATTAATGAAAATTATTGATAATGAAAATTAACTAAATTACACAACTGAACATTCCTATGAATGTATGGATCAAACTAATGATCTGGATGTATCTCAGGAATAGGGTTAGGCTTCATCAATCTCACAAGACAAGGACCCCTATGAGTCGATGGTGAACTGTGTCCAACCTAAGGTTCAGATAATAAATCGTCAATATTATCACTAGGAAGCATATCATTTTGAAGTCTATGGAAAATATCATCAAAAGTATCACCATGTATCAAAAACACAAAAATAATGTTGTTAGTAAATAATTGAAGGTTCAAATTATATATATATATATATATATATATTAATTATGACTATAACCAACATATAATTGTGTCATTATTCATATTCAACCTCATATTCATATTTGATTATGTCAATCCCCTCATATTCCTCCTCAATTTAATAATTTCACATTGAGGTTTCATATTCATCATCTCTTGTTAATTCAAATTCATTTTTTACATCACCAACATCAATGTCACCGTCCAATAATAACTTTGGAGTATCATCATTAATATTTTTGTCTATTCATTGAAAATATATATTTTCAGGTGTCTCTAGAAAAATTTCAATTCCTTATAATTCAACAGAACCACATTCACCCTACACAGATTTATTTCCATGGGATTTCATTTTTATTACACTCCACTAATAAATTAACTATCCTAAAGTCGTAAAATAATTTTAAAAATAAATTTGATATGCTTGATGAGAAAATAAATAGGGTTTAGTTACTGCTATAAGGATTTTATATTTACTTTTGATGCCTCCATAGCATATATGAATACACAATCCATTAACATTATAAAGTTAATGAAATTTAAATATCTCTACATAATTCTATCTCAGATAACATAGTTTAATTATTTTATCCTTCATGCCACAAAATTCATCTTCATATTCACTATGATGAGAATCTCCTTAGAAAACACCACTGTTAATTATTCTTATTTGATTCACCAAATGCATGTTTATTAAATTAAAAACCATTCACCACATATGAATTATAATATTTTACAATTTTGGATGGTGGCTCACTCAATACCCACAAATTATTAATAATTCTATCGGTATGTTGTTATACCTGAAAAATTAAAACACAATTTGTAATATAAAAAATAATAAATTGATTCTTTATGTAAAACTTTATATAATTTACATTACATTCCATTGATTCTAGATGGAAAAATAATGTTGTGAACATTTTTTAGGGGTAGGAAGTGTAATTTGTGGAAACTGGTTCTTTATATGATAATCATATAACACATGAATAAAATAATATTAATTTTTGTTAAACAATTAATGAATAGATCAAAGTAGAACGCAATGTAAAAATTGGTTCATCTCTTCACAGTTGAGAAGATCATTTTTATGATCCATATGATGTTCATCATCTAAAATCCATCATTCATGAACTCCAAAAAAGCCAATTTCAATATGATTAAAACTGATAATTGAATTCTTATTGCATAGTAAACATTTCCCTCATTATAGCTTATTGAATTATCTTTTGAAGGATATTCAAGTTGGGAATAATGGGAGGAGGAAAATAAAATATCCTCATAGAAATAAGCTTATTTAATTGCCCCTTTAACTGATCCTTTTTATGTACCTTTTTATTTTTTTCTATTTTCATCTCCCATATGCGTACATCCATAGAAATTGTATCAAACTTCAACATTTTTCTTCATACAGAAAATATTTTATAATATTTTCAATGAATCTAATAATTATGGAAGAATTTTTTTCCATTTTACATTAAAAAATATTCTTATTATCTATTAGGTTCCTCATAATTTGTTTTTGTCATACAAATGTCTCATACAAATATTATATTTCTGTTAGAACATCCCAAATAAAAGAATTCAAAAATACTCTAAATACAATTAGTATATGTATTTCCATTATAAAATGATTATTAGGATTTTTAATCAAGTATTATGACTACTTACGAAACATCTAGCCAAATTGGAAACACAACTATTTTGGTAGCCTCAAATCCATAATCCACTAAAAATTAGTAAAGGATTTTCAATGGAATGTTTATATGAATTTTTTTATTTATTAACATTTTTTATCTATCATTTTCAAATAAATCATGTTCTAGTAAACTATGAATTTTGGAAAGATCTAATCATGTTTTTTAAATTATCATGGGTCTTACAATGTGCGACCTAAACTATTTAATAAATATTATCAAAATAGTTCTTCTCAACATACATGACATCTTTCAAGTGAAAGATGAAAAAATTAGACTAATATTGGAGAACCTAATTTTTTTAATCCAATGGTGTTCTCTCCCCAATACATCTATTTTTTGTTTATTTATTTTCAGTCCATAGGTAATCTAAGTTAATGAAGAGATAATAGATTTTAAATCAATAGAAGATATCATTTTTGAGGATTATCTCTATCAAATATACCATTTTTGAAACGATTTTTGTTCCTCCAGAAAGTATGGTCAATAACATAAAATATGTAATGAAAATAAAAAAACATGGTTTCCTGCCATTGATGAAAATAAATGATTTTCTGTCACTTATACAATATGGAAATGATTTTTCCCTATGTGTACTCATGCCACATAACATGTCATGTGTGGGGAAGTCACTAATTATCCATATTAATTCATCTTTCATTTGGAAATTTTTTATCTCAAAAAAATCATATGTATTGACAACATTATTCCACACTAAAAATAAATCATAAATCAACGGATACAAATTAACATCAATATTTTTTTGTGTTCGGGAATTTATAATGTTAAAAATATATATTGTTCATTCATCAACATCCATAGAGGTTTGTTGTATGGAGTATGATAAATTGTCCAATAATAATATTCACTATCATAAGAATTAAATGGATATAAATCATCTGTAGAAAACACCAATCAAACATTATATGTTTCAGAACAAAAATAAGGATGTATAATCAAACTGTTTCCATGAATTTAAATCAAAATTTTGATTTATGATTCTACTAGTTGAAATATTGTATTTGTACCATGAAATCAATGAAACTGTGTTTTGAGACATAAATAAATTCTGATATCATGGTGTAAGTGGGAAATACCTAAACTATTTAATGGGAACAAATCCCGACATCACTTGTTGAGCATCCATGTACCGTGATTGTCCATATGTAGGAAGATTTTCTAATGAAACAATTTCAATATAATATAAGATATGATCATTTAAACATAAATGAATCTTATAAATACCAAGAACAAAGTTTCTAACCATTGTCTTTAACTAATATAAATTGGTAGGAAACACATTTTCTTCATGTAATACTTAATTAACCAAATGGAATTTTTGGTCAAAAATTATATTTCAAATTCAATTTTCTGATTTAATAGCTAGAAATTATATAACCACTTCATGTTTCTTTATCATTCTTCTAGGATTTAATGAATATTCAAAATACTTCGATAAATCAAAAAACCGAGATTGTCCCAAATTAGTAGTTAATTCAATATCATTATGAGTTTCAGTTTATTGAAATTATGGACCAAAAATATCATTTACTAAATTTTGATATTGTGTTAAATCTGGAACCAAATTATTAGTATCTTATCTATAACTTCCTCCATAATATTGATACCAAAAAAACATAATCATTCTAAAAACAAGAACACAATAGGTGAGACCCAACATTATCAAAATTTTCAAATATAATCTGATGAAATTTCTTGTATTGAAACATAATTATCTATTCAAAAACAAATTTTGGTTTGTATAATGAAGACAATAAAAAATCTGCATCCCCGTCAATATATACTAGATTTATACCAAAACTATTAGGATTCCTCTAATGATTTATCCCATCACGATGTTGTAATAAAAACTTTTTTCTTCTTCCATTTTCCTAATTTTTCTATAAAATTAAAAAATAACATATTTATTATGATTAATCTTATATAAAGAATAATATATCCCAAAAAAATATAATATTCAAAAAATTTACAATTCCTTGTAAATATTATCAATTCTATAAAATTTGTTATATTTTATAATAATTATTATAAATTACAATTATGGAAAATAGGAGGTCAATCTAGGGGTGTGAGGGATGTATGGAGTGGAGGGGATGAAGGTGTTGAGTGAGTGAAAGAATTAAAATGTCCCTACATTTATAATTTTAATAAGATAGGTAGTCATGGGTAAACATGTTATTTTACCCATGACTGCCTCTCCTCCAAATTGTCTGAATAGAGGGTTACATGAATTCTATCAGTCCATCATCACCTAAATCCCCTCAAATCCATGCATACCTCAAGTGAAGCTTGGATTTTAGGGGATGAAGGCAACAATAGAGGGGAATAAATTCAGTATCATAGGGTTCAGACTGATTGGAGAAGATACATACATGGATTGAACTGTGTGTGATGGAAGAGAAATCTGATGTGCGATATAAAACTGACCATCTTATTGGATTATTTATATCTTTCAGTTAAATCTATCATCATTATAATGTAATGTTGTATTGAAAATTTATAGTTTACATTGTGATTATCAATCAAATATTATTTTCTCATGAATATTAATTTAACCAATAGAGAAAAAAACTCACTAATCATGCCATTATTATCTCTCAAATTTGTTTCATCTTCCAGAACTCGCATGATAACTCATGACTATATGTCCTAAAGATTTTATAAACTTCGGGGAAGTAGAATTATTTCCTTTTGTTGGTGACTTCATCTTTTCTACTTCATGTTTCACTCATGCCCTGTGGTTGAGGTTCTAAAAATAATTATGGTTAATTTTGGATAATTGTGGTAAATGTGGTTAATTATTGAAAATTGTTGTTAATTATTGGTAATAATTGTAATTTCCATTCATTTCTTCTAATTTTTAACAATAAACCCCTATTACGGGTAATTGATACAAACTAATTCTCATTATCTTAAATTATTACCTATTACCGCTCATTAATGGTCATTTTTCTAATTACAGATCATCAATGCTAATTTTTAATAATGACCACGAATTACTACTAAATTTTACTAATTAACGCTCATTTTTACATATTCCACCAACATAATACTCGTCTCCACTAATTTTAACTAATTTAGGATCATTATTGCTAGTTTTTACAACTTCCTACGCATAATAACTAATTTCTATTAATTAATAATATTTTTCTAGTTATTACTGCCAATTTCCAGTATTTTTACTAGTTACTAATCATTACAAGTATTTTTTAACACTAACAACTCATTACTAGAAATTTTTAATTTTTACAACTCATTATTAGTATTTTTTCCTAATTACTATTCATTATCAGTTATTTATGCTCATGGATTCTAATTTTAAATAATCAACTCTCATTCATGATAATTTTTTTCTAGTTACCGCTCATTATTGGAATTTTTAACAAATTACTACAAATTGTTGTAATTTTGACCAATTACCACTCATTAATGTTAATTTTTACTAATTACTACTCATTACTTGTAATTTTTACTAATTACAAATCATTAATGGTAATTATTACCAATTACTAATCATTACCGTTAATATTTAATAATTACCACTCATAACTGGTAATATTCAATAATTACTCTTCATTACAAGTGGTTTTACAAATTACAGCTTATTACCAGTCATTATTAATAAATACCGCTCATTACTGATAATTTTTAATAATTTCTACTCATTTCTAGTGATTTTTATTAATTACTACTCATTATTGGTAATTTTTACAAATTATCAATCATTAATAATAATTGATGCTTATTACAACTAATGTTTTCTAATTTCTTCTCATTTCTATTATTTATTACTAATTACCACTCATTTCCAAAAATTTATTCTAATTACTACTCATTAGTGGTAAATTTTACTGATTAAAGCTATTTAATAGTATTTTTTATCATTACCTCTTAGTAATGATAATTTTTATTAATTACTCATCATTAATGATAATTTTTACTAAATACCACTCAATACCAAAAATATTTACTAATTATCACTCATTAATGGTAATTTTTTCTAATCACCGCTCACTTCTAGAAATTTTTAGTTTTCACCACTCATTACCTGTAATATTTTTTTTATACCTCTCATTACCAGTAATTTTTAAAAATTATCACTCATTACTGGTAACTTTCAAAAATGTTTTCTTATTACCGCTAATTAATGCTCATTATCGGTAATTTTAACTAATCACCGCTCGTTATTTATAATTTTTTTTACCAATTACGGCTCATTATTAGTATTTTTACAAATTATCATTCATCAATGGAACATTTACTAATTACCCCTGATTATTAGTAACCTTTACTAATAACTTCTCATTGTTAATAATTTTTACTAATTATCAATCATTTATAGTAATTTTAACTAATAACTACTAATTTCTAGTAATTATTACTAATTACAATGTTTTACCAGTTGTTTTACAAATTATCGCCCATTATAGATAATTTTTACACATTACTACTAATTACTAGCAGTTTTTACTAATTACTACTAATTACTGATAATTTATAATAATAAATATTCACTATTTGAAATTTTTACTAATTACCATTCTTTTTTTGTAATTTTTTCTAATTACTTCTCATTACCGATAATATTTAAAAATTGTCACTCATTAACATTATTTTTAACTATTTAATGCTCATTAAAAATAATTTTAACTAATTACATCTCATTTCTGCTATGTTTTACTAATTCACACTCATTAATAATAATATTTATTAACTATATCTCATTTCCAATAATTTTTACTAATTACCACTAATTTATATTAATTTTAACTAATTATTTCTCATTATGGGTAATTTTTAATAATTATTACTCCGTACCTGTAACTTTTAGTCATTACCACTCATTATCAATAATTTTTCCTAGTTACCACTCATCCCTGAATTCATTATTAACAACTATTCATTTGAAATAATTTTTACTAATTAACACTCATTTCCACTTATTTTAACTAATTATTACTCATTTCTACTAATTTTTACTATTTGACACTCATTTTGACTGATTTTTAATAATTCTCATTCATTATCATTAATGTTTACTAATTACTGCTAATTTTATATATTTGTTACTATCTACGGGACATTTTTTGTAATTTTAACTAATTAATGCTCATTTTCACTAATTTTTATGATTTAACCCTAATTTCTGGTATTGTTTACTAATTATTTCTCATTATAACTATTTTTAACTAATTCCAACTCAATTCTATTAATTACTTATATTTTCTACAAATTACTAGTAATTACCAATATCTAACACAAATTTTTACTAATTCCCACTAATTTTTACTAATTATCACTAATTTGTTCTAATTACCACTAATTGTTACTAATTGTTTTTAAATTATTAATATTTACCATTAACTAATAGAAAATATTGTTAATTACTTCTAATTACTAATTATTATTAGTTATTACAAATCACTGTAAAATATTTTTACATATTACTAAGATCTATGAATGATTATTATGTTCTGTTCGTTAGCACTATTTATTTATCAATTATTATGAGTTACAACAAATTACAAATACTTACTAATTATTAAAACTAATTACTGCTAATTAAAATGAGTTATTTGTAAATAAATATTGTTATTAATAATTAAAACCAAGTACTTCTAATCCAAAATTATTATTGAAAACTAATAAATCATAATTGAAACTAATTACTGCTAATTAAAACTAATTACTGCTAATTAAGAATACTAATTTCTAATATAATAGAAATTTAATTAGTAAAAACGTAACAATTAAATAAATACCTAAAAATTGATGCTTTTATCGGATTCAAATATGAAATTCTTGATTCTCGGTAAAAATTAACACATTTAATTGATGAAATTAATAAGAGGAGAAGAGAGTATAGGAGTGCAGAGTAGAGGTCGAGTAAGAATCGGAATAGGAGGGAAAAAATGGATGTGCATATATATATATATATATATATGTTTGATTTTTAGTGATGAGACTATTTATGAAGGTGTCCATTACAAATAGTACCCACCATAAATAACTGGGTCACTAATAAAAAACTATTAGTGACGGAACCCATCACAAATAATATTCTGTCGGCATATTATTTGTGGTGAGTTGTAAATTCTCACTACAAATAACTATTAAGGTGAATAGTATTTTCGTTTGGAAAAATACCAATATCAATGGTTCCCACCATTTGATGTGCCTACATGCCAATGGTATTTGTGATGTGACACATTTCTCACCATAAATAATTGTTTATTATGTGTTATTTGGAACCGGGTTTGTTTCCTATCACAAATAATCCCAGCGTAAGGACTATTTTCAATGGGCGATGAGCCCATTGTAAATAACCCATCACAAATAGCCCATCTAAAATATGTATTTTTTTAGTAGTGTTCTTATAATTTCTTTGGTTTTGGTTATATTTTTACAACTAAAAATTATTGTTCTATACTGATCTCTATGGATGCGAGACTTGTTCCAAGAATATGCCTTAATTTGTTATCTTCATTTAATCTAGAAAATGAGGGGTTCAAGAGTTCATATGGTAATTGAAGATGGAAATTATCCAGTGGATCGATGGAATATGAACAAGGTAGAATAGATGGAATGCTTTACAATACCTCTTTAAAGGTGTGTGTTGAAGTGATTAATGTTTTTTGGAAGATAATCTCATCATATTTTTGGAACAAGAAATAATCATGCATGAGTCAATTATCATAGACAAGGATTAAAATAATTGGGAGGTTGGAGCAGGTTAGGTCAGGTATTTCATGTATAAAACCAAATTACATTTCTTTAGATAGTTCCACTAGTGTGGAAGGAATTAAAATAAAATATTGAGATGATGCGCTGAGACATACAGACAGCTCGGAGGATGTTGAGAAGAGGAAATAATGACTTTCTATAGGTACTACTGATTATGTGGTTACCACTATTATGGGGGAGCCATATGTTGTCAGTTCTTGTCATGTTCAGTAAGGAAGTGTAGAGAGAGCTATGATGAGGACTTTGATATTTGAATTTTTTCTCAAGAAGAGCATTCTGGTTTCTATCACAATTTCAACATGATGTCATTGTATTTTCTGCAGAGTTTTATGTTTCGGGAAAAACCAATCGGTTTCCTTTCCAATTGAGTTTGTTGAATTGAACACCTTTTTTAGGTTGAAGGGGGAGATTGATAAGTGCATCCCATTTTTTTATTTTCAAATAGTAGATAAAATCCCCCTATAAAGGAGTTTGATTTTTTCAATATAGTGTTAGAATCACATGGTGTCAATATTGGCGATATCTTTCTCCCATGACTGTTTTCATGAATTTTGTGATATGATCATTCAATATTTTATTAATATTTTGAAGGATATTGTAAAAATGGATTTTATGGAATCTTCACATAGAAATGGAGAATCAAGGATTTGTTTCTTTGTGGTAAGATATATATGAGATGATTTTTAGGTATGAGAAGCAGTATGTAGATGCCTATAACAAGTAGTAGGTAATCTGGTTGTGAAATGACTTATTGGAGATGTTGTAGCTCCACAATGTGTTCGATTTTGTTCTCTAAAGTGTGAGGCCTTTCCGAAATACTATAATTGAAGAAAAATATTAGGCATATTGGGGTGTGTTTTTTCACAGGTTTTCTATGTTCCAATAGTAAATCATGTTTCAATATTTTACTTGGATTTTATATACTATCTAATTATTGGAAACAATTTCACATTTTCATAGTGTTTTTAATTCTCCACATCTATGGGTTTTCCCAAATTAATAATCTATATCTCTATTTTTTTCCTGGAATTGTTATCTTATTACTTTTTATTATATATTCTCACAATATTTCTACCACAATTATGATTTCATCTGGGGGATGATTTTTTCCTCCATAAATATCTTAGACATTTCTCTTTTCACCACTTTAGGGAGATCACATGTACACTGGAAGAATTCGATGTACAATCTTTTCAAAATTTCATGTGGATAATAGTGCTCTATATACCTCTAATTCCCAACTAATAGAATTTTTATCTCTTATAACATGTCAGACATAGGTTTGGTCTAACTGGTGTGGCTTAGTCAATGTTTCTTTTTATGCACTCATGTCCTTTACCTATTATCTCATTGCTGAATCCAATGACCTCTTCTACAAGATTCAACTATGAAATTTCAATTTTATATCAATTTATATGATTTAATTGGATAGTCGAGTTATTTTCTTCAATATAAAGAACCCCTTATGTCTCACAATTGGAAGAATAAAATGTTGTTGAACTATTTATGACTCATTTTGTTTGACATGACCATATAGCACAAAAGGGTGAATGGAATGTAGAAGGGTATAAATTTGGAAATATCTTGAACAACAGGGTTTACAGGTTTCATGGATAAGGTTCATTCATAAAGAATATAATTTATTTTTCCCATCCTATTGAAAAAAATGATAAAAGTGTATTTTATGAGTTAAAAATATGGATTATTTTAAAATAAAATTATGAAATTGTGAGTATTAAAATAATAATCATTTATAAATTAATATTTTATCATCGAAAAATTTTGTAATTGTTAAATGGGGATCTTAATCAGTTCTAAATTCAGCACTGAAATTTTTTTTAATCATATAGATATTCAAAAAAATATAACTCATTCTTATATAACATGGAATTAATATTATGTAGAGATATTTGTTAGTGCTAACATTATTGCTAATATAGTTGATGTTATGTGTAAACAAATTAGTGTAGAAAAAGTTTATATTGTAAGATTAACCCAAAGCTAGGTAAAGATTATTCTTACACATCTTCAGCTTAATCTTATACTGATATCATCATCAGTGAAAACCATAGAATTGATATAGGAAAATCTATCAATACAAAAATTAACACAGATAATTTGTTCTCTATATGATTAAATTGAAGATACGTAAGAAAAAGTATTAATGTTCAATTAAGAATATTTTGAATAATAAAAAATTATTAATTTATTACCATATACAAATATTAAATATATAATAATTTAATATTCGGAATCCCTTTAAAAAGGATCTCCTGTTTGACCACCATTGACACCATTTTTGGGTGTCCGAGGTTATTTTTTGATTGTGTGCATAGAATATAGTAGGGGTGCGTGGTTTCAATGTGTGTGCATAGGGATTTGTGGATGTTGGAATGTAGTTTCAGGCAAGAATGGTGAAGGTGGAAAGGTACGGACATGGGTGTGCATGGAATTTAGGCTTTTCATGGCAACCCAAGTGTGACACACATGGTAGAAAATCTAGAATACAAAAATGGTAGGGAAGACATTGCAGTTGGTAGTTTATAGAAAGATGAGAAAAGAAGGGTAAAATGAAACATTTGGAAGCCTTCAGGTTAGTTTGAAAAAAATATTGAAACTGGTCCACCATTCCTTAGGGAGAGGGACTCTACATGACCCACCAGAGTGTCTAGATGTGTGTATTTTCAATTTGTAATATAATTTACCAATAAGGAACAATATAAAATGTTTTATATTATTCTAACCTTATGTAGAAGGACTAAATAAAAAAAATAGGGACGATGCTATAGTTGGATGGCTATAGAATGAGGAGAAAATAAGGATAAAATTAACCTATGGGCCCATCGTTCTAGTCTTAAAAGATAGAAAAAAGTTGCCACCATTTTTTATTAGTCCTTATGGAGAAGGACTCTACATGACTAACTAGATGACATGTGTATTTCCAATTTGTAATCCCCTTTACCTATTATGAATAATATAATATCATTTATCAACTACATGAAATAACCTATGGGAGACTTCGGTCCAGTCTACAAAATGGTAAAAATTGGTGACCGACTCCTTTTTTGTTGGTCCTTGCAGAGAAGTACTATGCATAATCTATTAGAGTGTCTAGATTTGTGTATTTGTGAGTTGTAATCCCATTTACCTACTATTAATAATATAATATCTTTTATCAATTACATGAAAAAAACTACATATATTTTAATAATAATATGTTATTAGTTATAAATTTATAAAATTGAATGTATGACTTTTGTAATTATATTTAAATGGATTTAATTTTTTTAATATATAGTTATATTATTATTACTAATTAATTATATTTTTGTATATATTTTATTCATTATATACAAAAAATATAATTAAATATTAACTACACTTAAGAATTATTAATTACAATAAAAATATTATTATTTATATAAATGAATAAATATTATTTAAATTACAACTTTTATTAAATAAATATATAAATATAATAAAAAAATAATTTTATATATACATAAAAAATAAAAAATCTAAAAAATGAAAAAACAATAAAAGATTAAAAAAACTAGTACTTGCTCGTGCATTCATACGATGGATAATATTTTTTCCACATGTACTCCAATATTATGTACTATTCTAATGATGTTGCTATATTTCTAAATGTTAATATAGAAATTTGTATTGTATATATTTAAATCAAAATTTAATAGTACATAATATTGGAATACATGTGGAAAAAATATAGAGACATCATTAGAATTGTATAAATCATTAAGGATGAAGACATACAAAATATGATTGTTAGAAGTAAAAAAAGAAACTTAAAAAATGATCCACTACTCCAAAAGAAAGTAAAAAAAGAATGAAATGATCCACTAGTCCAAAAATTTTCATCTCATATTTAGTAGAAGTATTATAATTATACACCAATCTAATATAATATCTATTGCTGTAAAATACATGATCTATTTCTTTAAAAAGCATGATCCACTACTCAAAAAAAATGATCCATTACTCAAATAAAACACAAGATCCACTGCTCAAATAAAATACATGATCCAATATGAAAAAAATACATGATAAAATAATCAAATTAAATACATTATCCACTTCTCAAAAAGATGATCCATTACTCAAATAAAATACATGATCCACAAGTCAATGAAAAATCAAGATCCAATATTATAAAAAATGATCTAATGCTCTAATATAGGCAATACATATTTAGTATAAGTAATAGTAACTAATAAATAAATAACATAAACTAATCCAATAATCCCAAATATGTCACTACTCTTATCTTACACCAAAATATAGTGGTATTCCAGCCTATCACCTTACATGTAGGATCGAAACCTTGCATCCCCGCAGTGTATTGGTATACTTATTTCCTGATTATGAAATCAATACAGTATAATTAAGTGTAACATTTTGATGTTAAATGATTGATGAACAAAAAAAACACTTCAAGAAAATATAGCTTTTGTTGTAAAAGGAATTTTATTTATGATAAAGAGTAAGTGTGGTCAAATACAAGGTAATAATCTTGGAGATCACAAGCTATAAAATAATCCAACATGTTTATCTACAGATAAGATAATGTTTAAAAATAAGAATACATATTGATGAATAATGACATATTTTAATTGAATGTTAGAATGATAGATAAGTGATAATAATATATATGAATATATGAATTTTATTTACTGAAATCATGTTTTGTGATGTACCTTTACTTTTCCTCTCATTTTATATACTAAAAAATTTAATTCAAGGAAATATTCATACTTTTTTATCAATAAAAGTTCATTTATTTAATCAGTTTTATGGAGCATCAGTAATTTAATTTTCTTCTATTACCTGGGTGACATCCCTTAAACCTTGGCCCCAAATCCATTATCAAATTATATATTAGTTATTAGTTTATTTAGCATGGAATTAATGACTTCTTCCCATATTTAACCAAATATATACAAGTATATCCCTTGAACATTTTTGCTACATGAATAGAAATTTGTTTATACATTTCCCACAGAAAAAAATTTATAGGAAGTCTTGGAAGGAATATAAGTACCTTTAACATCATTTATGGATGAATCAGGTCCCAGTTATGCGTAATTATCTCCAATCCCAACCTCAATATATATTGGATAGACCTTCTTCCTCTTCTACTTTTCAACTATGATTTTCTCTTCATCTAATTCATTATTAGAAATATCATATTCACCAAAATACATGAATTTTTTCAATGAAAAAATACTCGATATTAAATCCTAATCATTCTGTTATAACCAAATTACTATATGTGGTCATACCTAAAAAGGAGTAGACACCCGAACCTCTAACAAAAAAATATCGAACATAGGATTATTGTGCATGTAAATGGGCACATAACATATATTTCAGTATGAAGAAATGTTATCGGTATAAAGCATGTAAAAATATAGGTAATCATTATAGCTACACTAATAATGTTGGTGCTAATGAATTTGGATTTCAGGATGCATGCATAAGTGTCAAATGTGTTTTCAAGGTTAACATATTTAGCTTTTGAATAATATGGTATCTAATCAATGTAAAAGGTGAATCTATATGATATTTTTCTTACTAATGGTTCTAATAAATGAAGTTAGAGGGATAATTTTGTTGAATTCAAGTCCTATGATTCCCCATCTCTATTACACTAATTTTATAAAGTCAATGCTTCCAATAAAGACAGTCTAAAAAATGTGTTTTGTCCTAAAAAATGCATTGATATGTTTAGTTTTATGTAGTAGTAGTGATTTAATTTTTTTTTGTGTAATTTTTTGATGCTTATAAATAGAAAGATGTTGACATATGAAAGTTGAGAAACTATTGAGACTACATCATTATAGAAGAAAAAATTAATGATAAATTTAAATTATTGTTTTTTGTTCAGGATGGATATTTCAATTACATGAATGAACCATTTAAATTTACATTAAATATTAGTGGTTTTTACAGTGAAATAGAAGACATTTATTTTAATAATCATTACAATAAAAAAGAAAATGTTAAATTGTAATTGATAATGATAAAAATGTTGTCAATACTTCCCAAATAAATATTGATGTTTCAATTTACAAAAGTTTATAATTCATTGGAAATAACATGAAATTATAAAATGAACCAATGAAATTGTCTCCTTGTACTGAATCTTCATATTCAAAATATTCCAAAAAAATATTATGCTGACACAATGTTGTTTAAAATATGATTATATTTTAATTAACATTAAATATATTTTATTACAATGAAAAGATAAACAGAAAATATATTGACATGATTAAAAAAAATGTATAGTCATGCCATAAAAAATATAAGAAATGAAAACCTTGTGTCAACAATTGGAATATTTTAGGATAAAAGAATTTAATCTTCATAAAATACAAATAGTCAAACTATTGAACTGTAATAAAATAAATCATAGATATAATCCTAAATAATGATGATGAATGTCCTTATTTACCTATAAAAAATATGATCGACAATCTCTATTATGAATGTGGCATCCCATAATTCCCACAAATTCCAAAATTACTAATACATAAACCCTCTCCTGAATAGAATGATAAATTAAAAACACTTAAACTCATGATGAACTATGACAACATAAAAATAAATACATAATCAAAACTCATTTCCTACTATATTGGGACTCAGGGTTTTTAATGATTTCCTTGGGCATATTAAGTAGTGAAACCTCATATACTATAAGGATTCATTCAGTACAGACTAATTTTGAATATCAATCTATCCATATGATCCTACTATAGTAGTCCTAAGCAATTTGGAAAGACTTTTGTATAAGAAACTAAGAAATAGTTATGAATAATTGGACCCTATGGGTTTTTGAGGATTACCTTTGACATATATAGTAGTAAAACCTCATATACTAGAGGGATTAATTCAGTAAATACTAATGTAGAATTGAAAAATATCAATATCAACTTACTATAGTGATAATAATCTAGAATCACTTGTTCATAAGAAATATGGAAGAAGTTATGGATAAGAGATCTATAAAAAACTCTTTTTAAGAGCAATTGGGATGTAGTTGTATAATAAATATGGAAATATCTATGTATAAAAAATCTATAAACACTTACATATAAAAATATGGAAGCACTTATGTATAATAAATTTTCAAGAAATTATGTAGTTCTCAGGCCCATATGAATATAGGTGCATTGAACTTCTAGCTTCAATAAATACATAATTGAAACTCATAGCCCACCAAATTGAGAATGTGGGTTTTTGAATATTACCTTTTCCATATTAATTATTAAAACCTGATATACTATCAGGATTCATTCCATACATAATAATTTTGAATATAAAAATTTCTTTATCAACCTAAAATAGTGATCATAAGAAATCTATAATAACTTATTCAAAATAAACATGGAAAGAGTTGTTCATAAGAAAATTATAAAAACATTATTCATGAGAAATTGGGAAACACTCTAATAAGAAATCAATAAATATCTATTTATGAATAATATGGAAACACATATATTTAAACAATATAGAAACACTTATGTATAAACAATCTGTAATCAGTTATATAAATTTCTGGCCCATCTGAATGTAGGTGAACGAAATTGATACCTCCAATAAAAACATTGATATAGTATTTATAAAGATCTAGTGAAGTCACTGGGGATATAGTAGTATCCATGACAGTAGGTTTCCCTAAAACACATTCCCCCACCCATGATTTTCTAGGATAAGAATCATAATTCCCGATAGTATTTCATTGACATCCCCATAGTTCCCACAAATTCCACCATAAAAAATACATAAATTCTCCCATAGATAGAGTGATAAATCAAAAATACCTAAACACATGATTCACATAAACAACATAAAAATAAAAATCAAATCAAATCTCATCTCCTACTATTTTGAGACTCATAGTCTTTGATGGTTGAAATGACCATATTATGTATTCAGACATGATATCCTATATGAATTAATTCAGTATATTCTAGTTTCACATATTAATCTCTCTATATAAACCTTTTTGGTGACCATAAGAAATCTAGAAACACTTTTCCATAAGAAATCTGGAAATAGTTATGCATAAGAAATCTTTAAAAAACACTATGTATGATCAATTGGGATCTAGTTGTATAATGAAATCACATTGTATTCCCTCAAAGTATATAAGAAAATAAATAATATTAAGATAAAATAATAGTATTATATTCAAAAAGTAATTTTGGGAAACAATATCTATATAAATAGTTGAAACAATTCTAGTTTTTTATTTGATAAAATGAAAAAAACCTAAAAAATGAAATTTCATTTAATAAAATTTAAATTTATATAACCCATCCTGATAATGTGTGAAAACATTGATACAAATAATAATAGTTATAAGAAAAATTATTGAAAAAACATATAGAACAAAAATTACATGAAATGATGATTTACTAGATAATGAAACAATAATGATAAAATTTGAAATAACATTAAAAATTATGATGAATAATATTCAATAAAATATTCTTGAAAATTCACAAAACAATAAATGAATCAATATGTAAATGGTAAATGAAATTATAGTAAGAAATAGATATGTAGGATATGTATTAATATTTATAAATTCATAGATGAAGACCAGTGATTTTGAGTATGGGAAATGAATTTTTTTTAAAACATTATGAAGATCACATTCAATGTGTCTGGAGACATGCATTCGATATCATATATGATCCTAGAGAACATAAATAAATAATGAGGTAATATAAAATCAATAAAATAACCTAATAAAAAATATTTATATGTATAAAATTTTCATTATAAGAAACAAATAATGTTAAAAATATAGAATTCTTTATAAAAAATAAATAATTGATAGATTCCATTATTAATAAAACCCCCAACTAAATTACTTGTGAACTCTATAAATAATTTTTGTTTAGGATCATAAATTAATTTAAATATGTGATTCAAAAATATAACATTAATATAAAAAATGAGTTTACAATATATGATATGATTTAGTTTTTTCAATTACCATTGTAAAATTCACTTTCCCCAATATTTGAGTGGTTGTGACAAACTCCCAATTTCTATATAAGGCCATTATTAACATCCCCAAATTTCATCAAGAACTACAACATAAAACACTACATCATAGCATCATAAATCCATAACAAATAGATTTATATAATAGAAAAGATCATAGAAAACATTAAATAAATTGATCAAGACAAAAATATTAAATAAGAATGCTTTTGTAAAATAGTGAATAAAATCAATATAAGATACCATAGAAGCTTGAATTTCATATTAGACACATAAAAAAGGGGTTTTACTAAAAAAATCATTCATATGTGCATTGTAATGATTCATATAAAATATGTACAACATATATATCTAAATAATATGTATTATGAACACTTATATGGAGAGAAAAGCAGTTATAGTAACATAAAGAAATCAATAATTTACAAAAGAAAATATATTTTGTTAAAAAATTTAACACTGAATTTATAAAATATAAAGGCAAAATTGTTTGAATACATGAATTACTAAATAGTTTATGTGATGGTCACACATTCTCGAACCCCTTTTGGTCAAGTGGAACAATGTAGCTTTGACCCTTGGAAAAAAAAGAGGAAAAATAAGATAATTAAAATAGGAAAAATAAAAGAATACAATTAAAATTGGTATAGAAAGTATAAATTAAATCAAATTTTATGGGGTGGATGTACACTCAATCAATTTCCTCAGATACAGGCTCAAATATTACAGTTACGGAAGGCATACATAGGCAGGAACTGATCTGATAAAATGAAAGGTTTACATGAATATAGAATTAGATAAAAAATAAATATATACATTTAGTTATTTTTTTGTGACAAATAAGTCGGATAAACAAGATAGGGTTTATGGGATACATGATTTAGACATTTTTTGGGAATAATTGGAGGCGGAGTTGGGTGGTTGGTAAAATTGGGAGCCAAAGGATAGTGAATAGAGTAGGTGGAGGAGGAGGAGGAGGAGGTGGACAAGCCAGAGGAGGACGAGGTATAAGCAGAACATCCATAAGCATAAGATCGGTAGGTAGAGGATGTAGAGGTGGTGTAGGAGGGGGTATAAAATGTGGTTTTATATGGGTACCCTAGTTGGATCAAAGGACATAGAGGTAGATTATCCAAAGAAAGAGTCTCTAGATTTAGAGAAGGAATGAGAGGACGTACTAGAGGAAGACTTGGTGTAGGTGGAGGATCCAAAGGCAGACCATGTGGAGACCGAGGCATGGATGAAGAGGTGAATTAGTAAGTGGAGTGGGATAGGGGAGTCGGGGAATGGAGTGAGAACCCTAGGAGAACCCAAGGTAAATCCCAAGTGGGGGCGGGTATGAAGGGAGTGGATGAAAAGGAATGGATGGGGAGGAGCGATATAGAGGGATATTTTGGTGACACATGTATGAAAAGGAACCCAACTTTAGTATAGAGTGTAGACATGTATATATTATTAATTACAGAAAATTTTTAATTAATAAAAAAATAAAATTTCAATTAGACTATTTTAATTTAAGAAATATTATTAATTATATTAATGTATAAATATTTGTTTACTATTTATAAGTTAATAAATTAATATGAATATATTTAATTTTATAATTAATTAAAATGGTTCTTATTAAATTATTAATTATATTAATGGACATAATATTAATTATATATTTATATGATATTAATAATGGTCGCATATAAATATATATAATAATTTGATAAATAATAATGATTTAAATGAATAAAAAATAAATACTATAAAAATGTATACTTCTTTTTAAAAATATTAATAACTATACTTTAATTTGTGTTGAATTATTTCAAATATATTACTAATTAATATTATCCATACTATGAACAAGGTTTGAAATAATACTAAATTATTTTTTTATTAAGAAAATTAATATAAAATACATATGTAATAATATAATATTTTTATCAACTATATGAAATATATATATGTATAAATCATATTCACAAGATACATTTTAATTTTAAAACTGGAAAATTTAAATTAAGAGTTGTAATAATTATATTTCAATAAAGTTACATTTTCTAATATATGGATATATTCTTTTTATTTAATTATTGCACTGATTTCAAAATAATATATAATTAATTAATAAGTACATGTAATAATTATTCATTAAAATTAATAATATTATTATTTATATAAATGATTCACTTTTTATTAATATTTCATTAATTATATAAATGTATATCTATTTTAAAAAAATTATTATATTTATATATATATAATGATTTCAAATAAATATACAATATTAAATAATTAAATTTAAATATTAAATAAATTTTTTTGTATTATAATGATAAATTAATATTCTAATTTATAAATTACTAAAATTCTGACATTATGATTATTTTATGAATTCATTTAAATATAAGAAGATTAATTTTTTTAATTTCTTATTGAAATATTTTTCCATCTCTACTCACATATATTACAAATATTATTTTAATTTATTTATAAAATAAAATAAAACTAATTACAATATATAAATATATTAATGTGGAACTTATAAATATATATATATATATATATATATATAATATTAGTAATATATAAAAAGACTTATATGGATGCTTATAAAATGATACATGATCAATTAAATAATTCAATTAAATAATAAAGTGAAAAATAATTCATTACTGTCAAGATATATAAATATTTTACTATAAAAAATAGATAAATATTTTATCCATGCTATTACTATCTATAAAAAAGTTACATTTATTAGTGTTAAATAATATTTTGATAGAGATAAAAGTGTTATTAGTGAAAAAATAGGCATTGATAAAATTGAAATTTATTATGAACTTCATTTTAACACTGATAGAAATTATTTTTAACTCCTCTTATTGAAAGAAATGATAAATGATAGCACTTAAAATCATGAAATTTACCATATCATGCTCATTAAAAGTTGATTGTTTTTTTGTATCATGAATAACAATGTCAAATTATTGTCTTATATCGAATCACTAATTGAAATGTGTTTAGTTGAAAAGGGCATAGATATCCTAAGGGGGGTGAATCAGGTTATGGATATTCTTTTAAAATTCTTCCTACCCAACTGCATCTTGACCACTTTATTATATGGGTAACTTTGTGTTTCTCTTTAGTGTTTATATTTCTCTTCTCCTTTCTATCATTATCTTATGATGATACATAGAATGTAAATAAGGATTCAAAACATAAGGACAAACAATATTTTTAGTTGGTTCACCATCACTGGGATATATACAATGATCATACAATGAATATGTGTTGATACACCAAATCCACTAAGGCTCACTGTAGAATTACATGGTTCGGGCTTGGTCACTTCTATTCTCAGGGTCATTGCATTTACAAGGTTTAGGGTCAACTCAGTAATTTACCAAGGGTCACTCCCATTGACTCTTTCTCTGGATCAATAATGGTGGAAAGGATCACCTTTTTTCTCTTCATTTGTTCACTTCTCTGTAACGGATCCACACAGAGTTTAAGGACTTGTATGTCTCACTCAATTTATTGACATGTATGTCCCACACTTTTTATGGACGTGTAGGTCCAACAATTTTTATGGACTTGTAGGTCCCTTCATTATCATAAATTAATGCATCCTCAATTTTAGGTAGATGCTTTGATCAATCTCTTTATAAGTTTCTACTTGACTATTGTGAAGACACTTGGATGCAACAATTCCAATTTCTAGACAATTTGAATAGAACTTTCTTTACTATAGACACATTAATTACCTCTACTTTGGAATGATATTCTATTTATTCCAAGTCCTCCTTTCACTACATAAAATGTAGACGTGAATAACTTTTTTCTGTGAGTACTATCAAATGGTGATGATCCTTTGTCTTCTTCTCCTTCTTCAGAATGAAAATATATCAATGATTATTTTCACAGGTAAATTTAGTCACTTATTTCAATGTGTAATATTATAGTGTGATACCATTGTGTGAGACCCTAGCACATAACACCTTGTGTGACATCCTTTTGCATAACTCCTTGCGTAATATCCTAGCACTAGAACCTAGTGGAATACCATAGCGTGAGTCCCTAGCCTGGGTCCCTTCTGAGAGTCTTCTTTCACTTTGAGTGTGAGTTCATTCTATGAGATCACTTTCATTCTTTGTGCAAGACCTTGTTCAAATCATGTGGAACACCCTTGCATAGGTATGTTTTTCTGATACCTTTTTCATATCTAGTGAAACACTTACGCAAAGTAAATCACATATAATCCTTCCTCGCTAATCTCTATCATGATATATCTCTGTGAGCCTCTAATATAGAAGATCATTTAATTAATATTTTAGGAAATACTTCGTCAATTTTTATGTATGGTTTATGGGGTATGTAAAGAAACAAAAAACCACCTTAACCCCACAAATAATTGACAACATTCCACCTCATCGGCATTACGTGCTCCATGAGATCAAGGTGCGATATCTTCTCATTATTTTCATGAGATCTGGGAACTTGTCCACTATCAACATTCACACATCGTAGGAATTATTGGTCTTAATTCACACTTTGCATGAGTCCCTTGTGCAGTCTTTATTCATGCTTTGGAAACATATAAGCACAAGTACAAAATACAATCATTCCATTCACAGGATATTTAATCACCACGAGATCCTCGATCATTTCCATATTTTTTCATTTTCTACATGAGAAATCATGAGTCTCGAGGATAATTACTATTATAGATTTGTGAATGATATGATCTTGAGATCCATAGACAATAATGATTATTGTAAGAGATCCCTCTTTGAGATCCAAAGATAGTCATAAGCACTGCACAAGATTCCTCCACAAGACTCAATGAAAATCACATTCTTTGCAAGATTCCATCATGATATTAAAACAAAATCTTCTTATTGTAAATGTTTATGTCTTCCAATTCTTTGTGTGATCCATATCAATTTCCAAATACAATTGTTAGTTCATGTGCGAGATCACATCAACATTCACACATACTCTTCATGGATTCTTTGAAAACCAACCATCATTAACGACCTCAAACTTTTTCATAAAACACAATCAACCTAAAAAACCATCTTGAGGGATTTTTTCCTAATAATCTCCCCCAGTGGGTATTTTGAAAACTCTTCATATGTTGATACCACATTAAATCTTCTTCCATATTTTTCAAAAAACTCTCTTCTTGTGATTCTGATATCAATCATAGATTTAATCAACACACACTTTATGAATGATTGATCCATGCTCGGCAGGAGAAACAAGAATATCATGAAAATTTTATAAATGAATCACTTTATTTCAAAACACCCCACCTTATTTCATCGTGAACCTCATATTCTGTGATATATAACTTTTGATCGATCATCTCTAGCATCATCATATTTAAATTTCCCCCTACATGACTTTTCCCCCTATCAGATTCTACCCTATCTTGATTAATAAATTTTATCACTTTTTATATCCACAATTTCTCAACATTTATCATCAAATTTGATGGTTTATTCATTGTGGCCTGCAACCGGGTAAACAACATAGATAAGCATATTTGGTAAAACACATCATACATCAGGGAGAGGGGGACCCACAAACACCCATTTTAATGTAAGGGTTGTCGACTGAACTCTATGATCAAGTCAATTATTTTCAAAAAATTCATTGGGTGAGGCCTTTGTGAGGTGTTTTGAAAGTATTAGTTTCTTAGGCACATACTCCAATATCAGAAGCCATTGACCCACCGTCTCATTGAAAAAATGATACTTTACTACATTGTGATTTGACCTTGAGTGATAAGTTGGATTTTTCCAGATTTATAACAATTGAATTATGTTAATATATTTTAATCATTGAATTCACTTCAACTTCCATTCCATAATGTTGTTGCTTCACCCCTAATATCATTGTACACGCTTGGGTGGCCACAATATATTTATCTTCTTCAATGCTCAAGGAAATGATATTTTATTTCTTAAGTATCTAATAAATGAACAATATTACAAGATAGAATGAACCACCTAACATTTATTTTTTATCATCTGTTGATCTATTACAATCTATTTATGTGTATCCAAATAACTCCTACTGAGATTATTAATTTTACCTCAAACCAAAATCCATCGTGCCTTTGATATACAGAATTTTTTTTTTTTTAATGAATGAAATTGGGTTTCCTTTGGATTTCGTTGAGACCATGCTTCTTGCATTGTGTAAAAAAATATCAAGTCTTGTTTTTGTTAATTACAATAGACTACTAATGAATTTTTTGAAACTATATGACATTAATTGCATTTTATTCATCACCCCAAGAAAGTTTCATCTGGGAATCCATGAGAGTAATCATCCCCCTGAATTATCTATTCCAAATCATCTCAAAACCTCCTTGGTATATTTAGGTTCGTGAACTAATAATATATCCATTCCTTCTATGACCATTAATCCCTAAAAAATGACAGTTCATCAATCATTGACATTTCGAATTTTATTTTCATGAATTAATATGAAATTATTGAACTTCAATTCATCTGATTTTCGAAATATTATTTCAACAACATATACCATCACCATAATCCTTTGATTACTCTCATTTTTGCGATATAGATTTTAAAAAACTCCACCACACTAAATAAACATGATTCTTCAAAGACTAACCTCATCTAGAATAAACACTGAAATTTTTTCATTGTAATGGCCAAGAATAATCTAATTTCCTCTTTCGTCACAATAGGTGAAAATTATTATCAACCTTGATACCCTCTATCTAGAATTACACATTTCACACTAGTCATCATTAATTTTGAATCAATGCACCACATTAATTTAACATATTGAGAACACCCATTTAAATCTGATGACATTCTTATCAGTTGGCCTCGATGAAATCTCCCATGTCTGATTCTTCTCAATTCGGTGAAGATCATCATACATAGACCGAATCCAGTTTTTTTATACAGTCACGTACTCAACATATTTAGGCTCTACATATGATAAAAATTATCCATTTTTTTTATTCTTCACCGTCCTTGTTTTCACTAGAGCTTCTTAACATCTCCAAAATCCATAAACCATTAACCCCTTTCAAGGAATTCTTCCAGATTTATTAGTCAAATATATTAACTAATTTGAATTATTTAACAATCTGGAGAAGATCACTTCACCACTATGCCTCTATTAATTCCACATCCCATTAGATCATATCAACCCTTGAAATTGTAACCCTTGAACATCAATTAATAGTATTTATTCACATAGGGATAAGGGAAACTCTAGAATCCTAATGAAGAGGAATGTGTTTAATCCTGAAGGATCCACCATTTTATAAATTCATGCATAACACTATACTATTTTTGTGCTTGTTCAAACTGGAAATCCAACTTGAAATGTTCTAACCGTATTACTAAACATTCATTACCCTCATACTAAGTCTTCTTATAATATTTATATTCTATTAGATTTTTATTTTTCATAATTTTGGGTATAAACACTTTTGGAATAATTTTCTTCATTAAAGCTCTGCTAAAAATCCATTATTTATTAATCCGTTATTGAGACGTTATCATTCCAATTCTCTTATGCTCTTGATTATTCTTCTATTGGATGACTCTTTCTCTTTCCTTCACCTCTCTCCATGCGGCTTTCCATCTAAATTTTTTAATTAATTCTTTATTAATTTTTCTTTTAACAGTTATCAGAGTCATGTCACTCTTTCTTTTTGGGGTGGAGTCTTCCACATAATTTCAATTATTCTTAATAAAAATGGGAGTATATCCTCACCATTTCATTCAGGTCTGTTCACATTTATTCCAGGATAGTTTTTGTTTGTGTAACAGATGAGGTGATTGATACACATTTTGTTGAGTTGCTTGTGAATTCCATGTGGATGTAAAACTATTTTTAATCTTATCGTTTTTATTCCAATATAGGATATTTATTTATGAATTATCATTGTTGGAAATTATTTACAGGGTTCCATATCCTTCCCTTCCTTATTCCTTTTATAATGTATTTCCAAATTACCATGATTGGTACATATAAATAATTTTCCAATAAAGAAATACCTGGGGAATTTTTTCTAAATTTATATGTTGATAAAACTATATTTATTCTTATGAAAATGAGATCATGATATTTTACACACATACTCATGGTGTGCCCCAGTCTTTTATAATAGTATAATTTCATGTATACCTTCTTTTGATAGGCTCTTCTCTTAAATTTTTTAAGACTTTTATAATTATTCTCCGATTTAGCAATATTTATGTCTTCAAAATATGAAATATATTTCAATTCATAAAAAAATTAAAATATGACCATGCATCCCACATAAATAGTACATGCTTTCATTACATCCTATAAAATATTTTTTGGTCCGTCTTCATTATATGTTGGATTTTTCATATCTGTGGAACAATTCATGGTTGTCTTCCTATCATGCATAGGAGAGGGTTCATTAAATCCAATACCATATTATCCATAACAGTATAACATTTAGGATGAGATAATCATTTCATGTTTTTCCTCTAAAGTATCACATTTTCCATTCATTTAAATATCGCCTACAGAAGGATAATCAAATAATAAATGTAAGGCATCCTTAAATTTGGGATTTCTTTTGGCATTATATTTCTCTACTTATTTTCTCATTAATTTAAGATCTTATCCCAAATGTTGAATATTTATATCCTTTGATTCCAATAGAGCATTATGTTACCTCTTGAGATTCATCCCACTACTCATCTCATCTTCCAATTCTTGGGTGATATTATATACCATATTAATGTGCTCCTTCATTTTAATTTTTATTGACAAAAAGAATCCATACAACATGCATTCTACTATTGTAGCCTTTGGTCCTCTTATACTAGTTCAGATAGGCATGTAACATGATATTATTTCAAGATTATAAATTTTGAATTTTATGTATGTTGATATTCTTTCGGTTTTCATCAGTTTTCATTTTATTCAGTTCTTTAGATTGATAATAATTATTATCTCTTAGATATATGGAAACATCAGAAATACTATTATTAAAACTTTTATCATGTTGACCAAAATTTCCAATACTTTTATTTGGATACATTTAGATTTATTTTGTTCATCCAATTTCTGATCCAATTCCATTATTTCAAAGAAAACTTACACTTTTCATCTTCCGGGAGTTTCTTCATCACTATCAGTTTATACATCACATGGAATATCCAATTCTTCAAACATTCCTGTAAAATCATTGAGTAAGTATATATTTTCCCTATCTGATTATTTATAACTTTTCATAAGTACATTTTTGGTTTCCTTAAACTGAATCACACTTTTTTCTGTAGACACTTGCACACTGAGGAATACCACATGAAATTTTCTTTTTAGTTCTTATCTTTTCTTTAGGACACCAAGATAAAAGAAAAACGAAAATTAAATTCCAACAGTAGAGTAAACTTTGTCAGATAAAACAAATCAACAAAGGTATTCTATGAACTTTAACAAATTTTTTGGTTCAAAAGGGGCACAGATAACCTAATATGGGCATGAAGAAGGGTCAAAATAATATTTTCAAAAATCTTACAACCCCACTAGATCATGACCATGTTATTATAGGGGTCAATTTTTTTATATATAGAGTTTATGTTGACCTTATCCTTTAAAACTTTATCTAATGTTGATCCATAGAAAGTAAAGCAGGACAAAAACACAAGGGAACACAATTTTTTACTTGGATCACCCTCACTTGTATACATCCAAGGATCATACAACAAAAATGTTTGGATGTAAAAAATCCAGTGATGCTCACACTAAATTTATAAGTTTTGGGCTAGAATGCTTCTATGATCAAGATCACTTCTTTTATAAGGCTTAGGGATATCTCACTAATTTCCAATGGGTAAATCCCTTTGTCTCTTTCTCTGGCTCACTTCCAGTGGAAAGGATCACCTTCTTCCTATTCATTTTCTCACTTCTTTAGAATGGATCCACACATAGTTAATGGAAATTATTTCCTACAATTTTTATGGTCATGTTGGTCTCCTAGAATTTATTAACATGTAGGTATCATAGAGTTTATTGATAGGTAGGTCCCTTCATTATGACTAATGAATGTGTCCCCAATTGTAGGTAGTTGCTCTATTGAATCATTTTCTATGTTTCTGCTTCACTATTGTGAAAACACTTGGATGTGACACTTCCAATTTATATAAAAATAGAATAGAAAATTCTTTACTATAGAAATAGAAATTACCACCACTTTGGAAAGATCTTCATGTGATTCCAAGTCATCCATTCACGGATTTGAATGTAGTAGTGAATAACTTCCATCTGTGATTATTATAGAATGGTAAGGATACTCTATCTTATTCCTATCCTTCAAAATTTAAATATTAAAATGATACTATTCATAGAGAAATGTTTTTGTGTATCACTATACACAATATTATAGTGTGATGCACTTATATGGTACCCCAACACGTAACCCCTTGCAAATGATCCTAGAATGTAACTCCTTGCATGAGATCATGGTGCAATACTTTGGTACAAGAGCCTAGAGCGAATCCCTGGCATGAGGACCTTCCACAAGTCAACATTCAAGAGTCCATTAAAATAGTATTTTTTAGCATGTCCCTTCTGAAAGTCTGCATTCGTGAGGCCATTACACGAGTCTTAATTCTCACTAAGCATGAGTTATCTGTTCGAGACAACTTTTTCTCTTTCAAAAAGATTCTATTCAGATCATCTGAACCACCCTGGTGCAGATCCTCTTTGAAAAATACCTTTTTTAGATCAATCAAAATAGTTACAAAAGGTCAATCATGTATACTCCTTCTCCACAAACCTATGCCATAATATCTCAAGTGAATATCCTCTCCGAATGAGCTTCCGATCAATATTTTAAGAGAAACTTCCTCAATGATTAAGGATATGATATGGAGTGTTAATGGAAATAAACCCCCATCATTTACTCCAAAAATAGTTGAAACCCATCCCCCCTCATCATCATCACATGATCTTCAAGATCCGTGTGCAAGGTCCGATCATTCATTTCATGAGATCCTTATGTGATTCCTCTTTAAACAATCACACATTACACATGTCCTCAGTCAACATTAGTTCTTTTTATGAGCCCCTAGTGAGATTATTCATTCTCACTTTGTTTGAGATCCAAGCATGAGTTTCAAAGACTATCATGAGCATTGTGAGATATTCAATAACCTCGAGATACTTCATCATTTAAATATTTTTCATTTATCTACATTATATTTTATGAGTCTCGAGAATGAGTCCTATTTTTTATTTTCAGAAGACCTAAGAGTGAGATCTTGATATAATAATGATTTCTATATTAGATCCCTCTATGAGATCAAACACAATCTTGAGCACTACACGAGATCCCACCACAAGTCTCAAAGACAATCACACACTTCACGAGATTCCATCACGATATCAAAATTCTATCTTACAATTCTCAGTGTTGATGTCATCTATTTCTTTGTGTGATCCATCATGAGTTCCAAAGACAAATATGAGTGATTTTGTGAGATCACATCAACATTAATGTTTACTCTTCATGCCTTCGTTGACAACCATGCTTCATCAATGACCTCAAACCTTATCAACAAACACAATCAACCAAAAATCGCCATTATGAGGGATTTTTTCCTAACAAAATGAGTCATTATAGGTATGATACTTTCCATCATTCCCACTTAATACTACTCATATATAGTTTTTGTCACAATAATTGACGTACTATCCACCTGAAATGAATTACCCATTTATTATTTTATCACTTTGGGAATCATAATAGCTCTAAATTATAGAAAATAATGTACCACTTCATTCCACACATGAATACTAGAAAAGAAAACTCTCATTATTTTCATGGGAATGATCATAATTTATTTTAATATCCAATATTTTTAAATTACAAAATTCCCATTAAACAATCTCTATTGGACTTGAGAAAGTTTTCATTTTGATCTACATGCGTAAAATATTCCATTCACTTATTGAATTCAGGAATCAGGGTAAAAAAATATAATCCCAAAATATATCTATATATAGGTAGGTTATAGGGCCCCCTACATACATGATTCAATAGAATAATATTGTGGCGAACTGGGTACTCGACCCCATGACATTCCCCACATCCCTCAATGAAACCACCCTTGCACCAAATTGTGGGTCTCAAAAAATTATATATAATAATAATAATAATAACAATAAAAATATATTTAAACACACAAATATATATATATATATATATGATACACAATTAAGAGGAGTGTTTCAATCTTTTTGGGCACACACAATCTTTCTCTCTACCAACTTTAATTTTTATAAATCAATAAAAATATTTTTGGGGGGAAATATTTAGAAAAAATCCCTAAGAATATATAAAATTACATGAAATATAGATTGGTTTTATCTTAATATATATAATAGATTATGTTTGAAAAGTACAAATATAGGAATACAAAAAACAATGATTCCAAAGTGATTGAGATATTAGGTTCTTCCTATAGAGGATCCAAGGATCAATGTGACGGAGATGGAAAAACTTCATTCTGCTTGATGTGATTTTGTTATAAGAATTAAAGATTAGGAAGAAAGAGGTGCATCAAATCATGATTTTTTTCATGAACAAAGTTAATTACCTAAATCATATGATATTTTCTTCTGAAGGTTCTTAATTTCATAGATTCAATTAATAGGTTATTGTTGCTCTTGTATTTGCAAGAAGGGTAGCGATTGTGGATCACTTTGAGTCTTGTTGGAACACTATTATAGGAAAAATGTTTCTCTATAAGGAAGATCATGTTTTAAAAAATCCACATGTGATTCACTGAGTTTCATTGATATAGGGTTTCTCCAATTTGAAATGTATCCCCAAAATCAGGGGATAATTTCATATAAAATTCCCAAATGATGAACAGAAAAGGTAGGCATGGGGTTTTGAATAGACGTATTAAAACATGGTTAATTGAGAAATTTTTAATGGAACTTTAATTTCAATCAATTTGATGATCGGAACTCTTTTTCTCTAGGTTGGGTTAAGATATTTGTACTGAATTAGATTCTTTGGAATCCTAAACTTCCTTTTGATATTGCCTTCTCTATTGGGGTACCTATCAAAATGGGTAATGAGACTGAATATCTTGATATGTTTATTTTGTTGTAGTGTTTATATAATTGTATCTCAAAATGACATTAAATGATAAATTGGTCTTATCAACTAATCCAGATGAATGAAATAATAATTTTTTTGAAAATATTTTGTAATTATATTCTGATTGACTGATTATAGGGATTTTTATGGAATATTACTGAAGGGACATTGTATGTTTCTTTAGCATAACAAATAGACATGATGATATAGTTCATTAAATGAAGTAGAAAAAAGATAATTATATCCTTGGAAAAAATTAAGACTATGAAAATCCTTCCAATAGTAGTGGTGAGACCATGACTAGTGATCAGGGTCTCACATTGGAGACGAAAGGGCCTCTATAGTCTAATATGACCCTTTTATAGACCCCATAGAACCCAAATGATGATGGCTCATCATTATTTTATGGGTTTATTGAACCATGGATAAAAACTATATTTTCTAGGAAAGGTTGTGATAATTGTAATATATCTAGATCTAACATGATCAGCAAGGGGCCCCTTTCATGGGTGATAAAACATGGACTAAGACTTTTTAGAATTGGGAAAAAGGCTATAATGTCTTGGGAATAATAAGGAGAGGATTTGGATTCTACTATAAGGTGAAGATCTTATTATAAGTATGATTTTATCATGATAAGATCACCAAGAGTTGAAAAAAGGAATAGGATCCTTGGAGAACCACTAGGTTGTGAATAGTATACTTGATGATTAATTAGTTGATAATAAAACCATTGGAGATCCTTCTATGTAGGAGTTTTATGAGCAATAATTAAGGTAAGAGAAGATGATTTTTAAGGGGTCACAAAGGTAAGAAAATATTAAATGTTAAAAATGATTTTTGTAAAAGACAATAAAGGCTATAGGGACTCAAGAATTTTTGGATAGACTGGATGATTGAAGCTCTGAGGTGTTAGAACCTCCAATTTTCTGGGATCCAGTAGTTGAAGGAGTACATTATACTAATTTGTTGCTTATAAAATCCTTATAGAAGAGGTATTCACAGACTTCAGAGCTAAATAAGGTGAAAGGGGATGGGGATTCATTACCTACAAAGGTATTTTGTTATATAGTGGAAGGAAGGATATCATTTTCATAGTTACTTGGTGTATTGGAATCTAATGCTTGATTACAACATGAAATGTTAAATAGTGGACATGGGACCACATAAATCTTCATTGGAGTGCATTAGTTGTTGAATAGAGAGATTGAAGGTGGGGATAGTGAGTTTTGAGAGGAAAGAAGTAATGATGTAGTTCTATGAAATACCACTACAGAAAAATTCTAGGTAGATTATGTCCAAACCCTCATAGAAAATGGCAGAAGTAATGAGGATACCTTTCTTGATGACATATCTAAGTGGGATGAGGTTCAAACATTTTTTTCTGTGTCTAACCCAGATGATAGAGACATTGATAGACTTGTAAACAAATGTATACTTAGAATTGTGTTGATAATCCATGATGGTATATATATGGGAACAATCACATCAATTAGGGGGATTTTCATAACGTGGATCATGATGATCAATTAGATATTATCAAAAACCTAGTATGTGAATGGTGTGTTTTTGATTAGTGTTTTTTAGATATGTCTGAAACCTTCCACCATTATTTTATTTTGTTTTACAAAAAGGGCTCTAACATTGACTTTTTCAATAAAAATAAAAAAATAATAAAAAGTAAAACAAAGTGAAAGGAAAGAAAGAAAAGGAAAAATGGATTTAATATTCTTAAGATCCTTAAAGATCCTATGTGTATAATAATAACTCCATGGTATAGATGCATTTTATTGAGCTCAAAACTTGAAAAATATATTTGAGATTAAAACATGAAAATATATATTTTAATGAATATAATAAACTAAGACCAGGTATAGACATTGTAGAATAGAAAAATTCTTACAGAGCTTAGAAAAACATACCACTATACATGTAATCTTAATTGATGCTTCAATTGAAAGTAAACACCACTTCTATATTTCAAAACAAACACAAGATGTGTATGTAATTTGAATATCTATAGAAAATCATAGATAATGTATCAAATGAAACATTCATTCATGAAGGAACAACCATTAATAGAATATATTATAGATCATAAAGATTTAGCGAAGGAAAACATGGGTGGAGATAGGGATCCCATCTACTAGAAAATAGAAATGGTGAAGGTGTTCCAAACTAATCTAATGAAACAAAGATAAACCTATCGGGGTGATCAATTCCCCAAACATGCATAGGTATTGAACCAACTATAAAGAAACTAGGAAAGTCATGTGGGAAAATAAAGTATATTGACCATTGAGGGAAAGACAGATGGATGATCCCGATCAAAATTGTGATGCCCCAACAGAGGGGAGAAAATCCCCAAAATAGAGTTGTAAGATGTGAAAGGCATTCATGAGTAGTCTAGTGAAAAGTGGGATAAGGTTACAATCCCAATAGAGATACCCACATATAAAAACCTGGTAGGATATTCCTAATAAAATAAATTTTCTAGTAACAATACCTGATATATTATTGCATTCATGTAAAATTTTGAAATGGAAGAAGTAAATACAATAATTTCATATGGAAATTAATAAAATAAATAAATAAAATTTTTATGTGATATTGATGATTTTTTCACCTATTCTCATTCAATTGGATCAAATTCACCAAATAAAATCTGTGCTTGAATTTATAAAATCTTAAAGCTTTAGTCAAACTATCATATGAATTTTCATCAATGTGCTTATTTTTGAATCAAAAGGTTCTTAATTAAATGAAATATATAATATAATGTTTCCTAATGTAAATATTCTTAGACAAACCATGAAACACTAAATTTTTAAACATCTGTAAGAAATATTCACTATAATAATAAATGAAAATTTTTGAAGTACATAAATCAAGTTTAGATTAAAAAAACATTGAAAAAAATATCTTCATAAACAAACTCTTTTATGAATATATATTATGATTTATGGTTTGAGAGGGATAACACATATTACATGTCACGTTTCTATGAAATTCATACTCTAGGGGCAGTAAAGATATTTCTTGTGGGGGACACATGGGTGTCTATGTTTGATGCCTAATAAGAATCTATATAACCATAAAGAGTGAAAGTGATCTCATCATTTTTTACCAAAACATTTAAAAATGATGGATCTTTTAAATATATATAGGAAACCATTTTAAATATTTTAAATATAGATTTATAGGATTACTAACGAATCTTGTAATAGTGAAAATTACATTTTCAAAATTAGGTCTAGGGTAAAAATATGAAAACATGATGCTTCCAGAAACATTATAATATATTATTATAGACATAAATTCATAATCAAATTCTATACTAGAATATTGAAACAATATAAGTTTCAAGTGTTGTCTTATCAAGAAATTATTAGATTTTAGACTTTAAAACATGTATCTCTTTATCAATTTCAAAATATAACCACGTAGTGACAGATACATAAGCTCTAATCCTCTATTCCTAATTACATACATCCCTATTATTTTCATCGAATTACCTAAGTCGTTCAATTCAAACCAATCCTTTACCTGATACTGAACAAAAATAATAATTTTCATATCCTTGTAAATGATAAACATGTCATCAGAATATGTAAACATGTAAATAATACCAATTTTAATTGTTTTATAATACCCACATGTATCATGATTAATTCTATAGAAATACTTATTAAGAATGAATTTATCAAACTTTCAATACCCATACCAAGATAATTACATTAAAACATACAATGATTTATAAAAAATACACAGCAAATTGGATTTAAAATTAATCAAATAATTATCAAGTGGTTTTATATATATGGACACATTAATTTCACCTTGAAATAAGGATTTCTTTAAATTGAGTTTCCCAATGTTCCGAAGATAATAGGAAGAAAATTCATGAAATAATTAGATTGATGAATATTTAACCAAAGTAGAAGAAATCATTGGATAGTCAATTCCCTCTAATTGTAGGAAAACATTGGTTACAAAACGATACTTTAATTTAATATTATTCTCATTAGTTTTATATTCATTTCATTCAAAGATACACTTATAGCAAATAAATCTTGTATAAGGTTTTTTGAAACAATATACCATGTCCTTTTTTCTTTTAGAGATTTCATATAATCATCTATGGAGGATATCTATTAATTGGATTATCTATCATTAATGTATTATAAATCATTCAAGGGATCCTTCGACTCATGGTCATGTGACAAAAGAGATGAAAATGAATCTTTGTCATATTGGTTAGAAGGAGCTGGAGGCCAGATGAACCCCCTGGCACTTTACCATGTATGATGGTAATCAGTGGGAGCCTCAGAGGGATAACTCTCAAAGACAATATCTGGGTTCGACTATTTATTAACTTAATTATGAGATTAGGGAAGAGAAGATTAAATGTGAGACACATAATTGGTTTAACTATTAGTTTATATTTTATCTTCTTAAGGCTAGTGACCATTTTCATTAGTGATATATTTAGTTTTTGGTAAAATAAAATCACAGAATAATAAATATGGAATTATAATTTCTATTTCGAAATAATTCAATCAACCTATATCTAATATCCTTTAACCCCATTAGGGCATCCTTCAAAGAGTCCTTTGAGTTATCTCAGTTCTAGCATATTATTTTTAAAATATACATAATTAATTCAACTAATGATTATCAAATAACTCTATGAAGGGAAGAAGTTACACTATAACTCTTAAAAATCATTAAAATAATTTTTAGTATAGAAGAATAAATTAATTCATGAGTGCTTCCCTTCCATTCTCATCTTTTTTTGGTTTTGATTATAAATTTAACCAATCATTATGTGTTTGCTGATAAATTTGTTTAAGTGGATTTTATTTTCATGTGTCGCTATATTTATCTTATATCTAAATAAATATTGATAATATTATTTCAATTGTAATTCTATTATAAATATACAAATGTTATCTTCATTTCATATGTTTGGGTAAAAATCCAATTTATTTGTTTCAATGGAACAAAAATATCTAAAGCTATTATAAGTTATTTATTCAAAGTTAATTTTTTAGCTTAATGTCAACATTGTATTTTGTATATATCTCAACCTAATGTACTAAAAATAATGTGAAATTACTGTCATCTGATAGATAAAATATTTATCTAATCTTAATTGGTTTATAATTAACTGTAAAAATGTTTTTTATGCTATAAAAATTCAATAATTTTTTTGAAACCATTAAGGAACTATTAGTGTAGAGATTTGAAAAGATATTATATTTCATCTACCAAATGAGATAAATTTCTCAAAATCACTATAATCCTAGAGATATTGAAATAAAATAATTTTATCTTCAATTCATCAGTTTTAATTAGAGGATGAATTTTTTTTTATGGATATTAAATTATTTTATGTTCTTCAATGCCATTTCCGAGTAGCAGTTTTTCAACTGTTTTATTGATTATATTTTTTGATGGCATTGGGAGATGTATAATACATATTAATTCGATTCATGGTCCCTTGTAAATATATTGATATTTCCTAAAAATATTTCTTATATTCCAATGGATCTATCAGAATTTAAGTGCCACTAAAAGTCGCTAATTCCTATAATAGCGAAGCAGTTAAGTTTTGAACAACCATATGATTGAAATTGGATGTAATATAAATCTAGTTATCCTTAAATTTGGAAAACTATATTTGTAACAACTATTATTTTTTTCTAGGTATTTAATGGGAATATTATAGTGATTATTTATAGAGCTAGGTACTATAATTTCAAGATATTCCGAGGACCAGTGTGCCCAAAATTAATTTTTGAAATGTAATAAATGTATTAAATATCAAGCATGCATAGTTTTCATGAAAAGGTGTGAAAAAAATAAATAGTTGATAAAATTGGAAATTTTAGGCCTTCTTTGAGTGAAAATCATGGGTTTTACCCTTGGTATAAAAAAATCCATGTCGACGTCAATTATTGGGATTGAGTGCATTCATGGGAGATTAATAATATAAATTTAAATAAATTTATTTAATTTTTAAATTAAAATCCTTGTGTAATGTTTACATATAAATTTGATAATATGGAATATTTTTATGGTTATCCACATAACCCTAAAAATCAAGAGGATCCATTACTGAGGAAAGTTGGTGGAAATCTTGCAAAATGATACAGGATCAGATCAAGAGTGAGGATAAATGTGCTAAAGGAACAAGTGGATATCACCAATGAAAACAATGAATATTCTTTCATATGTTTGTTTTTTTAGATGCATCAATTCGTTGTTATCCTATAATTAATTTAAATCAATTTAATAATGGATTGATTCAAAATTTGATTGTATTACGTGTTATGGCTTATCTTGGAGAGAATTTTCAGAGAACATAATTATTTTTATTGTTGATATTAGTTCTTAATTATAATATAAGAGAATATAGGACAACCCAAACACACTAAAGGATGATTCCTTTTTTCATGTATCTTTTTTTATCTAACAATTCTTCATATTTTCATTCCCATTATTTTTTTTTGATAATTGTTCAAAATATACCAGATAATAAATCATTGCGCACCTTTTTCATAGCACACTAAATTGTTATCACAGATGCAAGTGTAGATCAATGATGTGATCGAGATATGATGATGGTGATGATGGATCAGGACAATATAGGGGGGCATGTATGAGTTTTAGAGCATATGATGTTGATAAAGCTATGAGTTCGAGCATTCTGGATATTAGAAATTGGATCTCTGATGTAGATCATGCTCGGTTGACCTAGATCATCAATCTATTGGCGGAATATGTAGTGGTACTTGAGGTGATAGAAGAATGGTCATATGTTTAGGAATAACCTACAATTTTGAGAAATACCATTGTACACAGTATTTATTCTGGCCTTACATGATGTGTGAGACCCCACATTTGTGGTGCAAGGATTCACCAGAGAAGATAAATATCACATAGTGTTTGAAATATATCACATGAGATGTGACCCTTACATGGTGACTCAACATATACCTTTGAGACTACACGATCAGGGTCCGGATTACTTAGGCTCAGACAAGCTGTGTACTTTAACATTGACATGAGAATGGGTTGTGATACATGTGTAGAACTTGGTACTGATGGGATATGTCATGTCCTTCCATTACTTGTCATGCACTCATTCAAAGATGGCTAGGATCCATTCTAATATTTATCAGGGAATGTTTTTTTAGGGTACATTACTTGAAGGTTTAGTATGTATTCACATCCTATTCATAGGATGTTTATCCCCTTTGAGGATCATCAGTTTGGGATAGAGCTAGGGGAATCCATCCATGAGGCCCATAGTGAGATCATCTCTCATCATCATCAATTCCCTAGGTGGGTTTCTTGGAATCATCATGACCTACACTACACTGTTGTTGATCCACTATTTAGTGGGATGATCCAGATTCAGTAGTTGGTATACCCCAATGTCTTGGATGTGATCCCCTTCTGGGTATCTTTCTTTTAATACATCTAACATTTTCTTTTTATTGTATGAACTAATGATAAAGACATCTTAGATGGACACGATTTTTTCTATCTTACTCATGAACTGTTTTCATTTGGACGAGTCTTATGTTTATATTTCAAGCAGTAATCCGAGGCTAGAATTAATGTTCTCACATTACCTTAGGACAATGTGTATATGTTGAGTACATCTAGGTATTCTTGGTATATGTTTTGTTGACATATACTTGTGATGTGATGACTATTATTATTGTAGATATATTCCAAGTGATTACAGTGTGTTTTACAAGGTATTGTTATAATCACCACTACAAGGGATTTTACTACACATGTCTAGTATTATTTATATGACTGAACTTTTGATAGATTCTTAGAAGGACTAGGCTTGGTTAGAGATTCACGATCCAGACATATTGAAGTGTGTTATTGTAGTTACATAGATAGAAGTCCTCACCGACTTTATAGGTTGAACTTTTTTTCAAATTTTTTTGGTTGGATATTATTTGGACCCTGTTGATTCTATTACTTATTACCATACTATGGGGGATTGATTTAATATGTTTTCATACATGGATATTAGTTGTTTTAGAATTCAATATAGTGTGGTAATGGAAATGTGTGCCCTTCCCGGAGATTATATAGATTTATAAGGGAATTTGACTATGGAAGAGTATTCATTGAGGTTAACCAACCTCTTTTGATACCTGACTGATGGGTTACATGATCAGTACTTTAAAGATTGCACATTTTAGAAAGGACTATGTAGACACATCCGAGGCAGTCAGATACCATAATAGATTCATACATATTTTTGGGGTAATGATGAATTCACTGGGGTTCGATAGTGTCTGAGCTCAGAAGATTTAGATAGTTGGTTTTAGTTGTGGGCGTATAGAAGCTGATAGATCAATGATAGGGACCTAGTAAAATAAACATGGAAATATATGTACAAAATTATTCAGGAGTCATTACTGAGATAATGGTTCTATGGTTTCTGGCTCATATCTTGAATCTATTTATTCTCGGGAGATGCGGTGATACTCTTGTGATGACAACAGATATCTCTTGTTGTACTTTCCATCATGTTGTATGACTGATAGATAGGTAGTGAATGGGACACCTATGAAGTGGAAGTGGTAGGATTAGGCAAGTCTTATGTGTTGTTGACATTGAAGAGGAGTTGGGAGAGTATATAGAGGAAAAAGACATTATGAATTATTGACACCACTGACCCAGATGGTCTGTTCCATGATTAAGGAGTTAGGGAACAGGGGAGAGGGTAGCTATAGGTGGTTAAGGATTATAGAGCAGATCTGCAATCCACAGGTGGGATTTGTGGTGGAATTGAAGGTGATAGTGGCATGAGAGTACATGGAGGAAGAACCTCTAATTTTATGAAATGTCGTATTATACAACCTGTATTCTATAAATATACCCCATGTGGGACAAACCTGTGTGGTGATCAAGTACTATGTATAATATAAATATCATCTATTGTTTGAACCTTACTTGGAGGCTCAACATGTACCTTGGAGAGTACATGTTCATGGTCAGGAGTACACAACTCAAACACACTAGTAACTCAAACATGGACATGGGAATTGTCCATGATACACCAGTTTGACCTTGTGCATAAGGGAAATTTTGTGTACTACTAGTACACATTGTGTACTCCTTCAAATATGGCTTGTAGCCCATATCTTGTTCTCCTTGGAAATGTATTTTCGGTAACATTCCGCTGATTTATTCCCTAGGATTTAGTTTGGAGTAACGTCCTATGCATTTGATGAAGATCACCTATGAGAAGTGTAATTCATAGATATAGTTGTTGGAGTACCTTCATAGGAACTATATTGAGATCCTCTATCATTCATTACACTATATGGGGTTCATGGAGTCATCACTATTTACACTACACGGGAGTCCATCCCCTACATAGAGGGTTAATTCAGACTGGGTTGTTAGAATAATCGATGGACTAGGTTGTGATCCCCATCTATGTATTATTCTTTTTAGACATCTAGAATGTAATTATGATGGTGATACCCAATTTTCATACCATCTCAGACAAACACCATCAATGATGTCTGACAAGTGGAGTGTGTTCTCCCAAACAATACCGATATGGAACCTTTGAGCAAGAATCATAGGATGGAATTATAATTGTGACTTTTACTTAGTAATTATTTCTATGTTGTGTATATATGGATATACTTATAATGAGTTGAATATTATTTGTGATGTTATATGCTTAGTTATTTTGAGTTTTCCTTTTAGAAATTTTTATACTCACCTTTTCATGGGACTTTCTCACATGTGTTGTATCTTATTCAATTGCCAAAAAATTTATGGAGCCTTAAAGGGACTAGGACCAGGTAGAGCTTAGTGAGATGGAGAGAATGAGGTCTCTTATTGTGATTACATTGACATGAAATCCTCACCCATTCTATAGGTTATACTTGTTTTTAGTTTCATTGTGAGGGACTTTTATTGGTCCATTTTTCTTTCATGTACATGTTATCATACTCAGATGGGAGGATTTTAGATTTAGGAATTCATGGATATTAGTTGTTTTATATTTTAGCATTATATGGGTGTGGGGATGTGTGTGTGTGTACAATTATGTTATCCTAAGGCCTATCATGAGTGTGATATTCTAACTCAGTACTTGTCATTAACCCCTATCCTATTAGATGTGGGCTTGGGATAGTCATGGAATGGGATCCATTGGGATGACTCATGATGGTATGGTTAACGGAAAATATATTTTGGAAAAAATATGGTATATGAAACGTAAATTGAAAATGATAGATACACTACATTTTAAAATGATCCCTGTGTCCCATAAGAATATGATCAATACATTTTACTAAAACATTGAATTTTTTAAAAATGATACTTATTCTATAATATGAAGCATGAAAATATCCAAAATTATGGATGACATGTTCATTGTGTGTGCAATAGTGCCTATGAAAAAACTATTGTATATTATTCTTAATAGAATCACTACAAGAGAAGACATTATAAACTACAACTCAAGAATGATGTGCTTCAAACTAGAAACTCGTGGTTGATGTAGATAAAGAGTACCGCATGCATGAAACTATCTATTTACTATTTACGGTATCATCCTTGTTACTTTAATCAGTTGGGAGCTCAACCTATCACATGTACTGTATTTTTAGAATGAAACTGACAGTTGTTTTCTTTTTGTAACTTGAATAACAGAGTATCATCTATGTGCTTTGTAAATGGGCATACTGAATATTATCACAATAATTTCATATTCACTTCATCACATAATTAATTCCTAAAAGATCAATCCTTAATTTTATGTTACACCATACTGATATGTATACAATGGATGCCAAACATCTTGCTAATTTAAAAATGCCACATGAATTCAAACAATAACTATGCCTCACCATGTCTTCAAGATGAATATTGGATATTGTGATTTGTTGTAGACTCACTACATGTCATATCACACTCATATAGGAGTTTGCAACATTTACATGGATATTCATCTTGATATTCATGGAGTTAATATCTTCTACATACACATGCAATAAATCTTCATTGTGCGTGAATTATACATAAATATAGTATTATATCTAGATACTTCTATACGATGCCACATAGTGATACATGATCAATGTGGGAGAATAAAATTTTCATCATGTGGATACATCACCTATTAGAATCTCTCTATATATAGAATTAGAGGATGTATCACTATATGATAGATTCTTTTATCACGTCATATCACTATGACCACGATAAAAAATAAGGCCACATGAAGATATCAATTTTTTAAAAAATCAATATATTAAGAATAAATAAATATTGATTTATCAAAAATCGTAAAATGATGGGAGAATAAAAATATGATACTATATTTTTTTAATTTTAAGCTTATTCATTTTTATAGTGATTATTCTCCATGGTTTATTAGTTGGAAAAATTCTTATTAAATACAAGGATTTTGATCGAACTATTTGTGAAGATTTTGGTGCAGTACATTAGAGAAAAATGATTCTTTATTCTAACATCATTTTTCTAGTGAAGATATAGAATAGTGAGTTATTTAAATTTTAATATTTAAATCCACATGCAGATGCTGATGATTCCTTTTAGAGATTACTTTTTTATCGTTTTTAAAGGAGAAATGTATATAGGGGGAGTTTATATTACTCTATGTATTCAGCATATATTTTTCATACTCTTACCAATAACACATATTTTTTATATTCTAAAAAGGGAAAAACTTTTTTTAAATTTTTTAAATATTTATTATACTACTGCTTAAGTTTTGAATTAATCTTCTTTATAAAAGGCATAAAAATTTTGTTTTATTTAAAATTTCAAATAAATAAAATTTTTTATACATAAAAAATGGGAGAAAAGTTAGTAGATAGTTAGGTTTTTATAGTTATAAAAAAGGGCAGGAATTTTGAGTGGGACTTTTTCATTCTCATCTTGGTTTTTTTTTTATTATTACTTCAATCGATCAATATTTGTTTGAAAAAATAATATAAGTGATTTTAGATTTTGTATTTCATTGTATTTATTTTATATATCAAATAATAGTTGTTGTATTTTCAACTAATTTGATCCATTTGAATGATTATAATATTATCTATATTTCATTATTTTATATTCAAATTAAATTTAGTTATTTTGATGGAGAAACAAAATAACATAAATAATTAAATGCTTTTCAGTTATCATCTTAATGTCACATCTAAATTTTAATTATATCTCAATATCTAGTGCTGAAATTTTGATTCAACTTATGTCATTATATAACTAAGAGTTTTTTATTACATTAATTAGTTTATAAGAATCCTTTTAATTTTTTTTCAAACTCTAATAAATCACCAATTTTTCTGTAAAAGTTTAGGAACTCTGCATTGAACAATTTTGAAAAGCTATTGTATTTCATTTACTGTAGGAGTTATAAAAATAATAATCACTTGAAACCTGGTTTGATGAAAATAAAATAAGTTTTTATTGATTTCAATATTTTATAGTGGAGGATTAGTAGTTGTTTTTATGGCCATTAATTTATCCGATGTTCTGCTACACTGTTTCAACATTTGAGTATTTCAATATTTTTATTAAATATATTTATCAAAGATATCAGGGGTCATAGAAGATAGATTGATTTCATTCTAAATCCATTGGAATGATTTTTATATTTACAGAAAATATGTATTATAGGATATAGGATTCATATGATGTTAAAATTCACTAAAAAATAGTTTAATATATAATAAGGAATCTATTTAGTTTTCATCAATCATATTTTTGTAACTATAGTCAATGAACCATATGATACATTTAGTGATCTTGATCATTGAAAAATTATTTTGTTAATGAAACATAAGCTTTGAAAAAACTTATGGCATATGAACCATGCATTGAAATATGATATATATGCTATTGTGGAAAATGATTCCTATTAACTATAAGAAACTGATCCATATAGTTTCATGCCACATTAATGTTCATCATAATGCTAATTATGCCTCCATAAATATCTTAAAAAATAAAAAATTCTCAAAAATATATTTATTGCATGTGCAGTAGTGTGTATGGTAAAGTGAAGGTCTATTCTTCTAAACATAATCACTGCAACAGAATCCATGTAGAACTATATCTTAAAATGTTGTTCAAATTTGAAACTGAATGTTGAAGAATATAAACATACCTCAGACCTGAAAAATTATGTATACTATTAACCATATCAACATAGTTGTTGTAGTGATCTGGGATCTCAACCTATCACACATTATAATTTGTTATACTGAAACCAGAGGATGTTTTCATTCTGTAACATGAAGAACAAATTATCATCGCACACATTTTAAATTGAGATACATGAGATTATAAAATGTATTTTGGATTCCCTTCATCACATGCATAATGGATGAATGATCTACGATAAACACGATTTATCTCCATGCTGATATTTATATAATGGATTCCAAAAAACATACTACCACACATATTCCAAATTAATTCAAACAATAGCAGTGCATCATCATCTCTTCATGATGAATAGATGAAATTATGATCCATTTTAGACTAAATTCATGTTGTATCACACACCTATATGAATCTAATCCTCGACATGGATCTTTATCTTGATGTTCATGGATTTAATATCTACCACATACAACTGCATTAAATATTTATCTTTCATGAACTACAGCTACATACAACATGATAGTTGTAGATTTTTTCCATGCCTCTAGATGATACATGAACAATGTAAGAGAATTTCTTTTTCTAGATGTGGATACATTTCCTTTTGGAAGCTCACAATATGTAGTATTAGAAGAGGCATCCCAATGAGCTGGTTGCTTGTCGGATGTGATATCACCATGAACATGCTATAATACAAGGACACTTGAAGATATCAATTTTCATGGAAAATCAATATATTTAGAATAACTAAATATTGATTTATCCTAAATCATAAAACGAATGAATAAGAAATTTATGATACTCTTTTTTGGTGTTTTAAGATGCTTCATCTTTTCATGGATTATTCTCTTTGCTTTATCAGTTAGATAAATTCTTATATACTCAAGGATTTTAGAAGAACTATCCATAAATATTGAGGTGCAGTATTTTAGAGAGAAAAATTATTTTTTATTCTAATATTATTTTTCTACTGAAAATAGATGAATTTGGGTTATTTAAATTCAAATATTTGAATTCACGTGAAGATATTGCTGATAGCTATTAGGGATTATTTTTTATATATATTTTCAAGGATGTATTAATTTAGGGCGGGTTTATATTGTTTAATATATTCATAATATCTTTTTCAGGAAATTACCAATAACTCACCCTTTTAAAATTCTAAAAAGGGGATGAAAATTTTGTTTTTTAAATATTAATTTTTTTGATAACAATGGTTAATGCTCGAATTCCTATTCTTTATAAAAGAAAAATTATTATTTGTTTCTTAATATTCCTAATAAATTATATTATTATTCTTTAAAAATGGGGTAGAGAGTGTTTGGAGATAGTTAGGGTGTTTTAATTATAAAAAAGGTGGAGATTTTTGTGTGGATCCTTTTCATTACTATCTTGTTTTGGTTTTGATAATTACTTCAACCCATAATTCTTTATTTTCCTCTAAATTTCATTATGTTGTTTTCAATTCAATATGTCACTATATTTATTTTATATCTAAAGAAATATTGATCATATTATTACAGAATTTAATCAATTTTAATGACAAGGATATTATCTTCATTTCATTTGTTTATGTCAAAAGGCAATTTATTTGTTTCGATGGTGCAGAAAATAATTTCAATTGATTTAAGTTGTTCAATGAAATATCAATTTTCAGCATAAATTCACCTATATAATTTTATTTTATTTGATGGTATACTGCTAATATTTAGATTTGACATTTTTCATTTAATATCTAAGAGATTTATATAAACTTAATTAGTTTTTAAGGATGTGTGAATAGGGTTTTTAGTGCTAAAAAAATCATCAATGTTTCTATAACTCTTTAGAAACTCTATAGTGTAAAAATTTGAAAAGGTACTATATTTAATTTATTCAATGAGTTATAGATATCAGAATCACTCACATTCTTGTTAAATGGGAATAAAAGTTTTTTATCTTGATTTCCAAAGTTTACATTGGGGGATTCAATAGTTATTTTGATGGAAAAAATTATGGTAAATAAACCATACATTGAAAATGATATGTATGCTATGAAGGAAATTTAACCCTTCATTCAACTGGAAAATGATCCATCCACTTTATTTCCATATTTTCGTAATTAACTGTATACTACTGCTACCATATTAATCTTTAACAATTCAAAAATTATGGACACCACATTTATTGTGCGTGCAACAATGTGTATGAAAAAAGATGGCATGTTTTTCTCAATAAATTTGTTGAAACAGAAGCCACAATAATCTCTAACTAGGAAAAAAGTGGTTTAATCTTTAAAATAAAGTTTAAAGAAGATAAAATGTACCTTAAACATAGAAAATTATATGTATGGTTTATTACATCAACCTAGTCATTGTAATGATCTATGATCTCAACCTCTCACATGTGCTATATTTTTAGAATGAAACTGATGGTTGTTTTCATTTTAAAAAAAATGAGAAATAGAGTATCATCTCTATTCATGGTAAACTAACTTACAAGATATTATCACATGCATTTGTATACCCTTTATCCAATGCAGACCGATTGAATGATCTATTCAGAACAAGAGTTTTCTCAATATAGATATGAATACAATGGATATTGAACAACATGCTGCTACGTGGATGCCACTTGAATCTAGACTATAGTAGTACCCACTACTACAAAACAGTTAATGGGAAATTCTTGATTTTATTAGTTCTAAATAGATTTTACTAATATAAGGGTAACCTTTATTAGTGATATCTAAAATCCATAAAAGGAAACTTTTTTACAATGCTAAAAAAGACACTGATAAATTTCATAATAAAAAATATTATTAATATATATATATATTATATTTATATTAAAAAATAATGTTAATTTATATTCCTTAATTAAAAACATATTTTTATAATTAATATAAATATGTCATATAAATAGATATTTTTTAAAATTAAATATATATATATATATATAATATTTCAAGAAAATCTATTTATAAAACTATATCAAAATAATCATGTATTGAAATAATTATAAAATTATTATAAATACATAAAAATAAAAAATATTTTGTATTATATTTATAAATATATATAATGATACATATATATATAATTATATTAATACATATAATTATAATTATAATTATATATTTATATAATAATATTTATAAAAAAAATATTTATAATTAGAATTATAAATAAATAAATATATTGAAATAATTAAAAAAATATAATAATGTTTTTTTAATATTATATATTTATTATATTTAAAATTATATATACCTATATATTAATAAATATATATAAGTATATATATATAATTTTATAAATAAATATGATAGATGAAAAAAGAGGTGCAACTCTACCACTCCTAGTGATCGTGGAGTTTCACCACCGACATTTGATCCAAGATTTAGAAGGATGAGTTCAGGTCCTCTAATGGGCATATAAATGGAATGATTGGAGATTTTGGAGTGCCGACTGTGGGAGAAGGTTGTGGTTCGCTTCCATCATTTAGAGATACATTTATAGGCTGTATTTTCATGAAGGGCTTGTTGGATCTCATGTAAGAGAATGATGATGCAATCTCAGAAAGGATCTCCATGGGTAAGAAAATGATTATCGCATGACCTGTTCTTCAGAAGGGTGAAAAGCCATGACGTTCGAAGGATTTATGTAATAGGTTTTCAAAAATTGGTGGGTCTTATAACTAAAATTGACTTTCAATTGGATATGGATTATTTCATTTCCTCCTTCCCTTTGGTGAATTAGAGTGGTATGATTTGAGTTTTGGTTCTCTATTTTTTACATCGGGAACCCATTGGATACATGAATAGAGTGTGGATTTTGATCTTTACAATGCCTGAATTTCATTTCCATAAGCCTAGATGACGATTTATGGTCTCAACTAGAATTTATTGAATCCAAATGTACTTCCTGACATTGCCATTTCACATGGAGTTTCAATCAGATTAGAAAAAGAGATAGAGAAACTGAGGTTCAACAACTTTGCGTAGATGTTAGTGGTTGTGGATCTAATTTATACCCTTATTGATAAGGTAACTCCCTCCACTCATCATGATGATATTCAGTTGGGAATTGGGTATGAAAAGAATCCACTATTATTTTTTAGAATGCAATTATATTTTGAACTCTGTGGAAGTTCTCTATATGGACACCTTCTACTATAAATGCAGTGAAAAAGGTCCCATGGCGAAAGATTGTAAGAAGGAAGTGGGGAATGTGCAAGGAGTTGTGCTCCATGAGTAGTAAATTGATCATGGTGGCTCAAATGAATAAGAGACTCAAGAAAATAGTCTTTTGTATTCCCTGGTGATATGTACTGAGAAGGACATCCCCCCTCTTAGATATGAATTTTATAGAAATTAGATGCTATGGGCACTGTAGGACAACCGCTCTTTCTAGGTTTCTTTATGAAAGAACAATGTGGATTCACTATAAAGACATGAACATTGATAAATGAAACCCTAATTGTGATCTAATTAAATGTATTATAATGTATTATAGTTATAGAAAACATAATCACTTCTTGTGTTGTATTATATCCAATCTGAATTTAAAGACCATTAATTATCATTACCATTGATAATATAGATATTGAACAATGGTCAATGATTAGAATAAATATATCGTTTTGAAAAATATTTTTGACAAATATAAAAGATGTGATGGAATCAACCAGTTCGATCATACCCTATGAAGACCATGTATCTGAGATTCTATTGGAGATATCATCCATGGGCTTTTCCCTTGGAAAAAACCAATCAGTGTCAAACAACTAAATCATTAACAAATCCATTTACAATACTAGTTCAAGCTCATCAAGATCATGAACCAAAACATGTATGCCAATGTAACATCCCAAGTAAGTAATGAATAATAGATATTTTTATCTATGTCTATTAATGATTAAGATAGTGTTTTAGAGGCTTAAAATGAAAATAAATCCAATCTTAAGCATGGAATACACTAATATTCTTAAAAGATTGTTTTACTGCCTTATGATGGAAAACCCTTTTTAAATCTATCTTTTGAAAATTTTATAAACTATGTTTGTCAAAATAAACTTATTCTTTATTATTGGGACATCAAAATATACTTTTTGTTAATTTTTGGTATTTTTCTGACAATGTTCATTTTTTTTAATGAATAGTGAAAAATACTGCATTTTACATCAAAACTATTTTTTTAATATAATTTATTTATATGATTAGATTATCTTTTGAATTGGTCTTAATTTGTAATATGAATATATTTTTACCATTTAATTCAGTTGTGGTCATTGGAATCAATTTCACTTTGAAATTGGACTCAAACTAGTGTCAATCTTTTGATACTTATTGTTTCATAAAAACACGTATTTGCTCTGACAGCGGGGATTAATTATTAAATTAATTAATGTGACTTATATGTTTTTAATTTTGTAAAATAGACTTCATTTTTGAATTCGTAATATCAAATATAGCATAGGGTGAATTTTTTGTAATTTTCTGAAAAACTTCAATTTTTGATGAATAGTGAAACCACTAAGTGGTACTTATAAAGACTGATTTTCCGTTTAAATGAAATTTTGCCATCATTGTGTTTTGAATTTCAAAAATATGACATACATGGATGTCATTGAGAAGTAAAATGTGGTTAAATGAGATTATAATAATTTATTGGTGAATAGTAACTTATTAAGTTCTTAATCGCGACTAGTGGTAATTAGTGTAGTTTAAGGTAAAAATAATGCTTTAATAAAATAAAATGAGCTTGAAACATGTCCTACCCTCATTGGTTGTGTCATGGCCGACCAAGAAAAGCAATGGGTCAACTTGGGGACCCCATGGAGACACTTTGGTTGGGAAATGACATAAATAACTTTTTATTAAATGTTAAAGTAAAAATGACACAAACATAATATGTTTTACGAAAACAATTTTTGCATAGGGTTATAAAGATCAGATTGTTGATTATAAATTGCATTGGAAATATAAAAATATTTCCTACATCATAGTATTTTTTTATAATTTTTAGACTTTAAATAAATAAAATTATTTATGACATAATAATGATGCAGCGATGACATCATTATTTGACGATTTAAATAAAATGGAAAGATAATGTAAAATCTATGAACTACACACGTCCAAAACCAATTGGATGAGTGGATTTAGAACCTTTATCACCTTATCCAATAATTATATCACTGTGGGACCTTTTAAAACCGAAACACATTTTCAAATAAAGTAATATTTCTTTACTTTCCAAAAGTGCCCCTCCTCTCCTCTTATAAAAGGCCCCCACCTCTACCTCATTTCACACACTCCTCAAGCCTTTGGCTCGGCCAAACCCTGCCCATTTACTCTCATCACATCCCTATAATCATCCTAGAGGATTCCCTTTGGGAAGAATCCTTTCAAAGGAATCCTTTAGACTCAAATCAAAAGGAGTTACACTTTTAAAGGTAATTCGTTCTCTCATGTTCATTTGTTATATTTTGCTTATCCAACCCCCTAAAATCATTTTATTTACTTCTTTTGTAACAACACCAGTATCTTAAATATACTAGGATGTTGTTATAAGATGTATTTGACCTACACTCTCACACAACTACATCAAATGGTTAAAGAACATACGGTTTCCGTGGATGGCGAAATTCTGCCTCCCGAAATGATGATTGTTCAATACTCATTTAACACCTTCAAAGGTGGACATTATGATGTCACTATTTTTATATATGATAAATAATATGTTTATGTTTTCTTAAGCTTCTGTTTTTTTCATTTTGGGCATACCTTTATGGTTTCCATTATGGGTAAACACGATATCTTCATTTTAGGAAGTGCGGACTACCGCCCCCTGAAAGTGATTTGATTCGTTAATACCATATGTGGGATGTGTAAAGGATAAAGTTAATGATATTATGTATGTTATTATACTGGAATTATAATATACTCTTATATCATTATGATTCCATTTCAGAAAATACGAAATAGAAATGGAAGTAGCGTTCATGCGTACGTACGGCTTACCGTCTCCATGAACGGTGAATTTCATTTCTTACCTCTAAATGTGATGTAATATTATAAATACATGTATATGATGAATATATATGATATATATTTTATCCAAAATCATTAATATCATTCTGGATATAATGAACGTTTTACCAAATTAACAACATGTAAGTGTAAGAAGTCTATTTTTGACTTAAGAACCAAATACCGACAAAATGAACACTATTAACTTAAATGATTACATGATGTTAATTACATGGTATTAAAGGAATAATGAACTTGAAAAAGGTTCATAAGCAAGTAGAGATTAACTCAAGTTTATTATTCAGGAGATTAAATAACGGTCGGGTCAAGTCGGATACGAGGTATGGGACTTCGTCTCAATCTCCTTTAATTGAGGCATATTTTGTTTTATACACAACCTTCTTTTATACGGTGTATAAACCCCTTTGACTTTTACGTTTATTCAAAAGGAATCTTTTTTATACGAAGCATTTACTAAATGAAAAAAGGGAATGTTTTTGTCGTACGTATGCGGAAACAACGACTTCTCCGCCGCCGTGACCATTATTTGAGTTTCGGCTTCCTCTACAAGCCATACCTTCTTTTTAAAAGAAAAATAAATACCATGTTTTACTTTTCATTTATTTTGGTATTGAAAATGGTTTTCATAATGTTTTTATATCAATGTGTTGTATTGATATCTCGTGATTGAAATGTGGAAATTTTATGTTTCCTTTATGCATGTTTTATACCAAAAAGTCCAGGGTCCGGTCAGATCCGTCCCTAAAAATTTATTAAGAAAATGATAAGAGAGTCAGGCGTACAAGGGATTGTTACAAAGGCGAGAGTATATTACACCACGCATGTCCGCCTCCACCAGTGGAGTGCAGTATTCTGGTGCCGTGAAAGACCACATCATATTCTTTGTCATTATTTCTTTCTTTGCCAAAGCATCGACAACTTGATTGGCTTCCCTATAAGCATGTGATATTATCAGATTGAGCTCAGTAGCCTTGTTGAGACACGCAATCCAGTGAGGCAGAATTCTCCATGGAACATCTCGTGTTCTTGTTTTCAAGGCCTGCACTGCAATTTGAGAATCTAATTCAATCCATAACAAACTCCATTTGAATTGAACAGAAAAATTGACTGCATGTATAATAGCCCAATGCTCAGCTTCATAGGCCACCCATGTATCAGTGTAACAGTAAAAGAAGACCTTCACAAAACCACGACGTGTGTGGAAGACTCCACCACATCCAGATGGCCCTGGCGCACCAGTAGCAGCCCCATCTACATTTACCTTGAGCCACGCACCTATCGGAGGTATCCATCGGATGTATTTGAGAGTTTTGGGCCTTCGGGGGCGACCGGGAACACCTAGCATTCTGAGGACCTGCAGGTCAGATAGTTTGTTATTCATCCCTCTAGTTTTCACCATAGATGCCGCATACACTTCTCTATGTAGGGCAAGCATTCTGGTCTGGGCAGAAATCTGCTTGTTCTCAAACAGGATGGCATTGCGCGCATGCCAAACAGCCGCAAAAAATGCAGCACCAGCCACCAGCAGCAGATTCTGAATTTGCTCACTTCGCCCAGCGCTGGACAGCCCTGAAAGGATCTCATCAACCTGCATATGAGTGCACAAATCCAGCCCAAACAGAGAACCTGCATATGACCAAAGTTGGCGCACATATCGGCAGCCCACAAACAAGTGTTGCACATTTTCCTCTGCACACATACATAGATAGCTAGCTGAAGCAATCTGAATTCCATCCCGCTTGAGTTGATCATGTGTGGGAAGTCTATTTTTCCAGATTCTCCAAATTAAGATGAATCTGGATGGTTGGATACAGGGAGCCTGAAATGCTTTAATGCATCTCGGAGTGTGAGAAGAGTTCCCACATTCCATCCTATAAAATTCCTTGATGTTGAAGCACCCATGCCTATTCAGCTTCCATATCAGAGTGTCATGATCCATGAATGTGTAATTCTGAATTTCAATTCTAATTTGAGGGGGCAGCAGGCTGTCAAATCTTTGCCATTGTGTTCTGAAATCAGCAATGGGCATATTCCTTACTTCATAGTGAGTGCTCATGATATCGTGCAGTGGCCTATCAAGCCAAGTGATATTCCAGCAGTTGAGGTTGGAGTTCTCACACACCATCCACTTTGTGTCATTCATGATTTTATTGAAAGAATGTCTAAGAGAAGCCCACACGGATGACCCAAGATAATGTTTGTACCCATTCAGCAACCTTTCCTTGAATCTTTTGCCAAAAAAGCATTAGAAGAATCATTGGAGATCAGGCTCCATGTGAATTTCCCAATGAGACCATCATTAAATATCTTTAGATCCTTGACTCCAAGGCCTCCAATATCAACTGGTTTGATACACTCTTTCCAGGCAATCATTACCAATTTCCTTTCATGGGCAGAACCAGTCCATAATAAATTCCTTATCATACACTACAACTCCTTGATGAGGCCCCTAGGCCACCTATACAACGAGAAGGAGTACACAAACTTTGATGTGATCACTGAGTTAATGAGGCACACTCTTCCAGCCAGGGACATCGCCTTCCCTTTCCAACGAGCAAGTTTATTGACAACTTCAGAATAGATACCGTCCAAATAATTCTGTTTAACTTTCCCCCAGAAGAGAGGAACACCAAGGTACTGGAAAGGAAGGGTCCCTTTTTTCACCCCAAGCCCTCGGATGATTCTATTTTGCTTGCCAACCATAATTCCATTACCAAAAACAATGAAGGATTTATTCCAACTAATCGCCTTTCCAGCCACCTCTTCATAATGTGCAAACAACACCTGAATAGAGGAGATTGTTCTCCTAGAAGCTCGCCCAAACAGAAGTATATCATCAGCATAGAGCAAATGTGAGGTAGAAAAATCATTCTTCCCGACCCTAATTTTCTTATAAAATCCAAACTGAACAAGATCATTGATGCACCTACTCAAATAGTCTTCTGCAATAGAAAATAACAAACCTGAGAGCGGATCCCCTTGCCTCACACCTCTAGTGCACTGGAAAAATCATCTAGGTGCCCCATTGATAAGAATGGACAGCCTTGATGAGCTAAGGATGGTACTAATCAACTTGATAAAACCATTCAAGAAGCCATACCTTTTGAGGACATTGAAAAGAAAGCTCCATCTTATAGTGTCAAAAGCCTTAGATATGTCTATTTTTAGCACAAAGTTCCCATCTCTTACTTTCCTCCTCATCAATTTGACACTTTCTGAGGCAGAAAAAAGAAAATTTTGAATATTGCGTCCAGGTACAAATCCAAATTGATTTTGAGTAATCATGTCACTGACCAACGGTCCCATCCTATTCATAATAATCTTACTGATAACCTTAGGGATTTTATTACCAAGCGCAACAGGCCTTAAGTCTTTAATGTCAATCGCATTTTCCTTCTTGGGTATCAGTGCAATAAAACATGAATTCATCCCATATGGCATATATGAATATTTGAAGAACTCCTTGATTTCTTGAGAGATATCATCCTGCAAGACATCCCAGTAAGACATGAAGAATTTGTTAGTGAACCCATCTGGACTAGGAGCACTATCCATATTAAGAGAAAACAAGGCTTCATTAATTTCCTCTTTTAGAGGAGGAGCGATAAGGGCCTGATTATTTTGATCCTCAATGAAAGAGATGATGTTGTCAACCATTTTATGTGTGTTATCCTGCCCATCATCAGAATATAGACCCATGAAGTATTCCACAGTAGCCTGGGCAATTGCATTTTCAGAGGTGTGAAGCTGACCATTAATTTTAATTGCCTTATTTCCTACTCTAACCCTCTTCTCTTTGTGAAGCCTATGAAAGAATTTTGTGTTCTGGTCTCCCTCCTTCAGCCATTTCACATTCAGTTGGTTTTTTTCCAGCCTTTCTTTGACCACTAAGAGGCTATCCAGCCTGTTATGGGCTTCAATTTCCTCCTTAGAGGGAATATTCAGATGTTGATCCCTGATCTGGCAGCATGCAAGAGGCTCCTCAGCAGCCTTAATGTCACAATCCAGTATAGTGAACGAGCTCTTGCTCCACTCCTTGAGTAGATTCTTGGTATGTTTCAATTTCCCAGCTAGCCTTTGCAACGGGCTGCCAATCACCTCAATGCTCCAAACTTTCAGCACATTTTCCCAACACCCAGGAGTTGTAAGCCAGCTATTATTAAACTGAAAAGGTATGGGAAGAGACCTCCTAAAGTGTGTATTAATTTTCAAAATAATTTGATTGTGATCAGAATGATGTTTGGGAAGTGTGAATCCTGAAATTCCATGGGCAGAACTTTGATCAACTATTTTAACAAAACATCTGTCAAGTTTGCTTGCTTGCTTCCCCTTCCATGTGTACCTGCTCCAGGTAAAGTAATCTCCAACCACCGGGACCTCAACCAAGTTGCATTGATCAATACACAAAGAGAATTCCAATGATGCGCTGCGATTGAAGTTGTCTCCAGTTTTTTCCTCCGGCGTCAAAACAGTATTAAAGTCACCAAGGATCACCAATTTCTGATTAATATTCCCATATATCACCTTCAGCTCATCCCACAATTCCCTTCTTCTAATATAGGAGTTAGAAGCATACACAAACGCTGCAGAGATCTCATACTCATCAATGATGCAAGAGACAAGAATACTTTGAGACATTTTACAGTAGGATAGAATGCTGACCATCTCATGCCTTAAAACCCATAAATGATCTATATTGGAGTCGTGGGAATTTTGCGAGATAAATTTATATCCAAGGGAGCTCCACTTGAATGCTGTCCAATTATTAAAAAGAAGCTTAGGCTCAGCAATGCCAACAAGCATAGGTTTGTAGGTCAAAATAAAATGTCTAAGGGCTTTGACCGTTAGGGAGTTCCCTAGCCCTTGACAATTCCAGTAGAAAAATTTCATGGGTGGTTCTGTGATAAACTAAGGGCGGGTGAGCCCGTTATAGCTCTCCAATGCATTGGGTAACGCGAAGGAGGGAAACGTTAAGGTTTCTCCGAAGAGATTTAGGGAATATACTGTGATGGGTATTCCAAACGTAACCAAGAGGGTTACTCCCTACGTAAGAATGGTATGGATGCCTCAAGTTACCTTTATGTCTTATGATTTCTATGATTTATTCATGATTTTATGAGGTATGTTAAAGTGCCTATGTTTTATGGGTAAAGTATCATTTCATTCTTATGTATATATGAACTCATGTTTCCTTTCCATGTTTTTATAACCCATACTGATCTTTTTATGCTCATCCCAAGTTTTTTTGAAATGTTTTTCACAGGTCAAGGGAAAGGTACATGATATGATGATAGTGTCAAGGAAGTGTCAAGAAATAATCCATGTTTTATTTTAAATGTGTTTCCATTGATGGGAATGAAGAATACTATCTTTATGTAACCACTTTGTTTATATGTGGAATGTAATGAAAGTTTTATGATCTAATTCTCTAAAACTATAAACCCGAAAAGAACCTCAATGTGTAATCTTGTAATAACTCAAGATTAAGTAAGGTTTAAGGCTGGGGCCTTATAGTTGGTATCAGAGGTCGGTTTAGATAACTTTAGGACTTAGAATTGTATTAAATGATTATCCAAAAATATTTTTTTTTTGAAATGATATAGCATTTGAAGATTACCATGTTGCTTCATCTAAGACATGTTTGTTCAGAATGGTTTTCCGCAGAGGAAATAGGGAGGGAATTCTAGGAAGGCATATAGAAGGAAATAACCTTCCGAATCAGCATCCTGAGATGGTCGGAATTGGAACTGAACAGTTTGTTGTAGTAATGGTGCAGTTGACTCAGGCTATAAATGGTGGTGGTATCCATGCATGAGATTAGCCAGATCAACCGCAGAGGAACATGTCAGTGGGGGAACATTTCATGAGGCAACATCCCCCATCATTCAGAGGATCATATGACCCTGTGCTAGCTGAAGGGTGGATTAAAGCACTAGAGAAGATTTTTGATGTCATGGGGTGTTCAGACAATCAAAAGGTTAGTCTTTCTATTTACCGTTTGGAGGGTGAAGCAGATCAGTGGTGGTCTATGGTTAAAAATATCAGGGACGCCGATGAGATTGATGCTCTTGACTGGGATGAATTCAAAGGTATGTTTCTTGAAAAGTATTTTCCTAAGGCTGTTCGACTTAGGATGGAAAAGAAATTCTTGGAATTGAGGCAAGAGGAAGACTCAGTGGCTGCCTATGAAGAAAGGTTCACTCGATTGGCAAGGTATGCTCCAAATTTTATCCGAGACCTTGATAGTAAAATCAATCGTTTTTACTCAGGATTAAAGCCAAAATATCGAAGGGCATTAGCTTCTTGTGAGTTTAAAAGTTATTAAAATCTTGTTCTATGTTCTGAGAAGGTGGAAATGGAGTTTTCCAATGACCAAGTGTTCTATAATAACCAGCAGAAGAAGAGACCGATGTGGCAGGAGAAAGGTAAGAATTCTTCAAAAAAGTCTGATGGTAAGAGAACTAAGTTTCCAGTTTGTGATAAATGTGGCAAAAGGCATGCTGGGGAATGTCTTCTGAATTTTGGAAAGTGCTACCGATGTGGTAAGATGGGACATAAGGCTCGTGATTGCACTGAAAAGGATCAAGGTGAAGGTAAGAACAAATTTGATTTATAGTTAATGAAATGTTATAAGTGCAATGAGATGGGTCACTATGCAAACGAGTGTCCGACAAAGAGCTTGAGTGTTGGGAAGCAGTTAGACTACAATCAGAAAGGGGTGGTGAAATCCTTTGTAACTACTTCAGCAGATGTCGGGCTATAAAATGAAGTTGTATCAGCTCCAGGGAGCTCAGTTTTTTTCAAAGATTGACCTGAGATCGGGGTACCATCAGCTGAAGGTAAAGGAGGCAGATATTCCGAAGACCGCGTTCCGTACGAGATATGGCCATTATGAATTTGTAGTAATGCCTTTTGGGCTAACCAATGCACCTGCTGTATTCATGGACTTAATGAATAGAATTTTCCATGAGTTCTTGGATAAGTTTGTGGTGGTTTTCATTGATGATATTTTGGTGTTTTCTAAAAGTAAAGAGGAGCATGAAAGACATTTAAGGGTTATCTTGCAAACCTTAAAAGAAAAGAAACTGTATGGGAAATTCAGCAAGTGTGAGTTTTGGTTGCAACAAATTTCTTTCCTTGGTCACATTGTTTCTAAATATGGAATAACTGTTGATCCTACAAAAACAAAAGTTGTGGAAGAATGGCCAAGACCCACAAATGTAACCGAGATTCGTAGCTTCCTTGGTTTGGTGGGCTATTACTGAAGGTTTGTTAGAAATTTTTCACGGTTATCTAGTCCAATGACTAAGCTAACTCGGAAGGGTGTTAAGTTTATCTGGACAAAAGAATGTGATGATTTTTTTCAGGAATTGAAAAGAAGATTAGTGAATGCTCTAGTTTTGGCACTACCTTCCAGGAATGGTGAGTTTGTTTTATACAGTGATGCTTCATTGAAAGGACTTGGTTGCATCCTAATGCAGAATGATCAGGTAATTGCTTATGCTTCACGATAGTTGAAAACTCATGAGGTAAATTACCCTACACATGATTTGGAATTAGCTTCTGTTGTTTTTGCTTTAAAAATTTGGAGGAATCATTTGTATGGAGTAAACTGTGAAATATATACCGATCACAAAAGTTTAAAGTATATATTCACTCAGAAAGAGTTAAACATGAGACAAAGGATATGGCTAGAATTAATCAAGTATTATGATTGTACAATTCATTACCATCCGGGAAAAGAAAATAAAGTGGCTGATGCTTTGAGTCGAAAAAGTAATGCTTCATTAACAATGTTGTGTTTGGAACATGATCCTTTGGTTAAGGATTTGATGAACTTTGGCATAGAAGTTGTTGGTGCAGAAAGTCCTTCTGTTTTGTTTCAGGTATCAGTGAGATCTTCTCTATCAGATAAATCAAGCAAGCACAGAAGCAAGATAGTGAGTTGCAGAAAAAGGTAGAGATGGTTTAGAAAGGTAATTTGCCTGAATTCAACATTGATAATGATTGTGTTTTGAGATTTGGGAAGAGATTGTGTGTGCCTTGTGATTCACAGTTGAAGAGAGAGTTGTTATGTGAAGCTCATAGTTCCTCGTTTTCAGTTCATCCGGGCAGTACTAAGATGTATAGAGGTCTGCGGGAGTATTACTGGTGGGATGGAATGAAAAGAGACATTGCTGATTTTACTGTGAAGTGTTTGACATGTCAACAGGTTAAAGCAGAGCGGAAGTTACCGAAAGGGATTCTTCAGCCTTTACCAGTGCCAGATTGGAAATGGGAGAATATATCCATGGAATTTGTTGTGGGATTACCGAAGACATCTCAAGGTAATAATGCAATCTAAGTTATTGTTGATCGCTTGACTAAATCTGCTCATTTCCTTGATATACGAGATACTTTCTCTCTTGATCAACTTTTCCATTTGTATCTTAATGAAATAGTCAGGTTACATGGAGTTCCTCTCTCCATTTTATCGGATCGTGATCCCAGGTTTACTTCTAACTTTTGTAAAGGCCTTTAGAAGTCGTTGGGTACTGAATTAAATTTTAGTACAGCTTTTCATCCTCAATCAGATGGGCAGTCAGAGCGAACAATTCAGAAATTGTAGGATATGCTACGAGCTTGTTCTATGGATTATCAGGGAAGTTGGGACCAACATCTTTCTTTGGTTTAATTTTCATATAATAACAGTTTTCATTCCAGTATACAGATGGCACCATTTCAGGCATTATATGGGAAGCGGTGTCGAACTCCAGCTTTCTGGGATGAAGTGGGTGAAAGTAAGTTGATGGGACCAGAATTGGTAGAAGAGATGGAAAAAAAAGTTCAGCTGATTCAGAAACACATGAGAACAGCTCAGAGCAGGCATAAGAGTTATGCGGATAACCGGAGGAAGGATATATCTTTCGAGGTAGGTGATCATGTTTTTCTCAAGGTTTCTCCTTGGAAAAGTGTGATGAGATTTGGTAAGAAAGAAAAGTTGAGTCCAAGGTTCGTTGGACTATACGAAATTCTGGAGAGAGTTGGATCAGTTGCATACCGAGTGGCTTTACCTCCGAGTTTATCTCAGTTACACAATATTTTTCACGTTTCGATGTTGAGAAAGTATATGCCAGATCCATCTCATGTTTTGAGCCCATAGGTAGTTCAGCTGGAACAGAACCTATCTTATGAGGAACAACCTATCCAGATTCTTGACCACAGGGAGCAAGTGGTGCGGAATAAGGTGATTCACCAGGTAAAGGTTTTGTGGAAAAACCACATGATTTAAGAGGCAACATGGGAATCTGAAAATGCAATGAGGGATAAGTACCCCCATTTATTCGATAAGTAAATAAATTGCGGGGAAAAAATTTTCTAAAGGGGGGAAAGATGTAACATCCCAAGTAAGTAATGAATGATAGATATTTTTATCTATGTCTATTAATGATTAAGATAGTGTTTTAGAGGCTTAAAATGAAAATAAATCCAATCTTAAGCATGGAATACACTAATATTCTTAAAAGATTGTCTTACTGCCTTATGATGGAAAACCCTTTTTAAATCTATCTTTTCACAATTTTATAAACTATGTTTTCCAAAATAAACTTATTCTTTATTATTGGGACATCAAAATTTACTTTGTGTGAATTTTTGGTATTTTTCTAACAATGTTCATTTTTTTAATGAATAGTGAAAAATACTGCATTTTACATCAAAATTGTTTTTTAATCTAATTTATTTATATGATTATATTATCTTTTGAATTGGTCTTAATGTGTAATATGAATATATTTTTACTATTTAATCCAATGGTGGTCATTGGAATCAATTTCACTTTGAAATTAGACTCAAACTAGTGTCAATCTTTTGATACTTATTGTTTCATAAAAACACGCTATTTGCTCTGACAGCGGGAATTAATTATTAAATTAATTAATGTGAATTATATGTTTTGAAATTTGTAAAATAGAATTCATTTTTTAATTCATAATATCAAATATAGCTTAGAGTTAATTTTTGGTAATTTTCTGAAAAACTTAAATTAATGATTAATAGTGAAACCACTAAGTGGTACTTATAAAGACTGATTTTCTGTTTAAATGAAATTGTGCCATCATTGTGTTTTGAATTTCAAAAATCCGACATACATGGTTGTCATTAAGAAGTAAAATGTGGTTCAATGAGATTATAATAATTTTTTGGTGAATAGTAACTTATTAAGTTCTTAATCGCGATTAGTGGTAATTATTGTAGTTTAAGGTAAAAATAATGCTTTAATAAAATAAAATGAGCTTGACACAGGTCTTACCCTCATTGGTTGTGTCATGGCCGACCAAGAAAAGCCATGAGTCAACTTGGGGACCCCATGGAGACACTTTGGTTGGGAAATGACATAAATAACGTTTTATTAAATGTTAATGTAAAAATGACACAAACATAATATGTTTTACGAAAACAATATTTACATGGGATTATAAAGATTGTATTGTTGATTATAATTAGTCATTGGAAAGCTAAAAATATTTCCTACATCATAGTATTTTTTTATAATTTTTAGACATTAAATAAATTAAATAATTTATGACATAATAATGATGCAGCGATGACATCATTATTTGACGATTTAAATAAAAAGGAAAGATAATGTAAAATCTATGAACTACACATGTCCAAAACCAATTGGATGAGTGGATTTCGAACCCTTATCACCTTATCCACGAATTATATCAATGTGGGACCTTTTAAAACAGAAACACATTTTCAAATAAAGTAATATTTCTTTACTTTCCAAAAGTGCCCCTCCTCTCCTCTTATAAAAGGCCCCCACCTCTACCTCATTTCACACACTCCTCAAGCCTTTGGCTCGGCCAACCCCTGCACATTTACTCTCTCCACATCCCTATCCTCATCCTAGAGGATTCCCTTTGGGAATAATCCTTTCAAAGGAAGCCTTTAGGCTCAAATCAAAAGGAGTTACACTTTTAAAGGTAATTCATTCTCTCATGTTCATTTGTTTTATTTTGCTTCTCCAACCCCCTAAACTCTTTTTATTTACTTCTTTTGTAACAACAACAGTATATTAAATATACTAGGATGTTTTTATAAGATTTATTTGAGCTACACTCTCACAAAACTACATCAAATGGTTAAAGAACATACGGTTTCCGTGGATGGCGAAATTCTGCCTCCCGAAACGATGATTGTTCAATACTCATTTAACACCTTCAAAGGTGGCCATTATGATGTCACTATTTTTATATATGATATATAATATGTTTATGTTTTCCTTAATCTTCTGTTTTTTTCATTTTGGTTATACCTTTATGGTTTCCATTATGGGTAAACACGATATCTTCATTTTAGGAAGTGCGGACTACCGCCCCCTGAAAGTGATTTGATTCGTTAATACCATATGTGGGATGTGTAAAGGATAAAGTTAATGATATTATATATGTTATTATACTGGAATTATAATATACTCTTATATCATTATGATTCCATTCCAGAAAATACGAAATAGAAATGGAAGTAGCGTTCATGCGTACGTACGGCTTACCGTCTCCATGAACGGTGCATTTCATTTCTTACCTCTAAATGTGATGTAATATTATAAATACATGTATATGATGAATATATATGATATATATGTTAACCAAATCATTAATATCATTCTGTACATAATGAACCTTTGACCAAATTAACAACATGTAAGTGTAAGAAGTCTATTTTTGACTTAAGAACCAAATACGGACAAAATGAACACTATTAACTTAAATGATTACATGATGTTCATAACATGGTATAAAAAAATAATGAACTTGAAAGAGGTTCATAAGAAAGTAGAGATTAACTGAAGTTTATTATTCAGTAGATTAAAGAACGGTCGGGTCAAGTCGAATATGAGGTATGGGACTTCGTCTCAATCTCCTTTCATTGAGGCATATTTTGTTTTATACACAACCTTCTTTTATACGGTGTATAAACCCCTTTGACTTTTACGTTTATTCAAAAGGAATATTTTTTATACGAAGCGTTTACTAAATGAAAAAAGGGAATGTTTTTGTCGTACGTATGCGGCGACAACGACTTCTCCGCCGTCGTGACCATTATTTGAGTTTCGGCTTCCTCTACAAGCCATACCTTCTTTTTAAAAGAAAAATAAATACCATGTTTTACTTTTCTTTTATTTTGGTATTGAAAATGTTTTTCATAATGTTTTTATATCAATGTGTTGTATTGATATCTCGTGATTGAAATGTGGAAATTTTATGTTTCCTTTATGCATGTTTTATGTGATATGATTATGTTATGGTTCTTGGGCATTATTATGAAGACGGGTGGTTCCGTGATAAACTAAGGGCCGGTGAGCCCGTTATAGCTCTCCAATGCATTGGGTAATGCGAAGGAGTGAAACGTTAAGGTTTATCCGAATAGATTTAGGGAATATAATGTGATGGGTATTCCAAACGTAACCAAGAGGGTTACTCCCTATGTAAGAATGTTATGGATGCCTCAAGTTACCTTTATGTCTTATGATTTCTATGATTTATTCATGATTTTATGAGGTATGTTAAAGTGCCTATGTTTTATGGGTAAAGTATGATTTCATTCTTATGTATATATGAACTCATGTTTCATTTCCATGTTTTTATAACCCATACTGAGCTTTTTATGCTCATCCTAGGTTTTTTTGAAATGTTTTTCACAGGTCAAGGGAAAGGTACATGATATAATGATAGTGTCAAGGAAGTGTCAAAAAATAATCCATGTTTTATTTTAAATGTGTTTCCATTGATGGGAATGAAGAATACTATCTTTATGTAACCACTTTGTTTATATGTGGAATGTAATGCAAGTTTTATGATCTAATTCTCTAAAACTCTAAACCCGAAAAGATCCTCAATATGTAATCTTGTAATAACTCAAGATTAAGTAAGGATTAAGGCTAGGGCCTTATAGTTGGTATCAGAGGTCGGTTTAGATAACTTTAGGAGTTAGAATTCTATTAAATGATTATCCAAAAATATTTTTTTTTTGAAATTATATAGCATTTGAAGATTACCATGTTGCTTCATCTAAGACATGTTTGTTCAGAATGGTTTTCCGCAGAGGAAACAGGGAGGCAGTGCTAGGAAGGCATACAGAAGGAAATAACCTTCCGAATCAGCATCCTGAGATGGTCGGAATTGGAACTGAACAGTTTTTTGCAGTAATGGTGCAGTTGACTCAGGCTATAAATGGTGGTGGTATCCACGCACGAGATCAGCCAGATCAGCCGCAGAGGAACATGTCAGTGGTGGAACATTTCATGAGGCAACATCCCCCATCATTCAGAGGATCATCTGACCCTGTGCTAGCTGAAGGGTGGATTAAATCACTGGAGAAGATTTTTGATGTCATGGTGTGTTCAGACAATCAAAAGGTTAGTCTTGTTATTTACCGTTTGGAGGGTGAAGCAGATCAGTGGTGGTCTATGGTTAAAAATATCAGGGACGCCGATGAGATTGATGCTCTTGACTGGGATGAATTCAAAGGTATGTTTCTTGAGAAGTATTTTCCTAAGGCTGTTCGACTTATGATGGAAAAGAAATTCTTGGAATTGAGGCAAGAGGAAGACTCAGTGGCTGCCTATGAATAAAGGTTCACTCGATTAGCAAGGTATGCTCCAAATTTTATCCGAGACCTTGATAGTAAAATCAATCGTTTTTACTCAGGATTAAAGCCAAAATATCGAAGGGCATTAGCTTCTCGTGAGTTTAAAAGTTAGGAAAATCTTGTTCGATGTGCTGAGAAGGTGGAAATGGAGTTTGCCGATGACCAAGTGTTCTATAACAACCAGCCGAAGAAGATACCGAGGTGGTAGGAGAAAGGTAAGAATTCTTCAAAAACGTCTGATGGTAAGAGAACTAAGTTTCAAGTTTGTGATAAATGTGGCAAAAGGCATGCTGGGGAATGTCTTCTGAATTCTGTAAAGTGCTACCGATGTGGTAAGATGGGACATAAGGCTTGTGATTGCACTTAAAAGGATCAAGGTGAAGGTAAGAACAAATTTGATTTACGGTTAGTGAAATGTTATAAGTGCAATGAGATGGGTCACTATGCAAACGACTGTCCGACAAAGAGCTTGAGTGTTGGGAAGAAGTTAGACTACAAGCAAAAAGGGGTGGTGAAATCCTTTGCAACTACTTTAGCAAATTTCGGGTTATCAAATGAAGTTGTATCAGCTCCAGGGAGCTCAGTTTTTTTCAAAGATTGACCTGAGATCGGGGTACCATCAGCTGAAGGTAAAGGAGGTAGATATTCCGAAGACCGCGTTCCGTACGAGATATAGCCATTATGAATTTTTATTAATGCCTTTTGGGATAACCAATGCACCTACTGTATTCATGGACTTAATTAATAGAATTTTCCATGAGTTCTTGGATAAGATTGTGGTGGTTTTCATTGATGATATTTTGGTGTTTTCTAAAAGTAAATAGGAGCATGAAAGACATTTAAGGGTTATCTTGCAAACCTTAAAAGAAAAGAAACTGTATGGGAAATTCAGCAAGTGTGAGTTTTGGTTGCAACAAATTTATTTCCTTGGTCACATTGTTTCTAAAGATGGAATAACTGTTGATCCTGCAAAAACAAAAGTTGTGGAAGAATGGCCAACACCCACAAATGTAACCGAGATTCGTAGCTTCCTTGGTTTGGCGGGCTATTACCGAAGGTTTGTTAGAAATTTTTCACGGTTATCTAGTCCAATGACTAAGCTAACTCGGAAGGGTGTTAAGTTTATCTGGACAAAATAATGTGATGATTGTTTTCAGGAATTGAAAATAAGCTTGGTGAATGCTCCAGTTTTGGCACTACCTTCCAGGAATGGTGAGTTTGTTATATACAGTGATGCTTCATTGAATGGACTTGGTTGCGTCCTAATGCAGAATGATCAGGTAATTGCTTATGCTTCACGACAGTTGAAAACTCATGAGGTAAATTACCCTACACATGATTTGGAATTAGCTACTGTTTTTTTTTGCATTAAAAATTTGGAGGCATCATTTGTATGGAGTAAAGTGTGAAATATATACCGATCACAAAAGTTTAAAGTATATATTCACTCAGAAATAGTTAAACATGAGACAGAGGAGATGGCTAGAATTAATCAAAGATTATGATTGTACAATTCATTACCATCCAGGAAAAGCAAATAATGTGGCTAATGCTTTGAGTCGAAAAAGTAATGCTTCATTAACAATGTTGCGTTTGGAACGTGATCCTTTGGTTAAGGATTTGATGAACTTTGGCATAGAAGTTGTTGGTGCAGGAAGTCCTTCTTTTTTGTTTCAGGTATCAGTGAGATCTTCTCTATCAGATAGAATCAAGCAAGCACAGAAGCAAGATAGTGAGTTGCAGAAAAAGGTAGAGCTAGATTAGAAAGGTAAGTTGCCTGAATTCAACATTGATAATGATTGTGTTTTGAGATTTGGGAAGAGATTGTGTGTGCCTTGTGATTCACAGTTGAAGAGAGAGTTGTTATGTGAAGCTCATAGTTCTCCATTTTTAGTTCATCTGGGCAGTACTAAGATGTATAGAGATCTGCGGGAGTATTACTGGTGGGATGGAATGAAAAGAGACATTGCGGATTTTTCTGTGAAGTGTTTGACATGTCAACAGGTTAAAGCAGAGCGGCAGTTACTGAAAGGGATGCTTCAGCCTTTACCAGTGCCAGAGTGGAAATGGGAGAATATATCCATGGACTTTGTTGTGGGATTACCGAAGACATCTCAAGGTAATAATGCAATCTGGGTTATTGTTGATCGCTTGACTAAATCTGCTCATTTCCTTGCTATACGAGATATTTTCTCTCTTGATCAACTTTCCCGTTTTTATCTTAAAGAAATAGTCAGGTTACATGGAGTTCTTTCTCTCCATTGTATCGGATCGTGATCCCAGGTTTACTTCTAACTTTTGGAAAGGCCTTCAGAAGTCGTTGGGTACTGAATTAAATTTTAGTACAGCTTTTCATCCTCAATCAGATGGGCAGTCAGAGCGAAAAATTTAGACATTGTAGGATATGCTACGAGCTTGTTCTATGGATTATCAGGGAAGTTGGGACCAACATCTTTCTTTGGTTGAATTTTCATATAATAACAGTTTTCATTCCAGTATACAGATGGCACCATTTCAGGCATTATATGGGAAGCGGTGTCGAACTCCAGCTTTCTGGGATGAAGTGGGTGAAAGTAAGTTGATGGGACCAGAATTGGTAGAAGAGATGGCAGAAAAAGTTCAGCTGATTCAGAAACACATGAGAATAGCTCAGAGCAGGCAGAAGAGTTATGCGGATAACCGGAGGAAGGATCTATCTTTCGAGGTAGGTGATCATGTTTTTCTCAAGGTTTCTCCTTGGAAAAGTGTGATGAGATTTGGTAAGAAAGGAAAGTTGAGTCCAAGGTTCGTTGGACCATACGAAATTCTGGAGAGAGTTGGATCAGTTGCATACCGAGTGGCTTTACCTCCGAGTTTATCTCAGGTACACAATATTTTTCACGTTTCGATGTTGAGAAAGTATATGTCAGATCTATCTCATGTTTTGAGCCCAGAGGTAGTTCAGCTGGAAGAGAACCTATCTTATGAGGAACAACCGGTCCAGATTCTTGACCACAGGGAGCAAGTGGTGCGGAATAAGGTGATTCACCAGGTAAAGGTTTTGTGGAAAAACCACATGATTGAAGAGACAACATGGGAATCTGAAAATGCAAAGAGGGATAAGTACCCTCATTTATTCGATAAGTAAATAAATTGCAGGGACACAATTTTATAAAGGGGGGAAGGATGTAACATCCCAAGTAATTAATTAATAATAGATATTTTTATCTATGTCTATTAATGATTAAGATAGTGTTTTAGAGGCTTAAAATGAAAATAAATCCAATCTTAAGCATGGAATACACTAATATTCTTAAAAGATTGTCTTACTGCCTTATGATGGAAAACCCTTTTTAAATCTATCTTTTGACAATTTTATAAACTATGTTTGTGAAAATAAATTTATTATTTATGATTGGGACATCAAAATTTACTTTGTGTGAATTTTTGGTATTTTTCTAACAATGTTCATTTTTTTAATGAATAGTGAAAAATACTGCATTTTACATCAAAACTGTTTTTTAATCTAATTTATTTATATGATTAGATTATCTTTTGAATTTGTCTTAATGTGTAATATGAATATATTTTTACCATTTAATCCAATGGTGGTCATTGGAATCAATTTAACTTTGAAATTAGACTCAAACTAGTGTCAATCTTTTGATACTTATTGTTTCATAAAAACACGCTATTTTCTATGACAGCGGGAATTAATTATTAAATTAATTAATGTGACTTATATATTTTGAATTTTTTAAAATAGACTTAATTTTTGAATTTGTAATATCAAATATATCTTAGGGTGAAGTTTTGGTAATTTTCTGAAAAACTTCAATTTTTGATTATTAGTGAAACCACTAAGTGGTACTTATAAAGACTGATTTTCCGTTTAAATGAAATTTTTCCATCATTGTGTTTTGAATTTCAAAAATCCGACATAAATGGTTTTCATCAAGAAGTAAAATGTGGTTCAATGAGATTATAATAATTTTTTGGTGAATAGTAACTTATTAAGTTCTTAATCGCGATTAGTGGTAATTAGTGTAGTTTCAGGTAAAAATAATGCATTAATAAAATAAAATGATCTTGACACAGGTCCTACCCTCATTGGTTGTGTCATGGCCGACCAAGACAAGCCATGGGTCAACTTGGGGACCCCATGGAGACACTTTGGTTGGGAAATGACATAAATAACTTTTTATTAAATGTTAATGCAAAAATGACACAACCATAATATATTTTTCAAAAACAATTTTTACATGGGGTTATAAAGATCGGATTGTTGATTATAAATAGTCATTGGAAAGCTAAAAATATTTCCTACATCATAGTATTTTTTATAATTTTTAGACATTAAATAAATTAAATTATTTATGACATAATAATGATGCAGTGATGACATCATTATTTGACGATTTAAATAAAATGGAAAGATAATGTAAAATCTATGAACTACACATGTCCAAAACCAATTGGATGAGTGGACTTCGAACCCTTATCACCTTATCCACGAATTATATCAATGTGGGACCTTTTAAAACCGAAACACATTTTCAAATAAAGTAATATTTCTTTTCTTTCCAAAAGTGCCCCTCCTCTCCACTTATAAAAGGCCCCCACCTCTACCTCATTTCACACACTCCTCAAGCCTTTGGCTTGGCCAAACCCTTCCCATTTATTCTTTCCACATCCCTATCCACATCCTAGAGGATTCCCTTTGGGCAGAATCCTTTCAAAGGAATCCTTTAGGCTCAAATCAAAAAAAGTTACACTTTTAAAGGTAATTCATTCTCTCATGTTCATTTGTTTTATTTTGCTTCTCCAACCCCATAAACTCTTTTTATTTACTTATTTTGTAACAAAACCAGTATCTTAAATATACTAGGATGTTGTTATAAGATTTATTTGAGCTACACTCTCACACAACTACATCAAATGGTTAAAGAACATACGGTTTCCGTGGATGGAGAAATTCTGCCTCCCGAAACGATGATTGTTCAATACTCATTTAACACCTTCAAAGGTGGCCATTATGATGTCACTATTTTTATATATGATATATAATATGTTTATGTTTTCCTTAAGCTTCTGTTTTTTTTTCATTTTGGGCATACCTTTATGGTTTCCATTATGGGTAAACACGATATCTTCATTTTAGGAAATGCGGACTACCGCCCCCTGAAAGTGATTTGATTCGTTAATACCATATGTGGGATTTGTAAAGGATAAAGTTAATGATATTATATATGTTATTATACTGGAATTATAATATACTCTTATATCATTATGATTCCATTCCATAAAATACAAAATAGAAATGGAAGTAGCGTTCATGCGTACGTACGGCTTATCGTCTCCATGAACGGTACAATTCATTTCTTACCTCTAAATGTGATGTAATATTATAAAGACATGTATATGATGAATATATATGATATATATGTTATCCAAATCATTAATATCATTCTGGACATAATGAACCTTTGACCAAATTAACAACATGTAAGTGTAAGAAGTCTATTTTTGAATTAAGAACCAAATACTGACAAAATGAACACTATTAACTTAAATGATTACATGATGTTCATAACATGGTATAAAAGGAATAATGAACTTTAAAAAGGTTCATAATCAAGTAGAGATTAACTTAATTTTATTATTCAGGAGATTAAATAACCGTCGGGTCAAGTCGGATACGAGGTATGGGACTTCGTCTCAATCTCCTTTCATTGAGGCATATTTTGTTTTATACACAACCTTCTTTTATACGGTGTATAAACCCCTTTGACTTTTACGTTTATTCAAAAGGAATATTTTTTATACGAAGCGTTTACTAAACGACAAAAGGGAATGTTTTTGTCGTACGTATGCGGCGACAATGACTTCTCCGCCGCCGTGACCATTATTTGAGTTTCGGCTTCCTCTACAAGCCATACCTTCTTTTTAAAAGAAAAATAAATACCATGTTTTACTTTTCTTTTATTTTGGTATTGAAAATGGTTTTCATAATGTTTTTATATCAATGTGTTGTATTGATATCTCGTGATTGAAATGTGGAAATTTTATGTTTCCTTTATGCATGTTTTATGTGATATGATTATGTTATGGTTCTTGGGCATTATTATGAAGACGGGTGGTTCCGTGATAAACTAAGGGCGGGTGAGCCCGTTATAGCTCTCCAATGCATTGGGTAACATGAAGTAGTGAAACGTTAACGTTTCTCCGAAGAGATTTAGGGAATATACTGTGATGGGTATTCCAAACGTAACCAAGAGGGTTACTCCCTACGTAAGAATGTTATGGATGCCTCAAGTTACCTTTATGTCTTATGATTTCTATGATTTATTCATGATTTTATGAGGTATGTTAAAGTGCCTATGTTTTATGGGTAAAGTATGATTTCATTCTTATGTATATATGAACTCATGTTTCCTTTCCATGTTTTTATAACCCATAATGAGCTTTTTATGCTCATCCCATGTTTTTTTGAAATGTTTTTCACAGGTCATTGGGAAAGGTACATGATATGATGATAGTGTCAAGGAAGTGTCCAGAAATAATCCATGTTTTATTTTAAATGTGTTTCCATTGATGGGAATGAAGAATACTGTCTTTATGTAACCACTTTGTTTATATGTGGAATGTTATGCAAGTTTTATGATCTAATTCTCTAAAACTCTAAACCCGAAAAGATCCTCAATGTGTAATCTTATAATAACACAAGATTAAGTAAGGTTTAAGGCTGGGGCCTTATAGCCAAACCACCCCATGAAAATCTTACCATCATGCGCCTTACCCTTACAGTGTTTTTCGATGTAATAATGGTATCTATATCCAGACCATAATAATATGAATATTTTTTATATTTACATCTTGTTGTTACATTATAAATTATGATGTTTTTCTACAATATAACAAAAAATATATTTTTGGGTAATATTCAAATTCGATTTGGGAATCTATTTTGATGAATTAAGTGAATTTTAAAATAAATAATAAAATATAGTTATTAATAATCATATATCAATTATATATAATCATATAAGTTTTTTTAACTTGAATGAAATTTTTATAGGGGTTTAAAAATAGTTATTATCATAAAACCCAATATTTCTAATTAAATGTCAATTATTATTTTAAAAGTAAAAATTAAAATATTTATAAAATTATTGGATAAAATAATAATAAAATTTGGAATCATAAAATCAAATTTATCATATAATGGTTATACATGACAAAATCTATGTGTCACCTTTAAAATAATTTTATATTAAATTTATATTTTTTAATTTTATAAATCCTTATTGAATCTTACGAAACCTATAATATATTTTAAGGTTTTAAAATCAAATCTTTATAATTATGAAACACTTAAACATCAAAATTGTATTATTTTTATAATTTATTCCACTAAAAAAATACAATAATGAAATCAACCCTTATTTTGTAGAACCCATGGGAAAGAACCATTGAATTGTTTTTGGTTTTGACTGTTTTATTATATAGAGTCCAAAAACATTGATTGAGAAATAATAAATAATCCCCCTATCTTTTACTATAAAAACCCGCACAAGATCCTATTTTTCTTCCCTGTAAAACCATATAGATCGTTCATACTCATCCATCCCTTCTCAAGAGTAATCCCAAGGTACCTCTAAGCTTTCAAGAATCACCTACCAATCATTTGGGATCACACTCTCAAGGTATGGGATCCTCTCCTTCTACTCTTTATCCATGTTTCTTTAGTATATTTTGTATTTTATATCAAAATACTAATGATGTTATATGTTATTATATATCCCCCTTACAATTCATTATATTTCAAAATAATGAGAGACCCATTTTACTCTCATTAAGGCCATCCATGAAAATTTATATGCCCCCATTTTGCTGTAGAATATTACAGTAGTTTTCCATGTAAAAACAATTGTGTAGTGAATACCATACCCACATCCTATCAAGGGTGTTTGACATTATAGACAAATAATTCAGTTATTGGGGGATTTCATGAATTTATTCTACACTCATTAATCTGGGGATAAAATTTAATGATAAAATATGGCATGTTTCTTGATCTATGTGGCACACATTAACATGAAAATGAAATGAAATTGATGGGTGTACACAAAATTATATAGTGCTCCAATGCATTGGGTAATTTTTTAGTCACATGAGACATCATTCAAGGGATTATAGAGTGATCATAATTTATCACTGCACTTTTTCTATAATGATGTGTTTGAAATTCATCTTGAACTATGTTTATGAGGTAGTGTTTTATGTTATTACCACATATCCCATAATGCCTTTATGTTATCATGCTATATCCTGACTCATTGTTTATGTTTATGATTATAACCCATTTTATTACCCATTGATATTCCTATTTTATAACATGTATTTTTTTCTTCATGTTATTCCATGTTTATTCCCATACTGAGCTTTATGGCTCAGTCCTTTCTTATGCATGTCCCCAGGTTATCCCATACAGTTTTATGTAGGATGGAATAATAAGAGAATGATAATGAATATTTCAATAATGATGATTTATTCCATATTTTAATTTGTTATTTAATTTACCTAATTCCAAAATTCACTAGACTTATTGAACTTATGAGTTGTATTTTTTCTAAACATAAATAATAAATCATGAATTAATATGAAAAAATATTAGTGTTTTAATATGAATTGGGTAATGAGGAATTAATGAAACAAACTTTCTGTGAGGTAATTTCTCAAGAATATATTCTTCATGACCAAAGGCATTAGTTTGATAGTTTCAAAAGGATATGGAAGGTGATAATATTGGACATTGAGGGATTCTAGATGGTCATTCCTACGAATTCCAAGACACTAGTGTCTAAAAAACAGCTACATGTTATTTGATAGAAGTAGTTTGAACCCATTAATCATGTTCATGTAAATATAAATGGGGTTGTTATTTGTTTTCCTATTTCAATTTATTTTTATCATAAAGTTACTTAAAAACCTTCTCCACCTACTTTATAGGATGGAATTGGTTGTGAATCTAGTTTCCATACGTTTTGTGATACACTGGGGGGAAGCTGGAATCAAAAGAGGGTGTCAATGTTCCATAGTACATAGGGCCTAATACCAATATTCTCAATTTGTTAGACATTCATAAAAAATCTCAATGAAGTGATTAATTCTAGGAGGAATTGTACTATCTCAGATTTTAAGTACAATCAAAATATATTGAGGATAGTGTAGTGTCTAAAGATGATTCGTCGTTCAAGAATATCACTAAAGACACTAAGCCTACTAATGAAGATGATGTGGATGAATATTAATCAAACATAGATGATAAGGATATCAATTGCTAGGATCTTATATATTAGAAGTGAATTAGACACCTGAGCGGCCTGGGTGTAACATCCCTATCTAGGAAGACACTAAATGGTGCCCCGATCTAGGTCAACAAATGACCTCATGTTCACCACCCCATAAAGTAGAGGATTCAAAATATAAATAATGGTCTAAATAAACCACTTTAATGAAAATACCCTCTTATTAGATTAAGACACATTAGAAAAAAATAGTAGAAAAAAATGCATTAGCTGATAAACAAGTATGACCAGAGATCTCACAAAACTATGTACAAACCATAATCAACAATAATTATGGTATGTTATGGTAGTATTTCCCAAATGTGTGGATGAAAAACCCAAAATAAAGACAATTGTTGAATCCCCAAATGTGTCATGACTCAAATATTTGAACCTCATCCATGCATGTCCCATGCCCAACTCAACTCCCTAGCCCAGTGCCTCTTCCCTTATCCTCACCTACACCCATGATTTCTACTTGAGTATCCAATGATGGTCTAAGCAGGGTGTCAATACAACTTAATTGGAATACACCAACAATGTCCAGAAAATATAAAGCCAAAATAGATAGAATATAAAAATACTAAAAAATAAAAAGTAAATAAAAGAAAATCTATCCACCCTAATTAACAATATTTACACTACCATTTCTATCATTATTACAAATTCCATCAACTGTTCAATATTCCACATTTAGTTCATTTCTCATCAATATTCAACATTGTTTTCATATTCAACATTGTCAATAGTGATCGCATATGACTTCCATTTGTCCTTTTCCTTAAGTGGTTGCTCATTTCGATCATCACTAACCCTTGGATTAGGGTATTTATTAGCATAATGCACCATTTCTTTGAACTTGAAGCATTGAAGTGTTGGTGGTGCATTCTCTGCAGTATTTTCTTTATTCACATCATTAGAAACCCTTTTTCCATTACTTCGACACTCATCTGCTCGATGACCTTCTTTTCCACACTTAAAACATTTTTAGTCCCTTTAAAACAATCTCCACCATGCTTCTTTCCACACTTTGAGCATAAGGAAATATTCATCTTCTTTTCACCATTATTCTGAGATTTCTCCTTGAACTCCATCTTTAGTTTGCTGTCAAAACTATGAGATGGATAAGTAACACCAAATTCCATTTCTACCTTGATAGCACAACACATAATTTCTTCATAGCTACTGAATTCACTTATAGATAATGCCCTTCGATGATTTGGTTTTAATCCACTGAAGAATCGATCAACTTTACTTTCAGGTTGGATGATAAATCCAGAGGCATACCTTGCAAGCCTTATAAAATTCACTTCGTATATACCAACAGATTCATCATCATTTTTCTTTAGTTAGAGAAAATCCTTCTCCATCATTGTTCTAAGAATATGAGGGAATTACTTATTGAAAAATAAGTTCTTGAACTCGTCCCATTCCATGGACTCAATTTCATCTCTTTGCCTCATATTCTTGACAAGATTCCACCATTGATCAGCTTCACCTTCCAAACGATATACTGCTAAGATGACTTTATCATGTTCAGAATATTGAAGAACTGAAAATATCTTTTCAGCGGTACTGATCCATTGTTTAGCAACAAGTGGATCAGAAGACCCACTGAAAGAAGGTGGACGTTGCCTCATGAAGGACTCAGTAGAATATTATTCCCTTCTCTGCTCATTTGGAAGTCCAGAATGATTCATAGCTTGTATAAGTATAGCCATAAGATTTTTCACTCCATCTCCCATAACATTTATTTGTTCAGGAGGACAATCATTGCATTTTTCATTTTATTGATCCACACGGTTCCTTCGAGTTCCAGCCATCATCTAAAACCCAAAAAGAATAGTGTGAGAGGAAAATTCATGCTACGGAAAAAAACATAATAAAGGAGGAGTACCTTCAATATCTAACATCTTAGGATTAATTCTAATATCGTTACCGTAATTCTAATACTATAACCTATAATTATACTTAACCTTAGGGACATCCCTAGACATACCTTAGAAATATTTCTAGGGATCTCACTAAAGTTCTCGCATCCTAGTTTCCAAAGGTTGACTAAACCTTTCCTCTGATACCAACTGTAGAGACCCGAAGCCTGACGTACAAGGAAATTACATTACTTTTGCAGAATACTTAATACATAACAAAAATTGAAACACAAGGACCGTAACAGTTTAGTATCTTTGGAAACTTGGAACGTAATCTTCTAATCATGGTGAAAGATCTTCAATATCTCCCATAAAGATCATGAACTTTTTGTTTCCTTACCTAAAACCATAATTTTGATCCTGGGGGAAAGAAAACATATAAAGGGTGAGCTCAAATGCTCAGTAAGGGTAAGCATGGATAAAATAAAACAAACTATATACATTTGAACTTAAAAACATGAACAAAATGTTTAAACATCAAAATTTTGATCAACAACTTAAAACATGGAAGTACATAAGGCATAGATCATAATGGAACATAAACCATGATAAAATATCATGGGAATATAACATGTAATTGTGGCATCCATTAAGCACATGTAATGATTTCCATAGTAGCCAAGGCATTGCTGCCAAGACAAACTTAGTGGACAAAGTCCCATTCTAAATCGAGTTCACTCCTCGTTTCAGTCCTGTAACACTGAACTAGATTAACTTACCGTTCCAGCCAAGTCTATCTCATGAGATATAAAAAATTTACCCAATTCATTGGAGGGATATATAGGTCCACCCTATCTCATAATTAAATCATTCTTACTTGTGCCACAAAATAAACATACATCATTGATAATAACCCAACAAGTAAAATGGGTTTCATAAACATCATCCCATCATCACATAATCCATATAAAAGAAATGGATATCATTTCATAATCATAAAAGTGACACCATGTAAATCATAGAGACATTATACATGAAACATACACATATTAAATAATGTCATATTATATGGAAAATGGTTTTGATAAAACACTTGAAATGAATTCTTGAGGAAAATATCCTTTCTTATTCAAAATCATTTTCATTTCACAAAATGTCATGAAATTTTAAAAGAATAAGATTTTGTTGAAAATATTCATGAAATATTTTGGTGTAATATTCATGAAAATAATTCTTTATAAAACCGTAAAAATATTTTCCTGCCAAAGATTTTAAAAAAACAGTCTTCTCGTACTTTTTCTGGAAAAGTCAAAAAGAACCTCGTACAAAAAATGACAAAAGATTCCTTTCATATACTTTACTAAAAACTCACCAAAGGGTAAAATTGGATATAAACTATTGTAGAAGGATATAAATATTAAATATTGAGGAAACATGGATGTGGATGATAAAATACACCCCAGTACAAACCAAAGTATAAACAATCTCAGATAAAAATGAGATTGTGATATTTTCCCTTATATTAGGTCTGATTTGCTTAGTAAGTGTCCTAACCTCCTGTATAATAATTTAAATAATGTCATTGAATTATTCCAGAACCATACTTATTTTTATGATATCATATATGGTTCACATATGACTTTATATTACCCGTTCTTTTGTAAACTCTATGTTAAAGAGCATTTTGGGTAAAATCGTTTCATTTTTCGTCCGTGTTTTGACTTGTAATTATTAATATGATTACAAAGATCATGATTACTTAATTCCAGAATATAAAACATGATTTATATATAATATATATTCAGAATATACATATATATAATAGATTAGTAAATGGAAAGAAATACACCATTAATGGAGACGGTAGGTCGTACGTACGCATTAACGCTGTTTTCGTTTCCTTATTGAGTTGAATGGAATTAAGTAGATGACATACATATATATACACATAAATACAGTATCATTATTATGTCATATATCTCATGATTACTTATTATATATACTTTATAATCATTCATGAATGGTTAACGTGGAGAATGAATCTCATCGCGTCGTGGAGACGGTAGTCTGTACGTACGCACGAGCGATGATATCATTCTTATGATCGTGGATTTTTTTTGGAGTGTATGTATACTATTTAATAATCAATATCACTTTACAATAATCAAATATAGTTATTATGTACACCATTATACCCATTCAAGTAAGGTGGTGGTCGAAAATGGATTACACCACGGCATGGAGACGGTATTCCGTACATACGCACGCGCGGCGATTTCATTTTCCATAGGATGGATAGATGGTGAAATAGGGTTGTTTCATACATATAATAACATATCAGTATATTAGTGATACTGATGTTATTACTTCATAATGAAACAACCTAAGTAGAATAAGTGGAATAAGAAATAAAGTTAAAAGAATCGGTAACAGATATTACCTCTTCTTTGAAGCGCCTCTTTGAGTCCTCCTCTTAGGGCACTAAAATTGGTCTTTGAAGAAGACCAGGACCTCTAGGATGTTTCTAGGGAAGTGTAGAAGAGAATTTGGCATGGTTTGGACGAGCTTTAAGGCTCAATGTGGTGTGAGGAAGAGGGGGAGGAGGTGCCCTTTTATAAGGGAGGAGATGGGATCCTTTGGAAAAACTAAAAATATTATTTTATTATAAAGACAAATTCGGTTTTAAATAGATCCAAATTGATTTATTTAGAAGATAAGGTGGGTATGGGTATAAATCCTCTCATACAATAGAATTTAGACAAGTTTAGGTTCCTATTGTAACCTTATCATTTAGATTTAACATTAAGTTAAAAAAAATTACTTTTACCGTGTCTTCTTGTGTTCTTATACTATAAGGTTAATAAAGATACTATAAAAAGACAAAAGAAAACCAAGTTGTTTATTACTAATATATATATCCTTTTCTAAGTCATTTGGCCGAACCTTATATTTTTAAGAATAAAATAACAATTTATAATATAATATTTGTTTTAAAAACTATTTTATGTCAATTTTGACACTATTTAGTAATTGATTTTTGTGAAAATCATAAAAGAATGATTAGTTAGAAAAAAGTTAATTAAATCAATATTAAAATTCCATATTAACCTATAAAATTAGTTTAATTCATAAAAAGTCTCAAATTACATTTATTTTGGTATTTATAACATCAATTATGTCAATATTTTATTAATAAGATAATTACTGCATCATCTTTGTGTCATAAATAAATTAAATTATTTAATGTCTAAAAATTAAAAATAAAATACAATTATTTAGGAAATCTTTTTATATTTATAATGAATATTAATAGTCGAATATATCTTATATATAACCCTATATTAAAAATGATATACTTATTAAACATTGATTTTAACTATTTTAACCCTTCTTTAAATAAATTAATACTAAATGTCCTAATCTAATCCAAGTGGGCCTAAAAGGTCATATATTATTCCTAAGGTTGTTTTTGGTCGAATTACACTTATCCAATATAATTAAGACATGTTTTAGGTAATAATAATATCATTTTTACCCTTAATTACCCTATTTACTTTTAACTGTGGTAAAAAAAGTAAAAAGTTACTATTCACCAAAAATTATTCTCATCCCATTAAACCACATTTTACTTACTGACATAAACTGTGTCTATCAGATATTTGAAATTCCACTCACAGAAGCGGTAAAATTACGTTTTATGAAAAATTCATTTTTTTAACTACCACTTATTGGTTTCACTATTCATCAAAAAATGAAAGTTTCCAGAAAAATACAAAAAATTAGGCCTAAGCTATATTTGAAATTATGAACTCAAAAATGATGTCTATTTTACCAAATTCAAAACATATCAGTTTCATTAATTAATTTAAAAATTAATTCCTGTCGTCAAAACAAATAGCGTGTTCTTAAGAGATAATAACTATCAAAAGATTGACACTTGTTTATGTCTGGTTTAAATGTGAAATTACATCCAATGACCAACATTGTATTAAATTGTAAAAATATATTATAAATATACTTTTAAACCACTCAAATTAATAATTTATCACTATTAATTATTTCTATTAAAAAGGATGTTTTTAATTAAAATTTAGAAATTTTCACTATTCATCGGAAAATGAAAGTTATCCGAAAAGTACCAAAATTTCTCCCTTAGAAAATTTCGATCTTCCGAATCCAAAAATGAAGTCCATTTTGAAAAATAAAATTTACAAAATTTCAAAAAGTTGTTATTACTATTCATAACAGCAAGTTTTATTTATATTTTAATAGCATATTGTTGTTTAGTGAAACTCGGTATTGCGTACTACACACGCTATCGAGGAAGGTCGAGATTGTGTGTAATGCAAGGAAAGTCAAGGATGTGTGTTGTGAAATTTCCTTTTGGTGTAGCGTACAACACAAGAAATTAATGAAATTAAAAAGAATATTTTTCATAAAATCTCAGGGTGTTACATTCTACCCCCCTTAAAATGAATTTCGCCCTCGAAATTCGTCGGGGTTATAAATAGTTTACTATTTATAGAAACCCACATCGTAAAAAGGAATTATAAAACTTAATTTTAAAAACTAAAGTATGAAATGTAACAATTACCCAATGTAACTCATCACTGGGTTTCCATATAGGAGAACATAGGTGAAAATATGGATATGGAAGAAAAATCTAACCATTATGTTTTGATGGAGAGTGGTAGAGAACATGGCTATGAAAAATCCATCAATCACAAAGCCATAGATTTGTGACGTTCTAAGGTGCCATCAGATTCATCAGATATAAGGGCACTAGGACAACATTTTTGGTTCTCAAGATCATTTCCCTAAAGATGATCAAATTTGAATTAGAAGAAATACTTTCGTGATTTTGGTATAGTCTCACCATTGGTCATTCTTTGGACAATTTTCACTTCATTTCTTAATGAAATGAAGTTGAATTTGTCATTCGTGATGTGTTAGCAGATCATGTGATAGAATGATGGGTCATTCCATCTGTCTCAAACAAAAGGTTAGAATAGTTATCAAAAAAAATACATAAGTCCATCTATAGTGAGATTAATCATATATGGTTCCTAAAATGGACTTATACTTCATATATCATACTTCTTAATATAATAAAACTAGATTCCACTAAATAGGGACTTCCTGTAGGCCAGTGGTAAGCAATAAAGGCCAGTCATGCTTCGGTTGTGGGTTCGATTCCCACAGCCTTGTCCGACGCGATGGGTTGTCGCCCATCCTGCAGGTTGTCCTTTTTCTAATACTACATTACTAAAACATCCCATAAATAATATAAAAAAAACTTATATCCTTAAAAAATACTAACTTATGTCCAACGTAATCCATTACAATCTTTATGCTTATCCAAAATTATGCTGTCTAATCTCATATTATATTGAAAATGATTACCAAAGAGTTCATACAACTAGCATATTAATACCAGTGTTGATCCCCATATATCATGAGATATGTCTTGTTGGTCACATTACAAACATTCTAAGGCCTTAATCATGTATTCTCTTGAAAAAAATGAATACCCATTGAAACATATTGAAAACATGAATACTGTTAAAAGTTAACTCTTTCCACATACCAAAATCCTCAAAATTCTATATACTCAAACCATGATATCAGTTAGTCCTTATATCAATCATGAGCTCATGAATACTGTCAAACATTTCATTTTCTCGTTTTCCCTTCATTATGTGCATATCATCTTTTTTTTCAAAAATATCTCAATCACTTTCCATGGTTACCAGTACCACAAAATTATTGAAAACCAAAATAGACAAATACATAAATATTCCAATATTCCACGATACTATATACAACATTATTTTGGAATCCCATTACATAAACACTTATTCATTACACCACATCGTTTTCATATTAAACATCGCCAATAGTGATCGCATGTGAATTCACTTTGTCCTTTTCCTTAAGTGGTTTCTCATATCGATAATCACTAACCCTTGGATTAGGGCATTTATTAGCATTATTCCCCATTTCCTTGCACTTTAAGCATTGAAGTGTTGGTGGTGCATTCTCTGCAGTCTTTTCTTTATTCACATCATTGGAAACCCTTTTTCCATTACTTCGACACTCAGCTGCTCGATGACCTTCTTTTCCACACTTAAAACATTTTCTAGTTTCTTTAAGACAATCTCCACCATGCTTCTTTCCACACTTTGAGCATAAGGAAAAATTCATCTTCTTTTCACCATTATTCTGAGATTTCTTCTTGAACTCCATCTTTCATTTCTTGTCAAAACAATGAGACGTATAAGTAACACCAACTTCCATTTCTACCTTGATAGCACAACGCACAATTTCTTCATAGCTACTGAAGTCTCTTATAGCTAATGCCCTTCGAAGATTTGGTTTTAAGCCACTGATGAATCGATCAACTTTACTTTAAGGTTGGATGATAAATTCAGATGCATACCTTGCAAGCCTTGTAAAATTCGCTTCATATATACCAAACGGATTCATCATCCTTTTTCTTTAGTTTGAGAAGCTCCTTCTCTATCTTTGTTCGAAGAATACGAGGGAAGTACTTATTGAAAAATAATTTCATGAACTTGTCCCATTCCATGGACTCAATTTCATGTATTGGCCTCATATTCTTGATAAGATTCCACCATTGATCAGCTTCACCTTCCAAATGATATACTGCTAAGATGACTTTATCATGTTCAGAACATTGAAGAACTGAAAATATCTTTTCAGCGGTACTGATCCATTGTTCAGCAACAAGTGGATCAGAAGACCCACTAAAAGAAGGTGGGTGTTGCCTCATGAAGGACTCAATAGAATATTGTTCCCTTCTCTGCTCATTTGGTAGTCCAGAATGATTAATATCTTGTGTAAGTATAACAATAAGATTTTTCACTCCAACTCCCATAACATTTATTTGTTCAGGAGTACAATCATTGAATTTTCCATTGCATTGATCAACACGGTTCCTTCTGGTTCCAGCCATCATCTAAAACCCAAAAAGAATAGTGTGAGAGGAAAAAATCATGCTAGGGGAAACAACATAATAAAGGGGGAGTACCTTCAATATCTAACATCTTAGGTTTAATTCTAATATCGTTACCTTAATTCAAGTACTATAACTTATACTTATACTTATCCTTAGGGACATCCCTAGACGTACTTTAGAAATATCTCTAGTGATCTCACTAAATTTCTTGCATCCTAGTTTCCAATGGTTGACTAAACCTTTCCTCTAATACCAACTATAGAGACCCGAAGCCTGGCGTACAAGGAAATTACATTAAGATTGTGGAATACTTAATATATAAAAAAAACAGACACACAAAGACCGTAACAGTTTAGTGTCTTTGGAAAATTGGAACGTAATCTTCTAATAGTGGTGAAAGATCTTCAACATCTCCCATTAAGATCTTCCACTTTTTGTTTCCTTACCTAAAACATTTCTTTTGATCCTGGGGGAAGGAAAACATATAAAGGGTGAGCTAAAATTCTCAGTAAGGGTAAGCATGGATAAAATAAAACAATCCATATACATTTGAACTTAAAAACATGAACATAATGTTTAAACATCAAAATTTTGAGCAACGACATAAAACATGGAAGTACATAAGGCATAGATCATAATGGAACATAAACCATGATAAAATAGCATGGGAATAAAACATGTAATTGCGGAATCCATTAAGCACATGTAATGATTTCCATAGTAGCCAAGGCATTGCGGCCAAGACCATCTTAATGGACAAAGTCCCATTCTGAATCGAGTTCACTCCTCATTTGAGTCCTATAACACTGAACCGGATTAACTTACCGTTCCAGCTATGTCAATCTCATGAGATATAAAATCTTTACCCAATGCATTAGAGGGAGATATAGGTCCCACCCATCTCATAATGAAATCATTCTTACTTGTGCCAAAAAATAAACATACATCATTCATAATAACCCAACAAGTAAAATGGGTTTCATAAACATCATCCCATCATCACATAATCCATATAAAAGAAATGGATATCATTTCATAATCAGAAAAGTGACACCTTATAAATCATAGAGACATTATACATGAAACATACATATATTAAAAAATGTCATCTTAGATGGAAAATCGTTTTGATAAAACACTTGAAATGAATTCTTGAGGAAAATATCATTTCTTATTCAAAATCATTTTCTTTTCACAAAATGTCATGAAATTTTAAAAGAATAGGATTTTGTTGAAAATAGTCATGAAATATTTTGGTGGAAGATTCATGAAAATAATTCTTTATAAAACCGTAAAAATCTGTTCGTGACGTATAAGTTAAAAAAATATTCTTCTCATACTTTTTCCGGAAAAGTCAAAAAGTACCTCGTACGAAAAACGACAAAATATTCCTTTCATATACTTTACTAAAAACTCACCGAAGGGTAAAATTGGATATAAACTATTGTATAAGGATATAAATATTACATATTGAGGAAACATGGATGTGGATGATAAAATACACCCCAATAAATACCAAAGTATAAACAATCTCGGATAAAAATGAGATTGTGATATTTTCCCTTACCTTAGGTCCGATTTGCTTCGTAAGTTTCTGAACCTCCTGTATAATGATTTAAATAATGTCATTGACTTATTCCAGAATCATATTTATTTTTATTTTATCATATATGCTTCAGTTATGACTTTATATTACCAGTTCTTTTGTAAACTCTATGTTAAAGATCGTTTTGGGTAAAATCGTTTCATTTTTCGTCCATGTTTTGACTTGTAATTATTCATATGATTAATTAGATCATGATTACTTAATTAAAGATTATAAAACATGAATTATATATAATATATATTCAGAATATAAATATATATAATAGATTATTAAATGGAAAGAAATACACTGTTCATGGAGACGGTAGGTCATACGAACGCATGAACGTTGTTTTCGTTTCCTTATTGAGTGGAATGGAATTAAGTAGATGATATAAATATATATACACATAAATCCAGTATCATTATTATTTCATATATATCATGATTACTTATTATATATTATTTATAATCATTCATGAATGGTTAACATGGAGAATGAATCTCATCACCTCGTGGAGACGGTAGTCCGTACGTATGCACGAGCGATGATATCGTTCTTATTATCATGGAATTGTATTGGAGTGTATGTATATTATTTCAGAATCAATATCACTTTACAATAATCATATATAGTTATTATGTACATCATTATACCCATCCAAGTAAGGTGGTGGAGGAAAATAGATTACACCACGGCGTGGAGATGATATTCCGTACGTACGCATGCGCGGTGATTTCATTTTCCGTATGATGGATAGATGGTGAAATAGGGTTGTTTCATACTTATAATAACATATCAGTATATTAGTGATACTGATGTTATTACTTCATAATGAAACAACCTAAGAAGAAGAAGTGGAAGAAGAAATAAAGTTAAAAGAATCGGTAACGGACATTACCTCTTCTTTGAAGCGCCTCTTTGAGTCCTCCTCTTAGGGCACTAAAATTGGTCTTTGATGAAGACCAGGACCTCTAGGATGTTTCTAGGGAAGTGTAATAGAGAATTTCTCAGGGTTTGGACGAGCATGAAGGCTCAATGTGGTGTGAGGAAGAGGGGGAGGAGGTGCCCTTTTATAATGGTGGAGAGGGACTCCTTTAGAAAAACTAAAAATATTATTTTATTATAAAGCCAAATTCGGTTTTAAATAGCTCCAAATTGATTTATTTCAAAGCTGAGGTGTGGATGGGTCGATGTACTCTCATAAAATAGAATTTAGACAATTTTAGGTTCCTATTGTAACCTTATCATTTAGATTTAACATTAAGTTAAATAATTTACATTTACTGTGTCTTCTTGTGTTCTTATTATATAAGGTTAATAAACATACTATAACAAGCCAAAAGAACCCCAAGTTGTTTATTATTAATATATATAACCTTATCTAAGTCATTTGGACGAACCTTATATTTTTATGAATAAAATAATAATTAATAATATAATATTTGTTTTAAAAACTATTTTATTTCAATTTTGACACTATTTAGTAATTGATTTTTGTGAAAATAATAACAGAATGATTAGTTCGAAAAAAGTTAATTAAATAAATAATAGCATGTCATATTAACCTATAAAAGTAGTTTAATTCATAAAAAGTCTCAAATTACATATATTTTTTTATTTATAACATCAATTATGACAATATTTCATTAATAATATAATTACTGCATCATCTTTGTGTCATAAATAAATTACATTATTTAATGTATAAAAATTACAAATAAAATACCATTATGTAGGAAATAATTTTTTCTTTCTAATAAATATTTATATTCTAATTTATCTTATGTATAACCCTATAGTAAAAATGATATACTTATTAAACATTGATTTTAACTATTTTAACCCTTCTTTAAATAAATTAATAATAAATATCCTAATCTAATCCATGTGGGCCTAAAAGGTCATATTTTATTCCTAATGTTGTTTTTGGTTGAATTAAACTTATAAAATAGAATTAAGACATGTGTTAGGGTAATAATAATATCATTTTTACCCTTAATTACCCTATTTACTTTTAAACGTGGTAAAAAAATGTAAAAAGTTACTATTCACCAAAAATTATTCTCATCTCATTGAACCACATTTTACTTAATTAACTCAACCGTGTCTCTTGGATTTTTTAAAATCCACTCACAGAAGCGGAAAAATTGAGTTTTATGAAAAATTCATTTTTTTAACTACCACTTAGTGGTTTCACTATTAATCAAAAAATGAAAGTTTCCAGAAAAATACCAAAAATTAGGCCTAAGATATATTTGATATTATGAACTCAAAAATGATGTCTATTTTACCAAATTCAAAACATATCTATTGCATTAATTAATTTAAAAATTAATTCCCGTCGTCAAAACGAATAGCGTGTTCTTAAGAGATAATAACTATCAAACGATTGACACTTGTTTTTGTCTGGTTTAAATGTGAAATTACATCCAATGACCATCATTGTATTAAATTGAAAAAATATATTCTAAATATACTTTAAAACCACTCAAATTAATAATTTATCACCATTAATTATTTCTATTAAAAGGGTTGTTTTTAATTAAAATTTAGTAATTTTCACTATTCATCGGAAAATGAAAGTTATCCGAAAAGTACCAAAATTTCACCCTAATCTAATTTCGATATTCTGAAACTAAAAATGAAGCTCATTTTGAAAAATAAAATTTACAAAATTTCAAAAGGTGGTTATTACTATTCATAACGGCTAGTTTTAATAATATTTTAATAGCATATCGTTGTTTAGTGAAACTTTGTATTGCATACTACACACACTATCGAGGAAGGTTGTGATTGCGTGTAATGAAAGGAAAGTCAAGGATGCGTGTTGTGAAAGCTCCTTTTTGTGTAGCATACAACACAAGACATTAATGAAATTAAAAAGAATATTTTTCTTAAAATCTCGGGATGTTACATTATAACCAACTAGAAGCCCTAAAACTGACCATTCTAGTGGAAAATCATGCCTGGCCTAACAACCAATCTAGGGGTTCCAACCCATCTAATCGGGGATGATTAGAAACCATCATAAAATTATCTAAAAGATGCCCAGAAACCCATGGTGGATATAATAATACTGTTTTTGTTGGAGGCCCTCACTTGCATGACTCATCTCACCACACCTGCCTACCCCAAACAAGACACTCCCTACAATAACCCATATGGTATATCCCTAATAAAGAGGTGAAAATATATATATACATTATATCATCAATGCTTCCAACTGGTCCATCTTGAAATAGAATCATTAAAACCATTTGATTCATTTTTACAAAATATCAAAGATGTTAAATGGGCATACAGTAATCAAAACAACATCCTTTCAACGAATCGACAAAAAAATTACACTAAAGTTGAATGTCCCAAATAGGTTGTCATGTCACATCCATGTCAAAACAATTTTTTTAAAAACATTTAAAACACCAACTCGGCACACACAATTTTCATACACAAAACATTCTAAAAGTTAAAACAAATTAACACATGGGTTGGAAGAGACAAACGAGCCTTTAAGTGCCTAAAAGATGTTCGAACACTCCCCAGTTACCAAAAAGGCCTTAACCCTTTTCAAACCATACCAAAAAATGTTTCAAACCCAATGTCCAGACCTTGAAGAACCCATTAAAAACCATGTTTTCCAAAACACTCAGAGCAACACTCTATTAAACCATATTTAAAACCCTCTTTAGAAACAACACAGGGGGGACTAACATTATTAGAAAACTAAAAAATCATTTTGGAAACGGAGGTTGAGAGAGAATATAATTTTACATGTGCCGTATTTTTTTGAGGAAACTCCCATGTGTGCACCTAGGGCACTCATGGATGTGCTGACATCCAATAAAACACAAAAAATCAAAATATAACATTTGAAAAACATTTCTACAAAACCCACCAATTACCTTAAATCCATGTTCTACCATCCCTATCATTTAGAAATCATACAACAACCCCAACATAACCATATAAATCTATTTAAAACATTTCCATATGACCTCCAATCCATAATATGAACCGATCTAACACACACCAAAATTACATCAAGACATGATTTGAAATCACTTACACATTGTTAATGAATTGTTTAAACATAAAAAAACAGTTATATGTATCACAATAAGTATTTCCACCAAATACACACTTAAAATACTCTTTTGAATTCAAACACACACCAAGGCCATTCCAAAATAAGTTTCACAACTCCCACACATCTCATGAAATGCTACCAAATGGCTCAACCAGTTTACTAATATTTTTATAAGTGAAAGTTAAATAAAAATGACCATATTTATATCTTCTAAATGCTAAAATAAAATTTGATCAACAAAATTGAAAGAAAAAACCCACTTACATGATTTAAAAAAATAATTCTAAAAAATTTCACCAACATAATACACTATCTAAAAACTAGTCAAAAGAAAAATTTATGTGAAAAACACATTAAAAGAAAATTTAATTAAAAGAAAAAAATTATTTGTGGAATGAATCAAAAAGGAAAAACACATGAATTCAACTACCTAAACACATTCAGAATTGAATCGGCTTCAGATGACGGAATAAACAAGAATTTTGGTCTCTTATTACACATCAAAAAATGATAGAAAATACACAATAAACCCATATAATTTGGGTTTTTCCAAATTTAAAAGAAAACCCTTACATTTTTTATGGAAAAACACTAGTGGGGGAGGTTAATATTGAGGGAGGCACGACTGGGGTGACGATCTCTAGAGGAGAGGGGTGCTGGAGCAAGGCAGAGTGGCTGTTGGAGAAAGGGGGTCAGGTGGCCAGAGGTTTGGAAGGTGGATGGGGTGGCTTCGGTTTCCCAGTGCACTACAGGTTAACAACCGGGGATGGTCGGAGAAAAGGAAAGAAGTGGGTTGTCAGCTGGAACAAAGAGCGGTGAGGGGAGATTAGCTGGGGGTCAGCTGGCTAGAGAAAAAGGAAATGTGAGGCTAGATCATATATGGTGAAGGGCAGCGGTCTGCCCGGGTGGCCAGATGTGTGACGAGGGGGGTAATAGAGTGTGGAGGTGAGGCTGGAGCAGCTAGGGGCCTTGTTGAGGGCAGTGGTCTAGAGAAGGAGGGGTGAGGCCAACAGGGGAGAAGTAGGGTGGTGTTCAAGAGCCTTGGGAGAAAGGCGACGAGGGGAGGGGTCAACTGTAGGGGTGAAGGGAGAGCATTATGAGGAAATGAAGGGCGTAAGAGGCAGATCTGTGAGTGGGGTCCTGGTGCGCTGAATATAAAATTGAAGGGGGAGGGGGTGCATGATTAGACTAGGGTTTCAATATTTTGATTTTTTCATTTAATTATAAAGTAATAATAATAATAAATAATAATATTATTAATAATAATAATAATAAGGAAAATGAGAAATTTCATGACAGTTGGGCCGATTGTGTCGCTACCGCCAATCTTGCAGTAACCTCACACTGTTCCAAAAACCAGTAAAATTCATAAAAGTCATAAAATTTAAACCGAGAACCAACCCAAACCATGGTGCAAGTACTCAAAGACAAAAAAATAAAAAATGAAATTAAAAGGTTGGGGTGTGACAATTCTCCCCACCACAAACAATTTCTTCCCCCCGAATTCCACCCTGTCAAACAATAGAAAAAAGAAGAATCCATGCTCGATTTAAACTAAAAGAAACAATAACAGAAGATAATATGAGAACATGGGAGGGTTCTGTAACGACACGAAATTTTGAATGAATTTATGTTTCATATTTTTTTGAATAATCAACAAAACTATATTATTTAATTAATGATGTGAGTATATTTAAAAATAGACTGTTAGGTTTCGACTGTTATATGACCATTGGGCAATATGACCATTGGAAACTAAATGTTGTGATTGTTGTCTCTAAATACAAGTGATCTTGGTTAATTAAGACAGAAAGAAGATTCGATGGCCTCATCCAGTAGTCTCAGGCCGATCGAATCCCATCTAATGAAACATGGGAATGAGGTAGCACTATTGGTCTTTTTTCTGGACCAAACCCATGTCGAACATAATCTTGTAAAGTTAGAGAGGAATCGACTTCGGGAGAAGTTAAATCTTATAGAAATCACTACTCGGGCAATGTTGGCCAATCCACCCTCAAATTCTCTCACCTTAGTGCACCTTACACTTATGTCCTATGCTTGGGATATAAGGGGCTATGTAATGAGAACATAGCTACATTGTGTAATCCTTTGAGATAAATAAAGTTTTGATTTCTTCTTATGGTGATTGTGTTTTTCTTCAAATGTTCGAATAAATATAGGATGTATATTGATGAATTTTGAAAAATGGTATATTTTAAAATATTTATGTAAACCATAAATAATTAATGACGTGTAATGATTTTCAAAAAATGGTCTTCTGGAAATATGTTTAGTAATAAATTTTGAATCTAATAAGATCAAATTATCTTTTTTGTGAATAGTAAATTATGAATAGTGATTTTACACTTATGATTAGTAATGTGACCAAATGGATTAGTAATCTCACTTAAATAAAGTATTAATATAATTTAGGCAACTTGATTAAGTAATATGATTCAATAAAATAGGTGAATAACTATTTCAGAAACTATTAGTCAAGTACTAGTTTTTTCATGTGAATAGTGTTATTTATTTAAATATTAAAATAATAATATTTAAAATTTTATTTTTATAAAAAAAATTCATTTTTGAATTCAGAACATCGATATTAGGTTAAGGTGATTTTTGGGGATTAATCTGAAAAAATGAATTTTTAGTGAATAGTGAAAATATAGTTTTTAGTTGTGGGTGTTTAATGACATCATTAAGGATGTAATAATTATGTAATCATTCTGGTCGACTTATTAATAGTAATATAAGGTATGAGGTGTACCAAGTGGCCAATACCATGGGCAAACACCACGACCAAGCCCATGGTTTTTCCAATACCACGGATGAGGTGTCCCTTGGCCATTATTGACTTGTCTCACTCACTACTACTATAAATACCAAGACATTACCTCATTATTTTCATTTAAAAATCCTCTTAAACGAATTTATGGTCTCCTTAACTCACAAGGAGTCCTCTGAAGGGGCCCTCAAGCCTCCCAACATCCCAACCTTCGAGATTTCGAAGTTACTCTTCAAGGGAAGAGATTATTTCACCCTCCTCTTTTAATTCATGACTTCCTTTATGTTGTGTCTAATATTTTCCATCTCTTTATGTTGAGGGTATGTTATTATATTTTATTATTACTGCCCATTTTAGGTCCAAATGATTATATACCATTTTTTCTCTCATCAATTTGTTTTCTGAATTTTTATGTGGCGTCGTGAGGCTTCCGAATTTCTCGTAAAAGAAATCTCGTCTTCTCTTTTCTTTCATGTCTACTTTTCATGTGGTATATCCTTAAAATATCCATACCATTATCTTATTCAGTGCCCATAATGTATTATGAATTATTTATTAGTGGTTTATCCTTGTCCTCTCTCTTTTCAATGTTTTCTAAAACCATGTTATATAGTTATTATGCAGTAGAAATTTCATCTAAAAATTTCAATCTCGTTCTCTCAAGAAATTCCCTTGTTTATCTATCTGGATACCTAGACCTATTTTGTTTCTATGATTATTCATAAATATATAATTATGACCTATTTTATTCTTTAATGGACATACATATAACCTCACATCCTTCCCATGGGTAATAAATTATATAATGATCTTATTTTTAAGAGCTTTTAAAAAGTCTTGATTTTGAAATGAAACCCATTTCGTTTATTATCTATGGGTTATTTATGAAATGTTTTAATATGATCTATGTGTATCACATTTAATTAAAGAAATATTAAGGGTTCACCCTAATAGTGGTCCAAGGCATTGGGTAAATATTTAATCTCAAGAGATGACAAGTTTCACGATACCTTGGTGAATAACCTTAGTAATTTTTATGACACCTTGGGGATGGACCTTGGTGATATGTTCATGAATATCTAAATGAAATGTTTTAGCAACATATTAAAGTTATGTTTCAAGTTATTTTCAATATGATATTCCTAAACATCCATTTATCATATCTTTATGTTGTTATTCATGTTCTTATTGATATCACAAGTACACTGATTTCCTTGTTTACCCTTACTAGGCCTTATGCTCACGCTTTACTTTGATATATGTATCAGGATATGAAAAAAAATTATTTTAACTTATGATGATCTTATGATTAAGTCTTGAAATTTGATTAAAATAATGTTTAATGTTGTATTCATGTTTTTTTGTTCCTTATTTCCAAGACAGTAGACTTTAAAGATCCTCTGTATGTAAAATGTAATGAAAAGTTATGTATTAAAAAGGTGGGATGCCACAATTGGTATCAAAGGATAGTTTAGTTATTTATGGAAATTAGGATATGAAAAATTTACAAAGAACCCTACAAGAAAAGTTTAAATATAAGGAAAAATTATTGGTATTTTGTTGAGTATTGATTAAGTGGTTTATCAAACAAATACAGCCGTGTCTGGATACAAGCAGGTAGAGGAAGCTTTGTCACAGATTTACATAGGGGTAAAACCTGAAAACACCATGTTGAGCTAGATTGGAGTGGGAAATTAAGCATGACAATGGGAATCAATGAGATTAACTTCACAAGGATTTCATGTTATACCACTAGCTTTGTCGTGGATCTAAATGGTAAGGTTGATTGATTTTTTGGTGGACTAAGACCTCATCTGCAGTAGAATCTTTCCAACAATGATTATGATAGCTAGGCAGAGATCATGTTGAGTGCGATGAAATTCGATCTCGAGTTTGGTGAGACATTGTGGTCTCATAAATCCAACAACAATAAGCGATCTATGGATCCCAGCTTAGTGAGGAAGTTTGATCAGGGAAGAGGAGGAAAGAAAGTGCAACTTCCCACATGTAATAAATAAGGGAAGAGGCATTCGGGGAACTGTCTGCTCGAGACTGGGAGGTGCTAGATGTGTGGAAGAGATATAAACATTGCAAGGATTTTCAAGGGGAGGTGAAACCTCATCTTCAAAACACAAACGACAAGGGGAAGATAGTGAAGGCCCTACCTGATGTCCAGTGCTTCAAGTGTAGACAACGTGGGCACTTTTCCAATCACTGTCCAAATCTGAGGGTAGTGGTGGGGAACCACCATCAGCCTCAGAAAAGGCCAAAGGATCAAGGATGTGCTTCTTCTATCAATACAACTGAAGTCGATGCTCCAAATGATGTGGTAGCAGGTACTCTTGTGGGACTCTCAAAGCTAGAAAGTACTTTGTTTGATTCTAGTTCTATGCATTCTTTTATTTCCTCCATGTTTTCAAGGAATTTAGAATCAACCCTAAAATTGCTTAAAGTAGATTTGTCAATCAAGAATCTTGGTGGGACTATCCAAGCATCGTCAGTGTTTAGAAACTGTAGTATTTACATTAGTGAGAACAATCTTATCACAAATCTAGTAGTCATTACCATGCTGGAATTTGACATTATTCAAGGGAAAACTGGCTCTTAAAGTATAATGCTAAGATAAACTACAGAAGCAAGGAAATATTAGTAGTCTTGAATGGAAAACATACAGGTATCTTTAAAGGATATATTCCTCAACCTCATCTTTTTCTAAAAGTACCCCTATATCCTTCATTATGGAGTTGATTGGTGAAGAAAAAGAATGAGATGAGAGTTTGATGATAGAAAATGTCCCCATCATCTAGGGATATGTTGATGTATTTCTGAAGTAGTTTCGCGGACCTCCCCTAGAAAGAGAGGTAGAGTTATCCATGAATATAATACATGTATGTCATCTGATATCAAAGACCCCATATAGGATGGGAAATTTAGAGAAGGAGTAATTAAAGAAACAACTCCATGATCTTTTGGATAAGGGGTTTTTCTGACCAAGTATGTCTCCATGGGGAGCACCTGTTCTCTTTCTGAATAAGAATGATAGATGGAAGTGGCTATGCATTTATTATAGAGAACTGAATGTGATCACATTTAAGAAAAAATACCCTCTTCCAAGAATTGATGACTAATTTTTCCAACATCATGGGGCACAATTCTTTTCTATGATTGATCATAGATTTGGTTATCATCAATTGAGGGTGAAGAAAGAAGATATTCCAAATAATGCCTTCTGATCAAGATATTGGCATTATGAGTTTGTTGTTATGCCCCTCAAACTGACTAATTATCCTACTATTTTTATGGATTTATGAATATTGCCTTTAAGGACTACCTTGATAACTTGGTGGAAGTTTTTATAGATGATATTCTAAAATATTCCAAAAGTCACGAGGAGAATGAAAATCATCTAAGGGTTATTTTGAAAACTCAACGGAAGGATAGGATTTTTTGAAAGTTCAGTAAATTTTATTTCTAGTTACAACAAGTCACTTTCTTAGGGAACATTATAACCAATGAAGAAATCACAGTTGACCCTGCAAAGACAAAAGTTATAGAGGAGTGGCCCCAATATACAACAATAACTACGATTCGTATATTTCTTGGATTAGTAGGATATTATTGGAGGTTTGTGAAAAAAAATTCATGAAATTCTAATCCATTAACTAAGTTAACTTGAATAGGGGTCAAGTTCATCTAGAAGAAGGAGTGTGAAGAAAGTTTCGAAGAGTTGAAGAAGAGATTTGTTACTGCACCTGTGTTAACTCTACCCTCAAGTGGAGTTGGATTTGTTATTTTTAGTGATGCATTTATAAAAGTGATTGGGTGTGTCCTCAGGAAAAATTACAAGGTCATTGCTTATGCATCTTGATAGTTGAAGATTAATGAGCAGATTTATCCTATGCATGATCTAGAGATGTCTGCAGTCATTTTTGCTCTGAAGATATGGAGGCACTATATTTATGGGGAGAATTGTGATATATACATAGACCATCAAAGTTTGAAGTATATTTTGACACAAAAGGAATTGAACATGAGACAACGGAGATTGTTTGAACTTCTTAAAGAATATGATTTTTCAATTCATTATCACCCTAGAAGAGCAAACAGAGTTTCTAATGCATTAAGTAGGAGAGACCGAATTGTTCTTTCCATGATAAGGATTCAAACATATCCTTTGATCAATGACCTAGTAAATATAGACATGGGAATTATAAGGAAAGGTGCATCATCAACCCTAATCCAAATTATTTCTCAACCATAATTACTAGAGTAGATCACGAAGGCTCAAGAAGAATATCCTTTGTTACAAGAGAGGTTTGTGGCTGTAAAGGATGGAAAGTTTCCTGAGTTCAATATTGATCAAGAAGGTGTACTGATATTTCACACAAGACTATGTGTTCCATCTATTCCATAAATAAAGAAGGATCTTATGGATGAAGTTCATATCTCTACTTTCTGTATACATCCTAGAATCACAAAAATGTATAGGTACCTTCGTGATAATTATTGGTGGGATAATATGAAAAGGTAGATTGATGAATATAATTCAAGGTGCCTTGTATGTCATCAAGTGAAGGTAGAGTGACAACATCCTAAAGGGGTTTTGCAACCACTACCCATACCATCATGGAAGTTGGAAAATATCACTATGGACTTCATCAATGGTCTTCCTAGAACTTCTAAAGGAAACAATGCGATATGGGTTATTGTGGACCATCTCACCAGGACTACCCATTTTATCTCTATCTGGGAAGATTTCTCTTTTAATCTACTTTCCAGGATTTATGTGAAGGAAGTGGTAATGCCACATGGAGTTCCACTTTCTATCATATCTAGTCGTGATCCAAGGTTCACATCAAAATTATGGAGATGTATTCAACAAGCTATGAGCACTGAATTGAATTTCAGTACGGCCTATCACCCCTAAACTGAGGGCCAATCTGAAAGGACTATTCAAACACTCGAGGACATGATGAGAACATGATAAATGGAATTTTAGGGTGGATGGGATAAATATCTCTCTTTAGTTGAGTTGTCTTACAACAACAGATTCCACTCAAGCATTCAAATGGCACCATATGAAGCTCTATATGGGAAGTGATGTATAACTTCTAATTTTTGGGATGAAGCTGGTGGGAGAATGCTTCTCTGGACTGATCTTATGCAAGAGATGACAGAAAAAGTCCATTCCATCAAATAACAAATTAAGGATGCTTAGAGTCAGTAAAAGAGTTTTTTCAATAACCATCTAAGGGACTTGTAGTTTGATGTTGGTGACAAGGTATTTATTTCAATTTCACCTTGGAAGAGATTCATGAGGTTTGAAAAGAATGGGAAGCTCACCCTAGGTACATTGGCCTCTATGAAATCCTTGATCATGTGGGAGCAGTGGCCTATCAGCTTGAATTTCCTCCAAATCTAGCACAAGTTCATTTTGTCTTCCATGTATCCCTCTTGAGGAAGTACATACCTAACCCTTCACATGTACTAAACCCAGAAGTGGTACAACTGGAACATGACCTCTGTTATGAGGAGCAGTCGGTGGAGATCTTGGATCGTAGAGACAAGGTTCTATGCAATAAGACTACCCACCTTGTTAAGGTGTTGTGGAGAAACCACAAATATGAAGAAGCCATGTGGGAACCAGAAGAGTCTATGAGGAAGATGTACCCACAAATTTTCTTTTCTGAGGATACGAGTTGAAATTTCAGGGACGAAATATTTTAAGGGGGGAAGAATGTAATGAACCTAAATTTGGAATGAATTTTTGTTTCCTATTTTTGTGTATACTCAACAAAACTATATTCATTAATTAATTATGTGAGTATAATTAAAATGAGACCATTTGGTTTTGACTATTATATGATCGTTGGTCAGTATGACCATTGGTCAATATAACTGTTGGAAACTAAATGTTGCCATTGTTGTCTCTAAATACAAGTGATCTTGGTTAATTAATAAAAAAGAAGATTTGATGCCCTCATCCAGTAGTCTCGGGCCGATCGAAGCCCATTTGATGAAACTTAGGAAGGAGGTAACACAATTGGTATTTTCTCTAGACCAAACCCAAGCTGAACTTCATCGTGTGAAGTTGGAGTGGAATCGCCTGCGGGAGAACTTCAAGCTTATAGAAATCACTGCTCGTACAATGTTAGCCGAGCCACCCTCGGATTCTCTCAGCATAGCACACCTTACACTTAGGTCCCATTCTGGGGTTATAAGGGGCTATGTAATGAGACCATAGCTACTTTTTGTAATCCTTTGAGATAAATAATGTTGTGATTTCTTCCTATGGTGAAGTTTGTGTTTTTTTCAGATGTTTGAATAAATATAGAATTTATATTGACAAATTTCTGAAAAAGGGGATATTTTAATATATTTATGTAAACCTTAAATAATTAATGATGTGTAATTATTTTTAAAAAAATGGTCTTCTAGAAATATGTTCAGTAATAAATTTAGAACTAATAAGATCAACATATTTTTTTGTGAATAGTAAATTATGAATAGTGATTTTATGCTTAGGATTAGTAATGTGATTAAATGTATTAGTAATATAACTTAAATAAAGTATTAATATAATTTAGGGACCATCATTATGTAATGTGATTCAATAAAATAGGTAAATAATTGTTTTAGAAATTATTAGTCAAGTACAAGTTTTTTTCGGGTGAATAGTATTTTTTTAATTAAAAATTAAATTAAAAATATATAGAAAATTATTTTTATAAAATGGAGTTCATATTTGAATTCACAACATTGATATTAGGTTATGGTGTTTTTTAGGTATTTTTATGAAAAAATGAATTTTCGGTGAATAGTGAAAATACAGTTTTTAGTTTCAGGTGTTTAATGACATCATTAAAGATGTAATAATTATTTAATCATCCTGGTAGACTTATGAATTGTAATATAAGGTATTATGTGTCCCAATTGGCTAATACCATGGGAAAATACTATCGTAAATCCCATGGTTTTTCCAATACCACCGATGAGGTGTCCCTTGGTCATTAATGACTTGTCCCCTAATTTCTCCTATAAATATTAAGACTTTCCCCCATTATATTCATTTAAAAATACTCCTCAACGAAGTTATGGTCTCATTACCTCCCAAGGAGTCCTCCCAAGGTTCACTCAATCCTCCCAAAGTCCCGACCTTCATTCTTTCGAAGTAACTTTTCAAGGTAAGGGATTCTTTCACCCTCATCTTTTAAATCATGACTTCCTTTATGTTGTGTCTTATATTTTTCATATCTTTATGTTAATGATATGTTATTATAAGTAATTATTACAGCCCATTTCATGTCCAAATGATGATATACCCTTTCGTCTCTCATAAATTTGTTTTATGAATTTTTATGTGATGTCTTTAGGCTATTGAATTTCTCGTAAAAGAAATCACATCTTCTCTTTTCATTCATGTTTCCTTTTCATTTGATATGTCATTAAAATATCCATAACATGATCTTATTTAGTACCCATACTTTATTATGAATTATTTATGATTGGGTGACCCTAGTACCCTCTCTTTTCAATGTTTTCTAAAACCATGTTATATAGTCATTATGCAGTAGAAATTTCGTCTCAAAATTTCTCCCTCTTTCTCTCAAAAAATTCGCTACTTTATTTATGTGAAAACCCATTCCTATTTAGTTTATATGGGTGTTAATAAATTTATAAATATGATATATTTGATTATGTAATGGACATACATATAACCCTCACTCCCTTTCCATGGCTTATAATTGATATAATGATCTTCTTTTTAAGTGATTTTAAATCGTCGGGATTTTGAAATGAATCCCATTTCATTAATTCTATTTGGGTTAATTATGAAATGTTTGAATATGATATATGTCAATGACATATATGTAAAGAAATATTAAGGGTGCACTCTGATAGTGCTCTAATGCATTGGGTAAAGATTTAATCTCTAGAGATGACAAGTTTCAAGATACCTTGGTGAATAACCTTGGTAATTTTTATGATACCTTGGGGATGGACCATGGTGATATGTTCATGAATAATTAAATGAAATGTTGTAGCCACATATTCTAGTACTATTTCAAGTTATTTTCATTATGATATGCATATAATTACATTGCTCATATGTTTATGTTGTTATTCATGTTTTTATTGGTAACACAAGTACACTGATTTCCTTGTTTACCCTTACTGGGCCTTCTGCTCACCCTTTCCTTTGATGCCTGTCTACCTGATATGAAAGGAATTATTTGTACTTAGGATGATATTATGATGAAGCCTTAAAATTGGATTAGTATATTTCATTTATATTGTATTCTTGTTTTGTTGTTCCTGATTTCCAAGACACTAGACTTTAAAGATCCTCTGTATGTAAAATGTAATGAAAAGTTATGTATTAAAAAGGCGGGATGCCACAGGTTCACCCCCCACAAGAAATCAACTTGTGAAGAAATTTAACACCCTAACATACCAACTTGGGAATAGGGCTGATTTGGGAACTCCCAAACCATCCAAAATAACTTCTATAGCACGAGCGAAACAACACCTCTGCTGAAACATGGAAATCTCAACCCAAACCATAAACCCTCAACACTAGAGAAAACCCTCCGAGCATAACATAACCCAAAAATTGAACCCAAGAATAACCACAAATATCGATTCTTCCATAAGTTCTTACACCTCCAAATGAACATAGATAAATCGAGATCAACAAATACAAGGGAAAACACACTTTTATGAAAAACACACAATCTAGAAAACCACATCCATCGAAACAAGACTACATAGATTATAATAGAATGATTCCATTTTAAGTTCAATAAAAAACAATGAACTTACAACAACGTCAAAACACTAAAAACAGAAAAACATGAACATAAAGACTTTAAATGTTACACTTCCAAAATGAAACACAAAATCGTAACCGACCATTCAAACCCCCGAAAATTTCTGACTGTGCACGAGATTCACCCCAAGATATATGGATGGGGCTTTGATAGATGAATAATATCCTACCTCATATTCAAGAACTGTAATCATGTAGTCATAATGTCTTCTTCAGGTGACACATCATGCATAATTTCTCTATATCATCTAGATAGCTGCAACGATGACACATCTTCAGAGGGGTGTGAGATGACAACTTCACGTGCCTGAACCAGCCAAACTGGTGGCACACCACTGAATGGTCCAATGAACTAGAATCCAAAAACATTTTATAAGACTCTTTAGAATCATGTCCCTCTATCACACCCTGCTTGCCATATGGGGAACCTTCACGAGCAATTGGATACGTTAGATTTTCTACAATCTATGCTCTGGAGATCAACTCAACTAAGAACACCTCATCCATCATCTTCTCAAAACAATGGTCCCTAGAAGTGAGGACCCACTCTTTGATCTCTAGATGAATACCATGATGAAGAGATAATTATTCATCAAATCTTGTGATACTACCTCCATAGAAAAGAAACATGTTTCTTAAAATGGTAAACATATGCTTTCACTGTCTTTTTCCATTGTTCAATAATCATGAGATATTACCTTCTATTCTTATTAACCTTTTTAGGAATAAAGAATCAGATGAAGATGGACATAATGAAATCTCATTTCATACCAACTTGCATTGATGGAGGGGATAAAAACTCCCATTCATCTACAGATGGACCATCGAAAAGTCCCAAAATGGCATGCACTATGACAACTTCGGGAGTTACCAAAACCCCGAAGATGCGCTCATCCTCTTCAAGACACTATAATGCCTCGAATAGACCTCGATCACCATGAAGGATAGGCAATGTTTCAGAAAATTCAAAAATTGGGCATGACTTATTTGAAACATTTGGGACCTTTCTGAGAAACATTTTTTGAACAACATATAAAACACAAATCCAAAGCCTATATCCAATCAATGTATAAATAAAAGTAACATCAAGAGCCCAAATGAACAGATCAAAAACCAAATAAATGAAAACACAACCCACAATACCATTTTCATTTTAGATTTAAAAATGACCTTCTTTCAAGTGCATTTTCTAAATACTAAACCCACTTTTGAAACCAAATTCGATTTACAATGATCATTTACCCTTTTTTAAATCACTTTAGAAAAACAATGTCAAGCCTTTAATTTTAAGTACACCCCTGTTAATCCCAAGAACCATTGATCATGTCTTCATTATCTTTCATCCATACGCACAAACATGTACTTCCAGGCCTTCCATAACATGTGAAAAGATTCATAATGAGTACCTGATGTTTCAACCAAACCATTTATTTACCAATTCCACAGAAACACTAGATTTTTAGTCCTAGGGATTTCAGTTTTAAAACCCATTTCTGGAATTTAAATCCATTTAAAAGAAATCATTCTTGTTTCGAAACCCCATTTTCAATTTCAAAAGTGAACTTACACCAACCTGAACCAAGATGACACTCAACATGCATAAAACTACAAGAGTGAGGGACTGATAGTCATGATAATCCTGGTGTTATGGTAGTGGGTCATACCCCATGTAAGAATCAACAACTAGGAGAAACATAATCCATGTACCCTGGATCCACATGGGTCACTAATCCATGCAATATCACGATGTTACATCAGTTTTCCTCCATTTTCATCCCTCATTCGAAGAAAAAACAGAATGAGACAAGGACTAAATTCCTAGACTACCCCTGGAGACTTGAGGTTCGGAAGAAGAGATGGTTTATGACTCCCTTCCCATATCTACCTCTCAAGTCCCAAAAGTCCCAATATCCATAAACGGACACCCCAAATAACAAGGTCCCCCTCTGATACAACTTTTTCTTGAACCAACCTTGGTCAACCCTAATCTGGTCACTCGAGTCGGTCCCCAAAATGGACCGAGGGGAATTCCCGATACCCACGGGCTGGAAACCAGTGTCGAGCATCAAAATTTTCTATTTCGAAGATAAAAAGATAAAAAGATAAACAAAAACTGATGATAAAAATAAAAAATTGTCGTGTAAACTGGGGTGTCGACCCTTCTTAACATAACTTTGGTGGATCGTTTTATATGACATCAACTATCGGTGGATTCTTTAGACTTGATCCTATTCAGATCTCAAGGATTACAATACTCAGTGACTATTGGACTGTTTGAGAATAAGCACATTATGAATTGGTTCACTTTATAAGAGGATTTCATAAAATCATGGTGCAAAGCTCCCTACTTTTGTAAAGGATCCAACGTCATTTTTTATCAAAGGTAATATGATTTCCATTTGATGTGAGCATCTCTAACAATGGTGATATCGGTTAGTCTCCTTCATCTCTATATTCATTTTGAAAAACCTTCTATCATTCATATGATGGGTAATACGGTTGGGATCTTCTGATTCTCACATATAGTTACAAAATTAGTTTTTTAAATGATTTCCCCATGTTTATTCATTGATTTTTATATTTACAATCCACCAATTTAATGTGTTTTGATTAGTATTGGTAAAAATTTCCATTACAACTATAAGGTGGACTTCAAATTCTTGAAATATTTTTGTTTATCATGCAGGATTTCGAGTCATTCCTCTCACTCTTATTGATGGGGGCACATGGATTCCAATGGGGTGGGTGACCCCAACCAGTTCATTGAGCCAAAACACCCTAATCTACATTCTATACCTTTGGATCCAGATTGTGTGCTTCATTTGGATACTATCTTAGTTATTAAGAATACTTTGAATCAATTCCCATGATTTTAGGAAATCATTAGAATGTAGAAATATGATTTGGGTGCTTCCATGGTGGAAAATCCTGCCTCGGGGGAACCTTGTTCAGTAATGTTCTCCTCCTTTATGGATAATGTCGCCGTCATAGGTATAGTTAATGGATAATAGATCAATAAATGTTATACTATCTGTGGTGATGTCACCCATGATGATTCTAGTATTCCTACTGAGAAGCATAATAATCTCGATCATAATGTGGTATTATCTTTGAGTCGAGGGTTTCCCAACCAACATGAATATAAAATAATGAAGGTCAAAAAAAATTTCTCTACCATGAATACTGATAGAAAGGAGAATGTTGATCCTAAAGGATCTAAAACATATATTTTATGATGGAAACAAAAATAGGTCAGGTTAATGTCTTTGGAATATGATGAGCCATGTGAAAAAGGAGGTGGACTGCCAAAAAATGATGGATTTTGATTAAGACTCCCAATGTCCCACAATGTTTGGGTTCAAATATAGGAAGTGAATGAAATGGTATATTTTTTGGTAATTTCATGCTACAAAGGGTGGGGGAAGAAGTACATCACAAATATTACTCGAACACTCCAAATAAACAGTACTAACAAGGTCTTCAAGTAATGCAAGGGAAAACAAGATAGAAGAAAAACCAGAGAAATCAATAGTGGTTTAAGGTGTTCAGCTAGTTTCCGGTAAGATTGGAACGTAAAATCAAGTTGTGGATATAAATTCACGTAATGGTGGACCCATGTTACAAGACTAGTGTTTAGTCTACTTAATTCTTGAACTTTATGGGAGGACAAGTGGGAGTGTATAATAATAAATACTTTGAGCTTTTTCTTGAATCCAAGGAGGAATTAAAAGAAGAATCCTTTCGTATCAATTATTTGATGGAGTTTTTCAATAAAATGTATGAGATAATGATTCAGGTTTCTTTTAATGATAATAAATGATAGTGGATCAACCAAGAAGATCGCATTTCGAATTGGGGTTTCAACCAAAGGAAGATTACTTTGGAGGAACTGAATCAGGCTCTGGGAAAACTAGCCGATTAGGTCAAATATTGATTGATGGAATATCTGAATATGCAAGTAACCATATTGAATTGGGGGTTATATATGTTGTTTGACTCTAATATACTTATCCTTTTATTTAATTACTTTGTGAGATCTTTTTTGGAAAGCTTTTTTGTGTGTGAATTCTTTGGTTTCTCACATTTTCTTCAAAAGTTCCATGAAATAACAATTTATTGTTATATAATTAAGGAACCATTATTAATATAATGAAATATAATAAAATAATTAATTTTACTAGTAAAGATAATGGTCAAAAGGTAACTTCCACTAGTATCTATGAAGGTCGTTGGAGACTTTCTAATACATCTGCGATGCTAATAATGACGAGTCATTGAATTAATTCTATAATCTACAACTGAAATCTTTCCATTTCATTACAATTTTTCAAAAGGTCCATGAATGTGAAATTGCATTAGAAACATAAAAATAAATCAATATATATAAATAATATATATAATATATACAATAAATTATATTATTAACATAGTAAGTAAAAAATATTTAATTTAATAACATATAAATACAAAATTTGGATAAATCCTTTAACTTTGTATCAAATAACTCATTCTCCAAGACAATGGAATGTTCAAATAATTTTAATACAAAATTGGTATGGATTATACCACACAATATAAAATTTCAATGATCTATAAGTAATTACCCATTGCGCCATCAATTAGTACTTCATAATCATCTAATGGGACAATTTCCATTATTTAAATGAAATTCCAAACATCTTGTCTATTGAGGGTTGTATGGATTAAATTATAATTTTTACATATTTAACATAAGAATTAATATATTAATAACAATATTTAACAAATTAATTTAATAAAATAAAAATACATGTTCATGATTGTGATGTACTAGTGGCCTCTCGATGGAAACTAGGTTCAAACCTGATTTCTATATGGATTCATCACATGCGATCTACCTGATGCCCCAATATCTATTATAGAAGGGATACATGTAAATGAATTTATAAAAGTAAAATATTAAATGGTACCCAAATAAGTCTATAAATTATATGTTGAGATGTTCCTAATGTTACAGTGGTAGAATTGGATTAATGTGATGTAGAGTAGGCCTAGTCTGTAATCCTCTCCGAGGATGGAATACCTATAAATGAATTTCAAAAAACTAAATAACATAATTAAATCAGAATTTATTTTTAAAACAATTAAATTAATGGTAAATGATGAAGTATATTGAATAAATTATTCATGGTTTATAATGAAGTGTACCTAGTGTCATAGGGGTAGAATAAGAATCATGTGATGGAGGGTCATTCTTGTTCACAAACCTCATTGTGAATGGAATAAAAGAAAAATTGTTAAAAAAGGAAGGAAATAAATTAAACCAAATGGCCATTTATTAATCATTACAATTTCATTTACTCAATTTACTATAAATAAAAGATAAACATGATATTTAATATGTTAAAAAATAAACTATAAAATATTTTTCTTGGTTTCAAATATTATTATCAGTATTCATTTATAAGACTAATTCGTCTCCTTAACCTTGTTATCTTTCCTCCCAATCTTAACTTACCCTTGTAATACCTAAATTTTCAATAACATTAGGGAAAACAACTCAATATTTTGTTGTTTATGGGATTCAATGTCAAAAGTTACTTTATCTTCATCACCCATATCATAAATGTTTATTGCTTTCAGGTGGAAAATAACCTTCCACCTATAAGATAATAAAAGAAAATTTTTACAAATCATTCCTTATACCCATATTAATATTGACCCACTTAAACTTAAAAAACACAATGAAAAATTTCTTATGATAATTTAACTATATAATATCAACAGAATTAATAATGAAACTATATTCTAAAACTATAAATAAAAAATATTTTTCAATCCTTCCTCAAAATCAACAATATGAATCTTGAGTCCATCAATATTGTATGTATCAAATCAACTAGAATGCTTAAAAGGAACTGATGGTAAATACGTCAAATCTTTAGACAGTTTATCTTGATTATTTCAATTTATTATATACAATAGAAGATATAATGTATTTTTACATAAATTAGATAATTATCATCATTTTTAAACTATGTATTATATTTCAAACATACATGATGTGATAATTAGTCAAAAAATTAATTGTTAACCACTTTTATTATCTTTATCTATTTTCATGATTGACTCCTAATGAAAATTTTCATTTTATTAATTAATTTTTTATTATAAATATTTACATTCTTATTATTGAGTATCACATATATATGTGAATTTATTAACATCAAATCTACAAATGAAAATGGGTACAATTTTCTAAATTCTTGACCTAATTTAAAAAATACTAATAATTAATTTTCTTCTTAAGAATGACATGGCTTATCATAAATATATCCCACTAGATTGCATATTTCTCTATAGAATCCAAATATATTGAACAAAATATTTGATACATGTTGGGAAGGAAACCGTTCTCATTAGAACCATCTAGTTGAGAAATAATATTCATATAAGTATTTTAGATATCCTATATAACTAAAGAATAAAACTAAGAATTAATATATAAGGTTTATATCTAAAGATCCTTTTATATGTTTTTAATGAGTTTTATATTTGATTTTGACATATTATGTTATGAATGTTATTATATCTCTGGTAGGAATGGTTTGTTCACCATGATAAGATAGTTCATTTATGAATTTTTGTAGGAGGAGAAGACTGTTTCCTTATCAATGTTGAGAAAAATTCCTTATGTGATATGATGTTGGTACATTCTTCAATTTTACAACATCATGAAGAAACTCATGATCATAGATAAGTTTTTATAATGTGTACCATGGTTAATGATTTTCAATTTTACCATATGGAGAATAGAAATAATACAATGGTTTTTTTATGATTTTATGAAATTTGAATGAGGTATAATGATAGTGGAATATACTGTTTGAAAATTCAATGTTAAAGAGGTGGTAAAAATAATAAGATGAATTTATGGATGGATGGGATTTAGAAAGATGATGTTTCAAGATGAACATCAATGATGTCTTAAATATATGAATGAAGCTATTGTATGATTGGTATTATCTATAGATCATTGAATAGATTGGTGAAAAGCCTATGGAATATATAAAAATAATTTTTTACCAAACTGAGAGATCATAGTTGCATTAGTAGTTAATGTATTAAGGCAATTATTTTGAGTTTAATGTATAAATCTAGATGAAGAATAATGCTCCATGTTTTTTAGAAGATGTAATTTCTTTAATGTTATTAATTCATGAATTTTTCTTCAGTATGAATTATATTGGATTAAGTCCCTCATTCATAGTTCCATTAATAAAATATGAATATTGGTTAGATATTATAGAAAGGTTCATCATATGATTAAATATCAAACAAATCAACATGATTTCATCTGATGGATGATCCAAGGACATTTTAACAACTAGTGATTTTTAATCATGTATCTAGCTTGAGAGGATGTAGGGTTACTCTATAAAGACAAAAAATCTCTTAAGATAGTGGTCATCCATTAGTCAAAGGTTTTATATGAAGGGAAATATATGAATAGAGACTATTTTTATCCAATTAATTCAGTCAGTCAAAGTTTATTGGTTAGAGTAGAGTTGAGTAGAGTAGTTAATCGATCAATGAATAAGTACATGTACACAGAGAATAGAAAAAATGCAACGGAAAAATATTATAAAGTAGTTATAATATAATAATTTATCACTCTGAGTGTTGATAATCTTTAAGTATATTTTTAAAGACTTTATTAATGATGATTCTGAATATGGTAATTCATCATTTGTTTTTTAGACATGGTTAATGAATATTGAATATGTTCCTTATCATTGAGATTAAGGAAGTTTAAAGAAGTTTGTTTCCCTTGAGTATTCTAGAATCTTCAAGAAGGATATATATTTTTTTAAATCTATCTATAGAATTTCAAATGGCTAGGTTTTTGAGATTATATATTTTAGGTGAGAGGGAAAATGCATTTGAGTTCCCACCCCTTCAAATGGGTTCGATCCTATATAAATGGATATAAGTTTTGTATAGGTATCTGATTGCTATTCATATGTAAAAGAAGTGAAGTGTTGAATGTTTCTAAGAGTTGTGAGTTTACATCCAAGGAATAACCTAGATGAAGATGAAGAAAATCAAACATATGTGTACTAATATGTTATAAAATGAATATATGATAGTCATAAAAATCAAAAAATAAATTAGTTAGAAATAATTGATATAGGTTATATCATAGTGAGAGATACCATGTAGATTTTGAGGAATTGTGTTTCATTCATTGAATAGAGTATAGATGAGAGGCATAACGATTATAGGTTTCCTATATGGAGTTTCAACAGATAATGGTAGAAGTCCCACTATATGGAGTCATACTAGCCATATTTATCGAATGATGAATTTTCCAAAAAATGTTCAAATGATATATTTCTGAAGTATCCATTCCTATTTTGGTTCAAAAGATAACAAATCATAGTAAAATATAATATTTATTAAGATTTATTGTTGTAAGATAGCTGGATTCTAATGGGTTTTGAATCAAATTATACTCACTTCATATTATATTGAATCTCCAAAGACCAATGGGAGTCTCCATGGTAATGATGTAGTTTCCCATCACGAAGGTACACATTGTAAATATTATTTCCACTAATTTACATTCTTATCATTTCACATAATGTGTAGTTGAGTTTCATATTTTTGATAAGGATAAGACCACTAACATGTTTCATGGGATAATTTTAATGAGAAAATAAATTGTAAAATATCATCACCCAATTGTCAATGCTTCTCACAATACTACGGAATTCAGGTGGTATTAGAGAATCTATAATTCCTGTAAAATATTCTCACTCTTCTTATAAAAAATAATCACTAAATAATTAATATAAAAGGAATTTCTACCTTTGATGGAAATAATATCATTGATGTAATAATGGAATAATACCACAATTCTATCTCTTAGCCTCTAGGTAATTGATTCATCTAGAATTGGGTTTCAACCCATTAGAAAAGAATATGATATGATATTTTTTGAGAAAATAAATATTAAGGAATATATGAAATATTATAATGTTATTATTATTTATTTTTTAAAAAATGATTATATGAATGTTATGGTTTTTAAGAAATCTAATTAAATTTTGGGGAAACCCAAAAGTATCTTCATTAAGAATATCAAATTAAAGTAAAAAATATAAAAATTTGGATAGGAAAATTGAAAGGTATCATAAAATAAGATTATCAATCTATTGATGAGTAATTAAAAATAGAAAATGAAATTTTTTCAAAACATATAAGCATTCAAAGATGTCATGGAATATTTTACCATTTTTAAGAAAGTCAATTGAATTTTAATAGACATATTTAATCAATAAAAATATAATTTAATACATAAGTAAAATTTATCTCTTGATGAATTATATTACATTATAATTTATTATATACTAGTGAATAAGTTAGTTGGACTCATTGAATTTGAATATAAGAAGATAACGATAAATAAAATGATAGATTCAGGATTCTTGTCCAAAAAAATTACTAAATTAATATAAAAAAATTACAAATGGAAAATACCATATAATTTATTCAAGTGTAAAGACATTGTGTATTTTCTATGAATTATCTAATGAAGAATGTTGGATAATATGATGATGATTCTGATGAAAAACCCAACTATAATTAGTGTTAAAAATAATCCAATGAAGATAATAAATCATGGGTTGTAAGGAAAGGTTCACCATGAGAGATGAAGAACATTTCTTTGTAAGAATGTGGTGTATGAAACTTCTTATTACCATTAATCAAATGAAAACTCATAGAATATTATAATATTATTTAAAAATGTTAACATAAAGGAAGTTACTTTAAATATTTAAGACGAATGTGATGATAAAACCTATAAAGAATACCAACTGAGATCAGAACATATGGAATATCTTGAGATAAATAAAAACACAATAAATAATTAAAAATACTGAAGAAATAAACTAAAAATAATATTCAAATAAAGAAATATTTTCTTAAAAATCTATAATTATGCATTGAATAGATTAATAACCTTAAGCTAAAAGTATGAAAACACAAAAAGATGGAAAACGATCATAATAAGAAACTTATTGCTAATAAATTTGATGTTTATATAACCCAATACAAACTCTATGGATTTAAGATTACCATTAATGAGATGATTTAATATTTCAAAAAATAATCATAGGTAATGGATGAAACATATAATGCTTCTAAAAGATCTCATCCCATGAATCCAAAGATATCTACACCCACTGAACATAAAAAGACATCTGGATGTACTAACGATACGTGTTTTAGAATTTATTTTAGGAAATCATGGTTTTTTAAGGAATGTGAGAAACATATCAAACATATCAATTTTTTAAATAAATATATTGATAAGGCATCCCCAATCTATGTTAAATCAAATTCTAGATGTTTTTTTAACCTAGAAAAACATACTATAATGAAAGATCATTTTTCAACAATAGATCATGTTTATGTGGATATTAATTATTTAGAGGAGTATATGGTAACAAGGAATATAATTTTTGGTAAAAAATGTCTCTCAATTTGAATAGTAAATAGTTTTGGGTGAAAATTTTACAAGAAACAATATTCACTATCTTAGGGTGTAAGAATAATGAAACTAAATTTAATCATATGATGGAAAGATTCCAAAATAATAAAATTTTAATGTTTGGATTATGTTTTTGGAAGATGTTACTAACCATGTCACTATGATGAATAATTATGACAACACATTCAAGAAAATTTACCTACACTATAAAACAAAATGATTCATAAAATAAGAAAAGTGAGGAAAGATAATTTTTAGACTATTCCAAAATCATGGAAATGAAACAATCATTGGATTCTTAACAGTGGTTGTTCCTAAAATTTTATATTTTATATATGGATCTAAAAATATATTAAATAATATAATATAGGAGTGCTTAATTTTGAAAGTGATGGTTCCATAAAAATTCGAGGTATAAAAATGTCTTGGATTGATGTTTTGAAATAGAAATAGAATAATTTTATATGTTTTCATGATCTTATTAGCAATTTGATGGGTGATAGTCAACATTGTGAAAATAGTAATGAAGTTTTATTTCGAAATTATTCTTGTATCATTAGGGTTTTGAATTATGTGAAATTTGATACTATTTGATAAATAAATAATAACAATTTATTCATGTTTAGAGGCCTTTGTATCTTGTGTCACATAAGTTCTAAATTTGAAAATATGTTGTGGTATCAAAGACTTAGGAATTGTGGATATAAAATTATTAGAAATATTTTTTTTGTGGGATGTTGTATAGAACATATCACAAGGTAGAAGAAAAGACAAATTTTTTTTGTAACTTTCCTGAAGGGGTGTATGGTCAGTTGTAGATATAATAAATTTGAGATCCAAAATACCAGACCACTTGAAATCATATTTTTTTTAACTAATGATACATTAATCAAAAAAATGATAATTATTAATTTAATTTATTAATTAATTAGTTCACATTTATGATTAAAATAATTTTTATGAAACATAAATTAGGGGTTTTAGAGATGTATTGTTGTTTTAGAAGGGATATTGAGAAAGAACTATGTGTTTGTAATTTGAATTATAGGACAAACAATGGAAATGAGTAGAAATGTGACAAATTTTATTCCTTCATGAAAAAAATAGAATAAAACACTAATATAGTGATACCTAGATTCCATAAAAAATTATATTAATATAAAGGTAAAAGAAAATGTTTATTAGAAATGGGATGAATCAAGTTTATTAAATAAAAATATTATAAGTTCTTATAGAGAGATGTTTTATGTATATGGGTTTGTGTTTAAAGAAGATTTTTTTTATGGTTAGAATCTAAAATGAAATCCTTTGAGATGTGGTAAATGAAAAATAAAATGAAAAAATAAATCAAATTTTCCTGGAGTCCATTATTTCAAATGATAAAAATTTGGATTGTGGAATTTTTGATGAAAATTCTAAAGATTAAATTTTATTGGGATATATAGATTATAGAAGATGTTACAAGTGTTAGAATAAAAGTCTACTGAATTTGGTTGATTCATATTCAATGAAAGTTGTTCAAAAAAAGAATTTATTAAAAAATACAACACAGATGATAATGAATATATTGTGAATGATAGATTCATAAATTTAAATAGATATAATAAAAGGGTTGTTGAAAATGAGACCAAATGTGTACAAGATAAATGAGATTAATATTATAATCAAAAAACATATACCAGATGAAACACAATTATATTTTGTAATTTTCAAAAAAAAATATAGATAAGAAATAAAAATTGGAAATATAAAACATCGATTTCATCCGAAAAGAATGTTTTAATTAGATAACTAGACATAACATATCAAATATGTGTAAACATAGCTAGTTTTTTTTTTAAAATTGAATCTAAAGAGTTGATAAATGTAATGAATCAAGTGTTTAATAAGATTGAGAAAATGAAACTTAGGATTTTATATCGTGACCTATAGAAAATAATGCCATTGGAAAAAAATGGGTGTTCAAAACCAATATATAAAAAATATGGAAAATTTTCATTAAAAAAATATAATCTTTTTCACAAAGGTTACTCATGGTTGGAAGGTACTGATTCTAAAGAAACATTTTCCCCTATTTCAAGCAATAAATTTTATAAATGTTCTATAAAGTTATCAGTCATAAGTTTTACAAATTCTATTAGATGGATGATAATATAGTTTTCATAAATAGAGATATTGTTGTTTAATTTTCTATTGAAGAACCTAATAGTTTCTTAATAGAAAAATATGGAACCATTGGGTATAAGATAAAGAAATATTTATATAGGTTAAAGCATTATCATTATACTAGGAACATTAAATAGTGCAGTTTCTGGAAGTAGTTGCACATTTATAAATAAAAAATTTATAGAAACCAGTATATTATATAAATGAACATATGTTCCTTAATTGCCTTTTTTACATTGATTATATAGTTTTCTCATGATTAAACAATTGAATATGTGAATAGTTTTTTGAGAAAATTAAGAATAACTTCTAAATGACTATTCATGAAGAGTTTTATTTATTTTTATTATTACATGTAAAATAATATGGGTTATAAAACTTTTTAGGTGAATAAACGTATTCAATGGAGGTGCCAAAAAAATCATTGAAAATTTCTTGGAGGATTCTACTCCAATCTCTGTTACAATGAAGTTGGATAATGAAAAAACTGCAGAATGTGGGAATAAAAATGAATTATGAATGTTGATAAGAAGAATACTTTATCATACTGCTATAATGCATTGAATTTCATATTTTGTAACATTATTTTCCACAAATCATAGTGATTTAAATTAATAAATCCTCTTGGACACTATAAAAATCTCATGTATGTTAAAGGTTCATAAAATTATGGGCTGATGTATAAAAGATGTAATGAGATGAATTTTATTGGGTTCACTGATGCTGATTAGTATAGATATTTGAATGATATAGAATAAAAATCATGAGGAAATTTCTTCTTAAAACTATGTTGTGTGAGATGGTATAGAATGAAATAAATTTTTCTTACATTATGTACAACGGAAGAAGAAGAAATTGATTCCACCACCAAAGATTCTACACAAATGTTGTGGATGGATGTTTTCCTAGATGATATTAGAGTGAATGTTTGTAAACCATTAAATATTATTTTGGATAATCCAAGTTACATTGATCTTTAAAAAACCTCATACATTAATCCTAACTAAAGGATATTGATATTAAGTATAGTATCATAAAAGTTGAATCTGTTTGTGCTGATTTTATACTGGACTAAATTTCAATAAAGTAATTAATTGAAATTTTTTTCTCCATATTTATTTGAATGGATATATATGATGAATTGACGCTGGGAATGTATGGCAGACCTCCAAACTCTACTAATGATTTTTATTTGGATTTTGTTATCAATGGGGTTGAGTAAGTATTACATTTTAAGAAGATGTACTAATCATTTCTTATGAATTTAAAGATTATTTTACCATCAAAAATAGGGATATAAAAAAGATTGAGGGGGATTTTTTCTTATCATGGATATTGTGTTTCTTGTCACTATGGTTTTTTATTACTTAAAAAACAATGTATTATCTACCTGTGTGGTGATAATACATTCTTTATGAAAAATTTAATTGTTTGATAAAATGTTGAGAAAATAGTTGATAAAGAAATTGTTAAATAATTTTTGAATCCTTACAAAAGATCCAATGTTGGATATTAATTATCCATTGAGATGTTTTTATAAAATGGTTTTTACTTTTTGGAAACATTTTTTTGTTGTGAATGTTTTTATCTCAGTTAAGAAAGCTATGTCTGGATTTTTTAGAATGTTTTTTTATGAATTTTTTATGGAGGAAAATATAATTTACCTTACTATGTTAAGAAACCTTCCTTTTTGTAAAATTATATTTTTTGATCTTGAAGTTCATTACATCATGAAAAACGCACCAATCCAAGACAAATTTTTATGATGTGAAAAAAGGTTAAAGGAGTAAAATGTTTCCCAAAACATAAAAAGAATCCCACAATACTGAGTTATTATGCTTCTATATAAATTCAAAGGGGTAAAAAGGGGGAAACATAAATGTGTGAGAATTTTAATTTCAAGTGCCAATACAAAGATAAAGATGATGTTTCTGATAGAGAGGGTTTCCAAAGATAAAGTTATGGGATGAATGTAGATAGTAATTTAAATCCATGAATGATGATGACGTATAAATAGAATCATACTGATTTAATTAGATATATAGGTGTAAGTTTTATTAGATATGGGTGTGTATTGTTTACCAAATAGAAACACTATCAGTTACTTTAGAAAGGATTGTATGAAGACAAATGGACTGAGTCCACCGGAATGAAATAGATAAATTCCAAGGTGTTATGTTTTTTTTAAAATTCTCTAATTATATCAAATTCAGAAATTTCTAAGGTGTAATGTGGTGTGAATTCTATCAAGTCAAATCCATTAGTTTAAGATCCATTAGTCGAATAGGTTGATCAGTTGGAAGTTTTAAAATGATTCACGGGATGGTTGAACATCAGAAAGATCGAGACATTTTCTTCTAATGGATGATCTTATAATGTTATATCTGCCTGTGTTTTTTGGAATCATGTATATAGTTTGGGCTGATGTTGGGTGACCATAAAGAGGGATAACATGTAATCGATCAGAGGATATGTATAATTTTTAGTTTTCATATGAAGATCACTGGATAAATATATTCTGAGATTACAGAACCTATTACCTTAGCAATGAATCTGGTGAAACCGGTTTTTCATCAATTATTTTTATCCATGGTTATTCAATCTTTAAGAAGTTCATTAATGGTGATTTTCAAGAAATTATATGAATGTTTATGAGCACTAAATTAGAATAATTTTCAAGAAGGATCAAGAATCATTGATAAGAATCCAAAAAATCAAATGAGTGGGATATTTATATTATGAATGTTTGTTGAGTTGGAAAAATCATTTGAGTTCCCAACATTTCTCATGGATGACATCATATATCAATGGGTGAATGTTTTTTACAAGTATGTGATTGATTTTTATATGCACAATATGTGAAGAGATGAATGTTTCTGAGAAGGGTGAGTTTCCAAAAAATCACACACTTGGTTAAAGATGGAGAACATCAGATAAATGAGGAAGTAGAATAAGTATCAGACATAGGATATGATCAAAGACATTAGTCAAAGGCATTGTTCAAAGATACAGGAAATTGGTTTTATAAGATAGAGATATAAATAGGTTTTTGTGGGGTTGTTTTTTGTTCACCCAATAATGAATAGATAAGAAGTACAAATATTTGAGGCACATTAGAAGGAGTTTGGCTTGATGAAGGTATAAGGCACACTTGAATAATTCTTTCAGGGTCACGTTATCTGAAAGATTATTTTCTAAATGAAGTTCATGTGAGGTGTTTCCAAATTTTCCTAACATGTTTTGTGTTGAAAGATAATAATTTTTTTAAATGATAGGATTTATTATAATTTCCTTCTTGGAGATCTATGGTGTCTAATCGGAGTTTTCACAAATTCTATCGACCTCATATTATAGTGAATTTACTTGACATGATGGTAGTCGATATAAAAATATGTAGTCAACAAAACAATGGATGAACCTTGTAAATATTGGTTTCTTTTCCTTAGTTTCCTAGCATTTCATATAGAGTTTAGTTGAGTTATATAATGTGTAATATGATAGAAACATAACAAGTTATAGGGATTAATTTAAAAGAGTGAATTAATTAAAAAATATCACTATTAATTCAATCTATGACTTTTCCAATGGTTCTCAATCTCTTGAGAAATACAAAAACTTCTGAATGGAAAAATTATATTTCATAAATAAGAATAAAATAACAATAAAATTCCACTCATTGGTATTCACTCCGTAATAATTTATAGATTCTCCAACTATAGCATCATCGACCAAATAAAAAGTAAGATGAATTATCATAGTGAAAATGATGCGAGAAATATCATCTCTAAGTGATAAAAATTCAAAATAATTAATTTATAAATTATTTCTATTCGATCATGTTTAATGTATTCTGACAAATTTTTCTGAACAATGTGAAACAGTCTCTTAGAACTGTAGTTTTTTTGGAAAAAAATGATTCCTTCCCAAAGGTAGCAACATGTCAATTAATATTTTTCCATCATCACGTTTGAATACATCTGTTCTTTGATGAATTAAATCAAAATATCTAGAAATGGTACTTGAATAAAAACAAATTAGATTCCAACATTTTAATATTTATAAGAGAGCATATTTTCATAATTTTTCATTTAATATTTAATACAAGATACTCCCCATACTCATTTTACCACATATTTCATTTTATATTTAGTGCTTATATACCCTTATGGGAATTTAAATGGTTTTTTACATCCCTTATTCATTAAGAAATGTAAAAATGAAAATTATCACACACATTATTCAAAATTTTCTTAACATAAATATTATGTCATTGTAAATTAAATTCTAAATATTGAAGTTCAAAAATATCATCTGTGTCAAAAAAAATATGGTTGTATCTGAAGGTGTTTTAACTATTTACCCATTTATATCAATACAAAACAATTTCCAAAAAAATTAATCAAAATTTGATATTTTTATTAAGAATCTTGTTTCATAAAATAAATTTACTGAAATCTTAAATTAACTTTTTCCATTAAAATTTCATTTATTAAACAACAATCATTGAAATGAACCATGTAATCCATGTTAACACGTGAAAAATGACATTCCACTATGAGGTAGTCATTGAGGCTCAAAATCAATGTTAAATGTTGGACAAGATACACCTATGTGTGTGTTTTAATAATTAGAATTTCTACATTTGTGAAAGTCAATAATAGTTCAGATAGGGAAGAATGTGTTTTGAACATGTTTATAGTAGGAGAAATATATGATACTACACCATAATTACATTACTCTTATTACTCCCAGATAATATTCTAAAGGTATACGTCAATTTAATCTCCAGACATTCTATTTCTTGGAATAATTATCTATGGGGTTAGTTATATTTTTTATATACATCCATGGAGGTTTATTATAACATGAAAATTCATCTAAAACATGGTTCTAATAGAAATTAATGATGATCATTCATAATAGTATTTTTTCCCCCATTTCACTAGGGTATTATATATATTAAAACATGAATTCATTATTATTAAATTATAGAATAAGTGGAATGAATTTATTTACTAAATGTAGTTACACGGTATTAAGTTAATACAAGGAATCATATTGTTTGAATGAATATTATTTTAATATTCAATGTTCATTTAATATTAGAAATAGTTTTAAATATATTTATCGACATGGGTTCATCACATAATATATTTAATATAGATTAAAAGTATTTGGTAAAACATAAATAACATTTAGGAAGTAGTTAGCCCACCATAATAATTTATTTATTTCTAATTTAGCAGATGTCAAATATATGGGGGCTAGGGAATCCTTATTATCTAATTGAACATCAACTAAATATAATAGGAGGGAATATCTTTCAAGGGAATATGAATCAATCAGAAATTGAGTTCTTATCTCTCCTCCCAATTCCTAGTGTAAGAAACACTACAACCTGATAGAAAATCCAGGAATGCCTTCATAGAACAAATAAATGTTATCATGCTAATCATTGCAATGTTTAATATATCATTAGTGCTCTATGCTAGCACCCATAATTATATAAATGATGTACACACAAATTTTTGGAGCATGGGTGAAATATCTTGAGTGGTTCATCTTTGGATCCTACAAGAAATAGTCGTCAGTGTGAATTTTCAGTTGATCTTGCTCTAAATCAAATGTGGTACGCATTCTAATTTTTTTCTTCTATTCTCTGAATTATTGATGCAAGATCTTCAGACCATACCAGAAAACACATCACTCGAGATGACACTTTTATTTGATCTAGTGATGAACATTTTAAAATTCCCATCTCACTGGGTTCTGCTATGCACTCCAAATCCAACAATTGGTATTATAGTGACTGGGTCGATTTTCTAAGAAAAGAAAAATTAATTTTCTATAAATTTATTTAAAGGATATTAATTCAGTTAAAATAGAATAGACTATAAAATGATCTAATATTTAATGGAAATGTGATGACAATATGAAAAACTTTTATCATCCATATGTAAGGATTTTTCATATATTAAAAAGATAAACATATATTTTATACATGTGTGTTTTCGTAACAACATGGTGAAAAAATGGTAGGAAAAAATCATTTGAGGCGACTAAGATAACTTCTGATCAAGTTCTGATAGGAATCTAGTGGCCATATCTCCTATAGCTAGCTAAATTTTTCCCACACGCTTGGTGATATATTTATAAAAAATTAATATTATAATCCTTCATGATTGGTGGGTGGTAGACTTCTAATAATTAAAATGGAGAAGAATACAAATGGAACCCAAGGTTAATAAATCTCGTAATCGGAATTTAATTTTTTTAAAGGTCCTTTTTTCCTTCCCAAAGGTCACCCGAACCTAGAAACCATCCTCCCTAATTTATATGCATAGTTGTCCATCATAGAATAGGAGGAACCACTCGCCTACCAATCCAATGTCCTCCTCTCGAGTAGCCCGAACTACCACACTCAACCTTCCCATATTTAACCAGCCACATCTAACTCATCACAGTCAATGGCCACCTTCTAGAGCCCCACTAATGCATGTCCATTTCCCCATAGAACCAATAACAACACCACCTTCTATCACCAAGGCCACTAATCCCTCTTATGTGGCCACCGTCAATTATTGAGGCTGACTGGAAACTCCACCGCCTCGCACATGACTCAATTAGCCAGATTCGGCAACCCTAGTGACAGCTTGACTTCACCTCCCGTGTTGTGTGCACTCACTATGGTGTACCGTCAAATGACCATTTCTATTTCCACTCCCGAGATGCACTACTTACGAAAATTTCAGGCCACCTCATTCATCTTTAGCACCACCTCCACACATTGGACCACCTTTCCTTGGGTGCTTCCTTACCATCCTGGATCACTATAACTTCCCTTTCATCCTCTAAGATATTATTTAATCCCCATCCATGTGTCTTGAGCGACCACACCCATACCATAATGGATTTTGGTGGGTTGGTATCATTCAAAATAGGGTTACACTGGCCTTCCCGGCCCAGAACACCCCTACATGGTCTCATCCAATCACAAAATGGCCCTACGTGAGTTTTCCCCAACCCGTATTGGCCTTACATGGGGTTTTTAGGCATATGTTTTTTTTATATAATAAAAATATGTTAATATAATTAATTAAATTTTAGTATTAAATTAAATTAATATAATGTTATTTTTTGGTTTATAATTAATATTTTAATTTTTTGAAAAATAAATTATTTCATTTTTGAGTTAAATTATATTATTTTGATAACTAAATATTTGGAAAAAAAATTAAATTGATGATGGAATTGAATAATTTTAAAATATATCAATAAATTTATTGAATTTAATTAATTCATTTAATTTATTTAAATTTCCATCATACATTAAATTTATAACAATTTAATTTTTTCACATATTTTTTATACTTTATATTCTTGATCTAGAGACCATACTTGTGTATGTATTGGTTCATTGATATATCCAATTATTTATTTTGGGTGATGAGTGTAATATGTATTTATTTAAATGATGGTACAATCATCCTATTATTGTTCAATATTTATAAAGTCATACCTGTCTAATTTATATAGTTTATATTGCAATCCAAAGGCCCCTCTTCTGCATGTGGGTATCCATGTACAGTTGGTGCCGATGTTATAAAGATGAACCCCAACCAAGATGAGGTCATACTCCAAACAAGAAGTGCACACTCTAGAAAATGGATGATATGAAACATTAGTTAATACATGACTTAGTTACGAATCTCCAAGGTCAAGGTAATTCTAATGTCTAAATGGATCCTCCAATATTTGATTCTTAAGACTAGTTAGTGATTTATATTTTTATTATGTATTTTTTTATTATTTTTATGTATTTTCATGATAGTAGGAAACAAATTACATAATAAACAAAAGAAATTCATAAATACATGATTACTATATTCTTACTAGTGTTCAGTTGTGAGTGAGATGACATAGAATGAATAGATTACAAGAAATGTATTACATTTTCATGAAAAATAAAAAATACCCTCACAGAAAAATTAAATCTAAAATACAATTCATCATTTGAATTTGAACAAAATTGGTATTTTAGGGTTATTTTCCACCAATGTTTAGGGTAAATCTTACAACAATGAAGTTTTAATGAGAGTGATGGGTTAACTTAATTGAATTTTGATGAAAATAAGTGAAAAAAGTATATCTTGTTGAAAATTTAGAGTTATTTCTTGATTAAATCAATTGAAAAAATTTAGAATATAGAACATAATAGAATAGATCAATGAACCAAATGTTAATTTAGTTTTTTAGTCAAAATACTACCAATAAACTCTCCAACTTGTGGCGTAGCCAAAGCATGTAGAATATGAGGAGATGTTCAACTATCCATTCCACTAGAATACCTAAGCCACAATGTATTCTGATTCTAATATAGAGGGTTGTTTGAGATCAATTATATATTTAGAGATATTTAATGATTTAATTAATTATGAATATTTTCTAATTGGAAATAAATATAAAATTATTAATCTACAAGATTTTATTTTTGAATAAAATTTCAAGTTATACAAAAAGATATACTACAATAATTATTTGAAAAATTCAATGTCCTCACTCAAAAAGTTTTCGAATAGTAGTAGAAGTGCTTAGACAAAGTACTATGACATCATAAATTTGATGTGGTGTTGTCCCCAAAGCCTATTAATCCACCTCAAGATGTAAGGGTATAAAAATTATTATAGTAGACCCATGTAACATACTTAAGAAGTTTTTTATCGTAATTATATCATCAACATCCAATGTGAGTTTTGGATAAAATATCAACACACGGATTATTTTACATAAGCTATCATCTCCAAAAATCGTTCAAGGATAAAGGCAAACACATATAAGAAAAGGTGATGAATACACTAGATATGTGTAAATTTAAATATGTATCATGATCTTTTAATGGATACCTAAATCATATAATATTCACACATTTACTCCTATTTTGTTTAATTTTACAAAATGATTATTTTTTATAAAACACTCTGTTACCTTTTGGGTAATGTTCACCATGTACATATGAACTTAAAAAAGTATAATATTTAATTCTTATGGTGAAAATTTTTAGAGACAAGGAGAAATAGAAAATCTAATGATTGACTTCCAAGAAAACTTCACAATATCCTTCAAATAAAAAGGTAATAAACAATAGGTAATTTTAAAAACATATCATGAAACAAATATATGGATGTTTACACATAATGAACTAAATTGTAGAAGTTATTGGTCATTTATTTAGATATATTCATCAATTATAAATAATGTTTCTGTTATAATTTTTATGTCTAAAAATAACATTATAGTCAGATATGTGTATTGAAATATAGTAACCATGTAAAGAAATAATACATGAAGAAATGTTTATTTTCCCTACGGATGAAAAGGATGGTTCCTAAGTCATCAGTGATAAGTACACAAATTATAGACTCCTGTGACTAATGATTTAATATGAACTATTGTTCGGAATTACAAAAACATTTATCTCACATGCCCTTTGTAAAGAAAGGATCATTATTCAATGTTGATTAATGAGTATTCTTGTGGTGTTTAATACTCAAACAATAGTTTTGTAATGCATGAATTATTAAAAATACCTAATGAAAATAAAATGTTAGTCTTACAAACCATGTTGTGGAACAATAATACTTTTAGAAGAAAAATTATGTAGTTTTTGAGGATTTTTCCTATATGGTTTTATACTCTTTAGAGTTGAATACCATAGGTATTATATAAAAACTTATATACATAGTTTTGTACAAGAAAACCATTAGAAATCAATGTAAGCCACAAATATTTTAGAATTTGTTAAGCTGGAGATCATGAAATATTCCAAGTGTAATGTAGTAGTAAGTATACTACATGAGATTACTTAAAGTGTATAAGGAATGTAAATTTGAAGTATGGTATATCCTTGGTCAGAGGATATGAATTTCTTCGGTCTAGCATGAAAATGAATATCTGGACTAAGTATTCACTGAAAAAAATATTTCTTTGAGTAATTCATAAATTCACATTACATTATCCATATAAAGGATATGATGATAATAAGAAATATCCCTGAAGAGTTTTAAATGATAACATTGATCAAGAAAATTTAGTATGGATTAATACCAAAACACATATTTCTTTATACCCAAGAGTTTCATGATGTATGTAAAAGTAGCATCTATGTTGAAACTTACATTCATTACTGATACTTACAATATTGTTTATTACATTAATAAAAAATAATGTTGTTGTCCTAAAAAAATATGTCAAGTATAATGAAAAATATATATCATATGATTTATTTTATGATATAAATACATTATTTCACACAAAAATTTTGTTTAAATGAAAATATTTTTTACGATATAAAAAAACATCTATTAATAAAAAGACTGTGCCTATAATGTTAATATCCTCATAGTTTCTTTGGATATTATAGAAGTCCATATGATATAAAATTTATTTTCAAGTGATAGACAACATTTCTATAAAATTGATTGCAAATCTATTCGAGATAGTGGAATCAATATTTAATTAGGGTTTATTCAATTCTAGGGACACACATAGAGTTGGAATATGAATAAATTACACAATAGTGTGTGGAAAAGGATTTTTATAGGGATACATACTATGTATAAAAGATTAAACCATAGATATTGTGTAATATTCACTCCGAATGGTGATAAATTATTCATTAAGAATAACAATTCCTAAAAGTAGTCAGTATAAGGAAATTATCTAAAATTGAAAAGATCAACTTCAATTCAATAATGGATTCCATGTATCAAAGATGTGAGGGCTTATTGTTTTTAAGAATGTAGTGTGTATTCATATGAAACAATACATAGGTTGTAGAAACATGGTACCAATATGGTTTGATTGGAAATACAAAGTTATTATTCCCAATTGCATTAGAATATTATTTATCATAGCTAATTTATATGTTCATTTACTTTAGAATTGGATGTCGAGGCCACCGACCATTGAAGGTGTATGTAATATGGAAGATGAAATGTATGGTGACATCATTGAATTCCAATAAGTGTGTAAGTCATAGAAATCCAGTTTAGGATTAAATGTAAACAACAAGATCATAGAGAATTTATTTGGTATGAATCTTTTTTAAGTTTCTACCATCGATTAGTGGGAGAGCATTAACATTCCAAGTAAAATATGTTTGGTAACACATGGAAAACAAATATTGGTCTTAGATTTAGTTAATAGAAGATTAAAATAAATATTCCATAGATTGACTTAAAGTAGAAAGCTATGTGGCATGGGGCATGATCTAATGAGCTGGATCTAAGGGTTGTTAAGACAGAGTAAACCATACACATATTGAAAACATATTTAAAAATACATGTTGGAACAATTATAGATATAATTGTTACAAATTAGAGATGGAATAAGTCTCTCCAAAAAGACATGAATGGTTATACGATTATATTAATGAGGTGAGTTGAATTCCATAAACTTCTACGATGAATCAATCATATATTCCATGATATTTTAAAGCCAGGATATTGAATACACATACTTTATAGTAGAAATATATTAGTTATATCCAAGATAACTATAAGAGAAGCTATCTAAAAATAAAATAAAATTATACTTGAGAGATAGTATAGGGGATACCTAAACCTAGTTTGTGGACAGAAAGTGATATTTCTTATTGAGGGTATACAAACTAGTCTTACATAGATCTATATTATCTAATATCATAGTTAGTCTAAGATAATTAGTAAAAAAATATTATTCTATCCATTTTTATTCTTGTATATAAATACCAACTGTGTTTCCACTTCTGATGAAGTAGATATGAAGTCTAAAATACACAAAAAAAAATTCTAGTTCATCGAATCATAGCTAGTGTGTAATGTATTATAATAATGTAAATTATAATAATCTTACTAAATATCATTTCGAGATTTAAATGTGGAAAAATAATGGAATACACTGAAGGATTGTATACTCTTGAGATGATTTACTCATGGAGGTAAGGTTGTGTATATGAGAATACCCACACAGTGGAGATGTGGAAGAACTAACAACTAAATTAATGACTCAGAAGAAATTACAACTTTATCATGTGATCGCTAACAATTATTCTTAGCATGTCAGCTTAAATGAAAGGGGGAGTTTTGTAATAGTGGGGGTCCCTAGATATGATTAAATATTACTTTTTGATTAAAATGTTAAATATACAGTGAGATATTCATGATGTAAACATACCATTATTGTGTAGACATATCTGCATCGAGTATTTAATAGTAATTCCCATATATTGTTTTCTTATCAAAGGTATATAGAATATCATAGGACGTAATCATGAACATTAGATAAAATGGAATTAATCTTAAATATGTTTTCTATGGTCAAGATACATCATATTTTATGGACATAGTTTATTTCTATCTATAAGGTGATGCGTGCTCATAATCTTTGAGAGTTATTCATATAAATTTATCACATGGTGATATCTGGTAGGTGAGATCATGAGTAAAGACATTCCAACAGGAACAACACATGTTTTGGGTGTCATTCGAAGTTCCTATATATAAAAATGTGTATTCTGATCCTAAATTGAGATCATTATCAAAGTGTTTCATTTGATCCCATACAGTGATGCATATAAAATACAAAGACAATTATGTGATGGTGAGGTAGCTTATGTTCGACACATCAATTGTGGTATGACAATGGTTGAATGGTTATGATAGAATTTTTCATTTCCGAGATGAGTAAGTAATATCTAGAGTCTGGTTGATCAGAATGGTAGTACCTTTATTAATCCATGTTGATGGTAGTCAATGGTAAATCAGTCTAGTAAGGTCAATAATAAATAATGAAAAAAGGAATATGACACATAAGTGCATCAAATATTATGAGATATCAAATTACAATGAGATTATATTACTCAGTGTCTTCTCAAAGGTTTTTTTTCATTATTATGACTATTCCTTAACTCTTAAGGGGCCTTCATGGGTTTCTAGAATCATATCCTAGTATTTGATTATTATTTACCATTACCAAGATAAGGGTCGAGAGGGTCACACACAATAGAATATTTAAGAATCAACTTTATTCAGGTGAATATATATGTTGGAAATCATGGGACCACCATGGGGTATGTGTGTTGTCATGTTTTATCAATCTTTAATAAATAAGTAAATTAATTATTATTCCAGAATAGAATAATTGGTTAAATTTATTTATTAAATATATTTACATGTGGTTATGTAAATACAAGGAATGATATTAATTGAATAAATATTTTTTGAAAACTAAAGGTTCATTTAATATTATATGGAATTAAAGGTTGAGTTAATGTGTCAGGAATATCATGTAAAATATTTAATATATATTAAAATTATTTGATAAAACATAAATAATCTATCTGAAGGAGTTAGTAAATTATAAAAATTTATATATTTATTTATTAGTGGGTGGTAAATAAAAACTGGGTTGTGGAATGATTTGTGGTTATTTTATCATCCACTATACAAAGAAAGAGAGAAGCTCATTCAAGGGACTATTCATCAGTCAAGAACTCATAGCTTTTCTATCCTTCTAATCACTAGAGAGTGAAATTCTATAATCGATAAAAAAATCCCTAAACACCATCACAAACCAAAGAAATGAGATTTTTATGATCATTGTGGCGTCTAATAAATCATTGATGCTCTATGGTATCACCCAGAATTCTATGAATGATGTCCATGTAGATTCTTGGAGTGTGTGTTGACAATATAGAGGGGTTAATTTTCAAATAATTCAAGAAACATTCACTGGTGAAATGTTTTAGTTGAGAGAACTAAGAATTGATTGATGTAATCATTATATTATATTTTCATTTCTATCAACAATCTATGTGAGATCCTTGAACCATACCATAACATGGATCTTTGAAAATGAAATGTTCCGATGCCTCGATGATGATAATTTACAAACCCACAGCCCAAAAGCTTCAACTTTGAAGCCAAGACCCAACAATAAGTAACCCATATATTTTAATATTGGTATTATTATGGTTCTGGTGTATTTTTATACTTAATATAAGTTTTTTACAAAGATGGATGTAGAACTTACGAAGTAAGACAGACTTGAGGTATAATATTTTTGTAAGAATATTTTTTTACTAATATTATTTATGATGAAACTATATTATTTATCTGCCCAAATAATTTTTATTTTCTTCTAATATGATTATTTCTTGATATTACATGTTTTCCTTTTGTTTTCCTTACTTTATTTACTCAACAGATAGAATAAATATTTTTAAGGGAAACCAACCTTGTTTTTCCTTTAGTTGGGAATATTTTCTTCTATGTTTATATTTTAATTAAAATTCTTCAAAAAAAATACTATTCAAAAATTACTATTTAAAATAATTTTTAACTAAATTTGTATTTATTTAGTACTTTTAAAAGAATTATTCTTATAATTTTCCAAATGTGGTAGTTGTTTTTTTAATTGAAATTGAAGGAATTTTTCTTTTAATATACAACACATGAATTGATTTACTAGTCATAATGAATACACTTTTCCATGGATATTCATATATACTTATACTAATCTACTTTTTATTAAATGTTTTCCCTATTATTTTTGGAATTGTTGTATTTTAAATAATTTATTTAAAAACAAAAATGTATTTTCCTCAAGAAATATTTTCGTGATAATTTAATGTACTTTCTATCGATAACAATATCATTTGATTTTTATTATGATTAAATAGGGATATGATCAAAGGATTCCATAATTATTCTTTCTTTATATGGTTTTTAATTATGATGAAAAAATGTTTATGAAACTAGTATCCTTTCCACAGGTTATGATATGATGACATGATAAACATCTTATGATTTAATGGAACACATTTATATTGTTTTCATTATGTGGTGAGTGGACCTAGAATTATACATATCTCTAATTAATTGAGTAAATAAAGATGTCCCATGATATGATAAGCAAGGAAATATGGACTAATCCAAATTAAGAAATGTAAATTTACGAATAATAGTGTATTTGGAGTAAACCTATAATTAGGAAATGATGAAATAAGGAGTGAACCTAATCAACTATTCTTGTCTTGGTAGTGATCATATCTCTTATCAATATGATATGTACACATATATCAGGATTGATTATTGATGATTCCACACTATTATATATTATGTATTTTTATTGAAAATACCTTATGTTATGATTCATAATTAAGGATGTTTGACATGTTGGGTATGATTATTATATGTTCTTATCATGTTCTTAACCCCTTATGATTATAATATTTTCACATCTGATCATTGATTAATATTCTTTATGTTTACTCTTACTAAACATCTGAGCTCACCCTTTCTAATGTATACATTCCCTAGGTTTTGAAGAATGGTTTTTTCTATGACATTTATAAGTACGGTACTAGTTATAATGGACTATGTGGGAGACAAAATAGATCTATTTATTTACTAGTTGATTATGTATCCTTGTTTTCAAATATAGTAAACCTTTATGGTTTTGTAATGGATCATATTGATATGAAATTAATATTATGGTAATAAGTTGTGTTATTTATGTGTGAAAAGTATGGGTCTCCATAGTCGGGGGGTTCAAGGTATTGGTATGGAATAATATTTTTTTACCATATTGGTGGTTTTTATTTCCACATTAATTAAATAAAATTAATACTTATAATTTTCAAAATATTTTCAAAATAGAAATGGAATTAAATGGTTAGTAGTGGTTATATAAACCGCAGCTAAAACCCTTCCACTAGACCATGTTTTATTATTAAATGAGATTTTTTTATTCCTAATTTATTTATAATCAATTAAAAAAGATATATATAGATAGAAAATATATCCCAGAGTATAATTATGTAATTGATAGGGATATTTTTTCTATCATGTAAAAGAAAAGTTTTTTTATAATTCATTACATATCTCATGGTATAGTGGGATTTATGAATGTTATAGGATATTTATACATTATTATATTTTAATTTACCATGTTTATTTGTTTCATTTAGACTACGGTCTAATATATGATTTAACACTAGTTTATAAATGTTTTAACAATAATATTTTGTACTTATTTTTCAACTCTTATTGTTCTTTTTTCATAACTTTTAATTTTAATTTTTTAGAAACCACAATAGGGGATATATTAAAGAAATGTGAGATATTATAAAATATATGAGTCTTGTGAAAGGTTATTTTAGTTGTTTCATATATGTTATACATGGAGGGAGTACTGTATGAAGCTATAAAAAGTTTTCTCATTTACATTTCAATAAAATATTTTTTTTCCTTAATGTCTCGTGATGGTTAAAAGGGGGTATTTTTAAGTCAAATAACTCATTTTTAGCATTTATATTGAAAATCCTAATATAATTAACACAGTTTTTTATTAAACATGTTTTTTTGTTTGGGTTCTTTATATAGATTAAATAATATGATTCGTCTAACATTTTTGAACAAAATAGATTAATTTATTTTTATAGAAATATGAAGTCCCACTAGATGATTTTAAGGGAATATTGATTGTTATTTTAATATTGGTATTGATGAACTCTAACAACTCTAAGAAGTTAACTAAATTAATATTCAAAAATAGCGTTTCATATTCAAAGAACTATCATTTCACTAAAATTTAGTTGAATTATGGGAACACTATTTTCATTAATATTAAATTGAATTTCAATGTGTTATATCCCCACAATTTATTAATTTTGGGTTATTTTTATATTTTTTGAAATATAAGACTAAATTGGGGTGAATTTTAAAAAGGGATTAATTAATGACTTTCAACTATTTCTATTCATATTTTATATGGATTGGTAAATCCATAATTTTTGAGAGTTTATTTACTATGATTTTTATATTATATCATGAATTTTTAAATTGCATGGAAATTTATATTTTTCCATATCAATTATAATCAACTAATTTTATCATAAAATTTTATATGGGTCGGATATGAAAGGAATTTTTTAAAATAAATTCTCATAGGTTGTGATACATATCTTATGTAAATATAATGAGATATATCATAAAGTTTCCTAGAAATATTGGCCCATGAAATAAATACTTAAATGGATTCATAAATTTGATATCACGTCATTGTTATATCTAGAAATGATAAAACAATTTATTGGATTTGGATACCATTTGGTTAATATTTATAAGAATTAACGGAAAATATATCATTCAATTTTACACACACATATTTTGGTTACCTAGAAGTTAAATGATGCATATTAATATTAGGTATTTACTTTGACTTAATTTTCATCATTCCATTTTTTAGTTCATGTAACCCTAAACTTTTTATCATTATATAAATATGTGTATTAACATTTGTATGGGGAATTCCTTATATAATGATATTTTAATGTGAATTAGATACTAGGTTTTACTATTTTGTTTATCATTCTTCTCATATAATATATTTTTTAGAAAATATTATTTTAATCATTTCTCTCCATCTCTCCCACTCTTAATATATTTTCACTGCCAACATTATCATCATTGTGTTCTATCACCAGTCACATTGGTGATTAAATAAGTATATGTTTGCAATTGTGGGATGTTTTTTCTATGTTCTTGTATTTCAATCTCCTTAATTATTTAATTTTAACTTTTATTTGTAAAGGGTATATTGGTTTGTTGAATAATGATGTGATTATTTTCTATTATACCAATGTAATATTCACCACTATATTTTATTACATACCACAAATCATTCCACCCATCCAAGTGGTATATTATTAATACGAATGAGTTGAGTGAATTTGGGGTATGAAATAGAATACGATAGAGTCGGGATGCAATATTTTATAGTTTCAGGTCCTTGTATACTTCTAGGTCATTTAATAATTCTATATGATGTTGGGGCCAATAGGTCATGTAATGGTTCCCCCAAAACACTTAAAAAGGGGGTATTATAAATACAACATTAATAGAATTCGGGATTAGTATATAGAGTTAGGACTCGGATGTTGTCACACTCTCAATCAAAGTTTGTTCATATTTCTTAACTATTTTATTAGGTTATAGTTGGTTTGATAAAGTGATTTCTAAGTAATTATACGTTTTCACACATTTTAGAAGATCTTATTTCATGTATAAAAGGATGGACAATAAAATAAAATTTAGAAAACAATAATGGTAGTGAAGGAACCTGAGTAGCCAACCCCTAAGACCAATATCTTATATGTTAAAATATTCATTCTATTTGTATTTATAATCATCATGTTTATTTTCATGTTTTCATTTCATATTTCAAAACCCCTATGTTTTCAATTTTATCAAAAATATAAAAAAAACAAAAAAATTTTAGTAGTTTGTGACTGATGGAAAAAGATCCTCAAGGATATTTCCTTGGTTAACCACTATGAACTACGTTGAAAAATAATAATATTTTATTCCAAACAATAGTAGGTGTTCTCAGAATGTGTAATTATTTTTGTGTATCCAAGCATGTATTTCACTCATTATATATTTTTATTTTTATAAATATTTTAAAAAATTAATAATAAAAATAAATAATCTATAAAAATTTAATACATTATTTTAATCACCCACATCAATTATTGATATTGTTTCATTATTTTCATCATTGGTGAGGTGAGTCTTGAAATAAAACAATAGAGAGTGGGAATTATAGGAACTCATTTTTGAAATGAAGGATTAACTCAAACAACTATATTTAGAAGTAATAGTGAAGGAACTCTTTTTTCAATCACACTAATTTTTGTAGTTTCATCAATAGGTGATCGAGGTATAATGTAGTGACCCTGACTCCATTATCCTAGAAATGATGTATTACCTTATTAAATTTCCATAGGTACAATGAATCAAATACTGAAGGACTAGTCATTTTTTTAGTTTTTAAGAATGAGATACATACATGATACCCATTTGACACCTAGAATAGAAAAAAACATAATACATAACAAAAAAATGAATTGCATCCTTGAAAACACATTGAAACATTTATTCTCCATAGCATGGGGAAAGGAAACAAAATAAGGGTGCTCCCAAATGATAAATATGGGTTAATTATATCAAAATATATCATTAATCAATAATAATAATTGACATGTATGGTAAATAACTGAACACACATGTCATTCAATATGTAAAGTGACAATGAAATGCATCGATACAAAATACCATCAATAAAATAACATAGAAAATAATATTAACCAAATTCTAAATTATGGAAATAATAAATTATTGTATTTTCTATTTCCCAGGACATGATACATTTATGATCGAGTTATATCCTCCGGATTGTTCAAAAAATACTAGGTAAAAAACCATCTGATTTTGTGAAATGATTCGTATCATGAGACTATCGATGAAACAAGGGGATATATATAATGAAGAACCACACATGTGTTTCATTTCCAAATAATTTTACCTGTAAAAATTAATAAATTTATTTTATAAACAATTTTCATTACAATTATGTATTCAAATTTAATAATGGATTCAACTTTATCAATATATCCCAATTAAATCACATAAACTTCAAAGTAAACACCATATGTAAAAATGGTATGATACTAAACAAATAATCATATCTCTCAAATAGTAATATGAATATTTAATTGAAAAGTAATTTCCAATGAAAGACGATGATAAGAAATTGATTGTTTCAAGATAATGTTATCAATCACAAAAGATAATGAGATTGCACAATTACTTTTACAAATTGGTTATTTTGATTTCAAATACCCTTAGATGAAATAATTATAACTTAAAATTGAAATATAATGAATTAAAAATAAAATAATATTTTGCATTAATATTTTATGTACACAAACCACATAATGTAAAGTGTTTTATAACATACAAATGATCCTTAATGAAATAAAATTGACAAATAATCCCTTACTTTGAGTTCCACTCATCACATTCATCCTTTATCTTCTTAAATTATAAAAAAATGTTAATTATTTAATTTCTTAATAAAATTTTAAATTTTATTATTTATTTTATTTCAATCATTTCAATGTTATATATGAATACTTAATCAATTTATGTTTTTGTCATATGTTTTGATGATATTTGACTTATGTTTCAAAGATCACTTTAGAAGGTGAAAATTGGTATAAGAGGTCATAAATTAAATATATATAGAATAATAATTAGATAACTATAATATTTACACAGAATATAATTTTAATACTAATAAAGAAATATTATTTTGATAAATGACATATGTTTTGATCATGGATACGGCAGGTCGTATGTATGAATGAGTAATGCTCCCATTTTTCAACAATCATTATGGAAAAGAGGTAAGTAATTTTTTTTAAATTAATTATAAACATATCATAAATACCATATTATTTCATTAAATATACTTATATATACCATCCATGTGTTTTGGTGATGAAAATAGTGTCACATCACTTTATAAAGGTGTTAGTCCACACATACATGAGGGGCGTTATCATTATTTCTATCCCAGAAAGAAAATGATATATTATATTTTTAGAACAAAGAATATTTCATGAATATCATAATTATTTCATCTATATATCATATAATAATTACCATTAATCCTATCAACTACCATATAATTGTTTTGTGAAAACAATTCACATTTCTTCAAGAGGAGATAGACTGTCATTCACATTTGCGATGTTATCCAAAACCCTACAGAATGGAAAGTAAAAAAAGAATGTATGGTATAATGAATACAGAGGTATAATAATATTATAAATAACATATATATGCTTTATATCCATAATCAAACATAATTGGGAATCATGGTAATGTAAATATGAATTACTTCAGTTAACGAGGTGGTAGACCTCCATACACAGGAATAGTGATTATGTAACCCATTTGATGGAAGTGGTGTTGGTTGTAGGTCATACACTTAACATAAAAACATCTATGCATATGGAATATATTTATTATATTGTATCACCCAATTTTAATATAAATTTAATGGGCGAAGAAATAAATAAAATGAAGACGCTCATCGAAGATCATTACCTCTTCTTCATGTAACCTCCATCGGGTTGTACCAAATGACTTCTACGGTTTTATTTATTCCTAAATATGTATTATAGAATGAGTTAAGGGAATTTGGGATGTTATTTTTAAATTTATTGGATGAAAAAAGTGTTTAACATTGTGATGAAGATAACATAGGGTGTTGTCTTTTATAGGTGAGGTGAGTGCACACTTGTAATTTTTTTTAAAAAGAATTCTATCAACGTTTATTCCATGTCACAAGGCTCCAATAATTGACAATTAAAGATAATAGAATAGATATGGTCTAAATATTACAATAAAATATATCTTAATCATGTTGTATGGCTATTTTATACATTATAATTTTAGTTTAACCTACTGCTAAATCAATATTTTCCTTAATCGTGGTAATTAATTTGTATTATTTTCACTATTAATTTTGGTCAAAAATTATGTTGACCTAATTATAAATTATAGATTATGATGATTCCAAATATTTCTTAAATTTTTAGACATTAAATTATCATTTTGGAAAAAATTAATTTAAAATTAATCCTGCATATGTGATGAAAAAGTGAGTTTACAATGAAGAAATGTTCAAAAGTTTACATAGTTTTTATATTAAAATAAAATATGAAAATTATTATAATGACCAAAATTAAACTAATTGACATACAATTTATCTAATGTTTCTTTAAAATCAATTTATTATTTAATTTATCATTATAAATAATTAAGAATAAAAGGATGTTTTCAATTAAAAATATGTATTTTTATTATTCCTCGAAAAATGAAGCATTTAAGAAAATTCCAAAAAAATCACTAGAAGATAATTTTGATAATTTGATTAAAAACTGAAATATATTTTTTCAAATATATTTCCTATATTTGGTAAAAACTAATTTTATGCTATGTTAACAACGAGTGACTAAACCCCATTTTATAAAAATATAGTTATTCAAAAAATAGTGATTTTATTTTAAAATGAATATAATTTTATTTATAATTAATACATAACCTTAATATTAAAAATTTATTTAGTATTATTCATAACCACAAAATTAATTTCTATTTTATAATTTTCCAGTTTAAATAATATTTTAATAGAATATTTTTGTTTCATCCCGGTGGTTTGTGCATCAAAATCCATCAATGAAATTATATTTATTTAAAAATAAATATTTCATATTGTCTCTGTTGTTATATTTTATTTTATGATTGGTGTTGTTTTTCATACAAACTTTCAAAATAAATGATCTTATTTTAAAAACAAAGGGTCTTACAATCTCCACCCCATAAATAAGTTACATCATCTTAATTTGAACATGATTTCGGAAATTGGGGTTTGAAATTTGGAAATACCATTTTAGAAAACCCACATCAAAAAAATAGTTAATAAAACACCAACTTAATAATAGAGAAATTGATGTACAAATGTCATATAGAATAATATAATCTAGGTTTACAAATAGGAGAACATAGGTGGGAAGTAAAAACATAGACATAAAAGAGAAATAGGACACCCAAATACCAAGGGATAATTATAGAGAACATGGTCAAGAGGAAGTCAACAACCAAAAATCCATAAACTAGAGGTGTGAAAGAGGTCATAAATATCATAAAAATGATGATAATATTAAAAATAAACTATATCAGGACCCTTTTTCATAGAGTTATGGAATTATTTCACTCTTTAAGAGTATAATAAAATTTAATTAGTTGTTATATTTTAATTTCATATGAACAATTCTATACCTTGGATTTTCATTTATCAACTTTCAATCCATCATTCACTAAATGAAATGAATATCCAAAAATGAATTCTTTATTGAATAACTAAATTAATTTTTAAAAAGATCGTATGATCCAGAAAAGGTTGAAAAGTAATTCTATATATCTCTAAATATTTTCCATAACCAATATGTTTAGTAAAATTTATCCAATAATGTAAAGACTCGTAAATTTCATAGAAATTTTTTTCTTATTTTTCTTTGGAATTTTACAAGAGCGCAGTTTCTGACGGCACCTGATTCTGAGGCCCGGTGTGCCCGGAATCATTTTTTGAAGTTTGGCTCAGGTACATTTAGTGAACAGACGAGCAGGTTTTTCTAACTTTTGAACCAGTGCTCAGAATCGAATTCTGAGGGCACCGATGGAATCGCAGTGCCGGTATTTTCTTAGAAACGCCTCTTCCGGAGTTGCATTTTCTCGGGTGTGGTTTTTAATTTTTGGGCTTAAAGTTAAGAAATAAAATAAATTGTTCGAAAAACTTTATTTTATTTCACTTAAGCCACTTGAAGCCACTTGAAAGCCACTTCAACTGAGTTGAAACAGATAGGGTACTATCCAAAAATATCCTACCCTCTTGGTAGGATATTTGTGAGGTGGGGCCCGCACGAGCCCCGCCGTTTCTTTTCCGCTAAGTAACGCACCCGGGAAAACAGATCATTATGAAATTTAACTGACACGTTTTCTTAAATTCTTAACGCAACATTTAATTGGGTGGTTTTATTTGTGAATTAAATGGGCAGTTTCTTTCATTGAATTAATTCTACGAATTAATGGGTCGTTACTTACCTCTTATTTGTTTGTTGGCGTAATAATAAAATAAGACTAACATGACATTTGGAGGATTACACGTTGAGAGGCTTTGACATAATTCTTGAGCCTTCATCCTCCTTCGCGAAGAACGTGAAGAACGCGAAAAATGCAAAAAACGCTGTCACCCTCGGAGTTTGACGATGCTTCATCTGAGACGTTCTTCCCCGCCCCGATCTCCGATCACCAACTGCTTGAGGTAAGAGATCTCGAGATTCTTTTAAAACTTCTTTGTGGTTTATAACAACACACGGATTTAATTATTTATAATTAAATCTGTTGTTTCTTGGTCCTCGGAGTTCGTCGACGAAGCGTCAAATACCGCGACGAACCCCTCCTTCCACGACGAACCCCTCCTTCCGCAACGATCAAATCCGCGAAGAACCCGCGGGCGACGACTTGAAGAGGTTGGGATTTTATTTGGAAATACCCATTTTTATTCTCGTGAACGTTTCTTTAAAATTAAAGAACCGGATTGATTTGAACAATTTTAATTTATCAAAATTGTTGTTTCATGTATTGAATAATTCTCCTGTTGTTATTATCTAATGCGGAGGGTGCGGGCCAAACGAACACGGCCCGACAACCCTCCTTCGTTCATCGTGGTTGTGTGGATTTTGCGAGCGATGGCAAAATGTGACGCAAGGGCGTTTTGATGATCTTGCATTGAAGAACAGAACCCGGGAGGAACAACGACGTAGACGGGAAGGAAAACAGACCACCGGAGCAAATCCGGTGGCCTGCGAAAGCTGCCGGCGGCCGGAGGCGGCGGCACCCCAGCACGCCGCCACACAGGGCCGTTGCGGCTGAAGCCACGGTGTCGGCGGCCAGCAGACCCGCGGCCGCGCGGGTCCAGCTCTCCCGCACGGAACGCGGCAGAAGCCGCATCCGCTTGACTGCGCGGCCCTTCGAGGGCCACGACACCTCCAAACTGCGGGGCTAGCGCCCCGCGGCACCCGAGCTGCTCGGCCGAGCCGAGCCAGGCCGGTCCGACTGGCCGGGCCGTACCCAGGCCGGACCGGGTCCGGACGGGTTGGACCGGGTCGGGTCGACCCGGTTCGGCCGACCCAGGGGGGGTCGGCCCGGGCCCGGACCCCCTGTCTTCGGACCGTTTTCGGTCTTTTGCCGGTAACATGAGTTACGGGCCTCCGAACGACGCGTCGTCAGCGGAAACGCGATGCTTCAATCGAGACGGTCGTTTCGGTATATTGCACTCAAGGTTTAGGATTACTTTCGGTTCGTCCGGGTTGGTTCGTACACGAAACCAACCGGGCCCTCGGAGCGGAAACGCTCATATCTTGAGCTACAGACGTCCGATTGACGTGTCGTCGACTTTGTTAAATTCCTCTAAGTGAGACGGATCATTTGGCTCACTCTGCCCGGGGTTTGGATGCAGGTGGAGTACGGTCGGGTTGGTTTTTCCTTAAAAACCAATCGGGCCCCTGGGATGAAAAACCCAATAACTCTCAGACCGGGCATCCGATTGACGCGCCATCTGCGATGTTGAGTTCCTGTTGAAGATACGGAACTTTTGAATACATGAACTTCAGACTTTATGTCAGTTGATGTATCATCCTCTCGGCTCGTGGAGCGGACCCTCCCGAACGAGCTTGTTGTGTCCGGGAACCCTAGAGCTGGCTGCGACTGCTACTTCGACAGCGACGACTGTGCAGAGATCCTCAGTGGACTGCAGCGACGACTATGCAGAGATCCTCAGTGGACTGTGACGACGACTGTGTAGAGATCCTCAGTGGACTGCGACGACTACAGCACTCAGCGATCCCTTGTGGGTCAGTGCTACAGGTCCTGTGTGGGCCTGATCCTGTGTGGGTCTGATCCTGTGTGGGTCAGCGCTCAGCGGTTCTGTGTGAGCCAGCGCCTACAGGTCCTGTGTGGGCCCGATCCTTTGTGGGTCTTTGCGGGAGTTAGTACCTATCGATCCTTTGTGGGTCCGATGACTTAAATGGATCAGTGATCATCTTTATCGTCATCCGAAGAAGTATACCTGTGTGAGATAAATCTTGTGGTACTCTCCTTTGTGGATTGTGTTCAGCTATCCTATGTGGATTTACTGTTTACTCTCCTTTGTGGATTGTGTTGTGCTATCCTGTGTGGGAATACGTTTTTCTTTCCTGTGTGTACTGGGTTTTTCTTGGTCTCGGATGTTGGAGTCTAACGAGAATTGATGACTTAGGCATATGTATGGGCATATACCTAAGAAGTTTCGGTTGTTACTTCGTGATTTTATCTTTCCTTGTGGTTATCTTTTGTGGATTCTGGGAGACCTTCGGGGGTCTCGGGGTCCCTAATGAGTAGCTTATACTCACCCCGGCACGGGCTATGCCCGCACTTCGTTGTGTTGGTTGCAGACGATGAACAACACTGATCGTGGTGGAGGCTTGCGGAGCAGGACGATACCTGGAGGTGGACCACTGGGCGGGACGTACTCGGAGCGGACGGCTGGGCCGAGGAGCTGTGGAGGCTATCTGTACCCACAATTCAGTAGGGACCTTCAGAGGACGTCTCGATGCCATGGATTTTCTTTTCAGTTGTTGTTTTTCCCTTTCAGTTGTACTTTATAGTTGGGCTTGTATTTCCGGCCCCTTTTACTTTCAGCACGGCTTGTTATAGTTTTTACTTAGTGTTTACTTTTCTGCTTGCTTACTCTGTGGTGCTTGTTTAATTTTCAAAGGAAATCCCTTCCCTTTTGTTGGGATTTACGCCTTGCTGGTAGTCGCCAGCCCTGGCCTATGGAAGGCGGGCTAGGGGTAGTCACAGCACGGGCCCCGAGGATGGGTCGTGACAAATTGGTATTAGAGGTGGTCGGTCCTACCACAGACTCTGATCATTCTTCTATGTGAAGCAATAGTGTTTAGCATATTGTGTGTGGTTATCAGTCCAGGGCATCAAGTGTTGGTTCAGTGGCCGACGTATCCGTACACCAGGACTCTGACTTCTGATTTCCGACTTAATGCACGAAAACATTGATTGCATGTGTGTTTCAAGTTTTCTTTGTGATTACTTGTGTCAGCTCACCAGGTATACTCTTCTAACTGGGGCATACTTGTTTCCTTTATAGGATCGCCCCACGACGGCATCCAGCTAGGGTTCCGAGATTAGAGCGCGACGACAGCCCACCGAGCGATGAGGCCACGGTACAGGGCCCTTTGACGGCGGAGGCACCGGCGGTACCTCTACCCGCCGAGCCCCTGACGCTTCCAGCACCGACCGCTGATGATGCACGTGGCCTCAGAGCTCTACATGAGTTCTAGCGCCAGCGACCACCCAGGTTTCGTGAGGAGATGGACCCCCAGGCAGCCGAGGACTGGCTGGAGGCGGTCGTACGAGTTTTCAAGCTAGTGAGGACACCAGCAGACCTCATGGTGATCCTCGCGGCGAGCCTACTGCACGCAGCATTAGGATGATGGTGGAGCTTGATGCTCCAAGTGCACGATGAGGCATCTCTTCTCTGGACAGACTTCGAGAGCCTCTTCTGCTAAGAGTTCGTCCCGGCCACCCTCCGTGCGGTGCGCATCCAGGAGCTTCTTCAGCTGCGGCAGGGTAGCTTGACGGTCGCCCAGTACACGGTGAGGTTCACTGATCTTTCTCGTTACTCGACAGATATGGTACGGGACCCCTTCTTCTGGGCCCGGACCTTTGAGCAGGGTTTGAGACACGAGATCAGGGCAGCATTGATCTCCCTCAACATCCTGACCCAGGTAGGAGTACTGGAGCGAGCCCTTCTGATTGAGAGCTTTCTGGCTGAGTCTACTTCATCAGCGGGACCTACCGCAGGGTGGAAGGTAGCGGAGTCTTCGGCAGTAGGTAGCCAACGGACGACTCAGGGTTCTAGGCAGACCAGGCCCTCTCGTAGACGACCTCAGGACACTGTCTCAGCAGTGCGGGGCACACAACACGGAGCCAGTCTTCTGAGAGGCAGGCAGTGCTACGCGTGCGGCGGGCAGGGCAACATGGCTCGTGACTGCCCGACCTGCCGTACCGAGGAGCAGCAGACGGTGGAAGGGCCACCTAGGCAGAGGCAGAGTGTCGACCATGGCGGTCCCCAGGGAGGAGTCGGACGAGGCAGAGGAGCTGGCCGAGAAGCAGGTGGTGGGCGCCTCTTTGAGGCTCTACCACCACCACCACCAGGAGGTCCGCCCCGACCACAAGGAGCTGGCGGGCAGAGACAGGCACAGCTCCAGGCAGCGGAGGCCTACGACCACGGCGCTCCAGAGATGATTCGAGGTACGATCTGTGTTTATTACACCTTTGATGCAGTTCTTATAGACATAGGAGCGAGTCACTCTTTCATAGATGCTGCCCTTGTTCGGAGCTCGGAGATTCGGACAGAGCCGTTGGCTCGATCCTTACGGCTACAGACCCCTACGGGAGTAGACTCGACGATTACGCACTGGTTCTGGTAGTGTGATCTTACTCTAGGAGGCGAGATCTTCGGCTAGGATCTTCTTGTAGCGGCGTCGAGGCCTTACGACGTCATCTTGGGCATGGATTGGTTATCCACAGTCCATGCTCAGATTGACTGTTTTAGGTGCAAGGTGCGATGTGTACGCACCGACGGGACCAGGTTCACCTTCACCGGCGAGAAGGGAGACTTTGCAGCATAGGAGGGACTCTCGCAGAGGAGGGGATATCCCATCACTCATCAGTTGGCTAGCCTCATCCTTGGATCAGTTGACGTGCGGAGTCCTAGTTTTCATGCAGTGGTGGATCAGTATGCGAACGTCTTTTCCGATGACGTTCCAGGGCTACCTCCTCGCAGAGAGGTAAACTTTTATATTGATCTGTAACCCAGGACAGCCCCGATATCCACTACAGCATATCAGATGGCCCCCACTAAGCTTCGAGAGCTGTGGGTAGAGTTGGAGGACTTGCAGGGCAAGGGGTTCATCCGACCCAGTGTTTCACCCTGGGCTTCCCCGATTTTGTTCGCCAAGAAGGCGGACGGGAGCTTGCGACTGTGTGTCGACTATCGTCGCCTGAACCAGGTGACAGTGAGGAACAAGTATCCGCTACCGAGTATTGATGACCTCTTCGATCAGCTCAAGGGAGCATGGTGGTTCTCGAAGATAGACCTCAGGTCAGGCTATCATCAGCTCAGAGTTCGAGACAAGGACGTGCAGAAGACGGCCTTCAGGTGTCGGTATGGCCACTATGAGTCCTTGGTTATGCCATTCGGCGTAACCAATGCTCCAGCAGTGTTCATGAGCCTCATGAACAGGATCTTCCAGCCATACCTTGATCGATTTGTCGTGGTCTTCATCGACGACATTTTGGTGTACTCGACCACGGAGGAGGAGCACGCCTACCACTTGCGGGTTGTACTAGACACACTCTGAGAGCACCAGCTTTATGGAAAGCCCTCGAAGTGCCAGTTCTGGTTACGTGAGGTCCACTTCTTGGGGAACATCATTTTTGAGGCGGGAGTTGTGGTGGATCCCTCAAAGATCAAGGCAGTGCTAGCTTGGGAGCCACCCAGGAGCGTGACGGAGGTGCGGAGTTTCTTGGGTCTAGCTGGTTACTATCGGAGATTTGTACCGGACTTCTCCAGAGTTGTGGCGCCACTCTCATCTTTGAAGAAGAAGGGGAAACCCTTTGTGTGGTCAGACAGATGTCAGCAGAGCTTCCAGGAGCTGAGGCAGAGATTGACTAGCGCACCTATCTTGAGGTTTCCTGATGAGGGAGTTGGATACGTAGTCTACTACGATGCATCAGGGACCAGACTCGGATGTGTCCTGATGCAGGAGCAACACGTGATTGCCTATGGATCACATCAGTTGAGTCCGCATGAGCAGAACTACGCTACCCATGACCTGGAGTTGGTAGCAGTGGTCTTCGCACTGAAGACTTGGCGGCACTATCTGATGGGTGAGCGCTTTACAGACTTTTCTGACCACCAGAGTCTCAGGTAAATCTTCTCTCAGAAGGACCTGAACCTGATATAGCGGCGATGGCTCGAGTTCCTCCATGACTATGACTTTGAGATAGTCTATACTCCTGGGAAGGGGAACGTAGTAGCCGATGCCCTCAGCAGGAGGACGGGTATTCAGCTACTTATGGAGGCGACAGAGCAGCTAGCCGCCTTGCAGATATCCTTCGTGGATAGGGATGGAGTAGCCTTCCTTCAGTCTCTCACAGTCACCCCTCCACTTCTACAGTGGGTCATAGAGGCACAGCGAGGGGACACTGACTGTGAGACGCGGCGTGCACAGATATCCTCGGGATAGGCACCTGATGGTTTCTCCCTTGGAGTAGAGCACGATGTCCTTTTCAAAGGACGTACCTTGGTACTAGTCACTTTATGAGAGGAGGTGCTGAGAGAGTTTCACACTTCTCCTTTGGCGGTACATCCTGGGGTGGCGAAGTTGTACCAGGATCTCAGACGACAGCACTGGTGGCCGGGCATGAAGAAGGTTGTGGCAGAGTTCGTTTCACGGTGCCTCACCTGCCACCAGGTGAAGGCAGAGCATCAGGTACCAGCAGGCTTTGTACAGCCCTTGGAGGTCCCGAAGTGGAAGTTGGATGGGATATCTATGGACTTCATGACTAGGCTTCCACGCACTTCCAGAGGTCACGACTCCATTTGGGTGATTGTTGACCGACTCACCAAGTCGGCACACTTCTTACCCAACCGAGAGCAGGGCTCAGTGGAGAGCTTGGGGCGTCTCTACGTTCAGGAGATTGTACGGCTTCACGGTGTGCCATCGTCTATCGTCTCCGATCGGGATGCTCGTTTTACTTCTCGACTTTGGAAGGGGTTGCAGGAGGCGTTCGGGACGCGGCTACGTCTGAGCACCGCCTTTCACCCTCAAACGGATGGTCAGACGGAGAGGACCATTCAAACTCTCGAGGACATGCTCCGCGCATGTGTCCTCGACTTTGGTTGCAGCTGGGAGGACCACCTACCCTTGGTGGAGTTCGCGTACAACAACAGCTACCACTCCACCATCAGGATGGCACCATTCGAGGCATTGTACGGCAGACCTTGTAGATCTCCTTTGTGCTGGACAGACCCTAGGGAGTCAGCACTCGTGGGACCAGAGATGGTCTGGGCCACGACAGAGAAGGTCCTGGTCATCCAAGAGCGGATGAGGACAACTCAGATCCAGCAGAAGTCTTATACTGACAGGAGGCGGAGGCCATTAGAGTTCGAGGATGGCGACCACGTCTTCTTGCATGTCTCACCTCGACGTGGTTTACGGAGATTTGGTCGTGGCGGCAAGTTATCTCCATGCTTAATCGGACCCTTCCAGGTCCTCAGCAGGATTGGCGAGGTGGATTATCACCTGGATCTACCACCTCAGTTGCACCGGGTGCACGAAGTCTTCCACGTATCTCAGCTGAGGAGATACGTGCATGACCCGACACACATCATTGACCATGAGGAGCTAGACGTGGATGATGGAGCGACTTTTACGGAGGTCCTGGTGGAGATAGAGGATCGACAAGAGCGGGTCCTATGTGGACGATCGATTCTTCTTGTGCACATCAGATGGCAGCACGGGAACCTCCAGGAGAGCACTTGGGAGCAGGAGGCTCAGATGCGTGCTCAGTACCCACATTTGTTTACCTAGTTTATGATGTATCTTTAAGGGGACGTAAAGCCCTGAGGTGGTAGTAATGTAAATACGCATAAATTTCAAGGAAATGTTTTTCTTAATTTTCTTTGGAATTTTACAAGAGCACAGTTTCTAACGGAACCTGATTCCGAGGCCCGGTGTGCCCGGAATCATTTTCAGAATTTTGGCTCAGGTACGTTCAGTGAACGGATGAGCGGGTTTTTCTAACTTTTGAACCAGTGCCCGGAATCGAATTCTGAGGGCACCAATGGAATCGCAGCGCCGGTATTTGCTTAGAAACGCCTCTTCCGGAGTTGTGTTTCCTCAGGTGTGGTTTTTAATTTTTGGGCTTAAAGTTAAGAAATAAAATAAATTGTTCGAAAAACTTTATTTTATTTCACTTAAGCCACTTGAAGCCACTTGAAAACCACTTAAAGTGTGTTGAAACGGATAAGGTACTATCCAAAAATATCCTACCCTCTTGGTAGGATATTTTTGAGGTGGGGCCTGCACGAGCCCCGCCGTTTCTTTTCCTCTAACTAACGCACCCGCGAAAACCCATCATTATGAAAGTCAACTGACGCGTTTTCATAAATTCTTAATGCACCATTTAATTGAGCAGTTTTATTCGTGAATGAAATGGTCAGTTTCTTTCGTTGAATTAATTCAATGAATTAATGGTTTGTTACTTACCTCTTATTCGTTTGTTGGCGTGATAATAAAATAAGACCAACATGACATTTGGAAGATTACACGTTGAGAGGCTTTGACAGAATTCTTGAGCCTTCATCCTCCTTCGCGAAGAACGTGAAGAATGCGAAGAACGCGAAAAACGCGAAGAACGCCGTCACCCTCAAAGTTTGAAGACGCTTCATCCGAGACGTTCTTCCCCGCCCCGATCTCCGATCACCAACTGCTTGAGGTAAGAGATCTCAGGTTTCTTTTTAATCTTCTTTGTGGTTTATAACAACACACGGATTTAATTATTTATAGTTAAATCTGTTGTTTCTTGGTCCTTGGAGTTTGTCGACGCAGCGCCGAATACCGTGATGAACCCCTCCTTCCGCGATGAAACCCTCCTTCCGCAATGATCAAATCCGCGAAGATACCACGGGCGACGACTTGAAGAGGTAGGGATTTTATTTAGAAATACCCTTTTTTATTCTCGTGAATGTTTCTTTAAAATTAAAGAACAGGATTCATTTGAAAAGTTATAATTTATTAAAAATTTTGTTTCATGTGTTGAATAATTCTCTCGTTGTTATTATCTAATGCGGAGGGTGTGGGCCAAACGAACACATCCCAACAACCCTCCGTTGTTCATCGTAGTTGTGCGGACTTGGCGGGCGATGGAAAAATGTGACGCAAGGGCGTTTTGATGATCCCGTCGTGACGAACGGAACCCGAGAGGAAAAACGGCGCAGACGGGAAGGAAAACGGACCACCGGAGCAACTCCGGTGGCCCGCGGAAGCTGTCGGCGACGCGGGTTGCCGGCGCGGCGGCCCCTGCGGCGGCCAGTGGACCCGCGCCCGCGCGGGTCCAGCTCGCCCGCACGGGACGCGGCAGAAGCAGCGTCCGCTTGACAGCACGGCCCTTCGAGGGCCGCGGCACCTCCAAACCGCGGGGGCAGCGCCCCGCGGCACCCGAGCTGCTCGGCCGCTCGGCCGAGCCGAGCCGGGCCGGTCCGACCGGCCGGACCCCGGGGGGGGGGGGGGGGGGGGCGTCTTCAGACCGTTTTCGGTCTTTTGCCTGTAACTTGAGCTACGGGCCTCCGAACGACGCGCCGTCAGCGGCAACGCGATCCTTGGATTGAGACAGTCGTTTCGGTAAATCGCACTCAAGGTTTCGGAATACTTTGGGTTCGTCTGGGTTGGTTCGTACACGAAACCAACCGGGCCCTCGGAGAGGAAACGCTAATATCTTGAGTTACGGACGTCCGATTGACGTGTCGTCGACTTTGTTGAATTTCTCTAAGTGAGACGGATCTTTTGGCTCACTCCGCCCGAGGTTTGGACGCAGGTGGAGTACGGTAGGGTTGGATTTTCCTTAAAAACCAACCGGGTCCCTGGGACGAAAAAGCCTATAACTCTCAGACCGGACGTTCGATTGACGCGCCTTCTGCGACGTTGAGTTCATGTTGACGATACGGAACATTTGGATACATCAACTTTGGACTTTGTGTCAGTTGATGTATCAGCCTCTCGGATCGTGGAGCAGACCCTCCCGAACGAGCTTGTTGTGTGCGGGAACCCTAGAGCTGGCTGCGACTGCTACTTCGACAGCAACGATTGTGCAGAGATCCTCAGTGGACTGCAGCGACGACTGTGCAGAGATCCTCATTGGATAGCGACGACGAATGTGCAAAGATCCTCAATGGACTGCGACGACTACAACACTCAGCGATCCCTTGTGGTTCAGTGCTACAGGTCCTGTGTGGGCCCGATCCTGTGTGTGTCCGATCCTGTATGGGTCAGCGCTCAGCGGTTCTGTGTGAGCCAGGGCCTACAGGTCCGGTGTGGGCCTAATCCTGTGTGGGTCTTTGCGGGGGTTAGTACCTATCGATCCTTTGTGGGTCTGACGACATAGATGGATCAGTGATCATCTTTATCGTCATCCGAAGAAATATACCTGTGTGAGCTGAATCTTGTGTTACTCTCCTTTGTGGATTGTGTTGAGCTATCCTGTGTGGATTTACTGTTTACTCTCCTTTGTGGATTGTGTTGTGTTATCCTGTGTGGGTATACGTTTTGCTTTCCTGTGTGTACTGGGTTGTGCTTGGGCTCGGATGTTGGAGCCGAACAGGAATTGATGACTTAGGCATATGTATGGGCATATACCTAAGCAGTTTCGGTTGTTACTTCGTGATTGTATCTTTCCTTGTGGTTATCCTTTGTGGATTCTGGGAGACCTTCAGGGGTATCGGGGTCCCTACTGAGTATCTTATACACAACCCTGCATGGGCTATGCCCGCACTTCGTTGTGTTGGTTGCAGACGACGGACAACACTGATCGTGGTGGAGGCTTGCAGAGCAGGACGGTACCTGGAGGTGGACCACTGGGCGGGACGTACTCAGAGCGGACGGCTGGACTGGGGAGCTGTGGAGGCTATTTGTACCCACCCTTCAGGCGGGACCTTCAGAGGACGGCTCGACGCCGCGGCTTTTCTTTTCAGTTGCTATTTTTCCCTTTCAGTTTTACTTTACAGTTGGGCTTGTATTTCCGGCCCCTTTTACTTTCAGCACGGCTTGTTACAGTTTTTACATAGTGTTTACTTTTCCGCTTGCTTACTCTGTGGTGCTTGTTTACTTTTCAAAGGCTATGCCTTCCCTTTTGTTGGGATTTACGCCTTGGTGCTAGTCTCCAGCCCCTGGCCTATGGAAGGCAGGCTTAGGGTAGTCACGGCACGGACCCCGAGGACGGGTCGTGACAAATAACACATAATGTTCAACTTAATCCCTTATATAAATAGTTTACTATAAGGATTGTCCAAAATATTTCAGAACAAATTTAGAAGGATACTATATCAACATTATTTTCCCCCAAAAATTATAAAGTGATATTAATGTCACATAATTGATATTTCAATATCCTGGTCACTAGAAATCCTTAATTAAAACCTGCATACTTCTAAAAATAAAATATTAGGTTGTCAAATATGTTCCATGTAACGCCCCGACCCCAGCTACCCAGAGTCGGTGCATTACTTCGTAACATTGGCATGATCACAAGAAGATCAAATCTCGAAAGACCGATTGGTTTAGTAGCCTTGGAAACACTAGATATATTCATAAGTTTTACATTACATCATAAAATGAAAAACTACTACAACAACGTAATGTCTCCACAGTCCACATTATAATCCCCTTATAATATCCCTGCAGGTCATTCATAACTTACATCTTCACTTCCTGGGAAAAATAAAACATAGAAAAGGGGTGAGCTCAAATGCCCAGTAAGGATAACAATATAGCGGAAACTTTCATCAATAAGAATAAATATTTAAGGCAATGTATAACTAAAACAAAAGCCTTTTAAACATGAACTTTCAACATGGTATGGCATAAATAAAATGAAATAATGCCATTTACTTATTCACATGGATATTCCACTAATCGAATAATCACATGCAAAAATAAATAACCACTTTCATAATGTTGGAATGCATAATGCCAGACTATCATAACCACATAGCCAAGGCCTCGTGCCAAGACTACAAATAAGATTTTGTCAAGGCCTTGTGCCAAGACACTAGTTTGTCTCATGAGACCTACCGATGCATCGAGGAGCTATAGCGGGCTCCACCCGTCACTTATTAAGTCCAATGCATTCCCATATCAAAAGGTTTAAACATAACATAAACATTCGTATTAAAACTAGTATACGAAATGTCAATACATTCACAATAAACTATGAATGGTATAAAAATAGCACATCCACAGTCAAACATATCACAAAACCTTCAATACAATATAGAAGTTTTGTATCATAATAAATCAACTTCAAATAATCTTAAAATCCATCAAAGGATGTTGACATAGATGAAATCAAAATTCTTTTTAAAGAAATATCTCCTTTTATTTTGAAATCATTTAAGATCCATATAAAATAAAACATTTTCTTTGAAAATATTCTTATAAGCTTGTCAGGAAAGCTTTGAAGATTTTATAACGGCGTAAAATAACCTCACCCGCCGTATAAGTTAAAAAAAACATTCTTACCTCAATTATGTCGAAAAGGTTAAAAAGGACCTTGTTTTGAAAACGACGGAATGATTCCTTTATAAACCTCTTATAAAAAGTCAAACAAGGGTATAAATGACTTTAACCCATATTCTTGTAAATAGTAAAAATGTTTTGAAATACATTTCGAAGAAACATGGATGTGGATGATAAAGAGATCCCAGTAGATTATTACGTATAATACAACCTCGGATAATGAAGAGATTGTGAAATAACCCTTACCTTGTACTTTTCCTTGGTTGGGGTAGGTTAACCTCCTGTATAATGGTGAAATAGTTGTTATTAAATTATACAAGAATCATATATATTAATATGATATCATATATGATCTTTTAACATTGATTTGTTAATAATATCTTAGAATTATCGTCGTTTCGGGAGTTAACTTACTCATTTTCTTTTATATGTTTTGTTACATAAGCCATGGTTGTTGTATCTTATTCATATCCAGAATGATATACAGTCCTTAAACATCATTTTTAAATCATCAAATGATAATTATACTTGAATGGATACGATGGAGAATGAATCTCATCGCGTTCGTGGAGACGGTAGTCCGTTCGTACGCACGAGCGACAATATCATTCTTTTGATATTAAAATAATATATAAATGGATGGTATATCATATATACAGAATCATTAACATGTTATATTTATTATTTACATGAGTTACACATCATTATTATACCCATCCAAATAATATTATATTGAATAACAATTACACCACGACGTGGAGACGGTAAGCCGTACGTACGCACGTATGGTGACATGTTATTCAAAGGGTGGATAGAATACTGAATATGATTGTACCATATTTATAATAACATCACAGTATATGTGAGATACTGGAGTTATTATTTCAGAATGGTAAGAACAAAGGAAGAAGAAGTGGAAGAAGAAATGAACTTAGAAAAGGGTGGTGAAATCATTACCTCTTCTTCGGGTTCTTCCTTTTGATTTGATCAAAAGGGCTCCTTAGGTTGGATTTCTGATCAAACTAAGGCCTCTAGGTTGTATTGAGGGATGTTGGGAGAGTATTTGGGCAGAGTTTGGTCGAACCAAAAGGCTTTGAAGGTGTGAAGAAAAGAGAAGGAGGAGTGCCCTTTTATAAGAGGGGTGAGGGGCACCTTTGGAAAAGCTAGAAATATTAATTTATAATAAATTCATATTCGGTTTCTAAAGGCTCCAAAGTTGACTATTCAAAGGATGAGGTGGGGATAGGTCGAAAACAGCTCATCCAATAGAATTTAGACAGGTTTGGGTACTTATATTAACCTTATCTTTAAGTATTAACTCTAAGTTAATTAGTTTCACTTTTACAATGTCTCTTTGTATTTTTATATAATATGGTTAATAAACTTACTATATACATCCAAGCGACCCCCAAGTGGTCCATTAATGATTAACCTATCATAATATAAGTCTCTTGGCCGAACCTTAGATTTTTAGGAATTTAATATCAATTAATAATATAATATTTGTTTTAAGAACTCTTTTATGTCAATTTTGACACTATTCAATAGTTGATTTTTGTGAAACTCATAACAGATTGATTACTTCTAACAAAGTCCATTAAATCAATCCTAATATATCATATTAGCCTATAAAATTAGTTTAATTCATTAAAAGTTTCATATTATAATTATTTGGGTATTTATAAAATCAATTATTTTTATTTTTCACTATTTTAGTAATTACTGCATCATCATTGTGTCATAAATAAAATAAATTATATAATGTCTAAAAATTATAAATAAAATATCATTATGTAGGAAATATTTTTAGCTTTCTAATGAATATTTATAATCGAAAATCCAACATGTATAACCCTATGTAAAAATTGTTCTTCTAAAAGATGTAAGCTTATGCCATTTTTATTTTTATTTTAACTTTATTAATATAAAGTGTCCCTACCACATACAAGTGGCTCCAAGGGGTCCCCAAATTGACCCAAGGATGCCCATGGTCGGGTATGTGTCCACCAATAAGGTTAGGACACGTTTTAGGGTAATTTTGTATTATTATAATATTATTTTTTAACCCTTATTTACCGGATTTACCCTTTAACCATGGTAAATAAAATATTTACCACAGTAACTATTCAAAATGTCTAAAAATAAAAGTTACCTATTTACACAATTTGAACATCCTGATTCCAAATATGGAATCCATTTTCCTAAATTCAAAACACAGAAGTGGCAGAAATTAATTTAAAATTAATTCCCGCTGTTAAAACAAAAAGCGTGTTTTTAAGAGATAATAACTATCAAAAGATTGACACTTGTTTATGTTCGGTTTAATTGTAAAATTATGTCCAATGACCAAAATTATATTAAATGGTAAAAATATATTCTAAATATACTTTAAAACCACTCAAATTCATAATTTATCACTAGTAATTAATTTGATTAAAAAAGTTGTTTTTAATTAAAATTTAGTAATTTTCACTATTCATCAAAATATGAAAGTTATCCGAAATGTACCAAAATTTCACCCTAGGCTAAATTCGATATTCCGAATCCAAAAATGAAGTCCATTTTCAAATATAAAATATATATAATTTCAAAAAGTAGTTATTACTATTCATAACGGCTAGTTTAATTAGTTATGGTGTGTTAGAACTCGGTGTTGCGTACAACACACGCTATCACATTATTCAAAGAGAAGCGTACCGTAGAAGGTTGGGGTGTTACATTCCATAGATTCAAACATTATGTAAACTGTACAAAAGATAAACTAAAGCATCAAATCACTAACCAATTTCATGGGAACGAATAATATATCATAAAAATATCATTATCATTATTATCTCAAAATAGATAAACTATTACTGTTTATCATACATTAATGATATTTTTTCCAAAAATTTCATCTTTTCACTGAATCACTATTCTTTGAACTATTCAACATATGCTTCCAAATACTTTTAAGAAATAGTTCTATAGTACAATCCATATCTGTTACATTATTATTATAAAAATTCTAACATTGATAAAATAATAAAATTAAATATTTTATTGAATAAAAACACAATCACATTAATAATTCCAGTTCAGTTGAAACAATTACATAAGCTTAACATTGATTCCTTATCTTCTTCTGAGGTATATTACCTTGATTCCTGGAATATTCATTTTATTAGTTCTCTATATCTTTAAAAAGGAACCATTATAAGTTGTAAATTTATTTCTTTTCCTTTAAATAATGAGAAATATGGCCTTTCTCTCCATGGTAATATAAACTCCCATTCCCTTCAATAATGTTCGAGGGTGTTTCATTCCACAATTATCCCATGTGGGAAAATTCTTCAATCCCATTTTCCCTTTATATTTTTTTCACTTCCAAAATTTTTCAGCATTCTTCCCTTGGAATAAATATGACTTTTATTATTATTTATCTATCTTGATAGCACAAAAAACTATTTCATCAAATGAAGAAATTTTTAGAGATACCCATACCCTTTGGATACTTTTATTAAGACCATTAATTAAATGTCCAATCATGAACTCAATGTTTCCTATGTAATATGTACCATACCTAGATAATAAAGAAAAGGAATATTTATACACCTCAAAAATTTGTTCTTCTTTTTCATTACACTATGTTTCATTCTGTTCATCTTAGATTGTTTTTCCTGATGGGAATATTTGTTATGAAATATCTCCATAGAAGCTTTCCATTCTATGAGTTATATTTCCTATTACTACCAATCATTATGGATGAAAAACCCCAACTAATCAACATCACCTTTGAGACACTAAACATTATGTTTAACATTTTCCCTCTCACTTTATCCCAACTCCATAAATATATTTTCCAGACACTTAATTTCTTACATGGATAGCACTGAATTATTTTTCCCACCAAATTATTAGATATTTTATCGTATAAAGAGATATATCATATATGAAACTCACTATGGAATAGTTTTCTCCATCTTGGAAATTTTATTTTTTATAATGTTATTATATTACCTTAGTATAACTATAAATTTTTTAGTTTATATAATAGATGTGTTAGCTTCCTTAGTTGGTCAATCTCTACATTTTCCACGAGTAACGATAATCTTATTCCATATATGATACAATTATAAATAATGTCATATACTAGATTAGCTCATCACATTATGAATTTTTAATAACAATGTATAATTATAAAATCGTGTAACACATAACCTAAATTAAAATTGTATGCATAATTAATATTATAATCATAAACATTGGTTTCATTGTAGATATATTTATTTTAAAATACATTATGATGTGTTTTAAGGAAAATTTCAATTATCCTAAGAATATCCTCTAGGAGTGTCAGACCGAATGTATAGTAATGCCCATTTTCAGGAACCGTGTTATGATCAGTTCAATCCCAATGTTCCCATTTTGGAGTTATTACCACTACTGGAAACATGATCTTTCCCAACACTTCTATACCAACGGTTTGTAAAAACCGTTGGTATAGCAACTCTTTCCCAACGGTTCATCAAAACCGTTGGGAAAGGTTACTCTTTCCCAACGGTTTTGATGAACCGTTGGGAAAAAGGGGGTAAAAAACCAGCATTCACCCTACTAAAAATACACCCACCCAGAACCTATCCCAACGGTTCTGAAAACCGTTGGGATAGGTCTATCCCAACGGTTTTGACAACCGTTGGGATATGTTCATTGATTTTTTTCCAGATCTACTAACGGAGAACATTATATAAATCAAAAATTTAAATAATTATGATAATACATATATATATTTATGAAATTATGTTTACAAAGTGATGTTAGCCTAGTGGTTAAGTCGTTCGATTATAAACGAGGGGTCCTGGGATCAAATCCCAGTGGTGATTTTATTTGTGGAATTTATATACCAACGGTTCCATTACCGTTGGTATAGATTTCATATTACCTATACCAACGGTTTCCAAAACCGTTGGTATAGGTCTATACCAACGGTTTTCGGAGAACCGTTGGTATAGACCTATCCCAACGGCTTACTTGGCTACGGTTCTCCAAACCGTTGGTATAGGCTATACCAACGGTTTGGAGGCCTATACCAACGGTTCCAAACCGTTGGTAAAGGTTAGTTTTCCAGTAGTGTACCCTTAGGTGCCTTTGTTATAAAACCATATACATATCTAGTATCAATAAATTGTTGTATTTTGAGGAAACCTGACATAATCTCTACCTTACAGAAACATTATGACGTTCTTCTATAAAATCCACAATGTTTGTCAAAAGGTTTTGTTCCATAATCTATGTTCTAGTTAATCTAGTTCCCAGTGTTTCTACTAAAATACATCTTTTAAAAATGGTAATGACACTGAATATGATATCCCATTGATCATGTATTAATTTATTACATTTTTATAGATACAATGAATAAAATCCTAATAGATCGATTATTTTATCTATTTTATAGTTTGCGATATATATATATATAATACCCATTTTACATTGGGTATAGTAAATAAAACATAAATAATAACAAAATAAAAAAACTGAATCCTGGAAAACACATTCAAATATTTATTCAACATATCATGGGTGAGGGAAATTAAATAAGGGTGAGTTAAAATGTTCAATAAGGGTTTTTTACAATGGAAGCTATCATAAAAAAAGATTAATTACCATGCCAAGGAAAATAAATAAATACACATGGATTTAGTCAATAATCTGAGAATGTAATACATAAAAAGAAATTATTACTATAAAAAACTCATGGATAAGAATATTAAATGAATTCTAAATGAAGGAAATGATTAATTTTTAGATTTCATGTTTCCCAATAACATGGTACCTTATCATCAAGATCTATCTTCAAGACAGTTAAAAACTACTTCGTAAAACCCAATCTGATTTGGCAAATTGATTCCTCTCATGACAATGTAGATGAATCAGTGTGATATCTATAATTTTCCCCTTCGTTTTATTTTATGTCCAAATAATTATTCATATATCTAAAAATAAATTTAGTATATAAAAAATATTCCTCATCAACATGTATCTATATTTAATAAATTATACAATTTTATCAATATTTCCTCAGTTAATCAAATAACTATCAAAGTAAAAACTATATGTATGCATGGAATAGGGTCTATGAAATAATCATATCCATCACACAAGAAAAAATATATTTATGTGATAGGAAATAAAGATATTGTTTCAAAATAATGTTAATAATCCAAAAATATTGTGAGTTTTCAAAATAACATTTAGCACTTGGTAATTTTAAATTTAAATCCCCATAGATGAAATAATTCAAATTTAAAAATAAAATAAAATTAATTATGAATGAATAATTATATTACATTTTAAATGGATGTATCCAAACAATATAAAATAAATTCGTGTATAACATACAAATGTGCCTCAATGAATGGAATGTGACACAGAATCCGTTATCTTTGTTCTGACTCATCATGTGCATCCCTTATATTCTTGAATATTAATAATAGGTTAATTATTTAATTTTTTATGAAAATTTATCATTTTTAATATTTCTTTTCTTTTAATCATTACAATTTTACATATGATGATAAAATCAATTTAGGTTTACGTCAGGTGTTTTGGAAATATTTGACTTATATGTCCAAAATGAATTAATAAGTTGATTATTGGTCTAAGTGGTCATTATTTAAATATATAAAAAATAATAATCATTTTATAATTACCATATTTATACATAAATTTTAAATTTATGAGAAATAATGAATGATGGTTTTGAGAAAATAAGTATGTTACGATCATGGAGATAGTTTTCTTTATATACGCGTGAGTAAACTTTCCATTTTTCAATGATTATAATGGAAAGGATATAAATCATATTTTTAATATTAAAAATTATAATTATATAACTGGTAACATAATATATTTGTAAATATAATTATATATACCATTCATGAGTGTGGTGATTAAAAGAGACTCACATCCCCTCATGAAGGTCGTGGTCCACATGTACATGGGGGCCTTATAATTTTCTAGTGTAAGAAAAAAATGATATATTAACTTTTCATAATGATAAATATTTCATTAATATCATAATTATTTAATTTATATCACATATAATAGTTAACATTATAATTATCTTCTTCTATGTAAGGAATTAGGTAAAATAAATCGCATCACATCGGGAGGCGGTAGTCCACTATACACGCGAGTGATGTTATTGTATCCTCTACATGAAAAAAAGGAAAAAAAGTTATATAAGATAAAATGAATCAATAGGTGTAATTATTTTATAAATATTGCAAATATCCTTTATATCCATCATAATAACCATCCCTGAATTGTGGTAATGTAAAAAACAATGACATAATTTTGTAAGGTGGTAGTCTATCGTACACATGAATGAGATTTCGTTTCACATTGATTGAATTGGTGGTTGTTTTACATCCTTAAAATAACATAGAAAAATATATTTATATTTAATATACTGAGTATATTATATAATTATGGTTTAACAGTAATTTATTGATATGGAAAATTAAATAAAATAAAGACATTTGTTGAAGAACATTACCTCTTCTTCAAGTGTCCTCTTTAGGTTTTCACCAAAAGACATCCTAGTTTCGAATGATTCCAAAACTAATATTTCTAGGATGAGGGTAGGGAGGTTATGAAGTTATTTGGGTATTAATTAGATGAAATGAAATATTTTCATGTTGTTATTAAGAGAGGAGAGCAAGTGGCATCTTATAGGAGAATGAAGTGGAACAATTTTAATTTATGAAAACAATGAATTGTACCAAAAAAATTATTGTCACAAGGATCCAATAATATATCATTATCAGGGATATAACTTGTTAGGTATAAATATGACTATACAATATATTTAATTTTTTTATTTTAACCGTTATCTTATTATTTTAACTCCTGGTAAATCTATTTTTACCTTAACAGTGGTAATTAATTTTTTACTTCTTTCATTATTCATTTTAGTAAAATATTAATTTGGTCTTATTAGAGATTAAAAATTATTATGATTAAAAATTATGGAATCTATTTTTACAAATTTAATTATTAGAAGTGGGATAATTTAATTTGAAATTAATTCCATGTATTCAATGAGAAAATGTTTTTTCAAAGCGATAATCAATTGTAGAAAACCTTTTTGAATCAAAATTCGATATGAAAATTGTTCCAATATCAAAAATTTGATTAATTGATATAAAATGGATATAATTATAATTTAAAATCAAAATAAAAAATAAATATTAATTATTAATAACTTAAATTAAATAATCATTTTCATGTAAAAGAACTTATTTTTCACAATTAATCGAAAAAGTTAAAATTTCAGAAAAAATACCAAAAGTTTACCCTAAAATAAATTTATACTAAGTATTTCGAAAATTAAATTTATTTTTCTAAATAACTTTTCAACGATTATTAAGATTTAGTTTTATCTCATGTGTAGAAAGAATGACTAAACTTCTTTATAAAAAAATTTCATTTTCAGAAAACATTTCTTTTACTTTCAAATATTTATATTATTATTTATATTAAGTTGATAACCATAATATTCATATTTTAGTTATTATTATTCATAACCAAAAACATAATTTATTATTTATAATTTTAATGTTTAAATAATATTTTAATAGGGAATTTCTGGTTAAATCCAATGTTCTGTGCATCACAACCTATCGTCAAAAGTATATTTATTGAAAAAGAAATATTTCGTAAAGTATAGATTGTTATAATTTCATCTAATCTTGGTGTAATGTTTCATACATAATATGGATTTTTGTATTATTTAATAAGCATGTTGTGTCAAATATTAGAAGAACATATCTCTCGTACATTAAAATAAGATATCATGAAATAGGATATGAAACTAAAAAACATACTCCGAATATAATTCTATAATTCAATGGGTAGTCTTACAAGAATAATTAGAACATGAAACTATTAAATTTAAGTGAGTGTATTTGATTTTGGATTCTATTTATTTTTATTTTATGATATTACCAAATAGAATTCAGTACCCAAAGGTTTATTTTATAAATAAAATACCTAATATATCTTTGTAAAATGAAAAGGATGTTTATAATGTCAATTTTGTAGAGAATATGATGTTGGAGATTAATGACAAAGAGTTTCCTAGGTATTTCATACAAGATACTAATTACAAATATATTATTGATGAGTAATATTTAGAAATTAATTCATATTATTTTAATTATATTCAAATATAACTATTCTCTAACATTAGAATTAGTTATATATTTTTATGAATCACATCATCAATAAGAATTGGTTGTTAATGAATAATACATGATGTTTTGGCTAGGGAAAATAAGGACCCATTATTTTTGACCCCCCTATATACAAGATATACCACATAGAAATGAGTATTCTCTTATAATATCCAATTCATAGAGTTATATTCAAATATTAAACACTAAGTTTCCTTTTTTGGAAATAGATGTGGGGGTTTACCTTAAAGATACCACTCCCATCATTAGATTTTTGGCAACAACTAGTACTCTATTTGTTGGTGTAGTAAACACCCACTTCTTACATTAGTGTTAAACCATGATATATTATTATTTAATTTAAATTTCTATTTCACCATTATTATTATTTTTAATAAAAAAATTACTGTTTACACTTTTTTACATGTAGGTTTTTAGTGGGACATACTTTGAAGATTGACTATAAACCTCTATTTTCAAAAAGTTAGGTTTTTTCCAAACATTTTCCCTTATCTTATTTAGTCCCTAAAAATTATAATGGAAAATATACAAAAAATATATTTAATTTAAAATGGTGTGGTACTATTTATATTTAGGTAGGGCTTTCAATCTAATTTCCCACACATCGTCATTATCTTGAAAAGTGACAGGGTTACACTGGACTTAGGTAACATCCAAAAGACCCCAAAGGAAGGAAATAAATTCTATGGGATTATGGAATAGTTGTTGGATGATTTGAAATGTAAAATAAAACAACCTAAAAACACACTATAAATATATAACAATTATATGATCCATGAAGAAAATGATAGAAACCAAATTTAAACCAACAGGAAAATATTAGAGTGATAATGGGACATGATATATCAAAATAGAAAATCAAAATACAACATGACTCAAAAACATTAAATCCATAAAACCAAGTACAACATGAGAAATATCTATACTCTAACACCACCTTCCATACCCACATTATCATTATAAAGAACTAGTGAAGTAAGATACCATTCCTTTCCATGTATCCTGGTAGATTATACCTACTAACACACCATGTTTTTTCATGTGCTGGAGAGTTTGAAATTAGTAGGTTTCCCAAATACATTCCATCACACATCACTGAGAAAATATTTGTCAAAAACTTTTATACAAAACAGTTTTGAAGAAATCTAAAATGTTTATATCAAACCCATAAATAATGTCCATGGAAAGTAATAAAAAAAATTCAAAAAAAATATCATCACTTGGAATACCCATTATCGTGTCTCTACAGAGAATAATTTATTCCAATTGATAGTTATTTACTATTTATTATACTCTTGTTAATCCACCAAGCCATCACAAGGTGACTAATAAAAATCATCCTTAATGGAAGACACCACTTTTTCATGGTCGCATCTGAAAATGAACTCATTATAACAATGTATTTAAAATTATTTACCAAAACATTTCATAATGAACTATTATTTCATGAGAAAATTTCATAAAAACATTTATTTCCTAAAAAAGAATCCATTATATTACAAACAATCATTTTAAAAATATAAAAAATTTATGGTTTTAAAATCCATAAAGTTTACATAATTCAAAAGACATAAAAATGTGTAACTTCAAGAATCACAACATATTTTTAGAAAAAATTAATGGTTTTTTTCTTCAAAGCGAAGCCTTAATGTTCCAGAATGGTGTAGATGAGGGAGAAGCCACCTACCTATCCACTGATTATTCAAAAACATGAATGGAACTTAAAACATCTAAATTTGAGTTTACAACACCTTGGCATCACAATATCTGCAATATCTTATCAATATTAGCATCACAAAACAATGATATATTCATGACCCACTAGATCTATGGTTCCGAGGGAGAGATGAATAGTGGATGTAAGAATAACAGGGAGGAAAAATCACATATCAATGATTCTGGATCTCCACACAAATTGATTTGTATGAAAGTTACTCCTAGATCAATGATAATTTCCTTTTAAGGCTAGGGAGGGTAAATAATTTAAGACCCTAACTGATTTTTGGACTAATGAGGGTTCCTAAATTTAATTCTGGTAAATTCCAAAAGACAATTATCGAATTAATTTTATGTTCCATGGTTAGGTCACACTGTTTTTCAACCAATGTGTCAACCATTCAAGGGATACTGGATAGAGTCTAGATATCCACATAGTTCATGTATGTGTTTTGGTAAACTATGTTCCAAATTTGTATTCTTACTGTCTTAAGAATAGTGGATCACAATGTTTCCCATGGTAAATCATATGGTTTGGAAAATTCATTCACCTTCCATGCACTTCCCTAGTGACCACCAAAATATGTTATAAAATTTTCTAGAGGTTTTTCACATTTTCAATTTAGCCTATACAAATCATTCACTACATCACACCTTCAGAACATTCCAAAACCTTCTTGAACATCATGTAACATAACCCAAGAATTATATAAGGATTAATTACATAAAACAAGGGTAATCTACCAGAATCCACGAGATTCTAATTTTATGCAAAATTGTAAATTTATTCATTGGAATGTTGAAATGTAGTGGTTAATTAGAAGAGTTTAGGACAAGACTATAACATTTCATTTTCATGTTCTCATGTCTATTTCAAAATCTTTCCATGTTTCCCCACGACCCATAATAAACTGACGATTTTCAAAAAAAAATATTCTCTTTCCTATCCAAAACCTATATTCGTACAAGAATAAATGTAGCATCTAGTCCAAGATCATCATGATCCCATTGAATTACATGGCCATGATCAGAACGATACTTCTTCAATTGAGATACATGAAACATGTTATGAATTTTTTTAAATAGGGTGGTTCCTAAGTCAAAGACTAAGGAACAATTTATTATAAAATAGAAACATATAACTTGAGTCTAAAGGAAGGAATCTTATTATAATATTTATCAAAAAAAGGGATCAAATCACCAGAAAAATCACCCTGCCATGTAATTTCTTAATTGAATCCCTTGTGGAAAGACCATATACAACCATGTTCACTTCACGAAATTTATGAGTGAAAATGTAGTTAATATCCTTGAGTAAAGCAAGAAAATTTATCCAAATGGAGGTGAGAGTCCAGGAAAGATGCACACCCCCTTCTAAATATATTGAACGATAGTGGTTGAGTCACTTTCAATACATATATTATTTCATCACTTATGCTTGAAAAAATCAACCACATGGATAACTCCCATCATTTAAGCTTCCAGAGCTGAGGCTATACCACAACTACAAAAAAAGAATCCATAACATTTTCCAAGGTAATCCCTAATGATATCACCACAACCTGTTGGACCCGGGTTTCCTTTAGATGCACCATGGATATTATCTTTGATCCATCATGGAAAATAATCCTACTTGAAGACCTCAAAGGTGCGCCGAGGATGTCTGTAAATTATAGTGATCTGAAGACAATGTAGGATCTCAAAGTCCTCAACAGAGTTTTCACTATATGCTTTCGGGATCAAGGCAGCTTCCCAAAAGGCAAAGAGATGCCGAGTTATACCAACATTAAGCTTAGATGAGAAGTTATTAAAAATGAAATTATTCATATCATACCAGATCACATGAAGAAGCTCACCAACGATAGCCAAAAAGTTCCTCAACTGAGAGTTGAGAGAATAAACAATTAACCATCTCCAACAAAAAATATGAATAATATAATCCCTAAGAGCTACATCTGTAGCACAAGACAGAAAAAGATGAATGACATCCTCTCTTTTCTGGTTACACATGTCACATTGAGAACAAAGATGAATCCCAAAATATTTCATAAAAACTTCAGTGGAGATTATGTGATGAGAAATATGCCAAACAAGTGTAAATATAGAAGGCCAAGTACAATGTTTTCTGAATGTTTTCAGCAAACAAATGTTAGAAACATTGATTATGAAATTGTAATTGTAGAAGATTTTGGAGTCCAGAACACCATTAGGAACAGGATCCTAGATGAGGATGTCCCCAGAGTCGGAGAAGTGATAATTTTCAATGACATGAGTGATGTCATCATAAATATTGATGTCAGGAGAATTAACAACATCCTCGATGGAGGAATTGATATTAACAGGAATAGAATTTGGAGTCTGTATGGAGATTAAATGTACACCATCCCAGTTATCAAGCCAAAATTTAATGGTGGAGTTAGCACTAACCATCCATCTAGAATTATTCATAATGTTGGAAAAGGAATGAAGAATGGATGATGAAATGGAATAAGTGATATACTTTATATTACCATTCTTAATCTTGGTAAGAAATCTATTTTGGAGAAAGGCACTGGAATGCACGTTATTATGAATCAGACTCCAAGTCATCATATCTTGAAGAGCATCATTAAATATATTTAGATTTTTGATTCCATGAAGACCCATATCTAAAGGTTTACAAAAAATGCTCCAAGGTATGGTCACAAGCTTTATCGCAATCATACTTCCAGTCCAGACAAATTTTTTGATATAGACGTTCACTTTTTGTCGAAGACCAGCAGGCCAGTGGTAAACCATCATCAAATATACCATTTTAGAAACAATACTAGGTTTTACAATACATATTCGACCATCCATAGATAGATTTTTACCTTTATAAGAAGTTATTTTATTGATGATTTAATCAACAATGCTTGAAAATTAACTACATTTAGGTCTTCCAAGGATGATAAGAACACCAACATAAGTGAATGGGAATGAACCTTCCATGATGCCTAAGTAGTTTATGATAGTACATTTTCTGTTAGAAGAAATTTTTTTCTATAGAACAGAAATTATTTGCTCCAGCTTATAGATTGACTGGAAACCTCTTCATAATGATACAACACATTTTTAAGACATTGGATGTTCCTTTTATCTCCTCGTAGGAACAGAATAATATCATCATCATATATGAGATGAGTGGTAACACCTATGTTTCTAGAAGCATGCAAGGGTTTAATCATGATTTGATCCACAAGAAAGTTGAGTAATCGGCTTATGTAATACTCTGCAATGACAAAAATAATGGTCGATAGAGGGTCTCCTTTCCTAACTTCCTTTTTTCATTTAATGAAACCCTTAGGAGAATCGTCTAACAGAACAGAGATGGAATCTGAATTGAATAAGGTGCCAATCATACGAGTTAAGGAATCATTAAACAAAAAAAATTTGAGCACTATTGTGATAAATCACCAGTACATGGTATAAAAAAAATTCCTGATTTCATGTTTAATGGAAACGCTACCACCTTTAGTGACTTTTTTTAAAAATGTTAGAGCATTTTGAAGCAAGAAATATGAAATCTTGAATATACCTATGTTTAATAAAACCAAATTGATTCCAAGAGACAATTCCATTACAAATGGGAGAAATCTTATTCGAAAAAAGTGTGGAAATAATTTTGTAGATGGTATTAACAAGTGAAATGGGTCGATAAAGGTGAATCTCATTAGAATTATCCACTTTAGGAATAAGGGTAAGAAACTTAGTATTAATGCCATAAGGTGGAAAACCTATGGAAAAGAAAGATTTAACTAATTTTAAATCATCCAAGTGGATAATATCTTGGTAATGTTTGAAGAAACTATTTTTGAAACCATCAGGACCCGGGGCACTATCTAGATTAAGACTAAAAACAATGCCTTTGATTTTGTGATCAAGAGGTATGATTAAGAGAGCATCATTGTTATCAATAGTCAGCATATCCAGGATGATATCTAGAAAAGATCTTTACTAACATCCGGACCATTGAATAAGTTATGAAAATAAGAGATAGTGTGATTAGCAATAGCCTCCTCCATGTCAAGAAGGGTGTCATCAACTCTAAGTATGTCTAGAGGCCTACATGTTTTTCTAATCCGATGAAGAGAATTACAGAACTTTGTATTCCTGTCACCATCTAAAATCCATATAGCTTTGAAGACGTGTTTTCTCAGATCATTTTTATGTTTCATTAAAGTGTAGAGTTTTAGAGATATATTGATTTCAATTTGAGGATCCAAGGAAACATCCGAGCAGGAATTGGCATTTTGAATTTTCATAAGATCACTCTCTAGCATGGATATGTCCATATCAATCTATTTTGTTTTGGAATTACACTAGCCCCTAAGGCACTGTTTAAGAAGTTTTAATTTAGTGATACAAGAAAAATCATTATTGTGATGTTGCATGCCTTCCCTGAAGCTTTTAATAAACATAGAACAATCTGGATCTGCAGCCTAGACAATATTAAATTTCAAAGGAAGAGACAGTTTATTACTTCTAGAGAAAAGAATAACAAGGATGTAATGATGATTAGAGTCGATCATAAATTAATCAATACATGAAATGGAGTCCCATTTATCAAGGGAATAAGTATTAGTAAACACCCTATCAATCTTACTTGTAACAACCCTATTAAGATTTCTTCTATACCAAATGTACTTAGTACCAATAAGGTTATTTTCTAAAATATTACAATCCTCAATAGAGGATTAAAATTACCTTGAGGAAATAAAAGAGTGGTATGGTCTCATTTTTTCAGAAGAGGAAAAATCGCCTTAAATTCCTCGATCACAAACCCAGGGTCTTGAATAACATTAGCTAGAACACTGAAATCAATCCAAAGTGATATGTGGTCCAAGTATCTATTCATAGCATATAACATCATGAAAAAGGGATATAGACCATCCAAAGAAAAGTAACATGTAAACATATCTTCCAAAAGGTTAAAATCATTAACTGACTGTAGAGTTGAGTGATAAAAAACCAAGAGGGAATCAGTAGAAACAGAAAAAAAAAGTAGGCTTATGAGTCAAAAAAAATATTTTTAGGACAACATAGGTGTCCGTGTTAGAAAGACCATGATAATTCCAAAATAAGCAATTCATTGAAACCTACATTTGGGGTTAGAACTCCCTTTTTTTGGACCACCTAAATCCTTATTTCTCTTTAATCTTGTGACAACTTGTGAGGAGGGTGGGTTAGCTTGCTTTCTCTGTTTACTCATTAAGGAAGCAGAGAAAATGTTAAAAGCACCTATATTATCATTGATATTATCATTTTTAAGTGGAATGTAGGAAGAGAAAGAGATAGTGTCAGTATTAATACCCACTGCCACTGGGGTATCCCTTGGTTCAATGCCTTTGTCAAGAGTATTCTCCCCTAGATTAGTCTCCGCACTAGAAAACCCAGTGTTTTTGTGTGCATCCATAGATGCATCCATCCCCTGTCTATTCACCACCAAGTTATGAGAACCCTCTCATAAATAGTCTTTATAGTTTAGCTTCGAACATTCCAGGCCAATTTCAAGAGTGGCGTCCACCTTGTTCATAACCGAGGGGAGCATGTTTTTGTTTGGTAATACCGAGAGATCAACATCCCTCTAAGATGAAATAGGCACCACTGCCACACATCCCTTTACTAAGAGAACAACTGAATAAGACATACTAACTTCAATAGAGATGAAGGTGTCAAGTTATTCTACAGTAGGAGCATCTACAGAAGGCTCTACCTGTATTTCTCACAAAGGTTGAAAATCATTTTTTCCAGGTCCTTAAGGAGGACCTCATCAATATATTTCTTCTCATCTACTTCAACCATCTCAGAATATAAGGTGCCTGATGTCTCACCATGTTGGAGTGTTTTTTAACCCATTTTCATAATTATGTATGGGAACATTGAGCTTACCCAGGTTATATTTATCCCTTTTCCTATTTTGGACCTGAGTCCACTCATCAACCATTGGTTGGTTCACTTTGATTTTCACCTGGTTCTTCTTCACTCGAAAATTGATCAAAGAGTGACCAATAATCTTTCACAGTTCACAGAAGTGCAGTATATGGTCATATTCAATATGAATCTCCATTTTGAAGTCCTTGGTATTGAAGTTAATTATTTTCGGAAGCTTAGAATCATGGTTGAATTTAACCATGTCTTTCATATATAGCCCCAGTTCTGCACTGAGTGTTCCCTAGTAAATCTGGAGTAGATTAACAATACAAGAAGTGATGTCATAAGGGATCTTGGGATGCCAGAAATAGAAATTTAGACCATAAAGCGTCACCTAGACATGATCTGACATGTATTGATTCATAAGAGAATTGAATGCATAGTCCCATTCAGAGAGATGAAGCACCCCATACATGAGCTGGAAGTTCCCCATTTTCCAAACATAATCAAATTCGTTCTGTGAGATTAATAAAAAATCTTAGTATCCTCTTCCGATTTGGAACGGCTTCCAGTCAGAGAAACTCCATCAGTGTGTGATTCTATTCTTGAGATCGAGTGACATCTAGGGTTTATCACCTTGTAGATATAAAATTAGACCCATAATAGAGAACATACATTTTTGCGAACATTGTTGTAAAACATCATAATCTTCCTCAACCACATAGCTTCCATCATCCATCTTTTTGTAGAAGGAGCGCTTCGATTCACTAAGTTTCTATAGACCAGACCCCTTAATTGCTTCAAGGGAGGATATTCCTATCAATTTATTGAGTGTAAGGGATTGATATTCATGAGGATTGAATCATCCACCATCAAAAGAATTTTCCAATTCAGGATTAAAGGCCTATATGTTAAGAAATCACTGAGATGATTTAGCAGGATCATCTTGAGCATCGCAAGCAAACCCTATGATTCGAGTAGGTGCCGCCGATGAGAGATCTCGAGCCATCATCAAATATTTTATGCATATAAATAAACATTGGTGGTAAATATAACAAATAAGATACATCTCCCAATCATTCATGTATAATAAAAGTCCAATATACTGAGGTGGGAACATTAATTTCTTACAAAATGATGATTCCAAAGCCATGGAGAGGTTCTCAAGAAAACATCATTACTCACCACAAGGGATAATGTTTGATGTGGAGACCCAAACATCATTACTCACCACAAGGGATAAAGTTATTGTAGAGATCCACATATGTTTCATGATGACATTGGGTTTTCATCATTCTCCATAGAATCATCAAAATCTTCTCTATCGTCTCATACACTAAGTTGGTTCTGATAAGGGAGGTCTTACTCGGTTCCACCAAATAATGTTGACAACAATAAGGATGACCATACAATTTTTCAAAATGAGCCCTATGTATAGAATCAGGATAAATTGTATTGTATGATAACTCCAATAATGGTAAATACTCCTCTAAAATACATCACACAGTATTTACAAATGTATTCTAACATCTAGATAATCCTTTTATATTGTCAATCCATTTGAGGATGAGAATCATATTTCATAGATAGTTATGATCTAAGGGGTTTTTATAATGACTTGTATAACCACGGTTTGAATCAAGGTTTCCTATTAGACATAATTAAATTTCGAACAAAAATCATATTTACAACACCTCAAATGTTGATTTTGGATAGGTCTTCCACCATATTTCATTCAAGAGTAGGAATGAAGTGAGGCGAATTCATGATATCATCCATAATAATCTATATAGAATCATGTTTGAGAAATATTCTTATCAGAATGGTAATAAAATATATAGGTATCTATTCATATTTACAAATGGTAATTAGTAATCAATGAAATGTTTCCAATGATAATTGGTGATCTTCCTTGAACTACATGTAGGTGAAGAATCCCGATGCAAACTCTTCCAATTTACACTTCATTATCCCATAATAAATCTATTATTTCATTGATTTATGTACATTTTGGATTCTCGGATGAACATACCATTTTAAATAATAGTTGGTAGAAAGAATATTTTCCTAAATATAAATCGGTTTCATGATCTGATCTCTAATATGCAACACAAAATTCTCATCCATATTCCATCCATTAGTGTTCTCCCCAGCATTGAATTTTGAACACATAGGTAGACATTCTCGATCATACTTTTCAGCATGTATAACTTTCTCAATAAAATTAAGTTCAAGAGAAACTGGAATGAAAACTGTGAAATTACCCTTGTCGATAAAATCCTAATGTATTTCAGATATAACTAAAATAATCTATCATTTATCTAAATCCTCATTAACACACTAATTATTTTTATTGCAACTTAATACATCCACCATCAAATTCCCATTACCTGGTGTATACAATAAATAAAATTCAAAAATATTATAGCATACCATCCTTCCATGATTCATCAAATCCAAATTTATTTCTGAGATTAAGTTTTTTTGTCTCTTATTATATTTAATCATTGTAGATTTCTAAGAATATTTTAATAAAGACAAGACATTAAGGTATGAACAATGATAGCCAATTCAGAATCATGTGATGGTTAGTTCTTACCATGAACTTGTAACTATTTGGAACTATATACAATTACATAACCTCCCTTCATGAGAACACAACCAAAAATAGATGCTAATGTTTAACAATAGACCACAAGCCCTTATACAGACTCCAAAAAAATAATGATAAGTTATTATTTAAGGAGAAATATATAATCTTGGAATGAATAATAGTACTCATTATTACATTAAAATAAAACCCCTTTCCTTTTCAAATCATTATTTAATAAGGAATGATCTAAAAAATCATGAACGAATTGTTTGTAGTATAATTATTAGATAAAAAAATACATATCTCAAAAGTAATATTAAATGGTAACCAAGAGATAACATTTTCTATTTTTTTATGATATAAAAAAACTCACCTTTTAGAAATGAAATGAACAATGAAGCATAACTCATGTTTCTAGAAATAACACATTGAAATATTGGAATAAAGGTTATATTCTTGAATGATTCTCAACACTATTTCCAAGTGTTTCTCATTATATTATTTGGTCTTAGAGTAAAACAATATACCAATAATTAAATCCACTATAAAAGTACAGATACATAAAAAAAATACAATTTATTAATTCCCTAAAAACCAAGGATACATTAATTAAACCAAAGGTTATAACCACATAATCATAATGACCATATCACCTACTGAAAAATATATTAGTAATATCATCTTTCTAAAATCACAGTTAGTGATACCATATTCATAAGTCAATCATAGAGAACCATTATTCTAATCCAAATTAATCAGAAATATCTTCATTTGATAGAATATGATACATAATCTATATAATAACTTTTTGAAATTTATGATAATCCAAAAAATGACTATGAGATTCATCTTCCATTTTTCACAAAAATACCAAGTGCTACCCACATGGACATACACAATGGAATGAATCCATTACATTCAAATTCTTATAATTTTACCTTTAATTACCTCAATTACATTGGCTTTATCCTATAATATGGAAGTGAAATAAGACATGTCTCTTGTCAGAAATTAATTATAAATTCAAATTCTATTTCTGTTGGAAACCTATAGAAATTTTCTATAAAGTCATCTAGAAATTGGTCAAAATGGTCATAAAATATCTATATTAGATATCATAAATAGATTCTAGAGTAACTGCTACAAAAAATAAGAGATATACATAATATTTGATATTGAAGGTCCTTAGCTTCTTGCTTTCACATCCCAATATCTTTTGAAGAGATGCTTAATTTCATCAGATGATTTAGAACTAATCAACCTGGAATAAAATTAAATGTGGGCATTGAATTATTTGAAGTGAAACATTACCAAAACTAGGTCATAGATATCCATATTAAGAATAATGAAATCCCAAACCAACTCATACCCATAAATAGTAATTATACTAGATGCACACTTAAAATATCAACACTTCCTTTGAAAATGGAGAGTTTTCAGTTTCAAAATTAGGAATGACCTCGAAATTTAAACACATAATATCAGTTACACGAGAATTAATAAAAGATTGGTACACGAATGTATCATAAAAGGCCTAAATAATGGTATAATTCCCCAAAATAATACATTTAATTCTCAATGGTCCATATTTTTCATCTGTGATCATCTTCATTGCAATATACAACTTCTTAATTACATTCTCATTTTATTTTTTTACCTAATGAGATTTGATAGCCTAATGAGTTATTTTTTTTCAAAAATAACCTTGGGTCACTCGATTCTAAGGATTAGATTTATTTGAATGAGATATTCAAGTAAAATCATAACATGTATGAGAGGGATGATACGTATTCCCAACACCAGGTCATGGAGCACTATATAAATAATTCTAGAGATGTCTTGTATGGTTACATTTGGGACATGATTCATGTGGATTCATATATTTTCACTTGATATGCTCAAACAAAACAAATTGGAAGAATCCCTTAAAACATTTAGGTCAAGGAGGGAATTTCACTAATATGAGGATCGGATACTGAGATAAACCACAACTTTGTAAGTAGGTGTCACTCTTTCACTTATTCTCATAACATGAGCTCCCACCTATTACCATTGGGATAAATTGGGTCCCTCCAAACATATTTCTAGAGATGTACCTTTCAATGATATTATCTCTATTTATCATCGTCATATAGACTATAATTCAATGGATAAAAATATTTTTTTGAATTTGATATTAAATCCTTAGAATAAATTCAATCCTTTAAAGACATACATGAAAATATATTTTGTGAAAAGAGAACTATGTTTATAAAATTATCTTTAGACTCTGACATCAAGAGATTATCTATCTTTAAGATGAAGAAATCCATTATTTTAGTGGTCTGAAATGTTTGAGCCTGGAATTTATTATTGAATAATTATTCAAAGTCCTCCCATGTAATTCCGTAGTGAAATTTAGACAGAATTTTTAAATCCAACAATTGGAGTGACATATGATCGAAAAAGTATGTTCCAATCTTGAAATTTAGCTTAGTTAGTGTTCCAAGGAAATCAAAGATTCAATTCATCTGATTCACCTAAATCAATTATATTTCAGGTTCCAAATACTCTTTAAATATGGGTCAATTATTCATTTAAAATTAAAATTATTGGTTCAATGGTCAAGGGTTATCATTCTAATTTCTTCTGTCTACAATATAAAAACTCTGAAGGATGATTTAGAGTAAATATGGATTCACATATTTTATAGGTGAAACATTATTTTATTCTTCCTCCATTTTTTTATTACTATGGAATCTACACAATGTCATTCTTTATAACTAGAAAAACAATTCATTTAGTCTCACTCACTAGTAACTGAAGGCTTTGAAATTTTAAATTTCCATATATAGAAATACCATTTTCATTATTTTCAAAATCAAAACGTTGTATGTTTTTTAATAATTTTTCATGTATCATAAAACTGGGGATGATAAATTTAGTATTAATGTGAATTATAACTACCAATGCATGATATGAAATCATAATTATATCAACTCATGATGATGAGACAATAAATTAACATGAATATTATTAAAAAACATATGTATCTAAACCACTCAAGAAACATATGGGTTTTCCTAAAAAGGTTTTAAATATATTTTTAAGCTCTATAGATCATGTTTTGATAATTATATATTCATTCTAGAATCCAGAAAAGAAGAGAGATAGAAAAATATTGATTCAATTAGTAACATCCCTCCCATATTCATTATCTTGGAAAGTAACGGGGTACCACTGGAATTATGTGATATCTCCAAGACACCAAAGGATTGTAATAAATGACTAGTGATTATGGAACTATTGGGGGATTATTTTCCCTATAAAAGAAAACAAACCATAAATTATCAATAGATACATGTTACCCGAATAAAATGATAAAGACCATGTTTAATATAATAGAACAATATCAGAGTGACAAGGTAACATGATGTATAAAAATTGAAAATAAAAAGGACAACATGACTCAAATACATCCACAAGGTAAACCCATGTACCACTCAAACATGTTCCAATCTACAACTCCGCCTTCCATTCCCATGCTATCACAAAACATTACCTACAATGTAAGATACCATACCATTTCAAGTATCCTGGTAGATGACATCTTAAAATTCACAATGGCTCCCAAGTAGGGGTTAGTATTAACATAGTAGGTTTTCCCAAAATACATTAAAACTATCACCACAATGACAAAACATTTTATCACATTTTATATAAAATGGTTTGGAATTAGTTTAAAAATTTTACTTCAAAATGTTAAAATAATTCAATGAAAAATAATAATAATAATTAGAATTATTTCTCGTCATTTGGATTACACATTCCTATGTCTCCACACACACACGCACCCATGAATTCTATGTTACAGTTCCATACTCATGAGTGGTCTATCATCAATCCCTCAAGTCAACATATGGTGACCAATATAAAGGTTCCCCAAGGGAACATTGTTCTTCCTCACAGTCATAACAAAAGATAAACTCATGCCAACCTTGTGTGACAAATTCTCTTCCAAACCATTTCATAATAAACCATTATTTCTTGGAAACATCTCAATAAATAATTTTATTTATTGTTAATGGAACTATAATATTAAGAACAATAATTTTAATATGATAATAAAATAGTGTATTTTAAATCCATCCAATTTCCAGAAATTCCAAATATCAAACCAAAAAGGGGAATCCATCAAGAATCAAACAGGTATTCATAAAAATATCACAAAAGAAAATTAATCAAAACTATGAATTAATGTTCAAAAATATTAGAGATGATAGAGAGGCCACATTTCTCTTAAAAAAATGGAGAAACCCAAGAAAAACATGTATTAATTATAGATTATATTGGAAAACATGTTCCACTAACAAGATGAACAATATCTTATCAATATTCATAGAAAAAACTATATCTTTTAATAATGTAAAATATTTATGTTTCTAGTAGAGAGAAGATGAGTGGATATATAAAGAAAAAGTTTTAAAAAACACTTACTCCTGATTCCACATTTTTAAAAATTTTGATTCATCCAACATTCTCTATTAGATTAAAGGTAATTGTCCCTCATTATTAGAGAAGGTGAGGAATTTTAATCCCCTAAAGACAAGGAGAATAATGAGACTTCTGATCATTAATTCATATTTAAAAAATTGATGAATTAATCATATGTATCATCGTTAGGTCACACTATTTTTTGAAATTAAAAACCAACCATACATTGGGTAGTGGAAAAAAATATAGACATTCTGATCGTTATTCCGCATAGTTAGGAAATATATGCCTCAACCTACGATGATACTATCTCAAGAATATTGGCTAGTATGGTTTCCCTTAGCCACTCACATGGTTTGTAAAAACCATACACTAACTTTTCTCTTTCCCAGTGAGTCTAAAAACATGATTCATGGTTTTATAGAGGTGGTTAATGTTTTATATTAACTATTCAAAAAATATTCCCCTCTAGAAAAACCTCTAAATCATTCCAAAAACTCCTCTGACCTCATTAATCTTTAGCCAATAATTATATAAGATTAAATTTCATAAAAATAACATAAATTTCTTGAAACCAAGGGCTCGATAAGAAATATATTTATATTTTCATGTTTTTATTATTATTTGTATTGTACATCATGGTAAAGAATATTATCTTTAGATTTTCTCCTGTCTTGTGTAAAATATTATGGTATTTTTGAAGATATTATTGAATTTGTTATATTTATATTTATATTATTGATGAGAAATGTATACTACAATTTTCTTGGAATTTTATTACAAAAATGAAAATTATTTTCAAAGGATATGAATTAAAATAAAGAAAAATAAAAACATGTTGGAATTAGAATTTTAAACTCTATCTCAACTGACTTTTCGATTATGAAAGGAATCTCCTAAAAGAGAAAACGAAAAATATAGAAATATAATAATTATGAATGTAGAAACAATATGAAATCAGAAACCACCCTGATATTTAGATACATTTAGTCACTAATAATGTTTGTAATTAATAAATAGAATCATGTAGCGGCCTGTTATTTTAAAATAATTCTATGTTCAATAGCATATGCATCATGATACACCAAGCTTAAATGAACCATACAATATTATTATTTAATAAGATCATTATAACACATCCATTGAATTGGATGGTATAAAAAGGATTAATCACATTATGAAATATATATATATAAATTACCTACTCAATTAAATTGTTATTTTTAATACTTATAAAATAAGAACTCAATTATTACTAAAGACATTTAATTATTAAATAATATGTTTTATTCAAATTTGTTTTGGGTTACATTTTGTGTGTGATCATTATAATTGATTATAGAAACATTTAGAAATTTTATTTGGAAAATGTGATGTCAATTATTAATGATAATTTAAAAATTAGGTTTCACTAATATTTTATATTTTTATGAAATGATTTATTTTTCATTGAATGATGAAAAATACTAATTTGTATTGATTGTTTTTAATGAGATTTCAAAAAAATAAATTGTTGAAAAATATTATCACATAAAATTAGTTATATAATACCATAAATAATTAAATTAATGTTTAATGGAATAATTTTATGGTTGAATTTGGTTACAAAATTTTTTTATACTAAAAAATAATTTTTTGAAAACATGTTTTTCATTTTCATCTAGGTTTTTTATCATATATTAATTTCTACTACTTATAGAAATTTAATTTGAAAAATTTATTTCATATTTGTAATTAATAGGTCCAAATATTTTAAATACATACCTTATATATTTTGTCAATATGAATAGTAACCATGATAATCATTTGTCACCACAATATAGGTAAAATTGGTAAAAAAGGGTAAAAACCATGAGATATAGTATCAAAATATCTTCAGTACATTTATTTATCATATATTATATGTTTATTTCTACCATTTATATCCAATTTTAAAATATATGTAATTTCGGAACTATTTTCCCTTGATAATAAAATTTTAATTATTCTATGTAAGGAAAATCCAAAAATGTTAGTCTCTTAACTTTAATGCCCCTAAATTTTTTAACATAACTAGTAAAATAGGATACGTACAATTAAAAATACTTATTTGAAACAATAATGAATTTTTTATATTTTTAATTTATTAATATATTTTATTTATTGAATAGTTACCATGATACTTATGCAACGCCAACAAAATATTTATTCAATTATTAGAAAAGAAAATAGTTTTTTTTAAATAGTAAATGTCATATAATTAGGATTAATTATTGCCTAACATAAATTTTTTAGATACATATAACATAATAGTGATGATTTAAAATTATATATTCAAATTTACTTTTGGTTATGTTTCATTCAAATTAAAAACATGTGGAAAATCCAGTAATGAGATTACTGATATATTTTGTAAAATAATATTAAATTTAATGATTTAAAATTATTAAAAAACACATATTCTTTCTCATGAATTTGATATCATTTAAAATATCATTTACGGTCCATTTAAGAGACTCTTTTGTTTTTACGGTATCATTCTTGAAACAAAATGGGTAGAAAAATTAAAATTGTAGTAATTGTCCAAATGGTTAACGGGGTTAAAACTAAAAAAGAATGGTGAAAAAATAATCCATACATTTCATAATATTATTGTTTGAGATTATTTCAAATCATACTCATTTTATATCTAAATTATATTAATTTTTATAAATTTTTAATGAAAATTTGTTTATATTAATTTAACAATATAGTAAATTTGAAGAACACTCCCCCGCTAAATTATTAATGTACACCACTTATCTCTTTTCATTACACCACCTTGATAAATATAGCTCAACCATATCATAACCAATTTCATTATCAACTTCCCTATCACATAATTATAGGTTATGGTCTTCTTAAAAGACTATTACAAGGGTCCATAATATGGGATCCAAAGGAATTATACTAAAGAAGAAGTAATCATCTTTACTGAATCAATCAAGTTTTTTTCTTATTTTGATTCCAATATAAATTTTATAAACATCCACAAATAAAAAAAATATCACAAAAATACGGATATGTTATTATAATTATGGTACATCCATTATTTACCTCCTTTAAATCCTACAAAAAATAAAAAACATTACTTATGTGAACGTACAACTTACCATCTTCATGTATTGATGTGATTGATTCTTGATCACGATATTAATTTGATGGTTATAAATACAACAATAATGAATATATAATATATTTATGATATAAATATTATTCTATATATACAATATCATATATTCAATATTAAAATTCAATCAGTTGTATAATTATAACGTCGCTTGAGTGTGTGTTTGGAATACCACCTCAAAAAATTGATTCAATTTTTTTCAATTAAATATTAAAATTATTTTTTAAATGTGAATTATTATTTTCCTTTATTTCATTCCATTCCTTGAGAATTGAAAAAAACATTCATGCATATGTATGTCGTATCATCTCTATAAATGGTGTAATTCATTTTTCAATCATAAACATTCAATAATGATTATAATAATGTATACAATAAATAACTAAAATATTTATAACATTTATATCATTATGTAGTTGATGAATCTTTGAGAATGATAAAATTATAACTATTTCAAACAAAATCATACATGAAAAACGATATAGATAACAAACAAAAGTGATAATTTTAATAAAAAAATATTATTAAATGGATGTCGAAATACTATAAGTGGATCATATATGGTATTTTATGTAGAAAAATGACTATTTTATATAATTATAATAAATTTAAATTTATTATACTGATGATTAAATCATGTTCAACTAAGTGTATGTGCGAGGCACGAGATTTCATTTCAATTTTCCTTCATTAAGAAAGGTTTTAATTTTATGCACTAAATTTATTTTACAAGGTGTATATAATTACATTTTTTATGTTATATAATGAAAAAATAATAATTCATTTTATTTTTAGTTGAAATTTGAATTATTTTATCCAATGGGATTTTACTTGACTGTTAACAAGTGGTAATGGGTTTCTTAACTGAATATACATTCATTGATTTATACTTCAACTTCATTGACAAGGTTTTTCCATTATTATGTTTCAAATGATCAATGATTTTATTATGTTATATTTAATGATTATTTATTTTGATTAAATGTTTTTACACATAGTTAATTCATTGATTAATTCTCACATCAATGGTATGATCTTTGTATGGGTTTCTCATCCCAAATTTATTTTCATGGGACACATGCCATATTCACTACTTGTTTTTTCATGATGTTTATATACATCCCATTTGATAATATATATCATGATTACAATTATATTAATGTTATGTAATGTTTCATTAAATGTTATTTCTTTCATTGGGGTTAGGATTCAATAGTTACGAATTTGGTAAGTGTTTATTTCACAATCTCAAAATTATTTGGGATTATTTATGTTTATGTATCCACTAGGGGAATTATTTGTTCTTTATATCTTGAACTAAGTAAGTTTTCCTCTAATCTAGAAATTTTTTGTCATTTCATGTTTTTCATTAAATTTCCACTCATTAAGTACTCATGATACTATAATATTTATTTTAATAAATACCATCTTTTTTCTATTCATTTGGGAATTTTCACTTCCATGCACATATTTTCCTTAAAATGTTATAAAGAATAATTTAACTATTATCCAATTATGTATTGATAACAACTACCCATAATCAACTTTATAAAATTGGGTTAAAATTAATATTCTTATCATTTTATAAATTATGTACTTTTAACTTTTAACTGAAAATGTGAAAGGAGTATTTGGTTTAATGTAATCAGCATGAACATAATTTACCACCATTATGACCACATATTTATTTGAAGCTTTCTTTACAAGTTTCAAAGATTATTTTCAGGGAAAATTGTTTCCTAACATCCTGTAAATGTTTAGTATGAAAATAGAATATAATGGTTTAATATTTATATTTCACCAAAATGTTCATAATGAACTTTTTATGGTACATCATTTCATCAATGAGAACACCCCATTATTTAAATTATTATCTACTATGGATATGTTCTAATGATATCAACATTGTTATTTATTTCAATTGTTTATAACTAGTTTTATTGGAGAGTGTATTGATATTCAATATTCTATTTTCTCCTATATTTATTAATTATGATTATTTTGTCATGTATATTACATTTTATTGTTAATTAATTTTATTAATAAATTGGACGTATCATGTGATGTATGGGCCTTGTTATAGCCCATCGATGCTTCAATTTGTCTCATGAGACAAAATAGTTGGGAAATCTAGGAACACACCTTAACCATTAACATAGATGTATTGGCATGAGGCATCGATGGTATGTTTATGATGTTCAACATTATGCATTATATCGTTATGAAAGAAGTTTTCGAATTCCATGTGGTTATTTAAATATTTATGATATCCATAGATAAGATATATTTTAATGAGATTATTTATATGGAATTATTTTATCATCATTTATTCCTATCATAATATTCTATAGAATCAAGTATTTTAATAAATAAAATGTGTTTTTTGGTTAATTTCATTTATATATTGATTATACCATAATTAATCTTCATATAATCAACTGTAAATAACCCTTACAGAAAATTATATCTCACCACATTGTTATATTTTCTTTCCCAATAAATTACATGAAGTGTATATTGATTTATATACATGGATATTCTAGAGGGAATAATGGTGTTATTAAGTAAAATACAATGTTGTATTTTCTGTTATCAAATGTAATGTGTTGTTCAATTATGAAGCTAGTTTTCCAACAATAATAAATTATTTTTGTCTTTTGGAATGAAATCAGTAGTGTCTAGTACAAATATAATAAGTTAAACACTAAGTCTAGACTACTAGGTTTTGGGTTTTTTAAATTTGCATTAGAGAATGTTTAATATATGTCTTGGGAGTAAGATTTTGTGTTGGGCATGTTTCATCTCATCAATAATCTGTATTTCATATTGATATTGATGCTCCAAAATACCCTTATTTTAAAATGATGTTGGTTTCAAGTCTGTAATCACTGTTCATAAACTAAATTCAGAATATGTAATGTATAGATAATCAACCTTACATATGGAATCAAGATTATTCATAAAGGATGAACTTATAGATTCTCATGCATGTGTTACTTTTTATCCCTACGTTATGCACAAATGAAAGTATGGTTAAGGAACCATATATTTTTGTGAAACCCACAATATGAAAAGGAATCGTACACTGTGAAAAGGAACCTATGCATAGCCAAGGAACCCTATGCTATGTAGATGAACCATAACATTGACTATTCAACAATGGAGTTTTAAAGCTGCGACATTGTCTGAGATTCATGAAATAGTATTCATAGAGGTACAGGCTGATTGAAAGCTATTATACAACTAACTCAAATTATAGTATTAAATCATTCAGATAAACATATTGATAAATGAAAATCACTACTATTTTTAAGGGATGTTACGACTCCCCTGGTCTATATGAATTTTATTTTTCGTTTTCTATTCGGAAATATTATTGGATCTAGAATTCCAATGTAAGCTAAATACCCAATATATTCTATCACCATGTATTTTGAAATATTTATTCACATGTATGACCGTATTCTTGTGAATATGTTTTATATTTCTTCTACAATGAACAATTGAATCTGTTATTTTCAAAAGAGGATACAATTTGAAATATCTACATATTTCAATCTCATAATGCTATAATGTTAACCATAATATTTGTTTCTAATCAAAATAAAGAACATTTTCAATAAATATCAATTTATAATTATTATTTCTTCAAGGAATATTTTATAAGAAGATCCATATACTGTTATTTGCAACTGTAAATGTGATTTTCAACTCGTACAATTAACAAATGAAACTCATTCGATTTATTAGAGTTTAAAATATTCATACTCAGTTGTGGGGAAGTGTAAGATTCTTATACTATTCTTTGGACTACCGGGTCCCCAAAAAAGAACCCGAAGGCTCTGTTTAGACTTTTTGTAAAGGTGTAAACTTTATGCACTCAGTTTTGGATTTCAAGGACTTGTTATAAGAAGACCTTTCTAGTGAAATTTACAAAGCTCGTAGAAAGAGAATTAGTAGAGTGGACTAGGATATATTTATACCCAGAACCACCATAAAAATTTCGTGTTTATTCATTCTGTTTATCTATTACTCATATTTCATATAGAAAGAAAAAATTCATATATGCATAAATCACAAAGAGAATGAAAATCAATAATTTTGGGAGTTTTTTTATCAGACTCATTTCACCCCCGTCTTGTGTATCATTGTATTATTATAAACATACAATTGGAATGAAATGTTATATTTTATGAAAAAGCTATAGCATGTTTAAAACAATAAATTATAGAGTGTAGATGTCAATGCTTGATACTAAAGGAGGTATGTATATTGTTTTTTCTTCATATTTTAATGGTCATAAGTATGGATGATAGAAATATCATATGATCATCTAATTTAAGAATAATGGATTTAGAGTCTATTCAAAGACTGTCACTCCTTATTAAATTCCTAGGAAAGCATAGATAGTGGATGAAACAATAGAAGCACAATATGACATCAAATCAAGAGAAATGAATTGTATTATCTACGAACATGGAACAAATGAATTTAATAATGTATCACAGTTCTATAATAGCTATGATATGTGGAAATTAGTATTTTTCTCATATGAAGGAATATATAACATTCGATAGATGAGATATGATTCTTCAAAGATTAAAATTGACAACATTAGAATGCTTAATGGATAAAGAATCAAACAAATGAATGGAAGGTTATAAGATATTGTTATAAATATTACTACCTTTATAGATTCCATAAATCAATCATTTCAGTATCTGAATGAACTTAGAGTATTCCCCTCACAATGGAAGGAAATATCTGGATCTATTTGACAATAATAACTTGTTAAGTATTTAACTATGAAGCAATTAATTAGAACATTGATGACGTAAAAAGACAAAATGGATGATCAAGTTGAAGATCATAATATTTTAGTAAAAAGGTAAAATATTTCCGTCATAGTGACATCGAAGAAGCATAACCAAAAAACAAAAAATAATGTCAAAACTCAAACAAAATAAGATTCCTATGATTCTAAAATAGAACTAGATAAACTAGGTCGAATGTTTAGAATGTTCTATAAAAATGGAATAAGATTCAGAAAACCTATGAAGAAGGATGAAATAAAACCCAATGATGTAAGATTCTATAAATAAAAAATATTGGGTCACATTATACATGATTTTCCAAAATTGGAGGATGAAAGAAAGAGGGTAGAAAATATATATTAGATGAATGCTGATTAGAAGGGTAAAAAAGAGAAATAAATGATACCTGTAGTGTTTCCACAAACTCAAATAACTCCTCAAAAATATAATTCAAAGAAAGGGCCAAAACATCATAAAATCCAATATATTTATTATAGCTAAAGATAATGTTGTACAATCCTATTACAATTTTGATTCTGATAATGGTAGTTTCTCAAATACTAAACTGGTTTCCTACTGTTCGATGTTAGAAGCGAAATATGATACTTTAACAAATAATAATAAATCAATTAAAACTATTCACAATGTTATTTTAGGTTAATGAGACACAATGACAAAACAACATCATGAACTAATTAAAAAAATTCAATACATCAACAACAAACAATATTAATCATGAGGAAAGGATAGTGAAATTACATGTAAAAGTTGAATCTTATTAGAGTGCATATAATATTTTAACTAAATGAGAAAAAAATTTGAATGATATTCTTGGATAGAATTTTATTAAAATAGAAAATATTCCAATAGATATCAAGGGTGAAATATCAAAATTATACAAGAATTATTTTGTGCCCAATTCAAAAAATGGTTCATGTTATTATTGTGGAATAAAAGGTCATCAAATTAACAATTGTAAATTGAGAGACATTCAAATAATTGGTATTAAAAATTATTTTATTTCTAAAAAAGAAAAATGATGTAATTGATTTGAATTATGGAAAAATAAAGTAGTTCTAGATTCCCAGATCACTGTTTGGTGATGTTGTTGGAACCAAAAAAATATCATAACCAAAACAAACATGTGTTTAATTATTTTTGTTGGTAAAATGTCACATCAAAAAAAATCAATATGTTATATGGAGTGTGTCTATTCAAGAAACAAGAGTTGAGACTCAACCATTTTCGATACAGTAACTCAAATTAATAGATGTCTAGTTACTTTTGGTGACAATGCAAAAGGATTTATTATTAGAGTTTTAATTTTTGGATATCCAAAGGTTATCTCAATCAACAAGGAACTGTATGTACAAGTGTTAGGGAATAACCTCATAAGTATCTCTCAACTTTTTTATGATGGATTTTATGTTTATTTTTCTTTCAATTCCTACTCAGTTTTCAAAGATAAATTGTTTAAATTTAGGGAACCATGATCTAACAATTTTTGTACTATGGATCTAAATTCCTTCTGAAAATACAAGGATAATTTTTTAACTACTAAGAAAAATGATTCATGGATCTATCATAGAATACATGGAAATTTCCTTACATATTATTTACTTAAATTATTTATGAATTAATTTGTTTCTGATTTACCATGTATTAAATTTGAAAATTCTAAATTATATGATGAATTACAAATTCAAAAAATAGTACAAATCATCTTTCAAATCCATTAAAAAAATAAAAAATTATTTCAAATCCATATGGATTTTTTCAGACAATAATGGGTTGTATGTTTGGATGGTAAATCATATGTTTATAATGTAGTTAATTTTTTTCATGTTTTACTTTGGTATATTTTCTAAAACTCAAAATTTATGTATTCACTATTTTCAAATGTTTTTTTTAAAAATTGTTTGAAATGAAAATTATTTTAAAATAATTTCATTAGGAAGTGAACATGGTGGATTATTGGAGAATAAAGAATCTAATTATTTTTTTCCCCACCAAGTAATTTAAAAAACATTTTGTGCACCAAGAACACCTTAAAAATGGGATTATTGAATTAAGAAATAGAAAGATTTGTGAAATCAAAAGGACAATACTAAAGGAATACAATATTCATACCTATTTTTTTTTGGAAAAGGCTATGAAAAAAACTTTCTATATCATGAAAAAAGTTTCAGTAAGCCAAATTTTTAAAAGGAAAACCTATGAACACTAGAATAACAGAAAACATAAAGTAAATTAATTTGAATCCTTTTATACATGGTGTATATATTGAATAATATGGATAACCGTGGAATGATAAATCCAAAAGCTAAAGAAGGAATATTTTTAGGATATTATATTTCATGTACAACCTATAGAGTTTTAAAAAAATCAAGGATTTTTTAAAAATCTGGTAATGTGAAGTTTCACGAAACTGAACCATTTATTAAAGAGAATGATCAAATAGATGGAATTACCGACTAGTTAGAAAACATAAGTCTTGAGACCACTAAAAAATATTTTTGAAAAATGAAATAATCCTTTAGAGACTGTCGTAGGACACCTAGATACAAGCATTAGAGCTAGAAGAAATGTAGGAATCCTCTCTGAATTCTCTCATTTTCCCTATAAGTAAAATCCTAAGTATATCGAAGAATATTTAGAAGATGATTTCTAGTTGTTATAAATTCATGAAGAAAAAAACAAATTTCAATGAAATGAACATTTGGAATTAGTTGAAAGACCTTTAGATTATCGATTAATTGGAACCAAAAAAATATTTAGAAATAAGTAGGACAACCAAGGAATCCTAACCAGAAACAAAGATTGATTAGTATCCAAAGGATAAAATTAAGATGAAGGTATAGATTAATATGTAACATATTATCCTATAGATATATTAAAATAAATTATATTCCTTTTATCTTATGCATCTCATATGAATTTTAAACTATATCAGATAGATGTTAAATAGACCTTTTTAAATAGACATTTAATAGTAAGTTTATTTTGAAAAACCTCCTAGTTTTGAAAATCATCTTAATAAAAAATCTATTTTTAAACATACTAAAGATCTATATGGACTTAAATGACAACATAGAGATTGGTATGATAGATAAAGATGTTTTTTTAAAAAAATTGATTTTCAGTATGGTTAGTTGTTCTTTCCCTTTTTAACAAAAATTGTTTTTTCTAATATTTTATTAATAAAAATTTATTTTTAGGATGTTATTTTCAGTTCAAAAAATAAAAAAATTTGTAATGAGATTTTAAATATAAATAAAAAAAATTTATAATGAGTGTGATGAACGAATTGAATATCATTTTATTATTTCAGATTTATCAAAAAATATTATAGTAATGTTTTAAATCAATGTAAATATAATATTGATTTACTAAAAAATATTGGACATGAAAATAGAAATACCTACACAACTCTCATGTGTAAAAATATAAAATATAATTTTGATAAAGTTGGAAAATAAGTTGAACAAAAGTTTTATAGAGGTATGATTGGATGTTTACTATACATTAATGCTAATAAAATAGACATATTGTCTTTCATATTCCTATGTGCTAGATTTCAGTCAACCCCAAAAGAATCACATCTTACTGATTCTAAAATAAGTTTTAGATATTTAAAGGGAGTTATTTTTCAATCACTACTCTACCCCAAAACAAATGATTTTAATTAAAATTCATATTTAGATTTTGAATTTGAAGAATGTAGATTATATAGAAAAAAAATCACCTTAGTAATCGGTCTCTTTCTAGGAAAATCATTACATTTATTTTCAAGTATAAAAGAACACTCATCTTCTATGTCAACAGATAATGAATTATATATATCTTCTTGCACTTTATATGAACAATTGTTGTGGATGACACACGTCCTAGTCGATTTTGGACAAAATTATAATAATATTCATATTTTATGTGATAACACTAGTGCTATTAATATTTTTAAAAAATAAAATAAGTCATCCAAGAACTAGGAATATTGACGTCAAGCATTATTTTCTAGGATATCATGTTCTTAAAAAGTATATATCAATGGGATTTATAAATAACGAACATCAATTAACTAATATTTTTTCTAAACCACTTCCACTGCATGTTTTGATTTTACTAAGGAGGAGTTAGTATTATTTAATTTTAAATGAATATTTATTAATTTATAATATTTCAATTTCTGTATCAATTATTTTTACTTTGAAATTTTTTATTTATTTGTTTAAAAAAATCAATTTTTTTATATCTTGAATCATTTAAAAATTAATGTTTTTATGATTAAACCACATCATCAGCACAAGAAACCACATCAATAGACTTCTCCCGCTCTCATTCTTGACCAATCAACCCTTCAGATTATCAAGAGTCTCTCATTCAAATTCTATGAATACATAATTTTCAAACCATGAAACTTAAACATTTTTCAATGGACCATTCTCTTTTTCATAACAATGATTATCTGAATGAGAATGTTCTCTATCATGTGATTAAACAAAAAATTATTCAAGAAAAAGTAATAGATTTCTACTGAAAAAATGAAATATATATTTTGGTAAAGGATACAATCAGATTTCAGGGAAGTAAATTTATTTTTAGAGATAATAAATTGATATCTATTTAAAATATTAATGTCAAGGAAGTTTGATGAAATTATTCTTTCAATGTCAGTTTTATGAAGAATCTATTATTTATAAGATTTATCATAGAGAATTTTATCTCTATTCTATAAAAAGTGATGTGATCTTGGCCTATATCTATGTGGGAGAATCTCAGTTTTATTTTACAAATATAAGAAATGGATGAGTTATGTTATTTTATATAGTTTCTTTCTTATGTATAACTCAAACTACCAAGAAATTGATGACAATAAATCATACTCCTAATGAAAATTTCCTAACAAAATTTATCCAATCAGAAATATTTATAAGGACTATATAATTTGAAAAAGTATTATATCCAAACTTGTATGTTCTATTTTTATTGATGAACCATATCAGTAAAAATTTAAATAGGTATGTCTTGAGGTATTTGGGATATTGATATTATAAAGTATCTAGGATGATTTTTTTCCCTATGGAAGCATAATTTATCGATTACTCTTTTGATTGGAAAAAATTCAAGACATACCACTAGGATATAGATGTCATCATATTTTTGTTTTAAATAATGGAACTGTATGGATGCTAGGATATTTTTAGAGAAACTCTTGCAATGTTCTATTACCTATTTGTATGATGGCTCAAGATAGGATAGTGAAAACTACATAGAGGGAGTAGAGAATGATACCAACCATTGGATATGTCAGAACAAGGATTTATTAAAAGGATGATTCAAGAGAAGAGTCACCTATTACTTAGAGAATATGAATTTTAGTAAACATTGTTGAGGCTATGAATGTATCTGGATTGGGAAATGATGGAAGATTTGAAGCAGAAGTAGATGACAGCATAGAGTAGGTTGCTCAAGGGGAGTATCAATCCAGAGTAGTTGATCATAAATCTAATCAGGCTTCCCCTAAAAATATTTCTTTGATTATTTCTAAATTAGTATATTTAGAAGTTTCTAACATAAGAAAAATAACATAAGTTCATGGAATGGATCACTCATAAATTGAGCCATGTTGGGTTATAGTGGAGGATGGTAAACCTTCAATAGCTACTTCTTCAGAGTTTTCTACCTCTTATATAGAAGCTTTTGTTCATAATAATATTCGTCTGGATTAGTAGAACATTCCTATAATTCAGGAGTTAGAAGGTAGAAGGAACAAAGCTTAAGATCTAAACAGTTCAACAGTGACCTTGGTTGATTTTTATACACATAAATAACAACTCATTGAACATTAGATTAAATATTTCATCACTGGGTTATGATGCAGAATTTATTAAATCGTTGGCTACTAAATTTAGTTATTTGACTGAAAAACCTGTAAGAAAATTTGATTTTGATGAGTTGAATCTATTTTTGGGAAGGGAGTTTCAATTTTTCATAGTATGCCATCAAGATTAAACCTCTTCTATATAGACTTTTCCTGACGTGATAAAAAGATACAAATCTATATTATCATTGTGCGATGATTTCAATAACATATTTCACACTGTTCTATGTGATAATACTCCATTGAATGTTCTTTTTCATAATAAAATAAATATGATGTGTCAACTAACATCTAGTGATTATTTGTTAGTTCCAGTTATACATCAATTAAGGGATAAAATTATTTCATTAATTTGGTATGATGAATTTGACAATGAGTTTGTATAGGTTAATTTGGATGAGATCTTAAGGGTTGATAAGGATTTTAAAAAATTTCTCTACCAATAGACATGAGTTTTCATCAATAATATTTAGAGCTCATCGTTAAAGGTAAATTATATTAATGTCACTACCCAATCAATTTCTCATCATGATACATCCACTTCAAGTTAGGAATAAGAAGAAGAAACCCTATCGGACAAACCCCAAACTTTTAAAACAATTTCTTATGTTGTTTGGTTGATTGTAATCAATTTTCAAAACATTTTATTTGGAATTCAATTTACTCTAATTTACCTTTATTTCTATAAATTATATTTATATTTATTATATTTACTCCAATCATTCATTTCCTATCATAAATATATTTATATTTCAATTGTTTGAATAATCATTCAATTATTGTCTGTGAAAATTTAAATGTGTTTAAATACATTTTTTATGCTTTATTTTTTATATCAACAGAAGGGGGAGAAAATTGGGTAAACAGCACATTCAATTCTCAATTTTATTTCAGGTTTCTATATATTATCATCAAAATAATACTGTTATATTGAAATTTAATTTTCGTAACTTTTTAAGTGTTTAAAAATACAATATTTTTTCATTGTATTATTTTTATGACTTTTGTGATCATCAAAAAGGGGGAGATTGTTGGTCATGTATTGTCTATAAAATACTATGGGTTCTATGTTGATTTTGATTCTCCCAATGACCCTTGTTTGTTTTTAATGATATTTCTATAATTATATTTCTTGAATTTATATATCATAATTTTAGGTATCTTTTTTTCTGAAATTTAGCACTATGACATGTGTTAAAGACACATTGTTCATACACTAAAATCGGTGAATGAACTAATTATTCACCATCCGTATGCTATGATGAAGATTTTATATAAGTGTATGGATCAAAAAACCTATGTTGGATGTTAAATGTATGGTATGATAACCCAACGTACAATAAAATATAAATGTCTGATCTATAAACACAATGATACAGTATGAAATCACTGTTAATACCCTACCTTTAGGAGATGGAACATATGGATAATCAACCATATGTATCGAATCAATCTTATTCTAAAAGGATTAATTTTTGGATTCTCATCCCTACGTTACATGCATATGAAAGAATGTCAAAGGAACCATATATTGGTAGGAACCCTATGCTGCACAAAGGAACCCTACACTACCCAGAGGAACCCTATTATTTGTAATGGATCCTTAAAGTACATATTTGGACCCTACATTTGACTATTAAACCATATATTTTTTAAGCTATGATTTTATCGATTATTTATACAATAGTCATGAAAGAATTATAGGATGATCTTAATCTATTCTATGAATGATTCTAAAGGCTCGATTTGATCTATTCAAAGAATAATATTCATTAGAGAAAATAAATCCTATTATTATGTAAAGTTATGACTCTCATAGTAAACATTAATTTTAATTTTTTCATTCTATCAGGTTATTTTCATAGATCTGGATTGCAGAAGAAAGCTATCTTCTCTATATATTATATCAAAATTTCTTTTGAAATATTATTTCACATATATGATAGTATTATTGAGGATATATATTATAGTGCTAATGAAAAAAATAATCTAATATATTAATTTAAAAAAGGATACACTTTGAAATTTCTACATATTTCAATCTCGTAATCCTATAAGATAACAGATGATATTTATTGCAATTCAAATTGAAGACCATTTAAAATCAGGATTGATTCGAAATTATGGTTTTATAAAGAAATTTTTTTATAGAATAATATCCATCTACTCTAAATTACTACTTTATCTATAAAGATCAAATTTTACCATCCGCAATTCAAACTGTATTGATTTATTGGAGTTTAAATTATTTATACAGAGTTGTGGTGAAGTTTCAGCTTCTTACATAATGATTCTGATAAATAGTTCCTTGTAAAAGAACCATAAGGATATATTTAGCCTTTTGTATAGGTTTCAACATCCTATAATTAGTTATGTATTTTAATGTCTTGTGATGGGAGGGCCATTCTAGTGAAATTCAAAAAGCTCATAGGGAGAGAATTGGTGGTGTGGACTAGGGGATATTTATTCCCCAAACCACTATAAAATTATCATGTTAATTCTTTCTATTTATCTGCTTCAAATATTTTATTTAGAAAAAAACAGTGCGTATCTACATAAATCCCAAAGGTAGTCAAAATCCAAAATTTATGTTGTTTCTATAAAATACACAAATCACCCCTTCATATATAGCTTTTTATTACTATGACCTAAAATTTAGGAAAATGATAATAAGATATGTAACCCAATTAAATACATTGTGGATATATCTATGTATAGGATAATATCATATAATTTTGGTACATAAGTTATTATATGGTGTTTCTATTAATAAATATCTATTTAGATGCTACATGTTGTTGTGTATTTGGCATAGATTCATCTATCGGTTAGAACAACAAAAATAAAAGGTCAATTATAGATCTCAAATTATACGTTTTCATGATGAGTGAGTACATACTATTCACTTTGTTTGAGAGTCCCTGATGATATTATTTGGTTGATTTAGATTTTATTTATGAACAATTATAGAAGTTTTGAATATTTGATGATGATGATTTACCTAGGTTAAACCTAAGGTGTCTTATATTGATAATAATACATCATTATTTATAAAACCTCTAAATGATATTCATATTTATGTGGTTTCCAAATATGATTAAAGTTACTCATATTATACTTTCTAGTTTTAGTCACATGATGTAATCAAGAGAAATCACAATAAAAATATATTTGATGGATGATGGGATGATTATTATCAACCAAATTGGATGATTAATATAAGGAAAGATAATACGATTCGGCCTAATCAGTTATCATGATATATGTAACATACACCTTAACCAACTCATGGACTCACCAAATATGATAAGAATATAGTTTTCTAAAATCTCAAGTGTTGGGGACCATGGAGTAAACAAATATCAATTTACTTCTTGTAAAAGTTGTGTAAATAGACCCCCCTAAGAATGTCAAAAAAAAGTGAAAATGTTTTATGTGTGGAAAACATGGGTAAAAATCAATGAATTGTTAAGGAAAAATGAAGAGTTTGACTTGGGGGTATTATGTTCATCCCAAGGTACCATTTACAGTTCAATTCACTATGTGTGGGGAATGTAAGAATTATCCAAGACAATGCCCTAATCCAAGGGTTAAATCCTCGACCCAGGAAAGATAAATGATTTTGATGTGTAAGTATTGACGTGTTTATGTATTTTTATTCAATAATTATGTTGTTATAGATATAATAATCATGATCCATCTAAGGATTTTTTTCATGGTAGTTATTCTTTATCAATATAAAACCATATATTTAGTGTTATCATTATCTAAGAGAATTTATTTAGTGGTATGATGATAGTATTTAGTTGGGAAAATAGCTGATTAACATTGATGATATAAATGGGATAGTATTTGTGACGTCAAAATTGGAAGGTGATTTAAAGAAGATGTGATTTAGGTCATCATTGATGATGTTTATTTATTTTTATGATTTATTAAAATGGTTTTTGATTTTACTTGAATAATAAGTATTATGTTAACTTTTGGAAGAATATAAATTTCAATGTGGGGTTATGTAATGTCTTTTGGTTTCCATCATGGGTTTCTTTGCTTAAGGTTGATAATAAGTTCAAAGGAATTAATACCCCTTTTTGGTTTTATGAGATGGTATTTTTAGGTTATTTGAAAATTTTACTGGGTTTTAGGAAGAACACTCTCTCAGGGTTTAAATGGGCATTTGATTTAGTATATACATTTATACTATGTAAATTATGTTATATTGTAAATTGGGATACAAATAATCTTGATGGTTAAAAAGTTATTCATTGATATGGAGATAATTTTAGAGATATTTAGGTCCAATCTATGGATTATCATTCAGTTTAGTATCTAAATTTTAGTCATGAAATTTTATAGAATTTTAATACATCATAATATTATATACTGATTTATCAGGGGAATTTATCATAGTTTTTGAGATGCCTTTTTGGGTTGAGGTATATGAAACCATTACTTTTAACATGTTTTTTAACATTAAATACGATTTGGAAAGAATGCAAATAAATATTTTGGGACATAAGTTAAAATGTATGAGATAACCATTGAGAATAACACATTCTTTAATGTAGAGGTTGTTGAGGATATTGATGTTATTTGGGATGTAGGGTTATTTATTTATGGAATAATATAAGTTTCACCTTTTGTGATAATTTTTAAATTTTAATGTAAAATGTATTGTTTCTTTATGTGATGGTTTGTAATTTTTTATATTATCTCACCCTATTATAACCATTTTAGTTTTGGTATATATTAAATTATAAGAGGAATATAATATTATCCTTTTATGGATTATGTGATCAATTATATGTTGATTTTTTTATTTAATATTGAAATAGTCCTCTTCAATTCTCAAGGATTGGAGAAAATATGAGGTTGTGGTAGAAATTTATTAAAGTAATTATACTTATCAGTTAAGTAGATTCCTTTATGATATCACTATAGATATAAATGAAATTTATAACCTCAAATGATATTGGATGAAAACTTTTGTACTATTACCTTAAATCGTGTAAATTCAATGGTATTTTTCACACAATATTGATTTATGGTTGTTTTCATTAACATTATCATGATTATTCAAATTATTGTGATCAATGTTTTCTATCAATATTCATCATTATTAGGGTATATTTTTTTTTACCAATTTCAATATATAAACATCCCACCAATGTTCTTTTATTTGGAAACCTAAATATGAATTATCTGAGATGTCCTTCATATTTTCCTTTCCCTCTTTTAAGACGATATTTTATCAACTAATTTTATGACCATTAAAACATTTTCATTGATTTAGAATGTATGAATAATATTATAAAAATTATCAAGTATATATTAACTACCAAATCAATTATTATGTAGTGATTAATTCTTATGAAATAAGCACTAAATTTTTAGTAAAGTCATTTTATTCTTCAAGAATATATTTTCATCAAAAAAAAATTTTTTGATTACTGTGAATGAATATTTGAATTAATTTATATATATTATATAAATTTAATTTTTTAAAAATGAAATATTATCAGTATTTATAATCTAAAAATTGTATTAAATGGGTTTTTGGATTTTTATGAAATGATATATTTTCCAATGAATATGGAAAAATGCTCAATTTTATTTAACATTGAATTTATATTTCAAGAATTTACAAAGATAAATTTTAATTTATAAGGGTTAAAAATGAAAATTAATGCCTTAATATTTTAAATATCTCAATTATGTTCATTATAATAAATTATATGGATGAATTTGGTATAAAACATCTATATACATAAAAAATAATTTTTCAGAAAAATGTTTTCCATTGTGTTTAACATTTTTATTTAAATTAAATTCTTCTAACATTAGAAACATATTATTTTAAAATTTACTCCATATTTTGAAAAATAATTTCCAAATTGGTCAAGTATTTCCCTTTTTCATTATGATTATTAATGGTCGAAAATAATTATCACATTGTAAAAAAGTTAAATGGGTAAAAATATTGTTAAAAGAAGGAGATAATGTCACAAAATCAACCCAAAATGTTATTTTTTCCAACTGGATGTATTTAGTTCGGAAATGTACATACAATTTGAAAAAAAATATAATTTTGGTTCCAATTTACAATGATAATTAAATTTTTATAATGTTATGTAAAGAAAATTTCAAAATGACACTCTATTATCTTTAATCCCTAAAAATGTGGCATATGGATTAAAAAAGGATAAGTTCTATTATTTTTGTTTATTTTAAGTAATAATTAATTTTTTTATCCTGGAAATTTATTTATAATTTTTCGTTATTAGAAAATTACCCAAAATGCTTACACATTTTTGACACTTTATTTATTCAATTAGTTGAAAAATAAAAGAATTAGTTATTAAAAAATTAAAATTATTTCAATTTTGATGAATTAATTTATTGGATGTATTTTTAGACACATATAAAATAATAATGTTGTTTTAAAATTCCATATACAAATTCAATTTCATTTATGTTTCCTTCAATGTTAATCTCTGTGAATAGTCTAAAATATTACATTAATGGCATCATTTGTTAAATAATATTTTATTGAAAAAAATAAAATTTTAAAAAATCTAATATTCATACAAGTTAATGCGATATGGTTTAAAATATCAATGATGTTGTGCTTCTTGGTTTCGTTTTAAATTATAGTAAAAATATGTACCCTTAAATGGTAGAAAACATTAATATTGAGTTAATAGTAATAATGGATAATGGTGGGTTGAAACTAAAAGATAAGGGTGAAGACATGATACAAAATTTACAAAATGTTATTTTACAAGATGATTTAAACACATACTCATCAAAAATTATAATTATATAATTTTGGATCCAAATTTGAAAAATAATTTATATTAATTTAATACTTTAAGAAATTAGAATAATGTGCCTCCACTCAAGTATAAATATACACCATCCTCTCTTTTCATTACACCAACATGAGAAACCTAGACTGAAAAACCCCTAGCCAATTCTCTTATCAACATTATTATACATGAATTAGAGGTTCCTGTCTTCTATAAATACCATTCCAAGGGTTCTTAAGAAGGGAACTAAAGGAAGTATGTTGATGAATATGGAATCATTATTGCTGACTCTTTAAAGATTCATTCTTCTTATACTTCTTATAAATCTATTATAAAAATAACAAAATAACAAATCAATTATCATAATTATAATAATATAAAATTATAATTATTTTTTACCCATTCTCTACCTCTTTTCAATCTTATGTAATGTGAAATCATTTTGCATGCATACGTATGACTTACCGTCTTCACATAGCTATTTAATTCAATTTTCATCACCATTTTAATTGGAATATTATAAATATGTAACTAAATAATACATATTATATTTATGATAGAATTGTTTTTATATAATAATAATATCATATATTCCTCCTTTACCTTTAATCTATCTTAAATTGTTAATGTCGCTCCTGCGTATGTGTGCACTACCACATCCACAAAGCGATGTGATTCATATTTCATTTCCTCTTTAATATGATGATAATAATGATATATTAAAAAAAATATAATATATAATATAATAATTATTATTATATGGTTAATTGTAATTTAACATTATTTTTTCCCATAAATTGAAATTTGAAAACATAGTTCATCTGTACGTGCAACCTACCATCACAATGAATAGTGTAATTCCCTTTTCAATCTCTACCTTTCAGGAATGATTCTAAAAATGTATCTAACAAATTTATGTTTTATTTATAACATTAATATAATTCTATAGATATATTCACCATTATAAATATGAATGTACTGAAACAATAGAACAAATACATAGATGGAAAACGAGGTAGTTAACACTTGAAGATGATGATATTATTAAAAAATTACTAATAAAATGGTGTTGAAATATTATAAGTGGATCATGTATGATATTATAAGTAGGAAAATAATTATAGTATATAATTATAAAAACTAATATTGATTATATTGGATGTTAAATCTTTTTCAACTAAAAGGAGGCATGAGGTAAGGGATTTCATCTAAATTTCCCATCATTGAGCCATATTTTAGTGTTACACACCAAAATTATTTTATATGGTCTATATACTAAACATTTACTTTTATATCATAAATACATCATAATTAATGTTATTTTATGTTTCAATTTTAGTTATGATACCCAAGGGGATTTCACATGAATGATACCATGTTTTAAAGGGTTACTTAATTCAATTTCCAATCATCAAGTTACACTTCCACATCATTGATTATGTTATACCATATTATGAGAAAAATGAAATATGAGTTTATTATATTGTATATATAATATTTTTGGATTTAAATATATTACAAATAATCACTTTATTTATTAATTATCAATTAAATGATTCTATCATTGTAAGGATTTATCCTCATTGTTTTGTTTCTAGGAGACATATGTCATATTTAACACCTGTTTATTTGAGGTGTTATATATACAACCAGTTATATTTGAAATATAATGTTTTCATTTATATTCTAGTTATTTAAATTTAAATATTTATTTATTTATCTCATGTGGTTTACAATTCATGTGTTACCAATGTGGTAGGTCTGTATTTCACAATATAATCATTTTCCAAGATTCTTTATGTTTAAGTATGTGATGGAAGAATTATTTAATTCGTCCATATTAAACCTAATCTATTTTAATCTACTTTTTTTATTTCTATACATTTTTAGTTTTATTTTTATTTTACTATATTTATATACTTTTGATATAGAAAAATATATTTTGATGGAACTCTGACATTATAATATAATTGGTCAACAACCTTTTTCTTGATTTTCCATATTTCACAAAAAAAATTACATACTGTATTTAATATTATTCAATTATTTATTAAATAATTATTTAATTTTTTTGGATCTTTAAATTTTTTTTAAAAGGAATCTTATTATCATGTTCTTAATAAGGTAATTTTTAATTTTTACCAAAAATGTGAAAGTAATCTTTGTTTTAACATATTATACATAAAAGTAATTTCCCATCATCATGATCACACAATTTGTTGAAAATTACTTGAAATGTTTCCATGATCATTTTTAATGTATAATTATTTCATAATATCATTGAAAATTTTAATTTTTATACGTAATTTTTTAATTGAATAAGGTATTTTCCTCAATAATGTTTTTAATGTTTATTTTATTCTATATATGTTCATCAAAAATAAAAATAGGTTATTTTACATATACTACACTATAGATATATTTTAATGATACTATCATTATTCATTCAATGGATAGATGTTAAACAGTTTGACTAGGTAAATTATTGACATTATATATGATATTAAAACCTATACATATAGTTTTTTATTATTAAGGAGTTTCTGTTATGTTTTCTTATTTATTAATATAAGGAATTAAATAGACTTATTAAGTTATGGGTTATGCCCATTATGTCCCCTTAATGCATAAATAGGTCTCATCAGGGGTGATAACATGATTTACTAAATTATAAAATTACACATTAACCATTATTTTGTCCCTTTCCTCAGTAATTATCTTCATATAAATCCATTGACTATTTTTGGGGGATGAAATAACATATGATGGAGTCGAGTCTTGGATGTTATCACACTGATGACTGAGGAGTATTTATATTTATTAACTATTAGAGGATGTGAAAGTGGTGTTCCAAAAAATCCTATGAATGATAAGTCCCCCACTCAAATTAATGGATAGTAGTTAATGTAGGATGGGAAAAAATAATAAATAAATTTAAGGCAAAACTAATAGTTAATGGAGGAAGCCTAGAAGCCAACCCTAGGATGAAGTTCTTTCTTGATAAATTATTCATTCTACCATCATTATAAAAATTTATGTTTCATTATTATTTTTAATTTAAATTATCAAAATAATTCTTTTTTAATTATTTTTAAAATTATTAGAACACTAAAAATATAACAATGGGTTTATAACTAGTGTGTTTTTACGATAAATCATCATCAAGAGATATAAATATGGTTAGAAATTATGATTCAGTATGAAAAATAAATAATATACATTTGTACCCAATGATTAGTGAGTTAAAGAGTTTCAATTTATTATTTTGGGTTCCATATTTCTACTTTTGAGATCATTCATTTGTCCTTGTTTTCAATGTGATTCTTATATATTTTCTTGTGTGAAGTATTAAATGTAAAATCTCTATGTTTTTTTTATATTTTTTGTTACTTATAATCATCATGGTCAATAAGTCTCTAGGGATAATAGTCTGTTTCTAGTTGGTGTGGATCTTGGACGTTCTAATAAGTTTGATTAATGAATTCAATACTCTAGAACTATTTGGAATTACTAAGAAACCGATCAATCAGAATTTAACCTCTAGATTAAATAATGTTGTGAAAAAAACAACAACAGTATCCCTGACTAGAAGATCCCCGTGATTTTTAAGTACTATAACATAATATTATTTTCCAATATAAATCCCTACCCTAATTTAATGCTTTCACACACTCAATACTAACTCAAAAACAGACATTCAAGAAATGAAATAAATAAATAAACACAGTTTATTTATATGGTTCAAAAATAATCCATATATCATAGAGATATCATGGTTACAATATTTCAATATTCAATTTTTACATGGGATTATATTAAAAAAATAACCAGTGATATTATATTACCTTTTCAATCTATGTCATAACACATGTATAAAAAAATTTCCAACACACTTTTATAATTGGGCCATGATGGTCAACTGATTCTCCCACATTTTTACTTTCATAGGGGACCGATAATTTAACCCAATGACCTCTAATCACCTATATCAATATTTATCTTGACTAATAACTTTTACTAGTTAAATCTTGTTATCCTTACAAAACTATTGAAGTCCCATTTTCTCCAAACTTTTTCATAAAACAATTAATATATAACTTTTATATGTAAATATGAGTCCCCATAAAACTATAAATTTTATCCAACATCTTCTAGACACAAAACTACCTATATATCTTATCATTGGATGATTCAATATTTAGATCAAACAACCACAACTAGGGTTTCCCATTATCATTTTTAAAAACATCAAATTGATTCTCATTTCTATAGATTCACATTTTTTTAAATTTAATCAAAACATTAAAAAAGTTACATTACAATAAATATCCCTCATAAAAAATCACTTCAAGGAAACATTTTCAACAACCAACACTTATATAAAAAATTTGAACATCAAAAATAAAATTTCCCCCTCTTTATACCAATAAATACTTTTTTATTGTATTTCTCATATTAAAGAGTATTTTAGGTTGATGTGTTTTTTCTATAATAGAAACAATGGAATCATATCCAAATATATTATAATCTAACTATCAAAAAACAACTCCACATTATCCTATGTTATGATAAGTTCACTCAGTAAAAAAATAATCTATACCAATTAAGTCCCCAATTCTATTAATTCCACTTTCAAAACATCTATTATTGAGAATGTAATAATTAGTTTCATTTCTAACATCCAACTGATTTTCATTGATATAAATTTGAACACAATATTGCGTGTTCTTCTAAACATGTTCATATCTCCATAAAAGTTGGCATCCATATTACCATATATTTAATCATTGATTATAATGAATGTAGATGTATATTATGATGCTTTTTGATGATGTGGGAACATATTCATTGGTTATTGGTGTTATTCCATGCATTTGACATGAAACATATCAATCCTCCCACTAAATGGGAAATTATCGATCTTGTTCACATCGTGGAATACATCAGGAATCCTACCACTAATGAAAATAGTAATCTCTCCATGTAGACAACCTTATAATATATTTTTGTCACTTCATCCATGGATAATTTTACCTTAATAAAAAAATTAGTTGAGCTCATATTAACTTTGGAATTCCAAAATTTATTGACCCCCTTTTAGATATACTCTTTCTATCATAAAACAAAACTCCATTCTTATCTATGTCTTATAATAGACATTCCAATGATATTAATATCCATTCCATGATTGATCAAATTGATTGTTTCAAAATATCATCCTTTATCCTTTAAATCCATTTAATTTATGAACTTAACATACATTAACAGTAGAAGGATGATGAAACTCCATCTTAAAATACGTTCTAGTAATAATAGTGATTTGTGTTACTCTGAGTAAAGCATTTCTTAGCAATGAAGGAATCTGGTTTCTTATTCCAGTGCCATAATGTCTACATCTAGCCATGGATAATAGATTATTTACATGAACACCAAGTTTATGTTCTTATTTTCCATGAAAAATAGATGAATTTTTTATGAATAATTCTTTCTATCAATCACCATGAAGAAATTTCATACATTAATCAATTTTTTCCATGTGAAGATAAATTGATGAATCCTCATAGGGATCTATATAGACGTTGTTATCTTTTTTACCAATGATATTGTTTTAAAGAAATAATTAAATTCATTCTTATAAAATTCATTTATCAACTAGTCATTCCTTATAACTTCTTCTATTATTATCCTCTTCCTTAAATCAAAAAATATATTTTTCTATAGTTGTTTATTAATATATGAAAACCCAATTAGAACACTTATTCCAATAGATTCCAATGAATAAATTCCAACATTAATTTCTCTCACTCATATAAACATGGTCTTAGATAGTTTATTCCTTTTCCCAAATTCTAATTATGAAAAATTATATTCATTCCATAAGACTTTCCCAATCAGAAGTACATTTTTTCCTAATTATCTTTAGAGAGTTGTCATCAAGGAATTGGATACAAAAAAATTCACAATTGTTTCCCATGATGAAATAAGTTAGGGATATAACATCAAGATTATCAATGTACTTTTCATTAACAAGGATATTAGAAATAATTTCCAAAAATTTTATGTAGAAATCCCTCTAGTTTTTTCAAACATAGCTTATTAGTAATTTTCTATCCTATTGGTGGAGACAAACTCCTATTAACTATGTATGCAGTAATGATAAACACATTCACTGAAATTTACATGCAATTTCTTGACTATTATCTCATTTTCTATAGCTTTATTGTTAATTTTTGAATCATTCTATCTAAAAAATATTTATATATGGTTTTATAGGAATAGTTTTCTCTAGCTAACATGACTTTTTCGGAATAAAGTTATAAAAATATAATCTTATATATTAACCACCATTATTGATCCTTAATCATTTCATCTTTCATATAGTTTCCATTTCCACTATGGCCTTCCATTGAACAATCACACTAAACACCTCGAACATGTATTTAAAGAAGCGTACCCATGTAGTTGGGGTCTTAGCCTTATGGTTAATGTGACCCTGTAATAATACATCAACCGCAGTTCTAATCCTGGAAGCCCTAAATATTTGGTATTTACGAGATTCTTCCATAGATGGCGGCCATACCATGCACATCAGGTCGTAGTCTTGGTCGATGACCAAATAGGACGAGGTAGGGCAGGGGGATTCTCAATGTCAACGTCGACTCGGAGGGGGATGGGTTGCAGCCTTCAATACTGGGAAATGAGAGATATGACATTATCTATATTTATGGGGATGCAAACAAGTTTTTTGGGTGTTTTGGTGGTCGAAAGTGATTTTGGGGGTGTGGTCATTTGGATGGAGCAATCATTAGTTGTTGAGGCATGACTAGGTGGCAGGATGCTTATAGGAGGATGAAAGCCTGTATTGATGGATCACTGAGAGGCTTAGATGTATGGATGTTTGGGATGAGGTGCGACGATGATGACGTCGATGGTTAGAGGGAAGGTGGTGTAGCAGATCTCAAGGTATTTGGACATATGGACTAATCTCAATTTGATTAGAATGAAAAATAATAATAATCAGGATCAGATACCCAGTGGAAAACCTAGATGAGGTTTAGAGAAATGAGGCTACCGCTTGCAGTGAAAATAATATTTGGATTAATGAGAGGTTATATATTTTCCATAAATACTAGACACATAAAAACATTAATTGTTATTTCTTTCTGAGTATATTTTCTTATCATTTTCTTTGAAATAATAATTTGTATCAGCAGGGTGGGATGGATTTTGGGTGATTGGTCATTGGGACCATAATTGTAATTTATTAAGGCTTAGTGCCTCTGAGTATATAGTCTATGTAATGGTTACCCCTCAACCTATAAAAGGATATTATAAAATTAATAAAAATATATAAATCCTCTAGACATTCAGAAAAATAAGTGTACACATAAATTAATTTTTTTAATCAATAATTAATTTCCATAAGTATAGTTTCCCACATTATCATTGATATAGGAAAGGCCCTAATTTTTTTGTTGAAAATGTTAGAGTTTTAGATTTATATAGTTGTTTATATTTAATATGAATAACATCCTTCTGTGATTTTCTAATATAAAAACATTCACAACTTTAGAACTCAGAGTGATCAAGCTACAAAATTCCATTTACAATTATAGCTTTCATGTTATTATTATTGGTGTGCCTAAGATTATAATTCAATAACTATTAATTTTAATATGTTGTCACTATTATAATGGAATCTTAGCCAAATCTTGTAGTCATATACTTGGTTCCATACATTATATCTCAAAAAACTACAATTGTTCGATGAGTGATCTTACAAACACTTTTGTTGAATACTATTTTGAATCCCAATTTATATAGTTCATCTATAAAAAATAGATTTTTAAATAGAGTTAGGATTTCTTGGAATTATTTAAAATATAATAATATCTCATTAAATATATATATATATGTTAACATTACCTTACACCATAACATTAAGAGCCTCAGCATCACCCTTGTGATCCTCCCCAAATCTTCCAGATTCACAATTCATAATGCCATGATCCCATTTCGTAGAATTAGACAATGCTATAGAATCAATAACCCTTAATTCCATCCGAAAATTATCTCTCAAAAATAAGTAATTATTTAATTCAATCGTATTAATAGACCGTGAACTTAGAATTTAAAAATTTCATGAATTTCACTGGTGATCTCAAAATTGAATTTTGAGATTCCATACCCTCATAAAATGTATATATAAGTCAAGGTAATCCCTATTTAACATGATTACTTTCTCTATAATTATATTGTAATTTTTTTAACTCTTCACTATGAAGATCATCTTCTCCCTTCCATTTTGATATTTGTTATTTAAGGTTCTTATATAACCCTATATATATTATCTTCATAAATAATGATGTTTGTGATATCCTTAAACACAAGTTCAGTCTTCCCGTAAAAATTTCTCATGTAATTTATCATTAAGTACCTAAATTATTATATGGATGAAAAAAATCCTCAATTCCTATGAATAATTATAGATATTGACTTTATCATATTAAAGTTAACACAAATCATTTAAATGTCATTTGTATGGTTCACTATAACTCAAAATTCCATGAAATTCATGATGAAAAATTAAATCATCCTAAAAACATTGTTCAGTGCTATAAACATCTCATACATACTCACTAAGGAATTTTGGAGATCTCATATGGTCATAAAATTTTCCATGTTAAAGTATACATTATTATCCAATGACATCTATTAAAATAAATTGACATTATTTCAAGATATTAACTTTATATTATGTCCATATTCGCTAACTACGCATTAATCAACATATCTGCAAGGTACTTTTATAAACGGTAAAATTCCACCTCTTTATGCTAGAATCCAAATTATATTCCATAAAAATTTTATACCGAAATAATTTTTAGTCAAAAAAAGTTTGAAAATAATTTTCCATATTATATTTGGTGTCCATTGGAAGGTGAAATTTTAGTGCACATATTTTATATGTCTTGACGTAGGTGATGAAAGAGTGTTCCATGTTGGCTAGTTCACTAAAAAGGATTGGTGAGTGATATTCGTTAGGAGTAGTTGGATTCCAACACATCAGAATATCATTCTCTTTAATCCACACTACAAGGTGAATAATGTTAGTTCACTAGAATTTATAATAGTCTATATGTATAGTAGGTTAACGTGGTTCATTTTTTTAACCATGTAAATGGTGCTTCTATGAATCTTTGTAGTTGAGGATTGTTGTCCATTAATATTGAGTGGTAGTAGATACATGAAGCACCTACCATTTTTTTCTATTTATCTATGGTTAAATAACATTTTTATGAGACAATTCAATCATTTTAATCACTTCTTACATTTTTAAATAAATTTTTTCAACAACCCCCATTTAATAGAACAAAATTTCAAACCACATAAAACTTTTTGTTGTTATTTTCCTTGTGATTTTTATTTAAATATATTTCTTATGACAATAATTTCAATGTATTTTTATAGGTTTTTGATAGTAGTAATGTAAATTGGGGGTCTGTTTTAATGTATATTCTCGGCTCCCCATGGTTTTGGTGATTTTATTTCAACCAAGTAATGTTTTGGTACTGATGTTTCCTAATATATGTGCTTTATGTTGAATAGAACTAATGGGAGTTCAAAATTTCTAATGAGATAAAATTGGATGAGAGTAAGATACATGTGGAGATTACAGATACAATAGATTTTTGTTTTTGACATATATAAATGGATAATGATTTACAATAAAAGTAATTTGATCTTCTATTGACTGGTTCCAAGATTACAGAAATGAAATTGAATGAATGATAGATTCTAGTAACGAAATTACATAGGATGTGTTGAATATCCATTTCCTATAACATGGTATATATCATTCGTTATGTTAAACCTATATTGAAATTCATGAAGTCCCTCTTTTTAGGTACAAAAACCAATGATATTTAATAAAGTGTGTTGTTTAAGAGACTATATGAAAATAGAATTTTACAATTAATGTCTACATATGATCAAAGTAAAAACTATAATGTGATCAAAATATAATTTGATTTAGTAAATAATAACATCAAATACCTGATTTTTGAACATTTCTTACCCTCCTTGCTCCCAGAATCATGGGATGTTATGGAAAACATTGTGAGTAACTCCGATAAAAATAGTGAATTAAAGTTCATGTATGTTAAATACCTATTCTGTAATAAGAATATTCATTAAAGGTATGGTCAATAATCATTTTTTAAATTCATACAAAACTAAAGTGATAGAATGTTCACTTAGATAGAAAAGACACATCAACGGAAAAGAAAAGTGCCATCTTAGAAGGATTATCTTGGTGTAAGGTTATTCCTAATGTTAGAATTGAGTTTGAAAAGTCCACAATAAAAAATGATTATATTCAACAATAACAAAACCCCAAAAGATATGTTATTTGGTAGTGTATATTTTAATCCTAAATCTAAATATAGTAGTGACTTTTTCCTATATACATTATGTTTGTTGGGGTCTTGGGAGATAGAATCTATAGGTTCATTCAATTCTAAATCTAAGAGTGAAGAAAGAGAATTATTATATTGACATTTATGATTAGGATTGTATTTTATATTATAAATATCATGACCTATATGGAATATGTGACCATTTGATCTTATAAAAAATTAACATATGATTTTATGGATGTGAGATGTATATAAGGGTTAGAGAAAAAACTTACATATGGGGAATGGTGATGTATGTTTCATTAATATTATAACAAAATGTGTAGAGAATATTTCACATTGGTATGTGGTTATATGAAAATCATTTAAGGATGAGACATTAAACATGATAGATTCATTAAAAAGATAATTGAATGTAAGAGAAATAAGTTCAGTGATGTTATGGAATGACTATCTAGGCCATATTAATATAAAATGGTGGAAAATAATCATTGAAAAATCAATGTTCAATATCATAAGCCTATAATATGGAATATAAAAATATCTAATATTATTGATGGGGAATAATATGTATTTATCGATTGATATGAAAATACTGAAGCACACTAAGTTTGATAGTCTTTACACAAATGTTCAGGGACTCGATATAGTGTATTATTATGGTTTCTCACTCATCCATGTGCCCGTTATTAATAATTCCATATTGAAACTATGGGGTAAATTTCTAAGGTACAAGTTTAAGGTATTCAATTCTTAATTCTGATAGAGATACATGGTGAAGAAGGAGTCTGCCTATATGGAAATGTGCATAGTGTCATATAATGCGGGTGAAAATTATATAATAGAGTAATGGATGATATATGGATGGAAAATGATTTCATTTGATATGATCATACTAGGAACATTAAAAAAATTATGTTTCATAGAGGATCAATAGAAAATGTTAGAGAAGGTTGGGAGCAAGAAGATTCAAATTTATTTGCCTAAGTTTTTTTAGGTAGAAATGACTATTTCCTATGGAAATAGGGATGACCTTGTTTGTTTAAGGTTCAAACATTCCAATCAGTTTTTAACTAGTTTATTCATAGAACTGTAAACATCCAATAATTCTATATCTGTTTGGACCTACTTTCCAAAGGTAGGTTCTCATTATTTATGGACTTATGAGGCTTAAGAATTTGCATTGGAAGAGAGGATTGGAGGTCAGACTCATCACAGCTCTTTGGGGAAATTATTTTCCACTCCGGGACCCTCTTAATAGATTTATGTTATGTTTGTGAATCTTTATTAAATTAAAAGGTATGAAAATGAGCTTTCCATTAGGTCTGACAGCCAATGATTGATATGTATGAGATTTATATAATCTTTTATATGTATTTTAGGTTCTTCATCGATAGAGAATCATCTATATTTGTTAGAGATTTTTAGTCAATGGTATCCTTCAACACATTATATATAAATCTCTTGGTCGTTATGATAACCATACTGATTTTAAAGCCACTCAGTTGGGAACTTGATGTTTATTTTCATTTAGAAAAAATGAATTATTTTAGAGTTGGGATCATACCCGCAGATGGGCTACCTACGTATCCTTGTAAGAAAATGAATCAGAACCCAGGTAGTTTGGGAATTATAATATAGTTTAACGTCATCTGAGACGGATGAGAATTAATGGGTGATGGGCCTGATCCTCAGAAAGGCTTCCTACGTACTCTACTTTTAATGTAGAGAAAAAAGTCCACGTAGTTTGAGTAAAAAATGAAGGGCTTATGTATGATTAATAGCCCAAAGAGATGTGCCGTGGTTACTTTTACACTCTAAGCTCACATGAGTCATGCATGGTGTGAGAAAGGAGAGGTATCAATAAATCTGAAAAAAAATTCCATGAAATATGTACTCACAAGAAATGATGTGGGTATTACATACGTTTGACTGCCCAAGTAGATGAAGATTAGGATTTACTTCTAGAAAGAAACCCAAGAACAATGTTCATAAAGGTATATGTGCTTTATGGAGATTTGGATACTCTAACTTGGGGATTACTCCTGATGAGGATGCCCAAATTAGGTGAGACTTATGATTGGGGCTTACTCTTGAGAAGGAATCCCAAAATTAAAAAGATTATGACTGGGGCTTACTCCAAATAAAGAGGCCCAGGTTAAAAAGATTTGTTACATGGGGTTTACTCCTAAGAAGGAGGCCGAATGTTAAAGGGGACTTATAACTTGGGGCTTACTCCTGAGGAGGAGGCCCAAAGTTAAAGTGGACTTGGGGCTTACTCCTAAGGAGGATGCCCAAATTAGAGATGGATTAATGATTGGGTTTTATTAGTGAGTAGGAAGCCCATGTCAAAAGAAATTAATCCTGCAGCTTACTCTTGAAAAGGAGGCCCAGGTTGAGGGGAATTATGACTGGGGATTACTCCTAAAGAGGATTCCACTATTTGGGAACTTCAGATTGGGAATTACTCTAGAAAAGGAGGCCCATTTTAGGATACTTTTGATCTGGGGATTACCCTTGAAAAGGAGGTCAATATCAAAATAATTTAAGACGTGGGGCTTACTCCTAAAGAGCATTCCCATATTAAAGATATTTTCATCTTAGAGTATGAGGTAGAATAGAGGAAATCTCTAACATTAGTGAAATAAAGATATGTATATCACTAGGTTTTGAGAGATGTTCTATAGAATTCCTTTTAGATAAGGAATCCAAGAAAGGAACCATGTCATAAATGAATTTGAAGAGGGTTTTGAAGGCTAAATCTTAAAGAGGAGAGGTGGATTTGAAGAAAAAAAGTTGAATAGATAGGAGGGGAACCCAAAAAGAGGTAGGCGTTCAATTCTTGTTTGGGCGTCCAAGTCCTGGTCGTGAAAGTATTCTTGCATGACACATGTATACTTGCACGACGGTAAACCCATAGGTTAATACTTGGGTGAATCTTGGCCCAAACCCTTAGTATTGTCCCTAGAGGCTTCCAAAAGAGTGTCCCACAAGTTCTGTTGAAGGGAAAAGGTGGTGCACTTGTGTGGTCATTTTCCCTTAAGGGTTAGACACTTAGGCGTGCAAGTGTTGAAGAATTCCAACCCTTAGGCCTTATTCCTCCTCTTTAGATCTTCCATTCTAGGTAATAAATTACCTTATAAGTGTTTGTAAGACTTTAAGTAGAGACTAGGGCGTCGAGAGCTTGAATGTATCTTTTGGATTTTTCCGTCTCCGAAATCGGGGTCCACAAGGGGTATTTATAGGCCCCTGAAGGCCTTGGGAGAAAACTAAATAAGGTGCGCAAGTCACCTGCATGACCAATATGTGGCACATAGGTATACATGCGCGACCATGATGAACCTTGTATGAACAAGGTGTAATCAAATCCTTGTTTATGCCTTTGTCAATTTTTGATGTTTCTTCAAAGGATGAATCTCATTGTGCTAAGGTATTCCCTTTTTTCAGTCGTTAGACTCTATGATGAAAATGAGCATCAACGAAAGTCCCCCTTCAGAGTTGGATCCTAAATGAGGGAGGATTTGGCTCTGAGGTAAAGGAGAAAACCAAGGAACTACAGAGTGCATGTTCTGAGTGCGCAGGTCGTGGCGCGCAGTTGTGAGCCGTGCATGCTATGGAACGCTGGGTGCAGCCTTTGCCTATAAATATGCGGTCATTCTCACACAAATCACCTGGGTCTCAAAGCACATCGCTCTTATTGCGCAAGTGGCTCTTGTCACGCAAGTGTCTAGATTTTCCGCAGGTGTCACGCTTCTGCAGAGGTAGTTTGACTTGTGCGGTGATACCTGCGCGACAAAACTTGCGCGACCATACTAGACTTGCGCGCCGACAAAGGACTTGTGCACCTTAATGCCTTGGCCATTTTTCAATTTTTTTCAAAAATTTTATGAAAAATCAACTTACTTAAGAGTTAATTACTCAACTTTTGTGTAGATTCAATGGCTCCCAGAAGAATTGGAATGACTAATGAGATAACTAGAAAGTGAATTGATAGCATGATGAACATCATTGGCCATGTTTACTATGATATCTACAACAACACACTCCCATATTTGGCCAAGTACTTGAAGAGGAATTATCTTAATTTTCTATAGAGCATCTACATGGCTCTGTATGGCCATTTTCATCTACAAGAAGTCAAAATTCTAGATGCAAAGAATTATATGCCTGAGATGCAGTCGAACTGCTACTCCTCTATTTCGGTTATGAAATGAATTTAGAGTAGGAATAATGGTGTGAACATTCAAAATTTTCCCCCATGACATTTCCTTGCAGATATTAAAATGGAAGACCCATGGTATGACATGTTTTCCACTACTGGTCGGTGGAGAGAAGACTATCATGTCATTAGAACAATATCTGAAAAGAGTACTCTATCCAAATGGATCTTTACTTCTAATGATCCATTCTCAAATCCATGTATCCATCTTCCAAGTCTTGTATATAGAAACAGAGTCACTGTTTGATTAGAAGAAAATTTTCTCAAACCGCACTCAAGAACATTCTTTTTCAATTTTTCCAAGAAGATCTTGTATCACTGGGTCTCTTATTGTATCCAGTTGAATAAATTAATTCTATGTGGTTGCTGATGAAGCTCGGTATGTCATAAATCAAAGGAAGATTTATGTTGAAATCCTCTTGTAATTCCTGAAAAAGAGAATAGACTCCTGTATGTGGATGTCCTTCTAGCTCTTGTGCATCAATGAATAACACTTTCATCTTCAATAATTTATACCTAAATTCAATTTCTACATGTTTAAATAATTTTACCTAAGACAATTGGCCTTGTATGAATAGTTTGATTATTTCTTGGATTATAAAAATAACCTTACAAACTTTAACACTTTTAATTGATCAATATTACCTAATTCATATGAAATGTATGTATAGTGAGATGGGACATGACTTTTTCTCAGAGTTCCCATGTCTTTTGTGGGAAGTTTAAAGTCATGCACGTTGGACATTAAAAGGCTAATGTTTACGGTCAAATAGCTTTGACCATATGGATTAAAATTGACTCAATTCCTTGATAATTTATCTGAAAAAATATTACCACATTCATGTATGGAGGAAAAAATGTAAACTATAACTTACAAAATATTGAATCTGAGGGATTATATGAAAAAAGGGCTAAATGGAATTAGAAGAAGTATATCCTAAAAATGAATTTACCACTATTTATCAAACCCGTTAGGGGGTTGAATTATGTAGGGCTGCTTAAGGGCATTGGCTGCATAGTCAAATAATAGTATCTTTTGGCTGAGAGGTCCATCATGCAGACTACTTATGCAAGGCAGCATAAGGGCACGTGATGCATAGTCATACAAAAGTACTCTCATTAATTTTACTTTTCTAATTCTTAAAAGCCTGTGATTGTTTACGGAGATTCAAATTTTCCAAATTACAGAGTCTGATGTATGGAGAGAGATACTTCAATATAGAGAGGATATTTCTAATCAATATTATCAAATAATTAGATGAATGTCACTCCTACGAAGGTCTGACCCAATCTAGGGAAGTGAAATATCAACCATAGACTTGAATACTTTCAGATCATGAAAAAGAGTATGGGACAAATATGTTAAGCGTGGCTATTTTTTTCAGATCCCTATATATTTTCGTTAAGACAAACAAGGAAAAAAGAGGTTTTCCTGCCATGAATGAAGTTACCACTTTTTGAAAAACCCATTAGGGGTTGAATTATATAGAGCCTCTTAAGGGCATTGGATGCATAGTCAAATAATAGTATCTTTTGGATGAAAAGTCCATTATATAGACTGTTTATGCAAGGCCGCCTAAGGTCACATGCTGCATAGTCAGGAGAAAGAACTCTCGGTTATCAGACATTTTGTGACTAGAAGTCAAGAAAAGGGCTATGGAGATCTGGAAGTATTTAAGGTTAAGATTATGACAAATGAAAATGACTATTTTTCAAATGCATGAAGAAGATACACAGACCAATGCTAACCATAATCATGTTGTGGTTGGGTCCTGAATTGAGGCGTTGGACTTCACTACGTATCCCATAAGGATGGGAATCAAGGGATACGTAGTTCTTGAAATATAGTTTAACTTCTTGTGGGACGAGAGTGTAGGAGATCTTAGTTTACGGTCATAGAGGTCAGACCATAATTAGAAATACACATTGTGTGTTTTATACACGTGATGTGAATGAAGACCAGGGTTTTCATACCAAATTCTTGTTTTCACAGGGGGACTTTTCAGCCAAGGGAATGAAAGTGGAAGTTGGGGTTAGGCCCAAGGACTTGGGTCTAGATTCGAGGGATGCTCGAACATCCCTACGTATCTCGTAAGGATGGGAATCAAGCCACACGTAGTTTTGGAAATACCCTCTGTACATATTTTGTTCATACATGTGAAGGGTGAAAGGGGACTTTAGTGCAATTATTGTTAAATCTGAGATTGAAGGTTCATGCATTTCCATGTATGCATGTAGTCATTGTAATATAACATGGTTGGAGATCAATGTCAATAATGATTACCTCTCAGGTGAGGGTGTCAAAAATGTTGTAGTTTATTGTCATACAGGACAAAAAGTGTGAATATTTTAACATCATATAGCAAGGACGATGGTGAACCAATGTAAAATATATATATTGGTTCTGGGCTACTTCACAGATCAACATCATATGAGACAGAGGTGAACTAACGTTATGAGATTGGTTTTGGGATTGAATTTCAGGAGGTTGCCTACGTACCATGCCTAGAAGGCAAGGATCAAAGTCCGCATAGTTAGATTAAATAATGAATTGGTGATCAAGTTTTTCTTGAGGGAAATGACCTAAAAATGGTGTCAGGACTACCACTTGGTTAGCGGCCCAGAGAGGGTGTTATGGTTGAAGTTTACTCTAAGCTCACGTGAGTCATACTCGGTGTGAGAAACAAGAGGTAGAAACAACCCTAACGATGCACAGTTTAACATCATGCTGGACGAAGAGGGGACTATGCTGTTTAATGTCATGCAGTAAGGACAAAAGAGGAGCTATATAGTTTAACGTCATATAGCATGGACAAGTGATGTACAGTTTGGCGTCATGTAGCTAGGACGTAAGGCAATGCATTTTAATGTCTTGCAGTGAGGAAAATGGGGACATAGTTTAACGTAATGTTGGACAATTTAGGGTCTTTTTCACAGTTTAACATCATGTGGGGTGAAGAGGTGCACAGTTTAATGTCTTACTGTACATAAGAGGTAAAATACAGTTTAACATCATGTTGGATGTATGAGTGGTGTACAGTTTAGCATCATGTAGCTACGACATCATAGTTTAACGTCATGTTGGATGTATGTGTGATGTATAGTTTATTGTCTTGTTGCTAAGACATCCCAGTTTAACATCATGTTGGACATATGAGTGCTGTACAGTTTAGCGTCATGTAGCTAAGACATCATAGTTTAATGTAATGTTGGACGTATGAGTATTTGTGTTACACAAAATACTTCTTCAGAAATCTAGCATTGGATGGAGTCGTGATGAGTTCTCCATCCATTGAGATTAATGAATAAGCTCTATTAGAGTAGACCTTATGTATTGAGTAAGGTCCTTCCCACTTTGGTTCAAGCTTGTGAGGTTTCATTCCTGGTATCATTGGATTTCTGAGATCCAATACCAATTCTCCCTGAATGAATGAAATAAGATGATCATTTTTTTTGAAAACTCATGCTATTTGATTCTGATAAACTTCAAAGTGGTGCAGGGTGCATAATATTTTCTCATCTAATCATTCCAACTCATCTAATCACTTTTGAGATTGTTCATCTGTAGATGAATGATCACAAATATCTACTCTGAGTGAGGGTAATTAAACCTCAATGGGTAAGACTGCTTCTGTTCCATATACCAATGAATATGGAGTTGATTGGGTTTTTTGATGCTCCTTTTGTCACAGAATCCAAAGAATGTAAAAGGGGAATATCTGAGCTCATAGTGATTCAACCGTTGGACAAAATATCAAAAATTGACAAAGGAATGAATAATAAGAATGTTGCACAAGGGTCGTGTATGTTCTACAATGGTCACACAAGTGCACTTGCGCGACGCCTAGTGGTAGCGCAAGGGACTTGCGCGCCCTAATGGATACCCTTCCGGGGTCTTCTTCATCATATAAATACACCATGTGGGCCCCACATTGAAAAAAGGAATTTTTAAAGAAACTCAAATTTAAGCTCCCAGCGCCCTAGTCTCTTCTCAAAGCTTCCGAAACACTTATAAGGTAATTTATTACCTATAACGTAAGATCTAAAGATGGGGAGGAAGGAATAAGTGTTGAAACTCATCAACACTTGTGCGCCTGAGTGGCGAGCCCTTAAGGGAAATGTCCACACTTGCGCGCCGCCTTACTCCTTCAATAGAACATGTGCGCCCCTCTTCTGGATGAACTTCAAGAGGATTCTAAATGCTTTAACCAAGAGTCGCTCAAGTATTAACCTGCTGGTTAACCATCGCGCAAGTACCCATGTGTCGTGCAGGAATACCTATGCGACTAGGACTTGCGCGCCCACGCAGTACATGCGCACCTACCAGGACTTGCGCGCCCCTACCCTTTTGGGTGCCCTTATTGCCCATTTCACCCCACTTTATCCATTCCACCCCTCCTATTCGAGATTTAATCTTCAAGACACTCTTCAATGAAATTTAAGGCATGATTTATTGATTTTACTTCCTTATCTGAAAGGAATTATATGGAATATCTCTCAAAACCTAGTGATTTACACATATTTATGTCACTAATGATTGATATTTCATTCATTCAACCTCATCCTTTAAGATGAGAGAACTCATTACCCTGGGCCTCCTTTTAATGAATAATCCCCTGTCAGAATTCTCAAATCTGGGCATCATCCTTAGGAATAAGCCCCAAGTCCTCATTAGCCTGGGCCTCCTTTTCAAGAATAAGACCCAGTCATAATTCTCAAATATGGGAATCCTCTTTAGGAATAAGCCCCAAGTCCTCATTAACCTGGGCCTCCTTTTCAGGAATATGCCCCAGTCATAATTCTCAAATCTGGGCATCCTCCTTAGGAATAAGTCCCAACCATAATTCTCTTATCCCGGGCCTCCTTTTCAGGAGTAAGCCCCAGTCTCAAATATGGGCATCCTCTTCAAGAGTAAGCCCCAAGTCCCTTAATTTTTCAAGTCTCTTAACATGGGCCTCCTTTTCAGGAGTAATCCCCAGTCTTAATTCCTCTTAAACAGTCCTAATTTTCCTTTGATCTGGGATTCCTTCTTAGGAGTAAAAACCCAATCATAAGTCCTCTCCTAATTTGGGACTCCTTTTCAGGAGTAAGCCCCAAGTTAGAGTATTCAAATCTTCGTGAAGCACATATACCTTTATAGACCCTTTTCCTAGTTTTCATCACAGATGTAAATCCAAATCGTCATTTATCTGGGCAGTCATACATACATAAGTCCCACCTTATTTTTTATGATTTCATCTTTCATGGCACAATTGTCTGATTTTTACCAATACCTTTTGTTTCTCACACTGATCATGACTCACGTGAGCTTAGAGTGTAAAAGTAATTATGACATCCTTCTTTTAGCCATCATTCAAAAACATCATACTCCCTTACTCGAACTACGTGGGTTCTGATTCCTTTTCTATACAAAGGATACGTAGGTAGCCCATATGTGGGTTCGATCCCAACTCTGAAATAATCCATGTCCTTCTGAATGACAATAAACTTCAAGTTCCCCACTGAGTGGATTTAAAACTAGTATGGTCATCATAATGACCAAGAGACTGTTACGTATCAAAGGATATCATTGACTAAGAATCTCTAACAAATACAGATGATTATCTATCAATGAAGAACCTTGAATACATATAAAAGATTCTCTAAATTTCCTACATGTCGATCATTGATTGTTAGATCTAAAGGAAAGCTCATTTTATACTTGGTAATGTAATAAGGATTCACGAACATAACTTAAATCTATAAAGAGAGTCCTGAAGTAGATAATAATTCCACTAAAAAAGGTGTGATGAGTCCGACCTCCTATTCTCTCGACCAATGCAAATTCATAAGCCTCATCAGTCCACAACTAATGAGTGCCTAACTTTGGAAAGTAGGTCCAAATGGATGTGGAATCATTGGATGTTTCCAGTTCTACAATCAAACCCTTTAGAAACCGATTGGAATGTTCGAATCTTCAATCAAGGAGGTCATCCTGGAATTCCAAGGGAAATAGTGTTGTAGTGCCGGTGGTGGTCCGATAAGCCCATAAAGCATGAAAAAGATTATCAGGCCATGACTTCTTATCTTTATCCACCATCTTTTTTAGTTTGTTTGAAAGAGTCTTATTGAAGGCTTCTATTTGGCCATTTTCCACTTCATGATACCGAGATGAATGGTTGGATTTGATGTTGTACTTTTGATACAACTTTCTTACCTTGGAAGAACAGAAGTTGGTGCCATTGTCTTTCAATATGGTATGAGGGACACCAAATCTGGTAATGATGTTAGACTTGATGAAGCTAAAAATACTTTTATATCTAACTTCTTTGAGAGGTATTTCCTCTTCCCATTTGGAAAATAAGTCTGTAGCAGTAAGAATATACTTAAACTACTTGTATGTAGCCATAGGAGAAGGTCCTACTACATCCATTCCCCATGTGGAAAATGGCCATGAATATTTAGATGTATGAAGAAACTCTAGGGGTTGATGAATGAAGTTGGAATGTACGCGGAAAGAATGAAACTTCTTCGTGAAATCAACACAATCTTGTATCATTGAAGGCTAAAAGTATCCAAGCCTTCGAATTTGATCGGACAGTCTATGTCCAAACTGGTTGGCACCAAAAACTCTTGCATGCACTTATTTCATGACATCCATTGTCTCTTAACCATCAATGTATCTGAAGATAATTCCATCAAAACCTCTTTTTTAGATAATTTTCTCAAGGTGATCTGGGCTATCATAAATAGTAAAATTGACCACACGTCGCCGGATTTGTTTCTTCTCAGCTCTATCAGGTGGGAGTCTTCCATTTTGAAGGAATTCCCTGATGGGTGTCATCCATCCTATATTATGACCATGTTGTTTAGAAATGGGACTAATTTGATTGATTTCCTCTATTCTAGTTTGAACATAATGTGAAATTGTATGACGGTGTGAAATTCTGACGACTGTCTCGTCTTGATTTGGATCTTCTAGAGCTGTGGCTATATTATCTAGTGCATCATCTTGGGCATTTTGTGATCGCGGGACATAAGAAAATGTCGGTTCCAAAGGAAATTCTGCCATCAAATCTCTGATTTAATCATACAAATGGATAACTCTTATTTTCAGATGGCATAACCCCCCATTTACTTGTTTTATTACCATGTCTGAATCACATTTCTTCTTTAAGTGATTCACTTGTGCCTGAAGTGGCAACTTCAATCCTGCAATGAGAGGATGATATTATGCTTCATTATTTGTAACACCTTCCCTCAATAAGAAGGAATAGGGTAGCACCACCTTTTCTTGATAAATGAACACAATTCCAAACCCAACTTTGTTGAATTTAGGATCTTCCATTTTCTTACCTGTTGGACTTCTGGAAGCACTATCAAAGTACATTTCCCATGTTTGAATATTATCATGAATAGAGAATACTTCCTCATTAGGAAGTTCAATATCTAATGATGTATCTTCTACTAAAGGATGTTCATAAAGGAAATCAGTCATAGATTGGCCGATTATTTCCTTTTGACATATATACTGGATATCAAATTGCTGCAAAATAACTGCCCACCTTGCCAAACGTCCTGTAAGCATTAGATGGCTATGGATGAATTTTAGCGGGTTATGGAGAGATACCAATTGGACCTCACGATGTTGCAGGTAGTGTCTCAACTTCTGAACTGCAAATATTAACGCTAGGCATCACTTTTCAATTCTTGAATATCAGGTTTCTACTTCACGCAATCTCTGACTGAGATAGTAAAGGCTATTTCAATTCACATCATCATTATTTTGGGAAAGGAAGGCACTCAATGATCACTCTAAAGATGTCACATAAAGAATAAATGGTCTTACTTAAACAGGTGGCATTAATACTGACGGAAAAAAGAGATATTTCTTGAGAATATTTAATTCTTCTTAACATTCTTCAGTCCACTGGTAAGTGACTCCCTTCTTCATCAATTTGTTGAAGGGTAAACTTTTTCCTGCCAAATAGGCAATGAAATGCCAAATATAGGCCAAATACACTTGAATTCCTCTCAATTATTTCAAATTTCGAGGAGGTTACATACCAATGATTGATTTTTTCTTCTCAAGATCGACTTGGATACCACAATGGAATACAACAAAGCTGAGAAATTTTCTTGAGGTTACCCCAATAGCACATTTCAAGCGGTTCATCTTCAAATTGTGTTGTCGAAGATTGTGGAATATGACTTACAAATCAGCCAAGTGAATAGAACATTGTTTGGATTTAACCACCAAATCATCCACATAACATTCAACAAATTTCCCTAAAATGGTTTGAAGATACGGTGCATGGCACGCTGATATGTTGCGCCTGCATTTTTCAGGCCAAAGGGCATTACCCGATAGCAAAACACACCCTGAGGGGCTCTAAAAGCTGTAGATTATTCATCTTATGGAGCCATTAGGATTCGATTATACCCAGAATATCCGTCTATGAAGGAAAGTGCTTCATATCCAGTTTTTGCATCAATTATGAGTTCTGTGATCCGAACTGGAAAATCATCCTTAGGACAATTCTGATTAAGATCTCTGAAATCAATGCCGACTCTAATTTTTCCATTATTCTTTTTCACAGGGACAATATTAGACAACCATTTCAGATATTGATCTTCTCTGACTAATTTATCTTTGATAAGCTTATCCACTTTAGCTACAATTTTGGAAGCATAAGTTAGGTGTGTTCTTCTTGTGGCTTTCTTGAATCCTTGATGTTCTTATGGAAAACCAAAATGATGAGTAGAAACATCAGGATCAAGCGCTGGAATTTCTGTATAATTCCAAGAAAATATATCTCGATATTTCTATAAAAATGAAATATACATTTCTTGCTCTTTAAGAGTCATGGCCGCACTAATTAAAGTGGGTCTTGGATCTTTTTTTTTACCCAGATTTGTTTCTCTGATTTCATTAATAGTGGTAGAGATACCCTCTTCAAAAGCTAGAGGAGCATCCCTGAGATCTTCCTCTTCTTCTTCAACATGTGTTATCTCTTATGCTTCTACTTGCATAGTAAATGATGAAGCAAAATTTCCATGATCAGGAGAGATGTTAAAATTTGAACATCTTGATGAAGAACCTTCATTTTCATTCCCTATTGATGATGAAGGGTCTTCCTTGGGTAAAAAATAGGAGATGATGGATTGATAATTCACATCATCATTTGTCTCTGACATTGCTATAACTTCTTCTAGCCTGGTTAGCGAAGTATAGAGTTTATGAATTTCAGTAGATGAAAGGATGACATCTCTATTTGAGCTTTCATCATTGCTTGGTGAATCACCAATTTCTCCCATGCTGTATGGCTTGATTTCTGTAATCGACATTATGGAATTTTCCATAAGAGTATTTGGATTTGGTTCTATCCCTTCAATTTGACTGATAGGAAACACATAATCTGTACTCACATGTACAAATGGATTTATTGGAATCTTTTCCAAACCATATGGATTATTAACTTTCGTAACCTCCCTTGTTGTGGATTTCTCTTTTCCCTCCATGTGAGAGAATTCCACCTCAATGTATTGAGATTCACATGTTTTGAATGGAGATCTATCACCATAAAATGTCCCAATTTGACTATTGAAACAATATTTGAGACATTGATGGTATGAAGAAGGTACGTCCGCATGATGATGTAGACAAGGTCTTCAAAGAAAAATGATGAAAGATATGTCATGACAAACAACCATGAAATCTGAATTGGATATAAGATCTCTAAACTGAATTCTGAGTGTGATCTCTCCTAGAAGTTCTTGTTCATTTTTATCATATCCTTGCAACATCATAGTAGAAGGAGATAAATCAGATTCTGTAAGGCCTAATCGACGAAGTGTGCGAATGAGGATGAGGTTGACTCCTGATCCATTATCAATGAAAGATCTTCGGATATCTACATCATTGACCTTGCCAGATAAGTACAAAGGTATAATATGTCCATGCACTACATCATATTCATCATCATCTATAAAATATATCACTATATGGCATTCTGTAAGATCATTCTCTCCATGGTAGACTTCAGCCGCAACAATTTTAGTTGCAAATTCTAGAGGACTTGACAAAGACTCAATCAGTGCCTCCCGAAGATCCTTTAATAAATTAAAGTCATCCAGAATTGATAACATGGCCGGTACTTGGGAAAAATGTTTCAAGAAATCATATTTTTGATCCAAAGGTCTGCATTTCCCATCAATAACATGTGTTTTTGAGGTACCTTAGAAGTTTATGCATTGGAAGTAGATGCTTCTGGTATCAGGGTAGGAGATGAAAATACTCCAAACTTTGGATGATAAGATCGAATAATTCTATTTACTTGCTGAGAGGAAGAAGGTGTAACTTCTAACCGATCATCCAAAATAACTATTCTAAGACTGGATCTGTCATGTGTGGAAGAACTTTCTTGTTCTTGTTGAGTCCGCTCAAGGGCTCTTCCATGAGATTCTACAACATACATAGTTCCAGCAGGGGTATAATTGGAATAGTGGCTTCTGGGATATCCACGTCGTCCTCTGTATCCTAGACCTCTGAAACTTTATCTAATTCTTCTATTTGATATAGGGAACTCAGACTCATCAAGATCGAAACTATGACTGGCATAAGGATTTGTTAAGTTAATCATATTAACAAAACCAAAAATCAACTCTTCATCTAATGAGGATTCTTCTAGATTATCCATTTTAGGTCATGTAGTTTGGTGGCAAAGTGCCCGTACTTTTGAGGTAGATGCCATAAAATCTCTAGAGTCAAAGATAACTTGGGCTTTGACATGAGCTCATCTTCATCTAACTGCTCCTATTTATTTGAATTATGTCACTTCTTTGAGGATTTTCCCTCTGATGAAGAGGGTTTTGCTGTGGCATTTATAGAAGAAGACACAATTGGTTTCTTCAATTGCGTTTGTAAAATTTCATGAGTTTGGTTGGTCATTTTTATGATCATCCAATCATCATATTTCTGCATATTTTTGCTTCTGACTTCTTTCCACTCACCTTATTTCTCTAGATTTGTAGTTGTAACACATGCTACCTGAGCTGAAGAACCTTTCAATTTTACCTGTCCCGAGTCTACCATCTTTTGTATGAGGTATTTAAAGACAAAAAACTCATGAATGGGATGCCCCAACATCTGATGAAATGGGAAATAGTTGGGACGGTCATCATCTCCTTCCTTGTTTGGACTTTTGGTCCATGGAAACTGAAAAAAATTATTTTACAGAGTTAGAATGAAGTAATAAGGAATTGGTTCATTTCCTAAAGAATAAACTTTTCTCTTAAGATCCTCAAATTGTTTCCGTCTTTGATATATTTGATAATCTTGACGAAACGACCTCTATTGTTTATGCTCATGAGGTAGAGCCCTTCGATGTGATGAAGGTTTTGATGTAGAAGCAGGTACAGGTGCTTGTTTAAGCGTAACTTAGCAGTCTATTCTTTACCCATTCTCCTTCCTGGAGCTGATGGAATTACAGGTGTTTTATCCTTAGTCCTTGTAAGAGAGTCTTTTATCTGCTGATCGATCAAATTAAGGTCTCAAAACCCTCCTGTGTATTTCACTGGGATCAATGGTGTGCGTAATTCATCACGTAAATTTTCCACACAAATTGGAAACAACTCTTCTTTAGGGAGTTCTAAGATTAAAGAATATGTTAATCCCTTCTAGCGAGCAATGAAATATTAAACACCTTAATTATCCATTTTCATTCAATTTGTAAGATCAAAAACTATTGTCTTTGGAATAGTTGAGCTGAATTGAAGAAGGAATCGTTGAAAGAGATCCTCCCACCCAATAATTGACCGGGATTGCAAACTTGTATACCAGACAAAAGCAGGCCCTTATAATGACTGTACAAAACACCAGAGCTTAACTGCTTCTTATTGCTAAGGAGTTCCCATCATAGGATCGTAACGAGAAACCTAAGGTGTTATGTATTGTTCTTGGTCTCCCGAACCATTAAATATTGGGAATGTGGTACTTTCAAAATTTTATAGGGGAGGACTTGCATCAACCCATTCTGGGTAAGCTCTTTTTTTTTTGTTGAATTTTTTGCGTTTTCCCACCATAGCTTCCAACTGAGTTCTTAATGACTCAATGGTAGTTATTAACATTTGAGAAACATCCGGATGAGCTTGGACCTTAGCAGGTGAAATAACTAGAGCATGGACAGGTGTGCTGGATGGTACTGCAACTGAAGGTAGTACCATTGATTATTTTTGCACATGACCCATAGGATTAGACCTGTGAGGGTGTACTGGTAAAGGAGGATACTCTTGATCCATCTCAGTATATGCAACATATTTCCTTGGATGACTTACTCTAGCATTCTTAGGATGAAGACTACGTTGAAGTAGTTCTGCATTTATCCTCCTTGGTTCCTTCATTTCTTCCTCTTGTTGTACGAAACTTTTCTCCAGCAAGAGTGATTGTCCTTATCCAAGGGAGGGGTGGAATGTAATCTGATTCTTCCCTTTCCCCTTGTTGGATGCCTTTTGGAGAGGATGAAGTAGGTTATTTAAAGGAATACCTAGATTCTGGGTAAGCCTTTGATTTCTTGTACACACACCTTCTTCATTTGATTTTGTGTGCATAGACTTCTGAGTGGGAACTTCTTCATCTGATCCCTCTGAGTGAGCCTCATATTCTGGAGGATCAGCAACAATGGCATTGATGACATTTATTCATGCATAACGCATTTCATCCTTTCTATCAGCATTTCTGTGATACTGTCTTCTTCCATGTCCTTGATGAGACATTGCCTTTGTTGAATTGACCCCTCATGAACTTCCTGATGAACCGTAATTTATAGAGAATCTCCTGATAATTAGGATATGCATTCCTCTTGTGTCTTCTTACCTAATCGAGAGAAGACTGACTTTCTATAAGGAAGATATTGAGGATTTGAAAAGCTCCCCAGTCCGGTGGACTGCGGCTATTCCTGCCATTCCTGCTCAACTCCTCAAATTCTATTTGTTGATTCTGAGGGTTGGGCTAAATGAGCCTCCATTTTGGAATTCTGGGTTGGTTCTTGAGCTGCTACATCTCAGACATTATCAAAACATCTCTTGATCTTGCAGACTTTAGTCCAGAAATTGGCTGGATACATCAACCTATATCCACTCAAATCACCTAGATCAAAAGGCCGTTGGATGATTTCTGACACTTCTGTCACCTGATGATGTGCAGGCTATAAATGAGAATCATGTTCAATATTCTCATTTGCCTGATCAAATATTAATTCGACAAATTTTTCTCAATATACCTGACTTTGAGAAGAACTAGTTGAGGTCTGTTCCTGAGAAAGCCTTTGATTATACACAGAATCAGGTAGATGAAGCCAGTTCTAGTAAATAACATTTCCTGAGACCACCTTTGGTCGGCTTTGTTGACTAGAGAGTACAGTGAAATGCACTTCTCCATGAACACATCATCCCTTGATATGAATACCAAATGGGGTATTGAAATTTAATTGACGCAATATTTTTAGTGCGCCTAGGCATGAAAGCTGAAGGGCTATCTTCTACTTTTCAGCCTTCGGATATCAAGAAACTGAGAGAGATGCCAAATCAATTTGGCATTGTAACCCTTCTATTATCTTGACATGATTTTCATATTCATCATAAGATAATATTTTTATTTTCAGTTGATGAAGAGTTTTCCACATGTTGAGACGAATATCGTGAATACAATATTCTATCAACATTTCTGTAATATCCTAATGAGAGATAGTGAAAGGCCAAAACATGAATGGTACTTCACCTTTCTATAGTTGTTTTCTCATATTCAGAATTTCATCTTTATCAATTGATAAATATTCTTCTACCTGATTAGACCAAAGTCAATGATTCTTTGTTGCTTCATCAGATTCAACAATATTGGTAGAGAATTCCTTTATCAAACTAGAAGATGAATGAATGAGGGGTGGATTAGAGAATGACCTACATCCCAGTCTATCTTCTGATTGGGAAAGTATGTCACCTGGTAGTGGTAAAGCATTATACATGACTGGATTCACATTTTCACATGCCTCAAGATAAGAGGGCTTTCTCATCACTGCATTGTTCCATGAAATGATAATTACTACTATGGAGAGTACTTTCACAGCTAAATTCATCATCTTGGGGAGGACCACCAAGGTGGGTTATAGTAAAATATGAAACCTTTTGCTCCATGATCTTCTGGCCATGCAAAGGGTTACTGTGGATTTCATTTAAATATTCTACATCGAGATCAACTGAATTCCCATGAAGCAAGCCTTCATGAGGAAGTGTATGATGAAGACCTTCAGAATTAATGTTACCACTATTGGGAAATGAGATAGTATAATCTTGAATTCCAATATATAAGTTTCTGAGGGCTTTAGGAACTCCATAATCAAGCAAGGCATTATTACAAATTGGATCTTGATTTCATGACTGTGTTGAATGGGTCTTTTTCTTATACGATTTATTACTCAATTTGGGAACCACTTGATGATGAATGTGGTTATTATGGGCAGGTGTATGTGCCTGCTCAGAAAAAATAGTCAGGTTAGGCTGATTATGTCCATTAAAATTAGGTGTATGTGCCTGACTTGATTGTCCGTATGATATGGGAGAGTTTTCCCCACAACCCTCTTAGACTGGAAAAAAGGTTTGTATCTGTTCCGGAGTGATATTTTGATAGGTCACTCCACTAGTAGGGATATATTTATGTTTCTTTCCCTGTGATGCTACTGAAGTTGTTATTATATTCTGACAGGCATCTAGAATATGAGCAGGGTTTTGCTTCTGCTCTTTCACCGTCATTATAATTTGCTTGGTGACTTCAACTACCATAATGAGAATATACGTTAATTCCATGTGTCGAGTAGGTGTGTGTTCCTTCTATTTTTCTCCTTTTCCTGCTAGTTAATTCTGACAGTACTCATTTGTGTGAGCAGAGAGTTGAATCTGCTCCAAATTTGATGTTGGAGCTTTCCGACTGACTTCTCCGGGTGCTAGAAAACAAGACTGTTGGCAGGCTTGATTGTCATTGGCAGGTGTATGTATCTGCTGTGTATTCTTCATCAATTATGGTTAGTGAATTTCTTTCAATACTGGCATATGAGACTGCTGAATTTTTTTTTATTGTAAACAGGTGTATATTCCTGCTTATTAGTTGCCACCATATTGGATTGGCGAGCTTCTTTGGTTGTAGTTAGATGAGCATGCTGACTAAACATTGAGTTATAAACTGGTGTATATGCCTGCATATGATACTCCACTAGAATTTCCTGTAGGATTGGCGTGTTACAGCCAGACGAGTCTACTGGGCGGTAACATCAGGATGGATGAGTGTATATGTGCGCTTATTTCTTGACATCAAGTCGGCTTGATGGACTTCTATAGAGGGGGAAGAAGTATGAACCTGCTCCCTGTTGACCATATTTCGCCTCTGGTAGTTTGTCTTGCATGCTCGGGTCTGAGGAACCTGAGCCAAACCCCTAAAGGTGATATCCTCATCATGTTGAGTGCGTACTACCGCATGAGTCTGGCAGCGATTGTTGAAGGGAGCCCTCGGGAAGGACTCCTGTCTCCTTGAATTAAGGCCTTGAGTGACCTTCTCATTAACCACCTCATAATATGGTAGAGACGGGTGATTGGGTTCTTGGGATAACGACCGGAAATGGTTGGAGACGCTAGTTGGCACCACCTATTTCTTGATCACTGGTCATCACTGTCGCGACAACCAGGGTGAATTATTGACATGGGGGGCTTGTCGAGCAGCCTCCAGAGTCGGAATGGTACCGTGTTGACGGTATTCCTTAACCAGTGCATTTAAGACCCAGCATTAAAGATGCAGAGTATGTGATGTCGTCCTCAGAGCAGATGATGATCTAGTAGGGGTAGCAGTAGATGCATTCACATGTGTGAACTTTAGCAAATCCATTTCTATAACACATAGAGGTCTTTAAAATGAGTGCCTTTTTTATATAGCATTAATAACCAAGATAAGTTCGTCCACTACATCTTTTGGATGAGCACATATGTTATTGATTGCTTTGTTGGCCCCCACATTAAGTTAAATATGGGACTAACAAATAAGTAAAACATCATTTTAACCTGGTTAAGGATTCACATCAGGTTTAACATTTTTTTTTGTTTCCTCATGAAATAGTGATGACCTTGTTAGTTTAAGGTTCAAACATTCCAATCAGTTTCTAACAGGTTTATTCATAGAACCGAAAACATCTGATGATTCTATATCCATTTGGACCTACTTTCCAAAGGTAAGTGCTAATTAGTTGTGGAATTATGAGGGTTAAGAATTTTCATTGGTCGAGGGGATGGGAGGTTGGACTCATCACACCTTTTTAGGGGGAATTATTGTCTACTTAGGGACCCTCTTCATATATTTAAGTTATGTTCCTGAATCCTTATTAAATTACTATGTATGAAAATGATCTTTCCTTTAGATCTGATAATTAATGATTGATATGTATGAGATTTAGATAATATTTTATATGTATTTGAGGTTCTTAATTGATAGAGAATAATCTGTATTTGTTAGAGATTATTATTCAATGTTATCCTTCAACACATTATATAGAAATCTCTTGGTCATAATTATAACAATACTGGTTTTAAATCCACTCAGTGGGGAACATGAAGTTTTTTGTCATTTAGAAGGACATGGATTATTTCAGAGTTTGGATTGTACCCGCTGGTGGGCTACCTACATATCCTTGATAGAAAATGAATCAGAACCCACGTAGTTGAGGAATTGAGATATAGTTTAACATCATATGGGATAGATGAGAATTAATGGTTGACGGGCTTGATCCTTATAAAGGCTTCTTACATACTCTAATTTTAAGTCAGAGATCAAAGTCCACATAGTTTGAGTAAGTAATGTGGGGCTCACGTATGATTAACATCCCAAAGAGATGTGTCGTGGTTACTTTTACACTCTAAGCTCACGTGAGTCATGCTCGGTGTGAGAAACAAGAGTTATCAATAAACCTGAAAATTTATTCCATGAAAGATGATGTCACAAGGAATGATTTGGGGATTACATACGTATGACTTCCCATGTAGATGAAGATTAGGATTTACTTCTGGGAAGAAAACAATGAACAATGTTCATAAAGGTATATGGGCATTATGGAGATTTGGACACTCTAACTTGGGTATTACTCCTAAGGAGGATGACCAAATTAGGTGAGACTTATGATTGGGGTTACTTATAAGAAGGAAGACCAAAATTAAAGAGATTATGACTGGGGCTTACTCCTATGAAAAAGGCCCAGGATAAGGAGATTTGTAACATGGGTTTTACTCCTAAGAAAGAGGCACAAAGTAAAATGAGACTTATAACATGGGACTTACTCCTAAGAAGGAGGCCCAAAGATAATGGTGACTTGGTGCTTACTCCTAAGGAGGATTCCCAAATTAGGGAGGGATTAATTATGGGGTTTTATTCCCAAGATGGAGGCCCATGTCAAAATAAATTAAGCCTGGGGCTTACTCCTGAAAAGGAGGCCCATTTTAAAGGACTTGTGATATGGGGATTACTCTTGAAAAGGAGGCCCATATCAATAGAATTTAAGACTTGGGGTTACTCCTAAGGAGGATGCCCATATTAAATATCTTCTCATCTTAGTGGATGAGGTTGAATGGAGGAAATAGCTAACCATAGTGAAATAAAGATATGTAAATCAGTAGTTTTTGAGAGATGTTCCAAAAAATTCCTTTTAGTTAAGGAAGCAAACAAAGGAACCATGTCATAAATGACTTTGAAGAGGGTTTGAAGGCTAAATCTTGAATAGGAGAGGTGGATTTGAAGAAAAAAGTTGCACAAGTATAATTGCGCAACACATGTATACTTATGTGACGGTCAACCCATAGGGTAATACATGGGCGAGGCTTGGCTCAAGCCCTTAGTATTATCCCTAGATGCATCCAAAAGAGTGGCATGCAAGTTCTGTCGAAGGGATAAGGCGACGCGTAAGTGTGCCTATTTTCCCTTAATGGGTAGACACTTAGGTGAACATGTGTTGATGAATTCCAACCCTTAGGCCTTATTCATCCTCTTTAGATCTTCCATTTTAGGTAAGAAATTACCTTATAAGTGTTTAGAAGACTTCAAGTAGAGACTAGGGCACCAAGATCTTGAATCTGACTTTTGGATTTTTTTTGTCTTCGAAATGGGGGGCCCACAAGGGGTATTTATAGGCCATTGAAGGCCTTGGGCGAAAATCAAATAGGGCATGCAAGTCACCTGCCCGACCAATATGTGGCATGTAGGTATACTTGCACGACCATGATGAAACTTGCGCGACCCAGGTGTAAACAAATCATTCTTTATGCCTTTGTCAATTTTTTATGTATCTCAAAAGGATGAATCTCTTATTACTAAGGTATTCTCTTTTTTCAGTCATTATACTTTGTGGCGAAAAGGAGTGTCAACAATGACAAACTATGTGGCTTACATATTTAATCAATTTTCATCATCTACAATGCATTAGAAAATTATGGACTCTTATTAGTTTAGAACGAACATTGATTTTAAAGATATCAAAGTCTTTGATTCCCTAACCTATGTCTGCATTGATGCTAAGTAACAAGAAAATGTGGAGGCTATGCTCAAGCATGATACCTTGTTTTAAATTATGTTAAAGGATTTTGATTTTAAATCATTTTTATTGAATCTAAAAAATTCATCATAATTCAAAGTATGATATTTAATCTATAGAAGTATTTCAATCCTTTGGGAGTCACTGATATCAGTAACGTATCATTAGAATTTCTGTTTTTTTATGTAAATCATAGAGTATACACTGTTCTAATGAATCCTATGATAACCTTTGTACTAGAAATGAAAAACCATCCATTTTATATTTTAAAAGGAGGTCAAGATATGATATCATTTCTAAGGCTGTGTGTTTCAAATAGTTCAATTATTATGGGATCTTGAGAATCAAATATTCCACCTCCGAAAGATGTTGTACCAGAGGGAGCGTAGTTGTAAGGGAAAATGCATTTATTTTATATGGTGTAGCATCCAATTCAAAGGTATGAAGATGGTTTTGACTAATTAATTATAAGAAATTATATAGACCTTATGATTTTATATGAATCACATAATTTGAGAGACTATGAATAATGTGAGTTATTCCAAAGGGATGACCTTGATTCCTACTATGTGTTGAGAACATGGGTGGTGATATAAAGGCATATTTTAAATAATGTATTATAAAGTAAATAAGTATATCTATAAAAATAAGAGGAACATTTTAAGAAGATGTATAATTTTTAGGATATTCCTAAAATGATATCAATATATGGAATGATTATATTTCTTAGAAATTTTTTCACTGGTAGAAAACTGCATGAGTTTCCAGTCAGTGTTGAGTTCAGTTGCAAAGAAAGGATGTAATCGTGGATATTTTGATGTGAATAAAACATTCCATAATGGTTAATTATATGAATAAATACACATGGAGTATATTGTCAATTTCATGGATCACTGAATCTCCATTCTTATTTGCTGACTTAGATGTGGAATTTAAAATTTATGCAAGAACCATGAAATTAAAACTTGAAGTTAAACACCTTTATGGAATAAATGATGTTAATCTAGAGAAATGCTAATAATTTTTGTTATTTGGGAGCTATTCAAAGATATTAGATACATCAATATTATACATTACATGGACAACATTTTGATAATGGGCCTTATAAAATTAAATATCGATGAGATAATGATTGAGTTGTTTAGAGGCATTGAGTTGAAGTAACTTGGTTTGGTGAGGTGAATATTTGGAATATGTATCATAAGTGGCCTATGTCCTGAAAGTTTTTACATAAATCATAAAAATGCATCTAGAAGGTGGTGGTGTGATTTGGAATGAGTGTATAAAACTGGTGACCACTTTCTTGGTTGTTAATTTCAACCATAGTTGAAAGATGTCACCTCTAATAGAAGTGGATTCCACAAACATATAGAAGGTTCCATATGCATTAGCTGTTGAAAGTTTGATATAATACTCTATATTTACACATCTACAAATTGTGAGATTAGTGTGAGTTATTAGAAGGGTTTTTTCAATCAGTGAAGGAAAAACTAGGAGACTGTGAGGTTTATTCATAGGCACTTGAAAGGGTATGAAGTTTGGTCCCATTTATTTAACATGAATGATCAATTTAAATGGTTCTAAAATGTATACTTCATTAGAGATTAAAATCCATATAAGATAACCTTGTGTTATGATTTTACTTTTGGAAGAATGATAATGATCATGATATTGAGGATTTAATTAGTAGTAACACTCTTATTAATAGTGAAAAATTATGTGGGATTAACAAAAGTGAGTAAGGAGTTTATTTTCTTAAATATATAGTTAGAGGATCATTGAAGGAGCAAGAGTGATGAGATACTCATTTTTATTCACAACGTGTGATTCACTTATCTAAGAATCAATTTTTTTGCTCCAGGAAAATCAATGTCCAACTCAAGTATCACACATCCTATAAATTTTTAGATGATAGAATTCTAGATCTATAAATGGACTCTGGGACTTGGAATCAAGTATCAAAGTTAATAATGGTCATTTCCAAGGATATTATAATGTGTTTCTTTGATTCAATAGGGTTTTCATCACTAGAATCATAGTGAGTGAACCATGCATCCACTAACAAAACTTCAAGGAGGAGGTCTCCGAGACCAAATAGAGGACTAAGTCATAAAGCTTGAAAATAATCCTCATGTGAGAGATTAGTGGGAACAAGCTATGTGAGAGTAATTTTTTGCAGGGATTTTTTGACCATAAGATAGAAACAATCCAGTGGATTTATTTATATCTTATGGATGGAGGTGATGATGTGGTGATTGTTAAAGGTTAGTTCACTGAAAGGGTATATTGTGGGATAGATGGAAGGTGTAGTGAAAGGGTAAATCATCATAATATAATCCCCCAAAAGGTACACTATGTGCGAAATATTTTGAGTTCACTAGAAGAGTGGGCATTCCACCTAGAGAGCATGTTGATGTGGTGGATTTTCTTGAGTAATTGAAGGGATCTTCCATGAATATTGTAGGAGGTGGATTATTGTTCGTGACGATTTCAAGAAGGTGGTCACATAAAGCACTTAAAGGTTTATTTATTTGTGTAGGACGAAATCAAATTTTGATGGGATGGTTTAAACATTGTAATAAATTAATTCTTAATTAAATAATGTAATGTATCATTCCCCGTATGGAGAAGAACATAGGTTGAACTATATAAAACATTTCTTTATTGTTTTTCAATTTTATATTTTTTCCAATAATATTCTTCTAATAGTCATTCTTGTGTTTTTATATTTTTTTTCATTAAAACACATTAATTTGGGTGTGGTTTTTTTATCTTCTGGAAATTATAACATGGGTTATTTATGGGGATTTTAGTTCCCCATAATGATGTTCTGATGGTGTGGTTTCCTGTTGCAAATTAGAAATAAGACATTAAGTTAAAAACATTACCATATTTTGATATAGTACCTTTTAATGGCCGTAATGCCTAATATATCAAAACTAATGACCATGTAGGAGAATAATTATTACTTAAGTATACAATTGAGTGTTTCGTTGGGAAATTTTAAACCACAATATTTGATACCAGTAATTTTGAATCACATAACCACGAATAATCTGGACATTATCCTTTGTAAGATTCAACATTATGGAACATGATGATCAAAACATTCATAACTAGAAGATACCCATGAAAATGATTTACCAAAATAAAGAAATTATTTACCCTGACAATCATTGCAGAAAGTCATCCCCGGAACACACTCAAGAAAAACCAGCAAACAAACATTCATGTGAAGAACAAAAATGAATGTACATAACCCTTTAAGAATTACATGGTTCTGACATGAGTCCTATATCAATAAAAGAAAACTGGTAACATATTAATTAATCAAAATTTAAAAGAATTTTTAATCATAATAAGTAATAACCAATGAAATTATATGACCTTTTCAACCTGATTTATAGAAGACATGTAAAACTAATCTCATCCAACTTTTATAATTGGTCCCTACTAGTCAGTTAGTTTCACCTTCATCTAAATTTCATGGAGGACCCACTATTCTCCATGGTGACCTATGATCACCTATACCTTATAATAGATTTATTAGATATTTCTAATAATCAAATATTGTTACCCTTAAGAAACTCTTACATACACATACGTTCACCAATTTCTATAAAACTGTGAAAGGATAACCATTATATATAAAAAAATACCACTTATATGGTGTAGCATTTATCAAAAATGTTCCAAAAAATATAACTTTTATTCATCCTATAATTGTTATATTCCACATTTAGACAAATTTTTCACCACAAATGTTTCTCACTAAAACTAGTTAGAACATTCAACCAAATATAACTTCAAATGTTTCTCCTTTTAGTAATTTAAATTTGAACTTAAAAATGGTGAATTCACAATCCTAACAGGAACTCATTTACCTTGGATCTGGTTACCAATCATCTTATAGCATTATATAAAAACAAAATAAAACCTATGAATTGGATGTATTGGAAATAATATCCTTTGTAGAATTATCATATATTTATATTCAAATTGGTTTTTTATCTATATTTTTTTAAGTAATTATAACTTTTCCAAATGGAAAAGTTTATTTTATTTAAAATAAAACAATGTCAATAGAGTCTGATGTAGTGTCTTTTACGAATTTCCCTTTGATGGAGAGAGAAATAACCATCTAATAAATAATTATACCAGATCAATTCACTCTCCTTCACCACTTTATTTAAGAGGCCATTGACCATAAATTTGGATTCATTATATGTGTATGTGATAAGTAGCTAATGTACATAAGATGTTATTTTCATTAGATCCATCTGTTTATTAACATCCATAAAAGATTAATAGTAACATTTTTGATAGCCTTCACCATTGTAAAAGACTCGCATTACAACCAAATGTTTTCCATCCTCATTTTATTTCAAATTCAACCACATTGATCATGTAAATCAATTCAGGATCAACAGATGAGGTGGTTCCATAGAGCCCATAATGGAATTCCATGATATTACCATTATGGTTTCTGAAAACAAGTCCAAATATAGTTGTTCCTAGATTTCCTCTTGATACCACATCCATATTTCATTTAATCTATCTAGATAATGGAATAATCTTGTAAAACCAAAAGACTTTATGAAATATATTTTTTAAAATAAATTGTATTTCTTCGATATCTTGTGTTACGCATGACGTCAGGCTTTAATGAAGCACTGTATACTATTTATATTATTATTTAAACATGTTGGTTATATACTATCCATTAAACATGATTCATTGAATAGGAATAACAAAAACATTAAAATCATGTATAATGGTTTTTTATATATAAAACATATTTATAAAAAGTACTAAATTATTTTTCAATCCATTATATTGTTTGAAAATTTCCTTTTCTAACAAAGTTCTTAATTCTTATGGAAAACATTACTTTTTTTTACAAATTTAGAAAATGTTTTTTAAAAAATTAAATTCATTTTCTAAAACCACATTTCAATTTTATCTTTGAGTTAATTTTTCAGAATTTTCTATAATGATTAATATTTCATTAAATAGTAAAAACATTATGATTTTTATTTAAAATGATTTTCATTTATAAAATTCCCATTATGAATTTTATTTTAAGATATTTTTAAACGTAAAATTAGGTCAATTATATATTTATTAATCCAATTTATCACTTTAGAATCAACTTTATTTTGATTATTAAAATTGAAATATTCATTAATAATGGAAAAAAAATATTTGGAAACCCTCTTTTTCATCACATCTATAGGAATAATTTTAAATTAAACACACCCACTTCTCTAAATTGAATTTGGTGAAATGAATTCCATATTTATAATCATAATAAATAATATTATGTAATAATTATAACATAATTTTTTGTTATAGTGAATAGTAAAAATAGTAAACATTAATTATTATAATAACGGTTAAAATAGGTTTATTAAGGGTTAATCTAAAAGGATAGGGGATAAAATAACCAAAAAACATTTCCAATATTTATTTTATGTCCATATATAGAATGTATCACTAATGATTTTTTATAATGATCTGTTTTGGATCCTTTTTTTTGAGAAGAATGTGGGTATAACTTGTTCATTTCAAAAATTCCTAGAGTGTCCTCCCCCCACATATAAAAGGTCAACCCCATAATCACCTATTTACACATACAAAGCCTATTGATTTAGAAAATAAATGACCCAATACCTTTCTAAATTACACAAAAACATCATAGAGGCCTCATTTTTATTATTAATCCCTCTTAAGAAGGCTTTTAATGGTAACCTAAGGAGGTTTTCTCAAGAATATGTATCATAAATACCCAATAATTTTTATTTTATTTATTCTTCTGATTCCATAATATTTTATTCAAATATAATGATATAATAAAATAATTATCCCACATATATAAAAAAATTTATTATTTTAATTAACTGACCTATATCCATCTCCTCTTCCATAAAATTGGAAATGAAACTGGCAATCATATGTACAGCTGATTACCGCCTCAACAACCAATGTAATATATTTTCCATCACCACCCATCATGAATGGTTATAATGGTCTAGTAAACATATTTAAATGATATTTACAATATTATTATACTTTTCTAAATATAATACAACATTTACCTTCTTACCTTTATACTCATTGGAAAAGGATAACATCACCCGAGCATATGTGTGGACTATTGCCTCAACAAAGTGATGTGATGTGTTTTTCATGTTATTTTGACTTGGATTTCAATAAGAATATATTAAATTAATATATGTGATTTATATGTTAAAAAAACTATTTTTGAATAGTTAATCAATATTTATCTTTCTTTCATTGCATATGTTGAGAATATTGAAACAACATTTATTCATACATACAGCCTACCATCTCGATTAATAGTGTAATTAATTTTATATCTATAATTTTTATGGATTAATATAAATAAATAAATAAATAATATATATGATATTTATATTATGTATAAAATTATTGAAATTATGTAACCATGATTAGTGTAAATGGAACAAAAACATCAAACAAAAACATACATGAAAAACGAAGGAATTATTACCTAGAATGTGATTTTAACAAGTAATTGGTAATAAACGGGTAATAAAATGTCATAAGTAAATAATATATGTTATGATAAATATTTTTATTGTCTTGTAATATATTTACAATTGAAAAAATATTTTTTTATACGGGGTTTATGAGTGTATATGATGGAATTCAAGACTTAATGTAAATGATTTTTGTCTCACTTATATTTCTGTGGGACAATTTATATATTCTATACATGTTTATTTAATATGGTGTATATTCTCCCCAGGAATGTATTTTATTATGATTATAATTAATTTTATTTTTGTATTTAAATATCCATATAATGTTATTTAATTCATTTTAATTAGGATTAAAATATTCCCAAAGTTGTAAAATATTTTCTTTTCATTCCCATTTTAATCAGGATTACTAAATCATGAATTTCAATTTAAGGAAATTATATGTTTCATTGATGATAAACCACTTTAATTTTATTATACTATGGATATTTCAATTGAATAAAATTTCCCTTCCATTTTAATATTTTGATGAATTCAGGATAATAAATCATTGTTTTTATAGAAAAACTAGTTTATTTATCTCTTTAGTCGAATACCATTTCTCATCTGTGTCATTATTTTCTAATTACCTTGAAGAAAATTTTAAAATATTCTCCTATGATTTATTAAATTCATTTCTACCCATTATAAACTTCTAAAAAATTTAAATGGAATATTCATTTAATTTTTATAATGAGGTTAATTTTGAAATTTTACTAAAAATGTGAAAGAAATATTTATTTTAACTTGTACAGAATGATTCAAATTTACCAAATTCATGACTAGTAAATTATTTCATGATTAATTTATAAGTTTCCAAGTGTATTTTCATATAAATATATTTTTATATAATTTTGTTAAAATGTATTTTTTAAAATCATATTTTTAAATTGAAATTGTTATATTCCTTGAGAAGTTATTTAATGATCTCAATATAGAATTTTTATTCATAAAAACAACATTTATTGTTTCTTGAGTTTTATAGTTGATATGATCCAATGTTACAATAAAAATTAATTATTCGAATGGTTCATGATTATTTATTATAATATGTTTATTAATTTAGATTATTTTCTTTGGGTTGTGCTAGTAGGAATTTATGAATTGATTTTGTAATAAGTATTCCTTCCACAAGTTATAATATGATGAAAGTTTTCTGATATTATGGAACATATATGTATAGTTTTTATTAAGTGATGGGTAGGAACTATATATCCTACTAGAGAGTTGGGTGAATATGGATAACTCATGAAATAAATATGTTATGTTTCAACCTAATATCGTGTTCACTACTTTATTAGAGGACCTGGACTCCAGGTCCATAAGTTTATATGGGGACCATGATTCATGTGCATAAAGGTATGTATGGACCTGGTTTCATTCCCATAATATTATGTGTTGAATTATTTGTGTGTCCATAAATATATGTGGGGACTTGATTATTAATCCTCAACATAATAAGTTAATATGTTTCTATTAAAACATGTTCGTAGTGTTATAAGATTTTGTTTTTTCCACCATCATAAGTCTATGTTACACTCTCGTTGATTATTTTCATTGACTCCCTTTATGATACATGTCTCATGAACTTGCAGGAGTTGTACCATGATTTATGATTATGATCTATGTTGTAAATGTATTGTTTTTAAATTTCAATATCATGTTCTCATACCCTTATGATCATGTTATTTATAATTTATTACGGATTTATCCCTTACATATCCATATTGAGCATATGATCTCAACCTTTCTTTTGTGTAAATTCCCCTTGTCATGATGACATGTTTTCATGAGTCTATGTCTATGAAGTGTACCAAATTAGAAGATCGTTGTGGGATATATTGAATATCATTCATGAAATTAGAATATTGTGTATATAGTCTTCAAATACAAAAAACCACCATATTCCTCCGGCCTGGATTTGTGGAATGAATTTTATATTAAACTAAGAATATGTTATATTTATGTATGGAAATATTTGATAGTTATAGTTGGTATCAAAGACAATTTTTAGTTAACTAGTAGAAAACTGGATGAGAACACATTACTGAGAACCCATTGGATAATCCTATGTATTAGAGAACATACAACGTTATGGTAAAGAAAGGATTATTGTTTTCCTAGAAAAACAACCTTCTATAGGTACTAAATGTGTATGTGGCTCTAAAAATGTTTTATATAGGGATAATAAACCTGAAGAGGGAATATTGAGTTGGAATCAATCATTAACTGGTACACACCAATCAGCCTTGCTACACACCTATTTTGGCACTCTTGGGGAGTATTCTTCCGTTAATCCACATTACATTTATGAAGAACTGTGAAGGATTCGAATAAAAGTTGACCAAGAATGACCTTGGATAAAACTAATATTTCATATATTGAAATTTGGAATCATGATTTAGACACCATAAAAATTATTTTTCATTATTATGTGGTTACCACAATATGATTATTATTGATCATAATTTTCTTTGAGGTTTTAGTAAATGGATGAAACTAGGAGGAATGTTGTTAACACTAAATGTATAGGATGATTTAGTGATTATGTGAAACCAAATTGGATAGTGACTAGAGAGAATGATATTTTGATTCTTCATAGTCATCAATTGTGATATAATATTATCATTTTGAACTTTGGTGAGATTCTAAATGCGTTAATGAAGAGGAATATAGACTTTTTTTAATATTTTTATGGTAATGAAAATAGAGTAAAAAATATATGGATTCCCATATGTCATAATTTTGGGAATAATCACCTAGAAGAATATCTCAAAAGGAAGTAAACTTTTTTATGTACAATTTAAATACATATTTCAATTATTTTCCATGTAATTCAATGTATTATATATACGGAACTAGGTAACTATATGAGTAAATTTCCTAAAATAATGGTTATCCCTGAAACCCAGTAATGGACTATGTTATAAATAATCATTCAAGTAAAATGGTTGAAGTATTTATGTATTATGGGTCAGGAATTATATTTTATAATTACTCATACCAATGGTATTTTGGTTATAATAAACCTGAAACATCTAAGAATCATGTTAATTTTGGAAGCATATAACTCTTTCCGTAAGATTAAGATAAGAATTATGTATAACAACATGGTTTTATGAGTTTATGGTTTATCATAATTTCATGGTCTTAAAGATCCCATTTAGTTAAATAGTTATGGTATTTTAATTCAATTAATTACATTTTCGGATACTTTTTATAGTTATAAGGTATATGTAACTGTTAGGTTCATCATGAAGTATTATTTAAGGAAGAATGATTTTTTTGTATGTTTAATGGTATTGATTAACTTCAGGATTTATATGAATGTTGATGGTTATGGATATTTTTAATGATATTCATAATATTTTAAGGAAATTTAAAAGAATTGTATTAATATCGTTTTATTGAAAAGAAAAACATATCACATCTAGAAAGGATATGAGAATTAATCCCACAAATAAAGGGTGAAAACAGAGAAACACCTACTACTACCCTATTTGATGTCTTTTTTAGTATATTTTTTTTTAAATGATGGGACTAATAATTAATATATTTATTTTTGGAACATATGTTTTAGTAGAGAGATAACCCTATGATTTAAAAATTAAATGGTGATATCTCATGCCTCACATAAATTGATGGTTTTTTAAAATAATTACCCATCTAATGATTTAAAAATAGCTATGTAAATATTTTCATTAAATATATGGAGTGATTATATTCATTGATAATCTATGATATAGATATATAAATTTATTTAAAAACTAATGTTTATATTTACCAAGAATAAGTTCAATATGAGCCATAGAAGATAATTAGTGTTGATTAAATATTATGACTACTTAATACATTACCACACTATGAATATAATGAATATAGTTGATGCTTTGAGTTGAATGGATCATGTAATATTTTCTATGATGATGATCAAAGATGATCCAACATTTATTGATTTTCAAAATATGGATCTAGAAATACTGAATGAAGGGGAGAAATCTTATCTTTATAAATGAGATTTTAACCATCTATGATAGTGACGATTGGAGAGGACCATAAAGAAGATGTAGAGATAAAGAATAAGGCTAAAATTTTTCCTCAGTTTAACCTTGATTATGATGGAATGATATGGTTTAGAAACTATTAATGTGTTCAATACATACTATATTTCAATCAATTCCTTTTATTGGAAGCGCATACTTCTTCATTCTCTATTCATCATGGATTTACATATATGAATATAGATTTGGAAGGGTATTTATAGTGATATGGAATAAAGAAAGACATTTCAGAATTTGTCTCTTGATGTTTAGTATTCCAACATCATAAGGTTGAGAGAAAAATTATAAGGTGATGTTACAACCATTACCTATATCGTAATAGAAATGGGATTATATTATCATGTATTTTTCATTAGACTCCCAAAAACATCTTTAGGGAATAATGTTATATGAGTTATAGATGATCACAATACAAAGATATCACACTTAATAGGTATTAGTGAAGAATTATGTCTTGATAGTACTTATATAATATAAATTAATGATTTTACATACATAAATTATTTCAATGGTACATTTCATTAAATTTATATTTTTTCTTTTTTTTTGTGTGGGGGTTACCCATCCCTTTTTGGAGGAAAGGGTGAGTTTTCATGATTTGGCCCAAACCGTGAGGCCATTTCCAGATTTAAAACCCAATTTTGATTATTTAATATGATTTTAATTTTTCAACATTTTACACCCATTACACTTACACAATGGCCTCACATAACCTATTAACACCAAATGATTTATTTTCACCCTTTAGGAATCTATAATAATGGTGGATTTTTGTTTCTAATTATGGAATTAGGCCAGCCCGGAAGCCCATATTCAGTTTAAAAAAAATTAATATCATATTAATATTTTAATATTTTTTGGTGATTCCAAGTCTAACCCAAGTGCACAGTACCCAGGCACACCCCATTCTCTATTCCCCCTCTTTGGATCTAATATGCATCGCGGATTAGGGTAGAACTTTTTAGGCGTTCTCAAATCATCAAAATCTGAAGAGGTAAATTGTTTCCTTCATAACTCCTTCAATTTTAAATAGTTTTCCCCCATTTCAGTTATCACTTGTCCATCTTGGCATTATTCGAAGCTCCATTGAATTTTTTTCTATTTGGAAAATCAGATAGTGGTGTATTTGGGTTTATTTCATCAAGATCCCTCAAGTAAGTCGGTCTCCTTACTTCCTCTTTCAATTTTCTTAGAGTTCCTTTCTTTTTCTTGGGGTTTCTTCCATTATTAATTATTTTCCTTAGGTCCATAATGTAGGGTTTCTAACCAAGGGTTTTATCTTGGGTTTCTTGGTATATTCTTCTAGTTTTAGTCTTAATCTAAGTCCCTTGTGGTGTGGCGGTGGTGGGTTTGAATTTTCTCACAAAGATTCAAGGGTTTTGATACTTGTGGTAGGTGATTCCATGGGTAATAAATTCTTGATGGGTAAGATTTTTCGAATTTATATTTTTATCACACTTATCATTCATTATAATTGGTGAAAAATCTGGTTTTGGTGATGTTTGTTAAGAAAATAATTTTTAGGTATCAATATTGTTTAAATTTGGTATCTTACATGTATATTTTATGCTATTCCAATTAGAGTTGTTTTATAACTCGTGTAATGGGTTTATGGAAATGTTTTGGGTGATGAAAATTCTGTTTTAGTAAATAAGGGTATGCACATAATGTTCAATTTTGGGTTTTTAAGGGATTTTTTGTGCAAAACATTGTTAAATTTTGGGATGATACTTTATTGAAATCCTGAAGGTTTTATTGGGTGGTGTAAGTTGTGAAAATCATGTGTAGATAATATATTAAGTTTATTATGACCATAACTAAATTCTTTATTTAATAATGGATTTTGGTATCATGTGAATGTGGTTTGAGAACAAAGGGGGAAGCCCGAGTGTCTAGGAGGGCGGATATGTACTAGTACGCTAGTGATCTGGAGTAGTTTTATCCCTATTTCACTGAGAAGAATGTATAACAAAAACACTAAAAAACTATATATATGGTTTTTAGGGACCACTAGGCTTTGGGTATGTTCCGTAATAGTGTCATGTGCATGATAATGGATTTTTAGTATAGTTACTGTATACTAATGTACGAGGTACATGGGGCCAGAGACTAACTAGTGCCTAAGGGTGTTCCAAAATTAATGCTCACTGGAAATTTTGTAATTATATATGAAATATGGTGGTTTTGGAGGAAAAATATAGTAAATTACATGTTTTACTTAAATGTACTCACTCATGGAAAATTCCCTTCGAAAATTATTTACATTTAAATGATTCATTCTTTAGAAATTATTTCCTCCACTTTCAACTTAGCAATACTGGCATGTTTGTTTTCTTGTATTGTTTAATCTATAGAATATCATGGTTTTATCCTATTGGTCTTAGTATCACACCCTAATTAAACCTCTTGGGAGTATGTATCCTTGACCATGTTTGACATAGGTAAGGCAAGGCCTTGGGTGATGGAGGTTCAGGTTGTTAGCTCTCTTCCAAGGTGCGGTGTTGTGGAGACACCTTATGGGTGATGTACCATTATAGTTTGGAGTCCTTGGGGCTGTTTTTATACTAAATTTACATGTCTTTGGACCTCATTATTTATGTTTAAACCTGTGTACTCAGTTATGCATTATTTTAAAGCATTTATGGAATGAATTTTCATGTTTGTTTTATCGATTGTTTTTTATGTTTTATGTATCCATACTCAGGTATATCATTCCCATACCAAAATCTATGATACCTAGACACTTGTTCCAGCCATGGGGATAGGGAATTACCTTCAGGCATTTTCACGGGCTGGGTTTGGTTCTGGTTATGATGGCTACCAGATTCCATTCCTAACCAAATGGTATCAAAGGAGGTTAATGTTTTTGGGTTATATTATTTTTTTGGGATGAGTCGGGCTAGACCTGAGCTAGGAAATTCGGGACTCTGAGTTTTGGTCATGAGTAGGGTTCTTGGCTTTCACCACTCTTACCAGTCCTCATGTCACCATGGGACATTGGAATTGTTTGTTTGACCTCACTTCCTGGTGATACATGTGGGTTGCAGACTACACGTGGACATTTTGTGGGGGTGGGGTAGTTGTTTCTTTTATCATTTTAATGTGTTTGGATTATTTATATTTTATGTTATAGATGAAATTTTCATAATTGTTGAAATTATTTTTTCTCATGTGACTGTTTCCTTTTTATAGCAACATACCTCCCCGAAAATATCCCATGCACCCATGGGAGGAATCTAGAGAGAGTTCTCCCTCACCACTTAATCAGATGTTAGTAGAGGCTGTGGTTTGTGCAGTCCAATATATAAGACATGGACTAGCTCATATTCCATATCTTATAAGAGAATATGATACTATTCCTATGAAGGACAAGGCTCAGGAATTCATGTAAAATTATCCTCATACATTCTGAGGTATCATAGAACCCCAGGAAGCAGTAGAATGGATTCAAAGATTGAGCACATGTTCAAGTTCTTGGATACACCTGTGGAGCTCAGGGTGATGTGATCCTCCTTTCTGTTGGAGTGTCCCAGCAGCAGGTGGTGGGATTCGGTACTTCAAATAAAAAAATAATGAGTAGATTCCCTTGGGATATTTCAGGTTCGTATTCAATGAATAGTACTTCTATGAAGACTTGGAATATTCTAGATCCTGAGAGTTCATAGATCTTGTTTAGGGGGTCATTATGTGATGGATTAAACCAATCATTCGGATGAGATGGTTCGGTATTCTGTTGAGATCGTATCTAATGAGAAAGAGAAGGCCCAAAGGTTTGAGAATGGCTTATGACCCGAGATATACTCTTAGGGGTTCTTGTTTAATCTGAGGACCTATGCTAAGGTGGTTGACCGGGCGTGTATGGTGGAGATTGATCAAAAAGGGAGGAATGGTTTCTATTGGATTGTATCAGTAGTGGGAAGTGGAATCTATTCAGATAAGAACATGAATTGTGTGGAGTAGGGGAATAAGGGAGGTGGTAGTTCAAGACACTCATCCATACAGTTTTCATTTGTGGCTTCTGATGTGAGATCGGTCATCTTCCACCAGTGTGGGAGATTGGGGAACATATGACCAGAATTACCATTTTCATCGAATCCTTGTTATAATGTGGAGGTATCGGTCACTTGTAGTTCTTTTGTGGGGTGGCACGTCCACTTCAGAGTGGGGAAGGATTAGTGGATTTAACAGGAGTGCCAGCTCATTTAGAGTCGTCAAGGATAAGGGGATCTTGATTAGGAATTCATGGTGGTAGGGATACGTCATCTTCTAGGAAGATCTAATTTAGGTCACAACCACAGACTAGCGGTCATCCTTATGAAGAGACCAGACAACACCATACGGTGGATCAGGCACCAGCAGTATCAAGGTCGGGACTTTCTACAATTTGAGGTAATATTTTGATTACATCTTCTATAGATACTACTCATTTGATACTGGTAACTTTGTTTCATTAATTTCTTATGGTTTTCTGGGCACACTAAATTTTTTAACCACGTTGTTGTCTTTTGCGATGGATTTGGTGACTCTACTGGGAAAGAAGAAGGATCCTGGTCTGAGGTGCCCATTGTGGGTGATTTCTGTGTTTGGAGTTGAGACGTAGTTGGACATCATGGTCATAGATATGGATCTATTTGACATAATAATTTTCATGGATTGTCCAGTACACATAAATGAAAAACTTAATTACTATAGGTGGAAGGTAAGTTTCATGGCACTTGATAGAATCGTCCGGGTTTTCATGGGGAATGGGATCCTCAGTCGAGTAGTGTGGGACATCCACTCCCAAATAGGGTAGATCTTGTTTTTCAGTTATCATTACTCGTGATAGAGGAAAATTTTCATTCCCTCGACGGTGGACTACCTCATATATTTGATGTGTTTTCAGAGGTATTTTTAGATGATTTTTCAATTTTTCCCCTGGAGCGGGATGTGGAGTTCCCAATTGATCTAGTGTCGAGAACAAAATTGTTATCTCTTCACTCATATCGCCTGGAACCCACCAAGATTATAGAATAAATAATACAGTTGGTCGACTTGGAATCTAAAGGATTCATTCACTTGAGTGTCTCTCCATAGGCCTCTCTTGTGTTGTTCACGAAAATGGTTGACGGATCCCTCCGGTTGTGCATTGACTACCAAAAGGTGAATAAGGTAACAATAAAGAAAAAATATCCTTATACCCAAATAGATGAATTCTTCTATCAGTTGAAGGGGGAAAGGTGGTTTTCTAAAATTGACTTTTTTGTGATATTATCAACTCATAGTAAAAGAGGAATATATACCAATGATATCATTCTAAAGTAGGTATGACCACTTCGAGTACTTGGTCATGCCCCTCAGATTGACCAATGATCCAGCGTTCATTATGGAACTCATGAACATGTTGTTTCATCAGTATCATTATTTTTTGTGTGGTATTTTTAGATGACATCCTAATTTATTTTGGATATGAGGTGGAATGTAATAATCACTTGTGAATTTTTATGGGCACTTTGTGAGAGCATCTTCATTATGTAGTGTTGTCCAAATGAACTTTCTAGACAATGGATGTAATATTTATATGGTATGTGATCTCAGAGCAGGGGTTTTTGGTGGGCCCTAGGAAGATCAACGTGGTTATGTTAAGGGAGAAGCCGAAGAACTTTTTTGAGATCAAGAGTTTCCTCGGCCTGGCTGGTTATTATAGGCAGTTTGTTTGGGATTTCTCTCATCTTTCTTCACTGCTGATCTCCCACACCTGGAAAGGGGTGAGTTTTTATGGGGCTTATAATTTCAAGCATCCTTCGTGGAGAGGAAGAGGTGGTTGACTACCACCCCCAGATCTGATTTTTTCAAAGTATGGAAAGGGCTATGTCATTTGTTATGACACTTTAGTTATTGGTATTGGGTGTGTGATTATGTAGGATGATCACATGGTGGCATATGTCTCTCTCCAAATCCGACCAAATGAAAAGAATTACATGACCCATGAATTGGAGTTACCTTTTATGATTCATGCTTTGAAGACATGGATTCAGTACCTATTTGGGGTGAATATTTTGGTATACTCTGATCACAAAATCTTGGCCTATATCTTCTTATAGATGGACAACTACATGAGGCAGTGTCATTAAATTAAGTACCTATAGGGGTTCAACTTTAACATTGTCTATACCCAAGGGAAGGGTAACGTGGTGGCTGACACATAAGAAGAAGAGTCCCATTTAAAGCTTTGAGGATGTCCTGTGATGAGTGGTCTATGATGGTACTCTTTTCTCAGATGCATGTAGAGACCAAGGAAAAAATGGGGGGGAATTCTAGGTGATATTTATATTGAATCCTTCTCTAATGGAGCTAATTCAGTGGGAAGAGCTTGGTGATGAGCTTTGTTATCGGTCGAAGTAGTTTTATCATGGTGGGGAGATGTCTTCTAATTTGTCTTCATCTCCCAATGGAATTTTATGCTTCAAGGGACTTCCAGTAGTGTCGTTATCTCTAAGGAAGGTGGTGATGAAAGATGTTCACTAGTGTCATTGGTTTGTCCATCCAAGTGTCACCAATATGTATTATGATGTCCTTCTATAGTTCTGGTGACCCAGTATCAGTTGAGACATGATGGACATCATGTTGAGATTCTACACATGCCAGCTGGTGAAAGGAGAGAATCAAAGGCCCTCTGGTTTTCTCCAACCATTACCAATTCCTACCTGAATGTGGGATGAGGTTGCCATGGAATTCATTCTTTGCTTTCCTCATACACCTCGGGGTAACAATACCATTTTGGTGGAGATTGATCATCAGATAAAATAAGACCACTTTATTCTGATCATAGATATAACTAATGTGGATGAGTGGAGTGGTTTGTATATTTAGGAGGTGGTAATCGTCTATGGTGTGTCATTAGAAGTATTTTTAGATAGATACCCATGTCTCTCTTATCGGTTTTGCTAAGTCCTTAAAAAGGCCTTTGGGTCTCAAATAAAGATGATCACAGCATACCATCATCAAACTGATGGTCATACAGAGCGTGTAAATCAGATTTTGGAGGACATGCTCCATGAATGTGTTATGGACTTTAGAGGTTCTTGGGATAAAAATTTTGGATTGGTTGATTTTTCTTATAATAATAGTTACCAATCCTCAATCTCAATGGATCCTTTTGAGGAGCTCTATGGTCGGCCTTGTCGGTCCCCCCTATGTTGGGATGAGGTAGGTGACACCTCAGTACTGGGGCCGAGTCTGGTGCCGGAGATTTCTGAGATGGGAAAGTTGATCAGGAAGTGATTATTGATTGATTATAGTATCCATAAAACATATAATCACCAAAGGCATCAAGACATAGAGTATTATGTGTGTGATAGGGTATTCTTGAAAGTGGCCCCCTGTCTGGGCCGTCATCGATTGTGAAAGAAAGGGAAGCTGACGTCGTGGTGTGTCATAACTTTTGAGATCAACATGCGTATTGGATAGGTGGCATATAGGTTGGACTTACCTTCTCAGTTGACATCCATCTAGGAAATATTTCATGTATCCTAGTAGAAAAAATACAACTTGGATCCATCCATTGTACAGAAATAGGATGAGTTGGATATAGACCCTAATTTATCAATTATTGAGCGGCCAGTGCGAATAGTTAACCTCCAAGAAATGGTTCTTTTAAGAAATTCTATTCCACTAGTATGGGTTCTTTGGAAGCATGGGAATGCTATAAATGAGACATGGGAGTGGATATTTTTGGTTGAGAAGGAGTGCCCATTTTTGTTTTCCGATCATGCTTCAGGTTGATTGTATAGGTTGGAATGTCTTTCATGGTGGGGAGAATTGTAACATCCATGAATTATATTAAAGGTAAATAACATTTAATTTCCATTATTTATTTTTTGGGGGGTTTCCCATGCATTTTTTGGGGGAAAGAGTGAGTTTTCATGATTCAGGCCAAACCTTGAACCTATTTCGAGATTCAAAAAACAATTTTTTTTTATTATATAGGTTTTTATTTTTCAACATTTTGCACCCTTTCCACTTCAAAAATGGCCTCCCATGACCTATTAACACCAAAATATCTATTTTTACCCTCTAGGATTCTATAATCATGGTGGATTTAGGTTTTTAATTAAGGAATTGGGATAGCCTAGAAGCCCATTTCCTGTTTTTTTAAAATTAAATTATTAAAAATCATATTCAATTTTTATGATATTTTAGTGATTTTAAGTTTTACCTAATCCCACCAAACCCAAGAGTTCTTCCATTCACTTTCCCCCCACATAGGAGATCATATGCATAGAGAATTATGGTAGAACTTTTTAGACTTTCTCAAAACGTCCATATTTGAAAAGGTAACTTGTTTCCTTCCGAAATCCTTCAATTTTTACTCTTTCCCCCATTTCAGTTCTCACTTTAACTTCTCATCCTTATGAAACCCTCACTTGAATTTTTGGCAGCTCTAAAATTCAGCTACTAGTGTATTTAGGGCGATTTCTTCCTGATCCCTCAAGTAAGTGGGTCTCCTTCCTTGTTCATTCAATTTTCTTAGAGTTCTTTCCATTTGAATGTAGTTTCTTTCCTTATTGTTGAGGTTCATTATTTACAAATAGTAGGTTATTGAACCTAGGGTTATATATTGGGGTTCTTGGAATATTCTTCTTGTTTTAGGATTTCTCTAAGTCCCTTGTGGTGTAGTGGTGGTGCGGTTGAATTTCCTCACAAACATTCAAGGGTTTTAATACATGTAGAATTTGATTCCATGGGTAATAAATGCAATATGAGTTAGATTTTATGAATTTATAATTTTTATCACACTTCTCCTTCATTAAAATTTATGCAAAATCTTTTTTTGGTGACTTTTTTTAAACAAATGATTTTTAGGTACCAATTTTGTGTTAAACTGGGAGTATTACATGTGTATTTTTTGTTATGAAAATTGGGGTTGTTTTATAACTCATTTAATGGGTTTATCGAAATTTTTCGGGTGTTGAAAATTATGTTCTGGTAAATATGGTCATGCACATAGTGTTCAAAGTGGGGTTTTTAAGGGATTTTTTGTGCAAAAATTGTTAAATTTGGTGAAGTTATTTTATTAAAATCCTAATGGTTTTATTGCGTGGTGTAAGTAGTGAAAAGAATGTGTAGCTACTGTTTTTAGTTTATTATGACCATAACTGATGTGTTTATATCATAATGTCTTTTGGTATCATGTGAATGTGGTTTTAGCACAATGGGGGAAGCTTTGGTATCTAGGAGGGAGGATATGTACTAGTGCGCTAGTGATCAAAAGAGGTTTTATCTCTATTTCACTGAGATAAATGGTCAATGAAAACACTAAAAAACTATATTTATGATGTTTGGGGACCAATAGGTTATATTTATGATCCCTACTAGTGGTTCATGCACGAGAATAGATTTTTTATATTGTTACATTACACTGAGGTACGGGGTACATAGGGCCCGAGACTAACTATTGCCTAGGGGTGTTCCCAGGATTAATGCTCATTGACCCTTTTTGTAATTATATTTGGCATATGCTAGTTTTTTCTAGAAAATAAATTAACATACAGTTTTTTCTTAAATGTTCTCACTAGTGGAAAATTCCATTTGAAAACTGTTTACATTTAAATGTTTCATTCTTTAGAAATTATTTCCACCACTTTCACCTTATCAAAAGTGGCATGCTTTTTTCATGTATTGTTTACTCTATGGAATCTATCGGTGGTATTATATTGGGATTAGTATCTCACCCTACTTACACCCCTTGGGTTTAAGTATACTTGATCATGTATGCCACAGGTAATGGCAAGGCTTTGGTGATGGTGGTTCAGGTTGTTATCCCTCTTCCATGGTGCAGTGTTGTGGAGACGACTTATGGGTGATGTCCCCCTGTCCTATAGAGTGATTGGGGCTGTTTTGCTTCTACATTTTTGTGTATTTTTTACCTCTTGTTTTTTTTAATCCTACGTATTCAGTTCCGGATTTTTTTAAATCTTGTTTGGAATGAGTTTTCAAATTAGATTTATCGATTTTATTTATGTTTTATGTATCAATACTCAGGTAAATCGTTCCCAAAAGAAAATCTATGATACCCATGCACTTTTACCAGCCCATGGGGATAGGTAACGCCCTTTGGGCCTTTTTAAAGGAAAGGTTTGGTGCCGGTTTTGATGGTGACCAGATTCAGTTTGTGAAAAATGAAGTAGTAGGGTTCATGGAGCACCATATTCTATTGAATCTTGTTTGGATCTAAGGTTTACCACATAATTATAGTGATATATTAAACAAGATCATGATAAAGAGTTGAGTTTCAGTACAACGTATAATCTTCTAAAATATGGTAAGTCTTAGATAAAATTTCAATCCCTCGAGGATTTGTTGAGATATTTTTCTATGTATTTAAATGTTGGTAGGGATTGACACCTTCATTTGGATAAGTTTTCAGATAACAATATCTTTCACTCGAGCATTCAAATGGATCCTTATGAAGACCCATATGGAATGATTTGGATAAATCCAATGTGTTGGGATAAAATTGGAGACAACAAGATATAGGTACCTAATATGGATGAAGAATTAGTATAAATGATTAGATCTATTCAACAACACATAACAGTGGAATAAATTCAACAATAAATTTATGTGGGTAATAGTCAATGTGATCTAGAATTTGAATTTGATGATAATTTGTTTCTACGATTTTATAAATGGAAGAATTTATTGATATTTATAAATATGGAAAATCAATTCTCGAGTAATAGTAGTCCCTTTAAAATTATGATTCTTATCTAGATTGTATCTTATCGATTGGATCTTCCACAAAACCTCCCTTATGTCCATTATATGTTCTATGTATCTCTCTTGAGAAATCACAAAACTGATAGGTAATATATACTAAACATAGAGGTTTTATCTCTAGAGGATGATCCATCCTATGAATAATAAATGATTGAGATTTTGGATCACATTGAGACAATTCTATTAATGATACCACTTACTTGGACAAACATTTCTCGGAATACCTAAAATTTAAGAATCAATGTAGAACCTAAGGATGAAATGAGGTAAAAGTTTCCTTATATGTTTATACCATAGTGATAGAATGTTAATGTAGAATTTATTTTAAGAGGGTATAAATTAACAACCTCAGATTTTATGAAAATATTTTTTTAAATAAACTTCTTTGATATCTTCTGTTACATGTAACATCAAGTTTTAATGAACTTTAATATAATATTTATAATATTATTTAAAAATCACCCTTATAAGTTCAATGTTAAACATATCACTATGTATTGGAATAATGTTTTAAAAAACAATTATAGTGGTTTTATATAAGTAAAAAATATTTATAAAAATTTCATGATTTATAGTAAAGCCATTACATTCATCAAAATTTCCTTTTTCTAATTTTTTTTTTAATTTTTTTGAAAAAACTAGTAAATTTTACGTTTATTTTTGTTTTAGAAAATATATTTGAAAAAAAAATTATAGATGTAAAAATTAACATTGAGTGATTTTTTTAAAATTTTCGACCGTAATTAATTTTTTCATGAATAGTAAAAAATATTGATTTTAATTAAAGGATATCATTTCATTTAAAAAAATAATAACACATATTTTAATTTAAAATGGGTACACAAGTAAAATTATATAAATTATATATTTTTTCATCCAATGTAGTTCATTCGAAACAATTTCATATAGAATTTTCATATTAAAACATTCTAGACTTATGAAAAAATGTATCATTGGAAATCCAATTTTTTGTAGACTTTGTAGGATATATAATAAATAAAATTCAATCAATTCTAGGAATTTAATTCTATAAATTATATTCCATATTTTAAATAATATTAATTTATATTATATAATAAATAATATTTTATGTTGTGTAATAATGAATAGTAAAAAAGTCGAACATAATTAACATGGTTATGTTTGAAACGGGTTTCCCATGGGTTAAAATAAATGTATATGGGTGAAAATGGCATAAAAACTTCACTAAAAACAATATAATGGACATATTGTCGTGTTATCACATGTAAGGTTCAATAATGATCCATTTTAGAGCCTTTTTTCTTGTGAATATCATGGGTATAACGTTTTATTTTCCAAAATTCCATGGGTTTCCTCTCCCTCACTTTTAAAAGGCCAACCCCTATAATATTTTATTAACAAATTCAAATAATTTTTTTGGACATTAACAAAAAAAGGAAATCCTTAATTACCTCCCCACATCTTATAGTCCTTTTTGGAAAACCCCCTATCAATGCTTTTAGTTCTAACATAAGGATGTTTTTCAATGAAGTGATATCATTCTAAACTGTGTTTTTTATTTTACTTCGTATTTCACCACATTAAATATTTTAAAAAAAGATGATTTAATAAGATTATTATCTCCCATATATTTATATTTCATTATTTTAATTTAATAACTTATATCAATATCCTCTTCCATCAAATGGGAATTGAAACCATTGATTTTATGTAAGGAGGACTACCACCCTGTGAGACGATATAATTTATTTTCTGTCTCCACCATTAACATCTTGTTATCATGATGGATTTAAAATATTTATATCATATTCAATATAATATTATTAGATTTTAATTATAATATCACATATACCTTCTTACCATTAAATCCATTGGAAAATGATAATGTCTCTCATTCCTATGTGTAGACAACTATCTCTATGATGTAATGTGATACATTTTTCATTTTATTTTATCATGGATGATAATAAGGACAGATTAATTGAATATATATGATATCTGTTATGGAAAAATTATGTTTTCAATGTGATTTCATATTTACCTTTCTTATATTCCATGATATAATAAAACGAATGCTCTTCATGCAAAGAAATTACCTATTATCTCCATGAATGGTGTAATTAATTTTCTAACTCTATATTTTAGGGATTACTCTAAATACATATATAATAAATATATATGATATTTAAATCATGTATAACATTCTAGATATTATAGAACCATGATCAAATTAAAATTACTGACAATACCAAAGTAAACTCTAAATGAAAAATAAACTTTTTATTTTTTAGAGTTGGTTCCCTAAACCAAATTGCATGTTCATTATAATATACATGTATTCATAGTTTTTTAATATTAATAAAATCCTTATCACATAATTATTTTTCTTCTATTTAACATATCATGTAATAATTTCCTATGATTAGTTATCACATTTAATGGTTATAGAAGTTCCCTATAATGTTGAGAACTCAGAAGTTCCATGATAGTATTGTAAAATATTTTTTCAGTAGTTAGATGAAATAATTTATGGAAAAAAATTTATGTAGTCTATAAAGGATAAAGACTCATGGTACATTGAGGCACCTTATCGTGGTATACACCTCTATTAATTTTTAGTGTAGGATATTATATAAATGAAACCCTCCAGAAGGAAAGAAAAATGTATATATGTCATTCTTTGTTCCTATCAGTCAACGTTTGTATTGGTCCTTAGACATAAGATTTATTTAGTGGATATTATGAGTTAGGTACTCTAATGTATTGTTCAAAACCATGAAGATATATGTTCATTGTGAAGTAGGATATGTTGGTTGTGTCCCAAGTAATACTTCATCAAAGAATAATATGAGAAAGGATTTTCCCTATATGTTAATTTATTGAGGTACAAAATCTCTGTCCATTTGATGTAAATGATATTGCTTAAATAAGTTCATTCCCATGTTGATCTATTGGAAAGTACATTTTTTTAAATGTTAAATAATGATACATAAATCCAATAGGTTGATAGATCCAATACGAGACCTACTTGAATAGATATATCTTGATAAATGTATTTTATTACATAATAAATGTCTGTACAAGCTTGTATGTCACTACAACATTACATTCCTTCTCTATGGGTACCTAAGTGTGTTTGTGGACACTAACCTTTATATTTGGACTACTTCCCAAAATAAATTAAGGAAGGAACCTAAGTGGTCAAACAATAACTGTATCAAGAACCTTATTTAAATAACAATTTTATGTCATGAACCAACCAAAACTAGGGTTGTAACTATATCTACCTGAATCCTGCCAACATAGGCTAAAGGATGGAGGCTCGCACTGGAGGTATAACTTACATAGGGATACCTTTGTCTAAGTACCTATAAAAACACAAATCCATATCTATGTAGAAGTGAATATGAATAATAGTAAAATATGAATAATAATAGGGGGAAAACAATGTACGTAAAATCTCTAGACAATGCAAGAGTATGGTAATGAAAACTAAAAAGTAAATGGGAAAATACATTCCCAACTATAAAGATGTCCCAACCTAAAAAACTGGATAGTAAAATGAAAAGAGAACCTATCTTCTGATCTCTATGTTGTGACCACCACACATGTTCCAAAACCTGGGTACCCCTAATCTCATGTATAGCCACTACCTCCTTGTCCATCATCACTATAAGACACGACACATGCTATAAAATCCCATGAATGGGTGAGTGTATATATACCCAGTAAGACATCCTAAAAGAGGTAGGGGGAACTATGAGATAAAATAGGAATATAGAAATTTTAGATAGTGAACTTGATGTGGCTTAAACCAAATCAAGAGAAATATTAACCCAATCCAAACACAAGGGGATCAATAAGTTGTTTATATGGACTACACATCGAATCTTTTCCACCCATAGAAGGAGAGTAACCTCATCCAACCATGATAAGATGAAAACACAAAGCTTGTGGTATACCACGTGAATAATCACAAACCATGGTAAAAGAGTATCAAAATAAAATGGTATGGATATAGACATATATATCTATCTATATATATGCACAGTCAAAAAGAATCCCAAATGAGAGATTAAGGGGATCTCTATCTCACATCTTATCCCATGAAAAGAGTCAGAAATAGTTAAAAAGGTCAAAATATGATACCCAACATCTCTCTTGTCTACCCAAATGAAGGAGTCCAAGTAAATCCATTCCTTATCACTATGACACACAATTGAGGTGGAAAACCTCTAGGAAGAGGATCCAGGCCCTGGTACAATGGGAGGGTGCCACTTAGATGACAGATAGAGCACCCATACATTGTTCCAGAAAGAGAGATCCACTCTAATAGTCTATAGAGGTCCCAAGCCTTACATAGCATGAGGGATCCACTCCCAGATATTCAATAGAGGACCCATTCCACACATATTAAGTGGTTTCCACTCTGATACTAGAAGAAACATGCTATGAATCTGTAGGAGGGATAAACTCTCTGATACTGGAGGGCCCATGCCCTGACTCCACTAAAGGTTACTACTCTTATGAGTTTGTAAAGGACCCATAAAAATCCTAGCTAAAGGGTTAAACTATAAGTTACCTTAGAGGGCCCATTCCCAACCCAGATGGAGGTTTCTACTCAAAAATTCATTGAGGACTCATGCCCATCCCAACAAGAGGGTTTCATTCGGTATTTCTCTAGTGATCTTGTGTTATTAACATTGTCTCTATGTGTCTCCAAAACAAGATCTATTATTTCTACATTTCACATAATATCTCAATATCTACATCAATGTGAACCACCATGTTCTACTAAGAAAAACACATAGGATATCCTACTCATGTGCAAAATTTAAAATCCAAATCAAGGAGATTTGAGAGATTTATGTTTACTAAAATGGAACCAAGGGGTACATGGTGTTTAGAGGACCCACATGGTGTGTAGTCCCACTCTTCCTCATTTTGGGTCCCTAGAGGTACATATCTTCCAGCCCATGTAGAATTACACATTTTATAGGTAGACTACATACTATTTCCAAGCATCATTGTAGGCTTCACATGAACCTTTGACATGTCTGTGCACTTCAGTACATGACTATGTGCCTGGTTGTGCCTGTGTAATTCAGTAAATGGAATGTGCTTGGTTGTGTATTCCCACATGGGTCCTACCAGTGTTCTCCACCATATAGATTATCCATTTTGGAAGAAATACATGGTGTGTAGAGAGTCTACATGTCATTCCATATTTATAAATTATAAGATCTCTAGCAACCGAAACATAGGGGCTACACACCCACTGTTCATCATAGTACACAACATATAGTCATGTTTCTAATATAAATTCATTTCCTCACTCCATGTTCTAGATTTGGTCTTACATTTTGATTTGGGAATTTTCTTTACTGGACATTAGATTATCTATCACAATCTGATGGATTCTAGCCATTCAATGTCTGATAAAACAATTTCGGAAGCTGCGTATGCACCATCTCACACAACGCATGATCGGGTCTTTCCATCATTATGTATTTGATTTACAAACATAAAACAATCAGCTACAACTCATAATATATTGAAAAAACAACCTGGTTTATTAAATATTGTCCTCATTTTCATATTATTCTCTATCTATGGGGTTCTATCGAGCATGGTACTACCCAAAATTGTCAAAGCTATACTACATAGTCCAATACGAGATGAAAATTGAAGAAAATGTGGAGGAAGGAATAAGAATTGATGTTTAACCAATGTTGGCTATGTTTTCATGGACAATGATTTTGAACAAGTATTTATGGGATATTAAACAAGAATATAAAATTGAAATTTCAATACATGGATGCATGAAATCTCCAAAATTGGAATAGATCAGAAAAGGGTTGATTGTGCTCAATCAATTTAATCAAAAAGTGCATAAATATTGAATTTAAGAATCCATCCTGGAGATTGTATTATAATTCATCGAATAATTTACTTTCTAATGATTGACGTAATTCATTGTGTTCGTTACATCTTGATGTACTCCGATCTAATGATTCATCATCGTTAAGTGATGATTTTCTAATAGAAGGAGGAAGAATGCTTTAGAATCATCGTAGGGTTTATGTGGATATCCTTGGGGGTTTATCCATAGTGGTGAATTTATAAACATTATAGTCAGATTAAAATAATAAATTAATAAAATTATTTTAATTCACTAAGAAACTAAACATGTCACCAATGTGATAGATATACAAATTCCATGTGCCAACTTATTTTAGGTTGTGCATATAGTAAACATCCCATTTCAGACTCAATTATGTTCTCGTAAAAAAGATCCAATCATAACTTTAAGATTTATCCCATTTTCATTAAGATATTTCATTCCTATGGAATAAAAAATATACAATTTTTTTATAAAATTAATTCCAGGTGCACATGGCCTCAGAATTTCATTCTATCTGAGTGGATAGCTAAAAAATTAAATGTTGAAATATTTAAAAGTATTACAAGGAAATAATTAGGTCCCTACCACATTCCCTCTTTCAAGATTTTTATTCATGAAAATAAAATTGAAACAAAAAACTCATGATACTGAGACCACATCTCTCTCTCCTTGTCCTAGGAGCTTTGCAGCACACTCTCATGCTACCACAACACATGAACCAAGTCGATGGTCTACCCATATTGGGTCCTATACTATCGAACCATGATCACCATTGGGTGATCCGAAAAGGTGGATTTGTCCTCAATTTCCATCTCACCCCATTCTATTGCATGCGTACGGTCATGCATGTATCTCCTAGACTACAACACGTGGATGATGTCAAAAACACATTCCAGTAATGGGTGTAGGGTGAGGTGGTATGAAACCTCGCCAACCCTCTGCAAGATCTCAAACAGCCTAATAAATGATGGGGAAAACTAGCCTCCCTGGTTGAACCTCTGAAACCCTCCTCATGGGAAGACTCTCAGGAAAATGTGGTCACTCTCCTTGAACTCCAAGGGCCAATTACTGTAATCTTCATAAGATCATTTCCATCTCTATTTTTTCCTCATACACTCATAGATGACATGTACCTTCTCCATCATTTCATGTACCAACTCTGGTCCCATAAGAGATTTCCTTCCAATCTCTATCTAGTAAATGTGTGACCTAAAGGGTCTCTAGTACTATTCCTCAAAGGGTGTCATCACAATATTAGAGTGGTAGATATATTTGTAAGAAAAATATACTAATGGAAAGTGATCTGTCGAGCTCTGGATGATGTCTAAAACAAAACCCTTCAACACATACTCTGACACCTAGATAGTATGCTCAGTCTGCCCATCTATCTGGGAGTGAAAGGCTGGACTCTCCCTCATCTAGGTCCCAAATTCTACCTAGAGTCCCCTCCACAATCGTGATTTAAAATGCGCATCACAATTAGAGAAACTTCTCTCAAGCAACCCCATGAATGAACAATATCCAATACATAAAACTGTCACAAACTCCCCACGAAACTCTTCCTACTGATAATAATAAATTGTTCCGACTTTGTGATTCAGTCAACTATCAACCAGATGGTTTCATTTCAATTCACTGTGTGAGGAATCCATATCATAAAGTCTATCAATATGTTATCCCACTTCCACTCTGGGATCTCAATGGGCTGCACAAAACCTACCGAAACCTAGTCCACATCCTTCACCTGACATCATGTGTGGCATTGAGAGATGAACTCATCCACAATATATCTCATGTCGGAACACCAATAATATTTCTAATGGCCTATATATATCTTACCCACACTAGATGTATATCTATGGGAGATGTATGGGAATCTCACAGGACCTCCTCACACATCATGACTTGGACCACCGTTCATCCCTTGAAAAGGATGATGTCATTCCCTCATTCATAATATATGTATGGTGAATCAGCTATGTATATATAGTCATGAAAGAACTCATAGATGATTTATACTAACTGGGACTCTCTCAAATGCTTTATAAGTGGATGATTTAACACCATCAATTTAGTAATAAATTTATCCTCTAGCTTCACCAAGGTCAACTGCAAGGAATCCAACTACATTGAATCCTCCTACACTAAGATATCCTAGAACTCTTGGAAATGGAAATATGATACAATGTTTCCATTCCCTAGAGTATAAACAATCTCAAAGCCATTGTCATGAAAGAACACCTACCAGAACTACTTTCTCAAGATCAAGTCTCTCTATGTGAATATGAACCTGAGACTCTGATGGTATGAGTATACCAAAAGGTTCCCTCCCAGTAGATAGTTCTACCGTGTCTTCAGGTAGAAGATTACCTCTATCATCTCTATATCATAATCCACACAGTTCCAATCATGGGGTTTCAACCGCCTCAACCCAAATGTGGTAAATAAATGTCACTACATGAACACACAACTGAGTCTTGGTCGTAGGGCATCACAATACACTTAGGACTCTACACCCTCCTATGATTGTCTTATGATAGGATCACTCGTCAAACTCATCCTCAACTCTTCGAAGGCCCCCTATCACTGCTCAGTCTTGAAAAAATGATGTACTTTCTTGGTTAGGGAGGTCAATGGGGTGGTAATCATAGAAAATACTTCCAGATAACTCAGGTATTACCCTTCCAAGATAAGAAAACTCCACACCTCTGACATGATCTTCGGTTGCTCCAAACAAAGTAGTGAAATAATCTCTTCTGGGTAAACAACTAAACCATTATAACAAGTGACATTCACTATTAGGTGAACCTCATCTATCCCAAAATAGAACTTTGAGAGCATCCAAAAATGTCGGTTCTCATAATGAAAATAAATAACCAACCTCAAGTTCTCTCAGTGATCCTCCTCTGATGATGAGTATTAAAGAAAACAAAAAACCGGTCTATGTACGACTACGAAACCTAGTTCATCATATCCATAAACATGGAGAGGGAATTCATCACCCCAAAGGGAATCAAAATGAACTCCTAGTTTATATATAAAAATATTATTTATAGACTTGTAATATCATCCTCGTGAACCCTCAACTAGGGTTAGTCTGAACTTAGATCATTCTTTTTGAACAATCCCATGCCTTCCAGCTAGTCAAATTGACCATCAGTCCTTGGAAAGGGTTATTTTTTCTTTATTGTGGATTGGTTTAGTAACCATAATCCATGAAATGTAAAAAAGTTTCATCCACGTTTTTCATTTACAACACTAGTGATTTTGATGGGGACACACTGGGCCTGATGAAACCCTTCTCTCAAAGATCTTCAAATAGATACAACAGATCAAAAAGAATTGGGGCATATGATATACCACAAAATATATAAGAGTGGTCATGAGATGCATATTGATACAAAAAACTATCTACCACCAAGGTGAAGGATATGGAACTTCCTTGGGAAGACATCCATGAAATCCTCATTGGATGAAGGACTCAAAAAGCTTGAAGATCCTCTTTCAACAAGGGATATACTTTCTAACTAATGGGTTATAAACTACAGACCCTTGCTCAAAAACCCACTCTCCCTTAAAAGTGATCTCTAGAAAAGGAGAATCTCATCCCATCATTGGAAATTCATCTGAATTGTCTATTGTGATAGAAAAATTGTTCACAAAAAATGTACAACCAATCCATGACCAAGATGACTTCATAGGGTTCCATCATGATGTTCAAAAGGTCCCATGTGAACCTATCTCCACTAAGATATAGCTCACACTACTGATAGATAAAAGATAAAGAATAAGTGTAGATACCCTCATGTCTCATACATATACATTAAATAATTTTTATGAAATACTTAATACATTACAAAAATACACCCCAAAGACTGTATTAGTTTAGTCCCATTGGAAACATGGAAACACAATCATGAGTAGATAAGTGGGATACATTATCTCTGACATGGTTCTCCATAACTAGAACCATTATTATAAAACATACACATAATACATATATTCATAACCTGTGTAAGGAAATATAAAAAAGGGTGAGAATAGATTCCCATTAAGGGTAAAAAAAGGTATTTATGGAAGCATAATCATGGGCATAATGGTGTTCTAATGTGATCATAACGTTAGCAGATCATACCCTTCATATCAAATATCATAAACATAAATCATGGAATAAAGATTAGTAGTTCATAAGAAAAAGATTATAATTGAATAAAGAGCATAATAAATGAAATAAAAATGTAAGAATAAGACATGGAATAATTAAGGACACATAAACTTATAGAATTATTTCTATATTATTCATGACATTGCTACCAAGGCCATCTTAGTGGAATGGGTTCACTCCCAAAACTATCATAGTAGTCAAGGTTCCCTCCAAATATCACCTTAGTATATATTATTAATTACAAAATAGAGTTCACTCCTCATTCTAACCATGTCTATCTGGTGAGAAGTAAATCATCACCTACTTAATTCTAGGGAGATATAGGTCCCACCCATCTCATAATTAAATCATGCATATCTATGAAACTAGATCATAAAAAAACATCATATCATAACCCACAAAATGGAATGGGTATCATGAACATATCATCATATCATAACCTATTAAAAATATAAAGATTTCATAATCAATTCCTCGAAGTATAACCTGTTAATGAAGTGGATTTCATAAACATATTACCCATGGAAGAGAAACGAGTTTCCTGAATAAAATGTCAAAAAAATCATAAAATATTTAGAGAAATAAAAATAATGGTATCATTAGATTATAACCCTAGTAAGGAATAGGTAACATCAATTGATTTCATCTTATTTGTAGAATAAATTTTAAAGTTAATTTGAAACATTTCATGAATAAAATTTCTATTCTTCTTTTACAAACACTTTCTAAACAACATAACATTATTGATAACATTTTCCATTTAAAATATCCTTGAAAATTATAAAAGAAGATTTGAAAACCAATTAAAACACTTTTTAAAACATCAAAACTTTAAAATTTATTTTCCTTGAAAAACATATTTAGGAAGTTCATATAGAAAACATGGTTTTTGAATGAAATATATTTTCATCCCAAGTGAGAAATATGGTTCAAATTTATTAAAAAAATCTCAATCATATTACGTAAAAAATCATATAAAATGGTATCATTACATGGAGATATCAGGAAAAACCATATGGAAAAATACATCAAGAGAGTCATTGAGATATAGATTATAAATTTTTATCAATTAAAGAATATTCATAAATAATCCTGATAAAAGATGAGATTGTAGAAATAAATTGTTTTAACTTTGGTAACCTTTAATTATAATCCACATGAAACAGTATAATCACATAAAGCATAAAATATCCGTAAAATAAGTAAATTCATGATAGTTTATGTCAAAGGGCAATATATACAGATCGTAACAATAATATTGGTGCATAATATAACATGTGTCCCAAAGAAGGCCAGTTGATGCAAGATTACCTTATTGATTTCGTAAATTTTGAACCATAAAACCCCCATTAAATATATTTCATAAAATGAATACATAAATTCTAATAAATTTAAGGATAAGAATAATATAATATAGTAAATTTCATTATATACACCACTAAAAATAAACGAGTGGTAAATAAGGCATAAGTATTGTACAAATTTATGTAATATTACATATCCCCTTACCACTTGAGTGACTTTTGTATCTTCATCCACATTAAAGAAAAAAATTGAAACTTTTAATATCTTGAAATAAAGAAAATAAATTATATAAAATTTCATAATGAAGTATATACAACACATAAAAGGAAATATCGGTGGGTATGGAATATATCTCATAGATATAAAAAAGTCAGATGTAATTCCCTTACCTTATATAATGACCCATGTCATACTCATTCAAACATCCTATATAATAAATATAAATTTATTATAAATATATTAAAGAACCATATTTAGTTATATTGTTCTATTTATTCTTTACTTATTACCTTATATTTCCTTTTAATTAATAATTCTATGTTAATGTTATGTTTTGGGTTATAACCACTATATATTTTTCATGTGTTTTGAATTGTTATAATTTTTCCCATTACGTATATCATCATCTCCAAAATATAAACCTTCATATAAATATAATATATATTAATTATATATGAATTTAGAATAATCTATATAACATTCAAATATGAAATGAAATACACCATTCATAGAGACGGTAGTCTATACGTACTCATGAACGATATTTCCATTTTATTATCTTATTGACTGAAAGAGAGAATATTATATATATATATACATTTTATAATTCCAATATTATTGTTTTTCATTTATCTTTTTTTATTAGACCCATATTAATACAATCTGTGTAATGCATGAATGAATCACATAATTTTGATGGGTCGGTAGTCCACACGTCCACAAAAATGTTATTGTATTCCAAAAAAATGGAAAGTGATGAGGCTAGAGGTCATCACGGCACTAAAAATTACATTTATTAACCTACCTAGCATAGTGGTGGAGGTTCGATCTACATATAAGGCAGGTGAGTGTTCTAAGGATTTATTTAAAGAAAAACTCACTTATTTTCTATAGTAGAGGAAGTGAACTTTTTTTTTATTTTTATTTTTTAAAATATGAAGTAGAAACATGATAATGAAACATGTTTTTTTACATAGAAACTAAAATTTACAATAAGTACTGATAAAATAGAGAAATATAGTATACTAGTGTTAAACATCAAGACTAATAAGTGAGGTCAACAATGTATTCGGTAATTATAAACTACTGGTATGAATGGATGTTCTCTCCACAGCTTACAACCAAATCACACATCAAGAAAGACTGAAGAATTTACCTCACCAAAAAACTCAACAGGTAGAGGATTATTTCTTGGAGTTCACCACACCAAAACTCAATTGAACTGCACGAAGTTTTAAAAGATAACATTTAGAGAAGAACTCGCCATTAATTTCCAAGGTTTATGTTGTAAAATATTTGAAAAATTAAATCAAGATCAACCTCACTAGTCTATGTAGAAGTTTGAAATTGAAAAAATTGAAGTGTGAATGGTCAAAGGATTAGAAATAGAATCAGTCGTGCCAAATAATTATAATTTTGTAAAAATATAATCAAATGAAGATTTAAAGATCATAAATATAAGGTTTTAAAATTCTTGAGCTAAGAAAGTTCAAACTATGACCATATTTATTAAATAATTGACAATCATCCAAGAGAAGAGTACTAAAATTAAGGAATGAGGGAAGAAGAACTCCCCAAATACTACTCTGCTCTCTAGTTCCTTGGTCCACTACACATCTCCAGTGCTGCACCTGGGAGTCTGAATGAGAGTCTCAATATGCTCTTGGATGGATGTGTTCGTGGAATGAATGATCCCCCCAATTCTACTATTATTCTTCTTAAGTATCATGTTGTCTTCTGCTGCTTGTCACCGAACATTTTCCACCGACTTCAGAAGCTCTTCACATATGTACCGCACACATGTGTTTTTTCACGACTGGCACGTTGCACTAACTTTTCTCACATAACAAACTCCCGCTGAGTTAGTTGAGTGAATCAAGAAGTATTCTTATCTCTTTAATAATCCCGCACAGTTATAAAATAAATAAATGAAATCGCAAAGAAACTAAAATGATAAATTTTTTAGTTAAATGTTATATCAAAAAGTAAAATTAAAGTTAATTAATAAATAATAAAATGATAATTATTATTAATTATTAATTATTTATCCGTATTATAGTAACTAATTTTTTATTTAATATTAAATTAAATATAATTATTATGTTTTTAATCTTTTAATAAATATTTGTTTAATTTTACTAATGTGGGTATTATTAGTAATTAGTTATTATAACTTGATTAAATTTTTGAGTTGGGAAATTACTTAATAAATATTGTATTTTGTGTAAAAATTTTATTAATATTATAATTATTTATAGACTTGTTTTATGATAATTTATTATATTTAGAAATTAAATATTTTCTGTTTAATTATATGATCTAACAGGTTATTTTAATTTAATGATTAGTTATTATTTATAATTCTTTTTCAACAATAATCATTAATTTATGTTATTATATGTCTAGTCATTGATTTTTATTAATTGAAGTTATTAATATAAATTATTATATTTAATAATTATTTAAGAACATTAAATAATTTAGTATTTTTAGTTAATTGGATTAGTTTATTTTAGTTCATAATAAATTATTAGTAAGTATTTAATTTTATTAAAAATAATTTAGTATTTGAGTTGAGTTATTATTATTATTACTATTTTAGGTTTTTTTATTAATATCTTCATTTTGTGTTATTTTTCTTATTTTATTAGCTTTTATCTTCCCCCCCCCCCCACCACCAATTTTGGCACTACATAGGGAGAGTTCTAGTTCAGCTTTATCTGCAGGTCAGAGGAACCCTCAACGGTGGCTCCATCAGTCCAGCATTCCACGGCTCAACTCCTCCTCATCCTCTCAAATTGGACGACCCTTCCTTCTTCACCATGGTTCATGAATGCTCTGGCACAATGACAGACTCCTCAACCCGACAGCCAGCGGATGCTTAGGCTTGGGTAGTAACCCACACGACAGCTTCAGTGTCTCAGTGTCGCGGCTAAAATCAAAGCTTCAATGGTATAACCTTTAGTGGATGGCTGGTTTTGAACTTCAAAACCAGTTGATTACTCCTCAAAAAGTGGTTGTTTTGTTTCATCCAAAGTGGTGCGGCCTCGAATCCTCCTCCTCACGATGCCACTCAGGCCTTGGAACCAGAAACCTCCTCATCACAACACAAATTAGGTCGGATCTGGTCTAGTTACGGATACATAGCGATGGTCGAGAGAAGAGGGAAATATTCAGGTATCCTCCACTAAATCATGTTCAGTGAAGTTTTGAATAAAACCCTTGAAATTTGGTTTTTAATGATCTATAAAAGGTTTTGATTATGGGAAAAGTTTTAGTTTGAGTCTGTTTCGTTATGGATATGTGTTGGTAGGAGAAGAGAACGAAGACATCAACACTACACAGGTGTTAGGATGGAAGGCTAGAGGGAAATACAAGATGAGGGGAGCATGGGAGTAAGGCTAATGGTGAGGTGTAGAGATGGTTACCGATAGATAGAAATAGAAGGGCCATTGTTATGCAAAAAGAAAAATCTCACCATTTGAAAAAAAAGTGTCACCGGTAATGAAATTATAGATGGTCACTTATAGGATGGGAACAGGTGGGTCGTAGGTCACTGTTAGTTTAAAAACACAAAGGATCACCTGTAGATAAAATAAAAAAGGCACCATTGCAGATTAAAAATTAAGGGAATACCGATACACAGCATTAAAAGTCTATGATAGACTGACTAGTCACCACTAGTGAATATTAAGGGTACCAATAAACAAAATTAAAGCTTACCATTATGCAAAAAAAAATGTTCACCGGTACCAATAAGATAATGAACTAACAGTGACCTTTCAAAAATTAAAAAAGATTCATAAATTTTTCTTCAAATTAAAACATTAGTCAACTAAATTAAAGGATTGAAAATAATTAATTAAAAGAAAGCTATACACCATTAATTTAAAACATGATTTTTATTAAACGTAAAACATTAAAGTCACAACATAAATTATAAATAGATAACACTTAAATTAAGAACTGGATAATTGATAAAATAAAATGATAAAAAAAATAAATAAAAATTACTATATAAACTAATTACAGGGTACTAATGGGTAAAAAATGAAGAGCAGCAGTGACTTGATAGGTTACCGATAGCCCTTCTCTACATTGCCAGTAGAATAAAATATAAAATTAATGAATAAATAATCTAACTGTATATATAAGTTTAAATAATTAATGTTTAAAAACTACAAATTAATTAAATAAACAACTATTTGAATACATAAAATTAAAAGCGATCTATTTTATTTAGTTTGAACTAAAATTATTTACATAATTAGTTAGCTGGAAAATTAGAAAAATTATTAAATAATGATAAAATACTTAAACAAAACTAAATTAAAGGATCTAATATTAAAATTAAGTGTAAGGTAATAAAAACACAACTAATAATATTGAATGACTATTTATTAATAATTTCTAATTATTAAAAGGTGAGCTGATTAGGATTAACACAACTAATAGACAAATAATTAAATTAGAAAAGAAAATTAAGATTAAAATTAATATTTTAAAGACTAAAAATAGACAATTGATTATAAAAATTGATTAATTAACAAATATAATTATAAAAATAAAATAGTACAATTATTTAGTAAAAAGTTCTTATATAATTATTTAAATCATTAAAAATTAAGTAAGAAGATGTGGCAAAACTATGAAAAAATAGAGCCACATAAAATTCCCTAACACCTAATCATTGTTTATCCTCAATCAATCACATGTTTTATTATCATTTAGAAACATATTGTAGTAATTAAAGATTCAGCTCAAACTTTATCATGTATAGTACTTAAAAACAGAGTACTTAAATGTCAACAGGCTTTTTGAAAATGTTAGAATTGATGTCTTTCCTAGAACAAATACATTGAGGGTAATCTATAAATCTATGAATCATTAATCAATGAATATTCCATGCCTCATATGTGATACTAATTAATGAATCACATTAATCTAAGCTCAGGTTCTAATTTCATGAGTGAGAAATAGTAAAATTTCAATGGAATTAAGACCTTAACTGAGGAACTTTGTACATTGAAAAATCCGAGGTTCCAAAAATATTTTTTTTTGAATCACTTTATTGATACAACCGAAATGATTTCCCTATAAAACAATTGTTCCCATATTCATTTGGCGTTCATCATTCCCCTCACCTTAATAAAATCATTTTTGACCCTATACACATTATTTAATTTTTCCCAAGCCATGTATCTTTGTGCTAAACATTGTGCAAGAGAACTTATTCAAGGTGAATATAGGGCTTATAGTTAACAGAAATGCACCTAGCTTCTAGGGTCTCAAAGACTCACTGTGGGATCCCAGATGCCAAAACTACTCCAATTCCAAATTCATTTTATGAAAACCATTTACATTATCTCATTAAGGAAATTAAATTTTATAATTATAAGACAAATGAGTCACCTAAGATCAAATAAAACTTCTAGTTCCAAGGGTTATGATCAAAATTACACTAATAGGTAAACCAAAACACTCAAAAAAATAGTCCATAAACCAAATTTCAATTAAATCAATAAAAAAGATCACTCAGCAATCATCTACCCACATTAATTTAAGATTCAGAGAAATTCTTAACTACCAATGAAAGCACTGTTCAAAGGCATGTCCTATTTGAATAACAATGAACGACCTAAATTTATGATAGAATTTTGAAATTTTATGAAAACGTTTAACCATTTTTACAATCAAATTGAAGTTACGTGGTAATTGATGGGCTTTCAATTAGGCACAGTTCATCACAATCAAGAATTGACCCTATCTCCCACACTTAAAACCCAACTATTTCCACAAATTTGACTTCTAAAGTGGAGAAGAACAGTTTAACAATTAAGGTTCAAATATATTTTCAAATTACTATTTAGATGACATGTATAAAGGGTCTCTTTGAAGATCAAAAATATTATTTTCTACAAAGAATTATTTAGCAGTAGGTTCATTAGCAAGTACGCACATTAATATTTAAATCCAGTGTCACAAAGTTCCCATTAAAGTTCAAATCAAACATGTAACTTCTGGATGCAGAGAGAATTGGATGTATGGAAATTCAGAAAATAAGATTCAATTGGATGATCAATTATTCATAAAGAAAGCATTCTTAACACCCCTTAGCAAAGCACATTCAACAAAATTTTTCTTCCTGCATATACCCTCCACCCCACACTTAGTTTCATACAGTGAGAGATTATTTCAATATTTATCAATGAATTCAAATTTCAACAAGAAACACATGCAGAAATATTTTAATTCAACTTAGTGACATGCATCAAAACATCTTTTTATGCAAGACATGCAACCAAATTTTAAAAAATATATAATAGAATTTCTTATACAAGAAATTTTTTTATGTAAATAGTAACAGTCTCACCGATAGTAATTACTATGACTTCACAATAAATTTAATTAAAGTGAATAGGAGAGGAAAAATTAATACAGGTATTAAGGCACTTCCCTGAATATGTTTGTCACACAGCTTGGGAATTCCACTCCATAATTGACACAACAGCATCCTAAAAACACAGAATATGTAATCCAAGTACAAAGAACCAGCAGAAACAGAGCAAACAATAGACAACAAAGAAGTACTTTATTCAAATTAAAACAAAAATAGAAACAAAAATAAACACAAGAGAAAGAACACGGGTTGAATCCCGTGATGCTCTGAATTTAATGTATTAATTTAGACATTATTTAATGAAAAAAATTTGTTTATTAAAAAAAATATCATGGGTTTCCTCCCATGAAGCGCTAGATTTATAGCCCACAACTAGACTCAACTAACACCTAACTATAGTCACTAGGTGGATGTGGTTTCCTCAATAATAACCACTACATGTGTTTGGCCCAATTGTTATTAACAGGAACACGAAAATTGTGGGCTCCAAATCTAAACACAACCAAACTCATATAGCTTGTAAAAATCTCTAAGATATACACTTTAACAGTTGTGAGAATAATTCTGACCACTTCCATTTTTGTTTTATATTTTTCATGATTTGAATTAAAATAATGGGAAAATATAGAACTAGGTGCTTCAAAAGGCGTGTCATTGTCCTCACAGATATCTTCTTCAACTTTGATAGTAACAGATTCACATTCTATAGTGAAAATGAGTAAATTATGATTAGTTGGTTCAAAATGGGATTCAATAATTTTCTGAATAGAATCATGTAAAATGGAACTCAAGTATACATCCACTTCTAATCTACTATCAGTGTCATGATGATCTTTTTCACTTGAACCAGTTGAGGATGGAATTGAACTATAGGGAAGAGTTAATTGCTTCTCACCCAAACCATCAGGTTTAAAAATATTATAAAACTCATCCAACAATTCCTCATTAGATAAACTAATATTAAAATCAACTGCTTCAGAAAAATCAATTATTCTTGAATCCAGTGTGTGCTCAAACTCTCTTTAAAATTCAATTTCAAAAATCTCACATTCTAAAACCATGTCATTAGAGTGTTGCATTTAAATTTCAGGAGATTAATTGTACAATTCAGTTACAATAAATTCAGTTTCTATAATGCTCAAATTAAGAAAATTCTCCTCATGTTGGTTAACACAACTTTCTATTTCATTGTAAAAAGTTTCAGAAAAGTCATTACTATGAGAATAAGGAAATGAAAAGTCATCAGTTAGTCTTTCTTCAAATATCATTACATCTTTCTCATCATCTAAAAATATTTTCAGATATTATTGGGTTTATAGGATCAAAAATTAGAAGAGAAGTGTTCAGTTAAAGTCCAATGATTTCATATTCCATGTTATCCAATTTAATTTTCTCTTCCAATGTGATCCCAATGTCATGTTCAATCTCATTATTTGGAATTTCAGAAATTTTCTTGAAGAACTCTTAACATTAAAGTTTACAGTTTCAAGTTTGACTTTAGCTCGATTGACTTCATTTTCAAAATTTCTAAAACAATGGTTTTTCTCAAAAGAAGGGATGATGAAAAGATGTTGGAAATCTTTTTCAATCTGATTCAATTCATCTTTAGAATTGCCCAAGTCAACATTATTAATGTTCTTTATTGGATTATTAATGTTGTGTTCTTGTTTTAATGAGTTGGTGATTTAAATATTTGGTTCAAAAGTTTAATATTTTTTAAAGAGAATGGTTTGTTTCCCAGTTTCAGATTCACATTCCTCTTCCACTTTATTTTCAAATATTTTATAGATATTTTATTTTTCATTTTCTTCAAATTCTAATTGCTCTTTAACCATTTGTTGCAATTTCAAGACCATTTTTTCTATTCTTTTCCCTATTTTACCTTAATATTGAAAATATCTATGTTGAATTTCATGGGTTTGGTTAAACCAAGTGTTCCAATTATTCTCCCTAGCTTCCAATTTGGTTTCAATTAATTCAAGTTTAGCTAGGAGATCAGGATTAGATTTAAAATTTTCATCATCTACAATGTAAACATCATGTTGTGGCATGTTATAAATGCAATACCAAGATGTGTGCCCGTAACAGTCACAAAAAACACAATGAGTCCCCAGTTGATCCTAGTTTTCATGAACTTACTTTTTTTAAACGAAAAAAAGTGAGTTTAAACACACAATGTTCATAGTGAAGTAGATTTTTCAAAAACAACACAAACAAAGGGTTCCAGTACAAATCTGTTTTTTTTTAAATCATATTTTTCTCAATGATTTTTTATGTTTTTTTATATATTCTAAAACTCTGAGCACTCAACACTTATCTTCCCTAGCAACGGTGCCAAATTTTGACAAGGTCAGAGGTTGTCATGACCCTCAAAATTATATTTCTTAACCTATACTAGCACAGTGGTGAAGGGTCGATCCACAGAGAAGGAAGGTGTGTGTTCTAAGGATTTATTCAAATAAAAACTCCATTGTTGTCAATAGTGGAGGAAGTTAACATTTTTTTAATTTTTAATTTTTAAAGTATGAATTGGAAACAGGATAATGAAACACGTTTTTTTACATAGAAACTAAAATTTACACTAAGTACTTATAAACTAGAGAAATACAGTATACTTGTATTAAGCAGCAAGAATAAGAAGCGAGATCAACAAAGTAATCGGGAATTCTAAACAACTGGTATGAATGTATTTTCTCTCTATAGATTATAATCGAATCACACATCAAGAAAGACTGAAGAATTTCCCTCACGGGGATACTCAATTGGCGGAGGATTAAGTCTTGGAGTTCTCCACACCGAAACATAGTTGAACTAATATAAGTTTTAAAAGATAACATTTGGTGAAGAACTCTCCATAAACATCTAATTATTAAGTTGTTAATGATTTGAAAAATGCATTCAAGATCAACCTCACCAATTGATTTTGAAGTTTAAATTAGAAAACATTGTTGTGAATGATGAAAAGATTAGAAACAAAATCAGCCTTTCCAACTGATTCTAATTTTGTAAAAAGATAAGAAAATGAAGATTTAAATATCATAACAAGAAGATTTTAAAATTCCTGAGCTGGGAATGTCCAACCAATGATCCTATTTATTAATGAAGGGAAAAACATCCAAGAACAGAGTACAAAAATTAATGACAGAGGGAAGAAGAACTCCCCAAATACTGCTCTGATCTTGGGATCCTTGGTCTCATGCTTGTCTCTAGTGCTGCTCCTGGGAGTCCGAATGACAGTCTTGATCTGCTCTTGTATGGATGTGTCCATGGAATAAATGAGAACCCCCCCCCCCCAAATTCTGTTGCTATTCTGCTTAAGTATAATTTTTTCTTCTGCTGCTGGTCACCGAAAATTTCCCACAGACTTCAAAATCTATTCACATATGCACCACACACATGCATTCTTTCATGACTGTCTCATCGCACAATTTTTTCTCACGTAACTAACTCCCACTGAGTTAGTTGAGTGAATCTGGACGTATTTTAATCTCTCGAATGAACCTGCACAGTTAAAAAATAAATAAATGAGATCACAAAGAAAGTAAAATGATAAATTTTTTAGTTAAATTTTATATTAAAATGTTTAATTAAAGTAAATTAATAAATAATTAAATGATAATTATTATTAAATATTAATTATTTATTAGTATTATAAATACTAATTTATTATTTAATCTTTAATTAAATATAATTATTATTTTTGTAATCTATTAATAACTATTTGGTTAACTTTACTAATTTTGGTATTATTAGTAATTAGTTATTATAACTTGATGAAATTTTTGAGTTAGGATATTACTTAATAAATATTTTATTTTGTTTATAAATTATTTTAAGGTTATATTTATTTATAGATTAGTTTTAAGTTATTTTATTTTTTTAGAAAGTAAATATGTTCTGTTTAATATATGATCTATCATCTTATTTTAATTTATGATTAGTTATTATATATAATTATTTTTCAACTATAATGAATAATTTATGTTATTATATGTTGAGTAATTGATTTTTATTAATTGAAGTTATAAATAATAATTATAATGTTTAATAATTATTTAAGAACATTAAATTAATTAGTATTTTTAGATAATTTGATTAGTTTATTTAACTTCATAATAAATTATTATCAAGTATTTAATTTTATTAAAAATAATTTTGTATTTGAGTTGAGTTATTATTATTATTATTATTATTATTATTTTATGATTTATTTTTTATTAATGTCTTATTTTTATGTTAATTTTTTAGCTTTTATCTCCCCTCCCCCCCCGCAAATTTCAGTGCTACAGGGGCGAGGATTCTGGTTTAGCTTCATCTGCAGGTCAGAGGAACCCTCAATGGTGGCTCCTTCAGTCTAGCATCCCACAGCTCAGATCCTCCTCCTCACAAATTGAATGACCCTTCCTTCTTCACCATGGTGCATGACATCTCTGGAACAATGATAGAATCCTCAACCCGATAATCGGCGGATGCTTCGGCTTGGGTAGTAACCCTCATGACAGCTTCAATGTCTCAGTGTTGTGGCGAAGATCCAAGCATTAGTGGTAGAACCTTCAGTTGATTGCAGGTTCCAAGATTTAAAACCAAGTGATTCCACCTAGCAAAGTAGTTGTTCCGTTTCTTCCAAAGCAGTGAGGCTGTGGATCCTCCTCCTCACGACGCCACTCGGGCCATGGAAACAAAATCCTCCTCGGCGCAACACAAATCAGGTCGGCTCAGGTCTAGTTGCGGCTACACAGTGATGGTTGAAGGAAGAGGAAAATATTCAAGTATCATCCACTGAAGCATGGCCAGTGAATATTTGAGGAAAACCAATGAAATTGGGTTGCTGATGATCTGTAAAAGGGCTTGATTATGTAAAAATATCTGGTTTGAGTCTGTTTCGTTGTGGATATGTGATGGTAGGTTAAGAGAGAGAAGACAACAACACTACATAGGTGTGAGGATAAAAGGATAGAGTGAAATGGAAGATGAGGGGAGCATAGGAGTAAGTCAAATGGTGTGGTGCATAGAAGGTTATTGATAGATAGAAAAAGAAGGGTCACTGTTATGCAAAAAGAAGATCTCACCGTTAAAAAAAGAGTCACCGGTAATGATATTTTAGATGGTCACTAATAGGATGTGTAACAGGTGGGTCGGGGTCACCATTAGTTTAAAAACAAAAAGGATCACCGGTAGAAAAAATAAAAAGGGCACTATTGCCGAAAAAAATTAAGGGGCTACTGATACACTTCATTAAAGGTCACTGATAGACCAAATATTCACCGCTAGTGAAAATTAAGGTTACTGATAAACAAAATGAAAGCTTACCATTACACAATAAAAATTAAGGGTCACTGGTACCAATAAGATAAAGAACTAAAAGTGACTTTAAAAAATTAAAATTGACACATAAATTGATATTATTATTAAAACATAAGTTAACTAAATTAAAATATTGAAAATAATTAATTAAAAGAAATCTAAACACCATTAATTTAAAACATGATTTTTATTAAACATAAAACTTTAAAGTGACAACTTAAATAATAAATAGATAACACTAAAATTAAGAACAAGATAATTGTTAAATTAATATGATAAAAGACTTAAATTAAATTTACTATATAAACAAATTATAGGGACATAGTTGGTAAAAATTGAAGAGCATCGGGGACCTGATAGATTACTGATAGCCCTTGTCTACCTCACAGGTAGACTAAAATCAAAAATTAATGAATAAATAATCTAACTTCATAATTAAGTTTAAATAATTAATGTTTAGAAACTCAAAATTAACTAACAAAAAAACTATTTGAATACATAAAATTAAAAGTGAACTATTTTATTTTGTTTGAACTACAATTATTTACATAATTAGTTTGCAGGACGATTATACAAATTATTTAATAAAGGTAAAATACTTAAACAAAATTAAATTAAAGGATAAAATATTAAAATTAAGTCTATGTTAATAAAAACACAACTAATAATATTGAATAAATATTTATTATGAATTTCAAGTTATTAAAAGGTGAGCATATTAGGATTGACACAACTAATAAACAAATAATTAAATTAGAAAAGAAGAGTCTGATTAAAATTAATATTTTAAAGACAAATAATACATATTTGATTATAAAAATTGATTAATTAACAAATTTAATTATAAAAATACAAAAGTACAATTATTTAGTAAAAATTTATTAAATAATTAATTAAATCATTAAAAATTAATTGAAAAGATGTAGTGAAACTATGCAATAATAGAGTCACATTAGATAGAATGGAGGTATGTGTTATATGATAATTAATGATTAATAAATAAATATTAAAAATCATATATATCATATAAAAATAGAAATTACATAATTATTCAATCCTTTAATGGTTTTCAGGGAAAAACAAATTACATTGGTTCACGAGGTTGTCGTCCACCATACACACGAACTATGATTATGTATCCCATTTAATGGAAGTGTATGTGTGTATAGTTCTTACCATTAATATAAAAAAATTTAAATATATTGAGGATACATAGGATATAATATTATCATGTATTAAGATAAATTTATGTGGTGGATAATGAAATAAAATAAAGTGCTTGTTCAAGGGTGTTTCCTCTTCTTTGTGAATCTCCTTTTGGTTTCCACTAAAAGGATTTCTTATTTGGATTTCCTAAAAAAGTAAGGATTCTATAATGAATTTAGGGTTGTTTGGAGTATTTTTAGGTATGTTTTTTCTAAGAGAAGGGGATTTAGAGGTGTGAATATGTTAAGGGTATGGGGATTTGGTGCCCTTTTATGGTGTAGGAGTTGTGGCATTCTTGTAAATATAAAAATGTAAACACTATTGAGAGGTCTCCCTTAAATCACGTTCCTCCAATAATGTAAAATGTTATATAAACAGGATTATATGCTATAAATATGCCCATAAATTGGATTTTGGTAAATTTTAGGGGAATATTTAAACCATATGTTTAAAGTGAAACAACTAAGTAATCTTGTTATTACATTAATCGATGTAATTAATTTTAATAACATTCATTAATATAATTTTCTATAAAAAATTATCTTTACATTATTATAAATTATATATTATGCTGATTCCAAATATGGAATCCGTTTTTAAACATTTTAATCATAGACGTGGAAGAAATTAATTTTAAATTAATCTTTCACACGTGTGGCGAAAGTGGTTTTTCAAAGAAAAACTCTCAAAATATTGAACTATTTTTATAACCAATTTCAATGTAAAATGGGTTATAATGACCAAGATTGGATTATATTATTTTTAATTTAACTAAATATACATTAAAACAATAATAAAAGATAATTTAACTATATAAATATATTATATGAAAAGATAGTTTTCAATTAAAATACATTATTTTTCACTATTCATCTAAAATGATGTTTTTCGGAAAAATCCCTAAATTTCACACTAAGATAATTAATAAAATTTTAACTAAAATATTAACCTTATTTTTTAAAATGATATTTATAAATTTTTCCATATACAATTTCATTATTTTTTAGATATGGACAAAAAAAGAAGTTTGTTTGAGAAAATTGTATACTATCAAAACAGATAGTTTTTACGGAAAATAATATATTTAATTATCAATAAATTATTTTTATGTGAAAAAATTGTAAATAATATTAAAAAATTTTATTACAATTCAAATTATTATGATTAATAGATAGTTTATAACTATAGATTTTAAATAACTATAATAATATAATGTTGTTTTGTAGAAACTCAATGTTTCTTGTAACACAAGATAAGTCAATGATGCGTGTAGAAGAAGCTAAATATTTTGTATAGTATAAATAAATATTAAAATTGTGTATCATGAAACACAATACATCATAGAAATTTAATACATTCAAGAAAAATGTTTTTAAAAACATGGGGTGTTACATTCTACCATCCATAAAATTAATTTCACCCACGAAATTCGTTATTCAGAAAGAAATAAATGAGGATTATTATGCCTCATCATATGCTAAAGTTCCCACATAGCTTCCTCTAAGTTTAGGATTCTCCCTAAAAACCTACAAGGTGAGTGGTATTGCTTCATATAATATTTTCTGTATGATCATGAATTTCAACTAGTTGTTCCTCAAAATAATGATATTGCTCCAGTGGTATGACCTTTGAGTTCATTTAAATTTATGGGCCAGGTATGTACTATATAATAATAGATACCTGGAAAACATCATGTAATCAAGAGGTATTTTTTGAATGTTCCATATTATAGGATACCATCTTGATATGATTAATAATCTCAATGGTACCAATATACCTGGGGATTAGTTTCTCTTTTTCTGAAATCTCATAACCTTATTCTAGGGAGAGTTTCTATGAGACACCTTATCACCATCTTCAAATTCTAGATCACCCTAAAGATTTACTACAAAAATTTTCATATAACATCAATCTTACTTTATATCATGCTAAATTTTTCAAACATTCTTGTCCATTTCTTCAGATATCTCATGTCCCAATATCTTTCTTTATCCAACTTTCTTCCATCACATTGAAGGTCTATATATCTTTCTATAGAGGGATTTATACAAATCCATTTGAATTCTTGAGTGAAATATGTTGCTTTATGACAATAAACTAGATGATGGTGTTTATTCAATCCACCATTGAAATATAGAGAATAATATATCAATATGTCCTCAAGATTTTGATTTTTTATTTTAGGCTAGCCATCCATCTTGGATGATAAGAATTGTTGGGACCCAATTTCATATCAAGTGCCTACTAAATACATCACCAGAACATTGAGGTAAACCTCAGACCCTGATCAAATAAAATGGAATATGGTAATCCATGAAACCTACTCACTTCTTTAATGTATATCCTAGCAAGTTGATCAATAGAGAAGACTTCTCTAACAAAAACGAACTATGCTAACTTTTTTAGGAAATCATATACCACCCACATAACATTAAACATTGTAGATTCATTAGAGATATAATGAAAAAATCTATAGTGATTTTCTATCAATTCTATTATAGTATTGGTAATTGATTTAACACCCCTTTATAATTTTTTCATTCACCATTAACTTGTTGTCATACCGAACAATTAGATAAAAAAATCTTTGACATCTCTCTTCATACCATCCCACCAAAAGTAATCAATCAAGAATCTATACAACTTCTAACATCCAGGGTCCATAGAAAATGAATAACTATGAGCATCCAATAATATTTCCTTCTTCAAATTTGGTATGGACATAACACATAACGGTTCTAGGACAATATCACTCCATTATGATCAAGGTTATACATATGAAAATTTTAACCTTCCATTGTATCTCTTCATCTCCCTTTTGCACCTATGAAATATTTATTTGAATATATAGTTGATTTTTAAATTGAGAAACTAATTTTCCCCCTTTCTTCAATATTTCCTGATCTATCATTTGAAAATTTATAAATATTGGATATCTTTCCATCCTAATCATGGATAATCTAGCATGATTCGTTCAACTCAAATCAACTAGAACCATGTTCCGTTTCTTATGGTAATAATATACTGAGATGTCATAATTCTTTATCAGCGATAACCATATTGTATGGTTCATGTTCAACTCCTTATCTATGAATATATACATCAAAATTTTATGATTAGTACATATACCCCAATTTTCTCCATAAAGATGATACCTCAATATTATAGATGGAAAAATTATATTTGCTAACTCCAAATTATGAGTTAGGTCATTTTTATCATGAATCATCAATTTTCACGAGAAATAGGATATAAAAATCCAATTTTATATAATAACACATCACAATAAATTCTTGGATTCATCACTATTGATTACATATCCTTATCTATTATAGGGTAATGTATGAATGGGTGAATTGACTATCCAATTATTTATTTCATTGAAATTTTCCAAACATTTATATGTATAATGGAACCTGGTACCCACCCAACTTTACTGGTCATAGGATTAGATAGTCCTAAAACATTTTCCAAAAACCATAGATTATATCTTGTTAAACAAAGAAAACTAAGAATCCCCATCATCATGGTTGTTCTCATCCAACATTCAATAGAATTTCACATTCATGGATATACTGTTATATAATCTCTTGATATTGTATGACCAAAAAAATTAAACCATTTATAGCCAAAATACACATATTGAAAAAAATTCAAATGGTTTCTCCATAAATAGGGTCTTTAATAAAACTTTAAGGTGTTATTTATGCTCTCTAGTTATATTTGAATAGATAATTATATCATTTATAAATAAAACCAAAAAATGATCGAGGAAATCTTTAAAGACTTCTATTAATCAAATCTATATATATATATTAGGGGAATTAGTAAGACAAAAACGAATCACTATATATTCATACTATCTAAACCGTGAATAGTATAATGTCTTGGGAATCTCCTTTTTCTTTACCCTCAATTGATGAAATATAAGACAAAGTTCAATCTTTGAAAAGTGTTGATCTCATTAAAATTGATTAAAAAATTCATCAATACGAGGAAGCGGGTACTTGTACATGATTAGGATCTTGTTCAACTCCTGATTATCAATTCAGGGATACATTAATCCATATTTATTTTTCAACAAAAATATAGGTGCACCCCAAGGTGACACACTTGTCCAAATTAATCCCATATAATTTTTTTCGTGGAGTTTCTTCTTTATTTATAGCAAATAAATGAGATCCATTCTATAGGGAGTCCTTGAGGTTGGTGAGAGTTGGTGAGAAACTAGTTGTGAATTCTATAGAGAACCCTACCTCATATTTTAGTGGAATGCTCAAAAACACTTCCATAAGGGAATCGACAAATTCCTGAACAATATACATATAATTGACATCATGTTTCTCCTCAACTATTTGAGATAAATATTCAATTTGAATGGTAATTTAGACCAATAAATTGTATGTAATCTCAAGAGGATTATCGTACTTATAGTCACATTGGTAGACAATCATAGGCTGGTTTGAAACATAAAATGTAACTTCCCTTCCACAATAATTGATGTGGAATTTATACATATAATGAAAATCCATTCCTAATATGAATTCAAATTAAATAAAAGGGTGAATGAAAATATTTTCTGTAATCACATTCCCACAAACACCCACTGGAGAGGAATCATAGACTTAAGATGAAATCATTATACCATTAGGGGTATGCACTACTAATTTCGCATCTAATAATTTGTGTGTGATCAAAATACCATTAGAAAATTCTTTTTATAAGAATTTTTAGGGAGATCTATATTCGAATAAGATATTAGAAGTTATAGAGTTGATGGTAGGTGTAACTTCTACCAAATCCTTATCGTACCCCTCATTAAAAATAGTGATGATTTATGATTTTCTATTATCCCTTAGGTTAAGAGTTTTATATCATCAATCATCATCATTAACCATTGGGTTTTGTCACTTGATAGTATAATTCTCATTCTTCTTACACATGTAGAACTAAAGTGGGGGAGAGGCATTCTATGTAGCTTTATCTCCATTCACATTTTATCTAACTTCATCCCATCACTTAGAAAATAAAATTCATCCTGACCATCACTTTCACACATTACTTATTTATTAGAACCATTAATACAATTTAATCCATTCCTATTCCCACAAATTTATCATAAAGGAATGGTCATATTCTTCTCTCCATGTTTATTATATTTTCTGTTGTACTCCATATTCCTTTTCATATCAAAACCATGGTATTGAATGATGAATCCAACTTCCATTTAAAGATTTATTTCATATTTCACAATCTATTCATAGATATTAAGGTATATTATTTCTAATTTTCTTCTAATATGTTCAATAAAGACACTATTGAATCAATCAACCTAACATTCAATTTTTATGATAATACCAGTAGCGCACCTCAAAATTATATAAAATTAGCCTCGTAGGTACCAACAGATTTATAATCCCTATTCTTAAACATAAGAAAACCCTCCCAATTTTCATATATACAAGACAATAAAAGTACATATTAAAAAATAGATTCCTAAACTCATCCCAATCCATGGATTCAATTTCATCTTTTTCCCTTCTATTCTTGACTAGATTCTACCAATAGTCACCTTTTTCCCTTAAAAATGATAAACATACATAATGGATCACCAATGTTCTGATCATTGAGGAATAGAAATTATCTAGTTAGTGGTACCATTATATTTTTATGAAAATAATGTTTCATAATTCCCACGGAGAGAAGATGTGTATTTCTTCCTGAAGGACTCAATATAATTTTGTTCCCCCCTTTTATCATTTGAATGACATTCACGATTTATAGCATGGGAATATTGGTTGAGCATAGAAATAATATTTTTCATTCCATATCCTATAACATTCCGATTCGTAGGAGAATAATAATTTCATTATCTACTGCACTTAGCATTGAAGTGGTTCTTTTAGGTTCCATCCATTGAATAAAACCAAAAATCATATAATAAAAAACAATTATCATATTGGGGCAAAACATAATCAGGGAATATCTCTTATATGATGCCTAAATTATGAAATCTTTAATATATGACACCTTAGGTTTATCATATGTAATTAATAGACAACATTATTTTATATCCATTATTATTATAAGTAACAATTTTGATATATTATAAACCATATCCACTATGGGTGTTAAACTAGGTGTGTACCAAGACTCATTTTCATTCGCCAGATCCAGATTACATCAAGACCAATATGATGTTTTAGGGAATGTTACCCCTATATACATATATTCCAATTCCAAATCCACTTGTAGTATCCGGATAGGTATTTATTTCTAGGAAACCACCCACACTATCCTTTACCAAAATTCCAATTCATTTTCCTATAATTTTACTCATCATTAGAATTATCCATAAACACATCTCATTAAAAATATCTGTAAGGTTTTATCATCCTACATTCTAAAGGTTTACTAAAATTTTTCACTGATACATATAACAATAACCCTTACTCCTCATATATATACATCACATAAATTTTTAAGAATACTTAATATATTACAAAAACAGAATCCCAAAGGTTGTATTAGTTTAGTGACATATGAAACATGGAAATATAAAAAAAAGTGAGCTACATTATCTCCCAATAGTTTCTATATGACTAGAACCTTCTTAAAAACATAAAAATTAGTATGTATCTTCACAAACTATTTAAAGAAAAGTCAAGAAAGGGTGAGATAAGATGCCTAGTTAGGGTAAACAAGGGAGATATATAAGCATAATCTTGAGCACAATTGTATGATAACATTATCATAATATTATTGGATCCTACCCTTCATATCAAAGGTAATGAAAATAAATCATGGAATAAATATTATAATTTAATAATACATAAATATTAATGGAATCAGGACCATAATCTAGGAAATAATACCATATGAATAATACATGGAATTTTGGATGACATATAAATGTATAAAATTATTTTATTAGTAGTCAAAAAATCGCTTCCAAGGCCATCTTAGTGGAATTATTTCACTCAAAAAACCCATGAAAGTAGTGAAAATTCACTCCAAATACCATATTAGTAAACATTGTACATTACTAAACTGGTTTATCTCCTCATTCTATCCATGACTATCTCATGAGATATAAATCATTATCCAATACATTTTCGGGAGATATAGGTCCCACCCATCTCATAATGAAATAAAATATATGTGTGCCACTAGAATATAAACATTCATCATATAATTATAGTTAAAATGGAATTCGTATCATAAAAATGTCATCATATCATAACCATCGGCAAATATACATGTTTCATAATCATTTTTTAAAAGAAATACCCATGAAAAGAAGCGCGTTTTATAAGCACATAACAATTAGAAGAGAAATGGTTTTTCTGGACAACATGTCCTCAAAAGCATCAACCATTCAGAAAAATAATAAGAATTATATAATTGGATACTAGTAATTTTAATTAATATATAACATCAATTAATGTTATCTTATATGGAAAATAATTTTGAAGGATTATTTGAAAATTTTCTTCAGGAAAATATCATTTATACTTTGAATAATGTTTTTTAAAATAGATAACATTTTTTAAAACATTAATATTTAAAATTAACCATGATTTATTATAATAGAATATTTAAAAACAATTTTAAACACATTTAAAAAAATTTATCATTTTTAAATCTTTTTCCTTGGATTTTTTGTTGGAAAACCTTTTATGAAAACATGGTTTTTTAATTAAACAAATTTCCAACCAAAGTGAGAAATACAGTGTACTTTCATAAAAAATTTCTTTATCATATTAAGTACCAAATAGTGAAAATATGGTACCATTAATTGGTTATTTCATGAATAAAATGTGTTTAATAAAATTAATGAGAGTTCTTGAGAGATTGATGATAGTATTTATTTAAAGTAACCATAATATAAAAAATCTCAACAAATGATGAGATTGTTGAATTAACCTATTACAAATTCCGTAACATTAAATTAGGAAGAACAGCGTATAATAAAATTAAATATATATTAAAATATCATGAAAATATAGATATTCAGGATACAACATGTCAATGTGTAGTATATACACCTTATAAAAGTATATAGGTTCATAATAAAACATGTGTTTCAAAGAAGTCAAATTGAGGTAAATTAACTTACTATTTTATAGATTTTGAAAACTTAGAACCCATTAAATATGGATTATAAAATGGCTATGAAAATACCTATAAAATTAGGATAAAATCATATAATATATTCATGGGGAGTATATACACCACACAATAGAAATTACTAGTCAATAAGCCATTAGTATCAGAAAAATTAATGTGAGACTAGAAATAAACTTACTTCTTGAGTAAATTTTGAATCATGGTCCCCAATAAAGAATAAAATAAATTGAAACATTAAATTTCATGAAATATATTAAATTCAGGATATAACATGTCATATGGAATAATATATTCCACATAAAAGAAATAAGTGGGAAATATGGAATATATCTCATGAATTAAAAAAGTAATATGAAATTCCATTTCTTTATGTCATGACCCTAATCATACCCATTAAAACCTCTTTTATAATAAATATAAGATTATTATAATTCTATTATAGAAACATATTCAATTATATATTATAATAGATGAATTATTTATGACCTTCTATTACCTAATTATTCACAATTCCATCTTAAATTTATGTTACGAGTAATAACCGTTTTGTTTTTTTAATGTGATTTGATTTGTTATATATTTATTCATCATACATATATCATGATCTAAATAATTAAAAACATTATATAAATTTCATATATATTCATTATATATTTTTTTACAAAAATATTTGAAAGTAATAAATAGAAAATTAAATACATTGTTTATGGAGATGGTAGGTTGTATGTACGCAGTAATGATGTTTCAATATTATTTTAATATTTATAAAAAATAATGTAAATAATATGAAAATATATATATATTAAAATTCCATTCTAATTATTATTTAATATATAAAATTTTTATTATTAAACCAATCCTTAATACATTCAATGTAAATCGTGAACAAATAACATCACTTTGAGGAAGTAGTAGTCCACATGTCAACAATAAAGTTAACATATTCTCACAAAATGTAAAGCATGAAGGTATATTTTATATAATAATTTAAGATTCAAAAATAAATCATTAATATCATATATTTTATATAAAAATATAAATTATAACATTATTCCAATCCTTTATTGGTGGCCATGGATGAATGAATAACATCAGTTTGTGTGGCGGTATTATGTCATACACATGAATGAGGATTGTGTATCCCATTTTATGGGAGTTTTTGTGATTATAGCTATTAAACATAGAATAAAAACATCTCAGTATATTGGGGATACTAATTTTATTATATAATCATTGAATACAAAAAAATTAAGGGGTAGAGAATGAAATAAATCAAAAGTTCTTGTTGAACGGTGTTGCCTCTTCTTTGAGAAACTCCTTTTGGTTTTCCAAAAAAATATTCCTTGGTTGAATTTATTTTAAAATAGAGGATTCTATGATGAAGGTGTGAATTTTTGGAAGATATTTGGATACTTTTTTTCTAATCTAATGGGCTTTAAAGGTTTGAATAAATGATTGGTGACCTATTTATAGTGGAAGAGGAGTGGCGTTCTTATAAATATAAAAATGGAAACCCTATTGAGATGTCTCCCATACATCATGTGCTTATTATAACGCCCCATTACTGATAAAAGGGATGATATGGTCTAAATAGGGCCAGAAATTAGGTTTTAGACATGTTTATGAACATTTTTATACCTTAATATTAATGGTCAACCACTAAGTAATCTTTTTTTACCTTAATCACTATAATTAATTTTAATTACTTTCATTAATATATTTTGAAGAAAACTATGTTGAATGTATCAGAAATTATAAATTATTATCATTCAAAATAAAATATCTATTTTTCAAAAATCTAAATAGAGATGTGGATGAAGTTAATTAAAAAATAATCTCGCATAGATGTCGCAAAAGTAGGTTTTTAAAGAAAAAGTGTTCAAAATATTGAAATGTTTTTATATTCAATTTCAATGTGATATTGGTTACAATGAAGTACATTGGATTAAAATATGTAAAATATTAATATTTTTAATTTAAAATAATAATAAAATATAATTTAACTACAGAAATAATGTGTATGAAAAGGCAGCGTTCAATTAAAATATTGTTTTTTTACTTTTCATCAAAATATTATTTTTTTAGAGAAATCACAAAAAAATACCCTCAGATAATTCTAACATTACAAATTAAAAAATAAATATTATTTTATCATATTCAATTTATAAATGTTTATAATTTTTTTTATTATTGTTCGTAGAAGGAGATAAAAAGCAGTTCTTTTGAAAATATAGTATTTTCTCAAAATCCATAATCATTGAAAGATAATTAAAAAAATGAAATATTAATGATTTTTATTTATCTGAAAAAATTATAAATAATATATTTAAATTATATATTACTTTTTATATTACTATTTTTAATGAAAATTTATTAAATATCTCTTTTAAATAATTATAATAATTTAACAGTATTTTGTAGAAACTCAGTGTTACATATAACGAAAACTATGAAAATGTTTCTTGTAGAAAAAGTTTAACCTAGTGTAGGGTATAAGAAATTTTTAAATTTGAGTAGCATTTAATTCAAAAAAATTTAGAAATTTATTTTATTTTAGAAAAATGGTTCATAAAAATTCAGGGTGCTACAATAAATATTACCTATAGAAACCTCAAGAAGAAGCTCTTAGGATAAAGCCTCAAATGATAGATTCACCTCTATCACCATGGGTATAGAGATTATGGAATGATTAGAACTAGTATCTACTGATACTGAATCAAGAGTATATAAAACAGATATCATATCATTAATCATCTCTTCGGTTTTTGGGTTGTAAGTGTCCAAATCTTGAAGTTTTCTATATCCCCAACAATCGGCTCCATGAGCCTAATGTGGGCCTTTTGGTGGTATAGGTGGAAGGATCACATATATTCATCTACCACCCATGGATCCTAAAATTCCTTGTCTAGATCTGCCTACCCTGGGGAATCCATGATCACAAAATTTCTTCTGTCATGGCGGTATTTCATCTACCTTTCTATGTTATTTAGTATGTCTAGTTGAGATGCCATGTGTTATGTGACCCGACCCAACACAAGAATATCAATTCCCCTATCTATAATTCGCTAGTCATTTTTTTTGTCCCTTTGTTGCATGACCGTGTTTCTGAGTCTGATCATGATATGATCTTATACACCGAGATCCTACCAACAGGCGCCTGTAAGATTCTATAGACGATTCATTACTATGATGCTCACTACCATCTACAACTACCTGGGATCCCTCTAATTGAAATATCTCAATCACTAGATCCCACTATGATACCCCAACATATTCAGGGAGGAAAAATGGTACCACTATGTCACAAATATCTTGTCAGAGTACATAATCAAACATTCTTGCATGGAAGTATCCATGTCAGATCATGTCAAGTGATTACTATGAAAGGTCTGTGAAAATTAATGAATACTCAACCACTGTTATCCCTCTATATTGTATCTCAAGAAGATATAAAATCCAAACTAAGTGAAAAAATGAGGGGCATTACTCCTCGTAGAATAGATACTTAATTTGGTTCATTAGAGTGTCAACTCATCATACAGATGGGCAACAAGGCTTCACAATCACCCTGTTGATCCATGGAAAAGGATTGCATTCAGTTCAACCACCTGATTCGTAAGTGTCCTAATGATGATAAAAATATGGAACACCAAATCTATCTAGTCCATCACTACCTAGTTATGTGGATTACTACATATCCTTAGTGTCCTTTGGCGCTCGAATTCAGGGAGTGTGCTAATTTTTCATGCAACCTCAGCCTACATTGCTGCGATTATATTCATCTCAATTAGTGGTGGTGTTATAACCTACCCACTTAGTGTAATATTTAAATGGTATAGACCCTGAACTGAGGCCTCATCGCTCATCGGATCATTGCTAACATCCAAAACTGTTATCCTGGATGGTTGTTTCCACATAAGTATCCATAAATTTAAATCAAGATATATAATATTCAAATGAGAATATATATATATATATATATTGGGGAGATGAACAAAGAAAGGATGTCAGAGAGTGAATCATATAAGATTCATGTTTCACTAATCCCAGCAACGGATGTATTGATATGTATTATCGAGAATTAGGTACTCACGGTTGTTCTGAATGAATACATCGGCATCCAATACCAGCAGTGGGTTCCCTAGACTAAGAGCCACAATCAAGAAACTTTGACATTTCTTCTATAAATACCAATCAAATTCTTGTAAGGGTAATACTCCAAACACCTTACCAAGGATACAACTATATTTTATACTGATTTATCATGACCCCACCCTAATTGGGGCTCAAGCTGAAACTACCCCAATCCTGCCTCCATAGGCCAGGGTTTGACGACCAGTGATGAATGCATAACTAACACAAGGAGGCCTTTTTGACGTAAAAATATGCACAAAAATATCCATATCGGTAATGTTTTTTAGATTAATAACACTAATAAATGACAAATACTAGGGGAATAACCTTTCATGTCAAATCTATAGACATTATAATAGTACGGTAGTCCAAACCATAAAAATGGGAAAAAATAAAAACCCAACCATAATGATGTCCCAACCAGATTATGTAGGAAAATAATATACTAAGAGAGAACACCTCCTGATCTTCAATCTACAACCACCATATGCGTTCCAAATCCCAGGTATCCTTAAGCTCCTCTATAGTCACCGTCGACCTATCTCTCTTCCGCATAAGACATGGCAAGTGTGTGAATTGGACATTTAGGAGTGATTATATACATACCCAGTAGGAAACCACGAAGGATTAAGGGGTAGAATTAAGATATAAAATAAAAAAAATAATGACATTAAATAGTGAACAACATACATCTCAAGCCAAAGAAAAAACTGAGTAACCTCATCATCACCCAAGGGACTCAGCATTGTGTGTAGATTGACTAGACACTAAGGTAATGATGGAATATAACCCTATACGAATGGTTAATTACCATCGGTATAGGCTAGGGAACGATTGTAATAGCCAATACCATCTGTTCTCCAAACTATTGGCTCTATTGGCATGGTGAAAGGTATATACCAACAGTTCTTATTAAACCATTGGTAAGGGGTTGTATAGATTTTAGGTTAGATAATGGTTTAGATCCATTAGGATAGATTAATACTTAGTTAAAATTATATATAAATTTTTTAAAACCATTGTAATAGTCCCCCACCTTAATTACTAGGTAGCAATAACCCCACCATCACACAATGAACCTATAATATAAAACCCAATATAGAACATTCAAATAACAACTCAATGAAAAAAAATCTGAAATAAAAGAGAAGCTCAATATGGAACCTAAATAACACAAAAAATAACATATGGAACCGGAAAAAAAAAAGCATCCTCAACTTGAAATATAACATCAAATAGAAACTCAATGAAAAAAATGAGAAATCAAGGACCCACAAACAAATGAAAGAAGAACCTCCAAAAAGCAGAACTGTCATTACAACCAACACAACATCCTCTAAAAATAGATCATAAAATTCTAAAAACATAGTATACTAAAATTTCTATAAACCAATAAACAAATAATGATGATATAGGAAATCAGTTGAGGCATTTAACTAGTGATAACAGAGGTATATAACATCACATAACATATCATGAAATAACAAATATAATAAATATCTATCAAAAATGTAAAGGATAAATCTATCCCTCATCACCATCACTGTCATAATCATCATACATAGACTAATACTCTTCCTCTTCATCTTCCTCCCCCTCTCCCTCTCACTCTCCCTTATCCTCTCCTATCCATCATCCTCACCCTCTTCCTCATTGTCATCCTTGTTATGGTACTTTGAAAGAATATCGTCATCCCAACCACAACGAGAACTACTACCTGGTTCAATATATAATTTCTTCATCATAGAAATATATGAATCTCTACAAAAATAATATATGGTGGAAGTGATGGAAATAAAACATCCATCATCTACATAAATTCATGGTTTCCCTTTGATTCTGTTCTTCCACCTGTATAGACCTTTTGTTTCCTTTTCCACCTTAACCTCAGCCTGTTTTACCCGTGAATTAGTTTTTTTCAAGTTTTTCCTAAAAAAATGGTCCCTAATGTGGGCCAATAGCTTGTCATGGATATACTCTTCCTTGGACTGCATCATACTATATAATGGTGCTCATCTCCCAAAAATGGATGTAAATGGTAATTTGTCCAAAAGTTGAAAGTTTTCTATACATCAAGGGCCTTTAAAGTAGCCTGATACAAATATAATTATACTATTATGTTATAAAATATATATTAAATTTTTAAATAATAAAAATAAAACTTAAAATCTAATGATGTGTCTATTCATTAATCACCCTTCCATATTTTTTCTTTCTTCTTGAGAAAAACTATTTTTCTAGAGGAACACATCATTAAATTTTAATAATACCCCTCTACAATTACATTTAATGGTGGAAGTGATAATTTAATATAGGTTACTAATAATGAATTTCTTACATAAAATCATGTTTATATAAATTCTAAATGAAGTTAAAAAAATTGTAGGTGAATTATAACTGATCATCAGTGTATAGGGTATCAATAGATATAACATATATATATATATAATTGAAAAGGTCATCATAGTAATCAATAATAAGATTGTTGATTAATCCCCATAATTAATTCATTAGTGATCTGTTTAATTCTATTTATTTAGTTTTAATTAGTTTGTTTGAGATCCATTCCATTTGGTCTGACTTATTTCATTATAGTTGATTTCTATTTCGATTCAATAAATCTTATTTGGTTATATATATGTTAAATTATTTTGGTTTAGTTAGATTTAATTTCATTTACTTCAGATCATGATGGTTCCAAAAAATAAAATCCATTCAAGTTTACTTAATTATAGACCACGTTGGGTCAATTCATGTTGGTCTAATACAATTTGGATTTCTTATTATTAGTTTACATTATTTTTGTTCAATTTTTTTTATTTTAAGATTGTTCAATTTCATTCAAATATAGGTGAGTCTTTTAGGCCATTTTCTTTTTATTTTTTAATTCAATTCATCTTTATTTGGTTATATTTGTGTTATTTTCAATTATATTCTAAACTATTCGTAAAATTATTTATTTTGTTACATCTTGATTATATTCTATAAAATTTTCTTCAGTGTGATTTTTATCGATAATATTTGGATATATAGGTTTTAGGTTTGTCTATGTTTTTATTTGGTGGTCAATTTCATTCAGACTTTTTATAAAAATGTATTCGGTTAGATTGGGTTTAGGTTGGTCTTATTCATTTCATGGTTCACTTATTACAAGGGTTTCTTGGTCTTGTTTAGTTTAGTTTGGTTCACTTTGATTTGGTTTAATTCAATCAAAAGTTATTCAAGCCTAGTTTATTTGGCTTGATGCCCTCAGTTTATATTCAGTTGTTTATATATAAATTAATGTGAAATAAATTTTGTTCAAATATATATTACTTATTTAGGTTTTATTTCATTTTTTTATGTTTAGTTTAATTCATTATAGTTTCGTTTGGGTTGAGTTGGGTCAGTTTAAGTTAGTGCAGTTATATTTTTTTAGAGATTTATATTGATCAATTTCATTCAATTCTCATTGGTTTAATTTTTTTGGTTGAATTTTATTTACTATAAAAAAAATTATGTAATTGAATAATTTTCTATAATTTATTTTAATTTTTCACATGTTTCAACTTGAATATGATGGAGATATTTTATTTTAGTTTCAATTACTTTAGTTTGGTTTGGTTTGAGTTTTTTTTGTGTAGATAAGTTTTTTTAGTAATATTTGTTTTTGTTCAAGTTTGATTGGATTGATTTAGGTTAATTAATACCAAGTCTATTTTGTTTTGTTACTTTTTATTTATTTAATTTCATTTTAGTTTTATTTCATTCAGTTTGGGTTAGGATGAGTTTTTTGACTTGGTTCAATAAGGGTTCATTTGGTTTAGGTTATTTATATTTGGTTCCATTTGTTTTGGGTTTTTTCAGGGCATCATCATTTTCATCTTTATCACCCTATTTAGTATCTTCATTTTTTGGGAAGTAAAATTTAAGGGAATAAATCAATAAGGCCTAAGGAAAATTTAAAATTTAAAATATGAGGTGTAAGAACTATGGCCCTATCATGAAGGGATAAACCATAAAATTTATTATTCAATTATCCAATAAGGAACAAATAACTTTAACTAATTTTTTGGATAGGGAATTTGTAAGCTGGTTGACAACAATTTTTTCATGAGATATAATAATTAATTAAATATTTAATAAAATGGAATTTACATGATATTTATATCAACATAATCCAAAAGAAATACTATAAGCAAGTGTTGTACCAGCTTATTCTAATGGTCAATAATTGTAGTCTTCCCCAAAGTGTTGTGATATTTTCCAACATCTTTATTCATTTTATTTTTCCCTTTTCATTCCTAAAAAACATTCAATAATAAAAAAATAATGAATTAATGAATCATATAGTAATTTTCATTTAAAACCCTTAAATTTTATTAATAATATAAACTCGTTAATCGTCCAATGTGTAATCACTTCTAGATAATATTGTATCATATAGTCATCCATGATATGACAGGCCTCTAAATCTATTTCAAATCTATCATGCTAGCCACTATACAACTCATGCTTATAGCCTCACAATGGCTTACCTAATTCTATGAGTCATGCTGGATTTGTTGCCTCACCATTGAGAAAATAAAAATAAATCTACCACCAAAATATTAATTTCTATATGTACAAAAATGATATAACATTAAATACCATGAATTTTTTTACCCATATTTTTACCCAATAGTTGTCCTTAAAATAATTAGGATGGTTTCTTCGGGACCGTGGATTGATGGGAATGATGTCAGAGTATAGGGAATATATAACCAAAAAAATCCAACATTCTCATCTTGTTTTGTCGATAATTTTTGTATCGTTATTATATATCACCATTATTTGCCTGCAGTGGTTCTACACCACACACATGCATGTATTCCCATGCTACTTATTGATGGAACAAACTATAAAAGAAAAAAGTATAATATCAATATATCTTATAATGAAAATAAATTGTGGTAAAAATATTATCTAGGGTTCTATAAATATAGTTGAGAACTCATATTCGGTGTAATCAATGAATTTTTTAGAAATTAAGGAACATATACCTGTAAAAATGGAGTGGGTCCCAAATTTTTCTCTATGGGCATAGAATGTTTCATATCAGGAGTCGGAGAAAAAGCAAGGTATATTCTCAAGGATAAAGAAGTAAAAGAAAAATATGATGGCGTAGATGGAAATAAAAATGAATAATAAGGATGAGGAGTATGAATCAATTTCAGATATGGGAAGGATTTGGGAGAAGGATCATATGAAAATTCTAGTGTAACCATTGGTGGCCAAAATATTCATAGTTTATGTAACAAAACTTCTGGATCAGTAGGTAAGATCAATGATATGTTTGGGGGAGGGACAAGGTCTAATTGGGTTCACCGATTGGAGCACCTTGTTGTAGAAACACACCCTCTAGTATCGTCATCATGCTCTCTAAAACTAGTAGACTAGTCATTGTGTAACTAGAACCTTGGTGGTAGATCCTTATTAAATGTAGAAAAAATTAATCTCCTGGAATTATATGTTATTGATGTATATTTTTGAAATAAAATACTCATAATGGGGACTAACGGAGGGATGCCCATATGATCCACTCGGTGATTGTTTTCGGTCATTCATTATCATCATCTTTACACAATTTTTTTCATTTCATTCATGTGAAAACAAATATTCAATTAATGAGAAATATATAACTAATGTGTAACCCAAACAAGAAAGAAGATGAAACATTACTTAATTAATGGATATCACTTGTCAAAATCAAATACATGATTCATAGTGATATAACAAAAACTTTTTATATCTAGTGTGAAGAATATAAAATCATAAGACATGTCATAGAAAAAACAATATGTTCAAATTAGAATGTTTATAATGGATATGATATAGATTTCTTCGTCTTTTAAATTGATACAATTGCATTTTGTATTGGTCATTTTATTCATTTTGGTCAATTTATTAGGTCATTTGTACATTATTAGTTTTATTCATTCATTTTTTCCATTTCTATCAATTGAATAGGTCATTTCCCCATTTTTAGTTTCCTTAGTTAATTTGGTTCATATATTGGGTGATGTTTTTATTTCATTTTTTGTCAATATTTTAATTGGTTTTTATTTTCATATCAACTAGTTTAATATGTCCAACTCAATTCATATTTTTTAAAAAAAATTAATAGTATTAGTTGTGTTTAGTTTTTTAGGATTGAATATATGTCAATTTAATAATTGAAAGTGAATCTCAAATAACATAGTAGCCAATAAATATTGAAAATTCACATCAAGGTATTTTTGGATATATAATATTTATAATCAACAGTAAATTAATTTGTATATCACTAACCTTAAAAAACCAAGCTTAGCTGAACCAAAAGAACTATGAACACAGATGGATGATTATATATATTTCCGACCTCATTTTTAGGTTCTCAATTAACATTAAAAATTGAAGTATTTGAGTCATCATATGTAAAAAAATAATAGGGGAAAATGGGAGTAAGGATGTTGTCAATTCCATCCTCACCAGCATTAAAACTATGTATTGGGACTAATTTAATAATGACACCAAATTTATGTCAATGATGATCATTAACATAGAAAATAGTCTCTCCCTTGATCACAATACATATGGTTCATCGGTAGAATGAGTTCCAGTCATGTCAATAACTCAGAATCTGCAATCATAAATAAATGTTACATGCCTCATCAGAGAGTAAAACCACATTATTGTTATCATAGTGACTCAAAAAAGATAGTAATAGTCCAATATTAGTTTTTTTCCAATTACTCAATAATATGATGTCACAACCCGCCCTTGGGGCCTGTGTCGTGACTACCCCAAGCCCGCCTCCCATAGGCCAGGGGCTGGCGACTAGAACCAAGACATAATTCCCGATAAAAAGGGAATGAATTGCCTTTATGAAGTAAACAAAAACATAGAGTAAGTAAACGGAAGTAAACACTAAGTAAACAGAGTACAAGTAAGTGCAAAAAACAAATAGGCCAGAATACAAACCCAAACTGAAAGTAAAGTACAACTGAAAAAGGGAGTACAGTAACTGAAAAGAAAAGCTTCAATGTCGATTCGTCCACTGGAAGTCCCACATGAAGGGTGGGTACAGATAGCCTCCACAGCTCCTCGGGTCCAGCCGTCTGCTCCGTGTACGTCCCGCACAGTAGTCCACCTCTTGGTACCAACTTTCTCCGCAAGCCTCAACCATAATAAAATAAGTGTTTGTCTTATTTTATTTCCCATGACAAGCGTTTTGAAATTCAAAAAAGAATCCATCAATTAATTGAATTAATTGAAATGTTTAAACCACCCAATTAAAAGAGGCGTTTCATAACAGATACAAGCACGTGTTGACTTTCATTTAAAGGGGGGTGCGGGTGTGTTACTTAATTAATGGAGGCGGGGTTGAAAAAGGTGGGGCTCGTGTGGCCCCACCCCAAAAATATCCTTCCTAGTGGAATAGGATATAGTGGGTCCCACTCCAATCACTTATCTTAGGTTAAATAACTTTAAATAAAATAAAAAACAGCCGCACCATTTTTATTTTATTCCTTTACTTAACCAAAAAATTTAATAACCACCCCCGCACAAACGCAACTCCAGAAAAGATGTTTCTAAGCAATTATAGGCACTATAATTCCATCAGTGCCCTCAGAATTTGATTCCGAGCACCGGTTTAAAAGTTAGGAAAACCCACTCATTTGTTTACTGAACGTACCCGAGACAAACTTCGGAAAATGATTCCGGGAACACTGGGCCTCGGAATCAGGTGTCTTCATAAACTGCGTTCTTGTAAAATCCAAAAGAAAATTATGAAAAAAAAATTCCCTTCAATTTTACGGGTCTTTACATTACTCACATCTCAGGGCTTTACGTCCCCATAAAGCTATAACACAAACTAGGGAAACAAAATTGGTACTGATCACGCATCTGAGCCTTCCACTCCCATGTGCTCTCCTAGAGGTTCTCCTACTGCCAGTGAATGCACACCCAAGGAATCGACCATCTACATAAGATCCACTCCTGTCGATCCTCGATCCCCACTGGAACCTCTGTGAATGTCGCCCCATCATCAAATTCCAGCTCCCCATAGTTGATTACATGCGTCGGGTCGTGCACGTATCTCCTCAGCTGAGATGTGTGGAAGTCATCGTGCACCTGGTGCAACTGAGGTGGATGGGTCAAGCGGTAAACCACCTCGCCTACCCTATTGAGGACCTAGAAGGGTCCAATGAAGCATGGAGAAAACTTGCCTCCCCATCCCAAACACCGTAACTCACGTCGAGGTGATACCTGTAGGGAAACGTTGTCGCCATCCTCGAACTCTCATGGTCTCCGCCTCCTGTTAGCACAAGACTTCTGTTGGCTCCGAGCTATCCTCTTCTGCTCTTGGATGACTTGGACATTTTATAGTCCTACATGATTTGCTGAGATTTCTTCTTTTCCGATAAGAGAAATCTGGTCTCATCCCCCGGATGAACCACGTTGTTAACCTAATACAGTCAATCCCGGAATGGATGATACTAATACATACCAAGGATGATGTCATAAGGCCTCGACGCTACTACCAAGAGATACAACTGTTACTCTCGCCTCCAAGGGTTGAGTCACACTGTCGGCATTAGTGTGTGGTCACTAGGTCTCCTCCAGTAGGTATCTCAAAGTGAGAGTCAGGTCAACGGTTTTTAAACCGGAACCTCTTAGTATCAACATAAAGAGAGGACGGAAAGGTAAATGCCACAAGAAAGGTGTCTTTTATTACTTCAGCTCAAAGTACAAAGACACAAAGCTTTTACAAACAAACATAAACAAAGCATGAAGCAACATGAACAAAACTCTCCAGGTCTGGAGCTAGTCCCGCTCATGTACATATGCTCCCGGAGATGCATGATCATAGGCCTCAGCTGCCTGAAGCTGAGCTCTCTCCTATCCACATGTTCCCTAAGGTTGGGGTGGACCTCCTGATGGTGGTGGATGCAACACCTCGAAGTGTCGTCCACCTCCATATGCACGGCCAGCTCCCCTTCCACGGTCTCCTGCTCCATGCGATCCACCTCGATCGAACCTCTGCCTCTGTCTGGGAGGTCCTTCATTTATCTGCTAATCATCTGTATGGCGGGTCAGAAAGTCAAGAGCCATGTGACCAACCCCGTTGCTGGAGTAACACTGTCCGCTCATGGTAAGTCGTTCTCCTCCCCGGGTGCCTCGCACAAATGATCATGTGTCATGCGGTCGACCACCTGTAGGTCTAGTCCTTTTGGACCTCTATGTCATCTGTCTACTACCCGTTGCAGAAGACTCTGCTGCATGCCGACTAGTGGTGGGTCCGGCTGCTGGAGACTGCTCAGCAAGGAAAATCTCCACTATGAGGGCTCTCTCCAACACCCCTGTATGAGTCGGGATGATGTGAGTAACAACTGAAGCTCTGATATCTCGCCTGAGCCCCTGCTCGAATGTTCGGGCACTGAATAATGGGTTTCGTACCATGTATATGGAATAGCACGAGAGATCAGCAAACCTCATCAAGTACTGGGCCACAGTCATGGTGCCCTTCCGCTGCTATAGTAGCTCCTGGATGCGCACCGCATGGAGGGTGGCTGGGATGAACTCCGAGTAGAAGATACTCTCAAAGTCCGTCCAGAGGTGAGATGCCTCATCATGCACCTGGAGCATCATGCTCCACCATCTGCCTGCTGCTGCGTGTAGGAGACTCGCTGCAAGGATCACCATGAGGTCTGCTGGTGTCCCTACCAAACGGAAAACTTGTACAGCTGCCTCCAGCCAATCTTCAACTGCATGAGGGTCCGTATCCCCACGGAACATGGGCGGTCATTGACATTGAAACTCCCGCAGTGCACTAAAGCGACGTGCACCATCAGCGGTTGGGGCTGGTAGCATCGGTGGCTCGGCGGGTAGAGGTACCGCCGGTGCCTCTGCTGGTAAAGGGCCCTACACAGAGGCCTTGTCGCTCGGTGGGCTGTCGTCATGCACAACCCTCAGAACCCTAGATGGATGTCGTTGTGGGTCCATCCTGAAATGAAACTGGTGTGCCATGGTCAAACAGTATACCTGGTGAGCTGACACAAGTAATCACAAAGAAAACTTTTAAAACACACATGCAATCAATATTTTTGTGCATTGAGTCGGAAATCAGAAGTCAGGGTCCTGGTGTACGGATACGTCGGCCGCCGCACTAACACTGGACTCCCTCGACTGATTAACCACACTCAATACCCTAAACACTATTTCTTCATATGGAAGAAAGATCAGAGTATAGAGTTCTTTGGTAGAACTGAACTCCTCTGATACCAATTTTTCATGACCCGCCCATGAGGCCTATGTCGTGACTACCCCAAGCCTTCCTCCCATAGGCCAGGGGTTGGCGACTAGCACCAAGGTGTAATTCCTGATAAAAAGGGAAGGTATTGCCTTTATGAAGTAAACAAACACACAGAGTAAGTAAGCAGAAGTAAACACTAAGTAAACAGAGTACAAGTAAGTGCGGAAAACAAATGGGCCATAATACAAACCCAAACTGAAAGTAAAGTACAACTTAAAAAGGGAGTACATAAACTGAAAAGTAAAGCCGCAACGTCGATCCGTCCACTGGAAGTCCCACATGATGGGTGGGTACAGATAGCCTCCACATCTCTTCGGGTCCAGCCGCCCGCTCCATATACATCTTGCCCAGTGGTCCACCTCCAGGTACCGACCTGCTCCGTGAGCCTCAACCATAATAAAATAAGTTTTTGTATTATTTTATTTCCCATGCCAAGTGTTTTGAAATTCAAAAACGAATCCATCAATTAATGGAATTAATTGAAACGTTTATACCGCAATACTAAAAGAGGCGTTTCATAATAGATAAAAGTAAGGGTTGACTTTCATTTAAAGGGGGTGCGGGTGTGTTACTTAATTAAAGGAGGGGGGGTTGAAAAAGGTGGGGCTAGTGTGGGCCCCACCCCACAAATATCCTACCTAGTGGAGTAGGATATAGTGGGTCCCACTCCAATCACATATCTTAGGTTAAACAACTTTAAATAAAATAAAAATCGGCCGCACCATTTTTATTTTATTCCTTTACTTAACCCAAAAATTTAATAACCACATCCATGAAAACGCAACTCCGGAAAAGATGTTTCTAAGCAATTACCGGCGCTGTGATTCCATCGGTGCCCTCAGAATTCAATTCTGAGCACCGGTTTAAATGTTAGTAAAACCTTCTTGTTCGTTTACTGAACATACCCGAGCCAAACTTCGGAAAATGATTCCGGGCACACAGGGGCTCGGAATCAGGTGCTGTCAGAAACTGTGTTCTAGTAAAATCCAAAAGAAAATTATGAAAAAAAATTCCTTTGAATTTTATGGGTCTTTACATATGATAAATTTTCAAATCTATATCTACTATTGCATGCACTGACATAATTTCTATTGTGGTGGTAACCGTAACACCATCCTATTGTCTTTACATGTTCTTTTCTGGTTTAGTGATAATAAATCTATACCAATTTTTTAGAATTAAATTTCATTTGTGAACTATATAATTTGAACCAAATTCCACATCTGTCATTTCCTTAGAGATAGATCCAGCAGGAAAACCCAATACCTAAAATATAAATGAATATTATACTTAATTTAATATTGATTTTATTTATTTATTATAGTAATATTTATACCTTCATTTTCTACCATATAAAAATCATTTCTTTTTAAATAATATCTCATTATCAATGATAAAGAATGGTTCTTTCTATTTATCATTTTTTTATGTTCCTAGTCAAAAAATAGAAATAGTTTAACAAATAATATAAATTACATAAGATGACATAAGATAAACATGATAAATTTACTTACTTGATATAGTCATCGAACAAATCATAGTTAAACAAAAATTTGTGAGAGGAAGCCGAAGGTGATGAAACACATTAGGTGGATTCCTCCAATTGCTGGTTTTTTGAAGGTGAATGTGGATGGGGCAGCTTCTGGTGCACCAGGGCCTGCTGGTTGTGGTGGCGTCTTTAGGACCTGCCGAGGTTTTGTAAAGGGGTGCTTCTTTCATTACATTGGAAACTGTTATGCTCTTGAGGCGGAGTTATGGGCGATGATAAAGGCTATAAGGTATGCTGCTCGTTATGGCTGGAGGAAGATGTGGATTGAATCAGACTCTTCTACTACTGTGAAGGTTCTTAAAGAGCGGTCCAGGATGGTTCCATGGAGGATGCTCTCTGCTTGGATCGGCGCTCTCAAAATTGTTGAATCGTTTTCTCTTGAGGTTTCTCATGTTTACAGAGAAGCGAACCAAGTGGTGGATGCATTGTCAAAAAGAGCAATCCTTGAGGTGAGTTCTAGCTGGTCCTTTGTTCTCCCTAAGTACTACAATGATTTTGTTCACAATGATAGGATTGGTACTGTGTTTATAAGGTTGTGTAAGGCTCCCCCTTTCTGAGTGGCTTGTACTGTTTTAACTTTTATTTAATTTTATGGGAGCAGGCCTCCTGGATCTCGGGATTTTTGGGTTATTTCTATTATTGACCTATGAATTAAATGTGTACATGTTAATTTCTATTGGATACATTCAACGAAAAGAAAAAGGACTGCTGAGAAGTATTTATATTGGAATTTGGATTGATAGATGCAGTATGCATTTGAAAAATTATGGAGGAAATATTTTATCTAACTAACACAAACTTAATTGTATGTGTGCCATTATTTTTTACAAGAAATTGTTCAATTCCTTCTTATTAAAAATATCACTAAATATATGGAACAACCGAATAATTAAAACCCATATATTATTGGATAGAAGATGGTAGATTTCTATTGGAATCCACTCATGAAGAAGGATGTGACTATCATGAGTCTTTAATGAGTTTAACTTTAACTAATTTCTATTGATCCATTTTTCTTTGTAGCTTGAATACCTATCGAAAACATTAATAGTCTCGATTAATTCCTATAATTTATTTATTTCTACATGTTTCATTGGATAAGAAGGACACAGAACATTACATTTAGTTTCACTAATAAACAAAGGATACATCTCTTCTCTGATTCCCCAATTCACCATATCCCAAAAAGATCATAAATCATCTTTTGTCTTTCTATTAACATTTAGAAGAATTGAATGAATCTTTTTACATATATTCTTTACAATGTGAATTAGGTCTAAGAAATGATGTGACAAATTGGTTTCCCAATAAGACAACTGAAAGAACAATCTTCTCTTCATTCAATTATAACTTATTTCTGGGGAAAGTTTTTTCCTCTTTCTAGATTTAATCTGAACCTTCCCAAATGAAAAACTAAAATATTATAATTCATTAAACACAATAGTTCCAGATATATGATTATGTGGATTTTTGGTCTCCATGGTATTTCCAAATCTTTTAATGTTATTCTTATATGGATGGTACATTGGTAAGAATCAACGATGGCCCAAAAACCTAAAACTACAATGATATTTCAATTTTTTGGATCTTGTATTATTTATAGAAAAATGAGAAGATAATTTCCACTTCGCACTCAATCTGGGCATCATTAAATAAGAATGAGAATCATTGATCATCCACAAAATCATATTATACATATGAAATAAGTCATTCGAAAATACATTATATTTACGCACACCCACATTCCGAATACTTTTCAACTCTTTTATTAACAGTTTCATGTATAAAAATATATAATTTCTAGGATGAGAAGGTATATATATGATTATAATCATGAAAGTGAATGAATTTTTCCAAAAAATCAATGAAGAAGGTTATAAATTTGTATAAAAACTAGCCTTATAATGTGAAAATAAGAATATACTAGAATGGATTAAAACGATTACATGAAAGGTTGAACCTCACAATACAGATGTTGGTTGAAAAATCAGGATATCAAGAATAAAATCTATACCATTCAAATAAATATTATGTGTGAACCAAATCATAATAATTATTATTTTTCTTAGTATCATTCCATGACATTTATATTGATATTTAATGAGACATGAAAACATTATGGAATATAGAGATTAATAAAAAGTGAAGAATTACTTTTCGTGGAACATTAGATAGTCTTAAAATAGCTTTTCTCTTCAATAAAGATGTTTCATATTATATAATAATTATGTTCATCAGTTTCCTCCCAGAATAAGCTGCAATATTTCAGGAAAGGATTATTTTATTTTAAAAAAAATCCGCTTATTATTTAAATTATATATAGTGGTATGAGGTAATATCTACATCATATGTATGTAATTACATCAAACGGTAAAAATGTAAAAGATTGAAATATTTGAAATCTTGTACATGGTTTTTCCATGAATCAATTGGATTAAAATTCCAGATTTTTTATTTTACCACATTGCATATATAATGGATTCGAGGCATAAAATTTCAATTTTTTCAACCCTTCAACATCATTATATTCATTAGGTGCATCATGTGTTATTGTATCAAGGAATTATTGACTATACATCCATTCCTTCTCATGATGAAAAATAAATGGAAATCGGTCATCTAAAAAAATCTTCAATTCATTCCTCTCATTAGGATCATGAGCATTTTGAGATTTCATTTTATACCCATTGTGACACCATAAAATGTTTTTTGATAGAAAAAATATTTTTTAATATAATAGATAACCTATTCATGTCTCAACCAAGGTCTTCAAACAAAATTATAACATGGGCCACGAATGGGACCAATTTCTAAAGCATTTTCAATTGAAAAATATTAGAATCTCTCAACTTATTTTGATCAGTGCTTGAGATATGATAGGTTTCATACATCAATCTTCTATAAATTCTGTATAAAAAAATATTATATGTCATTTCTAAAAAAAATTAAATAAGATTGATGTTTAATCTAAAATATATTTAAGGAAACATTAATTGTTCACATTATATGAAACCATAACTTTTACACTAGTCAACCTGAGAATCATAATATAAATGACAAAAAAATATTATATATATAACATAATACTAGAAATATAAATCAATTATATTTAATTAAATTATATAAAATAGTAAATAATTGTTCATAATACTACACAACATTTTGTTTATTAATGTTTTTTTATTTTTTATCTTATTTGATTCACTATTTAACAACTGTTATGCTTGTTCAATAAATTCGTGTATATAAGACTACTAATTGTAGTCAATAGTCTGATATTTTATTCATATTTTTTTGGTTTGTTCTATTTTTTTATGATTGGTTTAGTTCTCATTTAATTAGTTTTTTTTGGGTTTGGTAATTTATTTTTGATCGGTTCGGTGCATGCTATTAGGGTTTTATTAATGATTGTTCAAGTTAGATCATTATTTTACCATTACACTATATTTTATATTATTTAGGTTCAATTTAGTTAAAATCTTTTTATTTTAGTTTAGTTCAAGGTAGTTTAATATAGTTCAGGTCTACTCAAGTGTACTTGGGTTAGATCAAGCCATTTAATTTCAGTTCAGTTAGTTTGGTCATGTTAGTTCTATTATGATATAAATAGAATTTTTTATTATGGTAAGGATTCAGTTTTTATAGGTGGATAGGTTTAGTTCAATTATTTTCAATCCCAGTTTGGCCAGTTTGGTATAATTTAATTTTATGACTGTATGTTCAATTCATTACAATTTAAATTGTTTTAGTGGTTCATCGTAATAACTAATAAATGGGGAGATTTTGTGAAACATGGTGTATGTGATATAAAATCATTATATAAAGAAATATATCTCTTGTATAATTTTGAGATAATAGTTTCATTTAAATATAAATTTATAAGGATCATTTTTTTTCATAATTAATGATATTTATAATCAATGGTGTCATTCTAGTTTTGGTGATCAAAGATATTTCTTATAGGTTTTGTTTTTTAAAAGGAACCCTTCTTGCTGGTTTCTAATCCATTTTATGTATGGATGTATCCATACATGATTTTATTAGTACCAATGTAATTACATTAATGTATGATTGAGTAAAGGATACCATATGTTAATGTTGGGTTAATTCTATCTCTAGTGGGTTGTGTAACCTTGGGTATGAATTTTTAAATGTCAAAAATTATTTCCATGTACCTCATATAGGTCACTTCACCCATGTGCATACCACCAGTCACTTCACCAATAGGCCTCACATAGGTCACTTCACCAATTGGCCTCATAAAGGTCACTTATCCCATGTGACTCACACATATCACTTCACCCAAATTACTTTTTTAATTCACTACCCATTATATAATCAATCATTTTAATTCACATATAAAGGAGGTGTTTAAGATTTATGTGAATAGTGTATTTCCTTCACCCAAAGCATTCAAAATAGTATGACTCTATGTGGGGACCTTCGGGTAGACATCACAATGTATATACATGATAGTGACGCATGTTTCAAAAAAATATAGATATCCATAATAATAAAAAAGATAAAAAACCATACGAGAGATGTAATATTTTTAATATTAAACCAAATCGAGGACACTACTGATATTAGTAAATGTGTGGTGACCACTGAAATTGAAAAAGATAAATGTGAGTCATGATAGTCCCAAAAGCTCATGTTGTATAAATAAAATAAAAATTATTTTCCATTAATAATGTTTTACACATTTTTATGTCAAACATTCTGTATTATATATAAATTAAGACAACGTTATTAGTAAAAAATGAATTTTCTATTAATCTCTTAAAAATCAAACCATTATAGAGATATTTTTAAAATTTAATTTCTTGAACTCCTTTTTTGATGAATGAAATTAGCGTATGTGGTAATATAGCTCAAACAATTATTTAGAACATGATAAATGGGGGAAAATATTGTTCCCCTAAAACACTAATATTATGTGTCATTTTGAAAAAATAGAGATTATGGTGGGAGTTCGGGAAGTGACATTCATTCCGTCTGTGTATTCTAATGTATTTGGAACATTCCAAGGTCATATAATTTAGTAATCAAAAGAAAACCTTAAAATTTGAGAGATTTTAGTGAATGAGATAATAAACTAAACATTCTATATATAAATCCAATATAATTGTTGTCATAATATATAACATGAACTCACTAATTAGAAGATGAAGAATGTGATGGTTTTCAACTAGTATGGATGACATGTTGGAAGAGGAGGAGTGGTCTCCGGCTAGGAAGACAATAGTGCTTTGGTAGGGAAAAATGAATTGATTCTGAAATGGGGAGGGAGGGTTGGTCATGCTGCATTTTGGGAAAAACTATCCAGAAGGTTAGTTAAAACCATTATAATAGAGGATTTGTCACAACAGTTGTTTAAAACCCTTGGGATAGCCTTACATGCAATGACATATTCCAATAGTTATTCTAAACCATTGTGATAGGAACCAGTATAAAAAATATTCAAAAAACTATTAGTATAGGTGACTTGGTATAGTTTTTATTTCCATTAGTGATATTTTCCTCCCATAGTAGGAGAGTAACCACATCCAACATTGAGAAGTGAAACGTGGAAAGCACGTGGTATAACCCATTCATCTTTGTAATCAATTTTAGTATATTAACCAAATCAAAAGTTATATATATATAAATATATATTATGTGAAAAAAATCCCATATTAAAGAGTAAGGGATCTCTATCTCAAATCTTAACCTCAGAAAATAGTCTCCAATTGTTTCAATTTCCCAAAATGATGCCCAACAGCTCATGTGTATGCTCCAATGAAATAATCCAAGTTAATACACTCCTTGTGACTATGTAGGTCAGTTGAGGGGAAACAATATAAAGTTATAGAACCTATGCCCAATTATAACATGGTGGTTCCACTATGTGGATAGATAAAGGACATGTTCCCTAATCAAATAGGAGGTTTCCACTATAATTGTCGATAGAGATCCCATGACCTACCCAGAAAAAGGGTTCCACTCATTTATAGTAAATATAGTAGCCATTAGTTTCCCATTAGGAGGGTCTCAATATTTAATACAAGTGTATCTATTCCCTATGTCCACATGAGGGTTTCACTCTCTAATGCTAGAGGACCCATCCCCTAACTCCACATGAGGGTTCTAATATTATGAGTTAGTATAAGAGACATTCCCACATATATGGAGGGTTACACTCTAAAATGATGTATTAGACCCATTACTAGCACATTTATAAGGTTACACTCTAAAATTAATAGAGGAATCCTGCTCATTATATCTAGAGGGTTCCACTTGGGTTTCCTCTTATAATCCTGTATGATCACGACCCTAATCGAGTTTCACATAAAAAATATACATGCCCAAAAAATCTCACATCATATCTAAAAATACAAAAAGGATGGATCCATCACATTCTATTTAAAATAACCCTCCAGATACTCTACCTATGGTCCAAAATCTGATTCCAAATGAAGAAGATACGAGATATTGAAATTTCATAAAAAGGAACAAAGGGGTAGTAGCATGTAGGGAACCCACACAACGTGTGGTGAAACTATTCCTCTTGGTCATGTCATGAGTTGTATAGACATCATATACCATGTTTATGTACATGGTGTATGGGTCGACTCTATTCCATGTCTATGCTACTCGGGATACTCCTCGTCCACCTTGGTCATATCCCTATACTTTGGTACACAAATGTGTTATTGGTCATTCCAATGTACTTGAGTATAAATCATGCACCTGTTTGCATATTCCCACACGAGGACCAACTCATGTTCTCTTTCACAAGGCCTTACCACATAGGAAATCTATACGTGTCATGTATAAAGTCTACACTGCATTCGATCCTTATAAATTCTAAAAACCCTTGTTGACACTGCATAGGGGCTACACGCAATGTGTTCATCAAGGTACAAGTCATGTAGTTTTGTTTAAAAAATATATATACACTCCAAACTTCATATCTATTGTTTATTTGTTTATTTCAGGCTTGTATGTTCCCATGATTAGTGGATATATCTTCCCTTAGTAGATTCTGGCCATCCGGTGGCTAGAAAACCAATTCCCGAACTGCGTATGCACCATCTCACACCATGTATTCATGGTTTCTTCCATCACTAAGGACATTATTTATGATCATGAAAACAATATCCAAAACAAAAAATATATCCCAAAAAATCATTGGTTTGTTAATCCATTCCTTACACATAGTTTTGTTGCATTTACAAGGGTCTGATTGGACTCATTACCACCATATAATGTCGAATCGGGACCAAGGGGTATATTTAGTGAAGAAACACAAAGAGAAAGTGGGAGTACGACACAATAATTTTTATTATCCCTTTTTACCAAGTTTTCTTGTCCAAAAATCAATAACGGTGACCTTAAAGTTGGAGAAAAAATCACAAATTGAAATTTCAAAACGTGGGTGGATGAAATGCCCAAAATTAGTGCAGACCATAAAAGGGATGATCCTGCTAAATCAAATTAATCAAAAAGGGGAAAAATTGATTAGTCCTACATGTATATTGGATCATTTATCATTGAAGAATTCATTCACCATAGATTATAATAATTAGTCTCATTCATTGCATCATGATCTTCGTTGATCTAAGGATTCATCATCGTCGGGTGTGTATGTGCCAACATAAGGACGAATAATGCTCTAGAGTCCTCCCAAGGTTTATGTGGAAAACCCTATAGGATTCACCAGGGTGGTTAATTTATAAACATTATAGTTAGGTTAAAATAATCAATTTACTAGATTATTTTAATTAATTAACCAACTAAATGTACATCTATTGGGTGAGATATGTGAATCTCATGTGCTGATCTATTTTAGTTCGTATATAGGGTTAATATTGCTTTTAGGACTCATATTTGTTCATTGATTTTTTATCTTATCTTCTATTTAATAATTAACACATTTTATTTATGAAACTATGTGCACATAATATTAAATATATTAAATATTTTTATAAAATTAATTCTTGGCACACCAGGCCTTAGAAAAACAGGTCGTCTTAGTACCTAGCATTGAAAATAAAAATAGAAATATTTAAAATTATTAAAGGGACAAAAAGTGGACAATTCATATTATTTATTATTTAAATAGATCAATATATATTATTCCCATACATGGTTTAAAAATTATTCATATTTTATTGATCACATATATTCTATAACCAGTTCTATGAAAAAACATTTTTAGGAATAATATGTAATAAATATTTATTTTATATTTTTTGAATGTAAAATTTATTTATTTATTTGTGAAATATGTAGTTTCATTTATTTAATAAATAAATAGCAATTATTTGAGACTTAATAAATGTTGTGGAGGAATGGGGAATTGATTTTGATGGTCCAGTGAAAAATAATATATATTTAATATGATTTCAATAAATAATATTTAATTTTATTAACGAAATTAAAGCATGTTTTGAAAAAATAATATTTCTATTATTATTAGACATGATGTTCCATTGAGATTAAATATAACAACAAAGGGAACTTTTGAAATTTATCAATTTCTATCCCAAATGATATGTATAAACTTAATTATATTATTTACTTTTGTATCCATTCATAGTGTTGTGAATAACAATAGCTAGAGAGAATCCTCTTAAATCCCTAGATATATCACTTTCTTAGAAGGATTTCACTAACAAAGAGTGGACCTACACCACCACTAATATCATTTCTAGAGAGATCAAATTGAATAATTTTTTATGTGATACTAACGGTGATCGTAGGTGAAAGATGAAAGCGTTTGGATTTATCGTGCTAGAACTATAATACCATGACCTTAAAAATTACTTAATATTGAATTAAATTAATAATTCACATTGAGTATCTTTTCAGGTTTAGAGTTTTAGAGAACTAGATCATAACTATTACATCTCAAAAGATTACACAGTAGACACTTCTACAATGTTTCTTTTTTTTACAAAACATGAACTCTCAAAATAATGAGTCATGTCTAGTTCCATGTTTAAGATAGCATGAATTTTCCTTGATCCCATCCTTGACCCTATTTCACATTATGTACTATGGTAAAAATTTATAAAAAAACTTGGGATGAGCATAAAAATCTTATTAAGGGATACACAAAGAAGGAAAACTGTTAGTTTTTCAAAAAAACAAGTAAACCATGAATACTTTATCAAAGTAATACATTTCAACTTTATGAAGTTGTAAAAAATCTTCACTAAATAAAAGATCATTAATTACCCTTTTGTAATCAAAAGATTACCATATAACCCTTATAAAGAACACATAACATATAAAGGTAAATTGGGATATAAACATACATAAATTGAATAACCATACGGTCGACTTCCACACATATCAATTAATAGAATAGCCATACGGCCGACTTCCATACCCAATGCATTGGAGGTTATAATGTAACCACCTGTCCTGGTATTCACAGCACCACCCGTCATATGGTTTATCACGTAACCACCTGTCAAATATCCAAGTACCATTATAAAATAATAAGACATAAAACAAATATAATGGAAAGAATACATTTCCACATTTAAATCACAATATATCACATAAATATATTGACATAAAAAATCAATTATAAAAACCATTTTCAATACCAAAATACATAAAATAGTATATGGTATTTATTTCATTTTAAAAACATTACGGCTTGTTGAGGAAGCCAAAGACCAAATAATTCTCATGGCGGTGGAAAAGGTCATTGTCACTGCGTAAGTTAAAAGAAACATTCCTTTTTATCATTTCGTAAAACGCTTCGTAGAAAAAGATTCCTTCTGTATAAAATTAAAAGTCAAAGGGGTTTATACACCATATAAAAGAAAGTGTTGTATTATAACAAAATATGCCTCAATGAAAGGAGATTGAGATGAAGTCCCTTACCTCATGTCCGACTTGACTCGATCGCTCTTTAATATCCTGAATAATAAACTAAAGTTAATTTATACATAGTTAAGAACCTTTTTCAAGATTATTATTCCTTTTATATAACTTATTTCCATGTTATAAACATTAATTAATCATTTAAGTTAATAATGTTCATTTTGTCGATATTTGGTACTTAAGTCAAAAATGGACTACTTACAATTACATGTTGATTATGTGGTCAATGGTTAATTATATCCAGAATGATATTAATTATTTGGATATCATATATATCGTATATATCCAGAATATACATGTATTTATAATAGTACATAACATTTAGAGATAAGAAATGAAATGCACCGTTCATGGAGACGGTAAGTCGTACGTACGCATGAACGCTACTTTCATTTCTATTTAATATTTAATGGAGTAAAATAATAATTATATAAGGGTATATTACAATTAAAGTATAATATAATATATAATATCATTAACTCCAACCTTTATACGTCCCACATATGGCATTAACAAATCAAATAACTTTGAGGGGGAGGTAGTCCGCACTTCCTAAAATGAAATTATCGTGTTTACCCATAATGGAAACCATAAAGGTATGCCTCAAATGAAAAATACAGAAGCATAAGGAAAACATAAACACAATATATATCATATATAAATAGATTGACATGTTAATGGCCACCATGAAAGGTGTTAAAATAATATTGACCAATCATCATTTTGTGAGGCAGAAATTCGCCAACCATATAAACAGTATGTTCTTTAACCATTAGATGAATGTGTGTGTAATTATAGCTCGAATACATCTCATGAAAACATACTAGTATATTGAAGATACTGGTTTTGTAACAAAATAAAGTAATAAAATGAGTTTATGGGGTTGTAGAAGCAAAATAAAACAGAAGAACACAAGAGAAGACATTACCTTTAAATCGGGTAACTCTCTTTGGTTTGAACCAAAAAGTTTTCTTGATGAGCTTCCAGCCTAAGGTAAGGCTTCTAGGATGAGGAGAGGGATGTGAAGAGATAAAATTTATAGATCTTGGTCGAGCCAAATGATTTAGTGGTGTGGGTAAGGTGGTAGAGGTGGGGGCCTTTTATAAGAGGAAAGGAGGGGCACTCTTGGAAAGTTATAAAATGTTCTTTATTATATAATGAGTTTCGGTTTTTAAAGTTCCCAAAATTATGTATTTCTAGGATAAGGTGATAAGAGTTCAAAATCCACCAATAAAATAGGTTTTTGACAAGTTTAAATTTTAGATTTTATATTATCTTTTTATTAAATTTAAATCGTTATATAATTAGCCAATCGTTGCATCATCATGGTGTCATAAATAATTTAATTTATGTACCGTCTAAAAATTATAAAAAAAATTATCATGATGTAGGAAATCCTTTTATACTACCATTGAATATTTATAGACAAGATTATGACTTGTATAACCCCATGTAAAAATTGTTTTAGCAAAACAATACAAGATTGTGACATTTTTATTTTAACTTTAAATAAAAAGTTATTAATTTCATTTTCCTACCAAAGTGGCTCCATGGGTTCCCCAAGTTGAACCATGGATTTCTATGGTCGGCCATGACACATCAAATATGTTTATGAAATGTTTCAAGGTAATTTCATAATATTATAACATTATGTTTACCTTAAATTACACTAATTACCTTTAATCACGATTAATAAAACCTAAAAGTTACTATTCACAAAAAATTATTATAATCCCATTGAACCAAATTTTACTTCCTAATTACAACTATTTATGTCAGATTTTTTTGAAATTCAAATCAAAGAGGTGGTAAATTTTCATTTAAACGAAAAATTAGTTTTTTAAGTACCACTTAGTGGTTTCAATATTCATCAAAAATTGCAGTTATTCAGAAAAATACCAAAAATTCACCCTAAGCTATATTTGATATTCCAAATTCAAAAATGATGTCTATTTTACGATATTAAAAACATATAAGTTGCATTAATTAATTTAATGATTAATTCCCATTGTTAGAACAAATAGAGTGTTTTTATGAAACAATATATATCAAAATATTGACACTAGTTTAAGTCCAATTTCAAAGTGAAATTAATTCCAATAACCACCATTGGATTAAATGGAAAAAATATAGTATAATTTCACTTTAAAACAAATTCAAAAGATAATCTAATCATACAAATAAATTAGATTAAAAAGTGGGTTTGAATTAAAATACAACACTTTTCACTATTCATTAAAAAAATGAACTTTTTCCGAAAAATACCAAAAATTTACACAAACTAAATTTTGTTGTCGCGATTATAAAGAAGAATTTTGTTTGATCCAATATAATGTATATGAGTGACCAAAACTATATTTAAAGACGGTTCGCCATCAAAAGGCGATAAGTGGACCTTTAGTGAATATTACAGTATATATGCCTAAAATTGAATTCTTTTTGTTTTTTAAGCATTTTTCATTTATGGGATAAATGTAAAAACTTTTAACAAACATATATAATCATATTTTAGTTATTTATGTTCATTACCTCCAATAGAACGACTACGTGTTAACTACCATTTAAAATAATATTATTATATTACTAGTGTGGAATGTAAGATTTCAAAGAAACTCATTGTTGCGTATCGGGTACGCTATCGAACATAGAAACCCCATTAAAGTAAAATTAATACTTAATATGCAAATATTAATAAATATGAAAATGTTTTATTCTTTATTTACCTGGGATGTTACATCCTTCCCCCCTTTTGGGAATTGCGTCCTCGCAATTTTATTCACTTATCAAAATAAGTGGGGTATTTATCCCTCATATATTTTTCACATTCTCATGTTGCCTCTTCAACCATATGGTTTTTCCAAAAAACATTTACCTGGTGAATTACCTTATTACACAACACTTCCTCTCTACGGTCAAGAATCTGGACTGGTTGTTCTTCATAAGAGAGATTCTTTTCCAACTGAACTACCTCTGGGCTCAAAACATGAGATGGATCTGAGATATATTTTCTCAACATAGAAACATGAAAAACATTGTGTACCTGAGATAAACTCGGAGGTAAAGCCACTCGGTAAGAAACTGATCCATCTCTCTCCAGAATTTAATATGGTCTAATGAACCTTGGACTCAGCTTTCCTTTCTTACCAATTCGCATCACACCTTTTCATGGAGAAACATTGAGAAAAACATGATCACCTACCTCGAATGATAGATCCTTCCTCCGGTTATCCACATAACTTTTGTGTTTCCTCTGAGCTGTTCTCATGTATTTCTGTACCAGCTGAACTTTTTCTGCCAACTCTTCCACCAATTCTAGTCCCATCAGCTTCCTTTCCCCTAATTCATCCCAAAAGCTGGATTTTGACACTGTTTACCATATAATTCTTCAAACGGAGCCATCTGTATACCGGAATGAAAACTGTTATTATATGAAAATTTAACCAAAGAATGATGTTGGTCCCAACTTCCCTGATAATCCATCAAATAATCACGTACATATCCTCCAAAGTCTAAATTGTTCGTTCTGACTGCCCATCTGACTGAGGATAAAAAGATGTACTAAAATTTAATTCAGTACCCAATGACTTCTGAAGGCCCTTTCAAAAGATAGAAGTAAACCTGGGATCATGATCAGATACAATGGAGAGGGTAACTCCATGCAACCTGACTATCTCTTTAAGATACAAATGAGAAAGTTGATCTAGAGATAATGTATCTCTAATAGGAAAAAAAATGAGCAGATTTAGTCAATCGATCAACAATAACCCAGATTGAATTATTACCTCGAGATGTATTTGGTAATCCCACAATGAAGTCCATGGATATATTTTCTCATTTCCACTCCGGCACCGATAATGACTGCAGCATCCTTTTCGGTAACTACCGCTTTTCTTTAACCTGCTGACAAGTCAAACACTTCAAAGTAAAGTCAGAAATATCTCTTTTCATTCCATCCCACCAGTTATACTCCCGCAGATCTCTATACATCATATTACTTCTAGGATGAAGTTAAAACTGGGAACTATGAGCCTCACTTAACAACTCATTATTCAACTGTGAATCACAAGGCACACATAATCTCTTCTCAAACCTTAAAACACAATCATTATCAATGTTAAATTCAGGTAACATACCCTTCTGAACCAGCTCTAACTTTTTCTACAACCCACTGTCTTTCCTCTGCGCTTTCTTAATTATGTTTGATAGGGATGATCTCACTGATACCTGAAACAAAACAGAAGAACATCCTGCACCAACAACATCTATTCCAAAGTTCATCAAATCAAAAACCAAAGGATCTATTTCCAAACGTAGCATGGTTAATGATGTGTTACTTTTTTGACTCAAAGCATCCGCCACTTTATTTTCTTTTCCCATATGGTAATGAATTGTACAATCATAATACCTGATTAATTCTAGCCATCTCCCCTGTCTCATGTTCAATTCTTTCTGAGTGAATATATAGATTAAAATTTTTTGATCAGTATATATTTCACACTTTACTCCATACAAATGATGCCTACAAATTTTTTGAGCAAAAACAATAGTAGCTAATTCTAAATCATGAGTATGGTAACTTACCTCAGGAATTTTCAACTGACGTGAAGCATAAGCAATTACCTGACCATTCTGCATAAGGACACAACCAAGTCCCTTCAACTAAGAATCATTGTAGATAACAAACTCACCATTCCTGGAAGGAAGTGCCAAAACTGGAGCATTCACCAATCTTCTTTTCAACTCCTGAAAACAATCATCACATTATTTTTTCCAGATAAACTTAACACCCTTCCGAGTTAGCTTAGTAATTGGACTAGATAACCATGAAACAATTTAAAAAACCTCCAGTAATAACCTGCCAAACCAAGAAAACTACGGATCTCGGTTACATTTGTGGGTCTTGGTCATTATTCAACAACTTTTGTTTTAGCAGGATCAACAGTTATGCCATTTTTTGAAACAATGGGACCAAGGATAGAAATTTTTTGTAACCAAAACTCACACTTGCTGAATTTTCAATATAGTTTCTCTTCTTTTATGGTTTTCAAGATAACCCTTAAATTACTTTCATTCTCCTCTTTAATTTAAGAAAATGCCAAAATATCATCAATGAAAACAACCAAAAACTTATCTATGAACTCATGGAAAATTCTATTCATAAGGTCCATGAATACAGCATGTGCATTGGTTAACCCAAAAGTCATAACTAAAAATTCATAATGGCCATATGTATTACGAAACACAGTCTTCATAATGTCTACTTCTTTTACTTTCAACTAATGGTACCCTGACCTCAAGTCAATCTTTGAAAAATACTGAAATCACTAGACCTGATCAAACAAATCATTGATATGAGGCAAAGGATACATGTTCTTAACAGTGATGTTATTCAAGGCTCTATAATAAATGAAAAGTCTCATTGAACCATATTTCTTTTTAACAAACAAGATAGGAGCACCCCATGGTGATGTGCTAGGTCGAATGAAACCTTTATATAATAACTACTGCAATTTCTTCTTTAACTCTAAAAGTTCAAATTGAGCCATTCGATAAGGGGGTTTTGAAATTGGATTAGAATCTGGAACTAAGTCAACAATAAATTCAACTTCCTAATCATGAATAATACCAGGAAACTCATCAGGAAAAACATAAAGATACTCATTTACCACTGGCACATAATTAATCTGAATAGTTCTTTTATTTTCAACAATATGTGCAAGTTATCATTCATTTCCATCTTTTACTAGTTTCTCAACTTCCTGATATTTTATCAAAATAAAGGGTTCATTCTTGTACACAAACTGAGAATCTTTATGAAAAGAAACCATTTTAGCACTACATTCAATCTTAGCATGATAAACAGAAATCCAATCCATGCCCAAAATAACATAAAACTCTACTAGAGGAAAAACAATAATGTTTTCAGGTACATTCTTTCCGCACACAAGGATAGTAAGGTTCTTAAAATATCTTTTTTTCTCAACGTTTCCCTTTGGTGTTTTTACCATAATTTTAGGATTCATATCTTGAGATGGAATTCCAAATTTACTAGAAAACTTCTCAGAAATAAAAGAATGTGTAGACCCTGAATCAAACAAGACATTGGCATAATCTGAACAAACAAACATTGTACCTGATACTACTTCATTCGATAGCCCAACACCTGTTGAAGTAGTTGCAAAGGATTTAACCACCCATTTATGCTTGTAGTCTGGATTCTTTCCTTCAATTGAGTTCTTCGTTAGATACTAATTTGCATAATGACCCATTTCATTACACTTAAAACATCTTACGACTGGATTTTCATTGTCGGGTTGATCATATTCCTTACAGTTGCGAGCAATATGACCAGACATACCACACCGAGAGAACTTTCCAAACTTGGATAAACATTCTCCAATATGCATTTTACCACACTTCTCACAGGATGGACAATTGGGTTTCTTACCTCCTTGCTTCTTTGATGAATTCTTCACCTTTTCCTGCCAACTGGACCTCTTATTCTGTTGTTTTTCAAAGAACACCTTATCATCGGGAAACTCTATTTCCACATTCTCCACATATCGAACAAGTTTTTCATAACTTTTGAACTCACGAGAAGCTAAAGACCTTCGATACTTTGGCTTTAACCCTGAGTAAAAATGGTTGACTTTACTATCAATATCTCGTATGAAATTTGGAGCATACCTTGTTAGTCGAGTGAACATTGCTTCATAAGTAGCCACTGAGTCATCCTCCTACCTGAATTCTAGGAATTATTTTTCCATCCTAAGACCAACCACTTTAGGAAAATATTTCTCAAGAAACATACCTTTGAATTCTTCCAAGTGAAGATCATCAATATCATCAATATCATTGATATTTTTCACCATCGACCACCACTGATCAACTTCACCTTCAAAATGGTAAACAGCAAGACTAACCTTTTGATGTTCTAAACACCCCATGACATAAAAAATCTTCTCCAGTGCTTTAATCCACCCTTCAGCTAGCACGGGGTCAGAAGATCCTCTGAATGATGGGGGATGTTGCCTCATGAAATGTTCCACCACTGACATGTTCCTATGCGGTTGATCTGGCTGATCTCGTGCATGGATACCACAACCATTTATATCCTGAGTCAACTGTTCCATCACTGCAAAAAACTGTTCAGTTCCAATTCCGACCATCTCAGGTTGGTGATTTGGAAGGTTGTCTTCCTCCCGATGTCATCCCAACATAGATTCCTTGTTTCCTCTGTGGAAAACCATTCTAAACACAGAAATATCTTAGGCGAAGAAACATGGTAATCTTTAAATGCTATATCATTTCAATCATACCATAAATAAATTTATAAATTTATAAATTTGCTAACTCCTAAATTTGTCTAAACTGACCTATGATACCAACTATAAGGCCCCAGCCTTAATCATTACTTAATATTAAATTAAATGAATAATTCACATTGAGTATCTTTTCAGGTTTAGGGTTTTAGAGAATTAGATAATAACTATTACATCTCAAAAGATTACACAGTAGACACTTCTACAAAGTTTCTCTTTTTTACAAAACATGAACTCTAAAAAAAAGATTCATGTCTAGTTCCATGTTTAAGACAGTATGAATTTTTCTTAATACCATCCTTGACCCTATTCCACATTATTTCCTATGAAAACAATTTCTAACAAATCTTGGGATGACCATAAAAAGCTCAGTAAGGGATACACAAAGAAGGAAAAATGTTAGTTTTTTAAAACAACAAGTAAACCATGAATACTTTATCAAAGTAATACTTTTCACCTTTATGAATTAGTAAAAACACTTCACTGAATAAAAGATCATCACTTACTCTTTTGTAACCAAAATATTACCATAAACTCTTTATAAAGAACACATAACATATAACGGTAACTTGGGACATAAACATACATAAATGGAATAACCATACAGTCGACTTCCACACATATCACTTAATGGAATAGCCATATGGCCGACTTCCATACCCAATTCATTAGAGGTTATAATGTAACCACCAGTCCTGGTATTCGCGGAACCACTCGTCATATGGTTTATCACGTAAACACCCGTCAAATGTCCAAGTACCATTATAAAATCATAAGACATAAAACAAGTATAATGGAAAGAAAACATTTCCACATTTCGATCACAATATATCACTTAAATATATTGACATAACAAATCCATTATAAAAACCATTTTCAATACCAAAATAAATAAAAGAGTATATGGTATTTGTTTCATTTTAAAAACATTACGGCTTTTTGAGGAATCCAAAGACAAAATAATACTCGCAACGGCGGAAAAGGTCGTTGTCACCACGTAAGTTAAAATAAACATTCATTTTTTTAGTTTAGTAAAATTCTTCATAGAAAAAGATTCCTTTTGTATAAAATTAAAAGTCAAAGGGGTTTATACACTGTATAAAATAAAGTATTATATTAGAGAAAAATATTCCTCAATGAAAGGAGATTGACATGAAGTCCCTTACCTCGTGTCCGACTTGACTCGACTGCTCTTTAATCTCCTGAATAATAAACTAAAGTTAATTTCTACTTGCATAAGAACCTTTTTCAAGTTTATTATTCCTTTTATATAACTTATTTCCATATTATAAACATTATGTAATCATTTAAGTTTATAATTTTCATTTTGTCGATATTTGGTACTTAAGTCAAAAGTGGACTTCTTAAAATTACATGTTGTTTATGTGGTCAATGTTTCATTATATCCAGAATGATATTTATAATTTAGATATCATATATATCATATATATCCAGCATATACATGTATTTATAATATTACCAAACATTTAGAGGTAAGAAATGAAATTCACCGTTCATGGAGACGGTAAGCTGTACGTATGCCTGAACGCTACTTTCATCTCTATTTCGTATTTAATATAGTAAAATTATAATGATATAAGGGTATATTATAATTCCAGTATAATATCATATAAAATATCATTAACTCCATCCTTTATACATCCCAGATATGGCATTAATGAATCAAATCACTTTGAGGGGGCGGTAGTCCGCACTTCCTAAAATGAAATTATCGTGTTTACCCATAATGGAAACCATAAAGTTGTGCAAAAAATAAAAAATATAGAAGCATAATGAAAACTTAAAAATAATATATATATTATATATAAATATATTGACATCTTTATGTCCACCATTAAAAGGTGTTAAAAGAGGATTTTACAATCATTGTTTCGTGAGCAGAAATCCGCCAACCACCGAAACAATATGTTCATTAACCATTAGACGGAGGTGTGTGTAAGTGTAGTTAGAATATTTATCATAAAAAAATCCTAGTATATTTAAGATACTGGTGTTTTTACAAAATAAATGAATAAAAAGAGTTTAGGGGGTTGGAGAAGCAAAATAAAACATAAGAACACAAGAGAAGACATTACCTTTAAATCGGGTAACTCCCTTTGCTTTGAACCAATAGGGTTTCTTGAAGAGCTTCATGCCTAAGGTAAGGCTCCTAGGATGAGGAGAGGGATTTGGAGAGATAAAATGAGCAGATCTTGGTCGATCCAACGGCTTCAGAGGTGTGGGTAAGGTGGTAGAGGTGGGGGCCTTTTATAAGGGGAGAGGAGGGGCACTCATGGAAGGTTATAAAATGTTACTTTATTATATAATGAGTTTCGGTTTTTAAAGGTCCCAAAATTATGTATTTATAGGATAAGGTGATAAAAGATCTAAATCCACCCATCCAATAGGTTTTTGACAAGTTTAGGTCTTAGATTTTACATTATCTTTTCATTCTATTTAAATCGTTAAATAAAGAGGTAATCACTGCATTATCATGGTGTCATAAATAAGTTAATTTATTTAATGTAAACTTATATAAAAATATCATGATGTAGGAAATGTTTTTAGACTTCCAATGATTATTTATATTCAAAATTATGGATTCTATAACCCCATGTAAAAATTGTTTTAGAAAAACAATACATGTTTGTGACACTTTTTTTAACTTTAAATAAAAAGTTATTAATGTCATTTTCCTACCAAAGTGGCTCCATGGGGTCCCCAAGTTAAACCATGGATTTTTTTGTCATCCATGACACCTAAAATAAGGTTTGGACATGTGTGAAGTTAATTTCATATTATTATAACATTATTTTTACCATAAATTACACTAATTACATTTAATCGTGATTAATAAAACTTAAAAGTTACTATTCACCAAAAATTATTTTAATCCCATTGAACCACATTTTACTTCCTAATGACAACTATGTATGTTGGATTTTTTGAAATTCAAATCACAGAGGTGGTAAAATTTCATTTAAACGAAAAATCAGTTTTTTAAGTACCACTTAGTGGTTTCACTATTCATCAAAAATTAAAGTTTTTCAGAAAAATACCAAAAATTCACCCTAAGATATATTTGATATTCCAAATTCAAAAATGATTTCTATTTTACAAAATTCAAAACATATAAGTTTCATTAATTAATTTAATAATTAATTCCTACAGTCAGAACAAATAGTGTGTTTTTATGAAACAATATATATCAAAAGATTGACACTAGTTTAAGTCCAATTTCAAAGTGAAATTAATTCCAATGACCACCATTGGATTAAATGGTAAAAATATATTCTAATTGAACTTTGAAACCAATTCAAAAGATAATTTAATCATATAAATAAATTAGATTAAAAAGAGGTTTTGAATTAAAATACAACACTTTTCACTATTCATTAAAAAATTAAATTTATCGGAAAAAAACCAAAAAATTACCCAAAGTATATTTTGATGTCTCGATTCTAAAGAATAATTTTATTTGGTCCAATAGAATTTATAAGGGTGACCAAAACTATATTTAATAACGGTTTTCTATCAAAAGGTGATAAGTGGACCTTTAGTGAATATTAGAGTATATATGCCTAAAATTGAATTCTTTTCATATTTTAAGCCTTTATCTTTTATTGGATAAATTTAAAAACATTTAACAAGCATATATAATCATATTTTAGTTATTTTTATTCATTCCACCCAATACAAAAGCTACGTGTTAACTACCATTTAAAATAATATTATTATATTACTAGTGTGCAACGTAAGATTTCAAATAAACTCATTCTTGCGTATCGGGTATGCTATCGAACATAGCAACCCCTTTAAAGTAAAATTAATATTTAATTCTCAAATATTAATAAATATGAAAATGTTTTATTCTTTATTTACCTAGGATGTTACAAGCATACAAGGATTCCAACGGTGAAATTTAGATGTTCATGGATCATGTGTGGATCTCCACTTGAGGGAATCTACTACTGATTCCAATAACTTGATAATGTTATGATGTAGATATATAGTCAAATCCATTAAGAATGAAATAATTAATTGTTTGGTGATTCTTAATTTTTGTAATTAATTATAAATAGTACGAAATGATTTAATTTCTTCGTTACAACATTCAATAATCAATTAAGATTTGATTCAATTGAATTGATAATGATTTGTATCATCATCTTAATATTTTATTAATCCTTGGTTATGTTAAAAATTAAATTTGGGCATGCCCTATATAAGGCTTCCACTGTTCCCATAACCTTCATGTGGTATTATAGATGTCGTATAAATATTTATAATTATTTTAAGATCATTGATTTATTTAAATGTTTTCCATTAGATTTCAATTCCATTTTAGTTGTTATTTAGTCCATATTGTGAGATATTATTTTCTTCCTCAGAATTTCTCATAAATCTATTAAAACAGATTTATTTTTGAAAGGAATAAAATTTTGAAAAATCATATATAGAATATGAGGTATCTAGTTGGGTAACATAAGAGTACACATCGTTTAGCATGTTGGTACATGTCGAGTACTTGTGATCAATAAACCAAGTAACTAATATATAATTAATTAAATTGGTGTGCATTTATTACATATGGTTTACTAAATTAATAATCACATATTAATGGTTATAGGTTGGTACATGGTTATATCGTTTACTTTTTGTGTAACCTTTGTACCTAATATATAGTCTATTAGTCATATATGAGCTATGTATTCTTCTACACAAACTACAAGATCAGTGACCATTTTACTCGAAGACCACAGGTCTTATATCCTATGTACACACCATGTAATCCAGTATTTTCCATTGTATGGTTACACTCTGAGTCCTAAGGTGTGTGTTATAGATAAAAATTTTGAAAAGTACACATTTTTTTCTAGATTGTACATGATACAAATTTTACAAAATCACATTGAATTAATTATTAATTTATTATAATACATAATCTTTTTCCTCATGTTTACCATGTGTTCGTTAAGTTAATAGTAACATCTGTCTACCTTGTTATTAATATATAATCATAATTTTTTTTGGTAAAGTTTGACTATGCATATCTTTTATAAGTCATAATGGAGTTTTTACACTACACACATTGAAACATAAAACAATACATAAATACCATGTATTCATTTGAATTATTTTGACATTACATTCCATGAAATTATGTGATAATTTATTTATAACACAAGTTGTAAGGGTAAATAGTATAATTATATAATACTCATTGGGTAGTTTAGATTGTTACTTAGAGGGTTTCCTCCAATGTATATTTTTTTTACATAGTTAAATTTAAAGAAATTTATATAATTTGTTTAATATTTTGATGGATGAGAATGTCAATAATAATTTGGATTATAATTAAGACTAAATAATTCATTAGTTAATGAAGATATTTAATTTATTCAATTTTGGTTTATCATAAAAAGGAATGATTGGAATTGAATGTTATTTTATTGAATGTGTATTTAATTGCATGTATGTAAATGATTGGGATCATAAACAAAACCTTATATCTGATTGGTTTCTTTTATTTTATTATTACATTAATTTAATTTCCTAAAAATCATCCCCCATCTCATTATGTAATGGAATCCACGCCCATGATTTATTTTATGTGAACCACTTAACCAATACATTTGTTTTGTTCACATTCTAGTGAGTAAAGTATTATATAATTGATAGATCTCCTGAGCTATTGTTGGAATCTCAAGTTCAATCCAATGTGAAATCAATCCCTAAGAAATGCATAGGTGGATAGGTGGAATGTTGTGACACAAACCATAAATGATTCAAGGTGTTTCCCCCCAGGTCAATGGTTGGATTATTATCCACTTGATAAACTATCCATTTGCAAAATTTCATGATTGTGCCAATTTATTATTTTATTTCTTTCAAGGTTCATGGTTATTTAGTTTTTGGTAGTTTTTCTCATGATTATATGAACTAATAAATTAAGAAACATACAAGAAAGAACTTAAATATATTATCTTAAGTATAAATATTACATAATACATGATTAATCAAATATGTAAATCCACTTAATATTAAAAATCAAGTAATTTATGTTATAATTTGAAATTTATGAATAAATATTAAATCACACAATTAAATATATTAATTTAGTATAGCCTTACACTATATAAGATACTGCCAAAAAAAATATTTCAAAGTGATTGACTAGACAAAGTCGATGTGCTTTTAATTATAAAGGAATTATAGCTTCAATTTTTTTGGGTTAAATTAAATTATTTTAAATCAAGGGTTGTCTAAAAAAAGCAGGGTATAGTTTTAAAAATAGAAAGAGGTTATATAAATCGAATTTAATGATTTTAGGATTGTGGAATCCACTAAACATGTAGTGGAACATTGTGTTAATGCAGTTTTCATTTTGAATGATGTCCTAATACCCCAAAAATTCATGATCGGTTAAATTCAAGCTGATAAAGGAGAATATAAATCCTTTCAAATTTAATTTCTAGAAAAAATGGTATTCCCTAGAAAATGGAAAGGGATTTTGGGTTTTAATAAAATAGTCCGAGATTAATAAATATAATATTTATTTATTTATGTAATGTTTTTAGATAAAGTAATAATATTATCTTTATCGTTTCTGTAAAAATGAAAATAAAAATGGCATAAAAAATTCAATATTATCCATATTTGAGAAGAATAAACTTCTCACTAGCACCAATGTATAAGAATGGAACAGGAACTTACATGTTATCTCACACAATGAAAAAAAGTTAATGTGCCGGAAGAACCAATTCTTACAGAACATATAACAACAATGATAGGTGGAGTTGTATCTATATGATAAAATTTTTAATAGTTCTAGAGATGTTAATTGATTCATGATATAATCCATGAACAATTATATTCTAAATAAACCTAAGGACATGGATTTATATAACATAACGTATCCCTTTTAGGATCTCTCCCAAAAGAATGTGAGAGAAGAGAAATATGAGATCACCAACGATCTGTTTACAATTATAAATAGAGTATCTATGGCAGGCGAGCCTCGTGTAGTTAAACTTATAAGCTACATTGAATGATTTGATATCTTAGGGTTTAAAACCCCATACGAGTTGAACATAGATCCCATTCTTTACTCACTACCTAGTGTCTTCACTAGTTTTTTTGTTAATTATAACATGAGATATAATGAGAAGAGTCTTTTGAAACCTCATACTCTGATTCCACAAGTGCACAAGAAAATGGGGTGTGAAAAAAACAATGATCCTTACAATGAATACAAAATGTAAGAACAAGGAAAATACCCAAGACTAAAAATAAGTCTAAATATATGTAGTATTTTCCTTTTAATAAAATGAAGATTCAATGGTAAGGGATAGAGAAGGATGCAGTGCGTTTGGCATGTGTAATGCTAGGCCACGGGAAGAGGAACTACACCCAAAATCAAGGGGAAGGTAAATTTTCATTCAATATAAATTGTAATATTTCAATATATACTAATTGGGTATTAGATATATCATGTGGTGATCTCATCAATATCCATATAAAGGAACCAAATAGATTCTTTAAAATTTCTATAAAATAGGTGGGATTGCGAGATCCCAATGGTGAGAGGTTGTATTCCATAGCCATTAGAGACTACCACCTCTCATTTCCAATAAGAATGATATCGGTCTTAAGATTTTTTTATATTTAGAAACTATTACCAAGAGCTTAATTTCAATATCATTCCTATATATAGATTTATTATTTTAATATTTTTAAATAACAGTTCTTTCTTTTATAAAGAAGTCATTTGTTACGGTACGTTACATTTAAATAAAGTACATTATGAATTTGATAATAAAAAAATATTATAAATTGATTATGAATATTGTTCACATGAAAAATTTAACACCCAGATAAGGAATCACTATATTGGTCATGTAAACAAGAAGCATTAGAAAACGATCTATCATGATGGATATTTAGACTCTTTTAGGATAAAACCACTTAAAATATGACATTATTAAGTACAAAGAAAAATTACCAAACCACCATTTGGTGGGGAGAGTAGAAATTTCACTATGATTAATGTAAAAATACACACTAATGAATTTGGATCATATCTAGTATGATATAGAGGTGGGAATTAATTCTATGTAACATTTAATGATAATTTAAGAAGATATTTATTTGTCTAATTGTTGAGGTATAAGTCTGAGTACATTGATAAATTCAAAGAAATAAATAATTAAGTCTCTAATAAATATGTAAAGAAGACAATGAAACTTTGATTGGATCTAGTTGGTGAATATATTTACCATGATTTTATCAAATTTTATGAGAGTTTGGGATTCTTTATTAACATAATCCACCTTACATGTCATAGTGGAATAGTTTTAATTGAAGTATGAACCATACCTTTCTAAAGATAGTATGTTTTTTAGTAAGTCGTGTAGAATGTACCTTATCCTTTAAGGGATATGTGTTAAAAACACCAGCATACACGCTCAACAGAGTGCCAAACAAATCAGAAAATAAAAATCCCTTTCATTAATGTAGTTGAAAGAAACCCATTTTTTCATATACAAATGAATGTGGTTGTGAGGAATCTGTTAACGCCTACTAAGTAAATGAACTAGAACCATGGATGACAATGTGTATCATTATAGGGAATCCTATGTAAATCCGGGATGCTAATTTTAAACCCCCTCAAACAAGAATTTGACAGTCACCAGTCAAGCCATTTTTCATGTGAGGGAGCACATCCTCAAGATGTATTATGGGGGAAATATTGACTTTGATGAAGTTGATGATCAACAAACACAAGATTTAGCACAAGAAAATATTCCACATGTCCCAAAGGAAAAAATAGTTCTTGAAATAAATGTATATCATAATATCACGATATAGGTAAAATAACTAGTGTGATGTGGTTTTCAATTCACTGAATATGATTAATCATTATTGGTTAATAATGATGAAACTCTCTTCCAAAAAGAGGCAGTAGAGAGAACTAAAATTTCAATATAGAGAGAAGATACAAGTTATAAAATGGATTGAATGTATTAGAAAAAGTATGGATTTTCCATCTATCCCCTTCTTGACGTAATGAATATTGGGTGTAAATGGATATTCAAGTGAAAACATGAAATATAAGGTAAATTAAATACCTATAAAGAAAGTCTAGTGTCTAAAAGTGTTTGAACAAAATTATGGAATTAACTATGATGAATCATTTTCCCTAGTTTTCATGTTCAAATCCATCATAATTATACTTGTTATTGGAGATTATCATGATAATTAAATTTGGAATATTCACATCACAATATATTTTCATAAAGGGAACCTTATAAAAGATGTTTATATAACATGACCAAAAGGGTATGCGACAAAAACAGGTTCTAAAATAACTTTCAAGTTGTAGAGATACATTTAATTGTTGAAGAAAGCATCTAGGTCATGGAACGTTTAATCTGATGAAACTATAATATAATTTGGTTTCATAAAAAATTATCCTAATAAATGTGTTTATAAACATTTTAATGGGAATGAGATCATTATCCTAGTAGTATATGATGATGAAATAATAAATATTGAAAACAATATACAGTCCTATTATCACTTAAGGGTTGGTAAAAATAGCTGTTCTCTATGGAATTAGTTGATGTATCCTATATTATAGGGATAAAGATCATTTTTGATAGATCCAAGAGGTTTCTTGGACTATTACATGGTACATACATTGACTAGATACTTACTAGATTTTGTGTGGAATAATTGAAGAGGGGATTGGATTTAGTGTCACATGGTATATATCTTTCCTATTAAATGTGTCCTCAAACATAACTAAATAAATAGAGAACGTGAAAGATCTCATATGCCTAATTGATAGAATAAATCTAGTGTTCCTTGTCATATATAGGACTTGATTTTGTCTATTCATTGAGAATGGTGTAAAAATATAAAACCGATCTTAGTGAAATAAATTTGTTTGTAGTTAAGGATATCATAAATTATCTTATTAAAACAAAGGATATGTTGTTGATGCATGAAGGATATGATGAGATAACCATTAGAGGTTATACCAATTTTATTTTTCCAATAGATCAAATGATTTAAAGTCGCATTATGAATATGTTTTCAATATAAATAGAGGATCTATGGGATGGAAGATATCAATGTAGCCAATTGTCATTGATTCTATAATGGATTCTGAGTAAATAGAGAGTTATAATGAAACAAAATAATCAATTTGAATAAATAAATTTTTCAAAGAGCTTCATGATTTACATTTTTTGTAAAGATATTATCACATTATATTGGGACCACGCTGTAGTATTAACTATTGGAAAAGAGAGAAGATCACACCTCCAGAAAATGAACATACTCTAGATCTACCACCTCTTGGGGGATTTCTCTCATAGGGGTGATGTTACTGTAAAAAGAGTTCACATAAGAGAAAATTTGGTAGACCCCTTGAGTAAAGTGTTTTCATAGTATAAGCTCAAGTATCATGTGAGATCTAAAAGATAAAGGTCTATTTGTAGTTGGATCTAGTGCACGGATGAGTCTATTTGAGTAGGTTCCCTAGAACCAACTTCAGCATACATAAAGGTAATAATGTATTCATTTAATTTAATATATATAAATTCTTTATCATGTCATGATTATTCTTCTATATAACATCGCGTACGATATTTTCCTAAGAGTGGCTTTCAGGCTGAATGGTAAGAGCAGTCTCACGCTATGATAAGATCCTAGAAGTTCCACAACAATATTATCAAATATAATATATATATATATGGATGAAATAATTATAGGGACACAAATTATATTGGCTATCAGTTATATACACACATAGAACATTGAGTCGCATTTCCGTAGTGTGTTCCATTGGTAATTTCTAGTGTAAGAGATTATAAGAACAAGACTCACCAGTAGGAAATGCACATTTATATGTGTCATTTGATGTTCATATATATGGATATATGTATTGGTACTTATAATTTAGGATTATTATTAATGAATACTATGTGTCCTATAACTTGATTTATTGATGCAGAATTTGATTATAGAAGTTCATGATGATGTAGGATGTGTTGGGTGTGTCCTGAGTAATAATTCATTAATGAATAATGTTGGAATGGATTTTCACCTTTGTTCTAAAACATTATACAATATCTCAAGACATTTTATGGAAATTATATTTCCCAAATGTATCCATTCTCATGGTGCTCTTTGGAAAATTTCAATTTACTAAAAAAATAGAAAGAGACATCGAGCATATAGGCTGATGAAATTGGCATGTAACCTGCTTTATTAGAGATGTTGTGTTAAAAATATTATATTAAAAAGTAATCATTCCTATGGGGATGAATGTAATTGAAAATTTAAAAAAAAAAAATTGGATAATTGGTATGTTGATAGATTTCGACCTTGGAATTTAGGATTTTTAAACTAATGACACTAAATAAGGGGCCTAGACGATCACAAACTAAGTGTATCATATTTCATAGTTGAATAATGATATTATAAATTTTTTTACAAGTTGATTAAATTATATCACCTCACATAGTTTAATGATTGTTCATGTCATCTAAATTTCATATATTCCATCTCTAGTTATTCAAAAAATATTTTCCTGCGAAGAATATACAGTAAATATTTATTTTCAATTTAGTTAATATAATATTTAATTATTTATTAGAGAATAATGCAGTGATATTTATTTAATAAATAAAGAGTCATCATTCGAGGCAAAATAAATATTGTAGATGAATGTAAGGTTAATTTTGATGATCTGGGGAGGAATAATATATATTGAATACTATTCGAATAAGTAATATTTAATTTAATTAATGAGTTTAGTGCATGTCAAAGGATATTATTATTATTATTAATCAAGAATTTCTAAAGATATTAAATAGATTATAATGGTCACCTGTGAAATTAATTTTTTTTAACCATAGTGATATATAAACCCAATTATATTATTTTCTTTTATAGACCTTCTTTTTGTAGTGCACAATCACATGTAGAGAGAATCCTCTCAATGCCCTAAAGCTCCCTCTCCAAGGAGAGTCTCAATAATAGAGAGTTATCCTCTTCCATGACCATACTAATTTTTAGAGAGATCAAAGAGAATCATTGTTGAAGTTATTATTAGGGTGATCAAAGATGACCAAGGAATGTGTTAGGATTTTCCATGCTTGCACCAGAGAATTACTACGGTAACATTCGGAGATTCATAGAGCACTTGTAGATCAACATTAGAAGTAATCTTCTATTGATTCTTGTAACAAAGTCTTGGTATGACATGAAGATGTTTTTAGATCCATCGTAGAAGAAATAATTAATCATGATGTTATTCCTAATTTTTTAAATTAGTTATAAATAAGATTCTATGATCCTACATCTTGGTTAGAACATTCAATAGTCAATTAATCATTGATTCAATATCTTTTATCATGATGTTTATCACCATGTAAATCTCAAATTATTCGTCAAATAATGTAAAAAATATGAGTTCGGAATTCCTCAACCTTTTCTATCACTACAACCTGAACCATCAGCTATTAACCAAAATAAATATTTTTGTAATGTCTTTAAGAATTATAAATGAAATTTATTTTTCAATTAATAAATACCTTGTTTTGTATTATTTTTAGAGAAAATACATCCACTACTTTGGTTATTTTCGATAGTTATATAGTCTCCCAAATATATAATGTCATTAAGAATAAGAAATGTTGATATTATAGACACTATACAGTGATCATATGATTAATATATAAATAGGGTAATGATAAATCGAATTGACCCAAGAAAATGAAGTGATGGCCTTGACTTGTAAGATCGCATAGTAAGAATACCATTTATAGAATCCTTCAAGTTAGATAGAATCATAGTTATTTACCCTTTCCTAATCCCAATTTTCGATTTAAAATCTAAATCATGATAGAAACATTTTACAGGAGAGTTTCAAGATCATTGATATCACGTACCAAACCATGTATGGTGAACCACCCCAAGAAAATATCACCATCACACTCCATACCCTTAGGGAGTTCACTGGTTTAATGAAGGGTTATCTATCTGGACCATAATAATATTCTTCTTTAAATTATATTACTTTTAATAAAAAAATTATTACATTCATTTATTTTTATTATTAACTTATATTGGATAATTTATCAATTTTGATCACAAAATGGATGTTTTATTGGATGAGACATAAACTATAATTCTAGGAAATATATTATATCAATAAAGACACTATTTTTTATGAATTTATGAATTTTAAAAATATATATATTTTAATATAATGTTATTATTATGTAATATTTATTATATATAAATAATGATATATTTTTTATGAAGTCAAATGTAATTTTTATACAACTTTGTAAATTGGTTTTGTTATAAAACCATCATTTCTCAATAAATAGAGATTTTTGGTTTTAAAAATCAATATAACTATACTTAGAGAATTATTATGTTAAAATAAATTATATTTTCAAAGTAATCATTTTTTAAATAATCCAACAGTGAATTTTTCAACATTTTGTTAGACCGCCAATTTTTTGGGTAAAAATTGTAAAAGGTAAAAATATAGAGTGTGTATTATGACATCACAAAAGACTAAAATTCATTAAGTAAATACTATAAATATTTTCCTAAGATAATATGATGTTTAAAATTTAGTATAATATATTTTTGGGGTTATTTGATTAATTTTATGAACCCTGTATGAATGCTCTGAAACCTATAATATATTTTAAGGTTTTAAAATAAATTCATTATAAACAAGACTCACTTCCACATCACCAAGGGTATTAATTTATGGATTTTATCCCATATCCTTATATAGTAAATAAATAAAATTCTATTTTATAGAAACCCTGGGAAAACTAGTTGGGATGGTTTGTGTTTTGTATTAATTTATTATATGGATTCCAAAACCAATTTTTTTAAATTAATAATGAACTCCACTCTCTTTACCTATATAAAACCACGCAATATACTATTTTACATTAATAAAAAACCTTTATAAAATTATTACACTTACCTACACTCTCAATATTCCTTAGAAGGTCCCTCTATGCTCTCATGAATCACATCCCATGATTTACGAATCACCCTCTCATGGTACATGATCCTCTTATTCTCCTCTTTATTCAAACACAACATTTATATTATACCATTAATTTCAATTTTTTATTTTTTGATATTTTTTACATATAAATTTTACTTTAATATTTATTTAATAGTTATTAGATACCCATTGAGCTCTCATTAATACCTCCCATTTACCTTAATGTACCCCTATTATGCTACTAAGATTAGCCTATGATTTTCAATTCCAAACAATTGTGTAATAAATAATCATACCCATTTCCACTCAAGGTTACTAACCTATATGTATCTATACATAACTTATTGGGAAATTATATTTATTCAATCCAAAATCCTATATTATGGTATTAAATATTATGATATAGGTTCTTATTTTGAATGATCTATGTGGAACAATTATGCATGTATATGATATGAATGTGATGGGTGGACCCAAAGTTATATAGGCCTCCAATGCATTGGGTAATGTTTTAGTCTTCTGAAAAATCATTTATGGGATTAGGGAGCAAACCTAATCAAATATGAGACTTTTTTCACCTTGTTATGATGACTTGGTGGTTATCCTAGACATATGATTATGATTTCCAATTTAATTTTTTTTCCTTATTCAATTATTTCCATTATATTATAATCATATATCATGATTTGATGTTCATGCTTAATATTATCGCCATTTTATTATTCATTGATATACCTATTTACTATAATGTAATACCTTCAAAATGTTATGATTTTTTATTCCCTTATTATTCTTTATATCTCACCCATTTCTTATATATATCCCCAGGTCATCCCTTGCAGTTTTAAAAGAGAAATGGAATTTTAGTACTTGTTTAGGAAGTTTTTAATAATGTCATTGTATCCCCATTTCAACTATTTATGTCATGTACCTAAAAAATAATGTCATTGGAAACCCATTTCAATAAGGTCATTGTACCCCCATTTCATGTTAAGTGTATCTTCATATAATAAATCATTACTTAATTTAAAATAATGTTATGGGATATCTTAGTTAGTATAAAAGGATAACATAGTTATTGTTGCAGATTATGATCATAAAAACATTGTCAAACCTTAGTGACAAGAGTAATCATATGAAAAAAAACATATTTTTTGGAAGAGTACATAGTATGTTATTTTCATAAAATGAAATATACTTATGGATATTAAAAGCGAATGTGGCTTTGTAATGGTTGTATTATGGGGAAATAATCACAAAAAGGGTTCATTTAGCTATAATCTATTATCACCTACTATATAAAAAATAGTCATTGCTACATACCTTGTTTGATACTCCCAATGGATATAATTTATTAAATTTTCAAGCTCATTAAAACCCATTATTAAGGGAAAAATGATCATATGGGTTTTATATTAATAAATAGATCATGGATACCCCAGATTGAAGACTAAAAATTCATATGTTAAGGAATATATGTCAATAATAAGTTATCCAATTAATGTTAACTACTTCCCCATTAAGTGTTTAATATTTCAAAATTACTCATCCATAATTTTCTCATTGTTCTATTTAATGGCTGAAAATATGAGGAATTGATAAACAAACAATGTGATGTGAAATGTGATGACTTCCCAATTGATATTCCCAACCCGATGGGAGATTTAATTACAAAATTTTTCATTATAATCTCTCCAATGACTTAGGTTTTGAATAGAATCCTAAATCAGGAGGAATTCCAAAATCCCCTTAAGAAAAATAATTTTTAATTGAGGCTTTAATGTGACAATGGAATCTAACATTCAGTGGATGTTCTGATCCTTTAATCATGGAACAATTGTTAAACTATTTTTAGAATTTATTCTCTATCCTTAAATGCCCTGAGTAGGAGAATGTTTTGTTTGATGTTTATTTTTTTGGAGATAGAAGATGGCCAATGGTGGACTTTGGTAAAAAATATGAATCCCAAGGAAGAGATATAAATTATGAAGTGTACGAAATTCTATAAAATGATCATAAAAAAATATTTTCCTTGCACTATCTTCCTTAAAACATAGAGTGATTTACCTAGCCTCAATAAAAAAATAAAGAATCCATTAGATCCTAAAAAACATCATAAAACTTTCCTAATAATCCTCTAAAGTTTTCATTAACCCTAAAAAAATATTTTACCACATCTTTGGTGGGATTATATTTTGTATAAAAAAATAATTTTAGTTTTTAGAAATTTAAAACTATGAGGAAATTGTCTCATGTACAATTATAGTTGAAATGGTTCATATTGAATCTCAATTTTTTCTTAGGAATAAGAAGCATAAATCTGATTTAATTCATTTAGTGTGATATAGAAATATTTAGGTGGAGATAAATTCCATTATCCCACATATAAACTATTTGGGAAGAAGCATCCATGAAATTTCCTAAATGGAGAAGGGAATTCTTTAGGTGAGGTAAGGTGGGACATTAAGATAGCAATTGTTCATGGGAGAAACCAACCAATGCGATGGACGAGTGTAATTCTATAATCAATACTCAGCCTATTAATCAATGATTAAAACATCAAATAATAATCAAACTTCACAAAAAAGTGAATTAATCCAAGGTTTTTCAGTGAAAATCAATTCCAAAACCTCCATGGTAGAAATAGTGAGCTTATTCCATCAAAAATACTGAGGTGGATCATGAAAATGAAGTGGTTAAATGTAAGGTAGTTATGAATTCAATAATATAGAGCATAATTTTTTATTTTGGTTCTATTAAATTTTTTTTTATAATTCATGTTTAGTAGAACTATTCAAAAATTAACTCAAAACATGAAAGTAATGCTATTAGTGAAATAGAAAAAGGGTGCAATTATTTCATCCCAAGTATATAACTCCTCCCCTAAAAAATTTTAATGATTATATATTCAAAAATACGTTTTTTCTTACTTTATTGGAAATATATATTATTCTTTTTCTGTATTGGGTTTACTTTTATTGAGTCATCATAAATTGTTGAGAGAAGGAAATAACCCTCCATATTGTGAATCTCCCTCAACTTTTATACATGTGTAAGTATAAGGGTGAATCTAATTTTGTATCATCACATATATAATGGATATTATTTCCATCTAAGTAAGAATATCATGATAAATTAATTGAGACTAATGAGAATATCATCATTGAAGACATTACCATTGTGAGGTAATTCAATGATGTGATCCTTGATGAATTGTCTAGTCTTCCTCCTAACCTAGAGGTTTAATTTTCAATCTATATTATAGATGAATCTATACCAATATCCAAGATTCTCTATAGAATAGTAATTTATGAAATTTCAGAGCAGAAGAAGCAATGAGTTGAAAATTTGGTTAAAGGGTTCATATTCCCATCTTCTCCACCGTGGAATGCACCAGTTCTCTTTATCAAGAAGAAGGATTAGTCAATGAACCTTTTCATTTATTATAGTAATATCTAAAAGATCAAGATAAAGAACAAATATAATTTTCTATAGATTGATGACCAATTATATCAACTACAATAATCCTAGTATTTCTCTATTGTGGATCATATATAGCGATATTATCAAGCAAGGGTGATGAAGTATGATATCCAAAAGGAAGATTCTAAAAAAGAGTATGGGCACTGTGAGTTTAGGTGATTCCATTTCGAATCACTAATTCTCTATAAATATTCCTGGAGTAGAGTAATAGAGTCTTTATATATTATATTGAAAGAAAATTATAGTTTCATAGGTGATATTCTAATATAATTTTAAATAGTGGAGTATAATGAGGAGCATTTGAATATTGTGCTAAAGACATAACGAAATAAGAATATTAATAAAAATTATATAAATGTGAGTTATGGTTATAGGAAGTATCATTATTTGGGCATGTTATCATATGAAATGATATATTCATGGACCGTTAAAAAATAAATTTAATTGAAGGATTCGCAATACCCAGATATGTGATGAATATTTATACATTCCATAGACTAGTTGGGTTTTACTGATGATTTGTGAGAAATTTTTCATGATTATGGAACCCACTAACTGAGCTAAATCAGATGGGATTCATGTTTTTATAGAAAATATGAGTGTCAATACATCTTAAAGGAGTTAAAATATAGTCTTATCACTTCAACAGTGCTCACACTTCCGGAAATTGGGGAACATTTTATGGTATACAATGATTCTATAATGATTTTCATGGGTTGTTTGCTAATTAATAATTAGAAATTTATTTCATAAGTCTTAAGGAATTTGAAATTTCCGGATCCAAACTCTCCAATTCGTGATCTATAGTTTGTTTTAGTGATCTTTGATTTGAAAATCTATAGGCATTAACTATATGGTGAGAAGTGTGAAATATATACAGATCATTAGAGTATAAAGTATATATTCACATTAAAATAGATTAATATTCCCCAATTATGATGGTAAGATCTCATTAAGGACTATGAGTTCTCAATACCCTTCAAAACTGGGAATGAAAATAAAGTATTTGAATCTCTAACTAGAATTGATCTAGTAACTTTATAAATGAAGAGAAATTCTAAGGATATGATCTTCATAGACTTGAAGAGAATGGACATGGGAATAAAAAAGGATAAAAAATCATCAATACTTTCACTTATGATTTCTAATACATCTCTTTTAGATAAGATAATACATTATCAAAGAGATAATATCGAAATTCATAAGAATTTGGAATCTTTATGAAAATATAGATCCTAAAAGTTCAATATTAATAAAGGGAGAGTTATAATATTAGGGTCATAACTATGTTTATAATAAAATCCTTTATTAAAGAATTATTTTCTTATGATGCAGATATCACAACATTTTCCATCCACTCAAGGAGCTTGAAGATGTATCGAGGTCTTTGAGGGTACTACTAATGGGAAAAATTACGAAAGACGTCATATAATATACATCAAGGTGTCTTTTAGGTCATGACCGTCTGGTTGATAGGAAAATGTATAAGGGCATCTTGAAACCATTGCCCATGCCTATAAAGAAATGGAAAAACATGACCATTCCCATTTTCAATGTTCTTCCAATGATATAAAGAGGAAATAAAGCTATATGTGTTGTGGTGGATATTCTCTCAAATATTTCTCACTTCATTGAAATTAGTGAGGACTTATCATGAAATAAAGTTAAAAGGATATACATTATAATAGTTGTGAGGTTGGATGGAACAATACTATCTATTTTATTTAATCGGGATCCAAGATTTAAATCCATGTTCGAGGAGAGTCTCCAACCTAAAAGAAAAACTAAGTTAAACATTAGTGTTACATATCACCCACAAACAATTATAAAATAATAGTTGACTATCTAGACACTAAAATACATGTTTATTGAATGCTCAATATAATTTAACAGAAGATATGATCAACATATTCCTCTGGTCAAATTCGCGTAAAATAGTTGTTTCTACTAAAAAATCAAATGGCCTTTTATTAATCCTTTCTCGGTAAGAGATTTAGAACACCTTTAGGATGGGATCATCATGGTAAATAAAATCTCATGGGATTAGAAATGATTCAAGAAATAATGGAAATAATCAACTCTATTTAGAAATACATCATGTCCCCTCATGGTTGATAAAAGATCTATGATGATAATTTTCGATGAGACATGGAGATTGAGGTTGGGGATAAAGTGCTTCTCCATATATCCACCTGGAAAAATTTTTGATACATGGGAATAATATTATTCAATTTCATAGGTACATTGTCCCTTTTTAGATTCTTGATTGCATTAGAACTATATATTATCGACTGGCACTTCAACTGACCCTTTATTGAGTGAATGAAGTATTCCATGTATCCCTATTGAGAAAGTACATAAATGAACCTTCACATGTACCAAATAAAGATGTTTTATAGTAGTAACATGTTATTTCATATGAAAAGTAGATATTAATGATCCTAGATCATATATACAAAGTTCTATGAAATAATAAAACTCACCTGGTCAAAGAGTGGTGGTGGAACCACATGTTTGAGGAAGAAACGTGGTAATTGTAGGAGGTGATTAAATAGAAGTTAAATAATCTATTTTAGTATATGAAATGAAAATTTATAGGGTGAAATTTTTAATGTTTTGAATAATTAAGAAACCTGAATATTTATAAATGAAATTCCTTTTTGAATCAATAAAATATTTATTAAGTATTGTAGCTATAGAAAACACATACAATACTTTTTAAATTTTGGACCTTTATATAGTTATAAAAAATTAAAATGTCTCTATACATCATAAACATTGATAGTATAGTAATTATAGAGTGATCAAATTATTTGTATATAAATAAAGTTATGATAAACCCAATTGATACATACAAAGGATGTGGTGACCATGACTAGTAGGAACATACACTATGAGTCTTAGTTATCGGAGCATCCAAGAGAGATATAATCACTAGGAATTTACCTTAAAAAAGGCCTAACCCATTATTTGGAAACTAAATAATTGGAAAACCCATTTATTCAATAATTTCAAGATTATAAAGATCGTTTCCAAGATCATCTATGTCGAACCACCCCATGAAAATATCACTATCGCAAACCTTACCCAAGGGTGTTCATTGGTCTAATAATGGGTTATGTATCTAGACCCTAATAGTATGAATTTTTGTATTCTATTTTTTTTAATAAAATATTTTTTATAGTAATTTATTTTATCTATTATTTTTAACTAGATTAAATATCATGATTCATCAAAAAATTATATTTTATGTATGATGAAACCCAAACTATTTTTTTGGAAATATATAGGTTCAATTAAGACACAATTTTTGATGAATTAAATATTTTTTCAAATAAAAGATATTTTAATAGAGTATTATTATTAATTACAATAATTAAATATTTATGATAGTATAATTTTAATGAAGTAAAATGTAATTTTTAAAGGAGTAAAAAAAATCAAAAAACCAAAATTTCAGAATAAATTGAGTTTTTTATTTTCAAAGTGAAAATATAAGTATTTATAGAATTATTATTAATTAAAAATTTATTTATTAAATTATATCTTAAAATTTTTCTATTAATATATTTTTCATAATTTTACAATATAGTTGGAATTTTGGGTAAAAATTAAAAAGGTTATAAATATATGGAGTGTATTATGAAACCATAAAAACCAAAAAATGATTTAATAGCCACTAGAATGAGTATTAGAAGTAAAAATTATTTTTACTATTAATATAATGTAAATTTTAGGTTATTTTATTAATTTTGAAAACCATTTATGAATCCTCCATAATCAATAATATATTTTTAGGTTTTAAAATCAATTCATTATTAACATGTCTCACTTCTATATCACCAAGGGTATTACTTTAATGTTTTTGGACCTTATACATAGAAATTAATGAAATAAAAATCCCTTTGTTATCAACCATAGTCAAAAACTGTGATATGGTTTGGTTTTTGAATTAATTTATCGTAATGAGTCGAGAATTTTTTTTTTGAAAATTATAAAAAACTTCCATATATTTTTGTATATAAATCGACCGATGATCCTATTTCTATTTAATAAAAACCTTAGAGCACATAGATAATCATACCTACCCCTAATATATCTCTCCTAAGGTTCCCCCAATCATTCAATAAGCTCATCACATGCTTTTGGAATCACCCTATCTAGGTAAGGTATCCTCTCACTCACCTCCTTATTCAAGAACCCCTTATTTGATAGGGTTTTAATTTCTATTTATCATGTTGCTATATTTTTTTAAAATAACTATTACTTATATTTTTATGTAAAAGTTATTAGATACCTATTTTAATAACCTTAATCCCTCCTGTGAACTATTATATACCCACATTATGTTGTCGAAATTATCATGTGGTTTTTCATGTTGAACATTAGTATAGTGAATACCTGTACCCATTTCCACTGAAGGGTATTAACCTCAATTTACTAATAATTAATTGATTGGTTAATTCCATGTATATATATCACAGTCCTTTAAAATTTTCTTATGTTTGATGATATATGATCTGATTTTGATTGGTCTTTGGGGTGCACTTATGCATGTACATGATATGAATGTGATGGGTGGGCCTAGAATTATATAGTTTTCCAATGCATTGGGTATTTTTTTTATTCCCATTAGACATAATATATTGGATAAGGGATTAAAAATAATTCAACAGGGTAAATTTTACACATGTTTATGATATCTTGGATTTCAGCCTTTCATATGTTTATGATGTCATGTTTAATGTCGTTTCTATATTCCCATGTTTCCTTTATGTTATCATCGAATATCATGCTTTGATTTTAATTTTTATGATTATCACCCATTTTATGCCTCATTGAAATTAAATTTTAATTAGTTTTATACTTTCATCATTTAATTCTTTTTTTATTCCCTTACTAGGCTTTACAGCTCACCCATTTCATAAATATGTCCCCAGGTTATACCGTGCAGTTTTAAAAGGGAAATCAAATTTTATGATATGTTAAGGATGTTTTAAATTATGTCATTGTATCTCTATTTAAATTTTTTATGCTATATAATAAATCACCCAAATATTCTAGTAGTCACAATCTTTTTTGGTTTTATTATGATCACGATTCTATAATAAATCATGATTTAATGTGTGATAAAGCTATGGGTTTTCATACTCATAATAAGAAATTATTCATAAATGGTTAATAATATAAAATATGTAAATAATATATGTTTTTACATAAATGAGTATGGTTCTAGAATTGATTTATAGAAAATCCATATTTATTATATAGGATTTCAAAATGTATATGAATGATGTAAATATTTATTGTAAGGGATTTTCAACACCCTTTATTTTTGTGGGACACAGGTCATATTGACCACTTATTTCTATTATGTGGTGTATATACTATCCATGAATGTAATGTATTATTGTTATTATGAAATTTATTGGAATTTATATATCCATATAAATATTTTTCATTCATGGTACTTATGATTCAAGAGTTACCAAAATGGTAAAGGATTTACATTTTAATTTCAGTTTAATAAAGATTATTTATAATTTTATTTTATTTGAATAAAATTATATAATCCATTCCTTATAATCCCATTTAATTTTATTCACCAATATTTATCTCTACATAATACATGTTTTCCAATAATTTTTCTCTATTTATGAATTCAAGGAACTGAAAAATTGTTTTTAAGGGAAATCTACTTTATTTATCTCTTCAGTCAAAACCCTTTCACATCCATGTCAATGTCCTCTAAAAATGTTTTGAATAATTCTATTAATATTTTCCTATTAATTTTTAATGTAAATTTTTCATTATTTTAATTTTTAATTTTTTTAAATTAATCTTCTCTTTATCTTAGGAACGAGGTACATTTTGACAATTTACCAAAAATGTGAAAAAAAATAATTGTTCTAATATATATGGAATGAAGGTAATTTTCCACCATCATGAGCACTCAATGATTTAATGATTACAATATAAAATTACATGTATATTTTCAAATATAATTATTTTCACAATATTTTATCAACTTTTAGTTCTAAATTTTTTTTCCAAAGTAGAATGGTTATAATCCTCATGAATGTTTTTAATGATATCTTTATAGAATTTTTATTTATCAATAAAAATTTTTTTGTTTCTTTTATATTACACGGGATATGATCCAATAGTTCCAAATATACTCTTTTTCTAGATAATTTATGAATATTAACGATAATATGATTAAGAACCCTATTTATTTTTCATGGGTTAAGATATGAGGGATTGATGAATTGACTATGAAACCCATTTTCCTTCCTTGGGTTAGGATATGATGGATTTTTTATGATTATTTGGAATATATATATATATATATATTTCATTAAGTGAGGGAAGGGATTTATATTTCACTCTAATTAATTGGGTAAATATTGATAAATCATGGGAAAAATATGTTATGTATTAACCTGAAATCCATACGTGAGAGCATTTTACACCCATAAATCATGATTTCCTATATAACCATGTGAATAACGTTGATGAGAAGGCATTGTAGGCAGATACATCCCCCCCCCCCACAATACCAAACCATTTTGAAGGCGACTATGGGGAACCCGGAGAAGGGGTGGGCTGACAAGTGGGATCTGCGCTAGGGCAGAAACATTATGGATGATTGGGCATGGGCCTACTAGGTAGGTTCCTCTTGTGAGGATTTTGGGGCAGTGCTGAGTTGAGTGGTCTGGTATGAGGTGTCTTGGGCTTCCCAATTTCACATCTACTAGCAGAATCAGCTGATGCCGGAGTTTCTGAGTAGGTGGTCATTGAGGACCAATACATTTCATCTTCATCACGGGGAGGTCGGTATTAGCCTCTTGAACTTGCAGTAGATATCAAGGGTCCTAATATTTGGGTTAATGTATGCTGAGTTGCTCCCAACTGCAAATACATAGGAAGACCCAGAGGATATGATGCCACTGGAAAAGGCATTGATGGATATGGTGTCTAGGGAGGACAAGAAGTCGGTGGGGGTACATCCACTTTAATCGGTGGTTCAATAATTTCCTCAATTTACATGAGGATAGGCAGTTTCTTGTCATGGCCCAGACCTACCCGAACAGGTTTTAGTGTGTCACGGAGCACTAATATTGGTGACTCCTAGAGGATAGGCACTTAAAGACATGGGTATTCACTGTCAAGACTGAGAAACAACCCAGGGTTAGGTTGGATGCAATCATCTCAACACTTATCTACAGCTAGATTATGCTGGTGAGAGACATGAACATTGACTTGTGACCGAGAATGTTCATCATGGCGTCCGCGTGGGCAACAGTGGAGTGGGTAAACATGGGAATCTCGATGCTCGTCAAGCTGTATAAAGTGTTATTGAACAATAGAGAAGGGAATAAGAAATAGAGGATATTCATGTTGTTTCATCTTCTATATGGGTGGATAGTAGGGCATGATAGAGGCATTTATGAATATCCCAACACCATTTCCCCTCTAGGATCAGATTTCCAACCAGCCATTCTAAACACTGTGGGGAGTATTTTGACCAAGATGACCCTGAAGTTGGTGTTAAACTGGGTCTGGAAGGCATATGAGTTCAACTTACACCACATAAAATTTCCAATAGGTATTTTCACTGATTCTGGAAACAGGATGGAAGAGCATTGTTCCTATCTCCTGGCCTTTCGGTTTGGAGTTCTGGTGGTGCGGGTTGACTGCGAGCCTCTCTACGAGCCATACACCCCATACTGTTTCATGAGTCAGTTTCAGTGCATATAGAAGATGACCCAACAGGTCTTCATAGTGGTGTTCCATGAGTATCACCCATGTGTGATAAGGTAAATGTAGATCATGTTTACACGGGAGGATGGGAAGATATAGAATATGCTACCTCCTCCCATGGATGTTTGGTGAAAGAATATAATAAAAGTTGAGAGGAGGCCTACCCATGGGAGATGGTGAAGTAGAATACAATATGTGAAAATGATTTGGTACCCCATCAACCTTTAGTTCAAGGCCAGAAGGTAGTGAGGACATCTCATGGAGGGATGGTTGTAATGGCAGTGAGACCCTAACCAGTTGAGAGGCAGCCGGCAACAGCGAGCCCTCAGTCCTGAAGGATCAGAGTTATCCAGAGTGGAGGCCACCCAGGGTATTCCATTGGATACCCACCCAGGAACTAGGGAAGTGGTTGTTCCACATAAACATGCCTAAGAACGTTGTCTACCCAGAGTCTTGGGACGTCTTGTATTTCAGTAGACAATTACTCTAACTATCCAATATGTGGAAAACTCTGAATCACCTTGGGATGGATTTTATAGGGATCAGTCATGTCAGGTCCATCCTTTTTATATCCCAGGTGGAGGGGGGTAGTACCTTGTCATAATGGAGTACATTGTGCACTATTGGAGTGTTCTACTCCAATTGACAGATCGAATGAAGGTGATGCCCGATTGGAAGACCCCTCTGCAGTTGTCGGCTGATGAATTAAGAGAGAACTTCCCCTTACCAAAAGAATCAGACGAGTCCTCTGGGGGGAGGAGTCTAGTGGTGGGGGCCCTCTAGAGGAGGGTGAGGTCAGTTACTCATAGTAGGAGCTAGAATATTTTGCAGAAGATCGTGAGGTATGACCTTAAAAAAATTCCTCAGAGTCTTCATATAATTTTTTAGGACTTCTCACATGACATATGAACTGTGAAGGAGGGAATCATATGCAAAACCATCTCCTGTGCAATGGTTGATGCGGCTGTAGGAGATTCAAGATCTGTTCCCACGACAGTGATGATTACCATTCCCAGTAGCACCACAATACCCAGGGTGGTCCTTCTAGAACTTTTTTACTTCCCAACAATATACGGAGGTCCATGCCTTGAGTTCTCGATGGAAACAACACAGGAGAAAGACCGACAATTCGATCTCTGTAAGTATTCTTCACTAAATCTTCAACAATCTTCATTTGATCAAGTTAACTAAAATCAATGTAGTTAACATGTGCCTTTCATAAAATGGTGTGGGATAACTTTTTGAGGTTGGTCGGAGGTCCTAGCACTACCATTACTATGGTAACATTGGTGGTCATAGAAGCAGAAGTATAAATTGACCAAACCGATGTTCTCTGGATCACAGGTGGGAAGGTTAATAAGACAAAACCTAAGATCATTGAGGTGGGATCTGATGAGAAGGATCAACCAAATAACATGGGTCCGGAAAAACCTGATCAAACACCAGATGCAGACCTTGCTGATGAGTTCCTAGAGCCATTCCTCACATACAAGCCTATTGATCCTACGGAATGGGATGATACTAGCTCTGATGAAGAGGAGAGAAATACAGTTCGTCATTGTTCATGGAAGCTAATCATGCATTTTATCCAAAATAATCCTCGAGCGCAATGGATAGGCCATGTGGGGAGGCCCCGTTCCCAGTTGCGCAAATTGTGCGTTGGTGGAGCGGATGACCAGTGTCCACATATACTCATCCGAGACTTCATGGAGAAGAAGATCCAGGGGCATGATCACATCCTTTGTGTACGTTTGCAAAAAAGGAAATCAGCAAACATCAAGAGGCTCCATTAGGCCAAAAATGAGATCCCACAACTGCAGTAATGGGAGGATGAGTATTCCACTTTTCTTAAAGTGAAATCAGGGATTATATCGTTGTAGAATGCCCAGTAGGCAGAGGCCGAAGAACTATTTAAGCAAGCCTCTGAGGAGTTGGAGACTATCTGAGTTGACGAGAATTAGGCTCAGATCGAGGCAGATGAACTATGCCCCATCACCACTGAGGAGGAGCATGAGCTAAATAGGCGACAATGTATCTTGGATGGCACAAGCTAGAGGGTGGTAGTGTAGGAATTTACTATTGAAGAGTTTAACCTATCCATGGGAGGGGCCAACCCTTTGGTGTAGTAATGTGTGTAGAAATTTAATCATACTTTAATGACTTGATCATTTATGATGGATGCATGCATTAGTTTCATTATTTGGGTTGGTTCACTGCATTTACACCGCATTCCTAAAATATCAAATGATCAATCCCTAATCTCACGTGGTTCATTCCCAATACGAGAAATAGGGGATGACTCCTTCGTTATTCCATTCGAATATGAGAGTGTTGACCATGCTTTGGGAATCTAGGGTTTGAACTACCAATCCAAATTTCTGGGAAGAAATATGGAGAAATTACTGGAGGATAAGGTTATCAGAACAGTCAAATTTCCAATTTCCCAATATCTTGTAGTGCATGAGTGGGGTAACTCTAGGGGCATTAGAAACTATACGAAGAGAGGGTAATGGAAGGTGTGAATAACTATACACAAAATTAAGAACATTGTAGGGATGGAGTGACAATGATGGATAAATTTTGACCATGTTTTGAAACAAAGTATCCATATTGCGTTTGCCTGAAATGGGGATAACAAATTAGGGGTGACCACTAACCATATTTGAAACACAGGACCTTCCTCTAAAGGTCATCCATTAATCTTCTAGAATGTTATTCTAGGATAGTAGGTGAGCCATTGGCTGAGAAACCCATACTGTTAGGGGGTTCCTTTAGACATGAAAGAGTGCAAGGGTTTGAATAAAGTGAATAGAAATCATGGAGGTTGGAGTGATGGGTTGTTTGAATGGATTCAAACACTCTTGATATTACGACATCGTGTTGAAAGCACATCAGGTGGGAACATCGGTCTGATCAGGGATCAAACTTGCCTCTGAGTAGGATCTCTCTAGTGATATTCAAGGATACCTTGTGGTTTTATTCCATGTTATGGAAGACTATAGACCCAGGGTTGGGCCCAAGGAATATTTCTTGGTCATCCCTATGTATCCCATAATGATGAGAATTGAGCTAAACATATTTCTCAAGCATAGCGTAGTCAAAGACCAACACTGGTATGCGGAATCTTCTCTATAGAGGAAGCTAAAACATCCCATATTGAGTATGGTTCATCCTAAGCTTGTTCTAGGTAGAACTATAGTTCAATGTCATTTTTTGAGGACATGGTTACTAAGAATGGAAACATGTGGTGCGAAACATATCCCATTGTGAATGAGGACTGAAAAAATTCAGACCACACCCCGTGGCCCCGATGGGATTCATTATAACATAGACCAGTGGTTTCCTAACATGGGGTAGGACACGAGAGAAAGTTCTCAGGCATCCCTATGTATCCTAGGAGGATGGTAATCAAGACATACATAGTTCAAGAATACTTACGTAGTTTAACATCATATGGTAAGATGAAAAAGAGGGAGGATCCCAAATGGAGAAATACGATGTGCGACCTTTATAGGCCTGATGCGAATGATGCATGAAAGAATCCATTTCACACCACATAATCCCAAGGGAGACCTTAAGTCAAGAGACTGAAGGTAAAAATTGAACTGGGCCCGAGATGAGTCTTCTGGGAATTCCTACGTTTCCCATGAGGATGGGAATCAAGTCAAATGTACTTATTAGAAATGTTGTTCAGTTTAGTGTCATGTGACCAGGAAAGTTGGATCATAGTTTTAAGGTCTTAGATCTTGGAACCAAGATATAAAGGAGCGATGGAGACACATGGAGTGTAAATTGGAAAACCATACATGAATGAGGATAGTATGATTCCATAACATTTCATGTGCTCCCTAGGGAGATTTTAGGTTGACGGACAAGAAATGAAAGTGGGGATGGGCCCATGGCAAAGTGCATGGGCGCTTTTACATACCCCAATATGATGGGGATCAAACCACATTTAGTTCTCGAGTTATAGTTTAATGTCACGTGGGATGATAGGCTTATGTGGTATAGTTTCACCAGTACACACCCCACCAAAAACTACTAATCCCATGTGAGCCATGCTCGATGTGAGAAACAAGGAGTTGAGGTAGGATTTCCCTGGTATATAGAGGCACACATTAGGAGTGATAGACCAATAGGTGAGGTATGTCCCACTATTACTGACCTTTATACTTAACGCACATAGTTTCATAGGGGAGAAGAAAGGTGTGTGTTTGAATTCCACTTCAACAAATGGTGGGGAAAGATGTGAATCATGATGCTCGAGATCTGGATCACAATGATAGTTGTGTGATGATAGAGGATAACTATTGACCATTTTTGAAACACAGTATCTGTTTCACGTTAGGTTGGAATTGGGATAGACAAATGAGGTTCGGATGCTGACTACGTTGAAAACATGGGACCTATCACAAATTTCATCCATGGTCTTCAGGGGAGTTGGGCCAAGACGGTAGGTAAGCATATGTGTCTTGAGACCATTCCATAGAGGGGTTCATGTTTTAACATGGAAGAGGATGTGGATCCAAATAAAGGTCTCCTGAAGTTTGAACATTGAATGATGGGGTGTTTATGTAAAAATTCCACACCTTCTAATCTTTTACATGTCGCATTAGAGTATGCCAATGAGTCATTTCAGATAGAGGAAGTCGAATCCTTTTCTGAGGAAAAATTTCATGGGGTCGCATGCTCCTGGATGAAGGTCATAGAGTGGACCATTAAGAGGGGACCTGATTTAATGTAATGCTTCTAGGGTGGAAAAGTAGATGAACCCAATGCGTAGTTACCATAGAGAGATCTCAGTTTTAGGGTCATAGAACTTAGACCATGATGGGGAGAGACGTGGGAAAAACATGGTGTGGCTGTCGAAAAACATGACGTGAATGAAAACTAAAGAGGTGCTCATCACACCCCATGCTCTCAAAGTAGTTTGGGACACAGGGCTGAAAAAAGAGAGATTGGATTTAAGATTCCTAGGGATAGACCTATAGACAGAATGTCTGAGAATTCATATGTTTCCCATGTAGATGGTAATCAAGGAAAACATAGTTCTAAAGGAGCCATGGTAGGGTATCAATATCGGGGACAAGAATTTCATGCGTTAATAGCCCACACACCAATATAAGTGGCATTTGATAGATATTTTATATTCATTAAGATAAAGGTATATGTTTTATTTTTTGAATCAACAAGTCTAGGATGGAGAATCCAAGCCTCGCTACATGAATCAAGCCATATGTAGGCATTGACAAATGGTATGGTGGATAACCACAACCAAACATGATGTCCCCCTCTAGTGAGGATATTACAATGTATTTTTGTTTTTCTTCATGCATCCAGGATTATAATGTCATAGTTTACAGTCATATGATAGGACCAACCCCTACATTTTTACATCTAGTAGTAAAGACGTGGAAGTTTATAGTCATGTGAGACTAATTTAAATAGTTTAAAGTCATATGGATTGGACACATACATGAGAAACTAGGTTTTAATGGGGGATGTGAATGGCGTGATAAAGCATACCCAATGCGAATGAGGACATAAGCCCACAATACACCACGTGCAATTTCGGGGAAGAATCCTCGGGCCAAGGGGCTAGAAAAAAATCATTGAATATGGGGGTGAACCCAAAGACAAAATATCTAGTTGTTCATATATATTCCATGATGATGGGAATCAATCCATATGTAGTTCTAAGAGTGCAGTTTAACTTCATGAAGGACAATAGGTGGGGGTACTAGCTCATATAATGGGAGTACGTGATGCTGCTATTGCAAACCTAACGGGAATGAGGACAGAAGTATGCACACGCCACACCATGCAATCCTATATATGTCAGTGCCAAAATTCCATGTAGAAGAGGTAATTAGTGGAACCCAAGATGGACCCGAAGAAATGATGTTCGGAAGTTCCTACATATCCCACGAGGATGGGAATCATGTGGTACGTAGTTCTAGGAGTTTCGTGAATTTTACAGTCATGCGGCTACAACGTGTACATATTTTGGTTTTAAGGTCTTAGAGATCAGACCCTATATAAGTGATAATATTCCAAATGGGAGAAAACCTCATCCAAATCCCTAAGCCCACGTGAGCGACACTCAATATGTGAAACAAGGGCAGAGAATGTCTTTTCAACATAAGGGGTACACACAAAGTGGAAATTGGTGCGGAGCCTCGAATGATGCCTCATTGTGGTTTTGTTCTCCTAATGTGAAAATGTGTACTGAGGGATATAACCAAGATTGTAATAATTACACTTGGACGTGAGGAAGTGTAAAAGAATGTGAATCGTGCAACTAATATCCAGGGCTTAATGGGTGTGGCATGATGATGGAGGATAGCTATTGACCATGTTTGAAACACAGTATCTGTCTCGTGTTAGCCTGGAATGGGGACAGACCAATGATGGTCGACCACTAACCATGTTTGAAACATGGGCCCAATCAGAAATTTCATCCTAAATCCTCGGGGATGTTGGCCCAAAACCGTAGGAGAGCCCTGGGACCTTGTATCAATGTTGTGCAGGGGTCCCTTCGGAAGTGGAAGATGATGAAAGACCAAAAAAGGGGGGAACACGAAGCATTAAAATGTGCAATAACATGTCTATGTAGAACGAAACATTATTGGTCTTAAACTAGAATGTTCCTGGGAACGATGGAAAACTACGAAAGAGGGTTGAGGGGCCTGATTTGAGAGCAACTGACTCGAAATGGTGAATGGAGAACAGAGGGATGAAGAGATTGCAAGAGGGAGAGGAATGTGGCATGGTTGTTACAAACCCTACGTGAATGAGGACGTAATCCCTTACCACATTGCATCCCCCCTGGAGGACTCACGCCAAGGGGATGGATAGATAAGGAGGTAAATAAGGATGGACCCAAAGACAAAACGTTCGGGTGTTCCTACATATCCCATGAGGATGTGAATCAAGCTATACATATTTCTAGAAAATTTTGTGTAGTTTTACATCATGCAGAAATGAAGTTGGTAGGAGAGGAAAACCTCAATGAGGAATGTGTAGGGCGTTGATAATGTCACGACCTGAATGATGTCATAATCCTGCACAAGCCACAACGTACATAATTCCTGTAGAAAATTTAGGCCAAAAAGGCTGAGAGAAAGAACAAATGAACCAGGGTTGGACCCGAGGAATGAATTTCTGGGTTTTCCTATATATCCTATAAAAATAGGAATAAATCAAAACATAGTTCTTCGAGATGTTGTGAATTTTCGCGTCATGCTACTATGATATAGTAGATCTTAGTTTATGGTCATAGATCTCAGACCAAAAGATTCCTATTTTAATGTCATGTGTGTGGGATAGTTGGATAGAATGGATAAATCACCGCACCTATCATGTGGGAGACCCATGACTGAAAACAATGATTAAGTAAATATGATGACCATATTTTCAACATGGCATCCGTATCATTTCTTGGAATGGGGACATAAAATGAGTTTCGACCGCTAACCATATTCTTGACACTGTACCTTTATCAAATTTTCATCCAAAATCTTTTGGGACGTTAGCCTGAAATGGTAGTCGAGCCTTGGGGCCTAGAAACCTTGTCATTAGGGGGTTCTTTCAGATATATGAAATAGTAGAAAACCCAAATGATGGGATGCATCAAGCATGGTGGGACCTGTGCAGTTTAATTTCTTGCGACGATGATGAAGGGGGAGGTGTCTTAAGGGGTTTTATGCGGAAGGGATAAGATAGCCTGAATTGAATGATGACATAAAGTATATTTCACACCATACAATCCTTTGTAAGAACCTGGGCTAGGGGAGGAAAAGGTTATGGGACCTGAGGTTGGACCACATATGGGATGTCCCAACCAGATTTCAATTAATTGTTGTGCAGGACAAGTTCTGAGTGGTATTATGTCCCTTAGTTTGGATGGATCACGTAGTTGATTGTCATGTAGTAAGGATGATGATGAGTGAAGGCCTCCATCAAGGGGAACGCATCTTGTAGTTGTGACAAACTTGACATGAAATTTGGACAGAATCCCACACTACACAATGTGTTTGGGGAGGTATCTAGGATGAGGGGCCAGAGAAAGGGGGGATCTTTATGTTTGCGGCTGGGCCTATGGAAAGAAATATCCAGGCTTTCCTACCTATCCCATAAGGATGGAAATCAAGCCAAATGTAGTTCTAAATGGGACAATATGTTTAACGTAGTGTGGTGAGGATAATGGAGGATTGTAGAACGGAAGGGAAACATGGTGCGACTATCGTAAATATGGTGCCAATGGGGCCAAAAAAAATTACCCAATACCGCGTGCAATCCTCCAAGGGAACTACACCCAGGGGTAGTGATAGAAAAGAATTTGGGGGGCCTGAATCCAAGATTAAGTGTATGCTTATTCCTACAGATCCGACGAGGATCAGAATAAAGCTATACGCAGTTCTTGAAGGTGCAGTCTAATATCATGAAGGATGACTGATACAAAGTGATATTAGTTTAAGGTCATAAATCATGGACCATATTGATATTTATTTTCATCTGAGACGATAAATATGTTTAATATAATTCATGACATAACAGTTTAAGGTCATGTAGGACCATATCAATTTTAGTTTATGGAAATATATCTTGGAACACTCTGTAATTTATCATCATGTGGGACGACAAAGTAATTTAATGTCATGCAGGACAAAGAATTTTAAGGTCATGTAGAACCAGATACATTTTATCTTCCTATGGGACGAAATAAATTTTCATTTCTTGTGGTACATAACAGTTTAAGTTCATGTAGGACCTGATACAGTTTAAGGTCATGTAGGACCTGATATAGTTTAATTTCCTATGGGACGACATACAGTTTAAGCTCATGTGGGACATAACAGTTTAAGGTCGAGTAGGACCCTTTTTTCCTCAGTAAAAGTATTACATGAGGAATTTGGAATTAGTTGGGCGAGTTATAAACTCACCATCCATTGTATCCAGGGAGTTTGTGCCATTGGGGTAAAAATTGTGAATGATGTAAGGTCATTCCCATTTGGGCTTCAATTTGGGTGGATATAGTCGAGGTATCATTGGTGTCCTTAGGGACAACACCGTGTCACCTTGTATGAAAGAGAGGAGGAAAACATTCTTGTTAAAAGCTCCAGCTATCTTGTTCTGATGCCTCCCTAGAATGTGTAGGTCACAAAGAATGTTGTCATCAAGCGCTTCTAGTTCATCCAAATAAATTCAATCCACCTTTTCTGGTGTTTTTTGATCATAGACCGATGTGCGCAATGAAGGAAAATGAATCTCGATGGGCAAGACTGCCTCTGTTCCGTACATCAAGAAGTATGGGGTCACATGGGTGTAATTAGGAGTCGCCAACTGATAAGCCCAAAGTGCGTTAGGGTGATTTTCCATCCAACTCTTCTTTGTTCTGACCAACCATATTCTTTAGGATGTTAGATAGGGTTTGGTTAAATTCCTCAATCTACCCATTGGCATGCGCTTGATAGTAGGAGGTATGGTTATAATAGATGTTGTACATGGCATACAACTTCATCAGTTCAACCACCCAAAAGATTATGATATTAATGGTGAGGAATTCATGATGGAATCAGAACTGGTAGATGATATTGGAGCACAAAAAATCAATGATATAATGGGAATTGACCAGTTTTAGCAGAACTACCTCTACCCATATAGAAAAGAAATCTATAGCGGTCAGGATGAACCTGCACTCGAGAACAATTGCTGATGGATAGGGTCCCACAATATTGAGTCCCCAAACCGAAAAGGTAAAATATTACTTAGTAATGTGGAGCAGTTCTGAAGGCCTATGCACAAAATTAGCATAGATTTGGAACACACAGAACCTCTTGGAAAACTCGATACAATCACAGATCATGGAGGGGACAAAATATCCAAACCTTTGGATCTAGTAAGACAGTTTCGGCCATGTTTGATGAGCCCCACAGGAACAAGAATGAAAATTTTGCATAACCTTATATATCTCACCTCATTGTATGCAACATAAGAGAACCTCATAAATCCCACATTTTTAGGGGATTTTCTCAAGATAAGGACCGCTCTGGTGGGTATACTGTAATGCAAAACATCAGATTCACTCATGATCGACTTGATCTATCGGGAGATTTTCATGTTGAAGATACTCAACAAAGGGGGTCCTTTAGTCAGGTGTCACCTCTAAAGTTGTGACAAGGGGGTCTGGGGGTCTTGACATGGAGGCGCCGGCAGTATGTTGGCTTACTTGTGGACTAGAATTGTCATTCGGAGTAATGAGAGGGATAACTATTTGCATTTCCTCATGAAAAAACATATCATCCTGGTCAGGTTCCGCAAGAGATGCAGCTTAGATGGACAAGGAATCAGCTTGACCATTCTGCAAATGAGGGACATGAGTAACCTCTGGCCGAGACGAGAACCAGGCCATCAACTTGCGAGTACATTCCAATAATGGTATGAGCTCTAGCTACCAGATGATGTAGTCACCATTGATCTACATGATGACCATTTTGGATTCCTATTTGAAATGAAAATGGGGAATATTGATCTTGAGGGACAGCTAAAGACTAGTGATGAGAGCATGTTACTCTGCCTCATTGTTGGTACAACCTTCTGATAACAAGAATGAATATGGTAGAACAGTTAGTGATGGCATGATGAAGACAATACCCAGGCCCACCCAGTTTATCCTATAATCATTATGTCTTCTACCTGTAGGACTGATAGAGGTGCCATCAAAGTGAATTTTCCATCACAGAATGACTTTTTCTACCGAGAATATTTCCTCATCAGGAAAATCATGATCAAGGGACTAGTCTGTGAGAGTTGGATGGGATAAAGGAAGTCTTCCAGTGCCTATCCATTGATGGAATTCTCGTGGACAATCCTGATGTCAAAATGATATATGATTACTGACCACTGAGCTATACGACCTTTCAACATAGGGCAGTTCTGACTGTACTTCAGCAGATCCACTCGGGGCACTAGCTGTATCTCGTAATGTTACAAGTAGGGTTGAAATTTATGTACTGTGAATACCAATGTTAGGTAGCTTATCTCTGTAGAAGAATATCCGGTATCTGTATCTAGAATCATGTGGATGAGATAGTATATACTATTTTTTGTCCCTTCATTGTTCTCTTGGGAAAGAAGGGCGTCGAGGGATCATTCTAGGGCGGTCACATAAATGACCAGTAGCATTCCTGAAACTAGTTGCATCAGAACCAGAGGTCATGATAGGTACTTCTTGATTTAGTGGAAATAATTTAGAAAATCCACATCCCAATGATAACCAACACCCTTCTACAAGATTTGGGATAAGTTCATACACATTCCAGCAAGATTCAGAATAAATCATCATATATAGGCTATGTGGGCTCAAAAACCTCACAGATCCCAGATGTTGCTCATGGGAGACATCTAGATGATGTTTTTGATCTTATCCGGGTCGATCTTGATGCCTCTATATATAACAATGAATCTAAGAAACATTTTAGAAGTAACCCTGAAGGCACCCTTCAATAAGGTTCATCTTTAGATGGTGGGAATGAAGGAAGCCGAACACTTTCTCGTGGTATTTGAGATGGTCCTAACGCTGGAAAGATTTCACCACCATGTCATCCACATAGAATTCCACCATTTTCCCAAGGATTAGTTTAAATATGCGATTCATGGCATGTTGATAGGAGGAACCTACGTTCTTTGGACTGAATTGAATTACCTGGTAACAGAAAGTACCTTGTGGTGCCCTGAAGGCCTTAGACTCTTCCTCCTCTGGAGCAATTAATATTTTCATATACCTAGAATACCCATACATGATAGAGAGTTCATGGAACCCTATGGTGGCATCAATCAAGATCTCTGTCATGGTAAGGGAAAAATATTCCATCTGATAGTGATAGTTTAGATCCCATAAGTCGATGCAAACCCTTCTCTTTCTATTCTTCTTCCTGATGGGCACAACGTTGGCTAAGCATCTGGGGTACTGGACCTCTTTAATGAGGTTTTCTAGAATGATCTTATCAACCTTGGTATATTTGGAACTGGGCGTAAAACGGAAGCCCCAAACAAGTAGGTTCTAAAATTTTCCACCGATGATCGATGTAAACTTGTCTACATCAGTGAAGAGTAGCCCGATTATATCTGATGATCTCACATGGAGGGTTTTAATCAAAAAAATAAACCTTAAAAAAACCAGGTTTAATTCTGAAGCTGCTCATGGAATCTTCTCATCGTTGGAGATCGCTGATCTAAGAATCCAAAGTCTAATTCTTCTATATCATCCACACATGCTTCAAGGAATCTGTGGGAGCGTCAGTCACCATAATCCGGGTTCCAGTGTAGAATTGTGACGGCGCCTTTGACACTCCAACAATCACTGCATGACATCACTAACGATGCCTAAGAGATTGCTTGATCCATGCTCCTTGGATCCAGATAATCTCTCTCTAGATTATGGGAGAGAGTATAGGAGAGAGAATCTCGATGAATAGTATTTGTCAAATTCCCCTCCTCATCTATTTATAATGCTTAATTAAAATACCTGGTATAGCCTCACCGGCCCCAGATACATAATGTGCTATCAACGAAATTTTATGACTACTAATCCGAGTCATAAATATTATTATCACTCGCTTGTACTATATAAACATATATTACACAATAATAATTGTGTCATTAGCTCGACTCGTCGCTCCCATAAATATTAATTGAACCTTGAATAATTTAATATTCGTCAATTAATATTTTTCATGTATTCACATAAAACTCGTAAATAAATTTAATAAATAAATTCAATCCTCATTATTCTAAACTTGAATAATATGAATTTAATTTTTTTATTGGTGAAAATTTAACTTTGGACAAATCCCAGACCCCTGTGGTGTGGCCCACTATGTCCACACTCTTATTTGACTGAATAGGGTAGATTCTCAAATATGATATTGTGTGTGACCCTCTAGGCCCTTATTTCGACAGTAATGAATAGTATTCATAGGGCAAGAGCGAGATCTAGCAACCCATCATTTCCCCTGAGGAAATAAGGATTTTCATAGTAGCGATAGCCAACCTACGAACACGCACTGTGTAATATAATCTATCTATCAGTAATATCTCATAAAGCAAGATGCACTCATGTTTCATCACTCTTATCTTGCTTTATTGTTTGTTGATTTAACTGGACTGATTTGCCCCTGACTACCATGTCCATGTTCTTTCTTGGCAGTCTCTCCCGCTTGAGAGTATGTTCTCCTAGGGATTCCTAGGGTTTGAGTTTTCTCGTCTGATCAGCTTCGGCGGCTCCGTCTTCCCGGTGCATTCTACTTCTGGTTTTCTTCCTCATCTTCATCGGTTCCAGTGACAGGGGCTCAGGTTCCCCCATTCCTTACCGTTCCCCGTTCCTCTTTCCTCTGATCTTCCTTGCCAGTTACGGGACCCTGTTACCGGCGATTCGTAGGAATTCGGGCTTCATCTTCTCGAATTCATCTTCAGACGCAGATCTAGGTCTTCAACGTTGTCCAGAAGCTTTTCCCGTCACCATCTCCCTACATCTGTGACAGATCTGGGACAGGGAGGGCAGTTCCGGATCCCAAATCTCAAACCTCCTTCAGCAAATAGATTCGAGCATTCATTGTCTTGAAACAGCTACCAGAGTTCAAGGATTCACATAACCGTAACCGTAAACCTTACCTGTTCCGTGGAGGTTGGCGGCGACCTTTGGGTGGTTTGTCAAAACCACGGTTGCGAAGTTCTCACTGCAACGTGGTGACTCGTGAAGCACCATCTGCGAAGGGTTCCCTGAATCTCGAAGGCAATGGACGTGATTCTGACACATCTGCTCCGCAAAGAACGGAACGTCTGAACTCCTGTTCTGTGGGCGGTGCGGTGGTTCACCGGGTCGCGGAGGGCGTGGACGCGAAGAAGAGTCCCTCGGTGCGCAAGTTGGAGCGCCTCGCTGTCTGCTCGTTCTTGAAGCGAGAGGGGACTTGCGAGAGATCTGACAGTGTTACCCAGCGCGAAGGAACTTACCGCGCAGGGCTGGTTGCGAAAAGAGGCTTTCCCCAGCACGTTTCTTTTGGGCCGCGTAGGACTTGGCGCGGATAGTGGTCTTCCCCAGCTTGAAGGATCAGGTCGTGTAGGGCTGGCCGTAGAAAGAAATAGTGGTACGGAGCTTTCGGGCCGCATCTGACTGAAAGACTTTTATCAGGCCATGCCTGAACAGAGAAATCATTGGGTTGGGCTTGGCCTGCGTGAATTATCATTCAAACCCGGTCTGTGAAACTAATTGTGGATTCCTTGAGGTTTGGAAAAAATCGTGATTCTCCTGGTCGCGAAGCTTTGGTTGCGAAGCCGCGGGTGCTCGCACTGGTTGTGAAGAACCAGCTTGCGCTTGATCGGATTGGGCCAGAGTCCCTGGGTCGGGGACCCCTTTTGGGCCGAACACCCCCTGGATAGGGGACCCCTGTTGGGCCAATCCCCCCTAGGAGATTTCGTGGCTCTCAACATGGAGACGGATCTACTGAATCAATGGAAGAACCTCACTTTGACAGACAAAGAAAAAGAGCCACTTGCAACCCATAGAAATGAAGACAACACTAACAAAACACATGGCTTTATTGGTTATCGGAAGACTAGCGACCAAGGAACTAATTAATCTAAAGGCCCTCAGGACCACCCTTCAAAATCTTTGGAAATTGGAAGCTGGAGTAGCCATCCGGGAAATTGAGAACAAACTCCTAGTTTTTGAATTCTTCTGTGATAAAGACAAAGATAAAGTCCTCAGAGGACGACCTTGGTCCTTTGACAATCATCTCATTCTGATGGAGGAATTTAAAGGGGGAGACGAGATTCAGAATTGCACACTTACCCGATCCCCGTTCTGGGTAAGAATTAAAGGAATACCGTTTCATGGGAGATCAACACGTGTGATGAAAGAAATTGGAGACCGGATCGGTCACTTCCTAGAGTGGGATTGCTCGGACCCAATCCAATGGGGCCCCCGGGTTCGAATAAAGGCTGATATCGATGTGTCTGAACCCTTAATGCGAGGTATGTTCCTGAAAATCGATGATTCCAACACCTGGATCTCGTTCGAATTCGAAAAACTACCAATCTTCTGCTTCCTTTGCGGATGTATCGGCCACATTGAGAAAGCGTGCGGTTCAATGTCAGATAATTCCTCTGAAAATATTACCCTTCAATATGGTCCGTGGCTCCGGGCCAAAGCACATAGAGAGGCATATATCCCTGAGGCGGAGAGACAAATGGATCGGGACCGTCTCATTGCAGCCCATCTAAGGCAACTGGAATCTGGACAACCATATATTATAAGGATGGGACCACCTGTCTTCCCTAAAGAATCCCCAGCTGAGCTTAGGGGAACTGGAAACGCCTCCCAAGAGATTATCGTCAGATGCAATGATGGGGCTCGGCAGGACAGTCACCCGATTCAGGGTATCACCAACTCCGACTTTGTTTCAACTGCACTGAATTTAACGTTCTTTACTTCAACTGAGCCACTACCTAAACCAAAAGAACCTCCAGAGAAATTTTCGAGGCAGAAACATGTTTCCTTGGATCCACCTGAAGCTGAGCAGACTCCAAATATGATCCCAAATGATGCCCTTCTGCAAGCTTATTTTGGGATGACGGAAGCCTCACCTTCAGGACATGTTACTCGTAGAACGTGGAAAAGGGCACGCGGCGGTGGTAGAGGCGATTGCCCAGGGGATCCCAAGCTAGGAGATCTGAAATGGAAAAGCGTGTCCAGTGGTATGCACATCAGTCCTCCCAAAAAGAGGAAAGCATCAGGTACGTCATTAACCCCACAAGAGTCAAAGGCGGAGGCGGGTCAGGCCCGGCCCCGCCTAGAGAAATGATTGATTTATGCTGGAACTGTCGTGGGCTTGGAAAACCACGAACGGTTCGTATGTTTTCAGCGCCATTGCGCTCAAAGTTTCCCTGATATGGTTTTCCTGTCCGAAACCATATTGGAAAACAAGGACATCACAAATCTTGCTCTAAAATGTGGTTTCCAGGGTTGTTTCCCAGTTCCCCGACAGGGTCATTCAGGGGGATTATGTCTCCTTTGGAAGGATAATGTTGATGTTAGGATCCTATCTTTTTTCCAGCGCCACGTGGATGCATCCATTTATGATTCCCACAACCCCCCTGGACTTTTGTGGGCTTCTATGGCTGGCCCTCCCAGTCTGAAAAGTGGAAATATTGGGATCTTCTTTGCAAACTCCGTCGTGATCTGCCAAGCCCCATTCTGTTTGGAGGGGAATTTAACGAGATCCTTTTTCAGAAGGAGAAAAAAGGTGGAGCTGTGCGCTCCTCCACGTCTATGTCTGATTTTAATGACGCTATCATTAAGGCAGAGCTGATGGACCTGGGTTACACGGGTAATCCTTTCACATGGTTCCAAGGCAGTTCTGATGGAAACCGAATCGCTGAACATCTAGATAGAATCATTGGCTCAATGGATTAGATGAACCTCCTAAAAATGTACCATATCAGACACCTCACGTTCAACTGCTCGGATCACTGCCCAATTATCATTAACTGCACCCATCATGAGCACGCTACTAGTGCCAGGAAACCATTCAGATTCGAAAGCTTCTGGTCAAAAGATCCCGAGTGCGAGGAGGTTATCCGTTCAGGCTGGAAGAATGGGCAAGCTGATCTGAGAACCAACCTTCACCGAGTGGCGTCTGATCTGAAGACATGGAGCTACTCTAAATTCCGTCACCCGGATCGGCAGTGCAATTTTCTTGAAAGGAAGCTTGGCTATCTTCTTAGCAAACCCCCCTCTAGCAGCATTCTCTCCAAAATTAGTGAAACCCAATGAGAGCTGGATGTTGCTCTGCGCAATAAAGAAGGTTTCTGGGCTATCCGAGCGCGTGATATTCATATAGCAGAAGGGGATGCTAATACCCGTTATTTCCACCAGAAGGTTTCAGCAAGACGCCGAAAAAACTTTATTTATGGCATTCTAAAATCAGATGGTATTAAAGTGTCTGACACAGGGGGAATCCAAGAAGCATTCTTGAGCTATTTTCAGAAGCTCTTCTCTGCAGTCCAATCTATCATTTCTCCTGAGATTGAGGACTGCATCACACCCGTGATATCTGACGATATGAATAGACAGCTTTCTAAAGATGTGACGAATGACGTGACTCTTAAGGCCTTAAAGCAAATCCACTCTACGAAGGCCCCGGGACCAGACGGATTCCACGCCCTCTTTTTCAAGAATTACTGGCACATCATTGGTCCAGACATCTGCAATCTGATGAGGGATATTTGGGCAGGGAAAATGGACCTGTCTTCTCTTAATGAAACTATTCTTACCCTCATTCCCAAGATGAAAAATCCACAAGGGGTTTCGGACTTTTGACCTATCAGTCTATGCAATGTTTCGTATAAGATCTTCTCGAAGATCCTGGAGAATCAGTTGCGTCCTTGGTTACCCGACGTCATTTCAGAGAACCAAAGCGCTTTTGTGGAAAAAAAGGTTAATCACTGATAATGCCATTATTGCTCATGAAATTTTTCATTCCATGAAAACACGAACACGAGAAAAGAGAGGGATCATGGCTTGGAAATTGGATATGGCTAAGGCCTATGATAGAGTGGAATGGAACTTCCTCGAATTTGTGATGCTCAAGATGGGTTTCTGCACCAAATGGATTGACATGATCATGCAATGCGTCTCGTCAGTGTCCTTCTGTATTAATGTCAACGGGGTGCTCACCCGAGGCTTTTCCCCATCCCGTGGTCTTCTCCAGGGAGATCCTCTTTCATCTTTCCTCTTTATTTTAGTGGATGATGTGTTTTCTAACCTCTTTTCCAGGGCAGCTTCGTCTTCCAGAATTCATGGGGCGAAAGTGTGCCGCAAGGGCCCTCCGATCTCCCACCTCTTCTTCGCCGATGATTGCCTTCTATTTTCCCGAGCTACCCCTAATGAGTGTACTGCAATCTGCCAGGCGATTCAACAATATGAACGGGCTTCAGAACAAATGATCAACCAGAGTAAATCAGAAATTTCTTTCAGCTTGGGAGTCCCTCAGTCGAAAAGAGAAGATCTCTGCTCTTTATCATGCATCCCTGGGGTCGATAAGCACCAGAAGTATCTTGGGCTCCCGACGGTGGTTGGACGTTCAAAGAAAGAAATATGTTCAGCTATTGTGGATCGAATTGAAAGAAAAATACAAGGTTGGACCCCTAAAAAAATCTCCAAGGCCGGGAAGGAAATCCTCATCAAGGCGGCACTTCAATCTGTCCCCAGCTATTTGATGTCTATTTTTAAAATTCATGATGTGGTGCTTTCACAGATTCAATCCAGCACATCTAACTTCTGGTGGGGTCGAAAGGACGGCAAAAATAAAGTCCATTGGATCACCTGGTCTGCTCTCTGCCAACCAAAATCTGAAGGCGGAATGGGCTTCCAGGACCTTTCTCTTTTTAATGATGCTTTGCTGGCTAAACAAGGTTAGCGTATGATTAATAACCCATCATCCCTATGCACGCGAGTTCTCCGGGCTAAATATTTCCCACATAAGGATTTATTGGATTCTCATCTTGGCTATCGACCCAGTTTTCTCTGGAGAAGCATTTGGGGTGTTCGTAATCTTCTGAGGAAAGGACTAGGATGGAGGATTGGGAATGGTTTAACGGTCAATATTTGGACTGATCCCTGTCTTATTGATCAGGCAGGTGCGAAGGCGTCATCCCCTATTTATCCAAGCTCTGAACACGCCACAGTCTGTTGTCTTTTTGATAATCAAGGGGCGGGATGGTGTCTGGAAAAACACTTTTCATGGTTTAATGAGAGGGATAAGATAATTATTCTAAGTATCCCCTGTGTGCCAGACGCAGGGCCAGATCATCTCTACTGGACAAACGACACCTCAGGAGAGTACACGGTGAAAGCTGGCTACCGGCGAGCTCTCACTGCTCAAATTACAGAAGGAGATGTGAGGCCCTGGACATCAATTTGGAAGCTTAATGTTCCCCCTAAAGTCTGCTTTTTCTGGTGGTAGGTGTGTACCGGTATCCTTCCTACTAAGAGCCTCCTATCCTACAGACACTTTTCAAATGACAACTCATGCCCCTTCTTCCCTACTGTGCCTGAATCCCCTCTTCATGCTCTTTTTCAATGCCCCGGGGCTCAGGAGGTTTGGAATGGCTGGGGATCTACTATGGAGCTATCCCTGGACGTCGCCTCGGATATTTCCTCTCTCCTGATGCGATGGTGCTCCTCCTTTTCGCCGGCTAAAGCAGGCACCCTGTGCATTCTGACTTGGATTATCTGGGATAGGTGGAACGAGGCCATTTTCAATCATTTCCGAAGGCCCCCCAGATTTTGGATTGACCGGGCATCATCATGGATTGCTGTTTGGCAGAACCACCCTGAGCAACAAAGACTTTTCATCCCCTCTCCTCATCCCCAACATTGGTGCCCCCCACCGGAAGGGATTATTAAGATCAATGTGGATGCCTCTCTCTCTAAGGATGGCCCAGTTTGACTAGGTTTGCTGGCCCGAGACAACCACGGAAATCTTATCGCATCCAAATACGAAGCACGCTATGCACTTTGGGAGCCCTCAGTCGCGGAGGCCGCCGCCATCCTTGCTGGGTTAAACTTCGCAAAAGACCGCGGTTGGGATTCCATTCACATCGAATATGATTGTCTCACTGTAATCAATGCCATCAATCTCACTGACAGCGGGCTTCAACCTTTCGGCTCCATTACTCGGTGTATTCACTCTCTGAGACAAGGCTTCAATTCCTGCAATTTCTCATTTATTAAAAGGGAAGCGAATGAAGCCGCTCACAAGATGGCAGCCGTTGGCCCTCCTTACGAGGATTTTCTCTGGTTCAATCATTTTCCATCGTGGTTATGCGGCTGTATTTATGCTGATCTCCATCATTAATGGATCCGTCTTATTTTGTCAAAAAAAAAATCTTATAAAGGTACTTTGATCCATATCAACATGTCCTGAAATATATTACTTCCATAACTCGGAAGCGACAAATCCTTTCTTGTCCATTCAACCAATTCCATGCCACCAATGACACACCCCACACAAACTACCTCTCCATGAGTTCATTTCCATGGTTTTTGTTTTCCATCAATGTACGCATTCAAATGACATGAATTGGTAATGATCTCAAGTCAGGAGACCATTACACATGATCATAGATAGGAACATCCAATGAAACCCAAAACATGTGGTGTTTCTATTCGAAGGTCAGCCCTTATGATCTCACTACTTGAGATCACCAATTGAGAACTTCATGAGAAGAAGTCTCAATGCTCATGGGCCCCTAGCACCTGATAGTCAAACATCTACTGTGTCCAGTCAGTAAGATGTATCAAGACCATAAAACATAAACTTAATATTAAATTCATAGTATCTAGAGGTTATCATTATAGTCTGGGAACTGCTATAACCCTTTGATATGACAATTAACCTTTGGACATTACCAATTCAATAGTGGACGCAGAAAAGTCTATACTATAATGGTATGAAGAAATCATGTATAGCAAACTGTATACACAATATGGTAATCTATAGAATAGAATAGTTGGGTCTAGGGAAACCACTATTTCAACACTCCCACTTGCACTAGAGACAACTTTCTAACCAAACCTTTTAGCTAATCCCATGATGATTATCATGTTTATGCTGATTTATGGATTTAGCTATTGGGTCTGCAACGGTTCCGCCGCGTGGCAATTCTGCTATTGTGACCTCATCTTCTTGAGTAAAATTTTTCAAGAGATGTTATCCCGAGTATATTTTGTCCAATGTTATAGCTTGACATCTTGGCCAGTAAGAATATCATAATTTAGATTATGATAAAACATTTCTCACCTTGTGTGATTCCATGAACTGGAACAGGTTGTTGCATATATTCTTCTTAGCTTCCATAGATGCTGAAACATAATCGGTCTTTGTAAGTATGGCTACCACTGGATTATATGATCTTGTCTCACTCATCGTCTCTAACCTAACTACAATACTAAATCACATAGATCTATGGAAGACTAGTTTTTATCCCTAAAAACTAGTATCTTTTCTTCTCCACTTACTAGGTACATATCTTTTGTACTTACCGATGTATAATTAGATAGTTCTGACTACATCCTTTATAGTGCTCCTAGATATAACTGGTATTTTTCTATTGTAAAATATACCTGGAAATTTCATTTCTTGTACATATGATGGCATATGTGATTGATCCATCACTTGGACGTATGGATTTCAACTCACCACGTTTATCTCTTCCCATGTCATGGACAGGTCAACATGGAGAAATTATGACCTATGGCATAGTCAACAATTAATCTCTTGAATTGTTCTAACATGTATTTTTCAATACAATGTCACTATATGTACAATTGACTAGGACAAAGCAACCTATAAATTTACCTTTGTAGATCCTATACTATAGAACTTAGGTTTCTAATTTAAGTGAATCATTGGATAATAAATTTCATTTTTGTCTTAATTAACTAAGGGACTAATGTCTATTTTCCATATATTGCCGAACATATTTTTTCTAGGAAAAAATTGGTGCTCCCACTAACCTCTGGAAGAAACATAGAAATCATTTTTTAAAAATGTATATTATATGATCATGTTTCTTACATTAATCATAAACCGGATTTCAGTAACTTGTAACCGTTATTTGAATTTTGTGTTGTGACCATCCCTTTCTGGTTGCGTCGTATAGACACCGTCCAAAATTGGTGGTCATGACATCCAATGATAAATAATTTGATCATAAATATTATCTATGATAAGTAAAAATATAACAGATTTAGGCATAATAACTTGTTCAAACTAATCATGCCTTATTGGTACTATGAGTGTACCATCCATATATCATCTCACATAAATACCCTCCACAATATTCAAAATAATAATCCCCTTTTCTCTTTGTTACAAGGAATCCATTAGTTGAATTTTGGTTGGTCTTATCAATTTTAGCTAAATTCCCCATACTGCTTATGTGTAGGAAATATTATTCACGTTGGATAATAGATCACCGAATGTGGTGAATAAAAACCATCATAATAGTTTTATCCTTCCTATGAAGTATGTGACTCTAGAACATACTTTGTTCCACATGTGCTTGTGGAACTAGTTCCTATGCCAACTATTTTTTTCATCATGAGAATTCACAAAACATTATTCAATATAGCTCCCACTATCTCTAATATAGTTGTGCACCCTCTTATATAATGTAGTCTATCACTTGACTATAACTTTTCTATCAAAGGGATTTATGAAATATCCTAATAAATAATTAGGATACTTGTCATAGATGCACAATTTGTTTATCTTGATGCAAGTTTGATTGTATCCAAACAACCTATTTGCATCCAAAAACATGTCCTTATAACATAAAGGATTTACATCATACTATTACTCGTACGATATCCATCTGTCATTATAATTGGTATATGGCTATGGGATATCACCATTTCATAAAATATATTGGATTTTTTTTCTAGATGCAACATTGATACTACTTACATCAAAATTTTGATGTATGACATATGCATTTAGGAATTGCTCCACGCTACATGTTTGTAGATCAATGTTGATATTTAAGACTTTATCATCAATCCACCTTATTAGCATCAATATTGTGATGTCGATAAGGTAATGTGCGTTTAGGAATTACTCCATGCTACATTATCAGGATTGATGAATTCTTGGTCAAGATATTCTTCGGTATCCCAACCCGAAGAAACTCATATCTCCTGACCATGCATATACTTCGCTTTATTATTACGTAATTACTGAAAGCAATATTATGAAGTATATATACCTCTAGCTTATACTTGGAATAGTTCATGCTTACTTGTTGAACTATTTCAAAAAACTTTGTGACATACCATTATTTCTAAAGGCTCCTTTGTCCAAACTAAAGACATTGATAATACCAAAAGTATTTAGTTGTGCCAAGCCTAAATACCATACTTGGTATATTCATGATGTCTACTTTTAGTATTACATGACAAAGAATTATCATTTCACAACTGGGTATAAGTCTTACATTTATATTCATCAGTAATTGCATATGATTCATGTATTATTGAACTAGTGATTGAGTTTACCAAATACAACATTCATTCCAAAACCTGAAAGAATGTCTCCTTTCATCCAAGGACACATTAGATTAATGTTTTTGGTTATACTCAATAATAGTTCAACATGAATCTTAGACTTGTAAATTAAATAAGTCATGTACTTCTCACCATTGGCCTAGGCATCACCCTTTCGCAGCCACTTGGAGAATACAACTGACTTCTGGTAAGGTTTCTATACTAACTTGGTTATCTTATTAGAATACACATATGTCATCAGCATATTGTATTTAATACCCATGTAGTAAAAGGAAACATCAAATTGATGAATATCCCTCATCTTGAAGGGGAAACTTGATTCTTTAAACTAGTTTATTACTTTTAAACATCCATAGTATTATTTTGTAATATGAAATGTAAATAACCATTGTTAATACCTCATTAATTGAAGGATTTCGCGAATGTTTCATTGAAATTAAATGTCTTTAAACATTACACATTGTCTTTAAATTTATCCACCATAAGAATTAAATATTATTTGTCTTTTATTCTTATTATCTTGGCGAATCTTACCTAAATTGGTAATAGAGCATTTACACAATACTTGTTCGTTTTGTAACATAAAATGATAATTGAGTAATGTGGTGAAAATGATATTTAAAGATCATGATCAATCTTTAAATTTACACATGTTGGTGTAAACATAGACTTATTCATATCATAGCTTCTATGTATCTTTGAAAACATCTCGGAGATGAGACTTTAAGTTATATCATCTATGTCTAGTTGTAGCAACAACAACTGACACCAGACATTGATGAAAGCATAATGATATAACTATCATATGCTTTGTATATTAGTCTCCTATAAGAAATTTTCACCCTCGCTTATTGAGATAGTTTAACATTGTTGGAGACACTGACACCTTTAGTTTCCTATGTCATAGTACTATATGCACACGCCTGTACTATTCATGGATACTTATGTCAGTGTGGACATTTTCTTTGTCCATTTTAATATCACAGTTTTAATCATGTGGTATCACTTTCCATTTTCATACAAAAATGAATTTTATCAGATTAGTGCCTTTATCTAAATTACTAGATTATACATTTTTTTATTAAATACTTAAATCATTTAATGTCTCCCACTATTTTATTGGATTATAGGAACCCTCTATGCTAGAATCAAAATACTATGTCTCTTCAGTATTCTAGTGGAAAGGATCCTGGAACCACCATGCATAGTCAACAAGATATGGATACACCACTACTTGGAGGGTTCTAGGTAGGCATTCTGCTGGCCGACCGCTTTTACTTGTGGCTCCTCGATCTGTTGAGTGACCTCCCAGCTTCTTAAAATCAGAACATGATTTACTCAACTATTGCATCTAAAATTACAACAAGATACCTATGGCTATTTCATTGCTACAACATTATTTATGTTAAAACATCATTCATATAATGAATCCCCAGTAGTAAGAGGCACCCTCAGCTATGGCATGATTGGCACCACAAACAGCTGGGTTTGTCGAAACTTGAATGAAGGAAGGTGGTTTTCACTTAATATATATTTTGAGGGATTTATTATTTTTTTAATGTGATGAATGAAATCATTTTATATTTTTATAAGAATTTACTATATGATCTCACTCACAACTGACTGTGAAAAAAATAGAAATTTCATCGCGTCACATGTTCATTTTTTCTTGCATGCTTGTTTATTATTATTCTATGTGATCATGATCTAACTATACATTCACAAAATAATAAACCATGCAAAAATAAAATGAAAAACTTGATCATGAGCTGGTACTATTTTCTGATCTGTTATGTTAATAAAGGACCGACTAAAACCCTAGGGGTAAGTACCTTTAGTTGTGTGGCTTGCTACATGAAAAACAACGTATGCTCATCCAAGGGAACTAACTCCTCTCTGGTGTATCGTCGCCACTTCACACGAAGTCCGTCAAGGCTCGTCTTGTCATTATACAATAGTACTCGCATGCAGGCGAGGGGTCTCAGGGTGTAAATATATAACTCTGAGAATGGGCATGCTTGCCCTTATACGTATAATGACTCTGATACGACACGCTGATTGCCTTTTTATTTAATTAAATTAATTATTAGAACACTATGCAATAATTAAATAAATAAACAAACACTAGACATGCCTTGATAGGTTGAGGGATCATGACTAGCATATACGCATTAAACTCGCATATATTAGATATTTACAGAATAAAAATTAAACTTGCATTAAAAAAACATGAGGGTATTATTTCTTACTGAATTAAAATTTCACTCTGATTTTAATTCAATATGAATACGTCATTCGGCCATATTTAATTAATTTAATTCCCAAAAAAATTTAATTAACTAATTTAATTTATCACCAAAATAAATTAATTATCCAGTTTTAATTATATACCAAAGTGAATATTCAATTAATTTAATTATGAACCAAAATTAAATTAATTAATTTATTAAAATTTTTTATTCAAATAAAATACCTGAGCCCCATAAAACACAGGCAAGGACTATGTGGGGTGGGGAAAACCCGCACACGCCCATTTTGAGTTATACAGCTGTGCAAAATCTTTTCATGGGCGTTATGGGTAGGACAGGTCTGCCCAAGTCCATTTCTGGCTGAGTAGACCTGGCCAAATATCATGAAAATGGGTTACCTCATATTAGTCTTGCTACTGACCAATAGGGAGGCATCCCAACGTATGAGGCGGAAGCAGCCGCGGGACCAGGAAGGCTCGGACAGCCATGGGGAAGCGTCAGTGAGCACCTAGCCTTGTGGGGAATGTAGCCTCCGCCTATTCCAGGGTGCCATCACAAGGGATGGGTGCGACGCTCTCCATTGCGCAGGGTTGGGGGCGACAGATGAGTGGCCTCAGGGTGGCCTGTGGGGTGTGGTGCCTTGAATATTCCCGCTTTAGTGCCTCTCCATGAGGTAGGGAGTCCAAACGAGTGTGGATCCATGGGAGAGGCCAAGCGGTGGGGTGCCGGGTCTATGGGACGTGCCGGATTGGTGGGAGAAGAGTAGTCCTGTGTGTCGTGGAGTAAAGAAGAGAGAGGTGGCAAGTTGCCTAGCGGGGCGGCACGAAAGAGGCACATGTGAGCCTATGCAGACTGTCTGCGCGCAAGATCACTTCATGGGACTCCAGGTGGGAGAAAACGTGGCTAGGTGCGCTACGGTGTACCGGTGTGGCCTGGGGCGGAGCGGGTGAGTGCTGCGGCGATACAGGAAGACTGCTCCATAGAAGGTAGGGCTGGCCTGCTGGGCCTGGTGCAGCGGCTATTATAGGGAGAAACTGCACAAAAGGAAGAGGCCACTTGCACTTTCTTCTGGTGCGTTGCAGCGCGAAGATAATGGAGTGGTGGTGGCTGGGGTCGTCATGAAGTGAATAGGGGGGCCGATCAGCCCCCATGCCATTTTTTTAAATAATAATATAGGCCGGCTGGTCCATCCCTTTTCCTTCAAAAATAATAATACCCTTGCTCCTTTTAAAATAATATTATCATTATAATAATGTAAATAATATTATTATAATAATATATTATAATAATTTTTATTACAATAAGACTATTTTATTATAAAAAAAATAATGTAATGATAATAATAATTATGATTTTTATGACGAATCTGGTCCTGGAAAACACTATTCCAGCTATCAGAATTCCGTCGGGGTGATGGAGCTCTTCCGATTTAAAACCTCGGATGGCCGCAGATTGGCCATCCGATATCGGATTTAGATGCGGTCTGCATCGTTGGAATCGGAACGACACCCTCTTCATTAATTAATGAAAATTTAATTTATTTGGCTTAAAATTGACACGCATCCCTTTGATACCACTAGGTGGAACCGGGAGTGTAGTGGAAGACACAAACAGGTCGGTTCTAAAATATTCCACCGACGATCAATGTAAACTTGTCGATGTCCGTGAAGATCAGCCTGATTAAATTCAAGGATCTCATGTAAAGGGTTTTAAGTACAAAAATAAATAGTAAAAATACATGGTTTAATTCTGAATATGCACACGGGGTCTTCTCGTCGTTAGAGATCAATGATCAATGAATTTGAAGTCTAATTCCTCTAGATAATCCCCAAATGCATCAAGGTATCTACGGGAGCATCGGTCGCCATAATCTGGGAGCTAGTGTGGAATTGTGACGACGCCTTCGATGCTCCAACGATCACTACACCTCTTCGCTGACGATGCCTGAGAGAGTGCTTAATCCATGCTCCTTGGATCTAGAGCATCTCTCTTTAAATGATGTGAGAGATGATAGGAGAGAGAAGCTTCATGAATATTATTTGGCAAATGCCCCTCCTTCTCTATTTATAGTTCTTAATTAAAATACCTGGTATAGCCCCACTGGCCCCGGATACATAACGTACTATCAATAACATTTTATGACTTGTAATATGAGTCATAAATATTATTATCACTAAATTTGTATATATTAAAATATATTAAGCGATAATAATTGAGTCATTAACTCGAATCGTCACTCCCATAAATATTAATTTATCCTTGAATAATTTTATATTCATCAATTAATATTTTTCATGTATTTACTTAAAACTCGTAAATACTTTTAATTAATAAATTAAATAATCATTATTCAAAACTTTAATAATATGAATTTATTTATTATATTGGTGATTTTTTAACTTAGGACAAATCCCAGACCCCTATGGTGGGGCCCACTATGTCCAAAACTCATATTCGACTGAATATGACAGATTCTCGAATACGCTATTTTGTGTGACCCTCTAGGCCCATATTTCAACAGCAGTGAATAGTATTCACATACAAAGAGCAGGATCTAGCAACACATCATGACCCCTAAAGAAATAAGCATTGTCACAGCAGCGAAAACCAAACTATGAACACACACTATGTAATATAATCTCTTCTTGAGTAATATCTCATAAAGCATGTCACACTCATGTGTCATCGCCCTTATCTTGCATTATTGTTTGTTGATTTAACTGGACTGATTTACCCTTGACTTTCATGGATATGGTCTTATAAAGGTACTTCCATCCATATCAACAGGGCCTGAGATATATTACTTCCATAACTCAGAAGCGACAAATCCTTTTTTGACCATTCAACCAATGCCATGCCACCAATGACGCACCCAACACAAAATACCTCTCCATGACTCTATTTCCATGTTTTTCATTTTGCATCAAAGTACGCAATAAAATGACATGAATTGGTAATGATCTCAAGTCAACAGACCATTACACATGATCATAGATATAAACATCCAATGACACCCGAAACATGTGGTGTTCTTATTGGCGGGTCATTCCTCATGATCTCACTACTTGAGATCACGAAGTGCGAACTTCATGAGAAGAAGTGTCAATGCTTATGAGCCCCCAACACCTGATAGTCAAACATATACTGTGTCCAGATAGTAAGATGTATCTAGACCATAGAACATAAATTTAATATTAATTTCATGGTATCTAGAGGTTCTCACTATAGCCTGGGAACTTCTATAACCTTTCGATACAACAATTAACCTTTGTACATTACCATTTCAATAGTGGAAACAGAAAAATCTATACTATAATGGTAAGATGACATCATGTATAGCTAATTGTATACACAAAATGGTAATCTATAACACTAAATAGTTGGGTCTAGGGCACCCAATATTTCAACAGGTATCAACCATGGAACCGTGAGAAGTGTCCATCTTTCTAGGAGGTTGTTTTAACCTGCGATGATTCACTGGAAGGCCAAGGTGTTGGGCGATGACCTGAGGATATAGTCCTATAATATTTTCATAACTAGAGGAGAATACATCACGATGCTTCTTCAGGAAGACCACATATTTTTGTTGCTCTTAGACAAGAATAGTGGAACTAATCAATGTGTGTTTTAGATCTGTCTCTCTATCAAGGTTCATTTGTACTAGTTCATCGACCGTGGCAGAGACACCCTCGTCAAAAGTGGGAGGTGTATCATCCAAATATTCTTCTTCACTTAGGGAGTAGTTATCCTCGGTGGGAGGTGATTATTTTGAGTCAAATGATCATGATGGGTCATAAGATCCATCCGTAGTGGTGGTGATCACTACATCAGGGGACTCCAGTGTCACCGGTGCTGTGGAAACCATAGCGATGAAAGCTATTGATCCGATCACATCTGGTCTTTATTCTAATGGTCCATGATTTATGATATCAAAGTAGTGGTGGTGCATCAAATTGATCGGGTTTATCTCGATCTGTAGAAACAAGCAAGTATACCATATTTTCGTTTCCATGGGGAGGACATCCTGATACGTTACGGGAGTAGGGGGCATCGAGATCACCCAAGCCTAATTGGTGTAAGAATATGAGGTGATCTTCCAGCATCACATAGACATGGGAATGTGCTTCAATATCTTTCCAAATAAAACAAAAAATTGCCCCAGGTTTGGAGTTTTGGCTTCCAATCAATTGATCGAGAAGACATAGGCATCATCTAGTCCAATCCCCAGGTCGGTTACAACCATAGCGGGTTCAACCTCACTAGCCTATATCTTCTTGTCTTTGCTCTTGCAATAGTCAGCATCCAGGTATATGGATTCAAAAAATGCAAAGGGAGACACGTCAAATTAGAGTATGCCTACTAGGCCTTTAATGGGGTAGTTGAGTCATTGGTGATATGAAGAGGGGACCACCACATGCAGGTGGAGCCATGGTATGCCCATCAATGCAATGTAAGCGGTGTCCTATGAGACGACCATGAACTCAGTGCTACAATTTGGCCACCGAACTAAGTCTTCAGGTGGATCTTTCTGATCGTTCTCTCTTTTGTCTTGTCATAACCTTGAATTCTCATGTCAGTGTGGCTCAATGTTTCCTCAGATATCCCCATATTTTGGAGTGTCTGGGTCGAGATTAAGTTGATCCCAGAGCTTGTGTCAACAAGAAATCGACAAACCTCTATGGAATTGAAGTGGACGGTGATGTAAAGTGGGTGGATGTTCCCCTGTATGGGAGAGCCTTCATCTTATCCAAGGAATTTGATGATGGATTGACATTCTGCATGCTTGGATACCTCAACATGGAAGGCTTCTACGACCACTGCCTCTCTCTCAAACTGAAGGGGGATTATTAAAGCCTCATAGATGGATTCACGCATATCTACTGACAGATGAATAGCCTCGAGAATGGAGTGTCTCGTAGTAATGATTTCAAGATGCTTATGAACGTCATACTTCAGCACCAAGCATGAACTTCTGCTGATAAGAGTTCGTTCTATGAAAGGAGGTATGACGGGACCCTCTGGCGGGACTGGAGAACAAATTGAGATGGGAATATCCCATCGTTCGATAGTTAGATCCTGAGGGTGGCAACCACTGGCTGTGGAAAAAACGGGCATGGTCAGTCTCTAGAAAAATGTGACTTTTCATGGGGTAGTCGGGCCGACTCAGCTTGATCAAATAGCATAAATGGCGGTGAAGGCGAACCAAATGAAACCAGATTAGAAGAATCTATGTGATGAGCTCTACACTGGGTCTGTTGTATTGTTTCGGTGGAATTAACAACATAGATGGAAGTGCGGACCAATTAATTCCAACAACTCATATGACCACAGCCCCGTCGACGTTGGCGACGGCTGGGGACGTTTGGAGGATCTATTCGGCGTTCCTCGTCATCGGGCATCATAAAGGGGTTTACCAGCTACATGGTGTTAACCAAAGCATACCCTTTGCTATCACTTGAACAATCCTCCACCACTGGAGGGACTGTGGGGGTAATCATCATCTCTAGAGACCTGAAGTTTCCGAGAGTATGGGATGAGAATGGAATTGGTGGAGGACTTTGATTTCCCTTGCGCTGCTGATGCTTGCCCTTCAGGGAGGAGGAAGGTTGGGATGGCGACACACAAGTAGTAGTTTTGGATGACACAACAGATTCTAAAGGATCAGGTCAATTAAAACATGCATGGATATTGCCTTGGTCATAGGTGACTATCTTATGAGCCATCCAGTCATCATACTTTTGGTACCGGCAATTATCAACCTACATCCACTCACCTCCACTTTCACTGTCACTGTCGGGCTGTACGGACACACATGACACATGTTCTGGTGATTGAACCAACCAAAATATATTGTTATCCATCTTGTCTTGAATCATATATTTGAACACATAGCTTGGTTTGAGAGTATTCCCTAGGATCTAGTGATAGGGAAAAAATATGGTGAATAGTAAGATTCATCTGTCCAGGCCTCCTGCATTCCGGAAACTATAAGAGTCCTTGTTCTAAGATACATCGGAATTAACCAAGGACATTAGCCTCATTAAATGAGTAGGTATTGATTATTTTATCCAAGAATTTGGATTCGTGATCATGGCCATGATGAGGGGCTAGATGATCCAAATGAGGAGGAGTAACCTGGTTATCTTTCCTAGGCGGTGGCAACGCATTACGTGGGGCGCCTACCGATTCTGACGCAGTCGCAACTGAGGTGGAGGCTACGCCAATGGTGGTGGGCCTCTGCGAATCTATAGAGGTGACTCCACTAGTAATAACTCTAGTTTCTTGGGGCTTCTATTTGGTCCACCGCGGCAGTCCCGGCCTTGGAGGCCCTTCTTGGGGGGGGGGATAACAGAGGAAATGGGCATGTCTATTTGGCATATTTCAAGGCTTCATCTAGACTTTGGGCCTTATCAAAGAAATATCAAAATCCCCCAGGGTAATTCTAGGTAATTAAAGAGGGTGGAAGTTCTATCTTGAAATTCCCCACACACATCGTCTACTGCTACTCCTAAGTCAACTTCATGTCAAGGGAGTTTGTGAGTGCTTTCCACTGGGTGACAAATTCCGTGACGCGCTCATCAGGCCTCTATATGCACTTGAAGAGGTTTGTAAATCTCGTCTTTTGGGTGCTCTAATTGAACTAGTAATGAGATTTCCTATGATGGTCATTGAAGACGACTAATGGCCCAATGGTTAGCTAGATGTACCAAAAAAACGCAGGCCCTTCCAATGTTTGTTTGAAACACCGGAGTTTGGAGGCCTCTTTCTACACTGGAGTTCCTAGAATGGGTCCACACCTTGAGATGGAGTGATCCAAATGCTGTAGTGGGTCTCTTATCCCATTGAATGGGGGGAAATTGGGGTTACCATAACACACGGGTTTTGGCATATCATCCACCCATGTCAGATACCGATATTCATCAGGAGGAATATCCACCTATCGACTTTCTAACGCCTCTAGGTGAGAAATAAGTGCCATCATCAGATCATCTGGGCATGGATTCTTGTCTTGGAGAGGGTCCCTAACCTCCAGTGTGTTTGTAGGTTCATCAACATGATATGATGGCCCAGTGGCTGGTGGAGCGGCTGGTGGGATAACCTGTGCAGTAGCTAGGGGAACCTCAGCTCGGTCTCGGGGATTATCACGCTACTCAGGTATATTTGGAGACACTTACCACACCCTATTTCCATAATTTCAGGACACTATCCTTTCTATGTGAGTAGGATGGTCAGGGTCACCTAGAGGCAATTCATTGGGGGATTTTTGTACCTGACCCTACTACCCCAACTGAGGATCACTATAGTCTGGTCACCACTCCATGACACATTAATCAATGAGGTCATCAACCATCTTCTTATGACCTTCGTGCTATTGGTGCAACATGGCTTTTTTGTTATCATCCTATATCTTCTACATAGAACCAGACGGTTCATAGGGTTTGACGTCTCCATGGTGTTCTTTTCCCTTATTGGGGTTTTTGATGAGGACTAAGGCCTCAGTGGGGATGTGAAGACCTTTTAGATTTTTCTACTGGAAAGTAACCCTTCCTAATGGATATGAAAATTGTTGCACTCCCCAGGGGGGTAATTTATCATCATGGAGATCTAGCTAATTATCCTCCTCTGATAGATCGACCATATTAGCTGCAATCCTTCCTGGAGGCATATCCTAAATGTCACCTAACCAATCCGGCTAGTGTCGAATAGGAGTGAAGTGAAGAGTTGCGTACTGGACCCATCCACAAATCTTCACATGGGGGGAATCCTCCTTGATAATATTTCATAGCACTTTGATGCTCAAGACGCATCATTTTTGGAGGGTTTGTTGGTGATCGGGCGACTTAGGGCGCTGGTCCATAAGGGTCATGGCCATGTCAACCATACAACATTGTTGGCCAATGTCTTTGTAGTGTTGTTGAATTTTGGGGTAAGTCACTTGCTGATGACAGAGATGGAAGTGCTTCACCCAGAGGTATTGGCGAAAACACCAGTATTCTACTTGGGTGAACGATTCCGATGCACTAATGTTTGGTGTTGTGATTGAAAAAAATATCTCCAAGAAATGGTCCTTCGGAAGGATATCCCATAAGATCCATAGCTTAGACTCAGGGTCTGGTCATTGGTTTCCCCATTTGTCAACTGCGGGTGGCAGGGGAACCAATAGTGGTACTTAAAAAGACTACTGAGATGATAGACTGGTCGGTGGAGAATATGGAGAGCGATCTGACAAGCCTCCAAATCTCTGTCTTTCCTCAAAATAATGTAGTGACATAGCCACCACATCCCGATAAGATGGTCTAAGGACCATAATTTTCAGTTCATGGGTCGTAGTTGCTGGTGGGGGTCATTCTGGTGCTCATCCTCAATCGATCCCCAGAATAACCCTCAATGATCTCTAGTTGAGGTAGAGAGTGCTCCCGGTGGTGAAAAGGGGGATTTCATGTCAATACCTAGAAGGAAGAAAAATGTTGCTCCTCTTGGATGTATCTGCAGAGGGAGGTGGGGATCCGATCGAGTTCCCATTCTGGAAGTATGATGTCGATACACCTCATCCCTGACTCGGCCCTCGACACAAGAGATCGGGGTGAGGGTTCTATCATTGAATCGAATTACTCCTCAGAATATAAGAAGTAGAAAAGTTTAATTGCAGTTTGAATCTTCTCAACATTGTTCTTATGTAGGAAGAAACCCACCATCATTCCACAAACTAGTTCTTTGGAATAGGGTGTCCTTCTAGAATGATGAGGGACTTCGGCCGAACTGGTGCTAGGGTGGAGAGGACCTCCACCAGAGTGAGCTGGGGTGCAAGGAGCACCTGGATAGATGTAAAAGGTGACACAAGGAGGACCTCTATGTCTGATCACTAGTGCACTGAGGGAGTCTCCGTGGGAAGTTCTGGAGAGGGTAGCACCTCCGCTGGATCCAGTAAGAGAATGGGCAGTGACTCCATGTTTGTTCCCCTTAGTAGTACTGGTATGAGGAGGGCCTTCATACTGGTCAAGCTGAACACAGGTAGGACCTCCGTGATGGGTGTAAATTAAGTTAGGAAAACCTTCACCTATCTGATTTTAGTAATGAAGAAGTCTTTCTTCTGTTATGATAAGATCATGGGGAAGACCTCTGTGATGGTATTTTACCTAACATCAAGAATCTTCACTTTGATGAACTATAATAGGAGGAAAAACTTCATACTTGAGGTCACGGGTACGAGGGAATCCTCCATGATGGATATTGATGTGGCGGATAATACCCTCACTCGAATCGATTGTGGCATGTAGAGTTCATCCATGGAGAGAATGGGAGTGAGAAGAACCCAAGATCTCGTCAGTGGTGGCCTATGGAGGACCTCTGTGTTGGATGTCAAAGTCATGGGTCAACCCGTAACAGATGCCACCTGTGTCGGTGTCCAGGAGAGTCGACCCAACCTGTCCATGTGGTGGTTGGGGCCTCAATCTATGCCGTTCATATAGATGCTCCCACATAGTATAAATGAGAGATTAATGCTATACGTCGATGGTGACACAATCCATGGTAGCTTCTAGTGTTGACACCACTTGATAGGCATCCTCCATAGCCTGCGCCTAATTCTAGCATCGGGTTATTCGGCCCGAGGTCGATGGCACAAGTGTATAACTCACATGTTATTCAACTGGTTGGTCTAGGGGGATGGCGCTGGCATAACCTAGTTGGATCCCTCCTTGGTGGACCCTAGGACTGGACTACAGTTGAGCTGTCTCGTACATCCCTCACATCATTGGCGTAGGGGAGGGAGTCATCAAAGTACTTGAGAGAGAGGCTCCCAAAATTATTATATATAAGAGTGAGGATTAGTGGCTCCATACATTTCCCTTGGGGGCAGTGGAAGTGGTGAGGCACAGAAGCCAAGAGGTCTCGTCGAGGCATATCCCAGGTTGGGTTAAGTACCTCTTCCTCAAATCGCCTAATGAGTTAATTTATCACCCTTCTCTAAATGATTTCAGATGGAGAGATGGGGTGTGGGAACCCATTGACCATGGATATAGAGACCTCTATAGAAGGGATGAGGCCACATGGGATTGTAACGCTTTCATTTCGCATTCCCCAATATCGGTGTGTGGGAATTGATTAGTTTCATATCAAAGAAGTTTGGGTCCTCCAATGCAGGAATATTAAACCATTTCTGACGAAAGAAGGGAATCAACATCCAGTTCCCTACTGTCATTCCTTCTTCCATGGTTAGTAAGAAGGATCCATGATGACAACGTCGCAGACCGGGATATCCAACATTCCAGTGCACCGGTTTTTGGTGAGTTTCATGCCAGAACCATTTTTTAAATTGTGGGACTAGGCACCAGATACATGGATCCAGTGAAACGCTAATCCACTAATGTCTCAAATGAAACTAATCCTTGTACTGAGGAGAATAAATTCACATCAGGTTCACCATTTCTGTTTTTGATGCTTTTTTTTGGGTGTGCATCCATCTTTCATGGAGGATGTGATGACTATTTCCTCTCATCCCCACTTTCCAAAGGTGGGTATCGTACATCGCATTTCAGGGATGTTTTTTCCTTGATCAGAAAGGGATAATGGGTTGTCGGTCTCTCCTTTCGAGGATTCCTCCATGGAGTTTGTCACTGAGTCCGAGTCTCCCACATTGACTTAAGACATTGTTTGTGAAACTCATTCAAGTTCCATGTCTTCATAGATGCCAGTTAATTACATTGGTTTTGTTAGGACATTCCAATGGGTCAAGTTAAGACATTATCCTTCGTTAGGGGGAGTAGTCACGTTAGAAATCACTGGTGTGTCTGGACGCTGGAACATTAGTGCAGCTGGGTTTCTTTATCTTTTAATAGGTATTCTGGATGGCATGGAATCCTGAGGAATCCCACATCAAGTGAGTGGAATTATATACCTGGGCATGTCTATGATTTTATCCTTAGGTTACTATGTTTAACACAAGGTATGTCGCGAGTTTAACATCCAACGCAGAAGGATCAGACTGAATAGAACACTGTTGGAAGTAGATCAGATGGGTGAAACCCCTAGAGGGAACACTGATGCTAGTGCTAACACATGGTTAGTTACTTGATCACTACTAAGAGTGCTGAGAAAGTGGGTGACATGATCTCCCTAATATGTGGCGGGTTGGGTAATAATGTGGATGGATATGGCGTGTTCAATGAAATAGATGGGGAATAAGATTGAACGGTCATAAGGTCAATGGTTTCATTGTCCTTGGGCCTTGAAAAGGCTTCCAATAAATCCTCGTGGAAGGGAATCAAAGTCTGCATAGTTCGGTGGGGTGATGGGAAACCTAAGAAGGCGGCTCGTGAGAATGGATAGATAGATGAGACCCTAAAGAGGTTGGACTTCTGGATTAGGGAATGACATTCCTAAAACACAGATGATCGAGGGAGAGACCAGGTCGAGACATGGAGGTTGGGATTTATCCTTAGGTAGGATTGTTATGTATCTCCGTGGTAGGAAATCAAAGTCCACGTAGTTCAAGATAGGGGCATGGAATCAGGGTATTTGTAGAGGACATCGACTCGATGATGGTTCTTGGGGATTACACATGGTTAGTAGCCTGCGTGTCCTAGTACCACTAGGACCAATAAGGAAGCAGGTCCTAACGAAGGGGAATACCATGGTTTATCGCTGATCGGGCAGTACAATGGATTGCATTTGTTTGGGGCTTGCAACATCTTTCCACTAGTTTGTGGTTTACAATGGATTACCACTAGATGGGGATCGCAATGGATTACGACTGGATGGGGATCGAAATTCCATAACACTATATAGTGATCACAATGGCTTACAGGTGTATGGGGTTGAATCTCAGGGAGGCTTCCTATATACCATGTCTAGGAGACAGGGATCAAAACCAATTTAGTTCAAAGGTATACTATTTAACGTCATGCTGGACAAGGGGGCATATGATTTAACATCATGTGGGATGGGGGTGAACTGACGTGAGGCGATCACGACTAATGGGTGATGGTACTGAACCATAGGGAGGATTGAAATGTACCTTGATCAAAAAATGGAAAGGATCAAAGTCGATGTAGTTTGAGATGAAAGGAAACAGTTGAACATCATCTTGAAAAAGAGTGAACAGACTTGAGGATGGTCAAGAACAATGGATGATGGGCATGATCCTCAAGTATGATTCCTATGTACCTTGCATGGGAATGGTCAAGGATCAATGTCCACATAGTTCATGATGGGAGGATTGGGACTTACACTCTAAGGAGGCCCGAGAAGGATATCATGGGAAATGATAACTCTAACCCCACCTGATTAATGCTAGTGTGAGAAACACGAGGTAGAAAAGACCTGAAAATCACATCATGAAAGATGAATATTCAGGGAAAGAAGCGATTCTTATGTGTGGTTAGTGGACCAAAGAGAAAACAGGGGCTTCTGCATGGTTAGTAGCACAAAGAGGATACATGGGATTATGGGTGCTTTGCAGCCCAGGGAGATGGAGATAGGGAATTACTTCTGGATGGAGGCCCAATGGAAATAAAAGCCATAGGGAGAGGGATGTGGTAAAGATGGTCATTATGCCCCACTCACCTCTAGACATTGGTAACGAAGAATAAAGGAGAAGTAGGGGTGTTTCATCTTGCAAGAAAGGCTAGGGCTTACACCAAGATGGTTGCCCTTCCTTGTGGATAGATGTTGTTCTAGCAGAGAGGATCTCATTCCATGTGTGGAAGATCTCACTCTCGTGGAGATGAGTGGGCATGTAGAATGTCTGATATGGGGCACCCCTTGTAGAATGCATGGGGAAAGGCCACAATTTAACGTCATGTGCTGTGGAAGATGGTTCTTGGAAGTTTAACTTCATGCAGCTCAGATGAGGCGGGTTCACTCTGCACCCATAGGACATACATAACTGGCACACTTTGACCATTGGTGAAGGGAAGGCACCGACAATGTCGTGGTGTGGGGGTTGTGGAGTGATGTATTGAGGGGATCATGTTAGAGTGTCTAGGTGAAGAAGCAATAACCGTTATAGTGCTTATGCGAAGAAGCATGAAGAGAAGAAACTCAATTTGTAGTGCCTCCTAAGGGACCTTAAAGTCACTTAGTAAAAACCTGGATGGTCAAATGCGAGAGGGGTTTGCAAAGAAAATTGGTTCACAAGAAGGGGCCTTGTGATGCTATGGTTCTCCATGTAGTAGAGGGGCTTCACGAAGGGGTATGCTTCGTGATGTGGGGTGGACATGCCTTGGAATAGAGAATAGGTTCATATGGAGGGTGCTTCCGGAAGTGGAAAGGCTTTCATGGAGTAGAACATCATGAAGTAAGGGTACCTTTTAAATCCTTGCACTGTGAAGAATTGTACTTCAGGAAGAACAGTTACCCTGCCTTAGCATATGGTTTACATGTGCATGGAGCGTACCTCATGGAGCATGAGTGATTTTTAAAGACCTAAATCCCCATGAGAATATCATTCATTCATGGTGGCCCTTTGCCTTTGCAAACTGCATCCCATATTGAAGATGGGATGTATTTAGGCTAAGGTAAAGGGGCTTCGCAAAGCTCAAGTACCTTGAAAAGTTCATTTTTCTCAAAGATTCACAGAGAAAAGGTTGATTCATGATTTGAGAGCTGAGAATTCAAAAGGTCTGGGTGTCCATCTATTCGGTGCGAGGGGAGCCCCGTATTTATATGCAAAGGGCAACACGAATCAGTGATAGCTTAGTGCGAATCCACGTGGAGTTCCATGATTGAACGTGGATTGAATCAAGTTCATTGTAACCACAGAGTCGACCGTCATCCCCTCCTTGGCACTGAGCTCTCTTCGCGGTGCTCACGGAGGCTTCAGTAAAGTATTCTAGGATCCTGGACGTCGATTAGGCTCCCTCCGCAGTGCGCAACTCTCGGTAAAGTGTGTCATAACCATAAAGCCTCCTACCTCTTTGCTATATGGCTACCATAGATGGGCTTTTGATTCACACTGGTTGTGATGCTACGGGGCATTGCGAATGGCACAGTGCTAAGGAGCTTTGTGAATGGGCTTTGCGAAGAAGCTACTTTGGAATGGGATTTTTTATTTTCATCATTTTCCACCACACATATTTTGGTTTCAACACATAAAATAATCCAAAAAAATTCTAGCTACCTCGGACACTAGATAATCTATTATTCACTAAATTAGTCCTTAATGACAAGACTGAAGATCCCATTCTCCCCGATTGATATAGTTTCCCTTTATAAAAATAGGAGAGTAACACTCTATTGATAATTGTAGATATGAGCTTAGTATAGAACATTCCAATCTATTTCAAAAATAAAATAAGATCTCCTCATTTCCAGCATAAATAGATCACAATAGAAATGATATCCACCAATTTCAATAGAACGTTCCGTACAGTTCATCATACCCTCTAGTCAAAACCATAATATTTTTTTATCATCATAAACTGATTCGATATCTCTACATCAAAACCCACGATATTGAAAAATTGACCATATATAAATGAATTTGATGCTAATATACCCAGAAAACATAGTATTAGGTAGATGACATAATAATTCTACCTCTAACCGTGGAAGTTCCATCAACTATACTAGTAGGAGTAGATAGTATTTCATGCATTTCACACACCTCAATACTCTAGGGACCATCCTGACTCTCCTAAGATACATGTTTTTTCTAATATTGTCACTTCTATGTTGGGGTGCCACGTTCCCAACCCTATCTGATGATGTTGGTTGAACTCTAGATACTTGTATTCTATGTGGTATCCAATCCTTTATTATGTTTATGTGTCTTATATATTCCTGTAACACCACACAACTATTGAGTAATCATGTAGAACATACACATATGGTCTATCCTACTACAAGTGTGACAAGACATAATAGGTAAAGTACACTGCATGTTCTTGTTTCCATCCTTGGCACACTAAAAGAACAACCCCATGATGTGGTCCTAAGATGAATACCCACTAACCTAGATGTGCTTCCCACCCCTTCTCGGGTAGTAACTCTCATAGTTGATCTTCATGTTTCCTGAAAAAGAGCTTCATTTTCATTGAGACATCCATGCCACCAATTGGGGCCTCTTTCACATTTTCGTGGATGGTGAGATTCAGATTCATCATGATAGAGAAGTTTCTTAGGTGATATACATTAATCTATGAATTGATCTCATAATGATTCACATATTGTAAGTGAAACATCTTGTCTATGTTATCTATGAACATGATAGAGAAAGACACTACATGTCAATAAAACATCCAATGTAGTCCATCACGGAAATTCCCCCTGTGATGGGTGTACGAATTCTCAATCCCTCTCGTCCCTTAGTTTCTCAAGATTAATGTGACATGGGAACTTCTCACTGATGTCCACCCAAATTATCTTCTATTTTTTCCTATATTTCTATATGATTTCCAAAAAATTATTTGGTGGTTCTCATAAAATATATAAAATTTTTCACCCTCCTATTTTCAGGTGTCAATAAGTGAATGAAGAGAATTTTGATGGACTCAATCTATAATGGAGATACTTAGGGGCCTTCCTCCCTAGTGAACATGGGTTTTTGTTAAAGTTGGAACTCTTTTTTTAAATTGGATATCTATTTTATAACAAAATTCGTCTCCCTATTTATATATCACAGTAAAATACCACAACCCCAGTATCATAGAGTTGGTGGTAAATTTAATAAATTGTTGTTAAATACAAATGATCACCTCTTAAAGGACCAAATAGTTTAGTGGTATTGGAAAACTCGATACATACATTAAATTGAAATTATATAAAATAAAAAGAAGTATTTTCTTTGAGATAAATATTATTCCCTTTATCATATCCCTATTTATCAATCATAATACCTTTTCTTGGAATCTTGGGGAAAGGAATCCTAAGAAAGGGCTGATCTCAGATGCTCAGTATGTGTACACATATAGTGGAAGATATCAAAAATAAATAAATAATAATCAATAAGGTAATATAGATAAATAAAAAAACTTTCTAATAAACTAGTAACATGAGAATTAAGAATAATGTGGAAGGTATAAATATTGACTAAATGGTTCCATATAAATAATTAAATGACCTTGAATATTGTCCATGAATATTTTAACTAATTGATTAATCACTTGGAAATAAATAAATAATACCATAATTAGGTAATTCATAATGTTTAGAATCATAAATATAATGTCAAGGACTTATTACAGGACATCCTACATAAATGGGTAATGCCTCTACCAAATACCCATGCAAGTTTGTATCATGAGACCCACCAATGAATCAAGGGGATATAGAGGTCTTTTCCTATCACTTACTAATTTCAGTGAATTCATTATGTTAAAGGGTTGACACATAATAAACAAGAAAATTCATCTTCAAAAACTAATATATGAAATGTTAAAACTTTCCCCAATCAACGAACCTAATCATAAACCATTCAGAATAATATGGTGGTTGGAAAAAAATATGCATCCCTAATTAAATGAATCATAAACCATACAGATAAATAACAATAATGGTCTTATTTTATTATATCCTCAATATAATATACAAAAAATGAGGCTAAAATAGATGAAAATATAATAAAAGGATCACTGGAATTTTTTTAATGAAATACCATTTTCAATTTGAAGTCACTTATTTGAGATCAAAAATATTACCCAAATATTATGTAAAAAGTTTCATTGAATACAAACTTATAAAAACCTAAATAAGACTCAAATAAAGAATTTTTCATGATGGATATAATTTTTTCTCAGGACGTATTTGTTAAAATAACATTCCTTTTATACTATTGTAAAAAGGATAAAAATTTCCTTGTTCAGAAAATGATAAGAAGATTACATTCAAAAAACTTTATAAAATTTCAAAAATGGTAAAATATTCCTTTATAAAATTATTTAGATAATTTTTAAAAATTATTGAATACTTTTTCAGAATACATTTATATAGAAGAAAAAGGATTCTCGACAAAAGAGAGTTAAAGAACCTCTTTTCTTCAAAAACATTTCTCAATCATTTAAAATAAAAAAATATAGGAAAATGTTATGATTGCATGAAAATTTCATGAATAATTTTATTGGAGTAAAATATATTTGGTTCAAGAAATAAATATAAAACAACTCCATAAATAGTTACTTAATCATAAAAAATCCCAAATAGTGCTAGGATTGTTAAATAATCCCTTACCACATTGTTAACTTTTGAATCATAATACCCCATAAGGAATATAATCAATTGAAAATTTAAATATAATGAAAATAATTAAATTCATTATAATTATTTTCAAATAAAAATCATGAAAACCACATAAAATAAATAAATAGTTAATATGTAATATGACTAATAGAAGTGAAATTGAGATGTGATACCCTTTCCTCATTTATTATTTCCTTCACACTTGTTAAAAAATACAATAATAATAAATATAGACATATTATTCATATATTACATAACCATAATCATGTTTATCATACAATAAATGTTTTACGTATAATATTTTTCTTATATTTATCAATAATTCTTTGTTATAATCATTGTTTATCATAATAAATACTTTGTTTTTCATATAATTTTTTGTTTCCTAGTTTCATTAATAAAATGTTGATCATGATTCCATAATCTATATAATTTTATAAATTGAAGAAATATTATATATATTAAATATATAACTAATTATATCTATCTATAAATATTAGATATAGAAAAATTTATTACACCATCGATGGAGATGATAGGTTGTATGTATGCTTGAATATTATTATAAATTTTTTATTGTTGGAAAAAAAGGATGTTATATAATAATTCACATTTAGATAAAAATTATTATATCATATATAAAATATATATTCATTAAATATATCTTTTTTACCATCCATGTAAATATCAAATGAAAAAAATACGCATATCACTTCGTGGAGGTGGTAGTCCACCCGTACGCATGAGTGACATTATCAATTTCTAATAGATTGGTAAGTGAGAAGGTATATGGGATATTATAATTAATATATAATAATTAAGTCATTACTATCATATATAAACATTAAATCCGTCATTATATCTAGTTGTGAGAGGTGGTGATGGAGAATGAATTATATCGGTTCGTGAGGCAGCAGTTCATTGTTCTCATGATCGATTGTTTTGATTCCAATTTGATGGAAGTGGATATGGATATATACAATTCCATTAATATAATGAAATATTAGTATATAATATAAACCAATTATTTTTTATCATAGTTGAATGATATTTTATTGAGTTTGAAGAATAAGTAAAATGAGAACTCATGGTTAAAAACAATACCACTTCTTGGGAAAGCATTTTTAGGATTATACATAATGCTTTACTATTTTGGATTTATGATATAAAATGTCTCTATGATTTGGTAAGGTATTTAAGGAAACTATTTTTTTTATTTCATTCCCACAAAAATCACTCTTGAGGTGTGATGATGGGAGGAGAGGTGTGGTCTATTTATAACTGAGGGTAATTGCACACTAGAAATTTGTTAACCTTTTCAAATAGTTCCAAGTCACTTTATTAGAAAAAATTATCCAAAATTGTAAAATTCAGAAATTTTGATGATATATGGTATAAATATGTACTTAAAATAAAAATTATACAAGTTTCTAGTTCATTTTAACCCCCATATTCTTAGATTAACCCTGGGTAAATATGTTTTTGACCTTAACCGGTGTAATAAGTTTTTACGGCTTTTAATATTAATTAACACCAAAAATTATGTTTTCATTTAAATTAATATTAAATTTTATTATTCATAATATAGAATCCATTTAATAAAATAAATTCATATATGTGTAAAAATTAAATTTAAAATGACACCCACAAATGCGGTGATACAACAGTTTTTCAAGGAATTTTTTTCATAAGTATAAAAGGTTTTTATATAACAAATCAACATAAAATTGATTCAAATTAAATAAATTGGATGAATAATAATATAATTCATATAAATTTATAATTAAAACAATTTTATTATATAATTCTAACTTTTATGTACTTTAAATGAAAATACATTTTCTAATAAAATTCAGTATTTATCACTATTCATTGAAATATTAATCTTTTTTCATAATATCATATAAAATAACTCTATGATTAATTTTATGTTATGATTCCAAAAATTATTTTCATATTTTTTAATTAAGTTTAAATAGGTGATATAAATAAACATTTTTATTTTTCACAAAAATAAATAAAAACTATTTTTGGTGAATAATGTATTTATAAACATATAAGGACTTTACTAGAAAATATATTTTCTTTATACAAAACATTTATTCCAATTGCTGTGATAGGATAATTATTATGCATAATTATAATTTTAATAGATATAATATAAGGGTTATGTTTGAATAATAATATTGTAACAGTATATTTTTGTTCATTATCACTCATTATTTAATTTAACACAAGATTTTTAATGAATAAAATTTATTTAAAGAGAATTATATTTTAAAATGGGCTGATAAATTCTACCCCCTTAAATAACATTATTCCTCATATTTTTAACTTGATCATGGTAATCATGTGTTTCAAATTTTAAAAATAATTTTTGGAAAACCCACATCATAAAAAAGTTAATAAAAATTATTATTAAAAGCTGTGAAATGGAAATTTGAAGGTCATCACATAAATAGGATTCCAAATAGAATAACATTAGAGGGAATTGAAAATATGGTCATGGAGAAAAAATGAAACATTTAAGTAAATATTTTTAGTGATAATGTTTATTGATAACATGAAATTGAATTATCAAGAGAAAATTAATAACCACAAAACCATAAATCATTGAAGGGTGAAAAGGCCATCGATTCATTAAGAATTAAGGAAAGAATAGAAAAAAAATTATTTCAAGATCCATTAAATAAATTTTATGGATACTTTTACTCTCAAGATAGAGAAATCGAAAAAATACAATCACTTGTTTTCATTTAATTTTATAAGTATAATTATATCCTTTAGTTTTGATTCCATCAATTATAATATTATCTCATCTCTTGCTCCATGAAATGGATATTCAAGATGATTTTTTTTTATTCCATATGAAGTAAAACAAACATTTTATGAATCCTAAGATCTATAATTCATTCCTTTTACTTATAAATATTTACCAAAACCAAAATTCATAGAAAATTAATCAAATATAGAAAAATATAATATATTGATATCTAAAAACTCATCAATAACTGTCAATGATAAAAATAATACATTCTATATATAGTTATCCATAACACCCTTCCAAAATATGTTTGAACAAATTTAAAATCAATTTTTTTTTGAAAAAATGTCACTAAATTTCCAAAATCTACTTAAAATTAATCCCCATAAAAAAATAAATTATCTCATTATACACAAATCAAAAATGTAAATTCCTTTGTTAATTATTCTCTTAAAACATGATGAAAAATTTAATCACCATAAAACCACAATAAAAACATGAATTATTCAAAAAATTAAATTTATATTTATTCCTCAAAATCATTTCTTATCAAATATATTATATAAATCCAAGCATGCATATAATTTTATCATAAATTACTTTCATCAAGTCACTAATCATTTGCAAGGTCACAAATAGTATATCATTTACATCATCAAAATCAGTATTATATTTATCTCCACTAAAAATTATTAACTCAAAATCAGGAACATACTATTGTTTATATTTCTCTTATTCATGAATTTTCATAAATATCACCTTTTCACATTTCTTCGTTATTGTTACCATTCATCATATGGTTTCAAATACTTAATGAAAAATACTAGAGTATAGTCCTAATGTGAATCATGATTCTTATAACAAAAATAACACTTTTAAAACTACTTCAAGAAAATTATTGAATCATAATACAAAAGAACATTAATCATTCCACATCATTGGTAGTAATATAATAATATTGACCTTTATCCTCCAAATTCATCTATTCTACATCTATTGAACCATGGGGAATTAACTTTCATAGTTTTCTATCTCTATACAGTTGAAAAATTTAATATTATTTTATTCTTTATTCCCATTTCTATCAGAGGCCTGATGAGATTTCTATTTACACAAAAATAAAACTCTCATTCCCTTCACAAATGTTCTAGGGTGTTTCATTCACCAACTCTATATTTTGGGAAATTCCATCCCTATTTTATTTTTTCTTCACCTCAGTTTCTCATTAGTTCTTATCCATCACCTTATTATCTTTCTTTCCTTTGGATCCATATGAATTATAGAATTCATTCTATATATGGATATAACATGATATTATAGCCTTATATGATGGGAATTTTTGGGAGACTAGATCACATACAAGGATTAGATTAAGAAAATGAAAAAATATTTAAATATTTATCTTTGGATTGTGCACGTAGTATAAAACATGTCTTTCTAAACTCCTTAAATTTATTTTCATATGTAGAAATATATTCCTCTAACTTTTGTCATTGACTCGAGTACTATCTCTCTATATCTACTCGTTTTTCTTGAGGAGAATATTATTTATGAGAAAAGTTCTTTAAAATCCTTACATCACATGATTATTATTTCCTACTCATTATATGATTTTTGAATCAATAAACACCATTGATTAGCTTCCCATGAGAGATGATAACACTCTATGACAAACATCTCCCTTATATTACTTCCAAAATAGATAAATATATTCTACAAGGAACTTATCAATTTCTAAAAAACAAATGGATTTTTATTCCCATTTAATTATGTAGGTTACTTATGCATGATAAAATCATTTATTATTACAGTATGTTTTGGATCAGAAAACTACTTTATATGAGCAAGGTGATTTCTCATAACCTATGTTAGCTACCAAAATATAGTTATAATTAGCTAATATGTGGATGTAGATCTATATAAAACTTTATTATCTTTCCCAAGAGGGAAATCAATACATGATTTATATGCATTGATATGGTTTCTATTCTTTATTTTATGAAAAATTACAAAGCACTGGTATACAATAGATTAGATCATTATTTAATGAACTGTAATATGTAATTTAAAAATTAGTGATACACGGATCATAAATTTAAAACATTATTTCTAGCATATCTAAGAATCATAAACTTGGATTATTTAAGATTTTTCTCAAACAACTAAAATTATTTACATATCCCTTATAATCATTTATAAGGAAAATGCGAATTAACCCAATCATTTCCCCTAAGACTGTCAAACTTGGTTTGCAGTAAGCCCTATTTTCGTGCACTATGTGATGATAAATTAAAATCCCAATGTTCCCTTTTTTGATTTATAAACCCAAGGTACAACTATTCTAGAGTCATATACACTTGAAGTATCAATACAGGGATGTATTTATAAGAAATACACACAATATCAACCTTATCAAAACATTAGGATATTATCCTATACATAGAAATTTTATCAAATCCAGTCATAGTATTATATACTCTAATCTATGTTTTCAAATATTTAGTTCCAAAGGTTTCTACTAGACTCTATAGGATACAATCATTAAGGACCCCAACCCAATTAGTCTTGATTTGGTGGTCACTTTGATACATTGGTTATAGATACACTTAATCACCTACCAAAGGACATTATAGTTTAACAAAATTGTAAAATTAGATAAATACATTAATTTCACATTATATTGAATATAACATTTTATATTTATTGAGAACCCCACTATTCCCTTTAGAATATCCCTATATACCAATCACAACACACTACATGGAATCCTACTGATATTAGACATAAGAAAGGGGTGATATTAGATGCTTAGTAAGGGTATGTGTATAGGAGAAGATCCCACAAAAACATAATGAATAATCAATATGGAAAGATAAATAATTAATAAAATGTTCAATTTAGTCAATAATTTCAGAATGAAGAATAATATGGAAATAATAAAGGATGATAAAATAGTTCCACGTAAATAATCACTTTTGTCATGACCTGTCCCCCTGGACCTGTGTCGTGACTACCCCAAGCTCACCTTCCATAGGCCAGGAGTTGGCGACTAGAACCGGAATGGAATATAATTATAATGGGAAGTCATTTCCTTTAAACTTGTAAAAACACAAAAACTAGAATGCAACAAGATGCTACCATGAAGTAAAGTACTGTAGTGAAAAGAGTGTTGAAAGTAATTCGGTCTGAATACAAGACCAACTGAAAATGTACAAGTACAACCGAAAGGTACAAATACAACTAAAAAGTAAAAAAACTGATCTTGGATCGTCCACCGTGGATCTTACCTGAGGGGTTGGTACAACACACAACCAGTAGTCCCTATTTCATGTCATGCCTAATAGTCCACCTCCAGGCACCGTCCAGTTATGGCTTCCATAGCCTCGATCAATGATGTTGGTCGTCTGTACAGGACACAGGTGTGGGCGTAGCCCATGTAAGGGTGAGTATAACGATACTCAATAGATACCCCAAGACCCACATTGGTCACCTAGAGTTCCAAAATGGAAAAACCACAAAGCAATAGCTCTGTCTTATGCACGAAGTGATAAATATCAACTCTACTTGGGTATATGCCCATACATATACCTATTTTATCAAGATATATTCATATCATAAATGAGGGAATATTTCCACAAAGCTATAAGTACCACACAGGAAGCACCACGAAGATAGTAGTACCATACAGGTAACACCACGAAGACAACACCACAATGGTAGAAGAACCACACAGGCAACACCACGAAGACAACACCACAAAGGTAGAAGTATCATATAGGTAACACCACAAAGATAGAAGTACCACATAGGTAAAAGACTCATATCACAAACAGGTATAACATAAGTACATAATTACCGATGATTAGACGAAAGTGAGTTCATCTTATTCTGTTAAGAGGCACTGCTTCTGGACTACACAGTGTTGATAAGTAATAACCCTCACTGACCCACACAGGATTTGACCCACATAGGATCGGTGTGCGCTGACCCGCACCGGATCGCTGAGCACTGACCCCCATAGTATCTGATATATGTTAACCCACACCGGATCGATAGATACTAACACACATAGGATCAATGTTCTTTCTTCCCGTTACAACTAGCCACATGATTCCTTGCACCCGGTGTGCTTGAACTCCATAGAATCTTCCCCTTGAGATACCGGTCATACCTCAACCACCACTAAGCCTCACAAAATAGTAACTGAAAGGAATACCATGTTGTAAGGGTTCCATCGTGATAGAAGATGCTTCAATTGGACACTCGGTCTGTGACTTATAAGCATTTTAGTTCTGAGGGCCCGATTGGATTCGGGTACGATCCAACCCGGTCATACTCTAACTATCTCCAAAACACATGTGGAGTATACCAAAAGTACCGTCTCTCTCCAAGGGTCCGAAATCTACAGACGGTTCATCAAACGAATGACCATATATCATGCTATGACATTTTATGCGAATCTAGGCGTGGTTGGGTCCGGGTCATGTCTGACCTGGATTGACCTGTTCCGGCTGACCTGACCTGGCGTGGATGGGCTGTAGCGGGCTCGGTGCACTAGGATAACGTACGGCCTAGCCCGCATGGGGGTTATGGCCCGGCCAGTAAGGGATCCATGGCCCGACCGACAAGGGGGTGACCCGCTGGGCTTGCACGGGCTGACATGCAGAGGCACGACCCGACTTGCGGCGTACCAGTCTACCCAGCTGGCCCGGAAGGTGTGATGCCATTTCACCTCGCCAGTGGGGCGCTACCCCACTAGGCAACGGTCGATCGTTTTGGCTGACTGAGGTACTGCCAGCCGGCGCAGCGTGAGGGCCACGCCTCTCTCCACCAGTCGTGGCTTCGAGTCATGGCCTCCTATAGTAGTGTGCGACGACACATTGGCCCACCTTCTCTTTCTATGGTTGGCCCATGTCGGGTACCTCCTTCACCTGTCGCGACTTCTTCTGCAGCCCCATGCTCACCAAAAGCGTGGAACAGTGCACCGCACCAACTCTTTGGTCGGTCGGTGCTGGCTAGTCTTCTAACCATTGTGGCATAGTGTAGCAGCCTCCTCTTGCAGCACATGACTGCACACCACCTCCATCATAGCGGATCAGTGCCACCACACCAATGATCTTCCATGGAGAATGAAAGGGTGGAAAGGTAGTAGAATGTCTAGGATGGGTTTGTTATGCCCATTCCCCTTACGTTATCTTGTAATCATGAGGGAGGATTAAGGGACTCAATAATCACTTGAATTAAACAAGAATGAAATCCCTTCCTCAATAAAGATGGAGAGTGCCCGCGGTTAAGGAAGTGGGTCATAGTTCTTCTTTCCTAAAACAAAAATCCAATGACAAAACATTTTTGTCATCCTTCGGTTCGTGGTTCAGTGTCACCTGTCACCGTCCGATGTAATCGGCTCTGTTCTCCAAGGGTTTGGCGTCACATTACATTTTCAGCACTTCGTTTCTTGGTGAATCAGTGCTGACACCTCTCCCCAAACACTATATAAAAAGGAGAGGGGGAGGGTTTCTAACGCTCGTGGTATTCATGAGGGTTCATTTATTATGAACCTTCCTAATTACCAACAACGTTGTTACTTAGGATATGAAAGGTCAAGACATTTAAAGGCTTGACACAACATTGGTACCATGGTTCCTCTTATCCATTGGAAGAAAATAATGAAAGAAGAATAAATTAACAAATTTATTTTATTTATTCTTTTAAAATCCCAAAGTCTAACTTTTTCTCCAGACCTACTGTGGTTGAAGGGAAGTCTCCCTTAATTGAATCCCAGTGTTGTGTATTCAACGATGTCCTTAGATATTTAATCTGAGCACTAGTTCAAAAGATAGAAAACGCCGCTCACACGTTTACTGAACGTACCTTAAAAAAGTTCATAAATTCATTCTTGGCATACCAGGTCTGAGAATCACATGATGTAAATTTTTTCAAACACATAATAATTCAATATAATTATAAAAATACATGGAAAATCCGGGTCTTTACATTCTTCCAATTTAGAGATTTTCATCCTGGGAAGCCACAACATAGACTAAGAAAAAAAATGGTGGTACTAAGCACAAATCTGAGCCTCCCACTCCAATGTGCTTGAATGGAGGTTCTCGTGCTACCAGCGAATGCGCAACAGGGGTATCAACTACCAACAAAGGACTTGCTTCTTCCGATCCTCAATTTCTACTGGAACCTCCGTAAATCTCTCCCCGTCATTAAAGTCTAGCTCGCCATGGTCGATGATGTGAGATGGTTCATGCACTTATCTCCTCAGCTGGGATATTCAGAAGACGTCTTGCACTCTCTCAAACAGCGGTGGAAGTGGCAAGTGGTATGGAACCTATCATATCCTCTTAATTATTAGAAATAGTCCAATAAACCTTGGTGATAACTTTCCTCCCCAGCCAAATCTCCATAAAACTCATTGACGTGTGACTCGTAAGAAGGCATGGTCTCCCTCCTCGAACTCCAATGGTCTCTGCCTCTTTCCAGCATATGACTTCTGCCTGCTCTGTACAGTCTTCATCCACTCCTAGTTGATCTGCACCTTCTCAGTGGTATCCTGTACCAACTCTGGAACCATAAGTGTTTACTCCCCTCTATCTGTCCAGTATAGATGTGATATGAAAGTTCAATCGTATAGGGCCTCGAATGGATCCATACTAATGGTGGAGTGATATCTGTTATTGTATGCAAACTACACCAAGGAAAAGTGATCCTCCAAAAATGTCCAACATATAGTATGCAAGCACAAAAATTTTCCTCCAGTATCTGAATGGTCCACTCCATCTGACCATCTTTCTATTGATGAAAGGCGGTACTCAAATGTATCTGAGTCCCACACGCCTCATGTAATCCCTTTCACAACCAAGATGAAAAATGTGTGTCATGGTTAGATAAGATCATTGATGAAATCCAATGAAGTTTCAAAATCTCCTATACATAGAAGAAGCCCAATCCCTCTTCTAATACCTGATCTCGGATAGGTAGAAAATGGGCCAACTTGGTGAGTTAGTCAATAAACACCCAGATGGAATCATGTTCCCTAGACGTGCATGGAAGCTCTTTCACAAAGTGCATGGAGATTCCATCCCTCTTCCAATCCCACACCTCTAGTACTTTTTCTATTCCTGTTTGAACCTAATGCTCAACCTTCACTTGCTGATAAGTGAGGCATCAAAAAATGAACTCTGCCACTAATTTATTTATATATGGCCACCAATGATGGTGTCGTAGGTACTGGTAAATATTCGCCACACCAGGATGTAATTCCAAATGGGACATATGGAACTCCTTCAAGACCTCCTCCCATATCACCACTGGTACCACAGTACATCCTCTGAAGAGGATGACATGCTACCCACCTTTAGAAAATACTTCAGGTGCCTGTCATGAGGATATAAATGCCCGTCAAGATTCACATTCAATGTCCCAGAGCTGCTTCTCCATAACTTTCATAAGTAGAGGGGGAGTGAATATCATAGATTGAAGATAAGATGCTACATCTCTATCCATGAAGGATATCTGCAATGTGGATAGCTACTCTGTCACTCCACTCAAAAACTGTAGATGATACCTCCTGCTGAGTACATCTTCTACCACATTATCCTTCCACAGAGTACAAAATATCTCAATGTCAATGTCCTGGAGGAACTCTAGACATCACCTCTGTCTCAAGTTCAGGTCCTTCTGTGAGAAGATATACCTGAGACTCTTGTGATCATATTAGACTATAAAATGTTCTCCCATAAAGTAATGTCACCACATTTTCAAAGCGAAGACCACTGCTACTAACTACAGGTTCTAGGTAGCATAGTTCTTCTCTTATTGTCTCAACTGTCATAATCCATTAGTGATCACTACTCACTCCTACATCATGAAACATCCATGTCTGGTCCCTGATGTGTCACTGTAGACAATATACCCAACTCCCTCTTCTGTTAGACTCAAGATGGGGGAACTAATCATTCTCTGTCTCAACTCTTGAAAACTTTGCTGGCATCTCTCCATCCACATTAAGGGTTTTTCCTTCTTCATCAATGTTGACAAGGGTGCCACAACTTAGTATGATTTAGGCATGAATCATTAGTAGTATCCAGCCAACTCCAGGAAACTCTTCACCTCGGTCACACTCTTGGAAGGCTCCCATGTAAGAAAAGCATCTATCTTCACCGGATCCATTGTAACTCTTGTGTCTGAGATAACTTGCCCCATAAAGTGGACCTCTCGTACCTAGAACTGGAACATAGAGATATTACCATAATGTTGGTGCTTCTGGAGTGTATCCATAACTATCTGCAGATGATAGATATGATCCTCCGCTGAAGCCAAGTGTATCAATATGTCATCGATGAAGACCACCACAAAGCGATCGGGGTATGACTGAAAGATTTTGTCCATGATTCTCATGAACACTGCAGAAGCATTGGTCACGATGAATGGAATAACCATGAACTCATTATGGCCATACTGATATCTTAAGGCTAACTTCTGCACATGCTCTTCTCGTACCCTGAGCTGATGATAGCTTGATATAAGGGCTATCTTTGAAAATAAATGATCTCCCTTCAACTGATCTAAAAGATCATCAATCCTCAAAAGTGGACACTTGTTCTTCAAGGTCACCAGGTTCAGGTGCTGGTAGTCCACACAAAGTCTCAAAATCCTATATGCCTTCTTGGCGAACAAAATCGGGGCTTCCCATAGAGAACCCTTGGGCCTTATTAACCCCCTTCTCTACAAGTCCTCTAGCGGTACACGTAACTCAAAAAGCACCATAGGAGCCATCCAATATACTGGTGTAGATATCAGTGCCATCCTAGGGTACAGGTCGATTTAAAAGTCTATCTCTCTGCGTAGAGGAAGTCCCAGAACATCATCAGAAAAGAAATTGTCATACTTGTCCACAACTATAGGATAGCTTGGACTATCAACATCCACTGATCTGAGGTTAAGGATAGCCCACTGATGTGTAATCGGCTGCACCCACTTCCATGTAAGTCCATCCTATGCTGAAAAGGTTCCCTTATCACCGGTTAATGAAAACCTAGTGTCATCCTCATGAAGACACCACACTTTGCGCCTAATACAGTCGATCTGAGCATGGACTGTAGATAACTATTCCATACCCAAAATGATGTCGTAAGTCCGCGACCCCACTACAAGAATATCACATTCGAAGCTATAAACTCCTAGAGTAATATCATATTACTGAAACCAGTGTGTAATCAAGGAATCTACTTCCGTATGAGTCTCTAGCAATAATTATCGAGCCAATGGCTCTGTCAGAATCTTCAAGCTCCGAACGAGTGTATTGGTAATAAAAGAGTGACTGACACATGTGTCTATAAGAACTATATCAAAGGTGGAGTAGACAAAAATCGTACCTCTAATAATCTCAGGAGTGTCGTGGTAATAGGGCTCAGCTTCTTAGATATGAGCTCGTTCTTGTCCACTTTCTCGTTGTGGTCAGGGTGGAACACCTAGAGGTGGTGGCAATAGCACCTCGAATCACCACCAACTACTTGATGGATGGCCAGATACTCTTCCATGCCTTCCTGTTGCTTGTATACCTCCCTGGTCAAATATCTACCTCTTCCTCAGCAGTCCCTCGACCATTTATTGGTCTTCTATATGGAGGTTCGGGCAGTCCTATGCCATGTGACCCTGCCCTCCGCACGAGTAGCACTGCCTGCTCTTAATATACCCTCCTCTGTCCCATGAGCCCCGCACCACCAACCATGTATCCTGATGTTTTACACTAGAAGGTATGGCCTGCTTGGGCCCCTACATCATCCATCTACTACCTATTACATATGACTTTACAACCTAACATCTGGTGGTGGCTCTCACTATGGGTGCCTACTCAGCTAGGAAGCTCTCCACAAAAGTACTCACTCTAGCACTCCATCCTACATCGAAATGATGAACATTATCATCGATTCTCTGATATCCCACCAGAGACCCCACTCAAAGGTCCAAGCCCTGAAAAAGGGACTCATACAATGTCGGTGGAGTAGTAGGATAGATCAATGAACCTCGTCAAGTATTGGGCCACAGTAATGCTTCCCTAATGTAAGTTCCTCAACTCCTATATAAACACTGAGCATAGAGTCGTTGAAACGAACTCCGCCAGGAAAAGACCCACAAAGTCTACCCAAATGAGGGTCTCCTCATCATGTAACTAGAGTGTCATACTCCACCATCTTCCAATTACTACCAAGAAGAGACTATTAGCTAGGATCACCATCAGATCAGCTGGAGTCCCAACTAATAGAAAAACTTTGGCTACAGCCTCCAGTCAGTCATCACCTGCCTGCAGATCCATCTCGCCTTGGAACCTCAGAGGTCGCTGGCGTAAGAACTCGTGAAATGTTTTCAGTATATGTGTATCCTCTTCTAGTGGGGTTGGTGACAAGGACTATCCTATGGTTAGTGAGGTTGTTGTTAAACCACACGAAGGTGCTAATGTCGTAAGAGGGCCCTGCACCGAGGCCTCATCGCTTAGTGGGCTGTCATCATGTAGTCTCTTAGGAATACTAGATGGCTATCTATGTGGAAACATCCTGCAAGAAGATAGGTGTTCTATGGTCAATAAGTTATACCTGGTGAGCTTACTCAAAGAGATCATATGAATAACTTTTGAAAACACACGCAATCAGTGTTTTTGTGCATTGAGTCCGAAATTAAAAGTCAGGGTCCAGGTGTATGGATATGTCAGCTGTCGCACCAGCAATGGATTCCACAAACTGAAAACCACTCTCATAACACTTAAAACTATTTCCACATAGAAAATATTAGAGTACTTGTTCTTCGGTAGAACTGACTCCTCTGATACCACTTTGTCACAACCCATCCTTCGGGGCATGTGCCATGACTACCCCAAGACCGCCTTCCATAGGCCAGGGGCTGGCGACTGGCACTAGAAAGGTGTATCCCTATAACGGGAATGCATTTCCTTTAAACCTGTACAAACATACAAACTAGAATGCAACAAGACCCAACCACGAAGTAAAATGCTATAGTGAAAAGAGTGCTTATTGTAAAGGGGCCGGAATACAAGCCCAACTAAAAAATAACAAGTACAACTAAATAATACAAATACAAGTGAAAAGTAAAAAAATCTCTTGGATCATCAACCGAGGATCCTACCTAAAGGGTAGGTATAGCTCATGATCAGTAGTCCCTGTGTCACATCACGCCAAATGGTCTACCTCCGGGCACCGTCCAGTCATGGGTCCCTCACCCTCAATCAATGTTGTTTGTAGTCTGCACAAGACAAAACAAGGCGTGGGGAAAGCCTATGCAGGGGTGAGTATAACGATATTCACTAGGGACCATGACACCCCCGTTGGTCTCCCAAAGTTCCATAATAGAAAACCACAAAGAAAGATCTCATTCTTAAGCACAAAGGGATAGATATCAACTCTACTTAGGTATATTCCCATACGTATACCTACGTTATCAAGATATTCTCATCTCATACATGAGGGAAGATTACCAAAATAGTAACACCACAATGGTAGAATTACCATAGAGGTAACTTCACTAAGATAGAAGTACCTCATAGGTGACACCATGAATTCATCTCCATGAAGGTAGAAGTACCACACATGTAACACCAAGAATAAAACACCACGAAGGTATAAGTACCAAACAGGTAACACCATGAAGATAGATGTACCAAATAGGTAAAATACTCAAATCACAAATAGGTATAACTTATGTATAGATGTATAGATGATTAGTTTTAATCAAGATCATATTATTATATTTAGAGGCACTACTTATGACCCACACATGTTCAATAGGTAATAACCCCCACATACCCATACAGGATCTGACCCACACAGAATAGGTGTGCACTGACCCATATAGGATCGTAGAGCGATGAACAACACATGATCTAATACATTCTGACCTAAATATGATCCATAGATTCTAATCCACTTCGGATCGATGTTATTTCTTCACATTATAGCCAACCATAGGATTATTCACAGTCATTTCACTCGAGCTCTGTAGAATCTTCCCCTTGAGATATCGATCATGCCTCAACTACAAACTAAGTATCAAAAAGGAGTAACCCAAAGGACCGCCATTTCGTAAGGGTTCCAACGTGAAAAACTGTGAATCAATAGGATGATAGGTCTGTGAGTTATAATAATTTTAGTTCTGAGGGTCCTGTTAGATTCAGGTTCGATCCAACCCGGCCGTACTCCAACTTTCTCCAAAACACATTTGGAGTATACCAAAATGACCATCTCACTCCAAGGGTCCCAGCTCCACAAATGGTTTTTCAAATGAACACTTTTATATCCTGTTATGACCTTTTATGAAAATCTAGGCCTGGATGGGTCTGGTTCTAGTGTGATCCGGCCCGACCCGGTCTGGTCGACCCAACCTGGTGGGCCTGGGCTATAGCAGGCCCACCCCGCTAGGCTGTGGTCCGGCCTGGCCTGCATGGGGTTCGCGACCTTTCCCGCATGGGAGGCGTGGCCTAGCCCACAAGGGGGCAGCCCACTTGGGTCGCACGGGTAGGCCTACAGAGGTGTGACCCAGCTCGTGGCGTACCGGTCTACCCAGCTCGCCCTACAGGTGCGTGGCCATTTCACCCTGCCAGTGGGACGCTGCCCCACCAGATAACAGTCGGCCATTTTGGCTGACTAGGGTTATGCCAGCCAGCGCGGCACGAGGGCCGCAACGCTATCCACATATCTTGGCTTCGAGTCGTGGCCTCCTCTAGCGGCATGCGACGATGCGTCGCCTTGCCTCCTCCTTATGCGGCTGGCCCATGCCGAGTGCCTCCTTCACCTTTCACAGCTTCGGTGGCGGCCCCTTCCTCGCCAACGGCGTGCAACAGCTCGCCGCACCTCCTCTGTAGTCGGTCATTTACGACCGAATTGTTAATTTCCATAGCTTAATTTCATGGCCTCCTCTTGGGGCATACGACTGAACGTCGCCTCTATCTTATCCGATCAGTGCCCTCGTGCTGACGGTCATCCATGGAGAAAGAAATGGGGGAAAGGTATAAGAGGTTCCATGATGGGTTTGTTAGGCCCACACCCTCTATGTTATCTTGTGATCATGAGGGAGGATTAAAGGATTCAATAATCACTTGAATTTAAGAAAAATCAAATCTCATTCTAAAGAATGATGGAGAGCGCCCACGGTTGAGGAAGTGGGTTGGTGTTCTTAGTTCCTAAAACAAATATCTAATGAAACCACTCTTATATCATCGTTTAGTTCATGGTTCAGTTTCACCTATCGCCACCCTATGGAACTGGATCCATCCTCCTAGGGTTTGGAATCACAACACTTTTTCAGCACTTCGTTGCTTGGTGAAGCAGTGCTGATACCTATCCCTAAACTCCATATAATAAAGGGAGGGGGAGGGTGTCTAACGCTCATGGGATTTATTGGGGTCATTTATTAGAAACCTTCATAATTCCCAACGATTCTATTACTTAGGATTTTAAAGGTCAAGACATTTAATGGCTTGACACATCATTGGTCCCATGCTGCTGCTTTTCCATTGGAGGAAAATAAAGAAAGAAAAATAAAATAACAAAGTTCTGTTATTTAATCTTTTTAAAGCCCAAAATCTATCGTTTTCTCCATACCTACTTCAGTTGAAGTGAATTCTCCATTAAGAAAATCCTGGTGTTGTGGATTCAATGATGCCCTCATATTTTTAATCCGAGCACTGGTTCAAACGGTAGAAAATTCCACTCATGCATTTACAAAACGTACCTCAAAAAAGTTCATAAATTCATTCCTGGCACACCAGGTCTCAGAATCACATGCCGTAAATTTTTGCAGACACTTAATAAATCCATATAATTAAAAATATTACATAGAAAAGCTGGGACTTTACATTCTACCAACCATAGGGCATTTCATCCCCAGAAGCCACAACATAGACTAAGAAAACAAATGGGGGTAATGAGCACAAATATGATCCTACCACTCCCAAGTTCTCTCCTATAGGTTCCCATGCTGCCAGCGAACATGAACAGGAGTTATCAACCACAAAAGAAGGAAACAATCACGTTGATCCCCAATTTCTACTAGAACCTCAAAAAAATATTCCCCATCATTAAAGTATATATCGTTGTGGTTAGTGATGTGAGATGGGTCATGCATGTATCTCTTCAACTGGGATACATGGAAAACGTTGTGCACTCCCTCCAACTGTGGTTGAAGTTCCAAGTGGTATTCCACCTCAACTATCATCCGATGTATTATAAATGGTCTGATAAACATGAGTGATAACTTTCCTTCTCGGCCAAATCAACATAAAACTCATCAAGGTGAGACCCATAGGAAGACATGGACTCCCTCCTAGAACTCCAATTTTCACTGCCTATTGTAAGAATAAGACTTTGGTCTTCTCTGTGCAGTCTTCATCTGCTCCTGGATGATCTGCACCTTTTGAGAGGTAGCCCGTACAAACTCTGGACCCATAAGTACTGACTCCCCTAGGTCTGTCCAACATACAGGTGATCTGCATGGTCGACCGTATAGGGCCTCTAATGGTGCCATACCGATGGTGGAGTGATAGTTGTTATTGTATGTGAACTCTTCCAAGGGTTAGTGATCTTCCCAACTACGGATAAAATATAGTTTGCAAGCACGAAACATGTCCACCAGTGTCTGAATGGTCTGCTCCGTCTATCCATTATTCTGTGGATGTCAGGCAGTGCTCAAATGTAGATGATTCCCAAACACCTCATGTAATCCCTTCCAAAACTAGGATGTAAAATGTGTGTAATGGTCAAAGACGATCGTCTATGGAACCCCATGAAGTAGCATAATCTCTTATACATAGAATAATCCAAATCCCTCTACTGATCTCTGCTCATAGATAGGTAGGAAATGTGTCGACATGGTGAGTCAGTCAATTATCACACAGATGGAATCTTGTACCCTGGATGTGCATTGAAGCTTTGTCACAATGTCCATAGAGATTCCACCCCACTTCCAATCCCACTCCTCTAGTGGCTACGCTAATCCTACTGGAACCCGATACTCTACCTTCACTTGTTAATAATTGAGTCATCGTGAAACAAACTCTGCCACTTCTATCTTTATATGTGGCCACCAGTGCTGACGTCGGAGGTCCTAGTATATCTTCGCAACACCAGGATGTACCTCCAGAGGGGATGTATGGAACTCCTTCAACACCTCCTCTAGTAGAACCATCGGAACCATGGTACTTCCTCTAAAGAGGATGAATTTCCCCCCACCTTTAGAAAATATTTCAGGTGTCTGCCCTGAGGATATCTGAGAACATCAAGAATCACAGTCAATGTCCCTGAGGTGCTCCTCCCAAACTCATTGATGGAGAGGAGGATTGACTGTCATAGGCTGAAGATAAGATGTCCCATCTGTATGCATGAAAGATATCTGCAACACGGCAAGACACTATGTCTCCCCACTCAACAACTATAGAGCATACCTTCTGTTGAGTGCATCTTCTACCACATTCTCCTTCCCATGAGTATATAATATTTCAATGTCATAGTCCTGGAGGAACTATAGCCATCACCACTACCTCAGGTTCAGCTCCTTATGTGAGAATATATACCCGAGACTCTTGTAATTAGAGTAGATAGTAAAATGTTCACTCATCTAGTAATGTCGCCACATTTTCAAGGAAAATACCACTGTCGCTGACTCCAGTTCAAGGGTAGCGTAGTTCTTCTCATATTATATCACCCGTCACAAACCATATGCGATCACTACTCACTCCTACATCATGACGCATCCATGTTCAGTATTTGATCTGTTATAGTAGACTACATACCCAACACCATCTTCTGGTAGCATCAAGATGGGGGCACTGGTCAGTCTCTACCTTAACTCCTGAAAAATCTGCTGGAATCTCTCCATCCACATGTAGGGTTTTCCCTTCTTTGTTAATGAAGAAAGGGGTTCCACAACTCTGGAAAAGTCAGGCATGAATCTTCGGTAGTATCCATCCAAACCCAAGAAACTTTGAACCTTAGTCACACTCTTGGATGGATCCCAAGCAAGAACATCCTCTATCTTCACCTGATTCACTATAACTTCAGTGTCCAAGATAACATAAACTAGAAAGTGGACCTCTCATATCCAAAACTGGCTCTTCAAGAGATAACCCAAAAGTGGTGCTCATAGAGTGTATCCAAAACTATCGACCGATGATATTCATGATCCTCCTCCAATGCCGAGTGTATCATGATGTCATCGATGAAGACCACCACAAAGTGATCATGGTATGGATGAAAGATCCTTTTCATGATTCCCATGAACACTGCAGAGGCATTGGTCATGCTGAATGGAATAACCAAGTACTCCTAATGGTCATCCCAACATCTGAATTCCATCTTCTCCACATCCTCATCTCGTACCTTAAGCTGATGATAGATTGATCTGAGGTATATCTTCGAAAACCAATGATCTCCCTTCAGCTAATAGAAAATATCATAAATCCTTAGAAGTAGATATGTGTTCTTCAAGGTTACCATGATCAGGTGTTGGTAGTCCACACAGAGTCTCAAACTCCCATCTTCCTTCTTGGCAAACAATATCGGGGCTGCCCATGGAGAACTGCTGATCCTTATGAACCCCTTTCTCTTCAAGTCCTCCAATTATACCCATAACTCACGAAGCACCATAGGAGCCTAATGGAATGCTAGTGTAGATATCAGTTCCATCCCAGGGTACAGGTCGATATAATATTCTACCTCTCGATATAGAGGTAGTCCTAAAACATCATCAGGAAATGCATCAGCATACTAGTCCACCACTATAGGATAGCTCGGACTCTCCACATCTACTGATCTGAGGGTAAGGCTAGCTAGTTGATGTGTGATCAGCTACACTCTCTACCAGTTAAGTCCATCCTATGCTACATAGGTTCCCTTCTATCTGGTGAAGGAAAACCTCATCTCATCCTCACAGACACACCGCACTTTGTGCCTAATATAGTCAATCAGAGCATGGACTGTAGATAACGAGTCTATACCCAAAATGAGGTCTTAATGCCTCGATGCCACTATTAGAAGATCACATCTGAATCTCTCACCTACTATAGTATGCTCAAACATCTGACACCTATGTTTAATCATTGAATCTTCTCCCATTGGAGTCTCATTCCTTAAGGATCGATCTAATGGCTCTGTTGGAATCTCCAAGATCCCAATGAGGGTGGTGGAAATAAAAGAGTGACTGACACCTATGTCGATAAATACTGCATCTAAGGTGTAGTAGACACAGATCGTACCTCTAATCATCTTCAGGGTGTCGTGATCATAGGAATCAGTTTCATGGAGCTGAGCTCATTCTAGTCTACCTTCTCCCTGAAGCTGGGGAGGAACACCTAGAGGTGGTGGCGGTAGATCCTCGAATCACTGCCCACCGCCTGTTAGACGACTAGCTCCTCTTCCAACTCTACCTTCTACATGAAGACCTCCTCAGTTGATTTTCTGAATTTTCCTTGGCGTTCCCTCAACCGTATCCTTGTATTTTGTATGTTGGGTCGTGTAGTCGTGAGCCATGTAACCCTTCCCGCCGCACGAGTAGCATTTCTTGCTCCTAATATTCCCACCCATATCATGTGAGCCCCACACCCCTGACCCTGTATCCTATGGTTTCCACCAGAAGGTCTGGCCAGATTGGGCCCCTACGTCATCAATATACTACTTGCTTTAGATGAATCTGCTACCTAATGTCTTGTGGTGGCTCTCAATGTGGGTGCCTACTCAGCTAGGAATATCTCCACAAAACAAAACTCACTCTAGCACCCCAGCCTGCGTCAAAATTTGGAGTGATATCATTGATTCTCTAATCTCCCACTGGAGACCTTACTCAAAGGTCTAGGCCCTAAAGAAAGGGTCTCGTACCATGCTATTGGTGTAGCGGGATAGATCAATGAACCTTGTTGAGTACTGGGCCACAATAATGATGCCCTATTGTATGTGAATCATCTCCTATATACGCACTGAGTGTAGAGTCGCTGGAACGAAATCTTCTCAGAAATGGCTCTCGAAGTCCGACCAGAAGAGGGTATCCTTATCATGTAATTGGAGTGTCAGACTCCACCATCTTCCAGCTTCTCCCTAGAAGAGTTTGGCAGATATGATCAACATCAAATCAGATGGTGTTCCAACTAAGAAAAATATCTGGAAACAGCCTCCAGCCAGTCCACAGCCACCTAAGGATCCATCTCGCCTCGGAACCTCGGAGGCCTCTTCTACTAGAACTCGTGCAATGCGATCAGTCTATGTGCATCCTTTTCAAGTGGGTATGGTGTCAATGGCTTCCCTATGGGTAGTGGTGTTACTGGTACACCACACGAAGGTTTTAATGCCGTAAGAGGGCCCTAAAATGAGGCCTCATCGCTCAGTGGGTTGTCATCGAGTACTCTCTCAGGAATCCTGTATGGTTGTCTAGATTGTGAAATACTGAAAGAATATAGGTGATCCACAGTCAATAAGTTATACCTGGTGAGATGACTCAAAGAGACCATAAGAATATCTTTTTGAAACACCCGTAATCATTGTTTCTGTGCACTGATTCATAAACTAGAATTCAGGGTCTGGGTGTATGGATACGTCAGCCGCCACACCAGCATTGGATTTCCCAAAAACTAAAAACCACACTCATAATACTTAACACTATTTCCACAACATAGAAAAGATCATATTCTTAGTACTTAGGTAGAACTGACTCCACTGATACCACTTTCTCACGACCTATCCATCGAGGTCGGTGATGTGACATCCCAAAGCCCGCCTTCCATAGGCCAGGGGCGGGCGACTAGCACCGGAAAGGCGTATCCCTATAATGGGAATGAATTTCCTTTAATCCTATATAAAAAGAAAAACTAGAATGCAACAAGACGCAAACACGATGTTAAATGATGTAGTTAAGAGAGTGATGAATGTAAAGGGGCCGGAATACAAACCCAATTCAAAAAGCAATAGTACAACTAAAAAGTACAAATTAAACTGAAAAGTACAAATTAAACTGAAAAGTACAAAAAAGATCCTGGATCGTCAATTGAGGATCCTACCTAAAGGGTAGGTAGGGATCAGGATTAGTAGTCCTTGCATCACATCACGCCAAATGGTCCACCACCGAGCACCGTCCAGTCCTGGCTCCCTCAGCCTCAATCAATGTTGTCTGTAGTCTGCACAAGAGACAATAAGTTGTGGGCGTAGCCCATGCAGGGTGAGTATAATGATACTCAGTAGGGACCCCGAGACCCTCGTAGGTCTCCCAGAGTTCCATAATGGAAAACCACAAAGCAAGACCTCCATCTTAATCACAAAGTGATAGATATCAGATCTACATAGGTATATGCCGATACATTTACCTACATTATCAAGATATACTCATCTCATACTTGAGGGAAGAATACCACAAAAGTAACACCATGATGTTAGAATTACCATATAGGTAACACCACTAAGATAGAAGTACAACATAGGTAACACAATAAAGATATCCCCATGAAGGTAGAAGAACCACACATGTAACTACACGAAGACAACATGACGAATGTAGAAGTACCACACAGGAAACACCATGAAGATAGAAGTACCACATAGGTAAAAGAATCAACTCAAAAATAGGTATAACTTATGAATAGAATTAAAGATGATTGGTTGTAAGCTAGATCATCTTATTCTATTAAGAAGAACTGATTATGACCCACACATGATCGATAATTAATAACCCCCACTGACCCACACAGGATCTGACCCACACAGGATCAGTGTGCACTGTACCACATAGGAATGTTTAGCAATGACCCACACAAGATCTGATAGATGCTGACCCACATATGATCGATAGATTCTGACCCACTTTAGATCGATGTTCTTTCCTCACATTACAGCTAGCCACATGATTCCTCACCATCGTTACGCTCGAGCTCCATAGATTCTTCCCCTAGAGATACCAGTCATACCTCGAACACAACTATGATTTGAAAAAGAGTAACCCAAAGCACCTCCATATTGTAAGGGTTCGAATGTGAAAGACGGTGTGTCAATCGGACGCCCGGTCTGTGAGTTATAAGTGTTTTAGTTCTGAGGTCCCGGTTGGATTTGGGTTCGATCCAACCCGGTCATACTCCATCTATCTCTAAAACTCAGTTGAAGTATACCAAAAGGACAGTCTCTCTCCAAATGTCCCAATTCTGCAGAAGGTTCATTAAACGGGCGCCTGAATTTCCATTTATGACCCTTTAAGGGAATATGGGCCTGGTTGGTTCTGGGTCTGGTATGATCCGGTTGGACCAACCCGACCCGAACCGGTTCGGGTCGACCCGACATGGTCCGGGTCTGACCCAGATGATTTGGGCCACGGAGGGCTCGACCCACTAGGCCGCAGTCCAGCCCATCCCAACCCGCAAGGGCGGTGCGACCTGACCCGCAAGGGGGCGGCCCGTTGGTCTCGTGCAACCTATCTTACTGAGTCATGGCCCGCTGGGCTCGCATGGCCCGACCCTTGGTGCAGTGCAGCCCGCTGGGCTCATGTGTCCTGGGCTGTGGACCAGCCTTCTCAGCTGGCCTCGTAGGTGTGTGGACACTTCGGCTAGCCGGTGGGGTGCTGCACCACCGGGTACCGTCGGTCATTTTGGTCGACCGGGGTTCTTCAAGCCGGCGTGGCGCGAGGGTTGGGCTATTCTCCACTTATTGTGGCTTCTAGCCGCAGCATTCTCTAGAAGCGAGCGATGGTGTGCCGCCCCGCCTCCTCCTTCTGTGTTTGGCCCATGTCTGCCGCCTCTTTCACCTATTATGGATTCGGCTGTAGCCCTTTTCTCACCGGTGGAGCGCAATGTCGCACCACACATCCTTCGTGATTAGACGGTGCCAACCGCTCTACTAACACAATTGCATAGTGTCGCGGCCTCCTCTTGTGGCGGACATTGGCAGGTCGCCTCCATCATAGCTGGTCAGTGCCTCCTCACAAGCTGTCTTCCACAGAGAATGCAATGGTAGCAAGGTAGCGGAAGGTCTGGTATGGGTTCGTTAGGGATGTGCTCTCCTCATTAGCTTGTAATCATGTGGGAGGATTAAAGGATTAAATAATCAATTAAATTAAACAAATATCAACACCCTAAAATAAGAATGATGGAGAGATCCAACGATTTAGGAAGTGGGTCGGTGTTCATCTTTCCTAGAAAAAGCATCCAATGACGTTGCTCGTATGTCGTCCTTCGGTTCGTGGTTCACTGTCACCCATCACCGTCCGCTATAACAGGCTCCATCCTCCACAGTTTTGGAATCGTGACACTTTTTCAGAACTTCTTTTCTTGGGGAAGAAGTTCTGATACCTCTACCCAAGCTCCATAAAAATAGAAGAGTGGAAGGGTGTCTAACGCTCGTGGGATTTAAGAGGGTGCATTTATTAAGAACCCTCCTAATTCCCATCGACGATGTTATATAGTATTTGTATGGTGAATAAATTTATTGTCTTGACACATAATTGGTCACATGTTACCGCTTATCCATCGGAGGAAGAGAAATAATGAAAAATAAAATAATAAGGTTATTTTATATATTCTTTTAAATTTCCAAAATCTAACTTTTTCTCCGTACCTACTATGGTCGAAGTGAAGTCTCACCTAAGCGATTCTCAGCATTGCGGATTCAACGGTGCACTCAAATTTTTAATCCGAGCACTGTTTCAAAAGTTAGAAAATGCCGCTTGCACATTTACTGAACGTACCTTAAAAAAGGTCTAAAATTAATTCTGGGCACACCAGGCCTCGAAATCACATGCCGTAAATTTTTGCAGACTCATAATAATCTATATAATTAAAAATATTACATGGAAAATCCAAGTCTTTATAACATTATTTTTAAATGTATCCATCGATATTCAATTTAATAGAATAATCACATGTAAATAAATAATTAATATCATACTGGGGGAATGTACAGTTTCATACATCATAAATATAATGTTAAGGAATCATGTTAATAAATCTTACATAAATGGTTAAGGCCTCAAACAAATAATTAAACTAGATTCTCCCATGAGACCTAGAAATTCATTGAGGCTCTATAATGGGATCCACTAACCACCTACTATGTACAATGAATTCCTCATATGAAATGAGTAAAACATAATCATCGTAAACATTCATATTGAAAAATTTGAATATGAAATTTTAATAAATTACGAACTCAATGAACATAATAATAAACCATACAAAGTAATATGTCAAATCTTATCAAAATAGAACATCTCTAGTAAAACTAATCATAATACATCAATAGAAAAAATAATGAATTTTTTATTGGATTATATCCTCAGAATAATATATAAAAAATATGTTGACAATGATGAAAATACCATATGTATATCACTACAATATTTATTCTGTAAAAAACCATTTCACTTTGAAATCACATATTTAATGTCTAAAATATTTCCCAAATATTATGTAATTTTTTTACAAACAACCATATATACATATACAATAATATTTATATCAATGAGTGGTCTTGATGATGATAAATTACATTCAGGTATTTTAAGTTAAAAAAATTCCCACAAATGTAAAAAAGGTTAACAAAATACATCATTTTAAAAATGATAAGAGGATTCCATTAAAATGGGTTTTCAAATTCTAAAGAATGGGTAAAAATGAATTTATTAATTCCATTTTATATTTTCGAAATCATTATTGAAAATATTTTCATAAAACATGGATATAAATGAAAATGGATTTTTGATCCAAGATAGATAAAATGTCAGCATTTCATGAAAACAGTTTATCAATCATTTTAAATAAAAAATAGGTAGAATTGGGACTATTACATGAACATTTCGTGAATAACCAATGGATAGGTATAAATTTTTAAAGTAATATATATCATATAATTCTCCCAAACCATACATAAACTTATAAAATTCTGAATACTAATTAGATTATGAAGTAAAAAATTACGACATTTGTTACTTTTGAATTGTAATCTAGATTAAATAATATAATAAATTAAAATTTTGAATATCATTAATATAATTATAGTAATGATATAATTTTTCAAATGGGAATTATATACACCACAAAAAATAAATAATTGATGAATATGGAATATATCTCATAGAAGTAAAAGTGAGATGAGAAACCCTTACCTAAGGTATGATTTAATTTTAATGGGTTTTAAACTCCTATTTAATAAATGAAAACTAATTATAAATTTATTCCAGAACCATAATCATTTATATATTACCATATATTAACTACTTATAATATTTTATCACTCATTTATTAACAATTATTTGATAAAATCAATTTTTAGTGTAACAACTACTTTGTTTTTTATATATGTTTCGGTTTGATAATTCCAATCCATGTACATTGATGATACTTCCATCATCTTTATAATTTTAAACATGGAATAAATATTATATATATTAATTATATAGATATTTATAATAGTCTAAAAAAATTATAGATATAAAAATGAATTACATCATTTATGGTAACTATAGGATGTAGGTACACATTAATTTTTTTTTCACTATTAGATGGATGGAACAAAAGGAAGTAAAATAATATTTCACATTTATGGAATCATTATTATATATTAAAATCCATAGATATTCCTTGAATAAATTCTAATTACCATCCATGTAAAAATAAAATGAAAAGCAACTCAAATCACTTCATGGGGGTGGTAGTCCACAAGTACGCACAATAAACATTATAATTTTATAATATATTAGTAGGTAATAAGATATTTAACACCCAATAATTTACATTAATATTTTTTGTATAAATTTAATTTCTTCTATTATTTGTGTTACCCAAAACACTTTGATTAATGGAAAAGTGATATACTATTAAAAAATTACAATATTATATAATAATTGTCACCTAGCCATTGGAATAATGGGTATGAATAGGATTAAATAAATTATAAAAATACAAGGTTTTCATATAAATTATTTTTTGACTAGTTAATTAGAAATTAAAATGAGAACCATTTGAAAATAAATGAATCCTTTCTCTATATAACTATTTTTATTTGAAAAAAATGCATTTTTATCAATAAATTAAACAATTACTTTTGGTGAATTATTTCTATGAAATTTATATATTCTATATTCTTTAAAAAATCATTCATGTTATAGGGTTTCTATGTACGATATAGGAATAAATAAAATTTTATGCGCAAAAACTATATTTTTCTAAAAAAGAGTGGTGTATTATTTTTCCAACATATATAAAAATAATTTTTAACATTCTAGATAATTTATTTTCAAAATAAACTTTGTTTATTTAATAATTAAATAAAAAATAAAAATGCTTAATTTTTATTTTTTTTCTAAAAAGATTAATTTTTTGAATGAATAGTAAAAAATACTGATTTTAATTAGAATATACCTCTTAATTTAGAGAATTTATAAGGATCCATTTAATTTTAAAATGGTTTTAGAAACCAAATAATTTGAATTAAAAATTTATGAATATAATTTATGTTAGTTTAGTAGATTTCATATCTATTTTTTATATAAAAACATTTTAATCTTTTGAATATTTTCTCTTTTGAAACCCATTTTTTTGCCACGTCTACATGATTAATTTTTTTTATTTTTCCACTGTAAATAATTGATTTTTTTAGAAAATATTCCATATTTAGAATAATAATAATTAATATTATTTAATATGGAAAACCAAATTTTATACCATAATGAATAGTGAAAATAGTAATAATTAATTACCATGGTTATGGTAAAAATGGGTTTACCAAGGATTAAAATAATAATATAAGAGTTAAAATTACCTAAACAATTCTATAAAATATATTTTATTACTATAGATATACCATTACACCTCTAAGGTTTAGTAATGGTCAATTTTTAAGGCTTATGGAATGTGAAAAACATGTTTATCAGATTTTCGTTTCCAAAATTACATGTGTGCCACTCACCTCAATTCTAAAAGGAGACCACCTATCGAACCACTTTAACACTTTCAAAACCATTTATATAGGCTAAGTCCTTCCAAAATCAATTACTTAGTTTCATACCCTCATTATATAGAGTTTTTTAATCATAAATCCATTCTATGATGTCTTTAGGTCAAATCCTAAATATGTTCTCCAAAGAAGTGGTAAAATTATTAACCTTGCATTTTGTTTTATTTCTTCTTCCACCAACTTTAAATATAATTCAAATATGATAGTATTGTAAGACCATTATATTAAATTTAATAATATTTTATTTTGTTAATATCATAACCTATATCCATCTTTACTTCTAGCATATGGGAAAAGAGATTTTTTATCGTGTGTATGACGGTCTACAGCCTCACGACCCGCTGTTATTGTCTTTCTATCACCACCTCTCAAGAATAGTTATAATTATTGATGTAACATATTTATATGATATTTATTATATTAGTATACATTATATATTATGTTATCACATATACCTTATTACTTTCCATTCTATGGGGGATAATATAACGTTAATCTTGTGTATGGGAGACTACCGTCTCGAGAAGCGATGGGATTGGTTTTCCATTTATGAATTAAATGGAAGGTATTAAGGATAACCTAAAGTTATATATTTTATATAAATGATTTTATAATGTTTTTTAAATTTTTAATTCATATATAACTTCCTTTAATTTCACCCATCAAGAGAATAGATACTTTATTCATGCATATGTACGTCCTGCCACCTCCATGAACAGTGTAATTGATTTTTACATAACTAATTTCATTGGATGATTAATAATAAATATATACTAAATATATATAATATTTATATCATGGTTAAAATTATGGAGATAATGTAACTGTTATTAATGTAAAATAACTAAAACAAAAATTCAAAGACATACATGATAGACAAAGCAGTTATTAACCAAAACATGATTTTTACAAGGAATTATTAATAAATGGTTAATAAAATGTCATAATAAAATAATAAATGGAATTATGTAAATAAATAAATAAATATATATATAGTTCATTAATGGAAATATATTAATCATATACTTTTTATACAATAGGATTTAATGTTTACGAAGAACTTTAGACTTAGGGGATGTGATTTTTGTCTCAATTTCCCTTCCATGGGACATATGACATGTTACGCACCCATCTTCATTTATGAGGTGTATATACAGAAACATTTAAATATTATATCATGAATTAATTTATTCACATGATATTTAAATGTTTATTTAATGTTATCCTTTCATGAAACTTATGATTCAAATGTTACCAAAGTGGTAAAGGATTCAAATTACAGTATCAGTGTTTATTAGCGTTTCATAAGATTATGATTATAATAAAGAAATATTATTATATATCACTCAATAAACTCATGAATTTTCTTATACTCTATTTATATATTGACAATACATGTTTTCCTTTAATTTTCCTTTCACTATTTACTCAATATAATAAAATAATGTTTTTAAGAAAATCTACATTAGGTCCCCCTTCAGTCCAAAACCAATTATTCTTCTTTTTCATTATTTCCCTTAAAACGTTTTCAAAAATCTTTCATAATATTATATTATTTTTTAATGTAATGTTTTCCTTTTTTACATTTTAATGATATTTTTTAATGGTATCTTATTATTGTTTTTTGAATGAGCATTTTTTTACTTTTTACCAATGTGTGGAATGAATGTTTTCTTTTAACTTGTATAGGATGAACAATATTTCCTGCTATAATGTTAGTTATATTCATTTAATATTCATTTATAATTTTCCATTTAAATTTCAAATGGAGAATATTTTTAAACCATTTTATAATCATTCTATTTTCAAGGTGGTGAGGTTATTTTCCTAAAAAATTATTGTAATAATATCTTTATGGAGTTTCTATTCATCAATAACAATAACCTTCAATGTTTTTTTTGATTTATAAAGGATAGGTCCCAATAGTTCCATCATTACTCTTTAATTGGGTGGTTTATTATTATGACTTAAACTAGTTTATTAAACCCATTCCGTCTTCTCATGTTATTATTTGATGAAATGATTATGAAACATGTTTATTTTCTTTAGGTTATGATATGATTAAATGTTTAGGAAACTCCTTTTTCTCATAGGTTCATATATGATGAATGTTTTATAAAAATAATCTCACTTCATGTGTATTGATATCATGATATTTTGCAACACATAAGTATGATGTTCATTATGTGACAGGTGGGACCTATATCTTTATCCAATTATTTGGGTGATGATTTATAACTCACGAGATAAAAAAGACTGGAATATAAAGATAATCATGTTCCAAAATTGAATTTTTCTACTATGATAGTATTGGTAGTGAACCTAGACTACTTGATAGTTTGGGAGGTGAATCCATTCCCATGTGATATACTTGTAATTGAACCTTTACTACTAAATAAAATTATTTTCTATGCTTATGTGTATGGAAAAAATCTATGTCTTATTACAATATCAAGATCTAATTTCTCATGAAAAATAATTACTATCTGATTCTTGTCATTTGAACTACCAACTTTTATTCCATGACACTTATTTATGACCATGATATATTGTGAATGAAATTTTTATGTTATGTTCATAATCTCATTCCCTTATGATTATCTTATTCTTTTATATGATAATTTATTGATATTTCCCATGCCTACCCTAACAAAGGATATGATCTCACCCTTTCCTATGTTTCTTTTTCCTAAGATATGAAGATATATTTATTTAGGGTATATCTATGAAGGTTATGAAATGGGGATATCTTTATGAAAGATGTTGATGATCATTCATATAATTACATGATTGTGTATCATGACACCAAAGAAACTATACCATTATACTCCTCAAAGAATTATTCATGAAATGTATTGAATATTAATATATAAATATTTAATATTTTGGTAAGAAAATCCTAGTTCATTATAGTAGGTATCAGATCAATTGTTTAGTCAATCATTGGATATTAGGGTTAGAAAACATAAGTGAAAAAACCCTTAGGATAAGTATAAATGTATGATAGAATACTAATGTTTTGGTAGGGATGATTGTATGTGATTTCCATGTAATTAAATCCATGTGTGTGTACTACATGTGGATGTGGCTCTAACATGGTCATAGCTAGGTGTAATAACTCCAAAATGGTGCATTGAGATGGATTTGATGGTAAACTGGTGCACGAAAATGGGCTTGTTACAAACCTATTTTGGAAAACATGGGGGATATGTTTTGGTTAATCTGAATTTTATTTATAAAAAATTATGAAGGATTTGAATAGATAACCATGGTTTATCCTAATGTGTCATAGATTTTAACAAAGGAGTTATCATTTAGAAATCATTTAAATGATTTTTCATTACTCTTTGGACTTCCCTCTATGAATATTATTTCTCACACTATTATTTTTTGTTTTTGTCAATGGATGGAACCTAAAGGAATCATGTTAATTCTAATGTCATGGATATTAAAATGACTGTCCTCTTAAGAAAAAAATGTTATGGGAGATGGAATAAAAGATATCATTGATATTCCAACATAACTATATAAAGATATGAATCTTGCTGAATGTAAAAATGAGGAAAATGAGTGAAAAACATTTTGTTGATTCCATTATAAGGGAACGTTCAAAAAAAATTTGTTGGTCCACTGAACCACCAGTCATTGAGAAATGAATCAATTATAATAAAAATATATTTTTCATTCTCTAGTGTTTGGAGCTTGAAAATTTCATTTTTGCTATCATTTTTAAGGAGAATCAGAAAACTGGTGAAACCTTATTAAAAATATGTATTAAGAGGATGAAATTGAATTCATGGAATGTGATTAGTTTAAGAAGATATTTTTCAGTAATTTCCCACTTGTTTTCAACATAGAAGAATGGAAAATAGATTTATTAACTCTAACAGAAGGATGATGAATCTTTTATTACCTATGATGTTAAGTTTATAAGGTGTGAAAGTTACACATCTAGATTAATTAGGATCCTTGAAAGAAATATCGATCAATTATTTGGTGGCCTAAATACATTAATTATAATGGTTTTTCATATAATATTATTTAGTCTCTAGGAACAATTTTTTTGATGTGCAGTGAAGGTAGAAATGTAAATTGAATATTCCGACCATTCACATTCTTTGGTAATAAAATGTTGATATAGCCTCATGAGAAATCTAATAAATCACGTAGGGGAAAAAATTTCAGCCAATTGCATTATATAAATATAGAAATAATCGCTCAGGTTAATTCTTGAAAGTAGTAAGAGGGTGTTACAAGTGTGGGAATATTTGATGTTAATAAAAATAATTTATAATTGATATGAATAGGTTGATAAATGGATTTAATTGATGAATAGCTAAACAAAATGGAACCCCATACTTCAGTTTCTCAAATGCAAAGAGTTTTTTAATTATTCTAGTCAATTACTTAATCCAAGTGCTAATAAAGAATATTATCCAAAATAACGTCTGAAAGCAATAGAAAAAATGAAATCTTATAAAACACCAACAAATGAAGTGAATCATGGAAATTAGTTCACTCCATAGTGGGAAATTCCATGTTGAATTTTAGTTGAATGAGCTTATTGAAAATAATATACTATATCTTTTACTGAAATTTGATGTGATTCTAAGAATTTATTATATATCTCTATATATATTATAGAATAATGAAATCCTATTTGATATTCTATCGGTGTAAGGATAAGGATAAAACTAAATTTACAGTGGAATTTTTTTGGCTGGATAAGAGCTTAATTAAGGAATAAAATGGGGGATTATCTCTTTGAAATATATATGATTTTATTGTAACTTTTTGGAAATGATAATTTATGGGTTATTGAATTTGTTAGTAAGTTTATCATGGATGGATATGAGATCAAATAAATCTAATATTGGGGTTTAAATTTGCATTAGACATATCATGGATGCGTTATAAGGTTAACTGTTCATGGAATATATTAAGTTCAACTTTGGGTGTAATTATTGAGGATTTAATGATAAATGTATAGAATTTATAAATATTGGATAACATGTGCTAACCATTTTGGTTTTTATGATAACTAGATATATAATGAATGGTGTATCATTTTTTATATATCTTATGATCTGTTGGATGTTAATATTATTCATTAATGCATGAAAAATTCATCTTTATTTCCCGGCCTAAGTGATAATCGGGAATTATATCAAATAAAATCTATAGAGTGAAATTATTATTAGGATATAAAGGGTGGATTATCCATAGATATATCATTCCCTTTGAAATTATTGATTCTTTCAGGACAATAACTTGTCATTTTCTACATCCACTAAACCTCTCTCAAGTATACGATGTGGTCTGTGTATCTATTATATGGAAGTACATACTTAATACATAAAATATACTAAACTCATAGATCATACCACTAGATAATGATATTTTTTATTAAAAAATACTGATAGAAATTCTGGATCATATAAAGAATCTTATTAAAAATAATACCACTTATAAGGTTAATGTTTTATGAACAAACCACTAGCTTGAGGAAGCTATTTGGGAACCTGAGGATGTAATGAGGCTAAATAATCATCAGTTCAGTTTCAATATTTGATAAATATTGTGGGATAAATTCATTTTAATTTTTCCAAAATGTGACACACAAAAAGTTTATGAAAATTATTGTTTTTTGAATAAATTTAATTTCTTCGATAACATTTTTTACACAAAACAATGAGTTTAAACAAAAAATTATATACTATTAAAATATTTTGATTTAATATTATAGTTATCAACTATCCATTTTAATAGTGAGTATGAATAATATTAACCATATTATGAAAATATATGGTTTTTTTAAATATTATTTGTTTAGTGATTAATTATAAATGAAAAAAAGAACCGTTTAAAAATAAAGGAATTCTTTTTTGAAAACCTATTTTTATGTAGACAGCCACACTTATTATCAATAAATTAAATTGATCAATTTTAGTAAATTATTTTAATTACGTTAATATATTAATTATTTATTCATATATTCCAATACATCTTATATTTCTTCTTTGTATTATATAATAATTAAAATAAGCTTTACGCTCAAATACTATATTTTTCTAAAAAACAAATTTGTAGAATATTCCAAAATTATATTGAAAATAATTATTATACCATTAGAAAATTTATTTGAAAAAATAAACTCTATTTTTTAATCTGAATATTAAAAATTAATTTTGATAATGTTTGGGGTGTTTTAAATATTAAAATTTCAATGAATTGTGAAAAATACTTGTTTTTATTAAAAAGGTCATTTTTAATCAAATAATTTATATAGATAATTTTTCTCTTAAAAAGGTTTTAAAATTATAGTTAGTTTATTTATATATATTTTAATATAATTTTTTTCAATGTAATTAGTTTCATATATAATTTTGATATAAAAACCTTTTAATCTTTTGATAGTTTTCTCTTTGGAAACCCATTTTTTCATCGAATATGTTGGTAAAATTTTAAATTAACATTTTCCACTTATGTGAATGAAATTTGAAATATTGGATTGCATATTTAGAATAAAAATAATTAATATTATCTAATATTCATTATTAATTTTTTCTTTAATGAATAGTAAAAAATTGAAAAATAATTATAGAGGTTAAGGTACAATGGGATTAACGAGGGTTAAAATAAAAAAATTAGGGCTAGAAATACCATAAAATTTGTATAAAATATATTTACATACAATATTTCATCCATTCATCCTCTAATTTTTAATAATTTCTCATTTTGGATCCTTTTTTCATGTGAAAATCATGAGTATCACAGTTTCATTTCAAAAATTACAAGTTTGTCCGTCCCCTTAATTATAACAGGTGACCATCTCTCCTCCCCTCATGAACCCTAAAAAACCCTTTTGATCTACAAAGACCTTCCCACATCACTTCCTTATTTCCCTCCCATTGTCATATAAAAATCATTGGGATCTTAAACAAATTATAATAAGTATTTAGGTATAATCCTATTGATGTTCTCCAAAGAGGTGGTAAAATTATTAACCATGGATTTTGTTTTATTTCATGTTCAACCTCCTTAAAAAATTATTAAACAATGAAAATCAGATAAAACCAATATATTTAATATTCATATATTTTTTCCTATTAATATTATAATCTATATTCATCCCCACTTCAATCAAATAATAAACTAACCCGTCGATTTTGTGTATGGAGTACTACCACTTCGCGACCTATTGTTATTTGATTACTATCACACCCTCAGAAGGTTGTTTATAAGAAAATTATTTAATGTATTTATATGATTATTACGATCTTAATACAATTTTTTAATTATGTTATCACATATTACATCTTATGTTCTATTTTTTGGGGGATACGATAATGTTTCTCATGTGTGCGGCAAACAACCTCCTCATGAGGTGATGTGATTTGTTTTTATTTTAACCATTACATGGAAGATATTAAAAATAAATTTAGTTTATATTTGTCATTTTAATTATATTATAATTACTATTTTTTTTATTTAATATCTAAATTACTTTAATTCTATCCATTAAGAGAACGAAAACATCATTCATGTGTACGTACAACCAACCATCTCCATGAACAATGTACTGAATTTTTAAATATCAAATTTCTATGGATGATTATAAACACATATAAAATAAATATATATGATATTTATATCATGGTTAACATTATTTAAATTATGGATCAATTATTAATATAAAATTTATAAAACTACCAATCCAAAACATATGTGTAAATCAAGGTGGTAGTTACCCAAAACATGATTTAAAAAAAGTAATTATTAATAAGTGTGTAACAAAAATTTCATAATAAAATCATTTACGGTATTATATATATATCCACACAGAAAAAATAACACGCACATATATATATATATATTTTTTGTGTATGGTTATTTAATGGATGTTATATAATTATATACTTATTATATAGGTGGTTTTTATGTGTACGAAAAAGTTGATACTTAAAGTAAGAGAATTTTGTCCTAATTTTCCATTTTTGGGACATATGCAATGTTATGCACCCATCATATTTTATGTCACTTATATACTAAACCACTAACATTTTATATCATGAATCTATTTATTCAAATGATAATTAAATTTTCTTTTAATTTTATCCTTTCATAGGGATTATGATTCAAAAGTTACAAAAGTTATAAGGGTTTCACGTTCAAATCTCATTATCTATCATTTTTGTTAAATATTGTGATTCTGAAGATTTAATATAATTATTTATCTCTCAATAATCTCATTAAATTAATTCTCCTCTAGTTATTTCTTGGGAAAATAGGAATTAATTTAATTTAAATATATTTATGTACTCAATATACCCAAATTTGTTTTAAGGAATATCTACTTCACTTCCACTTTCGTTCAAAACCCCATTTTTATTCTATTTCCCTAATTCTACTAAAATTTTATAAATATATATTTCTAGAAATTTTTATAGTTTTAAAATCCATTTTTATACATGATTTAATTTTTACAACAATGGTTCTAAAATATTCCTATTTTCATTTTTTGAAGAATGCATATTTTATACTCTTTACCAAATCTTGAATGGAAGGTTTTTTTAGCTTGGATGGGATGAATAATATTTTCCACTATAATGAGCTTTATTTTCATGAAGTAAATTTATATGTTTTCAATATTTTTTACAATGAAATGTATATTTAAATATATTATAAACATTCATCTTTTAGATGGTGGATTTCAAAGTGGTTAGTTTATTTGATCAAGAATATTTTTAATAACATCTTCATGGAATTTCTATTCATCAATGACTAACAACATACAGTATTTATTATGATTTAATAGTGATATGATACAATTGTACCATCCAAATTCTTTCTACAGGTTGTTTATGATTATGATTAAAAGTAGTTTATGAAACTCGTTACTTTTAATCTCGTTATGATTTCATGAAATTGTTATGAAACAAGTTGGGTTTCCACAATTTATTCTATGATAAAATGTTTATGTAACCCATTTATTTTTCATGGGTTTTTTTATGATGAATGATTTATGAAACCCATTTCATTTAATTAGTTCTAACATGATGATACTATGGAACATGAATGTATTGTTTTCCTTTTAAGATGCGTGTGACCTATATCTCCCTCTAATGAATTGGGTAAATATTATTATATAATGGTTTAAACATGTCATAAATGGGGATTAAACTATGTTAAGTATGATACTTTCTCCACTATGATAGTCTTGGGAGTGATCCTTGACCACTTCGATGGGTTGGGGAGTGAACCTATTCTACTATGATATCTTTGGAAATGATCCTCGAATACTGAAGTAATTATTTTCTATTATTATGTTTATACAAAAAAAATATTTATTATTGAAATTTTATTATCTTATTTCTCATATTCTATGATTTTTTATGATTTATATCGTATGAACTACTAAATTTCATTCCAGGACACTTGTTTATGAACCACGATAGATTGGGTATGATCATTGTAAGTTATGTTCATAATATAAAAAAAAATTTCTTACCTAATTCCTATATAAGATCATTCATTGATATATGTGATGCGTATTGAAGGGTACTATCATGGGTTCTCCCAAATGATGTCTAGTTTTAGGTTATTTCGGTGCAGTCGAGTGGTTGACCAAGGTCGTCTCTCAAAAAAGGAAGTTATATAAAAAACATATTAAAGGTGTTTTGAAAATAAAATGAAATAACATAAAAACATTACATTAATGGGTGGTGGTTTTAGTTTTTATAAAACTAGAAGAAGTGTGGTAAAATAATATTGTATTTTTTCCTTTTTTTTGAAAAGAAATTTGATTAATTAGATAGAAAGAGAAGATGTTTTTTTAGAATAATATTTTTTAAAAAGCCTAATTTATCTAACTATACATTTTAGATTACTTATTTATCAATAAGATTTAAATTAAAATAAACATAATTACTATCTCATGATTTTTTAAGGATCAACCCCTTCAAGAATTAACTTTATCATGAAGTTGAAAAGAGTTAAACACTAGGATAGCTTTGGAATAGGCAATTCGAGCACCATCATTTGATATTTTCTAATGCCATATTATGGTAATTGATAAATTTTAGAAAATATTCACTATTAAAATTAGTAATACATAAGTTCATGGATCATATTTTAAATATATAAATTGATCTTCTGTGGTTTTTGTTTTTCCGATTAAGTTTGTGCTCTTACAATTTACACAAATCTCAACTTTGTGTGTTTTTGTATAAATTGTTAAATATCATTCTACTTTATTTTAATTTAAAAACTCAATTCATATATCATATTATGTGAATTATAGTATCTCACATATTCAAAATAAATGAATGAAGATGGTAATAGGTAGACAAATTACTAAAAAACTACTCTTCTAATAGCGATGTAGTCGTTGTTGAAACAAATTGAATTTCCAATGGTTTACAATATGTATAGACTAATAACTTTTCTACTTCATATTTCCATAAAAAATAAGTCAATTAATTAAGAATAAAATTGAGAATAGTTGAAGAAATGTAATAGAAACTCATAATTTTATTGAAAGAACAATTAAATTACAACAAAGAAGAGGAAAATAATAGCTTTTGGAGGAGATATTAGATTTATATATTCCCTCCTACATTTGTTAATTAAAATGGTATGGAATCACCAATATTATACTCCAAATATAAAAATGAACGTCAAAAAACATCCATATTGGAGAAACCCCAATTAATAGAGTGGAGAGGAGGATAGGTTTTAAGAGGCTTCAAGTGTGAGTGGAAAAATTCTGCCAAATAATTTAATCCGTTTCATACTACCTTTTTTACCACCAAAACGAGTGAACCAGCTGTCCTAAAAGAAAAATGAATTTTTATAAAATGGGTCCTCAATATTTTCTCCATATTCAGATAAATACAAGCATGTATGAAGAAGTTATGACCCAAATACTAAAGTGTTTTCTAATTTGGCATGTCTATCCCTTCATTAAATTAATGGCCCGTTTAGTCCAATAAAATGCATGATTTTTCTCATATGTCCTGCATAAAAGTTTCAACCCATTAATGAATTAATATTGTTGGAAAATTTTATGTTCAAATAAAACAAAAAAACTATTTATGTCTGAAATACAACATTGAATTTTAAAGGGTAAAAATGTAATTTTAATCAAATTTTAAGATGAATGATCTAGTCCCATATATTTTATAAATAAAAATATAAAACATAATTTGTGAAAATTATATCCTTTATTATCAATAAATTATTCAATAAAATTTTGTTTTATCAACCCCCCACACTTACCCTTTTTCACTCAAGCGAAAAACCTCATATCATGTATTTCAAAAAAAGAAATAAGATATATGCATGTTCATATTTTGCAATACATATTGACAATATAGAGAAGTTAAGATTCCCATAAAGAGTCAATATCAATAAATTTTAAATTCATTGTCTCATACATTTTTTTAAAATAACATCCAGCAAGATTAATAAATCTAATAATATGAAAACAAGTTATGATACCACCATGACATTAATTCCCCACATGTTTGTGTTCTAGCCATTCTATGTTCATATATCCACACTTTATTAATTATATTCCACTAAAGTAAAATAATTATTCCTACCCATTTTAATTAACTAAACCTGTTCTATATTACTTTTCAATCAAATTTTATGACCCACTCACTTAGGCATTCCCAAAAGTCAAACCATAAGATCATGAGCTATATATCCCCACGTGTTTTACATTTCATCACTCCCATCATTTATTATTATTTTTGTTTTTTTTCAAAAAATTAAATTGTAAAAAATATCACACTAATCTCTCAAACCATGTTTTATCTCCTCATGATAGTAATTGTAATAATTATAACAGGATCATGGGTCGAGGAAGAGTGGGTTTTGACCTGCACAAGACACAACCCATATTTATTTATTTGGAATATGTTTTATTTTTGTATTTTATTGTTTTTTTGGGGAATAAAATATCCATATAATAGGTACACATGAATAGGTAAATTTGGTAAATATTAAAAGCTATTAGAAGAGAAATAAACATATGGATCAACCATTGATATGAGATGACTTTTTTTACATAACTTGGTTATACCTTCAATTAAGTAGGAAGAATTTCACAAGTCTAGGTTCACTGAAATGTTGTGTGGAGTAATAAACGAAAAAAATTACAATGAACAAATATCATAATGAATGGTTTAAAAATCTAAATGGTTTTATAATGAGACAACTAATAATATCATCAATTACATCAATATTTATTAAAATCATCCCTTAGTAATGAAATCATTCGTATTCTTATCATTCCACCAATTAATTTTGAAAACATGCGCATTAAATATATTTTATATGCAAATAAACATGTTACATGATATATTTTTTAAAAAATTTAACATAAAAATAGAAAACACACAGAAAACACACAATTGAAAAACATAAATATCAACCCTAAAATGGTGTTCCCTCCCCTACACATAAAATTTTACATTGTCCTCAATGTGAACATATGATATGATATGTTCACATGAAATGAATAATTTTAAGTAGTATAAATTATATAAAACAAAAAGGTTTTGGAACAACTAGATATTTTCAAGTGATGATGGGTTCATGGAGTGTGATGAGATCAACTACACAGGTGGGAACTCCCTCAATGTATTGCATAATACATTTCAATTGACTATAAATATCCTCCATGTGTATTCTTTTGTGATATACACTACATCATAAGTAAAAATATTAGAAACAACATAAGGACCTAACCATCTAGAACACAACTTAATGGGCATCAACTTTAGATTTTCACTGTAGAGCATAATGTTCTCTCCTAAATGAAATTTCTTTTGTTGGATCATTATGTCATGATATTCTTGTGATATTTCCTTATATATCCTTATGTTCTAAGATGGTGAAAATATAATCTCCACAATCTCATCAATATATAACCTCTATTGAATTATAGCTTAGGATAAATCAATGTTACATTTTTTTATCACCCAATATTCCTTATACTCGATGTCCACTAGGATATTACATTCATTCCCAAAAATAATGCGAAATGTGGACATAAAAATTGGTGTATTTTATGTTGTCCTATAATCACACAACACAACATCCAAGTGCATTCTCTAATCCTTCGTATTCAGCTACACCATTTTCTCCAAAATTTGTTTTAATTCCTTATTTGAAACATTAACCAGGCCGTTTGTTTGGGGGTGTTATGGTTTTGATGATTTCTGGGTCACCCCATACTTCCTAAGGAGGGGATACAAATTATGATTAAAAATATGTGTCCCCTGATCACTGATTCTAGCCTTTGGTACTCCAAATCTGCAAAAAATATATTCCTTGACAAAGTCCACTACCACATGGTAATCATCAATACTTCTCGCCTTTGCCTCCACCCATTTTCACACATAATCTACAAAGAACAAAATTTACAAGAAACCAAATGAACTTGGAAAAGGAACTATAAAATAAATCCTCCAAAAATCCAAAATATCACAAAGTAATATGGGTTGTTGGGGTATCTCATGTCTCCTCGAAATATTTTCACTGTGTTGGCAACATGAGAATGGCTTACAAAACACCTGAGCATAATAGAATAATCTAGCGCTATATAATCCATAGTCTGGGATCTTCCAAGCTGTTTTTTGGGGTCCAATGTGTATGACACAAGAAAGTGTAAGAATGAAATGTAAAATAGTCTCAAACTCATGATCGAGAACATACCTCTTAATAACCCGGTCACTTCACATGCGCCAGAGGTAGGGATCAACCCACACATAAAACCAAGATTCACTCTTTAATTTTTGGACAAGATATTTCATCAAATTTTCTTTAATCATAGAGAAAAAAATGTAGCTCACTAAATTCACATACCAAGGATATGTACCCAAGATTTCATAGAGATTCTCATCAAGGAAGGTGTCTCAAAGTGGTACTTGTTCTAAGGTGTCAGCCTCAAGTTGGTGAGTAATCCCACTCATGTGGTCTTCCACCAATATTTTGGAACCCTTATTGTCCATTATCTCAATATAATGTACTTAAAGAATGAAAATCCATTAAATAAGTCTAGGTTTTACATCTAGATTCTAAAATAGGTACCTCAGATATGTATGATCAGAAAAAACAATTACTTTAGAGCCCAATAAATATGAACAGAACTTATCTAAATCATATATGATGGAAAAAAACTCTTTTTTCATGGTTTTTTATTTTAATTAGGCTGAATACAATGTCCTTGAAGCATAGGATATCACATTTCAATGTTCTTCCACCCTCTAAGATAAGATAGCTCCAACCGTGACGTCAGATGTGTCGAATGTCAGCTCAAATTGATTTTCTAATTATGGGGGTTTTATTATCGGTGGATTGGATAAACGATTCTTTATCTGATAAAATGATACCCTAAAAAAATCAACAAAAAATAAATTCAATATCATTCTAAATAAATCAAGATAATAGTTGATTAATCTTATTGAAATCTCACCTGAAGCGTTGATAAAATCATGCATTCCCTAGGAATGATCTAATATCTCACACACATGAAGGATAAGTTAAAGATTTAATAATATCTACCTTTTATCAGTCAACCTCAATTCCATGTTTTGATACTACATTCCCTAATATAATTCCATGATCTATAATAAAATGGCACTTTTCAAATCCTGCAAGAATATTCTTATCAAGGTAGTGATTCAACACCATTTTAAAACTAAATATACATTCAAAAAATGATGATCCATACACTATAAAATCACCCATAAATACCTCCATATAGGTCTAAATGAAATATAAAAAATTACTCACCATGCATCTTTTAATGGTATCTGGGGAATTAAAAATTACAAATGGCATCCTTTGGTTGGAAAATATACAAAATGGAAAAGCAAATGTTGTCCTCTCCTGATCTTATGGAGATATAGAATCCGAAAAACATACCAAAAATCCATCCTAAAATAATAGTATGTCATCCTAACTAATCTCTCATTCATTTGGTCAATAGATTGGAGGGGGAATGGTCATTGTGAGTGGATTGATTTAGTTTCCTATAATCAATACACACACATCAACTATTTTGTACCCTCATTATAACTAATTCATCTTTTTCATTTTTTACAACTATAAAACCACTTTTCTTAGGCACAAACATAATGGGACTCACCCAATGGGAATATAAAATGGGATAAATTATTCATTCCTAGAGCAATTTTTCAACTTATTTTTTAACAAATTCCATAATAGTTGGATTCAGTATCCTTTGTGGCTTCCTAAATAGTTTATCCCCATCATCCAAAAGAGTAATATGCATGAAAATGGAGGGGATTATACCAGATATGTTAGCTAAGGTCCACCGAATTTCCCTAATGTTCTCTGTCAAAATATTTAAATGTTTTTCATCTTGTATTGAAGTGATATTGTTAGAAATGATAACAGGTAATCTCTCATCACTTAACAATAATGAGTATTTGACATTTGGTAGTAATTTATTTAGTTCCAATGAAGATGGTGATGTATGGATAGAAAAATTGATGCAATCTAAATATGCACACAATGAACATCAGTACCATAATATACATTATCAAAATAAGAGAATAATGAATCAAATACATCAGTATAATCAAGAACTGAGTTGTAATCAGAGAGAACATGATCTAAATAATAATATGAATCCATTTGAAAATAAAATATAAGAGAGGATTGTTCATTATAAACTAGTTTGGACGTGATATTAGACATAAAACTAGATCTAATTCAGATAATACCTCTAAGAATATGACAATCAAATTATATGAGGTTTATACATGGTAGTTTAAAATGGGAGATAACAAATGTAGAATGGTCCCCTTATGGGTAATTAATTGAGTCCATTACATTACATATCACAAATTCATCTCTAAACTCCATTGAAAGTGTCCCTCATGAACATTCATGAAATTTGGTTGGTTATGAAGAATGGACTACCTACGATAATGGGAGCATGAGAACTTACCTGATCATCAATCATGTAAATCATGTATAAATCGGATGGAAATATCATGTCTCTTACCCAAACAAGTACATATTCAAGGACTCCAGTTGGATATGTTGTACCTCTATTCAAAAACAAAACCACTAATCTCATTGGATTCAACTCACCACCCTATAAATAAGAGAATACAGAGTGAATAATCACATTTTTGGAAGCTCCCAAATCACATAAAGTGACATAAAAGTGTAACTTCACTATGGTACATGGGTTTTTGAATTTCCTATGATCTTTGAAATATTTTTCATTACTTGAGTAGGTGTAATGAGTGTTAGCACATTCTTTCCAAGATTGATCCACTCATTTCCCGGGTCCCCTCTTCGATGGGTACAATGTTCGCTTTATAAATTTTCATACCATCATATTTTCTTTATTTCTTCCAGTGGAGCGATTTTCATCTCAACGGGATTGAATTTATCAAAAAACACTTTTTTAATAACTTATTTATCCAAATTATTTGTTTGTGAAACTCTATTTGGAAATGGGAGGCATTAAGAAGAACATCATTAGTCTTTTTATTACATTTGTATGTATCCTTTTGATTCTTATCAGTTGGTCTTGAACGAGGCTTCTCCGGAGTTGATGTAAATCCTGGTGGAAGGATAGGTGCATATATATTAGTAATTTTTATCCCACTTCTCAATGTGACGGAACTAACATTTTCCTTGGGATTTGGGGTAGGTTGGGAAGGTATATTTCCAATGTTCTGACTTACTGATTCAGGTGGGTGGTGGCAATCTGACATATTTGTGTCTTCAACTCCATAAACACCAAACATTAAATCATTATATAATTATATTGAATAAGATAAATTTGTCTACAAATTTAATTAATGATAGAATATATATTTGGTTTGGGATTCCATTTTTGTTTTCTCATTTATACATTGGTTTCAAATCATTTTTGGGGTTGTTGGAAACCTTGCAGGTAAGGCGGAGGCTACTGGATTTTTTTTAAAAACGGGGCCATTTTTGATTTCCAGATTCATACACCATGTGCGATTGATCTTTACATCATTAGTTTTATGTTAGTGAAATAAAATCATACTTATTCTGGGGATGTGGCTATTGGTGTGGAAAATATGGTCTCCTATAAAATATGATAGTGAAATCCTCTATCTTTTGTAATTGAGTTCCACAGTCAGTCGTGAGGTCTATTTCAATGAAAATTTCACAAGGCCTTGTTGGAGAGGTTTGGTATGTCTTTTGTAAAAAATAAATCTATCTCACCATAGTATTTAATCATTACAAATTTTTATCAATTTTAAGAGAAAAAGGACTTACCTAATAGAATCCTCTAACATCTGGTGTACCTTGATCGCCAAATTATTAGGAGTTTTCTTCCATCATGTCAATCAATGCATGCACAATTTCTGGAGTTTTTTTCAACAAATAAACCTCTAGATAAGATATCCGCTATTCTCCTCTATATAGGTTTTAGGCCTTTATTGATGTATTGTATGAGTCGTTTCTCACTGATTTATTGATTTAGGATACTCTCTCACAACTTATTGAATAACTCCCAAAACTCATACATTGGATCCCCTTTGGCTTTCATGATTCATGAGATCCATTTTTTAAAGTAATTGGTCCTTTAAGCTTGAATTTTTTTTTGAAAAAAATGATTTTTTAGATATGCCAAACAATTTACATCTTTAGTGTTTAAATAATACATCCCTTTTATTGCAGTTCCATCCAGTGAGAATGGGAATGATCTTAGTTTTATTTGATTTTCAGATAATTTTCTATGTTTTATGGTTGATAAAACCACATTAAATATTTTAAAATGTTTTATTTGATCCTCACCATTTGATCCATGAAAATTTTGAAGAAGGTAAATTAACCCCGATTTTAGTTCAAAGTCTGATTTGAGATTTTGGAATGCTATACGGTTTAGTTGATAGTTAATATCTGGTGCAGCCAATTCTTGAATGGTTCAATTTAGTATATTGTTTTTTTCAAAAATTGGTAATTTTGGTAGGTTTTATTTGGAAGTGTTTCCGATTTTAATGTTCTTATAGTAGATAAATCCCCAGTTTTGTAAATGTTGACACTTCCCATAGAATGAGACTATCTGATTTGAACCCTATGGCTGCATTCAATCTCAAGGTCTAGATGAAGAGATTCAATAGACGGGATCATGTCATAAATCTTAGAAACTAACAAGAGTGTACCATAATATTATTATAGTAATATTCAATTTATGTTCTAATATACAACAAAAGAGAGAGGAATGAAATAAAAACAAACAAAAAAAATAAAAATTTAAAGAAAGGGGAAAACAAAATAATAACGAAGAGAAAATAAAAGTAAAAACAAAATTAAAAATAACTCTAATTAGATTAATAAAATTAATTCTTCACTAGAAAAAACTCTAATTGGAAGGGTTCTATCATGTGTACGCTCAAATAATTTTCGGTTTTGGGTTATTTAGGGGTAGTAGAGTGGTTGTCCAAGGTCGTCACTCAAAAGAGGAAGTTTTTGAGAACAACATTTTAAATGTATTTTAAAAATAAAGTGAAATAACAGAAATAAATTAATTTAAAGGATGGGGTTTTATCATTTATAAATCTAGAAGAAGTATTTTGGAAGAATATTTATTTTTGTAATGAAATTTGATTAATTAGACACAACAAGAATATGTTTTCCTAGAAAACTATTTTTTAAAAGAATAATCGATCTAACAATACCTCTTCAATTACATAAAAATAGTTGTTATTTAAATTAAAATCCACTAAATTATGATCCCCAGATTTTTTAACCCTCAAAACCAAATAAAATTAACTTTACCATAAAGATGAACATTGTTAAACCCTAGTATGTGTTTAGAACATGTAATCACAACAACCTATTTTGATTGATATTCTGTGGAATGCTTATGGTTAGTGATACATTGGGGAACATATACAATCTATAAATTAGTATGAATTTAGTATTTTTATTATATTTTAACTCTAAAAATTGATCACATGTGTTGTTTAACCAATTATGTTTTCACTCTCACAATTTACACAAATCTCAACTTCACATGTTTTTGTGTTAATTGTTCAATTTCATGATTAGATTCATTTAATTTAAAAATTAAATTCATATATCATATTAATTAAATTAAGTTATCTTTTTTATTCTTTATAAATGAATGAATAAGGTAATAGGTAGATCGATTACTAAAAAACTACTCTTTTATGGGTGGTGTAGTCATTGTTGAAACGAATTGCATTCATAGTGGTTTAGAATGGGTATATCCCAATCACATTTCTATTTCTAATTTTCTGCAAAAATAAGAGAATTAATGAATAAAATTTGAAAAAAATAACAAATGGAATAGAAAAAAATAGGTTTACTGAAATAAGAAAATCATTACAACAAAGAAGAAGAAAATGAGATCATTTTGGAGGAGATCCTATCTTGGTATCTTCCCTCCTCCAAAAAATAATTGAAATTGTATTGAACCACTTCTCTTATGATCCCAATCTTCTAATTCATTTCAAAACCATTATAATTAGAAAAATATCAATTTATAGAGTGTAGAAGAGGATAGGTTTTATGTGGTGTCAGTTGTGAGTGGGGAAATTCGTCTAAATAATTTATTCCAAGTTACACTGCCTATTTGACAACAAACCTCATGAACCAAATATATTTCCAAAAGTATTATTTTTTCCAAAATGTTTCCTCAATATTATCACCAAATTTAAACCCAATACAAGCATAGATGAAGAAGTTAGAGACCAAATACTATAGTCGTGTCCAATATGGAGATCCCAAACCATCGTTGACTACATGGACAATTATCCCAATCAAATGTGTGACTTAGATCTTACGTATCAAATAAAAGTTAGATCCCATTAATTCAAAAACATGTTTGAACATTTTTATGTTCAAATTAAACACATGAAAATATTTATGCTTGAAATACTATAGTGAATTTTAAAGGGTTAAACTATAATTTTAATTAAATTAAAAAATGAATGATCTAATCCCTAATATTTTAAAAATAAACATATCTGACATATTTTGAGGAAATTATATAATTTATTATAAAAAAAATATTCAATAAAATTGATTTTTATCATTTACCCTTAATGATAATCTTATCTCATGCTTTTCTATTTTTCTGTTCCCCATATTGTGTAAAAATGATTAAGTACGGTATGTCTATAATGGTTACTAGATCAGAAGATTTTTATGGGATAAGTTAAATATCTTTCATATAACAATCATATTGTGTATATAGTCTGTATATACACTATACCATTACTCTCTACTGGCATGTATTTTAGAAATTTATTGAATATTTATCTATAATTTTGTAATCTTTATGTATGAAATGCATTGGTCACTATAAATTGTATCAAACAAAATGTTTGGTAAGTCTTTGGAGGATAGGATTTGAAAACATAGGTGGAAACAATTGGGAAATGTCTTAATATAGGCTAAAATCCTAATGTTTTAGTAATTAAGTGATTATACAATTTTCCACGTAATTACAAACCTACATGGATAATACATGTGGATGTGGCTCTCACACAGCTCAACCTAGGGGTAATAAATCTGAAAATTTACCATTGACCTAGACTTGACCGTCACCTAGTGCATGAAAATAAGCCTTTTCCACCTTTTTTATAGTCTTGGGGATATTCTTTGGTTAATACACATTATGATTACAAACCAATTTGATGTATTTGAATATATAAACTATGTTTAACACAAGGTGTTAATTATTGAAAAGAAGGTGTAAGGATTTACACAAAATATAAATGGTTTTTCCTTATTATATTGATTTTTCTCTTTGAATATTAATAATCACACTCTTCTTGTTTCTTTTATTTAATGGATGAAACCTAAAGAAATTGTGTTAATTCTTAATTTAATGGAAAATAACGTGACTATCCTCTAAATAAATAAAATTCTATTAGATATGGAATGAAAAATATCATTTAAATTTATAGAAAACATTCTTAATTTATGAATCATGCAGAACATCCCCTTGAGAAAATGAGATAAAAATGTTCTCTTGAGCCCTTTATGAGGTGACGACTGCACTCTTTCAGTGGGCCCACTAATCCAATAGTCAGTTATTAATAAATCAGTACCACTAAATGGATATTGTAAATTCTCCATTATTTGAATCATGAAAAAATGATTTTTTTGTCTATCATTTGGAAAGAGAATATGATTAATTTTGATAACATTTTAAGAATAAGAGTCAAGAAGATGAAATTGAATCCACGGAATGAGATGAGTTTATGAAGATATTTTTCAAGATGTACTTCATTCATATTATAGATTCAAGGAAAGAGAAGGAATTAATTGATCTCAAATAGATGTATGATGAGTCTATTAGAACCTATGGATCTAATTTTACAAGACATGAAAGGTAATAATCTTATTTAATTATCATCCCTAAATGAATAATTGATCAACTATTTGGTGGTCTAAAAAATTCATCAAAAGGTGTTGGATATATAGACATTAGTATTTAGGAAGAAGCCAGTCAATGAATTATATAGGTAGAAATGTAAACTAGATATTACAACTATTCCAAAGGCTTTGTTAAGGATTAGAGGATTGAGTCTCATTAGAACTCTAATAAATTAGATGGGGGATAGAAATGTTAGTCACCTATATTCCAAAAATATAGGGAGAAGCATTGAGGTGAATTGTTGAAAGGAACAAGAGGGTTTTACATGTGTTGGATGTTTTTACATTGAGAAAAATATTTTAGAATTGATATGAAGAGCTTAGTCAATGGAATGAATAAGGAAAGAGCTTACCAAAATTCACCACCCATAATTTAGTGTTTCAAATGAAAACTATTTGTAAATTATGCTAATAAATTTCCAAATAAAAGGCTTAATTATGACTATAATCAACAATAACATTTGAAAAAAATGGAAAAATGGAATGATTATGAATTCACTACAATCAAATTTAATAATTATAATTAGTGCACTCTATATTGGTAAATTTCATATTGAATTTTTCATGAATGAGCTCTATGAAAATATTATTGTGAATGAATTACTAAAATTTAATGTGATTATAAGAATTTATTATCTCTCTCTATATATATTATAGAATAATGAAATGAAAATTGATATTCTATGAGTGCAAGGATGAACTCGGATTTCTAATGGAAATGTTTTTGGATAGAATATCATCTTATTTAAGGAATAAAATGGTGAATTATATATTCGAGATATATAAGTTATTACTGTGAATTTATTTATTTGATAATTTATTAGTGGTTAAAATTATTTTAATTTTGATCATAGAATTATATAAGATCAAATTATTCAAATATTTGGGTTTCAATTTTTATCAAACATATCATGGGGGGATTATAAGGAATGTTATTCTTCGAATAGATTGTATTGAACATTGGGTGTTATTGTTGAGTATTTAAAGATTAATGTATAGTATTTATCCATATTTTATAACTCGATCTATAAATTTGTGTTTTCATTATAAATAAAGGCATATGTAATGATTTATCAATATTTTATAGATATTCTTGTCCATTACAAGCTAATATTAGCGCCTAAGGCATGACAAATTCCTCCTCATCTCATATTCGAAGAGATAAAGTGGAAGTCTATTAAAGAAAATCCAAATTTTGAAATTGTTCTTACTATATAAAATGAATTTTATGCCTAGATATATCATTCCATTTTATATTATTTATTTTATTTGTAAAAACATCTTGTCATTTTCTGCTTCTACCAAACCTCTCTAAAGTCTACAATGTGTTCCATATACCTCATCTGAAAATGTAAAAACCTAATCCAAAACATGTAAAAAATTAAGGGGTTGTACTTCTGGATCATGATAATTCTTATGAAAAAACATATGGAGATTATGGATCTTACATATAATGTTCTATGATACAGTACCACTCAACTGATTAATGTTTTAGAGTGAAACCACTAGCTTGAGAGAGTTATGTGGGAAAATGAGAATGTAATGTTGTTGAAGAATCCTGAATAATTTTTACCAAAGTGGTGACTTTTGAGGTAGAAATTAATTTTAAGTCATTTATATTGTAACATCATGATATTTAGTGAAATATATATTTTTAAAATAAATTTAATTTCTTCAATAGTTTTAGTTATACACAACACTGAGTTTAAACAAACCGCGATATACTGTTAAAATATTATTATTTCATATCAAAATTATCACTTATATATTGGAATTTTGGGTATGAATAGGATTATATAAATTATGAAAATATATTTTTTTCACATATGTTTCATAATTTATCTATTAATGAGAAACGAAAATACGAAAAATTTCAAAATAAAGTAAGTCTTTCTTCTGAAAAACTAATTTTATGTGTACAAAAACATTTTCCCTCAAAAAATTAAATATATCAATTTTGATGAATGATTTTAATTAAATTTATAAATTATACATTCATTAACTTTTTTTTACATCCATATTATATGTTTTCTAGTTAATAGATAATAATAAATAAACTTTTATGATTAAAATTGTATTTTTATAAAAAGAAGTTTTTTATTTAATTTTATACACTTACATTAAAAATATCATGTAAATTTATAAAATATATTTTAAAAATTAATAATTTTTTCTAATCTGAATATAATAAATTAGATAAAATTAATTTCTTTTTTTGTCTCAAAACTTTAATTTTTCATTGAATAGTGAAAAATAATTGTTTTTATTAGAAACACCCTGTTAATTTAAAATATTTATAAGGATACATTATTTTATAAAATAGATATAAATGTAAAATTAGTCTAATTCTATATTTATTCATTAAATAATGGTTAGTTGAATAAATTTAATATCGAATTCAGATATTAAAACAGTTTAAACGTTTGAATGTTTTCTCTTCAAAACCCTTCTTCTTCATCTTATCTGTGGGATTAATTTTTAATTATATTTTGACCCTCATATAAATGTAATTTGAGAAAATTAATTAAATATTTTGAATAAGAATAATTAATATGATCTAATAGGTTTACCATAATTTTTGAATATTATGAATTGTGAAAACAACAAAAAAATAATTATCACAGTTAAGGTAAAAATGGATTTCCTTAAGGTTAAATTAAAAATATTACTTTTAAAATGACATAAAAACATGTCTAAATAATATTTTATTACCCTATTTATACCATTATACCTCTAAATAACGATAATTTCTCATTTTTAAGCAATATAGAATGTGATAAATGTGCTTTTCACTATTTCTTTTCAAAAGTTACAAGTGTGCCACTCACCTCAATTATAAAAGGACACCAACTCTATTATATTATTCACACATAAGAAACAATTTAGTTCAGATAGTAAACACCCAAATAAATTTCTAAATTTACTTCCCTAATCATAGAAACCTTATTTTGATGAAAAATTAATTCCATGAAGTGTTTAGGAATAAACCTAATGAAGTTCTCCGAAGAAGTTTTCAAATTATTAACCTTGTGTTGTTAATTTATTCTTCAAAATGCTTAAAATATTATATAACTATAATAATATAATAAAAATGTACCTTATTGGTATTAATAATCTAATATTTTAATTTCATTACTTATATACATCTCTACTTCTGTCAAATGGGAAACAAAATTTTCAATCATGTGTACAACGTACTGCCATCTCGTGACCCGATGTTATTTGCTTTCCTTCACCAATACACAAGGGTGGTTATAATAATAGATATCACATGTTTATTAGATATTTAATAAATTATAATAATTAAAGAGTTATGTTATCTTATATACCTTCTTACTTTCCATTCTTTGGGGGATACAATAACATCACTCTTTGGTACGACAGACTACCTCATCACTAAGTGATGTGATTTTATTTAATCTTACACATTACATGGAAGGTATGAAGGGTAAATTTAATCTATAAGTTTGAAATAAATTATATTATATTGAACCTTGAATTTTTAATTACTGTTTACCTTCATTTAATTCCATCTTTTAAGGGAACAAAAACATCATTCATGTAAATGTACAACCTACCATCTCTATGAACAGTGTATTCCTTTTTTACATCGCTAATTTTTATGGATGATTATAATGAAATATAATATAAATATTTAATATATTTATATAATTTATATAATTCTATAGATTACTTAACCATGATTAATGAAAAAGGATTGAAACTACTAATCCAAAAAATCCATGAAAAACAAAGCAGTTTTTATCCAAAACATGATTTTACAATGAATGTTTCATAAATTGTTTATCAAATGTAATAATAAAACTATATATGGTATTATATATATATATATATATTTTGTGGATATATATTAATAATATAATTATTATATAGGAGTTTTTAATGTGTACTATGGATTTCAAGACCTAATTTAAGGGATTTCTGTCTCAATTAACCTTTTTGGGACATATTCTTTGTTATGCACCAATCTTATTTAATGTGGGGTTTATACATACCATTTGTCATGTAATTTCATGAATTTAATTATTATCACGATATTTAATGTTTCATTTAATTTTATAGTTTCTTGGTGCTTGTGATTCAAAATTTCACAATGGAGTAATGGTTTTAAGTTACTATCTCATTGTTTATTAGGGTTGCTTAAGATTATGATCTTGATGATGATATATTATGATATATATCCCATGAAACTCTGGTAATTTATTATAATTTCATTATTACTCAATAATACATTTTTTTATTTCATTTTATTCACTTTATGTACTTAATAGAAAAAAATAATGTTTTCAATTAAAATCTACTTCATTTCCCTCTTTGGTAAAAAACCATTTTTTCTTCTATTTCCATATTTCTATTAAAATAATTTTATTAATGCTTTCATAATGTTATACAATTATTTAAATTAATTTTTATACATTTTTTTCATTTTAAAAGTATATTTTCAAAAGATTTTTCATTTCTTTTTTCAAAATGATTCATTTCTTAGACATTTTATGAAATTTTGAATTGAATGTTTTCTTTTAATTTTTATGAAATAAATATTATTTACTTCTATGATGAGAATTATTTTCGTTCAATAATCATTCATTAGTTTCCATGTTTTTTTATAAAGAATAATATTTTCAAATTATTTTTTCAAAAATCTATTTTCAAAATGTTTTTTTTCAAACTTCAGAGGTTATTTTCCTTAAAAATGTTTTTATCAATACCTCTATAGAATTTCAATTCATCAATAACAACAAAATTCTATGTTTCTTATTATTTACTAGGGATATGATTCAATGGTAAAATTATTATTCTTTCTATGAAGGATTTATAATTATGATAATATATATATATATATATATGAAATGAATTAATTTCCTATGGTTATGATTTTATAAACTTTGAATAAAACCTATTTTATTTCCACAATATATGCACTAATTAAATGTTTATAAAACCCTTTTCTTTTTTCATGAGTTCCGATATGATAATGCTTTTATGAAACAAATTTATCTTCATGGTTTCTAATATGATGATCTTATGGAACATATATGCATGATTTTAATTATATAATGGTGGTATCTATATCTACCTATAATGAATTGGGTAAAGGTTGATATCACAAGAGATAAACAGGACTAAAATTGGGAGTGAACCCAATTCAGTAAGGGACTTTTCCAAATATGATAGTCCTCGGAGTAAACCTTGAAAACTATAATGGTTTTGGGAGTGAATCCATTCTACTATGATATCCTTATAAGTGATCCTTGAATAATAAGTAAATTAGTTTTTATGCCTATGTTTCTTCCAAAAATTTGTGTCTTATGCCAATTATATGCTCTCATTACTCGTGTTCTCTGATTTCTTTGTCATTGTTATCTTTTGAAATACCATGATTTGTTACTTGAAACTTTTTTATAAACCATGATATAATGGGTATGATCTTTTTATGTTATACTGATAATATTCAACCCTTATACATATCATATGTTTGTATACAATCATTGATAGATATACCCATAATTTACCCTTACTAAGAGTCTGAGCTCGCCCTCTCTTATGTTTCTTTTCCCTGGTTAATGAATAACCTTTTATGCAGGGTATGACTATTTACAGTATTAAATTGGATGATCAATATGGGTTATGTTTTATATGTTTCATATAATAATAATATTATGTATTTGGTCTCTAAATACACTAAACCATTATAATTTCCATATATGTATTTTTGAAATGTATTGAATATTCATCCATAATTATATAGTATTTATGTATGAAAATCCTATGTCACCCTAAGATTTATATGATAATATAATTATATGAGTATAATTATTTCAAAAAATGTATTTGTAGAAATTAAATACATCATTATATCTATCTATGAATGGCGGCGATGGAAAACAATTTACATCAGTTTGTGAGGTGGTAGTTCACCGTACTCGGTTGATTTTTTTCCCATTTGATATAATAGTATATTGATATAGATTGTTCCATTAACAAAATAAAATATGTTTTTATATTATATAATTTATTTTTTTTAACATAGTTGAAGAACATGTTTATGAGTTATAGGAAGAAGAAAAATGAACACACATGGGTAGAATCTATACTTCTTTATTCAGAAAACCTCTTTAGATTTATAACTAAAACCATCATAGTTTTATATTTTGTCGAAAAAATACCTATATGATTTTTGCATGGAATAAAAGAAAGGATTTTAAGGTATTGTTTGATCTAAAGGGTTCTTTTTTGTTTTAATAAAAGAGGATATTAGTGCCCTATTTATAATTGAGGTGGGTGGAACATTTGTGTGTTTTTAATCTTCTCCTATAATTCCTTGTCATTGTCTAGTTAAAAGGATCAAAAAATGGTCTATGTTTGTCCTTAGATTATATAAGATCCAAATATATAATTATAACAGAAATTATACATGTTTATAGGTTATTTTAACTCATATCTTTTTAGTTAACCATCCTTATAATCCAATTTTAACCCTAACCACCTTAATAAATTTTTAATCTTATTTATTATTCATTAAGAAAAAAAATTAAGTTGAAATTATTAACTAAAATAAATTATTTTTATTGCACATACAGATCTATTTTATCAAATTCAATTGATATAATTGGAATAATTTAATTTAATACAAAACCTAAAGATGCGACGTAAATGTGGTTTTCCAAAGAAAAAGATTTCATAAGTATACAAAAGTTTTTAAATAAAAAATAAACCCAAAATTGATACTAATTAACTAAATTGGATTGATTATAATATTAATAAAGTAATTTTTCTTTTAAGACCATTTTAAAATATAATTAAACATTGTAAATAATTAAAACAAAAAAGTATTTCTCCATAAAAATCAATTTATTCCCGATTCATCTATAAGTTAATATTTTCATTAAATTACCAATAAATGGCTCTATGATAAATTAAATGGGATGATTTAAAAAATGAATTTAATTTTTTCCATTGGATTTAATAAATAAAAATTAAATTAATATTATTATTTTCCTAGAATAATATATAAAAACAATTTTTGTTGAAATATATATTTTGAGGTATATAAAGGCATTACTAGAAAATAAATTGTCATTATACAAAAGAAAATTATTAGTATTTTTAAAATGTGTTTATTCTTATTCATGCTGCGAATTTCAAGAGATAGGTTATAACAGTCATGTTTAAATAATACTATTTTAATTGTATATTGTTGTTCATTAATACTTGGTGTTCTATGAAACATTTTATATCTATGAAATTAAATTTATTTAAAGAGAAATATATTTTAAATAGTGGGGTGTTACATCACATGATCAATAAGAAACTATTCCAAAACTAATTAACCATCAAGTTCCTAAGATCTATAAGAATTTATGGCTCATCTTTGTGAGGGGTGTGTTGTTTACCACTCTCCTAATGCTCAACTAGAAGATGACACTGATTCATTTTCTTCTAAAGGGTCCACACACTCCTCAAGTCCTAAGATAATCAAAAATATAAAAATCAAGAGGTCAAGACTAAAATCGATAAATATAGACACAAGGATAACTGAGAACATGGATTAACAAGTTAATTTTCATATAACAAAATTTTCATTTTTTCTTTTTTTATCTGATATGTCAAGTGATTCATTTATAAAATTTATATAGTTTGTTAAATAGAATTATATAAAAATATCCCTACCATGAACAATGCATGCCAACAAATTTTCATTATGTTTCCATTATGATGAATGTATTTGAACCTTATGCTACAATATACTATGATAAAAATCTCATAAAACAGTAGCATTAATCAAAAAATGTGTCATCAAATTTAAAATAACATTTGAAATTTTAGAAGATAACATCATGAATAATAATATCATCCTCAATACCATGGGTTTAACCCCAAACATGGGTTAGTTACTCACAAGTACATGCTCATTTCCAAGCCCTGACACATCCTAGTACATTTTATACCTTCTTCAAAATTTACAGAAATTAAAAAATCTACCCCTTTAAAACCACATCATAAATTCCCCAGCCCATTTCTCCCACTTGTAATCGACGCAAGTGGTTACATGACCTGAAACACACAACTCGTATGCTAGGGGACTATAATTAGTAGTAAGCGTCTATGTAATATATGGGAGAGACTATTCCCTCTAAACTATAGTATAAAAATAAATGTAAATAAGATAAACCAATCAAACAAACAACATCAATAGATGAAAAATAGACCTAAGATAATTAATCCAAGTAATAATAAACCATGTCATTTCATACAGAAAATCTACTAATATACATATAACAAAACCAACTAAAGAAATAAAAAATAAATAAAAAATAACTAACTAATACTAAATATCATACTAGATCCCAACACCAAGCATGAATCCCATCCACCAAGAAACTAATCAAGAATATGGACCCTCTCCCTTGTCAATACCTATGACAATGATGCCTATCCAAGTACCAAACGGTACAAATATTTGGATTTAGTAAAAAATGGTTGGCCATTTAATAATGGAGTCTAAAATAATTTAGTCTAAATAATTATTATATGAAATATTATGATGAAAAAGGGAATTAATTTATGAATTAATATAGGACATCAGATAGCCCACCAAACCTTGAGCTCCAGGTTGACACCTTGGGTAACCTAAAAAACATCAACCCAATTCTAGATATCTCTATCTATTGGTTGACACTACTACATATAATGAATCACTAATATCATTATCGGATTCTCAAAATAAAGATTAATGTCCCAATCTTGTATCATGTATTAGTTTATATTTCCCTCAGGCACTAATAATGGACACCATGAAGACTATCATACTAGAGTCCATTACATATTCCCAAGGAACATTATCCATTACAATAGAGAGTTATTATTGGACCTATAGTGAATTCCAATGCTTGGGCCACTTAAATGTTCCCATGGTGCATTGCCCTTGCCACGGAAAAAACTATCCAATCTATGTGATATTGGATTCTAATTAAATTAAAATGCAAGATCTACTTACATGTTCCTATAGAGTATTTATGATATCAAGGGAAGAAGGATCAAGTAACAATTTGTCAACTATAAGCAATCCATAGTCATACTAAATAGAAAATATGAAGAAAATGTTATTATAGTCCATATTGATTTATTCATTCAAAATTACAAATTATAAAAATAATCCTTATAGTATTACATGTTACCAATTAAAAAAATATAACAGTCCAATTTCACATAAAAATTAATCTTAATTACCATTTACAAGTCATTATATACCTATTCCATCATTTCATTATGCCATATCCATTTTCATTCCTCTTAACCATTTTTCAAGAAAAGTTATTATTTATCTGTAAAATTACAAAAATTAACATTTATGTATAATTAAAAAATTGTCCATTCCACTACCAATTCCCAATTCATTATAGGGTTATATGTTAATACATTTTTAGTTTTATCAGATGGTCAAAGGTAAGCACACCTCTCTAGTGGCTGTAAGTTCCAGTCTTAATGTTAATGGAATCAAGAGGATATTTGGTATGTCCATACATGAAGAATTAATAAATTAAAATTAAGAATGGTTTTCTAAATAGCATGTTGATGTGATCACACTGGTTTCACGTACTAGAGAAACAAAATAGACCTTAGGGAGTTCTTTTAGACTACCCACCAAAATAAATGAACAAATAAACCAAGATTGAGTGATATATCAATATGAAACACTAAAATATTCAATGGATAGTGATTGTTACACTATTTCAAGGATAGAAAAAGGGGATCCAGGGATTAGACAATGGATTTTATTAATTTTGAAGAAAAAATAATAGTGGCAATTCGTCTGATTAGAATAACAATTCAAGAGGTCATGAAGAGATTTTCAAGAAGTCATTGATGCTTTATAGATTCATCAGAATTTATGAATCCAATGTTAATTTAAAATTTGGGGTGATTAGGATTTTAGAATAGGATTATAGGACAGAAATAATGTTTTACCCTATATTATATCATCCCATATTGATGCCACCAACCGATCGGGGGCACCGCCATCTATCCAGTGGTGTCCTCTAGTGTTCATGCATGGTTGGATAGTGCATAGTCTAGCAAGGGTGCCTACTATTAGATACCCACTCAATATAATCCACAGGCTATCTGGTGGGCCTCATTTGTGATTCTTGAGGCTCATGTAGGTTTATTGAGCCCCTGGGTAGCCCACTAGTTGTCCAGTGGGCCCCATCAACTTTGTTAGGTTTCTTTTATGTTTACTGATCCCTCTGGTAGTCCAACATAAAGCCAATAAACTATAGTATCTTTAGTATTACATGATCCCTCCAAAATTATACTATCTTGAAATATCTAATTCTCTAAACACCATTGATACCTCATTTTACAATAGGAACAAGGCTCATTTAGAAAACACAAATAGGTGTAACAAAAACTTAATGAAAAAATAGTTTAGTAGATGATGGGTAATTATATGACTAATGAAACTTGAGTGGGATGTTTTCTCTTAGAATATACATAACCCTATTTAAGAGGTAGTGGATTTAAATTTATGGTATAAATTATTTTTCTAATCGGGATTATATATTTGACACATTGAATTATTTAAAATGTGAAACAAAATATTTAACATCATGATTATATAACTTGCATATAGAATTTATCGTGAAGGTGCATATATTATGGAAATATCTTAAATTGAAGGTCAAGAAGGTGAAATTCATGCCTTATATGACTTTCATTGACCTTTTCCATAATTTCCAAGAAGGAATTATACACAATTTATGGTTCTTGTTTGTACAATATTGGTCTAGTTAAGATGTACTGGAGTTTATTTTTTTAATTAATTTTCATAATTTCATTTATTATTACACTACGTTTTGGTTTTGGTTTTCTATGAAATCTATATATTATTTCTTTTATAATATAAGTATTATATTCTTTCATTGGTGGTAAGCAATATTTATTCTGTATTCGGTATTTTTTACCATCACTATCCTTCTGAATTAAATTTTAACAACCACCAAAATCCATTTCTAAAACCAAAACCCAAAAAATTTTATAGTTATTATTCAAAATTGGAAATGTATGGAAGCTACCAGAGGGGGTAAATTGTAGTTACAAATAAAACTACTAGTTACCGCCCACTCACATAATTATGTATTTAAGAGGTTAGAAACTCCAAATAATTAGATTAAAACAAACTAAATGTGTGGTGGAAGTAAATTTCTGGAAGTTGAGTTATTTAAGTGAGATAAAAATACAAATTTGATATTAAACAAATTTATATAATAACAAAACATGGATTATTGGATATAAATCCAAATAATCTTATAAAGAAGATTATATTATCAATTAGTTCAATTAGCTCAAACTCATTGGTTTTAAATCATATCACCATGTGGATCAGTTACCAGATCTAATATATATAATTTCTAACATGGAATTATAATTATTTTAATGAGCATAATTAACAAGATCGACACCAAGATATTTTTTAACACGTTTCCAAAAATATGAATCTCTCTTTTGGGGATCCACTTTAGTCAGAATAATCTATATAAATTCTAAACTATCACATTAAAAAAACATATTTTTTTGGAATTAAATAAACATCTAATCATATTTCCTCATCGATCATGATGATAAAAAGCCAAAAAATTTGAATCCCTAGTTGATTTTCAATGATGAAGGATCAGAAGTGTAATAATTACAATGTGATGAAATGAGTTTTACAATGACTCCACACACAATTCATGTTCATAGAAAAACACATTAAAAGAAAGAAAAAATAAAAAATAATTTCTGATTTTCACCTTTAAAAACATAGTCTATCTATTGAAAATTACTCAAAGAAGTGGATCTAAAATTATATATTCAATTATGTAAAAAATATCAGTGATACTCTTCCATAAACTTTAGGTTTTCTTATAACAATATTATAAGATTAGTCATCTTTTGGTCAAATAAATTAGTATTCAATCATAATGCTCCACTACCTATTATTCAATGAAGTATAATTATCTTTATTGATCATAAGAAGTAAGATTGGTCATTCAGTTAATTTGACTTTAGATTATTTTAATATAATCTTATAATTAATAACATAATAACATCAAGTATTTATAATGTAAACAAGTAGTATGTTTGTGATTCATCAAAATAAATGATTTGGAAGACATCATTACAAATATAACACAAATAATCTCCCACTTCATGATAATTAATACCCAAGATTAACTTGAGAAAAAATCCCAATATTATAAAACTAAATTAATAAAATTTTACAAAACTGAATGTAACTTACATCCATCATAATTATTGAAAATTATTATTTCTCCATGTTTGAAATGAAATAGTTAAGTTTCTCACTTAGAAAATAGACATTCCTTTTTAGAAGATGAAATAATTTTCCACATTAAATTCACCCTAAAATAAATTAGATATAGAGTTTCTACTAATGAAGTTATTTCTAAACTTCTCCCCCTTTGGATTATAAAAAAATTGATGACAGCAAACTGAAAAAGGAAAAAAAAAATTGTTAGCCCTGGATAAAAGAGATAAAAAATAGAATTCAAATCCCTGTAAGTTATAATAAATGTCATATTATTTATATCATTAATGAAAATTTATATTATCCTTCTAAACAATGTATATAATCCTATCACTTATAATTATCATTTTTCACCTTAGCTTAGTCTTTTTATCACTTCTTCGACATCATCTAAGCGAATTTCTTATCTATAATTTCTATCCCTTTTAAATAACAATATCATTACTCATAAGATATTAGTATATTGTTTAGGGTTCTATATAGAATATGATATTTACATATTATCTTCACCTTTTTTATATAATAATACAAAAATCCTTTCTCCCATTTTGGATTGTCAAAGCTAATATAAGGGTTATTTTACAGTAATATTGGTCTTTATAAATTCTTCTTGTTGAGTAAAATTATGTAACCTTACTTAAGATATATTTTTATAAATATGGATGATATTAAACCATGAAATATGGTTCTAAAAAATCTTACCCCATATAATTTATTTTTTTTGTTTAAACGATAAAATTCTCTGGTATGAACATACAACGAAAAATTTTAAAATTAAGAGAATTTGTCGTAAATAAATAATAAAAATGTTATCAAATGTAAGGGAATCCTTTTATAAAAAAACCCCAATGTTAATATAAAGAAAACATAGAAGTATAATTTCCAACAAAATAAATAAAAATAAATTCTTTAAAAGTAAAAGTAAATTAAAATGTAATAATAATACATTAAAGTATGATAAAAATATAATTTAAAAGGGATTAAAAATAATAAATACATAAAATAATTTAATATGGGGGTATTTACAAGAAAATTCCTTTGAGAATATAATTATTATTAATAAAAAATTTTAAAGTATCTTTATTTGGGTGTGGAATGAAAATAATTTTTATATAAACCTTTCAATTTCCATTCAAAAAACCTTTGGAATATATGTTATACCACTATAAAGAGTAAACATATTTCTATATAAAAAATTATATAATCTAATTTTTATTATTTTTTTTCAATTTTAGGGGATAATTGAAAGAGAAATAAAATTCAATCACTTAGCATTGATCATAAAATCAATATGTGTGATATATTCAAATATATCCTAATTTAAAAGCTTAGTAATGATATTTTTATGTTAATGTTCAGTTTATATGAATTTAAGAACAATAACTCCTTTAGTCGCGTGATTTTATAATGAATATTAGCATATATCTATGTGTTTTACATTGGAGTGATGTGTTTTGTTCTTAGATAAGTAACTTACACTATTTTTATCTATATGAATCAAAGATTATGAGAGACTTATTTATAAATTAGTTAGTGTGTTCTATATCAAATAAAATTGATCACAACATCTTCTAGATACCATATATTCAGATTCAACAATGCAACGTGGAACTATGTATTTACTATTGTTGTATCAGAAAAATAATGATTCTACAAGTAAGTGAAAATTTCCATAGGTACTCATCCTATCCAGTATGAAAGCATTGAGATTGTTATTAAAATAATTCATAATAGTAAAATCAGATCTAAAATAATAAAAATAGTGTATGTTTCCATGTTCAATTAATGTAATAAATTTTCATTTATTTTTCTTAAGATATGAATATTTTTTATTAGAATGAAATATATCATGTAAGAAAAAAATGAATATTATTTAAATTAAATTAACCATAATGTAAGGAATTTTTTTTCTCCATCAAAACCTTTTATGATCCACCAATTTATTATATTCATCAAAATATTGATTTCAAGAGTTCACTATCAGAGTATTAATACTAGAGGCGTTCTTGAAACCGAAATAAAAATAAAATCATAATGTTTTTTTGTTAATTTTAGATCATTTGTTCTGTTATTTGGTCTATTTAGAAGATAATAAATTTTTTTTCCTCAATCATAATAATGTAAAATTAAATATGAAATGTCTAAAAAAATATTTACATTTTTTTTGAAACAAAATTTATTTTTATAAAATTTATTTTTGTAATAATGGTGTCCGTAAAAAATTCATATAAAATGTTTAGGATCAAACATTCCATTAGAAAATTGAGGTGAAAATTCAACCAATCCATTATAACAAGATCTTGAATATTCATTAAGTCCATATAGCTACTTTTTAAGTATAAAAAGATGTTTTAGAAAACTTATATTTTCCACACTATGATGTTATTCATTATAAACTTCCTCCTTATCATATCCATTGAGGAAGGAGTTACTTATATACATTTAAAATAGATTAAAAATTATATGACATATGAATGAATCTAGAAATCATGTAGATTTAATTTTAATAACCATATGAAAAAAATTTCCATGGTATATGCCCCTGTTTTATTTATAACCCTTAATAACTAAAATTAAATTTTTTGGAACAATTTTTCCACTCTCATCATATTTTTTTGTACACCTATTTCACTCCCACAACCAAAGTTATTTAGTAGTTTTAACAAAAATCTAAACCTTGCACAATTTTAATGAATTTATCCTTTCTTGCATAGCTAGTATATGTATTTAATCATCTAAGGCATCATCTTTCTTTTCTGGGTTCAAATTGACATAATAAAAAAATCAGAATAAATCCATTTAGAAAATAAATTTTTGATATAAGTGGATAATATATATCTATAATGATATTATCAATGAGTTGATTCCTTAAGATGAACAGAATTTTTAGTGAATGGTATATGAGTTCTTTATCTAAAAAATAATTAACATTCATGGGTATAGCATCGAAATGTAGACATTCTATTATTCTTACATTGGTAATGTCAATTCCTAATGGATATGCTTAAAATTATAAAAATAAAATATATGGGATTTAAAAATTAAATTATAGATGAGTAACATACAAACATGCATACTTTATATAAGGATCAGAAACATCAAAACTAGCATCTAAAATTCCATTAATGGAATTGTCCATCTATTAAAGACACGATATGACTGAATTATAGTGGATTAACCAAGGAAAATACCCTAATTATCCTTCAGTTCAAATTTATATAGATTAGATTTAGTATTCAAGAATAACACTTAACATATAAAACATCTGATGTAATAAATTCTTGGTTTTATTCTGATCCATATTTTAGGAGGTGTATTATTAAAAACTGGGTGAGGGAAAACTAACTTTATTGTTGAACAAGATGTAATAATTGATCCTTTTAAAAAATTCATATCAAATAAATACTGATAAAACCAAATCATGGTAATATCATAAACATATTTATTCTACTAGATAACTACACAATTTTGTTATAAAGTTATTTATTATTATATATTATTATTCAAATCATTCATACTTTGAAAATATAGAAAATATTAATTAAAAAATCTACACCATAATCACTCCAAATAGTGAAAATTGGTGGGTTATTCATGTTTTTAAAATATACAATGAAATTTTAAAAACCAAAGAGTGTATATAATTTATGATTATACAAATAAACCCACATATACCTATTTTAATAATTAACAAATAAATACACATTGTGGTTTCCTTCGAAAAATGTAGTTTCTGGAGGTCCAGAAAGGACTATGTGAACAAATAGAAAATATTTTGATATTGAGACTTCACCAGTAGGTTTAATGATTCACATTCAATGGATATAAAATTTTTAAGTGTCAAAGACTCTAGTATATTTTTAATAATGTTCAAGATGATTCCTCACTACTACTATCCTAGAATGTATAACTAATGTTTGAGAATGACATTGTCCTAACCTCCTACACCAAATAAAATACGTATCCCTAATTATATTGGGACAATGATGGTTTCGGAAGGTATGTTATTCTAGGTTAATTGTGTAAACATTATCATGTATATCAATAGATAAAAATTTACTTCCTTTAGAACTTGTGATGGTACATTATTAATTCCCAATATTCAAGAAATAAACATCATCACAAAGTTAACTTACACTGATAATGATTTAAATATATCCTAAAACATAAGGTAAATTAGAAATCAGTTCCTCCAATAGAAAACCTAAATCACCCATACAAATAATTTATCCTCATTTTTTTATACTCAAATGTTTCATGTCACCCATCACTTTCGATGGATTTTGAAAATTTTACTTGTTTCTTGTCTTGTGAAAAGAACAACCATGATCCATATACCCAGAGTATTAGTTTATCATACTTATAATTTCTTCCTAAAATCAATGAGACAATTTTTTTGGTACCCAACCATCCTTGGGTATTGTAATTTTAGTAAATAAAACATTTAGAACCCACATCATTCCAACCCTCTGGTGTGAAACAACTGCTACTTATTTAGAAATAAAATACATACTATATCTAATATATTGAACCTTATTCATGGAACAACAATTTTTTAGTGACTTCTCCATCGTCATTTGGTGAAAATGGGTGTACTCACTGAAATATAATAGTTATAGAAAAAATTATTCATTATATATATATATATGTATAACCAATTAGGAATGATATTAAATTCGGATTCAATAGTCTTAGAATCTTATTGAAGTCGTTAATATGAGAATTTATATTAGATAAAATATTCTTCAATCTAATAATATAGTTAATTATTTTCAAAAATATGTATGTGTCATCAGACATTGAAGTACTTTTGGATTTTAACATCTAGATACCATGTAACAATATAAATTTTATCATCTATTCTAGTAAGATCATCCATATATTGATCATATTATTTAATCAATAATTTGTTAATTTTATCTAGGATAGTCGACTATTTTCTCAAATCTTCAAATGACGGAGTATCATATTCATCATTTGACTTAAAATTACGTTTAGGACCTAAATAAATAGTTAAAATTTCATCAAGAGTTACCTTTCTAAAGAAACAAAATTCATTCATATATACATTTTCATAAAATCAAGTAATTATATGGATTATATCACTTTTCATACAACTAGCGATGTAAATAATAGTTCATCAATTACACTCCACATATATTATATAACTATAAATAATTTTCTCTCATAAGAATTTAAATTTATTCTATATATCTTATACATATTATTTAATTTTGGTTAGTCTATCCTAATTTATCATGATTTCATACATTTATAACAAAAAAATGTGAAGAATATTTTTTCTCATTTTTATTTTTTCATTCCTTTCAATGATAATTCTATAATTTATTTTTACCTTTAAATATATTAATATATATTTTAAATTAAGAAATTTACTTATTAATAAGTTCTAAAACACAATAGTTTGAACAACTCTTTAAAGTAGTCCTCTTTGATTTTTTTATGTAACCATAAAATAAATCACTTGATATAGAAGTAAGCACTACTCTATTTTTCTTCTTCTTATTATAATTATAACTTTTCAATTGATTCTCATATGAAATAAGTGTTTTAATAAGATAATCTAGGCCCAACTTTGTAAGATTTTTCATTTCATAAATTACTATCCTCTTTAAATATTATTCTTTAGGTAAAATTTCAGTTTGTTATGCAACTATAAAAACATCATTAATTTCCTTTTAAGTATTTAAATATTTGTTTTCATAAAAGTAATGGGGAACTGGTGAATTTTTTTTCAAATTTCTATTTTATATTAAAATAAAATTACTGATTGTCAACACAAAACATAGTCTTTATTATCTAGAAAACCATGTATTTTATGTTTTTTAAAATCTATAACATCTTATAAATACATTTCATTATTTCATATAGTGGCATCTGTATATTACTATTATTATTAATAAAGAAAAGTAATGTGTTAAGGGAATTTTAATTTGTTTCATATTCTTGATTTTAATCATGATTAATTTTAATTATTCCCTTTATTATAATTATATAATTTTTAGTGTTCGTGTAATAATGATTGACACAAAGATTGATAACATTTTTCCTCACTTGATGAGGTCAATATAAATAGTTAGCACCAACAAAGATTGGTTGTCAGATCAAATATAAATTCTTAATAGTTCTGATCGGTATACCTAATATAATTAAACAATTTAATCTCTTCATCAATGATAGTGTTAGAAAAAATATATACAAGGTCAAAACCCAAAAGTTTAAGGACTAACTACCAAAAACATTTGTTAAATGTATATTTATAAAAAAAGGATATTAACTATGATTCAAAGTGTTGTCACAAATAGGTAAGGTTTTATATATAAAATTATTAAGGATTTAATTATAGTCATAAATCCATGTAACATTTTTCACCCACTTATGTATGTACGTTTTTTGGATGTCAAAAGATATTAAAAATCAATGAAAAACCAATTAAATTTGTAGTGAAAAATGTTATTGAAAGTAAGTAATCTAAACTAAGTTACAAAAACCTATTATAAATTAATGTAATTCATATAATAAAAAAACATAGATATTTTATAATATTATAAATACTTCTATAAATGATATTTTTTACTAAATAGTTCAAATAAGCAAAACTATTCAATTTTATACCAAGGTTGTAGCAATATCATTAACCAAATCCAAGGTACAAAATCTCTATCCAAGAACATCATTTATATCATCAATCTAAAATAGAAATCCCTATAGTAAAAACATCTTTAAAATGTTTCTAATAATATGTAGATCTATCCATAATATTTTCATAGATTGGAACATCCAGTATAAAATCTATATAAAAGAATTTTCTAATAAAAAATTCTGAAAAACAGACACCTAGCCTAGAAGTATAATCAATCAAAAATATTGCAAGCTATAAATTTTATTATCATAAAACATTTTTTATCACAAAGGACCAAATGTATAACAATTATAATGAAAATATATGAACTTTTATAATATTTTTACACATAAATAATATCTTCAGAAAATATAATAAATAGAAAAAACACTTGGAAGAGCATTAGGAAATGAGATGATGTAAGATTCAAGGTGATTTATCAATTTTTATACCATAGTTTAACCATTTTATTTTACGTAAAAACCACCTCTATATTTATTTTTGACATTTTAACAAAATAAAATATACACCTCCAAAATATTCATGTTCAATTATATATACATTAGAAGTTTCATAATCATCCCATGAAATAAATCATCATATCATAAATTTTCTACAAAAAACTTCATTTAATTAAGTTAGTGTTCTTCAAAGATAATAATAAATAAGAAGGATTATTTATTTTATTATAATTTATAAATTCATAATTAAATTCTATAAAAAAACATAACTACACTTCAAATAATCACAATGTTATCAAGGAGTGAATTTTTGATTAATTAAAAGAAAGGATCTAAAAGATAGAATGACAAAAATCTCCACAATAATAGAGAATGTTAATAGTTGTTGATATGGATCTTTAGTGTCTGATATTGAACAGACTGCTAAAAAGAGGTCTCTTGGTAAACACCTATGTTGAAAAATGGGTTTTAGTTTCCACCAACTATTGTCAGTAATTCCTAATATTATAATAGTTTTTGATATAAACAAATTATTATCAACCGTAGACTGTGACATTGATCAGAAGTGAAATAGATGAAAAATGAAGGTAAGTGTAGAATCATATAGAAAATACAAATTAAATAGTTATAATAAATTAAGGTAAAGATATATTTCAAACCATATTCATTCAATTATTATGTTGATATATATATATACTACAAGTAAATATTTATTAAATAAATGGATTGATCTCCACTCTTCAATAATCATCCAACGGTTAGTATTTTTATCATGGGATAGATATAAGGACAATAATGGTCATTAAATTTACTATACATGGGAATGGAGACCATGAAATTACCATATATGAATATTGTAATAGTCCACAATAATTATATTTTTTTCATAACAATCAAAATTAAATAATTTTACACTTAAAAATAGGTGGATGTATGGTATACCATTATAAAAGATTTTAATATATAATAAAAAATAATTTCGGTTATATATTGATCCTTAATGGGTCAGACCATGGAAAAGTGGCTAACCTCATAAGGACTAATCCTAAAAATATAGGGCCCATTTACACTTGACTATAATGTGGGGTCAAAAAATATAGTTTTCTGAGTCTGTATATTAATTATGCTAGTTAATAGACTAACACGTATTTGTACTTAAATTCAATCATGATTTAAGAAACACATAAAATTAATAAATACAAAATATTAGAAATAGATTAGTCATCATATAAATGTTTGTTCATATATATTCATCACAAACTTGAAAAATTATATGTCTATCATAATTAATAATACATTAAATTTATATAACAATAAAATAAAAACAAAAAAATATTACTGGTCTATAGACTAGAGACCAAATGTAGAGGCAATTATTCTTAAAACCACATTAATTTTTCATAGATCTATTATTAAAATGTTGATAATATTGTAGTCATTTTTCCCAAAAATTCTGAGTTGGTAGGAATGACATGTAGGCCAGAGTTAGTGACCCAATATTATATATATGGAATTATTTCTTCTAAATAATCATTTATTTAATATATCATATTATAAAACACATGCATCATGTAATGAATCAAATCTTTATGAGTTTGAACATTCTAATGGAATATTAATTTTTCATTGGTAGAGGGACTATTTTCAGAACTAAGGATTGGGTTGAGGTTTCAAATGTTTTAACGTCACTAGTGGGTGTTTGATTATGAATTTTTTAACTATGGTATACCTCAAGGGGTTAAAAATGGGATTTAGATAATGTTTGTAGTGGTCAAGCTACTATATTTACAAGTAAAACACAATTCATTGTGTGACCATGTAGGTCACACCATGAATATTTGGCTAGAAGGGATGACCACCCTACAAAGATGTAGTTCTCACCTTGTAACTTTGTTAATGGTGTCAGATTTGTGGGAATCATATTTTTTAAATATTTTTAGATATTTTGTCCTTATTATTTCATTTTTGGAATCAATCTTGTGGTTCCTTTGATTTTGTTCATCTAACAAAAATGGAGGGATACCCAAGGATTCTCCCTTCTCATCCCTTTTGGTGAGTTTTTTCTCGTTGGTATAAGAAGATTTTTCTAACTTAAATTTTAGTAATTTCTCTCCTAAATCATCTCCAATTATCTCTCATCAAAATTTGGATCTAATTATTGGGTTTCAAACAATTTATTTCACTGATTTATGAAGAAATTATTTCACATAAAAATTCTTTCATATGTATCTCATAGAGGATGCCGTAATAAACTGTAAACAATTTGTTGTTTGTCATTAAATTAATTTTATGTTGAAAATTTTATATTTATGGGTAAATGTTTTATTTTTGAAAAAACATTCCATTAATTTATGTTTGAAAATTAATAATTGTTTATTTATTTGGCCTAAAAGTTCATCAAGACTGGGCTACAACCCATTACTTGTGATTTCAACATCATTGTATTTCCTAACGATTTTTAAATTAATCATTCCGCATTGGGTTTTTATTTTAAATTGATTAATGAAATAATATGATAATTTTTATAGATATGATTGGATCTCTTAGACTCAATAGAACCTATTACTGGTTTAAGATATTTTATCATAAAATCATTCAAGGTAGGGGAATTATTTAATTTTACACCCAAAATATTATGGAGATATTTATTCATTTTACATCATTGGTATTACCTTCCAACATTTTCATGACTTGTGTTATTTCATAATATGGTTTGGAATGGGGAACATTAGACATAAAGTAAACATGAACCATATGTCATTTTAATCAAACTGATAGTAGTGTTGTGGTCAAACAAGTACCATTATCCATCTTTGTCTTTTTATTTGGGGAATATGACGAATTTCGAAGATAAACATGATTTATTTTTAAAATTTTATTTTAAAATAAGAATGGATTTAAATTATAATATCAATATAAATTAGTGATTTATGAATTTTTTTAAATGGAATTTCAAAATAAAAATGGGTTTTCAAAATATGTTTAATATTTTTTTCACATGGGACTAGCATGACTAAAGTTGTTTATGAAACATTTTGAAAGTGGTTTTTTATAAGGGTTTGAATTTATTTTAACGAAATAGAAAATTTCATGGTGTGAGTTGGTTTTGGTCCATTTGACCATGTATAGGAAATTCCCTGTTAATAAAAAACATGAGTGCTTGTTTGTGTTCACTTTTACTATGATTTCCATGTAAACCGGGTTACATGTTGATCAATTTTTTATTTGTATCTTATGATACCTTGTTTTCATGGTGAATAATGTTTCTTATCGATATCTATTTAGGAACTATGTTTTCTTATATAAGTGAAGAGTTGGCTCAGATGGATATAATAGGACCACTATAGGTCGAGGTTTGTAGTGTGGTGTGTTTGAGACACAAGATGATGTACAAAGGTACTATTTCCCTAGATATAAGTTTGAGATATGTGATATGGTCTAAATTCTATATCTATCATTACAAGTGTGCCTAATGTGAACTCCCATGAGTCTATGAGTATAGGTCAGCATATTATATGTGACATCCTTATAGTCTATGTCAATGGGTTGGTGTGATCGATTGTGGGATTCCCTATGTGTGTGGTGATGGTTCAATGTTCATGTGGACCATTCAGTGCATGGATTGGGTCATGGACTACCCTAGGGGAATGTTTATGGGATGATATGATGCAAATATAATGGACCTACCATGAGTTATAAGGTATTGGTCAAGTCTTAGGGATGTATGACCATTTCTTATTCCTTTTGGTACTTGGTTGAGGTTTTAATGATTACTATCCCTGAATGTTTAGGTGTGGGTTGGACATAATTTTGATTAGTACCCTACCCAACATCATTTTGTATGTTTTCTGTTGTAGTATGGGACTTTTTTTCTTCCACCTAACATGGTGTAATAGTAGGTATTATATGGGTTATGAAAAAGGGTTGGAAATGTTGTTAAAGAATGTGTTATACAGGTTGTAGAATGATGTGTATCAAAAGAAGGTGTTAATGTGGGTATGCTTGTTCGTGAATGAAGTGTTATTTTTTACATGTGGTTATTTACTTGGTACATTACTACATTAATTATATGTACTATAGGAACATCAACTATATCAAAGAAAATATCAGTATTGTTAAGGCATTGTCGATAATAGTTGGGTTGCTAGATTCACCGAGTACCCAAACATATGGAATGGATTTCGTTGTATGTGGCTAGAAATTACTATTCTCTATGAGAATACAGGACCCCTATAGAGATAAACATGTATTATAGGTTAGTAGGTGATTCAGGATAAGGATTCGGTAGTATTATCTGTGGGTTGGTCGTTTTGTTAGTGTATTATATTTCACTTTTTGGATCATAAGGTACTAGCTAGTGTTCCTTTGATTAAAATATGAATCATTATCTATTTTAATCTTTTTTCACTAATTTTCTATCACTTTATGAATCTTATAGATTTTTTTATTATAGACTATGGGGGCCCTTGAGGCTCCCATTTTATGACTAAAGTGTTTTATTTTAGAGTTAATTATCTCTTCATGACTATGTTAGAACATTTCCACTAGTAATCAACCTCTAGAAAATGAAGAGGCATGCCAATGTCCTTAATGTCTTCCCATGAATTCACCATTTAGGAATATCAGGACAAGAAATTAAAAAATGATATCAGATCATGTTTGGGATGGGTAGAATAGATAGATATGTAGATAGATTATGGTGACATTTAATTTAATTCAATTGTACATCTAGATTGCGTGACATTAGTTAAAGCTTGAGTTTAAATGGGGTGTCCAATTTCAGAACTTGGAACACTATGTTTAGTGAGGTGCCATTTTTTCCTATAATCCCATGTGGGATAGATGAGACTCTAGATGAGTCATAAATTTCTCTTGGTATCCAGTGATTTGTATATTCTTCATGGATGTGGTATTCTTAGGTCATGATATGTGGAGCTATGGATGGTGTTGATTTAAAGGATTCCATATCAATATACATTATTATATAAATAAAATTATATAATAAATAACATTTTATCATATATGTATTATAAGTGGTTGTATGATTAATATGTATATGGCGATATTGTTTTCTAGATTGTGTTTTTTATTGGATGCTATAGGGAAGTGGTTAAAAGGTTTTTGGGTTAGAGAAAAACATAATTTTGAATAGAAAACTCAAGTGGTGGTAGAATATGTACATGAAATGGTTTTAAAATTATTTTCATTTTTTAGGTAATATATAAATCTTATGAATTTTATTTTTTAAAATGGATTTAAAATTTATATTTTGTAAATAGGGATAATTTTTGGTAAATGAATGATGAGACCATAGATTTTTATGATTTCGACTTTGGGGAAAAACAATTTATTAATATATGGTTTTAGAGAACATTGGAGAATTTTGGCCCTTAGATAATTTTAAATCATTTTTTTCATAGAGGAACCCAATATCCACAAAAAATGGTCAAATTTGATTTGTAAATTTTGTCTAATGATGTTGTATATGGTTGACTTTTTTTCTTATCTTATGTTACCAAGTTGATTGAAACCCACTAAATGAGGATAGAGGTAGTAAGAATTTTTCTTAGTGTGGTGTCCAGACATAAAAAAATGTATGTTTAGGGATGTTTTTTAGATTTATTAAGGTTGAATATGTTATAATTTAATGTGAATTGAGTATTTACTGGGTAAATTTTATATGTTATGTGGCTTCCTCTTGTGGAAGGCTCATGGTTTTACTATTTTAAGGATTCTCATATGGAAAGCTTGTGGGATGAATATTTTTTCAGTGATTTCATATAGAGGGATTCAGTATTATGATGTGGTATCATGTATTTTGATATTTATATAGGGTGTTCAAGGATTGTATTCCTTGATTTTTGTTTTTTGGATTTTATGGGGTGGACACCATGATGTTTTTTTAAGGCCATGTAGTGAGGAAAAATAAAATTGTGTTTTCTATGGGATATAAATATAATTTGGAACCATTAGTTAGAATCATCCATTCTCATTGTATTCTTATTTTTAAGATCACTATAGTCTTGAGATAATTTGGTAATTATTATTTTTGTAAATTTTGGATTGATATGTCATAATAATAATTATCATGTTTAGGGAAAGTGATTATAGGGATGACCAGAGTATATTTTCTTGAAATTGGGATAATTTTTTATTAGTGTGGAACTGATAACAGTACATATTTTTTAGGGGTGATAGTAACAATCATGGAAGTGTGGGATTTGGTTTAGAAGAATTGTGAAAAAGATGAAGCAATTTGGAGGGTTTTTGAAATTGGATTTGGATATAGGTGATAGAACATGCCCAATTTGGTAACAAGTTATAGTGTCCAAAAGAGTTTTTTCATTGGAAAAATGTCCAAGCTGGTGGTAGTGGAATGAAATAGTGTGTCATATCGAATGTGAAATTTTACTCACTTTGAAGTGTGATGGTGAATGTGGTTATTTGTGAAGAGGGAGAAAGATTTATGTCGAGTGCCAGGGATAGCCTCCATGAGGGTGATTAGATAGTGTTTAGATTCCTCTCAGAGTAAGGTATCATGTTCAAGTGATTTAGTAGTGGATCATAGAGTTAGGGAATCATGTTATCATAATGCATTGATTCATTAAAATAAAGTGATGATATATTTAGTAAAAATTAGTTTAGTTATGGGGTGACTATTGTGATTGTGGATTGTTTTTTGTGGTGATCAAGGACTCAAGACTTGATTTAAGGGGTGAACTATGATTCGTGACATGATTCATGGGGTAAACCATGTGACTAATTGTAGAATGGTGTCGATATTTGGTGATTGACCAATTATATTATGTAAATTCTGATGTGGTAAGTAGGGAAGCACATAAATAAATCATTAGGGACATGTTTTATGATAATAAAGAATCTAATGGTACATTTTTAGAGAAAATATGGTGTATCTGTACATTGTTTTTTGGAGTTGTGTAGAAAAAAACTAGTTAGAATTTTGAGATGAAATACATAGTGTTTGTGAAGATTTTTTGACTAACATAAGTTGTGGTTCATAGTCATAGGATTAAAATGGATTCATGAGTAATAGAAGCATTATGGAGTATATTTCTTAATGACCAACATCATTAAGGGTTTGAAATTTTCAAGGGAGTGTTTTGTTTTTTTGTGGAAGGAATATTTTGTGAATCAGGGATTGGGACGAGTTTCTGAGTGTTTTAACAACACTAATATGTTTTTTCTGATATTATTTTAGGGTTGGTAATGAATTAGTAGATTCAGGAGGTGTTTCAATTAAGGTATGGTGTGTTTGGGATGTTGAATTTACTAGCAACTAGCCATTCATGGGGTGACCATATAGATCACATTGTGAATATTTAGGTGGAGGGGGTGACCCAAATCTGTGGGATGGTTTACACCATATACCATTGTTCATGTTGTGAAATTTTTTTGAAGCCTCTTTTTTTATGTTTTTTTGTCTTTTGGCCTATGATTTCAATTTTTGGAACCCTTTATGGGGATCCTTTGATTTGAGACATCTGATGGAGATTGAGAACATCCTATGGATCCTTTATTTCCCCCCATTTGGATTCATTAATCCAGGTGGTTTGGAGGTTTTTCACATGATTATTTATATTACCTCTCCCTCATACTCTCTTCTTATATCTCAAAATATTTCAGATTGAATTTATAGGGTTTTAGACGAATGATTTTTCTAGAGCCTGAGGAAATCATTTCTCTTAAAAGAGATTTAATATGTGGATCATATTGGACATATTAAGAGGATGTAAACAATTCAGAATTCATCATTTGGTGCAAGGTATGTGGAACCATGACTTTAATAAGATATTTTGGTAATTTCGGGTAAAATTCACCATCAATTTGGGTTTATAGATTAGTTACTTTTTGTGGATTAGGATATGGGTGTGTCGGGACCAAATAGTACTATATTTCACATAGTTTTGGAATCATTTAACTACCTAGAGAGTTTTACATCAATTATATTACATTGGATTATTAGTTTAAATTGATTAGAAACATAATTTTATGAAGTTTAGGGATAAGATAGGTTCTCTTAGACATTATTCTAGAAGACAATAAAATCATGTGATAGTGTATTTAAAACATCGGTTGATGTAGGGGGACATGAATTTATTTGAGACACTGGGTCATTTTTGTGATTTTATGTTGTTTTGTCTTCCTTATTATTTTCTATCTACATTTGAATGATTTGTGTGATCTAACCATAATTTTAGGATGGTATCACGTTATCCTCATAGTCAATATATAATTTCAATTTTTCTAAATTGTTAAATTATGGAACATAAGTTGAATGATTGTCGATGGACCTCTTTACGATTTTTATTAATGGAAAACAATTACTTTCAAATAGAAAATTGTCACTTTTTGAAATGTGATATAAAAAAATAATGGTTTTAAATTGGAATATCAATAGGAATTAGTGATATGAAAATTAGTTTTTTAAATTGTATATCCAAATAGAAATGATATTTCTAAATATTTTTTGTTGGAGTAGTGATAAGGATAAATAAATAGTATGGTTGTGTGTGAAACCTTAAGAAAATAGATTTAATATATTTAAAAATAGAATTCTCTACAGTTTTGGTGTGGGTTGGTTTTGTACAATTTTATCTTGTAAAGTAATGGCCCTATTTTTAAAAATCATGTTTTCTTGTGTGGTATATTTTATAATTATTTCTTTATGTGGATTGTTTCATGTTGTATATATATCCCATGATAACTTCTTTTCATGGTTATGTGTTTTGTGGGAAGACTATTGAAAATTATGGTTTGGTATAAAAGAAACAATTTGGTCTAGATAGAATTCATGGGACCCCTTGAGGTTTTAGTTCGGTTATGTGTGACATGTTCAAGATGTATGTATAGGTTTTTTTGGAACGAGTGAGATAATGATGAGAATGTAAAATGTGAGGTGGGGAATATGATTAGTTTCCTATTTCTTGCATGTGCCAAATTTTCTCTTGATGTGAACTAACTGAGTCTGTAGGGATGTGTCAATGTTCCCTATGTGACCTCCCTTGTGTTTATAGAGATGGTTTTTTCTATTATACGTGACCGAACTAGAGTTAGAGAGGATGAATCAGTGTGATCGGTTGTGACCTCCAATAAGCATGTGAGGGTGGGTTGAGTGCTTTCAGACTATTCTATACAAGAATTGGGTTAGGGACCACACTGGGAACTGGGTTGTGATATGTTGTGATTCATGGGCCACATACCTCCCATGGATGGTAATGGATGGGTTGGGGTTTATTGATATATGATCATACCTTATTTATTTTTTAGTGTGTTGACGAATGGATGAAACCCCTCCCTAAATTAATATATATGGATTTGACATCATTCTGATAAACACTTGACCTAGTATCTTTGGGTATGGGTTCAGGTATAGTATGTGATTTTTTTTCTTCACTATTTGGTGTCGAATCAGGTATTATGTGGGTTATTGTACAACATGGATTTTTTAATTTCATCAATAAGGTTTTCATATAGGTTGTGAAATGAGGTGGATCCCAGTATAGTTTTGATGTAGGCATTCTTGCAAGTACATTATCTGTTATTTTTTAAGGTGGGTTTGTTTTAGGAACATGAATACACTCTACATACAAACAAGATGAACATATACTTGATCACAAATAGAATTAGTATTGTTGAGACATTAGAGACACCTATTAGATCATTGGACTCACTCCTACCATGTACATGACATGGGTTTTGATGTAAAAGGGACAACTGTCCTTTTTTTTGTACATAGGTGCCACAATGAGATGGAATCATGGTATAATACATCATTTCGTGGTGTTAAATGACTTTTGAAGACAAAATGTGGGTTAGGACTCAGGTCAATATATTATTTTTCAGTAATGATTTAATAAGGAAGGGTCAATGTGATGTTTATTGATATATTATACATGTTCTGTTTTTATCAGTTTTTGATGATCAATTATAGTTGATACAGCTTGTTGTTTTATTTCATTGTATTCTAGACTATGGGGTATTTTTGGGCTCCCATATTATTCCTACAAGGTTTATTTTTAGATGATATGTTATCCCCGTGACTAGGTTAGCCCCTCAATTCTAGTTAGGGGCCTATAGAATATAAGGATACACACATAAACACCTCTAGATCCCTTACGCGGGTTTGTTTATTCATCCTAGGTTGGGCTATTACACTCTAAATAATAAAATTCAACAACAATTCATTATAAAAATTTATAATAATTAATGTCGAAAATAAAAATTTCCCTTAAAATTTAAAGTAGTATAATATGAAAGTAATTTTTTAAAAAAACATAGAATCTGAAAATTCAGATCACCTTTTCCTAGTAAAACAATTCAAGCAATAAAAAAACTCTACAAATAAGTAAAACATTAGTTACATGAATAAAATATTGAAAATAATTAATATTGAACCTTTGGAGAAATTGAAGTGAATGTTGAATAAATGGAACTAAGGGTATATATAGGAAGTAGAAAACCCATGTGATCAATGGAATAGTAAAATTAAGTATTATAAATTGTTATATGACTATTTTAATAGTAATTTAACTTAATAGAATAGTTAAATTTATATTTTGTTATATAATAAAATAAATATACAGGTAATTTATATCATAAAAAAATTAATCCAAAATTTAAAATATGATTAAATTAATATTTGTCATAATGAAAGCATAATTGTATTTCTCGGGAAACATGTACATTTTATTTTAATTAAAATATTTTTTATGGTAATTATTAAAATTTAAAATAAAATTAGTTTTTTATTTAATAGTATTATAAAACAATATATATTTGTTTAATTTTTCGAAATCACACATAATTTTCTAGGAGATAAAAATATGATAGTGCCACAAAAATTATTTTTTTTCAACAAAAAATGGCATTATATAAAAGGTAAGTTTATCCTATTTTGAAAATTATTTTCATTAAATGGATTTTATTTTTAAAATTATCACATATAATTTTGATTGGGTGCTGTTTTAATATTTATTATAAATAGTATAATATGGTGGGAAACCGTAAAATATCATATAAGTCGCTTATGTCCTAATAGTTTGTATGACTAAATGTTTTAATATAATATAGTTTTTATATAAATTCCACATTTATTTTTAAATCATAATTCCATTAATATTGCAACAGATGTTTGAACACTATTTGATGAAAGAATATTTTTTTCTAAATCACCCCTCTCCCCTCATACAAATACCACCATTCACCACCACACATCTCATCATGACTTAATAATATATTCTTATACAAACTCCATGAAAATCCTTCCCCATCACTCTTAGACACATCCTATAGGTTCTATAATCATCCATTTTCCATCCTTGAATGTCATTATCCAATTAGCAATGTAGTCATCCCATTTAGCAATGTAAGAAAACATGATCACTCGTTTTCATGTTTATTATGTTATATTTTATTCATCTACCTTATATAAAAGAAATATATATATCATAATATTATTACATTGGTATAATTACTAAACTTAAATATTATTTTATTAATGAAATTATCATTATCTATTTTCTCTCTTCTATTTAAAAATGAGAACATCGCATATATTACGGAATGTTCACCACCACCATGGAAAATGTGTTATATTTTTCATTACTAATATCATTGATAATTATATTAACCATTTTATGGTTATATATAATAATAAAAATTATATTCAGTTTTTTATATTTTTTATTGGATAAATAAACATACAGTCTAAATATAATTATGTAAGGTTATAATGGTCAGAAAAAATAATGAAATGAACTAATCACTATACTATATCATTCGAACTTTATGAACCATAATTATATTTCAAGAATAATGTTATTTAGAAAAATTCATTCTTATCTAGAGACATTAAATCTATATCATCACACTTTTGGATTTATGGACTCATTTGAAAACAACATCGATAATTATCAATAACTAAGTTTTACCATGGAATTATGAAACAAAAATCCATGGGATAGAGAACATGTATGTAATGATTAAATAAAATAATTATAAATAAATTAAAAATAATACTAAATTAATTTTTTAGGAAAAATATTCTTAATCAAGTATTTAATAAAATTAATTTGGTTATTTCCAAGGATAATCATGTCTATCAAGCGAGATGTGATTTGGGTAATGGAACTTTCAAACCACCCAATTTTCTTTAGAGTTATATTTTATATCTCTACATCAATTTTATCTATATTAATCTCTTGTACATTTTATATATTATATATATATATATATTCTTTAAATATATACCTATTTTATTTTACCTTTTCTTTTTGGAAATATATGTGATTCATTAAGATCCCATCACAAACATCTCTGTAAGGAAAACACAATTAAATTGAACCCTCTAATTAATTAATAAATTTATGTGTAAATGTGTTAAAATTTATTTTAAAATATAATTTCCAAAAAATAGTAAATATTTTATTTAAATACTTTCTATTTTCATTCTAGTTTTACAGAAAACATTCTCTCAAGTCATTATTTAAGGGTTCTTTACTTATCTCTTTAAAAATAATTTAAAATTTTCATTTATATACCTATATATCAAATAAATTTTAATGACTTTTTATGATTATATTTAATACCTATTCCTCTTTGTTAGAATATCAATGTACAAAATTATTTAACTCCATGTCCTTTTTAAATCATAATGATATATCCTTTTGTTATGTTTTAAGATAATATTATGTAACCTATTTTCATTTCTTAGTATTTTCATATTCTTTTGTCTGATATATGATTTCCTTATGTTGAAAAAAATACATGTATACAATATTGTGTGATTTATAGGATGGGAATTATACACCCCTCCCCCTAAATTAATTTGTAAATATTTTCATCTCATGTGATACTATGTACGTTGTACGGTTGATCGGCCTAGAACATTATGTTATATTGTCTTGGACGTGACCCTTCACCAATGATTGTGATGTAATGCTTGTATTGTTTCCACAATGATATTATTCCATGATATGAGGATATATTATTATTTATACCATGATTCCATGTGATAATATATCTTCCTTCTATTTTATGATAACATGTTATGCCTCATGACTCATATGTTATACCTCACTATCATGATTGTTCCTTTCCCTTTTCATTAAGTATGTCCCTAGGGTATCCCATCCTATAATAAAAGAAAAAATTGAATTTATATAACCTTATATATGTTTGATTAAATGTTATACCATGAAACATAATTCAAATAAAGAAACTACAATAAACACAGATGCCTAGGGACTTGACATTGTGACATTTCCCTCACCCCTCCTCCATAAACCCAAACCACCCCAACCCTAAAAATGGGAAATTTGTATAACCTTATGGATTAAAAATTGATGAGTTATTTTAATTTTAATTTTATTTATTATGTATTTAATTACCCAAAGTCAGTAGTCCTACATATATCTAGGGTTTTTATTGAATTTCATATTAAAAATGATGCAATAATAGGTGTATGAGACTCAGGTTTATATAGTTCGTATCAGAGAAATGTATAATTATTTTTGGAGGCTAGGTTACAAAACATAATAGGAAATATACTAATATTAAATAATATTTAATCCTCAAAATTCATATATTTTAATATATATGTCATTCATGGGTTATTCCAAAATTTATATTTTTATATTATTATTATTTGGAGTATTTTGATCCCTATTGTTAAATTATTTTAATATATTGATGGGAATGGGGGGAATTTTTTCAATAACTTTTATGAGGTTATATTTAATGACATCCCAAATTATATTCTCAATATGATAAGCGTGGGAGTTGAGAAATTTAAGATGATATATTCCCAACTGATTCAAGATAATAATAATATTATTAAACGTGTGATACTCCCTCCTTCTCACAAGGGATAAATATTTTTGCTTGATTCATTTATGTGAAAGTCCAAAAAATGTTTTTTGATCATTTTATTCCTAGATTAAAAATAGAATATTTCTATTGAGAATATATTATATGTCCTCTAATGATCCAAGAAAGAGAGAGTTATATTGGCTATGTATTACTAAAAAAGGTAAATAAATCTATAGTAGACGTTGATTAATAATATGAATCGAAGGAAATAAATTAGATTAATGGAGAGGAAATAATTAGCTAAAATATTTTTCAACAAATATTTTTCACATAATCTAATATAATGATAGTGAGGTAGATTCTTAAACATAAAAAAGGGTTGTTAATTAATTAGGCTGATGTGTCCATATTTTAATGCATGTTTCCTATATATTTATTTTGAAATTTTAGTGATTTTGATATTAAATTTTATTTTAATTAGAAATATATCCAATTTGGACCATTTTTTATAAAGTATTAATTAAGTGATTTTTTTTTATAAATAATGGTTTTTGGAAAAAAATTCATAAAATGTTCTTGTATTTAAATTACATATGACTTTATAATAATTATAGATATTTTTTCAATGAATTTTTATTGGAATATACTTTTTAAATATATTTTATGAATTTCATGTTTTAGAATTAATTCCATTGGTGTTCAATGGTTTAATTGGAAATAAATTTATTTAGAATAAATTTTATTTTATTTTTGTTAAAATTTTCAAATTCTTATATTAATATCTACTTGGGGGACATTTTTCTTTGAACTCATTTCCATCATTTAAAAGAAATCAAAAAATTCTATTTTTTTGGTAGTAACTTTCATAAGACGTCTTATAAATTTTATATACTTGTGGTCAGAAAGAGTCCAAATTTAGCTAATACATTAGTTTTGTAAAATTATACCCAGATTTCAAGAGATGTTTAATGCAACGTTCATATATAGGAATTAATTACATATAATATTGAAAAACATTTTCAACAGTTTGGTAAGATTTTTTGAATTTTCATAATCCTTGATAAATCTTTATGATACTTTCAATATCTTGTAACACATTCCCACCATGTTTCATAAGACTTCATTCACCCGTTATCACATTCAATGGGATTGGTCAACCAAGACCAAAGCTCAAAAACATGATGGAAGGAGAGGATGGGGACTCAAAGACGGTGAAATATGTGGAACTTACATTGAGATCACATGACCACAATCTACGATTTAAATTTTTTCTAACCTATGATGAAACCAAACAACTAGAGTGATAGAATTTTATTCATAAACTTGAGTGAAGAAAATATGATCTTTTATATGGGAGAATATTGAAATATTTCAAGACTTATAAAATAAAAATAATATAAACCATAGTGAGTTTAAACCTTTTAAAACCATAAATTATGAATTTGAGCTGAATCATTAATTTTTTATTTCTAACAAGAGATACACCAAGAGCCTCAAATCTTTCTTGTTTCAAAGAAGAGAGATGAAATATTTAAGGGGATTCAAAAAAATCAATCGAATATGATTCAAGGTTTAGTAGATCTTGGAAAAATATGGAGTTTAAATTTTTTTAAGAATATGAGTGATTATTGAAGGATATTAACCTGAATTTTAGTATTTCATACAATGGATGTTGATTTTTGTTGTTATAGGTTTCATGAATGCAATGCCAGGTCCGTGAAACTCTCTATTACACTAACAATAAATAAGTAAATAGTTTTATAAAATATTATCAATAAAATTCCTCAATGAAATTTGATTACATATGTAATACCTAAGATTATACTATAGAAAGTTAACACTACATTAATAAAGTAGGGTATAATGCATAATCATTACCTCACAATTATAGATGAATAAAATAATCCTTATTTAAATTTTTTTTAAAGGATAAATTCTATAAAAAATTAACTTTAACAATATAAAATGAAATTCATTTTCAAATATAGAACATAAAAATTATCATTCGATGATTTTTTGGTATTTTTCTCAAAATAATAATTCTTAGGGGAATAAAAATAAATAATAATTTTAACAAATATAAATTTTAAAAAATAATTATAGAATATTATTGACAAAAAATATAACAACCTTTTTATTAACTAAATATTTATTTATGAAATAAAAGATACCATTTTAAAATATTAGGATGAATTTAAAAACTAGTGATTGACATTTTAAAAACAATGTGATTTATGAATCTATTGAAAGAACTAGTTTTTATTATTTTTATTAATTTAGAAATTACAGTGTAAATTATATTTTGAATTGGTCTTAAAGTCAAATTAAACTCCTTTTTTATTTAAAAACCAATAAATTTAATGAAAATCAATTAAATTCATCATTTCGATATACATTTTGTTTAATAAAACATTCATTATTCAGAAAAATTGATTTTTTTTCATTTTGTGCACTTGTATTAAAATTAATTTCTACCAAATATAGGAATCAAATATTTCAAATTATATTAAATATTTGGAATTATTTTATTCAAATTTTATAGTAATTCCCAATTCATATTTTAATCATAATTATTTTTTATTTGTGGAGTCATAAATTTAATTTCTTAATTTTCCATTCCATAATTTTTGGAATCACATGAACTTACCCATAACATAATTATTATTTTATTATATTCCAGGTGTTTTAGAATGTTCTAGTTGAAAACATATTCTTTACCCATAGTTAAAAATAGTTCTAATGAATTATGAAAATACACATTAAATTCATTATTACAATTTTCATAATGATTTATTATGTGATAAATAAAACTCACCATTATCACACTAGATGCTAAACTATTTAGATGTCTATCATACTTACAAAGTCTTAAAATAATGGCTGATTCTAGTACTGATACAATTGTACTCAAACTCATAAGGATTATCATATTGACACCATTGAGGAAGTCCATCATGCTGACTTGAGTTTATAATCATATTTGAATGACTAATTTCTACTATAATGAATATATTTTACACTATAATCGTGAAAACCAATATGACATTAGACAATTAGTTACACTGGATCATTCTCAGTTATCAGGTGCATGGTTTCCAAGTCATTGCAACAAACTCAGAGAAACAAGAATTTTTGGAGATCAAGCTGACTATTGTGAGGATTCCTAAAAATACTATGTCATTTGAAAATTTAAAAAAAACATTACTACATTTTCTCTTGAATTTTTCAGAATATTACATAGCATGACCATCTTGGTATTAGTCTCTATTAATTATTTAGCGAGATTAGTTCTAAGGAAACCATGTCAGGTTGTCTCCATAAGAAAAGTTTTTTAACTGTTACTTAGTCAAAACATTGTAATGATCGAGGGATCCTAAATAATGGAATAAAGAGAATATGATCTATCAGATAGAGGGCAACCGAGGATGGGTAGAATGAGAATATATGATCATCATATCGATGGATTTTGGGGATTGGAAGATAGATCCATTTTTATCATCTTATCAGGGGCCTTCCTTGGAAAGGAATGATAGACTTAATTATAAGTATAAGATAGTGGATACCTCTAGTCTCGGTTATATACTAACTTTATCTTAAGGTTAAAATTGTTTATTCATTTTAATAGCTTCTAGCCCAATCATACATTGGTTAGTTATTGTATTTCTTATTGTTTACAAGATCCACATTCTGATGACCTTTTAATAGAAAGTGATTTATCGTATTCTTCTTTCTATTATGTTTGTATTATCGTATTAATCCTGATTATGATAAATGATCTCTGATTAATCAGATCCATCTTGAATCCAGTATTTTACCTCTAATATAACAGTACAAAAAATAGTATAATAGATGATGTTTTTATAAGGGGTTATGCATAACCCCCTCTAAATTCATTTTAGATGGGGTTATTCACATCCCCCTCTAATATTCAAATTTGGAGGGGATTTATAACCCCTTTAAATTGTATATATTTGGTTTGATTTTTGAGGCGGTTATCTCAAAACCATGTCTAATTTAATAATTAGTTAATCTATACATTCGGTTGGATTTTATAGGAGCTATGTTTATATAATATTCATTTGGATATATATAGAATTTTATTTTTTAAAGGAAATAATGGTGGTCCAAAACCGCCGAAAATTAATGATATTAGTGGGTGTTCATGAACCGTAGGTAATCCCATATATTAGAGTGGTTTTTGAACCCCCTTTAATTTGAAAAATTAGGGGGGTTTTGAACCCCCTCTAATTGATTATATTGAAGCATGGGTTTGAACCCCCTCTAATTGATGACATTATAGGGGTTATGAACCCCTTATAATTCATGAAGATTTATGGGGGTCAATAACCGGTGATATTCCCTTTGATTCGAGGAGGTTTTAAAGCCCTTCTAATTTTTCATTTATTTTTTAGAATAAATATCATATCAATTCAAATTTTTTAATATATATGTGTACGTGTGAATGTGTGTATGTGTGTGTATTTATATATTACATAAACACATTACATAAATGTATCTAAATAAATTATAAACATTTATATATAATAACATTACATAAATACTTTTTAAAAATACTTATTTATATAAAAAAATGTATACATATATAAATATTGTAATACATAATATTAACTTAATTGTAAATATATTTTTTCAAATTTAGACAATTAATATATGGTTTTATAAGTACTATATATTAAAATTATCATCTATATTATTCATATATTATACTAATTAAATTTTTATTGTATATTTTTATAGAAATGCATTTGTATTATATTTTGTATAAAAATATATATATAATATAGACAAAATAAAATATAGATATAAATATATATGTTATATATTTATATTACATATATTATATTATAAATAAATAATTATATATAAATTTATATATATTGTATAATTATTTTTTGTATATTGTAGTATACAATATTATTTATAAATTAATTAAGTAAATAAATATTTTATTTAATTATATTATATATTTCCAATTATATGAATGTTTTTAGTTTTGGGTGAATATATTAATATGTTATAATATAAATGTATATAATCACATACGAAAATATATAATATAAATGTATTTAATATATTATATCTATAATATAAATCATAAAATATTTAAATGAATTATATTTTAAAAACGAACATATAATTATTATTGTTTAAAAATAGGTGTAATGATAATATTAATAATTAAAAATATTATTATTACACACAAACGTACATATATTCAAATATATAAACATGATTATATAAATAAATAAATATAATATAATTATATTAATAAATATTATATAAATACATAAAAACACACACTCACAAAAATATAAATGTATTTACAAATATATGTATAAATAAATATTTATGTATTTAAATATAATTATATATATTATATACAAAGATAGAAATATATATATATATATATATTATACACAAATATATTATATATTATCTAATATTTATGTATCTAATATATTATATGTGTATATATATTATTAAAATATATATACATAATATATTATACAAAAATATATTCATCATATATTATACACAAATACATTAATATATATATTATACACAAATATATATATATATATATATATATATATATATATTATACACAAATATATCAAATAGAAATTTTTATATCTATTTAAATATGTATTAAAATATTATATATTCGAATAAACTTATTAATATATATAAATATATTAATGTGTAATTAGTATATAAACATAGTTTCCCATAGTGGGAAAAGGGCTGGCTCTATACGCAGGTGGTCAGTAGTTCAAAACCCAGTAGTATGATTTATATTTTACAAAGGGGGAATATGTTGTAATTAGAGGGGGGTTACCACGACACATCACACAGGAAGAGGGGGTCTCGCGAATAGGGGGAATGAGAGGGTGTGGGGACATGAGGGAAAGGTGTAATGTCCCAGAAATTCTGTGTAATTTTTTTAAAATAATATGGAATTATTTGTAGACCAGATGCTCTGATGGAAATAGATTTTGAGGCCCAGTGAGCTTGGAATAGAATTTGGAACTTTTTTAGTTTATTTAAATAAAATTTTGAGTGGATTTTTCTAACTATTAAAATATTTCTCAGATCAAAATTGTGAGGGTGTTGTTGAAATTAGAATGGCAGGATTGAAAAAAAACGGACTTAACCTCATCCATCATGGGTCGAGGGAAAAAGTTGTTTATTAGACTTTTTCAATAAAAAGTTAAAAATATTTTTTTTATTATATTTTTATTAATTTCCAAACTATTTCAGCAAAACAACGTATAAAGGAATGAAAAATAAAACATTGTTTCTTAAATGAAATAGTGTAATAACTTCATAACACAACGTAACTGAAACAATATTTCGTGTTTCGTCCTTTAATATTCAAGCAAACAACGCAGAATTCGTGGCACAGTCATGGTTCTGCTCTGAAGCTTTGGTGGGTGACGATGATGAACACCAATTACCCCCAAACAAATGATCAAGGAGAGTTGAATGGTGGTTGGGTTCTTCTTCCATCATTTTAATGGATCATCGCCAATGAACGAGTTACTCGGTTAGGGACACCATAATATTTCTTGATCCTTGCCTACCGACTAAGTTAGAAGGCTGCATGTAGAACCGCATGAGATGACTGACCTGTCCACATGCCCGACACCTTTTTGGGGGCCTATCTCACTGAGCCTAGACAAGCCCTGACTTCCTGGACTAAAATAAAACCATTGATGAGATACCAAAAGGTGGTCTAACTAAGTCCTTGGCTTAATAGCCCAACTATAACACATCCCGACTTTGTTTCTTTTCATCTAAATCATCACCTGAATCCATTGCCCCACCCAAGTGAGACTTGTCCATATGGTTTCCCTCAGCTATACGTGCCTGATTCACCACCTCTAAGAACAATGTTAGCTTAAATATGTTTACCCTTACCCGTATGGCGTGCCGTAATCCATCTTCTAAGTGATTCAACCTCGATATGTCATCTCTTACCATACCAGGTGCGATGTGAGACAAATCAATAAAGTAGATGCATAGTCAATGAAAGGAATTTCACAATGATTAAGGCTCAAGAACTCCCAAGATCTCTATTCCCTCACCATCTTTACAAAATAGTGATCGAAGAATCAGTCCTTGAAGTCCTTCTAGGACAGACCCTCATGTCTACAAGCTTGAATGTGTACATCCCACCAGTTCTTCACTGGTACTCTAAGAATGTACGATTCAAGATGGACCCTTTTCCTTGAAGGAATCTCAAGCTGCTCAAAGATCATCTCCATGACATCTATCTAGTTCCCTACTTCTTATGGAGCACCCTCACACTAAAAAAGCATCGAATGTTACGACTAGAACACTTGAGTAAGGTAATCCATAGAGGGATTTGTCCCTTGAGATCCCCTGTTGATTCCTTATAAAATACATACAAGGCTAGATCAAAGCTTCTCGTCGAGCCACATTGTTAATGCTATCAAACTGGGAAGATTCCCTATTGGCACTGGATCCTAAACCTAATCCCACCCCTGAGCCTGTGCATGGATCTCATTATCGGCCTTCCCCTCAAGTATCTTAACCTGATCATGATTCTGCCGCACTGTATCATCACCTGCTTGACGCTTCATTGAACTATATAGTAGGAAGCTGATAAATACCATAAGATGTTAACTTATCCCATATATAAATATATCAATATATTCAATGCAGAAAGGGAAAGAAGTAAAATTTTGTGAATAAAACCACCCTTACTCTACCCCATCACAAACATGCCCCATTACATCCCATCCACATAGCCTCCTTACCCTCCCTCCATAGAGGTAAGTATCACAACATCCCCTGGCCTAACCCGTCCCAATGACCTACGTTTCTTCAATCTAATGATTGAGTCATCCAATCATGGTGATCAAAATCACCTCAACCATAGTACCTGCCTACTCATATAAGAGCCAGACCCATTTCCTGCCACATTCAATTCTAAAAATATATAAATCATAGAATATAATGTTGCATAAAACAAGAAAAAAATTTCAGGCACTTCACCTATTAATATTTCAAAACCATATAAAGAATTTCATTTTATATTTTTCATATGGAATTATTACTTCCCAAGGAATACATGCATATATGAAATTGAAATACCCTAAAAAAGTGTCTATCAAAAGCCAAAAAAATCCTTTCCTCACAAAGCCAAGTTCCAATACACCCTTACCTCACCGAGTCAAGGATCACATATCACAATTAATAACATCACATACCAAGTGAGCCATCAAGGTAGAAACCATATAAACTGTAATGTAAGGAAAAGAAAAGCAGAAATTTCCCACCCATGGGAACATGGTCTGTCCCTCGTACCTGGGGATGTAGGCACCTAGTAACAAGTTATAAACCCATTTCTAATTAAAATTCATCTCCATTCTACAATAATAAAAATAGTAAACCAGTAGGGAAGAAATGTAGTCTCGATCTCATTAGTATCTAGTCCAATGTTACTATGAAATCCCATTCAAGAACTCCTCTGATATAAATTTGTAACATTCTAGGCCCAAACGACCACCTATATAGTGATATAGGGTCAGGTGTTACTAAACTTAGGTGTAACTCACCAAACTAAAAAGGATTCATACTAGCAGTAAGGGTTTAAACAAGTATAGTTGGGAGGCTATACCCACTCATAGGAAAATAATGGTACTGTTCCAAGAATAATAATCAAATAAGAAGTGGAAATAAATGACACAGCAGACTCCAACCAGACCCGCATAGTAGAAGCACAACAATTTCAATAAACATCAGAATAAAAATAAAAACAACTATAATGGAATGTAAACAGAACAAATTTCTAAACACCACCTGTGACCACTACTAAAATAACAAAAAAAAAGAATGCATTTTAGGTCATCATGTCAATATAAAAACGGAACTAATGGTTATCAACAATAGCTACAATAATAAGGTAATCATGCTGATACAAAAAGAAGTTAAAACTCTAGATTGGAATGACCTCAAGTTCTATGCCAATCTTCATGACAAACAGTACTATGATCCAACTCTTGAGACTGATCCTTTACATTCACGTAAATTAATAAAGTCTACACACATCCTGAACTGCCTGTGTAGGGTGTGAGATAAATCTCAGTAGGATACCACCCGATTGTGAGTACCTAGTATAAGTGTTTAAGTAGGCATGCATCTCTCTGTGAGCTAATCATTACAATTTATAAATAAACAAAACCTCCACTAGTGCTCTGTAGTCACTAGGGAGTATCACCTGATTTGGAAAATGCTTGAATCTCAGAAGAAAAGAGAGTCCTTGGCCCATGGCCCATGTTGCTCCTGTAATAACAAAGCCCTACTAAACCCTTAGGTTCCACATCAAAAATATCACCTCGGTACCCTGTGCCTCCAGACACCTCATGTATCAAGTACCGACGCCCCGAAGGTATGCCCAAACAATAGTAACCCAGTCCCATGGACCCCTGCTTGAAATCTCACATCTTCCCATGGAATGAATACCAGAGGAACATCAAGGCATATCATCAAATAATATCTAGTGTAATAGTTATTTCTATCCTCAAATAATAACCAGAGGAACAATGATGTCTACCCACAATCATAGTGAGCCTCAACCCCCCACCTGATAACCTCATCACTATAACCAGAAGGCTCCTCATCTTCCATGTGCCTTCCTACAACAAGAACCCCAAACCAATAGTACCAAAACCACAACTATCAGGGAACAGTACCCACATGAGTGGTCAAAACCACCTCATTATAGAGTAAACTCTGTTTACACAACCCAAATCTCTGCTTTGTCCAGCACAAGTTAGAGGTAGTCTCAATATAAAGAACACATGCCACAACATCTTTGGAACCTCATTCCCCTGCAACCACATCGCTCAAATCCTATGGACATTCCATCAAAGTATATCGGCACATTCCCAACCAGATAGTCACATTTCCTCAAACCAACATCCATGATTCACAATTATGTTGGTCAAAACCCCCCATGTAAATTTGATCCATGCCCAACCTATGATCAACACCACTCAAGAAAATCTGAGCCACACCCAACACAAACCCAAGGGTCTCATCATATGTAATCTCAAACATCACATATATATAATCAAATAAAAACTCAAAAGGAAAATGAAAAAAAGATACTCATAAAATAAAGGAAAACCCAACTTCTTAAAAACTCCCCCATTAAGGAAATTCGTCCCCAAATGTCCCTTCCAAGGGTGGTGAAGAAATATTCCATGAAAACATCGGTCAAAAACACAAATTAATCAAAGGTCCATCGACTTATTTCCATACTTATGGTCCTCTCATGACACATCATCACCCCTGCACCTCATTAGGTGCTCTCGTGTCACTTCGACACCCAATTATATCTAACACCGCAACAACACCCTCCTTGACCCCATGGAAACCCTGGAACAATGATATTTTTCATCCCTTGGATGCTCAGAAAAACCCAATTCCTTGAACCTTAATCACAAACCTGCATCCTCTATGTCCCAATTCCCTAGTCACCATAAGTAACTTGCATCCCATGAATTCATCAATGCCCAAGGAACCTCAAAACATGCATCCAACGTTTCTCCTGATGTAAAGAACCTCATATGTATATATATATATATATATAATCACACAGCTGAGATGGTTCCATCCTACCAACCAGTGTCTATTTAGTACATATAAATCATGTGAACCCCATGCGCTCAACACATAAATGCCTCAATAGGCTATCCCAAAATAAAAAAACCACGGCCACATCCATGGCATACATCTAACTATCGTCGGCTCACCAGTCTTCTCACCCCCAAAAAACTCAATGGCATGCACCTGGCTTGAAATAAAAATTCATGAAGCCTAACCTCCTTGTGGTTTTACACCAGCCACTAGCCACTGACCCCATGGCTGGGCCCCACCATCTCTTCCACGTGTTCTGCATGTTGCTGAACTCTAGCTACCATCACTTGGTACCGATATTGATTCGACCCGAGACGCCATTGTATGTCTTGATCCAAACATTCTGGTTGTCTGAGAAGGCTTCCTATAGAACCCACCAAGGTGGTCAACCACTCCACATGTCTGAAACTCCTTTGGTGGTATATTGAATCAACTCCGAACATGCCCTGACTGTCCACATTGAAAGCAATCCAGCATTGAGCTACCACGAGGTAGTCTAGCTGAGTCCTTGGACTGAAAACCCAGATGGAACTCATTTTGACCTCATTTATTGCAATCTAAACCACAACCTGAAGCTACCTCTTGTCCCAAGTTAGATTTGTTCATTAGGATTCCCCTGAATATAAGCACCTGATTCAACGCCCTTAATAACAAAGGAAGCCTAAATATGTTTAAATGAACCCTTGTGGCATGACATAAGCCATCTTTGATGTGCCCCACCATTGAGATGTCATCCCTTACCATACCAGGTGCGAAGTGAGACAAATCAATGAAATTAATGGTATAGTCCATAATAGATATGTCACCATGATGAAGGCTTAAGAGCATTCGAGCTCTCTATTCCCTCAGTGTCTTTGAGAAAACGTGCTCGAAGAATCTGTCCTTGAAGTCCTTCTAGGCCAATCCTTCATGTCTGTAAGACACAACTTGCACATCCCACCAGCTCTTTACCATTCCTCTGAGCATGTACGTTTCCAGCATGACCCTTCACACCGAAGTTATCTTGAGCTTCTAAAAGATCATCTTAGTTCCCTATATCCTTTTCTCAGTAGCATGTGGACCACCCTCACCCTGAAAAAACAGCAGATGTTGCAAATGGAACTCTTGAGTAAGGTAATACATAGAGGGATTTTTTCCATAAGCTCCTCTATCGATCCCCTACAAAAACATACTAGGCTAGATAGAAGCTGTTTGTCGAGCCACATCTCAAACATAGTCAAACCTGGAAGCTACCCTACCAGCATTGGATCCTAAACCTAATCCAACCATTGATCATGTACATGCGACTCATGCTCTGCCTACTCCTTAGGGATCTGAACTTGGCCATGCTCCTGTAGCATTGTATCATCACCAGACTGATGCTCTATCAAACTATATAGGAGGATCCCGTTGAATACAATAAAATGGCCAGAAATCACATTTATAAATCAATATACTCAATGCAGATTGGAAATGTAGTAAAATTATGCACATAAAAACTACCCTTACTCTTCCCCATCGTAACAATTCCACACAGTATCCCAACCTCATGGCCTCATTACCTGCACTCAACAAGGCCAAGTATCACAATATCCCCAGGCCTCACCTATCCCTAAAACCAATTTTTCCTCAATCCAACGACTGAATATCCTAATCCTGGTGATCAAAATCACCTCAACCATAGTACCTTCCTGATCATATAAGTTCTAGTCCCATTTCCTACCACATGCAATTCTAAAAATTTATAAATAATGGTAGATCACATTTCATAATACAAGAAAATTTTATTAGGAATTTCACCATTTCACATTTCAAAAGTATCTAAAGCATTGAATTTGATATTATTCAAATGGAATTATCATTGACCAAGGCATAAATTCATATTTTAAATTGAAATACCCTAAAAACTTTTCTATTAAATGGATATAAAACACATCGTTCATCATTGGGACAAGGTCTAATCCTTCCATACATCACCAGGTCAATGATCAGACATCAAAATCAATAAAATCACATAACAAGTGAGCCACTAATGTGGAAACCATATAAACTGTAATTTGATAAAAAGAAAAATAGAAATTTCACACCTAAGGAAACATGGTCTGTCTCTTGTACCTAAGGCTATAGGAACCCAAGCACAAGCTAGAAACCAAGTTCCAATTACAACATATATCCACTCTACCATATCCTAAATTGTAAACTAGTAGAGAAGAAATGAAATACTAATCTCATTAGTAGGTAGTCAAAAGATGCTACTAAATCCTAGGTAATAACTCCTACGATACCACTTTATTACATCCCATACCCGAATGACCACCTGAACTGTGCTATCTTCCCGGGTGTCACTAACTTGAAGCACACCTCCCTGAACACTAATGGCTACCGACTAGGAGAGAGGGTGTAAACATGTATAGTGGGGAGGTTATACCCTCTTAGAATAAGATAATGGTACTTTTTTTAGCATAATAATCTTACAGGAAATAGAAATAAACAGCTCAGTAGACTCGAACCAAAACTGCAGAGCAAAATCACAACAATATCAATAAATAGACGAAGAAAAATATAAACAACTACAATGGAAAGTAAATAGAACAGTAGGATAAACACCACTTGTAACCACTACTAAAACAACAAAGCATGCATCTATAACAGGTCATGCATGTAAATATAAAAAGGGTTCCAATGGATATCCAAAAATATCTACAATAATTATGTAAGAATGATGATACAAAAATATAAATCAAAACTACAGCTTGGAATGACTTCAATGTCTATACCAATCTCCATGCCAAACCATACTATGATCCATCTCCTGAGGATGATCCTTTAACTACACATAAATTTAAAATGTCTCCATGCGTCCCAAAGGTCATGTGTACGGTGCGAGACAAATGTCTGTAGGATTCCACAAGATGGTGCGTACCTAGTATAAGTTTTTAAGTATACATGCATCTCTATGTTAGGTAATCAGTACGATGCATAAATAAATTCAACCTCCACCGGTGCTCAACAGCCAACAGAGAGTGTCACCTAGTTTGACCAATGCTGGAATCTCAAAATAATAGAGAGTCCTTATCCCGTGTCCTATGGTACTCCTCTAGTTACAAAGTCCAGTTGACCCCTCAGGTCCCATCTTAAATGTATCACCAGACACCATGTTCCTCCTGACACCTCATGTCTCAAGTACAGACATCTTGAAGGAATGACCAAACAACAATAACCTGGTCCCATAGACTCCCGCTCAAAAGCTCACGTCATCCCATGGGACGATAACCAGAGGAACAACGATGCCTTTCCTCAAATAATAACTAGAGCGACAATGATTTCATTCATCAAAAACTAACTAGAGAAACATCGATGTCTGCACTCAATCATGGAGAGCCTCAGCCCCAAACCCAATAGCCTCATCACTCTACCACGAAGGCTCCTCACCTTTCAGATGGATTCTTAAGAAAAGAATCCATAAATCAATTGTACCTAAACTACAACTATTGGGGGAATATACCCACACAAGGGGTCAAAACCACCTCATTATAGAGTCAATTGGGTGCACATATCCCAAATAGGCACTTTGTCCATCATGGTTGAGCGGTAGTCACCAAATAAAGAACCCAATCCACACCATATCTGGCACCTCATTCCCCTGTGACCATGTCACTCAAATCCGATGGCCTCACCATACCATTATACCGATCCATTCCCAACCTGAGAGTCACACTGCATCAAACCGACATCTATAATTCTAAATACCATGGTCAAAACTACCCAAGTAGATTTGGTCCATGCCCAACCTATGATTGAAATCACACAAGAAAATTCAGACCCTGACCAACACAACCCCAAGGGTCTCAGCATATGTAATCTCAAACATCACATATATATAATCATGATCAAAAACATTAAATAGGAAAATTAATTTAAATAGTTGAATTGCACAAGCTACCAACTATAACATAGAAGCACTGAGGTCTTGAATGACTCTAACACATTTAATGAAACTTAAACAATTTAAACATAGTAGTTTAAATAAAAAAATTAATTATAATCAATTTAGCATCTCCATCCAAAATATCCCAAATGAGAAATAACCTCTCACCTAGCCTCTCTCAATCATAACATGAAAGGGAATACCCAATGACATCCCACAAGGTATAAAAGTAAAATTAAAATGAAATAATAGGGTTATGCTCAAAACCCAACATTTCTCTAAAACTCTGAAACCCCGAAATGTCTGTGAAAACACAAAAAGAAGTATTCACCACCTACCACATACACATATGAAGCTCCTCATCTAGTATCTGCCTCTAATTATATCTAGAACAAGGTAGATCGACACAATGAGCATAAACACTCAAACTTCTATAACTTGGTTGAGGAATGAAATTATTAAGAACACCTCAAGAGTAATTGAGAGATTACTGAGGGAGTTCTAATGGATAATATGGTGTTTGAATATTATTTTGGATGATGAATTGGGAGCCAAAATGATGTTAGGCTAGCTGGTTCTCAAGGGTTCTATCCAGAACAAGAAAACGAGGCTACTGCCCGTTTTAAGAAAAATTTACAAAGTATATGGCATGTACATGACGTGTACATGGATAACACTGTAATCACCTACCAACATCCCTACACTCCATGTAAACCCCTTGCATGGCCAAAGAGTACATGGTGTGCACTTGGGATTAGATGGTGTGTAACACAATGACTGGCCATGTGACCAGTCTGTCTCTAGTACTTTCAAATTTTTTCCTATTTTCATAAAAACAACTCAAAAGGACAAAAGATAAAAGAGACCCATACATTAAAGAAAAAACCGTGTTCTTACCGACGTGGTCTAAATATTCATCCCCCTTAAATTATTTTATAAATGAACTAATCAAAAATGAATAATGAATAAAAATATCTCCTAGATTTCAATTTTCTCAATAAATGATATCAATTGAATTTGAATTTCATTGGTCAAAAATTACCCATGACAAGAGTAACTCCTGATATTAGTACAAAATTCTTCCGACTACAATAAAAATAAGAGAAAATAAAAAAATTCTATTTTTCATAGAAATGTGATTTAAATAATTCATTTCTAATACTATATAAGAAAAAATTCCATTTTAAATAATAATTACTAAAATATATTCTTAAAGTGACCAATATAGAAAAACTAACATTGCTCGCTAAACGATCCTTTATCCAAACTCAAAAAAACTATATATAATTTTTTTTAATCTAATATCAATACAAAATTATTTATAATAAAAATTCTTTTCACTAAAAATATGCTCTTTTAAACATATTATTACAATTATTTGTTAGAACCCCACTTTTATACATGTTTAACATATCTTCTACACACAATATAGAAGAATATATATAAAAAATCACTTTACTATCATAGACACACCGAACTCATAGCTTCACACACACACACACACACATATATATATATATTCAATTTAATCATTCCCCTATAAACCTATAACCATAAACATATTAACCCAATTTTTTTATAAATACATATTTTTTAGATTCATTTTATTATCTCCCCTTTTAAAAAATATAAATAACAAACGAGAAGGGGATGAAATGAATACCTTAATTCTGTATGAAATTATACTAACTACCATCATCAAATAAAATTTATAAAATGTGTCACTATAAAATGGTTTGGTAAGAAAATCGACCAATATCTCCTTTGTAGGAACAAAATCCATCTTCAAGAAGAATTTTTCTACCTTTTACTGGATAAATTAGAACTAAATATCAGTATGGTTTAATCAGGACTACTAAATTGGATTCATTTATTGGTGAATTTCACTTTACATTTCATATAATACTAATAAAGAACATATTACTACCACCATATAGTCTTCTGATAGTGTCGAAATCCAAATCCATTGTTACATTTCATGATTTTAAAAGATATACATGGTTTATATAGTATTTCGAGTGACTGAATATTTATTTTTCATGTTCTAAGAAATTATATTTCTTATTAAGTAAAAAAGAATCAACCGAGGTGGAATTATGGTCATCATGAAAGATATACAAATCTATATTAGAAATTATAACACAATAATCAACCCATTATTTTTATATATTATTCCCAAATAAATAGTTCCTTTGACATACCATTTGATTATATTCCCTAAAATGAGGTAATATTACTTTGGTGTTCTTTAAAATTTAGTACACAATCAATAAAAAATATGGTATCATGTTTTGAATATGTAAAATATTGTAATATTCTTCTAATTTGTATGTGCTATATTTAATGGATGTATTACCTTCATTGTCCCTAGAATGTTTTATTTCCATGTCCATTGGTGTGGAATGAGCCATTTTTTATTTAATTTTAAATAACATTAAGAGTTATTTAATAAACTAATGAAAAGAATGAAAAATGAAATATTTCCTTGATAGGTTTTTAAATCCAATAAATATAATCTCTCTCCTTGAATTGACATCTCAATCGTATTCTTCATTTTTACAGCAAAATATTTATAAATTTTTTCATCCTTACCATGAAAGGTTATAATAGTAACTTAAAAAATAGTAATTAGTGTTTCATATACATATTAAATTATGTTAAATTTATTTAAAAATCTAAAATTTAGTTGTTAAAATGTATATAAACTAGCATCCAACATTGAGTAAAAATCTCTTGGGACTTATTTAAAACCATAAAAATCTTTCTTCAATTTACACACATGACTAAAATCACAACTATATAGAAATTCATCATGTCATTCAACATGGACCTTTTCTACATTCTCTCTATTTATATGTTTTTACTTAAATCCATTTTAAATATCATCTATCCTTACTTAGTGGTTATATGTATGAATATTCTTATTTTTTTAATCCATTATATAGGAAGAAATATCTCATCAAAGTAAACTCATTTAGCTTTATATTATTCCTCAAAAACTAGTTTCCCCTTATTCTAACCACATCACCACTTTCATTGTGTTTTCCTAAGAACACCCACTTTTTTAAAATAATATTATTATCACATTGACTTTTAAATAATACAAATGTTTTATATTTTCAGTCTATTAATGTTATTAGTTAATCACTTCTACCTACCCATGATGCATCAATTCATAATTTATATCCTTTTATTCATCTTTAAAATTCAAAGAGGCATGTGATGTTTTCGTCGAATATATCCATGTTTGGACTATTACAATTTGATCATTGGAAATTTTATTAGCCATTACATATTTTCGCATCCATGAATAAATTTAATCATATCAATCTTGTTTACATAAAATATCTAAATCATCTTATCTACAATGACTTTTACAGAATATTTCAAAAATTTATAAATTTATTTTTTTATTAACGAAATTAATACAATGTTTTCATCTTCCACTATCTAATTATGTACAGACTAATTATAAGGTTTTTCAGACACATATGCATCATTGGTATTGAAAATATTCCCTAATTTCATATTATTGAAATATTTTCCTCTTCTGTTTGAATAATATTCCATAAATATTTTATCAACTCCACATATCTCAAACTTTAAAATAATTTGCGTTCATCCTTTTAACTTGATTAGAAAATTTATTCTTATATTGAAAATTCCTGAGTACTACCCCATTGAGTCTGTAAATAAAGATAGGTATATACCCCTAAGCTTGCCTTCAACAGGGTATGGGTTATAGACTAGCACTAAGGGTATAAAACCCACACATATGTGAGACTTTTCCATCAAACTACTAGTAAAAGAAGAAAAACACATGAATAAACTTCATAAAGGGAATAATCCAATCCAAATACATATAATGTAATATAGAGTAAGAAAAAAGGGGTAAATACCTTGATAATCTCCTAAATAATAATTCATGATCACTGAAAACCCAAAGACATGCTCTACGAGCTAGTAACATTCATCCCTCTCATGCATACCTACAAATCATACATATATATATATATAGGTATGAGAATAAAGTTTTAATCATTTTGATCCACCCAAAAACTCTTGTGTAAATGTGAAGAAAGTATATTAAAGCCCCAGTGAATAAATCAAGAAATCAACAAGTAGCCTAAATTTATATATCCAAATATCTATCATTTCCAAGGATCACTTATCAAATATATCATAGAAGAAGGTAATATATCATTGAAAACATATGTATATATAAATATGGTACCCTGAGCGATGTTTACCTCTAGATTAGTCTCCTTAAACCCTAATGGCACATTTCCTACTACTCCCATCCTTTTAATAAGTCAAACCACACATCTGCATAAGCTCATCATAGCCATATCCATATAATCACAAACAGAATCACAAATTACATGTGTATCACTATAATATCCCCATAATCACATAGTATAACAAATATCCATTATAGTTCATGTAATATACCCTACACCATAATACATTACAACCCCTACATATATACCATTGTAATATCTGTAATCCATAAAAACCTAAATATAAGTATACACTATAACCATAAGACAACATATCCCAAATATACATTTTTGTTATAATTTGGATCCACTACAACCTGTGTGGGTATACATCATATAAACATACTCTATTATAGCCTAGATTTTCCCACATAACATAAAATTTTAGGAAGAGATTGTGGGTTAGGGGGAGTAGTCAGTCACCATATCTATAAGAACCAAGATGTTGTGAAAACACCTGGAACCAAAGGTCAGCATGTGTGTGAGTCATGTTATCTGAATCAACTAATGGATAATAATAAATAATATAACATAGTTATTACATATTAATATCGAATAAATCTAAGGGTATCTATCCTATATAAGACTCTAACTATAACTATTGATCTGCATGATGACCTGGATTGAAACACACTATAGGAAAAAATATTCTCCTAATGAAATACAAATATATATATATATTAATACATAGAATTTCTATTAATTATATCTAATTATTAAATAATATCCCATTACCAAATATGATTTAAATTTTACCGTATTAGTCATACTCCAAATGATTTACAGTAATCCCTATATTCCCAGTTTCCATAATCAGATTCATAATATCCTTAATTAATATGACTAATGTTAATTTCAACATTCATTTAAACCATGGTTACTATAACCCACATATTATTGTTTCTTTATTTTTATCCTTAGTCATTTATTTGTTCTAGACTGTTATATTTTTAAAATATTTCAATAAAATCATCCTAAACCATTCATATTAATCAATGAATTAATTAACCACCATTACATAAATCTGGTCACTAAGACTCAATGATACATACTTCAAGGAAACTAAATATCCAAAATAAAACAAGAAATCAGTATAAAATTAAAATAGTAGACAATATACAAATAGTAAAAAAATTTCAATTAAGAAAATTTTCTAATTCAATCCGACTACTATGAAATCATCTCTGTAACTCTTTCACACAATCCATATCATCCCAACATTAACCACACCAATATTTCTCCACAAAAAGATCAGGAAAATCTCTCTCCCAAACCATATAAATATATCACAGGAGGTTTTAATTTAAATTGTAGCAAGGGTTTAAATATTTAAAACATAAGAAAGCACAATTGTAACACTTAATGATGTTAATATGTATTTTAATATAAAATATATATTTTTATTTGATAGATTGTTTCATATGATAAAAAAAATAAAATGAAGAATGATTCATTTTATTTAGATAAAATAGTATAATGAAATGAAAATTTTAATATATCATTTGAAATGTGAATCATTATTAGGAAAATTACAAGTGGAAGAAAACCATAAGTATATAAAAATACCATGAATGAAAAATATTTATTCTCATGGTTTCCGAAGAAGATAATCAACTCAATTACAACTACTTAATTAAGTAAAATAATTATAAATAATATATACATATTGAGAGTTAAGTGAATGAATTTAATGAATAATTTTATCAAGGCTATATAAAATAATGAAATAAAACTGATATATATATGGTTTTTGCAAATGTGGTTTTTGGATATATAGTAATTATAAATATGGAATTGGAAACATAAAATTCAAATAATGATATTCATACTAATGGATAGAGATAATAAAAAGGTTAGGATATAAATAATTAATTTTAATCGGATGTTTTCAAAATCATTTATTCTAAAAAAATAATATTTTTCAAAGAACTATTATGTAGTGTTGTGTATTATTTTTTTAAAATTAAATTTATCAATTTTAAATGATTATTATAAATTAATATTTCAACTTATAATAAATATATAAACACTCATATAATGGGTAATTGATATATAATATGGTTGAGAATAAACATAGATTAAAAGGTTATTATTCTACTAAAACAATATTATATTTATATTATAATTTTATTTAATAGATAGTTATAATATATTTATAAATTGAATTATATTAATTTAATCTCATATTTGGAATCATCATGTTGAAATTAATTAATGAGATTAATTTCATTTTCAATCATAAAAATAATTTTTTGAGCTAAAAATTGAGTTACTACAATAAAGGTAAAAAGATGTTAAAATGGTTTAAACTAAGTAGTAAAAGAATAAATTATCATAAAATCCTATATAAAAATGTTTGGATTATGGATTGATCAAAATTAAATTTTATCCCCCTAAAATATCAATTTTTGAGAAACTTTCATTGAATAATATATCTCTTTAACAATGTATATTTACAAAAATGTCACACCTCTCGACTATAAAGAGACCCCTTCACCGCCCCACTTATCCTCACACATAAAGCATAAAATATTAAAAAAAACTTAACAACATCTCCCAAACTCTCTTTACCATGACCTTTAAGTTTTGGTATCACCAAAAGACCACTCTAATAATGTTTAAGGAGTAGTCTATAGTAGGATATTCAATGAAGAGGTAATTGTCTCAATTGAGTTCTTTCAATTTTCATTCTTCTTCCACATCCTCTATTTATATTATAAACATACAAATATAGTGATATCAGTATCATTAGTGTATGAAAAGTACATTATATTTAAGGTATAACCATTATATACCACATTCTGTTCATTAAAACTGAAAATGTCACATGTGTTACATGTAGACTACCAACTCCATAAACGATGCATTTCATTTTTCATTACCACATTACATAAAAGACTCTAAAAGTTTAATTAATGAATAAATATAATCTTTAGGAAATTATTAATATTTAATATAGAAAAATTAGGTATAATATTGATAATGTTAATAATATATTTTCATTGTAAATATTAATGGATTAAAATGAACATACCAAGACATTTTTCTTAATTTGAATCTCTTTTTGAAAACCTATTTAATAATATAATTTTTTTAGTATAAATAATATATATATATGTTGAAATTATTTTAAAACACATTTTACCATGGTCAACATAAAGAAGTTGTTTTGGAGGATTTAACTAAACAACTCAAAGTGTCCTATGAGAGAGAAAAAATGTGAAATAAATAAATGATTTATAAAGAAAATTGGAAATGAGAAAATGGAATATACAGTTAAAAGGTTTTAAAATATTATTTAATAAAATTAATATGGTTATTCCTGATTTGAGATGCACAAACCAAGGAAGTATAGAATTGGGAAAGATATTTAATTCCAATCTCACATGGAATTTTTGGTAATTTAATGATGTTTCATTATAGTGAAATTATATGATATTTATCTCTAAAAAAACATATATTTAATTTTTTAAAGGGTTTTCATATGTTTGACCGGTCCTCCAACCATTTCACTTCCTCTTTTTTCATATTTTACATGTGATGATACTTCAAATAGAAACTCACCTAACCTATTCTTTTTGGTCAGGAATCTTTCTCTTCCATATCCATGTTCTTTATATTGTTTTATGGATTACCTTATTGATTCCTTGAGTATTATTAAAGTTATTCTTCCGTGTACATGTCTTTATATAAAAATGTAACATTCTTTTAATTTTTAAGTGTTGGTTTTTCCTCAATATTTGACTCTCTTTACAAAAGTGTAAAAGGAATATTTTTTAATTCTTTCTATATGAACCTATTTTCTTACATTTATAACCAGTTTTCATGTTGAATATTTTTTTTATTTTTCCATGGGATTGTAAAATAATTTAATATTCTCTTTTTATTACAAAATGTTTTCTCAAAAGGTATACACTTTGTACATGGTATTTCTTCTTCTCTCTCCAAGTAAATTTTAATGCTCTTATAAATATATTTTTCATCTATTTAATCATCAGTTAATGATTACTATTCTTCAATATACATTTTATATAATGTTACCATCTAATTTATTTCTATAGATGTATTATGATAATGTCTTATGGATTTTTTTCCAAAAACATGTTTCTTTTTCACAGGTTAATAATTCTATAATGGAATTATGAATGTTTTCAAGTTCCTGTGGCACAGATGTGTATGGTTTATCATTATATAATGGGTGGGTAAATTATTATAACCATATTTTTTGGTAATATTTTACATATCATGAGATAAATATAAGATAAGGGTTTTTATCCCAGGTACATTGTGTGAAGGGATGTGGGTGGTTAGCCCAAATCAATTATGTTATGGGAAGGTGATTAGATTATCCCATTATGAATTTAATGTCTTGGTGGAAATCCTTGATATACGTTATGATTTCTATGTTTATGTTTTTCTACATTCTTATAAAAAATTCCAATTTTATGTTTTGATGACTCACACACCTATGAATCGTGGTTTGTGTTATGCTGAAATCCTTATTCACATATTCATGTTTTTTGATATATGTTTTATTTAGGCATGATTATATTATGTTATGTCCATTAACAATGATCTTGTCCTCATAACCCTACACTCATCTTATGCTGACTTATAGTCTTCAATTTTAGACACTTATGTATACCTTTATTATGAATATGATCTCACCCTTTCTATTGTTTACATTCCCCCATCAAATTAAGATGATTACTATGTTTGAAATGTATAGAAATTTATCTTTTATGGAAAATATTTTTGGAAATGTTAATGTGTTATTGTGAAAGATAAAGATCAAGTAGGTAATCTCCAAAGGAACTAAACTTGTATGTTATGGAATATGATTTATGGAAAAGGTTAATGAATATTCATGTAAAATGACATATTATGTATATATGTAATTCTTAGGCTTCATGAGTTGGTATAAATGTAGTTTTTAGTTGTTTTGTAGATTTAGATAAGAAAAATTAGTGGAAAAGCTAGGTATAAGTCTAAATATAAGAAAACATATTGAAATTTTGGTATGATATAAAAATTGTTATTTTTTTATAAATAAAACCCATGTTTAATAAAAATCTATTGGATTCAGGCTCTAGATCATATTCACCTAGGGGTAGGAACCCTAAAAAAAATTGGTTAATGAATTGGTCTTCACTCAGTATACAGGCATTGAGGCTAACGGTACACCTAATGATAAGTATGAACCAATAAAAATAATTAGAGTATATAACCAAAAACAAACTATGATGAACCCAAAGCGATGTAGGATGAACCTAAAATTTCATAGGATTAAAGAAATGAGTCATAATTTAAGAAGTATTAGGATTGATTTTCTTTAACACGTGATTTATTTATATTATTATTATTATTATATGATACTGGAACTATCCTTTTAGTTTTATTTTATTGGTGGAACTAGGAAGTTTAGAGTAAATAATAAATGTGATGGGTAGTTTAATTAATGTCCCAATGAGAAACCAAACATGGTGGGAGTTGCAGTATACAATATCATGGAAATTCTCACCCAACTTTCTCAATATTTGAATTATAAAACAAATCTTGTCTAGCTATCTAATGCACTATAGAAGGAGAAAAAATATATTGAGTCCTTCTTGAATAAATTAACACCATCCTTTAGTGGGCCTTATAATACACTAATCACTTAGAAATGGATCAATATAGATGAAAATGTATTTTTTATTCTCTAGTGCTCAGATCATGAAATATTTTTCGTAGATATTTATCATTTTTAATGTGAAGTAATCCAATGGTGGAATATTATTAAGAATATGACACAAAATAAGGAAGATGAATCTATGGAATGGGTAAAGAATAAGAAAATATTCTCCACAAAATATTTCTGCATAACTCTTTTCACAAAAATGGATAAATAATTCCTGGATTTGAAAAAAAGGTGGATAAATCCATTTCAACTTATAAATAAAACATTATAAGGCTTTAAAGATATTCTTCTGGTTTCATCATTAAACCAAGAAGAAAAATTGATTATTTTTTGTTTGTCTTAAAAAGAAGTCTCTGAAAGGATTTATCACTAAGGGATTTTGGTAATTATGATGAAATTATTCAATGTTCTATCAATGTATCGATAGAGTTTAGTGACTCTTATCATTCTCGAGGTTTTGGGGACAAGAATAGAATAAATTATTTTTGAGGAAACTAAAATGATAAAACCCATAAAGAAATAAAATTTAATATTCATACATGCAAAAAATATGGGATGGAATATGTGCAGAATTGTATCAAAGGAAAAAAAGAAAATTATTCTTGCATGGAAGAGAAGGATATTAGGAGCACAAATAAGGGGTACATATGAAAAGTCCAACTATTGAAATGGATAGAGGGAGAGCTCAACCAAATGCCCCACCCATACACCAATGTACCAAATATAAAGAGCATGGTCATTGCACAAGTAAGTGAATGAAACCCAGGGTTAATGATGAAAACGGACATCAACAAAACCTAATTAAAAGGGAGACTTTTAAATCCTATGAAATCAAAACTTTTAAATTAGGTCATGCAAATGAATTATTGAAAGGCGCATTTATCGTCCACTATAGAGATGAAAATGCCTTATTTAATTATGGTTATACTGACTTCTTTATATCTGATGCACCTGAATTGTGTATACATTTTCATATACTCTATTAAAAAATAAGAACAAGTTTTCCAAACTTACCTACTACTTAGAGAACAAATACTTTGATTTGGGTGATCTTGTTGATTTCCAGGAGGTTTATGGCCAAATAAAAAAATGGGGATGAACTGAGAAACAATTTACAACTACACGACGTGTACTTATATACACGGCGTGTACATTCAAGCTCAGACACAGGTTGACCAGGAAAATTACATGCCCATGTAACCAGAAGCCGGTACATGCCGTGACCAAAATATATATGCCGTGTATACCAGTTTAGAAGTGATTGGTGGGCGAGAAGAGTCTATATGCGTATTTGGTCGACTGAAGGGGACACGCTGTGTTCCACTAATACACGGCATGTATACATTTCTAGAAGCATTTGGTGGCACAAAATGAGTCTACACGCCGTGTATGGTGGCGTTACTCAACATGTACATTCAACTACCAGGCGTCACCGTGTTCTAAGTCAAACATGGCATGTTAGGCTTCCTACCAGTAGAGAATGAAATGGAAAAAACACATTGACAAAAGTACACAGCATGTACATTGTCCACATGTCGTGTACTTATTTTTTCTATATAAAGAGGCCTTGGTCTCTGGACCGGGAGAGTGTGTGTGGTAATATTTTTTGGAGAAAAGGGTCAAATTTCCAAATGAGAGACGCTCTTCCATTAGACTACCTTCATTCCCTCGTATACCGAATAATCATTTCCACCTTGAAGTTCCGGGAATGATCACATCAGGTATCAATAGTCTTGTGTTTATCTTTACCACCATGTGTAACTAAAAAACCCATGTGTTGGGGTTGTGGGAGATGATGAGTTGTAATTTGAATTAAGTTCCTATGAATGCTTTTGTTCTAATAATATCTTCTTATTCTTCTTAAATCACTTCATTTTATCATAAGAAATTATGTACCGTACCAAGGGTAGAATTTTTAGGGATTTAAAATAAGAATACCGACGAATAATTTCATAACCATTAGATGTATTTGTCGACTCAAAATGGACTAAGACAAATAAATATCAGTTAAACACTAACTACTAGACCAAGGAGTTAGTTTCTTAAGCTCTAAATATAATGTTTATCGGACCAAGGAAACATTATTACAAATTAAACCCAGAGTGTTGGGTTATCATGAACAACACAACCTCATAATAAATTTGATTTAATAATCAAACTTCTCATAAATATATAACCCCAATGCATTTATATCTTAATTTACATCCAATCAAATTTTCCCGTATTCGCTTTCATTTCAGTAATTAATTTTTTGAAAGAAACATAAAAACAATTATTATTTTTGTATCCAAAAAAATTAATAAAATTCGATTCTAAATTTAGAAACCTTCGCTAAATCAAAAATAAAAACTAAGTTATGAAAGATATAATAGGTTCTTAGTCCCCTGTGGATCGACCCCTTACTGGTGTTGTACTAGTTAGGGTAAAAATAATTTAGGACACTGGAAACATACCTTCGGTGAAACGACTTGGAAAATTTTGGCGTCGTTTCCAGGGAACATAGAGTTAATTTTATTCTTGTTTTAATTATATGAATCATATTTTAGTGAAAATAAAATTCATTAATTCACAATTTATTTTTATCCTCCATTCTATTCATCTTTATTTTTTCCCATGTATGCTTCATGTATTTTTTTTATTTTTTGCAAGCCTTTAGGTGTATGAGCTATCACCTCACGCGTTCCAAGAACACTAAGTCATTGGGGTTTTTTCCAACTGTCCTGGAGATAGAACACACATTTTTGAGGCACCAATGAGCACTAATGGCCGAACACAACCAAACCACACCACTGGCACAAAACGAGGAAGAAAATTCAGCTGTTGTCCAAGGAGCTGGACAACAGTTAAGACTGGATAACAATTGGAACCCTCAGCAGCACAAACAATTCCATCTAGAGTAGATGCCATAATTCAACCATGGTCAGGGGCCGTTATACGCTATTTTGGACCAACAATACATGTCGTCTCCCCTTCCTCAGCAGCCACCTCCATGCCTTACTATTATGGATTACGAATTTCCATCAATCCATGGAGCTGATACGGGCATCGTCCGTCCACTGGTGCTAGCCCTACACTTCGAGATCAAGCCTGCTATCATGTAGTTGATCTAGAACATTGTTCAATTCAGCGTCCTACCCAGCAAGGATCCCAATGCCCATCTCTCCAATTTTCTGGAGGTCTGCAACACATTCCGCTACCACGTATTGTCCACATATGCCATCTATCTTTGCCTCTTCCCCTTCTCTCTAAGGGATAAGGAGAAATATTAGATTAAAGGCTTTCCAAAATGATCCATTATTACCAGGGAGGAGCTAGCCCAGGAATTCCTGTCCAAATAATTCTCGCCCTTGAAGACAGTTACACTTTGGAACGAGATCCACAATATCCAGTAGCATGACGAAGAATCATTATACGAATCATGGGAGCGCTTCAAGGAGATGTTGCACAAAATCCCACACCATGGACCCCCACATTGGGTGCAGGTCTGAACCTTCTAGGGAGGTTTGAAAACTAATACAATGTCTGTGGTGGATGTTGTTACTGGAGGTATGATAATGAGTTTGTCCGCCGAAAAACTCTTCAAACTACTGGGGGACATGTTTGTAAATAGCTTCGAGTGGCACTCCGAGCGGGGTACACAAAAATGATTTATGCATAACATTGATGCCACTACCATCCTAGCTGCCCAGTTGGACTCTTTGTCCAAGAAGATCGACGCGCTCAATCTGAAGGGCATGTCCCAAGTTCACGCGGAAAACCATCCAGCGTGTAGCGAATGTGGTGATAAACACATCATGAAAGAATGACCAGCTTCTATTAGAGGCCCTTCGGCAGGTGAGGTGATTTATGTTTCAAAAAATTGAGGGCCCAACCAGTACCAGTAGTACCAGAAACTAGCATGGCGTGATCAGTAAAATACAATCTGGGGCCAACAACATCAGAATCCTCTACCCCAACGACCACCTGAATACAACCATCCTCTTTATCAGAACCCGTACCAGAGGTAGAAACAACCCCAACATGGCTCTTATCAATAGAAAGGGTATCAAAACCCTCAACCATAGTATCCATGATAGCCACCACCTCCAGAAGCTCAAAAACCACATCAGCAGGAGAACCCCTCAAGGTTAGAGGATCTCATGACAAAATTTATATCTATTGTTGAGACCAGGTTCAAAAATCACGAGTCTTCAATTAAAGGCCTAGAAAAATAGATTGGCCAGTTGGAAAACCAACTCTCGAAAAGGAAACCTTGAACTCTACCAGGAAACACAGATAATAACCTGAGGGAGGAGGCCCATGCTGTCATGCTCTAGAGTGGAAAAGAGCTCCAATAGAACCAACCAGCACATTCAGGTGTATCCACACACCTTGTTGATGAAAAGATACCAATACCGACCCCTCCTCATCCAAAATCCCACAGAAGAAGGCTTCAAATAATAAATGGAAGGAGTTTGTCAAACCCTTTGAACCTACCTTACCCTTTCTATAGAGATTGAAGTAGAGGAAGCTAGACCACTAGTTTAGCAAATTCATGGACGTGTTCAAGAAGATACACATAAATATTCCATTTATAGAGGAGCTAACACAAATGCCCACTTATGCCAAATTCATAAAGGAAATACTCTCCATGAGATGAAATTTGGAGGATCTGGGAACCATTTCCCTAACCAAGGAGTGTTCTGTAGTCACCCAGCATTGAGTTCCTCCCAAACTCTAGGATCCAGGTAGTTTCACTATTCCCTGTACCATTGGACCATGTGAGATTGGGAAGGCCCTTTGCAACTTAGGGGCCAGCGTGGACCTCATGACCCTTGGAGTTTTCAAGAATCTAGGGATCAATGAATTGAATCCCACCTTAGTATCCCTTCAACTTTTTAATCAATATATAAAACATCTGAAGGGACTACTAGAGGAAGTGCTGGTCATGGTAGGTAGGCTGATCCTTCCTGCAGATTTCATCATCCTTGACATGGATGATGACTAGGAGGCACCTATCATTTTAGGAAGGCCTTTCCTGGAAACTGGGAAGGTACTCATCGACATGAATCATGGAGAACTAATTTTCTAGGTAGGAGACGAGAGAGTCTCCTAAAATTTTTTCAAGTCTGTCAAGCATGCATCATCGCCCGATCATGAGGGTTGTTATGCGATAACAATCTTGGATGATCGCTTAATGGATGATCTGGTATGTTCTTTTATTTCTGATAACATTATAATTCCAGACATTCCAGTTGAAGAAGATCCAGAGAACCTACAATTCTTAGAAGGCCAAGGAGGCTACTATTGGGTCCATTATTTACCATAGAGCTTAGGTAAACAGGGTAAGTAGGTCGAGCCATTGAAATAAAACAAAAGCGCTTACTGGAAGGCAACCTAGTGGATACACGTCATGCCCCACCTATATAAAGGGTGTTTAACTTTTCCTAATCATTTATTTTCAAGCTATTATAGATATATAGTTTAACTAATTAGTAAATAGGGATTATGTCAGTGCCGATGGTAAGGTCACTGATGTTTATCCAAGCTATCCCCAATTCGAATCCTGTCAACCTACATTTAGCACATGATTCCTCCGTTTTCATTTTATATTTTCATACACGGAATTTGTAGTAATATTAATTTATATATATATATTAGCGTATAAGAAAACCCATGGTGGGGACAGATCAGTTGTCCAAGAGAGTAACCTGGATCCAAAAGACCTGAGTTTGAATCCTGACAACTGCCCCATTTCCATAATTTACCCTTTTAATAAAACCACACAAAATTTATTTTGTTATACGTCGTGTTTTCCATATTTTTATTTACTAACCTAAAACCTTTTTGATATAAATTAATTCATGCAGGTGAAGTTGACAGATTGGCAAAGTCTCGGCCCTGGTTCCAAAAGACTCGGGTTCGACCTCAACTAATCTTCATGCTTTATCCCCTTCTAATATAATTTAAAACCACACTCCATGCATTTTCTTCTTCTCATGTAATATATTACATATACATTAACTATATATAAATGAAAAATTAGATCAACAATACAACCATATCTCCAGTGGTTGAGGGATTCCATTCGGAACGGCCGATCGCCGGTTCGAACCTCACCCCTAGCACCAGACCAAAGGTTGTACTTCTCTTTTTACAATTTTAGAACACACATCGTGTATTTACATATACATTAAGTGTATAGTTTTATTTTTAAATTATGTATATACATATATATATATATATTTACTTTTACTATTTTAATAATTAATATTAATTATTATATAGTTTACTATAATAAATATATATATATATATAAATATATATATATATTATGTTATAAAAAATGATACATGGTGTGTAGTTTGTATGTACATGCCATGTACCTTGGCTATATAAGCCGCGACCACCCTGCTTCAGGCTGCATCGCACGAAGCTCCCCTCTTCCCATTTTCTTCCCCTATACGACACCCAACCCCCTTAGGTCAAATCCGTCAATTGTGTTCGTTTATAGTTCTGATTTCTCTTGCATTGCGATCCTTGGTCCAGGTAATCCCTTATACACCCTCTATATGAAATTATTAGAAATGTTTAGGGTTATTTTGGGATTAGATGATCATTTATCTTCCACGGTACACGGTCACAATGTGAAGAACACACGCCATGTACTTTTGTACATGACCGCACACTGCATGCTTTGCAATTTGAAACAACACGGTTTGTATGTTTGGTTCACACCGTGTACCCTCCCCCATCATTCCAGAGTATCTTTTACACACGGCCTCATGTACCATTTGTATATACATGGAGTGTGTGTTTTGTACACACCGTGTATTCCATTTCTTTTGGCCCATCCGTGTGTAGCACTTCACATGACTTCACACACCATATCCTCCTACATGGCATGTGTGTTCGATACACACCGTGTATGCCATTTATTTCGGCCAGCCCATGTCTAGCCCCTCCACACAGCCATGTTATTCAGGTGATGAACACACCGTGTCTGATCTGTTCACGGCGTGTCCTTTATTATTAGAACTGGTAAAATCGTGGTTGTTTCTTTACAAATACACGACCATGTCCACTTTTCATGAACACAACATGTATGTTCGGTACACGTTGTGTATCGTTTTCTGCTCCACCTTCTGCTTCCTTGGAGTTTTTATCTAGAGAAAACAAGATTCTACTTAGCTTTCACTACACTTCGTGTACTATGGATGTACACGCCGTGTACTTTTATTTTTTTAGTTTTCTTACATTTTCACTTTTTCCTTTTATTTTAATATTATTTTGTTTGGTTTTTCATTCTCTTTTAGGTTATGGAAAATCAAGATCCTTCCCATGGGAAGTGTCCTTCCTATACCACTGAGTGAGAGAGGGCCATTTATTGTCAGATCCATCTCTGACATGCGACGCATCCAGACCCAAATGCTCCGGTATACCATCTCTCTCCATTGGCCATCCTTCCACCACTCACTACCTTAGATGAGGCTGGTTCAAGTATCACTGTGACTCCACCACCACATACCGAGCCTCCGAGAACCATCGTTACTTCTCCACCAGCTGCCGTACTTCCAGTTCCCCTTCAGTAGCTGCTGGCCCCACATCGACCGCTTCATCCAGTTGGCCTCCGTCTACTTCAGAAGATCCACCCCAAGAGCTAGCTCTTGCTGCTGCACCTCCCCCAGTACCAGGACCTGCAGGTGTTTCCTACCCATGCATGGTGTTCCTGGTTACCGACTTGTCACGTGATATGATCCGACGCTTCTCTCGCCGCCTGATTCTATTGTGGGGCCGCTACCTCGACAAAAGGATCCCACATCAGCTCGGTATCTAGGGTGAGTTGGAGGATCTTCTTGGCCATAGTCCCTTAATTTTGATCTTCCAGGTCAACACTCCTATTATTCTTGATTTATTAATGGAGTTACCTACCTTGTTCGAGTTCGACGGGGTCGTGTACTAGGATACACCTGGTGATGCAGTACCAGTTGTTCGGTTCTGGCTGGGCAGCCGACAATTTACCCTTACAATGACCGAGATCGTCTGAGGGTGCGGTTTCTACCCCCATCCTATCACCCCACCCCCTGTCTCTTCCATGACCTGACCCGAGCGTTCTGAGCTCATTGCTATGTGGTGGGAGATTGCTGGTCCTGACCACCGCTACACCCCTACCTCGTAGAAGAGTACCCTTATCGCTGACCCCATATTTCTTTTTACCCACTAGTGCTTTAGTGCCATAATTTTCCCCTACCATGAAGTTATGGGGTTCATGACCGGTCGTGAAATGGATCTCCTTACCTTTGTCATCCGGGATGACTACCCAGACCTCCCTTACCTCGCCTCCTCCTACTTCCATGCCATGTTTGACGGCCATCAGGGAAACCTGAAAGGCTGGTTTTATACCACACGCCTTTCCCACCACCTAAGGGTTTTTGAGCCTTCTCTACCCCATGACCTGTTTGGGTTCCCCAAACGTATGGACTATATCATTATTATTCTCATGAGATCAGTCCAGAAGCAGGGAGGTGCCTACATCCTTGCCCAGGCTCCACCCCGCCCACCTACTGACCCTCCTGCACCCACTGATGCCCCTCCTCTTCCTTTCCCACCCCCTCCAGTTTCCCCACCCCACCCCCATTCTACTGACCCTTCTTCTTCTAGCCTTCCTTCTTCTTTACCACCCCCTACCCCTGCACCCTCAGTCAATCTCGCCCTTTCTCTCCACCTAGCCGCGATGGAGCAGCACTTGGTTCATATCGACAACTGCCAGGATCAGATGGAGAAGCTGTTTGGGCTTATTATTCAGTGTATTGGTATTCCACCACCCCTGCCACCTACCTCTGCCTCGGTTCTTGGACCTTCTGCTATAGCTCCACCGCCCTTCACTTCATTGGACACAGATTTTATTCTCCTATCTACTTTGGGCCCAACTTCTACTATTAATTCAACCACAGATGCTACCAGTCCAGGGAATAATGTCGAGCTTCCTATTTCGAGTCCAGCACTTGCGACTCTTATGTCTACAACTTCCCCTTCAGGTACAGATTCTGAGCCTCCAACTTCCACGGCTCCTCATCCATCTCTACCAGCTGGTTCTGTAATGGATGATTCCTCTTTTGAAGTGACCCCTTGAATGCTGTTTGGACACATGCTTTTCATTGTATATATCTTTTTTGTGATATCTAGTGACTATTTTTGTTATGTATGCTTGTTGTGTTCTCTTTCTTTACCCCTCACAGCTACTCTGGAACGTTTTGGGCTTCACTTTTACATCAAATTCTATTTTTATACACCTAGACATCAGGGGAGTATTCTTTTTCCATTTTTAATTTTTATTTCTTAGTTTACTTCTTTCCATAAATCCCCTCGGTCTAGTCCATTATTCTGTCCCCACCTTGCATTGTTCCTATTTTTTATCACTTGGAGGACCATGTGCAGTATTAAGTATTGGGGGTAGAGGGTGGGGGCATCTCTCAACCTCTCTAGTCTTTTCCCTTTTCAGATTCTTGGAGACATCATTATTAGAAGATATATATTAAAATGTGATGACCTTTTGGTTAACAATATTTTTAAAATAATAAAGTTGAAAGTGGAAATTTTTAAAAAGTAACATGCTTATTTTGGTTCATAGGTATTTCAAAATGATTGTTGATATAGTTTAAATTTCAACTTGTAATCCTAGGACAATTACATTGATTAGAATAATCAATTATTTGCATGTCATGACCTGATTGTCTCTTTATATATTTTCCCCACTCCTGAGAAGTATTCTAAACTTTTTGTCATATTATTTATAATAGCCTCTTTCTTGAGAGAATCTTAGAATATACATAACTACCATAATATTCAATTTTTTGTTTCAAAACATGAATTTTTTTTAAGTATATTAAAAAGATTGAGGTATTAGATTATTTAAACCCTTTTATCATGAGACCTACCCTACATATTATATTTTTGAAGACCCTATAGACCATGAATATCCTCTATAGGAATCCATATTAAAATACTATTTACCCTCCTACCCTAATTATTTTATGATTTTTCATGATTATTCATTTGAGCTCTAAATAAGGGATTGGAAACACATAGTGTAAATTCATGAATTGTCAAGAAATTAAGTATGGGGGAGAGCCTCTTGATCATTTGGGGATAAAAGGGTTCAAACCCACTATTTTTGGAAATGATGAAAGGATCCCTTTGTGTTCTATTATCAAAAAAATGGTGAAAACAATGGGGCCGTATACTCACTTGTTGGTTTGTTACTCCTACCCAATTAAAGGAGATGGTGGTGATGAGATTATTTGATAAATCTTCTTGAGGACGTTTTTACACTAAGTTTAACATTGAATATCATGCAATTTTATTTAAATAATTTAGCCTCCTCTATTAAGACTCAGAGTTATTTTCATATCTTTACCAACCAACCATTAGCCACAGAAACATCTGACCCTTATTGAAAATCCCTCATGATTTTTGTAAGTCAATTTTTCTAAAGTGGAGAACTAGATTTCTTGCAAACCTATAGATAGAGTGTATATATATTGGATTGAGAATAACTCCAATTAAAATTATATTGAGTTTGGATAAGTTATTGGAGAGGTAAATCATCAAGTGGATTTCTTATTTTTGAATGGTTGAAACATATGTTAAAATAGGATAAAAGTATTTAATTGAATTATATACGAGGCATGATAAGAATATGTCCTAGATAGAAACTATTTTGTATTATTTTTGAAATTTTCTCATGTGACTTATTATTTACATTTATGATTAACTGAATTCCTTCATTTTAAAATATAGACTCTTGTAATTAAATGTTGAGATTTTCTTGAGTGCAAGGAAATGACTACGTATGGGGGAGTTTGATGCACCCTATTTGTGTATACATTTTCATATACTCTATTGAAAAATAAGAACAGGTTTTCAAAAATTACCTACATCTCAGAGAAAAAATACTTTTATTTTTGTGATATTGTTCATTTCTAGGAGGTTTATGTCCAAACACACAATACATGGAAGAACCGAGGAAAAACGTACAACTACATTGCGTGTACTTATATACACACCGTGTACCTTCAAGCTCAGGCACTGGTTGACCAGGACAAGTACATAACCAAGTAACCAGTAGCAGATACACGCCTTGTTCAAAATATATACACTGATTATACCATCCTTGAAGCGGTTTGTGGGAGAGAAGAGTCTGTATTCCCATGTGGTTGGCTATTTAAGAACCTGGTTCTTATTTTTGAGGTAGGGGTTTCTTCTTTCCTCTTTTCCTTAAGTGTTTTTGAGAAATAAGGAAAATGGGGGGAAATCTGAATTTTTGGGACTACATGCCATGAACATTTCCACACGCCATGTACGTTGGCCGTGTGGGACAAGTACACAGGGTGTGTAGCCATGCTGACGATGATGGGTGTAAAAACTGACTACCCACCATGTAGTGGGTATTTACATGCCGCGTAGTCAGTCGGCTGGTAAATAGTAAGGCGGTGGAAGCATCCACCATCTACACAACAATACACGCCGTGCAATCAAGAATACATGTTGTGTACTCATGTCGATAGATGAACAGTGCGGTAGTGCCGCCAGAGGAACAATTAAATGAGAAAAGTACACACCGTGTAGTCAATAGTACACGCAATGTAGTTTGTTTTTTTCACTTAAAATGGGAAGTATCCTCCCCTATTCATAGGGTAGGCTTAGAACTAGAGGAGGATTCGGGAGAGAGGGCCGAACCTTCAAGGAGCTCCAGATCACACACAGGGAATCCGTTTCCGCCTATGTTGATCTCGTTGGGACCGTACGGGTATGTCTCTCCTTCTCCATAAACCGTTCATACCAATTAGTTTCCGAGGGAAAATTATTTTAATTTGAACGAGTTTTCTTCTACCTCGGATCTATGTCATCTTTGGGCGTTTTTGGAAGTGACATTCATGTATCCCATTCAGGGTTGTTTAAGGTATGTGAATTGGTGTTTAAATTCCAACTGTTGTGTGTTTTTGTGTACCTTTGAGCTTCTAACCCAGGATGGGGTGTTGTGTGGCTAAGGACTTGGCTGTTTAAATACCTAGAATTTTATAGGTAATTAAATGTGATTATAAACTGCTGTTTGGGATCGCTTCTTGGATCTAGGACCACCCCGGGGTGTGTGTTCCTCTGTTTAGCCATTTGTAAAGGATAATCGAGGGTATTCTATGTTTATATTATGAATTACTTTTTTCCTTGAGAGTAATTTTATGTAAATTGCATGTTTATATGTTGGTCATGGCCCGATTACTTGTTTAGCCTAAGGGCAGTGATATAGCCTGACAGAATTGTTGATTAGCCTGAGGGCGTAGTTTTATTAGCCTGCGGGCAATGCCTGAGGGCAATAATCTGATAACCTAAGGGTTTCATTTTAGTTTGGCATGAGTGAAAGATTCTATTTTCCTTGAGGGAGAGGTACTGTATATCCTGAGGGCAAGCCTGAGGGCGTGGTTTTACTATATTAGCCCGAGGGAATGATTCTGTTTGTCTTGAGGGCATGGTTCTATTGAGCACATAATGTTATTAAATTAAATGGTTAAAAATGAATAATAAAATGGAAATATAATTGGTAAAGTTAGTTACTTTTGAGTACTGCCTAGTTTATTACATTTTACTATTGCACACTTTTGTTGCATATTTTTCACACAGTTGGGCACGAGCCTTTGGTGGGTGCCTACTTGGATTTATTTCCCACACCCTGTTTCGGTCATGTCTTCAGCCCAAAGAGACTATTTTGCTGCAGGTGAGGATAAGGTAAAGGATCCCTATATAGGTACGTGATTTTTGCTGAAGAGTAGGGGAGCATAGGACCAAGCTTAGGCTTGCAATGCTGCCGGCTGTTTTGTTTTGTTCTGTTTTACTTTTACTTTCTATTTGTATCGTGTTGTATTGTTGTGTAACATGTTCTGGATATTTTCTTAGAACTTGAGACATGTTTCATCATTATATATATAATTTTTGGTTATCTTTTTACTGTAGTTGTTTATTTTAAATGTGTATGGTTTATTACTTCAGCTGTTGTTGTATGTTGTATATTTTATTTCACTACGTTACACTTTGACAAATTAGGGCACAGTTTCCCCACTATCAGACCTGAGCCCTCATTGCTAGTCGGTAGCCTTTGGCATTTGGGGAAATGCGCTTGAGGTCATGTGACCAACCGGGTTCAGGGAACCTGTTGAGTGGCACCCGGGCCCAGTACATTACAAAGTGGTATCAGAGGAGGTTCTTTTATATGACATACTATTTGAAGCCTTAGTCAGGGATATGAATAAAATGGAAGTTGCTAATAAGTTGTGCCTGGGAGTTTCTAACCATGTACAGGGAAAAGCCAGTCTACCATGGTTATTGCAATTTTTCTAATTTTTCAAATTTTACAGTTGATTTGATTTCACTGTTGGGTGATGCATTTGTGATTGTGCTGTTTATATCTTATCTATGTGTTCTATTTAGTTTCAACCTGATGAGATGAGGGTATTTCATCTCTTGCATCATTTAGGAACATGTTAGAAATATCATTCCATGCATAGTCCCTTGCCAGGTAGGTGCATTAGAAATTTCATGTTATTGTGATAGTTGTTGTGCTAGAAAATCATGCTATTGTGATAGCTACTTGATAAATACCTGCTATGTGATAGGGTATTTTCGCGTGAGACTGTTGATAGAATGGATGCCAAACATTGGTTTTTTTGGGAGTATGGGACCTCATTGACCATATTTTGGTGGATCATTAACTTTTTATCTTGTTATAACACATATAAGATGCCAAAATTTGATTCATAGGGAGTATGGTCCCTCAGGAATCAGAATATGGCACTCAGGTGTTGTTTTTTAGTATTTTCGAGGTTCTGGAGAAGTATCTGAGAATTACTATCTGTAAAACCCAAGATACAGGTGACCTAAACTATCGTTGAAGCTGGTCAAAGTTTAAAATTTATATTCTTACTAACTACTGTATATGAGGCAAGCAGGGTCGAACCCACAGGGAAGGTAAAATTGGCCACTACTAAACTAAAAACCTGGAAAACTCTACTGTTGTCAGCAGCAGAGTGTTTTTTTTCTTCTAATTTTCACTTTTTAAATATTTATATCTTTTAATTTTTTAATGATTTTTTTTGTACTGTAAATTGAAACTACACATCTATTGAAAAATTTTACTATCTATACTAAAACAGATTACAGCTGGAAAACAAGGTGCAACAAAGGAGATAAATGCCGGTAAAAGGCAATAGTAAAGAACACTCAGGGATTGCCATAGTCTACTGGTTCGAATTGATTTTTATTATCATGTAAAATTACTACTTCGTACCACTGAATAAAGGTGAATTAGCTCCCTCTCCAGGAGTTAAGTCGTAGAAATTGTACACTTTGAGTTCGCCACTCCAAAGAATTACAACTTCATAAAAATGATTTAAAAAGTCGACAGTACACACTCGCCGTGGTTACTGAAGTTTTCAATTTGAGTTTTTATGTTTTTAGAAAAAAGTTTCTACAATCAAACTCGCCAAAAGATTGTAGGTGTATGAAATCCAGTCTCGTGGTGCAAAAAAGATGAATGTAATTAGAGTTGATCTCACCGATCGATTCTAAACACATTAAAATGATAAGTGAAAAGGATGAAAAAGAAACCAGTAGAGCTAGAACTCTCCCTGAACTAGAAGACTTAGATAACTATACTATTAATTATAATAATAGTAATAGGAAACATTACAGTAACAGAGTACAAAAGGTTAAAATGCGAGGGAGAAGGAACTCCCTAAGAATGCTCTGCTCCTGAGTTCCTGGACTACACTGCTTAGCGTTGTCCCTGCTGCTCTCGTTCGTCTCTCCAGGTAAATGTATGAATGCCTCCGTGAATGAATGTCTATCTAAGAACGCCACTTGATCTTCTTAAGTAACTTCTGTCATCCAATGCATGTCACCGCCCCAACTTCCACCGACTTCCAGAGTTCTTCACCCACGCACTGCACACGTGCGCGTTACCCGCGACAGGCACGTCACACGAATTTTTCCTTCATAACTAACTCCGGAAGAGTTAGTTGGATGAACCTGGACTTATTTAAGTCCTTAATCTGAACCTGCATAGTTAGAAAGAGAAATAAATAAAAACGAACATAAAGGATGAAAAAAATGGTTATTTATTAGGTTAAGTGGTAAATTACTTGAAACAAGTTAACTTAAGATAATTGATAATTATTATCCTTTAAATTATTAACTACGCTAAAACATAAGTTATTAACAAGTTATTAATTAAATTAAGTCAATAGATATAATTAATAAGTTATTAATTTTATTATTTTTAACTAAGTTATTAAAAATTATGATATAAGTATAGAGGTAATTAAAAACTTAGCTTGTATTAGTTATTTTTACTCACTTCATAAATTATTATTATTGTAATTACTATTTAAGAAATAAAATTATTCCATTAATCTAGTAACTAGTTTATTTTAATTCAGTAATTAGGATTAATACTTAAATTTTAAATATTTTAAATTAATTGGTATATTTTATAGTTTATTTATAATTATTATTTTAATTATAAATTCACACTATTAATAGTAAACTATTAAATTATCACTACTTATTATTAATTTAGTTTTTATATTTTAATTAATGATTTATTAATTTTTTAATATTATAATTATTTTAAATTAATATCTTTTATAAATTATTTTATATTTATTTGACTTAATAATTTAACATTTATGTAAAGTTAAACTCACTTTAACTTTATTAAAAAGTTATCTTTAATTTAACTTAACTACACTTTACCTTTTGCTTTTCTTCTTTCTATTTTTACTTTACTTTATTTTTTTATATTACATATACTATTATTATTATTATCTTATCTTATTATATTTTTATTTTATTTTTTTTGTGTTGCCTCTTCCTCCTCCCCCAAATCGGCGCACAGGGTAGGGGAAGGGTTTTGAGCTACTTCTCCAAACAGAGTAGCGCATGGCAGCGGCGACAGCTCCCCCAGCAGCGGCTAGCGGTGGCCAGCGGCGACTTCAACCTACAGCGCAGCGGCAGCTTCGCAGCAGATCCCAGCTTCAGCCACCAGCCTTCAGCGACACACAGCAGTGACGCTCACGGCTCGGCTTCTTCTCCACGCCGCGGCGTGGCACCCAGCAAAAAGCTGCCAGGTCCGTCGGCAACGCCAGCGGCGCATGGTGCGGGTTCATCGTCCCTTAATCCTTGGTGTCTTCAACACCTGGAAAGCATCGGCTTCATCCTCTCTGGCTACACAAAGCAGTGCCGGCTTCCCTCAACAGTGCAGAGAGATTCCAAGCGTGGCGGCCTCCTACAGCTTTGATATTGCATCTTTAATCATCTTCTTCGATTCAAGAGAATCATTCTGGAAGGGTGCCAATTCCAGAAATCCTCACCCCATATAGTCGAATTCTCTATATCACGAGGGTCCTTGGCGTAGGTAGCTTCAGAGTTCTTGTGAGTGTGCTTGAAGAAGAAGATGCGATCGAAGTATACATGCACATCCATAGAGTATGCGTGCAGTGGGAACAGCCGGTCATGCTCGTTAGAAATGAGTATCGGTGACAAGGGTCACCGATAGAGGCAAAGTTGCCGATAGAGGCAGAGTCGCCGATAGAGGCAGAGTCACCGATAGAGGCAGAGTCACCGATAGTGTGTACCGGTAACCTGCTATCGGTAGCCAAGCTACCGGTAGTCTGGAAAGCCGAGCTAAGTTGTATATAACATTAAAAATTAAAAGTAAATTAATTAGAAAACTCAATGATTACAAATAATGATAAATTAAATAAAATAAACAAATAAATATTTAACTAAACAAATTGAAAATTGGTTATATTAAAAACACATCAAGAATAAATCAATTATTTTGAGGTCCAAAATTACATAAAATGTTATAAAAAGTGAATAATTGACAAATTTATTTATAAAAATACAAAAGTGCATTTATTTATTAAAAATTGTTAAAATAATTAAATAAATTGTATAAAATGTAATAAAAAGATGTGGCGAACTGGGTAAAAATAAGGCCACATCAAATTCCCCCACACTTAAGCATTGTTTGTCCTCAAACAATCCCATGCTTTATTATTTTTGAAAAACAATAAAATGTATTTATGATAAAGATCACACTGTAACATGTCCAGCACTCAAAACAGAGGACAATACATAACAACAAGCTTAAAGAAAATGATCTACTCGAATGAATCTTGTTCAAAACAAATACTCAAAGGTAATTAAGAACACAAAGACCATCCATTAAAGAGGATGTCATGCCTCATATGTGATACAACTTAGTGACTCACTTCAATCTAGTATCAGGTTCTACGTCTAAGAATGACAGGGGATAAAATTTCAATGGAATTAAGACCTTAACCAAAGAACATTGTACTTTGACTTTTTCTCCTAGGTTACAAAAATAAATAGTTTTTTTATTCACCTCAATGATACAATCTAAATGATTTTCATATAAACCAACTGATCCCTTTCTTCATCTGGAGTTCATCATTCCCCTCACCTTAATGAGCTCATTTTTGACCCTAGACACTTTATTTATTTTTCCCAAGCCGTGTATCATTGTGCTAAGCACTGTTCAATGCACTTATTCAGAGTGTACAGAGGGCTTTTAGTTAACAGAAATGCACCCAACATCTAAGGTCTCAGAGACTCACCGTGGGATCCCAGATTCCCAGATTACTCCAGTTCCAAAAGATTTATATAAAATCATTACATTGGATTATTTAAGCAATTACTTTTAATAATTTAAAAGATGATTGAGGCCCCTAGAATCGAAATCAAATTACAAGTTCCAATTGTATGATCATAATTCTATAAACATGTAACCCATATCAATTCCACAGGTAGGTCCTAAACTGAATGTCCATTAAATCACTAAGAAAAACCACTCATCAATCATCCATTATCATTAATTCTAGTATCAAAGCAGCTCTTAACTACCAGCAAGGAACTTATCCTAAGGCAAGACCCAAAAAAGAAAAATGTAAAGCCTAAAATTATGTAAGAATTTTGAAAAAAAAAATTAACCATTATTTACAAAAAGTTTGAAATTACAGTGGGAATTGATGGGCATACATTAAAGCACAGTTGGGCACAGTCAAGAATTGACCCCCTCCCCCACACTTAAAATCCAACTTTGTCCCCAAAGTTGACTTCTAAATATGGAGAAGAACAATTAATCAATTTAAGTTCAAAACAGGTTTTCAATTAAGTAGATTTATGACAAGTATAAAGGGTCTCAATAAAGTTCAAAAAAAAAGTTATTTGCGACAATGAATAATTTACAGCAGGTTCATATACAGACACACATTAAAGTGACAAAGATTTTCATTAAAGACCAAAAGAAGTATATAATGTGTGGGTGCAAAATTAATTGGGTTTAAAAATTTTAAACACTAAGTTCAATAATATGTTCAATATAGAAGATAAAGTTCATGCTAAACACCTCAACGAAACAAGCAGATTCAAATGATCAGCAGCATGTACTCCCCCCCACACTTAGTTTCATGTAGTGAAAATGTTTTCTCACAGTGCAATTAAATTTTATTAAGAAAGGAGGCTCATGTAGATTTTTAATTCATTAATTACACGACATGAAGCAGAATTTTATAATACAAGCAGAATTTTAAGCAAGCATAATTTTATTAACCAAAACAGGAGCAGAAAAATAAGTGCAACAAGTTAATGTACTTCCATGACTAAGATCTTGTCCAAAAATGACCATGGTAATTCCACTCTTTAGATGATAGAAGCATCATTCCTAAAAACACAGAGCATATATGAGCATATATGAACATGCAAAGCATCAATTTATTCGATGTAAAATAAGAACAGAACAAAAGTAAACACAAAGAAAGAGCATGGGTTGACTCCCATGAAGCACTGAATTTAAAGTCTTCAGTTAGACTTTATTTAATTACAAATTATTATTTATTAACAAAACAAGACCGTGGGTTGCCTCCCATGTAGCGCTAGGTTTAAAGTCCCCAGCCAGACTTCATTCAAGAAAAGTGAAAGCAGCCAAACCCTTTGGCTGTCCCTCAAAATAGAGTTTCAGTCTTTTCCCATTAACCAACATGGGTTTATTCTCTTCACCACCTATTTCCACAGCTCCATTTTTCAGAACTATCACAATAGTAAACGGTCCAGACCACTTGGACTTCATCTTCCCATGAAAAAGTTTAAGTCTAGAGTTAAAGAGAAGGACCTTCTGTCCAGGTTTGAACTCTTTAGTTTGAATAATAGAATCATGAAAAATCATAGTCCTCTCTTTATAAATTCTTGAGTTATCATAACTCTCTCTTCTAATTTCATCAAGTTCACTCAGCTCAAGCAATCTCCTCTCACCAACACTCTTAAAGTCAATGTTCAGAGCCTTAACTGCCCAATAAGACTTATGTTGCAACTCCACAGGTAAATGACAACATCTCCCAAAAAACAGCCTGTAAGGAGACATACCTATTGGGGTCTTGAAAGCAGTTCTGTAAGCCCATAAAGCTTCATGCAGTTTAAGAGACCAGTCTTTCCTAGAGTTTGACACAGTTTTCTCAAGAATTTGTTTCAGTTCCCTATTTGAAATTTCCACCTATCCACTGGACTGTGGATGATATGGAGTACCAGTTTTGTGAACACAACCAAATTATTCCATTAACGCTTTAAATTTTTAATTCTTAAAATGTGTTCCATTATCAGTAATAAAAGCTCTTGGGACTCCAAATATAGTAAAGATATTTTTTTCAAAAATTTTATCACACTATTTTCTTGATTGTTGGGCAGAGCTACTGCCTCAACCCACTTTGACACATAATCCACAACAACAAGAATATACTCATTCCAATTAGATGATGGAAATGGAACCATGAAATCTAACCCCCAAAGATCAAAGATATCTACCTCCAAAATACCCTTCTTGGGTAACTCCTGTTTCTTACCCACATTACCCAGTCTCTGACAGCTGTCACACCCTACCACAAAACTCTTAGCATCCTTAAAGAGGGTAGGCCAATAAAAACCAGATTGCAGGACTTTTTGATCGGTCCTCTCACCCCCATGGTGACCTCCCCAAGGTGAAGAGTGACAACTTTCAAGAATAGAAATCATCTCTTCCTCAGGTATACATCTCCAAAGAATACCATCATCACACCTCCTAAACAGCAAGGGATCATCCCATAGATAATATTTAAGTTCAGAAATGAATTTCTTTCTTTGATTATTAGACAGATTTTTGGGAATGAAACCTACTGCCAGGAAGTTGGCAAAATCTGTAAACCAAGAAGATTGCCTGACTGACACCGCTAGCAACTTCTCATCAGGGAAAGAAGATTTAATCTTCCTAGGATTTTCAGATTCAAGTTGAGTAATAGGAAGCCTAGATAAGTGATCAGCAACTATGTTTTCAGCTCCCTGCTTATCCCTAATCTCTAAGTCAAACTCTTGTAACAATAAGATCCATCTAATCAGCTTGGGTTTAGTTTCTTTTTTAGACAGCAAGTATTTTAAAGCAGAATGATCAGTGAAAATTATGACTTTTGAGCCAAATAAGTACTCTCTAAACGTTTCCAGAGCGAAAACAACAGCTAACAACTCTTTTACAGTGGTGGTATAATTCTTTTGAGCATCATCTAGCAGTCTACTAGCATAGTATACCACATGCAACCTCTTATCCCTCCTCTGTCTGAGGACAACACCTACAGCCCTGTCACTAGCATCACACATAAGTTCAAAAGGTAATTTCCAATCAGGTGCAGTGATGATAGGTGATGTAGTGAGTTTCTCCTTAAGAAAATTAAATGATTTCAAACAGTTTTAATCAAAGTCAAATGGTGCATCCTTTACCAGCAAAGAACACAAAGGCTTAGTGATTTTAGAAAAATCCTTTATGAATCTCTGGTAGAAACCGGAATACCCTAGAAAACTTCTAACACCCTTAACATTAATAGGAGGCAGCGGTTTTTGAATAACCTCAATCTTAGCAGTATCAGCTTCTAAACCTCTCTTAGACACCTTATGACCTAGAACAATACCTTCATTAACCATGAACTAGCATTTCTCCCAATTAAGAACAAGGTTGGTTTCAATGCATCTCTCTAAAACTGGCTCAAGATTTCCTAAGCAAGTATGAAAAGTACTCCCCACTATAGAAAAGTCATCCATGAAAACTTCAATGATTCTCTCAATCATATCAGAAAGGATAGCCATCATACAACTTTGAAAGGTGGCTGTAGCTCGACACAACCCAAAGGGCATCCGCCTATAGGCAAATGTTCCAAAGGGGCATGTGAAAGTAGTCTTCTCTTGATCCTCTGGATCTACAGGAATCTGGTTGTAACCAGAATACCCATCCAGAAAACAGAAAAATTCATTTCCAGCAAGCCTCTCAAGCATTTGATCAAGGAAGGGAATAGGAAAATGGTCCTTCCTAGTGGCTGCATTAAGCTTCCTATAATCAATACAGACTCTCCATTTTATGGCTTTCCTAACTTGGACTTCTTCATTTTTTTCATTCTTTACTACAGTGAAACCTCCCTTCTTGGGGATAACCTGGACAAGGCTGACCCAAGCATTATCTAAGATGGGATATATCATTCCAGTGTCCAACATATTGATTACTTCCTCTCTCACAACTTCTTTCATATTTGGATTTAATCTTCTTTGACACTCTACCCTAGGCTTATGATCAGTTTCCATAGGAATTTTGTGTATACAGAAAGAGGGACTAATATCCTTGATATCAGCTATTGTCCAGCCTATGGCAGATTTAAACTTTTTCAACACATCCAAAAAATTTTCTTCTTGATTTTCATTAAGTTCAGTAGAAATGATGACAGGCAGAGTAGAATTCTCACCCAAAAATGAATATTTCAAGTGGGCAGGGATAGGCTTCAGCTCAAGATCAGGTGGTACTACACTCGAAGGAAGACTCTTAGGCCAGGGAGGTCCAAGATCTTCTACATATTTCTTGTAAGGAGTATTAAAAGATGAAAGATTTTCAATTACAAGTTCAGATTCAGAGATAACAATGCTGCTGTTCAAGGTAGGCAGTACACTGTCCAGATTTTCCAAATAAGATTTCAGCAGGCTTATCAAAGAAGAATCATCTAATTGTGTTAACAGTTCTCCCTCAGTATCATCAAAGAATTCAGAAGTGTTGGTGTTAACCGAAACACCCTCAATTTCACTATGAAAACTCCTAAGTTCAGAAACATAAGACTCTCATTCAACAAAAAACTGGACAGTTGTCCAGTTCTGGAAGATTTTCTAAATTGGCTATTACAACAGAATTTTCAGTTTCATTAACAGATTCACAACGATTTTCAGCTTCACAAATATTTTCTTCAATAGAGGAATGATTTTAAGATTTCTCAATGAGTTCAAGTTGATTCACAAAAGAACATTCAGCTTCAAGAGACTCAATTTTTGAACAATTTTTAGAGTAAGTTGGTCCCTTAATATTTGTAAAAACATTGAACTCTTCTTCTTGTTCACCAATTTTGAAGATCAGTTGACCCTGAGACACATCTATGACAGCTCTGCCTGTGGCCAAGAAGGGCCTACCCAAGATGATAGGTACCTCTTGATCACACTCTATATCTAGAACAAGAAAATCAGCATGTAAGAACAATTTCCCAACTCCAACTAGTAATTCATCTACTCAACCTATAGGATGAGTAAAGGATCTATCAGCCAACTGGAGAATGACTATAGTGGGTTGAAGATCACCCAACCTCAACTGTCAAAATAGTGAGTATGGGAGTAGATTAATACTAGCACCTAGATCACACAAATAGTTCAGCTGACCTGAGTTACCTAGAGTACAAGGGACGACAAAGCTACCTGGGTCTTTCAATTTTGGTGGGATTTTCTTTTGAAGCACAACACTGCACTCCTCAGTGAGGCTGTAGGTAGAAAATTCTTTAAGGGTCTTTTTATTTGAAACAATTTTCTTTAAGGATTTCAGATAGGATGGGATTTGAATTAAGGCTTGGATAAAAGGGATTTTCACTTGAAGCTTAGAAAGGAGAGCAAGGAACTGAAGAAGTTCAGCCCTGGTGTTACTTTGAGGTTTCAGTTTTTCAGGGAAATGGATGGGTGGGGAAATTTTTTTCTGAAAAGTAGGCATGTCCCTCACCTCTTCAACAACCTTTTATTTTCCTTTATTCTTTTGATTTTTAAAACAATTTTCATCTTGATTTCCAGGAGACAGGTTAAGATTCTCATTATTTTTAACATCTTTCTGTGAATTTCCAGATTGTGAACAGAGCAGATTTTCATTTCCAGATTCAAACAGTTTTTCATTTTGGGCATTTTTTACAGTTTTTTCAGCAAGATTTTGAGTATTTAGACCACTTCTAGTAACAACAGCCATGATATTCTCCCTAGGATTAAGTTCAGTGGTACTTGGAAGTCTACCTTTATCCCTAGAAGTCAAATCTCTAGCTAATTGGCCTAGCTGTGTTTCCATGTTCTGCATTCTCACATCATTTTGCATCTTTTCTGTCTCATATTGACTTTTCTGTTTATTAAGTTGAGACATGTACCTTTCCTCTTGTGAGTTTATTTTATTCAAGATCTGATCCAATTTATAATACATTTGATTATCATTACTTCCTTGAACATTTGATGACTCCCCCCTTTGTTGATTTTGAAAGATTGGTCTTGGTTGATTCTGATAATTAGGGGCAGGTTGTTTCTTAATAATACCTTGATCCTTCCATGACAGATTTGGAAGGTTTCTATAGCCTTGATTGTAGTTATTAGAAAATGGATCTTCTTTTTGAGGCATCCTAGGACCGTAATTAACAAAGTTTGAGGTTTCAGATTGTTGGGCAGTTAGATCAATATTAGGAAAAAAACTTTCAGAGTGCCCAAACATACCACATTGATTGCACTGTTGCCTAAGAGATTGATACTGATTCTGGTTTTCAACTTGGTTAACAGTTTGTTTTGAATTCTGGTTCATTAATGATTGAAGTTGGTTGGTGATTTCAGCAATTTGCGCTTGAGTTTCATTCATTGAACAAGTATTTGAATTGACAGTTCTATTAACTCTTTTTCTTCTTGAATTTTTATGTTGAGAATTAAGGGCCAGATTATTGAAAATTTGTCTCAACTCCTCATCACTCTTATAATTTTAATTACCCCCAGCAGCTTGATCCACTAAATTCTGACCAGAGGAGGAAAGCCCTTCATAAAAGGTATCCATGAGGATATGTGATGGGAGTTGATGATGAGGACACTGCCTAAGCAGGTCTCTAAATCTATCCCATGATTCATGAAAAGATTCTCCATCCTCTTGATAAAAAATAGTGATTTTAGTTCTCAGTTCTCCTTTTAATCTTTGGGGATAAAATTTCATAATGAATGAGTTATACACTTGATCCCAATTTTCAAAAATGTTTTCATCTAGACTTAAAAACCAGTTCCTAGAATTCCTTTTAAGGAAAAACAGAAGGACTCTCATCCTTAGTTCATTTTCAGTAAGTCCTAAAAGTGGAAGTTGCTGCATAGTGTTGTAGAAGTCTCTATTGAAGGCCAGAGAGTCCTCATTAGAGAGCCCATTGAAAGTAGGCAGCAGTGAAATGTGTGATTGCTTTAGTTCATAGTTTTTGGATCTAGGACTTAATCTAATAGATTATGGATTTCTTGATACTTGAGGGAGTTGGAACTCCCTCATCCTAGGCCTTTCATGTTCATCTAAGAGTTCTGGATGGTTATTTTGGAAGTTATTATTAGGAACTCTATTTTCTGAATTTTCCATTTCAGTTTTGTTTTTCTTTCGTAGAGTAGCTAAATGTTTTTCTAATTCAGCGTTTAGAGGCTCTAATCTAACAGCATATGTTCTTGTGCTCATACAAACAGCAATAGACAGTTTCAGCAGTAAAAAATCAGAATATAAAGTAACAGTTTTTTTTAAAAAGTTTTCAAAAATTTCAATTTTTTTTAAAGATTTTTTTATATATGTGTTTTTTTAATATTTTTCTTTTTAGCAATGGCTCGTGCCTTCCCCGGCAACGGCGCGAAAAACTTGACCTAAACTATCGTTGAAGCTGGTCAAAGTTTAAAATTTATATTCTTATTAACTACTGTATATGTGGAAAGCAGGGTCGAACCCACAGGGAAGGTAAAATTGGCCACTACTAAACTAAAAACCTGGAAAACTCTACTGTTGTCAGCAACGGAGTGTTTTCTTTCTAATTTTCACTTTTTAAATTTTTATATCTTTTAATTTTTTAATGATTTTTTTGTACTGTAAATTGAAACTACACATCTATTGAAAAATTGTACTATCTATACTAAAACAGATTACAGGTGGAAAACAAGGTGCAACAAAGGAGATAAATGCCAGTAAAAGGCACCAGTAAAGAACGCTCGGGGATTTCCATAGTCTACTGGTTTGAATTGATTTTCCTTATCATGTAAAATTACTGCTTCGTACCACTGAATAAAGGTGAATTAGCTCCCTCTCTAGGAGTTAAGTCGCAGAAATTGTACACTTTGAGTTCACCACTCCAAATAATTACAACTTCATAAAAATGATTTAAAAAGTCGACAGTACACACTCGCCGTGGGTACTGAAGTTTTCAATTTGAGTTTTTATGTTTTTAGAAAAAAGGTTCTACAATCAAACTCGCCGAAAGATTGTAGGTGTATGAAATCCAGTCTCGTGGTGCAAAACAGATGAATGTAATTAGAGTTGATCTCGCCGGTCAATTCTAAACACATTAAAATGATAAGTGAAAAAGATGAAAAAGAAACCATTTAAGCTAGAACTCTCCCCGAACTAGAAGACTTAGATAACTATACTATTCATTATAATAGCAGTAATAGGAAACATTACAGTAATAGAGTACAAAATTTTAAAATGCGAGGGAGAAGGAACTCCCTAAGAATGCTCTGCTCCTGAGTTCCTGGACTGCACTGCTTAGCGTTGTCCCTACTGCTCTCGTTCGTCTCTCCAGGTAAATGTATGAATGCCTCCGTGAATGAATGTCTGTCTAAGAACGCCGCTTGATCTGGTTAAGTAACTTCTGTCATCCACTGCATGTCACCGCCACAACTTCCACCGACTTCCAGAGTTCTTCACCCACGCACTGCACACGTGCGCGTTACCCACGACAGGCACGTCGCGCGAATTTTTCCCTCGTAACTAAGTCCAGAAGAGTTAGTTGGATGAACCTGGACTTATTTAAGTCCCTAAGCTGAATCTGCATAGTTAGAAAGAGAAATAAATAAAAACTAACATGAAGGATGAAAAAAATGTTTTTTTATTAGGTTAAGTGTTAAATTACTTGAAATAAGTTAACTTAAGTTAATTGATAATTATTAGCCTTTAAATTATTAACTACGCTAAAACATAAGTTATTAACAAGTTATTAATTAAATTAAGTCAATAGATATAATTAATAAGTTATTAATTTTTTTATTTTTAACTATGTTATTAAAAATTACGATATAAGTATAGAGGTAATTAAAAACTTAGCTTTTATTAGTTATTTTTACTCACTTCATAAATTATTATTATTGTAATTAATATTTAAGAAAAAAAATTATTCAATTAATCTAGTAACTAGTTTATTTTAATTCAGTAATTAGGATTAATACTTAAATTTAAATATTTTAAATTAATTGGTATATTTTATAGTTTATTAATAATTATTTTTTTAATTATAAATTCACACTATTAATAGTAAACTATTAAATTATCACTACTTATTATTAATTTAGTTTTCATATTTTAATTAATGATTTATTAATTTGTTAATATTATAATTATTTTAAATTAATATCTTTTATAAATTATTTTATATTTATTTGATTTAATAATTTAACTTTTATGTAAAGTTAAACTCACTCTAACTTTATTTAAATGTTATCTTTAATTTAACTTAACTACACTTTACCTTTTTCATTTCTTCTTTCTCTTTTTACTTTACATTATTTTTTATATTACATATACTACTATTATTATTATTATCTTATCTTATTATATTTTTTTTTATTTTTTTTGTGTTGCCTCTTCCTCCTCCCCCAAATCGGCGCACAGGGTAGGGGAAGGGTTTTAAGATGCTTCTCCAAACAGAGCAGCGCATGGCAGCGACGACGGCTCCCCCAGAAGCGGCTAGCGGTGGCCTCAACCTACAGCGCGGCAGTGGCTTCGCAGCAGATCCCAGCTTCAGCCTCCAGCCTTTAGCAACACACAGCAGCGGCGCTCACGGCTCAGCTTCTTCTCCACGCCACGGTGTGGCACCCAGCAAAAAGCAGCCAGGTCCGTCGGTAACGCCAGCGGCGCATGGTGCGGGTTTATCCTCCTGTCATCCTTGGCAGCTTCAGCACCTGGAAAGCATCGGCTTCATCCTATCTGGCTACACAAAATAGTGCCGGCTTCCCTCAACAGTGCGGAGAGATTCCAAGCGCGGAGGCCTCCTGCAGCTTTGATATTGCATCTTTAATCATCTTATTCGATTCAAGAGCATCATTTTGGAAGGGTTCCAATTCCAGCAATGCTCCACCCCATCTAGTCGAATTCTCTGTATCACGAGGGTCCTTAGCGTAGGCAGCTTCGGAGTTCTTGTGAGTGTTCTTGGAGAAGAGGATGCGATCGAAGTATACATGCGTATCCATAGAGTATGCGTGCAGTGGGAACAGCCAGTCATGCTCGTTAGAAATTAGTATTGGTGACAAGGGTCACCGATAGAGGCAATGTCGCTGATAGAGGCAAAGTCGCCGATAGAGGAAGAGTCACCGATAGAGGCAGATTCACCGATAGAGTGTACCGGTAACCTGCTATCGGTAGCTAAGCTACCGGTAGTCTGGCAAGATGAGCTAAGTTGTATATAACTTTAAAAATTAAAAGTAAATTAATTAGAAAACTCAATGATTAATAATAATGATAAATTAAATAAAAGAAACAAATAAATATTTAACTAAACAAATTGAAAATTGGTTATATTAAAAACACATCAAGAATAAATCAATTATTTTAAGGTCCAAAATTACATAAAATGTTATAAAAAGTGAATAATTGACAAATTTATTTATAAAAATACAAAAGTGCATTTATTTATTAAAAAGTGTTAAAATAATTAAATAAAATGTATAAAATGTAATAAAAAGATGTGGAAAACTGGATAAAAATAAGGCCACATCAACAGGACGTGTAGTTCTATGGACACACACCGTGTGTTCTTTTGTTCGGGAAGAAAGGAAATTTTTTTGAGTACACACCATGTACCCTATGTACATGCTGTGTAGTCACTTCCCATGTCATGGACCGTGTGGGTGGGGAAACGGGGAAGGGAAATTCTTGTGTAGAACACACTGTCTTCTTGATGTACACGCCATGTAGTGTTTACCCGGAGTCCTCCCGTATAACTAAAAACACGGACAGAGGAGACCTTAATACATACACACCATGTCCACTGTGGCACACAACGTGTAGTCGGTCCTGGGGACCCAGCCATGTAACTAACAACATGGGTCAGTGTAATCCTTTCGTGTACACGTCGTGTGTATATGGAAGACACCGTGTAGTGTGAGCCGTGTATCCGGTTGTGTAACTAACAACATGGGTCACCGGAGATCGTCCAGTAAACACTGTGTGCCTGAGGGACATGTCGTGTAGTCTTGTCCGAGGACAGACCATGTGGCACCCAGCTGTGTGGATGGGGAAACGGGGTGGTGTACACACCGTGTTCGGGTTTGAAATTCCATGTAGTATAAAGCCGAGTATTCATCCGTGTCACAAACGACACGGGCAGTTGGAATATTACACCATACACATCGTGTAGTTAATAAACATGCCTTATAGTTTTGTTCAATTGGAGTTGTGTGGCTTAGTTGTGTAGAAGGACTCGGGTAGGGGAAGAGAAGTTAGGTACATTCCATGTAGTCAGTATACACGACATGTAGTCTTATTGTGCAATCTTGAATTTCATCTTCCTCTAGTTCCCCTTTTGGTCCCTTCATTTTCAGACTATGATAATCTTGATCTAAAGTGTGTGTTTGAAATTGTAGAGTCATGCAGCCGAGATGACAACGCATTGTTCGCCAGGAGAGCAACAATGATTATACTCTAGAGATGGTGGGCTATGGGCTACCAGTGGATCCTCCAGTAAATCCAGATGCGGTGCCAGCTATTATACCAGACACAGACGTGAAGGCACAGTTCCGTGAAGGCTTTATGCGGTTCATGCTGAACTTTCCGGGAGCACCGCTGGGTACCACATTTATGGCTGAGTTGACTCGTTTCTTCCAGAAGCAACATCCGCCAATGTTCATAGGGGATGGTGGACCACAAGCTACAGAGTCTTGGCTGGGGTTTATGAAGACTATTTTAGAGCATCTTGAGATGCCTCCAGAGATGAGGGTCAAGCTCGCAATGTATATGCTACATGAATCCACCAAGAGGTGGTGGGATGTTACCACTCAGACAGAGCTTCACAGAGACATGGCGTTGGATGATTTTCAGACAGCTTTCTTTGATTTCTTTTTCCCATAGACTCTGAGGGTAGATTGAGCTCGAGAGTTCATGAATATAAAGGAGGGATCTATGTCGGTGATGGATTATTCTGCTCGTTTCATCGAGCTTCAGCGTTTTTCACCCATTACAGTGGGTGATGAGACGTTGAGGGCCATATGATTTTAGGATGGTCTTTGATATGACATCTAAGAACTGGTAAACATTTTCAGGTTTCCTACATTACATGTTATTATGAACCAGTTGCTTATTACATAGAGAAACCTACGAGAGGCTATTGGTGCGGGCAAGGGTGATTTGGCACCAGTTTCTGGTACTATTTCTACCAGAAAGGGGAAGAAACAGATGAGTTTCTTTCATATTGGAAGTAATAGCCAGGTAGTTACTTCAGGGGGCCCGATCATGTGCTACCAGTTTGGTAGAGATGGGCATAAGAGACCTCAGTGTACCAGAGACCTAGTGGATTGCCGAGCATGTGGCAATATAGGTCATCTACAATGCTTTTGCAAGGCATTTCCACCAGTGACTACTGAGAGGGGTTATGTGTAGACTCCACATGCGGGAGCAGGACCAGCGACTTCTTACCAGTCAAGAAACTGAAATACATCAGGGCATGCAGGCAGAGATAGTGGTCATGGCCGTGGTATCCAGACACCAGGATCTCATAGGCAATAGGGCGGGACAACTTAGGGTAGCTAGGCTGTGTCGCAGGGGTGCGACACTGGGTAGGAATATGCAGTGCAACAGACCCAGCAGGAGTAGGATCTGGAACATCTACCGTCAGAGGTACTATTTTAGTAGATTCTGTCTTATCTTCAGTACATTTTGATACGGGTGTTACACATAGTTTCATATCCGTGCCTGTTGTGAAGAGACTTGAGCTCTATGTTTCTTCTTCATTTGCTATTATGATGCTAGACCCTCCATTGGGAACTAGAACGACTGGTGTGCGTCAGTGCAAGGAGTTCCCCCTTGAGGTTGGTGGGTGTCACTTTCTATGGGACCTCTATGTCTTAGAGATGACGAGCTATGATGTCATTCTCGGGATAGACTGGTTGGTTCCCTTTAGAGCCTTTGTAGATTGATATCGTTGTAGGGTGAGTTTCACATCACCAGAGGGAGGAGAGTTTCTATACAAAGGTGAATGAAATATTCAGGCGAGTCGAGCTGGACCCGAGCATCTTGGGCGAGGTGGAGTCACATCCCAGATTTTGAGTATATATTTGGCTGATCAGGGGACCTGTCAGACAGATTTACCTTTAGTGGTTGATCGTTTCAAGGATGTCTTCCTGGAAGAATTCTCAGGTCGACCTTTGGAGCAAGAGGTGGATTTCTCTATTGATCTTGTTCCAGGAGTAGCACTGGTTTCCATTCCTCCTTATTGGATGATCATGCCTGAGTTTCAAGATCTCAAGAGGCATTTATAGGAGTTACAGGCAAAGGGTTTTATTCAACCCGGTACTTCTCCTTGGGTTTCTCCAGTCCTTTTTGCGAAGAAGGCGGACGGTACCCTCAGACTCTGTGTGGATTATCGGTAGCTGAACCAGTTGATAGTCAAGAACCGATATCCCTTGCCTAGGATTGATGATCTTTTTGATCAAATTCACGGAGGATGGGTGTTATCTAAGATTGAAATTAGACTTAGATATCATCAGTTGCGTGTGAGACCATCGGACATACCGCTTACAGATTTTCGGAGCAGATATGGCCTATACGAGTACTTGGTTTTTTCGTTTGGACTCATTAATGCACCAACAGTTTTCATGGATCTGATGAATCGTGTGTTCCATCCATATCTATATTATTTTGTGGTAGTATTCATTGATGATATCTTGGTGTACTATCACACTTGACACGACCATGCCACCCATCTTGAGATCATATTGAGTACACTGAGAGAGCATAAGCTATGTGATAAGCTCTCAAAGTGCCAATTTTGGATGGACCAAATTCACTTCCTGGGTCATATCATCTCAAAGTCAGGAGTTGCAGTAGACCCAGAGAAGGTGAGAGCAGTTGTTTCATGGGAGCAGCCTAAGAATGTGTTTGAGATAAGATGTTTCTTAGGGCTGTCTGGTTACTACATGCACTTTATATAGGACTTCTCCTACTTAGCAGCACCATTGACGAGTCTGACTAAGAAGGGTATGAAGTTCATTTGGCCAGAAGCTTACAAGATAGCCTTTCAGGACCTGAAAGGAAAGTTGACATCATCACCAGTCTTGATTCTTCTAGAGAAAGGGAATAGATATAAAGTTTATTGTGATGCATCAGGTATTGGGCTTGGAGCAGTGTTGATGCAGGGTGACCGAGTTGTTGCGTACGGTTCTCGGATGTTGAGGCAACATGAGAGGAATTACCCGAAACATGATCTTGAGTTGGCTGTAGTTGTTCATGTGTTGCGTTGTTGGGGACACTATCTCTGGGGAGAGAATTTTTTGGTTTTCACCAACCACAAAAGTCTCAAGTATCTCTTTCCTCAGCATGACATGAATTTGAGACAGCGAAGGTGGGTCGAATACCTTCAGTCCTTCGACTTTAAGCTTTCCAATACACCTTGTAAAGGTAATGCAGTAGCTGATGCACTGATCATGAGGACTCAGATACAGGCGGTTCAGAAGGCCAGTGGTGGGTGGAATCTTATGTATTTTTTCTCTCAGATGCATTTAAAGGTTCAAGATAGTCAGGGGTAGACCTATCTTTCTTCTTTAGCTATGACTTCTACCCTTCTGGATAGAGTGAGGATGAGACAACTATCTGATTTAGAAGGCTTAGTTCTATGGGATTCGATGGAAAATGTGGACCCTTCTCCTAGATGGATGGTAGGAGACAATGAAATACTGTGTTTCCATGGACGAGTGTGGGTTCCAGGGGATATACGCGAGGAGTTGATGGGGGAGATTCATGATTCAGCTTGGTCAGTTCATCCCGGGGTTACCAAGATGTACCATGACTTGAGACGTCAGTATTGGTGGCCAAGTATGAAAGGAGAGATAGCTGGTATTGTTACGAGATGTTCCACCGGTCAGCAGGTGAAGGCGGAGCATTAGAGGCTAGTCGGAATGTTATAGGAGTTACCCATTTTGGAGTGTAAATGGGATGATGTCGCGATGGTCTTCGTGACTGGGTTGTCGAGGTCACCTCGAGGCAATCATGCCATGTGGGTTGTCGTGGACAGAATCATGAAGGTAGCTCACTTTTTTCCGATCCAGGAGACCTTCAGTGTTGACGAGATCAGGATGTTGTATATCCTAGAGGTTCTACGTCTTCATGGGGTTCCTCGTTCTATCGTTTTAGATAGGGACACCTATTTTACATCTCATTTATGGAAGATTTTTCAGAGGGAACTGGGTACACAGGTGATTCTGAGTAGAGATTACCACCCTCAGACTGATGGTTAGTCAGAGTGTATGATACAGGTGCTTGAGGACATGCTGCGTGCATGCGTCCTAGATTTTAGGGGCTCTTGGGAGAAGCATATACACTTAGTCGAGTTTGCATATGATAACAGTTTTTAGGAAACTATTGAGATATAACCTTATGAGGATTTATATGGTAGGCCATGCCAATCACCCTTATGCTTGTTAGAGGCAGGTGAGGCAGCTTTACTCGGACCGCAACTCGTGTAGGAGACTTCTGAGCGGGTCCAGTTGATTCAGAAGCATATGTCTACTGCGCAGTCTCATCAAAAATCTTATGCTGATCAGCATAGATGACCCTTGGAGTTCGTGGTTGGGGATTAGGTTTTCTTGTGTGTTTCGCCAAGGTTGGGACACAGGCGGATTAGGAGACATGGTATGCTTTCACCGAGGTATGTGGGGCCATTTTATATTTTGGAGAGAGTAAGGATGGTTTCCTATCAGTTTTAGTTACCATAGAGGTACCGAGCCATGCACGACGTCTTCCATGTATCTCAGTTGTGCCTCTATCATTCAGACTCATCTCACGTCTTTCATCCAGATGATGTTGAGCTTCAGATCGGTGCATCATTTGAGGATCATCTTATTCGTATCTTTTATAGGAGCAAGAAGGTTCTCTGAGGCCGGTCAGTTCCTCTCGTACGTGTTCTATGGCAGCATGGCCGAGTGCCGGATGAAAACTGGGAGAGGGAAACCGACGTACGTGCTCAGTGGCCAGAGCTGTTCTGAGATTTATCTTCGCCACCCTTGGAAGGTAAATTCAGGGACGAATTTCTTTAAGGGGGGATGTTTGTAAGAACCCGATTATTATTTTTGAGGAACGAGTTTCTTCTTTTCTCTTTTCCTTAAGTGTTTTTGGGAAATAAGGAAAATGGGGGAAAATCCTAAATTATGGGACTACATGCCGTGTACTTATCCACACACCATGTACTTTGACCATGAGGGATGAGTACATATGGTTTGTAGCCATGCTGGTGATGATGGGTGTAAAAACCGACTACATGCCGTGTAGTGGGTATTTACATGTCGTGTAGTCAGTCAGCAGGTAAATAGTAAGGCAGTGGAAGCAGCTACCAGCTGAGCGACAATACACGCCGTGTAATCAGGAATACACGCTGTGTACTCATGTCGACAGATGAACAGTGTGGAAGTGCCGCCAGATGAACAGTTAAATGAGAAAAGTACATGCCATGTAGTCAATAGTACACTATGTGTAGTTTTTTTACCTTTAAAATGGGCAGTAGCCTCCCATGTTCACAAAGAAGGCTTAGAACTGGAGGATGAGTCAGGAAAGAGGGCCAAACCTTCGAGGAGCTCCAGATCGCACGCCGGGAATCCATTTCCGCCTCGGTCGATCTCGTTGGGACCATACGGGTAATCCTCTCCTTCTCCTTAAGCTGTTCATACCAATTCTTTTCCAAGGGAATGTTTTTTTTCATTTGAATGGTTTTTCATTTACCCCATATCTACATCGTCTTTGGGCGTTTCTAGAAGTGACGTTCACGTATACCATTCAAGGGCGTTTATGGTAGGTGGCTTGGTGTTTAAATTACAACTCTTGTGCGTTTTTGTGTGCCGTTGAGATACGAACCCATGTTGGGGTGTCATGTGGCTCAGGACTTGGCTGTTTAAATACATATAATTGTATAGGTAATTAAATGTGATAATAAACTACTATTTGGGATCATTTCTTGGATCTGTGACCACCCCCGGGGGGGGGTGTTCCTTTGTTTAGCCATTTGGCCAGGATACTCAAGGGTATTCCTTTTTTATATTATTCATTACTTTTTCCTTGAGAGGAATTGTATGTAAATTTCATGTTTATATTTTGGGCATGTCCTGATTACTTGTTTAACCTAAGGGCAGTGATATATTAGCCTGAGGGCGTAGATCTATTGGCCTGAGGGAAATTCCTGAGGGGAGGATTCTGATTACCTGAGGGTCTCATTTCAGTTTTTCTTGAGGGAAAGATTCTATTTCGCCTGAGGGAAATGTCTGAAGTCAAGGTACTATAAATCCTTAGGGCAAGCCTGAGGGCGTGGTTTTACTATATTATCCTGAGGGAAAGATTCTAGTTGGCCTGAGGGCTTGGTTCTGTTGAGAACAGAATGTTATTTAATTAAATTGATAAAAATTAATAATAAAATGGCAATATAACTGGTAAAGATAGTTACTTTTGAGTACTGCTTAGTTTATTGCATTTTACCACTTCACACTTTGTTGCATATTTTTCACACAGTTGGGCATGGGCCATTGGTGGGTGCCTACTGGGATTTATTTATCACACCCTTTTTGGGTCATGTCTTCAGCCCAAACAAACTCTGTTTCTGAAGGTGTGGATAAAGGAAAGGGTCCCTATACAGGTACATGATTGGTGCTGAGGAGTAGGGGAGCAAGGGACTGAGCTTACGCTCATGATGCTGCCGGCAATTTTGTTTTGTTCTGCTGTACCTTTACATTCAATTGTATCATGTTGTATTGATGTGTAACATGTTTTGGCTACATTCATAAAACTTGAGACATGTTGCATAATTATCTATATATTTGTTGGTTATCTTTTTACTGCAGTTGTTCATTTTAAATGTGTATGGTTTATTGCTTCCGTTTTTGTTGTATGTTGTATATTTTATTCCACTGCGCTACACATTGACAAATGAGGGCATAGTTTTCCCACTATCATACCTGGGCCCTCACTGCTAGTTGGAAGCCTCCGGCATTTGGGGAAATGCACTTGAGGTCATGTGACAAACCAGGTTCGGGGCACCCGTTGAGTGGCACCCGGGCCAGGGATGTTACAGGGTGAAGGGGACATGCTGTGTATACAATTATAGAAGCAGTTGGCGGTCGAAAAATGAGTCTACACACTGTGTATGGATATGCTACATGCAGGGTACCTTCACCTACCATGTGGTTCCGTGTTCCAAGATAAAGATAGAATGTTAGGCCACCTACCAGCGGAGAAAACAAAGCCAAAAACGCGTTGACAAAAGTACACGGTGTGTACTTTGTTAACATGCCGTGTACTTATTTTTTCTATATAAATAGTCCTTGGCCTCCAGACCGGGAGAGTGTGTGTGGTAGTATTGTGTGGAGAAAAGGGTCTAAATTCCAAAGGAGAGATGCTCTTCCATCATACTACCATCATTCCACCATCTACCGAAGAATCATTTCCACCTCAAAGTTCCAAGCATGATCACATCACTTATCAAGAGTCTTTTTTTATCTTTAACTCCATGTGTAACTGAACACCCCGTGTGTTGGGGTTGTGGGAGATAATGAGTTGTAATTTTAATTAAGTTTCTATGAATATGGTTTTTCTAATAATCTATTCTTATTCTTCTTAAATCACTTCGTCTTATCACTGGAAATTCTATACCGGACCAAGGACGAAATTTTCAAGGATTCAAAATAAAAATACCGACGAATAATTTCATGACCATTTGAAGTATTCGTTGACTCAAAATGGAATAACCATATAAATATCTATTAAAAACTATCTACCGGACCAAGGAGTTAGTTTCTTCAGCTCTAAATATAAATTATACCAAACCATGGAAACTTTATTACAAATTAATCCCAAAGTGTTGGGTTATCACGAACAGAACAAACTCATAAGAAACTTCATTTAATAATAAAACTTCTAATAATTCACTAAACCCAATGCATTTCTATCTTAATTTACATCAAAAACAATTTCCCCTTTATCACTTTCATTTTAGTAATTAATTTTGTAAAAGAAACTTAAAACCAATTATTCTTTTTGTATCCAAACAAATCAACAAAAATCGATTCTAAAATTAGCAAACTTTTCTAAAAAAATACAAACTAAGTTATGCAAGATAAAATAACTTCTTAGTTCTCTGTGGATTGAACCCTTACTGGTACTATACTTGTTAGGGTGAGAATAATTTGGGACACCAGAAACATCCCTTCGGTGAAACGTCTCACCAATATCCGAAACTCTTTACAAGGGAATCAAATACCCACCCCAATAGATAGATATTGAGTTAAAGGTAAAACCTACTTTGGGTATGATGAAACAATATCAAGGATACAACTATTCTCTGATAAAATTTTATGGGAATGATTTCCTTAAACATATTATTCTTCACCCTTTGGTCAAATATGGAGTGATTTTGGTCATGTATTGGCTCTCTCTAACAAATTAACATATCAATTAACAGGATAGGGAAATCAAATTTCATATCCTTAATCATCCCTTAATCATCTATCATTACAATGATAACCATGAATTCCCTTTCACGGGTCTTAATATACAATTATGACTGGTATTTAGCTCAAATGGTTAGGGAGAAGATAATATTGAAGATATTCTTATTTTGTGGGAATATATATATGTATTTCCTAAAGAGTGGAATGGTCTTCCTCTGGATCTTGATTTTGAGTTTTGAATCGAAATCATACCAAGTGATATGTTAATATCAAAGACTACATATAGATTGGACCTGATTGAATTGTAGGAATTAAAGAAGAATCTCCCAAATATTTGTATAAGGGTTTTATAAGACTAAGTATTTCACTATGGGGTGGACCAGTTTTCTTTGTTAAGAAGAAAGATATATTAGAGATTATCTTCATTTATTATATTTAAATTAGAAAAATAAAAATCAAGAATATGTATCCTCCACCCCATATTGGTGAATTTTCGATCATCTATGAAGTCTACAATTTTTATCAAATATCTAACTTTGATATGTATATCATCAATTAAGGGTGAAAAGGAGGGATGTACCCTATACAACCTTTTGTACAAGATATGGGAAGTATTGATTCATATTGATTCCATTTACACTCAAAAATTCCCATTATATCTTCATATATATGATGAATATTGTATTTAGAGACAATCTCAATCAATTTATGATAATATTGTTGATTATATTAGGATATATTCTATGAGTAATGAAGATAATGAAAACTATTTGAGGATTGTGATAAAGATCTTGAGAAGGGATAAATTGTATGAAAAAATTAAAAATGTTGAATTCTATATGTACAAATTATCATTATATGGTCATGTAAGCATAAGCAATAGTGTATCTTTGGATCAATCAATGATAATAATGATTAAAGAATGACATACAACAGCCAATACAATTGATTCCATAGTTTTCTTGGATTTTTTAGAAACTATCAACACATTACGAGAAATTTTTCATATATATAAAATCCAAAATCAATGTTTACACGAAGATGAGACAAGTTCATTTGGATAGATGAATACAATGAAAATTTCAAGGATCTCAAGAGAAGTTTGGTCACAATACATGTACTCTAACTACCATATAGTAGAGAAGGATTTATTATATATATAGATTCATCAAAGAAGTTATTGAGATATGTCTCCATGAATAATTACACAGTGGTAGATTATGAATCAAGACAATTAAATATTTATGAGTAGAATTATCCGATGCATGATTTGGATATGGAATTATAAATATTTTCATTTAATATATAGAGGCATTATATATATGGTAAAATGAGTTAAATATATATTTAATACATGTTCCTAATGTATATATTCACATAGTAGGAGTTAAACATGCCCCAAATGAGAGGGTTGGAGTTGATCAAGGACTATGACGGGTCGACACATTAGCAACCTCGGAAGGTAAAATGGGTGGATGGTGATTTTATTATAAAGGACCATGCAACCTTTTCCATTAATATTATTTAAAAAGATCCATTACTCATGGATTTAAAAAGGATGGAACATTAAATCATGATGAAAGGTAATAAATCATATCTTTCCCAAATGACTGATTAACCAACCATCCATGTAAAGATCATGGAGCCAAAAAGGATCACATAGATCTATAAAATAATGTATGGAATATTATATAGTTCAACATTGATATTGATAGAATTATAAGATTCTTGAAATGAATTTGTGGTCTATCAATACCAAAACAGCATAAAGAGATATTTGATGATTCAAAAAACTCATACTTATAAATCCATACAGGAAGAAAAAATATGTATATAGATATAAGGAATAATAGTGGGATAAAATGTAGTGTAAAATTGTAGTGTATTTATTTTTATTCATGGAATTCCACCATTTCAAGTCATAATTAATGATGTTTAATGGGGTGATGTAACCACTACACATACATTTATGGAAATTGTAGAAACAAACCATGGATTTCATTATAGGAATTTTTAGGGATTATAATGGATATAATGTCATTTGGGTTATATTTAAACACCTAATAAAGTATGCACATTTCATTTCTATTTGATAATATTTCTAGATTTATCAAATTTTCAGGCTATACCTAAAGTAAGTGGTATGGCTTCATGGAGTACCACTCTTAATTATATCTTATTGATATCTAAGGATTAGTTGAAATTTAAAGAGAGGTATTCTAAAAGAATTGGACATAAAGTTTAACTCTAACACTACTTCTCATACTTATACTAATGGTTAACCTAAAAAGACCATTCAAACTCATAAAGATATGTTGAGTTATTGTTTAATGGATTCCAAATAAGGTTGGGATCATAACATTCCCCTAGTAGAGTTCCCAAATAAAAATAATTTCTACTCTAGAATTAAAATTTTATTATATGAGGATTTTTGTATGAATAGGTGAAAATGCCAATATTTTGGGATGAATTTGGAGAGCGTAAGATATTGGTTCCCGATCTTTCTCATGTAATGATAGAAAAGATTCGAACCATTCATTGTCATAATAAAACATCCCATATTTGATAAAATAGATATGCTAATATTCATTGGAGAGATTTGGAGTTTGAATTCAGAGAATTGGTATTCCGTTGATTATCATAATAAAATACGGTTATGATATTTGGGAAGAGAAAGTCGATTTAATGACTTTTGTCATTACATGTCGTGAATTCTTGATGGAATTTGAATTTTTTTGTGGAGGTGTTTGAATTGAGGAACAAAATGTGGATAGGGATAATGAGGGGTTTTATACCCTTAAATGATATTTTGGATGTCTAATGAGACCTGTTTGGTTATTCAAGTGTTCTAAAGTGAATTAGAAAAGTGGGTGGATGTCTGAGTTGTTGAAACTTGCGGTCGTGTGATATTCACGTTGAAAATGGATCATTCATTCCACATTTTTTTTTGTGGATTTTGAGTTTAAATGACCCGTACATAGATATTTATTCCATGAAGGATTGAATTTAGGTAGAAAAGGTTACCCTTCCATAGGTGGGTAGAGAACCTTATGTGGATTTTATGTCATAAAGTAGGGTTTCACGGCATGAATGTATTGAGGTAGAATTGGAGTGCATATTCTTAGGGGAATTCACACTATTAACCAGTGGATCGTGTTGTGAACCACAACTTGGTGTGTTTTTAGATGGGTAAAATCTTTCTTTTTGATCTTGGCATTGGGGTTTTTTTTGGGTTCAAATGATTGAAGGAATCCATTTCAGTCGTACCTCATTCTTCCATCCCTCTCTCGATTCCCCTCTATTTGAAGAAATTTTGGGGGTGATTCTATAGTAATTTCAATTGTGATCTTCCATTCCTAACTAATTTTTTGTCTCTCATTATATTCCTCTAATTTAGATTAGATTTGGGATAGTTTTTGGAGATGATTTCATTGGATCATTGTGAAATTGTCCGAGTGTGATGAGGTTATCATATGTGGTGGATAAAAGAGGTTCTAGAAGGTTGATTGCTCACTGTTTCAATGAATGTGGTGTGTCATGGACACATGGTGAGTTTTAAAAATAATTTCCATTGTATTATTTATAATAATTAATTAAAAATGGTAATGATTAATGATTTATTTCGTATTATATAAGGTAGGATCTCATGTAGAAATGTGAGATTGGACGAGGCATGTATGATCTTGGGCATGGCTCGACGGATCTTGACATGTATGACAACTATATTTCAATGGTAGGTGGCCCCAATAATATAATCTCATAACTGTGTTTATGTATGATCGTCTTCTAAGTTCATTCATCATGGGTTTTTGATGATAAGATATAGACTAGGTGTGTCTCAAAGACAAAAATAGGATGGTGTGGGGTCTCCTATGTTCAATGTATGTTCTTTTAGAACTTTAGAAAATTGGGATAACCTAATGAATTTTTCACCATTGGGTGAGTGTGCATACTGTTATTACATGAGTTCATTAGTATCTCTTAGGGAGTGATTTGTGAGAGGGAAGCCTAGGAGGATTCTCCTACGCCTAGTTGATTTAGAGAGAGAGTGCACAAACCCTCTAATAAAGGATGAGAGAGTTAAACAACTCTTGTTTAATAATAAACACACTCATGTGGGTGGACCAATCTCGTAGTGAGATTTTTGAGTGAGAGAAATCCTTCAAGTATGGATGAGTTATGATGGAGATGGTTTCCTTTGAGTAGTGGGTTGAGTAATCTCCCTTAGGATATGTGAGATGGAATGAAGTGAAAGATGAGGGAATTATCATAAAATTTCATCAAGACATAAATGGGATCTTAGAGAGGAATTTTACCCCACCAACTGAGGATAGGATTTCGAATTTCTTGTATGTTGTAGTTTCATTGAGGGGTGATCAGTTTGATATGGTGTTAATGGGTAGATATTGATGAGGGTCTGGTGGACCTAGTGGATTCCATGATGGACGCAATGAGAAGTGTCTAGGTTGAGGAGCTAGGACCTGAGAAACTAGCTCCCTATAGTGATTTGGTGAGTTGCATGGAAGGTTATATGGATTACTACTATTTCATGTGTGTGATTAACTATCAATGTTTGTGATAAGTGATAGATTTAGTTGGGGTGATGTATCATAAAGCCTACCCCTGGTATGAGAGAAATATCACTGGTTGGGCTACCATGAGTGAGATGGAGTCCTTGTTTTGCATGAAGTATAGGTTGACCATGAGTGAGTTGTTATGACATGAGACCTATTTTCATCTTCATGAGTGAGATGAGATGGTTAGGCCATACAATGAATGAGACAGTGGTGGTTATACTTCCATGAGTGGGATATGTTCCATGATGTGATGTGCTTTAGAATGAGGTTGTCCCATCCTGGAGTAAGATGGTTGAAATGAGAGTTATGGTCCATACATGAGTGAGATGGATGTTTATGAGGATATCAGACTTCCATGAGTGAGATGGAGTTCAGGATGTGATGTGATGTGAGATTGAAAACCAGAACTCCATGACTAAGAAGGGGTTCAGGTTGTGATACTTATCTAGATCAAATGAATGGAACCTTCCTTGAGTGAGATAGTAGAGGTCGAGTGATGGACATGGGACCTTCCTAGTGAGAGGTTCTAGTCAAGATGCTTGGTATGAGACCCAAATTTTATGTAGTAGTGGTCCGGACTTGAATGATTTCAAAACCTAAGTCTTTATGGATGGGATAGGTATCAGGTATGATGGAATGATACGTGATGGTGATGGGATTCTAGCAGGGTGTCGAATCAGGTATGGTTTGGAATTTTGGTGTCCTTTTTAAAACATGATTACCTGACATGTATTTATGGGGTGTCTACATGAGGCAACATGGATTCTGTAATGGCATTGAAGCAGGTGTGGTTTCATGTCATGGTGTCCTAGTTAACACATGAGGACATAATGTCAAGGGAGTTATGGTGGTCAGGTTATCTATGTATATATATGGTGCTTGTCTAATGTTATTATTTTTCTAATGAAAACATGTATAAAATGATGTTTACTAGGGGAACATTGTGAGACCCTATTGATATGTATTTATGAAAACTTTCATGGAACTTTAGTTCACATGCCCACCTTATATCTTCTTTTTTAGGTTATGCATGAGACATGAAGTGGAACATGCTAGAGCATATCGATGGGTATTTGGAGATAGAGTGTGTTTGGACTAATGATGTCCATAGATTCAGTGTTCATTTGTTATGTCATTGGTTTATTTTTCATTTGAGATCGGCCTAGTGGATGATCGATGTATGTATGATTGTTTCAATTCTGCATGGCATTTTTTATAGCATTTTTTTCTGATTATGCCTATTATGATCATGTGTTTTTTCTAATCACAAGTCAAAAAACTCTATAATATAGGGATCCATGCTTGAGGCCATGAAGCACTCCATCTCAAACGTTAATTTTGGGTTAGGGCATTACAAAGTAGCATCACATTATTTTTTTAATGATTTTATTTTGTGGTAGACATGTTTTCTAGGAATGTGACACATATTTTCATTGATATTGGATTATTTTGTCCTGAATAACATTCTAGTGAGAATTCTATGTTACCTGGGGTACTGAACTATTGTATTTGGTTTGTGATAATATAAATGAAATTTTTATTGAATATGATGCTTTATTGGAGATAATTATTTATGGTTTGGACTCCTGGCCAATTGGAAAGAGGCATATATACATGAATCATATTTTTAACATAGGTCACACATGAAATATTTCTATTTTTGTGTTTATTTTCTAATTGTGGTATAATTGATTAAATATTCAACAAGAAATTATACAACATTTTCCTATTTAACGTGTTGGTTGAAGTATACACAGTTGAACCACAATAGTTTCTATAATGGTATTTCATGTGGATACTAGGGAAGGAGGTTATCTAGTAATGGAAATAAAGTCCCTTCATCCAGGGATGTGTGGTGACCCTTACTGGGTCAGATCAATCATTTATTGCCCATGTTATGATTTGAGGAGGGAATGGTATGTCTGAGGGGTTATTATTGTATTTGAATGAGTTTCCCTATGAATGTGGACTGTTATGGGTCATTTTGATGGGTTTTGTCATGAATTGTGTCAAAAAAACCTATTTGATGCTTTCCCATATAGCTTCTTGGTGTATCTCTACTTAACAAGACCAGGTGATTGAGGAAAGGCATATGAAATGCATTTTTTTTGGTATCAAGGTTGGGTGAGAGGGAAGGATTAGTTAAATTCTTGGACTTGTGGATTTTGGATTTAATTTTGATGTAATAGTGAAAGAACTGGTGAACACTTGTGGTTGTAGAGACAATGATCGTGTGCCAGGAGATCACACATTTAACATTTGAATGGGTTGGATGCCTCAGGCTATTTGGTTCTTACACATATGATTTATTCCCAGGAATTCATGAATGCTTCTGTAATGTCGAATCTATGCTTTATTTCTCTATTTGACAATAATCAACCCTCATTAGAGGCCTTGTATAGATTTTTATTTGATTATTGGAATTTGGAAGAATATGAGATGGTAGGGCTTCTGGACTCATGACATTTTTTGAACTTGTTATCGATGGAGGATGGTCTTATATTATCCTGGGTAAATTCTCTTTATGATATATCATGTCATTGATTATCTCTCTTTTGGTTTTTGTTCAAGTTCATCCTAAAATAGGATCTTCATATCATAATGATATAGATCTACCTTCTAGAACTTCCTCCACTATTTCAAAATTTAGTGATTCTTCAGTTGATCAGAAATGTGCTTGGATGAATCCTTTACTATGTTCACCACACATATGCTTTCTTTTATCTAGTATCTCCTTAGATATGTATTGATTTCAATATCTCATAGTATATAACATATTGAATCTGAATTGAGATCGAAGGGGAACTCTGTTGAAAGAAAATTGTTATCTACGAATCTTGGGACCCTTTATATTCATCATATTTAAATTTAGGCCTTGATATTTCTTAATGATAGTATGGGGTGAAAGTCAGCCATCATGTAGACCACTAAATTGGTATCTCTGGTAACAAAGGTCTATGAAATTTTTCTCCTATTTCAAAAGGGGATATTCCTCTATAACCCAAAGAAAATATTGCAAACATTTTTTCTAGTTTGAGGTGTGAATTGGAAAGAGGCAAGGCAACTATGAATGTAATAGGGAATGGATTGGCTGGGCACCTCTATTGCTCCATCAACATATTCCTAAGAATTTACTACTAAATATTTAGGGAAAGGGCAGGAGTGTTATGCTATAAATCATTTGACTTTTGCCTCTGGTTCTAGGAACTAAGTAAATTCAACCCCTCCATAATGATATTGGATTTCAATGCTCTAGGTTAGTGGTAGTGGTCCATTTTTGTTATGATATTAATGATGTTCAAATGGTTCCCCATGGCTTTTCTGTTATGAATTCAAGAGTTTCTAAAATTAAGTATCATTTGAGTTGCAGGAACCCTTGGATTTGTTCTAGTTCTAAAACCACTTTACATATTTGAATGAAAAGGGGGAGAGTTATTTTTATTCGGAAGGGTGGTGGAAAACCACTCCCAATTGGAAAAGAAATCACGTTGGATAGTCATCTCAAATAGGGTCAGAGATTATGGATAAAGAATTTTACTCCCAAAATTTTACAGATGGGAAGAAGGACCTCCATGTTATGGTGCCCTTTGGGATTGGGTCAAGAACTAAAAATAAAGGTGCCCTTGATTCATGAAATTTTCCAATCAATAAAGGGAAACAACATAAATCATGCATGGAATCTACAAATTTACATAATCCCATGGTCACTAGATCTTCTGGTAAATAAAAACTTATCAAGGTAGTGGGTAGGCCGGTAACATTGGAACCTGAATCTAGTATTGTTTGTGTCATGACCTGACCCAAAAGGACTGACTAGTCAATAGAAGGCTGGGCCACAACTACCCTATCATGACCAAACACAGTAGGGCTTTCCAGGCTAGTGGAAGGTCAAGAAAAAACTACCGAAGCCCGACTCCATAGGCCATGGGCTGGAAACATGCGCCAAAAGGAATAACTAAAATGGGGGGACTTTTTCTAAGTATATGTACACACACACCAAACCATCTCCATGAAGAAGTGTATAGGATTAATAATACAAGACAATAAAATCTGGAGAAATATACCATGCATGTAATGGCCTCTCGGGAATACAAAGAGTGGGATAGTGCAATCTGAAATGTAAAGGGGTAAAATAAATTCCCAACTAGAAAATATGTCCCAAACGGAAAATAACTGAAAAATAATTTCTATGAGAACCTAGCTTCATATCTCAAAGACTCAACCACCATACATTTTCAAATACACCTGGGTATCCCTGTGCTCCTCTAAAATCACCACCAACCTATCTGTCATCTGCCTAAGATATGACATGTGTGGGAAAATCCCATGCATGGGTGGGTATATACAAACACAATAGGATTCCATAGAAACTAGTGGGGTAGAAAAAGGAGACATTATAGAAGTTTTCATCTCAACCCAAACTAATAGGAAGATAAAATTCAACAATCAAGATATATTCTCATAAAAGAAACCCAGATGAGAGGGAAACAAGATCTCAGTCTCATATATCAAAGCCCATGAAATAACTTTCCATTAATTACAAATGTCCATCAACGATTTCCAATATATCACGTGTCTATCTAAAGAAGTCATGGGGAGGGGCCACACCTTTCTATAGCTCCATGGCCTGATGGGGCACAAACATCAAGTAGAGGACCTATATTGTGATAAAAAAGAAGGGTGTCACTCAATTGGTATAGGATCCTTACCCAACTATGACATGAGGGTGCCATTAAAACTAGGTAGAGAAACTATTCCTTGATACAATGAGATTCTTTCACTTAGTTGGTAGTGGAACCATAAACTAATACAATAGGAGGGTGCTACTCTGAAGGTAGATGACCTATTTTCTGATACAATAGGATGGTGGAACTCATAACCTAGAGGACCTATGAAAAAATTCAATAAGAGAGTGTCACTAAATAGCTTGAAGACCCATATCCTAATATAATAGGAGGGTTCCAATCAATTGGTAGAGGACACATTCCCTAATACAATAGGAGGGTGCCACTCATACTAGTACGAAGAGAATGAGAGATTTCCAACACTGTCCTCTCTTTGATGATCTTTCCTGATCACTGCCATCATCGAGCACTACCTAGTGAAGAGTAAAACATGGAACATATAATTTAATATATCAAAAGGAAATATGAAATCCACAATCAAATTATTTATATAAAGACACTCACGATTGTCTACTCACATGCTAATAATACGAGTTAGAATGATGGAGATACGAGAGGTATAAGTTTCATAAGAGGTACACAGTGTGTATGGGGTCCACATAGTGTGTGGCCCCACTCCTATTCCTATTTTGGTCCCCACCGATAGATGATTTTCTATCCATGTAACAGTAAACAGCATGTAATACAGTCACATGGCGTGTCTAGACCACACAGGACCTCCATGTGTGATCTTGTTCATGTTTGTTCCTATGTACACTGGTCGAGTGCTAGTACACAACATGTGCCTGGCCGTACCTATGTCTGTGTATTCCCATAGTATATTCTAGAACACCAGCATCGAGTCATGTGTCATGTGGGGTTCCCACATGATGTGTGATATTTAACTCACATGAAAATCCCAGCTATTGTGGCCAAGGGGCTGCACAGTGTTTGTTCTTCTAGACTACACACTGCATAATAAGGTTTTAATGGAAACTACAATCTATTCATTCATTCTCTAGATATATCATTTCTGCAAAAAATCATGCCTTTTGACCACCTTAAATCAAATGGATAGGCCACCGGTTGTGGATTTCGGCCCACTGGCGGCCAGAAATTGAATTTTGTTCATACACAAGAAGTATGTAAGAACGTGAACCTCTCATCAATGCTACTCGGTCCTGCATCCAAAATCCATGGGACTCATCACCTGAATCTCACAATCCATCCAGATTCATCCCCAAATTTCCAATACTTCCATTGAACACAATTCATCCAGGAATCCGGGGGCTCGATCATGCTTAGACCCTCCCGGAAATGTCTAACCGTGACCCAGTAGCCAAACGATGAAGAATGCCAAGAAAGAAGCCGGGAAAGGAACAAGAATGAAGTGAATCCTTTATTGTCCAATCATTATTGGTCAATGAATACATAAATGGGGTGATAACAATTTGGTGAGGGGTTTAGCTGGATAAAAGAAATAATCCATAATTTGCAGGTTTCATGCGATGGGTGGAAAATGCCCAGAATCATGGACAATAATTAATTCCTACTTGATTCATTATTAAAGGGTGGGAATCCAATAAAATACTTTACTTTCAATGATTCAGATCAATAATTGGTGAATGACGCAATTTTCAATGAAGTGGAGGAACTGTTGGGTTTGATGTCTTTCAATCCACCACGTTCGAGTCATCATTATTAATCTAATATCAGTCCACCAATGAAGAATGATGGGACCTCCTCTCAAAGATCATAGGGTTATGAGAATATCCCTAGATAATGTCTATAATTGGGTATTTATATAGGTAAATAGGTTATTTGTATTAAAGGAATTAAATCATTAAATTAATTAATTAATTCACATAATGTTCTTGCCAACAGCTGCCTCATTTGAACGTCTGGGGCCATCCAACATTAGGTCATGCCTAGGGTAAAAATCACACTTTCAATTCAACTGTGGTCTCAACTTTTTGATTAGAGACTCTGTTGAAATGATAGTACACTATTTCATAAAAACTATGTGCGCATGATATAAAATATATTTAATATTTTTATAAAATTAATTTCTGTCTCACCATGCGTTGTGTCATCGCCTGACTCTGAAAATATTTATTAATATATTTTAATGTTTTAAAAGGTAAAAAAAGACTCCACAGTTAATGAGCTTAAAAATATTGAGGATAAATCTTCAACTCCTAATGTTAAGGGAGAGAAGACTCAAACTGATAAAACTAAAGATCCAAACCAGTTTCTGGAATTGTAGGTAGTTGATGGTGTCTTGAAGGATGTCTAAAAGGTGGAATATATCAATTCTAATTCCTAGGAAATTATACAAAATTATAATGTAGATATATTTGAGTAATTATTCAAAATCAATTTTTCAAATGTGGATTCTAATAAAATCATCTATAGACCACTTTAAGTTGATCCTAATGAAGAAAAGAATTTTAGATCAGCAAAAAAGATTGAATTTGTCATGCAAAATAAATGAGGAGAAACTAATTATATAGGAGTACGTAGATAATATGTTCTACCACTTTGATGATATCATCAAGGATAATCCATACATGGAGGTAACCTCTATCGAATGGTGTTTATATAGGGTGAAATATTGTAACTTTTTTTTTAATTTTTCATAAATGATTTGGGGATCTTTTATATAGTTAGAATTTGGGTGTTGTCTAAAATTTGTTTTGATTTTCACTTCCCCCATAAAATTTATTTTCGATATAAAAAATTTAAATTGTGAGTCATTAGATAAAATAACCTCTCCAGAGATCTCTTTTGAGAATTACTATTTACAATAATGATCAAAATGAAGATGCTTCATCATAGAGAAGAGAATACTATAACCTTTTCTAGAATGATCTTTGGTTATAGTCACTTAAGCAAAAATTAACACTAATTTTCACATGTAACTAAGTAGTGTGAAAATATGTTCACAAGGATGAGAAGTTGGGAACTATAGGTTGATTCGCCAAAGACTCCAAAGATTAAACCCAAGAACGAATAGTAAATATGTGATCAAACCATTCAATCTAACTCCCAAAACCAACTTAGTTACACATAACAAGAACAACAATATATATCAATAAAAACATATTGATATAGTAAAACATGAAATAAGAAAAGGGTGAGGAATTTCCTCAGATGAGATTGACCTCTTTCCCCAACTCGAACTCCTATGACTCCTGCACTGAATGTGCCCTGTCCTCTATTCCGTATCCACTCTGAGTAAGGTGCCTCCACCCATTGTAATGGGTGGTCATAGATATATTTATAATCACCCAATATATGACATAGTAGCTAACTCATAGGTCGGTCTCAAAGAATAATTATCTCATATTCAAGTTATTTTTTTAAAAATATTTGAAAGTATCAAATAAAAACATTCAGAATCGGTGACGGAAACATCAGTTGAAGGGAATTGAGAAGAGAATGGGAGAAACAGATGAATCAACACCCATAAATAATGAGAATAAATTCAATGAGAGAAATGGTCGATCAATGTCGATTCACTCTTCAACTACCTATTATTGATTTTCTAAATTAAAATACCATAAACACTCAACCTCACTTAGTTCATGTTTTTCTGAGAAACACACTTATCTCACCCAAAATAGTGAACATACATGCACATAACTACATCAAATGATTGAGAGTTCTCGTAGAAGTAAAGAAATCACCCACTCGAACAAATATAGTTAATATTTTCTTCTTGGAAGAAGTTATTTTCATGGGATCAATAATAACACAACCTTAAATAACCACTCAAATTAGAAACTAAGAGAAAAATGGGAAATGTATTATAGTAGTAGTAGAATGTTGATCCTATGTAAGAGTGAATTTTTCAGCAATATAAAAAATTATTAAGATCTAATAAGGGTGAAGAATAAGTATGATTATTAGTGTGATGCTTGAATATATAGGTAGAATAGAGATTCACTTCCTAAAACCACCCTCATGTATTAACCTTCCATGATAAATATTTCATGATCATAACACCCAGAAAGAGAAAAAACACCATGATTGTATTTAAAAAACAACATAATAGAATTATAGAATGAGATAATTGAGAATAAGGAATCAGAATTGTTTATTGTAAATTAGGAATGTGGAGTTATAGAGAGGAATCATCCTCAAATTTGAAACAGAAAATTGGTGACAAAGCAACTAACACCCAAAAATATCCGCCTGATAGAAACTCAAGTGATCATCATGAAATTCATGTGATACCTCTAATGAATGTAGAAATTCTCTGGTAACTACATGTGAAGACCTCACGTACTCTTATCTTAGGAAACAAGTAAGTTGAAATAGGTCAATCAGTCTCTGTTGACCTCTAAAATATTCCTGCGTATTCACTTGTGGGATCGATCTCCATCCCCATCAAATTTTATTTTTTTAATGGGAATATATGGATCACGTGTTCAAATTTTACATTGCATCTTGATTTATCCCGATGATTAATTATTCCCTAAGGCAGCTCTTAAGTGAGGCCTGGCCTTGACGTATCATCGATCCCTCTTGATGTATCTTTATGAAGCCTAATCAAAAATGAAATAACTTTTTCATAGTTCCAAACACGTGATGCAACCCTTCTATGGGTCCAGTATACCTAAACATCATTATTTACTCAAACTTATGCATTCTTACACAAATTACAGGCTTCACTCGACCAGCTTGTCAATCAGATAGGCATGTTAGATTTATGGGTGTGTACAGGGTCAACATTATCCATTGACCTCACCTTCATCCACTCAATTTCGGATCGTTCAATGGCTTTCATCAGTTTTCCAGACCCAAGTCATCTTCCCCAGGGACAATTAATGACACATTGGACAATGAATGTCCAAGATCACTGATATTCAATTAAATACATCAAGCATGGTTTCATCTAAAATTTCAGTATATTTCAACAATAGTCATATTCAAGCTTCTTCATGGACATGATAAAATTTAATGTAACACCCTAACTTGACACTCCTCATCAATACTAAGATCATATATTGATTTCTGAAGTAGTTCATTAGGACATTGTTCTAGGTCCTTTGGCTCATCACTGAAGAAATGAAATTCAGTAGCACAATACCACCATGCAAGACTACATAATAAATTGATCGAGACTTCATTACAGAATTTCATCAAACATTTTTCATGAAACATTCTACACTTGCACAACTATAACAATAGAGATCACTAATGTCCCACATTGTCTTTGAATCATCATCCTACAAATAATAAAAACCAGAAATCGCATACTTGTTTCTATCTTTAGATTGGTTATTCAAAATCCAGAATCAATTTTGATGCTTGAATGGTGGAGATCAATCCTACAATAGTTCTCAATCATCTTGGATTCACATGTTTTCAAAAAATATCTACTAGATAGGATTTATTTTCCTCATCATGAATATGGTTTGACATAAAGAGTACCGTGATTTAGCACAACCCTAGTCATTGGATTCTCGGCTTGTTGGGGCAGTGTAGCATCATGGCAATCGAAATGAATAAACTCAAAATAAAAATGGATCAACTCAGAGATTTACGTGGTTCGGAAAAGATGCCTACGTCTACGGGAGAAGAGGGGGTTGTTCTTGATTATTTCACTCTCTGGATGAAATGTCGGAGGATTACAACTAAGTTACAAACGCATTAGATTTTGATCCTATTACATAGAGGATGCATATCAATTCTACTTCGGTTGGTGATTGCTTCAAAGATGGCTGATTCAATGGTCCATGGGTTGGCTGCCAAACTGGAAGAAAATAGCCCACTAGAGTTGTTGCCATTCAGGAAAAAACCAACCTGCTGATAGAAAAATTCTCCACAAATGGGAGTGGCCTCAAAAATTTCCCCCTCATGTCCTATTTGGGGTAGAATCTAGACCTATAGTATCTTTGCAGTCGTCCAACATCTCTTTCAATAGAACCGTCATCATCATGTATTCCCCATTATCATTAATTTGTATTATTTCAACTTTCAACAATCAATCTTCTAGTACATTTCAAATCCAGTGATACCGCACATCGATGTGTTTGGACCAGGAATGAAATTTTAGGTTCTTTCTAAGATGAATAGAGTTATGACTATCGTAATAGAGAATATAATTCTCCTGACTCTATCCCAACTCTGGTAAAAAATTCTCCATCCACAATATCTCTTTTCAGCCTTTAGTGACTGCAATATACTATGCTTCTGTGGTGGATAAGGAAACACACTTCTGAAGTTGTGATTGCCACAAGACTGCTCCCCCTGCAAGTGATATCAGGTATCCAGATATGGATTTCCTCATGTCTACATCTCCATCCATATCTGCATCTGTGTATCCTTCCAAAATAGGTTTATCACTTCCAAAACATAATCAAAGACTAGATGTACCTCGAAGATACCTCAATATCCATTTGACCATTGTCCAGTTATCCTTTACTGGATCTGATAAGAACCTACTCACAATGCGAATAGCGTGAGCAATATCTGGTCTAGTATACAACCTGCCATATATAATACTGCCAAATGTTGAATGATAAGGAACCATTTCCATATCTTCTTTCTCTTTCTCATTTGATGAACTCTGACATGTTGTGAGCCTAAAATGACTCGCATGTGGATTGCTAACCGGTTTCTCATTTCCCATGTTGAATATTTTAAGAACCTTCTCAAGGTAACGCTCTTGAGATAGCCAAATCTTGTGATTCCTCCTGTCACGAAAAATCATCATACCCATAATGTGAGTGGCATATCCAAAGTCCTTAATTTAAAAAGACTTTTTCAGGTCCTTCTTAAACCTATCAATCTTGGAAATATCTTTGCCAATAATTAGCATATCATCAACATAAATCAACAAGATAATGAAATCACCCTTAGAAAACAGTTTGGTAAAAACGCAATGATCAGCATTTGTCCTCCTATACTAATTTTTCTCCATGAATGAGTCTAATTTTTTGTACCACTACCTTGGTGCCTATTTCAGACCATATAAACTATTCTTAAGCTTTCATACCATGTTTTTATTACCTTTCAGCTAAAATCCCTTTGGCTGCTCCATGTATATCTCATCCTCATGATCGCCAAGTATGAATGTTGTATTTACATCAAGTTGTTGAACCTCCAGGTTCAAACTAGCTTCCAATCCAATAATAACTCATATAGAAGACATTTTAACCACATGGGAAAAAATTTCACCAAAGTCAATACATTTCATTTGAACAAATCCCTTCACAACCATTCTGTCTCTATAGTGAAATTGTGAGCTTCCATCTTCTCCTTTCATTCTGTACACCCACTTGTTCTTGAGTGCCTTATTTTCGTGTGGTAATTCTACCAAATCAAATATATGGTTACCGTGAAAGGATCTAATCTCCTCTTGCATGGACTTCTTCCATTCCATCTTCTGGTGACTCCGGATTGCATCATCATAACTATCTGTCTCTCCCCCATTAATGAGCATCACATACTCATTTGGTGAGTATTTATGACTCGGTTTTCATTCTCAAGTGGATCTCCTTAACTATGATTCATGGGTAATCTATTCTAGAATATCATATGATGAAGAAATATCAGAATATATAGACATATTACCTGGTAGTGATGTATCATCAGTGTCGCATAACTCTCTCGCGCTAGCTGGTACTGATGGGGGTGAGATTGGTTTCAGATTGACTGAAATTTCCTCAGGTTTTGACTTCTATTCACTTTATGGCTTCTCAAAATCTTTAATCATCTAATCCTCAAGAAACACCACATCTCTATTTCTGATGATCCTCCTACTGATAGGATCCTAGAGTCAGTGTCCAAACTCTTCATGACCGTATCCCAAAAGAATACATTTCTTTCATTTTCGTCCATCTTTTCTCACTCATCTTTCGTGATGTGAACAAATGACCTACAACCAAATACTCTCAAGTGTTTATATGAAATATCATTACCTGTCCAAACACTTTATGGAACATCGTAGTTTAGTGGAACTAATGGATAATGGTTGATAAGATACAATGCGGTCATCGTTGCCTCTCCCATAAAGGTGTTTGGATGATTTTTTTTATAGCATACATCTTACTCTCTTGCAAATTGTTATGTTCATCCTCTCAGCAAGAACATTATACTGAGGCATCTTCGGTACTAATTTTTTCAGCCTGATGCCGAAAATCCTTCAATACTATTCAAATGGACCATGATACTCTCCTGAATTATCTTCCCGTACACACTTTAACCACCTGCTTGTTTCTCTTTCCACCTTCACAAGAAATAGCTTGAAAACATCCTTCACATGATCTTTAGTTTTCAAATCAAAGTCCAAGACTTCTCTGGAATTATCATTTATGAAGGTAAAAAAAATAGCACCTCCCATCATCTTGGATCATATCATCAAAACATTAGTGTGAGTCAAATCTAAAACATTTTCTTTTCTGGATGGTATATAACCACAAAACGATACTCTGTGTTTTTTTCCCATGATGTAATCAACAAAAGTATCCAGATGTGTAACTTTTATTCCAATAAATATATCTTTCCTTGATAGCATTCTAATTCCTCTCTCACTCATGTGACCCTGTCTCTTGTGCCACAATTCTACACAAACATCTTTTTCTGGCTGCATTTACTTCTTCTCCACACAGTCTTGCATCTCTGAAATAAAGAGATATATCTTTCTTTCCTTTAGAAATTACCAAGTTACCTTTTTTAAGCTTCCATTTACCATCACCAAAGGAACTAAGATATCCCTCGTTGTCGAGCATTCCAATGGATATCAGATTGAGTAGAATATCAAGAACATGCCTTAAATCCTTCAATAAAAACCTGAATCCTACATTAGTTTCCAGGGAAGTATTACCAATACCATTGATTTTGGATGCTCTATCATTTCCCATAATCACATGTCCAAAACTCCCCAAATGGTATGATGAGAAAAAATCACTTATGGTGGTGACATGGTAGGAGGTTATGGAATCGATCACCCATGTCGAGTCATGGCTAGCATGATTGACCTGATTGTCTTTATGAACAAAAATTATTTCGTCTTTGACAACTGTAGAATCGTTATTTTGGGTCTTACCTTCCTAATTCCTCAACTCTGCCTTTAGCCTTATACACTTCTGGATGAAGTGTCCGGGCTTGCCATAGTGGTGGAACTTCATTTCATATCTTGATCGATATTTCGATCTCTTCCTCCTTTGAAGACTTTGGTCATGAGGTTCTCTTCCTCTACTTCTTCCCTGCCATTTCTGCTTCCCTTGACATTCAGTGACTAGAGCCTCTAATTCATGTGTATGTCCCTTATCTTTTCTCTTGGACTCTTCATCCATCACTCTATCTTTCACCACATCCACGGTGTGAGTTCCATATAGAGTAGAATTGCGGACTAACACAACTAATGTGTCCCACATCTTCGGTAAAGTACACAATATCAACGGTGCCTTCAACTCATCATTAATCATCATTTTCATAGAATCCAGCTGATCAACAGTACATTGGAACTCGATCATGTGCTCTGATACGTTATTCCCATCTTTTTGTTTCATGTTGAAAAGATGACATATCAGGATTGCTTTGTTTTGCGCGGTTTTCCTCACATACATCTTTTCCAATTTTCTCCAAAGAATAGAGGTGTCGTGTTCATTGGAATTTTTTTGAAAGATTCTCTTGTCGATCCACTGTGTAATTTTGGAAACATAATTCATGTTGAGTACGACCCACTCTGCATCCACTGGTGGGGTACTGGCTGACGTCTTCTCATCAGGTTTAATACTTGTTGACATTTCATCCACTTGCATTGCAACAAGCTTAGTGGTTTCCACTATAGGCTTCCACAAATCATTAATATACAAAAGGTCCTCCATTTTTGGTTTCTAGATGGAATAATTAAACACTGTGAGTTTAATCAAGTTACTGGTTTTTTTGTCTATTCTTGTAGTTCGAATTTCAAAAATCTAACCATACATATGTATCTGGAACAGTTGAAATACCTGAAATCAACTCCTGGATAACTAAAAACGGGCTCTGATTGTACGACTTATGGCCAAAACATATTCAACAGTCTAGATTGACTGCTGATGTGAGGATGACATGGCGTGCAAGAGAAGTGTCCAGAAATTCACCGGAAAACCCTCCAAAATTTTTCCAGTGGCATGAATAGTGTCGTCTTCTCTAGTACGGGGTACTATAGCTCTCGGGGTTTGACCAAATTTTGACAGGTCATATCTTCTTTGTTTTAGCTCTGTTTTAGACACCGCTTGCACCATTGGTATCATGTCGTGATGCTCTTCATAGATCTGGGATCAAAAATTATTTCCGAGCAACTTCAATTTTTTGGTCACCGGAAAATTTCACTATCGCGTCGCCATTTAACTTTCAAACCCTTTGATACCACTTTTTTGGGGAAACAGAGCGTTGTGGCGAACAAAAAGAACAAGCACAAAATAAAAACAAATCAACTCAAATGCTTACATGGTTCAGCAATGATGCCTACATCCACGGGATAATAGGGGGTCGTTCTTGATTATTTCACTCTCTAGATGAAATGTCAGAGTACTACAACTATGTTACAAACTCATGGGATTTTGAACCCGTTAAATAGAGGAAGAAAATCAATTCTCTATCGATTGGTGATTCGTGATTGTTTCAAAGATGGCTGCTTTAATGGTCCATGGGTTGGCTGCCAAACTGGAACAAAACAACCCGCTGGAGTTGTTGCCATCCAGGAAAAAATCAACCTGTCGATAGAAGAATTATCCACAAATGAGAGTGGCCCCCAGATGTCCTTGGGTCCAGCTTAGTCATTTGGTCTCCTTCCTCACGGGGCTCGACGATTCGTTTTCTTCAACCAAGATCGAGCGGGTGTTCATTCTTCATGGACATTCATGATCGGCTATCCTGGTCATCAATAGGTTTTTGGAAAACTCAGACGATTCCCCTTCTTGCGGTAACTCAAACTCACATCAGCTTTCATGGTCGATGGATTGAGACTTATGACGGAAGCTTGTGCTGGTGAAGTGGGTGGATGTGGATATTACAGGACACATGTTCAAGTTTATTCCCATCCATTGTATCAACATACTAGTTGTGATGGTATATCGTGAATATTTGAATAATGGGATGACTTTTCCTTTTCCACATCGACTCCCTGACCCAACACCTGATTCCTCTCCATGTCTACAGCAATTCTTCCGATTCATCCTCTCCAACTATGAAAAGTTTGATTCTTCCTTTGATATACTGATGAACTATTGCACTTCCCCTAACATTTGAATGTGAGAGCGCCATTTCTCTTTCATGTGATTCAGGAAATTCATCATCTAGTACTGCTAAACGAAGTCACTACTATATTTTCTTCAAAATAAAGGCATTCTAGTTTTCATCTAGTATTATTCAAAGATTCATTAACACACTATTGTGTTTCTACCAAGAAACCCAATTTAATTTTAGAAGAGACGCACTAATGGAAGAATATGGTAGGAAATCTATTTTCAGTGAAACATTAAGGGAAATTGCAGTTGGAATAAGTATTTTCACTATCAATGGAATTTAGAATGTCCTTGAAACCGTATCCAATATTTTCTACTTCCATATTAATTGAAGAAATCAGTTTAAATTTAATTGGAACTCTAATTTATTTCCACTATTCATGGATGTTCCTGTGGAAATCCACCTCTACTAATGACTAAATACTGGACTGTGATTTGTGGAATACCCATGAACACATGTTCAATACAATCAAAAAAAATTATCTAGACTTGAGAGGGGAAATTGATAGGTTTTTTCCACACTTTAACTTTCATGAAATTCAATTAGAATTTCTAGTGAAACTTTCAGTCATTCTATTCTTTTAAATTGTAGTGGAAAGCCAGCTCAAGGGATCATAGAATGTTCCACTAACATTTTTAGAATCACCACCCACACATTCCACTATTATTTTTCAGGGTTGAGAGAGGTGATTGATAGGTTGATTCTCCACCAAAACATCTATGCAATTCCACTAGAATTTGCAATGGAACTTCTATTCCTCATATTCATAGATTTTCCAGTGGGAATCCACTTAAACACATGATTGAAAGTTCCACTGAAATTTGTGGAATTCCCACCATTATTCACGACTAATTTTTTGGAGTCTTGAGAGGGATAATTGATATGTTTCTTCCCCAATGTATCTTCTATTAAATTACACTAGAACTTCTATTGAGGCTTCAAGTCCTCATATTATTGGATGTTCCAGTGGGAAGCCACCTTAAGGTATGACTAAAAGTTTCACTAAAATTTGAGGAATTCTTAGTAGTACTTTCTATTGAATATTTTTATTCTTTAGAGGGGTAATTGAGTAGTTTCTTCCCCACTAGAACTTATTTAAAATTTTACTCGAACATTTAGTAATCATATTCGTGGATGTTATAGTGGGAAGATACCTCAATGGGTTACTGAAAATTCCATTGAAATGTCTAAAATCCCCTCCAACACATTCCAATAAAATTTTGCAGACTTCAGAGGGGTAATTGATAGTCTGCTTCCAATCTGGAACTACCATACAACTCCACTGATATATATATTGGAACATCCAATCCTCCCATTTATTAGAATTTCTAATGGTAATCCCTTTCAATTGAAGACTAGAAGTTCCACAGAAATTTTTGGAATCTCTACCAACAATTTCCATTGAAGGATTGGGAGGGGTAATTGATAGGTTGCTTCCATACTATAACTTCTATGCAATTACATTGGAAGTTCCAGTGGAACATCTAGTCATGCTATACTATGTTTTATGTATCTCCACTCACATATCCAATATTCAATTTTTAGGTGTACAATTTAGATCAAATATTATGGCCTTACAATGACTTATATATCAAATTAAACAAAATTTAAAAGAGGATGATACATATGTTTTGTGAGACACTGCTTTTTGGAATATGTTCAATTATTTTATATCTAACAATATATCTATATCAGATTTTAATAAATCTGAAATCTCGTTTTTCTATATGCATGATAGATATGATCCATCAATAGGTACATTCCAAATCGGTAGTGTGTATGAATTTTTTTTGTGAAGGAGATTATAGGAGGATATTTGGGATTACAAAATTGGATACTAAAATCATTCACTATTATTTATTCAAACCTACAAAGTTTCCTTTATATATGCGTATATTTGGATGTGGTGTGAGATTTATTACACCAAATACAATACAAATAGAAATTATGAAAGCTCTTAAGGGGGTTAGACTAGAGGACAATGTTGACACAACAACACTCCTTTATTTGTACACATGTCCTATTATTTTCATTCTAACTACATGTGGTTAATTATGTTGGGGATTTATCATGTTCATGAATAGTTTGAAACATGTGAAAAACTAAATTTGTCTCTCTCAATACCTGAACAACTAAGCAATTCTATCAATTAATTACATAAACATCATTTAAATATTTTGGTGTCCTATTTGTCATTGTTGGTTTGGTTTGAAATTTATAATATATTATAACAAGTATTTTTCTTAATAAATATGTTATTCATATAGTATTGGTGTTTTTCAATCAGCATACAAGTGAAATATAATGAGAAAAATGGAAATCCACCTATAATAAAATGGAGGTTTTCTGATTTGGATACAGTTGTTAAGAAGCAACTCAAGGGTTGAAAACTACAAGCTAGTGGGGTAAATATTCAAATTTCATCATTATTTTTGTTCTTCCATTCAAATCATGATTATGTGAAATAACTACCCAAATATGGTAAACACTGAGAATATTCATAGTAAACAAAATCTAAAAAGGATAGTGGGGTCGTGATGCAAGAGGCAAAAAATGATGATATGTATATACTTCATGTCCTTGAAGAATAAAAAATGAGATTTTGAAAAACAAATAAAGAATATAGAGTCTAAGATTAGGAAAAAGGATATAAAAAATACAAAAAATGAATATAATTAATGTTAGAAACAACAAAAAAGAGACAGGTTGAGTGAACCGTGAAAAGGATGGGTCTGATAAAAATGAATACAACTAGTAGTTGAGAATCATTGTAATGAATGAAAAAAATAGTGAAGAAGAATGTAAAACATCAAACCATGAAGAGGGAGATAACCCCAAAGTCAAGGAACAAATTAAGACAGAACATTCCAAGGAAATGTTTATTAGAGAAAATAAAACTGATGCCTTGACAGCATTAAAATTTCATCCAACCATCCATAAAAATAATGAAGCAGTAGAAAGTAAGGAAGAAGCTCAAGAATAATACACACCTCCCAAAACCAGAAGCAAATCAAATTCCTATACCAGGAACTTGTTTAACCTAATAATTAATTATAAATTCCAAATTAAGAACTATAAAATAAAAAAGTTAGTTTTGGATTTTTCTTATAAAACTATAACAATATGAAGAAAAATAATAAAAACACAATAAAAATAAATAGAAGATACATCCAAGTCAAAAAATAAATAAATACATACCTAGTATTTCAGGGAGATCAGAATAGAGAAATGATATCATTAGGAAGATTTTCATGCCAGATGGGTGATCAAAGTCCGTGACTCCAGAAATCATACTACGAGTGTCTTTAGAAGATTATGGTGTTGGAGCCTACCTAGTATGCTATTAAGACCAAAGGGAATGATCACCAATCGTTTAATATTTTATATTAAATCTCCCGTCACAATACATGCTTTATTATGCATAATTGTTATTGTTGTGCATTGGTTTTGTGTAGAATATTGAAAACAACACTTATTTGGTTATAATGAATGCCACATTCTCTCTTTTTAACAAATAAATGATGAGTAGTAGGGTGATAATTTAAGTAAACCAAGAATGTTTTAAAATAATTTACACTTAGTGTTATATCATCCACTATTTTATAATGATATTATATCATAGATTGATATTCTAAAATCATAAAAAATCATGTGTCAAATGGGGAAGACAACTAGAATTTCCCATATAATTTGAAAATTATTACCAGTGTTGCTATGGTGAGTGTACTATTACGTAAGTTCATTAAGTTAAAAATATAATAGTTTCTAGTTAGTATAACTTTATTAATATTTTTTGGGAAAAAATTCATTGGAAAAGAAAAAATTTATTGAGATTTTGATTGAGAAACTAGTTAAAGAAGTCCCTAGGTTAAATGGAATTTTTTTCATCCCCATCAACACCACAAATGTACATCAGAAACACTTTGTTTTTAATGTGATGAGGAATTATTTCAACCACAAAAACTAAATGAAACCTCAGTTGGGTAGTGGAGGAAATGATATTTATTAGAAGGATGCATTAATTAATGGAACATTTTCTCCTCTTTAATATGATTTTTTTAAAATCAACCAACTAAGAAGTGGTAATTTAATTTCAAAATCTATAAAAACTTTTAAAAATAATTTATCAAAGAAATCATCCATAAATTTTTCCCTTATTGTTTGAAGAATACTGCTCCCAGGTTTCTTGTGGAGGATACACCTTAGTATGGCGACACAAGATTGAGCGGCATGATAATAGTTTTTATTATTATAATGAATATGATAATAGGTCAATCATATACCAAAAATGTAGCCCAATAAGAAGTTTATGGCCTATAGAATTATATAGTGCACCAATTCCTTAATTAACCTACTAATATTTGGTTGGATACATATTTCATAACCAAGGGTTTCTTATTTGGTTAAGTTCCCCCAATATCAATATAAATAATGAATTATCATTAGTTTACCGGTGTGAGATAAAAGTGGAATAGAACAAGTATTTTTGTAATTTGTAGTGTTCCATTTTTGGTATTATTGCAGTTGATTTTTCATAGTAAATAAAATGAAACAATATTGTCAATATAAGTGCAATAAAATACCAATTTTGATGCATTACAATTGAAAATGTTTCATTTTTTCCAATTCCATCTGCGGTGTTCAAACATCATTAAAATATTTTTCTTAGCAGTGTTAATTTTTTTTGTATATTATCATTACTTTGGAACATGGTTTCAATATAAATGGTCTAAAAATCCAATCTCGATTATTTACAAATCTAAATACTTTCTAAATATATAACTATTCACATATATCTCTCACATACACAAAATCCATTTCCAGAAATATGTATTATGTAAACAATATTTGGTTTATAATATGGTTTCCCAATAAATTATATTTCAAAACAGCCTATAAATGGTTTCGTGGAAAAATTTTAATTCGCAATATCTAATAAATGGGGTAGAGGCATCACAATTCTACAACAAAAAACCATGATCTAATTTTTGTATTGATCCACCTCTCTTCCAATTCAATTACATTCTACCTTAAAATATGATGTTTAAAATTGATTGGTTGGTCTTCCTGAAATAGATAACAAAATTATAGGACTTGTTGACATGGATGACACTGATAAATAGAATGCATTTAATGATATTTTTGTGGCCATGATATAAAAATATGATTTTTCTTGATTTTCAATTCCCTGCGTGGAAACAAAAATGATATCAGATAACATATTACCATTTAAAAACTACTCCTCAAAATGAAATACATCATAAAATGGATACATAAAATCATCATAGAATTTAAATTACTCTACTTTTTATTCAATTTTTTCTGATTGAGGCATCATATTTTTAAAAATATTTTGATTCTATCACCCGTTTACTATTTTTTCCTTTTAATAGATTCATTTCTTAAAATTGTGTCAGAAGTGTCAGGAACAACAACCCTATCTGTTGATGTATTTACAAAAGTAATTTCTTTGGAAAAATTACTAAAATTAAATAAGGAAATAACATTACCTGCATCTGTCTCACAAGAAATGGTAATAAACTTCATTCCCATTCATTCTGATTCTTTTTATCAATTTTCTATAATTAACATTCTATTAGCATTTACATCAACCAAATCTTCTTTAAACATTAGAATATTTCTAGCCATTAAGGCCCACCTCCCAAATATATATATTTTTAGTAGTAATATCTTATTAAGATAATATTTTTTTAAATAAAGTGGAGACAAAACTATGCAACCAAATAAAATTTTCAATAAGAACATTGAAAATATCTATAGGAATCTTTATATGATACATAAAAATGGACTTCACAGCCATAAATTCTAAGGACTTAACTAAATCGAACATCTATTTCATTAAATGATACAAAAAAACAATGACCAATCATTTTATATTCATTTAGAAATATATCAAATATATTGGGTGTATGCCTAGTAGGAACCTGGCACATAAAATCATGGTAAGGGTAAATATTATGAGGCAAACTCATGCATCAAAATTTCAAACAATATTTCTCGATATCAATTTTTGTTTCTAAAAATAACTTAAATTTCATGAAGAAATATAAAGCACTTAATTTGGGATGTTATGTAATATTTAAGAAGTCTATTAAAACTTTCAATTAATTGAGTGCTTTGAATATATATTGTAAAGGAATATTACAAAAATAAACGTGACCATTTATCTTACAACATGAATACCTCATTAACCACTACTATTTCCAAGCCCCATAATATACTCTTAGGGAAGCTCACATGTTTTAAAACTGATGTGAATCTCAAGACTGAAATAAACACATCTTGAATCTAGTTATAAAACTAGATCCATATTTCTTCCAATTACTTAATTTTTATATTCCATTTTAAATCAATTTACATGTAAAAAGGTAGTGTTGAGTTCTATATAATAAATAAAAAATGGATTTATCCGTTTCAATATCATGATCACTAAATATAGTTTTACCTAGATTGATGTGATTCACTTATAATTTTTTTGAAATAAGTAACAAAAAAACTCACACTTTCATCACATAAAAAATATTCCAAAAAAACATCAATCTCACGATTATGTTTGAATCCCAAAAAGACACCTTAGGGCCTATACTGTTTATTAGTATTGTATGTGGTGTCAAATAAAAAAACATTTCTAAATAACTCACTTTAATTCATTAATTTTGGATAAACTATGAAAATATTTTTAATTTTCTTCTTCAAGTCAAATTGCATAGTATATGAAAATGATGGATTATCCTAACAATTACATTCTCGGAAATCTAACATGAAACATGAATTTCCAAAAAAAAATTATCCTTTCTGTTTATAACTTAATGATTTTAACAGATCCACAAAAATGTGTCAAATTACATCTCGATCTCTTATAATAGTTACCACCGATGAGAATGAATCATTTGGATTAATAACTTGTAATGTATTCACATCTAACTGAGTTGTTTATTCCTATATTATATTTCTTTGAGACATCATCATATTATTTGATTTAGGATTATAAAAAGTATGATTATTCCCTTCCACAAATACATTACATTCTTATTTCCCATAAGGAAACAAAGAAATCCCCATTCGAGTAAGGAAACTTGTACATGTTTTACCACAAGGAAATTTCACCTTGCTATCACATTTTTCAACCTTCCTATGACCTTATGTTATATAAGGATAAAGGCATGATTTGATGATTGATTTATCCATTCTTATTTTATTCATGTATTTTTTGTGAACAATAAATCCATTTAGTCCCCCATATATAATATAAAAATACCATGCAGCCACAAGTGATTTGACCATCATCACTACAACTATTTTAATAGATGAAGATCCAATATCAACATCATCATCACTAGAATAACCAGCAACATAGAAACATTTGTTCATGGAAGGAAAAATATGTTCTTCATTAAAATTTGTACAGTAATTTATAAATTATTTTTGTTAAAAATTAAATTGATGTCTTCGTGGAAGTTGTAGTGAAAGTTTGAGTGAAAGTTACAGCTAATGTTTAAGTTAAAATTACACAAAAAATTTTAATCCACAATTTAGAATACAATGAAAAGAAAAAATTTAACATGGATGTGTTATATTTTAAAAAATATTTTTATAATAAATGTGATATGTGTTTCAATGATAGTTCTATTCAATTTTTCACTGATAGTTCTAGTTGAGTTCTAGTGATGTTCGGTGGAGTTTATGGTGGATGTTCCATTGAAAGTTTGAGAATATAACAAAGAGTATATTTATAGAATTATATAACTAAAAAATACTCACTATATATTAAAAAAATACTTTAATAAATTTATTTTTAATAAATTCAATTATATTGAATATGTATTATATTTATTACATTATTTTTATAAATATAATATCAATATATTTTATTAAAAAAAATAATATGATTAAAACTGCTATATGAAAATGTATATACTATATGAATAAAAATCAAAAATAAAATCTATATACTTTGGAAAATAAATATTTATACATATTACAAATATGAATATTTTCATAAAAATATAAAAAAAATTATATTTATAATAATTGAATATATAAAATAAAATAAATATATATTTTAAAAAACATTATAAATAACATTTATAAATCCTTTTAGTGAATGTTTTATTAGAAGGTTTAGTCAATGTTCTGATGGAAGTTCCAGTAAAGGTTACGATAAATGATCCATTCAAATTTCCACTGAATATTCTTGTCGAGTTCAATGGAGCTTTCAGTGGATATTATAGTGAAGGATTTAGTGAAAATTCCACCAAAACATCCATTGAATGTTCCACTAAATGTTTGAGAATACAAATAATTTATATTTATAAAATTATATAACTAAAAAAATAATTATATATATTATGAAAACTATACATTAAAATATATTTATAATAAAAGAAATTATATAAAATATGTATTATATTGGTTACATATTATTTATAAATATAATATCTATTATTTTTTAAAATATAATTATATTATAATTACTATATTAAAATGTATATACTATATGAATAAAAATAGAAAATAAGATTTATATATTTTGGAAAATAAATATTTATAAGTATAAAAAACTTATATTTCTTTTATAAAATTATAAGTAAAACTAATTTTAAACTAAATAATCATATAAAATATATTTAATATTTTTTTTTAAAAAATATTTATAAATAAAATTTATAAATCCTTTTAGTGAAAAATTCAATGGATTTTTTAGTAATATTATCTGTGGAATTCCCAATGAATGTTTTAGTGCAAGTTCTAGTCACAGTTCTACTGAAAGTTCCAATAATGATCAGTGGACATTTTAGTGGAAGTTACAATGAATGTTTTAGTGAAACATTGACACAATGTTCTAGGGAAGGTTTCAGAATAAAACAAAACGTATATGTATAAAATTTTATAACTAAAAAATACTCACTATATGTAAATAAATAATATATTTTATCAAATATATTTTTAATAAATGAAATTATATAAAATATGAATTATACTTGTTACATAATTTTAATAAATATAATATCTATATGTTCTAAAAAATATTACATGATTAAAATTACTATATAAATATTTTTTACTATATGAATAATAATTATAAATACAATTTTTATAAATATGAAAATAAATATTTTTATATATAAAAAACATATTTTTTCTAAAATTAAAACTAAAACTAAATTTATAATAAATAAACTTATAATAAATGTTTAAGTATTTTTTTAAAAATATTTATAAATATAATTACATTTTTAGTGAAATTGTTGGTGATTTCTCTAATGAATGTTCTAGTTTCTGTAAAAGTTTTAATTTCAGTGCAAGTTTCAATGATTTTTCACCCAAAATATTCAGTGAATATTTGAGTGGAATATTTACAGAATGTTTCATTGAAACATTTAGGGTATGTTTAAGCGTTCCTTCCATTTACATAGTTTATCCCATGTTTTAGAGAATTTTTTTTAAACTTTACAAAAACATTCCTTAAAACTTATAATGAAATTCATTTGTTCTCTAAAATTCAGTATACTCTATTTTGAAAAAAAAGTTCATATTTAACCACAAATCTAAAAAGTGCATTACAAAACTCCATTCAAACATGAAAACCTTAAAATAATAATATATAACACCTTTATCTATGTTCATTATAAGAATACTTAAATACTCTATATATACCAGGAATCTGATGTTTGTTCCTCATCAAAACCACAATAGGCCCAAAGCAATCCCCACAATTTTCCACAATCTAGTTAAAAAATATTTCACATTCAGTAATTATAGTTCAATCTACAATAGAAAATTACCTCCATTAGATATATAACTACTTCCCCCACAAGTGACAATTGAAAGTGTCCTCTAACAATCAATAATGTACTTCACAATCCTAGCACAACCCAATGATAAGGGAAAAAATCACTATGAAATTCCCAATGATCCCACATGAAAAATATAGAAAATTTGCACCTTTGATTTCCATTGAGACCTAAATTCCATCTAGTAAACTATTTCATTCAGATCTTTTAACCTATAAAAATAATGACGTGTCAACATCCATGGTGTCACTAGATATTCTTGTAAAATATTGAACTGTAAATGAAAAAAAGAAGCAGTAGGCTGGGAATATTTTCAAATTTCTATCATAGTATGTTAGATCTTAACTATACATGACATCTGGTGGGAACTTGACAATTCTTTGGATCTTTTTCTTGTGGTTTCTTCAATAATTTTCTAAATTTCCTACATGAAGTAGCTTTAGGGGTTGTGGACTCTCCACTTATGGTCACCTTCTAACTTCATGTGGTATCTTGGTAATTCTTTTCTAGTGAATCCTTAAAAAACATCTAATTACATCCTTAGTAAAAATTAAAAATTTAAGCTATTAATTAAATTTAAAAACTTTGAGAATAAAGAATATTCCAAAAATTGTATAATTAAAATAAAATAGTAAAAAATTAATGAATTAAATATAAAATACTAGAAATTAATATTTTCCATGAATTATTTCTAAAAAAATCACGGATATTTCATCTTTTATAAAATTAATTAATTGTAAAATCAAATTAAAATTTAAATAATAGAATAATAAATAAGTTATCAAGTTATAATGGAAGAAATACGATTAAAAAATTATGTAACAAATAAAAAAATAAATGAATTAATTTAGAAAATTTAAATTCATCAAGATTAAATGAAAGATATATTTTCAAGGGGAAATCAAAACAATGATAGTTCATTAAAGTAAATGGAAATCCACATCAAGAAAAATTAAGAAATGAAATTATAAAAAATAATTATTTTTAAAAGATATTAAGAGACATTCATATTTCATACATATTTACAGAATATTAAAAAATTTCATACAAAAATAATAATTTAATATTGAAATCATAAATTCAATCCAAAAAAAGATTTGAAAAAATGTATCAAAATATAGCCACATCAAATTCCTCCATACTAGTTCAATTGAGCTTCTATGAAATATAATGAATTTCATTTATTTACAAGGTCTCTTAAAAAAATTGATTATACCACCCCGGTTCAAAAACACAATAGAAATTAGAGATAGAAAACTCTTATCCATCATTGAAAATGTCATGCCTGCACTATGAATGTCACTCGCCACCATACTTTAATCCAAGTTCATATTCCATTTCTAGGAATGTAGGCTGATTATATTTAAGTAGAATTAAATCTTCAATAAGAAGACCATTTGATTTTCACTATCGCTTAGGCTCCCCATACCAAAGATCAACTTACCACTAAATTGATAAAACTAAAAATATTTTCATATAATTTACCCCATTCTTCATTTTTGTTTAATATTCCTATCACCTAAAGGAATTCATTTTTGATAACTACGAACTATTATTTGAATTTTCCCTATCCATGAATTTGCAAAGAACTAATTAAATTTAAAATTGATTTTATTTATTTACACACCCAAAAAGTTCATAATGTATCAAAGATTTACAATGAGATCTCAAATTTCCATTTTAATCTAATTTTAAAGAAATTATATGAATATATTTTTAGTTGGCTCCATAATCTGTTTTACATTATAATTTCCATGTTATTAGGTTTGATTATAAACATCTAGTTCCCTAAAGTTATAATTTTAATTTTATAAGGATTTATCCTATATCACTCCATTTCCTAGTTCCTAAATATAATATTAATAAATATAGTGGACAGTCTCACTCAACAATAATGAAAATATTTCAATTTCTTAATTATTGAAATAAATCAAAATGAGTATGAAATTATTTATCTATAGCAGGGCACATCGAATTTCATTCAGAATTTCAAAGATTATTTTTTGATGTGTACACCATTGAATCATAGTTTGACACATTTAAGACCCACCAATGCACGCCTAAACCCAAAATCAACCCCAATGATGAATTCTATAGTGGGAGAACATTTATTACAATTTTTTTAAAGTAGGTTTACAATCTGGAATTAAATAATCAAATTGAAGGGCCGAAAGAGATTTAAACAACATATTTCTAAAAAACATAATAGTTAGTACATATATGATATTCATAAGTTTCCTAATCCACTATACCACCCAATTTAATTATCAAAATTGGATGTTAGATAGTTTCATGATTATAAGTGAGTTCAAGGGTGTTTTTCAAGGGATATAAAAATTAGCATGTAGGAAATGTTTTTCAGCACATAAGGATGATCAAGAAGCAATATGAACCATAAAAATTTATTTATATCGCCATTCCATAACACCTTTAAAATAATTTGAAAACCATTTATTATCCATAAAAAAAATATTGATATACGATGTGAAACATTTAATAGTAGAGAAGTTAAAACAATTACTCTCCTGAATGTATAATCCTTTTCATTTACGTTCATTTAAATATAATCCCCCCATTTTTTATTTGTGAAAGATATTTTATTTATACATTAATTTACCTATATAAAAAAAATTGTAAAATATTATTATTCAAAAGTTAATCTTAAAGAAATCAATAAACAAGGATTTGAGTTAGGGAGTTTAAAACAGAAAATACATGTTGTAACTCCCACTACTAGAATCTGGGGCTATACCCACAGACATATACCATTGGTTTTGGTAAAACTATTGGTATAGGTAGTTTATACTATCATGACCTTTCCAAATGGGGCATATGTTGTGACTCCCCAAGAAAACATTCAATTTTCCAAGAGCTAGTGACTAGCACCAAGAAGGCATATCACTAACATGGGAGGCCTTTGGCTAAGTACCAGTACACATGCACATATCTCCAAGCCTATACAATGATGAAATGTATAAACAACTAAACAACTATTCATGAATAATTCTGAATCCCAATACTAGATTATAATATGATTTAAATGAAAGTAAATAGGGGGAAATGTAGTCCCACTAATTTTTTTTAACACAAGTCCAACCTGAAAAGATACTGGTAGTACTCCCAGAATGCCACATGAACACACCTCATTCTTTCTAGTCTCACAATGAAATGTCTGGTCTGGGTACACCTAGGACTCTGTCAAAAGGAAAATTGTCTACAAAATACTTGACATGTATGAGAAAATATGGTGTAGTTGTGAGTATATTAATACTCAGTAAAACACCCTAAAAACATAAAGAATACAACAACAAAAAATACATCCAACTCTACATAGTTATATGTCTATAGTACATATAACAAGAATATCCAAATTTGATTAGAAAAGACACACAGTCAAACGGTAAGTCATAACCATAGTATACAAGCCTTAGGATTATAGCTCGATGATTCCACTAAGCACTCATCTATGAGAACACATTCCTCAGTCTAATTGCAATGATGACATCCATTCAAGTGGTAATATTTGTCAGGTCACATCATTATAAGTACACATTGATGGTCCGAAAAGAATATGATACACAAATTACTATCACTGCGAAGGCCATTGGTTGATACCAACAACTCAGTCTAAATTAACCCACTATGCTGAGGATCAACACCTATAAAGTGTTGGTGATGACGAAAACAATAACTCCACCTATGGCACATGGATGAATAAGGGATCTCGCTCTGAGACTCATGAAGGGATTCTAACAACTCTATTCAAGAAGTACAGATGAAGGGATTATTGTCCTTGTAGTAGGGGAATATTGCATATGATCCCCCAGAGAAAAGTCTAAGGGGAACACACACTAACGAAACTTGTGTAATTCATAGAGTAAAAGGGATCTAAAACATGTATAAAATAGTACATAACATGTAGTAGGGGCCACACACCATGTCCCTTGACCCGAGGTCCTGCCAGTGTCACCGAACTATGTCTTAAAACCATGTCCACATTGTAGTGCATGGCTTGTAGGTAGTCCATGTACTCTACCCATGTTCCAGTACATGAATCAACCAATATACATGTTCCCATTTATCAAAACATAGATTATCCCAATTACTTGGTTCAACCTATGTCTGTGTAGTAGAGTACATGGTTTGTAGGTATTATGTGTACTCCCCCCCCCATGTCGGTGTACTCTTCAAAGTAAACTCTAAGTCACCGAGGAGGTTCTAGAAACCAAGTGAAAAGATTCACACACCATATGATATTTAACTTCCTATATAAACCCTAGCCACCACAAATGGTGACTAAAATAGCGTGTGGATCATGGTTACTTTCCATGTAGTATAGAATTTTTCTAGATTTCTGAATCCTATTATTGGGTTTGTCTCTATGCCTCACTCCTTCGATTCAGGGACCATTTCTTCAGGAAAATAAATATCTCAAATCATCCAAGCCTCTCTATCTTCATTAAATGCATTACAACAATGGAATATTCTTGGAAAATGGATCTAAGCATCGTTCTTTATTGTACACTTAATAATGCCTAAGAATGAAAAATTGGGTATCCACCATCATATGATTATTCAGTTCTTCCATCGTCACACCATCATTGTGTCATGTCGATCCCAGATCTACGATTTTGGATCATTGTTCTAAGAAATAGGGGTGTGACTATCAATTGATCTGGATATGTTGAAGCATGGTCCAAACAAAGAACGCCCATGATGATTGATGAACCAAGGTAGAAAAGTACAAGAACCGATAAGAGGAATGAACCGTGATCAATGTTGATGTCAATGTCAATATTTTTCCATTAGAATGATGAGTTAAGAATCAAAAATTAGAAGTAGTTCTCCCAAAATTACACCATAATAAACCCATACTGAAAATATGCATGATACATGGATCAATCCATAGGTCGATTGAACCATGTTCATCACATGAATAAATAAAGGGGACTAGAAAAATAACCGCCCTACTTTGATTTGTATCGATCATTGATGAAGAAGTATGATGTTTAATTATCATTTGATAGATTCTTTGATTCCATTGTGCGTCGATAATCGATCCACGATCTAGTCTCTATTGACCTGAGAGGAATCCTTAAACAATCTCCAACAGTTCTCCCATACTTCCATGGTTTTACAGCTAACCCAGGTATTTGTCAATAATATTATATTTAATGTCTAACAAATCACTACATCAAGATTTTGAAATAAAATAAATTATTTTAATTATTTTATTCATTTCCAATACTGAGATGGATTTTCCACAAACGATGCACACTAATCAAGGTTATGTCACACTTATGTTAAAACCTATATTCTGAGTTCAATGGAACCCTCTTATTTCCAATCATATCCTCTGTTTATAAGTTATTCCACCTTTTCAGGAAAATTGTGTGAACGTGAAATTTAATATATTTATTTTGTTTACTCCTAGCACACCGGGCCTCAAAATTTCATGCGGTCTCAGTTCCTAGTCTAAAAAATAATCCATAAAATATTCAAAAACAATAAATAGGAAATATGATTCACTACATTCACACCACCTTGGGGATTTATGTTTAGAAAAGGAAAAAAGCGTTACTCAAAGAGATGTGGGTACTGATCCAAAATCTAAGACTCCAGGTCTCATGTGCTCTCTTAAATATTCTTATACTACCACTGGACACACACTATAGGAATCAGTCTCCCACAAAGGATCATTTCATACTGACCCTCAATATCTACTAGGTACTCAATAAAGGTATCTTCATCATTTATGTCTATCTCACCCCAATCGATATCTTATTATAGTTCAAGAAAGTACCTCCACAACTGTGACATGTGAAATATGTTGTGTACCCGGTAAAACTGTGGAGGTAGATCTAAGTGGTACTCCAACTCGATAACTCTATGCATTATCTAGAAATGGTTTATGAATCACAAAGATAGCATTCCACCCCAGCCAAATATTTGTAATCCACATCGATGTGATACCCATAGGAATACAAGGTCTCCTTCCTGAAACTCCAAAACAATCCATCATCTTTCCACAAAAATATTATAATGCCTTTATGTAGTCTTCATCCTCTCTTGGATGATTTGAACCTTCTCAGTATTAGCTCAAACCAACTCATGGGGCCATGATTTCCGACTCTCCTAGGTCAGTCTAGAAAATTGGCATCATTTACGGTCCCCCATAAATATCTTTTAATGGTGAAATGCTTTTGGTGGAATGGTAGATATTGTTGTATGAAAACTCCACCAGTGGAAGGAGATGCTACCAACTATGTCTGAAGTCCAACATGCAAGCTCACTACATGTCCTCCAAGACCTGAATGGTCTGCTCAGTCTAGCTATTGTTTTGAGGGTTAAACACTATTCTAAAGTGTAGATGAGTCCCAAAAGCATCCAATAATCCCTTCCAAAAAATGGGATATGAAGAAAACATCATGGTCAAGAACAATCTTCAATGGAACTCCATTTAGCCGAACTATCTCTTGCATGTAGAGGCATCCTATGTTCTATATTGAACTCTTCTACTAAATTGAGAAGAAGTGGCCTAACGTGGCAAGTCACTCTACGATCACCCATATGGAATCATGTACTCTATAAATATACGATGATCCCATCACAAATTCCATGGATATCCCTTCCTACTTCCATTATGTACCTTCAAGGGGTTGAGCCATACTAGTTGGAACATGGTGCTCAACCTTATCTTCCTAACAAGTAAGGCCTTGAGAGACAAACTTTTCAAAACATTTAATCATCCATGGATAAAAAAACTAACATTGGATGTCCTCATACATCTATTACACACCTGGATGTACTGCCAAAATAGATTTATGAAACTCTCTCAAAACCACCTCCCATAACATCATTGGTACCATCATGCATCCTATGAAATGAACTGAGTGCTCCCCCCCTTTTGAAAATATATCAAAAGTATGTCCCATGGATATCTGAGTACATGTGTTCTCATAGTAGACATCCCCTAGTTTTACCTCCCTGACACCCTATAAGAGTGGAGGGGTGACAACCATCAACAGGAGGTAAGCTAATTCATCTCTATCCATAAAGGATAACTACAATGAGGCCAACTACTCCAATTACTCATTCAAAAAATGTGAACTAGATCTCCTACTTAGAGAATCTACTACTATGTACCTCTTCCCAAAAGTATAGATGATTTTGAAGTCATAATCAAAGAGGAAGTCTAGAAACTACCTCTTCCTCAAGTTAAGATCATTTTGAGAGAATATGTTTTTGTGACACTTGTGAGAAAAACAAATGAAAGACCAATCTCCCATCAAGTTGTGTCTCTAAATATTTAGAATGAATAATACCATTTCTAAAAAAAGATCGTGGGTTTCATAGTTCTAATCAGGTGGTCTCAACTATAATGAACCGTAAGAAATCACATCTTGTCTATACATAAAAACACAACCATGGTCATTTCCAACTGCATCATAGAAGACTACAAACTCAACACCCTCCTCTAAAAATATTAATATTGGAGCACTCATCAAACTCTTCCTCAACTACTATAAAGTCTGCTAGAACTTCTCTATTTACACGAAAGGCATTCCCTTTTGAGTCAATTATTTCATGGTTTCTGATATCATAGAGAAATCAGGTATGAATATCTAGTATTAACCTACCCACCCAAGGAATCTCCACACTTCTGTCATGCTATTGGGTGGATCCCAAACGAACAATGCCTCAACCTTGGCCAGGTCTACTTCCACTCTATCTATTGAGATGACATGTATTGTAATGTGTAATTCTTGAATCTAGAATTAAAAGATTGAGAAATTTTTTTAAACATGGTGCTCTCAGAGTATATCCAAAACAATCCTCAATCATCTCACTTTCTCCTCCTCGGGTGTTGAGTACACAAGGGCATCATCAATGATGAAAACCATGAACTGGTCTAAGAAAAGTTATATGATCTATTTTATGAGTCCCATGAACATAGTAGAGGATTTTCCCATGACAAAGCGAATCACCAAGTACTTTTAGTGATCATAACGACATTTGAATTCTGTCGTCGGTATATCCTCATCCCATACTTGTTGCTGGTGATATACTATTATAAGGTAAACATTTGAGAACTATTGAGCCCCTCTCAGCTAATCGAAGAGGTCATAAATCCTCAAAAGTGAATAATTGTTCATAAATGGCACCTAATTCAAGCACCTATAGTCCACTCACAAACTCAAGATCCCATATACCTTTTTGGTAGAAGACACTACGGATGAACAGTCTAAAACCCTAGGTCTAACAAAGCCCTTCCTCTGCAAGACCTCCAACTACACCCATGGCTCACGAAGATCTATGAGAGCCATCTGATATTCTAGACAGATATCAGTGTCATCTCAGGGTGCATATCAATAAAAATGTATTTCTTTTGTAAGAGTGGTAAACCTAGAACATCCTCAAAGATGAAATCCTTGTACTCCACTACTACTGCATTAAAATAGAAACTTCCAACATCCACTGAACCAAGGGTCATGATAGCCAACAGATGTGTAATCGCCTACGCCCTCTTATGCATGAGTCCATCCTAGTCTGACTAGGTTTCCTTTTCACCAAAAAAGGTAACCTACTTCCATCACTGCAGACACACTGTACCCTTTACCTGAAACATTTAATTTGGGAATGAAATATAGATTACCATCCCATACCATGGATGATGTGATAAGGACTCAACACTGCTACCAAGAGATCCCAATTGAAACTACCATCTCCAAATTTCAAGTCACACTATCGGCACAAGCGTGTGATCGTTGAGTCTTCTCCAGTAGAATTATCCATGTGAAAGGGTTGATCCAAGGGATAAACTGGAATCTCTATGTCTCATAAAAGATATGTGGTGAGAAAGTAATGACTAGATTATGTGTCTATCAGTACTACAAATAAGTTAATAATGGCATAGATCATACCTCAAATCATTCCCAGATCCTCTAGGTTACAATCTTCGACCGATTACTGGTGTCCCCAAACATGTCCCTTAGATCCTTGAGCTATTCATGGGCCCGCTAGGGGTGGTGGTGGTAACATGTCAAAGTGCCTAATACCTCATGATGCTCTCTCAGATCCTCTACCACACCCCCACCCTGTGAACGTACCTTCTCATATGGCTACCTCTACCTTAGTGGCCCATCTATGGTATCTCTTCCAGCTGTATAGAGGGTTAGAAAATATCATGCAAGATATACCTTTCCATCACATTAGTAAAAACACCTCTCTCGGGGCTGACTAGACCCCCCTAAGAGCCCTGAACTAAAGATCCTCATTCCTAGGACCTCCTCATGAGACATCTGAAATGTCCAATTCTAGTACCGTCATCAGCTCCAGGATACCAAGGTCTTTTCTCCTACATTCCCACCGATGGAAACCAATAGTTGTAATTACTCACCCGAGAAAATCTCAACCCCAAAAGCTCACTCTAGTACCCATTTATAGGTGGGAATGTATAGATGGATAACAATGGCTCAGATGTCTCTATGAAGATACCGCTCAAATATCTGAGCCCTGAAGAACCAATCTTGAACCATTTCTATTGTGTACTTGGAAAGGTTGGTAAACCTCTATAAATACTCATCTACTGTTTTCCTTCCATAATGGAGCTGCAGAATCTCCTGGATACATTTATCCCTTAGTTTAGTTGAAGAGAAATCCTCTCTGCAATAGTTCAAAAACTATGACCATGGTAGAGTCACCTCACCATATTTCTGGGTAACTAAATCCCGCCATAATCTTGCTGAGTTGTGTAAAAGGCTCACCACTAGGACTACCATCCGCTTTACTGGTGTCTTGAATACATAGACAAATCTAGTTACTACCCCAAGCTAGTCCTCAGCTGTCTATGGGTTGGGATTTCCCCAAAACATGAGCGGTATCTTTCACTAAAACTCATCAAGCAAACTCAACCGGTGCACCTCATCCACTAGTATTGTGGGAACCACATTCTTCATTATAGGTGGTATAGTTGGTGCAACACATGGAGGTAAAATCTTGGGCACTGGTCCATATATCGACTTCTCATCACTAAGAGAATCATTGTCATGATCACCATGCAGAATCCATGTTATCACACATCACAAAGGTATCATAAAATGAACATGATGTACTATGGTCAATGTGTATATCTAGAGACATTACATAATAAGTACATGGAAAAGACAAACCATTTATATATGATATGTGTACCAGTGTGTTCCATATAACCAACATTCTCATTTATTGAGTTGAAATGTAGGTGATCAGATTCCTTATGTATTGATACGTTAGCCACTGCACCAACACTAGAGTTTCGAGCCTAAAACCCAAACTCAAAACACATAAAACTATTACCCCAATCCAATATCATAGAATCATGTCCAAAAGTATAACTAGTCGCCCTGATACCACTCTATCATGAACCATCCCAATGGGGACCATTCCGTGACACCCTAATCCCATTTCTAGTAGGTCAGGGGATGAAGACTTGAACTGAGAAGAAATATTTCTAACATGGGAGGCCTTAGGCTAAGTAATTGTTCACAAACACACATCTCCAAGAATATACAATGATAAAATGTAAAAACAACTGAATAAAGCTGAATTAATGCATCAAAATCCCTTAACTAGAGTACAAAAGGATGTAAAAGAATGTAAACAAGGCCTAATATAGGCCCACTACAAAAAAATATGAAATATAGTACAACCTGAAAAGAAAATGGGACTGATGTCAAAATGACACTAGAATACACATAGATCTCTATGATCCCACTAAGAACCATCTAGTCCTGGTCCTCCTTGGAATCTATCAAAAGGTGTATCATCTTCACAAGAAACGATATGTGCGGGAAAATCCCGTGTAGGAGTGACTATTCCAATAATCAGTGGGACACCCCAAAACCACAATGTGTAAAAAAAATGAAATATAGTATTCTATACACATGTATATGTATAAAATATATATAATAAGAATATACATATATACTCAACAAAGAAAAATAATCTAAAGGTAAGTCAAAATCATAGTATACCATCCCTATAATTCCATCTCGGAGAATCCACCATGCACTCATTTGGGAGAACAAACTCCTAAAACTAATTGCACTGATGACATCTGTCCGAGAGGTACTACTAAGTGGGTCTTGTTAGTATAAGTAGATGTCAATAGTCAGAAGAGAATTTGATACATAAATGAGGATCACTGCTAAGGACATAGGGTGATACCAATAACATAATCTAGAGTTACCTATTAAGTAGAGGATTGAATTTTGTGTAGTTTTGGTTCTAAAGATACCAATAAATCCACATAGGAAATGAAGATGAATAGAGGATCTCACTCTAAGACTCATAAAGTGATTCTATCAACCCTATCTAAGAAGTATTGCATAAGGAGTCATTGTCCTAGTAGTAGGAGATGATTCAATACCATCCCTCAATGAAAAGGATAAGGGGAACATATCCTAATGAAAAATTACAATGTCATAGTGTAAAAGGGCTCTAATCCATGTATAAAAATGTACATGACATGTAGTAGGGGCCACAAACTGTGTCCCTTGAACATAGGTCTTACTTGTGTAACTAGACCGTGTCTTTAAACCATGTCCGTGAAGTAGTACATGACATGTAGTAAGTTTGGGTACTCTAACCATGTTCCAGTACATGACTCAAACCGTGTTCCCATGTCTGTGTAATAGTACACTACAAAACCTATGTACTTAGTCTAACCTGTGTCTGTGTTGGGGAGTACACAACGTATAGGTTGTCCATGTACTCCACCATGTATATGTTCACTCTTTAAAGAAAAAACTAAGTCACCTAGGTGGGACCACATTCCATGTGATAAGGGAAACATGTTGTGTGATATTTAACTTCATACGGAAACCCTAGATTCCACATAGAGTGCCCTATATGGTGTATAGATCAAACTAACTCTTGTGTAGTGCATAATTTTTCCAGATTCCCAAATATGGTTTTCATGTTGGTCTCCACCCCTCTAGACATTGATATGAAGACCGTTTCACTAGGTAAATCAAGATGTTTTCTTGTCTATACCTTTCCATCATTAATAATTCATTACATCCCTCAAATCTGCTCAAAAGAATGATCTCGGTGTCAATCTTCACTGTGTGCCGTAGAACACTGAAGACCACAAAATCAGGTTTCCAACACTGTATAATTCATTAATGCTTACATTTTTATACCACCACCATGTTGTTCAAATTTCCGATCTATGATATATGATCATTTCACCAAGAAATGAGGGCACAATGATTGATTGATTGGGATATGAAGAACGATAGGACAAAAAAAGAATTCCCATGGTGAATGATGAATTGGGGGAGAAAATCACCCAAACCAATAAGAGGGACAATCCATGATCGATTTTCGCATTGTTCTTGATCCATTTCCATAATAACGATTAATGAAAAATCAAACATTAAAAGTAATTCTCCCAAAATCACACTAAAATAAACCCATCTAGTTAATAAACATGATCCATAGATCAATTCATTGGTCGATTGATTCATGTTTATCGTTGTAGTCTCAAATGGGGAATGAAAACAATTCAAAAAACCACCATACCTTGAATTGGATTAATCACTAACAAAGAAAGATGAACCATCATTATCGTTGGTGAGATCGTTTGATTCTGTTTCTCATTGATCATTGATCCATGATTTGTTCATCGTTCGCCAATGAGGAATCCTTCAACACTGTCCAGAGACTCTCTAATAGTTCTAGGGTTCTGTGGCTAAACCTGATATTTTTCCATTATATTATATGTTGGGGGAAAATACCTCAAGGTTCAATCTCAGTGTTTTTTTGGTTATTGTATTTGTGAAAAAATCTAGATGGCCACAAATTATTCTGGTTGGTGTTTCCAAAAGTGATATTTAGGGTAGCACTGTATCCTAGAGTTTGATAAATTTTTGAACCTAAAAATTAGGAGTTTGTTTTTGGAAAATGATGGTTTTATAAAAAGGAGTTCATATTTTCAAATATATGAAGCATAGTTCACGAACCACAATGAAGGTACACAAAATGATGAAAGAAAATCAGAAAAGGAATATTTACGCATAGAAATTCTATACAGACCATGAAGGATGCTATGCATACTGCATAACAAATCAGTTCATGGAAGGTTCTTAGTTCATAGGAGGATCATCATTTGTGGGACGCTCATAATTTGTGGAATGGAGGTGGTGATTTGAGATTCCACAAAGGGTTTTCATTCTCGGAACACATCAGAAACCATAAAGAATAAAGGTGTTATGCGGACCACATAGCAGTTCATGGGGAAGGTTGTATGGCATCAATGTTTTGGGTAATTAATATTATAAAATTTTATGTACCTATTTTCCTATATTAAGACACCTAATTAGATCATTATATAGAGTGAATTTTATTAGAAAATATCCTCTCTCTCGGAATAATTCTGTGACTTTTCTTGTAGATTTCGAGGGAGAATTCCGTGAAGGAGGAAATAGTTTGTTGGGGAGAATTTTGTGAATAATGTGGTAGTTTGCGGGGAATTTTTGCAAATTGAGAATTGTGGGTCTCGATATCTGAAAATATAAAGGGTAGCACATATCAGATCCAGTTTGTGAGGCATCGAACATCTGTGAAGTGGAGGTGTTCCATGGTTGAAGTGGTGGTCTATAGAGCACTCACACTATGCGGTGTAATGAAATACATGGAGTATTCCTGTAATTTCATAGAGGATGCATGATAGATCATGTAGGGAATAAAATACTTCACAAAATAAATTTCTAATAAATAATAGTACATAGAAAAGTGGTACTTCAACAGAGAATCTACCTAAAATGGAAGATGTGTTCGTCCATGAAAATGAAGGACCCTACAGGTCCTTAAACTGAGAGTTGATCATTTACCGAGTAGTTCGAAAAGAAAGGGGATGAAGGTGGTACATTACACTAGCAGTGATCTAGAGAAATAGATTTATCGAGTAACCCATGGTAAAGAAGTGAGCTAGCCATAAACATTGTAAAGGCAATGAACCTAGGCATAGAAGTGATCTACCTAAAACCTTGTAAGTTGGTAGTTTTCTTAAGTGGATTTGGTACATCGACACATTTTTATTGTATGATTAGTGTACATATCCCAGTGAGGGTGAAAAAAGTAATGTTTCTATGTCCTATGTGTGATTTCATTTCTGTTCATACATTACTATAGGAATGTGAGGAAAGTGTGTTTTGTTTGACAATGAAAAAATATACGAAGATGTAGTTATTTTAATCTATCATACCATGATTCACCCCTCTCTCAGGGTATTTAACCTAGTCAGGCTAAAACTTGGTATCACAGACAAAGTTTGAATGTCATTGGTTATCTCTCAGTTGAATAAATGGAATCTGTTAATCACAAAGGGATTTTGATCTTTTATGGAAACAAATTTTGATTACTGAAGAATCAGATGCAACTCTACTTCCAATCATTAGAAATGGATGACTTTATAGTAGAGAATACAATAATTTTGGCCAATGATGACAATGGTTCTCTATCATAAGTTGACTAAATGAAATTAGATACTGACGCTAAAGTAATCAATGCTTTATGGGGCCATATAAAAAGATATATATATAAAGGTGATATTATGAAATTCATCACATGATTTATGGGAAAACATTCATAATATTTATTCGGGTGACTCAAAATTTAGATAAGAAAAGCATTAGGTTCTATAGAATAATTATGAGGATCATACAATGCACCATAATGAGTCTATTGATACATTATTTGATTGGGTGAATTTTATTATTGAAGACATTCGTGGTCACAAAGAAATTATTAAAGATATAAAGATTGTTAAGTGTATCTTGAGAAAACATCCACCTCACTACAATCTAAAAGTTTCTGCATTAGAATATAAATATCAAAAGGAGATCACACTAGATAACTTACATAGTACTCTTGTTGAAAATCAAAGGGAAATGATGAAAATTATGTTTTTAAAAAGGGGATGTCTAAAGAGGTGGAATTAAACGCCCGAAAGTATCTCACCATAGAAGATAGGTAGAAAGAAAACGAGAAATATTAGGTGATGTCATTAATGTTCTCAAATCTACAAAAAGGAAAAGGAAAGTTGAAAGGAAAACTCCCAATCGCCTGATTTATATGTGGAAAGTCTTGAAATATTTCCACAAGGCTCTCCAAGATGTTTCAAGAAAATTATGAGGATGAATTTGAAATTACAATGAAGAAGTATTCATCCTGTGTTAAAGATAATAAAAAATTAAGAAGAAATTCATCAAAAAGATGAATCTACTTTAAAATGAAGATGAAATATTAGAGGAATCAGAGGAAAAGGAGTTGGGGGACAATAGGGATCATGAATTAGATTATATAGTGGATGTTTTCAAAAATTCCCAAACATGTAAAGAAAGTAAAAATGATGAAGGAGGAGTCAAAGGAAGAATTGAATTTCAGGTTGAATTAGAAGATTATTTTAAGGAAATACATTTTTAGAGAGCCAAAATGAAGACATAAAACAAAGTGGTTCATTCCACCAAACATTATATATAGTAGTAGGAAGAAGAGAGGTATGATTTGAATTAATAAATTGAAAAACTAAAGGCTTCAATGCCAGATAACCCAGACAATTTTGATGAGAAAAATATCAAAATTTAATAACTAAAAAAATTGATAGTTTAACTAACACTTGAAAACATCAAATCAAACATCTCAAAGAACATGAAGAGGATTTCATTGGCCTGTGATGAAGTACTAAGGATCGATAAAAACCCTTGAATATTAGTACGACATTGAGATAGTAGATTATTCAAGAAATAGAAAATATGTAGGTGGAGCATATATGTCTAATATAACCAAAGAAATAGTCAAATCCAATTGATTAGTATGGTATGAGTATTGATTGAAAAAAGAAGTAATGGTTGAAGTCACACCATAAGAACCTACTTCAAGATTGAATATTAAATATTGATTTGGGTATGAATAAGAATTATAAGATTCTAAGAACCCAAGGAAAAATAATAAGTTTAGTATTGTCAAATAAGAATACACCCCGAAGGAGATTCTATTATTGTGGAAGGATGAAACACTCACAAAATGTCTATTCCATAGTAAAAATATACCTAAGGGAACAAAACCAACATAGGTATCCATACAGAACTAAATATTCTAGAGTATCATTTGATAGACAATATTTTAGGTGATGAGGATTTAGGCACATGAAGAGATATTACTCATCATTAGTGTGGATTATTGTGCTAAAGAAGGATGAATGTGGTCATAAGAAGAAATTAAATATATAATTAAATGAGATGAAAATGAAAAATAAGTTTGGTATTTAAAGAAGAAGATGGTTTATCATACATTGAGCAAGATTAAGATAATAAATTGGTACTAGGCATGATGCCAAAAATGGGGACCAAAAAGATTATATTTGAACAAGCAGTGGTTACGGGGATTGGTTTCAAGGAATCATATTTCACTATAATATGGATTAATAATAGTGGATGCACCTCTCATATGATATGAAATAAGTAGATGGTGATAGGAATCAAATATGATAAGCAAAGTATTTTAATACTTTTTAATGTTGAAGGCCAAAGAATTATTGGTTATGGAAAAGAAATGTTTGGGGTAAAATATGTGAGATGGTTAGATGTCTTTGTTGTTGAGTGACTCATTCAAAAACTATTAAGTGTAAGTCAACTATGTGACTCAGGAAATTCCACAATATTTTCAAAGGAATTGTGTATCATTAAGGAAAAATGTGTTTTTGTTGTGTTGCTGGGAAAGAATATGAAAGAGATTCTATACCATGTGAGTGGAGAAGAAGATATGTGATTTCTATCTAAGGAAGAATAAAATAAGTCATGGAATATATGTCTTAGAAACTTGAACCAAACTCACTTGGAATATCTAGTGAAATATGATGTTACACGAGTCCTCTCCGGGTTATCATGTGATCATACTCATACATGTGATTCTTGTCAATAAGGGAAGAACATTCAAAAGACATATAAGGAGCAAGAGAAAAGATCAAAAAAAGTGTTTGAGTTAGAGTATATTTCTGTGTGATAACTTATTTTTTCAATATCTATTAATGGGAGGAGATATTATGTTATATTCATTGATGAGTTTAGTAGAATGGAATGGGGTTCAATCATTATTCACAAATCTAAGGTGTTTTGTTTCATAACAACTTATTGAAGGGAATTTGAAAAGTATATAGGTAAAAAAATCCAAATTATCAAAAACAAATAATAGAACATAGTTCAAAAATAGATAGGTGGAGGATAATCTCAAGGAAAATGGTATAAGACACCAAGTTTCAGCAGTAAAAACTCCACAACCAAATGAAGTTTTTGAGGGAAGAAATCAAATTATCAACAACATGTCTAGAATAATTCTCACTGAGAAAAGGCTTCAAGATAGGTTTTGGAAAGAACCAATGATGAAATAAGTCTACACATATAATAGAGATTTAATATTTCCAAAATAAGAAAAGACACCATATGAGTTACGGTATGGATAAAATCCAATGTTGATGTACTTTAGAGTCTTCATAAGTAAGTGTTTAATTCTCAGTAATGAGAAACATGGTATGTTATATTCATATGGAGATGAAGGGATATTTCATTTGTACTCACTGAAAAGAAATGTAAATAAATGCTTAAATAGGAGGATATGAAAGGTAGTTGAAATCAATGATGAAACTATAGCAGTTAATGAGTATAACCATCAGAAAATGCACCATAAAAATTAGGAGAATAGTGATGAAGAGATAATATGATATGGGTTTGTTCCAGTTCCATGGGATAATTTAGATGAAGATTGAAATAATGAAAAGGATGAGCAAAAATCATTATATACCGAAATATCCCAGAGAAAAGTGGAAATTGATAGAAAGAACATAATTGGTGATCAGACAGTGCCAATGTCGACAATAAGGATGGAGACTCTACAAATAGAATCATTATTATCATTGGTAGAGCCTAAATGTTTTTGTAAGTAGATAGAGATGGAAATTAGGTGCAAGATATGAATGAAGATCTTGGAAAAATCGAGAAGAATTAGACTTGGGAGAATGTTTCAAGGCCAATGGAAAATAATGTAATATGGTCTAAATGGGTATTGCTCAAGAATATTAATAAATATGGAGTTGTGATTTGAAAAAAATTATGACTAGTGTGCAATGTGCACTCCTAGATAGAGAGTATCGATGTTGATGAAACATTTTCACCTGTTATAGGGTTAGAGACAATAATATTATTCTTTTTCATACTAGTCAAAAGAAAGTTCAGTGTTTTAAAAATGAATTTCAAATATTCATTTATTAATGGTGTTTTAGAAGAAGAAGTTTATATTGAATAGACAGTTGGTTTTATCAATCAGGAATATGCGAAAATAATTTTTCTGATGAAGAAGACAATATATGGGATGAATCAAGCACCAAGATCATGGTATTGCACATGAGCCTCAGCCCAGTTGTAGAGGTATCCTTATGTGCATCCAAAGACCTAGGTTCAAAACCAGGTAGAGGCATATTTTCTAGGGTACTATAGTAAGCACTATAGCAGACTGTACACTATGGCATAACTGTACACTGTACAGGGACTGTAGTAGACTGTACACTGTACAACACTATAGAAGGAACTGTAGCAGTTACTCTAGCAGGTACTGTTCAGTACGGTAAGAGTGGGAACTTTTCATCTTGGGCCACCGGTTTGGGCAAGGAGCACTTAAGGATTTCGGGCCACCCATGCCTTCTGGTCAGTAGGGATTTTGGGCCATTTTTATGGCCTTTAGGCCCCCTTAAGGCCTTCTAGACACATGCAGTTTCCCCAAACTTACAACAAAAAAGGAGGAGCCCCAGAAGAGGATTCAGAGCATGTGCACTCACCAGAGTAGATCCAAATGGATTTTCCAGAATGAGAGGGTATGGATATGCCATCAGGACTCGCATGTGAATGAATTGGAAGCCAAACCAGACGACCATGTGAATGTGGAGAGCTACTATCGTGAAGCAGATGCTGGGGAGGGGCAGTTCCTTGTAGATAGTCTTGTTGAATTCCATAAGTCCTTCGGGTCATGTAATATCTTAAGCCTACGGTCCATGTAACCTCTGAGCTTACGGGCCTTGTAAGGTTTCCCTCTCATCACTTGAAAGTGGGGTTATCAAAAATCAACAAAAAATGAAGGCCTTCGAGCCATTCGGGCAAGATCATGGCATTCAAGGATAAATAAGTTTTTTTAAGAATCTTGGATTTTAGTGTGTTGGATTTGATTAAAATCTCTATTTCAGTAGTGATTTTAATAAAAGGATGATGGTGCGGGTATATGGGGACGAAATAATATTTGGTTAATCAGATGAAGTGCATTTCACTCATTTCATAGAATTCATGAAAAGTGAATTTGAAATGTCAATGACTAGTGAACTAAATTTTTTCCTTGGTTTAAAGGTGACACAATGAAATAATGGGAAATTTATTTCTCAAACTAAATAATCGAAAGTTTTTTTGAGAAGATTTGGAATGGATAATTCTATGGAGATGACAATCCCAATGGAAACCTGATTGAAACTATCATGAGATGATGAAGGAAATGTTTCTAATGTCCAGGAATATAGGCAAAGAATTGGTATCATATTGTAATTAACAATAATAATACTTGATATTATTTTTTCCACATGTCACGTAGAAAGATATAAAATCAATTCCAAGGAAATACACATTCTTCTAGTGAAAGAGTACATCAGTATATCAAAGGAATGATGGATTTCAGTTTGATGTACAATGATAAATCTCAAAAATAGTTATTGGGCTATAAAGATGTAGATTGGGATAATTTAGTAGATGATAGAAAATTGAAATAAGGTGGTGCGGTATATATTAGAGGATTATATAATTATTGGATAATAATGAAACAATATTTAATTTCATTGAGCACTTCAAAAGATGAATATATTACACCCACTCAAGCGTGCTCATGGTTATTATAGATGAAGCAATAGCTGGAAGATATGGGAACTGAAGTAAAGTATCCAATTTGAATCTATTGAGATAATTCATGTGTTATAAATCACAGAAAAAATCTATTCCATATCTCAAGGACAAAGAACATTGAAATCAAGTATCATTTATTAAGTAGAAGGTGGAGCAAGGGCTTGTGATGTTGGAGTATGTGTCTCCGAGACTATAGGTTGCCAAAATTTTGAAAAAGGCCATATATAAGAAGTATTTGAAAGGAATTTAATGGATCTAGGAGTTCATTTGACTCCCAAAACATGAAAAAGAGTGTATGTGGGACCCCCTCTCTCTGAGGCATGGTGTGTTTTCCCTAATATATTGATCCGTGTTCTTTACTATGTTGCATACCTTAAAGGGGTGGCCTTCAGGTTCTTTGAAAAATGGGGAGAAATTATAGATATAAAAGGGAGAAAATTAATTAATCATGATAGGGTAGAAGAAGGTATAGGGAGTAGTAAAGTAGGGGAAGCTTTAAATTTGATGATCCTAAAGGTGATCGATCAAATATTATATATCATGGAATATTAGGTTCATGATGAAAGCAGCTAAGTTGTTCTGGAATGAAGTGATTCATTGATTAAATTTGAATTATACTTTTGTCTCTTATGGTGCACATGGATCATGTGGGATTAATGTGTGTTCTGAGTAAATCATTGATCTCTATATGAACTTATGTCTATATATATGATCTTATATCTCTTATACTTGAGTTTGATCTTCATAGTGGTATATTTCAGAACAACTTGTTGATTAATTCCCATAATCATGGGATATATAGAGATATCAAAGTATCATACTTTAGATCCATCCACAAGTTACATTCCTCCCAATCCTTGTTCTATTCTAGAATGTGTATACATCCCAATATCAAGGTATATATGACCCAAGTAAAAGATAATTTCTACATTAGATTTAACCAAGAATTTGTGGCCAGATTTTTTATATTTACAACACTTGAGAGTTCCGTAGACATACACAGTACAAATCTTCTCAGGAAGTTCAGTATCATGGATCATTAGAAATTCATATATGTAGCAATGTGATACATGGTTAACTTAGAATCAGATTTACTTCATTCTTATGAATATCATTCTTGGGGAGGGGATTTTTTGATGTACACAAAATGAGCATCAACAAATTTACAAGGGAATAAAATACATGAATATTAGTATTATTTCACATGAAAAAGCAATGGAATAAGAAGATGGTCAAGGCCCATGGATCACGTGAACCTTTAAGAGACTCTTGATCACGAGACCATTATAGGGTCATGTAAAGACTCCATGCATAGAAAATAACCTGTGGTAGATCCATCCAAAACCCCTTTTAATGAGCCCGGCCTATTTTGAGAAGGTGCTTTCAACAACCCGTAACTGCGCATGTGGTATCCAGATGAGCTCTCCTAGGCCACACAGTTTGTCAGCCATAAGCACCTGGTGATCCAGCAAGAAAATCCACCAAATATTAGAGGGAGGATACCCCAAATGTGGATACCCCTTGTAGTTTTTTTGTTAATGTGACCCATCATCAATTATATGGTTAATTATGATTGACAATATACTAGCAGACTCACAAGATGCTCGAGTCTTTGTAGAAATAAAACAAAGAAGATAAAAGGAGGGGAGGAGGGAGATACTTGTGCTCCCTGAAAGACAAGTGACATGCCCCTAATGATCTGTAATAAATCATAAGATCTCAACAAAATATCCCAATTTTTGTATGAAATACCTTTGGCTTGTCATCATTACCAAGAGGATGTCCATGGGTAAGTCTAGACAACCTCAGACTTCCCATTTTTTCCTAAGGAAACAAATATGGATTTTCTGTGAAATGCTCAAGCACCCCCATATGACCCATATTGGTTAGATGACACATCACCAAAAAATAGTTTAATTTCCTTTTACATTACTCATGAAATCTCACATAACTCCCAACCTTTGTCACATAAAACAAAGGTAATAAAATAGGGAGGAGGAGGAGGCCTATCGTGGTCGTAAAATGCATGCAACATGCTATGAAAATCTATAGCACAGTTCTGTGAGACCTCCATGAGAACCATCCTTGTCTCACAAAAATTCCTAAAAATGTCATCAAGCATCTTGTGGATTACTTTAAAGAGGCATTTGGATCTTGAAAAATCCATTTGACAAGTCAACATGAAAATAATGATGTCCATAAATACAAACACATGATCAAACAAGCAACCATTAATTGGTAATAATATAATAATTGAGGAATTTATGAGAGGGAATCCCTGTCACTAAAAATCAGGTGACACCCTCAAAGTGGTCCATGATAGAGACTCACAAAGATTCATAGCGCCATAGATATTCTTTGACTCCATCCTAGACTCGCACTAGATACACAGCACAAACTAGAGATCTACTAGGGTGGAGATGCCTATAAATTCCCCATTCCAACATTAAAAAAGGGATGGACTCTGGATAGTTCAAATATTATCCTTTGAACTCCTAGGTGTAATGGATAGAGAAGACTTATTGGAGCGTATGATCTCATGAACAGAAAGTCTTTTGTAATGTAATATACTTGTGATTAGCTGGAGAAATCATGTTTCATGCATAAGGTACTTTTTATTATCATTGATGGATAACATGAAGGAATACTACAAAGTTGTTCATAGAACATACCGTATGTCCTCTATGACACATTGGACACACATAAAATAATACTAAAAGAACCTAAGTCCTTAAATATAATGTGAAGAACCTAGATTAAAAGTGGAAGTATTAACTGGAAAACATACTTGCTGGCCCCCATTCACTTAACGTATGTAATAAAAAGACACATGAAAACACAAGGACATGTCTCTTAGTTCTCACAAAACTCTATTAAAATTCTATTTGGGACAAAAATAATCCTTCAGACATGTCATAGCAAGTCATACTCCCCCCCTGGGAACACTAATTTGATCTCACAAGACACTTTAGGTATATCATCTAATCCTTGTGACGTCCTTTAGATACATACCATGACTCATATAATGGAATTCATTCATGTTAGTTTAATATCACAGTTTCATTTGGGAATGGAAGCCAAGATCTTGTGACACCTTAGTGAAAAGTCTGATGAGACCCGCGATGCGCCTCAAACATGACATCTAGGTATCATGACACCCTCTAGGAAATTCAGTTGAGACCCATGATTCCCTTTAGACATGACGGAGATGTCTTGAGACACCATCCGGGAAATTCAACTGAGACCCATGATTCCCTATATACATGAAGTCCAGTTCTCGTGATTCCCTCTAGGGATGTTAGAAAAGATACATAACATCCATTGAATCATGTCGAATAGATGCTTGTAGAACCCTCCATAAGTGTCAAGACAACTCTTGCGAATAACACCATGGAACATTAGCTAGATCATGTGACATCCATTGAACAAGTTAGCCTAGTCATGCAACAGATTCTAGGATAGGCCAACTAGGTCATGTGATACCCTCTAGATAAGTAGGCCAGGTCATTATGGAATCCTTAGTGGGTAAGCCCCAATATAAAGGGAACAATGACAGATCTGATTTCTGCAATTTTCAAAATAGTTAAGTCACCTCTACTCATGGTTTGAGCTCAATATTGATCATCAAGTGCAATCCCATCATCTAGGTCCCTTATTCAAATAAATTAATTTGACTACTTTCTATACATTGTTTCTCACAATGAACATGGACCATGTGGGCTTATGGAGTTTCAATGATCATGAAAGCTGCACTATATAGCTCTACAATGGTACATGTGGTCTTAGTGCTTGAGCCTCAATAAAATAAATATAATTATTATAATTATTGAAATAACCAAGATATGAATGATGCATTCCTATGGTCTGAGATCAAATAAACACCTCTTTTGGTTTAAGTCCAACATTGACTTCAACATCTCAACCATCAGGACCCAATTATTCCTAGTAGATGATCACCTTACCTCATCCATTAGCAGACTAAGAAATAAAATAAACTATGATGAGTTTGATTCTGTCCACAATCAAGATACATAAGACATCTCTCTGAGACCTGAGTTCCATGATAAATCATCTTCAGGCATCCCCAACACATATGTCCCATGTTTGGAGAAAATAAATAATCATTATTTTTCCCTGGTTTCTTACATCGAGCATAGCTCACATGAGCTTAGGGATCTTAAATACTAATACTATCTATCCCATGACCCTCAAAAATGATAGAGGTGACTTCAATATATATTCCTAGAATAAATATACTATGACAACTCTGATTCTCACTATACATTGGATATGTGGGGAATCCCTCCATGACTCAATCATGAAAAAATGGTGTCCCCTAGAACCCATATAATACCTTTCCCATGTTGTTAAACTACATGGGTCTAATGAACTATGTTAGTTTTGATTCCTACAATAACCAAAATATGTAGGATTCCTCATAATGGCTCAATCCCCTCCTTAGAATATTAACCCCCTCCTTGCATGGAAACAAATTTCAAAGCACTTGGTTATATGGATTCAGAATATAAGAACCTATCCATTAATGGAAAATGGTGGAGAACCTCAGATACATATTGATGAATTTACTAAGTAGATCCCAACCTGTTACAAATCAAAGAGAATTTACCTGGTTTCATTTTTTCGGGTAACCAATCCCATTTCTAGATTATGAAGTGATTCATGAACATATATTAAATCTATAAGAGAGTCCTGAAGAATGAAAAAATTCCCCCCAAAAGGGTGTGATGATACCGAACTCCCATACTCGCAACCAATGTGAGTCCCCAAGAATCATTGGTCTTGAAACCCAAAGTGACTACCTACCTTTTGAAATCTGGTCCATACTATGCTATAGATAATGGAACCATTGGGCATTTTTGGTAAATACTAAACAAATGGAAAACTAGATTCAAGAGATTGTGTGAGGCCCTAAAACTCCCCCTCATCCAAAACATCAAGGAATACCCCTTACAGACCTTAAATCCCAATGAAACATTTTGTCCAACCTTTACTTATGTGTAAAGTTAGGGAAAGGCATGTTGCTTGAGTTTGATTCCACATCGAACTAACTAACTCGTAATATTTAATAAATAAAAATAAAAAACATGAATTAAAAAAAATGAAATAATGAAATTTGAAAACAAGTAAATCAAGGGATAACCCCCCTTTGGGGTGAATTATTTAGATTTCCAATATCTATATAGTCTTTGGCTTAACCCCAATTGGATGGGGGTTATTGTATCTTATATAGAATCCAAAAGATATTATTAATTATAGTTTTAATACATTTTAACTTGTATAATACACCAAGATAAGCTTCAAACAATTCCCAATCCCTAGTAGTGTACCTCTTGGTGAGTGGTAGAGGGGAAAAAATATTGTTGGGGTATTTTCATTCTTTTACATCATGAGGATTGTGGTGCATAGGTTGTGGAAATTCAATGCAAAGGAGTTAATTTGAATTTGGTTCTATATAAAAACTAAATATTTATTGATGAATTAAATTTTATCAATAAAAAATTATATAATAGTCTACATCCCTAAAAAATATTCTTCCTCATCAATAGATCCCAAATTTGAATTTCAAATAAAAAATGGGAGTTAAAAAAAATACCTTAGTAGATGAAGTCTCAATTCCTTCAAGACTCTCTAGGAAATTATTTCTTATATCCACCACATTAAGATATTAATATAGAGAAAAAACTAAATATTATCATCATTATAATAAAAATAAATAATAAATACACCCCTTCCATGAAATTAGAATCCCCAAATTATAGTTTAGATTATGCTTCTTTAAGGTCAAAAATTCCTCACGGGTGTGTGTCCAGATCAAAATTGAGGTATTCAAATGCCTCTAAAATCTATTTAAAAAAGTCTATATAATATGAAATGTATTCTAGGGAAAGGGAAAAGATATCTTGTGATTTTTTAGTCTTTTCAATCATAGATAAATTAATTAACAAGTGTATGTTGATAAAATCCTTATAAAGAATATCATAAATAAATTGATCATAAAATATTTGTCCAACTCCTTTAATTTTTGCATATCCAATATCTTCATAGAACTTAAAACATGAATTGTAATGTGGGTCTTGGAATTATATTGGCATGAAAATGGGAATTTAAGGATCCAATGTGGAAAGAACCATATTATTTTCTCTCCAATTGTTTATTTTATATTTTCTTCTCAATTATTTTCTAGAATGTTCAAATGCATGTTGTCAGATTTCTACTTTATTATTTTGATCCTCCTTTACAAAGTTGATTGCCTGATAAAGATGAAGAATCCAATCTATATCCACTACACCATTCTTTATAGTTTTCTAGTCACTATATGATCAATCCATGTTTGGAAGTATTCCATGTATTTCATGAGTGAAATCACCACATAGGTTTCTAACACTGATACATATTTGATAATTTGTAAGTTACATGTTATCATGATTAATTATAATTTAATAAAATGTGATGGATAAATAAGGGAAATGTTGATTCCTTAGAAATGATGGAAAAATATGATGCACCCATTCAATAAGGGTTAGTCAAAGATACATTTATAATCTGCCAAGATATAGTAGAGTGGCTAACCCATGGGTCAATCTCTAAAAAACATGGTCTCTTATCCTAGAGAATCTTATAATTTTCTTTTGTGTTTTTTATATTTGAAATAATTAAATGGAAACACATAATGGGTTTTATGGAAATATTAGTTTAAAGGAATTGATTTAATAATAAGATAAACAAATAGACTAATATCTTGTAAAAAGTAATGTGAAGTTAGCGAGAAACCTGATAGATTAGGTTCAATCAACTCTTGAATAACCAATACTAGATATTATGAAGTAAAAAACCAAAAACACTAAACCTATAATATTACATGTTCATTTTCATGAGTCACATAGATTCCTCACCCAAAAAAATGAACACACTTACACAAAAATACTTTTAGTACATGAGAGGTCACTAAAAATTTAAGAAATAACCCAATCTAACTACTCCATTCAATATTTTATTCATCACAGAAGTGATTTTCATGGGATAGAAAATCACAAAACCTCACCCAACCACTAAAAAATCAACGCATAGATCAATTAGAAAAATATTAAGGGAGGAGTAACAAATCAATCCTATACAAGAGTCCACTTTCCAATACCCAAAAAACTATCAAGGTCTACCAAGGGTATAAAATATGGATGTTGATCACTATGATGATCATAAAATAACATAAAATGATGTTTCACTTATAGAATATAGCCTCATGAATTATCCTTCCTTAAATAGAAGTTTGAGATCCTTTCACTAGGGAAGAAAAACAACACTATAACTGTATTTATAAAATAGCATTACATAAATATAGAATCAGAGAAATGGGAATGGAATTAAAATTGTTTATCATAAATCTAGAATGTGGAATTTAAAAACTATGAATCATCCTCTTATTTGAAAAATAAAATTGGATAAAATTTTCTAATAGGAAGCTTCATACACATGAATATCTCTCAGGTTTTCGTCATCAATTTCCAGTGAAATCACCCATGAATGTATAAATTCCCCTATTACTACATGAGACAGCTCCATGTACTCTTGGATTAGGAAGCATTAAATTGAATTAGGTTGATCTCCCTCAAATTATCTCTATAATCTTCCACCTTATTCATTTATAGGTTCGATGAATAACCCCTTCAAATTTAATTTTTTATTAAAATTCATGACTCACATGATTAAATTTCACTTTGCAACTTCTCATAGACCACTGATCAATTATACCTAATCAAAACTCTTATAGGAATGACCATGACATTTCTATTAGACCATGCAAAGTTTCCTTCCAAATCCAAGTCAAACATGTGATGATTTTTCCATCATGCCAAATGCTGATAGAACCCTTTCAGGGAATTTCTCTACCTTGACTTTATTATTTACTCAACCAAGTGCATGCTTCTATGAATGTGAGGCCTCATTCAATCAACTTATAAATAAGATTAACAGTTCAAATTTTTTGGTGCATATACAGTCATAATTATCCATTTGTATAGCCTTTTCCACTAATTTTTTGTTCATAAAATGCCTCCAACTGGTTTTCTTGGACCAAGAAATCTTCTTCACAGATCTTCCTTCAAACAAAAAAATAATGATCATAACATTTTTTTCCAATAAACATTGACTAACACACCAAAAAATGAATCTCTATCCTTAGTGATATGATATCAAGTTGTTTGAGATCTGTTACAATAGTAGTATCATCAAATTTCATCCAAATGAATATTTGAGCTTCTTGGAAAACTCGGTCTACCTTAATACAACACCCTAACATAAAACTCCTCACCAACACTAGGAACTTCATTTGATTTACAATGTCATACATTGTTGTTTCATTCAAAGTCCATTAAATTATCATTAAAGAAATGAAATTTTATAGAACAATACCTCTATAATAGAATACGTTATAAATTGATTGAGACATTAGTGTGTTAATTCATTGAAAGTATTTCATGCAATGTTCTACACTTGTGAAACCATTGTATGGGAGATCAACAAGGTCCCAACCCATATTTGAATCATCATCCTAAATATAATAATAAATGGAGACCATAGACTTGATTAAATATTAATATTGGTTATTCATCATCTAGACCACATCGTGACGATTGAATGGTGGAGGTCAATCATTTAATGGTGCTTGATCAGCTTGGATATTTTTTGGATTGAAATAATCTATACTAACTTTGATCAATTTCACTCATCATGACTATGGTCTGATATAGAGTGTTATAAAATTGAATTCACTCCATTAATTTGGATTTCTAACCTTGGGTCAAGACTAGGAATTTGGTTTCCTTCCATGCAAAGCTTTTGTTTGAGCATTGAATTGGTATATAATATTTATGGGCACACTTCATTTGGTTTTAGTCTCTTCATTTCTGAGTGTGATATTTATAAATCAATATTAACATTAGAATCATTAAATTATTTAACCGAGCATCATCTAGTTTTTATTCATCAAGGTCAGCCTCAAATGGAAATCCCAATCATCAACAATTTCTTGTATTTGAATGGGTTCAGATCCATAACAATTAATATGGATGATTCCTCTTATTGTGGTAGCGTAAGCTAACTATATTTTTCATGGTCAATGGATTTAGTCTTATTGTAGCATCATCAATTGTATTATTGCATTATATTGTATAATTTATCAAACTTACATCACGTTAGGATGGAATGTTTAGGCATAATAACTTGTGGGAATCTCATGATAGGTTAGAATGTGCTCTTATAGTAACTTTAATACTTTTTATAATTTCTCCCATGTGGTCACATGAGTAACCATGTTATTTCTTCTTATGGATTCTCACCACCTTCATGTGGAATCATGTTTGTTCTTTTCCCACAAAACCTTTAGAAAAATTGAATTATATAATTAGTAAAAATTACTAATTCAAGATTGTAATTGAAGGAAAAAATTCCAGATTAAGGAATATTCCCATAATTTTATATTCTAAAATAAATTCATGTAAAAATTAATGAATTAAATCCAAAAACCTAAAAAAATATTTAAAATGAATTATTTTTCAAAAAATCACGAACATTTCATCCTTTATTAAGTCAAACAATTTTAATAAAAAAATAAAAAATCAAGAATGAAATAATCAATTAGTTTACAAATGATAATAAATAATATAAATTCCATAAATAATATAAAAAATAAATATATGGAATATAAAATAATTCATTTAGAAAAATAAAATCCGTAAATATTCAATGACAAACAAATTTTCATGGAAAATAACAAAAAATGGTTGTCCATTAAAATAAATGGACGTTCATATCAAGAATAATTGAGAAAATAAATCACCAAAAAAGAACTTATTTTCACATGATATTCAAGTACTTTAATATTTCACACAAATTTATAAAATATTCAATAATTTCATACAAAATCACAATTACAGATTAAAAGTTTCAATTAATTGCCTAAAATGATGTGAAAAAAAGTATCAAAAAACAATCACATTAGCATGCATGAGGAACAAGGTTAGAGGGTTAGGCATGTAACCCTGAGTTAGATAGGACACAACTCATTGGAGAATGTGTTAGGTGGAACAAATGGGTTAAACAAGATCATGAAAACATTGATTTTGGGTGAGATCAATGTGGATAGAGAAAAAGAACTCATTAGAGGGTTCTTGGTGGATTACTCTTCCTAGGGAGGAGAGTGAATGTCGGTGATACATTTAAAGAAAATTTTCAGCGTGTACTGGAGATTGTGTGCTAGTTACTCATGGTTCCCAATTGAGTGGAAGATCAGTGGAATGGGTCATGTATGGATCTGGTGAGAATTGTTCAGGTTATGGACGAACCCGAGTGGCATGATAGTGGTAGTGAGATAGTGAGATTCATGCTGGGTTAATTACCCAAGGATGTGCCTTGACATGGGTTGATAAGAAGGTATGTTATGTTACCCATTTTTGTGGAAACTCAAGTAGTGGGGTAAGTTAAGCCTTATGGTGGGTAGTTCCCAATTGGATATCAATAGATATTATGAGAGATATTCTTTGAGGGACTGAAAAGAGGGATTAAACTATTTTTGGTGTTGACACTCGAGAGAGGGTGGGTTAGCCATATCCTTTCATTTCATGAGAAAATGCAGGTAGTATATACCTTGAAGATTGATGTTTTTTTGGAGGAGAAATGATAAAAACACTCTTATAGTGGGGAGCATCATATCAATAATATGTATTTGACCTTGTGTTGAATGAGTCAGGGTTTTAGTGAGACTGGTTGGTTGTTGGTCAAGGTGACATTGTAATGCTAGGGTATGGGGAGATCTAGTAAGATATGATTCCTTGATAAATAGCAGATTCATGATTTAATGGTGGTTCCCATTGGTGTCAGTTCATGGGAACTTGGATCTAGGTGGTTTCTGAGTTATCTATGTTCAAGTCATATCGGTGGTGCACCAATGAACGAGGTGAGATAATAGTGGCTAGTGTAGTGATAGTGATATAACCATGGAACAACACTAGGAGTAATGTTTTAACATCAGTGTGGTTTCTTAATTGAACTTACAAAGCATTCTGGTGTTAAATCATCTTGATCACATGTGAATATGGTGCATCAGTTGGTATGACTGATAGTTTTTGGGAAAAGTCAATAGAAGGGTGTCCGACTTTAATTTTTTCATTAGTTTGGATGTAGTGAGGTGAGAACCAAATTAGGGACATTATATGAGACATGATTGTGGTGGTAAGGGGATTATACTAGAGTTATTCCGAATAAAACTGGTAGATCTCGGCTTGGTGGTTGGAGTTCTGTGGCTAATTATCATTTGGAATTCAGATATAGAGCACAATATATTGGTGGTGAGTTAGTGATCAAGTTGGGTCTGAGATAGTGTTAGAGGACTATCAGACTCTTCTTGAGGATGATTATGGCTATGGTGGGAAATTTTTAATGACTTGTGTCATTACAGGTTGTAAATTCCTATGAAAACATTATTTTTTCTATTTAGAGAGCGTTTTATTTTTAGAAACAAGATTTAGATAAGGATTATTAGGATATAAAAATCCATAAATTATTATTATTTTGATTTTAAATGAGACCCATTTAGTTGTTCGAGAGTTCAAAAAGGGTTTCATTGAATGGGTCAAGTGGCCGAGCTACTAAAACTTGAAACTGCAGGGTATTAATGAAATGAATGGGTCATTTATTCCATGAATGGACAATTCTTGGCAGGTTTTGGATTTGAAGGACCCATACATATCCATTCACTCAATGAAGTTGGGAATCCATTCCATGAATTTTTCTCTTCCATAGGTGGGTAGTGACCAATATGTGGATTTCAATATATGAATTTGGTCTTTACCCCCATAAAAGAATCAGGGTAGAGTTGGGGTGCCCGTGGTTATGGGTGTTCACAGTACAAACCATGGGTTCACTCCACAAAAAATTTCAATGTGTGTTTTTAGATGGGGGGATTTTATTTTTACTATCATGGGTAGGCTTTTTTGGGGTGTTCAAGCGATGGGAGGAGTCCATGTTGTCCAAAGCTACTTCCCTCACACCTATTTTGATTTCCCTATATCTACCAAAATTATGGGTGAAATTTAGCAATGGTTTTAAGTGTTATCATCCATTAGTTCCTCAATTGGGGTCTCCCATTATTGTCCTATGATTTGTATCAGATTTGGGATATGGTTTAGAAAATATCTCACGAAGCATGGTGAAATATTCTGAGTGTGATGCTGTTTTTATGTACTGTGGCTAGAGGAGGTTTTCTATGGTTGATGACACATTGTTAGAAGCAGTTTCATTGGGGAACAGTTTCACGATGAGTCTTACAGAATATTTAAATTGGAATTATTTCTTAAAATTAATTATTATTGTTTAATGTTAATATTTCATTCATACGACATGAAAAATGAAAATGAATGGGGATTTGGGCTTTGAAGGAACATGGACAGGTGAAGAAGGATCAATGGATGTTTGTGTGGATGGAAACTCAATTTTACAGGTAGTGGATTCATTAAAAACAAGACCATAGGTGTGTTTATTAAATATTTCATACTGAATACTTGTTCCATGGGTTCGGGATGAGTATATATGGACCTTCAATTTATGAAGGGTATATATAAGATGGCATGGTGTCTTTTATGCATGGGGTAATGGCTTTTTAGCACTATAGTAAATTGGGATTGTACAATGACTATGTCTCCAAGGGGTGAGGGGGACAATTGAGATGTTGTGTGGCCTTTATTTGTTCCCGAGGCTTTGATATGTGATGTGGGTAGCCTAGGTGGATTCTCCTAGGACTGCATAAGAAGGTGAGAGAGGATCTAAGACTTCTTATAAAAAATGAGACAGTCAATTATCTCATGTCTGTTAAGAAACACTCATGTGAAAGTGGAGAGGGATCTTGGAATGTATTGTGAGTAGGATAAGTCCTCTGAGATTGGATGAGGTGTGTTAGATAGGGTTTCTCTAGGTAGTGGGTCGAGTGATCTCCCTTAGTAGATATGTTATAGAGTGAGGTGTGGGTCAAGGTAATTTTCAAAACATGGCATCGAGATGCTGAGGGGATATTGTACGAGAACTCAATAACATAAATTTAGGATGGGGTTGGAACAAGCCCATTGGATGTGATGTCACTGATGGGTGATGGGAATTATATGGTATTGAACTAAAGAGATCATTATGGTTACGGAGGATAAAGTGGATGCCCAATCGAGTGAGATGATTCATATTTAAGATGAGGGTCTAGGTCCTAAGTGATGAGAACCTTTTAGAGAGATGGTGAATTTTATGGTGGGATGAAATCCCTCTTTTCCCTTTCATTTCAGTTTTATACTATATATGGTTATTATTTGTGAAAACATAAACGGAGGTAATGGATCATGAGTCCAGAACACAATATGAATGAGATAATAATGTTTAGACTTCCATGAGTGACATGAAGTCCCATTTTTTTCAATATATGGGTCAACCATGAGTGAGATGGTGAGTAATGAGACTTGTTGGAATCTATGTGAGTGAGACAGGAAGGCAAAACAATACCATTATTGAGATGATATCGGTTGGACCACTATGAATGAGATGGAGTCCATGATGTGATTCGATATGGAATGAGGATAGGTTATCCATGAATGAGATGGTTGACCTGAGTATGATGGTCCATCCCTGAGTGAAATGAGTAGGACCATGTATTTTATACTTCCATGATTGAGGTATATCCTATTATGTGATGAAATGCGATATCAGATGCAAGACCACCATGAGTGAGTAGGGGATGGGGTTTTGATGCTTCTCAAGATCAGATGTATTGAACCTACTGTATGCCAGATAGTATAGGTCAAGTGATGTATGAAAGACATACCCAAAGAGAGTATTTTGTGGGGATACTGGGTATGGTGACCTACTCTGAGGAAGTTTTGGCCAATATTTGGTTGACTCCCTACCCTAATTATCTATGCATGGGATAGTTATCGAGTATGATTTCATGAGACACGACACTGATAGGGTACTTTAATTTCACAGAAGCAGGAATGGTTGACCACCATTGTGGTTTGGTCTACACACAATGACACAACATGTATATATGAGGTAGAGACTTGAAGCAAGGTGGATTATGGTATAACGTCGAAGCCGGAATGATCACGTGTCATGGTGGCCATGTTAGAACATGGAAATTTGATGCACATAGAGCTTTATTTGAATTTTTAGCACATTATGTCCAAGGAACTTACATGACAAGTTTATTTTACTTATTAATAAATGTATATTATGGAGTATACAAGAGGAACTTGGTGATAGACTGTTGAGATGTATTTCTCATACCCTTTATGGGTACACTGGTTCATGTGCTTACCATATGTTAGCCTCTTAGGTTGATCATGGGGAGAACATTGGATTGGTCTGGATAAGATGGATGAGTACTTGGACATAGGGTGTGTGAGGACTTGGGGATTTGAGTAGGGCTAGTGAACGTGTGTTGTGTATTTAGTTTATTTTCATTTGAGATTTGCTTAGTGGGACATTAGTGTGTGTATGACCGTATGAATTCCACATGGAATTTGTTATAGAATGTGTTTAATAATTATACATATTCTTATTATGTGTTGGGGATGTTTTGACTATTTTATATTATGTTGTATGACTCTGATTTGAGAAATAGTTTCTCCATTGAATCAATTCGGCCCTTACCACTAGTAAACTTCTACAAGTGTATGTGGAGGAATTCTTGAGGCCATGTAACACTCCAAAATAGATAGGAATTATAGTCTAGGGAATTATATTTAACCCCTAGATACATTGGACCTTTATAAATACTTTAACCCATGGAAAAAAATAGATTATTTCAACGTCCCGGTTCTAGAAGCCACCTAGAGGCGCCCCGTACCCAGTTGTTCACATGGCCTCAAGTGCATTTCCATGAATTCCAGAGGATACCAACTAGCAGAGAGGGCCTTTGGGGTGATGGTGGGGAAACTATTCTCCCATTGGCAGAGTAAAAAATCGGAAGAGAAACAAATAGACAATTGCAGAAATAGTAAATATCCTTCAACAGTAAATAGCGAAAGACAGAAAAAGAAAAAACTAGAGCTAAATATATAGAAATGATGCATGATACATATATGTCTAGGAAATCATCCAAACAAGTCACAATGCTGAATATAGTACTAAATCAATGTACAAAGAAAAATAGTTGAGAAACTCCTTAGCATCGCAAGCCTCGGCTTGGTCCCATGCTCTCTATCTCCAATGCAATCTAGTACCTAAAGTAGACGGGAGATTTCTCATTTCTATACCTATAGAAATATAACTTGTTTGGGCCCAAAACCATGGCCCAAATAATCACTACTATAAAATGGGTATATACCCATGGTTTCCCAAAACTATGGGTATAGAGATAGTATGCGGACCTATACCGACGGTTCTTGGAAAAAACATTGTTATAGTTTTTTTTGAAGACCTATACCCACAGGTTTTCCAAAACTGTGGGTATAGGTGTTGTTCTACATACCTATATCCACTGGTTTTGATAACCATGGTTATATAAAGTATTTTTTTCAAATACCTATACCCACGGTTTTGAAAACCCATGGGTATAGCTTTCCCACGTTATGGCAGGAACAAAAAATTCCGCTGGACATAAATTTTTTTTGGTGGGAAGACAATCTTGAATAATATAATTATATGTATAGAAATATTAAATCGTATAAATTCATTAGGTTGGTTGGTTTAAATCTTCAGGTAGAATGAGGAAGTGCAGTGATCGAATCCCACTACGTCAATTTTTTCATATATATGAGTAATATTAATATAATTAAAGAGATGTATGTATATAAACGAATACTATCCTTAGGTTAGTTGGTCAGTCTGTATACCCCTTCGGCACAGGTCATGTGTTCGAAACCTTTGATTCCTATTTTTAAGAGTATAGGAGTTATATTAATATATTAAATTAAAATTATCTTTATATACCAATAGCCCTACTATCTCGGTTGGTCGGCCATGTGTGCATGATGCATGAGGTGCGAGTTCGAATCCGCCCAGGGTCGATTTTTGATCATATTTTACCTACGGTTTGAAAACCGTAAAAATAGCCTTGTTCCACGCTGTTCAATTATTGTTCCCATGGTATAGTAAATTGTGGGTGTAGGTGAGGACCTCTATTGCACTGCCTTTCAAGCTCACAGTTCCCAAAACCGTGGGTATAGGCCATACCCAAGGTTTTGGGGGATATACCCACAGTTTTGAACTGTGGGTATAAGCCGTTTTTCCAGTAGTGAGGGTGTGAGACTAAATCCTATTAGGAATCCACCCGAAGATCTGTGAATAATAGTCAATGAGTATATGGTAGGTAAAGGTTCAAAAAGGAGTAAAAAAGGAAGCACAAAGTAGTAAAAAAACCACAGTTTAAGCATTCAAAACACCACACAACATACAACAGCAAAATAGATAACACAGCAGGTAACCCTCTGGGAAGTACCCGAAGCCTATCCCCTCTTCCCTACCTATCATGTACAAGAAACCCTCTTGGAAACACACACTATCTCACCCCTCTAGTTCAGCTAATGTATAGACTCTCTGAGGAGTCACTCACCGTCATTTCCCACTACAGTCTCGTATTATACTAGAAGCACTCTAGGGAAGCACTTAACATTAATTCCCCTGGTGGAACACATCAAGGAACTACATACACATTGGGGAAGCACTCAACTTCAATTCCCCATGTGGAATCACATCGTAATTATAAATACATTATGTATAAGCCCTCAATATCAATTCTCTCTATGGTCTATACACCAGGTTCTCACGGATCTATGTAATTCAAACAAGCATTGCATCGTGTAACGACGAAAGAAAACTTGAAGAACTACTTGGCTTGAAATTTACAACATAACAGCATATCCAAGAAATAGGCACACCATCCTATAATACTAGGCATCGATAGTAAATAGTATCCTACAGGAAAACAAGACCCAAAGGTCAAAAGTGGAAAACATGCATGAGCAATACATCCAAAACACAAAAAATCACCCTATTCACAATTAAATATCATCTACTCAGGCATACTAGCATAACAAAGAAATAATAGGGCTAAAAAAGTAAACATGAAATACCTCGTTCAAGGGTATTGGGAAAATTTGCACATAAAACTCAATGAATTCCAACAGAAAGGCACACACCACCTACCTCTTGTTTAGGAGATCAATATACTTGAACATCAAAGCTTGAATCTCCTTATAACTTCATAGATCTACGAAAAAACATAAAAAGTTCAACCCATGATAACATGGAAAAGATGAGGAATTGGAAAATGATGCTCTAGAAGAAGATAGAACTCACCGATGTGATTCCAACACGACCAAAGAAGTTCGATTTAGAGGACAGATGGAGGATCAGGGGCTTGTCAATGATCCATGGATACTTGATGCTCTCAGATGAACGGAACCTAAAAGAAGCGGTTTTTGTTAGTCAGACGCGACCCCAATGAATTTAATGTAAAAAAAAGAAAGTACATGGTGTGTACTTTTAGAGTACGCGATGTGTACTCGCCTTTTCTGTACTCCGCTTTAGGCGGACTCTACATCACCCCACATGACCATGTGTGTCGCCACGACACGGCCAGAACACAGCCTTATGTGGCCATGAAGTATACAACGTGTACTCATAATGTACACGAAGTGTACCTAAAAAAATTTCCAGAAACTCCTCTTTTCTCAAAAACTTCAGAAAAAGGAAAAAAATACCAGAAAAAAAGGTCTGGGTTTTTAAAAACTTCCCCCATTAAAGAAATTCATCCCTGAATTTCCCTAGCGTGGTGTAGAAGAAGGAACCCCGAATAGCTCTGGCCACTGCGATCATAAATTGGCCTCCCTGTCCCAAGTCTTGTCTTGTACTCGCTCGTGCTACCATATCACCCATACCAGAGAAACTTACCGGTCACGGAGAACCTTCTTACTACGATCGACAATGTGGATAGGATGATCCTCAAAAGATGCATCCACCTCCAACTCATCTTCCTTGGGTTTGAAAGTAAGAGACAGGTCTGAAAAGTAATGTCGAAGCTGAGAAACATGGAAGACGTCATGCATAGCTCGATACCTCTGAGGTAACTGAAACTGATAGGCAACCATCCCAACTCTCTCCAGCACCACAAACGGCCTGACGTACCTCGGTGAAAGCTTACCCTATCTCATAATCCTCTTGTGTCCCAACGTCGGTGCGACATGCAGGAAATCCTGATCCTTGACCTCGAACTCCATAGGTCATCTCCACTGATCCGTATAAGACATCGGACAAGACTGTGAAGTATCCATCCTCTTTTAAAATCAACTATACCTTCTCTATGGTCTCTTGAACAAGACAAGCTCCTAGAAAAGCTGCCTCTCTTGCCTCCAGCCAACATAAGGGTGATCGGCATAACCTACCATAAAAAGCCTCATAAGGTTCCATCTGAATAGTCGCTTGAAAACTATTATTGTAGGAAAAATCAACAAGAAATATATGCATCTCCCAAGAACCTACATAATCCAGAATGCATTCTCGGAGCATATCCTCAAGAACCTGAATCGTACGCTCGGACTAGCCATCTGTCTAAGGATGGTAAGCTGTACTCAAAAGTACCTATGTTCCCAGAGCCATTTGAAACCCCTTCCAGATGCGATAAGTAAAACGTGCATCCCTGTCTGAAACAATTAAGTTTGGAACCCCATGAAGATGTATAATCTCTTGGATTTACAACTGCCCGAGCTCATTAACACTGAATGTCTCCTTGATTGGAAAGAAGTGTGAATCCTTTGTGAGTCTGTCAATAAAAACACAAACTCCATCATTCCCTTGAGGCGACCTCGGAAAACCGGTCATGAAGTCCATCATGACGTCATTACACTTCCACTAGGGAATGGGTAACTACTACAAAAGCCTTGCCGGTCGCTGATGCTCCACCTTCACCTGCTGACAACTGGAACACCTCATGACCAAACCAGCAATGTCCCTCTTTATACCTGGCCACCAATACTGATAGTGTAGGTCACGATACATCTTGGTGACGCTAGGATGAACTGCCAAAATTGAGGAATGAAAGTCCCACATCATCTCCTAGCGTATATCTTCTGGCACCCATACGCATCCCTGGAATCGCAGGATCTGATCCCCACCTATGGTCCACCCAAGAATAGGGTCCTCTCCTGACACACTTTCTTGTAGGACTAGGACTTTATAATCTGATAGCTTCCTCATTCGTACTCGATCAATATGGGTAGAAGTAACAGCTACAGAAGAAAGAAAATCTTCCCCTGTCTATCGTGCATGTCCAAATGCATCTCAGAGAATAGATCCATAAGCTACCAATCACTACTGTCCTCCCGAACTACCTATATCTGAGTCTACTTTCACAACGCATCATCCACGACATTTCCTTTCCCCAGCATGTAGGAAATCTCAAAGTCAAAAGGCTTAAGGTACTCAACCCACCTTCACTATCTCAAAATCAGATGACGCTGAGTGAAGATGTATTTGAGAATCTTTTGGTCGATGAAAACCACAAAGTGCTCTCCCAGAAGATAATGTCTCCAAAAACATAAGGCATGAACAACAACTGCCAACTCGAGATTGTGCATCGGGTAATTCCTCTCAGGTGGAATTAACTACCAAGATCCATACGCAACGACTCCATATCCATGCATAAGCATAGCTCCCATCCCGATACCTGATGCATCACATCAAATAGTATAGCTCTTGCCCTGCTCTGTAAAGACTAGTATCAGTGCTGAAGTCAATCTCCCTTTCAGCTCCTAAACGGATGACTCACAAGAATCTGACCAAGAGAACTTCGCCCCTTCTTAGTCAGACCTTTCAGTAGTGCTACTAAGCACGAAAATTCTTGTATAAAATGGCTTCTGTATTTATCCAGACCTAGAAAACTCCACACCTCGAAGACATTTTTCATCTACTCCCAGGAAACTACAACTCTCACTTTTTCGGGGTATACTGATACACATGTCTCTGAGATAACATGACCCAAGAATTTAATATGGTCCATCGAAAAGTGGAATTTTGAGAGCATATCATATAACTGATGATCCCTTAGTGTACTCAAAACAATCTGAAGATGGGTAGCATGGTCATGTCGAGTGTGATAGTACACCGAGATATCATCCATGAAAACAACCACAATGTAATCCAAGTAGGTATGGAAAACATGGTTCATCCGTACGATGAAAATTTCAGGCATGTTCATGAGACATAATGGCATAACCATATATTCTTATAGAACACACCTACTTCAGAAGGCTGTGAGAGGTATATCAGATTGTCTAACAAGAAACTGATGATAAACGAACCTCAAGTCAATCTTCACGAACACCTGGATTCCTCGAAGCTGATCAAAGAGATCATCAATCCTTATAAAGGGATATCAGTTCTTGAGCGTCAACTGGTTCAACATCCAATAATCCACACAGAATATATGAGTACCATCTGCCTTATTCACAAAAAGGACAGAAAAACCCCAAGGAGAAGTACTTGGTCGGATGAAACCCTTGGCCTGCAACTCCACCAACTAAATCTTGAGATCATTGAACTCTGGTGTAGCCATCCTATCAGGAGGAATGGACACCGGTGCTGCCCTTGGGACAAGTTTAATATAAAATTATACCTCACACTCTGGAGGAAAACCTAAAAATTCCTCTGTAAAGACATCTCTGAAACAATCCACTACTGGAAGAAAGTCTAACTGTTATGTCCCATGGTCATCCAGATAAAGACAAGAAATATGGGATGTAACTGCTCCCAACCCATGATGTACTGGGCCTTCCCTACTCGCCTGGACATCCCACTCACCCTTATGAAGAATAGATCCCCCTTCTGGTGATATGAAACTCACCCTGCAGTGATTATAGTCAATGACTGCTGGGAAGGGAACTAGCCAGTCCATTATGAGAATGACATCCAATCCTGTCATCTCTAGAACATAAAGATCCCAAAGGAAGTGACACCCACCAACCACAAAAGGGAACTCCTTGCACTGACGTACACCGGATGTTCTTGTTCCCAACAAAGTGTCCTATGTCAAAACATCGGAAGAACCAATGATACAGGGCCCAAGTATCTCCACAACAGCGACAGATATAATTCTATGCGTAGAACCAGTATTGAAAAGAGTTGAAGATAATAATGAGGAAACTAGGATCATGACTCGAACTGTAGTGGGGATGAGATCCATCTCTTGATGGGTCTGCTCCACTGCAGAAGTCTAGCCAGCTCCATGGCCCTCTAACCCTACCTGACTACTCTAAGCTGATCCACCCTGCTATTGCTCTTGGCTTGGTGACTGACCACCGCATCCGCAACCTCCACCTTGGCCTGAACGGCCGGAAGAACTCAAGTTCCCAGACTAGTGAGAAACTGGCAGAGCTTCTCCTATATGAGGAGTAATAGATGAACCTCAGTCACCAGTTGTTAGTGAAAAATACTGATAGAAACACTGAAGGTGTCCCAACTTGCCGGAAGATAAGTATTCTCCTGGGTCCCTCAGGCACTGCGGCCTTGTATGCTCAGCACGTCCACACTGGTAGCATACCACCTGGCTACCTGAAGATGTATCCCGCCTACTCAGATCTCCCCATGTAGTATCCCTACAGTGATTTCAGATATTAGCTAGTGGAGCACTAACTTTGGATGTCGAGCCACCCTAGATCACAACACCGGATTACCTCAGACGTCGCTCTGTGATCAGTGCTTGGTTGATGATGGAAGTGATGGAAGTCAACCTGAAGATATTCACCTAAAAGAGAATGTCCTTTCTGAAGCCATCCTCGAACTTCCTTTCTAGGAATAACCTATCTCCTCCAAGGAAGGCTGTGAATCACTTAATCTCGGTGAAATGAGAGTATTAATCCATAACCGATAGGGTTCCCTACTCAAGGCTCATAAACTCCAGGGATCGGTCGGCCCTCAGGGTCCACAAAAAAGAATTAGTCAAAGAAGATGCGCTGGAACTCCTCCCAAGCCATAAACTACAAATTAACTACCTGTGAGATCACATCCCACAATCTCTTGGTGGAATCCTATATAATATAGGTAGCGATATTGTCTCTCCTCTCTGGAGGGATCTATCTATGCTCAAATATCGTTAGCATGGCTTTGAGCCATGACTCAGTAGCCTGAGGTCCTCCTTCCCCTAAGAAAGTGGGATGATGTTGCTACTGGAAGACCAGTGTCAAATAAGCCATCGATGGGGTAGGATGAGGCGCTCCATGAAAAGTATACATCATCTTCATGAATCCTTCCTTGAACTATGCATCAACACCGGTAATAGGTATAACTATTGGTTCCAAGACTGACACAACATGAGGATCTGCAGGTGGTCCCTAATTAACCATGTTCGGTGTCTGATCACCGCCAGGAAACTGGCGTATAACTGGAGGACATCTCTGTGGCATGACTCTACATGGCCAAGCGCACACCTTAGATTAGAATTATCAAGGACTGAAAACAATCATTGTAAGAAGAGAACAAGAGGAAGAAAAAATTCATGTTTTACAAAACATGTTACACGGCATGTACACTACCTACACAATGTGTTCCGTGAAGTCATTCAATTGGATGTGTACTTTCACCTAAACTGGTCGTGTAACACCCCAAACACACGATGAGTTCTCAAAACACATGGCATGTACTTGAATCCTCTTCCCCGTCCTGTGTCCTTCTACACGGTTAATCCACAAGGCTCTTTTAAGACAAGACAACACGGCGTGTTCAAGGTAGACATGACTTATACAGGAAAAGATTCAACTGGACCGTGTTGTTAGGGACACGGTAAGACACATGACTCAAAATACATAGCATGTTCCTAATAGAAACATCATATACGTGAAAGGATAACTCTGACCCGTGTTGTTCGTGACACGGCCGGGTACCAGGGGTTGAATACACGACGTGTTCATGGTGTACACGGCGTGTATAAGAAGAAACTCCAATGACCCGTGTTGTTAGCTACGCGGCTGGGTTCCTAGGATTATACTACAAGGCATGTCAACAAAGACAGAGTGTGTTTCGACTAGACATTTTCCATCCCATGTCTCTGCCCACATGACCTACAACCCGGTCAGAGACTACACAGCGTGTACAAAAAAATGGTTTCTTCCCGAATAGAAGAACACATGGTGTGTAATTAACATTACATGGAATTTATTCTGGGTTTTCCTGGACAGTAAGCCTCAAAAACTACTCCGGAAATTAGAAAACACTGAAAAAAGCATCAAAATTACCATATTCTGATCCGTGAGGGCCCATACTCCCCACGAATCAATATTTGGAACCCTATACAAGTTTGAAACAAGAAGACAGTGCAATGATCCACCAAATTCAGGTCCATGAGGGCCCATAACACCTCAATAACCAAAGTTTGGTGTTCATTCTAACAAAACCTTACACAAAATTTCCTATCAAACAGCAGGTATGTCTATCAAGGCATCTATCACAACAGCATGAATATTCTACACAACATCTATCAAAACAACATGCAATTGCTAATGCATCATAGATGACATGGAAAGAATGAATGGTATGTGATTTATAACAAGTGACTATATGATGTATGAGATGGCATACCCTAATCTCATCGGGTTGCGACATAAATCTAACCTCAATAACATCAACAGTAATCGCACAAAACATACGAATCACCCAATGGTGAAATCAAATAAACTGTAAAATTGAAAACCAGAAAAATTGAAATAATGAGGTAGATTGGATTTTCCCTATACATGGGTTAACTAATCTCGGGAACAACTTATTACAAAGTACCTATTACATCCTATCCCTGGCTATAGGCTCCAAACAATAAATCAAGAGAAAAGAATTCCGCTGATACCACTTTGTAATGTCTCGGTTCTGGAAGCCACCCAGAGGCGCCCTATACCCGATTGGTCACATGGCCTCAAGCACATTTTCCCAAACACCAGAGGCTGACGACTAGATGTGAGGGCCTTGGGAGTTATGGTGGGGAAACTATACTCTAATTGGCAGAGTAACACAGCAGAAGAGAAACAAATCGACAATAGCGGAAATGGTAAATATCCAACAACTATAAACAGTGGAAGACTAATAAAAAAACAACTGGAGATAAATATATATAAATGTATGATACATATATGTCTAGTAAAGAATCCAAACAAGTCACAATTATAAATACAGTACTAAACCAAAGTACAAAGTAAAATAGATGAGCAACTCATCAGCATCGCAAGCCCCAGCTTGGTCCCATGCTCTCAAGCTCCAATGCAATCATGTACCTGAAGACGAAGGGTGCTTGGACTTGTCTATACCCTTAGAAATATAATCTGTTTGGGCCCAAAAGAATTTCCGATTAAGGGTGTGGGACTAAATACCATAAGAAAACCATAGGAAGATCTGTTCATAACAATCAATGAGTATATGGAAGGTAAAGGTACAAAAAGCAGTAAACAAGGAAGTACTAAATAGTAAACAATCCACAGTTTAAGAATTCAAAACACCAGACAACATGAAATAGAATAACTAATAACACAACAGGTAACCCTGTAGGAAGTACCCACAAACTATCCCCTCTGGTCCTACCTATCATGTGCAAGCAACCCTCTTGGAAGAACACACAGTCTCATCCCTCTAGTTCGGTTAAAGTACAGACTCAATGAGGAAACACTCACTATCAATTCCCCCTATAGTCTCGTATCATACTAAAAGAGATATGGGGAAGCACTGAACCTCAATTACCCTTGTGGCCCATATCGAGGAACTACAGAAACTCTGGGGAAGAAATCAACATCAATTCTCCCTTTGGTCTCACAACGTAATTATAAAGACACTCTAGAGAATCTCTTAATATGAATTCTCCCTATGGTCTATAGACCAGGTTCTCACGGCCCTGTGAAATTCAAACAAGCACAACATCACGTAACGGCCAAATTAAACCTCAATAAATACTTGGCTAGCATTCTACAACATAACAGTATATCAGAGAAATATGGACACCATCATATAATACTAGGCATGGATAGTGAACAACAACCTATAGGGAAACAAGAACAAAAGGTCAAAAAAAGCAAAACATGCATGACCAACACATCCAAAACACAAAAATTCACCCCATTCACAATAAAATATCATCCAATCAGGCATACTAGCATAACAAAGAAACAATAGGGATAAAACACTAAATGCGCAATACCCCATTCAAGGGTATTGGGATAATTTTCACATAAATCCCAAATAATTCTTAAAGAAAGGCACAAACCACCTACCTAGGGGTTAGGAGATCAATATACATGAACGTCAAAGCTTGAATCTCTATAGAACGTTATAGATTGACGAAAAATCATAAAACTTTCAACCCATGATAACTTGGAAAAGACGAGGAATTGGAAAACTATGATCTATAAGAAGCGATAACTCACCGATGTGATTCCAACGCAACCAACAAAGTTTGATTTAGAGGAAGGATAGTGAATCAGGGGATCGTCGAAGATCCGTGGATGCTCGGTGCTCTCGAATGAACAAACCATAAAAGAAGTGGTTTATGTTCATCAGAAATGACCCCAGTGTGTTTAATTAAAAAAATAAAGTACACAACATGTACTTTTGGAGTACATGGTGTGTACTCGCCTTTTCTATACTCTGCTTTATGTGGCCCCCACATCACCCCACAAGACCGTGTGTGTGGCCACAACACGGCTATCACACGACCTTATATGGAAATAAATTACATGGAGTGTACTCATAAATTACAGGTCATGTACTTCATAAAATTTCTAGAAACTCCTCTTTTCTCTAAAAATCTAGAAAAAAGAAAAGCATACCCTAAAAGAAGGTACAAGTTCTTACAATTATAATCATTCACTTCAACCAAACATCTCTCAATTGAACGATTTGTTCCATGTATCAATTATGAGGAAGTACATTGTTAACCCTGCATATTTATTGAACTCAAAGGCAATAAAGTAGGTACAACAACATTATTATGAGAATAAGGAGATATAAATATTGGATCATAGAGATAAAGTATGATAAAATATGACCAAACACATGGTTAAGTTTGTATTGAGGAATCTTATATTTGAGGAAGCAATGTGGGAACACGAAGATTTAATAAGGCAGAAGTACCCTCATCTTTTCACCAGAGTAATAAAATGTTGAGGAATAAATTATTTTAAAAGGGTAGATTGTAGAAACTGGTAATTTTATTAAATATTTTACACTAATATAAATATTTTTACTAGATTTTTGGGTTCACATGCAACACAAAAATAATATGAAACTTGAAACGTTTTATTGCGATAAAATGTTATAATAAAAGACAGCCATTAACATGGTATGAGAAAGGAATGAAAAACATCATTAGAGAAATTATAAGATGAATAAAACCACAAGTATAAAACAATATCATGAATTAAAAATATTGAGCCCCTTGGTTTTCTAGGAAGATCATTACCTCAATTGAAACTATGGAAATAATGGGGAGAATACGAAGTAATATTGAAATAATGAGAGAGAAATGAATGATTAGAATGAATTATTTTAGTAAGGTTATATATTGGAATGAAAGATGTCAATTATCTATATATATATAAGTTCATTAGAAATATTGCGGTTGCATACATTTCCATTGAATACATGGTCATTTGAAATATAGTCGTCTAATATATCCATATTTTAACTTGTTTAATTAAAAATAATTCACAAATATTAATATAATTCTACATTTAATTAAAATTAATGTATTTAGTTATTATCTTCTAAATATATATATTTTTTCATTACAAACATCATAATGATCATGATTATGATCATCATCATCATCATTTTAGAGATAGTAGAACATGGGGATGATGAGGATAGAGATTGAGCACATGATCTACAATTGAATCCCTATAAGTTTAAATATCGAACATTAGATGTTGAAATATCAAGCATGGTAGGTCACACTGATTTATTTATGTATTTTGGCTCAATGAAAATTATCTTGGCCAAGAATTTGGATTCAGGTGTGACTATAAAGAAGAATATTTATGAGGTTGTTAAATCAATGATGACACTATAATTTTTCAGATTTGATACATCTTTATCTATGAGGGTGATCAAGAACGATAAAATCGCCCACATCTTCTCTAACTAAGATGTATTAAAATAATGGTTGAGGTTTTTTTAATTTTTATATCATTGTAGGGGTAATTATCCAAAGTGTTGATAAATTAAGGGTATTCATAGATTTATTCAAGATAATCTCTATGATATGTGGTTTTGATGAATAGAAAATTATGATAATGGGAAGAGGAAACTATCATGTTGCATTCCCATCTAATGAATGAAAAATTTGGGTGTGTAGCATTGTATTGGTTTCCATGAAGTCCATCTTCCTCAGAAACTATAAATGGGACTGAAACCTTTATCCTTGTATTGTGAATAACACACATTATTAGGTATTAATTAGGATACTTAAAATAAATTAGTTGCATTGGAACCCACATATTATTTGGGACATTGCATACTTAGTTGGAATCCTTATTAGACTGAATAGGAAACTAGGAAATATGAGATTTTTCACCCTTTTATAGGTTGATGGTTGATGGTAAATTTTCAACATCACTATTGATGAAATTTTACTCACAACTTTAGAGGATAATATCTATCATTAAATATATTATGAGTGAAAACCATTATTCTGCAAGGATTGTAACCTTATTGGTCAATCTTCCTTGAATTATAGGAGATCCAATGTTTGTAATCTGTATTTCTTCAAGAGGAATGATGATTAATATTTATTGAATGAGACATGAAATGGGTAAGAAGAAAATATATAAACTCTCTATTTATAACTTGGGGTTTGGGGTAGTATATGATATTATACCTAATCCCATTGTGAATGACCCACTTGAGGAGTTGTTTAATTTACAGGATTTTGTTGTCTTAAATGTTATAGATATGTATTGATGCCTTCCAAATAAGAATTGGAAAAGTCACAAAGGAGAAAATGTCTAAATATGGGTGTTATCACCCCCATGAATGCATGGAAGAATTGGATGGTCAAAGACTTATTAAACCTATAAAATACTTATGATCACATGACCATTTCAAGATCATGCAAAGTCACCACACATGGTACTTAAACTGTGGTATGTCCCGCCAAACCCTCTTCAACTAGCCCCCTTGATTACAAGTGTCTACACAATGATAGTCGAGATGGAGTCCCCTAGTTATATGGTTTTTCAGTAGAATGTGCCTCAAAAACCTCATGAAATCCATTGAAAATAAATAAAAGTGATATTCAATGGAAAAGACACTTATTGTTCATCGAGATCATGCACAAAATCATCATTGGGAAGAATTAAATACCTAGATAATGTCCAAGACATCTCGCAACAACCCCTAGTCTTCATCATATAGAATGTAGAAGATATAGAGGAGGAGGTGAGAGGGGTTAGCAATTTCTAAAGGACATGAGGCACAACCCCAAGGACACACGACGCTCAAAAAGTCCCTAACAACATTCTTATAACTTCTAGTGAAACCCAATTGGCTTGCCAGCAATGCAACATAGAAGGTCTTTCACATTCCTAAGAAACTATGCAGTGTTCAAGGGACAAATCAGTTGTCTTTTCCAAAACATACTTCCACACCTTCATATGATCCATATTCATCTCACCAAAAACCATCAAAAAATCGAGTAAAAATCATAGATATTACATGTAAAAACTTGCTTAACTCCCAGCCCTTATCGCAAATAATAATGGGAATTAAAAGGGACGAGGCGATCGGTGTTCTCTGTCACTGAAAGGCAGGAAACATGCACCTAACGACCCATAAGGCTTATTGATTCCTTGGCAACATGACTGCCTCATATCAAAAAGTCTATTTGGCATGTCATCCTCACCGCACGGAAGCCCTAGTATGTGTTCTGGAAACTCCATGGCACTCTAATGAGATACATATATATTTGTCCATGGAATTATTTCACACCCATGTATGGCCCATAATTGTCATACATCACATCTCTAATATATAAGAGAAATATCGTTGATAACACACATAAAATATCGCATGAATCCTAAAATGTTTCACCTAAAACTAATGATATAGAAAAGAATGTGATGAATAAAGCTTGTGGTCACTAAAAGAAATGTGATGTGCCCAAGGCACCCTCAACGTGGTCCCGCATGACCCCAAGACAAGCCATGCAAGGAATCATGTGTCCCTTCCAATAGACATTTGGATCTTGTGGGAGCGTATGGACATTTCAACATGACTAAAAGACAGTTCTTCAAACAGAACCAGATGATAAAGCAAGGAAACATTGATAAGTGGATTTCGATCACTAAAAATTAGACGACACCCTTGATGTCGTCCATGACTGAGACACGAAAAAATACATTATGATTGGCCCCCAAGTTGACTCCATCATCAAATCACAATAGATACACTGCACAATCTGGTGAGTACGAGGAGTGGATACCCTTATAAAATCCCCTATCAAACATGAAGAAAGGGTTGTATGCTAGATGTTTGGGATCGAGACCACTACTATGCACAATTGATGCTTAGAATATAGAATTTTGAAAGCAAAGGATCATGTGACTAGCCATATTTTCATTAGGAAATACATCAGTAGAAAGAATGATATGTCAGGAGCCATGAATAAATCCCATCATGTGATCATTTAAAGATCATGTAAAGGACTTATAACATATCATACCAAGACCAAATCGAATGAATTCTAGATCCTGCAAAATGCAAACAAACTGACACTAAAATGAACCAAGGCATTAACAATAGAAGGATGGAAACCAAGATTCAAAGTGGAATACTTGGGTGAAAGACATGGTTGCAGACCTCCATACACATTGCATGTGTCATTAAAGGACACATGAAAACAACATGTTGCGCCACACATATATCATGACATCCCTTCGACATGTCTTTTAGGGTATGTTAAATACTTAAAACATGTAAGAACAAGTCTAGAGAATCTATTATGGATAGCACATGGTTCCAGAAAACTATAGGGGGTTTTCACCCAATACATTAAACATCCTTCAGACATATCACATGACTCATATAACGACACCTAATCATGTTAGATGAGCCTCATAGACACATCTAGACTTGACAACCCATCTCTCACATCACTCCCTGGATAATTCAACTGAGACTTGTGATTCCCTCCAGACATGTCATCCTAGACTTGTGATGTCTCTAAAAGGATTCGTCCAAGACATGAAATTCCCCTCGTATGATGACACAAGGACTCCTGTAACACCCTTCGTATGTGTCAAGTCAGGTCATGTGATGAATACAGGGGTATTCCAACTATGTCATACGACACATTCTGGATAAGAAGGCCATATTTCCAGGGCATCCAGGGACATGATGATATTTTCATTCCTTGGCATGTAAAACCTGATCAACTAGGAAACCTTAGTGTGTAAGACCTGAAAAGTGAACTACGAGAACTCTAATATCCGCCATAATCGAGATATGTAGGTGACCTTCTCAAGGACTGAGCTCTAAACCACACCACAAAGGACTAGCGAAATATGAAATTGTCATATCCATATGCCCTGATGTTGATCATGCACTCCCCCTTGTTTATCACAATGTGAATAATTCACATGAGCTTAGGGGGATCTAATGAACTCCTCATTGGGAATAATAAATATTCATTGACTAGGGAAACCATAGTGTTTAAAACCAAACATAAAGAAACTATGACTACTCTGATTCTTTCTATATTCAGGATATGTAGGCTACCTCACTCTGAGGTTCAAGCTCTATATTGATTACCTAGAAAATTACCAATTTCTATCCCCCCTTTACCTAATGAAATAAAAGTGATAAAATTACACGCCTTGTTTCTAACAATGATCATGGCTCGTGATGGCTTAGGGAGCCACACTAGTCATGTAATTTGCACCACACTCCTTAGAGTTTCAAGGGGGACTTTATAATACATGCCCTAATATCATCCTAACTACGATGACTCAATTTCCTGTCATAATCCAGGATACGTAAGATGTCTTCTCAAGACTCAAGCTCAAATATTTGGTGTCTCAGTACCCCCATATTAGTCCTTACCAGATGTCATTAAATATCATAGGTCAAATAAACTACATGGGTTTTGATTCCAGCAATAACCAAGAAATATAAGACACCTCAAACTAGGATTAATCCCATCCTCGAGATATTAACCGCCTATATATATGTGAGAATATTCCGAGGCATTTGGTAAAATGAAATTTGTATATAAATGACAAACCATTAACAGAAAATGATGAAGGACCTCAGATACATATAGATGGACTCATTAAAAACCCTCATCTATTGTGTATGAACGAGAATTAGCCTAAAATCATTTTGTTAGGGTAACACATACCATATCAGGATTATGAATAGATTCATGAACATATCATAAATATATAATAGAGTCCCCGAGTAGGAAACAGTTACCCCCAAAATGGTGTTATGATCCCAAACTCATATCCTCTCGAAAAATGCAACTCCTTAAGAGTCTCTAGTCCTGAAAAAATAGATGACCACCAGCCTTGGGAAAGTAGGTTCGTTCTCATCTATGGATAAAGTAACCATTTAATGTTTATATTGAAGATGAGATAGATGGAAAAACCGATGTGTGCATCAAACCATCAAGAAGAACCCATACGACACCCCATTGAAAAACACAACAAAACAATAGGCGAATGAGTCATCAGGTGATCCCAACCTCATCTGATGTCCCAATCCTAAAGTCTGTAAAAGTAATAGTAGTAACTCATAGAGGAGAGGGGGATTCTTATTTGGGATAAAATCTTCTAGAGAGTACCCTTAATGTGGAAATAATTTCTTTATAGGTAGTGAGAGAGGAAAAAACTACCACAATTCTGGATAACTCAACACATAATAGGAATCCTAATTATAATGAGAAATATGAGGAAGACACCTACCATGCGGTCAATGATGAGAAGGTGAACTTAGAAGTGAAGCCCCACTTTGAGGGTGTGAAAAAGTACTCCTCTCATTATAAAGGGGAGGAAACATTTTCTCAGATGTATTTAAATAAGGATTCTAGAAGAAATAATTCTGAAATGAAACCTTCAAGAATCCAAACATTTGGAAAAAAATTCAACCATCTTAGTAGACAGTTAAGGGTATATGATGATGAGAAATATCATCATATTAATTATCTTGATGGGGTAGATGAATAAAACATTATTGAGAAAATTCATGAATTTGTAGGGAATTAAAACCTAAAAAATGAATGGAGAAACAAAAGAATAAAGGGAAAGGATCCATCATGATATATGCATAATAAGAATATTCATTATACAAGGGGGAGAAAATCCTCAAATCAATGAATATTATGAATTGTAATTTTCAAGAACATGACACTTCCTTAGACACAAAAAACCATTATTGGTTGGAATTGATGAACCCATGATGAGGTTTGAGAATTGAATTCCATTATATATGAATCCCTTGGATATTCCATTGTCTCTAAAAACCTATATGACTATGGGATTGAAGCCCCATGATGGTTCAATAAGGAATGTGTATGGGTTATTTCATGATTAGAATATTCCCACCATGTTACTATCTCATATATCATGAATGGAAACACATTTTCTATATCATTAATATCTTCCAACACATCATAAATATTATGAAGGTATCTATGGAGGGAGTTGGATCTGATGGTTGAGTTGTTTAACCAAAATTAGGTGTTTTTTGGTGATTTCCACATGGTTTTAAGACTAGATTAAAAAATTTGATCTAACTTAACATGGATTTCATCTGATGAGTTGTATTCATTCATTAAAAAATTTAATCTTATTAATTTCCCTATTCATACTTCTATGTTCACTCTACAGAGGTATAAATTTAATGGAAGGAAAACAATTATACTAGATAAATTCTTATATCCCATTAATGAAAGAAACACTCTGATTGGGAATTATGAGTTCACCCTTCCAAGACATAACCTTGATCACAATCCTATCATTATTGATGTTTATATTAATTAGTTGAGGTTATGTCCCTTTTTGATCAAATATTATAATTTTTGGATTAGTATTATTAGTTATATTGATATTGAATTTGAGGGATAGAAGTATGAAATCCCTGAAATCCTTCTTAAAATTATTATTGGGAAGCATATATTGTTAAATGGTTGACTAAGAGAGTGGAGTAAATAATATTTTTCCAAACTGTATAATTATATTAAATTTACTAAAGATGGGATTTAATGTTATCAAATTAGAAATTAAGGCAACGATGTACATTCTAAGGAAGATATCAAGTAACATTATAAACTAGATAGCTCTGTATCCCTTTGATAAAGTATAGAATAGAACAGATAAAATGTGAAATAGATCCAGGATGGTGAAATGAACTCCACATTCTTCCATTTCCTACATAATGAAAAAATGGAATGAAGAGGGACCATTTTCATAAAGACAAATGAAAAACAGTTTACATCTAAAATTTATATTTCAAATGATGTGGTAGATTATATTCAATTACTCTATAGGGATGATTTGTGTTATATATTATCCTCATTAGTTGATAATCTCTATTCATTTATTAAATAAAATTAGAATTAATTATTAACCATGGATAATCTTATGGATGAAATATAATATACATTGTTATCAATAAAATTGTCTAGTGTTGCAGGCTCAACAAACTTCAACAAAAAGTTTTCATGTTCTTCTGGGACATCATTCACACTAATTTTACCAATGCACTAAGGGATTTTTTTCTGTCTACATCATTGAAACCTGCTTTCAACAGTCATTTAATTTTAGTACTTTCTATGAAATATAATGCAATGGAATTTAAATATTTTATGTTGGGTTCTATTGAAAATACCTTCCCGATGATTATTAGTAAAATTTTAGCAACATGGATTGAGAAGACCACCAGTAACAACATTACTCCTAAAAAGTTATGTTGTTTCCTAGAATAAATATAAAAAACATTATTTTGACTATATTGGAATGTGTTATTGTTTTGATGAAATGAGTCATGTATGGAAAATTTTCATTAAATATTGATATATTATTGGCCTTTGATATAATAAAATGGATATTTATCATACCGATACTTTAGATGTATGAAACATCCATGAATATATCAAATTTTTTTAGTGTTATTCTCAAATGTTCACATCATTCTTATTATTGTCTCTCTAAATGGGTTTATGAGGTGTTACATAGGTGTAATATAGGGAGAACCATTATAAAGCCTCCAATTCATAGTTGATAAGGATTATTCTAGTGGATGTATTTATGGTCTAGCACATACATACTTCTATGGTTATATGAATGTTGAAAAGAACTTTCTTTCACCTTATACATATTATATATTGATGATATTCTACTATTTTGAATTCCATCCAAAAAAATATGAAATCTATAAAAGAGATATTTATTGATTATAATGATAATGTTATACATTATATAAGATTTTAAAAATGGTTTATTTTCAATAGAGAACGAATCTTGGATTCCACAAAAAATAGGATGGCTAAAAACCATGGTGTTAAAAAAGGGCCCATTTCCACTAACTACATGGGTGTACCACTATTTTGGGGAATGGCCAAGGGATTCTATATAGAGATATTATACATTAAAAATATTACAGAGATTGGGATTTAGGAAGGAAAAAATGTCCCTGGTGGGGATGATTTTTTTAGTTAATTCAGATATTACTTCTATGTTTGTTTACACATTACCCATGTATAAATGACCCAACTCCCTTCTTAAAAATTCCATGAATATTATTAGGAAATTCATATGGACAGAGAGTTTCCATGAAAGGAACCTGGTTATTTTATCATAGAAATAGTGAAACAAACCCATTTAAATGGGTATACTTGGAATTAAGGACCTTAGAAATTTTTATGAGACATTTATCACTAAATTTACATGGAATCGTATTATTTTTCAAGATGAATCCAAGGTATTTCTCTATAATTGGTTCAACCCAAATATTTTGTAGGAATATTCATTTTACCTATCACAGACTATGTTGAAAACTCTTGAAAAGACACATATTTAATAGATTAGATGTTTCAAATTGATTGTTTGAAAGCACTTTAATATGACCAAATATGAAAATATATCGTTGAACATGAAATTAAGTGACCTGTTGGTAGTTCCCTACAATAAGTAACACATGTTAATTATTGTGTTAAGTAGAAATATTGATGGATTCCCTGAGATTATACCACCTGAAATCGATGAGAAAATATAAATATATATGTATGATGATAAATATATATTGATTTGGACCCTGAATGATGTTGTCTACTTGAATATGAAAGAATACAGTTGTAAAAACTGAGACAAGACTAATAATGTGCATATATGGACCATTATGTCTTGAAATTCCATCATTAATCCTTCCAAAATACCTCCTTTTATGGAAGGCCAAGAGAAATCAGCTTCCTTTGGATGATCATCTCCATGAATATTTAATTAAAGTGGTCCTAGATTATCCCATATGTATGAAGGCCTTTAAAAAATTACAAAAACATTTCATTGAATTTCCCTTTATGATTGAACTATAGTTATATTTACAAGATACATTTTTTATCAAGGTATTCCTATAATTTGGTATTATTGACCTTATGGATTCAATTACCATGTCTTCCCATAGTGATCTATTCTACAACCTCCTTCTTGAAGATTATATAGTGAAAGTTTCGTTCTCTTAATGATGAGAAATGTAGTGACTTTTGGAAATCACCATATTTACCTACATATGGGAATCACTATGATAAACATAGATTTACATGAATCTTAAACAAATCAAAAAAATTCCATGAGAAATTAGGTATTTGATCTAAATATTACACACATGCTTTGTGTTCTTGGTTTAATAAAACAATCCCTTGTGGTGAAGACCATTCAGTGGATTCCACCAATTTCAAAATGGATAAAAGTGAATGTTGAGGGGTTGAAATCTATTGCACCAAGTCCTATGTTTTGTTGATGTTTTTTCAAGATATACTAGGGCCTCATCAAGTTCTGTTTCCCTAAATATATTGACAGTGCATTTTCTCATGATATGGAGATTTGGGTGATTATTTATGAGATAAAATTAGGGGAACATTTTGTATAGAAGTCCCTTTGGGATGAATATGATTAAACACTTATTTTACAAGAATTGAGATATAGAACAAGGAATAAACCTTGATATATCCTTCCACATTATTTATATTTTAATTTAGATGTTGATAAAGTACATTTTAACACGTCACATGCATACATAGTGGAAAATGAAGTGGCAGCTACATTGTCAAAGAATTCCTCTATTGAAGTAATCTCAATGTGGAATTTGGATATCCCATCCTCCAACACACCACCATGGGATTTAAATTTTATGGATGGATATCACACTAATATTTTTAATTCCTCTATGTAACTTAATCTGTAAACCCAGTATTTTATAATAATTATCTATGAGCTTCCATGATTGGTCCTGAGGCTTTCTAATTAATATTGTTATTAAAGAATAACTTGATGCATCGTTAAAATATAAATAATGAAATCTATACCAATTTATGTATAAAATAAAATGGTAAAAAGAAAAATAATTAAGTTTAATATGAATTTTTAAAAATAATTTAACGTTAAAAATTTAAATTTTCAAAGAAATATTTTTTTTTGTATTGTGTATCTTTATCATAATAAATTAAAATTATGCCTTTTAAATGATGAATGTAGATTAATGTTTAAATTTATAAAAAATATATTAACACTCATTTAATGGGTAATTTATATGAAATAATATTATGAACACATTTTGTTATGTATTTTTATATACAAGATAATATATATATTTACATTTTAATTTAAATGATAATTATACTACATTTATAATTTAAATTAAAATCCAAATTTGGAATATGAAAAATTAAAATTAATAAAGGAGTTCATTTTCATTTTTAATGATATAAATATGTTATCAAGTTAAAAACTGAGTTACCATATAAAATGTAAAATGAGGTAAAAAGGATTAAACTAAGTGGAAAACGCATAAAAATATCATAAAACTATATACATGGTTTTTTGAATGAAGGATTCATACACATTAACATATCTTTCCACTATTAATTTTCAATCTTGGAGACACATTAATTTATTAATTAATTTCTTTAAGTAATTATATTTATAAAAATGCTACCTCACTCGCCTATAAAAATACCTCTTCCAGACCCCACTTCTAATCACACCTAGAGATTCCTATATCAGCAAAAAAGAATTCAAAATTTATCCCCAAACCAATTTCCCACAACCTATATATTTTAGTAACATATTAATTAAAATCTAAAAAGGCATAATGGGTAGTCTAAAGAATGATATTCTAGGAAGAGGTAATTATCTCAACATAGTTCTTTCAGGTTTCCTTCTTATTCAACATCCTCTAAATATATTATAACCATTATAATATAATGAAATCAGTATCAGTATTTCATTTAAATTTTATTATTTTCATGTTATTATCATTATATTACTTCCTAACATTCATTAGAAAAAGAAAATTCTATGCCTATTATGCTCATACTAGTTCCTCAATTAATGATGTATTTCATTTTTCATAACCACAATTAATGACTAGTTATAAAAGTGGTTTTTATTAAATAAATATTTTATTTATTAAATTATAATGATGTATGAAGATAAATTATCAATTATATAATTTTATTTAAAGTAAATTTCTATTGTAAATATTAACTATATAAAATGAGCATACTGAGACACTTTTCAAAATTTGAATCTGTTTTTTTATAATATTTTGAACTGAATAATTTTTTGCATTATTTTAATGATCATATATATATAAATTATTATAGAAATTATGAAACTATTTTATAACTCATTTAACCATGGTCAACATTCCAAATTATTTTTTGAGGAATTGAATAAACTACCAAAAATAGCCTCTGAGAGAAAAAAATATACAATAAATAAATGATGTATGATAACAGATAAGACGTAAAAATGAAATATACTTGAAAATGGTTTGGAATAAATAATTCAATAATCTTGATTTCTTTATTCATAATATTATGTATACAAACCAACTGATATGAGGGTTTATATAAGATATTTCTTTCCAACCCCACATTGAATTCGGGATTGTTATGACTAAGTATCCATCTTGGAAATGTATATGATATTTTTATCTAAAAGAATCACTAATTTATTCTTATATTGTAATTAATATTTTTTACATGTTCTCATACCATTTATCTTCCCCTTTGGTTCATAATTTACTAGAATATATTCCTATAATAGAAACTATCTTTAACCCTTCATTTTGACCAGGAATATTCATCTTATATGTCTATATTATTTATTTTGATTATTTGAATTTTATTATCTATAATTATATACATTATTAAATGATTTTTCAATATACTTGAGTTTATTTATTAAAATAATTTTTTTTAATGTTTTTATGATGTTTTTTCTTCAAACTTTGACATTCTTTTCATAAGTATGAAAATAATCTATTTTATTTCTTACCACATGAATTCCTTTTTCAACTTTTATAATTTTTTACGTAATAAAAATTCCTAAACATGTTTTCATGGATTTAAAAAAAAAATTATATTCCATTTATCTAATAAATTATTTTCTCAAAATTTATCAAAAGTGTAATGGGTTATTATTCTTCATTCCACATCTAAATTTGAATGGTATTGTAAAAGTATTTTTCATGAATGTCAATATAATTTATTGTTTATTTTTCATAAATATGACTATGATATAACGGTGCTATACACATTACTTACATGGATGGATTATGATAATGTCTTATGGATATTTTCAGGAAACCCATCTCTTTATCATTGGTTAATAAATCCATGATGGAATTATAATTATTTTAATTTTCTTCCAGTACACATATGTATGGTGTATCATTATATGATAGGTGGGTCCAATTTAGCCTTTAAAGTCATTGGGTAATGATTTATATCTCATGACATCTAGATGTGAGAAGTGTGGATAGGCAATGTCCAATTTATTATGGGATGTAGATGGTTATCCAAAATCCACTATGATATGGGATGGTGGTTAGCCTATCCCATTACGATTTGAATGTATTTGTTGTTATCCCTGACATATGTTTAAATTTATATTCTTATTTTTGTGACACATTCTTATTTGATTATATTATGTTATATTGTCATGGATCACACTTTTATGACTCATTCCTTGTGTTATGTAAAAAGTCTAATTCCATGAATCATGTTTTATAATATATGTTTTATTAGGTATGATTATATTATGTTATGTCCATGTACCATGATTATATTCTCACACATATATACTCATATTATGATCACTTATGATCTTCTATTGTTCACAGTCATGTTTATTCGTACTAAGAATCTATTTTCACCCTTTCTTTTGTCTCCTCTACCGAGTATATAGATATTAGTATCATGTATTAAATTTCTATAAGGGTAATATGTGTGGAAAATGTTGTGGTAAATTATGAAGGTTTTTTGTGACATAAAAAGATCATGTATCGAGTCTATAAATTCACTAATGCATTAGGTTTTGGGTTGTAATTTATGGGAAAATATAATGGATATTTATGTAAAATGATGTAGTTTGTATGTATGAAATTCCTAGGTCACTAAAAAGATCATATGACCAAAAAAATCGAGTAACAATCTATTCTACTACAACCATTGTATATAAACTACAAGTGATCAAGGAACAATAATACCCATCCACTAATATGAATATTCTCAATCACCATTTCCCCTTACCATATTAACTAATTTAATACATTATGTGTACGGTTCAATAAGTATCATAACGTAATCATACAAAAACTAATATAATAAATAAACATAAAATAAATATTACCAATGATAAGATTTACCAACTAATAAATTATAAATAAGAATGAAAAATTAAATGAATGCTATACTTAATTCTTATTACCTTATTATCTGTATGTTTTTGACACATTTGTATGCATAAAAGTATATGAAGGAAACATTGGAATCATATCAATAAGAAATAACACTATGTTAAAAAACACATAAAACCATGAGAATAAGTACCACAAAACCCTAAAATCAAGTTAATATTCTGATTTTTTATCTTTATTAAAAAAATCTTGATTATTTATGCATTCAAAACCAAAGTATTATAATTATAAATTAATATAAATAAAATATGAGAAGTTTGAAATCATCTACCTTGGTAAGTAGATACAAAGTTCACCAAACAAGGAGGATTGGTAGATGATGGAAACAAATATAGGACCTAATGATAAACCCTTGATCTATAATGACATCATCCATCATAAGACTACAAAAAATCATCATTGAGTAATACAATGAATTTGGAATTATATGTGTTTACATGGATTGGAAATAATATGATAGTTAAAAGTGGAACAAGATTACATAGTTATATGTTTTTGATTATGTGATGAAAAATACCCAGGATCGGTTATAGAGGCCTAGTTTTATCCAAAATGATCTCAGAACTACTGAGGGTTTGAGAGAAATGTAGTTTATAAAATTAATTTCGGAGACACCATAAATTTTTAGAGATCATGGAAAAAACTATGTCGCAACGTGACATGGATTCATAATGCTATAATATACTAGATCCATAGATCACATCATGATATTTCCATGTGACTCCACCCTTTTCATTCTATTAATGATCATTTATTAGGTTAGAATATGGAGGTATATAACATGGATAATGATTTCAAGCCACAAAATTCAAAGCACTCTAAATCACAATGAAAATCCAAATCCCTTTCCCTCAATATGATTGACCGAAAATGATGTCATGGTGTGGCTGGTTGATCACTACCAAATGATACTCAAAAATGGAAAAACCTATAAATTTTCCACCTAGGGATTCATGTTATTATTTCGACAACTACCCTAAAATGTAAATTCAGGATACATTAAAAAAACTCACAAAGACTCTTTGTTCCATGAATGAATACTTTCACACTATAATTGAATTGTATATAAGGGAATCTTCAGAACCTCAAGTACCCATATATAATAATAAACATTAGGAAACTATTCCAACCCCTCATGTTGTGACCAGATTTTGAACTTCAGAGATCATGGTGCTTAAATATAAAATCCAATGATCGAGGCTATTGAACATATCTAATGTACTGATCCAATCCTAATTGTGGGAAACATTAGGAAACTATAGATTCCTTACCTCACCCTCAAGACTACCACCTATCTTACTTGGAGTCTCAATACTACTTAAATGTGACTAAGTAAGGGTACAAGAGAATTTGTGCCATGAAATCACTTACCTATAAAATTGTTATTATCTTTATGAATCAAAACCAATCTACAAGAAGGAAATATAAAGGGGTCATAAAATAAACATCTTGAGAGATTCCTCTCAGAAAATGACATATCAATATTTAGAACATAATTAACTGATCATTTGGGTGGGCACAAAATCACATAACACCATCAATATCACATCATTAAATTCAATGAAATACATATTATTTGAACAAAAATAAATATTCATATAACTTAGGATACTGGGAATGAATTTTTGACCCACATTCCCATGTACACTTTTCGAAGCCAGCATGCTTGTACATGACACAAACTAAGGGTATAGAATTCTCAAACAACACCTTCTCCTAATAATATTGAACCTCAACTGGTTTTCCTTAGTCATCACATCATCATCAACATTTAAATCACACTATTCAATGATATGAGAGTCGTCATAGGTATTCTAATGAAGACGTCACATGTGAAAAATGTCATGTATCTAATTCATTTACATTGGAAGCAATATTTTTTATTGACTACCCCATTGTACTCCAATATCATTAAGTCCCCATAAAAACATGGAGAAATATTACCCCTATGATTGATCCTTCATTTTCAATGACAATGAGATACCTTCAATAATACATGACCTCTAATGTAAATATCTAGAAGCCTCCTCCTATTATTAGAATATGACATTTGATGATCCTGGGATACCTTTATCCAGTTTAAAATACCATGTAAATTTATTAAAATGATATTGACCCATTCTAGTCTAACAATGGCTGAACATTCAACCTCAATCCCACACAATATAGATCTACATGGTCATCCATATAGTTCATTTAATGAGCCCATACTAATTATCAAGTGATAATAATTATTGTAAGTAGTGTAAATGAAATACATGCGATTTACCCAAGAACAAACAAAATATATACCAAATTCTTGTAACATGTATTCTAAGGATGTGATTTTACACTCCATCAAACCATCTATCTGTGGATGGAAATCTACATTGAGTGAAAAAATAAGACCCAAAAGCACAGTGGAGATGTTTCTATACATGGGTGGTAAAATGTGGATAAAAATCAAAGATAATCATCATCCGAATACCATGGAGCCTAATAGTCACCCCCCAAGTACTACATTGATGGGATATCCACCAAGATTTATTCCTTAATTGGCATGAAATTAAATGAATTCATCAAATGGTCTATTATAAATTAGATAGATTCATATCCACCCCAAATTCAAGGTAAAAAACATGAAATCCATTGAAATTTCCTCCCACTTCCACTAATGGTAACCTAGTATATGAAGCAATCCCAATGGGATATAATGTATAACCTTGACCTTCTAGTAGACAAAACATCATGAAATAAAGTCTATATTGGACATCCTCATCTCAGTCCACCAAAACTATATTCTCAAGGTATGATACATTATAGAAACACCAGGACATATTTCCATTTTGAAGCTATAAAACTCATAACAACCACCTTATATAACACAAAGAGAATAAATAGCCTCCCATAAGACAACACCTTATACTAACCATCCTCACACCATCCTATAGCAGTATCTCTATAAAAATTACAATCCTATTAAAATTCCATCTCAAAATCTCCCATATGGTATTCTTCAACCTTTTATGCCTTGGATTACTATACTATCATCTAATAAAGACACCGCCTATGATCAACTTCCTCTATATAAAGATTCATTTATGAAAAATCCTTTATCACTTTCCATGCATCTATAGAATTAGATACACATCACCATGTGACTAAGTACTAAGCATGGCCGAAATGACATCACCTTTATAAAATGTATGGGAAAAATCAAAGTTATAATCCTTTAATAATTAGATACACCATACATTCACAAAGTTAAAAATGTGTTGGGATAAGTTAGTTGTAAAAATATTATGATCCATGAAGACCAAAAACTGATAACTAATGAGAAAATGTCACTCTAAATTAAAGTGAATCAAAATTATGGAAAACATACGATCATGGTTAGAATAGTTACATTCATGAGGGTGTAAGTATACGAAAACACATTATATTACTATTATCTATTACATGAAAACATAATTTATTGTAATTCATGATGTATCATATAAAATGTCAGACATAAATTCTTTATTTAGAAAATAAATAATATTGGAACTGACTAATTTATACTTTAGGTGTAAAATAAAGCTTGAAACTAGTTGGTACACATGAAGCATGATCGTTCCTTGGAAAGGCTATAAAATTAGTTATAATATAGAAAAAATCAGGCATGAAACTCATGTAATAACCGTCATGACCATAGAAACTATAAACCTCGACAACATTCACCTGGAATATCCAATAAAAACTACCTCAATTTTCATAGGATCTAAAACTAATCCCCTATGAGACATGACATACCCCATTAAATACTTACCAAGAGCTCATAACATACAATTAATTATAATACCAATTATATTGTGACACTAAAGAACGTCCAAAACGGATAAAATATGCTCAAAATTCTCCTCATCATACTTGAAATACATAAGAATTTCATCAATGACCCTGCCCACAAACTAATTGAGAAAATCACGGAACACAAGGTTTAATAGTGCTTTGAAAATGGATATTTTATTCATGAATTATAACAGTAATACCATGATATAACAGTTACCATAATGAAACCTAAATGTAGTATTTATAATATATTCTTCTTTCACTAACATCTGATGATTCCCCTACTGTAGATTGATCATTTATAACTTTCTAAATAGCTTCATATGGTTGAATAAATCAAAAATCCCTAGAAGGGGAGATAATTTCAGCATTGTCTCCTAAGTGAAGTGATGATAATCGATCTATAGTAATATAATACCATAATCATTCATCACAAAAATATCAAAACAGCCCAAAGTGACACATAGGGTTGAATAAAACCTCTTTCCATAAGATTGCCAAACTAAATCCATACCTCAAAATACTCTGATGTTTCTATCCTATACGGGGATATAAAAATTAGAGAGATATACAAATATAATTCAATACCTAACTTGATATCACATTAAAGAGAAATCATTAAATCCTTTTTTGAAAAACAATAATACACTCTTTTACATCCATTATAAAAACCACTTGATCAACCTTTTTTAAACTCAACATCAACATGGACATCATTGAGGAAAAGGATTCAACACATCTATTATATATATTAAGTACTCACACACCAATGAAGAAGACATGATCACCATCAGAATCAATGGATATCTCTCTCCTCTTGAAGAAATCAATTATTTCTTACACCAAATACAACCAGTCCATTGTAAGGATGAAATATGACTATATCCACAAACATAGGATATCTTTTGAAGATCAATGGTACCCTACCATCACATCACAATACTCATATGAATTATCGAATATAACTAGACATACAATTAGTATATTAAACACAAATGGTTTTTAAATACTCTCTACCTAATTACTTGGAGCTTGAACGGGGGTGGATGTAATGAAGTAGAGCGTAGCTCCCAATTATATAATTCCCCACTATAGATGCCACTGAACTAGTACCCATACCAATCTATCAATAAGGCCACAGGCATACCTCCCCATATGCTATAGGATACCGACTTTTGATAAGGTCCTATGAGGATATAGTGGGATTAATATTTATTTTTATCAAAGTAGTTATAATAGTGGAAATGAGGGATAAACATATATACTAGTACATATAAATATCATAGATAAGAAATGAATAATGGTATAAATAACAAAAATTTCAAAATGAAACATCAATTAATTATTCCATACAGGTCATGTATCCCCCATGGAAGATCATATATTAGAATAGGAGACTATAATAAAAATAAACTAAGGCTCATCCCAAACTAGCCTTGAATCCATCACCATCCCACCATTCATACCCATACTAGCATGTCAAGCTAACTGTCATTATTATCATGACTTTACCTATACTTACCTATATGATAAATTGTTTCTAATTGATTACCCATGTTACAAGGAAGACTGAGAAGGGTGTGTGTAGAACTCAGTAGGCTACCACTAAATGTGTCCATAAAATAACCATCATGTAATAAAAGTGTTTGACTAAGTGCTCAAGATAAATATTTTTATAATTAAAAATAAACAATATAAGAGAAATAACAACCATTGATTCCTTGAGTACATGATTAAAACTAATGTTATCTATACGATTATTGATCCTTAGGTCTCTGACCCTGATCAACACTACCAACTTCGGTTGGTGTCAGGGTTTCTCTGAGCACATCTTCGAGATCATACCAACCATAGGTGACCACATGAAATCTAGGGTTCACCCTCAAATTACCAATATCATGGAGTATAATATGGTATACAAGAAATAATATTGGTATTCCCATGGATTCCAAGCCCTCATCCCAATATTCCCCAATCATCGATCATTATAAGGAATCAAGATGCTCATCCTAACATTTCAATGGAATCAGAGTACTTATATATATGTTCCCAATAATTATGAAACATACAGGTCTATGAACATTTATTGGCCGTCATAAGTTTTATTAATCACATGGATTTTGAGTTCTCATCATGGAATTTCTAACCATTGAGTATCATATGGAATCAAGGTCCTCATCCCAACATTCCTAGGTAGAATATATGAAATGGAATCAACTGAGCTCATCTAAAAATTCTCAACATAACAATTCAAAATCCCAATTTAATATTTTCATTATATAATTTGAAATACCAATTCACTTATCAGGGTATCAAAATAAATAATCTATTAGTAATAATCATTTTAATTTATTAAAACTGCCATGATCAATAATGTTGATATAACTTCTTAATAATCAAAGCATTTATAAAAAATGATATAAAACATTGAAAAAAATAAATTTTATAAAAAATGATTTCCAAATATAAATTTCTATAAGATTTATATAACAGAAGGTACTAATTCACATTAATCATGTGACTTACCAAATAATCTATCTAATTCTCAAACAAGAAATTCAATTCACTAAGGTATTTGACCATTATGAAAATAACATTCAATACATTTCATAAGAACATATTTTTGGTTTTCAATCCTATTACAAGGTCATAAAATGTTGTGAAATTCCATTGCAAAATCATTAATTTTAAACCTAGTAACTCAAATAAGGTTATCAGAACTATGTACGAATGTTATCTCAACACTTTTTTCCTACGAATCTATAACATTTAATTAATCCAACTAAGGGTAAAATTCAAAATAAAAAAATTCCACTTGTAATATCTTTACACCTAGGTATAAATCACATAAATTGATGAATTATTTATGGAAAGGGACAATTAAATGATTCCATTTTATTTAGGTTAATGCACAGTAGATGCGGCGGGACCACACAATGCACCAATTGTAATATGATGCAAGACTATAGGATATGGGTATGTAAAACATAACTCATACTTAATAGAGTCTACCTGTTGATTATCAACAACTAGTTAGTCCTGAATCAGGAGAAAATAGAAAAATAGTCTAAAGACCAAAAATATGGTGTATTATACCAATCTATAAAGGGAGAACTAAATAGTGAAAGGAAATAATAATTAATGAAAAAACACACTTATACTTTCCTCATGTTTTATATTTTCATTTGGAGGTAGTTGTATCAGACACAAAATTGAGGAGATACCCCAATGGAATAAGGGAGATTTTTTTTTGCATTTAGAGAGGTCTACTAGCCTTAGGGGAAACCAAAATACCACATAATAAGAAGAAGGCATGTCATCACTTTAAATGATGGGGATTACCTCATTAAAACAGCTCAGTGTGCCACCATTTAGCCAGTATTAGGCCACCAGCTAGCTGGTGTGCCCAATTGGTGTCATCGCTTTTAGCCATTCCACCGATTGGTCAATGGAAATTAAAATAGTATGAACAAACCCAATCTCTCTTATTTCTCTCTTAAACCCTCTATATACCAACTGAACCTGATTTCCCATCCAATGTGATACTTTTATGGGGCTTCAACCCTGATAATTTTGTTCTTAAATTCAACTAAAAATTTAACTACTCCATGAAAAGAACAGAACAAAATATCAACATGACTAAAAACCTATCCATACACTCAACAATTAAAAACTATATACCATAACACTTATAGTCTATATGATGTCTATCTGGATATCTAACTAATTCACCTAAGAAATTTCGGTCTATAATTCCCATTAAAATTTCCCTATTCTATTTCTGAATTCCAAACATGCTTCCAAAGTGAAATAGTAAACATAATACACATGTCCACCAGAATACTAGGTAACACTAACCTTGTCATTAAGACCCTAATGCAGCTCTATGACATTCATCTAACCCAAGACACCCATTTTTCATTCATCAGTTTATTTTCATCAACTATGGTTCTCCCTAACATAATACTTAGGTCACAAGGATGATTTTGAACCTCAACACTTCCTATTGTTAGAATCATTCAACTAAATCATGTTCTATGTGGTCTATCAATCCACTTGGAATGGTTTCCAAAGATCCTTATCTCAACACACACAAGATTATTAGTCAATAATCTTACTAACTCTGGTTTCTCAAGGTCATTAGCCCTCAAATCACCCAATACAACTTTCCGAAAAAAACATGATAGGCACCATTGACACAAGAATGCACTACCTCAATCCCTTAAATCGTAATGGGTGAACACTTCCACACCACCCTATGTCATTGAGTCCCAAGGAATTCACACTCGGCTGCTACCAATTCAAGAATCCCAAATCTCCCTTCCATGATTTGAGCACCGCTGATCCTAGCCTGACATGCCAAAACAAAAAATATACCATGATCCTAGGATGTCACTTCCACTAACCAGAGGCATTATAGATGCCCTGTTACAGCAGTCCAGACACCATAAACCCATCATATCCAAGAACACAACCACCCATCACCCTAAGAATTGTTTCTAAAACCCTAATCCACTTACCACTTGGACATGTATTACTTATAACACATCAAAAAATACAATGATTATGAATTTGAACAATCATTCCCTATGTAACCTATCAAAACAAAAGTAATTAGAACTATGGGTTCTCAATAATAACTAAATCATCACTTGACAACATAAAAAATGCACTGATCATAGAATCTGAATCATCTATGCAAGCTCAACCTAATGAAAATAATTACCCATGAATGGGATGACCCTATATTTTGTTACACATAGATATCACTAGGAAAGGGATCACTAAAATCCTAAGATACACTAGTATAGTCACTAAGTCCTCCCACATATTTTCTTTTTCAAAGCCTCACTAAATTCATAGAATGTGGGAAGTCATGCTCCTATCATATGGTCACATAGTACTAGAATACTATACAAGATTTTCTCTCAATGGTCACCACTCATAGGATAAAACTCACCCCATCTAAATGTATCATAAAATAAAAAAAGCTAAATCTACCCTACCCACTCTTGGGTCAGGCATAAGCTACAAGAGTCACCACTCAACCAAAGTAACAACAGGTGTAGTATCTACCATGAATTACACTGTTGATCAATAGGGGTTCTGAAATATGGGCTCTCTCTGAAGCCCCAACCACCCTTACTATGGTCAACAATATGTATACATGGTTACACTGCCCTCATAGGGACTATCACAACATGTATCACATATATCTAGAAACCCTAGATCTTAAAACATCCCCAATGACCCGTACCCAGGTCAACCCTTATTCATAAGACTTCTAGGTCAGCATATTTGAAAATACTTTCAAACTTTATCAATAGATATTTACCTTATTACTTTATCCATAGAGTTCTCACTTTAAAAAGATTCAAATATTTATAATTGATTCCATGAAGTTAAATAGTAAATTGAAAAATGATTTTTTGGGACTATAGGAAAACCATAACAAGAATGTAACATATCATTGGATCCTCCTCTTGATTCTATAGAGACTAATGTAAGGGAGAACATCACTAATCATACAAATATTTTACATGATTTAGGTGATGATGGAAGTAAATTGTTATACGGTGGATGTATGAAATATTCAAAACTTTTGTTTCTACAAAAGTTTTACCATATCACATGCCTATGTGGCTATTATAAATAAGGTGATGTCTATGATATTGGAATTTTTGTGCGATGAATTTTATAAATCTAAGATCCCCAAGTCTTATTATGATATGAAAAAACTAGTTATCATTATTTGTCTAAATTATACAAAAATACATACTTTCCCCAATGATTTTATAATTTATTGGGGAGAGGATTCAAGTAGAGAGGATTATAAAAAGTGTTCATATTTTAGATGTAAGTCCATGTATGATGTTGAAAGTAAAAATCATCATACTAATATGATGATGATTAATAATAATAATAATAACACACCTACAAATGTTTTGTGATACTACCCTTTAAAACCTCAATTTCTAAAAAAAATCATGTCATTAAAAACCATAGAGCACATAAAGTGGCATTCTATAGATAATAATAATGACGTGATAGTGTGACATCCATGATATTCAAAATCATAGAATACATTCGATTCATTAAATCTAGATTTCTCATTTTATATAAGGAATGTTAGATTGTTATTGGCTACTGATGGATTCAACCCAGTTTGGACATTGATTACCAAACATTGCATTTGTCCAGTTGTTTTGATCCCTTATAATATACCATTAAAAAGTTTATGAAAAAAATGTATTTTTTCATTTCAATGATTATTTAACTAGAAAAAAATTCTTGGAAATTGTATTGATGTATACTTGTTTCCTCTAATTTAATAATTACATGGGTTATGGAAAAAAATGTTGAGACATATTGTGCATCATTTAGAACAATTTTCAAAATGCATGTTACTCTAATGTAGAGCATTATTTATTTCCAAGGACTAGAGAAAATTTTTTGTTTGAACACATACACGGGTTTGTCTTGTCCTATTTTTAATTTTGATTTTGAGCCCTAATTACTACCTTAAAGTAAAAAATGGTTTATCTTGTGTCATCATAGATTTCTTGTTGAATCTAATTGATTTTGGTTGAATAAGTCAGAATTCAATGGCTTTATTGATCATAGACCACCTCATATATTCATTATGATGAATTATTGTGACAATTTGAAATTCAAATTTTCATAACGATAATGGAAAATCAAAGGACCATCTCAATTCTTGGAAGTTATTAGAAACACTAAATATAAAGTGTTATCAATGGATATATGAGATCGAAAATTATTATCCTTCAATTTTTATAATGAAAAATATGGATAATGATAGATTGCTTCAAATTTTTAAATATGTGGGTTTACCTGATGGGTATTGAAGTAACATATCGATTTATGTCAATTTAAATCATTACAGGTTATGAGGATTTAAATGTCAGGATTCACATATTTTGTTCTAATTGTTACTACAATTGGTATTACATAAATTGTTACCTAAAAATTTTACTGTAGTTGTACTGAAAATTATCACATTATTCAAAAAACAATGTAATAAAAGTATACAAGAATATGATCATGAAAACATTTAGGATAGATTTGTAATGACAGTTTGTGTTGTGGATATAATCTTTCCTCTATAATTCTTTACTTTCATACTTCATTTAACAGTGCATTTGGTGGAGCAAGCTAAATTATGAGGTCAGATATATTATCGAAGGATGTATCAAATTGAGAGGTACTTTATTTATATTTTTTTCATCTTATATAAATAATTATTATCACATGATTAAATACGTAATTATGTTTTATTTTTTTATTTTATAGATACCTTGGTCTTTTTAAATTATAAGTGAAAAATAATTCTCAAAATAAAGGCTCAACTTCCAAATTCTATTTAGTATAGGAGTGTCTTAATTTTTTTTCTAGATACTTGGATGGTGTTGATATAATATTTAATTGAGTTGAATGTGCGGATAACTCATTTACTCAATCTCAACAACATGGGATATAAAAAATCTTTCCCACTATTAGACGATCAATTGAGAGGATCTCAATTATTACACTAAATGAAATGGAATTATTAGAGGCACATAGATATATGATTCTAAATAGTGAATTTATAGATCCATTTATTGAAGAGCTCAGGATATAAACAATGAGGTTAATGGGAATTTGAACATGAAATGATAGAGATATAACAAAAGATGTTAAAAAGGAAATTTGAGAATCATTTCCACGATAAGTAAGTTCTTAAATATTACAATCAATATAGATATTAGGTTGACATTGATATTTTGTATATCTAATAATTTATATTACATTTTTTAGATCTTGAATACAGATACTCATGCTGAGTTTTTAGATGATTTGATGTTTCTTTATCATGGTCCTCTACAACTGGCTAGAAAGTTTGATGATTACAATGTAAATGGCTTTAAATTTCATACAGTTGATCAATAAGAGGCTCTAAAAATAGAAAATATTTGTAAATTTACAGTTTCCAAATTTGAAGACTATTGAATGTTAACTGATATTATCAAATTAAACTATCATAGTCATTTTTCAGTTGTCTTATTGAAACTCAAGATGGTCAATATTACCATGGGTATTGAAAGAGATTCATTAAAATTTACATCTGGGAACATCTCTTAGCTGATGGATATCAGTGACCATTAATTACAAGATCCTTATGTGTTCTCATCACATGTGAAAATATTATATTATATGGATGATGTCATGGATGAGGGGTGGTGTGTATTTATTAACAAAAAACAAAGAGACATATAAAATATTGATGATGAAGTGGATGATTTAACCTCTAATATTGAATCCCATCAACAATAATAAATTGACTTATTTTTCAATCATGATAATGAAAATAATAATATTTAAAGGGTGCATTAAGTAGATAAAGTAATTATGGAGGATCATAATGACATGATTGATGAAAAAAATTATATGGGAATTCCTCCTTTAACATATCAACAACCTATTTTATATGTTATTAATTTCAAGTACATTGAATTTTTGTTATATTTAAAATTTTTATGCATGATCTTATTAATTTTTAAAAAGTAAATGTCATATTTGATTGTATCTATAGTAATTCATTATCATAATAATCTATAGAATGTTTAGTAGTATTATTCATATGTTATCAATTCTAAATTTAGGTTTCGGTATAAATTGTTTGAAATATATGTTTTGAAGTTATTTTTAATTCTTTAAATGTTAGGAATACCAAGGAAGAATAATTTCACTTATCCCAGTCAATGCCATGTTGATGTTCACTCAACCTCATAGACACCTGATAAATCATCTATCCCCATAACTATAGCATCTTTAAGACCCTCCATATACCACATGTCATTATTTAGAACACCCTCCCTCTCCCTCTAGAAATAATATGGAACATCCTCCTTCTCTATCCCATCAGCATCTAGCACATTGCCTCTAGATTCAGTAGGTTCATCATGTGGTGAGTCCACAGTGAGGGTACATGTGGTTACTCCTATTTCATCATGAGGAAATTGAAGGGTGACGGTTATAAGTACAAATTTTAATGTGAATAAATTTATTGAACATTTTTATACAAATAACTATATTTTCATAAAATATGGATGCAATGATACTATCTGGAGAAATATTAACAATTAAGATATATATAATCTGAACAGATTGAAGATTGTTGTCCCATTTGATTGTTTTTGGGTACCCACATATGATATTGTGGGATTATGTGTCCAAATTCTAGGAGAATTGGCAGCTGAGCCAGTTACTATTCTGATTACATATTCTAATTGGAGGCATATTCATCAATCTTAGAAGAATAAAGTATTTGATTTATAGATAAAGGTAATTTTAATATAGTATGGATCAATTAAATTCTATTTTTTAATTAAATTATAATATTTTGAAAATGAATCCCTTTGTAATGATGTTATTCCACTTTACAATTCCTGATCTTATCACATGAAAGTGGACGTTGAAAAATTTTGGTAAAAATTGGACTGATTTTAAATGGTGAATATGGAAGGAATTCAACATTACATCGTATACCACTCAATAGTAGTATGATAAGGTACTGAGAGGGGTTCAAAGAGAGAAGTGGAAGGTGTTTTTTATAGCCATCACTATTTAAATAACATGTTATTGAAAAATATATTATTATATAAATATCATTTTATATAAAATGATATAACATTGAATTAATTACTATAAAATTACATGTTAATTATTTCTGTAAGTTTCAAGAAAAAAATTATCAAGTTGAGATAAACAAATCACCCCTCAAACTTCTAGTTAAATGTGTTTTTTTAAGAAACAAATCGATTTTTTTAATACTTTCATTAGTTTAAATATTTATTAGATAACATTATTTCTTTCAAATATTAAATTTTTTAATTATATTTGTTTAATGAAGTCAGATAATTTATAGAACCAAGTCTCTTGAACGAAAAATTGGTTGGTTTTTAATATGAAAGACCATGGGAGTTACGTGAATGATCCCACCAAAGAAGTTAGGGTATGAATTCTGTGTTCATTATAATAACTTACTTCCAATTGTCACTTGGATAATACATATTTCATTAAATATATCTGATATTTGTTTTATAAGTAAAAATTAAAGAACTACAAGAAGAAAATCCTATGTATTCCTTCTCAGTCTCCAATGATGACCTAGTTGTTAGGTCTTTCGGAAGGAGCAACCCGGTCACATGCGTGGGATGATTTTTGGAGCAATAATATCTAAGGTCATTGGCAGGTCACTAAGGATTATAGAAGAATCTCCTCCTAGTTGTAGTTAATACATACTTAGAGATGATATAAAGTAGTATATGGTAATACAATGAAAAAATCATGAATATGGGAGAATGATCCAACAATAGGATAACACAATCCAAGAATTATGGGATTATATATAGATGCAGAATGTGAAAGTCATTTCTATATAGAGAGCATTAGTCGATTTATATTACAAGATGACTAGAGGTTTCCTTGATGATATTGCATCGATTGATGGTTTGAGTGAGTAATTAAATCACACAACTTCACAATCAATTATGAAACACACCTTTATTGGTATTAACTTTAAATTTAAATATAAATCATTTTTTAATTTTCATTTTTTTCATATAGGTGCTTGTAGTAGGGAGTGGAGATAGATATGGAGAAAGTGACAATGTTGATATTAGTTTTTTTGAGTAGTGATGAGGGTTGAATTTGAATTTGGGTATAGTGATGTGTATCTAAAATCATGAATGACTAACATAATTTTATGGTGATTGATAAACCATTTCGTGGTTTGAGGTTGGTGTTTTTATGAAACTCTGCTTATTTGAAAATCCATGGATGCTTTAGTTTTGAAAAACTCACCTTTTATTGAATTTCAACTTATATATTCCAATATCAATGATGTTAAATAGGTTTAAGAGATAATTATTTCTTCTAATATTGACATAAATGGGGTTCCTATTGGTTTTTATGTCTTACAAATGTATAAAACTTTTGTGTACAGTCAGTATGTTTGATAAATTACCTAATAGGATCTTTTTTAATAATTTTTAATCAAAATGATGTTTCTATTTTTTATTTTATTTTCAAATGATTATAAAAAATATATTTTGTGTATTTAAGTGCATTTCAATGATTTATGTGTTTTTTGGTCGGAATTTCATTTTTATCAAACAATAATGAATTTCTTTGTTATGTTCTAATGTTAATAGAATATTGATTTTTTTTTTCAGGACATTCAGTATGTTATTATGATTTCTTGTTCTTATATAATATATATTAGAAATGTTTTATCACACTTAATTATTTTCTTTAATTTAAATGATATTTTTAATTAATGTTTTATTTCAACATTATTTTTCTAGAATGAGTAAAAATTTATTAAAATGATGGTTAAAACAAAATTTCTATTCAATAACTTGTACCAAATGATTTTAGATTATAGGCTACACTCAAGGTTTTAACCCCATTGTATTATTCTTAGGTGAGTAATGAATATTGTGAAATGAAATTGATTACTATTTGATAATTATGTAATATTGAATGGTATTGTTATCAATGGGGGATTTGATGTGGGTTGGGGAATATGATTTAATGTGTTTTATGGGTATTATGAAATGAATAATGATATGTTACCTTACTTTCATTATCTATTTTCAAAGGAACCATGGGTATCTAGGTGAGAGATCAAGAAACTATTTTTATGATAATCATGATGAGACTTTTACTAGTATACTATTTTGAATGAAAAGATCGTTCTATGAGGCTTTCTACAACGTGAGGTCAGGTTTTGAAAATTTTATAGGATATTTGTTAGGAACTTTACTAATAGGTCATAAGATACTTCCACATGAGTCTAGTATCGTCTCACTAGAACATATGGTTACCCATGATATATAAAATTGGACATGTCTTCCTTATTGTTGAGTGTTGATTACATCTTTGGTTATTTTATTCATATTGTTATATTACATTCCCATGATTTTCATTATATTTAATACACTATTTGATCATTTCTATTCCTTTATCAATGATATTTATTCATTTTCCAATAAAATTTATTATGTACCTTGTATCTATTAAAATTAATTATTTACTAATATCATATCTACTAGTTTTGAATGTTTTTAGTACACAATGGTATTTTTCTACATGATAAAGTATTTTTTTGGTTTAATATAATGTTCAAATCCTTTAGAAAACATGTTGTTTATTTATAAAAATTAGAATTTATAATTCTGAGAATATTTTTTCATATATTTCTTGTGTTGATGTTTTTATCACACATTTTCTAGATAGAAGCATTTATATGGTGAGATAATAATTCACATGCTTTTAATGGTAGTTATTGATTCCAAAATCTCTGTATTGGGAGTTTCGATAGAATTTTCTTGATTCTAAATTTTCAGTTTAGTTTTGAAAAACCTTTAGAACATAAATTATAAATATACTTGTAAACCTAAAAACATATAATTTTTGATTTTATGAATTAATTTCAAATCAATTGTGTTTTTGTTTGAAAATTTATCTGTGCGAGCAACTAAAAAATTCTAAAACATTACTAAAATTTTGTATATGATTTTTGAAACAATTTCCATATTGATATTTAGTTGGAAACATTGAATTTGTGGAATCCCTACTGTTGATAACATGAGGGACTAATGAATTACATTTACTTTGGAATTCATCTTATCGTTTTATCTTTTTTAATCTAGTAACATTTTTCATGTGGTTACAAGTAAGATATGTATAGGTTGTAGTTTTTCTTATTTTATTCCAGCATATATAAAAAATATTTATTTTGATATGGATATAATTCCAACATGTGTATTCACTATACTCTAATTTTATCATACTGTTAATTTTAACAATTTAATATTGTTATTTGTTTTCCATTTATGGAGATACAGTTTTTGTAATTATAACTCTTTTTAAAACTTCACTATTTAGAGGTTTTTTGAACCATTCTTATATATGGTCAAAATAATGTAGTAGTTATTTAATATGATGCTAAATCATTAAAAATATTAGAGAAAAAACCCATAGATAAAAAATAAATAACCACCACAAAAAAATGTTTCATGACACTTCCTTGAAACTGCCGCAATGTGGGAGAACCCAATGCATGTTGGATGTCAATTCCAACTTTAGTGGTGGTTTTAAAAAACCATCAAATAAATATTTAGCAGCGATTTACACCACTGCAAAATGAAAAAAAAACTTCCACTCATCCCCTATTTTTTTATAGTCTCAGGTACCAAAGTTCCATGGTGGCCTGAGCAGGGTGTGAGTAAAAGTCACTAGGAAACACCGATGGAATCTCTAAAATACCTAGTATAGAATAAAATTTAATACATGGGTGATAAAGAAAAATATTTTAAAAGTTAAATAACAATTATATAATTGAAATAAAAACCACTTATTCCCTTAGATCATGATGACACCTAAAGTTGTCTATACCATTATTGATCCATATGTCCATGACCCTAATAAACCCTTCATACTTCAACCCATATCATGTTTCTATGATTAGATCACTTGGACCATGCCTATCATATGTTACAACATAGCTTCTATTTTTTATCCTAAAATTCATAATATCCTAATGTATCACATGAAATATTATCGATGATCCTAAAATTCCCATGGAATCTGAGATCTCATCACAGAAGTCTATAGTCATCAGTCTTCATAAATAATCTAGATACTGATCTTGGTATTCCCATGTTATCCGAGTACTCATCTCGACATTCCAAATCAATAAGATCCATATTGGTCTTGGAAAATATATTGTATTTCCCATGTAATTATTAATCAAATTGAATCCAAGTGCCCATATTGAAATTCCCAATGATCAAGTATCATATAAAATCTATTCCCTCATCCCACAACTACCTGATTTCATATATAAAATTTAATACAAGGACAATGTCCCAATATTATCAATCATCACTCATCAAAATATAACACTGTATTTTAGTATATAATTTTAATTATCAATTTACATATAAAGGTATCAACTTAAATCATATATAAATAGTAATAAAATTAATTACCCAAAACTTCCTTGATCCACTATTATTGTACAACATATTAATAACGATAACAATTAAAAGACCTACTTTTCTACTATTAAAAAATAATCAATTTCATAAAACAAGAGTTCTAAACATGAATTCATTTAGACTTTATAAAACATAAGGTACTAATTCACATTAATCGTGTGGCTTATAAAATGAAGCTTTAAATTATGAAACAAGAAATTTAATTCACCAAATAATTCGACCCTTATAAAAATACCATTCACGTAATTTGATAGGAACCTATTTTATGGGATTATGTCCATTTAATGTTCATTAGTTATTGTGAAATTCCATTTTAGAATAATAGATTTTTAAACATAATCACTCGAATATGGTTTTCAAAACCATATACAAAAAATAGCTCACAAAATTATTATTTGGAATATATAACATTTAATTAATCCAAATATGGGTAAAATTCAAATCTTAGGCATTCCAATTTGAATCTCCTTCCTCCTGGGAACAAATAACATAAACTAGGGTATTTTTCTAAGAGAATTCACAGTTCAATGATTCTATTTTAATTAGTTCAACACACAGAAGAGATGGGATGAATACTCAAGGAACCAATTATAAAATGAATTAGTACAACATTCTAATTTTAAAAACCACCTAACTCATGATTATTAAAGTCTATCGATTAACTACCATCTACTGGTTCAGAATAAATTAAGAGAAAATATAAAACGAGTCAACATCTATGAAAATGTGGTGTATTAGAAAAATATAGTGAGTTAGAATTATAAGTGAAGGAAACTAGAAATACATTGTGTAAAACACTTAGACTCACATAAAGATTGAAAATGCATCTATAGGAAGCTAAATATGACTCTAGATGGTGGAGAACCAACAATAGAAAATCGAAGGGGTTTTTGAAAATTTGGAGATGCCTACATACCTTTGGGGAAATAAAAATACCACATAAGAAGAATAAGGGGATTCTACATGATAAATAATTGGTCTAACCATAATTAAAAACATCATTGTGCCCATCAAATACCCGATATAAGGGCACCGACTTGATAACAATTCCAAAAGTGTTTATTGGCTTCCAGCTAGGGCACTGGCTAGCTAATAACTATTGAAATAGATTGGAAAATCCCTATCTCCCTTGTTTCTCTCTCAAACACCTGATCTACCACCAAAACCTCATTTCACATCTAAAATGTCACATTGAGGGTTCCAATCCTCATAATTATGTTCCAAAAACCAATTGGAAATTAGACATATCCACTGAACCGAAATGATAAATTCCCATTGAGAATCAAATTCAGCTTGTACACCAAGGCCGTAAAAAGCTAAACAAAGCATACACCTAGGTATAAAATATATATATGATACCATAAATGATTTTAGAATCACCTGAAACTAGAAAATATATCACATACTTCTGTTCAAATCCTACTCCATGATCTTGACGACCCTTATATTAACCACATCCATGGCCACACTCTACCCTATCTTCTTGAGGAAAATGAGAATCATGGGTAAATTTTATTCATTCCTTTTATACTCAATATTGACCAATACCTTGAGCACGTTGATGCTTCTAATTTAGTAAAGGATACTTATGTAATTAATAAACATAAAGTAGTCATCCAAATCCTTGTTGATTTTCAATAAAAGTTAGACTCTCAATATTCTGATGTCTATGACCTCTATAATAAAAAGAATACAATGCCAAATATCCTAGTAGAGGACCAAAAACATCAATACCTAATGAAACAAAATAGGGGTAGCTAAATATTCCTCCCTTTTATTTGAATCATTAATTGAATAGACTACTGAGAAACTCTTCTCATAGCTCTACCCCTTTGGATGACTTGATAAAATCTTTCCCTTGATGACACTACCTAATCTAGTGTCTTAATGTTAACCTATACCATCTCTAAAACCTCAATGTTTTTCAATAATGTGAATGGTGTGACCTAACAATAGATCACTATATGTAATGACTCCTTCAAATTACTCACTCTTTCCTTTTAATCTAATTAATTGTTTAAGGTATAATCAAGGAGGTTCCAGAACTAAATATTGAACTCTTATAAGATATGGTTCACTTGGTGAAGAGAAATAATCTCCTACCAGTGTTCTACTTATAAAGTAAAATAATGGAACTCATCCTAAAATAATAACTAATCTTATCCTTTTAAACAACTGAATCCTTTCAATAACCAATGAATAAAACCCACCACTGATGAATTTATCTGTATAACATACTCATAGATAATATAATCTTATTCCCCCTCTTTTCACAGATTAAATTAAAAGTGATATCCACTACCTCAAAAAAATGTATAGTCTCCTAATAAAAAACAGATAACTCATATATTTATAGGCCTTGAATCATGTACTATCATAGTGTCTTCATGTTGGTTTTATCCTCATAAAAAAAATTATTGACAATATCCTACTGAATCGTTTAATACATCCCCAACATGATCATGATGAGGACATTGAGCATGAGCCATTCATAAAAAATTTAAAAATGATAGACACTTTGAAATCCGATAATATTTGAATCCCTAAAACTATTTAATTAATATTAATTCTAATATCCATATTCTATCCAACATAATAATAAATGAAAAAATTATGCATAATAAATACATATACCACTACAACATACGAAACATCACTTTTATTAGTATTCTCTATAAAATTATGTTCCTGACATCAGAATATATGGGGACATGATCATCTATGTCCTAGATAATCTTTATTTCCTATATCATAAACTAATTTCAATTAATATTATTTATCTATAAGCCCATGGATTCCGAATTTGTGTTTAACCCAAAACAACATCTTATATCTCAACCAAAAGGTATGATATCACTTTTTGATGAACCACCCACACTACTACCCCTCTCAGTCCAACATTAATGATCAATGTGACCCCAAAAACCCACCTCCAATAGAACAGTAGTTGATGGCTACGAACGAGGGTATAAAACATGATAATATAGAAGGAATTACCTTCACATTCCATAGAAAATATGAAAACAACACCAATAAAATCCATAAAATTAATAAACCAATCCCAATACATGTAATTTCATACAAATTAAGACCATATTGGAAAAATACCATGATCAACTCTAAAATTCTAATATCATGATCACTGGGAACTGTAGAAAAAATCCATGAGCTAGTAATGCTTAACTCAACCACCAACTCCTTGCCCTAGACTTGAAATTTTGTTATATATAATGGTATAGGAATACAAGTATAGTCAATGGGATCCTCCCCAGAACCTATCATACAAATATGGAAGAATAATATAAATACCCAATGAATTAATAACATAATCAATTAATTACATAAATTTGGATATCTAGATTCCTAGCTTCACCATGGATTACACACAAAATATCCTGAATAAGAAGACATTTCATTAAATACTTATATATATAAGGATCCCCACTACCACGTTCCCACTAAACCAGTCACCATAAACCTTAATGTTGGGAATCATATTACTGACATCTCATCCATATGTAATTATATAGTTCTATTTAAGCTCATAATATCAATTTCCATATAATCAGAGGCATAACCTCCCATCATATTCATATCACTATAACATCCCCATAATATCATAATGGAATAAAGTGTCATTATAACCCAAATAATACCGAAAAAAATTATTTTTTTCAGAATGTATGTATATACATGTGTAATAAACATAAGCCATAATCACCTAGATAAAAGTATATTCTAAGACCTTAAGATTCCATAACCAATATATACACATATTTCATAACTGCGAGCCACTAAAACCCATATGGGTGCACAAAAATAACGAAAATCTATTTTTTATAGGATATTCCCCATACCAGTCGATGTCTGGAAGAAAGAGTAGAGTATGATTAGTAATCGGTCATCATTATCATTAATAACCAAGATGTCAGAGAAATACATTAATGGCCATGTATGGGTGCCAGTCACATTTTCCAACTTGGGCATTGAAGTGTAATGAATAACAAAACATAGTAACTATTTTTTAACACATAATTAATCAATGAGAAACTATCCAATATAAGACTCAAACTATAATAAACATCATATATGTAAACCTATCTTCTAGGATACTATAGGGAACTATTATTTTTTCAAGCAAACAAAAATCATCATGATTAACAATTAATTTTTTTTATCAGTACTTACCAATTAATACATAGAATTATATTACGAAATCTGATTTAAATTTCACTTTATTTATCTAACAATAATTTGTTTCAATTAAACCTTATATTTTTACTTTTTATTAACAGATTGATTACATTCATAATTAAAAAAATTAAATTTAATCCCATATTTCTTCCAAAATATGGTTAATAAAACCCACATATTAATATTCGTTCATATTCATCCTTAATCAGTTCTATTCACTAGTCTATTAATTCCCTTTAATCAAAACATAAATTAATTACCATTCCATAAATCTGGGAACTAATACACACCTACACCATCTAAATGGATGGAAAATAAAACAAATAAATAAGTACTCAACCATAGGATAAAATAGAATTCAATAATAAAAAGGTAGACAAATATAGATTATTGAAATATTTCTACTCAAGTTAACCAACAGGACACCATTTCTCGCACTATTCTACACCATTTATATCACCCCACCATTAACCATGCTAAGATTCTACAAAATTTTTTTATAATAGCTCCAATCATTCAATATCAACCTACCATATTATGTCTTCATTTAAATTACAAAATAGGATCTAATTTTCATTATATAAGGCATTAAAATCGTATAACCACTGGTGAAAAAAGATAACAAACCATTGAAATGGTGTTAACTAATAAGAATAATATTAAAGTAAACAAGTACAATAAAGAGTTATTAATTAATATTAATTCCAACATTCACCATTTCCCATTACCATATTAATTAATTTAATCCAATATGATTCAATTTTAGTATCTAATGATTCCTAAAAAATATAAACTAATAGAAGAACTAAACCTAAAATAAACATGCACAAAGAACTGCTTTATCATATTAAGAAATTCTAAAGAATAATGAAAACATTAATGAATTCATCCTTAAATTATGAATGTATCACCAAATGTATTTTATTTAAATAGTTTTTATGAATAAAAAATATGAAAAGTAATCATTGGAATCACAATGATGATAAATCACACTATCTAAAAATATCATGTTCTAACAATGTTAAAAAAAGCATTTGTGCATGTAAAAAATACCACGATCCCTTCCAACTGTATAAGTCATATATTTTTTTATATTATTCAGTATAATATCAAAAATAAAACCATTGAAAACCAAATCATGATAATAATAAAAAAATACATAAATAAAATATGATAGGTCTTGAATCCCCTACCTCTTTACAAACCATAAATGATCACCAAATAGGGAAAAGTGATGGATGATGAACTCCAATATGATATTCATGATGAACCCGTGATCTCTAATTATAGATTACATCATGAAACCTACATAAATCAACAATCATAATCCAATTAAATTGGAAAAATAAGTACTAACATGGCTTGAAAATAAGATGATAGAGAATAATGAAGAGAAGGAAACGAGGAAAGAGATAACTTGTATCAAAGGTAGTCATTACACAAGTAAAAGGACTAAGGATCGGTCAATGAGTCCTAAATTCATTAAACATTATCTAATAACTGCTGAGGGTATGAGATAATAAGGTTATAATAGAATGAATGTTAGAAGCATCCTGAATTTATAAGGAAAAATGGAAAACACAAAGTAATGGCATGACAAGGATTCATCTCACTGCATCTTGCCTATATTTTAAGTTAATGGCATGATATCCCCATGAAAATATATCCATTACCCATAGTTAATAACCATTTATTTAGTGTGAATTAATCGGTTCATGATATGGATAAGAGTTCCAATCTATAGTGTTCGAATCCCTATAAATAGTGGTTAAAATACCATACCTTATCCTTAATCCTAATTAACTATATACCAAACTCATATCATGGAATTTAAATCATTAAATGTTGATTCTAAAAAATGTAGAACCATGAAATCAACCACAAAGGGCTTCACACTATGGTATCTTTTTCCACTTCATAATGGGTACTCATATAAAGATATGTAAAATCCACATGAATAATCACATTGGATCAAAAACCCCCCTCACCATGATTGAATCATATGTTATGGTAAAATCATAACATCACATAACCTTGCATATTGATAACTTTTGAGATGTTACACTATGACTGACACCCCTAAAACCACCAATATAATTCCAACTCATGATATAAAAACACTTAACTCTTGTTTCTTATTCCCACTAAATGACACAAAAACTTGTTGAGACCCAAATCTCATACTATAATCTAACCCTCATGGTGTTACAAATCATAAAACTAGCCAATATTCATCCCTCACATTCAACAATACAACTAAACTTCACTATACACCCTCAACACTTGAGAAGAAACAATTGGTTTTATAAAATAAGTTCCCCTACACTTCTAACTATCCTAATGTAATTTAAAGCGGGGGATTACTTATAATATACATGATAAAGATGCATGTTTAAATTTTGAGAAAATAGGAACCAATTTTGATTTTGAATTAATAATTCAATCACTTACCATAATATATAATGTCATGTCCCATGTTCTACCAAAGTGGTTTAAGCCATCCCCACAAATATTTCATTCATCCATTCATAAATACCTCATTTTATGTTTTTATGGTGTATTTTACTTATGTTAAATCATATAATTATTCTAATAATAATCATCCATTATACTCATTCACTCATCCCCATTATTCAAAAAAAACTTTCTTCACCATATAACCATATTACTTCTCTTCACTCCTTTTGCAACTTTTAAAAATCATCAATGAAAAAAATAATTATTCATGTGTTCCATGTGTAATCATTCTCAAATTATTTAAAATCCTTACCTTTGTGTGTTGAATACTTTTTTATTTATTTTAATATGGTGGAGTAAATCAAATCCATGCATTTATTATTTTGAATATCTATTTTTTGTACAAATAATTAAATATCATCAAATTATATCATTTAAAACATATCCATTATTTCTCCACTACTAGTATAATATCATCTCAAAAAGCATTTCCAAAATTCAACTTACTAAAAATTCTATAGCCAATGTCACCAATTACTCAACATATTAAACCACTCCATTCCATTAAACACAAATAAAAAAAGTTTTCAACAACTCCAAATTGATATAAGTTACCATTAGTTTATTTTTTCAAGGAAAAATATGAAAATCGATGAACATATTAATAAATAATCCATCCTACTAAAAGTTCAATTAATTTAAATCATCAAATAGTTCTGAAACATTATGTATGTTGTGATTAAAACCATTAAAAATAAAAGTGTTATTAAATTTCAACTTTTTCCCACAGATATTTAATTATCCAAAACGTTTTATCTTAATAAATATAACATTAAAATATATAAATAAGCTCACTTTTCACCTTTTAAAACTCTTTATAATCTGAACATCAACTTTCACATGAGAAGATAAAATGATATCCAATATCCAATTTGGTTTTATTCAAGAAAACATTAGTGTATCTTATACATAAAAAGTTTTCCCATTTTTTATTTCTTATTATTTAAAACAATTGGAAACATTTTTCAAATTCTGCAATATTATTCTGATTGAAAACGAATATTTTAATTAATAATAAAATTGTTTATAACTTCTATATATTTTATTCATCAATTGAAATTAACTCTCCAATTTCACTTGTAAAGAATAATAATTATTTAGAATATGTTCTCTAAACATAAATTATATTCTAGTAAAATAAAAACTTATATATTTTGTATAGCTACTTATATTTCTTCCAAACAATTAGTAATTCCTTCATGTAATTGAAATCATTTCATATTCATAATAACCTTGAAACTCCCAAACCTACTTCTTATAAACCCTAATATGATATTTTTTCATGTATATTATTTATAACTTATTATTGAATCCATTCATATAATGAATATTATGAGATAATCTAATCTTATTACATTGGTTTGTAGACATTTTTATAGCTTTATCTTAACCATTTATAGTATATTTATAAATGATATTTAATTTTCTAGATGAAAATAAATTATGCAGATTTCTTTTGATACATTACCCTTCATCTTACTTCTTCTTAGTTAATCTTCATACTTGACCTTATTAAATAATAGGACTTATAAAACCATATATTGAGGTTCTTAAGAAATAATATGGTCAATAAAATTCATATATAATACACAAGTATCCTCACTACTATTTTAAATTTCACTAAATTCTTGTTTAGGTTTCTTGAAATGATAGTTGATATATTTTTAATGATTTTAAACCCCCAAAAAATTTTATTCATTATTTCTATACTTTTTTATGTTTATTTTATTCTTCAGTGCATCCATTATATTCATTTCCATTTATATTGTTAATTTAAAGAATTCAATATCCTTCTCAAAAATAAAATCATTTTCTCATTAAGAGTTCTCAATATCTTTTGATATTTAAGGCACCATACTTAAATTCATATAATATATCTCCCTCTCTCTCTAATTTATTGATCTTAAGAACACATTAATTTTAGTAAAATTTATATATAAACCCTTTGTTTTATTCTCTTTTATCCTTATAAATAATGAAATCATCTTTATTTACATTAGTAATTAATAACTTTTCTTCAGGCTCACTAAGAGTTAACAGATCTTCAAATTCAATTTCCACACTTTATTATTCATCAATTTTAGATAAAAAATAACTTTTAGTCATTCATAATGGTATTATTTTTCATTGTATGGAATATTAAAAATTTTTAATTACATCTTTTTTCTAAGAAACATTATTAATAACCCACCATTATCACCATCTCCATCATCTTTCTCTAAGTAATTTGATTTATTTTTAAAGGATACACTTTTGGTTAAAAAGGAACCTAAAAATTTACCAAAAATACAATGAAAAGATAATGAAAAAATACACCACAAAATCTTCTATCACACCCATACTCTAAAAAAATTAAAATAAATGTTTGTGTCACCACCTCTAACCATGAACTACCTCTATCAATTCATCATTAAAATAAATCACACCCATATTATCACTAGCTATACTGGAGAGAACAAACCTTCATAAAAAATTCAACCATTATCGGTGTAAAATTATTACATAACCACTAAACACTATCAGATCTATGGAAAAAACTGCCTCTAGGAAACCAACTATTACATCTCCAGAAACACCATAAGAGGGCCATCAGACTCGAAAATCTTATTATTACCTCCCTATCATAGAACCTAGACTACTAAAGTAGAATTAGGACTACATGAGAGAAAATTTAAGGAAATAACCACATATAAGTGAATACCTAGTCCAAATCTAACAATAAGAAGTAAATACTATCACTACCCAATCCACACCGACTGACCAAAAATACCCTAAAACCAATTTTTTGGACTAAGATGGGGTCTCATACACTAGGATAGGCTAATAGAGATCTACAAGAGGGAAAGATTAATACACACTATTAGTAACCCACACTATAAGTAGAATAACCTTCATAGATTCGTTGAACAAAAACCCTAAAAACAAGAAACAAACCCAGTTTCTTCACCATTAACCATATCTAATACTTATTTTTTATAAAATTATAATAAAAAACCCATAATTTATGACCACGGAAACCCAAAAAAAACCTATAGCACATCACCACTACAAATAATTAAAAACTATTCATAAAGAGGAATGAATACCACATGGGAAAGAACCTCATTTCAATCAAAAAACTATGACTCCTGAGACTTTTCGATGTAGTCCAACCTAAAAATTATCTTCGACTACACTGAACTACACAACATATGGTTTTCACCATGAAGAAATAAATTCATTGTATAAAATAAATAGCATTATAATCAATGAATCAATTAGAGGTGAGGAAGAATCCAACATAAATGACGAAACATACTAAGACCACCACAATTCCACATTAAGAATCATCTTATGGTTCCCTAATGACCACATTATGATTGAAAAAAAGGTGCTGAGAATGATGGGTTTGCTAAAAAGGGTAGTGGAGAATAATAACACCAAAATCAACTAGTGGTTCCAACTCAAACCCCATAATGCACATTCACACAGATAAGGAATGGGGTTCGATGTAAAGGTGAAGGTAGAGATTTGGGTAGTTAGAGATTTATGATGCATACACCAATGAAATACCCTAGTAAATGAGGGGATAAACTATGATATAAAAGAAAATTTTACACCTAGTGAACCAAGGAGCACCATCACTATCGAATAGAACCATAAAAAAACCATATGAGGAAGGGGATGAAGAATGAGTACTAAGAGAACTAGGATAATTTTAGGACATTTCATCTTCTTTTAACTTCGGTAAATTAACAACAGAGTGTGAAAATTCTAAATAATTGAAGAATATGAATGTAAACTTAACTTTTTATTTGTCATTTCATTTTGGACATTATTTATGATAAGTATCATAATTTCACGAAACATTATTCAATGTATTTATAAATAATTGACTTGTATTATTCATCCATTACCTCTTTTTGAATATTATCAATCATTATGTATTTGAAAGGAATTTCTAGCCCACTAATATTTATATAATAAAAATAAGGCTTGTTCATCATTATATACATGATTAGTAAATTATACATGACAACTTGAAGAAATTAATTTGAATGACGAACATAATGTGGTGAAAATAAGAGAGAAAACTTATTAAAAATGGTTGAATTTATATTTTCGATAATGTTTTAACAATCTTGAATTTTTGTAAAAAATAACATTGAGTTTGTAACTTCATTTACACTTGTATAGAATTCACCCATGGTCTCTCCTTCAAGAATATCAATATATTCTAATTGGGTGCACCATATTTGAAATTTTTATCTCCTTTACACTAACATTACCATTATAAATATTTTATTACTTATCCAAAACAAAATTCACTATCCTTATCCACACATATTAAATGAGTTATATTTTTTAAATGAGGATAACATTTTGTTTAATGTATGTCCATCATTATAAATTTTCATTCTATAAAACATTATCTGAACCTTTTTTAATATGATTGAAACTATTAATTATAATATACAAATCATTTAGATACTATAATAGAATGAATGGAAATATTCTCTCCTTCAAGATATTGTAATATTCTTATCAGGATTCAGAATTCAATTATTAATCATTGAATTGATATAATCTACTAATAAAATAAAATTTATATCTAAGACTATCATAAACCATCTCAATAAATTGTAAAATAAGATAAATAGTAATTTAAAATTCAGCCTATAACACTCTAATTGAAATTACATAGTTTCCAACTAAAGAGACGACCTAGATATTAATTTAGAGGTGGGTTGAATTATTGATTAATTTTTCCCTCCATTATTTTAGTAACCTACTTCTAACCTTTTTTAATCAATTATATTTATTTCAAAAAAAATCCATTATTTTTGGTAATGGTTGTAAAAAGTACAAGGACTAATCATTTACATGGTACACTAGTCAAACATGAACGAAAACATCCTCTTTATAATCTAGAAACATCCATGGACAACTGAATCACTAGTAACCCCTAGGGAATATAAATTTGAAATATATATTCTTTTAATCATAAAAAATAGGGACTATAAATTTATCAATTTCTCAATCACATTAAAATTATCTTGTATTCAATCTTCATAGAGAAATATTGTTCACTGTCTATACATCTCACTAAAATATTATCTCTTTAATGAGTCTTCTATGATTTAATCATTAACTTTATGGGAATGTTTTATTGATTTCAAATAGAATGAAATTTCATAGAATCATTCCTTATAACAAAAGTATACCTCTCAATTATTTAATGTATAATATTAACCATTAATATGAAGTTTCTTCCTTCAATAAATAAAAAATTGACATTTCCAAATTAATGAAACTTCTCATCTATCCCCTCTTCCATATGATGGTTTGAAGAACTTATATCTCATTCTAATTAATCCTCTAATACAAATCTCTAAAAATCAATCACATTACAATTTTAGAGAAATTGTTATAAATATAGTCATTCAAAAAAATATTATGTGATACCTTTAAATATAACATGATGCATGTATTTTCCAATGGTTTGAACATGCTTCTCTGAAAAACAACACTCCTTAAAAAATATAATTTTTTATTCTATATAACAAACATGTGTTTAAATTATCACACATAATCTTTCTTATAAAAAATCACAAAATTTATTCCTTATATTTAATAGTCAAACTCCCCCTTTTAATATTTAACAAAACCATGCTCTAATTTTTAAATAATATTGAGCAACAGATTTAAATATTAAACCATTACTTGAAAATCCTAGATTAATTCCCTTATTATATTTATTAGAGTAACCACACTGAAAACCACAGAATATATTTCTTATTGTATTGGATAGAAAATTTTTCGTAATCCCAATTCATCAAATCAAAAAATAAAATGTTTGTAATATTATGTGTTAATTAAATAAAAGATTCTTAAAAAATTATCATATAAAACCATGTGTGTTTTAATTATTACATGTATTTAATTTTTATTAAGGCTCCTAAATTTAATATTATTCGTCATTATTCACTCCAAATTTTTTCCAGGCACTCATAGAACATCCCCATATTTTTATAAGCCCTTATGAGCATTTTTTAATGATTTTGTTGAAAAAAATAAAACACTATTAGAGACCCTATATCCAATTAAAACTAAACATATATGAACACACTCTTGTCCATGAACTTTTAGATACATTAAATATCATATTAAATGGTCTCAATAATAATATTAAGAAAAATTGACATTGATTACAATTTAATTATAAGAAAAGTAGTTAAAAATGAATGTTATTTATATTTTTGTAATTCATGATGGTAGGAATGGGTTTATTAATACATATAGTCCCACAAAACGAGTATATGGATATATAATAATATCATAAAAAATGTTTATATTTTAATGGAGATGTGTACTATAAGGAACTATGCTATAAATTATTATAGGAATAGGAAAAAGAGTTGAGCTCCAATAAAACTAGAGTTGATGTGATTTTGAAATTTTTTATTTATAACATTGAATAATTTTTGTGTACATGATTAGAATGTAAAAAAATATGTTTTAGGGGTGTAGAGATCAGAATAAAATTCTATGAATATTTTTTGAAGAGTAGATTAAATTAAAATAAATTGATTGGTGGTTATAAATACCATTGGTTACCTAATATAGTGCCACAAGGTACTTGGTGAGATAAATAGTGATGTTGTATGACTAACATAGACATTGAATATTTGGTGGTACTATAACTTTATCTTAGTAGGGTCTTAGGCTGAGAGTAAAGGGACATTGGGTAGAAGGTGAAGCCTATGATTTCTTTAGTAGTTATATAATTTTATTTTCTTGGTGAACCACCTTTTATCTTCTAGTAGACTATAAATTTTCAGGATTCTATTTCACCAAAAATTACAATTAGTTACCCCACATTGATTCAATTTCCCCCCCTTTAAATGAAGGTTAAATAAGAGGTTTTTATCATGAAATAATGAGGTTAAATCGTTTGACATTTTCATTTTTTCTTATTGTGCATTCTTATTTTATTTGGAAGAGTTTGACTATGATTTTTGATTTTCTATTTACTTTTATGATGGAATAATACCATTTCAGTTATTTCGATTTCATATAGGATGGGTAGAGGAGCCTTGAGAGTTATTAATTAACAAGTATTATCACTATTTCTGAATAAAAAAATTTCTTTGTTCATTTATTTTTCAATTTTATGTTTTTTTATAAAATAAAAAAATTAATTAAGATGGAATTTTGTAGGTCTTTCACTTATTATAAGGATATAGGGATTTCATGGGTCATTAATATTCTAGTCCTATGTATTTTTACTTGTTGGAATAATTCAATGTGTTTATATAATATTGATTTTATTGATCAATTATGGTAAATAATTAACGTTTCAAATAATTAATAAAATATGAATTTTTTGGAGCAAGTATCCAATGAAAAATAGTGTACATCGATGATGGATGGGGAAACCATTGATAAAGGGGTAAATCAATATAATGAGTTATGTAGTCCATCATTTATAAACTTTATTTGTAAATTTCTATAATTATATGATTTTTATTTGGTGGTAATCACTTGAAATTATGATTATTTTTAATATATGTGGTTTAGATTATTATGGGAAATAGTTAAGACCTATGAATATTTTCCAGAACAATTGGCCACTTTGTGATTTAGGCTAGAGGATGAGATTTAGGTGACTTGGGATGAAACATCATGGAGGGTTACTATCATTGAGAAACAACTCAAGTGGCTTATGTACATTATAGGAAGTTTTGTATGAAGTTCTACCAAGATATGTTTCCTACGAGTGTGTCATTTAAGTGTTTTACTAATCAAACATATGGATGTTGTGTTATTAAAGAGGTTTAACATATGTGTTTGAACCTAAATTATTATGATTGGCCTTGAAAGGCGTGTTCTAATTATTTTGATCATTTACCATGGGAGTAAAAGTGAATTAATATAAGGGTTAGTTTATGGATTTAGTTAGTGATGTTCCTTAGGGTTAAGTTATCATGTGAGAGGTGAATTGTGATTAAGAAATTGTCCAAATGATACAGACCAATGGTGATCTAATATGAGTATGAGTGATGAACCGATAAAAAGATATTTTCATATTAGATAATTAATGATAATGTCATTTTTTTAATATTGATATGCTAAATTGAATTATAGCCTAACAGATATTACCCCAAAGATACGATTTTAGAGAGTTTTTGGGGGATCTAGGAATAACTCATCCCCATATTGACTATAGAAGAATTAATTATGCATGGATCTAGGGAATTGATATTAGTATATGGATAAGAGAAGGATCTGATATGATGCATGACACATAACTTGAAATTGGGTACTATTTGAGGGTTAAGATAAAGGAGTCTGTGGCCCATGATTATGATTATGATTATTTGTCATGATATCTTATTATTAAATGTATTTATGATGTATAATCAGATGAAAGATACATGTATTATTCCACTCTTAGGAGGATGATACCGTGGGGAATGCGTCTATTTCTGATCATATGATATGTTTCGTGGGTTGGATAGTGTTCACAAAATCAATTAGTGTTTTGAATAGTGAGGACACTGGTTGACCGTCCACATGTTTTGGGTAGGAATATACCAATGAGTATTAGAAATTTGGTTGGGTTAGATGTTGGATACCCAATTATCAATGATATAGATATGTTAGATGTTAGATCACCACATATATTACATCATCATCATCATCATCATTACATTTTTATTCATGACTGCTTACAACACAGAAAAAACATAATGGGAGTTGAAAATAATGCAGACCAAGGGAATCACCCTGAATCAAATTCACCCCCTCAGGTTTCAACATAGATACATGAGAAAAACATCTAATCGAGACGTCTTCTCCCGTGAGTGATGCCATGTGATCTGCCACTTTCTTCCCCTCCCTCAAGATGTGAGTAACGGTAATATTTCTGGCTAGAAAGGATTTGCATACTCTAGTCATATAATTTATAGACTATGGGATATTTCTAAAACCTTGAAGCGCATCATGAATAACCCGAGAATCCATCTCCACCTATGATAAACAAATGCCACGCTAGCTATATATGGATTGACCTGTAGGGAGTTGGATCTGATGGTTGAGTATTTGATCCAAACTTATTTGATTTTTATTTATTTCCACATGGTTTTAAGACCCAAATAAAAAATAGGATCCAAATTTACTTGGATTTCATCTGCTGAGTTTTAGTCATTAATTAACAAATTTAATCTTATTAATTTCCTTATTGATACTTATGACTTCACTCAGTGGATTTATATGTTTAATGGAATGAAAAAAATTATATTGGATAAATTATTATATCACACTAATAAAAGAAACACTATGGTAGGTATTTATGGAATCACCCTTCCAGGACAAAACATTAATCACAATACTATCATTATTGATGTTTGGATTAATGATATGATGTTATGTACCTTTTTTTAAAAATTATTAATGTTTTGATCAATATTATTGGTTCTATAGAAATTTATTGTGAGTGATGGATGTATAATATCCCTGGAATCCTTCATCAAATATTTACTAGGAAGTATATATTGGTAAAGGGTCAACTAGGAGAGTGGAGTAAGGAATATTTTCCAAACTGTATATTGATATTAAGATGACTAATAATGGGATTTCATGCTATCAAATTAGAAATAAACGAAATAAAGTACCATCTAAGGAAGTTATCATGTCATATTATAAAACTGATAGCCATTTATCCCTTAAATAATGTATTGAAAAGAACCAATAAAACGTAAAATGGATCCATGATGTGGAGATGAACTCTATATTCTTCCATTTCCTATACAAGGATAAAAGGGAAATAAGAGGGGACAATTTCTTATAGACAAATGACAAACAATTTACACCTAAAATTGATATTTCAAATGTTGTGGCTAGTTACATTCAATTAATATTCAGAGATGATGTAACTGATAGATTATCCTCATTAGTTGATAATATCTACTCTTTTATTGAATAAAATACAAATTAATTATTAAACATAGATACTATTTAGGAAGAAATATAATATAGATTGTTCTTATTAAATCTGGGTAGTGTTTTAGGATTAGAAAACTTCAACAAAAAAGTTTTTCTTGTTCTTCAGGTACATATTTCACATTGATTTATCCAATTCACTGAGGGATTTCATTATATCTACATCATTGACACCTGGTATCAACTATGATTTCATTTCAATACTACACAGTAAATAGAATTCAATGGAATTTAAAATATTTTAATCTGGTTTCAATTGGAAATATCAACTCAATGATTATTAGTAAAATTTTCGCAATGAGGCTTCGAAAGAACACTAGTGACATCATAATTTCAATCAAGTTTATATTTTTTCCTTGTATAAATATACAAAACTACCTTTTCAATACATTTAAATGTGTCTATGTTTTAAATAAATGAGTCAATAATGGACGATTTTTTTAAAATATTTATGTCTCATAGTTCTTTGATACAATAAAATAGAGTTTCATCATTCATGTCTTTAGATGTATGACAATTCCAAACATTTATTAAATTTCTTAGTGATATACTCAAAATTTACAATATTTCTAATCAATGTATCTCCAAATAGGTTCATGAGGTGTTCTATTGGTGTAAGATAGGGAGAACCATTCTAAAGACTCATCTTTATAGTTTCTAAGGATTATTAATGTTTATGTATTAATGATCTTGCACATATAGGCTTCTATGATTTAATGAAAGGTGAAGGGTACTTTTCTTAACCCTCATACTTATTGTATATTTATGATATTATTATATTTTTTGATCCATCAAAAAAATGAAATCAATCAAATAGAATTTTATCAATTATAATGATGTTTCTGAAAAAATATATATGTTTGAAAAAATGTTTTATATTAATTAAAGATGAAATCTTGTATTCCATGAAAAATAGGATGTCTAAGAATCATGGTGTTAAAAAAAGGACTATGCCCACTTACTAATTGGGTGACCCACTATTTTGAGGAATGGTAAATGGATTCAATCTAGAAGGAATATACTCCACGATCATTATAGATATGGAGATTTAGGAAGGTAAGATAATGACCTAGGTGGGGAGGACTTGTTCATTGAATTTAGAGATTACTTATATGTTTTTTACACATGACCCATGTATAAATGAACCAACACCCTTCTTATGTATTCCTATAATATGATTATGAAATTCATATGGATCAAGAGATTCCATGAAAGGAACCTTGTTATTTTTTAATGGTAAAAGTGTAGAAAACCCTATTAAAATGCGTATACCAGGAATCAAGAACCTCAAAAAAATTTATGAGTAATTTATCAGTAAATTTACATGGAATAAAATTATTTTTAAGGATTAATCCATGGTGTTTCTTTAGAATTGGTTCACCCAAAATATGCTGATGGAATATTCATTTTACCTATAATAGACTATGTGGAAAACTTTTAAAATTATTCATATTAAATAGATTAGTTGTTCCAAATTGAATGTTTAAAATCGCTTTGAACTAAACTAATAGAATAATATGTCATTGAACATGAAATTGGGTGACCTTGTGGTGGTTTCCTATAATATGAAACAAAATTCAATTATTGTGTTAAATAGAAATATTGATTAATTCCATGGGATTATACCACATGAAATTGATGAGAAAATATGAAAATATGATTATTTTCATAATGATATAATGAGTTGGAACTTGAAAGATATTTTCTACTTGAATACTATGGAATACAATAAGAGAATGTGAGACCAAACTAAAAATGTTCCTTGATGAATCATTATGTTTATAAATTATTTAATTAATCTTTCCAAACCCCACCATTTATTGAAGGTATAGATAAATCTGCTTCCTCTGGATGAACATCTCTATAAACATATAATTAATGTGGTCTCAGATTATCCCCTATATATGAAGTCCTTTAAAATTACAATAAAATTTCATTGACTGTACCTTTATGATTGATCTATAATGACATTTATGGGATACATTTTGTATCATGGTTTTCTTGTGATGTGCTCTTGTCGACCTTATAGATTCAATTACCATGTCTTCCCTCAATGAGCGAGTTTATAACTTCCTTTTTAATGATTCTATAGTGAAATTTTCTTTCAAATTTAAGTTGATAAATGTAGTGGATTTTGAAAATCACTATGATTACCTCTATATGTGAATCACTACGATACACATATATTTATAGAAATCTTCTAAAATTCATAAAAAGATCCCAGAGAAATTAGGTATTTTATTTAAATCTTCCAAACATGCTTGATGTTATTAGCTAGAAATAACATGCCCTTGTGGTGAAGACCATTCATTGGATTCCTCTAATTTCTAAACAGATAAAAGTGAATGTTGATGGAATGAAATATATTGAAGAAATTACCATTTTTTGGGGAGGTGTTTTTAGGATACACTGGGACTTCATCAAGATATGTTTCTTCAATATATTTCCAATGGATTTTCTCATGATGTGGAGATTTGGGTTATTATTTATGAGATAAAATATGTGAAACATTTTGTATGGAAGTCCCTTTGGGATAAATGTGATTACACACTTATTTTCTATGCATTTAGAAACAGAACAAGGAAACAACCTTGGAATATCCTTCCATATTGTTTATAATGTCTTTGAGATTTTGATAAAATACATTTGAACATGTCACATGCATACATAGAGGATAATCAAGTGGTAGCTACAATGTCAAAGAATTCCTTTATTGATGTAAGCTCGATGTGGCATTTTGAGATCCCATCATTCTACCCACCACTATTGGATTTAAATGTTATAGGTGGATCTCATTGTAATCTTTAAAGTCCGCTTTCTAACTCCATCTCTATTACCATTATTTTATAATAATTATTTATTATTGGCCATGCTTGGTCCTGAGAATTTTTAATTATTATTATAATTATTAATGATTAAATTGATGAATCTATAATATATAATGGAATATATTTATTCCAATGTATGTGAAAACTATATCAGTTAAAAGATAAATATATGATTTTAATATTATTTTTAAAAAATTATTTAATGTTAAAAATTCAAATTTTCAGAGAATTATTTTCAGTATAGTGTGTCATTATCATAATAAATTAAATATATAATTTTAAAGGATGAATTTAAATTAATGTTTCAATTTATTGAAATATATTAACAATCATTATTGGGTAATTTATATGAAATAATATGAGGAATTTTTTTTAAAAAGTATTTTTCTAAAAAAGATGTTATATATATATTTACATTTTAATTCAAATTAAAATTATACTATATTTAGAAATTAAATTAGAATAATTGGAGTCAAAATTTGGAATATAATCATCAGAATTAGGAAAGGAGGTCAATTTAATTTTTAATAATACAAATATGTTACCTAGGAAAAAATTGAGTTACCATAGTAAAGGTACAATTCGGTAAAAAGGGATTTATCTAAGTGGAAAAGGCCTAAAAATATCATAAACCCATATCCATAATTATTTTAATAAAAGATTATTTGATAATAAATTATCATTCTCCTATTAATTTTCAATATTGTATCCACTTTAATTTAATAATGTGTATCTTTAAGAAATTATATTTATAAAAATTCCACCTCACTCACCTATAAAAGGCTCCTTCTCCACCCCACATTAACTCACACCTAGATATTCCTATATCAGCCAAAGAATTTCAAAATTTATCCCCAATACTTTTTCCCAAGTTCCAGAGGTTGTATAATCATATTAACTAAAATATAAAAATGCATAATGGGTAGTCTAATGGGGTATATTCAGGGAAGAGGTAATTATCTCAACCAAGTACTTTCATGTTTCTTTCTTCTTCCACATACTCTAAATATATTGTAAACATCATAATATAAAGAAATCAGTATCAGTATTTTTATGGAAATTATATTATTTTGATGTTATTTTAATTATATACCTTCTTACATTAATTATAATATAAGAATTCTTTCCCTATTATGTTTAGACTAGCGCCTCAATGAATGTTGTATTTTATTTTTCATCACCACCTTACATGACTAGTTATAAAGGTTGATTTTTTTAAAATTATTATGATATTAATTAAATTATTATGATTATTGAAAGTTAAATTAGCAATTAAATAAAAACATTTATAGTAAATTGATATTGTAAATATTAATTTTCTTAAAGGAGCATACTTAGACACTTTTCAAAAATTGAATATATTTTTGATAGCCTTTGAACCGCATTGTTTTTTTCATTATAATAAAGATAATATTTATGTATATCTATAATTATAGAAATTATTAAACTATTTTATAACTCATTTGAACAAATTCAACATACCAAATCAGTTTTGGAAGAATTAAACCAACTTCCACAAGTAGCCTTTGAGAGAGAAATTATACAATAAATAAATGGACTTAGATAATAGATAAGACTTAAAATTAAATAAATAGGGAAATTATTTTGAATAACACATTTACTAATATTAATTTTTTTATTAATTATATTATATACACACACTAACTAAGATGAAGGTTTATATAAGATATTTATTTTCAATCTCACTTAGAATTCGAGATTGTTATGACTAAGTATCCATCTTATATAAGTATATGATATTTCTCTCTAAAAGATTGAATATTTTATTCTTATCTAATAATTAATATGTTTTACATGTTCTTATACCATTTCTCTCCCTCTTTGTTTTATAATTTACCTGAATAGATGCTCAGAAGAGAAACTATCCTTAACCCTTCTTTTCGATCAAGAGTATTTCTCTTTCTTGTCCGTAATATTTCTGTTATTGCTTTTGTATTTTCTTATCGATAATTGTATGATTTATTAAGGTCTTTTTCAATATAGTTTAGTTTATTTATAAAAATAATCTTATTTTAATGTTTTATGTAGTTTTTCCTCTATCTTTGACTCTCTTCGCAAAAGTATGAAAATAATTCTTTTTATTGATTACCACATGAATTTGTTTTCCACCTTTTATAAATGTTTTACATAATAATTATTCCTATATATTATTTCATGGGTATAAAAAATAATTTTATATTCCATTACTATATAATTTATATTATCAAAATTTATCAAAAGTGTAAAGGGTATTTCTACTTCTTTCCACAAGTAAATTTTAATGATAATGTAAAAGTATTCTTCATATATGTAAATGTCATTTAATATTTTTTATGATTAATTATGATTATGATATAATTATACCATCCAAATTACTTCCATATATGACTTATGATAAAGTCTTATAGATATTTTCATGAAACCCATCTCCTTATCGTATCATAATAAATTCATGATGGAATTATGATTATTTTAATGTTATTGTGGTACACATATGTATGGTGTATCATTATGTGATAGGTGGGTCCATTATAACCCTAAAATGAATTGGGTAAATCTTTAAATCTTATGATATATATATTTGATAAGTGTGGTTAGAAAATGTCCAATTTATTATTGGAGCATGTGGTTATCCCAAGTCCACAATGATATGGGAAGGTGGTTAGCCTATACCATTATGATTTGAATGTATTTGTGGTTATCAATGAAATATGTTTAAATTTAAATGGTTATGTTTGTGACACATTCTTATTCAATGATATTATGTTATATTCCCATGGATCATACTCTTATGAATCATTCCATGTGTTATGTTAAAAACATAATGCCATAAATCATTTTTTACGTCATATGTTTTATTTGCATGACACTATTATGTTATGTCCATGCACCTTAAATACATTATCATACATGTACACTCATATTATTATCACATATATTCTTATATTTCTCACACTCATGATTATCTTAACTAAGAATATATTCCCACCCTTTCTTATATATCCACAACCCATGAAATAGAGATTAGTATTATGTATGAAATTTCTATAAGGATAAGACTTGTGGATAATTTTGTGGGAAATGATGAAGGATTTTTTTGATATAACAATATCATATATCTAATCTACAAATTTTCTAAAGAATGAGGTTTTGGGTAGTGATTTATAGAAATATATAATTAATATTTATGTAAAGTGATTTAATTTTTATGTATAATAATCTTGGATCACCGAAACGATTATATAACTGACAAAAACAAAATTCCAGAAACAATTAACACTACTACAACCAGTGTATATAGACTTAAAGTAAAAAAGGACCAAGAATACCCATACCTGAATATTAATTCTCCCAATCACCATTTCCTCTTACTATATTAATTAGTTTAATCAATTATATGTTTGGTTTAATAAGTAAAATAATAATAATATTATAATCACTAATATAATAAATAAACATCAAATAAATATGATCAAATAAAATATTTATAAATTATGAAACTCTGAACAAGAATTAAAACTTCAGTGAATTTTATATTCAATTCTTCTTATCTTATTATATTTTTGTTTTTTAACACATTTTTATGTGTAAAATTATTTGAAGGAAACATTGGAACCAAAGCGATATGAAATCAGACCATGAAATAAATATCATGATCAAATAGTATAAATAAACATGTAAACCGATGAGATAAAATACCACAAACCCTTCCAATTAAATTAATATTTTGATTTATTATCTTCATTAATAAAATCTTCATTATTTATTCATTGAAAACCAATGTATTATAATTATACATTTATATAAATAAAATATGATAATTCTATAATCATCTACCTTAGTAGATTCAAAGTTCACCAAAAATTGAGGATTGGTGGATGATGGAAACAAATGTATAACCTAATGATAAAACACTAATCCCTAACGACATAATCCATCATAAAAACAACATTAATCATCAATGATTAATCCATATGATTTGGAATAATAGGTTATTCCATGGATTGGAAATAAGTTGAGAGAAAATAATAAATAGAATAATAGGTGGAAAAAGATGCCTTCGATTGATGTTTTTCATTGGGTGAAAAAAATTCATATGATAAGTTATAGAGGCCTAATTTTATCCAAAATGATCCCAGAACTATTGAGGGGTTGAGAGAAAAATAGTTTATAAAATAAATATGGGAGGCACCATAAATTTTTAGAGAACATTGAAAAAACCTTGTCACAATATTACTTGGATTCATCATGCTATAACAGGATATATCCGTAGATCACATCACTATATCCCCATGTGAGTCCACATTTTCCTTTATATTAATGATCAATTATTAGGTTATAATATGGAGGTACACAACAAGGATAATGGATTCAATCTGCAACATTAGAAGCACAATAATTCACAGTGTAAATCCCTATCCTTTCCCCTCAACATGATTGACCCCAAATGATGCCTTGGCATGGCTGGTGCATCATTGCAAAATGATACTCAAAAATGAAAAACCACTAAATTTTACACCTTTGGGTTAATGTTATTATTTATAAAAGTAAACTAAAATGGACCTTCATGAGACCTTATAAAAACTCACTAAGACACTTCATTCCAAGAATGAATATCCTCACACTATAATTGAATAGTATATAAGGGAAACATCAAAACCTCAAGTACCCATATATAAGAATAACCTTAGATCTTCCATGAAAACCCCTCATGTTATTACCAAATTTTGAAATCAAAATATCATGGTGCTTAAATATCAAATCTAGTGATTGAGGCTATTTAACATCTCTCATGGAGCAATCCAACCCTCATGTTGGTAAACATTAGAAAACTATCGAGACTTCTTACCTCACTCTCAGGACTACCACCAAATGTACCTAGCCTCCCTATACTCCTAAAAAGTGACAATTTAAGGGTTTAAGAAAATATGAGCACTGAAAACACTTACCTCTCAAATGATTCTCACCCTTATGAATCAATACCAATACATAAGAAGGAAATAGAAACATATCATAAAATAAACACCCTTGGAGATTCCTCTCAGATAATTATCTCACTAGTTTTAGAACACAATTAACTAATCATATCGGTGGGCACAAAATAACATAACATCATCAATATCACATAATTACATTCAATTCCATACATATTATTTGAACTCAAATTATTCTACATATAAATTTGGTTATTGGGAATTAATTGTCAACCCACACTCCCATGTACACTTTTTGATGTAACCATGCTAGTACATGACACAAACTAAGGGAATAATATTCCCACACAACACCTTATCCTAATAGTCCTGAATCATAGCAGGTTGTTCATAAATCACAACATCATCCGCAACATCCAAATCACTCCAATCTGTGAGATAAGAGTCCTCGTAAGGATTCCAATGAAATGTAACGTGTGAGAAATGGAATATATGTAATGAATTTATAGGGGAATCACTATTTCATATCTAACTACACCAATTCACTATAATATCTATAATGTCCCATAAAAAAATAGAGAAATTTTACTTATATGATTGATCATTCATTTCCCTTGACAAGGAGATACCTTCGAGAATACATGATCCCAAATGTAAATCTCTAAAAGCCTCCTCATATAATAATCATATGACATTTGATGATCCTGGGATACCATTATCCAGTCTCAAATCACTTGTACCTTTATTAAAATAATATTCAACCATTCAAGTATAACAATGGATGACCATCCAACCTTAATCCAATAGAACATAGATGTACAAGGTCATCCAAATAGTTCATTTAATGAGTCCATAATAATTATCAAGTGAAAAAAATTATTGTTATTTTAGTCAATGAAAATCATTTGATTCAGCCAAGAAAAAAAATCTACAACAAATTCATGTAAAATATCTTCCAAGGATCGGATCTTCCACTCCATCTAACCTTCTATTTGTGGATGGAAAGCTATGTTAAAGAATAAATAATATACAAAATCACACTGGAGACCTTTCCATACATGGGTGGTAAAATGAGGATAATAATCAAAGATAATCATCCTCAAAACCCAATGGATCCTAATAATATCCCACAAGTACTAAATTTATGGGACATCCACCATTTTATTACTTAATTGGATTGAAATTAAATGACTTCATCAAATGCTCTATGATCAATTAGATAAAATCATATCCACCCCAAATTCTGGGTAAAAAACCATAAAATCCATTAAAATTTCCTCCCACTTTCACTAAAGGTATCATAGTATATGAAGCAATCCTGAAGGGATATAATGTCTAACATTTACCTTCTAGTAGACAAAACACCAGGACATAAACTCAATATTTGACATCCTCATCCCAGTACACCAAAACTATATGCTCAAGGTATGATATATTATAGAAACACCAGGATTTTTTTCCATGTCCAAGCTATAAAAATTATAAAGAACCACCTTATAAACCACAAATGGGAATAAAGAGCCTCCCTGAAGAAAACACATTATACCATACATCCTCAGACCATCCTCTACTAGAATCCCCATAAAAACACAATCCTAACAAAATTACACCTCAAAATCCCCCAATATAGATTCTTCTACCTTTTATGCCTTGGATGACTATACTATCATCTAGTAAAGACACCCTCTACACTAAACTTTTCCCATTAAAAGATTCATTTTTCTAAACTAATTTATCACTTTCCATGCATCCATTAAATTAGAAAAAACTTCACCATGCGACTAATTACACAACATGTCAAAAATAAAATTAACTTGAAACAATGTATAGTAAATATAAAAGTTATAATAATTCAATAATTCCATCCACCATCCATTCACCAATTTCAAAATGTGTTGGGATAAGTTACTTGTAAAAATATTATGATCCATGAAGACAAAAAAGAGGTAACTAACGAGATAATGTCACCATAAATTAAATCCAAATGAAATTATTCCAAACTCAGGCTCATGTGTAGCGTAGTTACATTCATGAGGTTGGAAGTATAGAAAAATATAAAATATAAATATTTTTATTACATCAAAACAAAACATATTTTAATTCATTAAGTATCATATAAAATGTCAAACATAAATTCTTCCATTAAAAAATAGAGAATATGGGAACTAACTAGATTATCCTATAGGTGCACGAGAGAATCCTAAAACTAGTTGGTACACATGAAGGATGATCCTTCCTTGGAAAGTATCTCAAATGAATCATAATATAGAAAACATCAGGCATGAAACTCTTATAATAACCATTGTGACCATAGAAACTATAAACCTTGACAACATTCATCATGAATAACCAATAAAAAACTACATCAATTTTCATAGGATCCAAAAATACTCCCCTATGATACATAACATAACCCATGAAATACTCTCCAAGAGAACATAACATACAGTTAATCATAATCCTAAATAGAATATGAAAATTAAAAAACACCAAAATGAGTAAAATATGTTCTGAAATATCCTCCTTGTACTTGAAATACATAATAATTTCATCAACGACTCCCCACTCCACAAACTAGCAGAGAAAATCCTCGAACACAAGGATTGATAGTCCTTTGAAAATGGATGGTTTATTCATTAATTATAAGGGTAATACCATGATCTCATTGTTCTCATAATAAAAAATAAATGTAGTCTTTATTATATTTTCTTATTTCACCAACATCTGTTAATTCCCTAACTATAGATCGATCATTTATAACTAGCTACATATATTCATATGGTTGAATGAATTAACAATCCATATATGGGGATAAAATTTCATCACTGTCTCCTCAGTAAGGTTATAATAGTATATACATAGCCATATACTACCTTCAAAATTCATCACAAAAAGACCAGAACACCCCAAGGATACACTTTGGGTTGAATAAATCATTTTTAGATAATAATATCAAACTGAATCCATATCTCCATATACTTTAAATTTTCCATCCTATATGGGGACATCAAAATCAGAGTTACATCCCACTATAATGCAATCGAAAACTTGATATCACATCAAGGGGATATCAATACTACCATTTTAGAAAAAAACAAGGTAACATTCTACAACCCTCATAAAAACACTTGATGAACCTTTTTTAAACTCAACCACAACATGTTCATCATTGATGAAATGGTTTCAACACATCTCTGATCAATATGAAGTGCCTATATATTAATTAACATGACATGGTCGCCATTAGAATCAATGAATATCTTTATCCTCTTGAATAAATGAATTATTTCATACACCAAATACAAATAGTCCATTATAAGGATGACATATGTCTATATCCACAAACAAAAGATATGTTTTGAAGATTTATGATACCCTAACATCACATCACAATCCTTGTATGAATTTTTAAACATAACTAGACCTACAATTTTTATATTCAAAACCAAAGTATTTTAAATACTCTCCACCAAATAACATGGAGCTTGAACTAGGGTTGGTGTAATGAAGTAGTGTGTAGCTCCCAAGTCTATAATTCCCACCCTCAGATTCCACTGAATTGGTACCCTGACCAAACTTTCTATAAGGCCTCAGGCACACCCCCCCATTTATCAGATGCTACCTTCTAGTGAATAGGGCCTATGAGGATATAGTGTGATGAATATTTCCTTGTTATCAAAGTAGTTATAATAGTGGGAATGAGAGATAAACATATAATATAGTACATATAAATATCATAGATAAGATAGGAATAGTGGATGAAATAACCAAAACATCAAAATGAAATATCAATTAATTATTCCATACATGTCAAGGATACCCCATGGAAGATCATATATTGGAATAAGAGACTATAATAAAAATCATCTAAGGATCATCCCCAACTATCCCTAAGTCCATCCTAATCCCATCATTCATACCCATACTAGCATGTCAAGCTAACAATAATTAGCATCATTACTTTCCCTATATTTATCCCTATGATCAATACTGTCTACCTGAGTATCCATGTTATATAGAAGACCAATAAGGGTATGAGTACAACTCAGTAGGCTACCACTAATTTTGTCCATAAAATAACATGTTTGGAATAAAATTGTATAAAGAAGTCCTCAAGGTGAATAGTTTAACAATTAAAAAACAATAATATAAGATAAATAAAAACCATTGATGCATTTATTTCATGATGAAACATGAGGTTATATATACCGTTATTGATCCTTATGCATGTGACCCTGATTGACCCTACCAGCATAAATTGGTGTTAGGGTGTCCTTGATCACATCAGCTAGATCATACCAACCATAAGGGACCACATGTAATCCAAGGTTCATCCTAGAATTACCAATATCATGAAGTATAATTTGGAATATGAGAAATAAAATTGGCATTCACATGGATTCCAAGTCCTCATCCCAATATTACCAGGTCATCAATAATTATAAGGAATCCAAACACTCATCTATACATTCCAATGGAATCTAAGTGCTCATCCCGACATTCGAAATCATTAAGATACATACAGGTCTAGAAACTTCTCCGTGACATCATATGTTTTATTAATCACATAGATTTTGAGTTCCCATAATGGAATTTACATCCATTGAGTATCATATGGAATCCAGGGGCTCATACCAACATTCCATGGTAGTATATATGAAATTTAATTCATTGAGCTCATCTTAAAATTCTCAACATAACAATTCAAAATCCCAGTTTATAATTTTCATTTTATAATGTGAATTATTAATTCACTTAGTAAGGTATCAACTTTAATCATATATCACTAATCATCAGTTTAATTTATGAAAACTACCATGATACATAATTGTGATATAACATCATAATAATCACAAAAGTTAAATTAAATAATATAATAAATTGAATAAAATTCCATTTTATAAAGAATTTGTTTCAAACATAAATTACATTAGTATATATAGAACATAATGTACAAATTTAGATTAATAATGCGATTTATCAAATTCACCTACTAATTCTCAAAAAGGAAATTAAATTCACCAATTTATTTGATCATTATCAAAACAACATTAACTTCATTTCATAAGAAAATATTTTGGGTTTTCAAGAGGATTTCAAGGCCATTAATTATTTCGAAATTGCATTTCACAATAATTGATTTTAAACCTTGGGACTCAAATAAGGTTATCAAACCTAGGTATTGAAGTTACCTCAACAATTTTTTAATAGGAATTCATAACATTTAATTAATCCAAATAAGGGTAAAATTGAAATTCAAATAATTCCATAGGGAATCTATTTCCACCTAAGTAGAAAGAAAATAACATGAGGATTTTTTTAAGAAAATGAAAAATTAAATGAATCTATTTTAATTAGGTTAATGTGTGGAAGAGTTTTCATGACCACAAAATTAACCAATTGGAAAATAAATCAATACTATAGGCAAGGTCTATGTACAAGATAACTCATACTTAAGAGACTGTACACATTGAGTATCAACCACTAGTTTGGACTTAATCAGGAGAAAATATTAAAATTGTCAAAAGCCAAGAAAATAGGGTTATTTAGACCAATATAGAAAGAGAGAAATATACAGTGAATGAAAAAATAAAATAAAAGGAAACACAAACATAGACAGACCTCAAGTTTATAAATGCATCTAGAGGAAGTTTAATTAGACACAAAATTCAGGAGAAACAACAATGAAATAGGGGATGGTTTTTTATTTAGAGAGGCCTAATAGATTTGGGGGAAACCAAAATACCACATAATTAAAAGAATGGGTGTCATTACCTAAAATGATGGGTATTGAATCAAAAAAAATAGATTAGGGTTCCACCATCTAGGTGGTACTGGGCCACCGACTAGCTGGTGTGCACAACTAGTGTTCTGGGCTTTTAGCCAGGCCACCGATTAGTCGATGGATATTGAAAAAACATGACCAACCGCAGTCTCCCCTATTTTTCTCTTAAACCCTCCGTCTACCACTTAAATCTAATTTCACATCCAATGTGGTGATTTTACAGGGCTTCAACCCTGATAATTTGGTTCTGAAATTTAACTAAAAATATAATCCCTACACTAAATGAAATGATAAAACTATCACCATGACTAAAATCCTGTATGCACACTCAAGATATAAAAACACCATACCATAACACTTTTTATCTATATGATGTCCAAGTGGCTATCCAACTGGATCACCTAACTAATGTTTATCATCAAATCTGATTAAAATGGCCCTATTCTATTTCTGAATTCACAATATGATTCCAAAGTGAAATAGTAAATATAATACAGAAGTCCGCTGAAACCGAAGGTAACACTCACCTTATCATTAAGACCATGATGTGGATCCACAACCCTCATCTACATTGAGAAAACCATTTGTCCTTTATTAGTTGATTTTAATCAACTATGGTTCTCCCTACCATAATACTTAGGTCATGGAGATGATTCTGAACCTCAACACTTCATGTTGTTAGAATCATCCCACTAAATCCTGGTCTCCATGGTCTACCAATCCACATTGCATAGTTTCTAAATCACCTTATCTCCACACACACAAGAGTATTTTTCAATACACCTACTAAATATTGATTCTAATTTATAAATATAAATCATACATTAATCCACCATCTAATCATAGCTCGAATATGCTAAATGTTTCTTCAAAATTTTCCAACCAACTCTAGAAATTCCTGTCACATCCAATATGACATGAAAGATTCATTTTTCAACTCACTTCATCAAAAAACACACTAGGTAATAGTCATGCCTCCCCAGGAATACCCATCATAATAACTCAGGGATTATACCATCAATGAACATTTAAACAACCATAGTATGATTCCGTAATCACTACAGGAATCCCAATATCGACCCATAACACTGAGGTCTAGCTCATCCTCTGATGCGATTCCATGGTCAAATCACCGAACACTCATACTATTTACTATGCACTCAACTGAGAACCAATGTAAACCATGAAGAATCCTATTTTGGTCACATAATTTTAACCTGGTCACAAAATAACTACAATGAATAAAACTCACACTGTAAGAATATTATCCTATGGGATTCCCAAGGAATCAAGGTTACAAAAAATGAACACACACACTGGATTCCATTGTTATCATTAACATATAAAGGCCGGTCCCATAATTCAATAATCCTTTTCAAATGACATTTAGACAACCACAACTGACATGAACTCACCACACTAGGAGTTTCCTATTAATCACCCAACTAGATCAACACTCCAATCAAAATATCCCATAACCCTTCCATCACATAACGTAATAGTAAAATGTGGAAAACCTTACTCTCAACCGAGAACTACTCAAACTATCAAATACTAACGTATTAAATGTCATAAGACACCACCCTCAATCATCACTATGACTCAGAGAATTTTAGGGTTACACCCTTGATTGTTTAGGGTGGTCTACCAACCATATTTCTTTCCATACACTTCTCCTTAAGCATTAACCCCCAACAAGTCTTTTCTTTACAACACGTGTGTCGCACTTCACAAGACACAACCAGTTTCCTATAAAAACCCAACATGTATTGATCTATTGGATCATCCATGTTAAAATAATCTAATACAAACTGATGTCTTCCCTCCCAACAGAGGGTCTTTTCCTTTTCAAACCAAACATCAGCCATATCTACCTATTTAATCTCTCCAAGGTCATTAGCTCTCCAATCACATAAGGCCACTTTTTAAAAAAAAAAATTATTGGAACCAATCTCACTAGAATAAACTTCCTTGATCCATTGAATCAAAATGTGCTCACACTTCTGCACCACCCAATATCATCGAGTCCCATGGGATGCACACCTGGATGCTACCAATTAAAAAAACCCAAATCTCCCTCCCCTGAGTTGAACAACACTGATCCTAGCCTCATACACCAAACCAATAAATAGATCATGATCCCAGGGTGTCACTTCCTCTAACCAAAGGAATTATATAATCCCTATTGCATTAGTCCAAGAACCTTACACACATCAAGGCCAAGAACAAAACCACCCCTCACCCTAGGAATTGTTTCAAAAACCTGAAACCGCTTACCATTGTGACACTGCATACATATAAAATAACCAACACTAAAAATTTTAGGAATTTGAAAAATCATGCCCTATAAAACTTATATAATCACAAGTAACTAGAACTATGGGTGCTCAATCAGAACTAAATCGACAATTTACAACACCAAAAATGCACTGATCATAGAACTTGAAGCATCTATGCAAGAACAACCTACTGAAAAGAATCTCACAAGAATGGGATATCCTTATCGTGGGTTACACTCATATATCACTAGAAAAGGGAACAATAAAATAATATGTTACATTAGAAAATAACTAAGTCCACCCGCCTATTCCCTTATTCAAGGCCTTACTAAATCCATAGCTCCTAGGATGACATGTTCCCATCACAAGGTCACATAGTTCTAGACTACTATACCATATTTTATCTATAAGGAAACCACTCATGGGATAAAAGTCACCACAAAAAAATTTTATCATAAAATGAAAAAAAATCAATCTACCCTACCCACTCTTGGGTTTGGAATAAGTTACAAGAGTCAACACTCAACCAAATTCTCAACAGGTGTAGAATCTACGATGAAGTACACCGCTGATAAATAGGGGTTCCATATAATGGACTCTCTCTCAATCCCCAAGCACTCTTAACATGGTCAAGACTATGTATAAATGGTTACACAACAAACATAGGGACTATCACAACATGAATCACATATATATAGAAACCCTAGAGCTTAAAACATTCCTGATGACCCATACACATGTCAACCCTTATTCATAAGACCATTAGGTCACTATAGTCTACAAGACTTTTGAACATTATCAAGAGATATTTACATTATTCATTAATCCATAGAGTTCTTACATTAAGAAGATTCATATATATATATATATATATATTATCCTAATAACTATATTTTTTATTTCAATGTTCGAAACCAAATCATTCTAAGAATTATCAGGATTCCCATGATTCTAAGGCTTGATTAAATAAGTGATATTCAAAAGCTATGTGGGAAAACACTTTATAAGTTGATTAATGAAAAATTATTTAATCAATAACATAATAAATCCATTTATATATTCCTAAATATAAATTATTATCTCTGGATGCATTCATGTAAGATGGCACCATAGAATTACATAGAAACACCCCATTTGATTCTACTGACACATTAAATTCTAACCCCCTTATTCCTAGTAAATTATAAACAATAGATAGACCAAAATCAAAATGATATATATAAGAAAATATAATTTCATGCTAATATAAATCACAAGGTGTATGAAATCAAAATTTGAAACCCGTGTACCTAGGATAATGCATATCATGTGAATGCCTACATGTATGAAATGATGCATGAATATAGCCACACTGTCTTACCATAAATGTCCATGATTATAAACAACATTAATCTATAACATCACAAACCATGTCTCTCACCAAAGGTTAAAATAAAATACTACCACCGCCCAATAAATCAAAGAACAATATGTCTCACACGTGGCTAATGAGTTTTTACCCATGCATGGGTTGATCACTACTATGAATAAATTTGTTACCAATCTTTGACACATTCTCAATATTTTTTATTCCATTCCCACATTGTAAGACAAAATAAAAACACCTATGATACAAATTTGTAGTGAAAACCCTTGATGACATATATACAGTACCCCATGTTGGCATGCCACAAGGCCTTAGGTTCGCTACCCCATATGCCCGAGGCTCCCAACTAGCTGGGAGGGACTATGAGGTTAACAAGAGAATAATATTACCATGTTATCAGAGTCTCTATAATAATGGAAATATGAGATAAAAATTTAAGCTAATCCACATAACATCATAGATCAGGAGGATAATGAGTCATAAATAAATACAATATCAAAATACTATATCAATATGGTATACCATACATGTCAAGGATCCCTCATAGAAGATCATATTTAGGATTAAGAGATGAAAATAAAACTCCTCTATGGCTCATCCTAAGAGGTCCCAATTCAATCCTGGACCCATCATCTATAAAAATACTAGAATTTCAATCCATGTATCATTAGCCGAAATCTATTCCCTATGCCAATCTCTATGATCCATAATAGTGTTTTGTCACAGTACCCCTAAATTCATCATTTAACTATGAGTTTTTGTTGACTACTTATTTAACTGTTTCTAAAAAATAAAAAACATTTAGTGATAGTTACTGAAGAAACATTAATAAAACATTTCCATTTTTTAACAAATAAGTTCTACTTCCCCTGAATTCTCCTTAACCCCACCCCACCCTCTCCACTAAGCCCCTGAGCCCCCGCTGTTGCTACCAGCCCCTCTTTCTCAACCAATCCATCGCCACTAGACCCCATTCTCCCCATTCTCACTTGAACCCAAGCATTATATATGCCAACCCCCTTATCCCATGATCCCTCCCGAGCCTGATACCTCCCCACTAGACCCTCGATCCCCCAAACCCTAACTGCTACCCCTTCCCTAATGCTGCCCAACTGCTACTCACCCTCGTAACCGCCCCTTCCACCTTACCACCCAAACCCTCTCTACCACCCATTTTCCTATTATCATGTTGATTTCTATCCTCTCCCTAACTAATCACAAAACCTATCCAAACCCTAAATTGATTTTGTATGTCCCATTTTTTGATTTTTAGATTCTAATGATCGTGATCCATGATTGAGGTCAATTCTTTCTACGACCATTGAAGACGGAAAATTTCCATTCATTTGAAGTTGTTTTAGGTTTATTTTTCCATTTTGGATCAATTTTAATTAGTATTTTACTAATTTTTTAGGCCCCCCTTTGTTCTCTTGGGTGTCTTGGACCTTGTTGAGGTGGGACAATGCCACCATTTCCAAAGGTGGCAAGTTTCATGTACTTGGTTCTTTTTTGTATTTAAATTTTATAACCTTAGTTTCATATATATGAAATTTTTATTTTCGATATCAGGTTATAATAATGATTATGTTCAAAAGTTATTTGATGTGGTAATCATGTTTTAATATAATTTATCTTTTGTTCTTAGGTTTTTCTCCAATTGAAGGTTTATTAAAATTCAACTTTAAATCATTTCACACAACAAATGTTTTGTAAATATTAGAAAAAAATTTAATTATTATGTTAAATGTTTTAATATAAGTTTTGGTTTGAAAATTCGGGTTGTATCTTATTCAAAATATTATTATAAATGTTATATTTTTTGTAAAATGTATTTTAATATATATATATATATATATATTGGATCTACACATATACATAAGTACACATAATTGTGTCTATGTGTACATATTCACAAGAGAATATGTGAATTTATGAAATGGGATATATGTATATACATAAATGTGTAAATTTATAGAGTATAATAATAAAAATTTTGACTTTTGACATTAATATTGATTCTTTATTTGGTTGTCTAAATGATTATGTGTTTTTTAATATATGTTCATGTGGTTTATTTTGTTTGTCTTTTCTTATTTGACCTATTTTATAGAGTTTAATTATTTTATCCTTGTATTATTCACTTGTTATTGATGTGTTATATTTTTGGGTAGTTTTTAGTGTTATACACATAGGTAGAAGTGTGTATATATTTATATGTATCAACGTACATATTCACTTGAGAATATGTGAATATGTGAATTGGGAGAAATATATATACACATATATATATATGTGTGTGTGTATAATTATAAAGGGAAACATGATGTTTAAATTTTATGTTTTAAATTTTATTCCCAAAAATATTTTCCAAGGTACATTAAAAATTAATTATAAAGGCCAAGTTGGTTTTTAGGAAATGGACTTACAAATGTTTTTTTAAATTTTTTCCACAGAGTTTTATAGAAAACATAATTTTCTAGTCATGGATTGTTAAAAAAATGAAAGTGTTTCTCATGAAATGTTTTCAGTTGGATAGTGGATATGGATTAAAATGAGTTTCAGACAAGGACTTTTATATAAAATATATAATGAAATATTTTATGTTATTGGTTTTAGATGTTTGGCAAACCATATAAGAAACATAGGGTTCTTGGGTAGGCAAAACTAGACAGGAAGTGGTCCTCTTCCTCCAGAAATTCTAGTAGAATATTATGTAACCCCCCTTCTAGATAGAGATGTGTGAAAACTATAAATCCACTACTAGGGTGACATAGAATTACTAGGTTTACTTAGACTTAGTGACCCTAGGGGTTTTCTCCCATGATTTATATATTAAATTAATTATCTTTTGGTTTTTATATTTCTTCTATTTTATGTTATACTATCCATGATTGATTTCCATTTTTTACATTAACATTTTTGTACTTATATGACTTTTCTTATAACTAGTTGGGTTATGTTTCTTTCACTTCCATTTATCCCTTTTCCTACTTAATAATAATTATGTGTTTTATTTTTTTATAATGAAGTGTAGGCACATTGTGATATATATTGATAAATTTTGGATCACCTTACCGAGGAACACAACTCGATATTATATGGCTTTGGCGGAGTTTTTAGAATTTAAAATTTCCAATCAATTTATTGATGGGAAATTAATTTTTCTATTCCCTAAATGTTAATTTATAAGATGGTTGTAGAGACAAGATGTTTATAAGCACTTGATGTCAAAGCAATTCCCAGATCAATATTTTTTTGGATTTAGTATGGAGAATTGAATGTTACAGAATGTTTGATTACTGATGTCATACAATAGAATGAGATCCCAACTTTTTCAAAAAAAGGAAATGAAATGAAAAACCTTATAAATGATGATTTTAGAATTGAAGGTCAAAAAAATTGACATCAAAAAATATCCAAAAAAATAGTTGAGGGTTCTATAAATAGTAACATGGAAATAGATTTTTTTTAGAACTATAGGAAAACCAAATCAATAACATAATATATTATTGGATCCTCCTCTTGATTAAATGGATACTAATGTAACAGACAACATCACTAAGAAGGAAAATGAATTTAATGATTTAGTTGAAAATGGAAATCACAAGTTTTAAGGTGGATGTATGAAATAATCAAAACTTCCATTTCTAAAAAAGTTTTATCATATCACATGCCTATGTGGAATTAAAAATAACGTGATTTCCATGATATTTGAATTTTTGTGTGATTAATTTTATAAATATAAGATCCCCATGTCTTTTTATGATATCTAAAAATGTTTTTATCAATCATTGTTTGAATTATACAGAAACACTTACTTGTCCCAATGATTGTATGCTTTTTGGGTGAGAGGATTAAAGTAGACCGGATTGTAAAAAATGTTAATCTTCTAGATGGAAGTCAATAGATGATATTGGAAGTCCAAATTGACATACTAATATGAATAATAAGAACAATAAGAATGAACCTCCAGAGGTTCTGTGCTAATTCCCTTTAAAACCTTAATTTCAAAGATTATTCATGTCCTCAAAAACCATAGAGAAAATGAAGTGGCATTCTATAGATAATAATAATGATGGGTTAATGTGACATCAAAGTGATTTAAAATCATGGGATATATTTGATTAATTAGATCTAGATTCTAATCATATCCTAGGAATTTTATATTTGGATTGGTTATCTATGGATTCAACCCATTTGGAACTTTGAGTACCCAACATAGCATTTGACCAGTTGTTTTATCATCTTACAATCTACCACTATGAATGTGTATGAAACAAATGTGTTTTATCATTTCAATTATTATTAATCAGAAAAAATTATTGAAATTGGTTGTGATGTATACTTGTAACCTCCAATTAAATAAATACATGAGTTATAGATAAACAGTGTTGAGACATATAATGCATATTCTATAACATTATTCAAAATTCATGCTACTCTAATTTGGATCATGAGTGACTTCTATAGACTTAAGAACATATCTAGTTGGAACACTTATCTGGGTATGTTTTGTCCTATTTTTAATTTATATTTTCAGCCCAAATTCCTACATTATAGTAAAAAATGGTTGTTTTGTGTCATCATAGATTTCTTGTTGCATCTCATAGATTTTGGTTGAACATGTAAAAATATGATGGCTCTATTGATCATAGACCACCTCATATATTCATTGTGAAGATTTTTTTTGAAAATATGGTATTCATACTACTTAATGATAATTGAAAATCAAAGGACCATCTCAATACTTGGATGTACTTGGAATCAATAAATATAAATAATTATCAATGGACAGATGAGATTGGAATATACGATCCGTTAATTTTTACAATAAAAATATGGATAATGATACATTATATAAAATTTGTAAACATGTGAGGGTATCTGATGGGTATTGTAGTAACATATGAATTTGTGTCAATTTAATGAATTTCATGTTATTTGGATTGAAAATTCATGATTCACATATTTTGTTACAATGATTACTATTATTGGCATTGCGTAAATTGTTACCTAAAATTTTTACTATAGTTTTACTCCAATTTTTCACATTATTCAGATAACATTGTGAGAAAATTATAAAAGTATTTGAGTTTTAAAAACTCCAGGATAGATTTTTAATGATAGTTTGTTCAATGGAGATGATCATTCCTCCATCATTTTTTACTATCATGATTCATTTAACTATGAATTTGCTGGATGTATTTAAATTACGATGTCCTATATATTATTGATGGATTTATAAAATTGAGGGGTACTTTATTTATATGTTTATAATCATTTGTAAATAATTATTGTCTCTTAATTAAATATGTAATTATATTATATTTATTTAATTTTGTTGATACCTTGGTCATTTGAAATTATAAGCGGAAAATTATGCTCAAATAGAAGGCTCAATGTCTAAAGTCTATTTAGCATATGAGTGTGTTAAATTTTTTTCTATATACTTAAATGATATTGAGACAATATTTGATATATTTTAATGTGTTTATGACACATTTAATCAATCTAAAATACATGTGAAATCAAAAATCATTCCTAAAATTGGAAGATTAGTTGGGAGGGTCTCAAATATTACACTAAAAGAAATGATATTATTAGAGACACATAGATATATGATATTGAATAGTGAAATTAGAGATCCTTTTTTCGAAGAGATCAAGATATAAACAAAGAGACAGATTAGATGTCTAACATGAATTGATAGAGATATGAAAAATGTATTTAATAAAGATCTTTTAGGATGGTTTCCATGTGATAAAGTTCTAAAATATTACAATTAATATAGATATTTTGTTGACACCTATATTTTGAAAATATAATAATTTATATTACTTTTTTAGATCCTGAATAATGATACTCATACTGAGTTTTTATAAGATTTTATGTTTCTAGATTGAGGTCCTCTAAAAAAGGATAATTTTTTTTGTTCTTGCAATGTGGATGGATTTAAATTTCATATAGTTTATCGAGAAGAGGGCTCAAAAACACATTATATTTGTAAATTTAATGTTCCTAAAATTTTAGACTATTGAATGTTGACTGATATTATAAAATTAAACAACCACAATCATTTTTTATCTGTTTTATTGAAATTTGAGTTGGTTAATATTACCATGTGTATTAAAAGACATCAATTGCAATTTACTTATGTGAACTTCTCTCACTTGATGGAAATAAATTACCATTAATTACATGATCCTTATATGTTCTCATCAAGAGTGAAAATAGTATATTATGTGGATGATTACATAGATGAAGGGTGGAGTGTATTGTTTAACATAATAAAAAGAGGCTTCTAAAATATGGGCGATGAAGTGGATGATTTAGCCTCTAACATTGTATCCCTCAAACAACAAGAAAAATACTAATTTGATGATCATGATATTGAAAATAATAATATTTTATGGATGGATGATGTAGATGAAGTAATGATGGAGTAGAACAATGACATGTTTATATGAAAAAAAATTATTATATGTGCATTCATCCATTAACATATCAACCACATATGTTATATGTTATTATTTTCATGTATTGTGAATTTGTTTTCATATTTATAATTTTTAATGCAAGATTTTATTAATTTTTAAAAAGTAATTTTCATATTTTTTTGTAGTTGTAGTCATTTATTTTCATTATTATGTATATTTTTTTAGTATTACTATGCTAATGTTATCATTTATAAATTTCTTTTTTAACATAATTTTTTTGAAATATATTTTTTGAAGTTATTTATATTTGTTTAAATGAAATAAATAGTAAAGAAGAAGATTTTCAATGATCCCAATGGACCCCATCTTGATGTTCCATCAACCTCATAGACACATGATGATCTATATTTCTCCCTAACCATGGCATCTAGGACACACTCCATCTACTACTAGGCAACATTTGGCACACCCTCCATCTCCCTCTAGCTAGAATATGGGACACCCTCCTTCTCTATCCCATCAAAATCTAACACATTTCCTCCATATTCAATAGGTTCTTCATGCGGTGAATCCATAGTGAGGGAACATGTGGCTACTTATATTTAATCATGAGGATATTGTATGGTGATTGTTATAGGTTCAAATTTTAATGCGAATAAATTTATTTCACCTTTTTTTAATAATTTCTATTTTATTCATAAAATATGGAAACAATGACACTAATGAGGAAAATATTGATAGTTTAGATATATGGAATATGAAAAGATTGAAGATAGTTGTCCCATATGATTGTTTTTGGGTCCCCATAGATGATGCGGTGGGATTTTTTGGCCAGATTCAAGGACAATTGTTAGCAGATCTGGTTACTCTTATGATTACATATTCTTATTGGAGACATATTACTCAACCTTAAAATAATAATGTATATGATATCTAGGTAAAGGTAATTTTTATTTAGTATGGATAAATTTAATTCTATAAGTCAATTAAATTATAATATTTTGAAAATGAATCTCTTTTTAAAGATGTTATTCCATATTACCATTACTGATTGTATCATTTGGGAGTAGACATTGAAACATTTTAGTAAAAATAGGAATGATTTTAAATGGTGATTATGGATGGAATTCAACATTACATCATTTACCACTAAAAAGTAGTATGATAAGGTACTAGGTTGGGTACTAAGAGATCAATGGATGGTGTTTGTTGATGGTCATCATCATGATAAGAACATTCTATTAAAAAAAATTATTATATCAATATCATTTTATATAAATGGAGATAAAATTGCATAAATTAATATTATATTACATGTTATTTATTTCAGGATGCATCAAGAAAAATTTTATCAAGTTGAGATAAACAAATCATCCCCCACACTTCTAGTTCAACTAGTTTTTGAAGAAATAGATCAATTTTGGTAATATTTTAATTATTTTAAATATTTATGAGATAAAATTATCTCTTACATATTTTAAATTTATTATTTATATTTTTTTAATGTTCTGAAAAACTTTAGGTCACTATGTCTCATGAATGGAACATTGTTTATTTTTTTATATGAAACCCCATGGGAGTTACGTGAATGATCCTACCGAAGAAGATAGTGTATGAATTACTTTTTCATTATGATATCTTATTTTTAGATTTCACTTTGTTAATACATATTTCCTTAAATATGACAGATATTTTATTTATTGGAATAAATATAAGAACTATATGATTAAAATCCCTTGTAGTCCTTCTTGGTCTCCAAATATGATCCAATTGGTCTTGTCTTTGGGAAGGAGCATCCTGGTTGCATGCATGGGATGTGTTCGAGAGTAGTTCTATCTGAGGTCTTTAGCAGGTCACTGAATATTACAGTTGTATCTCCTTTAAGTTGTAGTTACTACCTACCTAGAGATTATCATAGGATATTTATGGTAATTCAATGTACAATTCAATAATAGGGGATCAGGATCCAACAACATGAGAGAACAATCCAAAAATTAGGGTCTTATATATTGATGCATGATGTGAAGGTCATTTCTTTATTGAGATCATTAGTTGATTTATATCATAAGATGACTAGAGGTTTACCAGATGAAATTTCATAAATGGATGGTTTGAGTGATTATTTAAATTACACAACTTCACAACCATTTATTACACACAACTTTATTGGTTTTAAATTTAAAATTAAATATACATCAATGTTTAATTCTGAAGCACATTTTCATATTGGTTCAAGTAGTAGGGAGTGGAGATGGAGAAAAAGACAAAGACAGTGTTGATCTTAGTTTTCTTAGTAGTGATGAGGGTAAAATTTTGATTTGGTGATGGTGATGTGTAACTAAAATAATGGTTGACTAACATATTGATATGATGATCAATAATCCATTTTGTGGTCCGAGGTTGGTGTTTTTATACAACTCGGTTTATTTGACATTCCATGGATGCTTTAGTTTTTGAAAACTCGCCTTTAATTGAATATCAAATTATATATTATAGTATCAATGAAGTTAAATAGGATTATGATGTACTAATGTCTTCTAATATTGACATAAATGTGTTTTCTATTGTTTTTATGTTTTACACATAAAAAATATGGGGTATAGTCAATATGTTTGATAAAATTTGAAGATGTTATTTTTATGATTTTTTAATCAATGTGATGTTTCAATTTTTATTTGATTTCTAAATGATTATAAGTAAAAAAGTTTGTGTATTTAAGGGTTTTTCAATGATTTATTGTCTTTTTTGATTGAAATTTCATTATTATTATCAAACACCAATGAATTTCTTTGTAATGTTCAAATGTTACCAAGATATTGATTCTTTTTCCTAACATTTGGTATGTTATTAAGATGTTTTTTATCTATATAGTATATATATTCGACATGTTGTATCATTTTTAATTATATTATTTGATTTAAATGATATTTATAATTAAGATTTGATTTCAAATTTATTTTATATCAATGTTTACAAATTTTATAATATGTTGGTTAAAGGAAAAGTTATATTCAACAACTTGTACCAACAGATTTAAGATTATAAGCTGCACTCATGGATTAATTCCCATTGTATTATTCTTATTTGAGTTGTGAATATTGAGAAATAAAATTTATTACTATTTGACGATTATGTAAAATTGAAAGGGGATTCTTATCAAAGGGTGATTGGATGTGGTTTGGGTAATATGACTGAATGTGTTTTATGGGTACTATGATATGAATTATGATATTTTACCTCACTTCCATTAGATAGATTCAAAGGAACCGTGTGTATCTAGGTGGGTGATCAAGAAATATTTTTTTGATAGTCATGATGATACTTTTACTAGAATCATATTGTGAATGAAAAGATCATGTAATGGGGAGTGCTACCCTGTGAGGCCATGGTTTAAATATCTTAGAGGATATTTGTCAGGAACATCATCAAGAGGTCATAAGATACTTCCACATGAGTTTAATATTTTCTCACTATAACCTATGGTAGTACCCATGAGATATAAAATTTTACATGTACTCATTATTGTTAGGAGTTGATTACTTCTTTGGTTATTTTATTTATATTGTTATATTACTTGCCAATAATGTTCAATATATTGAATATAATATTTTATTATTTTTATTTAATTGTCAATGATATTTCATCATTCACCTATAAAATTTATTATGTTACTTGTATATATTAAAATTAGTTATTTACAAATATAATATTTCTGGGTTTGAATGTTTTCAGCACACTGTGTTGTCTTTCTTCCAAATAAAGTCTTTCATATTGTTGAATATAATGTTGAAATCCTTTTGAAAACTTTCACATCATTTTTGAACATGGGAATTTCAAATTTTTAGAATATTTTTGCATGTATTTCTTGAGTTGATGTTTTTTCTCAAACTTCCTCTAAATATAAGTTTTTACATGTTGAGATAATGATTTATATGCTTTCAAGGGTAGTTATCGATGCTTAAATCATTATCTTGGGAGTCTTGATGGAGTTTTCTACATGCTAATTTTCTAGTTTAGTTTTAAAAATACTTTAGAACATACATTATAAACACACTTGTAATCCAAAAAAGTCCCACATTTTGATTGTGGGAATTATATTCATACTCAAATGTGTTTTCATTTTAAAATTGATTTATGTGGTCAATTATAAAATTCATGCACATTACTAAAATTTTGTAATTTATTTTTGAAACTAATTCCATATTGAGATTTAGTAAGGAACCTATAAGTTATGGAATCCCTACTGTTTAAACATGAGTGACTAATGTAAAGCATTTACTTTGGAATTAAACTCATCATTTCATATTTTCTTATTCTCGTTACATTTATCACAGAGATTACAAGTTATATATTTATAGTTAAAATTTCGAATTCTTTTATTTCATCTTATATAAAAAACTATTTATTTTGATATGGATAGAAATCCAATGTGTGTATTCACTATACTATAATTTTATCATAATGTGAATGTTTATAATTTGATAATTTCTTGTTTTTTTGGACCTTCAGATTATGTAGCTATAATTATTTTAAAACAGAAATCTCCAGAGTTTTTGAACAAACTCTATATATGGTCAAAAATATTTAGTGAGGCATTAAATTGATGCTAAATCATTAGTAGTTTCCTAGAGAAAAAACCACTGCAAAAAATGAAATAACTTCCACTAATTTTTTTTTCAAAAAACATTCCTGAAATTGATGCTTTATGAGAGAAACTGATCCAGGTTGGATGTCGATGCCAACTTCAGTGGTGGTTTTAAAAACTATGACAAAAATATTTAGTAGTGGTTTACACCACTATAAAATGAAAAAAAATAACCGCCATTATTCCCCTATTTTGTTATAGTTTTAGATACCCATGTTCAATGGTGTCCTGAGTAGGGTGTGAGTAATACTCGCTAGGCATCCACCAATGACATCTATGAAATTACCAATATGAAATAAAAGTTCATAAAAGAGTTCCAAAGGAAAATATTTTCTCAGTTACATAAAAATTATATAAGAGATATAATATCAACTAATTCCCTATGTTCACGATGACCCCTAAAGTTGGATATACCATGGTCATTCCTTATGTCCATGAACCTAAAAAACACTTCTAACTTCAACTAGTATCAAGTTCCTATGACCACATCATATGGACCATTACCACCATAAGTGACCACATAAAATATAGGGTTTATCCAAAAATTAATAACATCCTAACGTTTCACATGAAATATGTAATGCCCCGACCCCGGTTACCAAAATTCAGGGCTTTATTACATAAAATTGTCATGATACAAGGAATCATGTCCCAAAAGACCGATCAGTTTAGTAGCCATGGATGTACTAGATACATTCATATTTTTTATATTACATCATTAAATAAAAACATCAACAACATTTTCCCCCTTTCAAACACACTTATATCCTTAGCCTATCCCTATAGGTCAACCATAAAATACTTCATCACTTGCTGGGAAAAATAAAAAATAGAATTGGGTGCGCTCAGATGCTCGGTAAGGATAACAATATAGAGGAAACTTTCATAAATAAAGATAAATATTTAAGGCAATGTATTAGAATAAAAAAAAGCCTTTAAAACTTAAACTTCCGCATAATATAGAAAAGATAAAATCAAATAATTCTATTTACTTATTCGCATGGATATTCTACTAGTCGAATAATCACATGCAATATCAATAGCCACTTTCATAATGAGAAATGCATAATTCCATAATTCTTAACCACATAGTCAAGGCCTTGTGCCAAGACTACAAAAAATATTTGTTCAAGCCCTTGTTCCATGACACTATTTTGTCTCATGAGACCTACTGATGCATCGAGGAGCTGTAGCTGGCTCCACCCATCACTTACTAAGTCCAATTCATTCTTCATATGAAAGGGTTTAAACATAACATAAACATTTGTATTAAAACTAATATACGAAATGTCAATACCATATCCATAAAACATGAATGGTATAAAAATAACTCATCCATACTCAAATATATCACAAAACCTTCAATCTAATATCGAATATTTGTATCATAATAAATCAACTTTAAACATGTTCAAAATCCATCAATGGATGTTGACATAGATGAAATCAAAACATTTTTGAGAGAAATACCTCTTTCTATTTTGAAGTCAATTAAAATTCATATAATTATAAAACAAAACATTTATTTTGAAAATACTATTATAATATTGTATTTGAATCTTTAATGATGTTATAACTCTAGAAAATAGCCGCACCCTATGTATATGTTAAAAAAAGACATTCTTACCTTAATTTTGTCGAAAAGGTCATAATGTACCTTGTTTGGAAAATGATGGAAAATTCCATTAAAAACATATAAGGTGAAATAAGGGTATAAATAACTTTAACCCATTTTATATTAAATAGTAAAAATGTTTTGAAATAAATTTTTGAGAAACCACATATGTGGATGATAAATTGGTCCCAGTAGATACTTACGTAAAAACAATCTCGGATAATAAAGAGCTTGTGAATTTAACCCTTACCATGTACTTTTACTTAGATGATGGTATTTTAACCTCATATATAATAGTTAAATAATTGTTATTAAATTATAAAATAACTATATACATAAATTGTAAATCAGATATGATCTTATAATATTATGTTGTTAATAATATTTTAGTAGTATCATCATTTCTGGTGTTAACTGATTCGTTTTCCATTATATGCTTGGTTACACAGGACATGTTTTTTGGGATAGGAAATATTTGATTCATATAAAGAATTATATTATGTTCATAAACATTATTTTTAATAATAAAATGAAAATTATTCTTGAATGATTACGATGGGGAATGAATCTAATCGCGTTCTTGGAGACGGTAATCTGTACGTATGCATGAGAGAGAATATCATTATATTGGTGGAAGAATCGTATGTAATTGGATGATATATCATATATAGAGAATAATTACCATGTTATATTTATTATTTACATAATTTATACTCATTATTATACACATACAAATAATCATTTGTTTGAATAACAAACTACACCACGACGTGGTGATGGTAATCCGTACATACGTACGTATGGTGACTTTGTCATTAATAGGATGGATAGAATAATGAATATGGTTGTACCATTTATTTAATAACATCAATTTATATAGAATATATTAGAGTTATTATTTTAAAATGGAAACAACAAAGAATTAGGATTTTGAAGAAGAAAAGAACTTGAAAGAGGTGATGAAATATTTACCTCTTCTTCGGGTTCATCCTTTTGATTTGATCAAAAGGGCTCCTTAGTATGGATTTCTGATCAAAGGAAGGACTCTATGATTAAGGGAAGAATGTTGGGAGGATATTTGGGCTAGGGCTGTCCAGGACAAATTTATTTAGAAGTGTGAAATTAAGATAAGGGTTAGTGCCCATTTATAAGAGTGGGAAGGGTCACTTTAGGAAAATCATAAAATATTATTTTATAATAAAACTATTTTCGGTTTCTAGTGAAAAAAAAATGAATTATTTAAAGGATAAGGTGGGTATGGGTAAAAAATATCAACCAATATATTATAGAGAGGTTTAAGTCATCATATTAACCTTATATTTTAGATTTAACACTTAGATAAATAGTTTGACATTTACCATGTCTCTGTGTATTTTTATATTATTTTGTTGATAAAAATACTATAACAAGCCAAAAGAACCCAATGTGGTTCATTATTAATATATATAACCTTATTTATGTCCTTTGGCCTATCCTTATATTTTTTGGAATATTATATTAGTTAATAATATAATATTTGTTTAAACTACTCAATTATGCCAATTTTGACACTATTTAGTATTTGATTTTTTTGAATTCCATAAAAAAACTAACACTTCGAATAATATTTATTTAACCAAACCTAACATTTCATATTAACGTATAAAATTAGTTTAATTCATCAAAAGTCTCAATTTATATTTATTTGGATATTTGTAATATCAATTATTTTAGTAATTCATTAATAAGGTAATTACTGCATCATTATTTTGTCATAAATAAATTAAGTTATATAATGTATAAAAATTATAAATAAATTACAATTATGTAGGAAATAATTTTAGATTTATATTTAATATTTATATTCAAGTTTATATTGTGTGTAACCCTATATTAAAATTGTTTTAGTTATTAAAAATTAAAATTAACTCTTTTAACTCTTCTTTAAATAAAATAATAATAAATGTCATAATATAATTCATATGGACCCAAAAGGATCATATTTTATTCCTAAGGTTTTTTTGGTCTAATTTTACTATCCAATAGTGTTAGGACATGTGTTAGGGTAATTATGATATCATTTTTACACTTAATTACCCTATTTACTTTTAACTGTGGTAAATAAAAGTCCAAAGTTACTATTCAAAAAACTATTTTCATCTTATTTAACCACATTTTACTTATTTATATGATCCATGTCTAAAATTTTTGAAATTCAACTCATAGAAGCAATAAAATTATGTTTTACACAATTTTACAAATGCTCCTAATAGGTGGCTAAAAGACGGTAAAAAGTTCAATAAAATTTTATATATCTAAACTTATTATAAAATGACTTGAATGAATTACGTTAAACATAAATAGGTATTATGTATCTATTTTGACCAAAAATAAATTAAAATAAAATAACATATTATTTAAATAAAAAGTCGGTTTTAAACAACAACACACTGTTTTTTCACTATTCATCAAAAATTGAAACATTTTTGAAAAATACCAAAAATTCACCCTAAGCTAATTTCGATTTTATGAATCAAAAAACGAAGTCTATTTCAATTTTAAAATTATTAAAATTTCAAAACGTGGGTATTAATATTCATAACGACTAGTTTGATTGGCCGCGGTTTGTTAGAATCTCAAATTTGCGTACAATGCAAGCTATTGCATTATTTGAAGGGAAACATACCATGGAATCTTGGGGTGTTACATTATTCCCTCCAAATAATTTCTTCCTAAAAATTTCTATCATAATAATACAAAAAATGATTTGGTTGGTTCTTCATCATAAGTTCTTCAGGTTCCCATGTTGCCTCTTCCATCATATATTTTCTCCATAGAACTTTTACCAAACGAGTCATCCAATTTCTCAGAACTTATTCTCTTGTATCATGAATTTTAATAGGCTCTTCATAATAAGATAGATCATGTTCTAGTTCAACTTCCTTATAGGTGAGTACATGAGTTGGGTGATGCATGTATTTTCTCAATAGTGATACACGGAACACATCATGAACATTGGAGAGACTTTGAGGCATTGTGAAATGATAAGCTAAAACTCTAATTCATTCCAGAATTTCGAAAGGTCCAATGTACCTGGGACTCAATTTACCCTTCTTACCGAAATGTATAACACCCTTCCATAGAGATACCTTTAATAAAACAAGATCCCCTACCCGAAATTCAAAATCCTTCCATCAATTATCGACACAGCTCTTTTTCCTACTTTGAGCTGCTTTGATGTGGGTTTGGACAACCTTATCCTTTTCCATTATTTCCTCAACATGTTCTGGGCCTATGAGTTTTTTTCACCAACATCATCCCAACAACTTAGTGTGTGGCATCTCTTTCTATATAACACTTCATATGGTGCCATCTGAATACTTGAATAGAAGCTATTCTTATAAGAAAATTATACCAGAGGTAAATATTGATCCCACATACCGTGAATGTCAAGTGAGAAAGATCTCAACATGTATTATATGGTTTAAATAGTTCGTTCTAATTGTCCTTCAGTTTGATGGTTGTAGGTGGTTCTCAAATGAAGATTAGTATCCAGGGTCGTTTGAAGACTTTTCCTGAATCGTGATGTAGAATGAGGATCATCATCAGAAACAATCGATAGGGGTACTCCATGATGTCATAAAACTTCATTAATATATAGTATTTCCAAACATTCGAGGGGTAAATCTTCTCTTATAGAATTAAAATGTGCTGACTTGTAAGATGATCAACAAGGACCTATATTGTATCATTCTTTCAAGGAATCTTTGGTAGCCCCATGAAAAATTCCATCATAATATTATCCCATTTAAACTCAGGTATGGGAAGAGGTATCATGACTCCTTCAGGTTGTTGCCTTCCAGTTTTAACTTGTTGACAAACCATACATCTCAACACAAAATCAGCAATCTCCCTCTACTTTTTGTTCCACCAAAAATATTCTTTCAAATCTCTATACATCATAGTGATACCAGGGTGTATAGAGAAATCAGAGCTATAATCATCATCCAACAATTCCCTTTTTAGATCAGGTATATTGGGAACACAAAGTATCTTCCCAAATTTCAAAATTCCATCTTTATATACGAAGTCGATCAGTGTCCAATCGTTCACAACATTTTTTTTTGAAATTCCTCATCATCAGTCTGTCAAATTTTTACCCCTTCTAGTAAAGGTGGTTTGGAAACCATTTGAAAAATAATTGATGTTTCAACTTCCATGTTTATTCCCATATCCATCTTTACTAGATCCATGAAAATATGATCCTTTTCAACTCTCATCATATTCGAAACTTCATGATCCTTTCTGCTCAAGGCATCTACCACCTTATTTTCCTTCCCTGGGTGGTAGTGTATAGTGCAATCATAATCCTTGATTAGTTCAAGCCATCTCCTTTGCCTCATTTTGAGTTATTTTTGTGAGAAAACATACATCAATCTCTTGTGATCAGTATAAATCTCACATTTTTCACCATAGAGCCAATGTCTCCATATCTTGAAAGCAAAGATTCATGATGCTAACTCAAGATCATGAGTGGGATGGTTTTTCTCATAAATTTTTAGTTGTTGTGATGCATAGGAAATAACTCTATCATTCTTCATAAGGACACAACCGATTCCTTTCATTGAAGCATCACTATAAATAAAAAACTCATCATTCCCTGATGTTAGAGTCATGATATGAGCATTAACTAATCTTCCCTTCATTTCTTCAAAACATTCTTTACACTCTTTTTTCCAATCAAATTTAACACCTTTTCATGTAATCTTGGTTAATGGGTTATCCATTTAGGAAATATTCATGAAAAAATTCCAATAATAACCTACTAAACAAATAAAAATACGTACCTAAGTTATACTCGTTGGTGCTGGAAATTATTGGATTGCCTTTGTCTTAGAATGATCAAAAGAGATTCCATCCTTAGAAAAAATATGGCCTAGAAAAGAAATCTCCTGAATCCAGAATTCACACTTGCTAATCCTTCCATATAATTAATTTCTTCTAAGAGTCTTTACGATAATGCACAATTAATTTTCTTGATCTTCCTATCTTATTGAGTATACCAAGATATCACCAATAAATACCACTACAAAGTCATCAAGATATTCCTTGAAAACTCTGTTCTTTAGATCCATGAAACCATAGTGTGTATTAGTCAGCCCATAAGGAATTACTGTGAACTCTTAGTGCCCATACCTGGTTCGAAATGTTGTTTTCGGAATGACATCCTTCTTCACACACAACTTATGATATCCAGATCGAAGGTCAATCTTTGAAAAATATCGAGCTCCATGATTTTGGTCAAATAAATCATTAATGTGAGGTAAGGGATACATGTTCTTTATTGTTATATCATTGATCTCTCTATAGTCAATGTACAACCTCATAGACCCATATTTATTTTTAACAAAAAGGATAGGGGCTCCCCATAGAGAAACAGTATGGAAAATAAATCCCTTATTACTCAATTACTCTCGTAGTTTCTTTAGTTCCACTAATTCCATAGTGTCCATTCTATAAGGGGTATTTGATATGGGCCTTGAACCAGGAATTAAATCAATGGAAAACTCAATTTATCATTCTGGGGGATGTCTAGGTAAATACACTAAAAACGCATCAACATATTCTTTCACAATAGGTACATCCTATATTCGAACATTATTATACTTACCCATAATTATTTCATTCTGATCCTCCCCAATAATTGAATTTATTATAGTTACTGGGGGTGGATCTAGATAAGACTCTTGTTGTGATGTTTCTTCTCTAAAGACAAGGTACTCCTTATCATCATAAAAAATTGTAGCATTCTTATTCTTACAATAAATTTTCACAACATGGTCCCAAATCCAATCCATTCGGAGGATTATATCAAATTCAATCATGGGTATGATGATGGAATTTGTAGATAAGGAACATTTATATTCCCTAATGGGAACTAATTCACAATTTTTTTTTACGATGATACTTCCCTTAGGTGTTTTTACTGAAAAATCCCTTGTTAAGTAAAATTGGTATATCTAATTTTTGTAGAAAAATAGGAAGATATGAAACATTGCGATGATCCAGAGTTAATTAAAGCCTTGGCTAAACTTGATGAAACTATTAAATTACCTACCCACACATCTTTTGTATCTTCAACCTCATCTGTAGTGATCGCATAAGCTTGTAATTTCTCCCTTGGTCTTTTCTGAGGCAAGTTCCCTTGGTTCTTAGGACATTCATTTGCATAATGCCCCTTTTTCTCTAAAATTGTTTCATTCAAAAACCTCTTTCTTCCCATAGAATTCAAAAGCTTGGGAGCCTTTTTCACCACACATTTAACAGGCTCCCATTCCCTTCAGGAAAGTACCGGGTGTTTCTTCCCACATTTACCATAGGATGGATATTCGAATTTTCCCATATTCCCCTTATTTCAATTTCTAGAGTGTTCACCAGATCTCTTATTCTCCTGCTTTTCTTTAAAGTCATAAGACTTAGTGAATTATTTTTCTATCTTGATAGCACATGAGACAATATCTTCATATGATAAGAGGTATTGTGAGACTAATGCTTATCGAAGAAACGGTTTTAACCCATTAATGAATCGACCAATCTTACTCATTGGGTTATTCATATAATCTGCAGCATTCCTTTCTAACCATGTAATGTTAGCCTCATATTTTTAGACATTCTCATCCTCTATTTTCCTCAGACTCAGAAATTTCTTTTCCATATCCACTTGATGGTCAGGAAGAAAATACTTTTCTATTAAAAGTTTTTTAAACACCCTCTCTTCCATATTTGATACTTAATATTCTTCCTTTGTGTTTTGAATCAATGACCACCATTGATTTGCATCTCCTGTGAGGCGATAAACTGCCATGAAAACTTTTTCTCATTCGCTACTCCCCAAAGCGTGATATATTTTCTCTAAGGAATTTTTCCATTTCTTAGAAACAAATGGATTTGTACTCCTATTGAATGTTGTTGTTTATTTCTTCATGAAGAAGTTTCAAATTGATCCTCCACATTGTGGATCAGGGTGCTCTATATGGGTAAGGTTATTATTCATAACTTGAGTGAGTTGTCCGAGTATGGTGATAAAATGATTAGAACCAGTTGCTTCACCAGATCCACTATAATTATCTTGAGTACGAGGTAAATCCCTAAATAGATTATGTGTGTTGATATAGTATCCTTTCCTTCCACTAGGATCCATTTCTAAACAATGGCATACACTAGATTAGTTTATTAATCGCAATACATAATTACAATCTTATAAAACACTTAACATAAATTGAATAGTTTATGGATATAATCAATTATCATAAAAATGATTTCATTGAAAAATTATATACTCATAAACCCTTCATAATGGATCATATTGAAAATGAGAATTATCCTAAGCATATCCCCTGAGAGTGTCGTAACCAATAGTGCATCAAGGCCCATTGTTGTGCACCAGTTCCCGTTCGAGTCTAGCTCAAAGCGGTGTTTTTGGTTTTTACACCTAGGTACATCTGTGCCAGAGCCGACTCTACCTGCTCATATCCAGATAGGGATGAATTTCTTTTAAGACTCACAAAATCTCTACAGTACCAAAATTCTAATAAGTTCTTCTATACTAATCCTCAAATTCTATCTTCGGGAATTTTTTTCTAATCAGAGTTTTTCTAAATCTAGTTTCAATGGTTTGTACTAAACTTACACTAATAACACCTATAACTCCATGACCCCAGATACCTAGAGTAAGTGAATTATTACATAAAATTGGCATGATAAATGAAATCATTTCCCAAAAGATAGATCAATTTAGTAGCATTGTAAGAACTGGATACATTCATAAGTTTTACATTGCATCATGAAATAAAAACATCAACAACATTTTCCCCCATTTGATCACACATAAATCCTAAGCGTATCCCAACAGGTCAACCATAAAATAATTCTTCACATCCAAGGAAAAATAAATCATAGAAAGGGGTGATCACAGATGCTCAGTAAGGATACCAATATAGCAGAATCTTTCATAAATAAGCATAAACATTTAAGGAAGTGTATTAGAATAAAACAAAAGAATTTTAAAGATAAAATTAGGGATAAAATGGAAATGATAAAATAAAATAATTCCATTTACTTATTCTCATAGATATTCTACTAGTTGAATAATCACATGCAATATCAATAGACACTTTCATAATGATGGAATTCATAATGCTAGACTTCAAAACCACATGGTCAAGGCCTTGTTCTAAAAATACAAATAATATTTTTTCATGGCCTTGTCCCAAGACACTAGTTTTTTTCATGATACCTACTGATGCATTGAGGAGCTATAGCGGGCTCTACCCATCACTTACTATGTCCAATGCATTCCTCATTTGAAAAGGTTTAAACATAACATAAACATTTGTATTAAAACTAGCTTACGAATTGTCAATAAATTATCCATAAAATATAAATTTTATAAAAATAACTCATCCATAGTAAAATATATCAAAAAACCATCAATAAAATATGTAAGATTTGTTTCATAATAAATCAATTTCAAACAGTTTTAAAATCCATCAAAGGATGTTGACATAAATGAAATCAAAACTTTTTGAGAGAAATATCTCTTTCTATTTTGAAATCATTTAAAAGTTATATAATTATAAAAGGAAACATTTATATTTAAAATATTCTTATAAGCTTGTATGGGAAGCTTCGACGATGTTATAACGGTAGAAAATAGCCACACCTGCTGTATAAGTTAAAAAAGACACTCTTACCTTAATTTTGTCGAAAAGGTCATAAAGTACCCTATTTGGAAAATGATGAAAAGATTACTTTTAAAACATATAAGTTTAGATAAGGGTATAAATGAATTTAACCCATTGGCTAGTAAATATCAAAAATGTTTTTAAATACTTTTTTAAGAAAACACGGATGTGGATGATAATGAGGTCCCAGTAGATACTTACGTAAAAACAACCTCAGATAATAAAGAGATTTTGAAATTAACCACCACCTTGTACTTTTCCTATGTTAATGGTATGTTAACTTCATTTATAATAGTTAAAAAATTATTAAATTATAAAATAACTATATACATAAATATGATATCATATATGATCATATAATGTTACTTTTTTAATAATATTTTAGTAGTACCATCATTTCAGGTGTCAACTGATTCATTTTCCATTATAGAATTGGTTACGTAGGCCATGTTTGATATGGATAGGAAATATTTTATTCATATAAAAAAGTATATTATGTTAATAAATATTATTTTTAATCATAAAATGAAAATCATTCTTGAATTATTATGGTGGGGAATGAATCTTATCGCGTTCGTGGAGACGGTAATCCGTACATATGCATGAGTGATGATATCATTATATTGATGGAGAAATTGTATGTAATTAGATATTATCATATATACAGAATAATTAACATGTTATATTTATTATTTAAATCAGTTGTACTCATTATTATACCCATCCAAATAATGAAGTGTTTGAATAACAAACTGCACCACGACGTGGAGACTGTAATCAGTACGTACGCACGTATGGTGACTTTGTCATTTATAGGATGGATAGAACAATGAATATGATTGTAAAATTTTTATAATAACATCACAGTATATATAAGACACTGGGGTTATTATTTTAAAATGGAATCAACATATAAAGAGGTAGTGGAAGAAGAAAAGAACTCGAAAGTGGTGATGAAATATTTACCTCTTCTTCAGGTTCTTCCTTTTGATTTGATCAAAAGGGATCCATAGGTTGGATTTTTGACCAATGTAAAACCTCAATAATTAAGGGAGTAATGTTGGGAGGATATTTGGGCATGGTTTGGCCGAGGCAAAAGGCTTTGGATGTGTGAAATTAGGAGAAGGGGAAGTGACCTTTTATAAGAGAGGTGACTGTCACTTTAAGAAAAGCTTGAAATATTATTTTATAATCAAATAATTTTTAGTTTCTAATGGCTCAAAAATGAATTATTTAAAGGCTAAGGAGGGGATGGATATAAAAACTCTCAACCAGTAGTTTTTATATAAGTTTAGGTTACCATATTAACTTTATCTCTTAGATTTAACTCTTAGTTAAATAGTTTCACATTTAGCATGTCTCTTTGTATTTTTATATTATATGGTTAATAAACATACTATATAAAACCAAGAGAACCCCATGTGGTTCATTATTAATATATATAACCTTATCTAAGTTTTATTTCTTGAAAATTAGATTGTTAGGAATATTATATCAATTAATAATATAATGTTTATTTTAAAAACTAAATTTTTCCATTTTTGACACTATTTATCATTAGATTTTTTTGAAAGCCATAATAACATTATCACTTAGAATAAAATTTATTTAACCAACCCAAACATGTCATATTAACCTATAAAATTATTTTAATTCATCAAAAGTCTCAATTTTAATTTATTTGGATATTTATAAAATAGATTATTTTAATAGTTCATTAATATGGTAATTACAACATCATCATTATGTTATAAATAAATTAAATTATATAATGTTTAAAAATTATAAATAAATTACTATTATGTAGGAAATAGATTTATATTTCTAATAAATATTTATAGTTGAATTTATATTATGTGTAACCCTATAATAAAAATGGATTAGTTATTAAACATGGAATTTAACTCTTTTAACTCTTTTTTAAATAAAATAATAATAAAAGTCCTAATCTAATCCAAGTGGACTGAAGAGGATAATATTATAATCCTAAGGTTTTTTTGGTCTAATTATACTTATCCAATAGAATTAGTACATGTTTTAGTGTAATTATGATATCATTTTTACCATTAATTACCCTATTTATTTTTAACCGTGGTAAATAAAATTCAAAAGGTATTATTCACCAAAAATTATTCTCATCTTATTGAACAACATTTTACTAACTGATATTAACCGTGTCTCTCTGATTTTTGAAATTAAACTCACCGATGTGGTAAAATTATGTTTTATATAAATTTGCAAATGCTCTTATGAGGTGGGTAAAAGACAGTAAAAAGTTCGAAATTTTTTTATATATCTAAATTTAGTATAACATGAATCAAATGAATTAAATTGAAAATATATAAGTATTATGTATCTATTATGTCCTAAACTAAATTAAAATAAAACAACTAATTATTTAATTAAAAAGTCGGTTTTAACCAATAACACATTGTTTTTTCACTATTCATCAAAAATTGAAGGTTTAAAAAAAATACAAAAAATTCACACTAAGCTAATTTGGATATTCCAAATCCAAAAATGAAGTCCATTTTCAATGATAAAATTTATAAATTTTCAAAAATTGGGTATTGAAATTCATAACAGCAAGTTTGATTGGTCGTAGTGTGTTAGAATCTCGATGTTGCGTACAATGCAAGTTATTGAATTATTCAAAGGGAAACGTATTGTGGAAGCTTAGGTTGTTAAAAATATGATGGCTCGTCTAGAAATTCCCATGTAATCCTATCCCATCCCAATATTCCATATTCATCAGTCATCATACAGAATCTAGATGCAGATCATGGTATTCCCATGTTATTTGAGCGTTCATCTCGACATTCCCAATAATTAAGAACCATATTAGTCATGGAATAAATCTTGGTCTTCACAAGTAATTATTAATCCAATGGAATCTGAGTTCTCACCTTTAAATTCCCAACCATCAATTATCATACAAAATATATTCCTTCATCCCAGCACTCCATGATAGCATATATCAGATGGAATACAAGGAGCATGTCCCAATATTATCTATCACCAGTCATCAAAATCTCACTTTGTATTTTTTATTAAAAATTTTAAATTATCAATTTAAAAAGAACAGTATCAAATTAAATCATATATCAATAATAATTAATTTAACATACCAAAAAATTCATGATCTATTATTTTTGTGTCACATATTAATAACCATGGCAATTAGAAGACATAATTTACTACTTTCAAAAACCAATCCATTTCATAAAACATGATTTCTAACTATAAATTACTTTATTATTTATAAACCATAAGGTACCAATTCACATTAATCAAGTGATTTATCAAATTCACCTTTGAACTCCAAAACAAGAAATTTAATTCACCATTGAATTTAACCATTATAAAAATACCATTCACTTTATTTCATAGGAATATATTTCATGTGTTTAAGTCCATTTCAATATTATTAGTGATTGTGAATGTCCATTTTAGAAAGAAGAATTTTTAAACACAGTCACTCAATTAATGTTTTAAAACCCATATACTAAATCTCAAATCATTATTATTAGGAAAATATAACACTTAATTAATCCAAATAATGGTAAAATTCGAATATAATTCTTCTAATTTAATGTCCTTCCTCCTGGGAAAAAGTAACATAAGTTATGGTAGTTTTCTAATAGAATTTAGAATTCAATGATTGAATTTTAATTAGTTAAATTCACCAAATAAATTGGATGAATTCTCAAGATAGCAATTATAAAATTTAGTAGCACTACATGCTAAATTTAGAAACCACCTAACTCTTGATTAGGATATAATATAAAATGAATTTTGACCACTCATTCAAACTGGATTATGAGAAAATATAAAACTTGTCAAAATCCTTGAAAATATGGTGTATTAGAAAAATATACTGAGGGGGAATTTGACAGTGAAGGAAAAAGAAAGTGTAATGTGAAAAACATATATAATTACCTCAATATTGAAATCACATCCATATGAAGCTAAATGAGACAGTAGATGGTGGATAACCAACCGTAGAAGATTAGAGGGTGTTTCATACATTTGGAGATTCCTACATACATTTTGGGAAAATTAAAATACCACATAAGAAGAATTAGGGGATGGACTAGGTTAAATAATGGGTCTAACCATATTTAATAACATCCCAGGGTCCATCATCTACACAATACATGGGAACTAACTTGATGAAGATCCCAAAAATGGATTATTGGCTTCTTTCTAGGCCACTGGATAACCAATGACTATTGAAATAACATGGAATACCCATATCTCTCCTATTACTCTCTCAACCCCCCCCAAATATACCACAAAAAACTTATTTCACATATAAATTTTCAATTTGAGGGTCTCATCCCTCATAATTTAGTTCCAAAAACCTATTGAAAATTAGACCCCTCCACTAAAAAAAATGATAAATTCTCACTAAGAATAAAATCCAGTTTGTACACCAAGTGCTTAAAAAGATGAACAAAGTATACAACTAGGCATAAAATAGATATATGATACCATACATGCTGTATAGATGTCTTGAAACTAGGAAATATACCACAAACATCTGATCACATCATAATCCATGGTCTTGATGACCATAAAATTTAACAACTCTATGGCCCCACTCTACCCGATATCCTTGAGGACAAAGAGAATAATGGGGATAATTTATTCATTCATTTTGTCCCCACTATTGACCAATACCTAGAGAACCCTCCTACTTCTACATTAGTAAAGGATACATCTGTTATGAATAAACATTAAGTAGGCATCCAAATCCATGTTGATTGTCAAGAATGGTTAGACTCTCCAGATTATGATGTCTATGACCTCTATAAAAAAAGAAAAAAAAATGCCAGACCTCCTTACAGATGACCAAAATAATCCATATCTAAAGGAAAAAATAGTGTATCTTAATCTACCCTTGTTCTATTTGAATAATTTGCAGAATAGAAAACTACAAACCTCTACTCATAGATCTTCCCCTTGGGATGAATTGATATCATCCTTACCTTGATGAAACTATGTAATCTTATGTCCTATTGATAACATGTACGATCACCAACACCTCAAGTATTTTCTATAATGTGAATTGGGTGACCTGACACTACATCACCAAATGAAATGCCTCCTTAAAATACCTCACTCTTTCCTTTTCATATAATTAAATGTTTATGGTATAAGGAAGGGGTTCCTAAACTAAATCTTGAACTACTATAAGCTAGAGTTCACTTGCTGAAGAGAAATAATCTCCCACAATTGTGCTTATTATATAGTAAAATAAAGAAACTCATACCAAATTAATAACAGAACTTATATCCTAAAATATCTGACTACTTTCAATCACTAATGAATAAAACCCCCCAATAATTAATAGATCCTTATAACATACTGAAATCCAATGGAATCAAGTGGCCCCTCATTTCATAGATTAAATTGAAATTGATATCCACCACCTCCAAAAATTTTATTTTCCCCTAATAAAAAATATAGAGATAAAATATTTATAGTCCTTGAATAAATAGCTCACATATTGTCTCCATATAGGTATTATCTAAATAGAACACAAATTATTGATGATATCATAATGAATCGTTTAATACATAACCGACATGAGCTTGATGGGGACTTTGACCACGTGCCATCCCAAAAAAGTAAAAAATTATAGGTAATTTGAAAACAAATAATATTTAATCCCAAAAATCATTTAGTTAATACTGATCCCAATCTCCATATTCTACCCAACTCATTCATAGGTGCAAAAAAAATATGATGCATAATCAATACATATACCACTACCCCCATATGAAAAATTAGTTTTCTAAGAATATTTAGTAAAATGATGTTTCTTACATTATATCATAGGGGTACATAATCATATATTCCCTAGCCTATCAACCCTTTCCTATGTCATATACTATATTCAATTAATATAATTTACCAATAAACCGGAAGATTCCTCAATTGTGTTTAACCCAAAACACCATCTTATCTCTCAACCAAAAGCAATTATATATCTTTGTGATGAACCACCCACACTGGTACCCCTCTCAGACCAACATTGAAGATTTATGTAACCCCCAAAACCCATTTCTAATATAAAAAAAGTGTATAACTATCCTTGAGTGTAAAACATGCACATATATGATATATTCCCTAAAATTATATAGAAAAGATGAAAACAACACCAACAAACTCCATAAAAATAATAAACGAAATGCAATAAATGTAATGTCATAGAAATTAATATCATAGTGGAAAAATACCATGATAAACTACTAAGGTATAATATCATGGTCACTGGAAACACTAGAAAAAAATATGTGATCTAGTAACACCTAGCTTGACCACAAACTCCCAACCACAGACTTCAAAAATTAGTATATAAAATTGTATCAGAATACAAGTATACCAAGATGGATCCTCCCATAGACCTATCATACAATTTTGGAAGAATAATATAAGGCCCCAATGAATTAAAAACAAAATCAATTCATTACCTAAATTAGGTTATCTAAATTCCCAGCCTCAACAAGGCTTACACCCAAAATATCACTCATAAGAAGTTAACATTTCATTCAAAACTTATATAAATGTAGGGAACCCCAAAACCACTTTCCCACTATGCCAGTCACTATAAAACTTAATGTTTCACATCATATTGCTTAAATACCAACCTTATGTAATTCCATAGGTCTATATAATCTCATCATAGAAATATTCATATGATCAGAGGAATAACCTCACATCATATCAATATCACTATCACTTCCCCTTTAACAACATAATGGAATAAAGAGTCATTATAACCCATATAATACACAGAAAAAATTAATTTTTTCAATATGTACGTATAAACTATTGTAATAACTATAAGCCATCATCACCTACATTCAAGTATATACTATGACCTTAAGATTCAATAACAAATATATACACGCATTTCATAACTGCGAGCCACTAAAAGATGCATGTGTGCACAAAAATAATCAAAAGATATTTTTTATAGGATATTCCCACATATCATTCAATGTATGGAAGAAAGGGTGGAGTATGGGTAGTAATTGGTCATCATTATCATTAACAACCAAGATGTTAGGAAAACACATTAAAGGCCAAGTATGGGTGTCAGTCACATTATCCAACTTGAGTATTGTATTGTAATAAATTACATAACATAGTAACTATTTGTTAACACATAATTATTCACTGAGAAACTATCCAATATAAGAATCAATCTATAAAAGGCATCCTATATGAAAACCAAGATTTTAGTATACTATAAGGAACTATTATTTTTCCAAGCACACAAAAATAATCAACACTAACACTAATATTTTTTATCAGTACAGACCAATTATTACATAACATCATATTACCAAATCTAATTTAAATTTCACATTTTTAATATAACACCTAAGTGATTCCATTAAACCTTATATTTTAACTTTATATTATCATAATGATTACATTCTTAATTAAATACATTAACTTTAAGCAAATATTTCTTCCAAAACATGGTTACTAAAATGAAAATATTAATTTTCCTTCATATCCATCATTAATCTATTCTATTCACAAGGATTGTAATTCCCATTAATCAATGAAAAAATTCATTACCATTCCATTAATTTGGGAACTATGGAAAAACTGCATCTTCTTCAATAATGAATAATACCAAAATTGTAATATGTACTCAATTTTAGGATAAAATAGGATCCAATAATAAAAAGGTTGAGTCATATTGATTATGGAATGCTTTCAACTCAAGTCTACTAACATGGAATCATTTCTGACACTCTTCTACGCCATTTATACCATCCCACCATTAACTATTCTATGTTTCTATCAAATTTTTTTTATAATATCTCCAACATTCCACATAAACAAACCATATTATGTTTTCATTTAAATTACACAATTGGATCTAATTTTAAAACTACAATGAATTAAAATCATATAACTGATAGTGATAACAACACAGTTTTAACTAAAATTCATAAGATTAAAGTTAACATGTGTAAAGACCCATAAATTTCAAGGAAATTTTTTTCTCAATTTTATTTGGAATTTTACAAGAACGCAGTTTCTGACGGCACGTGATTCTGAGGACCGGTGCGCCCGAAATCATTTTTCGAAGTTGGGCTCGGGTACATTCAGTGAACGAATGAGTGGGTTTTTCTAACTTTTTAACCGGTGCTCAGAATCGAATTCTGAGGGCACCGATGGAATCGCAGCGCCGAGTTTTTCAAAGAAACGCCTCTTCTGGAGTTGCGTTTGGTCAGGTGTGGTTTTTAATTTTTAGGGTTAAGTGATGAAAATAATATAAAGTGGTGCGAAAACTTTATTTTATTTCACTTAAAGCCACTTAAAGCCACTTAAAACTACTTAAGATGAGTTGAAGCGGAAAGGGTGGAACCCAAAATATCCTACCCTCTGGGTAGGATATTTGTGAGGTGGGGCCTGCACTGGCCCCACCATTTCTTTTCCTCTAAGTAACGCACCCACGAAAACTCCTCTTTAATCAAAGTCAACTGGCGCGTTTTCTAAAAATCTTAACACCCCTATTAATTGGACAGTTAAGACGTTACCATTAATTCACTGAATTAATGGTTCATTTCTTAACTTGTTTTTTTTCAAATTGTTGGCATGTTAATAAAATAAGACCAACACATGTTTTTCTTGGGTGCGGATTGTTGAGAGGATTTGGAGAAAATATATATTCATCCTCCTTCGCGAAGAACGCAAAGAACTTCGGCCTTCGATGAAAGACGACGAAGAACGCCAAACCCTCGGAGATCGACGACGCGATGCCATGTACCGCGACGCCGACGATTCTCCTCCTGCGACGTTCTTCTGTGACAATCCTTCCCCGCGACAACCTTCGAACAACACCGTTTGAGGTAGGGGATTTAGGATATTTTAAATTTCCTTTGTGTATTTTATCCTCAACATGGATTTAATTCGTGAAATTAAATCTGTGCGTTTTCTTTAACCCTCGAAGATCGTCGACGCGACGCCGTATACTGCGACGACGTGACGCCCCTTCTGCAATGCGACGATCCTCTTCTCCCACGACGAGAAATTCCGCGAAGAACTCTCGTTCGATGACTACGATGAGGTAGGGGTTTTATTTGAGAATGATATTTATTCCCATGGTTGTTTCCTTCTAAAACAAAGAACCCGGATCAACTCATCATCAAGTTGATCCGCGTTTGCCTTTATGTGCGGGACGAGAATTTTTATTTACGGGAGTTCTTTTTTGGAAACAAGGTTCAATTTTAATTTATTAAAATTGTTCCTTGTTGTGTTTTCATGTGTTGATTGTTATTCCAAATTTTTATCACCTAACGCGGAGGGTGCGGGCCAAACATACACGGCCCGACAACCCTCGGCAGTTTTTCATTGGTGTGTGGATTAACGGTGTTTACGAAATGTGATCGGAATGGCGTTTGGAGGCCTTCGCAGAAAATTTCGGATCTCGGGAGAGCCGTAGGCGCAAACCGCAAGCAAAACGGACCAACGGAGCACGTCCGGTGGTTTGCAGAAGTTTCCGCCGGCGCGCCACGCCGGCACGGCGGTGCCGGCGGTCAGAGGCGGCGGCCAGCCGCCAGGAAGCGGCGGCGCCCGGCGCGCCGCCGGAAAGACCCACTGCGGCTAAAGCCACGGTGACGAGCGCCGGTCCCACGGCCGTGCGGGACCGCGGGGATGGGACGCGGCCTTGCGCAGCGTCTGGTGACACGGAGCGGCCCCCGCGCGGGGGGGGGGGGGGGGTTGCGGCTCCTTTGGCGCAGTCGCTCGCCCAGCGCTGGGCCGCCCAGGCCAGGCCGGGTTGCCCAGTCCAGGTCGGGCCACGCCAGCCAGGCCGGGTCATGCCATCCGGTCCGGGTTGAACTCGGACTCGAGTCGGGTCGACCCAGTTCGGGCCGACCCAGGAGGGTTGGGCCGGGTCGGTCCGGGCCCAGACCCCCCGTTTTCGGACCTTTTTTGGTCTTTTGCTCATAACTTGAGCTGTGGGCCTCCGATTGATGCGCCGTAAGCGGAGATATGATCCTTGGATCGAGACGGTCGTTTTGGTATATCACAATCAATGTTTAGAAGTACTTTTGGTTTGGCCGGGTTGGTTCGAACACGAAACCAACCGGGCCCTCGGAGCGGAAACACTCATATCTTGAGCCTCAGACGTCCGAATGACGTGCCATCGACATTGTTGTTTTCTTCTAAGGGAGACATATATTTTGGATTACGACGCCCGAGTTTTGGGTGTAGGTAGAGTATGGTCGGGTTGGTTTTGCCTTAAAAACCAACCGGGCCCCTGGGACGAAAAAGCCAATAACTATCAGACCGGGCGTCCGATTGACGCGCCGTCTGCAACGTTGAGTTCCTGTTGACGATATAGAACTTTTGGATACATCAACTCTGGAATATGTGTTAGTTGATGTATCAGCCACTCGGCTCGTTGAGAGAACCCTCCTGAGCGAGCTTGCTGTGTGCGGGAACCCTATCACTGGATGCAACTGCGACGATGATGACGACTGTGCAGAGATCCTCAGTGGATTCAGTGGCAATGACTACAGCACTCAGCAATCCTTTGTGGATCAGTACGACCAATCCTGTGTGGGTCCGATCTTTTGTGGGCCAGTGCTCAGTGGTCCTGTTTGGGCCAACACCTACAGATCATGTGTGGGTCTGATCCTGTGTGGGTCTTTGCGGGGGTTAGTTACCTATCGATCATGTGTGGGTCAGATCCTTTGTGGGTCATTACGGTGGTTAGTTACCTATCGATCCTTTGTGGGTCAGATCCTTTGTGGGTCATTGCGGGGGTTAGTACCTATCGATCATTTGTGGGTCTGACGGCTTAGACGAATCAGTATCAATATCTGGTCATCTTTATTGTCATAAGAAGAAGTGTACCTGTGTGAGCTGAATCCTGTTTTTCTTTCCTTTTTGGATTGTGTTGTGCTATCCTATGTCGATTTACATTTTTCTTTCCTGTGTGGACTGGGTTGTACTTGGGCTCAGAAGTTGGAGCGTACGAGAATTGATGACTTAGGTATATGTATGGGAATATACCTAAGTAGTGTCGGATGTTACTTCATGATTGTATCTTTCCTTTTTGGATTATCTTTTGTGGATTCTGGGAGACCTTTAGGGGTCTCGGGGTCCCTACTGAGTAACATATACTCACCCCTGCACGGACTATGCCTGCACTACGTTGTGTTGGTTGCAGACAACGGACAGCACTGATCGTGGTTGAGGCTTGTGAAGCAGAACGATACCTGGAGGTGGACCACTGGGCGGGACGTACTCGGAGCGGTCGACTAGACCCTTGGAGCAGTGGAGGCTATCTATACCCACCCTTCAGGTGGGATTTCTAGTGGACACCTCGGCGTTGCGGCTTTACTTTTCAGTTTATGTTTTCCCTTCCAGTTGTACTTTACTTTTAGTTTGGGCTTGTATATTGGCCCACTTACTTTCCACACGTACTATTGTACTCAGTTTTACTTATTGTTTACTTCTACTTCTTGCTTGCTCTATGGTGTTTGTGGTTTCCTTACAAAGGCAATGCATTCCCTTTACCGAGATTTACGCCTTGGTGCTAGTCGCCAGCCCCTGGTCTATGGAATGCGGGCTTGGGGTAGTCACGGCACGGGCCCCGAGGATGGGTCGTGACAAATTGGTATCTGAGGAGTTTGGTTCTACCGTGGAACATGGGACTCTGATCCTTTTCTATGTGAAGCAATAGTGTTAAGCGTATTGGGTGTGGTTATCAGTTCAGGGAGTCCAGTGTTGGTGCGGCAGCCGACGTATCCGTACACCAGGACCCTGACTTCTGATTTCTGATAGAGCCATTGGCTCGATCCTTATAGCTAGACACTCCTACGGGAGGAGACTCGACGATTACGCACTGGTGCAGGCTGTGTGAGCTAACTCTAGGAGGCGAGAGCTTCGGTTGGGATCTTCTTGTAGGGGCGTCGATGCCTTACGATGTCATCTTGGGCATGGATTGGTTATCTACAGTCCATGCATAGATTGACTGTATTAGGTGCAAGGTGCGATGTGTACGCACCGACGGGAGCAGGTTCACCTTCACCGGTGAGAAGGGAGCCCTCGCAGCACAGGATGGACTCTCGTAGAGGAGAGGACATCCCATCACTCATCAGTTGGCTAGCCTCATCCTAGGAGTAGTTGACGTGCGGAGTCCCAGTTTTCCTACAGTGGTGGATCAGTATGTGGATGTCTTTCCCGAAGACATTCCAGGGCTACCTCATCGCAGAGAGGTAGAATTTTGTATTGACCTGTACCCCAGGATAGCCCCGATATTGACTCCAGCGTATTGGATGGCCCCCGCTGAGCTTTGAGAGCTACGGGTACATTTGGAGGACTTGCAGGGCAAGGGATTCATCCGACCCAGTGTTTCACCCTGGGCTTCCCTGATATTGTTCGCCAAGAAGGTGGACGGGAGCTTGCGACTTTGTGTCGACTATCGTCGCCTGAACTAGGTGACAGTGAGGAAAAAGTATCCACTACCGAGGATTGATTCCCTCTTCGATCAGCTCAAGGGATCACGGTGGTTCTCGAAGATAGACCTAAGGTCAGGATATCATTAGCTCAGAGTTCGGGATGAGGACGTGCAGAAGATGGCCTTCAGATGTCAGTATGGCCACTATGAGTTCTTGGTTATGCCTTTCGGCATGACCAACACTCCGACAGTGTTCACTGGCCTCATGAACATGATCTTTCAGCCATACCTTGATCGATTTGTTGTGGTCTTCATCAACGACATTTTGATTTACTCGACGACTGATGAGGAACACGCCTACCACTTACGGGTTGTCCTAGACACACTCCGAGAGCACCAGCTTTGTGGATACCTATCAAAGTGTCAGTTCTGGATACGCGAGGTCCACTTCTTGGGGAATGTCATCTATGAGGCGGGAGTTGTAGTGGATCCTATGAAGATCGAGGTAGTTCTAGCTTGGGAGCCACCCAAGAGCGTGACAGAGGTGCAGAGTTTTTTGGGACTAGCTGGATACTATTAGAGATTTGCGCCAGACTTCTCCAGAGTTGTGGCACCACTATTAACTTTGACGAAGAAGGGGAAACCCTTTTTGTGGTCAGACAAATGTCAGCAGAGCTTCCAGGAGCTAAGACATAGATTGACCAGCACCCTTATCTTGAGGTTTCTTGAAGAGGGAGTAGGGTACGTAGTCTACTGCGATGCATCAGGGACCGGACTCGGATGTGTCCTGATGCAGGAGCGGGAAGTGATCGCCTATGGATCCCGTCAGTTGAGGCCGCATGAGTAGAACTACCCTACCCATGACCTGGAGTTAGCATCAGTGGTCTTCGCTATGAAGACATGGCGACGCTATCTAGTGGACGAGCACTTTACTGTCTTTTCTGACCATCAGAGTCTCAGGTATATCTTCTCTCAGAAGGACCTGAACCTGAGACAGCAGCGATGGCTTGAGTTCCTCTAGGACTATGACTTCGAGATAGTCTATACTCCAAGGAAGGGGAACGTAGTATCCGAATCTCTTAGCAGGAGGATGGGCATTCAGCTGCTTGAGGAGGTGACAGAGCAGCTAGCCGATTTTATGAATATTCTTCATGGATAGAGATGGAGCATCTTTCCTTCAGTCTCTCACAGTCACCCCTCCACTACTGCAGTGGGTCAGAGAGGCACAACGTGGCGATGTTGACTGTGAGACGCAGCGTGCACAGATATCCTCAGGTTAGGCACCTAATCGTTTCTCCTTTGGAGCAGAGCACGACATCCTTTTCAGGAGACGTACCTTGGTACCAGTCGCTTTACGGGAGGAGGTGCTGATAGAGTTTCACACTTCTCCTTTGGTGGTATATCCTAGAGTGGAAAAGATGTACCAGGTCCTCAGAGAACAGCATTGGTGGTCAGGCATGAAGAAGGTTGTGGCAGAGTTCGTTTCACGATGCCTCACCTGCCAGCAGGTGAAGGCAGAGCATCAGGTACTAGCAGGCTTGGTACAGCCCTTGGAGGTCCCATAGTGGATGTGGTATGATATATTTATGGACTTCATGACTGGAATTCCACACACTTCTAGAGGCCACAACTCCATTTGGGTGATTGTTGACCGACTCACCATGTTGTCTCACTTCTTACCCATCAGAGAGCAGGGCTCAGTGGAGAGCTTGGGACGTCTCTACGTTCAGGAGCTTGTACGGCTTCACGGTGTGCCATAATCTATCGTCTCTGATCGAGATGCTCACTTTACTTCCTGGCTTTGGAAGGGGTTGCAGGAGGCGTTCGGGACCCAGCTACATCTGAGCACCGCCTATCACCCTCAGATGGATGGTCTGATAGAGAGGACCATTCAGACTCTCGAGGACATGCTCCGCGCATGTGTCCTCGACTTTGGTCACAGCTGGGAGGACCACCTACCCTTGGTGGAGTTTGCATACAACAACAGCTACCACTCCACCATCGGTATGGAACCATACGAGGTGTTGTACGACAGACCTTGAAGATCTCCTTTGTGCTGGACAGACCCTGGGGAGTCAGCAATTGTGGGACCAGAGATGGTCCGGGCCATGACAGAGAAGGTCCAGGTCATCCAAGAGCGGATGTGGACAACTCAGAGCCGGCAGAAGTCTTATGCTGACAGGAGGCGGAGGCCACTAGATTTCGAGGATGGAGACCACGTCTTCTTGCGTGCCTCACCTCGACATGGATTACGGAGATTTGGCCAAGGCGGCAAGTTGTCTACATGCTTCATCGGACCATTCCAGGTCCTCAGCAGGATTGGTGAGGTGGCTTATCGCCTGGCTCTACCACCTCAGTTGCACCGGGTGCACGCCATCTTCCACGTATCTCAACTGAGGAGATACGTGCATGACCCGATGCATATCATTGACCATGGGGAGCTGGACGTTGATGATGGGGCGACTTTTGCGGAGGTCCCGGTGGAGATCGAGGATAGATAGGAGCGAGTCCTACGTGGAAGATTGATTCCTCTAGTGTGCATCAGATGACAGAACAGGAACCTCCAGGAGAGCACTTGGGAGCGGGAGGCTCAAATGCATGATCAGTACTCACATTTGTTTCCCTAGTTTTTGATGTATCTTTACGGGGATGTAAATCCTTGAGGTGGGAGTGATGTAAAGACCCATAAATTTCAAGGAAGTTTTTTTCTTAATTTTATTTGGAATTTTACAAGAACACAGTTTCTGACGGCACGTGATTCTGAGGCCCAGTGTGCCAGGAATCATTTTTCAAAGTTTGGCTCGGGTACGTTCAGTGAACAAACGAGTGGGTTTTTCTAACATTTGAATTGGTGCTCAGAATCTAATTCAGAGGTCACCGATGCAATCGCAGCGCCAGTTTTTTGCTTAGAAACGCCTCTTCCAGAGTTGCTTTTTCTCGAGTGTGGTTTTTAATTTTCGGGGTTAAGTGAAGAAAATAAAATAAAGTGGTGCGACAACTTTATTTTATTTCACTTAAATCCACTTAAAGTCACGTAAAGCTACTTAAGCTAAGCTAAACAGATAGGGTGGAACCCAAAATATCCTACCCTCTTGGTAGGATATTTGTGAGGTGGGGCCCACATGAGCCCCACCGTTTCTTTTCCTCTAAGTAACGCACCCGCGAAAACTCCTCTTTAATGAAAGTCAAATGGTGCGTTTTCTAAAACTCTTAACGCCCCTATTAATTGGACAGTTAAGATGATACCATTAATTCACCGAATTAATGGTTCGTTTCTTAAATTGTTTTTTTCAAATTGTTGGCATGTTAATAAAATAAGCCCAACACATGTTTTTCTTGGGTGCGGATTGTTGAGAGGATTTGGAGAAACTCTATCTTCATACTCCTTCGCGAATAACGCGAAGAACGCAAAGAACGCAAAGAATGCGAAGAACACAGGCCTTTGAAGAAAGGCGAAGAAGAACGCCAAACCCTCAGAGATCGACGATGCGACGCTGTGTACCGCAACACTGACGATTCTCCTCCCGTGACGTTCTTCTATTACAATCCTTCCCCGCGGCGACCTTTGAACAACACCGTTTGAGGTAGGGGATTTTGGATCATTTAAATTTTCTTTTTGGATTTTATCCTCAACATGGATTTAATTCGTGAAATTAAATCTATGCGTTTTCTTTAACCCTCGGAGATCGTCGATGTGATGCCGTGTACCGCGACGACACGACGTCCCTTCCACGACGTGAAGATCCTCTTCTCCCGCGATGAGAAATTCCACGAAGAACTCTTTTTCGATGACTACGATGAGGTAGGGGTTTCATTTGAGAATAATATTTATTCCCATGGTTGTTTCCCTCTAAAACAAAGAACCCAGATCAACTAATCATCAAGTTGATCCGCGTTGGTTTTTATGTGCGGGATGAGAATTTTTATTTACGGGAGTTTTTTTTGGAACTAGATTAAATTTTAATTTATTAAAATTGTGCCTTGTTATGTTTTCATGTGGTGATTGTTATTCCCAATTGTTATCACCTAACGCGGAGGGTGCGGGCCAAACAAACACGGCCCAACAAACCTCCGCAGTTTTTTGTTGATACGTGGATTAACGACGTTTACGAAATGGGATCATAATGGCAATTGGAGGCCTTCGCAGTAATGTTCGGATCCCAGGAGAGCCGTAGGCACAAACCCCAGGCAAAACGGACCACTGGAGCACGTCCGGTGGTCCGCGGAAGTTCCCACCGGCGCGCCACGCCGGCACGGCGGTGCCAGCGGCCGGAGGCGGCGGCCACCAGCGGCCGGCCGCCAGGAAGCGGCGGCGCCCGACGCGCCGCAGGGAAGTCCCGCCGCGGTGGAGAGCGCCGATCCAACGGCCGCGCGGGACGGTTGGGAAGGGACACGGCCTTGCACCGCGTCCGGTGACACGGAGCGGCCCCTGCGTGGGGGGGCTGCGGCTCCTTTGGCACAGCCGCTCGGCCAGCACTGGGCCGTCCAGGCCGGGCCGGGCCGCCCAAACCGAGTCAGGCCGCCCAGACCGGGCCGGGCCGGGCTGCGCCCATCCGGGTCAGACCCGGACCTGGGTCGGGTCGACCCCGTTCGGGCCGACCCAGGGGGGTTGGGCCGGGTCGTTCCGGGCCTAGACCCCCCGTTTTCGGACCCTTTCATTCTTTTGCTCATACCTTGAGCTGTGTGCCTCCGATTGATGTGCCGTCAGCGGCGATGCGATCCTTCGATCAAGATGGTCGTTCCGGTATGTCACATTCAAGGTTTTGGAGTACATTGGGTTTGGCCGGGTTGGTTCGTACACGAAACCAACTGGGCCATCGGAGCAGAAACGCTCATATCTTGAGCCCCGGACGTCCGAATGACGTGCCGTCGACTTTGTTATTTTCCTCTAAGTGATAAAGATCTTTTGTCTTACTCCGCCCGAGGTTTGGACGCTGGTGGAGTACGGTCGGTTTGGTTTTGCCTTAAAAACCAACCGGGCCCCTGGGACGAAAAAGTCAATAACTCTCAGACCAGGCGTCCGATTGATGCGCCGTCTACGACGTTGAGTTCATGTTGAAGATTCGGAAATTTTGGATACATCAACTCTGGACTATGTGTCAGTTGATGTATCATCCCCTCAGCTCGTGGAGAGAACCCTCCCGAGCGAGTTTGCTGTGTGCGGGAACCATAGTGCTGGCTCCGACTGCGACGACGATGACGACTATGCAGAGATCCACAGTGGATTCGACGGCGACGACTACAACACTCAATGATCCTTTGTGGATCAGTGCTACCGATCCTGTGTGGGTCCAATTCTGTGTGGGTCAGCGCTCAGTGGTCCTGTGTGGGCTAGCCCCTACATATCCTGTGTGGGTCCGATCCTGTGTGGGTTTTTACGGGGGTTAGTAACCTATCGATCCTGTGTGGGTCAGATCCTTTGTGGGCCATTGTGGGGTTTAGTTATCTACCGATCCTTTTGGGTCAAATCCTTTGTGGTTCATTGCAGGGGTTAGTAACTATCAATCCTTTGTGGGTCCGATGGCTTAGATGAATCAGTGGCAATATCTGGTCATCATTATCATTATAAGAAGAAGTATACCTGTGTGAGCTGAATCCTGTTTTTCTTTCCTTTGTGGATTGTGTGGTGCTATCCTGTGCGGATTTACGTTTTTCTTTCCTATGTGGACTGGGTTGTACTTGGGCTCAGAAGTTGGAGCGTACGAGATTTGATGACTTAGGTATATGTATGGGCATATACCTAAGCAGTTTCAGATGTTACTTCGTGATTATATCTTTCATTTGTGGATTATACTTTTTGGATTCTGGGAGACCTTTGGGGGTCTCGGGGTCCCTACTGAGTAGTTTATACTCACCCCTACACGGGCTATGCCCGCACTACGTTGTGTTGGTTGCAGACGACGGACAACGCTGATCGTGGTTGAGGATTGCAAAGCAGGACGGTACCTGGAGGTGGACCACTGGGCGGGACGTACTCGGAGCGATTGGCTGGACCCGAGGAGTAGTGGATGCTATCTGTACCCACCCTTTTGGTGGGATTTCTAGTGGACAGCTCGGCGTTGCGGCTTTACTTTTCAGTTGTTGTTTTCCCTTCCATTTGTACTTTACTATCAGTTTGGGCTTGTATACTGGCCCACTTACTTTCCGCACTTACTGTTGTACTCAGTTTTACTTAGTGTTTACTTCTACTACTTTCTTGCTCTGTGGTGTTTGTGGTTTCCTTATAAAGGCAATGCCTTTCCTTTACCAGGATTTACGCCTTGGTGCTAGTCGCCAGCCCCTGGTCTATGGAAGGCGGGATTGGGGTAGTCACAGCACGGGCCCCGAGGACGGGTCGTGACAACAGGGACCAAAAATAGTTTGTCGGTAATATAAATTCCAACATTCACCATTTATAATTACCATATTAATTACTTTAATCCACTATGACTAAGTTTTAGTATCCAATTAATCATAAAAAATAGAAACTAATAGAAAAACTAAACATAAAATAAATATTCCCAAAGAAATTATTTATTATATTATGAAATTCTAAAGAATAATGTATACATCAATCAATTCCTCCTTAAATTCTCCCTTTATTTCCATCTTTATCTTATTTAAAAAGTTTTTATGTCTGAAAAATATGAAAAGGAATCATTTTAATCACATTTATAAGAAATCACACTGCTTAAAAAATATCATGGTCTAACAATATGAATAAAAGAATATATGCATGTAAAAAAACCACAATCCCTTCCAATTCCATAAATCATTGATTTTATTATATTCTGTAGGCTTATATCAAAAATGTTACCGTTGAAAAAATTTAACGGTAATTAAATAAATACATAAATGAAATAGGAAACGTCTCGAATCCCCTACCTCCATACAAACATTCACCAAATAAGGAAAAGTGATGGATGATGGACTCCAATATGATATTCATGATAAACCCAGGATCCCTAATTATATCTTCCATCATGAAACCACTATAAATCAACAATAAAGATTACAATAACATTGGAAAGATAAGTACTACCTTTTCTTGGAATGAAGATGATTGAGAAAAATGAAGAGAAAGAAATTAGGAAAGAGATACCATGGATCAAAGGTATTCATTACATAAGGAAAAGTCCTAAGGATTAGTCGATGAGTCGGAATTTCATCCAAAATTATCTAATAACCATTGAGGGTATAAGATAATAATGTTAAAATAGAATGTATTTTATAATATTTTTGAATTTATAGAGAAAAATGCAAAACACTATGTAATGGTATGACAAGGATTCATCTCACTGCAACTATCCTAGATTTGAAGATAATGGAATGATATCCCCCTGAAGATATCCCCATTCCCCTTAATTAATAACTATATATTTAGTGATAATTAAGAGGTTCATGATATGGATAAGGGTTCCACTCTATAGTGTTAGTACCCCAAGAAAGCAGGGTCAAAATATCATACCTTCTCCTTTAACCCAATAAACTACATACTTAACTCATAGCATGTCATTTAAATCATTGCATAATGATACCCAAAATGGTATAACCCCAAAATCAACGACCAAGGGATTCACACTGTCACATCTGTGAAAAATCCTTATTATGTACTCATGGTCAATTATGTAAAATACGCATGAATAATCTCATTGGATAAAAACACACCACAAATTTATTGAATCATATGTAATGGTAACATCAAAAACTCACATAACATTACCTATTAATAAATTTTGTGTTGTTACATGATAAACAACACTTCTAAAACTGCTACTAGACTTTAAGCATAAGATAGTACAACACCAAACTCTTGTTGCCTATGCCCATTACAAGAAAAATGATATTTTTGAGACCCAAATATCATACTATAATCCAATCCTCATGGTGTTACACATAATAAAACTATCCATGATTCATCCCTCACTTTAAATACCACCACAAAACTTCCCTAGATCCCCTAAACACTTGAAAAGAAACAAATTTTTTTAGAATATAAGTTCACATACACTTCTAAATAACCTAAGTTAATTTCAATTAGGGTTTTAAATATAATATATATGACATGGAATCATTTTTAGATTTTAAAAAAATAGACACCAATTTTGAATTTGAATTAATATTCCAATAACATTCCATCAAGAATAATGTCATGTTCCTTGTTCAACCAAAGTGGTTTAAGCCTTCCCCACCAATAATACATTCATTCTTTTAAAAATACAATATTTCTGTGTTTTATGGTGTATTTTAATCTTGTTTAATCATATAATTCCTCCAATAAACACCAATCATTATAATCATTTACTCAACCCCATTATACGAACAAAACTTCTTCACTATATAACCACATTATTTCCCTTTACTACTTATGAAACTCTTAAAAATTATCAATGAAAAAAACTAATTATTCAAGTGTTCCATTTGTAATCATCAATAAATGAATTAAAAACCTTATCTCCATTTTTTAATCCTTATTATTGTTTTTCATATGTCGGAGTAAATAAAATACAAATGTTGATTATATTGAACCCCCACTCTTTGTAGAAATAATTAATTGTCATTGCATTATATCATGTAAAACATATCCATTATTTATCCATTATCTGTATAAGAACACCTCAAATAGCCTTTTCAAAATTCAACTTAATCAAAATTCTTTAAAAAATGTCACCAAGTACTCAACATATAAAACCAATCCATTCCATTAAACTCAAATAAAAAAAAAATTCAACAACTCAAAATTAATATAAGTTACAAAATGTTTATTTTATCTTGGAAAAATATGAAAATACCTTAACTTCATAATAAAAAATCCATCCTTAAAAAAGTTCAATTAACTTCAATCATCAAACATTTATGAAACATTAAATAATTTGTGATACCAAAATTTAAAAAACATAGTGTAAGTCAATTTAATCTTGTCCTCACTTATATATAATAATCCAACACATTTTATCTTAAGAAATTCAACATTAAAATATATACCAAAACTCACTTTCCACTTCTTGAAAATCTTTTTTATCTCAACATCAACTTTCACATGAGATAAAAAACTGATGTACGATATCCAAATTTGTTTTATTCTAGAAACCATTTGTATAAATTATACATAAATAAGATATCCTATTTCTTATTTCATATTATTTAAAAAAATTGGAAACCTTCTTCATATTCTACTATATTATTATGAATGAAAACAAATCTTTTTATAAATAAGAAAATTGTTTATAAATTTTATATAATTTATTCATTAATTGAAATTAACTCTCCACTTTCACATATAAATCATAAACATTATTTTGAATAAGTTTACAAAATGTAAACTATCTCTTAGTTAACTAAAAACATCTAAATTTTGTAGAGACACTAAAATTTCTTCCAAAAAATTAATAATTCCTTCATGTAATTGAAAACATTTCATCTCTATAATAACCATAAAATACCCAAACCTTCTATTTATATACCGTGATATGAATTTTTCATTTAGATTATTTATAAATTATTAATGAATCCATTCATATAATGAAATTTATTAGATACTCTAATATTATTACATTGGTTTAAAGACATTTTATATAACAATATATTAAACATTGATGATATAATTATAATTTATATTGAATTTTCTAGATGAAAAAAATATATGCGCATTTTTTTGACGCATTACCCTTCCTCATTTTTCTTGTTAGTTGATCTCCAGACTTCTAAATATTAAAAAATAGGCCCTTTAAAGACATATAATGAGATTTTTACTGAAAAATATGACTAATAATATTTCTTTAGAACCCACAAGTCACTGCAATACTTTTTGAAATTTCACTAAATTATTGTATAGGTTTTTTTAAATACAACATGATATTTTTTTATTGATTTTCAATCCCTAAAACATTATTTATTGTATTTATATACTTATTTTTTATGTTGACTTTCTTCTCGAGTTCATCATTTACATTCTTTTCCTTTTATAATATTATTTTAAGCATTCAATATCCTTCTATAACATCATCTTATTTTCTCATTAAGAGTTCTCAATCTCATTTGATATTTAAATCACCTTCCATAAATTCATATTATAACTATCTTTCATTTTCTAATTTATTGATCTTAATCACACATTCATTTAATTAAGAATTAATATATAAACACTATGTTTTGTTTTCCATTATAATTATAAATAAAGAAATCATATTCATTAACATTAGTAATATTTAACTATTCTTCATGATCACTATGTGTAACTATATCTTCACATTAAATTTCATTTCTTTATTCTTCATCCATTTTGGATAAATTATAACTTCTACTCAATATTAATGACATTATTTTTCATTGGAAGGAAAATTATAATTTTCTAATTTCATTTTTTCTTCCTTAAAAACATTATTAATAAAGAACTGTTATCACCTTCATCGTGTTCTTTCTCTAATTATTTTTTATTTCATTTTTAAAGGATACACTGTTGATAAAAAGGAACCTAAAAAATTAACAGAAATAAAAAAACAATAGTGACAGAATACACCACAACTTATTTGATCACACACATACACTAAAAAAATATTAAAAATTAAAATAGTAGTCAGTGTCATCACCAAAAACCATGAACTACCTCGATCCATGCATCTTGAAAATAAATCCCACCAACATTATAACAAGCTATACTGAAGAGAAAAAACATTTAAAAACAAGTACACCATTACCTGTGTAACAAATATAACATAAACACCACACACCATCAGAACCATGGACTAAACCACCTCTTTAAAACCGTCATTTACATCTCCATAAATACCATAACATTGTCATATTACTCAAGAATCCTATTATTACCTCCCTGTAACAAAACATAGACTATAGAAGTAGATTTAGTAGAAATTGGGAGAACATGGAAGGAAACAACCACATAGAAATTAATACCATGTACCAATCCAATAAGATGATGAAAATTCAATCATTTCCTAGTCTATAGTGACTGGACAAAACTACCATAAAAACTAATGTGTTTGAATAAGATGGGGTCTTATGCACTGGGATAGGCAGATAGAGCTATATGGGAGTAAAAGAGTAAGACACACTATAACGAACCTACACAATAAGTAGAATAAAATTCATATATCAATTGCACAAAACCATTAAAAACAAGAAAAAAACCTAGTTTTTTCAACATTAACAAACTCTAATCCTTATTTAATAGAATATTATAAGAAAAAACCCATAACTGATAACCAAGAAAACCAAATGAAACATGGAACACATCAACACTACAAACAACTATAAACTATTCATTAAGAGGAATCAATATCAAATGGTATTGAACCTCCTCTTTAATAAAAACTAGGACTCCAGAGACGAGGAAATGTGGTCCAGCATAAAAATTATCTTCCACTACACTGCACTATAGAACAGATGGTTGTCACCATAAAGAAATAAATTCAATATGTAGAATAAATATAAGAAAAATTAGGGAACCAATTATAGGAGAGTAAGAATTCAACATGAAAACCACTATTCCCCCATAAGCACCATCTTATGGTGACCCAATGCCCTCATTATTTTGGAAAAATGGTGTTGTGAATGATGGGTTGGATAGGAATGGAATTTGAGAAGAATAACACCAAAATCCACTGTTGGTGCCAACCCAAACCTCATATTGCACATCACATAGATAAGGAATGTGGTTTGACGTGCAGGGGTCGTTAGAGAGATGATAAGTGAGAGATGAATGATGCATACACCAATGAAAAACACTAGGAAATACATGGGAATGAAACAAAAAGATAAGAAAACTGAAATAACACCTAGTGAACCGAGGAGCACTATCACTATCGAATAGAACCATAAAAAACACTAAGTTTAATGTGAATAAGAATGTGCACTGGGAGAATTAGGATAATGTGGGGATATTTTATCATCATTTAATGTAGTTAAATTAACAACATATAGTGAAAATTATAAATAATTGAAGCATCAGAATGTAAAATTACAGGATATTTATCATTTCCCTTTTGAACAAAATTTATGATAGGTATAATGATTTCTCCAAACATTATACAATTTTTTATAGATAATAGATATATTTTATTCATCCTTCATCTCTTTTTGACTTTTACCATTATTTATGTGTTTGAAAGTGATTTCTATCACATTGATATTTATCTTAATTTTTTTTGGTTTGTTATTATAAACACCATTAGTAAATTCTGTAAGACATCTTGAAGAAATGAATTTAAATGATGTACTTAATGTGATGAAAATTTTACATTAAACTTATTTAAAATTGTTGAATGTATCTACTTGACAATTTTTTAATAATCAAGAATTTCAATAATAAATCATATTGAGTTTATAACGTCATTTAATATTGTATAGAATTCACCCATGGTCCCTCATTCAATAATATCAATATCTATTAATTAGACGCACCATATTTGAAATTTTTATTTCTATTAAACAAACATTACCATTATAAATATTTTTTAACTTATCCAAAACACTATTCACTATATTTATCCACTTATATAAATTGAGTTCTATATTTTTGAATGAGGATAATATTTTGTTAATTATATGACCATTATTATAAATGTTTATTATATCAACAATTATTTGAACCTTCTGTAATATGAATGAAACTATTAATTATAATATACAAATAATTTTGTACATAATGATAGAAATAATTGAAATATCCCCTCCTTCATGATATTGTAATTTTCATATTATCTTCTAGAATTCAATTATTTTTCATTAATTTGATATAATATTTTAGTAAAATAAAATTTATATTTTAGACTAACACAAACCATCTGGAAAAAATGTCAAATAATAGGAACAACACTTTAAAATTCACCCTATAAAAATCCAATACGAATAACATACTTTCCAACTTAAGAGATAACGTATAGATTAATTAATAGTATGGTTGAGTTAGTGATTAATTTTATCCCTCCATTATTTTATCCCTTCATATTGACCATCTGGTTTCAATAAAAAACCATGAAATCAAAATCGTAGACTAATTTCCTTGTGATATTGATTAGATTAACCACCGAGAAACCCACAATATATATTTTTTCTTGTAATGGCTAGAAAATGTTTTGTAATACACATTCATCAAATCAAAACATTTTTTTTTCATACTATTATGTGTTAATAAAACAAATAATTTCTCAAAAATTATAATATAAAACAACATGTGTTGTAATTATTATATGGATTTAATATTTATTATGACTTTTAAATTTAACATTTTTATTCATAATTCATAAAAAATTGTTCACAGGAACTCATATAACATGAACGTATGTTTATAAGCCTTTATTAAAAAAAATTTGATGATTAAGTTGAAAAAAGAAAACATTTTTAGAGACACTATATACAGTTCAAACTAATCATATATGACCACACTATTACCCTTGAACTTATAGCAACTTTAATCAAGACAAGACATGGTCAAAATAGTAAGAATATGAAAAATTGACATTGATTACAATTTAATTCTATGAAAAGTATTTCAAAATTAATTTTATATATATTGTTGTAATTAATAATGGGAGGATTTAGTTTATTAATACATATGGTATCACAACACGAGTATATGGGTATATATTAAAATCATACATGGTTTTTAGATTCAAATGGCGATGTGTACTATAAGTAACTATGCTATAAATTATAAGTGGAATAAAAATAAGAGTTGTGCTCCAATAAAACTAGAGTTTCTGTGATTATGAAATTTTGTATTTATAACATGGAATAAATTTTTTATCCATGATTAGTATGTGGGAAATTATGTTTTATAGATGGAGAGATGGGTATAAAATTCTATGAATAAATTTTGATGAGTTGGGTAAATTAAAATAAATTGGTTAGTGGTTTTAAGTCCCATTAGTTACCCAATATGGTGCCACTAGGTACATGGTGAGATGAGCTATGGTGTTTTAACACTAACATAGAAATTTAGTTTTTTTGTACTAAACCATTCTCTCGATGGGGTCCTAGGTTGACAGTAATGGGACATCGAGTACAAGGTAAATCCAACTATCTTTTAGAAGTTATGGAATTGTATTTTCATGGTGAACCACCTTTTATCTTCTAATATACTGAGAATTTATAGGATTCCATTTTTCCAAATTTTCCCCTTAGGTAACCCACATTTCTTCACTTTTCCCCTTCAAATTAAGGTTAAATAATAGGTTTTTATCATCAAACAATGATGTAAAATTTACTCACTTTTTCACTTATTCTTATTTTACATTATTATTTTATTTGGTTGATTTTGATAGAGATGTTTAGTTTTTAATTTAATTTTCTTATGGTAGAATCATATTTTAGTTATGTGGACTTCATGTAGGATGGGTGGAGAAGCCTTAGGAGTAATTAATTAATGATCCTTCTCACTATTTATGAATAAAGTTTTTCTATTTTTATTTATTTTTCAATTTTATCATTTTTTATTAAATAAAATGATGAATAATGTTCTTATTTAAGGAGTATTTCACTTATTATAAGTATATATGGATTTCACGGGTCATTAATATGCTAGTCTGATTAATTTTAGCTTATTGTAATCACTTGGTGTGTTTATATATTTTTTATTTTAGAGATTCATTATGGTAAATAATTATAGTTTCAAATAATTAATAAAATATACATCTTTCTGATCAAGGATCCAATGAAAAATATTGGACCTCAATATTGGATGGGGAAACCCTTGATAAAGGGATAACTCTATGTGAAGAGTTAGGTAGCCCTTCATTTGTATACCTTATTTGTAATTATCTACACCTATATGATTCGTAATTAGGGATAATCACTCGAAATTATTCTTAGTTTTAGGCGATGTGGATTAGAGTGTGATGGAAAATAGTTAAGACCTATACACATTATGCAAAAGAATGCGCCACTTTGTGACATAGGCTAGAGGATGAGCTTTATAAGATTTGGGATGAAACATCATGATGGGTGCCTATCCTTAAGAAACAACACAAGTGAACTATGGAGATTATTGGATGTTTTTTTGTAATGTTATACCTAGATATGTTAGATACAAGTGTTTCATTTATGTGATTTACTAATAATACATATGGGAATTGTGTTATTAAACTGGGTTAACTAATGGGTCTGAACCGAAAATATCTTGCTTGTACTTAAAAGTCATATTATGATTGTAAAGAAGTTTTACCATGGGAGTACAAGTTAATTAACCTAGAATAGATTATTTCACCTTTAGGGTTAATGTATGGAATTCGTTAGTAATGTTACTTATGGATATATTATCATATGATAGGTGAATTTTGATTTGGAAATTGTCCAAATGATACAAACCAATGGTGATCTAGTATGAGTATGATTTATGACCCAATAAAAATAGAGTACCATATTTAATATATAATGATAAAGTTAATGTTTAATATTGATATGATAAAATGAATTATATCCTAAAGGATATAACCAAAAAGATATTATTTTTGAGATTTGTTGGATGATCTGGGAATAACAAAGCCCCATATTATATACATCAGAATTATTGATGCCCAAAAATAGAAAATTATTATTAGTATAGGGATAATAGAGGGTTATGCTATGATGTATGACACATAACCTGAAATGGGGTACTAGTCGGGGGATATTATTAAGAAGTCAATGGCCCATGATTATTATTAGGATTATTTTTCCAGATATATTATTATTCAAGTGTTTTTTGATTTATAATCAGGTGAAAGAGAAAAATATGCTTCCAATCATAGGAGGCTATTTCCATGTGGAAAGATTCTATTTATGAACCTATGATAAGTTTAATGGGTTGGATATAGTTCACACAATCACTCTGTGTTCTGGATTGGGAGGTCACCAGTTGACCAACCACATGTTTTGGGTGGGAATATACCAATATGTATTAGAAATTTGGTTGGGTTAGATGTTGGATACCCAATCCTCAATGATATATATGTGATAGATGTTGGATCACCATATATATTCTATTAGTGGGGAATTATAGAGTGTATGAATTATTTTTTTTATAGAGATTTGGAACAAGATCTTTTTTAGTGCCCATTATATAGATATAGGTCATTTGATACTTATTAATTTAGAGGGACAAGAAATTGGTTAACATGTCCTTATCAATTTATATGGTATAGATATTGTCCAAATGATAATTATCTATTTACAAGGGATGTAAATTGGGTACATTATCCCTAGGAGAGTTCATGGTTTGGATATGGGCAACCAAATTCTTATGAGATTAGATTGGATGGGAACTATACACGAAATCTTTAATGGTGTGCTCAAGAAATATGTATGACTCCTAATTCCTATTATTTAAACTTATAGGAAGTGAATAGTCTACTAAAAATTCAATACTAGCTGAAGCAATTATGAATCAACCGTCCTGGTGGATTCTTGAGTGCCCGATGGTATGATCTGTGTTATACTGGGGATTACATTTCTTATTCATTTCATAGTATATATTTATTTATATATGTATGTGATTTTGTGTTTGTGTGTTTTTTTATACATTCATATTAGAGTCTCCATCAATGGTTTCTTTTTGGTTATTATACTAAGTGCATGCACATGTGCCTCAGTGGAAGTGAAATATTAATGATTAGAATATAGGTTAGGGAAAAACCCATTGATAAATGTGAAATATAGAGTATGTAAATGGGGATAAGAAACTAGTTCCAAGGAAAGGTTAAGGATTTAAAGCAGTGTCTACATGTTTTATTTTTTTCTTATTTGTATATCTACTCTAAAATATTTACCCATTAGGAAATTTCTTTTGTGATGTATGTATTGTGTGATGGTTCATGAGTTTCATTAATCATTTCATGGTATATGATATTAATTATTGTGAGCTTACCACTATGATTCCATATATCACATTGTGATGTTATATACAGTATACAATTTTATGTGTTTTACTTTTCATTTTAAGTGATGATACTGTGGGTGCAGTTTCCCCATGAGATTTAATATGATCTGCACCACTAGTTGATAGATTATTGAATATGGGTAGGTGTGCCTGAGGTATTTAACACATTGATGATAGTTAAGTTGGTTGGTTCTGAGCCAGGGAATTGTTTTTGGCAATGTAACAAAAAATTTATTTTTCTTATTATCCGGGACACTGAATATATTGATAAAACTAAACATGACATGTTATGTAAGCCATATATGTGAATATACATTTACATTATGGGTAGAAATATGTGATAAAAGGGAATGGTGGTTTTCAATTGTACTTTTTAGTATTTAAATCAAGTTATTTTGAAAAAATATGTCATTTATGGTTATAGTTTATCATTTATACATAGCTTGATGTAGAAAAAGGAGAGTTTACTTGTATTTTATATGTTTTGTTTTATTATATGACACATTTTTTCTAATGTGTGTCTATTAAGATTTCTATAATATGTGTTTCAATTGAAAAAATGTGAATAATAACTTTTTTTTGTTTTCCAATAAAAATATTTGTTGTGCCTTAATTAACATAACTTAATCATCTCACTAGATTGTAATTTGAAAGATATGGACATGGATGTATCAAAATCCTAAGAATTCTAACGTATTTTAATGTGGATACTAATACATGTACATGTATTCTGAGATAGTTACAATGGAATATTTAATTCCTAAAGTTATTTATGATGGAAGTTTGAGTGTTTATTCGTTAAAAATGACCTACATAATATGTTTGGACTATTGGTTAGGTGAGAGTGAGTATTAATAATGATATATGACTCATGATGTTTTTATATGGTTCTATAAATTGGGTATAAGTTCATTTTTCTTGATTTTAATAGATATGGAATGTTATATATGTGTATTTACACTAAAAATTTATGAATTTAGTGATAGAAAGAATGGTTAGATACTTTGTGTAATAGAAATAACACACGAGTGATGTGTGATCATGTGAATAATTAAATTAATATGGATTTCCCTAGGTATGTATAGGAATTAAGGCATAGATACATAATTATGCAAGATAGATGAGAAACATTCATGGGAGGAATGATCAGATCATTATGCAAGTTAGCCTGTATATATTGGGTTGGATCTTTTGGTGGAGTGGGTTGATCTTAGGGGTAAGATGGCATGATATTGAATGCCTTCTTGAGAATGTGGATCAATATTAAATAGCGTCAAATAATAAACATTATAGGTGTATTTTTTTAAACTCTCTCTTACCAAGGGGGACAAAGATTTAGTTTAATACCACTTGTAATATGTGTGATGGAATGAATGAGGTTACACCATATTATGAAAAATTTAGTGACCAATTATGAATTATCACACATGGATAGAATATAGGACAATTTTATTAACTGATTTTGTAAAATCTGTAAGCTATATTGATTTTGTAATGTGGGTCATGTGACTTCTTGTGGAATTCATAACGATGATCAACAATTCATGATGATCTTATGTGATGCCTTCCTCGTATGTGGGTTAGGCTAATCTTGTATGGGTGTTCAGTACCTTAAGATCCATATGGGGTGTAATTCCTTTTGAGGTTCTATTTTTTAGATACTGGTTTGATAACTCTTTAATATTATATAATATCATTGAAATGAGTTAAGGGATTCTAGTTGGAAATTGATGAGAGGTCACAGTTGTAGTGTAAATTGGTATAAAACAACCTACGATATGTTTTCAGACACCACTTTAAAAAATATATCTTTTTATGAGAGGTATCCCTTTGATTAAATGTTTTTAATTAAATAATGAGTATCTTTGAGGGTGGTTGGGACAAGACTAACAAATATGAATTATAGTATTGGGATATAAATGTTATTGTAGTTGATATTTTTGTTTCCTCGTGGTATAGTAACTATGGATTTATATGGATTGAAGATATAATAAGATATTTATCTTATATGTTTGTTCATGTATGTGTGGAACGAAAAAGGAGGTGAGATGAATATAATGTTATATGGGACATACATTAGTTTAGTGGTTTAATAATACTTTTGGGAAATTTGGAATGTTCCTCAACTATGGTTAGTTTTGAATTAATAGATTTATGGGACTTCTTATGTGATGGTTTGAAGTCCATAGTGGGTAAGGATGTGAGAGTCGTGTAGTAGCGACTCTGGTTGAAATTGTTTTTGTTTATTTATTGTGATCTAGGTTTTGATGATATGTATCATAAGTGATATTGTTAAATATTAATGTATACCATGTTATTGGTCATAGATCATTGATATATGATGATTAAATTTTCCTTTTAGATTATGGAAAACATGGCTTGTGATCAATGGTGTTTGGGTGATGATTGAACCAAAGAAGGTCATTTTATATTGAGCAGATATAAAGATAGAACTAATTTACAAATAAATCCATTTGTTTCTTCTGAACATGACATATGTCCTGGTTTGATTATGGAAAACATCAAGGGTGACCAACAAAAAATACCCAACCCATTGGAGATCATGGTTTTACATCTTTCGTAGAGGCAAGGGGGTATGATATGTTTTGTTAGAAGAAAATCAATAGATTTTAATTTTGATTAGTGAGGTTAAGGTGGAAATAGTATGTTTGATATTTAGAAAATAGATTTTTAGGGTTACAAAAATTTTATAAATTCAATACTCATAAGAGAGTTTAATGAATTACATAATAAAGTGAGTATTTATGTTATATAATGAGCCTCAATTGAGGTGTAATGCTAACTGGATGGTGGACTAATAAAGACTATTTATGTTAATCATGGGATTTTTATGTTATAAATTATTTTTCTAATGAATATTTAATATAATAGTGAATATTTATGATGAATAATATTGAATTAAAATGAAATGTAGTGATCAAGTTGTATATTTTTCAAGAAAAGTTGGATTAGTGAAGCATTAACTAGTGCATTTCTAGTGTGGTAAAGTGTGGTGGCTTGGTATTAGATTGATGCATGTCCAATGAATAGAAAAATGAATATATAGTGGATCAATTCATGGAAAATCTAGTGGAAATATAGATTCTTTATATTTGGTATGGTTAGTATAACTGTAATAAGTGGGAAACCATGAGATGAGTCGTAGGCATCAGATATCAATAATAATTTTAAATTGTAGAAGATATGGAAGGATTATTTTTTTGGATTAGAAAAATTATGGCAGGGGTATATAATGAACCACACCATCAAGTGTCATTATAAGAAAAAAGGATTTTAATTTAGGTGAAAATAGAGTTAAAGTGATTTTAAAATTTTGTATTTGGGATGGGGAATTTATTTTTTAGAAATATTTAGAATGTGTTAATGTTTTGGATGATGAGAGGTTAGTGTAAAATTCCTATAACGAATTTTTAGGTATTTAGAAAATGTAAAAAAAAATTTGGGTGGATGGATATACCCCTATTCACCACATATAGTGGAATAAAGTACCTTGTTAGAAGACTAATGGTACTACACCATTATCCTAGTATTCAAAAGGCAAGAGGGAACCCCCAGACTCTCAATGGGGCACCAAGTTTATTGTGGTGGTCCTATGGTATCATACTTGTCCCTATGATCATTTGTTAATGAGGATTGATTTTTTTTAGGATTATCCCCCTCTTATCTTGTTTTTATATTGGCATGATGTCCAACCCTTATGGTTAGTATTTCCGCCCTGATTTCCCACCAATTTGGTTACCTTTTATACCTTTTTAATAGAATGTTCTAGTAGAAGTGATTATCTTTTTGGGTTGATGTTAAACCCACCATTTATTTTTATCATTTCCTCTTCATTTACATTTTTTACTTATTTGGTGACCTCTGAATTGGTATTTTGAATTTTTATTCCACCAACACATAGTAGAATCACATTATAATTGATATGTTGAAATTTTATATTCATTTTGTACATAATTCAGTGTATTTTATATATTTTTTTAGTTTTGATTTCATGATGTGTGGTAGAATTTTCTAGAGAATTGGACACAACATAACATGAATAAATTAACATTAAAAGTGCTAAAAAGGGAGACAATTCATGGAAAAAATACATATTTCATGATGTATATTTATAGAAACATGATGTAGAAACCATGGAATGATGAATTTTAGTACTCCTGTAAGGGTACATGAGATCAGATAAACGTAACTGAAAGATCTTGTAAGGGTGTACGGGCTTGGATAAAGTAATCTAAAGGCTCATATATTGGTTCATGGTAGTGATTTTAAAGTTAAATAATAACATTAGGGTGTTATATAAAGGTATAAGACTACGCTCACAAAAGTATAGTTACCCAATCCATTTACACTTGATAATAATTGAATTTAAATATAAACATCCAAAAAAGATAACCCAAAGATCATGAGGCCTAGTGATTTTGGACAACCTAGTTCATAATACATCAAAAGAGACTAAAACACAACATCTCTAATTTTTTATCCATAATAATATCATAAATCCCTTTGGGATCATAAAATTTTATATGTTATTCTAAGGGAATACATAAAATAATGGAGTGAGATAAAAATCCTGATAAGGGAATAAACATGGTAAAAAATAATAAAATGTGTGTCAAATGAAATAACATGATATCATAAAATTGAAGGTTCTTGAAAAATAAAATAGGTGCATAAAATAAAGAAAACGATATGATAAGATCATGGAAACATAGGATTATGTAAAAAACATGAAACATTGAATAACATTATACAAGGATAACTATCAAGACAACATCACATGGTGGGAATAGTCCCATGAAGGATTATAATCACTACATAATCACATTCATAACCTCTCATGAGAAAAAACATTACTGAATGAATTGACATGTTATCTAGGTGAACCCATCATAAAATGTACATGATTATATGTGATTTAAAGATTAATAAATCATAATGAATATACATAAGAATAACCCATGGAAATAAATGATTTGTTTAATCTTAAATCATATCATTATGAAAAGAAAATTCCTAATGATAAAAAATAGAATAAAGTGGTAAATATTTCTGATGTTTATATTAGAGTATATAATCATAATATCAAAATATAGTGTTAATTTGGAAAAACATTGATGAAAAATGTTGGATAATTTGGTATTGAATTGAATTTTAGAAATGGTGTTTTAAAGAACCAGTTAAATATTTTTGGATAGATAGTCACTATGTAATTTCACATGAAAAGCAGTTGTAAACTATAATGTCTATTACTGAAAAAATTATTTATTTAATTCAATTAGTAAGGAGAATAAATAAATAAATTTAGCGTTATATAAAATTTTTAAGGGATAGAAATTGTTTTCTCTATTGGGTTTCATTTTTTAGAAGTCATTTGAGAAATGATCTTAAAGCACATATTTCCCCATGAAAGGCTAGGAGAATAATATAGGTATATCTACAAGAGAAATATATTCAGAATTTCTAATACTTCATTAACATAAAATAGATATATAATGTGTGTTAGATAGAGAAAGATTATAACCCAAAGAAAAAGGGTGGTACAGGGAGATCCTATAACATATGTTTTAGAATCATTCTGTACCTGCACTTAATGTACAAAATAATAAAAATACATTTATTGATTATATAATTTAGAATCTATTGCATTTATATTTTATTTATTATAATATTTATATTTTTATTTATAATAATTTCAATGTGATATAATGTTCAATATCACTTTTTGAGGGTACTCGTTTCAAGGTTCCATGGTCAAATCATTTTTTATAATTATAGAAGATCTTATCAAATGAGAATTCATCCATGAAGTGAAATGAAATTACATTAATGTACATATAAAAATTATAATAGTTCTAAATATCCTTTTATTTTCCAAAATAGGTATGATTTTTTAGTAAAAATGTTAATGTTATATTGTAAGTTTATTTAGGGTTCTTTACTGACCATCATGAAACAATTACATTTTATTTAATATTTTGTCTATATATTCATTTAAAATCATTAAATAAGTTTTAATATAAATTTTAATCATATTATATAACCATTGTAATAATTTAATTTCTATCCTTTAAGGTAGTGGAGGAAAAACATGTATGTTGATCCTGGAGGAGTTGAACTAACAATTTTATGAAGAATTTTTTCGTTTTTGTAAAAAATTAAAGGAACATTAGGAGATGAATATTCCATTAACATAATAAAACTATAGTATATATTTTATACTATATTTATCTTTATTTTTTGGATTATGGAGTTGATGAGATGGTATATGAAAAAAAAATTTGAAATATATAGTTTTTGTAAATTACATTTGGAATGTCACCTCTTTAAAAAGTCCTTATGGAACTAATAATCGACGTTTTAGTGAATCCATAAGTACTGGGAAATTAAGGGGATCATTGGGCAGGTAATTGGGTATAAATTTGGAAATATATAAGGACTAGAAGGAGTGAGGATAAGGGGTTGTGAGGGCTGGAATTAATATGAGAGGAGAAGGGTGTTTTAAATATTATAATCATCAGTTTATAATTTTAACTCAATACAATTAATAGTGTTTATTATTGTCACTATATATAGTAAATGGTGTATTTTAGTTTTAAATAATGTGTTATTATATCACCCAAGACTAAAAAATTCAATTATTTAGCATATAATGTTAAATATCATATTTCGTCATATTTTACTATTCAAAAAATTCAATTATTTTAGAAAAATACAAAAAACTAACCCTAAAAATTCATTGATGTGTATATTTTAAACATGAAATCCATTTCATGAAAATATTTTTCAATATGAGAGAAACATGGTTGGTAAATAAAATCCTGATATATTTGAAAAATAAAAAATTTAATATTAGGATCAATTTTTTGACCCTTTGGAAATTTACATAAGGTATCATAAAATCCTATTTTCATTATAATAAATCCTATTATTAATTTATAAATGCATTTTATAAAAAAAATATTTTTAATAATTATTTTTTTATTAAAATTGAAATAAAAATTTATGTTTTATAAAAATATAAATACTTATTTTGTCATTTAAAACATTTATTTACTTTCATAATATATCATATTTTTGTTTTACAATATAATGAAATATTATTTTACATTTTCATATATGAGGTTATTATTATAACGATTAGGTTACTATTCTTAATGGATAGATTTATATTCTAACTATTAGATTACTATTCCAATGGTTAGACTACTAGTGCTATAGTTGTATTTGTAATAGTTATATTGGTTCCCTACATTCTATAAATAAATCATATGTAATTTATTATTAATTCTATTATATTTTCTCTTATAGTTATATATATTTCTATCCTCAAAATTAATTTTTCATTTCTAATATTCTACATATTTTTATAGTATTATTTATAAGTGTGATTATTCTGGGGATCAAGCTGATCTAAAATCTCCAATTATTATTATCTTAATTTATATTCAATTACCCTGGTAATACATTCAATTCACATGGCTATTTTTAATCTATAAATGTAATGATCAAACTATTATAATAAAATAAAGTTAGTTTAATCATGTGGTGAATTTTATTCACTAAATATGACATAATTACACAATCAAAAGGGAAATTTCTATGATAAAATCCTCTGTCATTATATTCTTCCCCCCTTATGAAATTTCCCCGTAAAAATTTTATTTTATATATGAAGGTGAAAATAGGAAAGAGTACTTCTACTTCAGGTCTTACTCCAGTTCCCATATTGTATCCTAATACTTATTATTTCACCATAGTACATTTACATGGTAATTTATCTTGTTGCATAGGGTTTTTTCTCTATAGTCCAAGATCTTCACCATTTTCTCCTCATAAGTGATGAAAACTTTCAGCTACACCACCTATGAATTCTGTTTATGTGAGGGATCTGGTATGTACTTCCTCATGTGGTATACATGCACAACATATTGTACTTGAGAAAGGGTTGGTGGGTGTACTAGTTGACATGCCACAAATTTAATGTGACCATTAATCTCAAATGGTTTGATGTACATATCACTAACCTTCCCCTTATTCCCAGATATAATAACTCTATTCCATGGTGATATGTATAGGAACATTTTAACTTTAACCTCAACCTTCTGGACTCATTGATGATTATCAACATAACTCTTCCTTCAATTTTTAGCACCCATGATGTACTATAGAATAGTCTTGAACTTTTTCTATCATTTCCTTGAATATTTTTGGACTTGAAAATTTGCATTCCCAGAATTCATCCCAACATGTAGCTTCTATATATATCTTCCCATAAATGGATTCATAAAGTGAAAATTGGATTCTTGTGTGAAAAATATTTTTGATAACACAACCACATGAAGAAATTTATCCTATCCTATTTTTAAGTCAAATGAGAATTATTTCAATATATTTTCAAGTTTATTGATAGTTCAATCAAATTCACCATTAGTTTGGGGGAGATAAATTGTATAGAAGATCAACTATTTATTTAAATCATTTTGTATAGTTTTCTATAACATAGAGGTAATTCTTAGATCTTGACCAGATATAATTTATTGTGTTGTTCCGTGTATTTTCACCACTTCTCTGATGAATAAGATTGAAATTTGATCGAGTGATAAGTCCTCTTGTAGAGAAATAAAATGACTAGTCTGGGTATGGTGTTCCACCATAACCTATATAACAATATTTCATCATGATTTATCTATAAGTATAGTAAAAAATTTCATGGTGATGTTTTCCCATTTCCATATTGGTATGGATAATGTTTTCATCATTCACTAAGAATTTTTCCATTTAATATTCACCTACAGACCTACTAGGAAATTTTATATATAAATTGTGCCCTCCTTCTTCATATTGTCCCACTAATAGTGCTCTTGGAGATCTCGATACATCTTTATGCTCCTTGGGTGGATGTATAACATCAATCTATCCAAATCATTTGAAAACTACTTCTTTAACAAATAATTTGATGGTACACATAGTCATGACCCAAATTTACACCTAATTCGTCATCAATTGTGAACTTTGAGTATTCCCCATTTAGTACAGCTTCCACCTTCTTTTAAGTTTCCAAATCATATCTTTATCCACCTTTTATCTTTCCCAAAATGGATAGTTGAGAAATAATTTGATAAAGTAATGATGATGTTCCTTCCCTTATGATTCCCATGTCCATTATATACAAGTCTAAGAATACCATATCCTACTCAATTATCATAATTGGTAAGGTAATTGGATCCTTTCAACTTGGACCATCTTCCATTTTATTTATTTTCTCATAACGGTAGTGGATTGAGTAGTCATAATCCTTGATTATCTCTAACCATCTGAGATGGAATGTATTAAACTCATTCTATGTGAATATATATTTAAGGATTTAATGATCCATATATATTTTACACATCTCCCCAAAAAGATAGTGCCACAAAATATTCAATGTGAAGATCATTATAGCCAACTCAAAATCATGCATTTGGTAGTGTTTCTCATGAAATTTCAACTACCATGAGGTGTAGTCTATTTAATTATCAGTCTTTATTTGTACACAACTAAATGTATTCATTTAAGAATCACTATATACTACAAAACACTCCCGAAATGAGGAAAGATTAAGGACTTCAACAATTATATACCTTTTTCAATTACTTGAATCAATATTCATATTCCCCAGTCAAGAAAAACTTTACACCCTTTCAATTCAGCTTTATAGTACTTATATACTCCTCTTTCTCCTACATTATTTTAGAGTATATCATAATATCATGTATAAATACTACCAAAAATTTCTTAGGGTAATATTTAAATACTCTATTCATCATTTCCATAATGATTGTTGGAGAATTATTGAGTATGGATAGAATCACTATGAACTCATAGTGTCTATACCTTGTTCAAAAGGTAGTCTTGGGGATGTATTAATCATTCACTATTAATTAGGGATATCCTGGTCAAAGGTCCACCTTGTAGAAATAACTGACTCCACATAGTTGATCAAACAAGTCTTCTATTTACGGTAAGAGATACTTGTTCTATTTTGTGAATTTTTTGAGTTTATGATAATTAATTTAGAGCCACATTGATCCATCCTTCTTGGAAAATTGGAATAGACCACCCGCATGGTGAATCATTTGTGTTTATAAAACCCTTTTCCATATTTTTGTATAACTACTTATTTATTTCTTATAACTCAATGATGGCCGTTATTCAAAGAGTTTTAGATATGGGAATAGATCTTGGTATAATTTTTATTGATAACTCAAACTTCCGATCAAGAGGAAGACTAGACAATTTTTCCGGTAATATGTACATACAATCCCACATGATGGGAATGTCTTCAAGAATGATTATCTCCTTTATAACAATCATTAAAAAAGATATAAATTCTCATAGGAAAAAAATATTGACCATTGAGATTATGATTCAAATGAATATTCATCATCTTTCTTACACTTAACAGAATTTTAAGATGACTTGGGATGTGAAGTGTGATCTCCATATCCTAAAAATTGATGTTTGATTTATTTATGGATACTCATTCCACGCACAATATAGAATCAAAATACACTAAATTAAGGGGGGAAATATTTTTAGGATTTTCATTTCAAAAAAATTGACAATAGAGGAGTTATATAATTGGGATAAAATAATTTTTCCATTTACTATTCTTAAGGATATCTCAACCCTCGTGTTATGGTGTGGTGTTTTAATAATACATTTAAACGTTCAAATTATGTATGAAATGTGTATAACTATTATCATTTAGGAAATTTCAACATCATGAATGGATAATGACCACACCTTTCACTATTTTATTATTGTTCTAGGAATTTATAATATCCAAAATAATTATATGAATGATAACACTCATACAAAAAATCATATAAAAGTGAAAATATGAACACATAGAGAATAAATTATAAATTACACATAAATCCTGACATTTGAGTCTCTATGTTTCAATCTAGGTTATCTACGGTATGTTAACTATTAGTTTTTCTAACTTAACAACATATTCTATTCCTTATAATAGTTTATAAATAGTTATTGATATTTCTAAAGCATATCCCCTAGGATTGTAAAATAATGTGTTTGGAAAGGTATCCATGTCATTAATGAGGTGATGATAAAGTTAATAACCAATATACCCTTTTATGGGTTATTACCCCTAGGTAAAATATTTCGATATCCACATCAACTTATATTATCCAGACATCTATATAATTCACTAAAAACAATTCACTATATACTTCACTAATATTTTAATATATTCTCGCATACTAAGACATAAACCATGGGTTTTCTCTAAAGTATTCAGGAATTAATCCCCAGAAATAATTTTACCTTTCTCTGATACCAACTACAGATACCCAATCCTTTTTATATGTTAAAATATTTATTTAAACATATACCTTTAATAATGAGAACCAAAATATTGTGAGGCCTTGTGTTCTTAGAAGACTAGGTTATTAATACCTCAAGAGTTACTAGAGAATAAATTCTCTAATTATTATCCATAATGATATTATAAATCCATTTGAACTTCTAAAATAGAATATGATAACTTGGGGAATAAAAAAATAATGTTGTGATATATGAATCTATTTAAGGGAATAAAAATTATAAAAAATAATTACATGAAATTCTAACAAAAAAACATGATATCATAAAAGATATGGATCATAAATAATCACATAATAGAATAACATAAATAACATGATATTGTACGATAATGGAAACATAGAAATACCGAAAAAATATGAAACATGAGGTAATCATCAGTCAAGGCTAATTGTCAATACAACATCACATGGTTGATAGAGTCCCAACATGGATTAGTTTCACTCCCAAATCCCATACATAATGTATCATGGAAAAAATATTACCCAATGCATTAAAGTGATATTTGTGAACAACCCTCATAACCTGTACATAATTTTGTGTACCAAAAAAGGAAATAAATCATATAGAATAAACATAATAATTACTCATAGAAATAAATGTGTTTTTTTAATCTTAACTCAGATCATAATGAAATTATATTGCATAAATATTATAAAGAGAATATGGAATAGATATATTATACATTTATATCATAGTATATAAGAATACTCCTCAAAATTTTGTGTTTATCTGAAAAGTAAAAATGTGATGAGAAAGCGTAGAGAATTGTGTATATAAATGAACTTTCAAAATTGTGTTTTATGGAATCAGTTAGAGAATTTAAGAAAAACATTATGTATGAAATTGTATTAGAAAAAATAGGTAAAATATAATGGTTATACCTAAAATATTCATTTTTAATGAAAAAATTAATATAAATAAATACATTAAATGAGTTTCAAATAAAAGGATTAAGGGATACCAAAATTCCCTTTATTCGAGTTTGTTTATAAAGAAGTCATTTGAGAAATGAACTTAGGGATTTTATTTACCAATCAATTTAAGGGGTAATAAGATATGTATATATGTAAGAGAAATATATGTATAATTTATAATAATTAAATTACTTAAAATAGATATAGAAAGAAAGTTAAAGATATAAAGGTCCTAAGTTAATGAAACAGGGCGGTTCAGAGAGATGAAATACCTTATATTCTAGTAACGTTCTTCACATTTACTTGATGTCTGGAATAATCAGATTAAAGAAATTAATTTATTACATAATAAAAAGATAAATATATATATATATATATATATATTAGTTATTATAATATTTTTATTTTTTTATATGCAGTTTAATGTGATATAAAATTAATTTTTTTTTTCCAAGGGTGTTTATTTCATAGTTCCATAGGGAGATCCCTTTTGAATAATTATGAATGTTCTTATCAAAAGGAAATAAAAATATAGAAGTGAAATGAAAAGAAATTCATTTCCTTCTATAAATTTTAATGGTCCTAAATAATATTTTTTGTTTTGATATAGGGATTACTAACTCAGTAAAAACATAAAAGTTAAATGGAAAGTTTATTTAGGCGGTTTTACCAACCATCATGTACTAGTTTCATTTTATTTAATTTATTTTCTATATATTCATTTCAAAACATGAAAAAATTTATAATTTACCTTTTATAATATTATTTAACCATAAAAATAATTTTATTACCATCCTTAAAGGTGGGGGAGAAAAACAAAGGATGTCGTTCAAGGATGTGGTGGACCAACCATATTATGAACGATGTTTTCAATTTAGAAAACCAAAATGAAATAAGGGTAGGAGATGCATATAACATTAAAAAAATGTATATATATGGTATTAGATTTATTATTCCATGTTTAATGAGTGAGGTGACGATAAGGTAGAAGAAGAAACAAATTTAAAAGTGGTAGTTTAAAATATTTCCTCATAGAAGTTGTCTCATTGAGAAAATTCTTAAGGCTCTTGGAATTGAACTTTTAGTGAGACCATAAGTATTATGAAATGGGTGAGTGGATTGTGATGATAAATGGGTATTAATTTTTTAAGCTAAAAGGATTTTAAGGTGTGAGGAGAAGGGGTTCTGAGGGGTGGTATTTATAAGAAGAGGGGAATGGTTTTTTGAATATTATCCTAATTTATTTGTTACTTTGGCTCAAGACTACAAGTAGTGGGGATTATTTTGAATATATATAGTAAATAGTGTATTTTAGTTTGAAATAATGTTTTATTACATCATACATGAATAAAAAAATCACACAATTGTCTTATAATGATAAAAACAATATTTATTTGAATTTCACTATTCACTAAAATTATACTATTTTAGAAATTTAAAAAACCACCCTAAACTTTTTTTGATGTGTATATTCAAAAAAATAAAATATATTTTATAAAAATAATTTTTAACATATTATAAATTTAATTTTTAAATAAAATTATCATTTTTTGAAGAATACTTAATTTAATATTCTGGTAAATTTTCTAACCCTTTGAAAAACTACATAAGGTATCATAATATTGTATTATCATTATAATAAAACCTAATATTATTTTATAAACCCATTTAATGAAAATAAATATCAATTTAAACAATTATTTGATCTTATAAAAATTAAAATAAAATATTTATGTTTTAGAAAAATATGAACTAACATTTTATCATTTAAAACATTTATATACTTCTATAAATATGTAATGACTCATATTTTTCTATAAATTAATTTTATTAATTAATTGGGAAAATGTTGAGACCAAGTGCTGAGACAACATGATATTTTGAGGATCAGTTTTACCAGAATGAATCTCCAAATAAAGTTCAGTAGTTAATTAAAAATACTTAGGCATCCAACTTTGATCTTTAATAACATATAAACTGGTTCCAAAATTGAAAATTGGAGGGCACCATTGCATTAGATCATCAAATTTACCTTAGGTGGGGCCTAAACTCAACTAGTGCGGCTCAATGGTAAAATTTATTTTTAGGACAATTTAATGAAAAATAAAATGATATTAAAAGAAGTTTATTTTATTTGTTTTAAACATTTAATAGTGACACAACAACGATGTGACACCATGATGAAGAAACTATTTCCTTTCATAAATGAAACATTGTGGTAATTATGCAACCCAGGGAAAGAGTGATGATGAAACACGTTTATCCATTTAATAGCTTTTATAGGATATGAGATGAGATTCACAATCCTAGAGAATTTCATGAAATCTTGAGAAAAGAAAAACGTGTTGGCAATCCTGTCATTGTATAACAACAGACGATAAAGAGACAAGGATTTGGGATCGACAAATGATAGCATTTTAGCTTCATTCACCAGCAATGATCGATCTAATCCTTGAGGTAGGGGTTTTATTTCTATGTGATTTATCTTTCCTTGTTCTTTCATTCTAAATAGAGAACATGGATCAACCAACTAATATGTTGATATTTTGGTAAATCGTCAATGAGTTATAATAGTTATCTTGTGGGGATTAAAATGGGAATTAGATCTTTACAATTATTATGCATCTCTTTTTCTTTTGGGATTGTTCTTACACGGATGGACCAAGGCCAATGAACTAGGACAATGCCCATTATAAGGGGTTTTCATGTTACTCTTATTTTTCCATGTTCATACGTTCATTGTCGGTGGACCCCGCTAGTCGTGCTGTTATTTTATTGGGAGGTTCCAAACATAGCCAGACCCCCAAAGCGACGACAAGAAGCTTTGATGTCAATAGTAGATGAGTTGGGAAATAACGATTGTGAGGAACCTCTCATGTCAAATAATAGTCTACCATTGCACTAATGGTGGCCTAAAGAAGATGGTTCCGGTGGTGGCACGTAGTGGAACAACCACATGGCTAGAGAAACTTGCGACATGGATATTGTGGTACAATGAATAGGGCAGCCGGCAGACGGCCGGTTGTGGGGCTCAGCGGACGTAAGAGGAGGCTTCATCACAAGGCCAGGGACCATTGTCTAATTGGAGGATAGTGGTGGGAACCTATGGAAACTGCTGGAGGGAGGTCATGTAGTGGGCCACTACGTCAAAAGCAGAGGTTGCCCCATGTTTACGGGGAGTAGACATGATGACCAACAGGTCTGGATGGATGAACAAGCTCACTCCAATGGACCAGGTCGGGCAGGTGGGCCCGCGTAGTGGGCTAGACCAGGCCCAATGGTTTGGGTTGACCCAATAGGTCGGGTCAGTCAGACCAGTTCGGACCAGACCCAGACCCCAGCCAACCACTTTTTATTAAAATTCCCAAAACATTCAAACATTGCATCGGTTTAACGAGCCATTTGTAGCGTTGGGACCCTCGCAGAGAGGCGATCCATTTTAGATACTATAAGTGTGTTTTAGTGGATGTTTAATTATGATAGTGGTCTTTTGGTGTAGGTTCTCTTAGATCATGTGCTCTAAAATTTAAATCATATGGTCGACTGTGATGCAAAGCCAATGTGACATTAATACTACATAACCATTAGGCTATGTGAATATTCAGATCTATGTGAATCACCAAGACTAAGTTCCTCACTAGCGATAAGTGTCTCACTATGACTAAGTGCCTCATTGGGGCGAAGTGTCTCATTGGGAATAATCATCTCACCGGGTTTAAGTGACTCATTAGGACTAGGTGTCTTATCAGTATTGGGTGTCTCATCTGGACTATGTATCTCATCTATATTGGGTGTTTTGTGGAATAATTCCAATAATATTATTTCTAGTTTCATAAATTTATACATGTGTGAGATGATAATACTTTATGTGCCATTCCAGTGTGGTATTTTCTTTGTAGTTTCAGGGCATCCTACTGATTACTATTTTACTCACCCCTGCATGGGTATTTCTCACATGGGTCGTGTCTTGTGAAGATGACCAACATTTTGATAGAGACCTGTGTGATCTACGAACATGTGGTGCCAGTGAGATCTGAAATAAGTGGTATACTCCTATGGCTTTAGGTAGCTTCCCTTACCCTACCCTTATGGTAGGGTTTTCTATCGATGAGTTCCATAGACTTGTGTACTTGATTTTTTACAGGTTTTCATTTGTTGGTATTATATACATGCCCCCTCTTATTTTAGTTATGTACTATCACAGTCAATGGTTTTCTTAGTGGAGTGCATGGTTTACTTGGTGTTTTACATTTTAGAATTTTTGGTAATAGAGATGTGTGTGTGTGCATATAGGTATATAGGAAATGCCACCTATGTTAGTGAAATGTCGACTTGATGCTGGTCATGAGTCCCTAGCCTATTAAAAATGAGCTTGGTGAGCCATGGCGTGGACCCCTATTGGATGGGTTGTGATTAATAGGATCTTCAAGCCTTACCTTGATCGATTCATCATGGTCATTATTGATGACATCATGGTGTACTCGATGTCCAAGGAGGAATATGTGGCGTACCTGAGGATAGTCTTCGATACAATCTGAGAGAACCAACTTTATGGGAATTTTTTAAAGTGTCTATTTTGGATTCAGGAAGTCCACTTTCAAGGACAAGTCATTTCAGAAGCCGGAGATGTAGCAGATCAAGTGCTGATAGAGGCAGTGCTTGCTTTGGAGCCCCCCAGCAGCATGATCGAGGTGAAAAGTTTATTGGGTATGGATAGATACTACATGAGATTCATTCATAACATTTCTAGGGTAGAATCACCCTAATCAGCTTTGTCATGAAAAGGAAAACACTTCATGTGGATGGAGAAATTCCATCAGAGTTTCCAAAAGCTGAGGTGGTGGTTTATGAGCAACCCCAATCTTGAAACTTCCAGAGGAGGGATTTGGGTATGTAGTATTTTTCGATGTATTAAGGACCGGTATGGGATGTGTTTTAATGAATGAGAAATTGGTTATTGCCTACAGTTTGAAATTGTATAGGCAACATGAGTACAACTACCCAACCAATGATCTTGAGCAAGCAGCAGTGGTCTTAGCACTGAAAATGTTGCGGCACTACATGATGGGTGAGCGGTTCACAATCCACTATGACCACAAAATTATCAAGTATATCATCTCCCAAAATGACCTGATCTTAAGATATAGGTTGTGGCTAGAGTTCCTCTAGGATTATGACTTCGAGAATGACTATACTCCTAGGAAGGGGAATGTGGTGCCAGATTCGTTCAATAGAATATCAGGCTTGTAGCAGCTGAGTGAGGAGTCAGAGAAATTATCTGCTATGTAGATTTCCTTTGTGGATGGTGATGGAGAAGTTTTCCTCTTGTAGATGGTTGTCACTCCTCCACTCTTTTAGTGAGTTTTGGAGGAATAGATCAGGGATGTAGACTGTGAGATCTGACATGATCAGTAATCCATAGGGAAATCCACATATGGATATTCGATGGGTGGGGATCGTGTCATCCTTTTAAAAGGGAAAACCATTGTACCAGCAACATTGTGATATCAGGTTGTGAGGAAGTTTCATACATCCTTTTGGCAGGTACATTCGGTTTTAGAGAATTTTCACCATGACCTATAACATTAGTTTCGGTGACAATGGATGAATAAGGAAGTGGCAGAGTTAATTTTTTACTGCGTCACTTTTCTGCAAGTGAAGGCAGAGCATCAGGTTTTAGCAAGCTAGGCTCAGCCAATGGAGGTGCCAGACTGGAAGTGGGATGGAATATTTATGGACTTCGTGATGGGTTTCCACGTATGACTAGAGGACATGATACAATCTAGGTAATATTTGACCGACTTACCAAGTCATCCCACCTCCTACCCATCTAGGAGAAAGGTTTGGTATAGGGATTGGGACACCTCTATGTTTGGAGAGATAGTTCTTCTTCATGGGGTTCCTTCAATGATGGTTTTATAATGTGATGCTAACTTCACATCCTGAGTGTTGAGGGTATTAGAGGAGGTATTTGAGAGCCAGTTTCACTTAAACATGACCTTTCATCCCCATACGGATGGACAAACTAAGAGGTCAATCCATATATTAGATGACATGATTTACAATTGCATTCAAGACTTTTGTCACAATTCGAAGGACCACCTACCTCTAGTGGAGTTTTCAAACAACAATAGGTACCACTACACCATTGGTATGGTACCATTTCATGCTTGTATGGGCGACCATGCAGGTTACTGATATTCTAGAAAAACCCAGGGTAGTCAGCACTCATGGGTCAGGAGTTGGTATGGGTTACCATCGAGAAGGTGAAAATCATCTTGGAGCAGATGAGGAGTACATAGATAAGGCATAAATCTTATAAAAATAGGAGATGGAGGCCCTTGGATTTTGAGTATGGAGACCATGTGTTTCTTCAGGTCTCACCATGATGGGGACTGTATAATTTGGATGGGGTCACAAGTTACCGCTATGATTCAGCAACTATTTTTAGAATATGAGTGTAGATGGTGAGGTGAAATATTTTTTATCTCTACCAATATAGATGAATATGGTGCATGATGTCTTCCAACTGTTCTAGCTGAGGAGGTACATGCATCATCCATCACACGATATCAATTGGGGCGAGCTGGAAATTGATGATGAGGTGACATTTGTGGAGTTCCCAGTGAAGATCGAGGACTTACAAGAGAATATCCTTTGTGGGTGGTCGATTCCTCTGGTGCGTGTTTGGTGTTATCATGGGAATCTTCAGGAAAGCACATGGGAGTGAGAGGCTCAGATTCGTGCCCAGTATCCTCACCTTTTTTTTAATATCCCTTGATTTGGATTTGAGGGACATAAAGCCCAATGGTTGGGAGAATGCAATGGATCAAATTTTTCTCTAAATTGATATGATAAATTAAATGAGAAAATTTTGAGACTAAAAGTTTAGAAAACACGAGATTTCAAGAATCTGTATGCTCAGAATGATTCATTGAATAAATTTTAGTTTTTTCTTTAAAATAACTCATGCATCTATCTTTGATCTTTAATAAAATCTAAACTGGTGTCGAGATCAAAAATATGAGGGCACCATTGCGTTCAAAATATCATTTTCACCTTAGGTGGGGCCTATCCTCGACCAGTGCAGGTCGAGGGTAAAATATTATTTTTGAATGTTTTAAATTAAAATAAAATAAAGTGAAAATAAGTATATTTTATTTATTTAAACGTATCGCAGTGATACAAAAATGCTGAGATTCCACGACTTAGCAGCTGTTTCCTTTCATAAATGAAATAGCTTGGAAATGCTGCAACTCAGTGAAACAGAGATTCTAAAATTTATTTCTCCATTTAATTGCTGAGCATGGATATAGGATCATATTCATGATCCTGGAGAATTTTTAGGAAGATCATGAAAAGGAAAATGTGTTGGAAATCCTATCCTTGGAAAACAATGAACTATAAAGAGATGACAATCATGGATTGATGAAGGATGGTGGTGCAGCTTTGTTCTCTACCAATGAACAATCCAATCCTTGAGGTAGGGTTTTTATTTATATGTGATTTCTCTTTCTTTGTTCTTATTTCAAAATGGAAAACATAGATCTACCCACTAATATGTTGATCTATGGGTCGATCATTAATATGAGATAAGAGTAATCTTTCATGGATTAAAATGTGAAATAGATCTTTGGGATTATTATTATTATCTTGTTCTTTTGTGATTTTTCTAATAAGAATAGAACAAGGACAATAAACAAGGATATAGTCCATTCATATGGGTGTTCTTGTTCTTATTTTCCCTCATTCATACGTTCTTTGTCGGTGTACCCCACGGTCATTCCATTAATTTTTCGAGGGGTTATGAAGATAGTCAGATCCTCAGAGTGAAGAAATTACTTTTTTAAGACCTTAGTAAATGAGTTTTCGACCTGAGGATCTCGCAGAACCTTTCAGTTCAAAGAACAGATGACCAAAGCATCAGTGGAGGCCCGTAGAAGAGGGATCTGGTGGAAGCAGCGTGTGGTGGTGCCGGTGGTGGCATGCAGCAGTGAGGCCACTTAGCGAGAGGAACATGTGGCATGGCTACCTCAGGGTGGGGAATAGGGTCAACAGCAGGTGGCCAATGTCGGGCCTCAGTAGATGCTGGATGAGGCAATGTCATGCTACCGATGGGCTACGGTCTAGCTAGATAGTGACGACAGTACTCTGTGCCAACTATCATGTGAAGGTCATGCAGCAGGCAACAACATGAAATGTGGTGGACACCCCGTATTGAAGGGGAGTGGATGCGAAAACCACGACATCTGGGCCAATGAACTGACCCACTCCAGTGGGCTAGGATAGAAGATGGGCCTGGCCCAGCCAGTATGGGTTGGGCCCAGCAGACTAGGTCGACCCGGCGTGTGGGGTCGAACCCAGCGGGTCGGGTCAGTAGGCCCCGGGTTGGGTCGGTCGGGTCTTTCTAACCTGGTCAGACCAGCCTTAGACACCCACCAACCCCTTTTTATTAAAATACCCCTAACATTCAAACCCTACGTCCATTTTACGTGCTTCTTGTGCCCTTAGAAACCTTATGATGAGGTGGTCCTTTTGAGATACTCTATGTGGGTTTTATTGGAAGTAGGTTTACAAAATTTATCTTGATGAGTAGGTCCTCTCGGATCAAGCACACTAAAAGAGGAATCCTATGGATGGATGTGACATGGATATTACGGGACATGAAGACTATGTGACCTTGAGGCTGCATGGATATTTGGGTCTATGTTACTCATCGGGACTATGTACCTCACCGGTGATAAGTGTCTCACTGGGACTAAGTGCCTCACTAGGGATAAGTGTCTCACAGGTCCTAAGTGTCTCATTTGGTCTAAGTGACTCATCACACCTAAGTGTCTTATCAGGACTGAGTGTCTCATATGGACTAAGTGTCTCATCGGTACTGGTGTTTTGTGGACTACGTGCAATAATCTTGTTTTTAGTTGTTGTAGATTTATACCGATGTGATCTCACAATACATCATGTTTAATTTCATTTATGGTCATTACTTGGTGGTTTTAGAGAATCCTACAGATTACTGTTCTACTCACACTTTCATGGGATTTGGATACATGTGTCATGTATTTTATGGTCGAATGATGTTTTGATAGAGACCATGGTTGTCCAGGACTAGGTGGTGCATAGTGAGATCTGAAAAATGAGTCATACTCCTATGGATTTAGGAAACATCTCGTCACCTAACCTTCATGTAGGGGTTTCTGCCGATGAGTTTAGCGACTTCTGTACTCACTTATTTATAGTTTTTCTTTTTATAGGCTTGTATACAAGACCCCACTACTTTTATTTCTTTTATTGTTACTCTTAGTGGTTTTCATACTATAATTCATGGATTACTTGGTGTTTTACATTTAATCATTTTAGGGATTCGAGATATGTGTGTGCATACAAGTATATATGGAATTCCTACCATGTTACTGGTGTTCCTGCACAGTGCTAGTCACCGGCCCTTGGACTATTAGAGGTGGGCTTTGTGAGTCATGACATGGAACCCTCTACGATGTGTTGTGATGAAAAGAATCTTCCATCCTTACCTTGACTGATTTGTTGTGGTCATTATTGATGACATCTTGGTGTACTCGGCATCTGAGGGGGAGCACACAACACACCTAAAGATAGTCCTGGATAGACTCTGAGAAAAAAAATATGTATGGGAATCTCTCGAAGTGTCAGTTTAGGATTTTGGAGGTCCACATTCTAGGACATGTAATTGTTGAGGCTGGAGATGCGGTGGATCGGGAGAAGATAAAGGCAGTGCTTTCTTAGGAGCCACCTAGGAGAATGAATTAGGTACATAGTTTTTTGGGTTTTTTCTAGACACTAAAGAAGGTTTGTGCCCAACCTTTCTAGGGTATAATCAACCTTTTCAGATGTGACGTGAAAGTGGGAATACTTCATGTGGATGAAGAAGTGCTTGCAAAGTTTCCATGAGCTATGGAAGAGGTTGAAAAACACCCTCTTCTTGAGAATGCTAGAATAATGGGTTGGGAACATAGTGTTCTGATATGCACTAGGGATCAGAATGGGTTGTGTCCTGATGTAGGGGCAAGCAGTGATTACCTACGGTTCACAACAGTTAAGGCATCATGGGAAGAACTACGTGACCCCAGATCTTGGTATAGCAGTAGTGGTCTTTAAAATGAAGATGTGGTGGCACTAGTTTATGGGTGAGTAGTTTACCATCTACTCAGACCACAAATGTATCAAGTATATATTCTCATAGAAGGGCCAGATCTATAGACAGAGGTGGTTTCTAGAGTTCCTTTAGGATTATGACTTCAAGATTGTCTAGACTCGTAGGAAGGGGAACGTGGTGGAAGATGCACTCAACAGGATATCTGGATTGCAGTTGTAGTGTGAGGCATTAGAGTAGTTATCCACGATGCAGATATCCTTCATGGATAGTGATAGAGCAACTTACCTCTAGTCGATGGTTGTCAATTCTCCACTCTTAGAGAGAGTTAGGGAGGCATAGCTCAGGGATGTTGACTATGAGACCCGACATGCTATGTTTTCCATAGAGAAATCTTGTAAAATATATTCAATATGTGAGGATCATTACATCATTTTTAGTGGGAGCTCATTTGTACCAACGGAGTTGTGATAGGTGGTTTTGAGGGAGTTTCAAACATCCCCATTGGCGGTACATCCAGGTGTAGAAAATATGTACTAGGATATTCGATGTTAGTTCTACTGGCTAGGGATGGATAAGGAAGTGACCGATTTCATTTCTCAGTGCTACACTTATAATCCATTGAAGGAAGAGAATCTAGTTGCAGTAGGATTGGGTTTTCCATTGGAGGTACTAGAGTGGAAGTGGGATAGAATATCAATGGAATTAACGACACATTTACCAAAGACCTCTAAGGGACACAATACAATCTAACTGATCATTGACTGACTCAACATGTTGGCCCACTTCATACCCATCTGGGAACATGGTTCAGTAGAGGGATTGGGATGCCTCTATGTTCAGGAAATAGTTTAGCTTCATAAGGTTCCTTTGAAGATCATTTCACACTGTGATTCACACTTCACATCCCGGCTGTGGAGGGGATTACAAGATTCATTCGAGACTCATGTTCACTTTAGAATAACTTTTCTTCCCCATAAGGATGGCCAGTCATAGAGGACTATCTAGGTTTTAGAGGACATGATTCGTGCTTGCATCCTGGACTTTGGTCATAGTTGGGAGCACCACCTACCTCTATTGGGGATTACACACAATAACATATTTCACTCCAACATTGATATAGAACTGTTTGAGGCTCTGTATGGGCGACCATGTAGATCACCAATATATAGGATAGACCCAGGGGATTCATCTCTCAAAAATCCAGAGTTGGCTCGGACTACTACTGAGAAGGTGTAGATTATCTAGGAGTGAATGAGGACCTCATAGATCATGAAGAAGCCTTATGATGATAGGATATAGAGGCCCTTGAAGTTTGGCGAGGGTGACCAAATGTCCCTTTGGGTATCATCTCTATGGGGACTACAAAGAGTTGGTAGGGGTGGAAAGTTACCTTTGAGATTCATCAGCCCTTTTCAAATTCTAAGTAGAGATGACGAGGTGGAATACCACCTATTTGTACCCCCAAAGATGAACCAGGTTCATGATATCTTTAAAAGGTCATATATGAGGAGTTACATGAATGATCAATTTCACATCATTGACTGGGGTGATCTGGACATTAATGATGGGATGATGTTTGTGGAGTTCTCAGTGGAGATAAAGGATTAACTGGAGTGGATCCTTCATGAGAACTAGATTCCTCAAGTGCATTTTTGGTGGCAGCACAAGAATCTCTAGGAGAGCACTTGGGAGTGCGAGGCTCAGATTCATTCCCATTAACCTTAATTTTTTTGAGTATCCCTTGTTTGAGATTTTAGAGGTGTAAATCACGATGTTGGGGAGAATGTATTTACTCAGATTTTTGTTTTATTTTTTAAAAAAATTAATTGAGAAAATTCAAAGTCCAAGAATCTAGAGGCATGAGATTCTGAGGATTAGTGTGGCCATAAAAAATCTTTGAATAAATTTTAGCTGTTAATTAAAAACACTAGGGAAGCTAACTTTGATCTTTAATAACTTCCAAACAGGTTCCCATATCGAATATATGTGGGTATCATTTAGTTAAGAACAACGACATTACCAAAGATAGGGCCTAACATTGACCAGAACGGGTCGAGGGTAAAATTTAATTTTTGAAAGTAATAGAAGAAAATAAAATAAAATAAATAGAATTTTAGTTTATTTATTTTAAATGTTTCACAGCGACACATCAACGTTTTTACACCATGATTAAGAAGATATTTCTTTTCATAAATGAAATAGTGTGGTGACGTTGCCATTCTGTGAAACAGTGATGTTGAAATGAATTTATTTTTTTAATAGCATAGAAGGGATACATGTTCAGATTCACAATCATAGAAAATTCCCTAGAAGATCGGGAAAATGAAAATGCATTAGCAATCCACTCGCGGGAAAGCAATGGAGGACGATGAGAAGAGGATCTAGGATCGAAGAATGACAGCAGTGAAGCTTCATTCTCTTCCAAAGACCTATCCAATACTCATAGTAGGAGTTTTATTTCTATGTGATTTATACTTCCATGTTCTTTATTTTTTAATTGGCGAATGCGAATCAACCCACTTATAGGTTGATCTGTGGGTCGATCGTCTATGTGGGATGCGAGTTATCTTGTGGGATTAGTATAGGAATGACGTCATTGTGATTATTATTATTCTCTTGTTCCTTTTTTATTCTACTGACATGAATGGACTAAGGCCAATGAATGAGGCCAGGGTCGATTATAAGGGGTGTTCATTTCTATCTTCATTTCTCCCATTCATACATTCTTCATCGGCAAACCCCTGTGGAAGAACCGTTAATTTACTGGGAGGTTCCAAAAGTAGCCTCACCCCCATAGTTATAACAAGACATTTTGAAGCCCGTAAAAGACTGTTTTGAGACCCAAGGATTAGGAGGCGCCTTTCAGTTTGAAGAACCGACCGCCACATCATCAGTGGTGGCCCGCATAAGAGGGAGGCACCAGTGGAATTTGGCTGCGCCACTACTCGATGGGTGGAAACTATAGCATGAATATCATGGGGAAGAAATCTAGGAATTTAGTAGGTAGTCGATGGTGGGCCTCAGCTAACGTGGTAGGAGGACGTGGTCTAGTTGGACCACAACTGTGAGACCATGTGGAAACTGTTGTGGTGTTGTCCTGTGGTGGGCCACAACATCAAACGTTGTGGCTACCCCATATTGATGGGGAGATGATGCGACAGCTGCCACATCCAGGTGGATGAACGGTCCCACTCTAGTAGACTGGGTGGGGATGATAGTTGGCTAGGCCCGTAGATGGGTTAGGTCAGACCAAACATAGACCCCAATCAACACTTTTTTTATTAAAATGCCTCTGAGTTTCAAACTGTGCATTCATTTGACAAGACGTTTTCAATTTTGGGAAACTCACAGCAAGGATTTTATTTTTAGATAATCTTGGTGGGTTTTTGTGGAAGTTGAATTATGAATATTTTCCTGAGGAGTAGGTTCTCCTAGATCAAGTGCGAAAAAAGTGGAATCCAATGGCTTGCAATGACGTAGAGACTATGTGACTTGAAGATTATATGACCTTGAGGCTACGAGACTATTCGAGTATAAGTGAATCACCGAGACTATGAGTGTCACCAAGACTAAGTGCCTCACCAAGGCTAAGTATCTCTGCAGAATTAAGTGTCTCACCAGGTCTAAATGACTCATTGGGACTTTGTGTCTTATCAGGACTGAGTGTCTCATCGAGACTAAGTGTATCTTTGATATTGGGTGTTTTGTGGACTACGTCCAATAATCTTGTTTTTAGTGTCATAAATTTATACTTATGTGATATGAATATACTTTGTGTGTAATTTCTGTTATGGTGTTTACATTATGATTTTTGGGCATCCTAATGATTACTATTTTTGTAACACAAACATGGACTTTTCATGCAAATGTCATGTTTTGTGCAGATGACCCCCGTTCTGACAAAGACCTAGGTGGTCCAGGACCAGGTGGTTCCCAGTGAGATCTGAAAGATGAGGAATACACCTATGACTTGATGAATTTTCCCTTCACCTACCCTCTAGGTAGGGTTTTATGCTGATGGGTTCTAGTGACTTGTGTACTCGCTTGTTTATAGTTTTTCTTTGGTTGGGATTGTATATTATCCCCAACACTCTCAATTTTTTACTGTTACATGCAGTGGTTGTCTTAGTGGCATGCATTTATTACATGGTGTTTTTTATTTAATCATTCCAGGGATTGAAGATGTGTGCAAGGATATAGGTACATAGGAAATGCCTCCAATGTCAGTGATATGCCTACTTAATGCTAGTCAACAAACTTTGGCCTATTAGAGGCGGGCTTTGGGAGTCACAAAATGGACCCCCTTGGGACAATTTGTAACAAAATATATCATATTCTTATTTTATTAGTGTTTTTCAGTTCCATTATCTCAATAGGGGATGTATTTATTGCTCAATTAAATTTATGTTTTAAAAACAATTAAAAACTAAATACCTAATTTAATAACAATTCATAGTTAATATAAATAGTATAAATATAAAAATTCTATATTTTAGAAAAATTTTCTGAAGTGGGATTACAGATCAATTAAAATATATGAGGAATAATTTAACTTATGAAACTAAGTTACTCAATCAAACACTTAATATAAATACAAATTAATAAAAATGTTCAAATCATGGTTTTGTTTAGAGTTCTGGAAAGTGAAATCAAGTTGTAGTTTAAAGAAAAAAACATAAAAAAAATGAATAGCATAAATAAAAATAAGGGGTTTGATCTCAAAATGAGGTTTAATCCCATCGACATAGATTTCACATACTGCAAAATAGTTTATTATAATAATAAAAAATTCCACAACCAAGATTGGGTTTCACAATCAATATTGCATTGGGCTGTCCGGAGTTAAAGATCCATCCATAGTACTTCATGTCATGTAAAAACTACTAGGTCATATAGAACCTCTTCAAAAGTTATTCATGGGAATAAAAATAAAAGGTTTGATATGATGTTTCATGTATACTCTAGTTTAACCAAAAGAGATAGTGTAAATAGATAAATAGAGCACAAAAACACACTTCTCAAAAGTATTGAATTAGTATAATGATCTAGATTATAGGATTGTAGAAATTTAATCCTTCTCAATACATGATGCCTTAGTTGTTCTGATTTCTTGAGTTTGTATTTTGGAAACAGATTGAATAAGTTTATTATTCGATTTAGAAAAATAGAGTTTCATAGAATTTGATTGCGTAATTCCTCTATTATTCTCTCTATTTTATTACAATGTTCTCATAATTCCATCATCTTCATTCCACACAATCGATTAATATTTATTAAAATGAAATTAAATTGAAGTATCAATTATAGAATAACGATCCTTCATTAAATGGAATGATGCTTAATTTAATATATCAAAACTATCCATTAGATATTTGAAATGTTCCACTGCCAAGATATACATTGTAAGCTATCTTCACATGATGTATTTCTAGATAAGCACATGGAAAACTGTTATAGTCAGCTGATGAGGAATGGTGAAATGGTATGTTCAGTGCTTTATGTAGTCGACTCATTTCCACATGAAATAATGTGATGATTTATGATGTAATCATTTCGTTTGTATGGTAAATACATTAGAAACATACTTTTCATTAGATTAATATATGAAAATTTCCACATACCTTATCATGGTAACTTGATTTTTTCATATGGTCAGGTAGTTTCCTTTATGCAGTAAGGTGGTTTCCTTCATGTAGTAAGGTAGTTTCCTTCATTATGTAAGGTGATTTCCTTTATACGGTTAGGTGATTCTTTTATATGGTAAGGTGATTTCCATCATGCAGTGTGCATATGAATTAGATAAATTTTATTCAACTGCCTCAAGGTATGATGTTTTGTTCACATGGAGTGATGATCACAAATCATGAAATGTAAATTGAAATGTATTGAAGGCATCAAAAAATATATTTTTAAAGGATTAAGATATTTTTATAACAAGTGTATGAAATCAAAATAGGGTTTCCATTTTAATTAAAATAATTTAAATTTTACATTATTCTCCCCCATTTAAGAGTACCAAAAAAGAAACATAATAAGTAAGAAAATTAGAGGAATAGAATAGAGAATGAAATTCATGTAGAAAAAGATATGACAATAGAAGAGTACAAACAAGGTTATAGTAAATCCCTATTAGAAATACATATTTTTATATAACTGTGGGTTATCTTTGAGTCCTAAAGGAAGGATAAGAAACATTTCTTTTAATTTATATGTAGAAGTAGAAGTGGTATCATGGTCAAATGAGGAGGCATGATCTCTAGTAACTACACACTTGTAAACTGGTCTAATATTAATAAAGAATTGGGTAAGAGTGAGACCAAAAGTATTGAGGGATATAAGGAAGTAAGTGGAAAAAATGTATGGATAAAGGAATCAGGATATATGTATAAGAGGTATAAAGGTACGGTTCCATAAAATGGGTAATATAGTTGATTGCCTAAGAACCATGCTCCAATGTAGGAAGGAAATCAACTCGATTCTTATAAAATCGTCCAAAACATGATTCAAATACTTATTATTCTTAACATGAGACTAAATGTCATTAGGAAATGGTAAGAACATTTAATTATAAAGAAATAATTTAGTAAGTTCCTTTTAGACCTGGCTTTGTAAATACATTTCTAAGATATATATCAATTTCCATTTTTCTTGTTTCTCGATCATGAATAGCTTGTTTGACATCATCACGAAGAAATGTGAGGGTCCTAGCAGTATGGGTCTAAAACCCATCATAATATTCTTCATGAGACTTGTTTAATTCTTCAAAAGAATGTTCTTCTCATTCCAAATGAACAGTTTGATTTGGTCTTTGTCGACTAGAGGAGAAAAAGACACATGATTAGGTTGAAACACAACATTCATGAATATCCTATCTAACTGAATCATCGTATTTTATATATTAGATTGAGGATCATGCATCTGATCTCTCATATATTTTATTTAGTTTTTCATCATCGTTATTATGATATTAAATCTATAATAGAGATGATTGATTACCAATGTTATTACTTTAGAAATATCCTCTTGTCTCACTTTATTCAAATAGTTTTGGATGTTTTCAAATTCATGTTTGAGTACCTCTAAAATATTTTATTTAAAAGAGACCAAATAATCTTTAATGAAATATAGGGAAGATGGAATAGATGGTACCTGTGTAGAATGAGATGGATCACGAGCTGAATTCCTACCATCTACTTCATGTAAACCCTTTATTGATATATTTCCTATTGTTTGAGCCTCAATTTTGGTAGAAACTCTATCCTCATCACTATCATAATCTTTAATAATGTCCTCATGATAATCATACAGATAATTTTCAATTCTCTCATGAATATCCACTTCAAAAATCAATGATATTTCCAATGTTCTTTGATCAAAATGAGTGGGAGGTCCACATTGTATAGGTGGACTACATCCATGATATTTAACATCAAAACTAGGAAAACCGAAGACCAATCCAAGTGATATAGAGGAATATTTTCCATGAGAATGTGAATCATGTTTAGGGTATCTTGGACTACTCTAAAAAATATGAGATCCTTCTGAGGTATACCTATCCTCATTATATCCACCTAACATATCCCACTCTCACTCATCCTCAAAAGATAATTGAGCTTCTTCATTAAGCTCAACAACCTCTATTTCGTCTTCTTATTATTCTTCAATAATAATTTCTTATTCATTGAAAACGTTCTATTATTCAACAACTTCTTCATCTTTACCAACTTCCACTTATTCTTTATTAGGAGAACCATCATGAATGGAATATTCCACAATATCATTACGTTTAAGACAAAGATCTACAAGATCTCTTGTTCCAACGAGATACATGAATGAATTAAACTATTCATATAATTTCTCTTGGTCTACCACCTATTCTTGTTTTCAAGGATTTCAGTAAACTTTCTTCTACTTACAAATACTTTTGGTAAGATGGAATCTATCAGAAATAGTTATTTTATCCACTTCATATGAAACTAGTCTTTTATACTCTCCCATAACAGAAATTAATTTTGGGTAAAGTGAGGAACTAAACCTTGAATCTGATTTTCACAGCTCAAACATATGCCACATAAAAAATCAGCAAAAATTGATCTAAATCCAATTATTTATTAAAACTCAGAAAAAGAAGATCTTAATGCCTCATGAAATTAAATTCTTATTTCCTTATGCATAAAACATGCTGAATAAACACAAATAGGATCCTTCATTCACAACATAACGAAACAGAAGTGGGTCTTCTTTGAGTTTCATTCCTATTAAGCTCAAACAAGGAAATCATATACTTGAATATAAAATGATTAATAGGATATGAACTCTAATAATCTTCATACAATCCATTATATGGAAAACACAATCATTTTTCCAATGCTTTGATGAGAATTTAAAAACATCAATATTAATCTTTGCTTTTTCTTTGTCCTCCTTTTCTCTAGTAATGAACTGATGATTTTCAGAAATATCTTTGATAATATTATTATAGAATGCAGTACCATTTTACTTAAACCATTTATCCAAAACATGTTCTTAAATTATGTTCCAAAATAGTGACTATCTTGACTTCAATTATTGAGCATCAACTTCTTTCTCCCATGAAATTGGATGATTAACAAGATTTGGATTCTTCTTCTGTAATGAATCACTCAAGAAAGATTTAATCTTCTTTAAGTTCATCAAAAGAAGAAACTAAGTAATAAAAGTGGTTTTTAATAAATCTTTCATCCTTGGAAATCTGATCTGATTTGAGATCTATAATGGTTTGGAAATTTGAGGTAAAAATGGTGGTTTGAGCTTAATGAATGAGATGTTTTGGAGGATATAAAAATGATCCAATAAAAAGATCAAAAAAGTATATATATGATCTTTAGGAAACTATTGGCATCAATTTAAATTTAGGTTTATGTATTAATTTAAATCTAATCGGGATTAAAATAATAATAAAATTAAAATAAATACCTCTAAAATATTTCCATGAAAATTTCCAAGTAAAATAGAAATTGTAATACTATTGATTGTGGATCTACAAATAACATACACTTGGTTTTCATGGAAACTTTATCTTATATTAAGTGTGTTACCCGTACTACCAAGATGTTCATGATAGGAACATACTATCCACATGAACATATATTAATGGTAAGAATAGTGGATATATTAATATATACGATATTGAAACGAGTTTTCATGGTAGGTGTAATGATATTATGGACAAAAAACATTTAGTTATCCTACTGAATGTTTGAATTAAAATTCACAGTTATTTCCAGAAAAAATAGGAAATTAAAGTGTAAATATATTAGCATTAAAAATAATAACTAATCACAAAATTTAACAATTTACGAATAATTCATCATTCCCAATTCATGATTTAAATATTTTTATCTATCTATATTCAACATCATTTAAAACTATATCAGTAATCTATGGTTTGATACCTATGAATTAAAGAGTTATATCATTATTCTGGTAATGATCTACGATAAATTGATGTCTTATATCAATATGCCTTCACCTATAATGAGTTATTGGATTCAAAGAAATATTTATAACACTTGTATTGTTATAATGTTTTGGGACATGTTTGAATTGATATAGATAGTCCAATGGTTTGTGTTTCATCCATAGAATATTTGCACAACAACTGTGTGCAATTATGCATTTATCCTCAACTGTGGACAATGCCACCGAGTCTTGCTTCTTAATACACTATGATAATAAAGGATTTTACAAAAAGTGACATGTTCAATTAGTTTTTTTATCAAACTCACAACCTCCAAAATCTTCATCTGAATAACTACATAATTCCAATTCTTTTTCTATAAAGTAAAACAGCTCTAAATGGGTTTTATTCTTGAGGAATTTGAAAATTCATTTCATCGGTAATTGTTGTGATCCTTTTGTGTTTTCTTTAAGATAATCAAGGATAGACACACTAAACATAGTATTTGGTTGGCTAGTATGTATTTATAGTATTCATCCAATAACACCTCGGTAAGTGGTTTAATCAACTAATTTTCTAGCTTCATCAACATCCCACTTAAATTCAGTACTCTTGGTTGTTTCACTACCTTTAATACTATCCATACCAATGAATTTAAAAAAGTTATTTGGTTTAATTAATTTGTTTCAAAACAAGTATTTCTTTATTTTTAATAGTTTGAAAAGCAAGAATGAAGTTTTTTTCACCCATAAAATTCATTTCAGTGTAACTTTGCATCATTTTTTTATAATTCAGAACACAAATAATTTCTTGGAGATCCAAAACTAAAATCATTAACATGAATTTTTACAACTGAAAAATCCTTTGAATTTATTTATATAAATAAAGAATGGTATGTTATTCCTTCAGTAAAACCATTCGAAATTAAAAAATAGAGGAGCATATTAGACCAAGATCTTGGAGATTTCTATAAACAGTATAATGATTTAGTCAATTTAAAAACTTGTTTTGGAAAATGACGATTTTAAAATACAAGGGTTTGTTTAACCAAAACATCCTCAATAATATAACCATTCAAGAATTAAATCTTTACATCATTTTGATGTATTTTTAAATTCAAATGTGCTACATTGTCAAGGAACATTCTAATACCTACACATCCAGCTATTGGTTAAAAGGTTTACATATATTCAGTACCTTATATTTGATTATATCCTTGTGTGTCAAATGTAGATTTATTTCTAATTGTTGTGCCTAATTCATCAACCTTTTTTTATAAACACCCATTTAGTGCCAATAGTGAGCTATCCTTTAGGTACATCCACTAGTTCTCATACATTATTTCTTTCAAATTTATTATGTACTTCTTGAATTTTCATTACCCTAAATTCATGATTAATTTCATTATTAATGTTCTTAGGTTCATGTTATGATAATAAATCATGACATTCAACTAGATTTCTAAGATAATCTGTAGTTTGTGTTCATCTATTTATGTATCCAACTACATCGACGTCAAGATGATATATATAAGTACTATTATATATATAAAATTATGGGATGTAGATCTCATTATACACTACAAGTTTAGGATCATGTTGTTCATAAAAACATGATGAGTTCAGTACAAAAGGACTGACATAATTTTCACTAGGTTTTTCAATTATTTTTAAAGTGTAAATATCATCCTCAAAATTTCTAAAGTGGTTTTACGCACATGTAGATCTGCCTTATCGATTTTGATATGTATATATTATTCCATAATATTTTTCTTTATATTAAACACACTATATGATTTAATAGTTTTTGAGAACCCAAGTAAAATTCCTTCATCTCTTTTGGAATAAAATATTTCAATATTATCATTTTTATTAAGAGTAAATTCATTACAAATAAAAACTCTAAAGTAATTATCTTTTGTTTTCTCCCATTCCGTATTTCATAAGGGTTAATTTTTTAGAGATCTATAATTACAACACTATTGATATTTTAAAAATACATATTCACATCTTCTTCTGAAATGTAAATAGGTAGACCATATTGATTTATCATCTATTAAGAAATTTTCTAAGGGGTTTAATTTCTACTTTTTATAACACCTTTCTATTTTGGGATTCTAGGAGTAGAAATGTTAGGATTATATCCATGTTGTGAGAATAGTGATTTGTAATATTTATTTTCATATGCACGAACTTGATTAATTATTTATGTATTAATTATGAGTCTAATAAGATTTCTTATAGAATTAGCATACAAAGAAAAATAGGAATAAGATTAACTTTTGTGAGCTCGAAATATTACACAAGTATATCTAGAAATGTCATATAGTATAAAATAAACATAGTGATTCCCATTTATACCGGAAAATCAAAAAGGTCCAAAAAATTCATTTTTAATAGAATCTAAAGGTAGAAAAGTTGAATCTTATTTCGTTGATATAAAATATTTTTTATAATGTTTCGCTTCTTGAAATGGGTTATAGACTTTATCATTTGGGAATTATATTTTAGGAAGGTGATTAACTAACCCTTTAAAAGTTATCTTTCTAAGAGATTGTACATTGCAGTGAACGGGTTTAGAATAATAGAACCAAGATTATTTCGGAAAGGAACTTAAACAGAATGTTTTTTTGAAAAATAATGAATTTAAATTTAAAACATAAAATGTATCATTTATTATAGAAATGAAAACTAAATCATTTTTAGAATAAAAGACCTCACAAGCATTATTTTAAAATTTAACATGAAAAACATAATCACTAAACTGATTTATTCTAATAAAATTATATTTCAATCCATATAAAAATATAACTCTTGACATTTAAATAGTATTAGAATTAATATTTTTGACAAAGACCAATTATCTTCCCTTTTGTACTGTCATTGTTGGATACATTTCCACCATCAACATGAATAAGGTTCTTGAATTTTGAGTAGTCCCCAATCACATTTCTATAACATCCACTATCTAGATATTATATTCTCTTACTAGAAATTTTCATGAAATTTTCCATCAAAACAAATTCAATCAAAAAATTACTTCAATACCCATATTTTCTTGGGTCCAAATATGTTAGTGATCATAGATTTACGAATCCATAACTACATAATAGGTTTCTTATAAGAATATCCTTTTAATTTTGAAATAGAAACATGGATATGTTCAGTAGAATAAAAACAAGATAGTAAATTAGTAGAACTATAGCTTGGAAGAAAATTATTTTTAAAAATCATCATCTTTCTATGATGATACCCTATTATAGTAGTATATTTTGGATCTTCATATTTACCAAGAATCTGAATAAGAGTTTTCCTTCCATTAGTATATTTCCCCATGTCATGCATTAACTATTCATTATATAACTTCATATCATTATTTTATTCAAAAAAATGATCATTTTTATTTTTCTCTAATCTAAGATTGGTTTAGAAGTGAACAGACTGAGCATGTTTCTTTTTAAACTTTTGTATTTATCTTTCAACTCCATTAATGTGTCCTCCAGTATATTACAATATTCATAAATTTATTTATTTGACATATTTTCATTATTATTTTCATTATCACAAAGGTTTGAAATGTGAGAAAGTGTTTTAAGAATGAAATTAAATACTATAAATTGTTTTTCATAAAACTCATATTGGATTTATCATTCTTATCATCTCTACTTGATTCTAGTTGAATCGAATGATGTTCATAAGCACTTCATGTTTCTTTCATATTTTTCAAAGATCCTTTTTCCTTATCCTATTAATTTTTATAATAATTTAAATCTGGATAGTAAGCTTTGATATGGCCTTTTCTCTTACATATATATTAAACTAAATCATTTTATGAATAATCCTTTCTATAGTATTTTCTCTAATTTACATTTTCATACTTACCTCTATAACTGGGTTTACTGAAGAAAATATTAATTTCCTATAACTTTTGGAAATTTCTAGCAAAATGTGCCATTTCATCATCAATACCATTAGGTTAATCTTCATCACATGAGATTTCATCTTTGGTTTTCCATTTTTGTTTTGATGTAGTAGTTTTTACAGCTACTATGTTTCAATTTAGTTTATCAACTTCTTATATTTTTATTTATAGTCAATCTTCTTATATAATTTTTTCTAATAAGTTCATTTACTAGAAGTGTACTGGTGTCTCATGATTATCTTTTTGATATAGAAGTTCTTATCCATATTTCTAGTAAGCACCTGAGAAATCGCATAAGTTGATCTTTCATAATAATTTTATTTCCCCAGGCACACATCATATTCCCTATCTAATTGGACTTGTGATATATGTGACATATGGATTCATCTAGATTCATCAGAAATGATTAATATTTAATAGTGTAAGTATTTAAGAATATTTCATTATCATTAGATATTACTTCATGAGATATTTCTAGTGCATCCCAACATTAAAAGGTATTAGCATAGGAAAATATTCTGCTAAATTTGTCTTCACATAAATCACAATATAAATCATTCATAGCTTTCCAATCATTATTATAAGTAGTTTTAGTAGCATTAATCCATATATATCTAGTAGTTTGAGGTTTTTAATATTTATCTTCAATTTCTGTCCAAATATCAAAACTCGTACTCACTAAATAAATTTTCATTTCAATCTTCTACTGAGAATATTAGTTCCATAAAAATAAGGAGTCAAGTTAGTGGTAGTTTCTTTTTATATATTATTATCAATAATTAAATTTATAAATAACATAAATTTTATATCTTTAAATTATTACTAACTCATATTTAAGAAGTTTTTGAAACAAAATAAATCCATATAATACTAAATGTTGGTCACTGTGATTAACTTAAGGGGGTGGGATTGAATTGTGTTACTGATGAAATTACTATTTAAAAAGTAATTGAAAACTAAATCCACAATTTAATAAAAATGTATATCTAATCAAAATAGTAGAAATAAAAAGAATTATCTTTCAAATAATTTCTCATAAGTGGGATTGAGGATCTGTTAAATTATCTTAGAAATGATTTAACATTTGAAACTAAGTTACTTTATAAAACACTTTATGAAAACAAAAAATAAAACTAACTATAAATGAATTGTTTTTTACAGTTTTGGAAATGGAAACCAATTTTTATTTTAAATAAACAAAGCATAACAAAATGAATAAAGGAAATAAAACAAGGGGTTTGGTATCATGCCAAAACTTAATACTCTCCACTTGGAAATCACCTAATTCCACGATTTTTATTATAAAAATAAAAAATACACAACCTGGATTGGGTTTTACAATCCAAAATTCATAGGTATATCTAGGAACATATCCTCTTTTATAGTTATTCATGGGGTAGAAAATGTTCATGGTCTTGTAGAACCCCTTCCATAGTTATTCATGGGAATACAAATAAATTTTTTGAGAGAATATTTCATGCACCCTTCAGTTTAATCATAGGATATTGTGTGTAATGTTAAAAAAGAGTACAATAATAAAAATATCAAAATTAAATCTGAAGTATAAACTGAAAGGGTTTAAAAGAGAATAAATATAGCATTTCCCAATCCACGATGCTTCAGTTGTTCTGATTTCTTTATTTTTTCCCTTGAAAGTAGCTCGAACATGTTTTTAAAAGTATTCATAAAAAAAGAGCATCATAGATGGTTCTTGAATAAGCATCCTCTGTTATTATATGTGTGTCATGAAAATATTCAAATAATTTTTTCATATATATTCTATATGATATAATAATATTCTTTAAGAGTATATTTGATAGAAATATTCATGGATAATAATCATCCTTCATTAAAATTCAATGATGCTTCATTTAATTTATTAAACCTAGCCATTGGGGATTTGAAATGATCTACTGTCAAATTAGACATGGTAAGATATCTTCATATGATGTAAAGTTAGCTGAGGTCATGGAAACATGTCACGATAAGTTGATGCGGAATGGTGACATGGTCTATTCATTTCATCAAATGGTCAGCACATTTGCACATTTGGTAAAGTGATGAATTTATAAGTTAATATTTTCCATCATTTGGTCAACGCATTAGAAACATACATGTCATTATATTACTCTATTAATATACAAACATACCTTGGAATTGTAACGTGATATCTTCTTTTGGGTAGGTAATTAAATTCATACAGTAAGGTGGTTTCCTTCATGTTGTAATGTTGTTTCCTTCATGTATTAAGGTGATTTCCATTATAGGGTAAGGTAATTTCCATCATGCGGTGGAGTTATTTCTTTCATGAGGTAATGTGATTTAATATATATATAGTTATATTATGAATTTAATGAATTTAATGAATTTTTTTCTTCTCATGGTATGTTTCTTTTCATATGTTAAGCTGATAAATAACATGCATTATGGTCATACTATCACTTGACATTCACACAGTAAGGTGTCATCAAAAAGCTCTATACATATCCATTTTTTAATCTTTCTCTTGTAAAATAATTTATTAGAGAAAACATGTATATTATTTATTAGAAGAGAGACATTATTTGGGATCATTAAAATAGGGGGTGATGATCTGAGATAATAATAAGATACCAAAATATTATTTTATATTTCTATATGTGATGTTACTATTATAACCGCCAGGTTACGATTCTTAATAGTCACAATACTATTACAATAATCATATTAATATTCTGATGGCCTGATTATTATTCTAATGGTCATATTTTTAATGGTCATATGGTTTCCATATATTCAATAAATACCTCATATTTCATTCATTATTAATTCACTTCAATATTAATTCAATGTTGTATAAATATTATGTTTTGAAAAGTTTGTATTTCATTACTTATATTCTTCCTCCTTTTGATGGTATTGTTTATGAATTTAATTATTCTTGGGGATTGAGTCGATCCAAAGTTTTCTATTATTATTATCTTATTTTCAAATTTTTGTCCCAATATAATACTTTCAATTATTATGGGAATTTTCCTCTAAATGTAATGTTAAAATTATTATAGTATTTTTTGGTCTTATCTTGTGGTGCATGTTATCTTCTAAATATGACACATTTGTATAATTATATGGGATATTCCATTGATAAAATTCTAGGTTTTTACATTAAGGGTAACCGATTTCAAATAATGAAAACCTAATCAATGTACCATGTTTATGAATAGAAATTTAAAGATAATGAAAACACCTAAATGAAATATCATTCCCCATGTGAATGGATCAATATCTTCCCTCCGATCAACATTGATGAGGTCCTCAAAGATCGAGTGACCAAATTACAAGACATGAATTGAAATATATCAATGAAACTCACAACTATGAATCACTCATTGACAATTAGAAACATAATTTAATAAAAAAAATATGAAAAAAAACTCCCAATAAAAGTATCCAATGCCAACTCATGATGTAAATACCTTTTACGTCATGGATTGATTTTTTTATATTTATTTAAAATACCTTAAACTTTTTGTGGATGCAATTACATTCAATAATTTTCTTTTTTTTTTCATTTCTATTTAAATCACAAACATGGATGAATTCCACCATATTTTTTATTTTTGAACCAATTTTTGCTTGCAATTCTAATTACATTAATGTGTTGTTTCTACTTTAAACAAAACTTGTTTGTTTTAATTGATTATGTTTAATGATTACATTCTATAATGTTTATTTAAACTATATTATTGTTTCATATGATGAATTATAATCTTTTCATTTATGGATAATCCACTTAAGGGTAGGGATTGATTGTAGGGGTATCAAATATTTTATGAATTCTTAATTGAAACTTGGGTAATCTAATTGGATTGGAATTATATTAAGAAAAAAGTATTATCTCATCATTTCTATTTGATTCTCATATAGGGAATTGAAAATAAAGGACCTAATATAATTGGATGGTAATTAAATTATAACTACGAACATAAAATTATCATCTACTCTAAGAGTTGTGCATAATATAACTAGATAGATGACTATATCTCAATCAAAGAGTAGTTTTTAATTTAGTTAGATACAACAGTTTTGACCAAATCAATTGTTGAATCCTGATCATCATTGTATCCAATACTATCATATCTTCCAAATTTATATATACGGATATATGCTACACAACCTCTATGAAATTGATCACAAAAAATTACTCATTCCATAGAATATTAATCCAATTTTGAGAATAATCCAACTCTTCCAAATATAAATGAGGAATCTACTAGTAGGTTCCAATCATTAGGTTTAACCCATTACCTTCATTTCCCTATGGAATTGACTGATACATACACTATTATTTTAATTCTCATTGTAGTGTTAGTTGGGAGAATTAGTAATTCTAATTGGTCTTCCCCATGAGATAGTAATGACATTGCATGAGTGAATTAAATTTTTGCGTAATTATTGGGAATTTAAGCTATAATAGTGGCCTCCTGAACAGTCCTGAGATTTCCTCACTTCTTCTCCCCTTCTCATTTCTTTTTAGTACTTTTCCACACAGAATCATTGCTGAGTTCATGTTGAGATTCCAGTTTATGAGTTATGCCCCCACAACCCAATCATTGAGCTTTGAATCTCAATAATATCTTATTTTCAAACATGATATCAAAATATACTTGTCCAAATGATGTCCCTCAACCATTTCCAAGTGAAACAATCTTCCTACTCTAAATAAAAAAGATGACCAATTTTTCATCTTGAAAAAATAAGCAGAGAAACCACAATTGAAAGAATGCATCATCTTGGATTATGGATTTACATCCATTAATGGGGCTTTATACAAATTCTCTATTCACTCTTCCAGGTATATACTTTTGAAATCAAAATGGAATTGATACATATTATCCAAAATATGGGCTAATTCTGTGGTAAGTATTGATCCATCAAAGAATATCTAAAATTTATTCAAATTATATGACACATTTAAACAACATGGTGTTTTTTCAGATGTTATCCAACTCAATGATTTTCAATTTTCAAGAGGAGATGGAGTTAATGATTGGTGAAATGGTAAAGCTATAGAATCCATTGCAACCTGGGATTACCTTGCTAATAATTTTTTTTTGGGAAAATAATTTCTAACTATATAGACATGGAAGTTGTGAAATGACATCATTAGTTTTTCACAAGTATATGGAGAATCAACCTAGGAGTCATGGGATAAATTTAATGATTTTACATGAAATTTACCATACAAAAATATTGACATCTATATAAAATTACAAATATTTTACCTTATCATACTACCTACCACTCAATCTATGGAGGAAACTTCTACAAATGGTGGAATTATGTTAAAAACAAGAGACGAAGTTGTATCTATACTCTATGAAATCTCACAGAATGCTATCATGTGGAAAAGTGATATAGGACCACATTTCACAAGATTCACCAAGTATAAGAAACCACCTGCGAGGCGGGCTATATGGAATCTCACACCAAACAATCATAAAAATTTTAGTTTCATTAACCAAAATCACTGAATCCTACAAACATTATAAAAGTTCAGTCTTGTGATATATATAGGGGCCCAAAACCATATAAAGACTACAAGGCCATATTGCTTGAAAACCAATATCAACATTGTATCTATATGAGTTACAACCAACCATTATTGAAATACCAACAACCATACTACCAGTAAATACTAGTACAAAAATAAAAACCAACTAAAAATTGTTACTATTATTAAATAACTGGTCAATCTCATCAAATAAATTAGGGACAATTTGGGTATCCATATTAGTGAAAAGATCCTCAAACACAATGACTATTTCAAATATAACCATATCCACCGCTATAAAACATTAGTTCCCACCAAAACAATAATTTAAACAGCTAGCTCTGCTAAGAGATCCACAAGAACCCTATTATCCACAATCAAACGTAGATAATTTTCTCACTACATTTTTTCCAAAGGTATATCAGCAAATGAAAATGTAAAAAACTGTGATGAAAAATCTAAGAGGTTACCTCCACAACTTTGAACATAATTTCAATCATATTTCATAAACATTCTCAGATAAAATTCTTTGTACACTACCCATTAATAATGAAACACCTTCATCAGTGGAGGCCAAGGCAGTGTCCCTAAAAAAAGAATGTGAGTTTTGTGTGAAAGGGATATATATGTACGATGAAAAGGAAAAATAAGAACCTAAGAAAAAGAAGAACATTTTTGAAAATGAGAATAATGAATACATAGACCAAGATAGGTAAAAATGCAAACAAAATCACGATCCAAAAGTAAGTAATGATGAAAATTCTCAATCACTAGAGCAAAAAATCACAAAAGAGAAAACTCATATAGTGATGAAACTATATTGAACCCCCACATCCATTCCCAAAATAGGATTAAACATGGGAACTTAGAGGGTTGGTATAATAATTTTTTTTTGATATGTTTAAATAGCAACACATCAATATTCTCTTTACTAGAGCCATTTCTCCTATGTGGGCCTATGACAAAATATTAAAGGAGTCTCTCTATAACATGAAAAAATTGATGACTTTGATATAACCTCCATAAAAGAAAAATTATATATTTTTGTTCAAATAAATCTTCCACTAGATATTTCAGACTGTTCCCTCCCAATGTTTTACAAGTATTATGGAGTGAAGAGGTCACTTATAGTGTATCTTGGGTTTTTCAATCCTTATAGACCAAAAAAAACCTAAAGACAAGTATATTATAAGAGTTTTTTTTAGATATCAAGTGGAAAACATTGGTTTTTTAAATGGCCTAGATGAACACTAATAGAAATATGTTAATTCAATTTATTATAAAAGGATGATCCAAAGTTATTACAAGGGATGTACTGGATGGAATTATTTTTAAATTATTTCAATTTCATTAACTTGAGAATTATTCATTCAATTAAATAAATATTACCTCATAAATTACTGTTTTAACACATTTACATACACATTATAATCACTTATAAACTCGTAGTATCATTTAAATGTTTACACATATGTAAAGGATCTTATTAGAACATGAAAAGTGTGGTGATACAATTAAATAAGGTATATGGAGAAGGAAAATATTTGGACACAGAACTCAAATAAAATACATGATTAAACATTTAAAGAGGGAGAAATAACATTGAATCCATCTTCTTAATACTCCATTATATAATCCAATGAGAGTGTTATCCTTCCATAGATGAATGGGTTTTTATGGAAGATGAGAGTAGACTCATGAGGGTGAAATTGAAAACGTGAAAATAATGAAATAATGATCACTCCATCATTGTGTGAACAATTTCATAGAAGATGTTTTGAATAGATTCACTACTAGAGGAAATAGTTTCATCGTGATATGAATTACATAATAAGAGTATATAAAAATATTTTATTAATACTCATAGGTGATTTGAGAAACTTATATGTGAAAAAAACATGCAAATACAAAATAGAATCATAACATTACAATTGAAATAAACACAACTTCTTCCAAACTCATTGAAAAACATGGCCTTAAATAAGAAATTTGGAACCCTTGGATAAATCCCCAAATATTTAATGTGACCCCAATTATTAATGTTAGTATTAGTGGGGTGTAATATTAATGGAGACTGGAATTTTACACCATTGAAAAAAATTCAAGCCATCTTGCATCAACCCAACAGAGGTTCGGAAATGAGATTCTAGATGGAAGAATATTGGTGATCCATAATATAAGAAAATCACCCATAAGATTTAATAAAAATTAATGAAAAATTTTACCCTAATTAGATATGTGTTTTTAGAGATATTATTAATAAGTGGCCTATCATCATGGGCTATAGATTTTGGCACAAAAATTCATCATCAACTTGGGATGTCTGTAACTGTAACGACCCGAAATTTTGAATAAATTTAGTTTCCTTAATTTTGTGTGTTATTTTATTTCATAGTCAACAAAACTGTTTCATTTGATAACATCAGTATAATTAAAATGAGACTGTTGTGTTTTGACTATTATATGACTGATAGTCAGTATGAACTTTGGAAACCAAATGCTGCGATTATTGTCTCTAAATACAAGTGATCTTGGTTAATTAATATAGAAATAAGATTCGATGGCCTCATCCCATAGTCTAGGGCCAATCGAAGCCCATCTAACAGAACTTGGGAAGGAGGTAGCACCACTGGCCTTTGCTCTGGACCAAACCCAAGCCGAACTTCATCGTGTGAAGAAAGAACGAAATCGCCTTCGCAAAAAGATCACAATGATAGAAATTACTACTCGTGAAATGTTGGTCGATCCGCCCTCAGATTCTCTCACCTTATCACACCTTACACTTAGGTCCTATGCCGAGGTTATAAGGGGCTATGTATGGAGACCGTAACTGCTTTGTCTAATCCTTTTAGATAAATAAAATTTTGTTTTCTTATTATGGGGAATTTTGTGATTTTTAATTCCTCGGATAAATGTAGGATGTATATTATTGATGAATTTTAGAAAAAGGATATTTTAGAAATGTTTATGTAAACCTTAAATAATAAAAAATGTGTAATGATTTTCAAAAAAACAGTCTTCTACAATTATGTTCAGTACGAAATTTAGTGTCTAATAAGATCGACTTGATTTTTGATGAATAGTAAATTATGAATAGTAATTTTAAGCTTAGGATTTGTAATGTGACCAAATGGATAAGTAATATCACTTAAAGAAAGTATTAATATAATATAGGCACCTTGATTAAGTAATGTGATTCAATAAAATAGGTAAATAAATGTTTCAGAAATTATTATTCAAGTATCAGTTTTTTTGGGTGAATAATGATTTTTAATTATAAATTAAATTAAAATTATATAGAAATTTATTTTTATAAAATGCATTTCATTTTTGAACTCAGAGCATCGATATTATGTTAAGGTAATTTTTTTTGGGATTTTTCTGAAAAAAATGAATTTTCGGTGAATTGTGTATTTATTGAAAAATTAAATTAAAAATATTTAGAAAATTACTTTTATAAAATGGAGTTCATTTTTCAAATCAGTGCATTGATATTTGGTTAAGGTAAAATTTTTGGATATTTCAGAAAAATTAGACTTTTCAGTGAATAGTAACAATATAGTTTTAGGGTTTCAGTATGTTTAATGACATCATGAATGCATCATGATGATGTCATGAGATATTTTAATGTATGGTCAACTAAAGGGGATTAATTATTGTATGAGGTGTCCCAAGTGGCCAATACCATGGGAAAATAGCATGGGCAAGCCCATGGTTTTTCCAACACCACCAATGAGGTGTCCCTTGGCCATTAATGCCTTGTCCCCTCACTTTCCCTATAAATACCAAGACATCCTCTCGTAAATTAGACTCCAAAATCATCCTCAACGACGTTCTATTTTCCTTACCTCCCAAGGAGTCCTCCCAAGGTTCCCCCAAGACCTCAATGTCCCAAACTTTGTGTTTTAAGAGTTACGTTTAAGGTAAGGGATCCAACATCTCTCTTCCTTTTCAAATACTCTCTTTTATGTCATTTATTTTATGCTCCATGTTTTTATGTTGGAGGATGTTCTTTTACATTCATCTTGTCACGACCCGCCCTCGGGGTCCGTTCCGTGACTACCCCAAGCCCGCCTTCCATAGGCCAGGGGCTGGCGACTAGCACCAAGGCGTAAAATCCCGATAACTGGGAAGGCATTGCCTTTATAAAGAAAACAAGCACCACAGAGTACAAGCGAAAGTAAAACACTAAGTACAAAAAGAAGAGCTGAAAAGTAAAAAGGGGCCAGAAATACAAGCCCAACTGTAAAGTACAACTCGAAAGGGAAAACAGCGACTGAAAAGTAAAGCTGCTACGCTGAGATGTCCACTGGAAATCCCACCTGAAGGGTGGGTACAGATAGCTCCTCTGCTCCTCGGGTCCCGCCATCCGCTCCGAGTATGTCCCGCCCAGTGGTCCACCTCCGGGTACCGCCTCGTCGTATAGTCCACCTCCAGGTACCGACCAGTCCTCGAACCTTCGGCTTCTGTCAGCTCTGTCCGTCGTCTGCAACCAACACAACGAGGTGCGGGCATAGCCCGTGCAGGGGTGAGTATAACAATACTCAGTAGGGACCCCGAGACCCTCAAGGTCTCACTAAAACCAACAAGGATAAACACAAGAAGATCTCAACAGATAAACCCTACTTAGGTATATGCCCATACATATACCTAAGTTATCAAGTAACCCATCTCAATCATGAGGAAACACAAGGATTTTGAAAACGACGGATAACCACTACCCGGGTATATGCCCATACATATACCAAAGTTAGCAAGTGACCCATCTCAATCATGAAGTAATCACAAGGTCAAAAGTCTCAGCTCAAACCAGGATTTTCATTATCGAAACCGTAACTGCGGAAGAGCTCCCTCTCTAGAGTGTACAGTGGTCCTGTCACGACTCCGAGGTACTGCTCACTAACCTAAGACTGCTGAGGTACTCCTCCTGTCGAGTACTGCGGGTTTGCGGCCAACTACCTGGCGCTCCGTCCGCTGAGGGTCTGTCGTCAAATACCGGGCGCTCGCCCAAATAGCCTACTGAGGTACTCCTCCTGTCGAGTACCGCGGGTTTGCTGCCATCTACCTGGCGCTCCGTCCGCCGTGGGTCTGCAGCCAAATACCGGCGCTCCGTCCACTGGGCTAGTCGACTCACTCCAAGTCGAGTCGGTCAAGCAGTCGTCAGGTCTCAGCCGGCTACACGGTCTCCGTACTCTGCACGCTCGTCTCCGGGAGGGTCCGCTCCACGAGCTACTGGTCGATACTCCAAGTATCTCAAAGTCCCACAAAGAAGTGTCTCAAAGGTCCGTCTCGTCACAGGGGTCTCAACGCAACAGACGGCGCGTCGATCGGACGCTCGGTCTGTGAGTTATTAGCCTTTTCGTCCCAGGGGCCCGGTTGGTTTCGAGAGCGAAACCAATCCCGGCCGTATCTCAACTGTACCCCGAACTCCCATAGGGTAAACTCAAAGGGACCGTTACTCAACGTAACCACCAACGCCGCTGACGGCTCGTCAAGCGGTCGTCCTGTCTGAAAGATATCAGCTTTCCCGTTCCAGGGACCCGGTTGGATTTCGGGTACAATCCAACCCGGCCATACTCCGACTGCATCCAAAACTCGGGCGGAGTATGTCAAAAGTTCCGTCTCATCAAGAGGAAGTCAACGAAACAGACGGTGCGTCAATTGGACGCCCGGTCTGTGAGTTATTGGCATTTTCGTCTCCGGGGCCCGGTTGGTTTTTATGGAAAAACCATCCCGACCGTACTCCACCTGCGTCCAAACCTCGGGCGGAGTATGCCAAAAGATCCGTCTCACTAAAAGGAACACAACGCGACTGACGGCACGTCAATCAGACGTCCGTAGCTCAAGATATGAGCGTTTCCGCTCCGAAGGCCCGGTTGGTTTCGTGAACGAACCAACCCGGCCGAACTCAAAGTAATCCGAAACCTTGAGTGCGATATACCGAAACGACCGTCTCGATCCAAGGATCGCGTTGCCGCAGACGGTTCGCCATTCGGAGGTCCGAGGCTCATGTTATGAGCGAAAAACCAAAACTGGTTCGAAACGGGGGGGTCCGGGTCCGGGCCGACCCGGCCCGACCCCCCCCCCCCCCCCCCCCCCCCGGGGGCGGCCGGCGGCGGCGGCGGCGGCGGGCCGCGGTGGCGGCGGCGGCGGGCCGCGGTGGCGGCGGCGGCGGGCCGCGGTGGCGGCAGCGGGCCGCGGCGCACGCGGGGGGCTAAGCCCCCGCTCTTCTGGATGGCGGCGCGGCTTTGCCGCGCCGTTTTTTTTGACAAACGGCCCCCCCCCCTTCCAGGGGGCCCGCTATTTGGAAAACCGGGGGGCTGCTGCCCCCCCTCCTTAAAGAACCGCCCCCCTCATTAAGAGGGGGGTTTGCTGAACGGTCCGGGGGATTTATTCCCCCGGTTTTCAGTCATCCGGCCGGCCAGCTGGCCGGCCGGTTTTTACTAACGGGACCGGAAATTCCGGTCCCGCCTTCGACTTCCGACGCCGGCGGCCCGGCCGCCGGCCTTCTCTTCCGCCGCGGCCCGGAACCGGCCGCGGTCTCCTCGTCCTGCCGCGGCCCGGAACCGGCCGCGGTCTTCTCGTCCCACCGCGGCCCGGAACCGGCCGCGACGTTCGTCATCCGGCGCGATGCGACGGCACCGCGCCCCTTCGCCGTGCTTTGACATTCATTTCAACGCGGCGCGACGGCGTCGCGTTCTTGAAGATTTTTCTTGACGTAGCGCGACGGCGCGGCGTAAATTATAAGCACGTTCATCTGCGTGGTGCGACGGCACCACACCACTTGCTTTCTTCCGAAAAATAAACATGAACGATGGAGGGGGGTTCGGCCGTGTTCGTGCGGTCCGGCCCCCCCCTCACGTTATAATAATAACGCAACTTAAAATAAATTAAGCCACACGTTATACTTGTTATTCACGATCAAAAAAAGAATAAGGAAACCAAAATGAAATCAATAACCCCAACCTCGGGTATAAGGTTCGAAGATCGTTCTACGTTCCGCGGAAGACGACGTCGCGGAGGTCGGGCGTCGCGGTCGTCGATCGTCAAATTCGACGACGAAGAGGTGCGTCCGAAGAGGCACGTCGTTGGCGAATCCTTGTACGCCGACGAAGGTTGTCCGAGGAAGGTGCGGTGTTCTTTCTCGTTGACACCGAAGACGAAGAAGAGCGGAGCGGCGTTCTTCGTCGGATCTTGAGCGTTCTACGTCAAGTCTTGAGGAAAGTCAAATTATAAAGTGAACAATGAACTCAAGAACCTCTACCTCGATAGTCGCACGTTGACGGAGTCGTGGAATATCGGTGTCGATTCCTTTGACGTCGGAGGAAGAGTCGTTGTCGATGGCGTTCGTCGCGGAAAACCGTCGCGGAAGAGATGACGCAGAAGAAGTACGTCGCGTCGCGGATACAGCGTCGCGGATGGATCGTGTTCTTCGGCGGAGAAGATCTTCGTTGAAGAACGACGTTCTTCGTTCTTCGTCAGAGCTTGAAGAAGAAGAGGAAGCTCTCAAAATGACAAACAAAGAACCCAAAATAAAATAAGACCACATCTTATTTTATTATCACATAACAAACTAGAATTTCAAAGGTTTGAAATTCAAAATGGATAACTCCAAAATTAACTCACTTATTTAATATACATGAATTGTATAATTAAATAGAAGTTAACTTGTCAAGCCATTAAGAGGGAGAGTGAGGGGAGATGAGAGGTTTAGGTTTCGTGTGGGCCCCACCACACTTAATCCTCTCAAGGGAGGTTAAGTGGGTGTGGGTCCCACCCCCAACTCCCTTTGAGAGGAGTTAACCTACAAAAAGTAAATAAAAAGAATTCACACTTTTTATTCAACTTTTTTATAAATCTCCCAAAAACTAACTTTCAACCCGCAACAAACGCAACTCCCGAAAAGGTCTCGTTAAGCGAATATCGGCGCTGCGAGTTTATCGGTGCCCTCAGATTTCAATTCCGAGCACCGGATCAAAAGTTAGGAATTCCCGCTCGTTCGTTCACTGAACGTACCCGAGCCAAACTTCGGAAATTAATTCCGGGCAGTCCGGGCCTCGGAATCAGGTGCCGTCTGAAACCGCGCTCTTGTAAAATTCTAAAGAAAATTAAGAAAAAATTTCCCTTGAATTTTATGGGTCTTTACATTACTCCCACCTCAGGGCTTTACGTCCCCGTAAAGATACAACAAAAACTAGGGTAACAAAAGAGGGTACTGAGCACGCATCTGAGCCTCCCGCTCCCATGTTCTCTCCTGGAGATTCCCGTGCCACCATCTGTTGCGCACAAGAGGAATCGATCGTCCATGTAGGACCCGCTCCTGTCGATCCTCTATCTCCACCGGGACCTCCGTAAAAGTCACCCCATCGTCAACGTCAAGCTCCTCAGCTGGAATACGTGGAAGATGTCGTGCACCCGGTGCAACTGAGGTGGTAGAGTCAGGCGATAAGCCACCTCGCCAACCTTGCTGAGGACCTGGAAGGGTCTGATGAAGCGCGGAGATATCTTGCCGCCTCGGCCAAATCTCCGAATACCACGTCGAGGTGAGACCCGCAAGAAGACGTGGTCGCCATCCTCGGACTCCAGTGGCCTCCGCCTCCTGTCAGCGTATGACTTCTGCCGGCTCTTTGTTTTCCTCATCCGCTCCTGGATGACATGGACCTCTTCTGACGTGGCCCGGACCATCTCTGGTCCCACAAGAGCTGCGAGATTTCTTCTTTGCCGATAAGAGAAACCTGGTCTCATCCCCTAGATGAACCACATTCTTTGCCTAAAATAGTCAATCCTAACATGGATGATACTAATCCATACCAAGGATGACGTCGTAAGGCCTCGACGCTACTACTAAGAGATCCAACCGTTACTCTCGCCTCCAAGGTTTGAGTCACACTGTCGGCATCAGTGTGTGGTAACTGGTCTCCTCCAGTAGATGTCTCACAAGTGAGGGTCAAGTCAACAGTCAACTGGAACCTCTTAGTAACATCACAAAAGAGGACAGGAATGAAAACATCACAAAGGATGCGTCTTTTATTATTGCAGCTCATAATACAAGACGCTACACAAAAGCAACATCAACATGGAACTAGGAGTACAAGAGACGTATCCACTAGTTCCACTCCTGTCCACCTGCTTTACTGTTGCTCAAGCATTTGTCGCTGCCTCAACCTCGGTGGCTCCTCAAAAGCCTATGGATCAACTGTACGAGGAGTCGGACAGTCACGTGCCTGGTGCCCCTTTCCACCGCACGAGTAACACAGTCTGCTTCTGGCACGCCTGGCTCTGACCCCACCCCGGGTGCCCCGCACCACCGGTCCTAAAACCCGAGATCGCCCAACTGCTGGTCTGGTCCTCCTGGACCTTTGTATCATCTGTCTACTGCCCACAGATGACTCGGCTTCTGATCGAAAAACACGCGGCAAAGGCAGAATCTCTTGTACACGCTCGGGGTGTAGAGATACTGGCACAAACTCCACCCTGAAGAAGGTCTCGAAGTCTTTCCATGCGAAGTTCATCTCATCGCAAAACTGAAACAAGTGGCTCCACCACCTACCTGCTGCTGCGTGTAGTAGGCTCGCAGCGAGGATCACCATGAGGTCTGCTGGTGTCCTCACTAGCCTAAACACTCGTACCACTGCCTCCAGCCAGTCCCCTGCAGCCTGGGGATCCGTCCCCCCGCGAAACCTGGGCGGTCGCTGGCGCTGAAACTCATGCAGTGCGCTGAGGCGACGTGCATTGTCAGCGGCTACTGCTGGAAGCATCGGGGGATCGGCGGGTAGAGCTACCGCCGGTGCCACTGCTGACAAAGGGCCCTGCACCGAGGCCTCGTCGCTCGGTGGGCTGTTGTCACGTTTGATTCTCGGAACCCTAGCTGGCTGTCGTCGGAGAAAAGACATCCTGAAAGAAACAACGTAACACGATCAAACGATTATACTTGGTGAGCTGACCTGGTTTGAGCTGTTTTAAGGGGAAAAACCTTTGAAAACACACACGCAACCAGTGTTTTCGTGCACAAAGTCGGAAATTAGTTGTCAGGGTCCTGGTGTATGGATACGTCGGCCGCCCGCACCAACACTGGACTCCCTAAACTGAAAACCACACTCGGTACTCTCAACACTATTGCTTCACAGAAAGAAACATCAGAGTTATAAGTTCTGCGGTAGAACCGAACTCCTCTGATACCAATTTGTCACGACCCGCCCTCGGGGTCTGTGCCGTGAGTACCCCAAGCCCACCTTCCATAGGCCAGGGGCTGGCGACTAGCACCAAGGCGTAAAATCCCGATAACTGGGAAGGCATTGCCTTTATAAAGAAAACAAGCACCACAGAGTACAAGCGGAAGTAAAACACTAAGTACAAAAAGAAGAGCTGAAAAGTAAAAAGGGTCCGGAAATACAAGCCCAACTGTAAAGTACAACTCGAAAGGGAAAACAGCGACTGAAAAGTAAAGCTACTACGCTGAGATGTCCACTGGAAATCCCACCTGAAGGGTGGGTACAGATAGCTCCTCTGCTCCTCGGGTCCCGCCATCCGCTCCGAGTATGTCCCGCCCAGTGGTCCACCTCCGGGTACCGCCTCGTCGTATAGTCCACCTCCAGGTACCGACCAGTCCTCGAACCTTCGGCTTCTGTCAGCTCTGTCCGTCGTCTGCAACCAACACAACGAGGTGCGGGCATAGCCCGTGCAGGGGTGAGTATAACAATACTCAGTAGGGACCCCGAGACCCTCAAGGTCTCACTAAAACCAACAAGGATAAACACAAGAAGATCTCAACAGATAAACCCTACTTAGGTATATGCCCATACATATACCTAAGTTATCAAGTAACCCATCTCAATCATGAGGAAACACAAGGATTTTGAAAACGACGGATAACCACTACCCGGGTATATGCCCATACATATACCAAAGTTAGCAAGTGACCCATCTCAATCATGAAGTAATCACAAGGTCAAAAGTCTCAGCTCAAACCAGGATTTTCATTATCGAAACCGTAACTGCTGAAGAGATCCGTCTCTAGAGTGTACAGTGGTCCTGTCACGACTCCGAGGTACTGCTCACTAACCTAAGACTGCTGAGGTACTCCTCCTGTCGAGTACTGCGGGTTTGCGGCCAACTACCTGGCGCTCCGTCCGCTGAGGGTCTGTCGCCAAATACCGGGCGCTCGCCCAAATAGCCTACTGAGGTACTCCTCCTGTCGAGTACCGCGGGTTTGCTGCCATCTACCTGGCGCTCCGTCCGCCGTGGGTCTGCAGCCAAATACCGGCGCTCCGTCCACTGGGCTAGTCGACTCACTCCAAGTCGAGTCGGTCAAGCAGTCGTCAGGTCTCAGCCGGCTACACGGTCTCCGTACTCTGCACGCTCGTCTCCGGGAGGGTCCGCTCCACGAGCTACTGGTCGATACTCCAAGTATCTCAAAGTCCCACAAAGAAGTGTCTCAAAGGTCCGTCTCGTCACAGGGGTCTCAACGCAACAGACGGCGCGTCGATCGGACGCCCGGTCTGTGAGTTATTAGCCTTTTCGTCCCAGGGGCCCGGTTGGTTTCGAGAGCGAAACCAATCCCGGCCGTATCTCAACTGTACCCCGAACTCCCATAGGGTAAACTCAAAGGGACCGTTACTCAACGTAACCACCAACGCCGCTGACGGCTCGTCAAGCGGTCGTCCTGTCTGAAAGATATCAGCTTTCCCGTTCCAGGGGCCCGGTTGGATTTCGGGTACAATCCAACCCGGCCATACTCCGACTGCATCCAAAACTCGGGCGGAGTATGTCAAAAGTTCTGTCTCATCAAGAGGAAGTCAACGAAACAGACGGTGCGTCAATCGGACGCCCGGTCTGTGAGTTATTGGCATTTTCGTCTCCGGGGCCCGGTTGGTTTTTATGGAAAAACCATCCCGACCGTACTCCACCTGCGTCCAAACCTCGGGCGGAGTATGCCAAAAGATCCGTCTCACTAAAAGGAACACAACGCGACTGACGGCACGTCAATCGGACGTCCGTAGCTCAAGATATGAGCGTTTCCGCTCCGAAGGCCCGGTTGGTTTCGTGAACGAACCAACCCGGCCGAACTCAAAGTAATCCGAAACCTTGAGTGCGATATACCGAAACGACCGTCTCGATCCAAGGATCGCGTTGCCGCAGACGGTTCGTCATTCGGAGGTCCGAGGCTCAAGTTATGAGCGAAAAACCAAAACTGGTTCGAAACGGGGGGGTCCGGGTCCGGGCCGACCCGGCCCGACCCCACCCCCCCCCCCCCCCCCGGGGGCGGCGGCGGCGGGCCGCGGTGGCGGCGGCGGGCCGCGGTGGCGGCAGCGGGCCGCGGCGCACGCGGGGGGCTAAGCCCCCGCTCTTCTGGATGGCGGCGCGGCTTTGCCGCGCCGTTTTTTTGACAAATGGCCCCCCCCTTCCAGGGGGCCCGCTATTTGGAAAACCGGGGGGCTGCTGCCCCCCCTCCTTAAAGAACTGCCCCCCTCATTAAGAGGGGGGTTTGCTGAACGGTCCGGGGGATTTATTCCCCCGGTTTTCAGTCATCCGGCCGGCTAGCTGGCCTGCCGGTTTTTACTAACGGGACCGGAAATTCTGGTCCCGCCTTCAACTTCCGACGCCGGCGGCCCGGCCGCCGGCCTTCTCTTCCGCCGCGGCCCGGAACCGGCCGCGGTCTCCTCGTCCCGCCGCGGCCCGGAACCGGCCGCGGTCTTCTCGTCCCGCCGCGGTCCGGAACCGGCCGTGGCATTCGTCATCCGGCGCGATGCGACGGCACCGCGCCCCTTCGCCGTGCTTTGACATTCATTTCAACGCGGCGCGGCGGCGTCGCGTTCTTGAAGATTTTTCTTGACGTAGCGCGACGGCGCGGCGTAAATTATAAGCACGTTCATCTGCGTGGTGCGACGGCACCACGCCACTTGCTTTCTTCCGAAAAATAAACATGAACGATGGAGGGGGGTTCGGCCGTGTTCGTGCGGTCCGGCCCCCCCCTCACGTTAAAATAATAACGCAACTTAAAATAAATTAAGCCACACGTTATACTTGTTATTCACGATCAAAAAAAGAATAAGGAAACCAAAATGAAATCAATAACCCCTACCTCGGGTATAAGGTTTGAAGATCGTTCTACGTTCCGCGGAAGACGACGTCGCGGAGGTCGGGCGTCGCGGTCGTCGATCGTCAAATTCGACGACGAAGAGGTGCGTCCGAAGAGGCACGTCGTTGGCGAATCCTTGTACGCCGACGAAGGTTGTCCGAGGAAGGTGCGGTGTTCTTTCTCGTTGACACCGAAGACGAAGAAGAGCGGAGCGGCGTTCTTCGTCGGATCTTGAGCGTTCTACGTCAAGTCTTGAGGAAAGTCAAATTATAAAGTGAACAACGAACTCAAGAACCTCTACCTCGATAGTCGCACGTTGACGGAGTCGTGGAATATCAGTGTCGATTACTTTGACATCGGAGGAAGAGTCGTTGTCGATGGCGTTCGTCGCGGAAAACCGTCGCGGAAGAGATGACGCAGAAGAAGTACGTCGCGTCGCGGATACGGCGTCGCGGATGGATCGTGTTCTTCGGCGGAGAAGTTCTTCGTTGAAGAACGACGTTCTTCGTTCTTCGTCAGAGCTTGAAGAAGAAGAGGAAGCTCTCAAAATGACAAACAAAGAACCCAAAATAAAATAAGACCACATCTTATTTTATTATCACATAACACACTAGAATTTCAAAGGTTTGAAATTCAAAATGGATAACTCCAAAATTAACTCACTTATTTAATATACATGAATTGTATAATTAAATAGAAGTTAACTTGTCAAGCCATTAAGAGGGAGAGTGAGGGGAGATGAGAGGTTTAGGTTTCGTGTGGGCCCCACCACACTTAATCCTCTCAAGGGAGGTTAAGTGGGTGTGGGTCCCACCCCCAACTCCCTTTGAGAGGAGTTAACCTACAAAAAGTAAATAAAAAGAATTCACACTTTTTATTCAACTTTTTTATAAATCTCCCAAAAACTAACTTTCAACCCGCAACAAACGCAACTCCCGAAAAGGTCTCGTTAAGCGAATATCGGCGCTGCGAGTTTATCGGTGCCCTCAGATTTCAATTCCGAGCACCGGATCAAAAGTTAGGAATTCCCGCTCGTTCGTTCACTGAACGTACCCGAGCCAAACTTCGGAAATTAATTCCGGGCACTCCGGGCCTCGGAATCAGGTGCCGTCTGAAACCACGCTCTTGTAAAATTCTAAAGAAAATTAAGAAAAAATTTCCCTTGAATTTTACGGGTCTTTACACATCTTACTGCCCTTTTCATGTTCATATGATGAGAGATCCCCTCTTACTCTCATAATTTCTTTTTATGAATGTTTAAGTGGCGTCGTTAGGCTGCCGAATGTTTAAGGGATTCTTTCACCCTTCTCATTTTCAAGTTCTATTTTCATGTCAAGTCTATAAAGTTCATTTTTATTATGTTGGGGTATGACCTCTATATCTATCATAATTATATTTTATCTTCATATTATGAGAGACACTATTTGATCTCATCAATTCATTTTTTTTATGTTTAAGTGACGTCGTTAGGCTGTCGAATTTTTAAGGGATTCTTTCACCCTTCTCATTTTCAAGTTATACATTCATGTCAAGTCTTTAAATATCCTTTTTATTATGTTGGGATATGATCTATATATATAACATACTGATATTTTATTTTCATTTTATTAGAGACCCTATTTTATCTCGTCAATTCATTTTTGTTGAAGTTTAAGTGACGTCGTTAGGTAGCAGAATTTTTAAGGGATTCTTTCACCCTTCTCATTTTCAAGTTATATTTTCTTTACAAGTGTTTCAAGTTCCTTTTTATTATTATCAGGTATGATATATATATCTATCATACTTATATTCTATGTTTATATGATGAGAGACCGTATTTGATCTCGTCAATTCATTTTTTTGAAGTTTAAGTGACGCCGTTAGGTTGGCGAATTTTTAAGGGATTCTTTCACCTTTCTCATTTTCAAGTTCATTTTTCTTGTCAAGTATTTCAAGTTCCTTTTTATTATTTTGGAGTATGATAACAATATCTATCATACTTATATTTTATGTTCATATGATTAGAGAACTTATTTGATCTCGTCAATTCATTTTTTTGAAGTTTAAGTGACGCCGTTAAGCTACCAAATATTTATGCGATTCTTTCACCCTTCACATTTTCAAGTTCTACATTCATGTCAAGTCTTTCAAGTTCCTTTTTATTATGTTGGGGTATTATATCTATATCTATAATAATGATCTTTTATGTTAATATTATTAGAGAACATATTTTATCTTGTCAATTCATTTTTGTTGAAGTTTAAGTGACGCCGTTAAGCTGCCGAATTTTCATAAGAGAAATAGTTTTTTGTCTTCCATTAATTTTCTTCATTTCATATGGTATATCATTAAAATTTCATTACCATGTTATTTAATCCTTTATATTCTAAACCCATACTATTTTATGGATCATTTATGAGTGAGATACCCATTTCCTCTCTCTTTTCAATGTTTTCAAAAACCCTGTAACATAGTTGTTATGCTGCGGAATTTTCGTCTCAAAATACCACTCTCTTTTTCTCAAATTATTTTATTTTATCAAGTGAATACTCAATGATATTTATTATATATGGGTATTCACATATATATCAAAATTTGATATTTTAAATTCTGGGATTTACATAGATGAAACCCTCTTTCCTTTTTCATGGGTTTAAAGTGACATAAAGATCATGTCTTTAAAGCAGTTTTTAAAACGTTATGATTATGAAATGAAACCCATTTATTTTTTGCTATATGGGTTGTTTATGAAATTATTTGTGATAATATATGTGGCTCACATGATAATAAAGAAAAATTAAGGGTGTTCCCTAATAGCACTCTAATGCATTGGGTAAAGACTTAATCTCTAGAGATGACCATTTTTAACGACGCCTTGGTGAATAACCTTGGTAATTTTTAATGACACAATGGGGATGGACCTTGGTGAAACAGAAATGATTTTCAATGTTAATTGTTTTATCCACATCTTAAATTTATGAAACACGTTATTTTTATTATGATATGCCACATGATCTCTTTCTCATGCCTTAAAGTTATTCTTCATAACTTTTGATGTGTCTCAAGTTCTCATGTAAAATGTTTCTCTTGTTTCCCTTACTGGGCCTTTTTCTCACACTTTCTTTTAATGTATGCTCCCAGGTTATGAGATGCTATAATGAAAATAGGATGAACAAATAAAGATGCATTTCAATTGTTTAAGAAGAATGTTTTTGTTGTTGTCATGTATTATGTTCTTGGTTTCCAAGACACTAAACCTTAAAGATCCTCAGTTTTGTATAATGTAATGAATGTTTATGTGATAAAAGGCAGGATGCTATAGTTGGTATCAAAGGATGGTTTAGTTATTTGTGGAAATTAGGATATGAAAACTTTATGAAGAACCCTATAGAAAAGTTTAAGTATAGGAAGTCTTCCTAGTATTTTGGTGAGTATTGAATAAGTTGTTAGTCAAAAAAAATACTTCCTTGTATTGATATGAGCAGGTAGAGGTGGCTTTGGCACAGATGTACATAGGGGTAAAACCCGAAAACACCACTTTGATCTATAGTCATATGGGAACTGATACGCGACAATGGGCTTTGTTTCACTCTTGGTTACGACACTCCCGGGGGATATGATTCGGTAAATTAATAAGCTTAGTATGAATCATTATTAATGGAACAAACATAAAATAAAATAAATATTTGCATAAGAATATATGATCATGGATAACCTAGATTGGAACCTAGGGGATCACAAGTTAGGGTATACTTTTCTTCTACATGTTTATACTTCTATGCTTTAAGTTTCCTTTTCATGATTATTGGCTATGTATTTAAGCCCCTTAATTATAATTTCTTTTCTTAGTTAATGGCGGGAAATGGAAGACCATGTCCCAACAACCAATGTGATAGGAAATATAACGATTTCCATTTTAATGTGACATAGATAAAGAAATATCAAGTAGAACATATTGTGATTATGGCAAACCAACTATCAAAAATCACAATTAATAATTGGTACCTAGTCGAATACCCAAATTCATCAAGGAAGAAGAAGACAAAGTCTCAAGGATGTTCATCTGATATTGTTGATAAGGGAAAGAAGACCCAATTTCTTTTTTGAAAAAAGTGTGGGAAGAAGCACCAAGGAGAATGTCACAAAGGAACTGGGAGATGTTTTAAGAGTGGAAAGATAGCACATAAAGAAGCCAATTGCTTCAAAAAAATGGATAATGTGATGAATACAGATAAGATTCGATCTAATGTACCTTATACTTTTCAATATCGTAAATGTGGAGAAGTTGGAAATTATCCAAGGAAATGCTCTCTTGGAAGGGATGAGAAGCATGATAAACATAAACAATCTTCAAGGACAAGGGAACAATGAAATTCCTATGCGGAGATGGATCATGATGACTGAAGTACATGTAACTTCTTCGCAATAATTGCTTATGTCATGTTGTATTTTAGTTCATGCTATATGAGCATATCTTTTATGCAATCTAAGATCATCGAGTCACTACCTAAGATGATTTTATAACATTAAGTAAAAAATATATTGTTATCTATCACATGTTTATGTTATGAAGTTGTTCTTCTTGAAAAAAAGAGATGATTAGGGGATTAAAAGATGATTATTATTTTGGAAGACGTTCACTATTTTGGGAACCCTATATGATTGAGGTAAAAAGATTAATACAATATTTTTTTCAAGAGTAAATGGTGACTTATATTTTGAAGAATCGATGAATTTATGGCGAACTTATGGTAATTTAGGTTACTTATGGAAATGATTAACCTATCTTGGGGAAAAAGTGATTAGGTTAGTTACTTTTGTTATAAGATGATAAGTGTGGTTGATGTTGTTTGGAGATGAATGATAAAGTTTATCTTGGAAGACTATGTTATGAAATCCTTCTTGTATTTGGGTTTCAATATTAGTTTGGTTTATTTTGAGGAATTTTAAGGAAAATTATTTATGGAATGGTCTATAATGAACTCTGGGTAGTACCGTGGAATTTTGAATATTTTAAAGAAGTTTCCCTTCCTATGGGATTCTTTCTTTTTGAAGAATTATTTTGTCTTACCCCCTCTGTTTTTTGGATAATGTTTAAAGATAGAAGAAATAGATATTTAATCTTTTGTGGATAATGGGATTCTCTAGAAGATGATTCTTGTGCTTTGATGAGACCAAGTAGTTTTCATTTGTAGAAAAGATTAGTTTTGGTAGAAAACTATTAAAGGATGAAAATCTACTAGAAGGTAAGTATATTTATTGGTGTTCTTATTCTATGTAGTAAATGAATTTCTCAAAATTATGAAAAGGAATGTAAAACAAAAATGTTGTTGGTTTACGTTTCCTACTGGGTAATCAATGTCCATTTACACACATCATAGTTTTGTGATTTTCTTGTGGTTAACTTTCTCTTAATCATGTTTTCTATCACTCTCCCTCAAAACAGGACCCTTTGTTTTCTCTTCCATTCCCATGTTTTCCTACATGGAATCCTAGTATGGGTTAACTCGGGTGACCTTTGTAGTTCCCCTTCTTTCTTTTAAAGTAATATTTTTACTGACTCCTTTTCTGATGTGGGACTTTGAAAGATATTTCCAAACCCAATTTTAAAAATTGGGAGGACACAATTTCTTAAGGGGGGAAGAATTTAACGACCTGAAATTTTGAATAAATTTTGTTTCCAAAATTTTGTGTGTTATTTTATTTCATACTCAACAAAACTGTTTCATTTGATAACATGAGTATAATTGAAATGAGAATGTTCAGTTTTGACTATTATATGACTGATATTCAGTATGACCTTTTGAAACCAAAAGTTGCGATTATTGTCTCTGAATTCAAGGGATCTTGGTTAATTAATATAGAAAGAAGATTAGATGGCCTCGTCCAGTATTCTCGGGCCAATCGAATCCCATCTAATAGAACATGGGAAGGAGGTAGCACCACTGGGATTTACTTTGGACCAAAACCAATCCGAACATCATCGTGTGAAGCTAGAATGAAATCTCCTTAGCGAAAAGTTCAAACTGATAAGAATTACTACTCGTGCAATGTTGGTCGAGCCACCCTCAGATTCTCTGACCTTATCACACCTTACACTTAGGTACTGTGTTGGGGTTATAAGGGGCTATGTAAGGAGACCATAACTGCTTTGTGTAATCCTTTGAGATAATTGAAATTGTGTTTTCTTATTATGGTGAATTTTGTAAATTTTCAAATGTTCGGATAAATGTAGGAAGTATATTATTGATGAATTTTAGAAAAATGATATTTTAATTTTTTTATGTAAGCCTTAAATAATTAAAAATGTTTAATGATTTTCAATAAAATGGTCTTCTAAAATTACGTTCAGTACGAAATTTAGAGTCTAATAATATCAACTTGATTTTTGATGAATAGTAAATTATGAATAGTGATTTTACAGTTAGGATTAGTAATGTGACCAAATGGATTCGTAATCTCACTTAAAGAAAGTATTAATATAATCTAGGCACCTTGATTAAGTAATGTGATTCAATAAAATAGGTATATAACTGATTCAAAAATTATTAGTCCAATGTCAACTTTTTGAGTGAATAGTAATTTTAAATTAAAAATTAAATTAAAAATATTTAGAAAATTATTTTTGTAAAATGGATTTCATTTTTGAACTCAGAGCATCGATATTATGTTAAGTTAATTTTTTGAGATTTTTCCGAAAAAATGAATTTTCGGTGAATAGTGTATTTATTGAAAAATTAAATTAAAAATATTTAGAAAATTATTTTTATAAAATGGAGTTCATTTTTGAAATCAGAGCACTGATATTCGGTTAAGGTGAAATTTTGGGAGTTTTCGGAAAAAGTTGAATTTTCAGTGTGTAGTAAAAATAGAGATTTAGGGTTTCGGTTTGTTTAATGACATCATGACTGCATCATGATGATGTAATGAGAAATTTTAAGGTATGGTCAACTAAAGGGGATGAATTATTGTATGAGGTGTCCCCAGTGGCCAATACCATGGGCAAATACCATGGGCAAGCCCACGGTTTTGCCAATACCACCAATGAGGTGTCCCTTGGACATTAATGCCATGTCCCCTCACTTTCCCTATAAATACCAAGCCCTCCTCTCATACATTCGACTAAAAAATCTTCCTCAACAAATTTCTGGTTTCCCTACCTCCCAAGGAGTCCTCCCAAGGTTCCCCCAATCCCTCAAGTTCCCAACCTTTGAGTTTTAAGAGTTACGTTTAAGGTAAAGGATCCATCCTCTCTCTTTCTTTTCAAATACTATCTTTTGAGTCATTTATTATATGCTCCATGTTTTTATGTTGATGGATGTTATTTTATATTCCTCATACTGCCCTTTTCATTTTCTTATAATGAGAGTTCCCCTCTTACACTCATCATTTCGTTTTATGAATGTTTAAGTGGCGCCGTTAGGCTGCGGAATTTTTAAGGGATTCTTTCACCCTTATCATTTTCAAGTTCTATTTTCTTGTCAAGTATTTCAAGTTACTTTTTATTATTTTGGGGTATGATCTCTATATCTATCATACTGATGTTTTATGTTCATATGATGAGAGACCCTATTTTATCTCACCAATTCATTTTTTTATGTTTAAGTGATGCCGTTAGGCTGCCAAATTTTTCAGGGATTCTTTCACCCTTCTCATTTTCAAGTTCTACTTTCATGTAAAGTCTTTCAAGTTGCTTTTTATTATGTTGGGGGTATGATCTCTATATCTATCATAATGATATTTTATGTTCATATTATGAGATACCCTATTTGATCTCGTTAATTCATTTTTATTGAATTTTAAGTGACGTCGTTAGGTAGCCAAATTTTTAAGGGATTCTTTCACCCTTCTCATTTTCAAGTTCTATTTTCTTGTCAAGTCTTTAAAGTTACTTTTTATTATGTTGGGGTATGATCTAAATATCTATCATACTTATCTTTTATGTTCATATTATTAGATACCCTATTTTATCTCGTCAATTCATTTTTTTAATGTTTAAGTGACACCGTTAGGCAGCCGAATTTTTAAGGGATTCTTTTACCCTTCTCATTTTCAAGTTCTATTTTCTTGTCAAGTCTTTCTAGTTCCTTTTTATTATGTTGGGGTATGATATCTATATATATCATACTGATCCTTTATGTTCATATAATTATATACCCTATTTGATCTCGTCAATTCATTTTTTTTGATGTTTAAGTGACGCCGTTAGGCTGCCGAATTTTTAAGGGATTCTTTCACACTTCTCATTTTCAAGTTCTACTTTCATGTCAAGTCTTTAAAGTTCTTTTTTATTTTTTTGGGTTATTATCTCTATATATATCATAATTATCTTTTATGTTCATATGATGAGAGACCCTATTTGATCTCATCAATTCATTTTTGTTGAAGTTTAAGTGACGTTGTTATGCTGCCGAATTTTCATAAGAGAAATATTATTTTTGTCTTCCTTTCATGTTCTTCATTTCATATGTTATATCTTTAAAATTTCATTACCATGTTATTAAATACTTTATATTCTGTCCCCCTATTATTTTATTTATCATTTATGAGTGTTTTACCCATGTCCCATCACTTTTCAATGTTTTCTAAAACCCTGTAACATAGCTGTTATGCTGCAGAATTTTCGTCTAAAAATACCTCTCTATTTTTCTCAAATTATTTTATTTTATTAAGTGAATACTCAAAGCTCTTTCTTATACAGTGGTATTAACATATATATCAAAAATTTCTGTTTTAAATTCTGGGATTTATATACACAAAACCTGCTTTCTTTTTTCGTGGGTTTAAAGTGACATAAAGATCATGTCTTTAAAGCAATTTTTTAAACGTTATGATTATAAAATGAAACCCATTTCTTTTATTATATATGGGTTGCTTATGAAATTATTTATGATGATATATGTGGCACAAATTATAATAAAGACAAATTAAGGGTGTTCCCTGATAGCACTCCAATGCATTGGGTAAAGACTTAATCTCTAGAGATGACCATTTTTAACGACACCTTGGTGAATAACCTTGGTAATTTTTATTGACACCTTGGGGGTGGAACTTGGTGAAATGGAAATGATTTCAATGTTAAATGATGTATCCACGTCTTCAAGTTATGAAACACATTATTTTTATTATGATATGCATCATGATCTCTTTCTCATGCCTTAAAGTTATTCTTCAGGACTTTTGATGTGTCTCAAGTTCTCATGTAAAATGTTTCTCTTGTTTCACTTACTGGGACTTTAGCTCACCCTTTCTTTTAATGTATGCTCCCAGGTTATGAGATACTGTAATGAACATAGTATGAACAAATGAATATTCCTTTCAAGTGTTTAAGAAGAATTATTTTGTTGTTTTCATGTATTATGTTCCGGGTTTCCAAGACATTAAACCTTAAAGATCCTCGGTTTTGTATAATGTAATGAATTTTTATGAGATAAAAAGGCTGGATGCTATAGTAACACCCATAAAACCTCTAAATTATCTCTTGAAATAACTAAATTAAACATTCCCCATTATTTCCTATATCTGTAATTACTGTTTTATCTTCATTGGTCCTATATCATGGATGATATAGTTATTTTATTAGGTTGTTGTCTAGTTCACATTTCCCTTAATTTCCTAGGTTCTAATCCCACTTTGGTCATCATCCCAAATGAATCACCAATATATCTATAAGTATGTAATGTAACTAATAGAATTAAATACGTTAAAAAATATTAAAATAAAATCACGAATGACTTTTTTTTAGGAGGTGTTAAAAATTTACAACGTAATAGTTCACTTTAAGAGAGAATTATAATAATAATTAAAATAATGTTCATATTGTAAAATGAAATCAAAATGAAATTTATGAATAATGATGCACTAGATTATTATAATATATAAAATTGATATTGTCATCCTTAAGTGTCTAATCAAACCCCTCAACTTATGTTCTGATAGTCTAAAGAAAAAAAAGTATCTCACAAATATGAAATTCAAATCTCTTTTTCAAAAACATTTCAATAAACAACGCCCACTAAAAGACATGATAGTGAAAATTCATGAAACCTATAAAAATAATTTAAAATAATTCAGATTCACAAGAATATCCCATGTCCAATCAAATTGCTTTGTTCATATTCATTACCAAATTTCATCCAATTTCTATTAATCATGTTGTTGTGTTGTTAATCACAATTGATTGGGGGTTTTCATTTTTATTCAAGGGAGAAAAATGGAAGAGGTAGGTGGAATACAATTTTATCCTTAGGGTTAGTACCCATGTTTGGTTTTTTTCTCAATTTTACCATGGTAATTGAAATTGAACTCAACTAAGTAAACTCATATATTGAGATTTTACAAATGAATCCCAAGCTCAAAGACCTTTGGGAACCATGTAATGCTCATATGCTCAGGCATCAACATGAGTTAATTTAATAAAAAAAATTAAAATTAACAAATTTAGGTATAAAATTCCCAAATATGGTCCACGCATCTATAAAGTCATGAACGCATAGTTCCAAAAGCCCCACATTCGGTGAATCCAATTCTATATGTTCACTTTTTTTTTGTTTTTAAAATTTAATGATTTTTTGAATAATCATATGAAAATTAAAAATAACCCCAAAACTATTATATTAATTATTGGACACCTAGAACTCAAAATAATACCCCAAAATGTAACGTATGTGCATTGTGAATTTAATATCAAATGTATGAAAGTATAAATGAGGAAAAATCAGATTTGACAACCACTTTTTTTCAAAATATATTCCACTGAACATGAACCTTGAATAAAATTATAATCAAGGAATACAAAATTATTTGATAATTAGTTTTAATGATTTTAATTTTAATTTTTTTGTTCATGGTTTAAGGACATTTTTATTCAATTAATGAACATATTTTACATTTATTTTTTTTAACATTTTAATTATTTTTTATGCATAAAAATAGAATTTTTATTTCATCCCTCCCCCAAACATATAATCACACTATCCCCTATATTTAAAGATAAGAAAATTTATAATGGGGTAGAGGCAGAGGTAGAGGAGAGGAGTTCCAAACTAAAACTTGAAATTCAGAATCATGGAATGAAGTTACCTAGTAGTTAAAGGTAATGTTCATGATGGTCCAATTTGATCCATTTATCACCAAGTTACTTGTAGAAGCCACATAAATGATTACTATTTATGTTTGTACACCTGGAATAAATGTGATTTTATTTAAAATACATCAATATCAACATCCCTTGAATCTTTCACACGAATAACATTACAACACATTTTAAACACTTGAGGGACTTTTACCTAAAAACCAACAAAGTTAAAAAGAATGAAAAAATGTTCTTTTATATTTTTAAACTCCAAATTCTGAGTAAAGGTATATTAAAAAATCAGGTTTCCACTTTAAAAGTTTTTTTTGAAAGTCATTATCTCAAAATAGACCCTAAATCTATCATATTTTTTATGGTTCATTGGTTGGATTGTAAAATATTCTTATGTTTCTTATTCTTTTAATGATTCAATGAATGGTTTTAACTTATGGGCATTATTATTGAAGACATGAACACTAGTAGGATCCTAAATCTCTATTACACCATAGAGTTACACATGATGCACTGTGTATGGCCTGAACCATATATAATTTATATTTCCCCATTGTAAATGAATTTTGGAACTATATAATAAAAATAATTTTCCTAGTTCAAAGTGTTTAACTTTGAGATTATTAGATTGGTTGGCTTGAACTCTAGCTTTGTCGATCCTTGAGTTTTCATAAGCCTCCATCCTAAATTCCTCTAGTTTTTTATGGTCTAATTTCTTCACAATCTTAGACAAATACATGACAATGGACATTTTTTTTGATTTTCCAAAAGCTCTTATGTTCAATTTTAATAGGTAAATGGATGGATTTTCCAAAAACCAACCTTTATGGTAACTTTCCTAGTATGGTTTTGAATTCAGTACTATATATCCAAATGGAATCCAAGAATTTGATAGACCAATATTTCCTAGAGTGATTGACATGTTTTTAAAACTTTTCTTTATTTCTTTATTTTATAACTCTACTTGAAACATTGTTTGAGGATGGTAGGTAGTGGAAACATTATGATAAATCCTATACTTTTACATGAGTTCTGAGAGGGGACGATTGTAGAAATGGGATCCATGATCACTGATTGTAGCCTTAGGAATTCCAAATCTTGAAAATACATGTTCATTCAAGAATAAAATCACAACAAGATGGTCATTGGAATTGGTGGGAATAGAATATACTAATTTTGATACATAATGAATAGATAATTGGATGTAGAGATATCCCCTATATTTTGAGTTGGGCCCTATGAAATCAATTCCCAAAAATCAAATAATTTTATAACCAGAATGGGAGTAATGGGATTTGATTCCTTTTGGTTATGGATCCTATTTTTTACCCTTGGAACAACATTGGAAGAATTTATAGGAATATGTAGTGATGTTATACTAGAATAAAGGACTTTGGAGGACCTTTTTTATGGTTTTATTTGTGGAAAATTGGCCTCTACCAACCTCTCTATGAGGGAATTTATGAATGGATTCTTATTAGACTTAGGATCACATCTCATAACGAATTTATCATGGGAGAAATTGAAGAGGAATAGATCATTAAACTAATTGTTATTGGAAAAAGAAATGAATTTCCTCTTAGATTTTGTCCTGATGAATTTTTTAATGACACCCATAACCATGTAGTTTTCTATGTCATCATACCATGTGAAATCCATCATATGATAGAGTAACTTATCAAATACTGAATCAATCATAGAGAGTTGATGTTATTTTTCTTTGAATTACATCCTAGAGATGTTATAAACTACAAAATTTTAACACCATTTCTATCATTAATGGTTATTTCAAATTCTTTGAGAAAGAACCACCTAATTAATCTACCCATGGAATATTTTTTTAGGAAAATGTATTTCAGAGTTAAATTATTGTTGAAGACAATGGTGGGAGATCATAAGAGAAAAGACAAGAATTTTTTAAATGCAAAGATAAAAGGGAAAAACTTTTTATCAGTGGTGGTGTAGTTGATTTGGGCATAATTTAATGATATACTTTCCTAAGTAATGACTGTTTTGGTTTTTATAAAAATGTATTCCTTAGAAAGCTCCTACAATAAAGTAACTCACATAACACATGAGTTCCAATGAATGTTTCCAATTGGTAGATTTCATGTTAGGTAGAGACACCAAAGATGACTTCAGTGTCAAGAATTATTCCTCATAGATTTATACCCATAAAAATAGAGCATCATTCACCATCAGAGAACAAATTGGTTAAGAAATGGATTTGAAATTAATAATGACTATTCTATAGAAACCATCATGTCCTCATAATTTCCTCACTTTCATGAGGTTTATTTGAGAGGGGAGGGGATGAATGATATCGACCATAGATTTATAACATTAATCCCTCTAACAGATACCATATGGCCTAGAACTAGTCCATTATATTCCATGAAATTGAAATATTACCATTTTAGGATGAGATTCTTTTCCTCAAATCTAGACAAAACCCTTTAAACATTTACAAAGAAAACCAAAATTGGGTCCTTAAATATGTTGAATTTGTATATAAATATCTTTAAATAATCCCCCACCATGTCAAATAATATTCCTATCATGTACCACTAGAAGGTACCAAGGGCATCACATAACCAAAAGGGAATGAACATGAAGGAAAAAGTTCTAAATGAATATTTTATTGTCAGTTTTTCTTGATATTATAAGGATACCTAAATTTGATTATACAATGAGATTCCATCTATGATTTAGTAGAACTTATGTCATGTTACTCATTATAGGATATAATAAATGAAGGGAAATGGGGGAATGATATTTTTTGTAGCATGAATTTAACTTCCTATAGTCAATGCATACTCTCCCTCAACTACTAACCATTATAGGGAGAAGACCACTATCCTAATTGGTAAACATAAGGATTTTAGCCTTATTTGGAATAACTAGAATTGTGATTACCCACTAATTATAAAAATGGGTTAAATGATATCTGATTTTAAAAACATAAGAAGTAATTTCCCTACCCCATTGTTAAGATTGGGATTGAGCCTCCACTAAGGTTGATGACATGGTTTGGAGTTAGACTCTAGAATAATCCAATGAGTTCCAATGAGTGGGATAATTCTAGGAATATCACACAGGGTCTATCCAATTTTATTCTTATGATTTCCCAAGTCATCAGTAAGTTTCATCTTTTGATTGGATTCAATATAAGAAGAAATGAAAATTTAGAAGGACTGATTGTACCCTATGAATGAATACTTGAGTGATGAAGGCATGACATTAAATTTGAGACTGGGTTGGTTATCACTTTTTGTAAATACTGAGACTATGAATAAAACTTGATTTCTTTTTGAAAATTTCTTGAGAGAATTGGTTCCATTTGAACAACTATTTCAACCTCCAAATTGGATAGATAAAATTTATGGATGGGTATGAACTCGATGTTTTTTATTTCTCCAATGGTTTCGCTGATTGTTGATTTGAAAAAATTATCAAATGAGCCATTTGATATAGGTTCAAGCCAATAAGAAAAATTTCACTCATGTAAACAAAGGAAATCAATTTCATCTTGACATAAACATCCATCAATAATTTCTTTATTTTATTATGGTTCACTATCAATACTTCCAATAAAATTGAACTCTAGTATCTCTTTATCATCCTGAATTTGAGAGTTTTCATTATAAATATTCAAATCAAGGATCATTTTTTCCAAGATTATTTTCATGTTACCATTCCTAACACAGATAATAGAGTTAATTATATATATTAAGGGATGAACAAGAATGATGGGGGTTTTCTCCCTAGGACATATTCTTGGGTTATTTTAAGGGAAAATGATGTTATCTGTGTAAATTAAATTTTCACCTTTCACCAAAACAGCCCTTATGATACCCTTTGTATCTTGAACATTATGATCAGTAAGCTTAAGAGTTATAGATGTTGTTTGGAGTTCCTTGAGACATAAATAACAATTCACGGAATATGGAATGAGATTCATACTATCTCCCAAATCAAAAAGGTATTTGACAAAAAATTTCTATCTTAACTCGGCATTGATGTATGGAAATACAGGGTCATTTAACTTTTTGGCAATGGGCCTTTGAATGGTGGTACTCACATTATCAACCAAAAGGGATTTGTTTAATGTGAAAATTTCATTTTTAAAGGGAACAAGACATTAAGGTACCTTGATTATATAGTTATGTTTTGGATTTTATCAGGATGGGGAATTTTCAAATTATCCTGAGAGAATATTCCCCTCAATATTTTAATCAGTATGGGTTTAGTTTTTCCTCTCATTCATTGAGCTAAATGAGCATATTACATTATTTTTTAATGTGGTTATGGTTCCTTCAAATTATTATTTTAATTTTTAGAATCAAGGGGTGGTTATTAAGAATTTTCAAGTGATATTGATGATTTTAATAGTTCTAGAATGTTTTCTTCATGTTTTTTGTTGGATTTTTCACTTCTTAAGACAATCATTACTTTTAGTTGTTCATGAGTGTTATTTGTGTAACTGAATTCTCTCATTAATGATGAGGATGGGAGAACCTGAGTAGGCATAGGTGACCTCACATTTTTAATTGTTTTTAATTTATTTTTAAGGGATAACACATCATAATTCATTGTTTCTATTTTTTTTTTCAGAACTGTTCAAGGATTGGGATATGGACTGATTGGGTAGGGTCCTGTGAATTTTGGTTATCCCAAGAGGATAATTTTGTTTAATGATTGGCTATTGAATGGGTTTTTGGATGGGTTTTTGGTATTTTATAGAAGGATGATGGAACTGGACCAATTTTGGATGAAACTGATTATGGGTTTGAAATTCTATGTAGGGTAGGGTCTTGGTCATTGTGGATGTCTGGGTTGCTAAATTGGTCATTTTTTTTCTTTCTAATGGAATCCTAGACGGTAATTTTACCTTTAATTGAATGTGTTTTAGTATTGTGTCATCCAAATTATTAGACAACTGAACTCCATTAGAGTTCCTCCTAAAATTAATCCTTTTATGGATGGGATTGTGGTGTAGTTTTCAATATTTTGTTCATGTTTGTCAAAAATTGTGGAAATTGGGTCAAAATCGTGGATTTGTTGGACCTTTTCTATGATAAACCTCCATGACATTCCAAGTGAATGTAGTAAGTTTATACCTAATAATTTTTTATTCCCTAAGGGTGTGAATTCAACTAGAGTTATGTGTCTTATCATAGTAAGGTGATGTTCCCCATGATTGGTTTTTCTCATCTAGACCTTCTAAATAATCATACACATAATTTATGGATTGTTTTGAAAGTTCCATTACGCATCATGTAAATTAATGTGTTGTTTCTTGTACCCAACCCTTCATAAATTATTTGAACATGTAATGGGATTCAAAATACATGGTGATGTACCATTTTGAGTGTGTCTTTGAACCTTCCCCATATTTCATAAAATGATTTTTTTTTTCAAAAATGTTTTTGATGCACATTTCATGTTCATGTGTTTTGTGATGGGGAAGTATTTGTTTTTAGAATTTTATTTGTAATCAGTCTCATTAATGGATTGATATATGTTTCATATTTTTTAAAAAAATCATTTCTATACCATTCAGTGATAATGTAAATAGCCTTATCTTAGTTGGTTGAAGTTGATGTGGTTGGAACATGGTTTCAAAAACGTAATTGATTTACATAACATGAAGGAATGGGATTTATGAATTCACCTATGAAATGATATATGCTGGTTTGGAACATGATATTTTATGATATAATCAGTTTTTGAAAGGGTAGAATATCTAATACCAAAGAGGTTATTTCCTTGGTAGGTGTGAGGTAGTCATTCATGGTTTGATTTAAAACATTACCTAGTTTTAGTGCTACTTCATGTGGATTTATCTTTTTGTTCCCACATAGGTTTATGAGTTGGTTTCGTTGAATAACATCCATTGTAATGAGATCAATTTTGGAATATGGAGTATTATAAATATTATGATTAATGGGAAGAGACTCATAGGTGATCTTGACTCCCCAAACCTAATATTATTCATTATAAATAGATGGTTTGATTGGTCATAGGTTTAGGTGGACATACAAAAATAAAAGTGAAAAAAAGAAAGGGGAAAAGATAAGAGAAATTTAGGAGAGATAATAGAAATGGGGGAGAATAGAATGGGTGTTGAGATTACATATATGGATCTAAAGAAACTGATCCAAAATTTTCCTCACCCAATTTTTTCTAAATTTTTAGGGTTGATGCAATCTCATGCAGTGTATCTTAAGTTATTGAATCTTTAGAGACCTATAATAAAACCTAAAGAAACATAAATTCTAAGAGGGATATTTTCCTAGGAAGTTTCAAAATTTGGTATGTTTTAGGATGTTCTAAATGAACTGTAAGTGACCTTGGACAATTCCATTTATGATAAATGGTTGATCTAGAGTTATTACAAGGGATCGATTAGGTGAAAGTATTTTCAAATATTTCCAATTTCATTAACCCGATAAGGATTCATTCAATGAAATTATTCTATCCTCATCACCTACAAGTTTAACATATTAAAAAATACATTATAATCACACATACCCTTGGAGGATCACTTTGATGAGAACTCATAGTTAAAGGATCTTGTTAGAACATGGAAAGTGTTGTAATAATATTTAATAAGAAGAGGAAAAAATAAAATCATTTGATGAAAAACATAAATAAATGAAATGATCAAACAATTGAAGAGTGAGAAATTGTTAGATTTGGTGCCTTATAAAGAACTTATATGTTATTTCTGATAACCTTCATTATTTTTTTAAAATTAATACTCCTTATCACATCATTTTTATTCTTATGGATGACATATTTAGTGAAAATGTCCTAAGATAAGTTATAATACAGTTAGTCATAAGAGTTTACTACTATGATGAGATCCTAGAAGTGCCATGTCAAGATTCTTAAATATATGTCTCATAGCCAGATGATATCATTTTAGGGGGGAAATTATATAGGATATTATGGGTGGAGACTCATAGAATTTTGAGGCACCTTCTCATGGTGTATGCACTTGATAATATCTAGTGTAGAATATTATGGGAATGAGAGTCCCTATTAGTAAATACGAATCTATATGTGTTATTGGATGTTCCTATATGATGACATGTGTATTTATCCTTAGACAATATGATTATTATTAATGGATGTTATGAGTCATGTATATTGATGGATTGATGAAAACCAAGAGAACATATGCTCGTAGTGAGGTAGGATACATTTGGTGTTACAAGAGTAATATTTCATTAATGAATAATTTGATAAATGATTTTTCAGTTACATTTTATAATGGAAGTTTATATCTCATGACCTTTAATGGAAATGATATGTCCTAAGTAAATCTATGACCACAATGTTCGATAGGAAAGATTGATTTTTAGAATGTCAATAAATATATATCCAGAATATAGGTTGATGACACCAGTATGAAACCTGTTTGATTAGAGATATCATGATAAATGGATTACATCACACAATAAGCATTCATATGAGGTATTATGTCATTGTGACATTTACATCTTTCACTTTGGTTTCCTTGGATGTTTCTAGATGATAACCTTGGACTTTAGGTTTCTTCACCTAATGTCACTGGGAAATAGACCTAGAGGGTCACAGACTATGTGTATCCATAACCACAGTTAAATTATATATTATTCTTTATCATTTAACAATTTGAATAAATATTATTTCTACATGTGGATTAAAAACTACTAAAGTTTTATTTATCACATAAATATCCCATCACAAGTTATTTGAGAAAATATTATGTGAGTGGAATATTTAAAAAATCTTTATTTTCAAATTTTTGAAAATAAATTTTATTTATTTATTGGAGAATAAATACTGATATTAATTTATTAAATAAATATTAATCATTCATGTCTTGAATAATATTACAGGGGAGTGGAAGAGTGAGTTTAAAAAGTCTTGTGAGAAATAATATATATTGAATATTATTTTTTAAAATAATATTTAATTTTGAATCATGATTTTAGTGAATGTCAAGAAATAATAATAATGATATTATTATTATTATATCCATGGGGTTCCACAAGGATTAAAAAAATAATAAGGTTTACTTGTGAAATTATTTAATTTTAACCATAAAAATATATAATCAAATTATATTATATTTTGAGAGACCCAATTCATTTGTTTTGTTATGAAAAATGAATCTGGAGAATCCTTTCAATCATAGAGTGATCCTTTCTCCAAGATTTCTCCTAATAAAGGAGAGAAATCTTCCTCCACCATCCATTCTTGATTTAATAGAGATCAACCAAAATCCTCTAGTGCAATTTAAATATTTCTCACTCAGGGAAATAAAAATCATAAACATGGATGATCAAAGAACTATAAATCTGAGGTTGTATCAATTGGATAAGATGAAATAATCTATAATAGAATCTTATGAGAAAATCATTATTTATTAAGATAAACTAAATAATGACATGATTGATGCAACAGACTAATGAAATTCATACCTTTAAATAGTATCCTCTAATTTGACTCACATTTAATGTAATTTTTAGGAAAATTTAAGTGTCAATGGTTGGGAAAATTTGAAGTGATTAAATTATTCCCCTATGGAGTATTAGAAATTCAAAGAGTGATGGAAACACCATTCAAATTTAAAAGTAAATGATTGAAATTGTACATGAAACATTTATAAGATGAGTTTTTCCTCTATATAAAATTCAATTGAAAAACAATATAATAAGCTTATAGCTTTATAAATTAAATGAAGCACTAACAAGGAGGCATCATAGGTTTTTAGTCTTATGTTATATTAACATTATAGATGTTAAGAGGATTCAATACTAGATTTTGGCTACTAGAATCTTAGTTCAACCTCTAGAACATCTATTTTTCTATATTAACAACGTAAATTTAATATTCACATCATAAATTAAATTATATTTTAAAATAACAATTCTAACTCAATTTTTCATATCGTGAGTTTATGACTCCTGTTTGAAAACTCACAACTCCTTAAATTACTTCATATAAACCACAAATTCAATGAATTATTTTTCCTTCCAAGCCCCACTTTGTTATAATCCCCCCTATGATGTTTTAACATCATCTCTTCTCCTCTATGATGCTTCATTTTCCCTCCTAGAATTTCAAACCATCACTTCCCATGATCAACTTGATACCTTCTATATATATTAAACCCATATATCTTACTTGACTACGGATCATATGATGGGTGGTTAGACATGGTAGACCAATATTGTTTCCAAATGAAAGTAACTCATTTCTATGAAATTCCCAACTCATGTAACCTCATCTCCACCTAATGATCCTTCATGACTATAAGAATCCACCTCCCATTCACCTTATTCATACCCATATGATTCTACATCTCTTACAATTCTTCCCTAGCTTAAATTTCAAGAACCTTAGGATTATCTTTCCATTGCATACTTGCATGAATATCCCAGGAGTAGAAACAAGATGCTTTATCTGGTAGTGATATAAAGGATCCTTGTATCCAATGAGGTAATAAAATCTCTAGGGATGATGCATCTCAAACATATAATTGATGTATATAAGGATAGATTATGGGAAATCATTCTATATTTTCAAGCTACATTTTAGTTTGATGTGTTAAATGTCTCATTTTGTTTAGAAAGTAGATAGTGGTAGCTTAAATTGGGCGAGTTTGGCATTAGACTTGGTATTTACACCATAGAGTTTGCAACCTCTCGAGCCTATGGATCATTTCAATAGGATCAGAACAAGGGTGATAGCCTATATAATTGGGTAGTGATTTCCTATGATATGAACATCTTTCATAATCCTCATAAAATAAAGATCACCAAGATGGGAGGTGAGACATTAAGAATTATTCATCATGACTTGGAACATGCCTTACTAGAATGAGGAGACATCCATAGATCAATCATCTGGATAAAGTTCCTTATTATTCCCACCACCATGGTACCCCCTATGATTAACATGGATCGTTAGTTTACCCTATAATTTTAGGGAAATGTGTTGAAGACCCATGTTACACTCATGGGTAAGAACAATGGCACATATCTTGAAAAAAATATGGGAGATTTTAATTCATCATTACCCCTATCTTCCTTGAGGATGGTCCATTCCATCGACCAAATCCTTATCCATAAGGATAGGTTGCTTTTGGAGGTTGGAAATCAGAATGAGTGGGAAATATACTACACATAGTCTACCAATGTATACTATGTACCAAATACATCACATGAAACATTAATTCTTGAAGAAATAGCTAGGTCTATAGTTTCCCCCATCCTCCCCATCGATTTCACCATACCTTACCATCTAGAGTGGTTGGGCTATTTTGGGAGATCACTTCACTACCTTTTGGAAAACCAAAGATCCATCATCTAGCCCTAAATATACCATTCATAAAGACTTTATAAAATAACTTCACTTCCCTACCACCTATTATGGACAACAGTGCTTTTCCAAATCATCATCCTTATAAATCTACCACAGCTTCCAGACCCATACTAGATCCTTGCACCTTTAGACTTGTATCTTTCCTGCTCAAGATTCCTCCATATATTACTTACCCTACTTACCAGATGGCCTTTATTTAAAATAATGTTCTTTGGGTCATGGGGATTTCTATTTGTACCCCTTCATAGGTTCCTTTTATTGACCCATCAACTATATGTAAGGCCTCCATTCAGATCCACAACTCCCCTCCACCAACAACTGGATCTAAAAATCTAGAGATGGACACATCCAGCTACCAAATCCATGGTCAACTATATGGGGGCCAATTCATCTACTCTTACCACCATTTCTTCCATCGATATGGTGGGGTAGTTGCAGGCACTGAGCATTTGGGTGGGAATTAAAGACACTACTCTTAGGGATATTTATCGTCTTTATTAGTTTTTCTCCCTTGTGTACGGTCCATATTTTTCTAATGACCTATCTTGATTATATATTTATATCGACATTGATTTTGAAAAGTGTTTTTACATAATGAATGTGATATACTTTTTTCTACTTTTAGTCTTCCCGCTTCTTCCTTTTTTCTCGTGCATGTAGTTATTTCTATTTATCAATCCACAACTTCATCAATAACATTTTTTCCCATATAGTATTCCATTTAGACTAACTACTGAGATATTTCAATGGGATATTTAGATTTAGGAACCCCCTCAATAGATTCATCAATGAGTTGAACGGATGCTTTGTCTACCACATGAATAGTTTTATATGGATATTTTTGAAGTGGCGAACCTTATGAAGCAGATTCTAGATTTAGAAGATACTGCCTCAAGTTCTAGTAAGAGGTCACATTCTGCTAAGCTGATGGACTGCATTGATTGTTATTTTTCCATATTTTTGGCTGAAAATTTCATAATGATAACCTTATCAGAGGAAACCCATAGTTTTTACAATTTTTCAGTCTTATTCGTGTATGTTTTGGTCCTTTACATTCTATAGGACTTCTATGCATGGAGATTTTTAAAAACTATATTATAATTATAATAATTCATATATATATATATGAAATGAAATTTTCACCTCTTTTGAATTCCTTATCCATTTAATATTATTTATTATTGATATATGTTATGGACTCATCAATTTATAAGTGCAGATATCTTTTTCTATAAACTTATTACAGGAATTCCAATAGTCACCTCATCATTCAGATATTTTCCCTATGGAATTATATTAATCTTTAAGAGTTCTTTATCCCATTAATTTTTATTCTTTCTATAAAATATTTTATCTACTTTCATTTCCATCTTCCCCACCTTGGTTTCAAAATAGTGCAGACACTTTTTTTTTCTATGTGTGTGTGGGGGGGAGACTTGATATTTATTTACTTTTCACTATAATATTTTCCTATTATAAAATATATAGGATACATTTCTCTTAGAACATATTCATTTAATTCAAAATCTTATTTCACCCATGTTAATAAAAAATAAGATTAAATAAAATCTATTAAAATCCATTTTTTACTATTTAAGATTATAGCATGATTACTAAGTTGATAATGTTAATTTTCAATTACAATTCATGAATGTTTTCTTGATTGACCATTTATTTGTTAACTATTACCTGAGTGATTATTATTTTTTATTTTTATTCCCACTCCTGAGAGGATTCTTGAAACACTTTTCCAATTATTTTTTTTGTATATTTCTTAAGACAGTTGGGGCATTTAAACCTATCAAAACCTTCATTTTAATCATTTTTATGGAATTATTAGTAAAATAAACTTTAAAAATGATTTATTCATTTTGAATTTTTATCTCGGCTTCTATGATCCCTACTTTTAAATAAACCCTTTTTAGTATAGAGTTTCCACGATTGAACTTGTTAGGATTGGGACACATTTAAAGTGCATTTTATCCTTTCCTACCCTCGTATTTAGTATATATAATGATTTTCGACTGAATATGGATGGAAGGATGATTTTTTCTTTATTACATGGTATTATTTCTTCTGAGGAGATGTGTTGTGATATTTTCACCAAAATGAAGGATGTTGTCTATAATTATATATTTTAAACATTTTTATTACCCTGTTTTATTTCAACCAATTTCAAAAATAAATGAATGTAAAAAAAAGGGTTGTGTATTTGGAGAATCAAAATTTACGATTATCAGATTGATGATTCTTTTGATAGATCATATGGAGTTATGTGGTTGAAGTTAAGTCATTCCTGAATATGATTTCCAAAAAAAATTGGAAAATAAATAAAAATAGAAATGAAATAAAAAGGGCACATTCATTAGGATTTCATGACTCACTCATGGAAATGATTTGAGATTTGAAGAGTATATATATATATAAATTTTTAGAGGATTTTATTCATTACTTTGTTGATGATTAACATAAATTATAATTTTGAATTTTCCATCCTTCTGATATTGATTTTTTATCTTCTACCGACCAACCCTCAATCTCAAATTCATTTGAACCATATTGTTAAGTCCCCATGATTTGTTCTTTCATTTTTCTCTATAGAGTTTGGATGTTAGATCCAATGTATGCCTATGGTTAGGAACATTTATTCAAGGTATTATAATAAATAATTTCTTATTTTACATTGAGTGATGAGGGAAGATTCATAGTGGGGTACATCACAACATGTACATGGTCATATAAAGAAAAGTTGAGAAATTGGAATCAATGAGAGGAGGAATTTGAATAATACACATGACTATAAGGCATGAATAATTTTCATTATAGGGATTATTGGTGAGCCCAAACACCATTATATTGACACTTGGTTTTATTTGTATCATTTTAATTATTATTTTCTATTTAAACATTTTTTCTGTTGAGATTATTATTGAGATGATTTTTTTATAAGTAAAAAACAATTTTTCATGTGTGGGGGAATTTAATACATTAAAATTGTATATTCATTTTTAGAATAACTCATTTAAATTTATAAATATTTTATGTTGTGGTGCTGGGATGTGTGGTTAAATTTTGTTGGTAATTGGATAATACATAGTGTGAAGATAGTGATCCTGAATGTAGTGAAATTGAAGACATTTCATGTTATGAATATTTAATTCATGAAATTTATTTCAGTATATATGAAGAAGAAACCCAAAAAATAGGAATTGCATTACTTGTGTAAGGGTACATGTGATCTCAAAAAGGTAATTGAATTATTTTATAAGGGTATACACACTTTGATAAAAGTAACAGAATGACTGTGTATGTGTATAGGGAAGCCTACATAAAGGTAACTCAGATCAAATGGGAACTATGTAAAGGTAATCAACCACACTCACATAAGGGTATCCAGTTTCGGATAAAGGTAATGTGATCCATGAAACCTATATAAACCATGAACTTCAGGGATTAATAAAACCTATGAAATGAATTTCGTTCCCCAATTTAATGGTTTAGTGTCTTCCCTCATGCCAACCTCCATGAAGTCCCAAAAGTTATCATGAATTAATTATGGGGCATAAATCACCAAATATCCAAGCCATTGAATACTCTGAATATCTCATTCATGATGTGAAATTCCATCTCAAAACAAAAATATTGAGAAAAAGACTTTTGATGAAAGAATCACATGCCTACTCATGATGTCAAAACTTTTTGTCATTCTTTTTTCCCAAATAATTCTGGATGCCTCAAAAGTTTTATAGATGAACTTCCTTTCAATATGTCACCCATTGTGTTTTTATTTTAATGTTTTCTGTTGAACTTAGAAACATTCTACCATCCTTCATAGTCTCAAACCAGTTTATTTCTTGCAATTCAAGTTAGCTTGAAATGTATTGCTTCTTCTTTCAAGTAATATTGTTCATTTTAACTGCATCTATTGAACATTTACTTTCTATGATGTTTATTTCAATTGTGTTGATGTTTCATATGATAAATTCAACTCTTTACATGTGTGACTAATTTGGTTAGGGTTTTGGATCATGAGTAAGGTTAGAATATCTTTAGTGAATCCTTAATTCATATTTCGGTAATCTGAATAGATATTAATTATAATAAGGAAAAAATTCCCTCATAATTTATTTATGATCTCAGACCATGGTATTGAAAAGTAAGACCATAATATAATTGGAATAAATTAATTTAAGAGAAATAAAATCAAATTTGTTTCCTCTCTAAGAGTTGTATATAATACCTTTAAATCAATTACTTTTTCAAGACCTAAGAGTAGTTATTAATCTTGGTAGATCCAATTATTTTGACAGAAATCAATTGGTGACTCCTGAAAAAAATTATGGACAATTATATCTGATATTACCATATTATATGTAAGGATATATTCTATCCAAACTCCCCAAAATTGATCCCAGTCCCTTGATCATTCCATTGTATGTTAATCCAATTGACTATAATAACCCAACTCTACCAAATTCGAATGTTGAATACATTATTAAGTTACAATCCTAATGTCTGAGATGTTACATTCCATTAACTATGGTCTCAATCCCATACTACCATTATTCTGTGTGTCCTTGTTGATTTTTTTGTTTGTAAAAATAATAAATACTTATTTTAATACCCCGTGTGGAAGTAACAACACCACATGAGAGAATCCATAGTGATATGGTTTTTATAGGATGTATATAGGAGGATTTGGAGTGTGAAAAAATATGGTTGCTAATAATTTTTATTATTAGTCCTCAAAGTTCATTGTTTTCTATATATGAATGATTTTTGTGATAAAATCAACTAGTTAAATTATATGTGATTTTGTGATCTTTTTATTTTAAGAAGTTCAAAATAATGTCATGGGTTATCAGAATTCTACAGTAGTAGATTTGTACATTATGGAATGATATATTGGGTTTATCTGATTTTACCAAATAAGGATTTTTATTAGTATAAAATATAAGTTGTGATAATTTATTAAATATCCATTTTCATGATCTAGGAACTTTTTGATGATGGCTATGATCGAGGATGAATAGGTAAAGCATTTTTAAATTGTATAACATCATGTAATGAGGTGGGTTGTATATAATTTATCTTCTTTATATTTAATTTCTTAATTTGGAATATTTATAAGTGATGATTAGAAGGTTAAGTTAACCTAAATGAGATTTAATAAATTTTGGACTCATATAAGAACTTGGTAAGACCTATTAGGGCCACACCAATGATCTCAGGAACAATCCCCTGAATTATAATCTAATCTAGGATAATAGATATGTGATTATCTTGTGGTGACTTGAGATGGAAATCCATGGTGGTTTTCATGAAAAGGGAAATGACTTGTGAAACCAATTATAGTTTTATGAAATGTAATACAATGATCCTCCAAGAGTGGTGGGATGTGTTTTATTATTGAATTTTTTTCAGAGTATCCTTATGTGAATTTGGTTATTCATGAAGGGAAAGCTATTGTTTTTTAACAGGATTATTGAGAACAATCATGTAAGGACAAGTTGACTCTAACAAAAGTTATACCAGTATAAGAATATAAATTTAACATGTCAGTGATAAATTCTCTATGGGTTTCATTGTATAAAATAGGTTAATTATGATAATTGAGGGAATATCACCATGTGAGAGGTGTCTTTTAAGGGATAAATGGGATAAAAGATATCAAACAATGAATATTTACTATGATTTTGAGTGATGATCTATCAAGGATATAGTATCATGTTTTGGTTGATAGTGATAGGTATACTTTACGATCAGGAATAATAGATTAGAAATTAAAGAATAAGAGATAGTGTCTCAGAGAGGATATAACTAGGAGTAATAGGATGAGGCTAACATGAATAAAACCCAAGTAGAGTGTATCATATTTCATGACACTTTCAGTTTGATATTCAATATTTTTCAAGGACAAATAGAGGGGTACGTCATGATACACGATTAACAAGGTCTGGTGGATTATTCATTAAGAGAGAGGATTGGTTAGTGTTTGTCCAATGATCATGTTTTTTATCCAAATTTATGTGTATTAATGTGATGTATATTCCACTATTAGAAGGAAAAAACTTTTATATCCCCACTATTATGTTTATGTGGTAGATTAACAAGAGTTTATTTCCAAGCCAATAATTAGTTAGAAAAATTGGATGTAGGTCATCCAACCAATAAGAGTTCATGATGGATTGGGAATAAGTATTACCATATATATTCCATGGTTAAAATTATACCAATTTTTATAAGACTCATTACTGGGTTGGATTCTATTCACTAAATTCTCTAAGATACAGTTGGGTTGAATATTAACTAATAGTCGACATGTTGTGAGCGGGTAAATACCCAGGTGTATGAAATTTGGATAGAAGCGCATTGACGACCTGATCAATATTTGTGTGCATGGGATAGATATAGGCCACCTAATACATATTCATTCATATATGATGGAGGTATCCCACTTATTCTTTATCATTATCATTGAACACTTTGGTTCAACTAAGGAAAATTAGTTAGGATTGGATAGATTCTAGCCACATATTCCCTATTCACATGAACATGATGGATATGGGTTACATGATGCATACTATATTTGATGATATGGATATTTAACACCATATAAATATCTGTATAATTAGAATTGATATGGTCATCCTGATTCCTCATAGTAGGAAATTTAAAATATTATTATTCTGTTAGAAAACATACACTTTTTGAATCAGGTTGTGTTTAACCATATTGTTGTCTTCTCAAGAATCTAATGGAAACTTTTTGGTTATGTAGGTGAATTTTTACCACTTAATTTTGTATAATACATACATGAACATATATATGGGTTTATAATAGGGGTCACAATTGTGTTTTCCTTCTATGTTTTATACTAACACCATGTATGTTCACCTATGTGAATGTGAATACATCTTATTTAGTAATTATGATAGGAAAATGACCCAAGAATAAGGAATAAGGATTTTGAATCTTAGCAAGGACAATGATACAGTTCTATGTTGAGGTCGAGGACAAGTAATAGTGTCTCGTCTTTTGATTTATTTTTCTTTTTTTAATATAATCACTATATAGGATTTTCCCATTTTGAAATATTTTTTTGATATATTAATTATACATTAAATGATAACTTTCATTTGATATTTCATGGATTATGATATTGATTATGGTTTTCACAAAACTAAAATTCCATATATTTCACTATGATGTTATACTTGTTATGGATGTTTATGTGGTTTATTGATTATTGAATATAATGATACAATGGTTATAGTCTCACAAGGATATTTTATTCAACCCTACCCACCATTTGAAAATATTTGGATTATAGGGAGGTACACATAACATACATAAATTACATATTAGTACATATAGGTTGGTGCTAGGAAGATGTTATTACATCCATTGAGTTTTCTACCTCACACCATTCATGTGAACTATAATGGACATGTCTCCCCCCCTTAGGTTATCAAATGTATTTGGCTGGGACCCAAAGACAGGTCTATGGGTGTTCATGTAATTTATTAAAAATGTGTAGGAGTAATATATGAAGAGGGGATTTCTTGGGATGTCTAGAAGATCATATTTGATAAACTATGATTATTTATTTATGTATTAATTGTTAGATTTGGTTGAGAAATATAATATTGATATATGTTTCAAATAAATTTAAATTTCATGATTTGATAATTTATCTATTGATGAGTAATGATATTTTAATTAACTATATTAATATATTATTAATTAGACTCATTCTACATTTATATATTATTATTTTTGTTTTTATATATTTTTTTTAATATTTGAGGATAAATCCTCCCCAATTATTTGTCATTATACTATCCAAGCTATGAAAATTGGTTGGTTTTATTGATGTTAAGTGGTCATCTATTTTGGATGATTTTATTTTTTTGAGATTCTCTATTACAATATTGATGGAACTCATTATAAACTATTTATATGAATCATGTTGTTAGGAAAAAAAATTCTTTGGGGGGATTGGTCTTATCTAACAAAATAAATCTCTAGTTAAATTTTTTGGTTTTCTGTAATGTATTCAATATGTCTTATTAACTTTGTAAAGTTATTCATCCTAGGAAACTGTTGTTTAGTTTTTTTATATATTTTGGAATAATATCACCATCATTTTTTCTTATTCACCAAGGGAAGGATTAAATAATAAGAGTGTTTTTATGTATTGTAGTCTCTATATTCTATTTTATCATTCTTCATATTGTTTTCTATCAAATATCACTATGGATTTGCATTCCCATTATTCTATATATGACTATTATGACATTTACTATCACAATGTGAACTAATTTAATAGAAACTATTCTCAAGATACGGAATTAATAGGGTATCCATTGATATATTAATGGTCAAATGAAAATAAAGCGGTGTTTTTTCATGAAGTGGTCTAGTGTAGATGACCTTATTGAAGGGAACTTAATTATTCAATGAAGGTAATGTTATTTTCAAAAACTATGGACAACTTAAATGAAATATGATTAATTATTTGGAAACTAAACTAGCTTAATTTTGTTATTTTTTAGATGGTCCCTATATATCACTCATTTATTGGCACAATTTCCATTTCATGAAGGTGTTATTTGATTGAGAATAGAATAGTTTATTTTTCAGTGAGTTTTTCATTAAAATATTTTTGACACCAGACAAATGATAATATAAAATTTACAAGGGATGAAATATAAGAATATGGGAATTAATTCCACCACAATAGAAAATGAAGAAGAAGATTGATAAGACCTGCAGATCGGGTGAACCTTTAAGAGACTTGGGATCACATGACCATAATAAGGTCACATGAAGACTCTATCTGCAGTGCAGTACCTACAATGGATCCCACAAAGCCCCCTTTCAATGACCCCATATAATTTTGTGAAGGTTCTCCAAAAAATTCGTAATAATTTAAGTGATAACCGGATGATCTCAACTATGACATGTGGGTTTTTGTTGACAAGAGCCTAGAGATCCTACATGAAAATCCTCTAAAATGGGAGGAACGATTCCAAAAGGTGGAGTCCTCTTGAAATTTTAATGGTCATGTTGACTCATCATCATTAATAATGGTAATTATGCATGATGATATCCATGAAAACTCTGAAGTACCCTGAGAATGTGTAAAATAAAAAGAATGGGAGGAAAGAGCTACTGGAGGCCTCTAAAAGACATGTGGCATGCCCCAGCTGATGATTTGAGAGACACTAAATCCACCTTGTCTCAAGAAATCCCTTTGGATTTTTAGGCTCACCACATGGAATTACTTTGGTAGACAACCCTATACATCCTCTTTTTCACCATATGGAAAAATGGATGGATTTTTCCATGAAATGCTTGTGCACCCCAATATGACATGTATCAGTCAGGTGACACATAAAAAAATAGAGTAAATATATTTGAAATTAATCATTAAATATTACATGGATACAAAATATATTCAAATAAAACAATGGGAATAAAATAGGGGGAGTAAGAAGCATCTCATAGTTATGAAACGCTTGTGACGCACTAAGGAAGTCCACAACAAGGTCCCACAAGAGATTCGGGAAAACAATTCTTGTCTCATGAAATGTCCCATACAAGTCATCAAGCATCTCACGGATACCTAGATCTCATAAATTCCCTTGTAAAAGTGAACAAGACAATAAAAAAGTCCTTCAACAAAATAGTGTGATCAAACAAGTCCCTATTAGTTTGAAATAATCCAATAACGGAGGAGTTGATGAGAGGGACTTGCAGTCACTGAAAATCAAGTGACGCCACTGGGGAAGTCCACTATAGAGACTCACAAAGCCATATGGAACTAAATCCATTCATTGAATCTATCTTGGACATGCACTATATACAACACACAAAGCGTCAAACAACCGGGGTGGAGATGCCTTTAAATTCCCCCACCAATATGAGAAAAGTGTAGAACTCTGGACGGTTCAACCAGACACCTTTGTACTCTTGGGAATAAGGGCTAGAGTGGACTTATCTGAGGGGGTGATCTTATGACTAGAAGGAATTTTTTTAGGTAATATAACTCTGAACATCCAGAGTAATCATGCCACATACATAATGCACTTCACATGATCATTCATTGATCATGTGATGGACTAATATCAATTCATTCAAAGAACATACCGCATGTAATGGTACTAAATGAACCAAATGGCTTCGCAATACAAGGGATAAATCTAGGATTAATGTTATAAGACTAATAAAAAAACACGTACTATGTCCCTCATGCGCTTCACATATGTTATCTAAAGACATGTGTCAGCACCATGACATGTCACGTAGATCTCACAACACTCCTTCATCATGCTATTTGGGACAGGTGAAATACTCTTGACATGTTAGAGAATATTATACAGTCCTCCTAGAAACACAACTCTGATATCACAATACCCACTTGGTCTATCACTAGATCCTTGTAGAGTGCTTTAGATACATCACCTGACTCATATAATGGCATTAACTCATGTTATTCAAATCTCACAGGTGCATCTATTCAGAACAACTAATCTCTTGTGACACCCTATAGGAATGTCAGATGAGACCCATGATACTCTGCAGACAAGATCACCAAGTCTTGTGAAATCCTCGAGGAAAGTCATCTGAGACCCATGATTCCCTACAAAAATTATGTCTAGGTCTCACAATTCCCTCTAGGTATGTTAGCCAAGATATGAAGAATACTTCAAGTCATGTCGTACTCACGATTATATAACCCTCTATAGGTGTCAATCCAGCTCGTGTGATTGGCACCAGGGAACATTATGTGGAACTTGAGATTCCACCTAAAAAAGTCTCCTAGGTCATGTGATGGAATCCAGTACAAGTCGAATGGATCATGAGACACCCTCTAGATAAGCAGGCCATGTCATCTGGGAATCCATAGTTTGTAAGTCATAATATAAAGGGAACTATTAAGACTCAATTTACATCCATATTCAGGACATGTAGGCCACCTCCCCCCATGGTTTCAAACTCCATATTGATCACATGTTGAAAGACTATTTTTTTGGTCCCATATTAAAGGAAATGACTTTGATTACTTTCTATACCTTGTTTAGCATGATGAGAAGGGATGAAGTGGGATTATAGAGTTTCAATGACCATGATATATTCACTACAAACCCTTACAATGGTACATACTGTCTCAATGTCTAGGCTCCAATAAAATGTACTATGATGGATCTAATTCCTATAATATCCAGGATATATAGGATCCTTCTTAAGGTCCAAGATCAAATAAGAACCCATTTTGCAGTAATCCCTTTTACGAATTAGAAATAAAATCTATTGGGACCCAATTAGTCCTAGAAAATGATCACCTTACCTCATCCATCAGCTGACTAAGAAATAAAATGAACTATGATGACTCTGATTCCTTCTATAACCAAGAAACATAAGATCTATCTCTGAGAACTGAGTTATTTGTTAAATCATCTTATGGAATCCCCAGCTCATAAGTCCTATGTCATGAGAAATGAAATGATCATCTTCCATCCCTTGTTTCCCACACCAAGCATATCTCACTTGAGATTAGGAATATTCAATAATCATATAATCTGCAGCATGAGCCTCTACAATGAAAGTGATGACCTCAATATATAATCCCTGAACAATTGAACTATTACAACTTGGATTTTGGATATACTTGGTATACATATGACATCCCTCTAGGACTCAAGAATGAATTCTAGGTGTCCCAGAGTGCCCATATATGTTCTTTCTTCATGAACATAAATTTAATGGGTCGAACAAACTATGTGGGTTTTGATACCTCTAATAACCAAGATACATAGGATGCCTCATAATGGATCAATCCACTATGAATAATATTAACTGCCTTCTGGAAAGGAAGAACATTTCCAAGAATTTAGTTATAAGACTTCATCATATAAGCAGCCACCCATTACAAGAAAATGGTGGAGAATCTTGGATACATACATATAGAAACTCTAAAGAGATCCCAGTATTTGAAAAATGAAATAGAATTAGCTTATAGTTGTTTTTTAGGGTCACCTATCTTGTATGGATATTATTAAGGGATTCTATATCAAATCTTAAATATATAAGAGTGCCTTGGAGTAGGAACCAATTTCCCCAAAAGGGTGCGATATGCTCGAACTCCCATCCTCTTAACCAATGCAATTCCCCAATAGTCGTTGGGCCTGAAAACCCAGGTGACCTCCTACCCTTGGAAAGAAGGTCCGTACCCCCAATGGATGAGGGAACTATTGGGAGTTTCTTGGAAATATAGAACAAATGGAAAACCCAATACAAGTGATTTGGCGAGACCCTAAAACTCCCCCAAAACCAAACAATAGAATAAAACTTATTACATCCTTATAATGCAATGAAACAACTATGAATATGGTAAAATTTTATATATAACCTAATATATACCTCATTTTTTCTTATTTATTTCACACAGGTTACCCATCGAAAGTTAAAATAATTTTATAATACTATCTAATGCTTCCAAAAAGTTTTTTATAAATTTTATTTTGCCCAGATATGTTCTTCTAAATCGCATTCTTGAGGTTTTGACTAAACTCTTTCTAATACCTATGTAAAGTCACTCAGATCCCATCACACACTTTTCATATAACATTATAACATAAATATTTATTACAATAAATTTCGCACATATATCGATAATTTTGTAGCCTTGTGAGACTAGATATATAAAAAATTATATTTAAAATATATAATGTATGAATACAAGGAATTGGATAGGATTTAAATGAATTATTTTCCCTTTATAATATTCTTATAATATGTTATTAATGAAAATGTCCTATGATAAATTTTAGAAAATAGGGAGACATAAGGAATTGGTGAATTAAGGTGCTCTATAAGGGTTAACGTATCAATGAATATTTATCATATCCTAATGATGAGATTAATAAAATAGAATGAATTAATAGCTATCATAATTTAATATGAATGATGAAACAAAACATAACATAATGATAAAGTGAGAAATTGTTTGCATTATAATTTCATAATAATAGGGTTTTGTTTTAGTACTAAGATGACACACTGAAATGGAATGATCTCTCTAATTACTATATTTATTTATCACATGATACATACCAATAAATTAATGGGGAACATATTTTTTCTATATTCCATTACATAACCAATAAATGAATCATTCCATATATAAAATGGATTATAGACACGTGAAAAAATTATTAAAAATTAATGGAATGAAAATCAGCACAAATGAAATAAAAATGTTTGTGAATATAGTTAAATACATAAGAATTAAAATGTATTATATGAATCAAAATTTGAATTATATATAATAATATGTAAAATATGTTTTACATAATGGATATATAGATATAATTCAATATAATGGATAATATAGTTTATATAATGATGGGTACATGATAGAAGTATATCCCATAAATAAGTGTTATATGAATGGATCATAATAAGGGTAATCAAGTTAGAAATCAAGAAATAACATCCTAAATAAAGTGTATTTATAGATATAAATAAAAAATTATTTTATATCAAAAATTCTTAATGAAATATTCTTAGGAAAATAATTTCAAAACTAAAGGTTCACTCCCTGACAATAATAATATGACTAATCTTAATGTCAAGATATTGGCTTAGTTAGATGTATCTTACATCCCATTCTATATAAGTAATTATACTTATATAAATAACATAACATTGTTATTATAATAGTGTTATAGTGATAATAAAATAAAAATAGTTAGACTAAGGGATAAAATTTCATACGAGAGAAGACAAATCCTTACTTTTTTTGGGTTCCAAGTACAAGAATCAACCATTTAAAAGATCTAGAATTCTTTAAATTGTATAATGATCTATGATCGAATCTCAAAGAGATATATAATTTTTTTAAAGAGAATAGAGGGGATATGATATTATTTATATATAGTATGTTGATATTTTTTAATTAATAAATGAATATATTTATGTTAAATATTAAATAAAATATAATCTTAGATCAAGAACAACAATAATATTTATTATTGAATTAATGAAGAGTATTGTATCCATTTAAAAAAAACATTCTAATTTCATGATTGATATTTCTGTTACACAATCATTATATAATTTTATTTAACATATTTTATTTTCTATATTCATAATTTATCATTAATTAAAATTTATAAAACATTAAATTTAACTAATTTTGATAAATAAATCAAAAAAAATTCAATCCATTTAAGGAATAAAATTTACATGAATGATAAATTTAATTATTAAATCAAAATTTGGACTATGTTAACAATTACATATTACAAGTGAATGAATCATTTATTTGTATAAGAAGTAAATATAAAATTTTATTATTATTTATTCATTTTTAATTTCGAAATAAAAATATTTATTCTATTATTTAATATTCTTATCATATATTTATAATGGTTGTATAATAATTACATTGAATATCTCCTAACTATTATATAATTATAACCTAATGACATCCTTATCCACTTCGAACAACTACTTCACATTCATATTTTTATCTAAATTATTTGAAATCAAATATTAAATTACACTTATCATTTCTATAGTTTTCTAAAAAATAATTAGTTTCTATAAAATATTTATTTCATTTCTTATAACATTTATTATTTTGACTATAATTTTCATAGCCATGTTTTTTTATTAGTGAATGTAAAATATATTTTATCATTTATGAATGGTATTTTTTATATTTACATTGATTTTTAAGTATTTGAAATAAATTTATACCTTAGATTGCATTGTTTTGATATGAAATTATAGTGTTTGATTTAACCTCCAGTAGATAATATTAAAACAATTATTTTTTATGAAAAATTTCAGTTCTAACAACTACAAATAAAATTTATATCATAATTAATTTAGTTTTATTTACTTAATTTGAATCTTTAAATTAAAATCTCATGCATGAAGGGTTTGTTGGTTAGAAAGATAAATGATCATGTTTTAATTGTATCTTACGAGTATTAATCACTCAATCACGAATGATATGAATTTGTAAAAAATATTATTTAGGAACTAAGGAATATATTCAAATTAAGGATCTTATAAATTTTTATGTAAATTTTTTTATTGGAATAAATTTTATTCAAAATTCCCTTGAAGTTATATTATGATGAATTTATAATATTAAAAATATAAATTTATACTTTTTTGAATATTCTAATATTAATTATAACTTATAATTTCCTTAAATTTTACCAAAATGGTGGATAATATAGTACTACTAAATGTTCCCTTATTATATAAGAAGATATATTTTTCACTATCTTGTGAAGTATACATAAATTAGATCTAAATTAGGTATAATAAATCAACTCAATATTATTTACATATAATGAATGAATACATCAATAATTGGATTAATGATGAAAAAAAAACTTCACTCTATAATAAGAAATTTATCTTCCCTGAACAAATAAATAAATTTATTAAATTAAAATCAAGAAAATGTTCGCACTAAAAAATGGAACCATCATACAAAATATATATCCCATACTATATTTTTGATAAATTTTTAAACATAATCTGGTGGTGAACAGTAACAATATACTTATCATTATATAAATAAATTGGAATTAAACAATATGTGACACATACTAAAACATAAATCTATCCCCATTACAAGAATTTTATCTAAGAATATTATTAAATGATTGATGAATATCACTATTCTCATAAAAAAAACTGATAATTTTTAAGCGAAAGAACTTCTAATGATAAATAAGAATCATCCCACACTACTTAAACCATTAAAAATATATTTTGAAAGTCAAATAATAAAAACTAACAATCTATGTAGCCTTGAAATAAAATCACCTTAGAAATTGAAAAAAATTCCTATTAATATGATTAGACACCAATAATGAAATATTAAAATAAAACCCATTTGAGTACCCACCCCCACTCTTCATATTGATCCCATCTGGAGGGTTTTCCTCAATCTTATTTGACCTTACAACAATTCAACAAGTGGAAAATACTATCCTATTAGACTCTCTATTCAATAACACACACCCCATTGTCATTCAAAAATAAGCACAACTATGCCATTCCAAGATATAAATTAATTCAAACTAATAATAAGACTTACTATTGTCATGAACTGACCTCCCATGGTCATGAACCTTGTCATCTGACCCCATGGGCCTCCTATAATACCTTTGTTCCCATTTAATCACACCACATACTATTACCCAACTTGGTCACTTATCAGATGAGTGATTATCCACACATGCTGACACATGTTGTTTTAGTGTATTTTTCCCTTACTCACACCCAAAAACACGATGAAATTACCTATGATGTCACACATATTGACAATACACACGGAAAAGCACACTTAACTATAGTGTTTTAATCAAATAGTCACATAAAATGATAGTTATACCTTTTTTAAATGAGTAGTAACATTTAGTCTAATATTTCTCACTTTTTATATGGATGTTACACTCTCCACATCTTTAATGAATAATAACCTATTTGTGGATCCCAGACCACTATCCCATGAAATGCTTATGTATTTCATGCAAGGTATTGGATCTGGTATAATTTTTCAAGAACAGACCACCCTAGCTTATGAACCCGGTTATCTGACCCCATGGATATCCAATAATACCTTGGTTTCCATTATCTGACCCCAAATACTATTACCCAATAGGGCCACTTATCAAATAAATTATTATCCCCACAAGCCCAATTTTTTTTCAATGTTTTATTTCCTCACTCAGAAACACCCTAGGAAACATCCCAAGAGGTCTCCCATAATGAAACTATTCCAGGATAAGCATGCATAAATACAGAGCTTTAATATATAAGGCTCAAAAAAGATATGAAAATACTGTTAACATGTGAAATAATATTTATTCTATTATGTCTCAATTTAACAAGGGTGTCATTAATATTATATACTTTTAACCATCAAAGAAACTTGGTAAGGGGTGGGACAGATATAACATGATAAGTCACTATTCTACAACTAAATTTCAATCTATAATTGATAATTTACCACAGTAGTCACTATTTAATCCCTTGGATATTAAAATTAATGAGAGGTTTAAGAGGTTTTAGACTCATAAGGTTCACTATGATCTAGGAAAATAGAGGAAGAAATATGTGTTTATGGATTAGGGTCAAGTTATGTTAGTCATCCTATTATCTCATTTAAGCTCAACCCTACCTCAATCCATTTAATTTAATTGGTTGAAATGACCCACAAATTTATGACGGTTTCAAGACATACCTAATACACCAAAATATCCTAATTAGTATCACACAAATATAATTCATGTTATATGTCAATACATAAAAACCATTTAAAATAAAATATATATTATTAACATATGGGATTGATTAAAATTTTCACTACTATTAGTTTTATATGGGTAATAAAATTCAATATTTATTATATTTTTAATATTTTAAATTTTCATTATATTTTTATTTAGGATACATTGGTTAGACGGGTCATGTGTGGTAACAGAAAACACATTTTAGATAACACAAAACTAAGTATCCTATGTCATGTTGAGTCTGGTAATATTATGGGGTATTAAATTTCCACCTCTAATAGATAGACATAATTTATTGTTTATTATACAATTCTTCGTGAAACTAATAAATTATGTTAAATGTTTATCTATAATAACTTTTACATTTCCGATCTATTTTTTTCCAGTATATTAAAAACATTATTTTAAACAATAATTAATAAACACTATATTTTCATCTTTAAACAATTTATCATAAGTAGTATTCTCATTGAAATGTTTTCCAAATATTTGAATATATAATCTTAGGATGATGATCATCGTGCTACATTGATAATGATAAAAACGATAATACTTTTTCCTCGACAATAACATTTGGAATGGATCACCTTAGAAAATAATTGCTAATCACATGTTTTATATCCTTATCTATGTTTGTATATATCTATTTTATTTTTTTAAAATCACTATCTAACTTCTACTCATTCTCATAAAATCCAATTTCTACCAATGTACACATAATTAACATTCAATAAAAAACAAGAAATAAATTAAAATTGAAAACCACATTATTTACATGAGATTCTAGCCAATCCTTATAAAAAATCATCAAATTTGATGATGGAATTTATAATATTTGAATACCTAAATTCATAAATGAAATGATATAAAAATGATGAAATTGAACAAAATTAATATAGAGACTCTCAAAACTTTACTTTAATTTTGTTTCATTTGAATTAAAAATGCATAAGACAAAAAATTATTTTAGAAAATATAATAACCACGTAATAATTAGATGCTTGATTCCCAGCAATGATTTAATTAAAATAGTTTTGTAGTTGAACACGCAAATAGAATTGAATTTCATTGTAAAATTAAATTGTATAATGGTACGAAAATTGATTTTTTTTTAATTTTTAAAATTTTAAAAATGTAATAAATTATTTAAATAGAAAACATTATATAAATTAAAAATATAATTTTAATATTTTTTATATGAAAAATATTTTCATGTTTCCTTGAATGTGAAAATGTAAGAAGAGTTTAATCACTTGTTTTTCATTTTCACATTAAATAAAATATTTTTAAACATTTTTTACTTCATTGTTAATATATTACAAGAAAAACTTATTTCTATGAAAAAATAGAACACTAATTTATCCTTTTCTATATATCAGATTTAAATTTAAAGGAAAAAAAGAATATATCAATATACAATATTTCTGTGAACTATAAAAAATAATACATAAAATCTATACTAGTAAGTGAGGTTATGTTTTTTTATTTATAGTGAACGGTATGTATACAATTTATTAGATATCATGAGGGTAATAATTTGAGATAAACCTTAAGATGGAGAGGAGTGAATTAGGGTAATCCAGTTAAAACCAACCAAAAACATTACTTATAATAGATCATTGTCCTTTTAGGATTTTGACCACTTAACCTTAAGAGTGGCATGTTTTTACCTGTTAATTAACATGATTAATTTTCCTCAACACATGACCTTACCTTATTTTTGGATATCCAATTTGGTTTATTGAACATCTTTTTGGAGTGTCCGCATGTCGTAAATAGGAAAGAAAGAATTTACATGGTTCACCCACCTGTGCTACTCCAAGGAGCATGTATCGGAATTGTTCCATGAAATAAAATAAAAAATCCTCATTGATTAATGGTTGGATTCAGATAAGGTCACTCTTTCTTTGGTCTCACTTCCCAATAATGTTTTCAGTCAACCTCACTATCACCCAAGCCCCACTACCTTTAAGTTTACTCACTTCCACCATCCTATGAATTTTCTCACTTCCTCATGATAGTATCCACACATAGTTTATGGGCATGTTGGCACCTTCCCCATATTCATTTTATTTTATTTTTTCCTCAGGTATGAATGGATGATCTTTTATGTACACTTTTCCTTATTCTTTATATTATGTGAATAAGAATTTAAAGCATCACTAAACATGAATTTCTAGATAAAGTCTTGAGTATCTCTTTCACTACTTAGTAGTTATCACTCCAGTTCTCTTTGGATAGATATTAAATGGTTCCAATTAATCAAGTTTCCATAACCACTCTTCAAACATTCCATCTCTTTGGGAAATTCATCTTAAACATACTCTATAAATTTATTCTTTCATATTACATCTGAACTGCCTTTCCTGAAATAGAGAGGAAACACACCCATCAATCATAAAACTAGAATCCCCATAATGGGAAAATAAAACTACATATAGTGACTCAATGAATATTCCATTATTTCTATCATAACTACAACAATCATGGAATCAAAAAAACCTTAATTTTTTTTTCACTGTGAATTAATTATAAATTAATTAACCATCATCAATGATACAAACTCCTTCAAATTAGGATGAGATCATTGACATAATTAAAGGAACAAGTTATATAAAGAAATTTATAAGATTTCATTAATTTCATGGGTCAATTCCTCTAGATTAACCATTCCTATGCCTGGCATACCCAACACCATGACTTGGTGAAAACACCTCACCTATTTTTCCTCCAAAACACCAATCAATGTGGGTGTGGTCAGTTACCTCAACACATCTTATATTTAATACTCCTACTATTGTCCAAGGATTTATAACCATGGGTGTGGGCCAACCTATTTCAGCCTCTTAGGATCTACATGTATTCAATTTTGAAAAATATATCAAAAAAGTATTCCAAACTACGACTCAGAAAAAATCAGTTGGTACATATCTTCCAAAACTCCCAAAAACATGACATAAAACATGATTAGTCTGGATGTTTTGTTTTGATACATTACCTTTCATCCCCAAATACAAACAGTATGAGTGCGTCCCATCTACAATTTTCATTTTGATAGGTTCATTGAAAAGCCACCATGCGGGAAACCAAATGTTTGGTTCCATTATAGTTGGTTGTTTAGAAATTTAACAATTTGAAACACCTTACACTATAAGCATGGATTCATTGGCCTATCCTACAAGTTCACCATGACCATACTATGGTGTAGCCCTAATGGATTGGTTGTTTTTAAGTCTTGGTAAATAGACTCTACGATCAATACTTCGGGAAAGACTCTAGACTTTAATCAGTTGTCCAATAAACACATTTTCAACTCATCCAACATGTATATCTATGAAGTTAATCTAAATAACAATCCTCAAGCATTACTATTAGGAAAAAAATATCCTAAGAAAAAATTCTTCAATTTTCTCAAATTTAATCATGTGTTTTTAATAGTGTTATTGTCAAAAAAATATATCTCTATTTATTGATATTCCAACATTAATTTTGTCCAAAAAACATGACCTCTAGGTTTTTCAATAAATCCAAAACCAATCATTTTGGAATACAAAAAATACACCCCTTTGGATTTTATTGAAAATGCACAATATAATTTTTATACCCTTTATTTTAAATGAAATAAAAATAATACTTCTAATTGAAAGGGTTTTTTAAACATCCCTTTAATATATAGGAATTAACTTTTCTTCAAATTTTCTTTAATATATTGTACATAATTTTATTCATAGATTCTAACTATTTCATTCTGGATACCACTTAGTGTATGAGAAGAATATCAAATAAAGATAAAATAACCATTTTTTTCACTTAAAAGATTGTTTCCTCGTTATATTTAACTCCCCAAAAGAGGATAGAGAGGAATTGTTCATCTCATGTCATCTCCCCTATTGTTAGAATCTTCTTATAGCTAAAACTAATCCATTCTGAAATTAACTTAAGATATTTATTCAGTTAATTTATCACATGACACCTGGGAAGTCCACAAATCCTCTAATCTCAGTAATCTAAAACATAGTGTTGGAAATAAGATTTCTTAGAAACAACAACAATTATTTCCATGTAACTCATGAATTCCATTAAAAAATGACAATAATTTGGGATTTTTATATCTTTCAAAATACAACCTATTATCTTAAACACAATTTTACACCAAACCATTAGTGAATTACATTAAGGAACATGGTTGTGAGGATCATACCACTAGATGAAGTAATTGAGTCCAATTATTAAACTTTTATGCCAATTTTTTTATGAATGGATAAATTTGGAAAAAAGATACCACTTATGCTTCATGCCTTTAATTTATTCACATTATTGAATTTTTTTGGTATCGATTAAATTCATTTGATGTTATTCACAATTCATGCAAAGTCATTAGTTATTGAAACCACATGATTTAGATAAATTTGGGGAGAACATTTTCTAGGAATCAATGTCTATAAAAAGATTTTGGAATCCAATATAACATGAATACTGATACAAAATATTAGAATGTAAATTTTTGAATCTTGACTTTCAATCATGCTACATTTCCCAATAAAAATCTTACTTTTTGTGGCCAATTCAAACACACATGTTTAAAATCATTCAATAAGTCTTTCCATGTAATTTTATCATGTAAATTCTATATAATAGCACATCATATTCCGGATACCAATTGATACATATGAATATCAAATGATCGTTGAGAAAAACTGAATTCACTGTTTTCTTTCATGTTTCTTCTAGTTTATATTTTTATTCAGCTTCACCCACTTGTGCTTATCTAGAAAAATTTATCCCATTTATCATATTCCACCATTAAATTTTAATCCCTATACAAATAGATATAAAATATAATGTATATGGTAAGAGGAGTAGCTTGAATATTCCTCATGTTGAGGATGATGGTGAGTCTCTAAAGACCACTATTTCTCCTTTTTCTTTCACATTAGAAAGCATTTTCATATCTGATTTTTTTAGATTTAATCCAACCACTTATCATAATCATTGGTATTTTTCTCTTTGTAAAACCCAACTCACACACAGTTATTTCTTGGGTAGCTTTATATCTAATGGTGTTTTCTTTTATAACAGGGAAACTTTTATTTCTCATAACATTCTTGTTGTCTTGACCATGCCTTAATAAATTATCATTTTTATTAATGCTTAACTTTCATTAGGATGTCTCTTTTTAATGGGCCTTATTACATTCATATTCAAGTGATATCTTCTCATTATTTAAATCCCTTTTATTATCTCTCTTGTATATCAGAGGTTTTCTGACAATATTAGAGCTTTTTTATCTCTATTTCAGAAATTATGTCTTATACACATAGATGTTGAAATCTATTTATCAAGCGAATAATTTCACCTTACATACATCCCTAAATAATCCTTTAATATCTACCAGATAACCACTGAAATATAAAATTATAATTTTTTTGAATAATAATAATAATTAGGATAAGACCCATATCTTCTTTTATGTACATGGTGACTCAGGTTTTTAGATTTTTAACTAGATTCATATTATTTGATAAATCACCATACCTTAATAAAAAAATAGTAATTTATTCCATGAATCCAAGAAGATTTATTTTTCTTTGGAATATTCAAAACTACTTTCTTATCATACCAAGATGGTGCTCCTTTATACCAGAAACCATTTTTTCCCAGGGAGTATGTTCTTTGTGACATGAAACTATTTTCATTATTATCCTCCAAGATAAAAAACATATTCAGTATTTCATCATCACATAGAAAGGGGTTAACAACAAAAAACTATAATTAATTTGGTAGTTTTGGACTCCTTAGGGAATCCAAGTGTTTCTTGGATATGATTAATTCTCCTTATAATAGATGAATACTATTAATCTATATTTCACGTTGAGTATCGAATTATTCCTTATGAGTCATCCCAAATTATATCTCTTCTTCTAACTCTTGGTTGAGATTATCCAGCATGCTCTTCAATACCTTCATTTTAGATTTCATTTGTGATATAAAATCCGTAGGGAAAAAATTTTGTTATTGTAACAATTTATTCTCCACAAATACTATATCTATGTTTTCTCATTGATCATTCTTATAAACATTTTGTTTCTTAATCTTTTTTTGAGTATAGATTATTTTATTTTGATACGACATTGAGTTGTTTCACCATTTTGGATATCATCTTCAACTCTTCCACTTGAGAATAATTTTTTAACTAAAGTATGTCATATCTCCAAAAATATTTTTTTGGCCTCTCATATTTTCTAATTCATTTTCTTAAAAATTGATCATGGTGTTTAGAGACTTATTTCCCCCTTCATGTCTAAAATGTTTATTATTGTTCCACTTCTTTTGATAAATATAAATCTCCCATTTTTGAACTCCATGGGATATCCAAATCCTTGGTAGTTCCAATATCACTTTGTATATATGGTTACTCATCCATTCCTATAGTATAATTAAATGATAAAATGATATCATTATTTCACCCATTCATACATTCCATTTTTGGGATGTAGGACTCATTCCAAATGATCTCCCTTTTTTATATAGATAGATCCATAGTGAGGTATTGTACAAAAATTCTAATTTTTTTTTGATGTCTTGGAATTTTACTTGGTAAATATTATAATAAAAATATTCTGAACATTATCTTCCAGAAACAACAAAATCATGTTAGATAAAACAAAAAGAAAATTACCTTTTATTCCAATTGTCAAATTTCACTATGAGATTATTGTTAGATAATCCCTGAGAGGGGGTGATTTAGTGTATTGCTGTGAAAACCAATTTAAACACTTTACCTTAAATAACCCATTACCCTATTAGGATCATGGATTTTTAACCTCAAGGTACACACATTTCTCTCTTATGATTAAATTGTCTCAATTAACTCTTCACTTGTCTTTCCAATATTTCTAGATATTGATTTAGGTTTCTTGAACCTCTTTTAGTGTGCATGAAAGATATAAATAAGACACAAGTAAGTTACTTTTTTCACCCTCATTAGGCTACTCTAATTAGAATGCATTGGCATTGTCTTGTACACAAAAACCACTATCCTCACTAAATACTATTGGATTTCTATTGAGGTCACTCCTTTCCCAAATTAATTATCCTACAATTTTTCAGGTTGAGTCATTGTTTCCTATGTCCCAATGCCTTGATGTTCTATTCAATACCGTTGTTGGATCACTTTCACCATCCTCCACCATTTATCACTACTTTGGGGGTAGGATCCTTACACAGTTTAAGGACAAGTAGGTCCCTTATCATGCCTAAATTACTTGGATTGCATCCTCATGCATGAATGGATGCTATGTTGATGCCCACTTAGGGTCATTCTTCACAATACATGAATAAATCCATGAACGAGCACATATATTTACTTTCTATAGTAATACAATACTATCTCCTTCATTGATCTATAGTGATCACTCCACCTCTCTTTGGAAAAATATTCAATAGTTCTAAATATTCCAGATTCCAGTCCCTTCTCCATGTGAAAGGGTGTCTGTTATTTATTCCTAAATGCCTAAATGAATTTTTTTCATATAGATAAAAAAGTTTGTGTCAAACTACATCATGATGTTTTACCCAAATGACTATGTGAAATGGTAACCATCTCACGATCTGAAACCCGATTCACACAAGGGGATATTAGTTGCAGCACGAAATGGTTTTTATTAAAAAGGTGATAAATATATGATGAAGTGGGTTTATATGAGAAACATTCCATGGAAAATGAATATAGAGGGTATCATTTAGTGGAGAGGTGACATTGATAATGATATAGGTTGGTACACCAATTGTCGTTGTGGTGAAAAACAGTTCAGGAGGCCCATAGAGTGAAACATGAGGTCGATAATTGAAGGTTCCATCTACATTGTATAATTTCCTTTTTCTAGGACACTGTAACCCTATGTGATAGAAATATACAATGTGTTTCCCTACGATATTTTAGAGAGAGCAATGGGTCAATGGTTATATAGCCTATAATGATACAATGTAAAAGGATAATACATAGAATTCTTACCTCTATGTGAGGTTTCCATAATATTTATATATAAAGATATAAAAAATTGATAGAAAATTACATAAAGTTACCTCATTAACCGATTTATACCTTTAAACATTTACATATATCTTAAATGACATATTATCATAAATAACTATATAATCTAACGGGAAAACTTATGGTATGTGTGAGAATTTTCCTAATATGAAATGAAATGATCATTATTGGAATGTTATGTAATGAAATGGGATGTAATGGAATAAAATTTTGGCTCTTTTTGGTATGAGGGAAGTTAAACCAAAAAAAGGAAAAATAAATGGGGTGTTTTATTTTTCATGCATGGTAGACTAAAAAAATAATTCTAGGGCATTTGAAATTTTATCCCATGATGGGTTTAATATTCCATTTGATTAGGTTGAAAAAGAAGTCTCTAAAGATAAACTGTGTGGTGGATACCAATACCTTCATTACCCACAATCCATTTTTGGACATTAGACATATACATTAAGGCATTTTACCTCTTATCCTCTGAGTTATGTAATGGGTTCCCTCTCAACCATGTTAAAAAGAACATTTATTTCATCAATAATAGGGGATTGAACCTTGTTTGTTTGGATAATAATAATAACTATCCTAATACTAATAATAATTATTTTATAATCAATAATATTATTATATAAATTATATTAATAAAAAGTTTGATTAAGAGTGTGTTAATATCTATGGACCTTAAAAATAAAATAAAAATTGATATTATAATTCTTTAAGAGAGGGGGTATCACATTTATCATTAACAATAATTTCTAACAAGTCTTGAGGAATTCTATAAAGATAGATTATATAATTAAGACAATCTCATTGTCTAAAGAGAGTCAATAGTTGCATTAACATCTATGAAAATATGTGTTACTATAAAAAGAATAGATAAAATAAAATCAAGAGAGGTCATCCTTCAAGACATGATTTTATTAGAAGTAATGGTGTTTAACCTTCTGAAATCTCAAATAAAAGTGAGAGATTCATGCTAAATTCACAAATTCCTCTATCACTTTTCCCTATAACATAAAACTTCCTTAATTAATACCTTTATTTTTCCCATCATGGTGATATACTGACCATATCATCTATCAAAGAATCCAATTAAATCCCCTGAATAATATCTAAAGACTCTTCTATATCATGGTTCAGTTGGGGATCCCTTTAGACACTCCATCACAATTGATCTTCAACCAACATTAAATGAGAGGGTGAAAAACAACAAATATGTATCCTTTATATACATTGAAAATTCAATTCAATTCCCAAATATTTTGTCTTCAACCATTCTTTGAGAATTCCTCTTATATTCCATGCATGAATGCTATTATGATTCTAAATAGATGTAAATGCATTATATGTAGTGGCCATTAAAACTACACAAAAAACATCTTTTACTATTTTTTATTTTGGAATTTATTGGACGATTAAACCACCATGAAATAAGTTAATTTTTTTTCAAAAAATCCACACATTTCAGTGCCATGAATCACTCTACAATAGTTTTAGAAAAATTCCCCAAATCATTTCATGGTGATTAATTAGTGTAAATTTTAAATGTTTATTATAAATTCTATATATTTTATTTTAAAATTAAAATAAAAAATTATTTTTCAATGGTCTTATTAACGTTATCAAATTAAATAGTTAGATTTTTTTAAATTTTTTAAATAATAATTAAAAATAAATATTTAAAATTTAACATTTAATGATTGATACTGATTACTTACTAATTATTAATTATTTATAATTATTTATACTTTAATAGTTATTTTAATTATTTATTATTATAGAATTAGTTATAAATATGTGTAAGTTGAGATTTGAATCCATTATGTATTTTGTAATGATTTTTGGTTTCCTGTTTGAAAATGTCAGTGCGTTATTGTGTTTTGGAGCCCTTAACCTTTTCAAAGGGTAAAGTAGTCATTTAAACCTATCAAATGACCTAAAATCGTTTTTTGGGGGTTTTTTATCCTATAATGTGGAATTTATCCCATGGAATGCTTTTAGTGATATTCTATGTCGTGTTATTTATTATGAGTATTTAATATTTGTTAAATAAATACAATTTATTATTATAGGTTCAAATGAAAATATCTTCTAAATGGGAATCTGTATTGGAATTTTGACCCTCTAATTGAATTCAAAATATGTGATTTCACCTATATGAGTTATCGTCTCTATTCAGGTTATTGGCCTTGGTTGGTCTAGTTTGCAGGTATCCCCTAAATGTTTAAGTTAGGTTTTATTTTAGTAAAGTCCCATTTCCTCCCCTTTATCTTGATGGAATGTACAAATTACACCACCATAGTTGTTTATGAAGATATTTGATAATGTAAATCTCGGAGGGCTCTACATCTAGGGATGATATGATTTTAAACTAGGATGTAGCAAATGTTAACTAGGAAGAATAAATGTTGTATTATAAGGCTTTGATGATCTTCTATGAGGTAGAATTGGTTATTTTGGATTTAATATCCTTTTAATTCAATTTTCATTCCTTTAATTTTATTTGTACTGTATATTTTATACATTTTCTATTTCAATTCACATCATATTAAATTCGAAGGAGTTTTGTATAATTTGGGTTATTCATAGAGATCTGCATCTGAACTTTATAACCACATATTATAATGTGTCAAGAACACATGTTTTGTAGATTATTCATTAACTCAGGATGAATATGTGGTTCTCATAAAATTTTCATCAATTTTACATTACAAGTAGTACCCTAGGTCACAAAACATGGGGTCTGTCCGTGTTCACGATCATAAACCCATTTGAGACATAAGGAAGTGTACTTGTACATTCCATGCTATGTGACATGACATAACCTATGGTAGGGTTCATGATAAGGTAACCATGTACCCCCACACCCTATGTAATATATAGACACCCCATGTGCTAGGTATGTATATATAAACATAATTAGGGGATTAAAATAAATTGATTATTTTGGTGGACACACCCTATACTTATAGTACATTCTATATAATGTATTGTTTCATATGTGTTTCCACTCATAATTTCCATGTAGCAGGATTTTCACATAAGATGAGTCCATTATGAGTTTTATTATACATGGGATACGATGGTGAGGTCCTCTATTTTTTATAGGGAGTTAGGGAGATCTATCAAAGGTAGTTTTTAATCTATATACCTTAGTGGTGATGAAAAGATTCAAATGATGGAGGATAAAAAGTGTGAGGCCTGTAGACTTCCCATAGAGAAATTAAAATTCATGTTTTGTATCCTATCATGTTTTCAATATCAATACCCTTCTAGGGTTGTTAGCGGATATGCTTTATTTGTCATAAAAAGGATCAAGATGTTTGATCTTTAGTCGAGAAAAACTATGGTCATTTTTCATTCTAACCGTGTACTTATTCCCTCACCTGCATTATATATCATGTCATGACTACTAAAGAGGGAGAAAGATTAAATATCATACTTGGAAGCCCCTCTTATTGGAATGTTGACTCCGAAAACCTTATGAAATTGGCCATGTGGGTATGGGAATTCATATTCATTCCTTTAGAGGAATGGCCTATGGTGGTGTAGGCATGATTGAACATATCAACATTTTAGATATTATATTTTCCTTTATAAATTCATGGAATTATACTCTTATAGTAGGGTTTCATTAGGATATATTTTCGTCTAACTATCCTCATGTAAGTTTGGTAATTCCCCCATGGGTCTGAGGTGTGAGATACTCTAACTACAAGTTAGATAGGGTACACACTCCCCTGAAATTAATGGGGTATAGGATCCTCTATCAATAGAATCAATGTTTTTTCCATTTGTAATGTATAGTCATGACTTCGGGTGTGGTGTAGAACTACCAAAATGAGTTCAGGGTTGTCCTAGTATTGGTATCTAACACTCAGTAATAAAATATCAGTGATCATGGATAGATTTCACTTTGTTCAAGTTTCTCTTTGTGTATAATGGGATCCATATTAAAGTTGCAGTGTTGGATTTGTGTTGGAAGTGTTTGATTGGTAGAGATATATTAGTGTATGGGGTTAGTAACCACTCACTTGGTTTCATGTACTGGAAATGATTGAGTATAAAATGATATTTCTCTAATTTCTTTGCGTGGTGGTGACATTGTTTAACCTCGATGGATGGATCATTCATATAGGGGTTATAAATCCTATGGAGATTTATTTTATTCCTTCATAGTACTCTTCCTAAAGAGGAGCGAGTTATGATAGTAGTTACTCTTCTAATGTTTTTTTCTTTATCAGTTAAGCATGGTTGGGATGTTGAACTCCTATCTTGTTCATGGGTTGGCCTAGATCTTCCTTCCTCATTATTCCTTTGAAGGATGATCTTCTCTTTGATGCATTATGAGAGTTGGGTACCATCAATGGCATGCACTAGTGATCATGGTGACATATGAGGCCTCATTAAAGTAATAAATAAATGCAGATAAATCTTATTACTCATATATGTGTGTCATAGGAAGTTTTAATTGTAAAATTTTAGTTCATAGTTTGGTGTACCTTTACTGACAAGGAATGTATTTAGACCCCCTTGAGTGTGATGATAGCATTGGATGATACCTTTGTATTTCGAAATCAGTACAGTTTATATTCCGTATTAATTGATGAGAATGTAAGTGTTTATCTATGAGGCGTGAAACCTATTTCGTTTTCCCCATGATGTGATTATTGGAGCGTTAAGAGGTGACTTATTCCACCCTTCAATATAAAGAGACTTTTTTTTAATAGTTTTTGAGATATTCCTCCAAATTTGAGTTTTATTGTCTTATGTTGTAAAATTGTATGTTTTGATCCTATTTTTGTATTGACCTGTGACCATAATCCCATTTTTGGGGGAATTTTACTACTTATTTTTATACTCAAAGATGTATGGGCCTTGATCCCTAAATATGGCATGTCAGTGTAGAAAACTTTCTGATTGGTGTTCTATTTGACCTAATATTTTGGAGATAATGTTTTATAGAGCCCAAATGATTCTTGGTCTAGAAGGGTTCGTATTATAGATGATGTGACCTAGTAGATATATTCTCATAGTTACATAATATGTATAGATGCATATGTTACTCATTATCTTCTTACATATACACTGTATAGTTGTGCATCATAATTTTTTGTTCAGTAGAATGTGACCTTTTTTTTGCACGATATTTGGATAAGGCATCAGAAATATTTGATACACATAATTGGAACTTGATTCTATCACCTAGAATATTTGGGTTGGTCTTGTTCTAATGAATTGTTTGTGATCATATGCTCATTAATGGTATTCATACAATGGAATATGTTAGGAATAAATGAGAAAAAACATTAATTACTTGTGTTTAAAATAACACAAGCCATTTAAAGATAATCTTGAGCATATTTTGGAATAAATAAATGAAAATCACATAATTTCATATAAATAATCACATAAATATTATACTAATGAAATATCACATGGAATATTAATAAATAATTTAATAATTAGGGAATTAATAATGTCATACATAATAACCATACCATCAAGGTTTCGATCAAGACGCCATACACAAATGGTTAAGACATCATCCAATACCCAAACTAGTTTGTCCCATGATACCTATAGATGCATAGTGAGGCTACAGAAGACACTGACAATGACTTAATATTTCCAATGCATTTATCATAAAAAAATAGTGAAAAAAAACAATAATAAACATTTGTATTGAAAAACAAGAAAATGAAATGTGAATACTTAAAAAATTAAACATGTGCTGTATGTAAATAGAACTTCCACAGTCAAAATGATCATAATTACTCAATAAAATATGTAAAATGGTATTATAATATATCAACTTAAATCAAGAATAATATCTAAGAAAGGGAATTGTTTTAGATTAAAATAATCCAATAAAATCGTTGAAAAAAACTTGAGAGAAATACCTTTTTAACTTTTGGAAAGAATATTTCTCATGAAAGTCATTTGTATTTGTTATAATATCAGATTATAAACATGTATATCCCAAAAAATAATTGGTTAGGACAATGAAATTAAGTTTTTTTCATAAATTATGTCCATCTAAACTGAAAATATGTAAAAAGTGTTTTTAAGGAACTTGAGAAATGGGTCCCTTCAGTGCAATTTAGAGGGAAATATAATAGATACCTTAAAGCACACAAAGGATTAATTGTTTAAATAAATCCAGAAAATAAATAAGATTTTTTTTTATGATAAACTGAGTGATTTTTAAAAAATATTTTTTTCTTAAAACAATTTATGTAGTGTAATTAAAATGGGTAATAAATTTGGATGTTCCCCTTAATCTTGCTTGCTTATCAAGAGGAATTAAAAACTAAACCATTTAAAAATTGTAGTTTTTCAAAAAATAATGATTAAATTAGCTAGAGAAACATTTTTGGATCATATGAATAGAATTTATATGTCATAACTACAAATAGGGATGAATTTCATTGGAGAAAATGGAACTCGGATAGAGAGTGGTTGTTCGGGGAGAATTACATACAACTTTAAAAATAGTCACGTTGTATCCCACATAAAATTAATGAAAATTAAATAAAAAATTTAATACCATTATTATAAAGATGATATTAAATTTAAAATTTTAGTATACAATCACCAAACATGAGAAATATTGGTGAATAAGGGATTACTCCATAAATAAAGGTGATATTAGAAAATTGTTACCTTATGTCTTAAAGAGTTCTGAACTTGTACTTAACATCCATGAAAATTAAATTTGATTTCTTAATAAATTGATTCATAACTTTATAGAATATATCTTATTTATTATACTTTTATTATGTTTATTTATGGTTTTTTGTTGACTTTTGAGATTCGATTTCATCTTTTGATGTGTTTGTTTTCTGGGTTTTCATTATTGGTTCACTTTTATACAAGTATGAAAGATCATGTGAAATTGAAATAGTTATATAAAATTGAAAATACATATTAAAAATAATTTTATATAAGATTTAATGGTATTATATATAATTTTTTCCAAATATGAGGATAATTCCTTAGATTAAATGTTAATCATAACTGTTTGTTTTATTTTGGACTTTTTCAATCCTCATGAAGTAGTTTGTTTTATTAATTAATATTAAACATATACTAGTTATAGAAAACTAAATAATTTTTATAACATTTATTAAAGTCTATTTTAACAATTAAACATTTTTTATGAACAGACATGAAGGTGTAATTGAAAAAAGAAAACTCATCACCCACAAAGGTGGTAAATCAGCACCACCTGAACGATGTTTTCATTTTTTAAAATAAAAATGGGAAGAGAAGAGGATTGATGGTTGATATGCTGTTAACATAATAAAATTTAAATATATATATAAGATAATGTATTTATCATTTTTGTCTGTATATACGAGTTATGGAAAAGATAAGAAAATAAAATTAAATAAAACGAAATTAAAAGAACAAAAGGGGATTTTACCTCTTGAATTCCTCTCCTTGGGAACCTGTTTAAAGACCATTGAAATGGTATTTTTATTAATACTAGAACGACCATGTCATGATGGACTGATTTCTGAGAGGTATTTGTCTTATATTAGACAAAAACCATGGCCTTGGAGGTGTAAGGTGAAGGGGTGGTGAGGGGTGTTATTTATCGTGGAGGAGAGGGGTGTTTTGGATTATTTTATTCATTTGTTTATTATTTTTGCTCAAGAAAATAAATAGTTTGAAAATTTTTACTAAATAGATTAATATAATTATTGGTAAAATGATATTATGGTCTTAAATCACCCAAAAATCATATATGACCCAATAATTCAGGTATTTGTTAAATACTGTAAGTTACCATATTTCACTATTCACCAAAAAATTCAGCTATGTTAGAAAAACCCCAAAAATTAATTATAACTATTTTTCAACTTATAGAATTACAAAATGAACTCCATTTTATGAAAATAATTTTCTAAATATTATAAATTTAATTTTTGTATAAAATCATCAATTACGAAAAGAACAAATTATAATATTATAACTGTTTTAATGAATCTTTGAAAAATTCATTAAGGTCTCATAAAATTATATTTTAATCATAAGAGAAAAAAATATTGACTAAATAATATATTTTATGAAAATAAATTTCTTTTAAATTATTATATTATTTTTAAATTTGTAAATTAACATATATGTGTCACAAAAATTCCAACACATAATTTATCATTTTTAATAAAATTTATTTACTTATTCCATGATATAAATATTCCATATTATCATTTATGAGGTACCTAAATTTTAATTGTACTTTCATAGTTGATGTTACTATTATATTGGTCGTATTACTATTCCTAATAGTAACATTACTATTAAAAAATCATATTTATTAGTATATTATAGTTTTAAAATCCATGTTGCATGAAGAATAAAATATCAAGGATAATAAATTTTAAAAGAGGCATACCATAAAATCATGTGGTGTAACATTGTAAAATCCTTCAAAAAACATTAATTGTTAGAATTTCTAGAATGTAACCTCATAAAAATATTTGGGTAGTTCATCATAAATTCCCTTAGTACCCACATCAACTCTCCAATTTTACTATTTTCAAATGTACCTTTATCTACAGAGTCATTCGATTCCACAATGCCTACTTTCTGGTGTCTAGAATCTAGATATGCTCTTCACAATAAGATAAATCAGGTTCCAATTCAATTACATAAAATGTTAATATATGTGTTGGGTTTGTCATGTACATTCATAACAAAGAGATGTGGAACACATTGGGTAGTTTATAAAGGAAATGTGGAATCATCAAATGATAAGCCATAGATCCAATTCTCTCCATGGTTCCAATGGTATAATGTATCTAAGTCTCAGTTTCCCTTTCATAGATAATATTATAACACTATTCCATTTATATTCTTCCAGAAAAACCGATTATCCCACTTGAAATTCCAAATACTTCCTTCAATTAATGACATTTTACTTGTTCCCACTTTGGGATACTTTGATATGGGTTTGAATAGACTTTACCGTTTCTATTAAATACTACAAATGTTTTGGGTCTATAATATTACTTTAACCAACTTCATCACAAAATGCTATTGTATGAAATCACATTCCATACTATGCTACATATGGTAAAATTTGAATACATGAACGGAATATATGTTTGTAAGGAAACACATACAAAGGTAAATGTTAATCCCAAAAACCATGAATGTCAAGTGAGCATGATCTCATCATGTCTTATAATTATTGAATGGTCCTTTAAGACTACCCTTTAGTTTTATGGTGATAAGATTTACTAAAATGAAGATCAATGTCTAAAGCTTTCTGAAGACTTTCCAGAATTTTAATGTAATTCGTGGATCAGAATCATACAAAATTGAATGTGGTTATCCATGAATCTTGAAAAATCCATTAATATAGAGTCATGAAATTCTCCCTAGTATCAAATCCTCCCTTAATGTGAGGAAATGTTCATATTTGTTATGTTTATGAACAATTACCCAAAAACCATCATTATTTCTTGGAGTTTTCGGTAATATATTGAAAAATCCATTGCAATTCCATCCCATTTCCATGTAGAAATAGGTAGAGTTTTCATGAATCCGCATGGATGATTTCATTCATCCTTCACATATTGACTTACAAAATATCCTGATACATAATAAACAATTTCCTACTTCATGTTATCCCAGAGGAAATATTCCTCTAAACAACTATACATCTTGGTGACACTAGGGTGTAAAGCGAAATTTGATATATGGAAATCATATAATAACTCCCATTTTAGCTTGGGTAAAGAGGGAACACAAATACACATCCCAAATATCATAATTTCATCCAAAAACACCATGTCTAACAACTTCCCATCATTTTTAGCTTTAATTTTCATTTAAAAATTCTCATTATTAGACTATGAAATTATAATACATTCCCAAAAATGTAGTTGGGAAACCAATTGAAAAAGCATTGAGGTTTCAAGTTCCTCGATAATTTCCATATCCATCATTAGTAGATCAAAATACATAGGATCCTTTTTAATCATCATTTTATTTAAAACACCATTATCTATCCTACTCAATTCATCTAGTACCATATTTTATTCTAGTGGTTAATAGGGTATTGAAAAATCATAATCCTTGAGTAGCTCAACCCATTATCTTTTCCTCATATTGAGTTCTCTCTATGAGAAGAAATATTTCACACTCTTGTGATCTATACAAATCTCACATCTTTCACCATATATATAGTGTCTCTATATCATTGGTGTAAATATTATATTTGATAACTCAAGTTCATGATTAGGATAGTTCTATTCATTAGTTCTTAACTACCTTGATGCATAGGCAATAACTCTATCATTCTACAGAAGTCCACAAACAATTACATTCTTTGATGCATCATTTTTAATTAAAAATCAACCATTTCTCGATAGTAGATTCAAGATCAGAGCATCAACTAATATTCTCTTCAATTATTCAAAAAATTATTCACATTATTTTCTCTATAAAAACATAACCCCTTTATGAGTAATCATGGTTAATGAGTTAGATAATCGATAAACATTCTGAACAAAATTCCTATAGTATCCTGTTAAACCAATGAAACAACATACAGTGGTTATGTTTGTTCATGTAGGATATTCCTGAATTGAATTTTCCTTGATAGGAAAAACTAATATTCCATATTTATAGATAGTAGTTCCATGGAAAAAAACTATATTAAGCCAAAATTCAAACTTTCTAAACATCCCAAAATAGTCTTTTATTCTATGATTCTTTAGAACAACCGAAAAGTGGATCTCATGGTACTCCAAGATTTTCGAATATGTCTAGATAAGAACAATAAAAACCAAATAAAATCATTATGATATTCCTTGAAAATTTTGTTCATGAGATCCATACAAATAAAGGGTATATTATTCAGTCCAAATTTCATTATTCTAAACTCCTAATGTATATTCATGGTTAAAAATGTGGCCTTTGCAATATCTTCCTTCCTCACATGTAATTGAGGATATATAGATCGAAGGTCAATTTTCTTAAAATATTGAGCTATGTGATATTGTTCAAATGAATCATCAATATGAGGAAGTTGATACTTGTTATTTATTTCAATAACATTGATTTATCTATTGTCAATTCACAGCCTCATGGATCCAAATTTCATCATGTTAAATAGAATGACGACTCCGATTCGAGAAACACTAGGGTGAAAAAATCCATTATTAGTAAACATAACTAGTTTTTTCTTAGGCTCCACTAATTATACAGTGGACATTCTACAAGGATTCATTGATGTTAAGATTGCATCGGGGATTAAATAAATTGAGAACAGAACTTTCTTTCTGGAGGATGTCTAGGTAAATCCTTTGGAAATACATCAATGTATTCTTATACAATAGGCACATCCAAAATTTCAATTTTTCTTTCCTCATCCATAGATGATGTTTTCTCTTCCTCCCCAATTATTTAATTTGTAATAGCTACTGGAATTCAATCTATATATGAATTAGATGTTGAAGTCTCTCCTATTTAGAATAGAAATTACATACGTTCATCACAAATCATAATTTACTTCTCTTTCCAATAATTTTATGCACTATATTTTAAATGTAAATCCATAAAAACTATTAAATAAAAATAATCCATAGGTATGATGAAAAAATCAGTAATTATAGCACATTTATGTGTCATAATTGGAATAATATGACACATCTTTGTTACAGTATGGATCACCTAAGATTCATTCTGAAAGAAATCACCCATTAAGGTAAATTGTAAATATCCAATTTTTATAGAAATCCAGGAAGATACAAAGGAATTATATGATCTAGAATCAGATAAATCCTTAGATAAATTTTATTAGATGATTAATGTACCTTCCACCACATCATTAGGAACTTTAACCTTAGCTGATGTGATCATATAAGCATGTCCTGGATACTGTGTCCTTTTCTAGGGCAAGTTTCTACAGCTCTATGGAGAAAAAATGGAATAGTGTCCCATATATTTATAGTTTTAGCATTGAATATTGGTAGATAATTTATTTCCCTTACAATCATTGGCTGGGTGGCCCTTTTCACCACATTTGCAACAAACTGTCATCCCCAATAGGCGTGTTTCGTGATGTTTTTTTTACATTTACTACAGCATTTAAAGTAAAATATTACCTTCTTCCTCTTTTCCTTATTTCATTTTCTATAGTGTTTTGATTCCCTCTTGTTCTCATTCCTTACTTTAAATTCATAATCCCTAGAGATTTTTTCTTTGTCTTGATAGCACATTCGTCTTTATTTTCAAATGATGTGAAACTTTTGGAGACTAGTGATCTCTGGTGAAATTGTGTTAACCCATAAAAGAATAAATAAATCATTATCATTTTATTATTTTCATAAAACTACGTATTCTTTGATAACCTTGTTAATGTTTCTTCATACTTTGAAACATTCTTATCCTCCTTATGCCTCAAATTCAAGAATTGTCTCTCCATATCTGCTCACTCTTTGCAGGGAAAATCTTTTCCAAGAAAAGTTATTTAAAATTCTTACATTAAATATTTTCCATTACTTCATCCTACTTCATGTTTTTAATCAATGATCACCATAGATCTGTGTCACCCAAGAGAGATAATAAATTTCCATGACAACCTTCCCCCTTTCCTTACTTCCTAAACTAATAAATATCTTGTTTAAGGACTGTATTCACTTATTAACTAAAAATGTATATCTAGTGCCATTGAATAATGGATGTTGTTGTCTCATAAATCCATCAAATGTTGTTGCTCATCATTTTCGATTAGTATATTCCATACGAGTAAGGTTATTGTTCATAACCCAAGTCATTTGTCCCAATATATTTATATGTGTTTCAGTGCCAGTTACAACACCAATTGCAACATCAATATCCTGAATAGTAGGGAAATACCTACATAGATTATATGCATTGATATAGTTTCCATACATTCCACTGGGGTTCAATTCTAAATAATAGAATACACTAAAATAGGTTATGAATCATAAGTCATAATTTCACACTAGAAAAAAACATAACATAAATTGGAAGATTATTCATAGCTAATATCATAATCATAGAAATGGTTTCTTGGGGGTCATCTTTACTTTTAAATACTTCATAATGGTTTGTGAAAAAAATGTGAATAATCCTAAAAATATCATTTTGAAGTGTCAAAATAAGTGCATAGTAAGATCAACTATCATATATTAGGGTACGTTGAGGTAAGATCGAAACACTTTGTTAAAGTTGTTACCCCTTGGCACATTTATGTGAAAACCACTTCCAGCTATCTTGTCTAGACAATGATTTATTTGTAGGATGACCCATATAATATCTACCTTACAAAAAATCATTGATGTTCTTATATACTTATCATTAATTTTTATTTTTTAGTTATGTTTCGTAATATAGTTTCCAAGGATTCTACTAAAAATTCTCTAATGCAAAATGTAAAGACCATGACCCCAGTATCTCATATAAAATGCCTCACTTTATTACATTAGTATAGATAAAGGACTCGAATTCTAATGGACAGATCAGCATAGAGTTTTTAAAGACATATTACATACATGATCATTAAATAATAGTTTGAAACATAAAACAAAATATAGAGAATACTTTTAGAGAGACTATTATTCCCGTAGCTAAATCCTATATAATAGTCATAATATACATCCTAGAATCCATGGAAATGTAAAAAATAGGAAATGGGTTATCTCAAATGCTCATTAAGGGTATGTTTATAGCTGAAGATATTGTGAATAACTGATCATAAACATTATGGCATGTTGTATAACAGAAACAAAATCCCTTTAAAAAAAATCTTGAGCATAATATGACAATAATATATAATAACAACATAATTCCTTATAAATAATCACATGAATATTATTCTAATTAAATAATCAAATAGAATATCAATAAATAATTTTATAATGGTGGAATTAAAAATGCTGAGCATCATAAACATATTGTCAAGGCTTCATCCAATACACTATATATAAAAGAGTAAAACATCAGCCGATACCGAAACTAGTTTGCCTCATGAGACCTATTGATGAATCCAGGGTCAATAGAGGGACACACCCATATCTTACTATGTCCGATGCATTATTAACAAGAAAATGATGAATCCAAAACCATCATATACTTTATTTGGAAAAAGTATCATAACAATTGTGGGCACTTCCACCAAAAACCATGAATGGTATTAAAATAGCACACCCACCCTCCATCAAACTAATCATAAATCATTCAGTAAAATATTGATGATGGTATTATAACAGATCAAACTAAATCAATCATAAGATCTAAAAAATATATTTAGAAGAAAATAATCTAATAAAATCATTGAGATGTTCTTCATATAAATAGATATTACTTTTGGAAAGCAGAGTTCTTTTGGAAAATAAATTTTATTTCTCAAAAAATCATATTGAAATATTTATATCCTTGAAAATAATAGGGAAATACAGTGCGATTATATTTGATTCATAAATTATTTCCAAATGAAGTGAAATCATGTAAAAATGTTTTTAATAAACTTATGAAATCGACCACCTTAGTGACATTTAAGGGAAAATATTAAGAGTATTTAAAGAAGACACCATATTAATAATTTTCATTAAACTAGAAAATAAATAAGATGAGTTTTCATGATAAAAATATTGATTTTTTAAAAGTATTGGTTCTTTAAAACATATTATACAGTTCTCTTAAAATCGGCAAGAAATTGGGAAGTTCCCCTTAAATTAGGATTTCTTATCAGAAGGAATTAAACAGGAAATATTATAAAAAATGTATTTCCCCAAATAATAAACATGAATTGATCAAGATATATGATTTTGGATAATATACATAGAATTTATAAAGACTGTATATAAATTAATAATAATTACATTGGGGAAAAATAAACCTAAATGAAAAATGGTGGTTTGGGGGGAATCACTTACCACATTGAAAATATTCATATTTTATTCCCCATTATATTAATGAAAACTAAATGAAAAATTTAATACCAATAATTTAATGATGATATGAAAGATAAAGTGTAAATATACATACACCACACATTAAAAATAGTGTTGAATAAGTAATATCTCATTGAAATAAAGGTGAGATGAGAAATCTCTTACCTTATGTCTGAAAGTGTTCTACACTTATACCTAACTTCATGGATAATGAAATTAGATGAATTCATAATTTGATTCAGAACCTAATAAAAATATATTTTATTTATTATAATTTTATTATGTTCAATTATGTTTTTCTTGAATTATAATATTCAATTTATTCATTCAAAATTGTTTGCTTTCATTGTATTCATTATTTGTTTACTTGTATATATGAATCAAAGATCATGTGAAAATGGAATAGTTGTACATAATTGAAATTAAATGTTATTAATGAACATACAGAATATTTAATGGTTCTATATATCATATTTTTCATTATATGTGGGTTAATCATTAGATAAAACATTAATGATAAACGTTTTGTTAATTTGGGCCTTTTCTTGATCAACAAGCACAAGATTTTTATAATTAATTAATATTATATATCTACTAGTTTGAGAACACTATATAAGTTTTATTAAATATTATAATGTCTTTTTAACCATGAAATTGGGTTTGTGTCTATCCTTGAAGGAGAAATTGAAAAATTAAAACTCATCCTCCAAGTAGACGGTAAATCGACACCTCACATATGATGTCTTCATTTTTAGAATAAAATTGAAGAGAAGAGGATTGATGGTTGATAATACATTAACATAATATAATTATAGTATATATAAGATACTGGAGTAATCATTAATTTTTTTATAGAGGTGGTAAGGAAAGGATAATAAAAAAATTAAATTAAATTAAATTAAAAGAACAAAAGGGGATTTTACCACTTGAATTTCTCTCCTTGAGAACCTCCTTAAAGGTCTTTGAAATTGTCTTTTGGGGAGATACCTGAAGGAAAAATAATGTGAGGGATAGTTTTTAAAGAGGTATTAAGTAGAAATTGGATAATATTCAAGGCTTTGGAGGTGGGAGGATAAGAGGTGGTGAGAGGTGTTATTTAAGTGGATGAGAGGGGTGTTTCTTGGTTATTTTTTCAATAGTTTATTATTTTGGACCTAGACTATCAATAGTTTCAAAATAATCACTAAATAATTTAAAATAATGAATGAGATTTCTAGATTACGGGATTACATAAGCCATACATCATCTATGACTCAATACTTACTTTATTTGTAAAATACCATAAATTACCGTATTTTACTATTCAAAAAAATTCCACTATTTAAGAAAACTCTCAAATATTCACCCTAACCCTTTTAGACATGTAGAATTAAAAAATGAACTCATTTTTTTAAAAAATATTTTTTACATATGAGAAATTATATTTTTTAATAAAATCATCATCCACTAAAAAAATAGAGATTTTAATACTATAACTGTTTTCATAACACTTTGGAAAATTCATTAAGGTTTCATAAAATTATATTTCATAATAATACTTTAAAATATTAATTTATGGATATATTTTATTAAAATAATTATCTTTAAAATAATTATATTAATTATAAAGTTGTAAATAAACATTTCTATTTCAAAAAAATACCAATACATAATTTAGCATTTTTAAAAAATTTATTTACTTATACCATGATATATGTATACTGTATTAATATTTATAATATACCTAATATATATATATATATATATATTCATAGGCGAAGTTACTATTCTATTGGTCATATTACTATTCATAATGGTCACATTTCTATTCCAATGATAATATTTAATAATATATTACAGTTTTAATCTCCGTGTTGTGTGAAGTATAAACTATAAAAGATATTAATATTTAAAATAGTCATACCATAAAATATGGGGGAGTTACACTTAGGGTATCTCACTCGACATACTTTTAGTTTACATGAGGATCCTGTTCAAGATCCTTGTATATGGTGATCCTTTAGAGCCGAAGGATCTCATGTAGTGGTGTGCATGATTTCAACATAATGTTTGATCAAGGGATTATGAAAGATATATTATAATAGTTTCCTTCTTGAGGTAATAAATCCTTATGTTGGGGAGAATTTAATGCTTAGAGTTTTCCCATGTAAATGGATATTTTTTTATAGTGTTTTGGTTCCCCGAGCCTTTTTTAATGACAAAATAGTCATTTCCTCATATTAAACTTCTTCAGAAAACATTTCCCATTATTTTTATTTATATGAAAACATGGATTTTACCATAGGGATTGGTTTTGGTGTGAATTAATGATGGAACATATATTTAGATGTTTTAAAATCTATTAAGTAAATATTCAGTATTTATGCCGGTTAGAGGCTCTATATCTCCAATACAGGACTCCAAATTAGAATTACAACCATGTGGTTTAATCTAGAATGGGGGGTTTTAACTAATCGATGATTGATCTAAATTTTGGTTCTGGAAATATATTGGGCCCATTTAAGGAAATACATTAATTTTTTAAGAAGGGATTAATTGTATTAAAAACCATATTTCTTACAATCTCTATACAGTGAAATACATGAAGGCATGTCTTCCGTGTTGGTGACACAAAGTTACAAGAGAGGAAATTAAGGAGGGATCTTCTCCTAGGGATTATTAGAGTGAATGTTCGAATGGAACAATCATATATCGGGAAGTGGAAACATGTGATTATAAAGCCCTAAAAATGTTCAATGAGGTGGACCTCATTATTTAGTATTTGACTTCATTTTAATTTAATTTATTTCAAATATATATAATATGATTTTATATTTCATCTATTTTTTTGTTTCATAATGAATTAGGTCTAATTTATGGGGGGGTTTTTTTCTGATTTGAGTCGTTAAGAGTGATCTCTATCTAAAATTTCTTACTACACAGCATGTAGTCTCAATAACACAAACCCTTTATCTAATTTTTCAATATTATGTTGGTGACATAGTCTATGTAATGTGTAGGAGAAGTGTACATACTAGGTAGGATCCTAGGAAACATGAAGCAAGGACTCTCCATGTACACTATCAGACACCTGTTTGTATAACATAGGGTTGTACATTCACATGCCATACCTCATGACATGACATGAACTCGGTAAGGGTACATGACTAGGTACCTTGGTACCCCTACATCATATATAGTATAGGGACATCCAATGTACTAGTTAAGTACATACATGCATCGTCTAAGGATATGTTTAGAGTGATTTTTTGGGTGTACACATCGTAAAATCCTAGTGCACTCTATATGCTATCATTCTTTCTTCTATGTTATAACTTATTATCACAATATAGCTCAATTTCGACATAATAGGAGTCCATTTTGAGTGTTTTTCCACATAGTACATGATGGTGAGGTCCTTTCCTCATTTACAAGATATTAGAAATATTTTTTATGGTATTTAGGAATCTAAATCCCTTTGTGATGAATGTGGGATTTAGACATAGGGGAGGAGATGGGTCAATTGGTATAGACATCCTTAAGAAAAATAGGATTTTAGGTGGGGGATCACTGTGTGTTTTCATGATTGATACCCTCGAAGGGTTTTTGGTGGTTAGGGTTTCATTAGATGATGAAGGAGTCTGATGTTCATTACTTAGTTAGGATAAACCTTTTGGTCATTATTCATTTAGATTTTAGATTTCTTCCCTCACATATATTAAATATTGAGTTATAACCAGTAGAGATGGAGTGGGATTGTATAGAATATTTGGTATCCCCTCCCAATGGGATGTTGGGTTTGACGACCTCATGTAGTTGGATAAGAGGGTCTAGAATGTCAGATTTATTCCACTAGATAAGTGGTATGTGGTAGAGATGGAATGATTGGTAGTATCATCAATTCATAGATTTAAATAGGATTTTGAAATTTTGTGGAAGTCTTCCTTGACAATGGGGGTTCCCTATGATAAAATTTCTTCTTACTATCCCTAGGTCATGTTGGTAATACACCCACAAGTTTGGAGTGCATGATCACACCTATAGATCAAATAGGGACAATATTTTCCTCAATATAATGGTGTTCCAAATCCTTCATCTCTGAATCAGTGTTTTCCTCTATCTATGGAATAGTCTTGAATTTTGGTGTGGGGTAACACCCGAGACATGGATTAAGAGTTGTCTTACTATTTTCATTTATTATTTGATAGTAAATTATTGGTCCTAGAGAATATTTTCCCCTTATTCATGTTTCCCAAGGTGTGGTAGAGGATTGCAAATGAGGTTGTAGAATTGGATCAGTGTTGGAAATAGATGTTTGGATGATAATAATCAATGTCATGTGTTTTACCCCCTCTCATATTTGAAAGTACTAGAGAGGATTTAGTCTATAATGATAGTTCCTAAATTTCTTGATGATGAAGGATGATCCATGTGGATGGTCAATGAATGGTGGAGATTTTGAAGAATATAGTGATTTAGTTTTTTTCCCTCAAATATGTGTTCCTTTGGAAAAGTGAGTTTTGATAGTGGTTACTCTTTCAATATTTGTTTCATATCTCTATTGAGAAAGTCTAGGGTTCTAGAATCTTATCTTTTCCACTGGGTGGTTGAGATGTTCGCACCCCATTGGTTCTTCAAAACATGGAATTATATTAATATGAAATGAGTTTTGGGTGCTTTAGGTGGTGTTATCATGTGATCTTGGTGATGTGTGAGTCCCTTTTTGGGTAAGATGACATGGGGGTAGTTTATTCACTCATATTTGTGTTTCAATAAAGATTATAGTGGGAAAATTATGGTTCAGGGTTCAATGTATTTTAATTTAGTATTAGTATTATCATATCCTATTTAGTGTGCAGATGGTATTGGATGACACATCCCTTTTCCAAGATCATTAGATTTAGTCTTACCTAGCGAATGAAGACCGGAGACATCTATACCTATATAGTATGGGACATATTTGCGTGTCTCCATGATGTTATTTTATGAGTAATATGATCTTATCTTAGTTGACTTCAAAGATTGGTATACATCAATCCCTAAGATCTTATGAGGTCCTCCTCTTATGTTTAGTTTATCGTCCCTCAAATTTATCAATTTCTTGGTTATACCCTTCTTGTTTGCTGACCTAGGGTAATATTCCTCTTTTATTTTTGAGTCATAATACTAGGAATATTTATACTAACCCCAACATAAGACTTATTCCCTACAGTTTGTGTGTCTAGGTAGACGATGAGATGATTGGTAGCCTTTTATTCCTTATTCTATAGAGAATGATTTTGGTGGATCTGGTGAGATTTTGACGCTAGAAGGGCTCATATTAAAGATGATAAGACATAATGGATCTCTTCTTCTGGTTTCTTATGCAGAATATATGCATATTTTGAATTTTAACTAATTATTTATGAAATATCTAGTATTTTTCAAGGTACACCCCTCTTTGAGTTCTTAGTTAAACCTCTTTGGTTTGGTTTTTTTCATTGTTTTGGGCCTTGGTGGTCGAGTCTCTTTTAGAGATGTAGTGATATATTTGGGAAAATAACCTAATTTTTTGAGATGTATCCTTTTTTAAGTTAATGGAGTCTAGGTATAAATGTGTTAAATGTTGTTACAAGGATTACACATGAGTTTGAGAGGATTCTAAGGTGGTTCATGAACATTCATAGTAGTTGGGTTGAAAATTGTCTCTTGGAAAATTGAAGGTCGTGTATATGTTACACAATATGTAACAACCACCAGACATAGGTCGTGAACTCGTTAATGACGTGAAGTGGTCAGACATCATGAACCTAATTCCAAACATGTAAATTTTGATCTGGATTTATATTTACCTAAGGAAATGGATTTTTAGCATATCCATTTATGAATAAACACAGAATTTTTAAATGGATAACACACCGTGTAATTTGTGTGAGCCAAAAAAAATTATGGGAAGGTGATATTTTTTTATCTTCATTCATTACAACACTTCCTCTTCTCTATCCCAAGAAATTTTCTGTTTTTTTGGAGAGCATTCTTCCATTTTTAACATCTTGTTCAAACAATCAATCCTTGAAGTGTTTTTTGGATTTGGCCAAGCCTTCACTTCCATCATCCCTTATTGTGGTGGTGGAATATTTTAACCATGGTTTTTTTTGGATTTTGATCTTGACCTAGTTTGATCAAGGTTATTCTTGTGATATTCTGTGTCATTTTTCATGTTTTACATTACATTTTTGGAATTTCTACTGTGATTACAAGTAAATGGTAGGGGGTCTAAACCAAACCCCATTGTCTCTTAAATTCTCCAATATGTGAAATATTGTCATTTTACCAACATAACATGTGTATAAATTAATTAAATGACAAGTATGATTATTTCATGAATCCCATTATGTCCAATGGTGTTGAGACCTAGCTTGTGAGTACCTATTGGGTGAGTATACCCTGGCTAAATAATGATTTGGCTAGTGGTTTAAAGAAAGTTTAACATGACATGAGGTTTTAGGTGATTACAAGATATATAATCACATTAAAATAGTCTATAATGACTGATGTAACCATTGAATTAATATATAAATGAAATTTTCAACTAAATGAAAAATGATAATTTTAATAATTCACTATTATGGATTATGATATGATATTTTGATATTCTTGTTGTTATGACTTTTGATATAATTCATCGTGTAATGATTATATTGAGTGGGCTCTACCTAGTCCCATAGTATAATTATTATATTGATAGGGATCAACCTAGTCCCATGTTGTAATGCTCATATTGAGAGGGATCTTCCTAGTCCCAGGTTGTAATTCTTATATTGAGCGGGCTCTACCCAGTCCAATATTGTAATGATTATATTGAGCGGGAGTTTCCCTATCACATGTTGTAATTCTTATATTGAGTGGGATCCTCCTATTTTTATATAGTATGCTTGTACCATATTCTTATGATTTTTTGATGGATAAATGGTTATAGTTGTCATGGTTGTGCTACACGATCAATGATATTCTGACATAGTACTGAAGTAGGTTGATTAACGTATTGAATAAATTGATTAATTAATACACCTATTATCTATTTATTATATGAAATTTTTATCAAACTGGTTATGTTTATAAATGGTGGTATCGACCTACTGAGTTTTACTCACACTCTATTTCGGCCTCTATTTTGTACCTGAATATATTGCATGGATGTAGGTTTAGATAAGGGAAAGGGACCATGTTGATGATTGCGGCTTACAAAATGGGTTGGAGTATTGAGATGAGACTGATGTGTAGTTTGGGACTGGGTTATTTTGATGTTATTGGTGTTTGTTGTTGTTTTTTGACATTTAGATAAATATCATCCTATCATGATATGATTCATTATTATTAATTTATATTGTTTCCTCTTTCCTTTCCAGTTGGATTTTATATCGATTCTGCTATGTCTATTTCTTTGAATATATTAATTATTATTGGTCACTTCCACTTTTAAATGACTCAGTACCTTGGTTTATAGTCTCCCCACTATTTTCACCACACACCCTCTACTAGTAGGAAACCTTTGGTTTATGGGGAGGTGTGCTTAAGGTCCTATAACCAACCATCATTGTCCACGTGAGATAGTGAAAGAATGGGGGATGTTATAAAGTGGTATTGGAGGGAGGTTCACTTTTTCTTTTCTATTTCATTACTATTTGTAAAGGTATAAAAGAGACCAGTATGTGTCAGGACATTGAAATGAGCTTGTTAATTGGAGAATCTAACCCATGTATGAGGGAATATCTAGGTTCCCAGGGATGCGATTGATGTTCATGTTTTTTGTTGTTACAGTTGATTCAATTACACCACGCAATCTTCACATGTTGTCGATGTTATATTTTTTTTGAGATTTATAATTGCATCCTTATATTGCACGAGATGATTATGAATGCATCATGATAGGCACATAAATATATATCATGACATGCATTATACATGGTAAGGAAATTTTATTTCATGTCATATATTTTCAGGTGTGAACTATGAAATGAGATACCTAATATACCTGATGAAAAAAAAATCAAAAGAACTATTATACCATACTAAAACTCTTGTAATCGATTTTTAGAGAGACCAGGAGTAGTGGTTCTATATTTTTGTCACATGTTGTGGTTAACCTTACTTTATCCAGTGTTTAATGGAGTGTGTTTGTCTTATAGAGAAAAATTATCAACATAATCTTTGAGTTGAGAGTTAGGATAGTGGAAATAAGAATGCTCCGAACACATTAAATCAAAATCATCCTAGAGATGTTATGGTTTAGATAGATGATCAGCATCACAATATCTTCTTGAGGGTGATGATATCCACAGTGGGAGAGATTGTTCACAATTTTCCTTCGATGTATGATCTGATGAGGGAGTTTCAACTATAGTATCCTCCTATGTTCATTGGGGAAGGAGGACCCTAGAAATCTAATTTCTACATCTAGTCAATCCAGATCAACATTAATAACCTTGAGACACCTGTAGAGAGGAGGGCGATGCTTTTTATGTATCTGATCTATGGACCTTTGAAGCATTGGTGGGATATTAAAGAGTAGGATGGGAAAAAGGATAAGTTACTTTAGATGGATTTTGAGGTTAATTTTATAAATAAATTATATTGAGAGTCATTTATGGATGATAATTCTAGAGAGTTTATTATTCTAACACAAAAGAGTATGTTAATGATGTAATACACTAGATGTTTCACTGACATGCATTACTTTTCACTATATTTGAAAATAGGTGAGATCTCTTGAGCGAGACATCTTCTGGATGAGATTTACTATGAGATCTGGTCACAAGAAAACATATTTTTCTTGAGTTGATTTTTTGATGTGATTAATTAAGAACTCATCACAAAAGGTAATCTATGAGATCCCCCCTTCTGTGACCCTAGTGTTTCCAAAGGGAAAACTAGGAGCTATTTTTCTAGTGGAATAAAACATCACTATGAAAGTAATCTCTAAGGAAGAACTAGGATGATTAGTCATGGATATGGGAAACCTTCTCTGGAGCATGTTTTTTTCAATTCTATTAGTGTGGAAAGTTGTCCAGAAGTGGCCTTAGTGTCCATACCCCTCTTTGAAGAATCATACATGTGGAAGGATAGGTAATCTTCATAGGTACTTTACTAACTTCTCACCGTAGAGTAGTGGCAGCGGAATTGGACCGGTACTAGATTACGAGAAGGACCCAGCTACTCCTCAAAAAATATAAATCTAGAGTTCAATAGGAAATTAAGGTTGAGTCGGAGGATGTAGTACCCTAATGATGGATTGAAAATACTAGGTGTAGGGAATAACTCAAAGGATTTAGGCTAGATCCCAGTGAAAAGGAGTTAGTCATTTTCATGTTGTATAGACTACTCCAGTTATTCGGGGTATAGAACCTTATACCATTATAGGTATGATTCATGTATCATCAACCCTTTGTTATGTTTAGTTTGATACATGATCATCACAGTCCTCTTTATCATCTCTTTTTTCAAATGGTTTAGTCTTGATTGTGAATTTATTGGATGATTTTTTTGACCATTGACACATCGTTGGGAGTGAATTCAGAGAATTTCCAACCTTGTAAGGCATGGTATCTAGAGATCAGTGCATACCATTTCTTGTGGGAACAATTCTTTCTGAAAATGAAACAATATGATTTGATTCTTGGTATGGTTTAGTTATTTCTATACTGGGATCCTATTAATTATTACCAAACGAGAGTAAATTTTCAATCTCATGAAGAAAGTAGCTATTTTCTCCAGGGAGAGTGGGGTCTTTAGGCTAGTTTGATATGACCAATTCAGTGTATGATGGAATGTCTCATAGATTATATGGAATTTCGTGTTCGGGATAATAGTGGAATGTAGTAGGATAATTTTGTTTTATTGGTAGACTGATTTTTGGATGTTTTTACCAATGATTTCTATGGATTACTACACATTAGAGAGATCAAGTTCATGGTCGAGTGGGTTCCAAGAAAATATCAATTATTTTTCCTACCATATAGGGTGAAACCAGTAGATCTTCAGTAGTAGAATGTCTAGTGGAAGGATCTAGAAACTAATGGCTTCACATGACCCAGTACATATCCATTGGATTCTCCATTTCCTTTCACCAATAAGATTGATGGGACATTGAACATTTGTGTTTATAATAAAATATTGAACTAGATGATGTCCACGAACTAGAACACCCTTCCACATATTGACCATCTCTTAGATCAGTTCAGAGTTACCCTTATTTTCTCTAAGATCGATTGAGTTGAGGTTACAATCATTTGTGGTGAGATCATAATACATACCTCATAATACTTTCAGAAGCAGGTATGGTATGTATGCATTTGTAGTCATGCCATTTCGTTTGACAAATGCAATGGTGAAGTCCATGGGATTGATAAATCAGATCTTTTATCCATTTATGGATCATTTTTTGGTAGTTTTTGTCGATGAAATATTACTATACCCCCAAATAGAGGATGATCATGCCCACATATTGAAATAATCTTGATTACATTGGGATATCATCATCTTTAAGCCAAGATATCCATATTCAGTTTATATATGGAGAACATGCACTTATTGGTCCACGTAATATCAGAGGTAAGAGTGTCTATGGACCCAGAGAAGGTTACATTCATGGAATCTTAGGAGCAACCCATGAATGTCATTTAAATTTTGATATTTCTATGTTTATTAGGTTATTATTGGTATTTTACCTAGGAATTATTCTATTTGGTAGTTCCAATGTCAATGAATACCATGAATGATGTGATGTTTGTTTGTTCAGATGATTGTAAGAGGTATTTTCCGAAGATGAATGGAAGGATGGTCCTAGGAACTATCCACACATTCACCATTCTGGGTAAAGCTCATATCATTTACTATGACACATCCAGAGTTAGACTTGAAGGGGTTCTAAAGTAGGAGGATCAAGTGGTTTCTTATGGCTCATGAAAGCTGATACTGCATTAGAGTAATTATCCTACTCATAATCTGATGTTTGCTACGACGGTATACACCCCGAAATTCTAGAGACATTATCTTATGGGTGATAGGTTTGTAGTGTACATGTAACACAAAATAATTAGGTATATATTTCATAGTGGGACCTAAACCATTAGTAGAGGAGACGGGTCAAGTATCTGTAATATTTTGTCTTTGATATGGTTTACATACTAGGAAATTGAAATGTCGGTGATGATCTTTAAGCTGGAATATGAAACATTGGAAGTACATGAGTCTTATTTCGAGTGTTGTATGGTTGAAATTTTTATATATATGCAGTTAGATGTTCAATAGTCTCATGTATGAGTATATATAAATTCAACATCTTTCATACTCATGCATTTGGAATGGATCAAGAAATAGTAATTATTTGACTTGGAGGGATTTAAAGACCTTTAAATTTCAAGGATTTTTTTTTTAATTTCTTTGGGATTTTATGAGTACGCAGTTTCTGACGGCACCTAATTTTGAGGCCCAGTCTGCCCAGAATCAATTTATGAAGATTAGCTCGGGTACGTTCAGTGAACGAACGAGCGGGTTTTTCTAACTTTTGAACTGGTGCTCAGAATTGAAATCTGAGGTCACCGATGAAACCGCAGTGCTGGTAATTTTTTAGGAAGACCTTTATTGGAGTTGGGTTTTCTCAGGAGGAGTTGTTAATAATTAGGGAATTAAATGTTAGGTAAAATAAATTGTGTGCAAATTTATTTTACCCATGGTAGCTTAATTCTCTCATGGGGAGTTGTTGGTGGGGCCCAAAACCACCCAACATCCCATGTGAGGTTATGAGGGAGGTGGGTCCCACAAGAGCCCCCCTTTTCTCATATTCCCTAACTCCTCTAATCTCCCTCTTAAGTGTGTAACCCTTAAAACTTCCCATTAATTTGTGACCTTCCCTCTGCCCACATTTATTCAATGCCAACTCTTTAATTTATTTAAATGAGTTATGTATTTTGAAATTTGTAATTTTGAAAGGCATGACTTAAGATAATAAAATGAGAGGGATCTTATTTTATTAGGTTGGCTTGTGGTGTAAGGGGATTGGGAGAATAATACTCTATGTCTGAAGAACATCACCTTCTTCGTGAAGAACGCCAAGACTTCGACGAAGAACACAGTCACCACAAGGAGATATAGACATGCCATCTCTTCTCTTCTCTGCAGCCGGTGTGAGACACCTTTCCCGAAGAATGATGAAGCGCCCTCTTTCGAACTTCTTCCCGTGTCAATGGAAGGGAGACACCGCTCCTCCTCAGACGTTCTCCATCAACATATACGGAGCTTCACCTCGCGACGCTGTTTTCTGCGATGATCATCATTCGACAACTTCTTCTAGGTATGGGTTGTTTTAACATTCATGATTATTTGGACGTTCATTGTCAATATTGGCCTTCTATTATCAATATAACGAAGTAGTTCGGACCGCATGAACATGGCCTAACCTCCACCCTGTTTTGTTGTTGATTATTTTCTTGGCTTGGAACGGAGGCGGCATGGTGCAACGACACCACGCAGAAACGAGGGAACCATGGTCAAAGTGGACCGCGGTGAAGGAGCGTGGTGTCGTCGCGCCACGCCGTAGAATCCGAAGGTGGCCACGGTCGAGAGCGGTCCGCGGCGTTGTCATGCCGCGCCAGAACACTAAAGAGGGTCGCGGCCAGGGCGGGTTGCAGCCAGGGCGGGCCGCGGAAGAGGGGTGCGGCGGCGTCACGCCGAGCCGGACGGCCAAGAGCCATGGCTTATGGTCGCAGAAGTTCTAGGAGGCGGCCCGCTAAGCCGGCCGCTGGCACATCCTGGAGGCGGGACCCCTGCAGGTCCCACATCAACCGAACGGTCGGCCATAAAGGTCGGCCGCTACCCTAGAAAACCGGGTTTGGAACCCCCTGTCAATAGACAGGGCGGACCCCGTGGGGTCCGCCGTTCGGTTCGAAGGGGGTGGCGCCCTCCCCCCTTCCATGTCTGCTCAGCGCGTGGGCGCCCGCCCCGAGCCGGACCGGCCGTGCCGGGCCAGACCGCCTGCACAGGGCCGAGCCGCCTGCACCAGGTCGGGCCGCCCGTGCTGGGACGGATCCCCGTGCCAGCCGGGCCGAGCCACGCCCTAACGGGCCGAACCCAGACCCGAGTCGGTTTGACCCAGTTCGAGCTGACCTAGGGGGTATTGCGCCAGGTCAGACCGGGCCCAAACCCCATGTTTCCGGAAAGATCCGTTCAAACGCACATAACATAGGCTACAGACCTCCGATCGATGCACCATCAGTTGCATAGAGATATTTGGATCGCGAGGGTAATTTCGAAATATTACAATCATGGTTTTGATGAACTTTGAGTACGTCCGGGTTGGTTCAAACACGAAACCAACCGGGCCCTCGGTGCGGGAACGCTTATAATTTGAGCTCCGGACATCTGATTGATGTGTCGTCGACTTTGTTGGTTTCCTCCTTGTCTGATGGTTCTTTTTGCTTACTCTACTCGAGGATTGGACGCAGCTGGAGTACGGTCGAGTAGGTGTTAGCTTAAAAACCAACCAGGCCCCTGGGATAAAAAGGTCAATAACTCTCAGACCGGGCGTCCGTTTGACGTGTCGTCTGCCGCGTTGTGTTCCAATTGAAGAGATGGAACATTGGGTTACATCAAATCTAGAATTTGTGTCAGTTGATGTATGGACCTCCTTGGCTCGTTGAGTGGACCCTCCCAGAATCGAGCATGCTGTGTGTAGGAACCCTAGAGCTGGCTGCGACTGCGACGATAATGATGATTGTACTGGGATCCTCCGTGGGTTCGGTAGCGACGAAGACCTTAGTGGAACCCTCCATGGGTTCGACGATGAAGAATACTATTCTTGTATCCTATTTTTGTCCAACAGAGTAGCTAGTCTTTCATCATTTGTGGGTCCGACAGCTTTGCTGTTCTTGTAGCCTATGTGGGTCCGACAGCTTAGATGAATCAGTGGCTACATCTGATCATCTCTATCTCCTTACGAAGTGTATACCTATGTGAGCTAAGTCTTGACTTTCAATCACTATCTTTGATATAATTTTTTTGTTATCCTATGTGGATTGGGTTGTTTTATCCTGTGTGGATTGTATTGTGCTTTCCTGTGTGGACTAGATCGAACTAGGGCTCAGATGTTGGAGCCGAGATAGAATTGATGACTTAGGTATATGTATGGGCATATACCTAAGTAGAGTTGATTGTTACTTCGTGATTGAATCTTTCCTTTGTGGATTATCCTTCATGGATTCTGGGAGACCTTTGGGGGTCTCGGGGTCCCTACTGAGTAACGTATACTCACCACTGCACGAGCTATGCCCGCACTACGTTGTGTTTGATGCAGATGACGGATAGCGCTGATTGAGGTGTGAGCTCGTGGAGATGGACAGTACCTGGAGGTGGATCACTGGAAGGACGAGCTCGGAGCGGATGGCTAGAGCCGAGGAGCATTGGATACTATCTGTACCCACCCTTCAAGTGGGATTTCAAGAGGAAGGCTCGGACTTTCTACTTTACTTTCCAGATGTTGTACTTTCATTTCAGTTGTACTTTAATTTCAGTTGGGTTTGTTTTCTGGCCCATTTACTTTACAGGACTTACTTTTGTACTCAGTTTACTTAGTGTTTACCCATCTTGCGTACTCTGTGGTGTTGGTTTACCTTATAAAGGAAATGGAGTCCCTTTTATCGGTATTTACACCTTTGGTGCTAGTTTCCATCCCTTGGCCTATGGAAGGTAGGCATGGGGTAGTCACGACGCGGGCCCTGAGGACGGGTCCTGAAAAATTGGTATCAGAGGAGTTCAGTTCTATTATAGAACTCAGGACTCTGATCTTATTCTATGTGAAGCAATAATGTTAAGGGTATTGCATGTGGTTATCAGTCCAGGGAGTCCACTGTTGGTGCGGCGGCCGACGTATCCATACACCAGGACCCTGACTTCGGATTTCTGACTCAATGCACGAAAACATTGATTGCAAGTGTGTTTCAAAATTTTTCTTTACGTTTACATTGTTTCAGCTCACTAGGTATACTATATTGACTGTGGCACACCTGTTTATTTTCAGGATGGCCCCACGACGGCAGCTAGCTAGGGTTATGAGCTTTGTGCGAGATGATAGCCCACCGAGCGATGAGGCCTCGGTGCATGGCCCTATTACAGTAGAGGCACCAGCGGTACCTCTACCCGCCGAGCCACCGATGCCACCATCCCCAGTCGCTAAGAGTGTACATCGCCTTAGTGCACTGCACGAGTTTCAGCATCAGAGACCCCCCCCCCCCAAGTTCCACGTGGAGATGGACCCTTAGGCAATCGAGGATTGGTTGGAGGTTGTTGTATGATTTTTCAGGTTAGTGGGGACACCAGCAGACCTCATGGTGATCCTTGCAGCGGGTCTTCTGCACGAGGAAGTAGTTAGATGGTGGAGCCTAATGATCGAAGTTCACGATGAGGAATCTCTCCTTTGGTCAGACTTCGAGAGCCTCTTTCGCTCGGAGTTCGTACCAGCCACCCTTTGTGCGGTGTGAATTCAGGAGTAACTCCAGCTGCCGCAGGGCAGCATGACGGTAGCCCTATACTCGGAGAGATTTACCGATCTCTCACGCTATTCCACGAACATGGTACGGGACCCATTCTTCAGGGCCCGGACCTTCGAGCAGGGACTTATGAATGAGATCAGGGCATCGATGATCTCCCTCATCATTTTGACGCAGACAGGAGTACTGGAGCGAGCCCTTATTGTGGGGAGCTTTCTTGCTGAGCCTACACCAGCATCGAGCCCTACCATAGGGCGCCACGTAGAAGAGTCTTTTGTAGCTGGCAGTCGACAGATGTCACAGGGGTCCAAGTGGACCAGACCATCAGGCGGACGACCTCAGGTTACTTCCTCGGAGGTGTGGGGCACACGTAGCAGAGCCAGTCATACGAGAGGCAGTCAGTGATATTCATGTGGTGGGAAGGGTCACATGGCTCGTGACATCCCGACCCTCCATGCAGAGGAGCAGCAGATGGTTGAGGGACCACCCAGGCAGAGGAAAAGGTTCGACCATGGCGGTCCGCAGGGAGCAGGCGGATGTGGTAGAGGAGCTGCCCGAGCAGGACGTGGTGGACGACACTTCGGGGCACTACCACCACCACCACCAAGAGGTCCACCCCGACCATAGGGAACAGGTGGATATGGGAGAGCACAACTTCAGGCAGCTAAAGCTTACGATCATGGAGCTCTAGAAGCGGGTGGATAAGAGCATGACTAGATTTAGGCATGGCGGCATTTGTCCATAATTCTTCTAGCTTTGTTGAATTTGTTGTTATTGTTGCTTTGTGACTTTTTACTTTGAGTTGAAATAATCGAAGACACTTGCAATAGTGACATTTTCATTCTTGTCTTCTGTATGAAAATACTATGAGGTTCTAGTTAAAAACCATTGACTTGACCCTCATTTATGAGATTCCCACTGGAGGAGACTCAGTGACCACACACTAATTCCGACAGTGTGACTCAACCCTGGGAGGTGAGAGTAATGGTTGGATCTCTTTTTAGTAGTGTCGAGGCCTTAAGACGTCATCCATGCCATTAAATACAATTGTTCATGTTAGGATTGACTGTATTAGGCAAGGAAATTGGTTCATCCAGGGGATGAGACTAGTTTTCGCTTTTCGGTATGGGAGAAATCATTGCAGCTTTTCAGAATGTTAACGAAGAAGGGGAAACCCTTCGTGTGGTCAGATAGATGTAAGAAGAGCTTCCAGGAGCTAAGACAGAGATTGACCAGTGCTCCCATCTTGAGGCTACCAGAGGAGGGATTAGGATACGTAGTCTACTGAGATGCATCAGGTATCGGAATCGGGTGTGTCCTGATGCAGGAGGGGGCAGTGATTGCCTATGGATAATGACAGTTGAGGCAGCATGAGCAGAACTACGCTACCCATGACCTGGAGTTAGCTGCAGTGGTCTTCACTCTGATGATGTGGCGGCACTATCTGATGGGCGAGTGCTTATAGTCTACTTTGACCACTAGAGTCTCAGGTAAATCATCTCGTAGAAAGACCTGAACCTAAGACAGCGGCGATGGCTCGAGTACATCTAGGACTATGACTTTGAGATAGTCTATACTCCTGGAAAAGGGAACGTAGTAGCTGATGCTCTCAGTAGGAGGACGAGCATTCTGATACTTGGAGAGGTGACAGAGCAGCTAGCCTATTTTTAGATATCCTTCATGGATAGAGATGAGGAAGCCTTTCTTCAATCTCTCACAGTCACACCTCCACTTCTTCAGTGGGTCAGAGAGGCATAGTGTGGGGATGTTGACTGTGAGATGTGGCATGCACAGATTTCCTCAGGATAGGAACCTAATGGATTCCTTGTAGGAGGAGAGCACACTGTCCTTTTCAGAGGACGTACCAGGGTACGGGTTGCATTACAGGAGGATGTACTGAGAGAGTTACACACATCCCCTTTGGCAGTACATCCGGGGGTAGAGAGGATGTACCGGGATCTCAGACGATAGCACTGGTGGCCGGGTATGAAGAAGGTTGTGGCAGAGTTCGTTTCTCGATGCCTCAACTGCCAGTAGGTGAAGGAGGAGCACTAGGTACCAGCAGGCTTGGTACAACACTTGGAGGTCCCAGAGTGGAAGTGGGATGGGATATCTATGGATTTAGTGATTGGACTTCCACTTAATTCCAGAGGACACGATTCCAATTGGGTGATTGTTGACTGACTCACCAAGTCAGCCCACTTCTTTCCCATCAGAGAGTAGGGCTCAGTGGAGATCTTGGAACGCCTCTACGTTTAAGAGATCATTCGACTTCATGGTGTTTTACCATTTATCATCTCTGATCGAGATGCTTTTTTTATATCCTGGCATTGGAAGGGGTTGTAGGAGGCATTTGGGATGCTGCTACGTCTGAGCACCGCCTTTCACCCTCAGACGGATGGTCAGATAGAGAGGACCATTCAGACTCTCGAGGACATGCTCCATGCATGTGTCCTCGACTTTGGTCATAGCTGGGAGGATCACCTACCCTTGGGGGAGTTTGCATACAATAACATCTACCACTCCACCATCGGGATGGTGCCATATGAGGAATTGTACGGCCGACCTTGCAGATCACCTCTGTGCTGGACAGACCCTGGGGAGTCATCACTTGTGGGACCAGAGATGGTCCAGGCCATTATAGAGAAGGTTCAGGTCATCCAGAAGTGGATGAGGACAGATCAAAGCCGACATAAGTCTTATTCTGACAGGAGGTGGAGACCACTTGAGCTCGAGGATGGCGACCCCGTTTTCTTACGAGACTCACCTCGGCGTGGTTTACAGAGATTTGGCCGGGGTGGAAAGTTATCTCCGCACTTCATCGGACCATTCCAGGTTCTTAGCCGGATAGGAGAAGTGTTTTATCACCTGGCTCTACCACCTCAGTTGCACCGAGTTCACAACGTCTTCCACATATCTCAGCTGAGGAGATACATGCATGACCCGACGCATATCATCGACCATGGGGAGCTGGACATCGATGACATGGCATATTTTGCGGAGGTCCCGGTGGAGATTGAGGATCGACAAGAGCAGGTCCTACACGGACTATCGATACCTCTAGTACACATCAGGTGGCATCACAGGAACCTTTAAGAGAGCACTTGGAAGTGGAAGGCTCAGATGCGTGCTCAGTACTCTCATTTGTTCCCCTTGTTTGTGATGTATCATTATGGGGACGTAAATCCCGGAGGGGGGAGTAATGTAAAGTCCCGTAAATTTCAAGGAATTTTTTTTATTAATTTCTTTAGGATTTTATGAGTACGCAATTTCTGACGGCACCTGATTCTGAGGTCTGGTGTGCTCGGAATCAATTTCTGAAGTTTAGCTCGGGTACGTTTAGTGAACGAACGAGCGGGTTTTTACAACTTTTGAGCCGGTTCTCAGAATTGAAATCCGACGGCACCGATGAAACCGTAGCACCGGTAATTACTTAAGAAAACCTTTACTAGAGTTGCATTTCCTCAGGAGGAGTTGTTAAAAATTAGGGAATTAAATGTTAGGTAAAATAAATTGTGTGCAAATTTATTTTACCCATGGTAGTTTAATTCTCTCATGGGAAGTTGTTGGTGGGGCCCACATGAGCACCCATCTTCCCATATTCTCTAACTCCTCTAATATCCCTCTTAAGTGTGTAACCCTTAAAACTTACCATTAATTTGTGACCGTCCCTTTCCCCACATTTATTTAATTCCAACTATTTAATTTAATTAAGGGAGTTATGTATTTTGAAATTTGTAATTTTGAAAGGCATGACTTACGATAATAAAATGAGAGGGATCTTATTTTATTATATTGTCTTGTGGTGTAAGGGGATTTAGAGAACAAAACTCTAAGTCTGAAGAACTTCATATTCTTTGTGAAGAACGCCAAGACATCGACGAAGAACGTCGTCACTGCAAGGAGAGATAGACGTTCCATCTCTTCTCCCCTCCACAGCTGGTGTCTAACGCCTTTCCCGAAGAACGACAACACTCCCTCTTTCAATCTTCTTCCCACGTCAATGGAAGGGAGACACCGCTTTTCCTCGGACGTTCTCCGTCAACATATACAGAGCTTCACCTCACGACGTTGTTTTCCACAACAATCATTGTTCGAAAACTTCTTCGAGGTAGGGGTTTTTTTTTCACATTTATGATTATTTCAACATTCATTGTTAATATTGGCCATCTGTTATCAATATAACAGAGGAGGTCGGACTGCACGAACATGGCTGAACCTCCACCCCTTTTTTATTGATTATTTTCGTGGTTGGGAACGGAGGCGGAATGGTACAATGACACCATGAAGAAACAAGGGAACCACAGCCATAGCGGGCTGCGACGAAGGATCACGGCGCAGTCACGCCATGCCGGACGGCCAAGAACCTCGGCCCATGGTTGCGGCTGTTTTGGTAGGCGGTCGGCTGAACCGGCCATCGACACACCCTAGAAGCAGGACCCCCAAGGGTCCCGCATAAACCGAACGACCGACCATAAAGGCCGCCCTCTACCCTAGAAAATCAGGGGTTGAAACCCCCAGTCAACAGACAGGGTGGACCTCGTGGGGTCTGCCGTTCGGTTCGAAGGGGGCGGCGCCCTCCTCCCTTCCGTGTCCGCTCAGTGCGCAGGCGCCCGCACCGAGCCGGACTGGCCGTGCCAGGCCAGATTGCCCACACCGGGCTGGACCGCCTGCGCTGGGCTGGGCCGCCTGCGCTGGGCCGGACCCCCGCGCTAGCCGGGCCGGGCCGACCCAGGGGGTATTGGTCCGGGTCGGACCGGGCGCAGACCCCCTCTTTCCAGACAGATACGTTCAAACACCCATAACTTGGCCTATATACCTTCGATCGATGCACCATCAGTTGCATATAAATACTTGGATCGAGACGGTCATTTCTTTATATTACACTCAAGGTTTCAGAGAACTTTTAGTATGTCCGGGTTGGTTCGAACACGAAACCAACCGGTCCCTCAGAGCGGAAACGCTTATAACTTGAGCTCCATATGTATGATTGACGTTTCGTCGACTTTGTTGGTTTCTTCTTAGTGAGGCAGTTCTTTTGGCTCAATCAGCTCGAGGGTTGGATGCAGCTGGAGTATGGTCGGTTGGTTTTAGCTTAAAAACCAAAAGGGCCCCTGGGACGAAAATGCCAATAACTCTCATACCGGGCATCCGATTGACGCGTCATCTGTCGCGTTGTCTCCCTATTGACGAGACTAAACTTTGGGATACATCAACACCGGACTTCGTGTTAGTTGACGTATCATCCCCCTTGGCTCGTGGAGCGTACCCTCCCAGAATCGAGCATGTTGTGTGCGAGAACCCTAGAGCTGGCTGCGACTGCGACGATGATGACGACTGTACTGGGATCCTCCATGGGTTCAGCACTGACAACGATCGTACTAGAATCCTCTGGGGGTTCGACGGCGATGACTACTTTTCTTTTATCGTATGTGGTTCTAGCAGTACTCGACTACTTTTCTTGTATCCTATGTGTATCCATCCGTATTAGACTTTGTACTTGTATCCTATATGGATCCGGCAGAGTAGCTGGTCCTGTATCCTTTGTGGGTCCGACAGCTTAGCTGGTCTTGTATCCTATGTGGGTCCGACAGCTTATATGAATCAGTGGCTACATCTGATCATCTCTATCACCTTACGTAGTGTATACCTGTGTAAGATGAGTCTTGATTTTCAATCACTATCTTCGATATGATTGTTTTTTTATCCTTTGTTGATTGGGTTGTGTTATCCTGTGTGGATTGGATTGTGCTTTCATGTGTGGACTAGATCGAACATGGGCTCGGATGTTGGAGTCGAGCTGGAATTGATGACTTAGGTATAAGTATGGTCATATACCTAAGTAGAGTTGATTGTTACTTAGTGATTGAATCTTTCCTTTTTGGATTATCCTTTTTGGATTCTGGGAGACCTTCGAGGGTCTCAGGGTCCCTACTGAGTAGTGTATACTCACCCCCGCACGAGCTATGCATGCACTACGTTGTGTTGGATGCAGACGAAGGACATCGCTGATTGAGGTGGGAGATCGTGGAGATGGATGGTACCTAGAGTTGGATCGCTGGATGGATGAGCTCGGAACAGACGGCTGGAGCCTAGGAGAAGAGGAGACTATATGTACCCACACTTCAGGTGGTATTTCTAGAGGACGGATCAGACTCGCTGCTTTACTTTCTAGTTGTTGTACTTTCATTTTAGTTATACTTTACTTTAAGTAGGGTTTGTATTCTAGCCCATTTACTTTCCATCACTTACTTTTGTACTCTGTTTAATTAGTGTTTACTCAGCTTGCGTACTCTGTGGTGTTGGTTTACTTTATAAAGGCAATTCCTTCCCTTTTATCGGGATTTACGCCTTTGGTGCTAGTCTCCAGCCCCTAGCCTATAGAAGGTGGGATTGGGGTAGTCATGGCACGGGCCCCGAGGACGGGTCATGACGAGGGATTGGTTCTGAGAGACTACCTATATGGTGTTGAGAAACCATTAGGATAGTCTCTTGGAAGTGGTAATTATCTTATTTTATGTTGTTAATTATGGGATCCTATAGTTTTGTGTGAGGAGATTAGGAGAGTGTTTCATTCTCTATATGGGTGGTGTATTGTGGTTTGATAAATATGTGTCATAATATCCATAAATAGTTATAGTGTTTAGAAATGAATATGGATATAACATTATAATTGGCAATATGTTTCACCAGTTATTAGGTGAAAGTCAATAATCATATGCCAATTTGGTTGATGTGGCCACTTCCCATTCTTGAGTGTAAATGAGATGATGTCACTAGGAATTTTAGGATAGGATTACCCAAGACACCCCATATGAATGATGTATTATGGGTGATCATGGATCGATTGATGAATATATCTCGCTTCTTTTCTATTAGGGAGACCTTTAGAGTTGATGATCTAGGTAGTTTTTACAAGCTTTGACATTTCAGTTTCATGGTGTTCTAAGGAGTGTCTTTTCTAATTGCGATCCTATTTCACGTCATAGTTCTATAAGGGTCATAAAAATTATTTGGAATAAAATTTTATTTTGATCATTGATAATCATCCTCAGACTGATGGTCAATCTGAGCTAACTATTCAGGTTCTAGAGGATATTCAATGATAAAGCATTTTGGAGTTTGTTGGGTCTTGGGAGTTGAATGTGTCACTGATGGGGTTTTTATATAATAATAAATTAAAGTCATTGATCCAAATGGAACATTTCTATTCCTTATATGACAGTACATTTTAATCAACTCTTTGTTAGTTTGATGTAGGTGAGCTATTTCTTGTTGGGCCTAGTCTCATGCAAAATATGTACAAGCAGGTTCAGCTGATTAGGAGGCAGTTGGTGATTTCATAGAGTAGGAAGAAATATTACATTGATTATCATATATGACATCTAGATTGTGATGTTGGTTATCCTATTTTCATTCAGGTTTATCCAACATTAGGGTAACACTATATAGGGAAATAGGGGAAGCTTTTACCTAGGTTTTCCATCCATTCGATATATTGGAAAGGGACAGTCTAGTGGCGTACTTTTTTTCTCATCCACAATGCTACAATACTATGAAAGACATGTTTCATGTGTTGTTGATTTAGAGATATTATCATGATTCTAATCATGTGGTAGACATTGAGGACGTCAATCATGGTGTTGATGCGTCCTTTTAGGAGCATCCAATATATATTGTGGACCATAGTGAGAAGTATATCTGAGGTAGGACTATACCTATAGTTCATTTGCAATGGCATCATGAACATGTTCTGGATGAAACCCGATAGATGGAGTGTGGTATGTGGGAATAGTGGACAGACGTATTCATTTACACCCCACGGTGATTCTCAAAGGAACTCAGGGATGAGATGTTATGTGGTGGGAAGGTTGTAAGATCTCATCTTTTTCTAAGTACATACATCTTTTATTTTTTATTTAAACATCTTTGGTTTGGGTTGTTTCTTTTTTTGTGACATGTTGGTTGAGTCTCCTTCAAAAATAGATAGACTTTTTTGGGGAAAATAACCTAATGTTTGGGGATGAATGTTTTCTTGAATTAATGGAGTTAGGATATAAATAGATTAAATGGTATTATGAGTTTTTTTTGTGTGTTTAAAAGGATTCAATGGTGGTTCAGGAACATTCATAGAATATGGGATGACGACTGTTCACTAGACAATTACACACCATTTATATGTTACGTCATGTGTAACTGCCAGTAGACAGGGGTTGTGGTCTGGTTTTTTGAAGTGATGTGGTTACACATTTTGATCCTATTCCCCAAGGTATAATTGTTGATCAGTAAAAATATTAACATTACGTGATTGGTTTTTCATAATATGCTCTTTAGAATATATAAAATATGTGTAAATTGATTGCATGCCATGTAATTCTCATGAGTTGCAGTTTTAATTTGGAAAAATATATGATTTTTCTTTTCATTCACTATAACCCTTGTTCCTATTGAGCCCAAGAATCATCCAGGCTATTTTGGAGACATTTACACATCAATGGAAATCCCATTCTAGCGATTGATCCCAGGTGACTCATTCGGATTTGGTTATCCCTTCTCTTCCATTGTTCCTTATTGTAGCAGTGTAATATTTTGACCATTGGTTTGTTTTGGGTTTTAATCTTGATCTAGTTTGATCTAGGTTCTTCTTATGATGTTTTGTATCTTCGATTGGGGTTGGCGTTGCCTTTTTCAAGTGTAGTGTTGATCATTGGTTGAATATAGGTGGTCTAAACCAATCTTTATTGTTTTTTTAAGTTTCAAGTATGTGAAATATTCTGATTGCACCAACATTACATGCACATCAATTAACAAAATGATTATTTGGTTCCCTTTGTGTTCAATAGTGTTGTGACCTACCTGTTAAATACCCATTGGGTGAGAAAAACATGGATAAAAAATTATTTGGCTGATAGTTTTATGTGTATTTCATATGATGTGGTGTATAAAGTGATTTTTTTTGATATTGAATCACATTGAAAATGGCCTATGGAAATTGATGTGATTGTTGAATTGATATAAAAGTGAAATGTGTAAATTAAAGTCATGTGGAAATTTTCATAATTATCCATTGTGTACCGTGATATGATATTCTGATATTCTTGCTTTTATGACTTGTGGTATGATTCTTGTATTAATTATTCTATTAAGAGGTTTTATCCTAATCCCATGATGTGACGCCTATATTGAGATGGCTCTACCCAGTCCCATATTGTAAATCTATATTGATCGGGCTCTACCCTATCTCATGCTGCAATTCTTATATAATAGGCATGGCCCATATTTTTGTGATTTTTCCATGTATATATGGTTATGGTTGGCATAGTTGTGCTACATGCTCTAAGATATTCTGTCATGGTGCCGAAGCAGGTTGATTTATGCATTATATTAATTGATTAATTAATACTCATGTTGTCTCTTTATTGCATACAATTATTATCAAAATGGTTATGTTTATACATGGTGGTGTCGACATACTTTATTTTAGTCATACCCTATCTGGGACACCGTTTGGTACCAAAGAAGATTACTTGGATTTAGGTTTTGACAGGGGAATCAGATATTGTTTCTAATTTTTCTTGATGTATGGGCTAGAGTTTAGAGATGAGATTGACTTGGGGCTTAGGAATAGGGTATTTTTATATTATTTGTTTCATTTTTTGCTTTTATTTTTATTGTTTTCAGTTTGAAATTTAGGTACATCTCAACCTATCCTGACATGATTCAATATTGTTGATTTAAATGGTTGTTTGTTTCTTTTCTAGTTGTATGTTATGTTAATTCATCCATGTCAATTACTTTGATTATATTTGTTATTATAGGTCACTTAAACTATTATGTGACTTAGTTTAATGAGTTATAGTCTCCCAACTATATTCACCACACCCCCGTTGCAAGTCGACAACCTCTGGCATATGGGGAGACGTGGTTGGGGTCTTGTAACACATCCATTTTTTCCATGTGAGAGAGTGTTTGAATGTGGGATGTTGCATGTATATCCTACATGGTAGTATATCATTTTGTTGGCTGGTGGTTTGTAGGCATTTTTCAAGAGGTATGTATGCTAAGGCCTACCATATGTTTGATATGTCTTCTTAGCATTAGTTACCCACCCATGGCCTATTGGAGACTATCTTGGGGTGTCACAGTCATCTTATGACCTATCCAGGTAGGGGCCTCGTAGTTTAGGTTGTTACGTCGTTATTATTCTTCAAAGACTTTAGCACTTCATCATGCCCTTGACATGTCGGTTAACACACTTTAATATACCTATATATATTCACATAAAAACATGTAAATACATTTATATATGTGCATATATTTAATCATAAACTATTAATACATATAAATATATAATTCAACAAAAATTTATATAAATATAGTTATATATAAACTTATCAATATATTCAAATATACACAAATTTCAATTAATCATATTTAAATAAAAATATATTTTAAAAAATGGATCTAATTATTGACACTTATACATAATTAAATAGAATTAATTAACTATATATATATAGAAAGATAATATATATAAATATATATATAAATATACATAAATAGACATAAATAAATATAAAAATATTTCAATATTCATAAAACTAAAGAAATAAATAAAGACACAAAGGAACACACATAATTAAATATAATTTTATATAAAAATAAATAAATATATGTATATGTATAACCCCATATAAATACACAAAAACAAACATATAAATATATAAATAAATATATCCACATAATATACATAAATATATATATATATATATACATACATATGAATTCATATATTTTCATATAACTATATATATACACACCGTTAGAATTGTATATAAACACAAATATATTTGAATATATATGTATATAAACACATATAAATACAAACACACACACACATAGATTGGGAGGGAGGGAGATACCCACATAATATAAATAAATACAAAGAAATGCATATAAATATACATATATATATATATATACATATTTAAATATTCAAAATATACACAAATTTGGACTAATATATATAAATATACAAATATATTTTAAATATATAAAAAATTAACTATAAATAAATACACATAATAATATATATATTAGTATTTATATATATAAATAAATATAAATATATATACAAAGAATTTATTTAAAAAATATAAATATATGCAAAGAAAGTAAATTTAGATAAATATATATAAATACACACATATATAATTGAATATAATTATATATATATATACAAATATAAATATTCATAAACACCCACACACATAGACACACACGCACATATATATATATCCACATAGTATATGTAAATGTATATATATATATATATATACTAACGAATATAATTATAGTTAAACATAAATGTATTTATATATATAAGAACAAAAATATATACATAAATCTATTCATAATTTCACATATGAATATATATTAGCCAACATAATAAATATTAGTATTCATAAATATATATGAATACAAATAAATAACTAAATAAATAAATACATATAATTATATTTATATTGTCCACTCCTCACTCTATGGGAATTAATGCAGGTTAGAGCTTTGCCACACTCAAATTTAGCTTTGGGTTGACGTTGTGCATAATGGTAAGTAAAGACAAGGACAAGAGTGGTGTGGTCTGTACCAATACCCTAATGACCCACACTATATTTTCTCTTGAGACCACCTAATTTGGGGAGAAATTCTATATGTACTTTAGCAACACTACAACAACACTATAGAATCAGTGTGCGATAACAACAGTACTATTCACCAAGATTGGCCTTCCATCCACCTTTCTAGGTATTTTATGTCATAAGAGGCTAAAACCTCATTTCATATCATGGACATTGGGAAACATCATTATTAAGGGACCTTTGGAACATCATTTTAATAAAACAATTTCTTGATTGTTTCTTTCCAATCCTTGTTGTGAGGGATGAGGCTTGACCCACTAGGGGGATGTATTTTTTAATTTTCATTTTATACTCCCCTTTACGAAATATATATGGTAATATATATATATATATATATGAAATTATATATATATATACATAATAAATATACCTAAATTGATATATATGTAGAATAATATATCAGTATCTATAAGAACACACACAAACACACACACTCGCCAACCCATGCACACACTCACACACACATATTAACATGAAACTTCCCACCATAAAGAATATCTATTAATATAATGGTATAAACATAAATTCAATCCATATTAAAGAATTTATATTACCATAAGTTAAGTATTTGGGATTAATTGACCCATGGAAATCCATGAAATTTAAGACACATTAGAAAAATAAATCACCAAAAGAGATATTACCACTATATTTTGAAGACCATAATATAAATATAAATGTAATCCTAGGGAAAGAATTTATAGAATAACCAAAGTTGATAACAAAAATCTCTTAACTGAAGAATAAATACAATCAATAGATAAAAAATCGTGATACCTTAACTTAAAACATTGTTTTTATCATATCCCAGTTCGAGGTATGTTATTTTGTTTATGTTGGTTTTTTCTGGGTTTTGGATGTGTTGGTTAGTTCATAGTTTCATAAATGTTTTCATTACAATTCAGTACGAAATATGGGCTAGAATACACTATGTTCAAAGCCGTGTTGAGCCTTGGAATCACCTGCCTACTACATGTAGGACCAACTTTCCCAGCATATGGAATGGTCTCAATTATTAGGTGTGATGAGTCCCCCTATGTTCCATGGTAATTTTTTTCATCCACCAAACCATGGTATAAGATGTGGTGAATAAAAAATGGTCAGAGTTCCTACACCACCCCATGGTCATTTGGTGTGTCAGGCTCTTAGGCATGGCATGTTCGAGACCAGTACAAGAATGGTGAACAACCTTCACACCGTGGTGTTGGAGGTTTTATAATCTAGAATGGTATAATTCTCCACGTTGATCTATGTTTTTGTTTAATTTCGAATATTTTATAACTATTTCTTGGTTTATTATCTTCTCTTACAGATTCATAGATCTCTTTCTCATGGATTATATATTCCATGCAATTGTTTGGAAATATTAGGTGTTTTTATGTGGGTGGTTTCATAATAATATTTTCTCTATGAACATTTATTTCTCACTCATTTTAAAATGGTATTTAAATTGTTACAGGAAGGATTAATGATTTTTTTTTTGAAATGTTCATGCTTTGTTAATTTTTTTAAAATAGAATTTCCCTTTTTTATGAAAAGTGATTTCAAAGCATATTTTTTTTATGAAATGTTATTTTAATAAATGTTTTATTATGAAAAGTAATATCTAAGAATATATTATTCTGATGAAAAGTGATTTCAAATAATTTTATATGAAATTTAATTGAATCCATGTTTAGGGGAAGAATATTGATTCCATTGAATTGTTTGACCTAGGAATAGGCATATCACATGGGAACCTAGGGTACATAGGAGGGGTGGTTCTAGGACAAGCATGCAATGAATGTTTTAATTTTTATTGTTTGTATATGTTGATATAATCCCAAAAAAACTCTAAATTTCCTGGTAATGTTAGGGGGTTCAATTATTGGGGTGTTCTTCAATGTTATGCTGGTTTTTCTTGGGACTTGTGCATGCATTGGTCATTTTCATTCACCAACTGTCAGAAACCTAACTACACCAGTCTTAAATTTCCATAGGATACATTTCTATGTTTCTTCTCACTGATGATTATTTATGTGTGATTTGGAATGGTATTATTTGAAGTGTAATTTTAAAGAAATAATTTGTATTTATAAGTTCTTTAAAAAAGGGTTTATTTATAGGTGTTTTATATTTTTTTTTTGAAAAGGTTGGTTTTTTATGTTTTACCAAAAATAAGAGAGTAAATATTTCATGCAATGGGTTTTCAAAAAACAAGAAGTATTGATTTGTTTTATAATGAATATATAAGAAACAATTTGTGGAATCTTATTTGGTTTGATTTTCATACTCCGTTCACATACCTTTGGGTGTGTGTGGATTTATTTTTATGTTATTCTGGTGAAGGAAAGTCACAACATGGTGGAGGTGTGTATGCGTGTTAGAAGGGTGGGGATTTTTGTGGTGAAAGGATGATATTTAATACCTCATAATACATAGAGATGAGTTATTATTGGACTCTACTACTCGAGTTTACCTATTTTGATTCAGAAGATGTATATTCATTACACCCTTTGTCTTATGTTTTCTGACATTATACTGAAAAGTTTTCTTTATTTTTTATATATTCCAACTATTTTTTATTGGTTCATTATTTGTTAAATCATTACCAACTATAGTTATATATGTCTAGGTGCCTGTCTCCAACACATGGGGATTGGGAACACTATTCAGGGATTTCCACAGGCCAGCTTAGGTGTCTGGTTTAGGTATGACCATGATTTGTTTTGTGAAAAAATAGGTATCAAATGGTGGTTTCCTTACCCATAGTCTTAATTTATTTCTATTTTATGGTAGAAATGTTTTAGGATTGTAAGGATATAAGGGATAGGTTTTGATCGAGTTCCTGGATAGATCTCCTCATAATAAACATTAAGTTACCAAAGGATGTTGGGATGTCTGTATATTATATTGAGTTTTTATCTAATCACAATTCATTGCTTATGTTATCTTAGTTGAAACTAGGATTACTCACATGTTTTATTCTCTTCCTCCTTTCTTTAATTTTTTTTATTCCTCCTAGAAGGCTTCCTAGAGTTCCTTTGTAGGGTGGTGTGGTGATTTTACATGACAAAACCCATCATGAAATTAGAAACTTTCTAAGGTGGTAGTGCAAGATTTCTATCCTATAGACCAAGGTTTTTCTTTACCCTTCTCAAGATGGGGACGTAGAATCATGGAATGGAAGATATCAATTGAAAATTAAATAGTTTATCCACTATAAATTAAAATCCGTACATTTAAAAAATGATCCTTAGGATGCGGAGGATTAGGTTGGGATGAAGGAGAATATTTTCAAATTCATTAAAACCCCAAATCCTTTCAAATTGAAATGTTCTTTTTTATACTCATAGGCCCTAATAGGTAATGGTGAAACATAATAGTTAAAGTAAGAAGACATGATATTTTCAAATGGAAATAACTCAATTCCATCTTATTCTAGTATTTGATTCATTAATCATTGGTTATGTCCATATCCATGGAGTTTCTCACCCTCACAAAAGGTGGTCAGAATATAATGAAGTATGAAAAATGCATCACCATGTTTGTTCATTTATCTAATGAGATTGTGTCCAGTGATAAGTTGAAGGGAAAAAGGTTTTAGTTGTAATTGAGATTAGATATTCAATATCATGTTTATATACTAAATATTATATATTATGATGATGTACTTGATAGATATTTGATGGATACTATTGATTAGTACTGATGGTTGGGGTTAGTTGGAATTCCACTTCTTCTTGATTCTTTTTTCAATATATTCTCTATAAATAATAGATAAAGTGAATAGAGGCTCATTAAGGTGGTAGTAGAAACAATAATTATTGTAAAAATACCAAAACATCAATAAGAACAAGAAGTAGACCTTTGACAATTTACCAGTGTAGAAGGGCAGGGAACACAATATGTTCTTACACAGAACCACTTAAAATTTATAACTTATGTTTATGTCAAGGTCACTTTCTGAATTTCATTAGGGTTTTACTTCAATTTTTTATGTAGTGAGATAATTGACACCTATAGTGGATTTTATAAAATAAAAATCTTCCAATACTAGTATGTTTCGTTCATTTTCTTATGGAACAATGTAGTTTCATACAATGGAAGAGTCTTAGGTGGTTGTTAGTGCAGGCCCAGAAACTATGAGGGGAACAATCATTAATTCTTGATCCTTAGTAACTATTATATTTGATATTTTATCCTCTTATTGTATTATATCATCCCAAATTATTAATATTTTAAAACATCTAATAGAATTTATTTCAATTTTTATGGAGGAGACAAAGCCTTTTGGAAAGAAGAAGAACCATGGTTTTCATTGTCCGTCATGTTCTTTATTGATATAAATAGTTGCGATAATTTTGTACTTTTTCGTTCTTGACATGGATCTTATTGATATTATCATCATGGTTGATTCGTTGGTTTCTTATATAGTATATTTTTAATGCTGTCATTGATGGGTTTTCATTACTACATTTTATGGGAACTCTTGAGTGTTTTAGGGACTTTGGGAACTAAGATATAGTAGATCGTTAACTCCTTTACTAAAACATGGGAATTTTATTTACAAATTATCATTTTAACATAGGTAAAACCCACTGGGTTGTGATTTATCTTTCATGGTTAAGGAATTTCCTAATTATTTCCAAATAATTCTTATAACCATCATTTAAAGAGGTAATTTTAGTTTTCTATCAAATTTGTGTCACAAACATAGCATATATCCATTCCATAATACCATATGGATCCAATATATTTAAAGGAATTGATGTTTCAATTAGTTAGTTTGAAAGTAAGAGGATGAATTTGTTACAGTGCACTGCCTTTCCACCCCCTATGATTTTATCTAAATTGATAATGGGAAACTCTTTTTTGGGGTTATTATTATAATATTAATCAGTAAATGATTTAAAAAAAATATCATTTGACCCATATCAAGGAATTATCTATTCAATGAAAATGGTAAAAGTGGATCTTAAATATTTCCCTTTAGTCTGGATATCAATAACTCAGAGTTAACTAGTCCGATATTCTAAATACTCTCATAAATAAATGGATGGGCCACTTTGAGTATCTAATGTTTTCGTATGATCTAAATAATTATCTAGTAATTTTCATGGACCTAATGAATTATAGTTTAAATAAACACATTGATACCTCTATATCAGTATTCATGGACAACATTCTATTTTACTCTCTAATGGAAGAAGACCATGACTATTACCTGAAGTCTATAATAGAAATCTTTAGGGATCACCACCTTTGTGCAAAGTTATTGAATAGTAAATTCCATTTTCTAGAAATTATGTTCCTTGGACATCTGGTTTCAGAACAAAACATATCTACTGATCATGAAAGGGTGAAATATATCCTATCATGGAATGAGGAATATAATATCTTTAGTAAAGATATAATCTTGGATTTGGTGGGATATTATCGGTGATTCTTCATGGACATATCAAATATTTCATCTCCATTTACGAATCTTAATAAGAAAGGAGTAAAATTTATATGGTGTTTTATATTTCATACATCCATTGATGAATTGATGTGACATTTGAATTCAATATCTATTTGGTTTTTAACAGAAGTACGAAAGGGGTTTGTGTTGTTTTGTGATGCTTTAGGCGTCCTCATAGGCTATGTTCTCATGCAAGAATATCCTGGTGTGGCATATGAGTATCATTAACATTGACCACATGATATGAGTTATCCCACTCATTATCTATATCTAAAATTAGTTTTCAATACCTTTAATAGTTTGTGACATTAACTTTTTGGTGACGGTTCACTTTCTATTTTTATAATAAGAGTTGCAGTTAAATGTTTTTTTGAATGACCTGAACCTTTGGCAGAGATGATGGGTAGAGCACCTTAATTCATTAAACCTTGATGTTTCATATACCCTATGAAAGGGGAATTATTTTTCTGATTATTTGAGTATAAATTTTCCTTCTAATGTAGTGATGAAATATAAAAATGAATGAAATTATAAGATAATAACTTCTCAATTTCACCTTGACGTGATGGAGGAAGAGACATGAATTATTTTGGCTAGTGATTATTTGAAATAATATCCTCTTGAGTTGTTTTTTTATAATTATTTAAATTAGTAGTTTGGGAGTATCATAAAGTCATTATATGTCGTGGAGACCATTATTTCCAAAATTGGATTTTTATTCCATTGTTTGGGAGGAAGGATATAATAAAGTGTTATCATTATTCTCATTCAGTTGTTAATCATCATACATTGAAGATGTACTATAACTTTATGTGTCAGTTTTAATGTCCATACTTCAAATATGAAATTGCTGATTTCGTGTCTCATTTCTATACCTATGTTCTTATAATGATTGAATACCATCAACCTTTGGTCTTGATTCAAACTCTCTCAGTTCCCATTTTGTAATTGGATGAGGTGTCCCTGGATTTAATTATTGAGTTACCGTGGACACCCTGAGGGAAGAATTCAATATTGATATTAATTGAGTAAATTACCATGATGGCTCAATTAATTTTGATTTCATACACCACCAAGGTTTTGTATTTGGTAAATATGTACATTAGTGAGATCATGGGATTTCATTGGGTCCATGTTCTATAAATGTTGATAAGGAACCCCATTTTTACCTCTCAATTTTTGAAAGGCCTTAAAGAGGCCATTAGTTCTCTGGTTTTTTTGAGTATAAATTACCATCCTCAAATTGATGGAGTTATGAAGAGAGATATTTATTGTAGGATTTTCTCTATGCATGCATCATGGAATTTTAAGGCTCCTAGGATAGTTATTTTTCATCAATAACGTTTTCTAAAAAAATATCAATCATCCATTATAATGGACCCTTTAAATCACTCAATAGTATCTCTTTTAAATCACCTCTTTTTTTCATATTTTGGTGAAGCATCATTTATTTGATACAACCTTATTAAGGAGAATTCAGTGAAAATTTATTTTATTCATGAATGATTTGAAACTTCACTAAGTTTTTATAAATCCTACGTAAGTTTTTTGGCTCTAACCACTAGAAGTTTCGGTAGGTGATCATGTGTTCTTGAAACAATCACCCCAATTGGTTCACTGTCAGCTTATGGAGCTAGGGAAATTATCTCCAAGATACGTGGGACCATTTTAGATCACTGAGAAGATTGTAATTATGTCTTATTATATAGTTTAATCATCATAGTTGACTTCTATTCCTGATTTTTTCCATTTTTTCTAGCTTAGGAAGTATCATCATGACTTTTCCCATGTTTTGAAGTGGAAAAGTCATGATCTAGAACAAGATATGTCAATGGTGAGAATATGGTTCAGATTTTTTATTCTAATTTAAAGACATTATGTGGTTAATATATTCTATTGGTTTGTGTAATATTGTAGCATGGAATAATATCTCATGAGATTTGGGAGAGAGAATTAAATATTTGGTTGTTGGGGCCTCATATCTTATCAGATCATCCATATTCAACATTAAATATTGGGGAAATAATGTTTTATAGTGGGTATGTTCCAACTTCCCTATTTGTGATATGTTTTTTTTAGCTTTAAGATAGTTTATTTTTAGGTTCTGGAAGTGTTAGTTGGTTCCTAGTGAATTAAAAAGGGAATTATTATTTCTTAGTGAAACACGGGCTAGAAAATTTAGTCTTTCTATCAATGTTTATCTTTGTATCACCTATATACCATTAGTAGGACTAACATGACCCATATCTAGCAAGGTCATGGGTATCGAGTGTGGGGAATCTCCCAATGAACCATGACTAGTATGGCCTCCACCACACCTTGGGGAAGGGCATGTTGAGTCCAAAATGGAAAATTTTTATGCACCACGCCATGGTCAGTTGGAATGTTGGTCTCTAGGGTGGGGAATAATTGATAATATAATTGGTGTTCTAGAGACCCACCACATCAAGTTGTCTTTGGTTTCAAAAAATTTAATGACAGAATTAGATTCCATGACTATTGGATGTGGTTATTTAGATTAATGATGGAATCTTTGACATTTTAGGGATTGGTTTTAATGACTTTTGGATCAACTTTCTATTTCTTAAACCTCTCTTATTAATTTTTCTTTTAGGGTATTCGATTAAGTTGACTCTAGGGAGATCATTAGTAGACCTATCTTCATTAAAGGTATTTATTATGGAAATCTCAATAAATTTTCCCTATTTTATTCAATCTTACTTGGAGATCATTCTAAGAGAGATAAAGACCGGTTATTTATTGATAATTTTTTTGTTTCTTCAAGATTCATTATGATTATCATTTCCTCTGATCTCTATTGATCTATGGGATAGTTGAATTAATTGGTTAGGATGTGGATTCCTTCATTTAGGATATTCTCTGGAAGATATAGAGGAACTTTTCTCATGGATTGTTGATTTCATTCAATTGATAGTAAATACCATGTATTTTGAGGTATGTGGTTTCATGAGAAGTATTTTTCTATGAACCTGACTCTATTGATTATTTTAAAAATGTTTAAATTTTATCAAAGTAATGATTTATGATTTGTTGAAATTTTAATTTCATGGATATTTGTATGATATTGAAATTATCCTTGTTTTTTTGATGAAAAGCGAATTCATAGAATGTTGTGTTTTAATTTGAAGTAATTTCAAATCATGTTTTTCTTTTTGCTGAAAAATTATTTTAGAGCATGTTGTATTTTTTATAAAAGGTAATTTCAAATCCTGGAATGTAAAATATAATTGAATCCATGTTTAGGATATAAATGTTGATTACACTGAATTGTGTCTCCTTAACATAGGCATGACACTTGGGAATATGGGGTAATAAGGATGAGGTGGATTTGGGAAAAGCACACTATGTATGGTTTATTCTGTATACAATGGGTATGTCATTACAACTCTAAGAAAACATTCTATCAGGGGGTTCACTTATTGAGGTATTTATCCTTACCTGGATCCATTTTAGTATGTACACATATCTACATTATTCATGATCAATCAAAGTGGTGTGCGGATCTAATCTATCCTGGACCTAAAATACACTAGGAAATATTTCCACATACCTACTCATTTATGATTATAAAATGGTATTTTAAATGGTTTTCAGTGATATTCACTTTATTGGAATAAGGGTGTATCTATAAATTCTTGGAAATATGGTTTTTTTATAAATTCTTTATTACCTATATTAAAAGGGGGAGGTAGATTTCATTGTTTTATTATTTGTTGTGAGATACTATATTTCATGCCTTGGTTTTCAATAAATTGAAAAAAATTCCTTTTTACCAAGATAGATTATGAACCAAATGATGGGATATTACTAGGAATTTATTTTTAACACTATTCACATATCTTTTGGCATTTATCGATCTTGATTTAACTGATACAGGTATAAGAAAGGTTCCACATGGTGGTGGGTTGTATCTATTCTAGCAGGATGTGAATTTTTGGTGATGTTATGGTGGGATAATAGCCCTTATATCACACTGATATGGGTTGTTATTGTTCATGAGTACTTTGGTTTATGTGTTTTTGTTTAGCACTTATATATTCTATGTACTCATTAACTTCCACTCTCTGAATTAATACTAGCTTGTTGTTATTTTTTGTATATAATCAAAATATATTGTTCTTAGTTCATTGGGATAAAAATTGTTCCCAAAGGTATTTTTTTGAATCCCATGTTCTTATCTCTATCTCATGTAGATCTGGAATTCTATTTTGTCCTTTCAATTAGCTAGATCAAGTGTTTAGTTAAAGGATGATTTAGGATGGTTAGTGAAACTTATGGAAAAAATTTGGGTCTCTTTTGACTAATATATATTATTTATGGGTTTCACTAGTATTCAAAGTAATATAGATCTATATAATAATAAATTTGTTATATTAAAAAGCCTAAATGAAACCTTGAATCAAAATTTATAGTCATCAAAAAGTTAGATTTTAAACTTCACATAGAACATTAAAAAAATTATTATCATTAATTTTTACCAAATTTTTATACAACACGATAATAGTTCTTTTCATATGATTTACTTTATTGGGTCACATAGCACAAATTGAAACCCTGATGAAAAGTAATGGTCATATGAAACTGTAACACGATATTCAATTCTCCTAGAACATTAGTTACATATTGATGTCTTGTCCAAGGTTTTAATATATATATATATATATATATATATCTGTGTGTCTGTGTATTTATATTATTGTTATTGTGTCTAGAGAAGTATGTGTATTTCATAGAGAGAGGTAAGGTAAATTCAACTAGTTATTAGAAGCATCAGAGGACTTAACATAACACATGATAAACAAAGGTAGCGAAGGAAGAAATGCGATCACTGATAATCTGGCATGGATGGATGACAGACATGTGGGAGGAGTAGTTGCATTTTGGGACTCTCTTAAGGGCCTTGTGACACCGGTTCATTAGGTTATGTATTGCAGGATTTCAAGCCATGTAAGAGTTTACCCTCAACCTCAAAAGAGGATTATCTGAAAATTCAATAAAAATATAATTGGAGTGTGTATGTGTGGTTATATATAAATATATAAAAATATAAATAAGAATTAATTTAAAATATACAATTAATAATTAATAATTAGTAAATAATTAATATTTAGTGAATATTTTATAATTTGTGAAAAATTAATAATTATTAATTAAATTAAAATAAATATATTTAAAAACTAATAATTATTAATAATAAATAAAATTGTAAAATAATAAATTATTAAATAATTATTTACGATTAAACATAAATTTAGTTTATTTATTATCATTTATTTCATGATGATATTTAACTAACCACTATGAAATAGAATCAGCTTTTAAACAATTGCCTCTAAAATTAAATTATCCATTTTAAAAAATAAATTTATATTTTTAGTGATTATTTTAACCCCCAATATAAAACCATTGTTAAATGCTGGAATTTTTTAATAAAATTTTGTGATATAATAGCAGTTTTCTATAAACGCTGCCAAAAAATAAAAAAACACTTCAATAGTGGTTTTTAAAACCCCCTGTAAAAAAGAGTTAAAAAATTCTCTTTTTCCAATTAATGTAATAAAACATCCTTTCCCTTAAACATCATGAAGTTTCTATTACATCAAATAACATAAATATGATTTACTATGATATTAACTAAAAGAGAATGGGGTTGATATAAAATTTCATCATTGAATAATAATTTAACTTGAGAAATAATGCAATAAAAACAAAATAGTTTTCATATCAAACAAGTTTATAATAATGCCTTAAATGGCCCTTTATTGGGGGAAAAACAAATACACTCCTCCCCCTATTTACAATATAATAACATAGTAACAAATATATGATACACCGTATCTTCCTCATGTTTACAAAATCAGATCATAGTGTAAATTTGTACATCTAGAACCATAAATATATTATCAATAAGAAGTTTTCAATTCACCAATTATAGACAACAAAATATTTATGAGGTGGTATGAAAGGTTTCATTTTTTTAAATATAAAAACTCAAAAAAATTGTTAAAAACTAATAAGATTGTTTGAAATACAAAATCCCATTTTTTATTTTTTCATAGATAAGAATGTATTCTAATGAATAAAATTGGTACTAATTTATAATACATTTGTAACACCCCAAGCTTTCGTAGTACATTTCCCATTGAATAATGCAATAACTAGCATTCTACGCAACTTTGAGATTCAAACACACCATGACCCATCAAACTAGACATTATTAACAGTAATACTCACTTTTTAAAATTTTAAAATTTTTATTTTACAAAATATAATTCATTTTGGAATTCAGTATATAAAAATTAGCTCAGGGTGAATTTTTGTTACTTTTCAGAAAACTGTCAATTTTTTTATGAATAGTGAAAAAATACTAAATTTTAATTGAAAACAACTTTTTTAATCAAAATAATTTATAGTGATAAATTATATATTTGAGAGGTTTTAAAGTATCATTTGATTATATTTTTATAATTTAATATAATTAAGTTCATTGTATGTAATATCACATTTAAACTGGACATAAACAAGTGTCAATCTTTTGATAGTTATTATTTCTTAAAAACACAGTTTGTTTTCACAATGAGAAATAAGTTTAAAATAATTTATTCCACATCTGTGTTTTTAATTTGGAAAAATGTAATCCATATTTGGAATCAAGAGGTTAAAATTGTGTAAATATGTAAATTTTATTTTTAGACATTATGAATAATTAATTCGGTAAATATTTTATTTACCATGGTTAACGGGTAAATCTGGTAAATAACGGTAAAAAAATAATATTATAATAAGATTAAATTACCCTAACATGTGTCCTATTCCTATTAGTAGATACATTTCCAACCATGGTAATAATTGGGTCAATTTTTTGACCCCATGGATCTACTTGAGTGTGATAATGACACTTTATATTAATTAATTTAAAGTAAAGACAAAAAATGACAAAAACATATATCTTTTAGTAAAATAATTTTTACATGGGTTTATATAAGTTATAGTTTTGACTATAAATACTAATTATAAAGATAAAAGGATTTTCTACATAATTTTATTTTATTTATAATTATTAGACATTAAATAATAAAATTTATTCATGACACAATGATGATGCAGTAATTACCTTATAATTGAAGGAATCAAATAAATGGTATAATAAATATTTAAAAAAATATAATTACAATGTTTTTATGACATCTATGAATTTTATAAGTGAATATGACATGTTAGGGTTGATGAAATGTCTTTGGTTCGAAGTATTCAAGTTGTGATGACTTTCCCAAAAACCAAATACTAAATAGTGTCAAAATTGACATAAATGATTTTTTGAAAGAAAATATTATTTTATAAAAGTATATAAGAGTTAAAAAAAATATATGGTTAGGCCAGAGAACTTATATAATGATAGGTATATCATTAGTGAACCTCATTTGGTTCTCTTGGCATTTTATAATATGTTTATTAACAATTTATTAAAATAAAACAATAATACATGGTAAAAGTTAAACTATTTAAATAAGAGTTATATCTAAAAGATAAGGATAATATGGTGACCCAAACCTGTCTAAAACCTATTGGTTGAGAGGTTTTCGACCCATCCATATCTTAGTCTCAAAATAAATTATTTTGGAGCAATTAGAAACAGAAAATTATTTTATTATAAGATAATATTTCAATATTTTCTTAAGGTTCCCCTCAACCATCTTATAAAAGGGAACTTCCCCTTCTTTCATAATCACATATTCAAAGACATTTCTACGACATCCTGCCTTTTTATTACATAACTTTTCATTATATTTTACAATCATAGGATCTCTAAAGTCTAGTGTCTTGGAAATCAGGAACATAATACATAAAAAACAACATAAAACATTCCTCTTAAGCCACTTGTACGGCTTCATCATAAGTTCATTCTAAGTAAAATTAATGCATCTCATAACCTGGAGACATACATTTAAAGGAAAGGCTGAGCAGAAGGCCCAGTAAGGGTAAACAAGGGAATCAGTTTACTTGTGACACCAATAAGAACATGAATATAAACATAAGGACAAGAGAAATGGAAGTATATGCATATCATAATGAAAATAAATTGAATAATAAATTGAAGATGTGGATACAACATTTCATTTAGACATTCATGATCATATCACCAAGGTCCATCCCCAAGGTGTCAAAAAAATACCAAGGTTATTCACCAAGGTATCGTGAAACTTGTCATCTCTAGAGATTAATTCTTTATCCAAAGCATTGGAGTGATATCAGGTTGAACCCTTAATATGTCTTTAATTTAATATGTTCCACATTTATTATAATCATACATTTCATAAATAACCCATATAGAATAAAATAAATGGGTTTCATTTCAAAATCGTGACGTTTTAAAAGTTCTTAAAAATAAGATCATTTTATCATTTATAACTGATGGAAAGGGAGTGGGGGTTATATGTATGTCCATTCCAGAATAAAATATATCCTTTTTATATATTTCTGAACACCCATAGAAACGAAATAGGTCTAGGTATTCACATAAATAAACAATATAATTTCTTGAGAGAAAGAGATAGAAATTTTGAGACGTAATTTCTGCTGCATAACGATTATATAACATGATTTTAGAAAATAAAGAAAAGAGAGGGTACAAGGTTAAACCACTCATAAATAAATAATATTATAATATAAATACAGAATAACATAGAGATAATAACATGTTATGGATATTTTAATGACATACCACAAGAAGAGGAAACATGAAAGGAAAGAGAAGATGCGATTTCTTTTACGAGAAATTCGGCAGTCTAACATCGTCACATAAAAATTGAGAAAAAAAATTAATGAGAGAAGAAAGGGTCTCTAATAATTTGGAAAAGAAATGGAATGTAATAAGAACATATAATACCATACCCTCAACATAAATATATGGAAAATATAAGACACAACATAAAGGAATTCATGAATCAAAAGAGGAGGGGGATATGATCCCTTACCTTGAAAAGTAACATCGAAAACATGATGTTCCGGACCTTGGGAGGCTTGAGGGAACCTTGGGAGGACTCCTTGGGAGGTAAGGAGACCAGAACTTTGCTGAGTATGATTTTCATATGAAATGAATGAGGGAAATGGCTTGGTATTTATAAGGAAAGCGAGTGAATAAATTATTAATTAATAAGGGACACCTCATCGGTGGTATTTACAAAACCATGGGCTTTACCACGGTATTTTCCCATGGTATTGGACACATAGGACACATAATATCATATCTCACTATTCATAATTCGACCAAAAAGAATACATCATTATTACAACATTAATGAGGTCAATAAACAGCTGAAACTCAAAACTACATTTTTACTATTCATCGAAAATTTAACTATTTCATAAAAATCTAAAAAACACACCTTATCCTAATATCGATGAACTGAAATAAAAAATGAATTCCATTTTATGAAAGTATTTTTCTAAATATTTTTAATTTATTTTTTAAATAAAATCATTATTTATTCCAAAAATACAACTTTAAAACCATAACTCATTTTGTAACACCATAAAAAAGTAATCAAGGTCCCATAAAATTATTTTATAACCATAAGACAATAAAGTAATAATTTATGATTAAATTTTATGAAAATCTATTTCCATTTTAAATTATTAAATTAATTATAAAATTGTAAATAAAATATTTATGGCGTAAAAAATTCAAAAACATAAACTATGATCATTTTTTCACTTTAAGATGTCTAAAATGTATTTCTACATTCATGGGTAAAGTTTCTATTTTATTTGTCAAATTACTATTCATTACTATTCATATTTTACTATTCACTAGAAACCAAGTTGATCTTATTAGACTCTAAATTTATCACTGCTCATAACTATAGAAGACCATTTTTTTAAAATCATTTGACATTATTAATTATTTAATGAATACAAATATATTTTAAAATACCCCTTTTTTCCTAAATTCATCAATATTACACATCCTATATTTATCCGGATATTTGAAATTCAAAAACTTTTCCATAATAAGAAATAAAAATTTAATTTATATAAAAGGATTACACAAAGCAGCTAAGGTCTCATTATATATCCCCTTATGAAACCAGCATAGGACCTAATTGTAAGGTGTGATATGGTGATAGAATATTGGGGTGGCCTGGACAACATTTCCTAAGTGGTGATTTCAATCAGCTTGAACTTATCCCTTAGGTCATTCTGTTCAAGCTTTATACATTAAAGTTCAGCTTGGGCTTCATCCAGAGCAATGCCCAGTGATGCTACCAAATTCCCAAGCTCCGAAAGAGGGGCTTGATTTGGCTTGAGTCTACTAAATGAGGCCATTAAATATTCTTTATGTATTAATTATCAATGATAATTGTATTTATAAAAACACAACGTTAAGATTATAGTTCCCAACTCTCATATTGGCAAATGATCATATAAAAGTCAAAACCGAATGGTCACATTTTAATTATACCCACAAAATTAGGAAACAAATATAATTAAAAAGTTCAGATCGTTACATTCTTCCCCCATTAGAAAATTTCCTCCCCAAAATTTTATCTCGTACACTCTGATGGGAAAAGGTGTGGGAAATTCTGTCTCGTAGACTCCTCCGATTCCCACCTGGCATCATCATATTTTTGGTTCCTCCGCAACACCTTAACAAGGTGGGTAGTCTTGTTGTGTAGAACCTTGTCTCTGCGATCCAATATCTCCACCGTATTCTCCTCATAAGAGAGTTCATGTTCTAGTTGTACCACCTATGGATTTAGTACATTTGAACGATCAGGTATTTACTTCCTCAAGAGGGATAAGTGGAAGACATAATGAACTTGGGAAAGATTTTGAGGATGTGCAAGCCGATAGTCCACTGCTCCCACATGATCAAGGATTTCTTAGGGGAAAATGTACCTAGGGATGAGCTTCCATTTCTTCCCAAACCTCATGACACTCTTCCAAGGTGAAATCTGAAGAAATACTTTGTCACCAACATCAAACTCCAAGTCCCTTTGATCAGTATAGCTCTTTTACCGACTCTGAGTAGCCTTAATGTGTTCTGGGATGGAATGGACCTTTTCTGTCATCTCTTGCACAAGATGAGGCCCACGAAGCATTCTCTCACCAGATTCATCCCAACAAGTAGGAGTTCTACATCGGTTCCCATATAGAGCTTCATAGGGTGCCATTTGAATGATCGAGTGGATGATTTTGTTGTAAGAGAACTCAACTAAAGAGAGATGTTGATCCCATCAACCAATAAAATCTATTGGGAAAGTTCTCAGCATGTCCTAGATTGTTTGAATAGTCCTTTCATATTGGACATCAGTTTGGGGGTGATAGGCCATACTGAAATTCAATTCAGTGCTTATAGCTTGTTGAAGAATTATCCTGAATATTTATGTGAACCTTAGATCATGATTAGATATGATATAAAGTGGAACTCCATGCAGCCTTACCAATTCTTTCACGTAAATCCTGGAAAGTTGATCAAGAGAGAAATCTTCCTGAATGGAGATAAAATGGGTAGACATGGTGAGATGGTCCACAATAAACCATATTGCATTATTTTCTTTGGATGTTCTCGGGAGTCCATGGACAATGTCCATAGTGATATTGTCCCAAATCCATGCTGGTATGGTTAGTGGTTACAATACCCCTTTAAGATGTTGTCACTCTGCCTTCACTTGCTAAAATACTAGGCACCTTGAAGTGTAGTCAGGAATCTCAGTTTTCATTTTATCCCACCAATAATAATCATGATGATCCCTATACATTTTTTGTGCTACCAGGATGTATTGATAAAGTAGAGCTATGAGCTGCATCCATCAGCTCCTTCTTTATTTCCTGAATAGATGGAACACATAGTCTTGTACAAAATTTCAGTACACCTTCTTGATCAGTATTGAACTCAGGAAACTTCACATCCTTCACAGCCTCAAACTTCTTCTATAACAAAGGATCTTATTTCATAGCTTTTTTGATCTTCTCTATTATTGACGGCTGAGAAATAATTTGGGTTAGGGTTGATTATATCCCTTCCCTTATAATTCCCATGTCTAGATTTAGCAGCTCATTGATCAAAGGATCTTTTTGAATCCTCATCATGGAAAGAACAACTGGGTCTTTTCTGTTTAATGTGTCAGTGACATTTTTTCCTCTTCTGGGATGATAATGAATTGAACAATCATAGTAATTCAATAGTTCCAACAATCTATTTTGTCTCATGTTTAATTCATTTTGTGTGAAAATATACTTCAATCTTTGATGGTCTGTGTGTATATCACATTTCTCCCCATAAAGATAGTGCCTCCATATCTTCAGAGAAAAAATGACTACCGCCAGCTCCAGATCATGCGTAGGATTATTCTACTCATGAGTCTTCAACTATCGAGATGCATAATAAATGACCTTTTCATTTTGCAAGAGGACGCACCCAAGCCCTTTCAGAGATGGGTCGCTAAAAATAACGAATCCTTCTTCACTTGAGGGAAGATTTTTCATAGGTGCAGTAATCAATCTATTCTTTATCTCTTGGAAACATTCCTCACACTCCTTTGTCCAGATGAACATGACATGTTTTCATGATTAATTTGGTAATGGATTATAAAGTCATGAAATTTTTTTCACAAACGTCCAATAATTTCCCACTAATCCAAAGATACTATGAATCTCAATTATTGTTATACGCTGAGGCCACTCCTATACAACTTTTCTTTTTTCGGGGTCAACTATGATTCCTTTATTAGTGACAATGGGCCCTAAGAAAGAAATTTGTTGTAACCAGAATTTAAATTTACTGAACATTCCAAAAATTCTCTCCTTCCATAGAGTTTGAAAAATAACCCTTAAATGATCCTCATCCTCCTTATGAATTTTGGACAATATCAGAATATAATCAATAAAAACTACAAAAAAATTATGAAGGTAGTATTTAAAGACTCTATTAATCAAATCAATAAAAATATAAGGTTCATTAGACAGTCCAAAGGCATGAAAACAAACTCATAACTCCCATATCTTGATTGGAAGGCAGTATTGGAATATCTTCTTTCTTCACCCTCAATTGATGATAGCCAGATCGAAGATCAATCTTAGAGAAGAATGGACCCCCATGAAGTTGGTCAAATAAGTCATCAATTCTTGGAAGAGGGTATTGGTTCTTTACTGTGATTTCGTTAAGTTCTCTATAATCAATGCATAGTTGCATCGATCCATCCTTCTTATTTACAAAGAGAACAGGTTCTCCCCAATGAGACAGACTCAGTCAGATAAACCCCTTCTCCAAAAGATCTTGGAGTTTTTTCTTTAATTCATCCATCTCCACATTTTCCATCCTATATAGGTATTTGATATTGGATGAGATCCAGGTATAAGTTTAATAGAGAAAATCTAACTCTCTTTCTGTGGGAGGTCCATGAAACTCCTCAGTAAATACGTCAATGTATTCCAAGACAATGTGTACATTTCCTATCCTCAAACTCTCATTTCCTTATTCTTCTTCATTGATCAGTTCTATAAATAAGGATATAGGAGATTCTTCTAGAAAAATATTAGGTTGAGATATCTCTCCTTGAAAGATAACTGTAGGTTTTCCATTCAAGACTACTGATAGTTCCTTACTTCTTCATTTAATCATAGCATTATACTTTGAGAGCCAGTCCATCCCTAGTATAATGTCGAATTCTAGCATGGGAATGACTTCTATATTTTCTATAAGATTGTTCTTTCAAAATTAGATACTAGATTTTCAAAAAAATGATGATTCTTGGATAATCCCACCAGGAGTCTTGACTAATTACTCTACTTTTAGAAAGTCGGGGGTTGATTCTAAATTCTTTGCAAACTTGGAGGAAATAAAGGAATGCGTAGAACCAAAATAAAACAAAGTACATGCTAACTTCGATAGAACAAAAAGAGTACCTACTACCACATCATTTGGAGCATCAACTTCAGTGGTCGTGATAGAAACGGCATGACCTTGCACCCTTGGCCTTTTGGTGAGGCTGATGGTGGTTCCCCTCCACTTCCCTCGGATTTGGAAAGTGATTGGAAAAGTGCCAAAGTTGTCAACACTTAAAGCATTGGACATAAGGTTGGTCCTACACCATATTCCCCTTTCTGTTAGTGTTTGTAAGTTGAGGTATCACCTCACTATGACAATTCCTCGCAATATTTCCATCTCTTCCGCACTTGTAGCATTTCCCGCTCCTGAGCAGTCAGTTCCCCGAATACTTCTTCCCTCATTTATTACACGTGGGACATTGTACTTTCTTTCATCCTCTTCATTGATCAAATATCCTCTCTAATCTTGGGTCTATTTATCACTTTTTGTCATTGGATTTTTGAGAACATTGCATATCACTAAACTCTAGTTAGACTTTCATTGCACTCCGCACAATCTCCCCGTAGCTATCATAGTCTCAGTGGCCTAGATTCTTCCATAGATGAGGTCTCAGTACACCAAATAATATATCAACCATACCATTTGGATCCATGACAAAACATGAGGTATATCGTGAAAGTCGGGTGACGTTAATCTCATAGCTTCCGACAAGTTTTTTTATCCTTCTACTTCAGCTTGAGAAACTCTTTCTCCATTCATATTTTTAGGGAACGAGGGAAATACTTACTAAAGAAAATCCCTCTAAACTATTCCCACTCAATAGCTTCAACCTCCACACTTTTACTCGTGTTTTTAATCAGTTCCCACCACTGATCAGATTCTCCTTCTAAGCGATAGACACCCTGGGTGACCTTCTCTTGCTCTGAACAGCGGAGCACAGAAAAGATCTTCTCAATAGAGTTGATCCACTGCTTAGCAATAAATGGGTGAATGAATCCCCTGAAGTTTGGTGGTATTTGATGCATAAAGGACTCAACAGAATGTTGCTACCATCGTGGTGAGATTGGTATCTCAGCCTGATTCAAGTTATTTCCCATAACTTGATTCAGTTGGCTCATCATTCGCATGAATGTTTCCATTCTGGCTTCCATCAGAGGGCCATCAGCGCATGGTCCATTGCGGTCACCATTTTCATGGTTCCCCTATTTCCCACCATTTTCTAAAAGAATAAATCCTTAATGAGAAACTTATTTAATTTATGAATCTTTTAATTATAAATGATTTATGTCTTATAACTTTTTTTAAACAATTACATTTCCCTATAAATCCTTCATAATGATTCATAAAACGCTTAGGATTAACCAAACATATCCCCCCGGAGTGTTATAACAAATGTACAGAAAGGCCCGTTGTCATGCTCCCAGATACCCTGGGTCAGGCCCGAAACTCTTTGTCAGAGTATTCACTCCTAGGTACCTCTGTCCCAGAGCCACCTCTACCTGCTCGCATCCAGACATGGATATATTTTTTCGATAAAACACTTACTCATTATTCACCAAAATCTTAGGAAGTTTTCCTATATTTAATCTTTTCTATAGGGTTATTATTAATGATTTCAAAGCCTAATTTCTATAAATAACTAAACTATCTTTTCATACCAACTATGGAATCCCGCATTTTTATTACATAACTTCTCATTACATTTTACAAACAGAGTATCTTTAGAGTCTAGTGTCTTGGAAATCAGGAATATAATACATGAAAAAAACATAGAAAATTTTTCTAATACACTTGTATGAATTAATCATAAGTTCATCCTAAGTAAAATTACTGCATCTCAAAACATGGAGATATACATTTAATGTAAATGGTGATCAGAAGACCCAGTATGGGTAAATAAGTGAATCAGTTTACTTGTGACAACAATAAGAAGTTGAATAGAAACATAAGGACATGAGCAATGGAAGTATAGGAATATCATAATGAAAATAATTTGAATAATAACTTTAATATGTGGATACATCAGTTCATTTATAAATTCATGAACATAACACCAAGGTCCATCTCCAAGGTGTCAAAAAAATACCAATGTTATTCAACATGGTATCGTGAAATTTGTCATCTCTAGAGATTAATTCTTTACACAATGCATTGGAGAACTATCTGGGCGCACCCTTAATATGTCTTTACATTCATGTGATCCACATATCTCATAATCATAAAAATCATAAATAACCCATATATAATTAAATAAATGGGTTTCATTTCAAAATCGTGACGGTTTAAAAGTCCTTAAAAATAAGATCATTATATCATTTATAACCCATGGAAATAGATTGAGGGTTATATTTATGTCTATTCCAGAATGAAATATATCCTTTTAATATATTTATAAACACCCATAGAAACTAAATATGTCTAGGTATTCACATAAATAAAAAATATAATTTCTTGAGATAAAGAGATACAAAATTTGAGATGAAATTTCTGCAGCAGAACAGCTATATAATATGGTTTTAGAGAATAATAAATAGAGAGGGTACAGGGGTAAACCACTCATAAATAACTAATATGACAATATATATGCATAATAACATAGAGATAATAACATGGTATGGATATTTTAAGGACATACCACAAGAAGAGGAAACCTAAAATGAAAGAGAATATGTGATTGCTTTTACGGGAAACTCGGCAGCCAAACGGCATCACTTAAAAATTAGGAAAAGAAATTAATGAGAGAAGAAGGGGTCTCTCATAATTTGTCCATAGAATGTTAATTAATAAGAAAATATAGTAACATACCATAAACATAAAGGGATAGAAAATATAAGACACAACATAAATGAATTCATGACTAAAAAGAGGAGGGTGAAAGGATCCCATACCTTGAAGAGTAATTTCAAAAGCATGATGTTAGGGACCTTGGGAGTCTTGATGGAATCTTGGGAGGAATCCTTGGAAGGTAAAGATACCAGAACTTCGTTGAGGATGATTTTAGAATGAAATTAATGAGGGAAATGGCTTGGTATTTATAGGGAACGTGAGTGAATAAACTATTAATTTCCAAGGGACACCTCATCGGTGGTATTTGCAAAACCATGGGATTTCCCACGGTATTTTCCCATGGTATTGGCAACTTGGGACAAATCATAGCATATCTCACTATTAATATGTCTACAAGAAAGAATAAATCATGATTACATCATTAATGATGTCATTAAACACCCGAAACTCCAAACCACATTTTTACTATTCACCGAAAATTCAACTATTTCTGAAAAATCTCAAAAATTCACCCTAACATAATATTGATGCTATGAAATCAAAAATGAAGTCCATTTTATGAAAATAATTTTGTACAAAATTTTTTATTAATTTTTTAATCAAAATCATTTTTTATTCCAAAAATACAACTTTAAAACCATAACTCATTTAATAACACCTTAAAAAAGTAATCAAGGTCCCATAACATTATCGTATAACCATAAGACAATAAAGTAAGAATTTATGATTAAAGTTTCAGAAAATACATTTCCATTTTAAATTATTAGATTAATTATTAAATTGTAAATAAAATATTTATGGTGTACAAAAATACCAAAACATAAACTATGATCATTTTTTAAATTTTAAGATGTCTAAAATGTATGTATACATTCATGGGTAAACTTTCTATTTTTTTGGTCAAATTACTATTCATTACTATTCATACATTAATATTCACTAAAAACCAATTTGATCTTATTAGACTCTAAATTTCTCACTGCTCACAACTATAGAAGACCATTTTTTGAAAATCATTTCACATTATTAATTATTTAATGAATACAAAAATATTTTAAAATACCCCTTTTTCCTAAATTCATCAATAATACACATCATATATTTTTCTGGATATTTTAAATTCACAAACATTACCAGAAGAAGAAAGAACTATTTTATTTATATAAAAGGATTACACAAAGCAGCTAAGGTCCCGTTATATATCCCCTTATAACACCAATATAAAACCTAAGTGTAAGGTGAGCTATGCTGATAGAATCTTGGGGTGGATCATAAAAAATTGGCCAAGTGTTGATTTTTATCAGCTTGAAATTCTCCCTTAGGAGAATCTGTTCAAGCTTCATACGTTGAATTTTGGCTTCGGATTGGTCCAGAGAAAATCCCAGTGATTCTACGTCCTTCCCAAGCTCTGACAGATGGGATTCCTATGGATCGGGTCTACTGGATGAGGCCATTCAATCTTCTTTTTGTATTAGTTAACCAAGATAATTATATTTGTAAAAACACAATGTTAATATTATAGTTTACAACGGTCATATTGACCAATGGTCATATCACTGTGAAAACAAAATGGTCACATTTGAATTATACTCACAAAATTTGGAAACAAATATAATTAAAAAGTTCAGGTCATTATAATTTAGATCGGCCAACCCCTGACAATATACCCTCCCAATTTACCTCAATTAAACCTATAGGTCTTAGTTTAATCCTAAAGCCATCCTAAGGATCCCTTTTGATCAAACCAAATGGAAGAACCTGAAGAAGAGGTAAATATTTCATGACCTATTTCAAGTTATTTTTCTTCTTCCACTTCCTATTTCATTGTTGTTTCTATTCTAAAATACTAACTCCAGTATATTCTATATACTGTGACGATTTTATAAAAATGGTACAACCATATTAATTATTTTATCCATCATATTAATGGAAAAGTCACCATATATGTGTACATATGACTTATCGTCTCCACGTTATGGTGTAGTTGTTATTCGATACATTATTTTTTTGTATGGCTATTATAATGATGTATAACTGATGTAAATAATAATTATAACATGTTCATGATTCTATATATATGATATACCATCTATTAACATATGATTTTAATATCAAAAGAATGATATTGTCACTCGTACGTACGTACGGACTACCGTCTCCACGAACGTGATGAGACTCATTTCCCCATCCTAACCATTCAAGAATAATTTTCATTTGTTGATTTAAAATAATTTTTAAGAACTTAATATAATTTTGGATATAAATCAAATACATCCTATCCAATACAAACATGACTTATGTAACAAAACATATAATGGAAAGCGAATCAGTTAAAACCAAAAATGATGATAATACTAAAATACTATTATCAAAAAAATATTAGATAATATATGATACCATATTTATGTATATGTTTCTTGTATAATTTAATAACAATTATTTATCTATTATACCAGAGGTTAACTTACCCTCGACCAAGGAAATGTACAAGTTAAGAGTTAGTTTCACAATCTATTTATTATGTGAGGTTGTTTTTATGTAAGTATCCATGTGGACCTCTTTATCATCCACATCCATGTTTTCATAAAAATTTATTTCATATCATTTTTACAATTTACTAGATTATGGGTTATAGTCATTTATACCCTTATTTGACCTTATATGTTTTGAAAGGAATCTTTCTTTCGTTTTCCAAATAAGGTACTTTATGACGTTTTCGACAAATTAAGGTAAAAATGTTCATTATCTTGTATAGAAGGTGTGGTTATTCTCTGCCATTGTGTCAGTTCTGATGCTTCCCTTACAAGATTATAATAATATTATCAAAATAAATGTTTTATTTTATAAATATTGTCACTCTTAAATGGTTTCAAAATAGAAATTTATATTTCTCTCAAATAGTTTTGATTTCATCTATGTTAACATCCTTTGATAAATTTTACACTTGTTTGATGTTGATTTATTCTGATACAAATCTTCCATATTGTTTTTATGGTTTTGTGATATATTTGACTATGTATTTGTTATTTTTATACCATTCATGCTTTATAGTTAAATTATTGATATTTCGTATGCTAGTTTTAATATGAATATTTATTTTAGGTTTCAACCTTTTCAAATAAGGAATGTATTGAACTTAGTAAGTGATGGGTGGATCCTCCTATAGCACCTTGGTTCATTGGTAGGTTTCATGAGACAATTAGACATGGAATTAGCCAACGAATTTCCCAATTGGATATATGTTTTTGGTCGAGGCCTAAATCATTTTTTGACGACTTGGCCATGGCCTTGACAAAATGTTTCTAAATGTCTGTCATTATACATTCCCTCAATATGAAAATAATATTGATGGTTCATGTGGTTATTCAACTATTAGAATACCCATGACTATGTTTTATTATGGAATAATTTACTCAGCTCATATTCTTTCCATAAATTGTACATGTTTATTATTTGTAAAGGCATGTGTTTTCAATTATGCACCATGCCTAATGTTTATGTTATCTTCTGCTATATTTCTTACTCTTACTGAGAATTTGAGCTCACCCATTTCTTATGTTTCAATTTCTTAGGATAGGAAGAAGTTAGTTATGAGTGAATTTCAGGAAAAATCTTGGAGGCCTGGATGATTCTGATGGAATAAATTTGTATTGAATTTCTTTTCAAGTTGTAATGTTGAACTTAGGTATATATCTTGTTTCCAATAATACTAAACTTATCGGTATTTCAGGACATGATTCCTTATGTCATTCCAATGTTATTTAATAATACACCGACTCTGGGTAACTGGGGTCAAGGAGTTACAGTTGGTATGAGAGGAAGTATAGAACAAACCTTGGAAACTGGATTTAGAAAACTCTAATTAGAGAATGTTACCCTAAGATAGACTTTGAGGATTAGTATTGAAAAACATCCTAGAATTTGGTAATGTGGAGATTTCGTGTATTTTCCATGAAATATATCTCTATTTGGATACGATTAGGTAGAGGCGGTTCTGGAGAGGATGTATGTAGGTGTAAAAACTCTAACAAGTAGTTTCAGGCTTGACCCTAGGTATCTTGGTGCACAACAATGGGCCTTGCTGCCCTCTTGGTTACGACACTCTTGAGTGATATGATTTGGATAATTAACATTTTCCTTGCAGAACATAATTAAGTATTTATGAGTATATACCTCGTCAAAGAGAACATTTTTTATGATTATGGATTATATCCATAAATTGTTCAATTTATTATAAGTGTTTAATAAGTTTGGAATTATTTATTGTGATTCATAAACTAATCTAGTGTGTGGAATTGTATAGAAATGGCACCTAGTGGAAGGAATGAAAACTGTATCAACGAACGTTAACCATGTAGGGACTTCACTCCAACTCAAGATAATTATAGTGGAGTTTCTGATGAAACTTGTGCTGATCAGCTTATAACTATACTAGGAAAACCCTCTCAGGTTAGGAATAATAACCTTGCCAGTATGGAGCACCATGACCCACAACATGGAGGATCAAAGTTAGAACGCATCATGAGGCAACAACCACCAACATTCAATGGGTTTACAAATACATTTCTAACCGAGCAATGGATAATTTACTTAGAGAAAATATTTCATGCTTTGGGGATTAGAGAAATGGAAAGAGTTGTCATGGAAGTTTATTACCTCACGAGAGATGCAGATCAATGGTGGTCATTAATTAAATACACAAATGAGGATAGAGATTTATCATGTATGGAATGGAGGGAGTTTAGAGAGATTTTATTAGAAAACTTCTATCCTTGTGACCATCAAATGGATATGTAAAGGCAATTTCTAAGTCTGAGACAAAAGGAGGATGAAAGTGTTGCAAAGTATGAAGCTAAATTTACAAGGTTAGCAAGGCATGCTAGAGATTTTATACATAACCCAAGAAGTAAGATTGATCGTTTATTTGATGGGTTGAAACCATTTATCCATAGAGCATTAGTCTTGTAATCCTTGTCATCATATGAAGATATTTTCTCATGTGCTATCAATACAGAAAAGGAATTCTCCATGTCTTACAACTTTAAAGCAAAGAAAGAGAAGAACAGATATGATGAACACTATGGGAAATGAAATAATTAAACAGGGAAGAATGGAAGAGTAGAATTTCCATCCTATGATAATTGTGGAAGGAATCAACTTGGTACTTGTCTAAAAGGAAAATGAGTATGCTAGTAATGTGGACAGAAAGTCCATCTTACTAGTTATTATAAGGGGAAAAAAGCCAGCAATGTTCAATGCTACAATTACAGGGAGATGTGACATTATGAAAATGAATGTCATAATCTTCAGGGAAACATACTTTAGAAAAGGCCAAGTGATCTAGACAAAGCTTTTGCGATCACTACTACTGAGGTTGATGCTCTGAAAGACATGATGGTATGTAATTTAATGGTTTTCTCAAGATTGGACAATGCATTATTTGATTCTGGATCATCGCATTGTTTCATATCTTCCCAATTTTCTAAGAAAATTCAATATTTCCAATTTGATTTAATAATGGAGTTGTTAGTCAAAAATTATAGGGGAAATATCATTTTAACAATGTTTTGTGAATCATCCCCCATTAAGGCATATAAATGATATTTATTTGCTGATCTCATCGTCATACCCATGATTGAATTTGATATAATCCTCATTATGGATTGGATTTTAGACCATGATGCGAAAATTTATTATAATAAGAATAAGGTTACAATTCTCGATGATGATAAGGAGTACCTTATATTTAGAGCAGAAACATCACCATTTGATTCTTATCTTGATCCGCCCCCAATAGCTCTACTAAATTCAATTATTGGGGAATAAGAAAATGAAATAACTATGGGTGAGGAATGGAATGTTCAAATAGACGATGTACCTATTGGGAAAGAAGATGTTGATGTGTTTCCATAGGATTTACCTTGACATAATCCAGAATGAGAAATTGAATTTTGAATTGATTTAGTTCCTTCTTCAAGGCCCATATCAATGACTCCTTATATAATGGACACTTTGTAATTAGTGGAACTAAAGAACCAAATAGAGGAATTGAGTAATAAGGGATTTACTCACCCTAGTGTTTCTCCATGGGGAGCCCCTTCCATTTTGTTAAGAAGTAAGACGGAACTATGAGGTTGTGCATTGATTATAGAGAGATCAATACTATAAAAATAAAGAACAGGTATTCCCTACCTCACAATTATTATTTATTCATCAAACTTCATGGAGCTCAATATTTTTCAAAGATTGACCTTCGATCTGGATATCATAAGTTGTGTGTGAAGAAGAAATACATTCCAAAAATAGTATTTCAAACTAGGTATAGGAATTATGAGTTTGTAGTAATGCCTTTTGGATTGACTAATTCACCCTCTGTCTTCATAAATTTAATGAATAGAGTTTTCAAGGAATATATTGATTAATTTTTAGTGGTATTAATTGATGATATCCTGGTATACTAAAAATTTTACAAAGATCAAGAAAATCACTTGCACCCTATTCTAAAAATCCTTAGATGAAATGTATTATATGGGAAGTTTAGAAGATGTGAATTCTAGATTCAATAGGTTTCTTTTCTTGGACATATTTTATGTAAATATGGAATCTCTGTTGATCCTTCAAAGACAAAGGAAATCATTGAATGAACAACATCGATGAGTATAACTGGGGTACGTAGTTTTATTGGTTTAGCAGGTTATTATCGACGTTTCGTCCATAATTTTTCCTGGATGGCTAACCCATTAACCAATCTCACATGTAACGGGGTTAAATTTGTTTGGACAGAATACTGTGATGAATGTTTTGAAGAACTGAAGAGAATATTAGTAATATCTACTATCTTGAATCTACCATTAGGGAATGTTGAGTTTGTTATTTATAGTGATGCTTCAAATAAAGTAGTTGTTTGTGTCCTTATGTTGAGTGATAAAGTTATTGCTTATGCATCACGACAGCTAAAAAATCATGAGAAAAACTATCCCACTCATGATCTTGAGTTAGCAGCTGTAATATTTGTAATGAAGATATGAAGACACTATCTCTATAGTGACGAATGTGAGATTTATATATATCACAAGAGTTTTAAGTATATTTTCTCATAATAATAACTGAACATGAGGAAAATGAGATGGATTGAACTAATCAAGGATTAGGATTACACTATACACTACCACCTGGGGAAGGCAAATAAGGTGGTAGTTTGTTTGAGTAGAAAAGATCATTGAGTTTTTTAAAATATGATAGTTGAAAGGGATCCTATTTTAATGCAACTAGTTAAGAAGGATATGGGAATAACCATGGAAGGTGAAACATAAATACTTTTTCAAATGGTGGATAAACCATCTTTAAAAGAAAGGATAAAAAATTTCCATACTAATGAGGAGGAGTATCAAAAGAAGATTAAAGCTGTAAATGATGGTAGATTGAGTGACTTCGTATATGGAAATAGAATTTTGAAATTTGGGAAGAGAATTTGTGTTACTGATATACCTGATCTAAAAAGAGAATTATTGGATTATTCTCATAGCTCTAATTTCTCTATACACCCGAGGTGCACCAAGATATATATATATATATTTTAAGGAACATTTTTGGTCGGACAAAATGAAGGGTGAGATTTCTTATTTTATGTCAAGATGTATGGTTTTTCAACAAGTGAAATATATAAGGAAATATCCTAGAGGAGTCATGCAATCTCTTCCCATACCTGAGTGTAAATGTGATAATATTACTATAGACATTTTCATGGGGCTACAAAAGACTCAGAGAAGGAATGATGTAATATGGGTCATTATTGATCGTCTTACCAAGTGAGAACATTTTTCTTGATTTAAGAGATGATTTACCACTTGAACGTATGGAAATACTATATATTAATGAAGTTGTAAGACTTTATAGAGTACCCTTATCATTGGTTTCTGATCGTGATCCACATTTTAAATCAAGATTCTAGAAAAGTCTCCCAAAGGCCCTGGATACTGAACTTGGTTTGACCACTGCCTACCACCCTCAAACTGATGGAAAATCAGAATGTACTATTCAAAACCTTAGATGAAATGTTGAGATCTTTATCATATTAATTTCAAGGTATGGGGGATTAGTATTTACTTCTGGTATAATTTTCCTATAACAATAGTTTCCATTCAAGTATTCAGCTTGCACCATATAAAGCATTATACAGAAAGATATGTCGCACACCAACTTTTTGGGATGATATTAGTGAATGAAAACTCATAGGCTTAGGTCTTGTTGAGAAAACAATGGAAAACGTGAATATTATCCAAACACACATCAAAGCAGCCCAATGTAGGCAAAAGGGCTATGCCGATAATCGAAGCAATGATTTGGAATTTCAAGTAGTTGATCGTGTTTTCATGACGGTATATCCATGGAAGGGTGTTAAATGTTTCAGTATAAAGGGTAAATTAAGTTCTAGGTACATCATACATTTCTAAATTCTAGAACAAATTGGAGTTGTAACTTATCATTTGACAATGCCTCCAAGTCTCTCCAAAGTTTGTGATGTGTTCCATGTATCACTGTTGAGAAAATACATGCCTGACCCAAAAAATGTACTCACATATGAGGAAATTTAAAAATTACTTGATATATTTTATTGTGAATAGCCTTTCAATATTCTTCATACTAGTGAACATGTGTGGAGAAACCGGATGACTCATCTGGTAAATGTTCTATTGAGAAACCATAAGATGGAAGATGCCACATGGGAACCTGAGGAACTTATGATAAAGAACCACACGAATATTTTTGTGCGGTAGTATTTTAGAAAATTTGAGGATGAAATTATTTGAAGGAGGGAAGAATATAACACTACAAGCTTCCATGGTACATTTCCTTTAAAATAATGCAATAGCATGCATTGTATGCAACTTCGAGATTAAAAACACATAGCGACCAATCAAACAAGCTATTATGAATAGTAATACCCACTTATTGAAATTTTATAAATTTCATTTTTCAAAATGGACTTTATTTTTGAATTCAAAATATCAATATTAGCTTTGGGTGATTTTTTGGTACTTTTCTGAAAACTGTCCATTTGTGATGAATAGTAAAAAATATATAATTTTAATTAAAATCAACTTTTTAATGAAAATAATTTATATTTCTAAATTATACATTTGAGTGGTTCTAATGTATCATTAGATTATATTTGTATCATTTAATATAATTTAGGTCATTTTATGTAATTTCACATTTAAACTAGACATAAACAAGTGTCAATATTTTGAAAGTTATTATTTCTTAAAAACACGCTTTTTGTTTTAACCACGAGAATTGATTTTAAATTAATTTCTTCAACTTCTGTGTTTTGAATTTGGAAAAATGGATTCCTTATTTGGAATCAGGAGGTCCAAATTTGGTAAATAGTTATCTTTTATTTTTAGACGTTATGAATAAATATTTCGGTATATATTTGATTTACAATGGTTAAAGGGTAAATCCGATAAATAAGGGTTATGAAATAATATTATAACAATATTAAATTATACTAAAATGTGACTTATTTTTAATTTTTGATAAATGACCAACAATGGTCATCCTTGGGTCGATTTTGGGACCCCATGGAGCCACTTGAGAGTGATAATGACACTTTATATTAATTAATTTAAAGTAAATAAAAAATGTCAAAAACCTATATCTTTTATTAAATTTTTTTTACATAGAGTTGTATAAGTTATATTTTTTAATATAAATACTAATTATAAATATAAAATTATTTCCTACATAACAATATTTTATTTATAATTTTTAGACAATAAATAGTTAAATTTATTTTTGTCACAATGATGATGTTGTAATTATCTTATTAATAAAAGAATAAAATAAATGGTATTATTAATATTAAAATAAATATAATTTCAACGTTTTAATGACATAAACGAATTTTATAGGTGAATATTATATGTTATAGTTGATTCAATGTTTTTTAGAAGTAATAAAGTTTTTATGACTTTCAAAAAAGCCAAATACTAAATAGTGTCAATGTTGACATAAATATGTTTTTTTAAACAAATATTATATTATTAAACTATCTAATAGTTATAAAAATCAAAAGTTCTGAAAAAGAACTTATATAATGATATTTTTATCATTAATTACCAAAATTAGGTTCTATTGGAATTTTATTGTATGATTATTGACCATTTATTATAATAATATATGAATATGTTGTAAAAGTTAATCAATTTAACTATGAGTTAAATCTAAAAGATATGGTTAATATGGTGATCCAAACCAATATTAAACCTATTTGTTGAGAGTTTTTCAACCCATCCCCACCTAATCCTCGAAATAAATCATTTGGGAGAAATTATAATCCAAAAATGATTTTATTATAAAATAATATTCCTATCATTTCTTAAGGTTTCCCGCACATCTCTTATAAAAGGGAACTTCCCCTTCTCTCAAAATCACACCTCCAAATCCATTTGGCTCAAAAAAACCCTTCCCCAATATCCTCAAAATTTCCTTCAATTCAACCTAGAGGCCATATTTTGATCATAAATCCAATCTATGGAGCAATTTTGATCAAATCAAAAGGAAGAACCAGAAGAAGATGTAAATATTTCATCACATCTTTCATGTTGTTTTTCTTCTTCCACTTATTATTTCTTTTTTTCCATTCTAAAATTATAACTCTAGTATATTTTATAAACTATGTTGTTATTATAAAAATGTTACAACCATATTCATTGTTATATCCATTATATGAATGACAAAGTCACCATATGTGTGTACGTACGGCTAACCGTCTCCACGTCGTGGTGTAGTTATTATTCAATGCATTATTTTTTTGGATGGATATAATAATGATGTACAAATGATGTAAATAAATAATATAACATGTTAATTATTCTTTATATATTATATACCATCTATATACATATGATTTTAATATCAAAAGAATGATATTGTCACTCTTGCGTACGTACGGACTATCATCTCCATGAACACGATGAGATTCTTTTCCCCTTTCGTAACCATTAAAGAATAATTTTCATTTGAGAATTTAAAATAATGTCTAAGAACATAATATCATTATGGATATGAATCAAATACATCCTATCCATAACAAAAATGGATTCTGTTACAAAACATATAATGGAAAATGAATCAGTTAACACTTGAAATGACGATAATACTAAAATATTATTATCAAAACAATATTATAAGATAATATATGATATAATATTTATGTATATGGTTATTATATAATTTAATAACAACAAATTAACTATTATACAGGTATTCAACATACCCTTGAACAAGGAAAATTAGATGATAAAGTTTAATTTCACAATCTCTTTATTATCCGAGGTTGTTTTTACATAAGTATCTACTAGGACATCTTTATCATCCACATCCATGTTTTCATAAAAATGTATTTCAAAACATTTTTACTATTTACTAGACTATGGGTTAAAGTCATTTATACCCTTATTTGTCCTTATATGTTTTGAAAGGAATCATTCCATTGTTTTCTAAATATGGCACTTTATAATGTTTTCAATAAATTTTGGTAAGACTATTTTTTAACTTATACAACAGGTGTGGTTAATCTTCGTCATTATATCACCTTTGAAGCTTCCCTTACAAGATTATAAGAATACTATCAAAACAAGTGTTTTCTTTTATAAATATTGTGACTCTTAAATGATTTTAAAATAGAAAGATATATTTCACTCAAATAGTTTTGATTTCATCTATGTCAAAATCCATTGATAAATTTTACACCTGTTTGAAGTTGATTTATTATGATAAAAATATTCCATATTGTATTTATGTTTTTGTGATATGTTTGACTATGGATGTGTTATTTTTATACAATTCATGGTTTATGGTTAAGGTATTGATATTTCGTATGCTAGTATTATTACGAATGTTTATGTTATGTTTTAAAAATTTAATATGATGAAATGTATTGGACATAGTAAGTGATGAGAGGAGCCTGCTATAGCTAATCTGTGCATCGGTGGGTCTCGTGAGACAATTAGATGTAGAATTGGATGAGGCCTTTCCCAGTTTGTTATATGGTTTGGCCGAGGCCTAATTCATTTTTAGACGTCTTGGCTGATGCCTTGACAAGATTTTTCAGAATGTCCAACATTATACATTCCCTCATTATGAAAATAATATTGACAGTTCAAGTGGTTATTCGACTAGTAGAATACCTATGAATAAGTTTTATTATAAAATTATTTACTAAGCTCATATTCCTCCCATAATGTGTACAGGTTTATTATTTGTAACGGAATGTGTTTTAAATTATTCACCATGTTTAATTTTAATGTTATCTTCATATATATTGCTTACTATTATTGAGTGTTTGATCTCACCTCTTTCTTAGGATTCATTTTCCATGGATATGAAGAAGTTAGTTATGAGTGACTTGAAGACATAATCTATGAGGCTTGGATGTTTCTAATGTAATAAATTACTGTTGTATTTCTTTTCAACTTGTAATGTTGAACTTATGTATATATATTGTTTCTAACAATACTAAATTGATCATTCTTTCAGGATATGATTCATTGTATCATGCCAATATTATGTAATAATGAACCAACTATGGGTAACTATGGTTAGGGAACTGCACCTTTTACCTTATAGAAGAGATTGTAAATCGAAAAAATCATTATATACAAAATATTAGGGTCAAAAACCCTTTATTAAGAAAAAATAGAACTCCATAAAACTAGGAGGGAACCCATCACATAACAAAAGCTCCAAATTCAACATGACCCTAAGGTCCAATTTCAGTCAGAATAAAGATTGAAGGAATAAATATAAAAATCCCAAATGATTGGACCAAAGGACGAAATTATTTGATGGCATGTAATACTAATGACAGGAAGTCAAAATCATGACCAAATGTCCCTTACAATACTAGCATGAAATCCCATAGAATGCCCAAGGAGCTACATAGGTCAACTCATCAGCATCTCTAGATGTGGGGCCACCATTTTTTTCACTATCTAACAAGTTATCCAAAATGATTGACTTCTAGACCCATTGTGCTGCCTACTCGACTCTTGTAACGATGCTCATCTGTCAAACTACAAAGGAAGAGCCGCCTAGAATGAGAATCTAATGACTTCACCAATACTGAGTGGCAAGATTTTAGATGATAATTATCCTTCAACAATGGAATGTCGTTTCTCTTAGTTCCAATGTTGTTAGGTGACACCCACAATCATCGACCACCACATTCAGACCCCCCCCACCGTTATCAAACTCGACCTTTGATGAGCCTCCATGAATCCTATTACTGACTCCAAAATATCAAAACAACCAGTGAGTCGCACACCACAACCATCAGTACACATGAAACTTTAAAATTACAAGGTATGTGATATGAACCACTACTATTATACATATTCCCTTTAACAGGGCACAAAACGGTTTTTAATGCCACTTAAAAAGCATTGTAAATAGCACTACTGATAAAGGGAGGTCCCCTTTGTCAGTGGTAGAAAATAATTAACAAATTGGATCCTTTATCTACTCTAAACAAAGAATTGATAAAGGACCCTCTTTATCAATGCTTTCAATATTGCGAATAAAGGCCAAATTTTCTTGAGGCCTGTTGTTAATATAACAACACACCCAACAAAAAACCAGTAATTTTAAACAATTCTATATTCATTTAATTGACATCATGATTACAAAACTATTTACCATTGGTATATACACAAATCACTACAATATAAATTTCAAACATTGTTGTATATAATTATATTTTCAATTATCCATCCATCATTTAAAGATATTAATACTTTATATTTTTTTGATCATGGTCCCCTATAAAAATGTCTACCCTTTCCCAAATAAAATAATCTCAACTTGAGAAAAAGATTCCACCTATATAAGGTAACAAATATAATGTTAGTAATAGTGTAATGAAGAAAATAAAAATTAATATGAAATAATACATTAATAAAAGAACCATTTAAAAAAATTAATACACATATGGAGTTATATTGGTCACACTATAAGTCATATTGAGGTGTGGTTGATTCATACACATAAAAATGAGTTATAGATATTTTTTCCTAAAATATAAAAACAACCTGAATGGCTTTGATTTGTTTTGAGTATGTCATTTTTTGTTTTACAAAACTTAATGTCAAATTTAAATAATGAAACATTTGGTGTCGTACAGGTCAAAGCATAAATTGGATTGAGGTGAGGCGGTCTTCTACATGTCACAAATTACTGATGGATTTTTGTCCAAAATTATTAAAACAATATGAATGTGTTATCTCCATTTTTAGTATTTGGGTTTTATTTCTTCACTAGAATGTCATTTCATAATTGAAACTCCAATTTGGAGTCATATTGGTTACATCGTGTGTTAGTTTCATGTGAAACAACTTCATACACATAAAAAAATACATGTGAATAATTTTCTTAAATTTTCAAGACAATCAGAGTGAATTTAAAAGGTTTTCATTGAATGACACGCTTTGAATAAATTGTCAATTTTAAAATGATAAAAGACACCTTTAGTAATACTGAAGACATTATGCATTGGAATGAGGTGGGGTTGATTCTTACTGATCCAAAATGAATCATTGATCATTTTACTAATGTATCAAAACAATCTGAATGCATTTTCTTGGTTCTCAGTAAGTCACTTGTTATTTTTTACTTAAATTAATGTAAATTTTAAATAAAAATACACACATGGATTCATACTGATTACACCGAACATCGTATTGAGGCGTGTTTGACTCATACATTTCACAAATGAATCAAAAATAATTTCCCAAAATTATCAAAACATTCCAAATGTGTTTGCTAAATTTTTAGAATGTGACTTTTTTTAATAAAATTAATGTCAATTTTAAAAAACAGAGACAATTTGAGTAATAAAAGGCACACTGTGTATTATATTGAGGTGTGGTTGATTCATACTTGTCAATAATGACTTATAGATCATTTTAATTATGTATCAAATTGATTGGAATGTGCTTTATTTATTTTCTGTATGCCATTTTAGTTTTATTTACTAAAATGTCTTTTCAAACTCGTAACTTGCATTTGGAGTCATACCGGTCACATCGTGGGTCAGTTTGATTTGAGACTGGTTCATACACATAAAAAATTATATATGAAGAATGTTTATAAACTATCAAGACAATCATATTGTGTTTTCTTGGTTTTCAGTGAGTTACATGTTTTGAACTAAAATGTCAATTTTAAACAGATAACAAACACTTCAAGTCATACCGGCCACACTGTGCATCCTATTGTGGTTTGGTTGATTCCTACTTGTCAAAAATTACCCACAGATCATTTTCTATAAGTATTAAAACAATATTAAGGCATTTTCTTGGTTTTTAGTTTTCCACATGTCCTTTTGCTTTTAATTAATGTCAATTATAAATAAAAATACACACAAAGAGTCATACTGGTGACACTATGAATCATATTCTGGTATAGTTGACTCCTACAAGTCATAAATTACTGTTGGATAATTTTCTAAAATTAACCATATAATCAAAATTCATTTAGTTGGTTTTTAGTATGTCATTTGTTATTTTAACTATAATTAATGTCAATTTTAAATAAAAAAGTCATAGTTTGAGTTATAACAGCCATACTATACATCATATTGAGTTGTGGTTGATTCCTTTATGTTACAATTGACTTATAGATCATTTTCCTAAAGTATCAATGTAATTTTAATATTTTTATCAGTTTTCAGTATGCTAGTTTTGTTTTTTTACTAAAATGTCACTTCAAATCAGAAACATTCATTTTGAGTCATATTGGCCACATCAGGCATCCGTTTGACATGAGATTTCCACATAGACATCAAAAAATGACATATGAATCACTTTAATAAATTATCAAGACAACCAGAGTGTGTTTTCTTGGTATTTAGTTAGAGAAATATTTTAAACTAAAATGTCAATTTTAAACTAATAATGGAAATGTTTTGACATACTGGTCACACTGTGTGTCAGTTTGAGGTGTGGATAATTTTTACATGTTATAAATGAATCACGGAACGTTAACCTAATGTTTCAAAACAATATGAATGTGTTTTCTTAGTTTTTAGTATTTCACTTGTTATTTTTTACTTAATATAATGTCAACATTAAGTAAAAAAGTAACACATGGAGTCATTACGGTCACATTGTGTGTTATATTAAGGTTCAATTGACTCCAACATATCAAAAATTAATCTTGGATCATTTTACTAAATTATAAAAATAATATGAATGTGTTTTCTTTGTTTTCATCATGTCCCTTGTTCTTTTTACAAAACAGAATGTCAATTTTTAGTAAAAAGATACACATTGTGTTATACCAATCACACCATGCATAATATTGAGGCTCATTTGATTCATACATGTCAAAAATTATATATTGATCATTATTCAAATGTATCAAAATAATCTGAATGTGTTTGATTGATTTCTAGTAAGCTAGTTGTATTTTTTTTCTAAAATGTCATTTCAAACCGGAAACTCTCATTTTGAGTTATACTAGTTGCATCGTGTGTCATTTTGATTTCAGAAAACATAATATACATAAAAATAAATTACTAATAACTTTTATAAATTATCATGAAATTATAGTGTGTTTTCTTGGTTTTCAATTAGTGAAACTTTTTGACCAAAAATTTAAAATGTGAACTTATAACGAAAACTTTTAGTGATATCAGTCACACCTTGCATAAGATTAAAGTTTTGTTGATTCTTACACCTTAGAATTGAGAAATGTATCATTTTAATAATGTATCAAATTAATCTAAATGCATTTTCAAAGTTTTCCGTATGTCACTTGTTCATTTTTACTTAAATTCGTGTCCATTTTAAATTAAAAGCCACACTTGGAGTCATACCAGTCACACCATGATTTGTATTGAGTATCATTTGACTCTTAAATGAAAAAAATGACTCATGGATCATTTTAAAAAATTATCAAAACAATATAAATGTGTTTTCTTGGTTTTCACTCTATCACCTGATATTTTTATTAAAATTAAAGTCAATTTAAAATTAAAAAGAGACACTTTGAGTTATATCGGACACATAGTTCATAATATTTAGGTGATGTTTATTCAAATACATCCAAAATTACGTATATAATGTTTTACTAAAATATCAAAATAATACGAATGTGTTTTCTCTGTTTTTAGTATGCTAGTTATGTGTTTTAAGAAAATGTAATTTCAAACTGTAAACATGGATTTTGATTCATACTAGTCGCATATTGAAATGGTTTGATGTGAGACTACTTAATAAAAATTTAAATGACACATGAATCACTATCCTATATTATCAAAACAATCAGAGAACATTTTAATAGTTTTCAGTGAGTGACACAATTTGGAAGAAAATGTCCATTTTAAACTGATAACAGAATCTTTTAGTCATACGAGTCACACTATGCATTAGATTGAGGTGTTGTTTATCAGTACATGTCATAAACGAATCATGGATCTTTTTATTATAGTATCAAAGAAATATGAATGAATTTTCTTAGTTTTTAGTATGTAACTTGTTGTTTTTTACTGAAATTTATGTCAATTTTAGATAAAAAGACACACATGGAGTCATAACGGTCACACTGTGCATCGTACTGAAGTGAGGTTGACTCGTACATGTCCAAAATGACTCATGTATTATTTTCCTAAATTATAAAAACAATCAAAATGTGATTTTGGGTTTTTAGTATGTCACTTGTTCTTTTTACTATAATTAGTGTCAATTTTAAATAAAAAGATACAATTTGAGTTATACCGGTCAGAACATACATCATATTGAGGTTTGGTTGATTCCTATACATCATAAATTAATTATAAATCATTTTCCTAAAGTATAAAAACAAACTGAATGCATTGGGTTGGTTTTTAGTATGCCAATTTTCCTTTTAACTAAAATTTTTGTCAAATTTTAATAAAAAAGTGACACTTAGAGTCATGTAGGTCACATCATGTATCATATTGAGATGTGGATGATTCCTACATGTAAAAAATTACTTATGGACCATTTTACTAAAGTACCAATATAATATTAATAGGTTTTTCTTAGTTTTGAGTATGTCATTTTTCTGTTTTTCTAAAATTTATGTGTATTTTAAATAAAAAGAATAAGTTTGAGACATACCTATTATATCATGTGTCAGATTAAAGTGTAGATGAATTCTACATTTCCCTAAGTCTATAAATATACTTTACTACCAATTATATCATGATTTACTTTTCCTTTCTTTATCAAAAAATAAACTCTACATATTGACAGAATGTTACTATCAAGAAAAACATATCTCATTGTTGGAATCCATGAGAGTGGAGGATGATCTTGTGGCCATTATATGATGAGAAGTACCCACAATGAGCACATGAGATTCCTTCTCTCTTATGGATTTCAACGAGAATGATTTTTCCACCAAATAATATATACTCTATACAGTGTTAGAAACTCGACATAGAGTAGCAATAGAAAGCATAAAGATCAATGAAAAAAAAAACAAAATAAGTTTTAGATAAAATGATAAGGAGGTTAACTTGAAAATTGTAGATAAAATGATGAAAAAATTAATTAAATAATTAATAGGAAGTCAATATTAAATGATGTTTAATTACATTCATGACCCATTTTTGTGTTTTCATTATCTTAGTTATAGCATCGATGCCCTAACTTTCACGAGAATGATAATCTTCAAAAAAAACAATTGAACTCCGAGAAAGTAATCCACAGGTATAAGAATAAAATTCGTATGTTCCTATTAATAAAAATAAATAAATTAAACATAAATATTAAACATTTCACTACTTCTATAGAGGTCACATATTCATTCAATTTGTGTACATTCATCCATTAGGTATACTGTACAATCATTTCTAATAAAATCTATACCATCTTATGAATATGAGTCTTTTTGATAGTCATAGTAGAATAGTAAAAATATAAATACACAAAGGATTAATAAAAAAATTAAACAAAAGAGTATTTTTCCTTGAAAATACATATTCAGGGATGCTAGTTTTTTCAAAGAATATGATCTATCTCATAAATTTACAAACAGAATAACCATAATCCTTTCCATTTGTCTATTTTTCTAATTGCATAAACATTGAGGAGAATAGGAAATTTGTTTTGATATGTTTTCGTATAGTTAAATACTATTATATATACATGATACTAGTCCATTCGTAGAACATGTCTAGATCATCATGATTAGCCCATGGACTCATTAATTTTTTTGGAAGATATGGACGCACAACCCTATCAAAATTTTATCCTTATTAAAAGATAATATAAAATATATAACATGATGTTTAGTTGTAAAATATTGGCAGTAGTGTATTAAAAATGACAAATGACATCATGTGTGGTTGGTTTGTTGGATATCCTTACATTGAATCTAGGAAATAAATCATTGGAGTATCCAAATTGACCGCAATGAGCATCCAATGTGGCTTAAAAAACAATGAATAAGTAATTAAATAAATGAAAATATATTTGATATGATTAAATTTTTTAGTTTTACCAATGTATCAGTGGTATTAAGAGGAGTTTTTCATCTATAAGTTTACATTCAAACGATTTGACCGGGCCAACAAAAATTTCATCCTTTTTGAGATTTTATTTTTGTTTGTTCTATGGAGGTGGTGGGAGGAATATTGAGGGAATAAAGGGAAAATACCTTCAATTTATTTGATATATATTCCTACCAAATATATGAAATGTATTTAGTCATAAATAACATAGTATATTAGCTTTTTCAAAAAAAATCATGAAAACATACCTCATGTATACATTTACAACTAAGGCACAGAGCCAATTATTTTTGGGGATTTAATTTACATTATCAATACTAATGTATTCTCCAACATCCTCTCCAAACAAATTTTCTAGAAAATCAACTATGTGAAAACAAATATCTTTAAATTGTGTATGTTAATGAACCTTCAATGCTAGTAAATGAGGATATAGAATGAGTGGGGTGAAGGTTATTTCTATAGATATTTTTTATCAATTATTAGATCCATTAGATGGGATTGAGTTGGATTTTCATTTGGCCCGTTCCCTTTGTCCTTCTATAATAATATTCATCGGTTTAGAAATTTTTTTTATTAATTGTTAATGGTTTAGCTTGAAAATTAAATTGGAAATAAATACCTCCTTGTAAACATGTTTTTTACAAGATGTGATGACCATGTGATGAATTTTAAAATAGATTTTTCGACCATACAAATATTTCCTCGTCAATTGGATCATATAGCTTAGTGCCCAGCTCATGACCTTCAAAAATTGACACACTCACAGGACCTATTGGAAGTGGTATGATGTGTAGAATTTCATTTTGGATATTGAACATCGCATCCCTCACTACAAGGTTATGGGTGGGTGTTAATAGATATAAATCATATTCATTATCTCCCTGTATAATAACAATACAGAAAATTTATTAGTATCTTTGTGATTCAAATTTCATAGAAATAATTACTAGAACATTTATTACCTCAGCTAAGACATCTCTTTAAGGGGAGTTACTCACCTCAAATCTGATGGGGGGTTGGGAGAGATCTTCATGAGACATATGTTTTTGAGTTGATTATTCTCTTTGGTACCCACCTCCCATAAAAGTTTCTAGAATCTCTCTTTTCAATTTTAATTGTTTTTCAAGGGTAGCTAGCCTTTCTCTGATATATTTCATTTCTTCACCTTTACCATCTTATTGTTTTTTCTCCAAATATGTTCATGGTGTCACCCCAAAACCCACACCTCTGATATGGAAACAATGTTCTTTCCTATTTAAGGCCACTAATAGTATGTGTTCATCATGTACATGTGTTGAAAATTATTGTGACAATGCTGGATTGAAAATATAGGAAAAAAAGTAATCATAGTTATGTAATAGTTATTTAATTTTTTTAATTATTATTTCATACTTACACATGTTTCCCACACATTTTGTGTGTTTTGACTCAATGAAACATCCATTTTTAATTTTCAGATATCTTCTTTGAGGATGAGAGGTAACCACAACAGGATCCAAAATTATAAAATTGAGATGAAATTTGAAATTCAAAAACATCAACACCTAACCCGATGCCCCGATCCAGGGGAGACCCACATCATATGGGGTCACAACACCTATGATCACCATGATAGAGTAGGTACCCCACCATCATTTTCTACTATCAACTCCAGCACCAATTGATCGGAATAATAAAAATGTAAATGATCCATCATCATCATCGATGGAAAAATCAAAAATGATCATAGTATCACTAGAGAAATCCATTGTTGTCATCGTAAAATATAAAACCAGAACAAACAAACATCAATGATAAACACTAAACATAATCTATAAAAACTAAAAGAAAAATATTTGAAGATTTTACCATTTCCACCACTGAAAATCACCATTGACAAAGAGGACGAAGCCCATAACATATTTAATGGAGAATAGTGACTGTAGTTCATGCCAAACCATCAGCTGCCAAATGCCACTCAATAAACCACTTACTACCACTGATCCAGATCTAACTAGGATAGGAGAAAAGGAACTTGGGTCCTGAGAAGGGATTCGAGCGGCCAATGTGACTTGTGATAGGAATGTCAAGCCAAAAAAAGATCCAGAAAACTCTTAACCACTTTTTTTTTGAGTTTTCATATATTTTTACCCCTTCATTATTTACATGTTTTTATATCCATAAATGTGATGAAAGTGGCTTTGGATATGGAGACATATATATATATATATATATATAAATAGAGTATCATATTTACCATGTTTTTTCATGTCACGTAAAACTATTATGGTAAATTTAAAATATGTACCAATTTTTTTTCAAGTGAAGTGTATCCAATCCTTGCTTTATGGTAGGGGTACATTGGTTTTTCTACCCGTTCCTTATTTTTATCACTTAGTTTATATTTCATTAATAACAAATCTCAATAAAAGTGATGAATACATGTATCATAAAAATGTATTACTAGAAAAAATGTACTTGAAAAGTCACCTCCGAACAACAACCAGTAAACACATCCCACGCTTTAGAGATTATTAGGTGTGAATAAATAAACTCTAGGTGTGATTTTATTTTCCCTTCAACATATTTAAGATGATGTCTAATTAAAATTGCATGAAAGACTCTATGAATACTTCCAAAAATCAATAATAAATATTTCTTCTAGGATTTATCTACTATAAACGCACCCTACAAGGTATGATGAAGACTAATTCAATGTTTCAATGTTTTATTTATTTAGTAAATTAAAGAAATGATATCATAATGTTTCTATAAGCTCTTCTAAAATCAATGTCTTAAGTGAAGGCACAATATGGTGCCATAAATATACATCGATCCAAACACATTTATGAGTGATGATTAATATCTAACTACTAAACATTGCCTTGTTGGTGTTAACATGTTTCCCCAGTGAATTCTATCCAACCTCATATTTGATGACTTTCATTTTTTCTTAAATGATTTTGGCTAACACAGTCAAACTATAGTTCTCCTATTTTTTAAAAATCTCCAATCCTTTATCTCATACCATTTCCTCAGATTCATCATTGTCAATATGTTGCTTTAGAGAGATAGTGTCGGCGTGTGAAGATGGTCATTATACCTCGACACTGGGAGAAGAAGCAGGTTGAGAAAACTATTGTTCCTTAGGATTGGTAGCACTAGCACGTCCAAAAGGTAATTGTTCCTCTGCATTGAGATTAGAAGAAGGATGAGAGACCTATTGTGCCTAAGTATCTAGAGCACCATCATGTGCAAAAGGTCTTTGTAACTCTTTACTGTGAGTATCAACAAGTTGATAGACCTATTATGCATTAGTATTAGGATCCCCAACAACTGTAGAAGTCATTATCTAAAGAAGTTGTTCAAAAGTTAATTTAGACTACATAAATGAAGTAGTGAATGGATAATAACATGAGGTAACACGATGTATATTACATAAAAAATATAAACTTATTATTGAAATCTATTTTTTTAAGGATAAAGGGATTTTACACCTCCATTGACTATCGAAATACCTTAATTATTATCTCCTCTAAAATTCAAAAAGATGACTACATTGGGACCACTGTGAAATGATTGTGACGTCTCAATGAAAGGTCGATCCTCAGATGAGTTTGTATCTAACCCTTATGTAGATCTGGTTGATAATAGAAAAAATGACTACTTTTAGTTTGTGGGATCTAGAAAAAAAAATACATTTACATTCTATTATGTCATTATAAATTGTTAGCCTTTGTACACTTCCTTATTGAAATCAGCTTTTAAGAACCCCAATTCATATATTTTAACAACACTCCTTTTATCAACCTACTTGCTTTGAAAAATTGGAACTTGTAATTTGGTATTATCCAAATCCAATATTTTTTTGATGATTTCAATATATGACATATTCGTTTAAATTAGATTTCGTTCCTTATTTTTAGAAACATGCATCACTTCATCCACTAGTGTAATTAAACTATTTTTCATGGAAATTATTTTCATCGTTATTATTTCTGTAGAACATATAACTATTAATGACATAACCATGGTAAGATAATACATACACCACTGGTCCTTTGGATATCCATCAATGTCGTTAATAAATTGAATCCAAATTCTTTTCTAACTCTATAAAAATATAGTCCAAAAACCATCCTATAAACTATTGATTATATGTATTTGATATCTGTATTTCGGACTTTGATGGATTCAAAGGCTGAATAAATTATTTTGGGGATTTAACATTTTGGGAATCTTCAACATTTTATAAAAAATGTAATGGTGGGCCTTCTCCAGATCTAAAATATTGATTTTGAAACCCTCTATTCCAAAAAACCCCTCACCTTCTAGCCACCCAGTGTGATAAGACATTGGTAGACCAATTTTTCCCACACTAGATAAGTATTGGGTAGAGAAATTAATGACTTCCTCAACAATACATATCTTAAAAATACAACCCACCAGATGACTTTAATTATTGAAATAACCTTTCAAAATCATGATATACCATTCAATTGTGTACATCGATATATAGAGTTCTAGATCACATCATCCACTCCCTATCTCCACCTAAACCATCAAATGAACCATCATATCAAACAATATTCTTTGGAAGAATTTTTCCAATTCATATAATATGATGCCAATTTCCCTTTCCATAGTCAACAGAGTTTCTTGGTCTATAACTTGTTTGAATATATTTTTGACGAAGAAACATATCTTGGTTAATGTATAATGAAAATTCCTGGAAAAAATGAAACATAAAGGTATATTAATTAGTTCTTGTATCAAAACATGGCAGACATGTTATTTCAGAAACTTTAACCTCAAATTAGTCATTGACGTGATGTTCTTCATATTAAATGAATACCCCTATAGAACATTTATGTCATTCAAAAAGTTACAAACCTGATATCTCTCCTTTCTAGAAAGAGTAAAAGAATATAGTGGAAGAAAAATTCATTTTCACCCATCACTATCAACAAATATTCTTGTATTACCATGTAAACCAGGTCAAACCTAGATTAAATTCCATCGTTTGTATTTTGGGTGAATTAAGCAACATAATGTTCACACTATCACATAATATTTTTTAACAAGCATAACAACAAGAAAATGTTTGATGTACACACAATTTCAGTATGCTAATTCAAAAAAAAAACTGACTTGTTTTTCCATATGGTTTTCATATGGTTTTTCAAAAAATGGATTACCCAAAGCAGTGTTCGCATCTTTTAATTTTTCAAACAGTTGATCACCAGTTAGTGGATATGGTGATGTATGTTTTTATGAACATCCATTCAGTGATATTTTCTAGGATTGGTACTTATGACATTAGGGTAGAAATCTATAATTCCCTAGAAACACAGTTTTCAATGAACGTTAAAACACAATTGACTCTGTACCTTGTTATCAAATGGGACACCATTGATTTCCTTTAATGCACTATCCTAAAAAATTCACATGAGCAGGAAATACCATTTATCATATCATACAACATGGATCTTAATGTGAAATCTTCATTTCTATAAGCATCATACAATGTAAAACCTAAATCCCACAATAATTTGAAATTATCGATCAATAGTTCTAAATAAACATCAATATAATTATTAGTTTGTTTTAGTCCTTATATAATCATAGATAACATGATGTATTTTCATTTCATTCATAAACATAAGGGAATATTATAATTTAGAAACCAAAATGACCATGTAATTTGAGTTCTTCTATGAAAACCAATAGGATACAATCCATCTAAAGATAAGACAAGACAAAGGATTATAATATCATTTCAAAATTGAGGATACTCATGATTAGTTATTTTCCACAGAATAGAGTTTGATGAGTGATGTAGTTTCCCATATTTATCTCTTGTATCTATGTTCCATGTATATTTCCCTAAAGTATCATCACTTTTATATAGGCACCTAAACATTGGATAGATTGGAAGGTACCATAAAACCATCATATGAGTGGATTTATATTTCTTATATCAAATACCCATCGAGTGTATCATTCATTTGAAATCATATGTTCGACTCAAGAGATCATCATCTTTTCTGTGCATGTCATTTAAGAGAGAAAGTAGTTCCATAAAACTGGTTTTAGTACATCCATTGCCTGCTTTCAAATTATGCATCATCAGTATGATTGAAAATGATGTATGTTTAGTGAAACCATCATATCATGGCATCTTTTCACATCTCTTTGAAATCTTAAACAATTTTGGGAAATCACAATGTTCATATTCAATTGCCCTTGTCATTTTCTCAATACGATATTCAACGTCATTCGCATCTTTAATCACATACTTGATATTTATTCTTTATTTTCCACACATGTAATCATATCAGATGATCCATAAAATGTATTTCTATCCTAGACACTAGGTTCAATATCTCTTTCCCCATGTTTATTATTTCAATTATAACTTTGATCTATTATGTGATAGATCATGTGTTCTTCCAACTCCTCTGGACTAATTAGTTGTGAATAAAAACAGATAAAACTGAGAAAAATGATTTGAGAATGGTTTTATGGATGATGTTTTGAAAACTTGATGGAATATTTCACTCCATATTCATACTCTTTTGTTAAACTATTGAAATCAATCTATTCGTTAATAATATTCATCCTATTTGATTTAGTAATATTTATATTTAACAAAATAAATACAGAAAATGGTCATTTCAAATAATGGTATGACATCACTTTAATGTTAGTTGTTATAACATTTTGTTGACTGAGACTCATCTCCATATAATCTAACATTGAACAAGATAGAAGATGTAATTTTAGAGTACTCCCCTAAAATAAACAATGCTGGTGACGATAGAGGAAAATTAGGTTTATGAGTATTAATGGGTTTAAACATTAATTCAACTACATTGGGGGTAAGGACATGATAGATATCCTATGTGTTGGATAGAGTTACTAACATACACTTACCATGGTGTTATTATCATTCAAATTGCATTCCTTGTATAAGGTAATTTTTTTAATAATTCTATAAAAATATAAACTTAAATGATTATAGAAAAACTTCATTTTATCTATCCTTTAAAGAATATAAAATAACAATTGGATATAATTTAAAAAACAACCATTTTCAAAAATTCCACTTTCAAATAACACACCCTTTAAAAAATCAAAAATCAGTTCCAAATACTCATTCAAAAATAGTTTCCTAGTTTGAAAATAATCCAAATTATTAAAAATCAAATCCAACTTTTTACTATTAAATAATTTCCAGAAATTCCAAATATGTTCTATAATTTTTCATCATTAAATCAAACTCATCTAAGACATTTCAAATTAAATAAATTCATAAATACAAGGAAATATTCACACGTTGTTTTGAAAATTAATGCATTTATCTAAATCCCCCTTTTGATTTCAATACCATAAATTCCATGTAAAAATGTAAAGAGAAGAGAAACCAAATTTTAATCATTTCAAAACCAACAAAATACTTTTTATTCCCTCATAAATTTTGTCTTAAAATCAAATCACTCAATAAAATCACATTTTACATTCAAAAATATTCTTTTGCAAACACAAAACAATATTTTACGTACTAAAATAGTATATTATAGAAATACATACTATAATTTGTATATAATTCACTAGTATAAATTAAATTATTACGGTAAATAGTATAAAAGTGAAATTTAAGGATAGTAAAAATATAAAAAATAATGAAATAATTATATATCCCATTGGAAAATGAATCTGGACACATATAGTTCTAAGAATTGGAACAAATACATAAATTGGGATCATAGAGAAGGGGAATATAATAGTACAAGTTGAAAAGATGGAAAATTATTCAAAGATTTTATAGAGAATGATCCGAATACGCTTGTAACCACACTTAATTGGGAGTTATATAGGGTTCTTGAATCCACCATGATATGGATATCACTATTTTGATTCTCAGAAGTATCCTAATCATTATAACGCAGATCCAACTATTTATAAAACCAAATCATGAAAAAATATTGAAGCCTCTAGGAAATATTGTCATTGAAATGAATCTTCTTTCAATGAACAAATACCTTTCCATAAATCATTCGGTATCCATTAAAATTAGTCATCATCATTTATTATTGGACAATGTTCAAAAATATCAAACATCATCAATGATTGTCAATAAATACCATATACAACCCAGTAGAAAAATATTTTTCTCCAATTGGATTTTTTTCTCAATGATTACATCCAAAAAAATCATCAACCAGAAGAGAAAGATATTATCTATACCCCTTTCATTCATACTATATGATCCACTAAATATCTATATATTTTTCATCTTTATACACATTTGGATGTAAAAATGTTAATGGCTCCAATCATATGACAACATAGTATCTTCTTCTAGTTAAAAATTCCACACTACCATAAATCATAGTGAGAAGTATTTAATTAACCACTAATAATATATGAAAAAATTCAATGTCTAGGAAAAAGGGTATTAACCAATATTGCAATGTCAACCTAAAATTTAGATCAAATACCACAATTTTTCTAGAAACCATAGATTATATCTCTCCCAATAATAGTGATTCCATAAATAATATATATCAATATGCCCAAATAATATCTATATTCCCAAATAATTTACACTATTTAGAAGATATAGACCGGTGACAAGGACAGTGGGTACACCAGAGGTGGCGTCAGGGCAGTAGAGGCAGTGATAGTGGAGAAGGGGGTAGTAGAGGCGATAATGGGGTTAGTTGAGGTGAGGGAAAGGGAGAGGGGGACAATATAGAGTGGGTCAGTGGAGGTGGTGATGAAAGCAGAGGCGGAGGTGGAGGAGGTGGAGGTGGCGGCGGAGGTGGGGGTGAAGGTGGAGGAGGTTAAGGTAGAGGCGGAGGAGGAGGTGGTGGTAGTGACTACAGAGGCAGAGCTCAACATCCGTGAATGATTGAGGTTCAAGAGGTATCTAGATATTCAAGGACTCCATTTATAAAAATGCGAAAGGATTTTATCAGTGCTTTTTGGAATACACTGATGAAGGAATTTTTTATCATCTTTAAATTGTAAAGCACTGGTAAAATAGACCTTTATCATCACTTTTCTAGCACAAATAAATTTACCCCTTTAACAGCACAAAAAACGGGATGATAAAACATTCCTTTAACAGTGCTAAAAATATAGTACTGATAAATACCTAATATTAATTAATTTTTTATATAATGAAATTATAATAAATATATTTATAATATTTATAAATATAATTTTAAATAAGAATGTATTTTTTTATAGTCAAAAATATAAATAAATACATTTATTTATTTAAATACTTATGATATTAAACTAAAAATATTAATTATATATGTTTATTAAAATTTCATAATTGTTTAGAAAAATATATATTTATTTCTAAAAAAATTGTGAAATTATAAAAAAAATATAATTTGTAAAAATATATACTTAATATATTTATTTTAATTTCCTATGTATTCAAATATATATATATATATATATATATATATATATTTATTGTTATATTTATGAGTACAAGAAAGTATATATTTATTTTTATTATAGATATAAATATAATAAATATATTTGTTATAATTTTATAAAAATTTACATATATCTATTATTTATAATTTTTATTATAAATATTATTATATATTTATAAATATATGTATATATTTATAAATATATTTTTATAGCTATATATATATATATATATATTTATAATATTGATATTATTATAAAAATATTTATTATAATTTTATAATTATTTAAATATATATATATATATTTATAATTATAATTATAAATTAAAATATTTATAAATATTTGTATATAATAATATATATATATATATTAATATTTAAATATATTTATTTATTAAATTATAATAAATATTTTCATTGTAATTTTATAATTATAAAAATACATATATATAGTTATAATAATAATTATAAATAAATTAATTTAAAAAATATTTCTGTATAAATAAAAATTTATAAATAAAAATTTAATAAATTAATTTGTTATTTAAATATATTTTTTGTAATTTTATATGTATTTATGAGAACATCATAAGTTCATGGGTATAACATGAATGAATCATACCGGTTTAAATTTATAAATAAACATTCCTAATGATGAATACATATATATATTAAATATGCTTGTGCGCATCCTCATAATATAAGTAATCATAAACTTGAGAACATAAGTCACAATCATGTCCACAAATAAATCATTATGATCATATAGGATCAATTATACTCACACCTCAATATTTAAACATGAATAGAAAAAATTAATATCATAATTATCTAATGAAATATAAATATTCAATAAATACATATATTTATATAAATATATATACATGTATTTATAATTATAGTTATAAATATGTCACGACCCGTCCTCGGGGCCCGTGCCATGACTACCCCAAGCCCACCTTCCAAAGGCCAGGGGTGGCGACTAACACCAAGGGCGTAAATCCCTATACTAGGAAGGCATTGCCTTTATATAAGAAAACAAACACAACAGAGTACGCAACTGAAGTAAGCACAAAGTAAAACTGTACACAAAAGAAAGTGCTAAAAATAAAGCGGCCGAAATTACAAGCCCAACAGTAAGTACAGTACAACTGAAAGACTTGTACAACAACAGTAAAGTAAACAGAAACCACTGAGTTGTCCTCTGGGAATCCCACCTGAAGTGTGGGTACAGATGGACACCACAACACCTCAGGTCAGACCGTCTACTCCGTTTATGTCTCGCCAAGTGGTCCACCTCCGGGTCCGGTCCGTCTCCACATGTCTCCACCTCGATCAGTGATGTCTGTCGTCTGCATCCAACACAACGTATTGTGGGCATAGCCCGTGTAGGGGTGAGTATAAAGATACTCATTAGGGACCCCGAGACCCTCAAGGTCTTACAAAATCCAACATGGATAAACCACAAAGTATTATTTCAATAGATAACCATTACTTAGGTATATTCTCATACGATACCTATGTTATCAAGTAACCCATCTCAATCATGTGGAAAACACAATGGTCACTGACTCAGCTCAAACCAGGTTTTTTATTCACGAAACCACGACTACTGGAGAACCCCTCATTTTCCGAGTACAGTGGGCCTGCCTCTATAACCAAGCGCTTCCCACTAACCTTGTACTGTTGAAGTACTCCACCTATCGAGTGTTGTGGGCCTGCTACTACAACCAAGCGCTTCCCACCTTGGGTCTACTGCTACAACCAAGCGCTCCCCCTAATAGCCTACCAAGGTACTCGTTCTGTCGAGTACTGCGGGTCTGCCGCTACAACCAAGCGCTCCTCCGCGGTGGGTCTGCTGCTACAACCAAGCGCTCCCCACAAGGCTATCTGAATCACTCCGAGTCGATCGATCAGCAGTCGTCAAGTCTCAGCCAGCTACACGGTCTTCGCAATCTGCTCGCTCGTAACCGGAAGGGTCTGCTCCAGGAGCTCAATCCGATACTCCAAGTGTCACGAATTATCATGTAGATGTATCACAAAGGGTTGTCTAATCATAGGGGTATCAATCCAATAGACGGCGCGTCAATCGGACGCCCGGTCTGTGTGTTATTGGCTTTTCCGTTCCAGGGGCCCGGTTGGTTTTTAAGAGAAAACCCACCGAACCATACTCCAATGTCATTCAAATCCCATGTGGAGTATTCCAAAAGAACTGTCTCAACAAATGGAAACCAATGTATTTGATGGCACGTCAATCGGACGTTCGTTCCATAAGTTATAAGTGTTTCCGCTCCGAGGTCCCTGTCGGTTTCAATTTCGAACCAACCCAGCAGTTTTTCCCAAACTCGTCCAAAACTCACTTAGAGAATTCCAAATGGAATGCCTTGTCGTGAGGGTCCCAATGCCGCAAATGGTGCATCGATCAGACACGTGATCTGAACGTTATTCGTGATTTAGTGAAAACGGGCCCGGCTTGTTAAGCCTAGTGGGCTGGCGGGTCAGCCCGACCCGATTTGGCGGGTCTGACCTGGTAGAGTGCACAATCCAGCTTAAAAGGGTGTGGCCTAGCCCAGAAAGGTGTGTCTCGGCCATATAGGGAGAGGCACGTATCAGCGCAGCCCGGCCTGGCTGGCCGAGCAGCTCGGCCCGGTTGGCCGAGCCCCTAGGGGGGGGGCGATCTCTTGAACCGGTGGTGCAAAGCAGCACCACCCTCATGTCCGACCAGTCTTCTGAGCGTGTGCGGCTAGCACAGGTGGGGCACAGTTCCTTTAGCGCAACGCCCTCCTGGCACCATGGGTCTTCCTAGCCCTGCTGGCTGGCTGTCAGCCGGTTTTTCCATCGAGAGGCCCACGGAACACGGTCTGTGGTCCTCCGTAGCGTGGCACCCTTGGGGAGACGCAGTCTCTTCAGACCGGCTGGCTTAGCCGGCTGGTTCTCCATCGGTCGAGAAGCCCTCGGATGCGGGCCGTGGTTCTTCCACATGAGGCTGGCACGCGGCCGCCACCTTATCTTGTCGCCGCCTCTTCCAAATTGCCTCTATCACGAATAAATTCAGGAAAACATCAGAGGGTCGTCGGGCCGTGTTCGTTCGGCCCGCGCCCTCTGTGTTAGGCGATAACAATTGGCCGAAGTTATTCTAAATAAATCACCACAAATGGGACAATTTATTCACTTATAAATTATACGAAACCCCTACCTCGAAATGAGGTTCATGGTAATTGGGTGTTGCGGAAGATGATGTCACGGGGATACGGAGTAAACTCATTAATGTCAGGAAATAAGGAGTCAAGGATGGATGATCATTAGAATTCCTTGTGGGTGGCTCCTTCTCCATTGGCTTGGCCGAAGATTGAAAGAGATGACCATCATTCTTTGGTGGGTCTTCGTTGGAAGGACGGAGCTCTTCTAATTCTCCAGAGGTTCCCCCACCAAAAATATTTTCTATGAAAATATTATAATAGACTTCTCCAACTTTTAAATAAATTCAATGCAAATAAAGAATTCAAAAGAGGAGATGTGCCAATTAATTAATAAGGATATTAATTAATTGAGTTGGAAAAATTAATGAGAGGGAGGTGGAGAGTTTTAAAAAATTAAAAGAGAGGAGGTAACAAATTAATTAAAGGGGGTGTTAATGGGGTTAAGGGGAGTTATGGGGAGATGAAAGGTTTAGGGAACGTGTGGGCCCCACCTCAAAAATATCCTCTCATTGGAGGTTACGTGGGTGTGGGACCACCTCTAACTCCCCTTTGGAGGAAATAACTAACTTCCATAAATAAAATTGTGTACTAAAAATTTTATTTATTTTATTCTAAATCCCCAAATATTGACTTTCAACCCACATAAAACGCAACTGCGGTAAAGGTCCCCATAAATGAATATCGGCACTACGAGTTCATCGGTGTCCTCGTATTTCAATTCTGAGCACCATTTCAAAAGATAGAAAAACATGCACCTACATTTACTAAATGTACCCAAACAAAACTTCAGAAATTAATTCGGGGCACACCGGGCCTCAGAATCAGGGGCCGTCAGAAACCGCAGACTCGTAAAATTCCAATTAATTAAGAAAAAAATTTCCTTGAAATTTTTGGGTCTTTACATTACTCCCACCTCAGGGATTTACATCCCTATAAAGATATAACACACACTAGGGAAACAAAAGGGGGTACTGAACACGCATCTGAGCCTCCCACCCCCATGTGCTCTCCTGGAGGTTCACGTGCTTCCAGCGAATGTGCACCAGAGAAATCGACCATCCACACATGACCAGCTCATGTCAATCCTCAATCTCCACTGTAACCTCCATGAAAGTTGCCACATCATTGATTTTTAGCTCCTCTTGGTCAATGATGTGGGACGGGTCATGCACGTATCTCCTCAGCTGAGGTACATGGAAGATGTCGTGCACCTGGTGCGACTGAGGTGGAAGGGTCAGGCGGTAAGCCTCCTCGCCTACTATACTAGAGAATTGGAGGAGTGACTACAGATAGGATGCACCATCCCTATCTAAAAAGGATATCAGCAACACATGTAGTTGCTTTATCGCCTCTCCTAGCAGCTGAATGCCTGAAATCCTGCTGAGAGCATCCGCTACTACGTTCCCCTTCCCAGGAGTATATAATATCTCGAAGTCATAGTCCTGGAAGAACTCAAGCCATCACCATTGTCTCGAGTTTAGGTCCTTATGAGAGAAGATACACTTGAGACTATTGATATTGGGTTGAATAGTAAACCATTTGCTCAATGAACTCTGGGTCAGACTAGCCAATTTAAAAGATCTCGTCGACACCCTTCTTTAACTAAGATTTACAAGAGTGTCTATGATTTGTACTCTTCCGAAAAGAGAAATCTGGTCTCATCCCCTGGATAAACCACGTATTATGCCTAATACAGTCAATAATGACATGAATGGTACTAATTCATGCCATGGACGATGTCGTAAGGCCTCGAGGCTACTACTAATAGATCCAACTGTTCCTCTCGCCTCCAAGGGTTGAGTCACACTATCGGAAGCAGTGTGTGGTCACTGGGTGTCCACCAGTAGAGATCTTGAAATTGAGGTTCAAGTCAACAATTTTAACCAGAACCTCTTAGTTTAAACCACACAAATGGAAGGAAAGAAAACCTCAAATAGAAATGTGTCTTTTATGACTGCAGCTCAAAGTACAAAGACACAAACCTACAAAAAAAACAGCATTAACAAAGATAGAAGCATCATGAACAAAGTCCTCTATGCCTGGAACTAATATTGCTCATGTCCACCTACTTTCGGAGCTCCACAGTCATATGTCTCAGCTTCCTGAAGCTGTGCTCTCCCCTATCCACCAATTCCCTGTGGTCGGGGTGGACCTCCTGGTGGTGGTGGTGGCAACACCTCAAAGGGTCATCCACCACCAGTTGCACGACCAGCTCCTTTTCCTCGGTCTCCTACTCCTTGTGGTCCGCCTCGATCGAACCTATGCCTCTGCCTGGGAGGTCCTTCATCTATCTGCTGATCGTCTGTATGGCAGGTCGGACAGTCACGTGCCATGTGACCAAGCCCGCCACAGGAGTCACACTGTCTGCTCCGGGTAATTCATTATCCACCTCGGGTGCCTCGCATACATGATCCTGAATCATGCAGTCGACCACCCGTGGGTCTAGTCCTCTTGGACCCATGGGTCATCTATCTACTGTGAGCTGCTGAAGACTCTGTTACATGTCTACAATTGGTAGGTTTCGCTGCTAGAGATTGCTCACCAAGGATACTCTCCACTATGAGGGATCCCTCCAACACCCCTGTCTGCATCGGGATGCTGTGAGAAACAATTAAATCTCTAATCTCTCGCCTGAGCCCCTGCTCGAAGGTCTGGGCCCTGAAGAACGGGTCACGTACCATATCTATAGAGTAGCGCGAGAGGTTTGTGAACCTCGCTGAGTAATCTTCCACCGTCATGCTACCATGTTGTAGATGTAGTAGCTCCTATATCTGCACCGATCGAAGGGTGGACGGGACAAACTCTACCCGAAACAGGCTCTCGAAGTCTACCCATAGATGTGTCGCCTCATCGTGAATCTGGAGCATCGGGCTCCACCATCTACCTACTACTGCATGAAGGAGGTTGGCATCAAGGATAACCATAAAGTCTACTGGTGTCCCTAACAGTCTAAAGACTCTCTCCATAGATTCCATCCAATCCTCAGCGGCCTGTGGGTCCGTCTCTCCCCGAAACCTTGGTGGCCTCTAGCAGTGGAACTCGTGCAGCATGCTCAAGCGGCATGCACTCCCTACTCCTAGGGCTAGCGGAATTGGTGGCCCAATGTGCGGTAGTACCGTTGGTGCCTCCATTGGTGTCTCAACTGGAAGAGGGACCTTTACTGAGGCCTCGTCGCTCGGCGGGCTGTCAGTACGTATAGCTCTCGGGGCTCTAACTGGTCGTCCACGGGGAGGCATCCTGAAAGAAATAGATGTGACATGGTCAAAGATTATACATGGTGAGCTGACCTAGTATGAGATGACTTAAAGAAAACTTTTGAAAACACACACGCAATCAGTGCTTTCATGCACTGAGTTGGAAATCAAAAGTCAGGGTCCTGGTGTATGGATACGTTGGCCACCCAAACCAACACTAGACTCCCTGAACTAAAAACCACACATAGTACCTTTAACACTATTGATTCACAGAATGAAATTATCAGAGTCCTAAGTTCTGCGGTAGAACGAACTCCTCTGATACCAAATGTGACAACTGGGTCCCAGTTACAGCACAGACACCCCTCCCTTAACATGGTCGTCGGGTCCTGGCCTACCAGGTACCACCAGTTTCCCCACGGACATGTGGGACCCACCCCAGGGTCCACCCACTTTCCCGAACAGGTCATATGATTAATGATTTTCCCCACATGCCAACACATTCCCTTTCTAGTGTGCTTTTTCCTCACTCACACACCCTGGGAGACTTCCCATAAGGTCACCCACTCTGATCACTACTCCAGGACATGCACGCTTAACTGTGGAGTTCTAGTCTGGAAGGCTCTCGAAAAGGAAGGTGCACCTTATTGACATGAGTCATATCATTTAGTCATTTAACCATTTATCATTTGGGGGTGTTACAATCACCTCCCATTTAGAGAACAACCACCTCATCGTGGGCCTACATCTCAACCCAGGTAGTGCACCACACATAAGGCTGGGTACCACCTCTGATACCAATTTGTCACGACCCATCCTCGGGGCCCATGCCGTGACTACCCCTAGCCAGCCTTCCATGAGCCAGGGGCTGGCGACTAGAACCAAAGGTGTAAATCCCTATACTAGGAAGGCATTGCCTCTACAGAAGTAAACAAACACAATAGAGTATGCAACTGAAGTAAGAACAATGTAAAAATGTATACAAAAGAAAGTGATGAAAAAGGGGCCTGAAATACAAGCCCAACAATAAGTACAGTACAACTAAAAGACTAGTACAACATAAGTAAAGTAAACAACAACCACTGAGTCGTCCTCCGGGAATGCCACCTGAAGGGTGGGTACAGATGGCTGCCACAACACCTCAGGTCCGACCGTCTGCTCCGTGTACATCATGCCAAGAGGTCCACCTCCGGGTACCATCCAGCTCCACAAGTCTCCACCTCGATCAGTGGTGTTCGTCGTCTGCATCCAACACAACATTTTACGGGCATAGCCCATGGAGGGGTGAGTATAAATACACTCAGTAGGGACCCCGAGACCCTCAAGGTCTCACAAAATACAACAAGGATAAACCACAAAGTATGATTTCAATAGATAACCATTACATAGGTATATGCCCATACATATACCTATGTTATCACGTAACCCATATCAATCATGAGGAAAACACAAAGGTCACTGACTCAGCTCAAACTAGGATTTTTTGTCATGAAACCACAACTTCTGGAGAACTCCTCCTCTGTCGAGTACAGTGGGCCTACTGCTACAACCAAGCACTTCCCACTAATCTTGGACTACTGATGTACTCCACATGTTGAGTACTATGGGAATGCTTCTAAAACCAAGCGCTTCCCACCATGGGTCTACCACTACAACCAAGCGCTCCCCCTCAGAGCCTACAGAGGTACTACTTCTGTCGAGTACCGTGGGTCTGCCTCTACAACCAAGTTCCCCTCCATCGTGGGTCTGCTGCTACAACCAGGTGCTCCCCACTCAGCCATCTAAATCACTCCGAGTCGATCGATCAGCAGTCGTCAAGTCTCAGCTAGCTACTAGGTCTCTGCAATCTGCTCGCTCGTAACCGGGAGGGTCCACACCATGAGCCTCAATCCGATATTCCAAGGGTCACTAAGTCTCACATAGAAGAATCAAAAAGTAATTCCTCATCATAGGGGTCTCAACGCAATAGATGGTGCGTCAATCGGACACCCAGTCTGTGGGTTATTGGCTTTTCCATTCCAGGGGCCTGGTTGATTTTTTAGCTAAAACCAACCTGACCATACTACAATATCTTCTGAATCACACATGAAGTATTCCAAAAGTACTGCCTCCACAAAAGGAAACCAACTTAGTTGACGGAACGTCAATCGGACATCCGGTCTTTATGTTATAAGTGTTTCCACTGTGAGGGCCCGTGTGGTTTCGGTTTCGAACCAACCCATCAGTTTTCCCCAAATTCGTCCAAAACTCACTTAGAGCATCGAAAAAGAACCTCCTCATCACGAGGGTCCCAATGTTTTAGACGAAGCGTTGATCAGATGCACGGTCTTAAAGTTATTCACGATTTAGTGAAAACGGGCCTGGCCCGTTAAGCCTAATGGGTTGGCGGGTCGGCCCGACCCGATTTGGTGGGTCCGACCCGGCAGAGGGTCGGACCGGCCCAGTAAAGCGTAGGGTCTGGACCGAGGGGTGTGGCCCAGCACAGCGTGACATGGATGGCCACGCCTCGGCTCTTCCAACCGAGCACCGTGGGGGGGGGGGGGTCTCCTGAACCGGCAGCGCCTCCTTTCTGTCTGGTCGGCCGAAGCCATCCGGTCTTCCTGGCGTGAGTGTCTTGCACGGGTAGGCCACAATTTATTCAGTGCAGTGCCCTCCTGGCACTACGGGTCTTCCCAGCATGGCCGGCCGGCTTCCGGCCGGTTTTTCTGTCGAGTGTCCTGCAGAACGCGGGCCGCGGTCCTCCGCAGCGCGGTGCACTCATGGTGTCGCGGTCTCTTCGATCTGGAAGGCTTAGCCGGCTGGTTCATTGACGGCCGAGTGTCCTGCGATTATTCTGCATGCGACCGGCGTGTGGCCACCACCTTCACTCATCGACGCCTCTTCTAATGCCCCTCTATCATGAATAAATTCAAGAAAACATCAGAGGGTCGTCGGGTCGTGTTCGTTTGGCCCGTGCCCTCTGCATTAGGTGGTAATAATTTTCCGAAGTTATTCCAAAGAAATCATCACAAACAGGATAATTTATTCACTTATAAATTATATGAAACCACTACCTCGACATAAGAATCACGATAATTAGGCATCGTAGAGGACGGTGTCGTGGGGAGACGGCGTCAACTCATTGACATCAGGAAAGAAGGAGCAGAGGATAGCACATCGTCGGCATTCCAAGCGGGTGGCTCCTTTTCCCTTGGCTTGGCCGAAGATCGAAAGAGACGATCATTGTTCTTCAGCGGTTCTTCATTGAAAGGAAATAGCTCTTCTAATTCTCTAGAGGTTCCCCCACCAAAAATATTTGCTTTTCAAATATTATAATAGACTTCTCCAAATTTTAAAGAAATTCCATGCAAATCAAAAATTCAAAATAGGAAATGTTCCAATTAATTAATAAGGATATTAATTAATTGAGTTGGAAAACTTAATGAGAGGGAGGTGCAGAGTTTAAAAAAAATTAAAATATAGGAGTTAGCCAATTAATTAAAGGGGAGTGTTAATGGGTTTAAGGGGAGTTATAGGGAGATGAAAGGTTTATGGCATGTGTGGGCCCCACCTCACAAATATCCTCTCATGGGAGGTTACGTGGGTGTGGGACCTACCGATAATTCCCCTTGGGTGGAAATAAGTAACTTCCATAAATAAAATTTTGTACTACAAATTTTAAATATTTTATTATAAATCCCTAAATATTAACTCTCAACCCACATAAAACGCAACTGCGGTAAAGGTCCCCTTAAGCGAGTAGTGGTGCTGTGGGTTAATCGGTGTCCTTAGATTTCAATTCCGAGCACCTATTCAAAAGATTGAAAAACTCGCACGTACGTTTACTTAATGTACCCGAACAAAACTACAGAAATTGATTCTGGGCACATCGGGCCTCTGAATCAGGTGCCGTCAGAAACCGCAGACTCATAGAATTCCAAAAAATTGAGAATAAAATTACCTTGAAATTTTATGGTCATTACAAAATATATATATTTTAAAAGTGTTTTTATATAATTAAAATTATAATAAATATATTTATGATTAAAAAATATTATAATATTATAAATATATATATATTTATATATTTATAAAAATATAAATACTTTTTAATACATTATATATATATTTATTTAATTTGTTAAAAATTATATATTATAAAATATCATAACTATTTTAATTAAAAAAATGTTTTTTTTAATTAATTTATATAAATATACATTTTTTGTTATAAATATAATGATTTTTGTAAATTAATATTTTTTTTCTTATAATATTTTATTACTGCTAAAATTTGATGTGAGAAATATGTCCTTTATCGGCCCTAAAAAATATTGATGAATGGTACACCATTATCAGTGCTTGTTTTTTGTGTTGATAAAAGTAAACTTTATCAGCACTTTTCACTTGCACTGATAAAGGTATGGGTATTATCAGTTATTTCTTCTTCACACTGATAAAAGCAGGCGCATCCTTTACCCAGATCTGTGGTAGTGAATGACCATTATAGATCCGTAAGAGGTGGTCAACATTGAAAGAACAACTACTACCCAGGGAAAAATTAAGGAATCCATTGATGCTGGGGGAACAAGTGATAATGGGAGAGTGAAAAAATGGATAAAACCATTGGAGGGTAGAGAATTTGAAAGCCAGATAGGGCTAGGTCCATTTCTATGTAAATAAAATTACTCTAATGAAACTATTATATCCTTTATGGAGATATCAATATATTATTTCATATTTTATTAATGAGAATGATTGACTACAGGTTTCCCAGCCAAATTAATAGTCTATAATTTTAATGTTGATTACTTGGAGTACTGCTATCTTGAATTGATATGATTTTTGAGTATTAATTTTTAATATAAGTCCAAATAGAGGGACTTATATTTAAACTATTTCCATAATGAATCATGTTCAATAATATATTACAACTAAATGAAACCCCTTATGATTTATAAATGATGATTCTCTACCTAAACTAGGACCATATTACGTCATTGGAATGATTTGATGTTTTATTTCCAATTCCCCAATAGAAACTAGCATACAACTTGTATTCCAAGATAAAATAATTAATCTCTTTTCTCGGTCAATACTAAACCATTAAAATATTATAAGAAAAAAACACTATTAATAAATGAAATTTGGCCATTGATAAACAGGAAAGAGTAAACAAGATTTGATGCTATCAATATAATCACTAATGGAATTCTATCATCCATTGATAATGACTTCTACATCCCATGAAGTAATTTTTCTCTTTACACCACAAAAAATAATTTTAATTTAGTCATCCTTTAGTTTACCCGAGAATTGAGGAACTCCCATCCATGTAAATTGAACATTACCTTCATTCATGTAAAACTATCCAACTATATACTCTTCTAATATAGGGAAATATTCATACAATAGAAAATTTGATACTTTGACTAACTTATATCCTACCATCCAAAAACAATATAATGATGGAAATTATTATTAATTATTCCAATGTTTTCAATTTCCCTTGAAAAAATAATTCAACTTCATATAATAAATGAGAAGGGGAAGATATATTTCTCCCATATTATTATTATTATCCTAGCTAATATTTGAGAGGGAATGGGTTTGGCTCTCCATTGGTTAATTTATGTTTTTTTTTATTTTTAGTGTATTACTCCTTTTCATATAGATTAAAATAATAATATATAATATTATAAAAAATAATAGTAGAAGAAAAAATAAAATTAAAATAAAATAAAATAATTAAATTAATATTAATGTTATCAATAAAAATTTTATGAATTTTAAATAAACCATTTATATTGATGTTTTCAATAATAATAACAATATTATTATTATTATTATTAACAATAATAACAACAAAATTATTATTATTATTATTATGTAGTTATCATGTTAGTTAAGTGTATTTAACCACCTATACTAGATCGATGTGTTCTAGGGACTGATTCTTAATAGATATTTTCCTCACTCATTAGTGTGTTTATTTGTGAGTGTGGAAAATATTGTTTAAAATGAATGAAAATAATAATTAGGGGATGCTATTTTTTATATAACTTCACTAGTTTAACTTAAGGAAGGCCAGTATTTCAATTATTCAAATTATTTCATCTGCATACAAGAATGATGAGTGAAATAGATGAAATTGTGGGTGAGCATTGACCTGGGGGGAATATATTTTACGAGTCACATAATGGTATGAAATTATTGTTGATAACCATATGATGCAACATACCAACATAAGATGTAATGTTTCTTCTCTTTTATAGTTTAAAATTATATTTTAATTATAGACTTATAATTTCATTTTGGGTGTAATTTTAAACTTGAAGAGGATATATAGGTATGGTAGATGATGGATGTATAAGTAGAAGAGACCAGAGATCAAAAATAATATTGGTTTCCAGGTGGAGATGTATCGGGTGCCAGTTGGTATCCAGGTGATGCAAGACTACCATTATCCACGCATGGTACATGATGGATATTGAATAGGTACATAGAGATACAAATTATTTTTGAATGTGTTTTATATTATTATCTTATTTTAATAATTAATCCCTTAATTCTATATTGGTAAAGGATTTCCCCACATATATAATGTTCAGGGACACTACTAGGATGTTGGGGTTTCCCAACACTTGTATACTAATGGTTCTGACGAACTGTTGGTATTGGGTTCCTTTACCAACAGTTTGAATCAACCATTGGTAAAGGTTGGTTTAGTGAAGGATTTACCAACAGTTTGAAGAAATTGTTGGGAAATCCACAAAATTTTTATCTGTTACCAACAGTTTGTAAAAACCATTGGTAAAGGCCAGGATTTTCCCAATAGGATTTAAAACCCGTTGGGAAAGGTCACCCCAAATACAGCAACCCGCCCCCGACTACACAGAATCACAGAACTGATTTCCCCTAATTTCCAAAATCCCCTGAACACAGGTGAACACTAACCTGTGGTCTTTCATCCGATCGTCTACAACTCCCCCATCCAGGTTAGACTCCTTAAACCTCTTCCCAAATATAGACATAGAATCCACCTTCCCTCGATTTCACCATTTACTTCAATATCTATACAGATCACGTCATTATTCCTTATTTATAGGGATTTTAGAAAATTTTATGATTCACAACTATTTGATATTGAATCAATGACTAATACTTGATTGGTACATGTATGTGAGTATATAGAATATGGCTTATAAATTATACCTTAAAAGTATCACTATTTTGTGTTCTTTATGATGTGTATATTATCCTTGAAATAATTTATTATTAATCTCAAATTTAAAAATAAATGTTTCCATTTATACTTTATGAAATTAGAACTCTTTACGATGCATGAACAACCACTTAGTGTAGAAGCCTAAAATTTATCCACCCATGGGGGAGCTTGACTTGGGAATGTTTTTCCCAAAATACCCAGCTCCCCAGATCCTAGTAGGTCCGATTTTGTACCTAATTTGACCTCCTCCCGACATATTCTCGGCCGAAAAATAACTTCTAGATGAAGAACCTTCTTCAATCAAACAAATTTTTATTTCTACTCTTCAAATTAGTAAGTGTTATCTTAGTTTTAGTGTTCTTACTCATTTTATTTAATGTTTCATGTTTTGATTTTAGTTAAATTAGAGTTATTTCGGTTGGAGTACCGAACCCTTTGTTTGTTTTATGTTTTTTTGTTCTACACTTCATACATTGTAAATGGTCTGTTTAGTGGGGTTTGTTTAGTGCACGGGGTAAAGAGTTTGTATTATGTTTTTCAGTGGGGGTGGGCTGTCTAGGTGGGGGTGTGGGCTATCCAAGGGGGAGGGGGTTGTCCTGGAAACCTCGTACCCCTAGGAAAACCCCCACTCCTGGAAATCCCCCTGACCCCCAATCCCCTGGATAGCCCCGCCACCCACGTGGACAGCCCACCCACCCCCCTGGACACCCCGTACCCCCTAGAATGCCCCCCACCCACCCTTGTGGACAGCCCGTCCACCCCAATGGACAGCCCGCCCACCCACCCCATACCCCCCTGGACAGCCCCGCCCACCCCCTGGACACCTCGTACCACCTCGATAGCCCCGCCACCCCCCACCACTCACTGGACAGCCCGCCCACCCTCTGGACACCTCGTACCCCCTGGACAACCCCAACCCCCTTGGAAATCCCCCACCCCCTGGACACCCCTTGACCCCCCCTGGACAGCCCCGCCACCCTAGTGGATATCCCACCCACCCCCTGGACATCACGTACCCCCTAGACAGCCCCCCCCCCCACCCCTAGTTGACACCCCTCAGACACCCTCCCACCACCCCCCGGACACCCCCATACCCCCGGACACCCCCACCCCCTAGACACCCTGACCCCACTAGACAGCCCCACCACCCCCCATGGATAGCCCCACCACCCCCCGTGGATAGCCCACCCACCCCCCTGGAGAACCCACCCCCCCTAGATCCTCATAACCCCTCTAGTCAGCCCCACCACCCTCATGGGTAGCCCGCTCACCCCCGGGACACCTCGTACCCCCCTAACAGCCCCACCCACCCCCTAGAAACCCCGCTCACCCCCTTGGACAACCAGCCTCCCCCTGGACTCCCCCTACCCCCGTGTAGAGCTCGGCCACCCCCCATGGATAGCCCACACACATGGACACCCCGACCCCGCTAGACAGGCCCCACCCCCCTAGACACCTCTGACCCCCCTGGACGGCCCTGACACCCTTGGACGCCCCACACCCCCTGAAAACTCCCTCCCCCTTCGACAATGTATGTGATCACCCAAATTATCTACTAAAATATAAAATTTCTTCGATCTAAAATTTAGTCAACTACTGAATATTTATTCTCTACAAGTGTACATGATCTTGTACACTCTTGTATAGTTCTTCAAGGATATTTTGTTATAAATATAGTATTTTGTCGTCTTTTATATTCTTAATCACATATAGAGTACTGTGTTAGTTATTGTTTCATATAAAGTGACAAATTCTCGTTCACTTAAATATATTTTAGATGAAACTTCAATCTTATTGAATTGGATTTGATGAATTGACTTATAACAATTATTTTTATATATAATGGATAGATGTTGGATGTATGAAACCAATCAGATATCATGAAATTTTGAAAACAATTTAGAGAGAATTTTATATTTTTCATTTAACAAAGCTTCAGATAATGGTTGCATACACTTACCATGTTCAATTTGTGTTGGAAGACCTTGGTTGATCCATGAAGAAGTAAACTATCACATAACCAAATATGGTTTTCAAGAAAACTACTATGTGTGGTATCACAATAGGGAGAAAATGAAATCTTAAATTTTTGAGGATCCAAATGAGAATACTGGAGTGAAGAATATATTATATGACCGGTTTCTGTTTATTCAACATCATGAATAAAAGTATTCCAACCCAAGAAATCTTCGATATGAGCACACATGATGCATCTAATGAAAATGATGATGTTTTCAAAGTGAAAAGAACGAATGATGATGCCATGACTCTAGTATATTGACAATGCGATAAAATGAAAAAGCTAGAATTTTTAATCTGATTATTTCATGGGAAAACTATGTATGAGATTTATAATATAGAAATAAATTAAATTTTTACCTTCTTGAAGGATTTACATCCATATGATGCATATACTCCCTCAAAACACTATATAGCATTGAATTTAGTTGAGGAAATAGGATTTTCAAGAAACATAATTCATGCTTGCTCAAAAGATTTCAGTTTATTCTGGGAGGAAACCACTGAATGAAATGATTGTATAAAATTTGGCACATCCCTCTAGAAGTCAAAATCTGATTGAAAACCATCCCACATTCCACAGAAAGTAATGTGGCACTTTCCCTTTATCTATATACTCTGGAATTTTTTATGTATGAGAACATATCAATAAAAATCAGATGGCATGATACCAAGAGAAAGAAGACAAATGATGAGTTGGTTCACCCTACAGATGGATTTTCATGGCAGAGATTTGATGCTCGATATCCTGATTTTTCAGTTGACATGTGTAATGTGAGGCTGGGTCTTTCATGCGACAGTTTTAATCCATTTTGGTAGATGCTTACACCGCACAACACATGGCCAGTTTTTATACACATTTATAATCTTTCCCCATGGTTGTGTATGAAAAAACATTTAACATTCATGAGTATACTCATATCTATCCCTTCTGATCTCAACATTGATATTGACATATACATGAATCCTTTAATAAAAGAGTTGAAGCTTCTTTGGTATGTGGGTGTGCACACATAAGATGCATATTAGAACGAAAAATTTCAAATCCGTGTTGTGATTATGTGGACGATCAATGATTTTACGGATTTGCAATGATGTATGGATGGAGCACAAAGGGAAATTTTTATGTCCTATTTGTATGAAGAATACATAATCCAGAAGACTGAAACAGTGTTGTAGTTTAAGTTTTATGGGACATCGTCGATTCTTGCCAATGGACCATCCATATATAAATAATCGTCGAAGATTTGATAATACCATAGAGACTGATGATCCACCTCAGCATATGACTGGAACTGATGTGCTTAATGAATTGAAATATTTTAGTTTTTCATTTGAGAATAGTCAAATGAAATCTGGAAGGATAAATAATGTTTCCACTGAAACCTGTTATATTTGGAGGAAGAGGAGTATCTTTTTTTATTTGCCTTATTGGTCAACCAATTTGTTACATAATTGATTAGACATAATGCACATTGAAAAGAATATATATGAATTTTGTCTTTCGATACTTCTAAATGTTATGGTAAAGACAAAAGATGATTTACAGTCTCAGAGTGACTTGGTGGATTGGGGCATCATACCATAATTGCATCCTTTGCATATCAGTGAAAATAAATGGAAAGTTCGATGTGCTTCTTTTGTGATGAAACCTATGGAAAAAAATCTGGAATTATTGGAGACTATAAGAGATACTGATGTCTATTCAAGGAACATATCTAAACGGGGCAACAAAATAGAGTTGAAGCTAAAATCATTGAAGACTCATGATTATCACGTTATTCTGAATGCTTTGATTCAAATAGAAATCCATCATCTTTTTTCCAATAATGTAAGGGTGATTGTTATTCGGTTGTGCCATTTGATTAGAGATCTTTGTGCTAAGAATTTCTCCAAGTATTTCTTGTAAAAAAATGTTTACAGTTTCCCCATTTATTTTTTGTGAGTTGGAGAAAATATTTCTTCCATTATTTTTCACATGGATGTGGCATCAGACTGTCCATAATCCCACTAAAATACTTCTCGAATGACATTTTTCTTTTATTTGGATGTATCCAACTGAAAGAAATTTGTACACATTGAAGTTTTATGTCCGAAATAGGAATCAGCCCAAAGGTTCTATCATGAACAGTTACATGGCTCAAGAATGTATGGATTTCTGCTCAATGTATTTGTCTAATCTTACTACAAGAATGATCAGACCAATGAAAAATGAAGACAAACTATATGAGAAAATTGAACCGAGTTTTCCATCACTTCCATAAACAGGATGGTTTCTTGGATCATATACATTGAAACATTAAGCCTTGAAGAGTGGGAGATGGCACATCACGCCGTTTTGTTCAACTGTGATTTGTCCGATGACTACATCAGGTAACTAAATTAAATATGTATATCATATATATATATATATTAATGTATTCATATTTTTTATCTACAGGGAACATAAAACAATGATAAATAGAAAGCATCGTTTATTATATTTGAGAAGGAGGGAGTCTTTGCATAGCAAAGAGTTTTTCTTCTTGGTTAAAATTGAAGGTAAATATATTACTGTTTAAAATAATTAAATCAATATTTAATTAAGTTTAATATTAATTTATATTTTAGGTATTCAGTTTTCCTGCTGACTCTGTCTCTGAGGAAATAAGAGCTTCAGAATTTGTTCCTAATACTGTGGTTCGTGACTATAAATCAATTGTTATCAATGGGTATAAATTTATTGTCATTGAACGAGCAGAGAACATGAGAACACAACATGATGGTGTTATGGTTACTCCCACAACAGATTGTTATTCCATTTCACTAGATAGTTGACCATGATTTGAAAATGTGGGTTATTATGGAGTCTTTGAAAAAATAGTAATATTGTATTATTACTCTCATGGACGAGTCACGATGATGAAATTACATTGGTTTGATTCGATGATGAGATATGGCATATTTATTGATGATTGTGGATTTCGAGTAATTAATATGACTCGAACTCTTACTACCGAAGAACCATATGTATTGGCCTCAATCACTAAACAAGTTTTTTATGTCAAAGACCAACTTCGACCTGAATTTGGTGTCATATTTGAAGTAATTCCAAGACATATTTTTGATGTTGGTGATAATGTAATTGACACTTTCCCTACTTCCATTAGAAGTAATCCATTTATTTCTTTTTATGACACTAATAGCTCAATTGTTAGAGTTTATTGTGAACCTGAAGTTGTGGTGGAAAATATATAGAATCATCTATCCACATTCTCAGTCCTTTTGGTTTACCTCAAGTTGGTTTGTTAAGGTTTGTACTATTCAAATTGATTTAATATTGATTACAAATATGTATTATTTGATTTGACCGTTATGTGAATTTTCAATGTTTATTTGTTTGAATTTTTATTTGAATTCAATTTTGTAATTTGGAATTGAACTATATTTTAACCTACGAAACTAGCATTTCTAATTTGGTGAACATTTCAATGCTTCAACTCTGATTTGTATAAAATTTGTATCACTATAAGAACTATCTTTAACATTTTACCAAGTAATGAACATGATGGTTTGTATTGTTCTAAAAAACATGTATTGAAACCTGAATCATCTACCTGAGCTAAAGAAATTAAATTTTTCTTTAATTTTGACAACTGTTTCACCACTTATGAATATGGTAGAATCAATGTACCATGATTTTAATAGATTTATGACACTTATTAAATAATAATTGTACTAAAAATTAAATTTCCCCCTCTCATTTATTTTGTTTTTTGGGTTAAACATTAGTTATAATTTTCTATTTACTTCCATATTTGTTTTCAAATGTCAGGAATATGAAACCAATTGAAGAGAGGTGGTGAAAACAGTTTATGGACAATAGTTGTCGCATGGATGAGCTGGGTATTCCAACACTAGTGCCTGAAGTCAATACTTTATTTCAAATATAATTATTTAAATAATATATAATGTCATGTGATTAAATTTTTTTAACATTTTCTCAGGATCCATCTATTAGGCGACAGTTATTGGGTGAGAAGCCTAGTAGTGGTCCCAATACATGGGGTGATCATATGAGGGGTTGGTATGGGAGTTAGATGACCTGGTCGACATACCTGATTAGACATAGCCCCTCCCACTGACACACCATCCATCCCACTTTCTGATCTCGGTGTGCCATTAGGGACACACTGGATTTTTAAACCACCCATGTTTTTACTACCCTTTACATCTGAGCCTCCTCACCTGTCTGTACCATATCTGATGATGATTCCCACTCTCCATCGAACATTTGTCCATCCATACTTGTCATCTTCTTTTACTTATGCTTCCTTCTCTCAGGATTTTATATTCTATCTTCTTCAACTACTGCTTCACCAGAGTCTGTACCTGTGGATCATACATCCATTTGTACAGGGTGTTCCTTCAGTTTCTACAGATCCAGCGGTTCCCATTGATACGACTACCACATGTATACTTATACAACCCTAACAAATTTTTACACCATTATTTATTTTCATTATAACATGTATTGATAGAATATTTTTTTTTCTTTCATAACAGATACATCAACTTATAGGAGGTGGGGGCGGGGGCGTACATGCATTCATTCGTTGTGGAACCTCTGCACGCAGTAGATGGTGGATTACAATGAATATAGTGTGATGATTGAAAAATTAGGGAATAAATGTCATTGTTTTTTGGCGATACTTTCCAAATACTCTGACATCATTCCTTTCAGCCCGCTCTCATAGAGACAACATCCAAACGAAGACAAGGATAAAGCCTGGGTAGAGATATGGGTAAAAATATCTGTTGTATTTAATGAAAGATATTAATTTTTGTATTTATATGAATTAATATTTTGGGTTCAGATATCGTTTAATTTCCCCGATAGTGAGGGTGCACAACCATCACATCTAAAGAATTTAGGCAAGCTTTGGAGAGTTTATAAGCATGATTTGTACATTGGTTGGTGTGATAGAGTGGGAACAGAGTTAGAGGCTGTCCCTGTCATGGATGATTGTCCATTATAAAAGTAACAACAGATGATTAATCATTGGGCGACTAGCCAATTTATAGTATTAATCAAATTATACGTATTTAAATTAAAATTTTCATGTTTTTCGTTAATACTAATTATTGAATTTTATTTAGGATTCATTTGGATGAAAAAGACATTGATGCTAAGAAATACATCCACACATTGTGATGTACTATGATTCAAGATCATGAGAGACATCTGGTATGACAGTTTATAATATATCTTTATGAATTACACTTTATAATTCTTCCTCCGTAATTTATTCGATTCCTAAAGTTGTCAAATAATTTTCGTTATTCAATTCATGTTTTTTTGGTATCCTACTTTTAATTATGGTTTCCTACATTCAATTTCATTTTAGAGGCATAAATTGAATATATAAGGACATGTGCCTTGAGAAAAACTGTTTTTCTTGAGAATAAAGATGAAAGATGGATGTGTGGTTAATGAACCGACTCAGCAGCAGAGTGTATGTTTTATGTAGTAGATTTAAAATTTTAATCTCTATTTTCTATCATAATAATCTATTTATATTTTTAACATGGTGCTTTAGAGGCCCTTGATGCCTATGAACCTAAAGTTTTTTGGCCAAATGGCCACTTACATCAGGTGTTTGGAGATGAGCACCCTGGTAGAGTACGTTGTCGGCCTATGAAGAGTATAGTTCCGAAGAGGTATTTTCCCTCCTCCGATATGAGTTTTAGTTCCACCAAGTTGTAGCAGGTTAAGGCAAAGGACGAACATGATGAAAAGAGGCCAGAGAGATGGAAACATATTCTTCTATTGTCACGACCTGTCCTCGGGGCCCGTGCCGTGGACTACCCCAAGTCCGCCTTCCATAGGCCAGGGGCTGGCGACTAGCACCAAGGGGTAAATCCCGGTAAAAAGGGAAGGCATTACCTTTGTAAAGTAAACAAACACCACAGAGCAAGCAAGCAGTATAAGTAAACACTAAGTAAAAACAGAGTACAACTGTAAGTGAGGAAAGTAAGTGGGATAGTATACATACCCAAACTGAAAGTAAAGTACAACTCGAAAGGGAAAACAGAAACTAAAAGGTAAAGCCGCAATGACGAGCTATCCACTGGGAATCCCACCTGAAGGGTGGGTACAGAAAAGCCTCCAATGCTCCTCAGGTCCAGCATACCGCTCCGAGTACGTCCCGCCCAGTGGTCCACCTCCAGGTACCGTTCTGCTCCGCAAGCCTCCACCACGATCAGCGTTGTCTGCCGTCTGCAACCAACACAACGTAGTGCAGGTATATCCCGTGCAGGGGTGAGTATAAGTTACTCAGTAGGGACCCCGAGACCCCCAAAGGTCTCCCAAAATCCATAAAGGATAAACCACAAAGGAAAGATACAATCACAAAGTAACATCTGACACTACTTAGGTATATGCACATACATATACCTAAGTCATCAATTCCAATTCGGCTCCAACGTCCGACCCAAGTACAACCCAGTCCACACAGGAAAGCAAACGAATTCCACACAGGAAGCAAAACGTTATCCACACAGGATAGCACAACACAATCCACACAGGAAAGCAAACAGGATTCAACTCACACAGGTATACTTCTTCGAAAGACGACAGAGATGATCACTGATCTATCTAAGTCGTCGGACCCACAAAGGATCGATAGGTACTAACCCCCGCAATGACCCACACAGGACCGGTAGGAAACTAACCCCTGCAGTGACCCACACAGGATCGGACCCACATAGGATCTGTAGGCGCTGGCTCACACAGAACTGCTGAGTGCTGACCCACACATGATCGGACCGACACAGGATCTGTAGCACTGATCCACACAGGATCGCTGAGTGCTGTAGTCGTCGTCGTCGAATCCACTGAGGATCTCTGCACAGTCGTCGTCGCAGTCACAGTAGCAGTCGCAGCCAGCTCTAGGGTTCCCGCACACAGCAAGCTCATTCGGGAGGGTCCGCTCCACGAGCTAAGAGGATGATACATCAACTGACACATAGTATAGAGTTGTTGTATCCAAAAGTTCTGTACCGTCAACAGGAACTCAACGTCGCAGACGGCGCGTCAATCGGACGCCCGGTCTGAGAGTTATTGGCTTTTTTCATCCAAGGGGCCTGGTTGGTTTTTAAGGAAAAACCAACCCGACCATACTCCACCTGCGTCCAAACCTCGGGCAGAGTAAGCCAAAATATCCGTCTCACTAAGAGGAAACCAACAAAGTTGACGACACGTCAATCGGATGTCCGTAGCTCAAGTTATGAGAGTTTCCGCTCCGAGGGCCCGGTTGGTTTCGTGTACGAACCAACCCGGCCGAACTCAAAGTAATCCGAAACCTTGAGTGCGATATACCGAAACGACCGTCTCGTTCCAAGGATTGTGTCGCCACTGACGACGCATCTATCGGAGGTCCGTAGCCCGATTTATGGGCAATTGAACCCAGACGGTCCAAAAACGGGGGTTCCGGGCCCGGACCGACCCAGCCCGAGACCCCCTGGGTCGGCTCGAACAGGGTCGACCCAACCTGGGTCCGGGTCAACCCGGACTGGCACGTCCCGGCCTGGCGGGGTGCGGCGCGGCGCGGCCCGGCAACCCGAGCGCTGGGCGCGCCGTCGGTGCTCGGCCAAAACGGCCGAGCCGTTTTGGCTCGCGCGGGGGGGGGGGGGGGGGGGGGGGGGGGTGGGGGGGGGGGGGGGGGGGGCGGGGGCGCTGCCCCCCGGTTTCATGTAACCTCGTCCCCTTAATTGGGGGCCTCATTGATGGTCGGCCGTGGGATTCAATTCCCCCGGCTTCTCCCTGTTCGGTCGGCCCGACCTGGCCAGCTGGTTCCTGCTCAACGGGAACTGGCGAATGGTCGGTCCCCTTCCAGCTCCAATGCCGGCGGCCCGGGTACCGGCCGCCGGTCACCCTGGTCTGCCGCAGCCCGGAACCAGCCGCAGCCCAGAACCGGCTGCGTCCTGGAACCGGCCGCGGCCCGTGTCATCCGGCACGGCGCGACGGCGCCGCGCCCCTTCACCGCGGCCCCGGTACTGGTCGCGGTATTTTCGGATGTCTCCGACGCGGCGCGATGGCGTCGCGTCCTTTTATTAATTCGCGGTGCGGCGTGACGGCGCCGCGAAGTACTTGCCGTGTGATTTTTGCGTGGTACGACGACACCACTCCATTTCGTCCAAACCACAAAGTATCAACAAGGATAAAAAGGAGGGTCGGCCGTGTTTGTGCGGTCCGGCCCCCTCTCGTTAAACGATAACATTTAGTCGAATATCCATGAAGATTGACAAACTATAATCATGAACGAAAATAATTAAATAAAATAAAACCCCTACCTCGGTTTCAAGAATGGTGCATGTCAACGAGCCGCAGAAGACGAGCGTCACGGAGGTCAGGCGTCGCGGAAAACGAACGTCGATTCCGTTGTCGTCGAGGTGCGTCCGATGAGGAATCGTCGTTGGAGAAGTTCTCCGCGTTCTTCGGCGGAGATGTCCTTCATTGAAGAACGATGTTATTCGTCGGAGTCTGAGGTATTCTTCACGTTCTTCATCAAAGATGTTCTTCGTTGGAGATGAAGAAGATCTCCACGCTTCCCAAAACCTCTCAACGATAAAACTCTAACAACAAAATAAAATAAGCTCCTTTCTTATTTTATTAACACAACAAGCCTTTTGAAATTCAAGAGTTTGAATTTCAAAAACTCACATTAAACTTACCACATTAATTCCATATGTTTTATAAACTTAAGTTATCATCATTTAATGGGAGTGGGGTTAGAGGATATGAAGGGGTGGGGTTTGTGTGGGCCCCACCACCCTCATAACTTCCCAAGGGAGGTGGAGTAGTTACCCAACTTCCATCAAGAACTAAACACTTAGAGTAAAAATAATAAAAATTGTAGAATAATTATAAAATAAACATCCACAATTTTTATCATCAACCCTCATGAAAAAGCAACTCCGGAACAGGTGTTCCTAAGCAATTACCGGTGTCGTGGTTCCATCGGTGCCCTCAGAATTCGATTCCAGGCACCGGTTCAAAAGTTAGAAATTCCTGCTCGTTCGTTCACTGAACGTACCCAAGCTAAACTTAGGATAGAAATTCTGGGCACTCCGGGCCTCAGAATCAAGTTCCGTCTGAATCCGCGTTCTTGTAAAATTCAAAGAAAATTAACAAAAAATTTCCCTTGAATTTTACGGGTCTTTACATTACTCCCACCTCAGGGCTTTATGTCCCCGTAAAGATAAATCATAACTAGGGAAACAAATGAGGATACTGAGCACGCATCTGAGCCTCACGCTCCCAAGTGCTCTCCTGGAGGTTCCCGTGTTGCCATCTGATGCGCACTAGAGGAATCGACCGTCAACATAGGACCTACTCCTGTCGATCCTCAATCTCCACCAGGACCTCCACAAAAGTCGCCCCATCATCAACGTCTAGCTCCCCATGGTCAATGATATGCATCGGGTCGTGCACGTATCTCTTCAGTTGAGATACGTGGAAGATGTCGTGCACCCGGTGCAACTGAGGTGGTAGAGCTAGGCGATTATCCACCTCACCAATCCTGCTGAGGACCTGGAATGGTCCAATGAAGCGTGTAAACAACTTGTCGCCTCGGCCAAATCTCCGTAATCCACGTCGAGGTGAGACACGCAAAAAGATGTGGTCGCCATCCTCGATCTCTAGTGGCATCCGCCTCCTGTCATCATAAGACTTCTGTCGGCTCTGAGCTGTCCTCATCCGCTCCTGGATGACCTGGACCTCCTATATCGTGGCCTGGACCATCTCCGGTCCCACAAGTGCTAACTCCCCAGGGTCTGTCCTACACAAAGGGGATCTACAAGGTCAGTCGTACAACACCTCGCATGGTGCCATCCCGATGGTGGAGAGGTAGCTGTTGTTGTACGCGAACTCCACCAAGGGTAGGTGGTCCTCCCAGCTGCGACCAAAGTCAAGGACACATGCGCGGAGCATGTCCTTGAGAGTCTGAATGGTCCTCTCCATCTGACCATCCGTCTGAGGGTGAAAGGCTGTGCTCAGACGTAGCTGTGTCCCGAATGCCTTCTGCAACCACTTCCAAAGCCGGGAAGTAAAGCGAGCATCTCGATCAGAGACGATAGATGATGGCACGCCGTGAAGCCGCACAATATCATGAACATAAAGTCATCCCCAGCTCTCCACTGAGCCCTGCTGAGTCGGGCGAAAACCAACCAAATGGAGTCATGACCTCTGGAAGTGCGTGGAAGTTCAGTCACGAAGTCCATAGATATCCTGTCCCACTTCCACTCCGGGTCCTCCAAGGGCTGTACCAAGCCTGCTGGTACCTGGTGCTCAGCCTTCACCTGCTGGCAGGTGAGGCATCGTGAAACGAACAATGCCACAACCTTATTCATGCTCGGCCACCAGTGTTGTCATCTGAGGTCCTGGAACATCTTTTCCACTCCAGGATGTACCACCAAAGGAGAAGTGTGAAACTCTATCAGCACCTCCTCTCATAAAGCGACTGGTACCAAGGTACGTCCTCTGAAAAGGATGTCGTGCTCTGCTTCAAAAGAGAAACCATCAGGTGCCAGTCCTGAGGATATTTGTGCACGCCGCGTCTCACAGTCAGTGTCCCCACGCTATGCCTCTTTGACCCGCTGCAGTAGTGGAGGAGTAACTGTGAGAGACTGAAGGAAGGCTGATCCATCTTTATCCATGAATGATATTTGCAAAGAGTCTAGCTGCTCCGTCGCCTCCTGAAGTAGTTGAATTCCCATCCTCCTGCTAAGGGCATCGGCTACCACGTTCCCCTTTCCAATAGTATAGACTATTTCAAAGCCATAGTCGTGGATGAACTCGATCCATCGCCGCTGTCTCAGATTCAGATCCTTCTGAGAGAAGATTTATCTGAGACTCTGAAGGTCAGAAAAGAATGTAAAGCGCTCTCTCATCAGATAGTGTCGCCATGTATTCAGAGCGAAGACCGTTGCTGCTAACTCCAGGTCATGGGTAGCATAGTTCTGCTCATGCGGCCTCATCTGACGTGATACATAGGCGATCACTGCCCACTCCTACATCAGGAAACATCCGAGCCTGGTCCCAGATGCATCGCAGTAGACTACGTACCCTACTCCCTCCTCAGGAAACCTCAAGATAGGGGTGTTGGTCAATCTCTGTCTCAGCTCCTAGAAGCTCTGCTGACATCTGAATGACCACATGAAGGGTTTCCCCTTCCTTCTTAACGTTCTGCAAAGCTGCAAAGATTTCTCCATTTCCAAAAATTGAAATCAGGTCTCATCCCCTGGATGAACCACGTTCCTTGCCTAATACAGTCAATCCCATCATGATTAGTTAATTCATGGTATGTATGACGTCGTAATTCCTCGATGCTGCTACCAAGATATCCAACCGTTACTCTTGCCTCCAAGGGTTGAGTCAGACTGTCGGCATCAGTGTGTAGTCACTAGGTCTCCTCCAGTAAGAATCTCGCAAGTGAGGGTCAATTCAACAGTTTTTAACCGGCACCTCTTATTAAAAACAAAAAAAAGACAAGAAAGAAAATGTCACCAATGCAAGTGTCTTTTATTACTTCAACTCAAAGTACAAGGACACAAGGCAACACAAACTACGAATCTAGAGGCATTATGGGCAAATTACTCTATGCCTGGAGTTATTCCCGCACTAGTCCACCCGCTTCCGGAGCTCCATGATCGTAAGCTTCAGCTGCCTGAAGCTGTGCTCTCCTCTGAGGTCGGGGTGTACCTCCTGGTGGTGGTGGTGGTAGAGCCTCAACGTGTCTCCCACCACCTGATGCTCGGCCAGCTCCTCTGCCTCATCCGGCTGCTCCCTGCGGACCACCACGGTTGAACCTCTGCCTCGGCCTAGGTGGTTCCTCAACCGTCTGCTGCTCCTCTGCATGGCTGGTCGGGCAGTCACGAGCCATGTGGCCCTCCCCGCCGCATGCATAGCACTATCTTCTACTCGTAAGACCAGTTCTGTTGCGTGTGCCCCGCACCTCTAAGCCTGTATCCCGTGGTCGTCCGCCCGATGGTCTGGCCCGCTTGGACCCATGTGTCATCCGTTGACTGCCTGCTACAGATTACTCTGCTACGTGCCGCCCTGTGGTGGGTCTCGGCGCTGGTGTAGACTCAGCAAGAAATCTCTCGATCAAAAGGGCTCACTCCGGTACTCCTGTCTGAGTTAGAATGCTAAGGGAGATCAGCGATGCCCTGATCTCGTGTCTCAATCCCTGCTCAATGGTCCGGGCCCGGAAGAATGGGTCTCGTACCATGTCTGTCGAGTAGCGCGAGATATCAGTAAATCTCGCCGAGTACTGGGCGACCGTCAAACTTCCCTACAGCAGCTGAAGAAGCTCCTGAATGCACACCGCACGGAGGGTGGCTGGGACGAACTCCGAGCGGAAGAGGCTCTCAAAGTCCGTCTAGAGAAGAGATGCATCATCGTGCACCTGGAGCATCATGCTCTACCATTGGCCCACTGCTGCGTGCAGTAGGCTCGCTGTGAGGATCACCATGAGGTCTGCCGGTGTCCTCACTTGCCTGAAAACTCGTACTACTGCCTCCAGCTAGTCCTCGGCTGCCTGGGGGTCCGTCTCCCCGCGGAACCTAGGCGGTCGCTGGCGCTGGAACTCATGCAGTTCACTAAGGCGACGTGCATCGTCAGCGGCTGGTGCTGGAAGCATTGGTGGCTCGACGGGTAGAGCTACCGCTGGTGCCACTGCTGACAAAGGGCCCTGCACCGAGGCCTCGTCGCTCGGTGGGCTGTCGTCACACTTGACTCTCGGAACCCTAGCTGGCTGCCATCGTGGGGCCATCCTGAAAAGGAAACAGTTGCGCCATGGTCAGAAAAGTATACATGGTGAGCTGACACAAAGTAATCACAAAGAAATCTTGAAACACACATGCAATCAATGTTTTCTTGCATTAAGTTGGAAATCAAAAGTCAGGGTCCTGGTGTACGGATACATCGGCCGCCGCACCAACACTGGACTCCCTAGACTGATAACCACACCCAATACGCTAAACACTATTGTTTCACATAGAAAAGATCAGAGTTCGCGGTAGAACCGAACTCCTCTGATACCAATTTGTCACGACCCGTCCTCAGGGCCTGTTCCGTGACTACCCTAAGCCCGCCTTCCATAGGCCAGGGGCTGCCGAATAGCACCAAGGCGTAAATCCCGGTAAAAAGGGAAGACATTAACTTTGTAAAGTAAACAAACACCATAGAGAAAGCAAGAAGTAGAAGTAAACACTAAGTAAAAACAGAGTACAACTGTAAGTGCGGAAAGTAAGTGGGCCAGTATACAAACCCAAACTGAAAGTAAAGTACAACTCGAAAGGGAAAACAACAACTGAAAGGTAAAGCCGCAACGACGAGCTATCCATTGGGAATCCCACCTGAAGTGTGGGTACAGAAAAGCCTCCACTGCTCCTCGAGTCCAGCCTACCACTCAGAGTACGTCCTGCCTAGTGGTCCACCTCCAAGTACCATTCTGCTCCGCAAGCCTCCACCACGATCAACGCTTTCCGTCATCTGCAACCAACACAACGTAGTGCGGGCATAGCCCGTGTAGGGATGAGTATAAGTTACTCAGTAGGGACCCCGAGACCCCCGAAGGTCTCCCAAAATCCACAAAGGATAAACCACAAAGGAATGATACAATCACGAAGTAACATCGGACACTACTTAAGTATATGCCCATACATATACCTAAGTCATCAATTCCAATTCGGCTCCAATATCCGAACCCAAGTACAACCCAGTCCACACAGGAAAGCAAACGAATTCCACACAGGAAGCAAAATGTAATCCACACAGGATAGCACAACACAATCCACACAGGAAAGAAAACATGATTCTGCTCACACAGGTATACTTCTTCGAAAGACGGTAGAGATGATCACTGATCTGTCTAAGTCGTCGGACCCACAAAGGATCGATAGGTACTAACCCCCGCAATGACCCACACAGGATCGGTAGAAAACTAACCCCCTGCAATGACCCACACAGGATCAGACCCACACAGGATCTGTAGGCGCTGGCTCACTCAGAACTGCTGAGCTCTGACCCACACAGGATCAGACCCACACAGGATCGGTAGCACTGATCCACACAGGATCGCTGAGTGTTGTAGTCGTCGTCATCGAATCCACTGAGGATATCTGCACAGTCGTCGTCGCAGTCACAGTAGCAGTGGTAGCCAGCTCTAGGGTTCCCGCACACAACAAGCTCGTTTGGGAGGGTCCGCTCCACGAGATGAGAGGCTGATACATCAACTGACACATAGTCCAGAGTTGATGTTTCCAAAAGATCTGTATCATCAACAGGAACTCAACGTCGCAGACGGCGCATCAATCGGACGCCCGGTCTGAGAGTTATTGACTTTTTCGTCCTAGGGGCCCGGTTGGTTTTTAAGTAAAAACCAACCCGACCGTACTCCACCTGCGTCCAATCCTCGGGTGGAGTAATCCAAAATATCTGTCTCACTATGAGGAAACCAACAAAGATTATGGCACGTCAATCGGACGTCCGTAGCTCAAGATATGAGTGTTTCCGCTCTGAGGGCCTGGTTGGTTTCGTGTACGAACCAACCCTGCCGAACTCAAAGTAATCTGAAACCTTTAGTGCGATATACCAAAACGACCGTCTCGTTCCAAGGATCGTGTTTCCACTGACGGTGCGTCGATCGGAGGTTTGTATCCCGAGTTATGGACAATTGAACCCAAACGATATGAAAATGGGGGTTTCGGGCCCGGACCGACCCGGTCCGAGACCCCCTGGGTCAGCCCGAACCGGGTCGTCCCAACCTGGGTCCGGGTCGACCCGGACCATCACGGCCCGGCCCGGCAGGCGCGGTCGGGCGACCCACGCACTGGGCGCGCTGGTCGATGCTCGGCCAAAACGGCCGAGCCGTTTTGGCTCGCGGGGGGGGGGGGGGGGGGGGGGGGCTGCCCCCCCTGGTTTCATGTAACCGTGACCCCTTAATTAGGGGCTGCTTTGATGGCCGGCCAGGGGATTCAATTCCCCCAGCTTCTCCCTGTCCGGCCAGCCCGACCTGGCCGGCCGGTTCCTGCTCAACGGGACCGGCGATGGTCGGTCCCCTTCCAGCTCCGACGTCGGCGGCCCGGTACCGGCCACCGGTCACCCTGCTCCGCCGCGGCCCGGATTCAGCCGCGACCCTTGTCGTCCGGCGCGGTGCGACAGTGCCGCGCCCCTCCGACGCGGCCCCGGTACCAGCCGTGGTATTTTCAGATGTCTCTGACGCGGCGCAATGGCGTCGCATCCTTGTATTAATTCGCGGCACGACGCGACGGCGCAGCGAAGTACTTGCCGTGCGATTTCTGTGTGGTGCGACGGCACCACTCCATTCAGTCCAAACCACAAAGTATCAACAAGGATAAAAAGGAGGGTCGGTCGTGTTTGTGCATTCCGTCCCCCTCTCGTTAAACGATAAAATTTAGTCGAATATCCATGAAGATCGAAAAACTAGAATCATGAATGGAAATAATTAAATAAAATAAAACCCCGACCTCAGTTTCAAGAACGGTGCACATCAACGATCCGGGAAAGACAAGCGTCGTGGAGGTCGGCCATTGCGGAAAACGAACATCGATTCTGTTGTCGTCAAGGTGCGTCCGAAGAGGAATCGTCGTTGGATAAGTTCCCCACATTCTTCGGCGGAGATGTCCTACGTTGAAGAATGGTGTTCTTCGTCGGAGTCCGAGGTGTTCTTCACGTTCTTCGTCAAAGATGTTCTTCGTTGGAGATGAATAAGATCTTCACGCTTCCCAAAACCTCTCAACGACAAAACTCTAACAACAAAATAAAATAAGCTCCTTTCTTATTTTATTAACACAACAAGCCTTTTGAAATTCAATAGTTTGAATTTCAAAAACTCACATTAAACTTACCACATTAATTCCATAAGTTTAATAAACTTAAGTTATCAACATTTAATGGGAGTTGAGAGGGGTTAGAGGATATGAAGGGGTGGTGTTCGTGTGGGCCCCACAACCCTCATAACCTCCCAAGGGAGGTTGGGTGGTTACCCAACTTCCATCAAGAACTAAACACTTAGAGTAAAACTAATAAAAATTGTAGAATAATTATAAAATAAACTTCCACAATTTTTATCATCAACCCTCATGAAAACGCAACTCTGGAACAGGTGTTCCTAAGCAATTACCGGCGTTGCGGTTCCATCGGTGCCCTCAGAATTCGATTCTGGGTAGTGGTTCAAATGTTAGAAATTCCCACTCATTCGTTCACTGAACGTACCCGAGATAAACTTTGGATAGAAATTCTGGGCACTCCAGGCCTCAGAATCAAGTGCCGTCTGAAACCGAATTTTTGTAAAATTCCAAAGAAAATTAAGAAAAAAATTCCATTGAATTTTATGGGTCTTTACATCTATAGAAAACACTGCATTTATGAAACTGATGGAAGCTTTACATCCAACACATCCACCAGAGGGCAACACTACTTCTGAGGAATATATGATATCGATGTGTTTTATATATGGTGCACTTGGTGGCAGTTCTAGTGGTCGTCAAGATGATGGAGACGAGGAGGTCAAGGCGGAGGATAAGGGTGATGAGGATGTCGAGGCTTGTACGAGGGTGAAGAGGAAGAAATGGATGATAATGAGGATGAGGGTGAGGGTGAAGATAATAGTGATGATAGTGATGGTGATGAGGGATAGATTGATCCATTACATTTTTAACTGATATTACTGACCTTTGTTGTATATTGATTTGTTGTTCCTGAATATATGTGTGATTAGGTTGGTCACATTATCTTTATTTTTTAATCTATAAATAATAAAACATGATTTGGTGTTTTTCAGTTAAATCCCCTTATTTTAATGAAATTGTAATTTTTTAGTGGTCAACCCCCAAGACAGCCCCCCACCCTCCTCCTTGGACCCCAGACAACCCCCCGGAAGCCCTCGAATAGCCCCCACCCTCCTCCCTGGACCTCAGACAGCCCCCAGGACAGCCCCCCAGATAGCCCCCCCCACCATCCTTCCTGGACCCCGGATGGCCCCCCCCCCCCTCCTCCCTAGACCCCGGAAAGCCCCCCAAACAACCCCTCGGATAGCCCCCTAGCATCCTTTCTGGACCCAGGACAACCCCCCTCATTCCTGGACCATGGAAATCCCCCCACCCTCCTCCTACCAGGCATAACCCCCACCACATATATCCTCATCCTCTACTGGGTACCTCACACAACTATGTATCACTGAAATCATCACACCAGTCACTACATCATAAGGTCATTGATCCCAATCTAATATCTTTTCAATATTCACCATAAATCCCAATCTAATTAACATTCCATTACTATTACTTCAATACCATGAACCGACCACCGACCTTGATTCCAGAGAGAATCACACTCTTAATTCGGCATCTCAGATCCCAATATAAGATCTCTTCAAGATTCACCCTAAATCCCAAAATAAAAATAGGGTTTTAGAGATTCATAATTTGATGAGAGAATATTTCAATCCCTAATCAAAAAGAGGAAGAAAAGATAGGATTTTATGTAAAAATAATAGACATTCATCAAACCGACCAAATGCTTTCGGATTCTATTGATACTTTAGCATAAGGATCCATGGGTCATTTTTGACATGTATGAGTCAACCTCGTCTCAATCCAAGGCACAGTGTGGCTGGTACCACTCAAAGTGTCTCACTTTTATTTGAATTGGACAACATTTTAAGTGAAAACAACAACTAGAATACAGATAACCAAACAAGCGCATTCAGATGCTGTTGATACTTTAGTAAAACTATCCATGGGTCATTTGTGACACATACAAGCCAACCCCGCCTCAATATGAGGCACGATGGGGTCGGTTCCACTCAAACTGTCTCACATTTATTTGAAATAGACAAGAATTTAAGTGAAAATAACAACTTGCATACAAAAAACCGACCAAAAGAATTCAGATTATATTGATACATTAGAAAAAAGATCCAGGGATCATTCTTGACATGCATGAGTCAAACCCGCCTCAATCCAAGGCACAGTTTGGCCGGTACCACTCAAACTCTCTCACTTTTATTTGAAATTGACAGAATTTTAACTAAAAACAACAACTTTCATACGTAAAACCGACCAAACGCTTTCTGAGTGTATTGATACTTCCATAAAATGATCCTTGGGTCATTTTGTGACATGTATGAGTCAACCTAGCATCAATCCGAGGCACGGTGTGACCGGTACCACTCAAACTACCTCACATTTATTTTAAATGGAAAAGATTATAAGTGAAAACAATAACTTTCCTACAAAAAAACAAAAAAACACATTCAGATTATGTTGATACTTTAGGAAAATGATCCATGTGTCATTTTTGATCTGTAAGAGTCAACCCCTCATCAATCCGAGGCATGGTGTGGCCAGTACCACTCAAACTGTCTCACTTTAATTTGAAATGGACATGATTTTAAGTGAAAATAACAACTTGCAAATGGAAAACCGATGAAACACTTTATTATTGCATTGATACTTCAGAAAAAACATCCATGGGTTATTTTTGATGGGTACAAGTCAACCCCGCCTCAATCCGGGGCATGGTGTGGCTAGTATCACTCAAAGTGTCTCTCTTTGGTTTAAAATGGACACTATTTTTAGTGAAAACAAAAGACATTCAGAAAACCAACCAAAAATATTATGATTGTGTTGATACATTAGCACAAGGAATCATAGGTCATTTCGGATGTGTATGAGTCAACTCCATCTCAATCCGAGGGATGGTGTGGCCGTTACCACTCAAACTGTCTCACATTAATTTGAAAAGGACTATATTTTAAGTTAAAACAAAAACTTGCATAATTAAATCTGAACAAATGCATTAGGATTCTATTAATACAATAGTAAAACTATTCATAGGTCATTTTTTGATGTGTATGTGTCAACCCCACCTCAATTCTAGGCACGTTGTGGCTGATACCACTCAAATTGTCTCACTTCTATTTGAAATGGACTGGATTTTAAGTGAAAACAAGAACTTGGACACGAAAAACTGACCAAATGCTTTCTGATTGTATTGATACATCTAGAAAACGATCCATGTGTCACTTTTGACATGTATGAGTCAACCCCGCCTCAATCAGAGGCATGGTGTGGCCGGTACCACTCAAAGTGTCTCACATTTATTTAAAGTGGACAAAATTTTAAGTGAAAAAAACAACTTGCATATAGAAAACTAAACAAATGCATTCAGATTCTATTGATACTTTAGGACATCGATCCATGTGTCATTTTTGACATGTATGAGTCAACCCCACCTTAATATGATGAATGGTGTGGCTGGAACAACTAAAATTGTCTCACTTTTATTTGAAATGGACATGATTTTAAGTGAAAACCATAACTTGCATACGGAAGACAGAACAAATGGTTTCTGATTGTATTGATACTTTCGGACAACGATTCATTGGTCATTTTCGACGTGTACGAGTCAAACCCAACTCAATCCGAGGCACGGGGTGGCCGGTATCAATCAATGTGTCTCTCCTGGGTTTAAAATTTACATTGTTTTAAGTAAAAACAACAGACTTTAGTAAATCTGACCAAACGTATTCTGATAGTATTGATATTTTAGGACAACGATCCATGGGTCTTTTTGGACGTGTATGAGTCATCCCTGTCGCAATCCGAGAGATGGTGTGGATGTTACCACTCAAACTGTCTCACATTTATTTGAATTAGACAAGATTTTAAGTGAAAAAAACAACTTGCATATGGAAAACCGACCATACGCTTTCGGATTCTATTGGTACTTTAAGAAAATGATCCATGGGTCATTCGAGATGTGTACGAGTCAACCCTGCCTCAATATGAGGCACGATGTGGCTGGTACCACTCAAACTGTATCAATTTTATTTTAAATGGATAATATTTTCAGTGAAAACAATAACTTGGATACAGAAAACCAACCAAACGTATTCGAACTGTGTTGATAATTTAGCACAAGGATCCCTGGTCTAGCCTCAAGTAATCCACTTCTCATGTGAGGAACTCCTACCCCTATTCTAAAACACATGAAATTTAATACACCAATCCCATCCTCAAACAGTGGGTTCTAGGTCCAATCCAAAGTCCCTTTGGGAACCCAATACCAAATATATAATTGAATATTCATACCCACTACACAAAATGGGGATTCATCTCACATCACACCCAAGAGACCAAATTAAAATTAGCCACATACCCTCTTATTCCAATTGAAAAGTCTTTGAAAAACATGTAGGCTATTATGGTACCCATTACATATGTCGAGATTGGATAATGTTTTCCACTAACATATCAGGAACCATTTATACAAGGTTACATAGCTATTAGAGGTATATAAATATCTCATGCACTTCCTATAACTCATTCTAGATCTAAGAACATGACCACTACCATTGTCTATCTTATGGGTATCATGAGATTTTTCCACTCTACACATGTTTTATGGTTGGTTTTAAGATAGTCAACCAAAGCCAATGAGTAAACATCCCATGGGCTTCCTATAACATGTAAGCTTTTTCTCTTGTGTGTATTGGTGTTGTGGTTTTAGTGAGGAGTGAATTCTAAATTTTTAATAATGTTATGGTTGTTATTTATTTTCAATTCTAAAATTTTGAATTCTGTATGTATTAGATTCTGGATTTATTGGTAATGAATTCTAAATTTTGAATACTTTTATGTGTATTAGATTCAGGATGTATTGGATTTTAATTTTGTATTGGTGCTATGTGTGTTATTGCATTTCAATTCTGGATGGATTGAACTATGGATGTATTGGATTCTGGATTTTTCTCGTGTTGTGGTTTGAGTGAGGAATGGAATTTATATTTCTAAATTTCTGAATTCGGGATTGATTTTAAACATCCCATGTAGTCTTTTGGATTCTCGGTGTATGTGTTCTTGCGGGATTAGAGAGCAGGATGGAGGTGGCTTATAGCTGCTGCTTCTGTGGATTCTGGCTGTTGGCTGCTACAAAATATGTATACCAATGGTTTTCAAAACTGTTGGTACATCATTTTGATATATATTATACCAATGGTTTGTTATAACATTTGGTATAAACTGGTATATTGTACACTATATACCAATGGTTCTAAACCGTTGGTATAAGGTTAACAAATACCAATGGTTTGTCAAACAGTTGGTATATCTCCCCCTTTAACAAATATACCAACGGATTACACATAATAGTTGGTATAAGGCTATATAGATGGCTTACTTGTCCACGGTTTGGTAAACCATTGGTATATAATATACCAATAGTTTCCAAGCCTTTACAAACAGTTTTGAACCGTTGGTAAAGAGTAGAATTCTAGTATTGAGATTATCATAGTGCTCTCATTCTCCCCCTTCCATCTTAATTAAATCCACCATCAACCAATATTTAGGTTGATCTCTTATGCTTATAAGAGCACATATTCAATGTGTTATTGAAAGGGTCACCCTATAATCTTCTATTCATTGAAAATTATTCTTAAAAGTGAGTTCATATTAATTTTCCAGTATTCTAGGACTTATGAATCACATCATTTTTTTTAAATTCCCTTACTTTTATCTACTACAGATGTTATTTCATGGTGAAACTAATGCATTTCCTTTGTTTTACTTCCTGTATTTCCTTTTACTTTCTTTACATAGGGTTTAATATAATAAATCACACTATGTTAGGTTCATATGATCATTTTATTAGTGTAATACCCACTCCTTTAGGACATATATGGAGCATTTTAGCATGATTTTTGTATATGACCCATTCTTCTGATCATATTCTTATTCAGTTGGAGTAGTAATACTATGATAATAAATTAAATATAATTAAAAGGAGTTTTTTTCAATGAATAACATGTTTCCTAATTTTTTTATGAACAATGTAAATTTTTTAGTTAATTCAACTTATTCATATCATATAATCATGCCTATATTTTTATATAAATATCAAAATTCCTACTTGTTTATTGGTTTTTCATGACTTATATAAAATATATTTTTAAGAATCCTATTGAATTGATTTAATCATTGAATTTTTAATGTCTACTATAGTATAAGTTAATCATTTAGCCTTTATTGTATTGTTTTGTTTTGAACTATAGTGAACAATGATTTTTTTGATTATATTAGGTATTGTTTCGTGATTATATCTCATGATTTATGATTATACAAATATTAGAAGGGATTTATTGTGTTACATAATTAATTAATAGGTACTCCCCCTATTAACACATAGGTTGATGGAATGGGATGAGTTCACATTGTATTGAATTATTTTACCTTTTCCCCAATTTTGTAAGGCACTGTCTAGAATATTTCATTGATATTATATAGATAGGTATCTTTCCATAGAAATGGAAGTTTTACCAGGATAAGTAATATTTTTTTTGTCTAAGATTATGATTTTAGGATGATATTCAGTAAACTAGTATTGACCCTACCTATATTTCTGATTACACGTTATAATAGATATTCTTATTAGATATCACATATAAAATTTTTCACTTTTTTATATGTTGAAATAAATTTCCATTATTTTTATATACAATATAATTTATTATAGGTAGTTAAGAGTGGGTTAGTGACTTCCAACTAGTTATATCATACACACAAAGAACAAGTTTCCAAATTTTGGACTCTTATATAAGTTTTCATATGTGATCCATGTAATGGAATGGAATTGAAGCATTGAACCAAGAAGTGAAAATTTTAGAGAATAGATGGTTACTTTAGGACATTTTTATGGATAAACTAATTGAATATTTTTTTGGATATCCACAGTTCTGATTTGGTGGACATTCCACTTATGGAGCCCTCTCTTTAATATTTCTACTATCTGTTTGGTTTATGTAAAATTTGAATATGTCTTATTAATTATTTTTTGAACATTATATAATGTCAATGGGTATTTTATATTGGTTGAAAAAATTTTGAGGGTGTCTATTTATGGATGTATCTAATCAAATAATGTGACCAACTTGAGGCCAATGAGGTTCAAAAGACATCACATATGTTGGTCTTCTCGTTTCTCGACACTTGATGGTTTTCTTCATTATTGAAGATGAAATCTATTTTTCATGGTCATAGTATTTGTGGATTATTGATTGGATATATTATTCATTATTAATATGGATTTATGAATCCAATAAAAAAATATTCCCCCATAATACGATGGTTTGGGTACGATTTCCAGAACTGCAACTCCCCTTCTAAAATTAAGATATCCTTAAAATTCATGGAAACATGGTAGACCATTCCTTATTATTTCAATAGTAGGTCCTAATCAATGGGCCACCCAATTCCTTCATGCATGTGTGTTGATGCTTATGTGTTGAAACCCCCAGTAGAGGCTATTCATATTGATGTTTGGGAGGAATTTTGATGCTATAAAGTGGCCATGATTGAAACATTGAGTGACTATTACTCATATTTTTACATGTTAGTGAATATAAAATAGTCTTTTTACTAAAAAAAATTAATGGTTAGAGATAGTGTAGTATCTTCCATTTCTAGTACTAAAGGGAACAAGGTGTTAGAGCATCTTTATATTAATGAACACAAATCATATTTGTTATCCTTCTAATAAGTTTAATATTTTATGATAATAAATCATTTTCTGGTAAATTTATTAAAGAATTTAGTTATGTGTTGATATATCATTATTTCAAAGGATCCACCATTAGTTATAGCTTGCTAATGCTAGAATATATCTACCACTTGACACATCTACTGCATAGAAACATCTACCACTTGGACACATCTACTACAATGACATATCTATTTCCAGAACACATATACCATTAATAAATACACCTACGATCAGAATATTCTATCACTAAAAAGATATACCACCATTAAAATCTACTACCAAGAATGATATATTGTCGATTAGATCTACCGTCAGTTAGATCTATCGCCGATTAGATCTACTACCTGATAGATCTACCGCTAGAAATATAACACTACTCTGTGATACTGCTAGAGATCTACTAAAACTATTGTTCTACAATTGTATTCTAGAATAATTTCATACATTAATTTCTCCAATAGGTTTTCTAAATCATTAAATACATTTATCCAAATGTATATCTAAGAATTAATTTTCTTTAACTACTCCATTGATACTTTAATGAAAAAGTTATACGTTCTATAATAAGTGTTTAGTATAAGTATTCATGTTTAATTATGATTATTATATACTAGAAAATTTGACATCAGGAAATATAAAATCAAAATAACTCCCTTATGTGTGTGAGGTGATTCATGAATAGAGAACAATGACTTTCATACATTGAATCAAATTAAAATCCTAATAAAAACATTGTGAGCAGTGATTGTGGAAATCTATAGAATAAAAATAGAATTATTTTCCATAACATAACATCAAACTATTTTTATTTATATTTTTTGAAACCCATTACAGGTCCTTTCAGAGGTAGTTTTGATTACCTCTGGATATCTGAATCTATTTCGATATATAATCAACACTTTTTCCCATTTTTAATTACATGAAATTTTTGTTTATTCATTATATTTGAGAAGTGGTTTGTTTTACTATGTTTATCTATGAATCACAGTCACCTATTCTAAATAGGATATTTCCTGACACTCTCTATAAAATATATTCATTTATATACCAATGAGAACTATGGAAGAGGTCATGTGTGACCAGTACATGTTTCTATCCCACATATAACTATGGATGATGATTTTTAATGGAATGTCTTGTGTTATATTACCTTAAAACAAGATCTAGGAAGTGGATAAAATTTATTATTTAACAATCTTCATAGTAGAAGGTGATTTCCAAGTGGATAGGATTAAATATCAGCTTTAGACCGAAACCCTTGCTTAAAATTCCGCTGTATTATTTTTAGAATTGTTTCTTATATATCAAAGTTAAAATTGTATCTAAATTGAAATCTGTATTCAATCATTACTCTAATAGTTAATCATAATTTTTGTTCTATATAGAGTGTTTTATTATGTAATTTTTTTCAAATGTTAAAGTTATTTGAATGATTATTTTAATAGAGCATTTTTTCCGACTTTGAGAAGCTATTTGAAAAATAAAATTATATATTTTCTACAGTATTGGTTAAATGGGTGTTTTTTTAGTTGGGGGATTTATGTTTTAAGTAATTTTTTTTAAAAATATTGTTAAATTAATTCACCCCCCACTTTATTTATCCACTCCAACCAATGCTTTGTATTAGAGGTTTCTCAAAAAAGAAATTGTGATTTGGTTGAAAATTCATGAACTTAAATTTATGTTTATTCTATATTTAAATCTTTATGGAAAATAATAGACAAGTGGAAACTTCCACTAACTGGTCTCCTCATTTTAATGGTACCAATTACATTCAATGGATGATTAAAATTAAAATTCATATTGAATGTATGGATTTTGGAATTTGGATAGTTATTGAGGATAAATATGAATTATCTAAAAAGATTGAGGTAAATGGAGTGATCCTAAAAAAGAATCATATAATAATTTCTTTAAAGATATGAATGATTTATATAGTGATTTAGGATATGAATATTTTAATAGAATAACTTCCTATACCCCTATATTTTATATTTTGGATACCTTGGATGTTTCTCATGAATGAACATCAAATGGAAAAGATATTCACTTAAAAAAATATACGATTAAATATTATTCCATTATAATGAAACCTGATGAACTAATTTATGATAGGTTTATAAGGTTCAATGACATTGTTAATGTGATACATTCACTCCATAAATCAATAATTGATAATGATTAGTAGATTGTCCTTGTTAATAGGTTTACAAGACATATATAGAGTAATTTCATTTTCCATTTGGATGTCATGTGTTATAAATAAAATAATTGTCAATAATATAATAGTAATGTTCATGATATATGAAGAGGAAATTAATGTGAATAAAGAATAATAAGTTGAACCAAGTAATATGTTAGTAGATTTTAAGACTTATATTTCAAATCATAAGATATCTCATGTGATGGAGAAACATCTTCTGACACTGATGAAGAGATGTATCATTTATCTAAACGATTTAAGAAACATTAAAAAATTAATAAATTCTTTGATAAGTAAAAACAAAAATGTATGTATGATAATATAGGTAACTATATAAAATAATGGAAAATGATGATTCTAAAAAAATATTAAATTCTATAAATGAAAGAGAAAAGGTCTTTTCCAAGTAGAACGTCCTAAGTTAATGTTAAAAAATGTATGAGGACATATATAATAGAAATAAGAACACAATGAAAGGAAATTGGTGTGATTCAGAAAATAGTTCAATGGATTCAGACTCAAGCATAGAAGATAAGAAAGATAAAGATAATATGCACCTTATGAAAAATATATCAGAGGTATCTAATATTGTTTCTGCATCTCCTATTAACAATTACATACTTTTTTAAAATGAAAATATTGAATATAGAGTATAAAATTAATAAATGTTTTAGAATTTTAATATAACAGATAACACATTAAATGAATATCAATATAAATAATAGTTTAAATAAGTATCATTCTTGGTCTACTAATCTTAAAAGAAGTAATAATACATAAAAGAATAAAAATCCCCAATGAATAAAAGAAAATAATGACCTAAAATTATAAAATAAACAATTTAAAAAAGATATGTAGATATAGGAAAATAGAAGAAATACTTTAACCCACATGTTTATAAAGAAAACTGCACCTAATTATAACGCATTAATTAGATACCCATGTGGACATATAATGATCAATAAGACTAAATTTATTTCTAGTTCCAGTTCTGTCTGTTATATGAATACTTCCGAACCATATATATATAATAATGTTTTTATTTCTAAAATATTCTTATCTTCCAATCATAAACCTATTAAACAATTATGGATTCCTAAATCCCTCATTACTAACATCTCTGGACCCAGAATCTTATGGGTACTAAAATCATTTTTCGTTTAAGTTTTGTATTCGGAAACCATATTAATGAATTTAAATAAGATCTTATGGTATATATACAATGGATAATCTAGAAACATGACTAGGGATTATTCTAGTTTCAATAACTTAATCAATGTTTATGGTGGACATGTCACATTTGGTGTCAATGGAAAAGAAAAAATAATTGGACTTTGTCAAATCGATAACCCTAATGGTATTTTATTTTCGAAAGTTTTATTTTATAGATTTATTAATGTATAATATTCTTATAATCTGAAAATTATGTGATTATTGTTTCAAATTTATGTTTGGAAAAAAAAATCAACATTTTTAATTCTAATTTTTTTTTAGTTTTCAATACATTATTAAATTATAAGTTATATGATGAAAATCTATATTTCTTATTTTCTTCAAAAATTTACTATCTTAGTGCATTTTAAAAATTTTAGTGGTTATAGAATAAGAGACTAGGCCATATTGGTATTCATTCCAATATAATGTTTACTAGGAAAGGGTTAGCCAATGATCTTCTTAAACTAGAATTCCTAAATAAAAAGGTTTGCAACGCGTGTTAAAAAGGGAAACTTCATGAAATATTTTTTAAATCAAAGAAATAAGTTTCCACTTATGAACCCCAAGAGTTGGTTCACATGGATCTCATTATACACTCTGGTGTCTCTTGCATAAATGGTAATCACCGTTATTCTGTTATAGTATATGCCTTTTCTAGATATACTTGGATATTATTTCTAACTCACTAAATTGATACTTTTTCAAGCTTTTCTATGTATGATAAATTTTTAGAAAGCCATAGTGTACATAAAATTAAGAGCTTCATAAGTGATCGTGGACACAAGATTGAAAATATAGATTTTGAATCATTATCCTCACAATATGTCTATAATCATAACTTTTATACTCCTAGAACCCCATAAAAGAATGATATAGTAGAAATGATAAATATTACCCTTCAAGGAATATCTGAACCCATAATCAATGGACATGTTTTACATATTTATTTTTGTGTTGAAGATGTGAATACATCATTCTATATAATAAATAGATTTCTCATTAGACGACTTTTAAAGAAAATTCCATATGAATTAAAGAATACAAGAAAACCAAATGATAATTCCTTTAGATTTTTTGGTTGAATAGTTTTTATTATCAGTACAAAATATAATCTTGAAAATATTGAATCCAAGGGTATTAATGGAAGTTTCATTGGATATTCTATAGCATGTAAGTCATACATGGAATTTAATAAAAAAATTATATTGTGGAGGAATCTATATATGCATAGTTTGATGAAACATACATAAGACCTCATTAGAAAACCTTGAAGATAATTTATATAATCTAAATATCAATTCCAATCAATCAGAATTTTCTCTGAAAATATTGAAAAATCAACCTTTTTTGAAGAACAGCCTAAACCCGAACCTATATAATATAACAAAATATCCAACCCTTCAATCCAAAAAACCATTAGGACTCATAGATATCATCCGTTAGATACTATAGTTTTAGACCTATATAGAGGAACACAAACTGGATCTTCTCTTATAAATCAAGTTGAAAATAATTTTTTTTTATCATAGATTTATCCTAAGAACATCAATAGTGAAATTGATTTTGAATTATAGGTAAAGAAATTACAAGTTGTACTCAATCAGTTTGAAATATAGAAATATTTGGAATTAGTGTATAGATAGAAAGGATTTATGAAAATTGTAACTAAATTTATGTTCTAAAATAATGTTAATTAATCAAGAACTACAATGGGAAACAATGTTTGACTGGTTGAACAAGGATATATTCTTTAATATGGTATTTACAATATGAAAAACTTTTCACCAATAATAACACTTGATGCCATTAGAATGATTATTTCCCATGCAAAAAATTTGAATTTAAAACTATACAAATTGGTTATTAATAGTGAATTCCTAAATGGTTATAGAGGGTTGTATTTTTTTTGAACATTCCTATTGATTCTAAAATCGTCATTTTATAAATAATTTTTTTAAGTTAAAAAATATTTATATTATTTAAAACAAGCTCCTAAGGATTTGTTTGATATAATCAGGTCATTTTTTTTTCAAAAGGTTTAAATTAACGTATAAATGAAACAAATTTACTTATAAAAATTATTTCAAAAGATGTTTTAGTTTTTCAAATTTTTATGGATATTAAAATTTTTAGATCTTCTAGAAATTATTTTTGTACCAATTCTAAAAAAAATGATGCAATGTTAAATTGAGATGAGTTTATTGAGTGGGTTAATATTATTAATTAGTTTTTGGATCTTCCAAAATAAGTATGGAATTATTTTAATGAAATGTATTTACCCCTAAGACCTTTGAAAACATTTTTGTATAGATAGAATAAAGAGTATTGGTACTCCCATGAGTACAACATGTAAACTAGATTTTGATGAAACTCAAAAATTAGTGGATCAACCTAGTTATGAAGGTATGATTCAGATCATGCTATATTTAACTTCTAATCAACCAGATATTATGTTTGGTGAATGTATGGGTTCCCATTTTTAGTAAAATCAGAACGAATCAAATTTACATGCTGTCAAAATAATTTTTAAATGCCTCATGTATACAACAAACATATGGAATTTTTATCCTAGGGGAAAAGCATTTGATTTAGTGATTAATATTGATATAGATTATTGTGACTATAAGTAAGATAAAAAGAAAATTTGTAACATGTCACTTTTTGGGCAATTCAGTTGTTTCTTGGTGTCATGAAAAAGAAAATTATGTTGCATTGTCTACTGCTGAGACTAAATACAAAGCTGGAAGAAGTTGTTGTACATAGACTGTATGGATGAAACAAATGTTTCTAGACTATGTGTATAAAAGTTGACATGTCCATATAAATTGATATAATACAAGTGAAATAGATATCTCCAAGAATATAATAACTCATTCTAGGAAAAAATATATTGATTTAATACTTCACTTGTTTAGAGATAATTTCCAAAAAGATGATATGACTCTTGAAAACATTGGAACTGCACATCATATTTATGAAATATTTACAAATCCATTGAATTCAGATATATTAACATATATAGTAAATGCAAAATGTATGATAAAATTTGATTAGTTCAATATATTCAGTTTTTCTTTTTAGAAATATTCTATAGTTGGTCATCCACCATCAATGATCCCCCGTTAGTGATCTACATTTTTCATCCACCGTTGGTTATCAACTGTTGGAGATCTACCATTGGAGATCTACCATTAGCGATGTAGCATCTGAGACACACCATTATAGATATACCTTTTTTGTATTTCCAAATAATAATATTTTATTGGGTTAATATATGTATATTTTATAATATTTTATTATTCTAAATCCATGAATGATAAAAATATATATAAAATCATAATTTTAAAACCCTCTTGCTCAAACATCTTTCGAACCTTCTTTTCAAATTTCCTCTTGACATAAAACACTCCTCACATTCTCCATTATTCATTTACATCAATACAAATATGGTTAGAGATAAATGTTCCTCATTTTTTTCACCTGAAGGATCACCTCCCTAAAATAAATTGCGATGTGAATCTAGTCAAACTATTGTTGTCAAACCAAAAAACCCCAAACTCTCATCTCGTGTTATTGATGATAAAAAGTAATTATATGTTGAATGGTTTGTTTTGAGAAAGTTAATAGTGCTGAATGTGATGTAGAACTAAGGACAAGTCAATTGTGTTTTTAGGAATGATATACCATTCAATCCATAGTTGGTTCACTAGATTTATCACTTTGAATAGAATGATTTAAGTGAAAATAATGACTTTATTATGAATGTGATTGATGAAAAATAAGTAATCTTTTCATCAAAAATGTGAGCTAGATTCCTCAGTGTACCTCATTATGGTATTTAAGATGATTTTCAGGGATACATTCCCTGTAACAGTGATTTTTTCATATATGATATTGCCTTATTAGAGTTAACTAGAAATCTAGTTGTATGAAGGAATACAACTATTGAGTTTAATAAAAAATATCCAATTTTGTTTAATTTTTTCTATAATTTTCTTTATCCTAGGAAAGGGGAATTTAGCAACATGAGGTACAAATATGTGTTTTTATTATTTGTTATGAAAATAAGAGATAACATAAACATGTGAAAATACATGATGGTTCATATGATATAAAATGAGAAAGACTTCATGAGGATATAATAACTTGATATACCCTAAATTTATTTAGGATATGTTGGAATCCAAAGTTCTAGTGATTAAAGAAGAAGATACTATAATTAGTTTTATAAGATTCTATTTAAATCACTTTACCTGTTATAGAATAAAGGTTTATTGGACCACTTGGTTCTGGAAATGGGTGGATTATAATGATAATATTTATGATATTTTTAATAAGGTGAAACTCTATACCAGAAATAGAGATTTTTTTGATCATTTATTAAAGAAATATGAAGTTGTAGTAAACTCCACTAATGAGTAAGTTGGGGATAGTGTTGCTAATGAAGATGGTGGAGATAGAGAAGAAGTTTCAGTGCCTATTTCAATAGTAGAAGGAAGTTACCTTGATGTGTTCAAAATCCATTATGTTACTTGTGGACTAGATAGTCTATCTTTTTCTCTTCCTTATAGAAAAATTTTACTTAGTTAATGTGATAATTCTGAGGAAAAAATGTCTCAAATGAATGTTAGGATGATATATATTCTTTTACGTGATCAAGGGATGTTTTTGATGTTTTTGTTGAGTCAAAATGTGTTTCTACTCTCCCATCAATCATTTCTTTTTGAAATCACAAACCATACATATCATAGTCATATATATTTTTTATCATGTGCATTGTTTCACAATCATAATCACTCACATTGTCTTTATTATATGATTCATTCTTACCATATTCATGTATTTTGTTCACTCACTTTATTTTATATGTTGTTTCAATTAGAACCAAATTATGTTTGCATCGTAATCCGGAATCGTAACCATATTATGTCTTACATCATAATCAAGAATCATAACCAGACTATGTATTGCATCGTAACTAGCTCATCGTAACCATATGTATCATGGACAAGATAAGTATCATAAAATAATAATTTATCATAACCAGGTTATGTATCTTATCTAGGTCTTTTATCTTAACCAGTTCATCATAACCATGTGCATCATGGACAAGCTAAGTAACGCACCATAATTGTATATCATAACGAAGTTTTGTATTGTATAGTAGTCATGAATTATTACAAGGTTACGATTTGTTTTCTTATTAATTAATTGTATTCAAGTATCATAATAATATTAAATATCATGCCTCGTAACCATGTTATGATCCGTAACTAGGTTATAAATTATAGTCTAGATATGCATAATTATCATGATAATCCTAGTAAACAAGTTATGTATTGTACTTTTAAAATGAATTATATTCTTTTCGTAACTTTTATAGAGATTTAATGTTACTCATATTCATTGTTTCATATCTTGGTACTTACTATTTTCTAACCTAAAAGGTTATCATTGAGTTTGTTGTTTACCCATAAAAATGATTTCATTTTTTCTGTTTGTTTTGACTGTTGTAATACCAGGTGTCTAAGTCCCTCCGAGTTTTTTTGGAGAAATATAACTCTTGGAGGAAATATGAACGTTTGAACCCGAACCCTATAAATAAAAAGTCATTCATACCAGAAAACACAACCTTTTATTCTATCAAGTTATAAATAAAGATTTTGTGACGTCTCCCTTGATTCGTGCGAATTATTTGAAGATACAAGTAGTGACCAGCTTGGTCCATACTCTTGTATTTCTATAAGTGATTTGTTTCTACTTCATGTGAATTCAATTGTTTTTTATTACAATCGAGGGCTTTTAGGGATAAGATGATATAGGTTTCGACTACATTAATGTTCAAGGACATTCATGGATAGGAAGATAGAGGTGCTAACTACCTTAATAATCAGGGGATTGCGGGGATAACAGGACCGATTCTGATATTTCTATCGATGGCCTACCCTGGTGTGGCTAAGACAATCTTTTTTGAATGTATAAATCAAGGGACCATTATGCAAGGTTGTTGGATACCCTTCTCTTTGGGTTAAAATATTTTATACTTGTTACTTGTATTGTTTCATGTTTTAATTATGATGAAAATTGATAAAAAAATAAAGTATAGCTTTCTTATACTTTCTTTTACTTTTGTATACTCTGACAAATAATATTCTATTTGATTTATGTTAGAATCTTTCCAAAGTAAACTTTTCTTATGTTTCATTTCCATAACCATATTTCTGAAACCTAAGAATTTTTTTCTCAGGGAACTATTTTAGGGTTTGTGAATTTATAGTGTTTAAATTTGTTAAACATGTTTTTCCATAAGGTTAATAATGAATGTTTTTAAACTTAAAATTCACCCCCTCTTGTATTGTTCCATCTAATATACATATATATCTATATTATGATCCAAAAATTATTTTTAGAGGAGGTTTTCACTGTTTTGTATTACATTCTTTATTTATTTTCGTAATACAACTATATTTATTTTACAAATACTTTCTTTATAACTACTTACTACACTTACGTGTGGAGTGGAAACGTATTGTTTTATAAGATTGAAGAAATGAATATTAGATCAATTGAAAATTTGAATCCAACAAGACCTCTTATTTTTTATGGAAATGATTATGTTTACTGGAGAGATCGAATGAATAATTTTTTGTTAATATTATAGTAGACAACTTTACCATGCTTATTGGAGGTTACAAAATCCTAAATAAGGAAGTCAGTACCTTCACCAACCAAGAGAAAAAAGAATATCAACTTAATTACAAGGTACATAATAATATGTTGTGTTCCATGACCAGGAATATATGTTGTCAGATATCATCATGTGAAGCATCCAATTATATCTAGAAGAAATTGGAGGTCACACATTTTGGTACACTTAATGATATTGAAACAAGAAGATCCATGCTTCGTGCATAATATCAGGGGTTTATTTTTCCTTATGCAGAACCAGTATGTAAGATGCAAAAAAGATTTATGAGAATTCAAAATAGTCTATAATCTATGGGTAAAAAGTGTCTTAATGATGAATCACTCATGGAAAAGATAATCGACATGATTCCCAACAAATCGGAATAAAAAAGGATGAATATAGACGAAAACAGAAAAGTTACTCAAATCACACTTGATGAGTAATTTGGTACTCTCTTACCACATGAGACAAGAATGAAAAGATATAAAGATATCAATAAAAAGAAGAATGATAATGGAAGTTTAGAATTTACAACTATATCCATTGTTAAGACACTTGAAATAATAACTAGATCCAATGCAAATAACGCCGTTGTCATATCAGAATCAAGTGATTGTGATCACTCAGAAAATGAGTTAGACAATCTTGCACGATGAATGAAAAATATTATTGGATATAAATACATTCAATACAAATTCAAAATGAAATATATGAAGGATAAGAAAGATTCATAAGTAACATGTTATTAATGCAAAAGAGCAAGTCACATCAGACCAGATTTTACTTTTCTAAATAAAAAATAGGAAGGATAAAAATTATGAAAGAAACAAGAAAATGTATTACATGTCAATGAAAAAAATACTCTTAAATGAAAATGGTAATTGCAGTGAAAGTGGTGTTGATTCATTAGAAAAATCCTCAGAATCTGAATCTTTTGGTTAGGAGAATATAAGACACTTGGCCAGGATACATATTTAAAATCATTGTTTCATGTCTACGTTACACAATAATGAATCACTTAAAAATGTATCATTAAATGAAAATTACCCTGATGAGAAATATTCTTACGCTTTAGATGGAGAATATTACTTAGTAGATGATGATTTAACTTCTTTTGAAGATGTATCCTGATTTTCCAAATTACATGAAAATGAAAATTCTAAAATCACAAAAAAGATTTATAAAGAAAAATTATAGAACGTCTATTCTTACAAAATAAGTATCAGATCATTCAAAATATATTGATAATTAAACACTTTATTTTAAAAATATCTCAAAACCCTTAAGGATGTATGTTCTGAGAAGGATAAAATTTCTATGGACATTTAACAAATTGTTTTAAAGAAAAATGTATTTGAAACTAAAAACAATTCCAAACCAATTTCTTGTGAGAATGATAATTTAGTCATTAGACTAAAATCTAAAATATTTTTTCTTAAGAAACATTTATCAAACTTTACTATTGGATGGAATGAATTTGAAAAAATGTATTCTCAAATTCTTCCTTCGAGGAATAGTTCTCGAATAGGTTATACTCACACAATACTGATTTTCAGTCACAACTATTTTGTTCCTCAAAATACTCTTTTCTGCACTAAATGTCAATGTGGTGGTAATTGGGAAAGAAATTTTTCTCTTAATAAAATAGAATATTTAGGATTTCATAAAGCCCATTTTTCAAAAGAAATGTGGATTCCTACAATTACTTCCTCTTACATTTCCAGAACCAAACTAGTTTGGGTTCTGAAAACCAAATTGATTCTCATTCATGAAAACAAGAAGTGTACCAATAATAAGAAAATTTGGTACATGGATAGTGTTTGTTCTCGACACATGAACGGACACAAAGATTTTGTAACACCCTGAGATTTTATGAAAAATATTCTTTTTAATTTCATTAATGTCTTGTGTTGTATGCTACACCAAAAGGAGCTTGAACAACATGCATCCCTGACTTGGCTTTCATTACACGCAATCACGACCTTCCACGATAGCATGTGTTTTACGTAATACCGAGTTTCGCTAAACAATGATATGTTATATAAACTAGCTGTTATGAATAGTAATACCCACTTTTTAAATTTTATAAATTTTATCTTTCAAAATGGACGTCATTTTTGGATTCAGAATATCGAAATTATCCTAGGGTGAATTTTTGGTATTTTTCTGAAAACTTTCAATTTTTGATGAATAGTGAAAACACTGGGTTACTATTCAAAAACCGACTTTTTATTTAAATAATTATTTATTTTATTTAAATTTATTTTATGTCCAATTTGATACATAATACTTATATAAGTTCAATTTAAGTCATTGGAGTCATTTTATAATAATTTTAGATATATAAAAATTTTATTGAACATTTCACTATCTTTTGCCCACCTCCTAGGAGAATTTTCAAATTCACATAAAACTTAATTTTACTACTTCTGTGAGTGGAATTTTTAAAATCCGAGAGACGCGATTAACATCAAGGACTAAAATGTGGTTCAATGAGATGAAAATAATTTTTGGTGAATAGTAACTTTTACTTTTTTACAACGGTTAAAAGTAAATAGGGTAATTAATGGTAAAAATTATATTATTATTACCCTAAAACATGTCCTAATTCTATTATATAAGTATAATTCGACCAAAAAAACCTTAGGAATAAAATAAGACAATTTAGGCCCACTTGGATTAGATTAGGACATTTATTATGAATTTATTTAAAGAAGGGTTAAAATAGTTAAAATCAATGTTTAATAACTAAATAATTTTTAATATATGTATATAAACAAGATAAATTAGACTATAAAAATTAATTAGAAATCTAAAAATATTTCCTACATAATGGTGTTTTATTTATAATTTTTAGACATTAAATAATTTAATTTATTTATGACATAATGATGATGGAGTAATTATCTTATTAATTAAATATTAACATAATTGATGTTATAAATACCCGAATAAATGTAATTTGAGACTTTTTATAAATTACACTAATTTTATAGGTTAATATGATATGTTAGTATTGATTTAGATAACTGTTTTCAAACTAATAATTCAGTTATGATTTTCACAAAAACCAATTACAAAATAGTGTCAAAATTGACATAAAATAGTTTTAAAACAAATATTATATTATTAATTGATATTTTATTCCTAAAAATCAATGTTTCTGAAATATGACTTAGGAATGGTTATATATATTAATAATAAACAACTTGGTGTTCGTTTGGCTTGTTATCGTGAGTTTATTTACCTTATAGTATAAGAAAACAAGAAGACACGGTAAAAGAAAAATTATTTAACTTAAAGTTAAATCTAAATGAAATGGTTAAAATAGAAACCTAAACTTGTCTAAATTCAATTTTATGAGAGGATTTAGACCCATCCCCACCTTATCTTCTAAATTACTCAATTTGGAGCTATTAAAAATGAATATAACTTTATAATAAAATAATATTTTTAGTTATTCTAAAGGTTCCCCTCTCCTCCCCTATAAAAGGGAACATCCTCCCTCTCTTCCTCACACCTCTTTGAGCATTAAAGATCAGACAAACCCTGCAAATTTCTCTTCTCCACTTTTCTAGTAACATCCTAGAGGTTCTGGTCTTCTTCAATGACCAATCTTAGTGCCCTAAGAGGCGGTTTCAAAAAGGAGTGTCGAAAGAAGAGGTAATATCTGTTACCGATTCTTTCAACTTTATTTCTTCTTCTACTTCTTATTCTTTAGTTGTTTCATTATGAAGTAATAACATAAGTAACACTCATATACTGATATTTTATTATATGTAGAAAACAACCATTTTTCACCATCTATCTATCCTACGGAAAACGAAATCCCCGCGCGTGCGTACGTACGGAATACCGTCTCCACGCCGTGGTGTAATCTGTTTTCGACCACCACCATACTTGGATGGGTATAATGGTGTAAATAAATAACTATATATTATTATTTCAAAGTGATATTGATTCTGAAATATTATACATACACTTTAATGAATTTCCATGATCATGGGAATGATATCATCGCTCGTGCGTATGTACGGACTACCGTCTCCACGACGCGATGAGATTCATTCTCCATGATAACCATTCATGAATGATTATAAAGTATATATATTAAGTAATCATGAAATATATGACATAATAATGATACTGGATTTATGTGCATATATATGTATGTCATCTACTTAATTTCATGCAATTCAATAAGGAAAGAAAAACAGCGTTCATGCGTACGTACGGCCTACCGTCTCCATAAATAGTGTATTTCATTCCATTTAATCGATCTATCATATATATATATATATATATATACTGAATATATATTATATATAAATAATGTTTTACATTATGTAATTATGTAAATCAGTATATAATTAATAATATTAAGAACAAAAATTCCAAACACGTACGATAAATAAGATGATTTTACCCAAAATGCTGCTTTAACATGTAATTTACAAAAGAACGGATAATATAAAGTAATAAGTGAACCATATATGATATCATAACAATGAATATAATTTTGTAATAAGTCAATGACATTATTTAAATCATTATACAGGAGGTTCGGATACGTACGAATCATATCGGGCCTAAGGTAAGGGAAAACTTTTCCAATCTCAGTTTTATCCAAGATTGTTTATTCGTAAGTATTCGCTGGGGTTATATTTATCATCCATGTCCCTATTTTCTAAAAATGGTTTCATGTATGTTTAAAGTCCTTTTTACCCATTTTTGAGTTTTACTACATGGTATGTAAGGAATCATTCTTTTGTTTGCGTTATGAGGTACTTTTTTGACTTTTCCGGCAAAAGTACAAGAAGAATGTTTTTTAACTTATACGTCTTGAAAAGATTTTTATGGTTTTATAAAGCCTTATTTTCATGAAGATTACTCTACATGATTTCATGAATATTTTCAACAAAATCCTTTTATTTTAAAATCTCATGACGTTTTTTGAAAAGAAAATGATTTTGAAAAAGAAAGGATATTTTCCTCAAGAATTCATTTCATATATTTTATCAAAATAATTTTCCATCTATGATGAAATTATTTCATATGTGTATGTTTCAAGTATAATGTCCCTATTATTTACATGGTTTTACTTTTATTATTATGAAATTATATCCATTGGTTTTATATGGATTATGTTATGATGGAATTATGTTTATGAAACCCATTTTATTCTTTGGGTTATGATGAATGCATTATGTTTATTTTGTGGCAAAAGTAAGAATGATTTCCTTATGAGATGTGTGGGACATATATCTCCCTCCAATTAATTGGGTAAATATTTTTATCTCATGAGATATACATGGATGTAATGGTAATTTAATCTGGTTCAGTGTTACAGGACTGAAACGAGGAGTGAACTCGATTCAGCAAGGGACTTTGTCCACTAAGATGGTCTTGGCAGCAATGCCTTGGATACTATAGAAATAATAACTAGTGATGAATGGTTGCCACAATTACATGTTTTATTCCCATGCTATTTTATCGTGATTGATGTTCCTTTATGATATATGCCTTACGTACTTCCAAGATTCATGTCTTTGCTCAAGATTATGATGTTTAGATTTTATGTTCATGTTTTTACATTCAAATGTTTATGGATTGTTTTATGTTCTCTATGTTTACCCTTAATGGGCATTTGAGCTCACCCCTTTTATGTTTTCTTTTCCATAGGATATAAATAAAGGTTTTAGGTAAGAAGAAAAGGGGAAGATCTTAATGGGAGATGTTGAAGATCTTTCACCATGATTAGAAGATTATATTCAGAGTTTCCCAAGACACTAAACTATTACGGTTCTTGTGTGTCTGTTTTTTTTAGGTACTAAGTATTCCACAAAAGTAATATAATGTCCATGTAAGTAAAGATTTGGGTCTATATAGTTGGTATCAGAGGAAAGGTTTAGTCAACCTTTGGAAACTAGGATTCGAGATCTTTAGTGAGATCCCTAGAGATATTTCTAAGGTATGTCTAGGGATGTACCTAAAGATAAGTATAAGTATAGGTTATAATCCACGAATTACGGTAACGATCATAGAATCAAACCTAAGATGTTAGATATTGAAGGTACTCCCCCTTTATTATGTTGCTTTCCCAAGCATGATTTTTTCCTCTCACACTATTCTTTTTGTGTTTTATATGATGGCTGGAACCCGAAGGAACTGTGTTGATCAATGTAATGGACAATGCAATGATTGTCCTCCTGAACAAACCAATTTTATGGGAGATGGAGTTCAAAATATTATTACTATACTTACACAAGCTATGAATAATTTTGGACTTCCAAATGAGAAGAGAAGGGAACAATATTCTATTGAGTCCTTCATGAGGAAACGTCTACCTTCTTTTAGTGGGTCTTCTGATCCACTTTTTGCTGAACAATGGACCAGTACCACTGAAAAGATATTTTCAGTTCTTCAATGTTCTAAACATGATAAATTCATCTTAGAAATATATCATTTGGAAGGTGAAGCTGATCAATGGAGGAATATTATCAAGAATACGAGGCCAAGAGATGAAATTGAGTCCATGGAATGGGACGAGTTCAAGAACATATTTTTCAACAAGTACTTCCCTTGTATTCTTTGAACAAAGATGGAGAAGGAGATTCTTGAACTGAAGCAAAAGGATGATGAATCAGTTGGTATATATGAAGCGAATATTACAAGGCTTGCAAGGTATGAATCTGGCTTTATCATCCAACCTAAAAGTAAAGATGATCGATTCTTCAGTGTCTAAAAACCAAGTCTTCGATGGGAATTAGCTATAAGATACTTTAGTAGCTATGAAGAAATTGTGTGTTGTGCTATCAAGGTAGAAATGGAAGTTGGTGTTACATATTCATCTCATGGTTTTGACAAGAAACGAAATATGGAGTTCAAGGAGAAATCTCAGAATAGTGGTGAAAAGAAGATGAATGTTTCTTTATGCTCAGAGTGTGGAAAGAAGCATGGTGGAGATTGTCTTAAAGGGACTAGAAAATGTTTTAAGTGTGGAAAATAATGTCATCAAGCAGCTGAGTGTCGAAGTAATGGAAAAAGGGTTACTAATGATAAAGAAAAGACTGTAGAGAATGCACCACCAACACTTCAATGATTCAAGTGCAATGAAATGGGGCATTATGCTAATCAATGCCCTAATCCAAGGGTTAATGATGATCGACATGAGAAAACACTTAAGGCAAAAGACTTAGGGAAGTCACATGCGATCACTATTGGTGATTTTGACTATTAAAAAGATGTGGTGGAATGATTAAGTGTTTATGTAATGGGACTCCAAAATAATGTTGTATATATTTCTGTGGAATATTGGAATATTTATGTATTAGTCTATTGTGGTTTTCAATAATTTTATTGTACTGGTAACCATGTAAAGTGATTGAGATATTTTTGGAAAGAAGATTATATTTGTAGAATGAAGGGACAATGAGAATTAAATGTTTGATAGTATCCATGATCTCATGACTGATGTAAGGAAATAGTTATATCATTGTTTGAGTATATAGAATTTTGGGGTTTTGGTATGTGGAAAGAGTTCAATTTTGACAAAACTCATGTTTTCACTAAGGTTCAATGGGTATTACTTTTTGAAGAGAATAAATGATTAAGTTATTCACATGTTTGTAATTTGACCAACAAGATATATCGTATGATATATCGGGGATAAATGATTGTATTCACATGCTCAGTAGATGACATTTCTAGTTATTGTTTTCCTTATACCATCAGCTTGGACATAAGTATTTTAGATAAGCCTAAGGATTGTAATGAATTATGTTGGACAAAAGTTAACATTGTTTAAGGATAGAACTTTTTTTTCGTTATTATTTCTAGAATGTTATAATAGTGTAGTTTTAGAAAAAGGACAACCTGTAGGACCTGCGACAACCATTGCATCGGACAAGGCTATGGGAATCAAACCCACAACTGAAGTGTGATAGGACTTTATCTCCTACCACTGGCCTACAAGAAGTCCCTGGTTAGTGGAAACTAGTTTTATTTTATTAAGTGGTATGATAAATAAAGTATAAGTCCATTTTTGGAACCATATACACTTAATCTCACCATAATATGGACTTATAACTTTTTCTAACCTTTTGTTTGAAACATATGGAATGACCCATCATTATATCACATGATCGGATAACACTTCACAAATAACAAATTCAACTTCATTTCTTTAAAAGACGAATTGGAAATTGTTCAAAGCATGAACAATAGTGAGATTGTACCAAAATCAAATAATTATTTCTTCTAATTCAAAATTCTCAACTTTAGGGAAATGATATTGAAAACCAAAAATGTTTTCCTAGTGCTCTTATATGTGATGAATTAGATGGTACCTTAGATCATCACAAATTTATGGCTTTGTTATTGATGGGTTTTTCATAGCCATGTTCTCTACCACTCTCCATCAGAACATGATGGTTATATTTTTCTTCCATATCCATATTTTATCCTATGTTCTCCTATATAGAAACCCAGTGATGTGTTACTTTGGGTAATCATTACGTTTCATACTTTAGTTTTTAAAATTATGTTTTATTATTCCTTTTTACAATGTGGGTTTCTATTAAAGAAAGTTTCAAGTAGTAAACCATTTATAACCTCGACGAATTTCGAGGGAGAAATTCATTTCAATGGGGGTAGAATGTAACACCCCGAGAATTTATGAAAAATATTCTTTTTAATTTCATTAATGTCTTGTGTTGTATGATACATCAAATGGAGCTTGAACAACATGCATCCCTGACTTGGCTTGCATTACACGCAAGCGCGACCTTCCATGATAGCGTGTGTTGTATGCAATATCGAGTTTTGCTAAACAATGATATGTTATATAAACTAGCTGTTATGAATAGTAATACCCACTTTTTGAAATTTTATAAATTTTATCTTTCAAAACGGACTTCATTTTTGGATTCAGAATATCGAAATTAGCCTAGGGTAAATTTTTGGTATTTTTCAGAAAACTTTCAATTTTTGATGAATAGTGAAAACAGTAGGTTACTATTCAAAAACAGACTTTTTATTTAAATAATTATTTATTTTATTTAAATTTATTTTAGTTAAAAATTGATGCATAATACCTATATAAGTTCAATTTATGTCATTGGATTCATTTTATAATAATTTTAGATATATAAAAATTTTATTTAACTTTTCACCGTCTTTTACCCACCTCCTAGGAGAATTCGCAAATTCACATAAAACATAATTTTACCACTTCTGTGAGTGGAATTTCAAAAATCCGAGAGACACGTTTAATATCAAGGACTAAAAAGTGGTTCAATGATATGAAAATAATTTTTGGTGAATAGTTACTTTTTACTTTTTTTACCACGGTTAAAAGTAAATAGGGTAATTAAGGGTAAAAATGATATTATCATTACCCTAAAACATGTCCTAATTATATTGGAGAAGTGTAATTCTACAAAAAACAACCTCAGGAATAACATATGACAATTTAGGCCCACTTGGATTAGATTAGGATATTTATTGTTAATTTATTTAAAGAAGGGTTAAAATATTAAAATCAATGTTTAATAACAAAATTATTTTTAATATATGGTTATACATAAGATAAATTCGACTATAAATATTCATTAGAAAGATAAATATATTTCCTATATAATGGTGTTTTATTTATAATTTTTAGACATTAGATAATTTAATTTATGTATGACACAATGATGATGCAGTAATTATCTTATTAATGAAATATTGACATAATTGATTTTATAAATACCCAAAAAAATGTAATTTGAGACTTTTTATAAATTTAACTAATTTTCTAGGTTAATATGACATGTTAGTATTTATTTAGTTAACTTTTTTCGAACTAATCATTCTGTTATGATTTTCACAAAAATCAGTTACCAAATAGTGTCAAAATTGACATACAATAGTTTTTAAAACAAATATTATATTATTAATTCATATTTTATTCCAAAAAATCTATGGTTCTGAAAAATTACGTGGAAAATGTTATATATATTAATAATAAACAACTTGGGGTTCATTCGGCTTGTTATATTAAGTTTATTAACCTTATAGTGTAAGAAAACAAGAAGACATGGTAAAAGAAACATTATTTAACTTAAAGTTAAATCTAAATGATAAGGTTAAAATAGAAACATAAACTTTTTTAAATTCTATTTTATGAGAGGATTTAGACCCATACCCACCTTAGATTCTAAATAACTCAATTTGGAGCTATTAATAACCGACTATGACTTTATAATAAAATAATAGTTTTTTTATTCCAAAGGTGCCCCTCTGCTCTCTTATAAAAGGGCACCTCCTCCCTCTCTTACTCACACCACATTGAGCCTTCAATATCAGCCAAAACCTTCCAATTCCTCTTCTCCACTTCCCTATAAACATCCTAGATGTTCTTTTCTTCTTCTAAGACCAATCTTAGTGCCCTAGGAGGAGGTTTCAAAAAGGCGTGTCGAAAGAAGAGGTAATATCCATTACCGATTCTTTCAACATTATTTCTTCTTCTACTTCTTATTATTTAATTGTTTCATTATGAAGTAATAACATTAGTATCAATAATATACTGATATGTTATTATAAGTATGAAACAACCCTATTTCACCATCTATCCATCCTATGGAAAACGAAATCACCGCGCATGTGTACGTGTTGAATACCGTCTCCACGCCGTTGTGTAATCTGTTTTCGACCACCACCTTACATGGATAGGGATAGTGGTGTAAATAAATAACTATATATGATTATTTCAAAGTGATATTGATTTTCAAATATTATACATACACTTAAATGCAATTACACGATCATGGGAATGATATCATCGCTCGTGCGTACGTACGGACTACCGTCTCCACGACGCGATGAGATTCATTCTCCATGTTAACCATTCATGAATGATTATAAAGTATATATAATAAGTAATCCTGAAATATATGACATAATAATGATACTAGATTTATGTGTATATATATGTATGTCATCTACTTAATTTCATTCAATTTAATAAGGAAACAAAAACAACGTTCATGCGTACGTACAGCCTACCGTCTCCATGAACGGTGTATTTCATTCCATTTATTCAATTTATCATATATATATGTATACAATGAATAAAAATTATATATAAATAATTTTTTACATTCTGTAATTAAGTAAATCAGGATATAAGTAATAATATCAAGAACAACAAGTCCAAACACGTACGATAAATAAAATGATTTAACCCAAAACGCTGCTTTAACATGTAATTTACAAAAGAACGGGTAATATAATGTCATATGTGAACCATATATGATATCATAATAATTAATATGATTCTGTAATAATTCAATAACATTATTTAAATCATTATACAGGAGGTTCGGATATGTACGAAGCATATCGAACATAAGGTAAGGGATAAATTTTCCAATCTCGTTTTTATCCGAGATTGTTTATTTGTAAGTATTCACTGGGGTTATATTTATCATCCATGTCCCTGTTTTCTAAAAATGGTTTCATGTATTTTTAAATTCCTTTTTACCCATTTTTGACTTTTACTACATGGTATGTAAGGAATCTTTCTTTTGTTTACGTTAGGAGGTACTTTTTTGACTTTTCTGGAAAAAGTATGAGAAGAATGTTTTTTTAACTTATACGTCATGAATGGATTTTTACAGTTTTATAAAGCCTTATTTTCATGAAGATTAATCTACAATATTTTATGAATATTTTCAACAAAATCCTTTTCTTTTAAAATTTCATGACATTTTGTGAAATGAAAATGATTTTGAAAAAGAAAGGATATTTTCTTCAAGAATTCATTTCAAGTATTTTATCAAAATCATTTTCCATATATGATGAAATTATTTCATATGTGTATGTTTCAAGTATAATGTCACTATTATTTAAATGGTTTTACTTTTCTTATTATCAATGATATCCATTTGTTTTATATGGATTATGTTATGATGGAATGATGTTTATGAAACCCATTTTATTCTTTGGGTTATGATGAATGCTTTATGTTTATTTTGTGACACAAGTAGGAATGATTTCATTATGAGATGGGTGGGACCTATATCTCCCTCCAATTCATTTGGGTAAAGATTTATATCTCATGATATAGACATGGATGGAATGGTAAGTTAATCCGGTTTAGTTTTACAGGACTAAAACGAGGAGTGAACTCGATTCCGAAAGGGACTTTGTCCACTAAGATGGTCTTGGAAGAAATGCATTGGCTACTATGGAAATCATAACAAGTAATGAATGGTTGCCACAATTACATGTTTTTTCCCATGCTATTTTATCGTTATTGATGTTCCTTTATGATATATGCCTTACGTACTTCACAGATTCATGTCTTTGCTCAAGATTGTGATGTTTAGATTTTATGTTCATGTTTTTTCATTCAAATGTTTATGGATTGTTTTATGTTCTCTATGTTTACCCTTACTGGGCATTTGAGCTCACCACTTTTATGTTTTCTTTTCCCCAGGATATAAAGAAAGGTTTTAGGTAAGAAAAAAAAGGGTAAGATCTTTATGGGAGATGTTGAAGATCTTTCACCGCGATTAGAAGATTATATTCCGAGTTTCCATAGACACTAAACTATTACGATCCTTGTGTTTCTGTTTTTGTTATGTACTATGTATTTTGCAAAAGTAATGTAATGTCCATGTACGTCAAACATTGGGCCTCTACAGATTTCTTTAGAAATATTATTGAAATGAAATGTAGAAGAGTGTCCTTGGGAGATAATGCCTAGGGAAAGATCATTGGTATAGGTAATATTGTTCTTTTAGAAAAAGTTTTAATTTCAAATGTTTTGTTTTTTAAAGGTCTTAAAGACAACCTTATCATCATAATTCAATTTTGTAGAGAAGTTTACCTTGTTATTTTTTGGAATGATAAATGTTTAGTTCATAATTATATGGATTAATGCATTTTTTCTACCCATAGGAATGAGAAGGTTTAAACAATCAACTTAGAAGACCTTAGGAGCTAGTAATTACCTTGATTAAGTGAAATGGAAGAAAAATATTGGTTATGTCATAGAAGGTTATGACATTGAAATGTAATGAAACATTGTAAACTCTCAATGAAAAAGATTTTTAAGGATCTACCGGATCTAAGGTTTGATTCTTCAAACGTTTGTGACCTTTGTTAATATGGAAAGAAACATAACAGTAGCTTTAAGTCAATCAATGATGTTTTAAAAACTATTACATTACAGTTAGTGCAAATGGGTATTTTTGGTCCTACATAAACTAGAATCATTGGAGGAAAATACTATATATTTGTTTTAGTTGATGACAACACTAGATTTACGTGGGTATATTTTCTAGAAAATAAATCTGAAAACATATTCTATTTCAATATTTATAGAGCCCATGTTAAAAATGATAAGAACCTACAACTGATTACTATACATAGTGATCTTGGTGGAGAATTTCAAAATTTGGATTTTGAAACCATTTGTAGTTAAAAAGGTATTACTTACAACTTTTCAGATATAATAACCCCTTAGTAAAATGGTTTTGTTGAGAGAATTAATTGTACTCTTCAAGAAATGAAAAGAACTATGTTGATTGAATACTCAATTTCTATGAATTTTTGGGCTGAAGATGTTAGTACTACATGTTATACTATAAATCATTTTTTACTAGACCTTTTCTTAATAAAACACCTTTTGAATTGTGGACTGGCCAAAAACCTAAAGTCTCTTACTTCAATGTTTTTAGATGAAAAGTATTCATATTTAATTCAAAAGATAATTTACATAAACTTACATGAAAATCCAATAATGGAATATTTTTAGGTTATTACACAACTACAAAGGCTTATAGAGTTTTCAATAAAAACTCTTGTACTATTGAGGAAACAGTACATGCCAAAATTGATGAAACTGGCCCCTTTGTTTTTAAACAATCATTTACATATATCAACTGATGTGTTTTCACAATATAATTATCAACCTATGATTGAACATTTTTATTATAAGGGAAATACTCAAGAAAATATTTTCAAAACATTTATCCCAGAAGACATTCTATCTTATGTTGATGAATTGTCTTTAAAAAACCAAAATCAATTGTTTAATAAGAATCATCCCAGTGATAATATCATTGGTGATGTAATTCAGCTTGTAAGGAACAGAAATTCTACAAGGAATGAAATAGAACATCATTCTTTTCTATATCAACTCAAACCTAAAACATCTAATGAGGCCTTAGGTGATAAATATTGGATTAAAGAAATGCATCATGAACAAAATGAATTTGAAAGGAATCAAGTCTCAACATTGGTTGAAAGACCTAATAAAACAACATTAATTGGGGTAAAATGGGTTTTTATAAAAAAAAGTGATGAAAATGGAGTCATTGTAAGAAAAAAAAGCACGACTTGTTGCTAAGGGCTATAATCAACAATAGGGAATCGACTATAATGAAACCTAAGATCCTATTGCTAGACTAGAATCTATTCAAATTCTATAAGCCTTTGCAACATACCTTAATTTAAGACTTTTTAAAATAGTGGTAAAATTTTCTTTCTTTACTGGTTTTCTTCCAGAATACGTTTTTGTTGAACAACCTCCTTGGTTTATAGATTCAAAACATACTGATACTATTTTTAAAAGTACCAATGCTCTGTAGGGACTTAAACAATCCCCTAGAGCATGGTATGATAGAATCAATTGATTTATTTTACAAAACAATTATGGAAAAGGTACTGTTGACCCAACACATTTTCTAAAAATAGAAAATAGAATTGTTTTGATTATTCAAATCTATGTTGATGAAATTATATTTAGTTCAACTCAGCAATCCTTAACAAATTCATTTGAAAATATAATGAAATATGAGTTTGAAATTAGTATGATGGGAGAGTTAACATTATTTTTAGATTTTCCAATATCTAAAAAACCTGATGGAACTTATATATCTCAGCATAAGTACATTAAATACTTACTCAAAATGTATGGATTTGACAACACTGAAAGTATTATAACTCCAATCGATAACTCAAATATAATTGATCATGATGAAGCTGGGAAACCAGTTGATCAAAAAAATTAGAGGTATGATAGGATGCATATTATAATAGATAGAAAACCATCCAGACATAATGTTTTCAATATTATTATGTCTACAAAACCAATGTAATCTAAAAAAATTTACAACATAAATGGAACTTTGCATTTAGACTATTCTATTCTTCTAGAAATGAATTTGTTTAATTTTTTTTTCAGATCCTAACTTTGGTGGATGTATAATGGATAGAAAGAGTATATCCTGAACTTTTCATTTCATATGATATTATTTAGTTTCTTGTTATTTCCAGAAGCAACGCTCAATATCACTTTCCACTGCTGAAGATGAATATGTAGTAGCTAGAAGTTGTTGCGCTCACGTGTTGTGGGTGAAACACACACTCACTGATTATAGAATGAGTTTTTCTAAAACTCAAATACTATGTTACAATACTAGTTCCATTTATCTTAGTAAAAACCCCACACACCACTCATGTGAAAAACACAAATATATTAGGCATCACTTTCTTAGGGATTAAACACAGAAAGGAGATATTATTTTACCTTTTTTTCAGATTTCTTTTATCATTTTTACTTATTAGTTTTGTATATATTATTTTTGCATGAATCTAAATTTCTGTTAAACTCTTTCAATTATTTTTTTTATTGTTCATCAGTTTCACTATTATCGGTTTTAGTTGTTAGTTTTTTCATTATATTGATTTCATAATTTTATCGATTTCATGACTTTATTAGTTTTTGATTTTTATCGGTTTCTTGTTTTTTTTTTCTATTTCATATTCCAGTTTCATAATTATCAGTAATAGATTAAAATATCAGTATTATGATACTTTATCTATACTATATTATTGGTATTGGTTTACCTTTTTAGTACTGGACTATCAGTATTGGATAATTTTGTTGGTACTAAATAATCGGTATCAGCCAATTTGATTTTATCAGTTTTAGAAGTTTTAACTATTTTATTTATAATTATTTTCTTTTCTTTCGTAAGAAAAATATGTTTAGACCAATACATCTATCCTATTACTCTAACAGGTATTATTTATAAAGTTTTATATTGGTTGTTTCAATAGTTTTTTCTCAATTCTTTTAATGACTTATTAGTTTCTGTCTGAATGCGATTTTATATTAAGGAAAACCCCAAGAGTTAAAAATCATTCTTAGACACTGGATATCTTAGATCTAATCATGACCCTCAATTCCTTTTTAAAACAACCTCTCCCACATATAACTCCTCTATTTTTTTCTCAAGAGTAGTTTCTCTAAAAATAGTCAGAATGGTTTGAAATCAGTTCCTTCCTCACTTTTCATAATTAGAAATCGACTCATCTTTCATAATCAGTAGGATATTCAGGGTGTGAGTTAGTCTTTCATGACGATTTCTACTACTTCTTCTCCAAAATAAATGGATCCAAATAAATTCTCATCCATGAACATTCGGGGTGAAAGGTTAGTCTCCCGAGACATTTATGACTCTTTTGATTCATCTTTAAGAAGGCTTATAAGTTTTCAAGTCTAGGAGTCAATTTTTGGGGAAAGAAAATGTTCTGATCAAGATTATTTATATCATGATTTGGTGTTATAATTTTATGAATTAGTAGAGATAGAAAGGGATCTTGAGATTTCTTTTATGATGTATGAAAAGACAAATACAACCTCCTCAAAACTAGAAGATACATTTCTTGGTGTTCCTTTGGGGGAGATGAATTATGTCCTTCTCATAAGTTTCCGGAATCTAATGGAACTTTTGATAGTTCTAATGTCAAAGAAACTATTTTTGAAATTCATGATGTCAAAATAATTGTAAGTCATTTATCAAGAGATAATTGACTTATAGCCCTCCAGATGCAAGGGTTTTTAGTGACGAGAAAGGGTGATAAGGAAACTTTTAATGTTTCATATGTGTATTTACATGATTACTTGTTGAACATGAAAAAATTTAACTTTATGGGGTTTATATTCTAGAAAATTATGAAGCTAAAATCTAGTGGAATAAAATATTAGATGATCACGTTTCCTACCATTATCAGTAAGTTTTAGAAAGAATGCTTGGGATTGTGTAATATTCCAATAATGTCAAATCTAACATCCATTAAGGATACCTTAATCAGTAAGGATATAGAAAATAGGACCATGTTACAATTAAACTCTGAATAGAAAAATTTTGAGAAAGATCTTGATGATGAGAATGGAAAAGAAGTTGTTGACAGTAGTGAGAAACCATCTAATCCAAAAAATACAACTTCAAATAAATGAAAGGTTGTTAAGAACACAACTCCAAAGCCTTAAATGAAACAAAAAGTTGTATCTGTTAAGGTTTCTGCTGAATGGATAAAGAAAAAGAAAGAAAGGAATGAAGGGGATCCTCAGTTTGGATTGGATCCTGCTGAAGCCTTGTCTTTGAAAGTAAGATCTGAAGAAACTATGAAAGAAGAAGAGAGAAAGAAGAGATTGAAGAACAGAAAGGTTGAGGATATTGAAATTGTTTGTCTTCTTAGAATTTTTGAACAACTAAAAAATTAGTATTTAAATTAGGGAGCCATCAATTAAGTCTCAATCTGTTCCCGTAGAGAAAGGCAATGGGATATAAGTTTCTGATCTTTTGGCTACACAATCTCTTTCTCAAGAATATGAAGATGAAGAAGTTGATTAATAAGCAGAAGGGGAATAATAATGGGGTACATGATGATTTAGCAGTGGAAGAAAAAGAAGATACAAACAATAGGATACATACCACAGAATCCTATGAAGTTCCATCATTCAATTTTCCATCCCTAGATCCTCAATCTTGATGGAAAGATTCTCAAAAGGTTTCCACTATGAAATTTATTCAGATCTCTCATAAAGATGAAGAAGAGGAGGACAAATCTGATTAGGATCAGAATCATCCAGCTCAAGTGATTGGCACTGAAACTCATTTCTTTGATATCCCATAATACATTGAGGACACATATTCTGAAAGATAAACTACTGTGAAAGGGGTTTAGTACATTCAATAGTCCTTTAATAGATTGGATATGTTGTTACCATTCATTACAAAAGTTGAATCCCAATTGCAAATTCTATCAAATGCCCAGAATGATATAACATATTTTGTTAGGGTTTTAATGGATAGGTTTTAAGCCTTGAAGACGATTTCAAGATTTTCAAGGAATGTGTTGCTGAGCATAGTAAGTCTTACAATAATGTTGTAAAGTAGTCTTATAATGTTGATGAAATCGTACAGAACCATATAAATAAGTAGGAGGAATTGGTACACTAGTTAAATAAACTCAACACTCTATATCTAAAGTTGATTGATGATTTAAATGAAATGTTTGGAGAATTTCAAAGACCTAGTACCTCAAAACAATTAGCCTCATAAGAGCTTAAGTGTTTAAGGTAAAGTTGGTAAAAAGATCAATGAGATTTTTTTACTCTTAAATAGAGTTTCTATCTTAGAAAATGCCTATAAACTCAAGATGGAAGATTTCAATAACCAGGAAGCATGACATAAAGCTCAAGAAGTAATTAATCTACTCCATGAATATAGGCTCTGTAGGAACAAAATTATTATTGCAAAATAGGATGAGAAGATGAAGTCTCAACAAGAATCTATTGATATACTCATAGAGGACATTAAAAAGTTCGAAAAGATAAAGGTTACGATTTTTAATATTTTGGAAAAACAAAAGGTTAAATAATTAGTTTTGAACTCTTTTTGTAGTCAAATTTTTTTGTTTCAAGTAACTTTTATTATTTCATACTCTGTTTCTATAACATTTTTGTTGAAAATAAATAATTTCACTCATAGTTTTTTAAGTTCACAAAGGGGGTGGGGGAATGTCTTTGAAAATAAAAATGTTTATGAATGTCTTATTAAGGGGGTGAAATCTTATGTTAAAGTAAAGAGAATATGATCCCTTGTGAGTTGTTTTTAAACCTAGGGTGGAATTAGTCGCATTCACTATTATTTCAAAATACTTACTATACTCTGGGGAGATATGTTTTTATTGTCTATTTTGGTTGGTTTTTTTGTTTTATTCTTTCCAAAAAGGGAGATATTGTTGAGTAAAAATGTGTTTTGACTTTCCCATCAATAATTGGTTTTTGAAATCACAAACCACATATATCATAATAATATATATTTTTATCATGTGTGTTGTTTCACAATTGTAATCACTCACATTGTCTTTATTATATGTTTCATTATTACAATTTTCATGTATTTTGTTTACTCACATTTTTTTATATGTTGTTTCAATCATAACCAGATTATGTATTTCATCGTAATTTAGAATCGTAACCAGATTATGCCTTACATCGTAATCAGGAATCGTAACCAGACTATGCATTGCATTGTAACTAGGTCATTGTAACCATATGCATCATGACTAGGCTATGTACCACATCATAATAATGTATTCTAACTAGATAATGTATTGTAACCAGGCCATGTATCGTAACCAGGTCATTGCAATCATGTGTACCATGACCATGCTAAGTACCACATCATAATTATGCATCATAACCAAGTTAAGTATTGTATTGTTGTCACAAATCATTACCAGGTTATGATTTTTATTCTTATTAGTACATTGTATTCAAGTATCATAATCAGATTAAATATCATGATTCGAAACTATGTTAAGAACTGTAACCAGGTTGTAAATAGTAATATCGATATGCATTGTTATCATGATAACCCTAGTAAAAAACTTATGTATTGTACTTTTAAAAGTCATTAAATTATGATCATAACACCTATAATGATTGAATGTTACTAATAATCATTGTTTAATATCATTGTACTTACTATTTTCAAACTTGAAATGATGTTTTTGAGTTGGTTGTTTACCAAAAAAATGATGTCGTGTATTCTATTTATTTTTATTGTTGTAAATCTATGTGTCCAAGTCCCTCTGAGTTTTTCAGATAAATATGTCCCTTTGAGAAAATATGACCGTTGTAACTGAATCCTATAAATAGGAGGTCATTCAAACCATAATACACAACCTTTTCTTCTATCAAGTTCTAGAGAGAGATGCAGTGGCTTCTCTCATTCTTCTTGCGAAAGACTTGAAGATACAGGAAGTGAAAACTTGTTCCAGGCTCTAGTATTTCTATAAGCCCTTTGTTTATTCATCGTGTGAATCCAATTATTTCTAAGTACAATCTAGGGCTACCAGGGATTAGAAGAAAGAGGTGTTGACTACCTTATAGATCGAGGACCTCTAGGGATAGGCAGACAGAGGTGCGGATGACCTTAAATAATGAGGGCTTGCGGGGATAGTGAGATAGATTCAGATATTCCTATCGAAGGCTTACCCTGGTGTGGGTAAGAAAGACTATCATGAAAGTATAAATCAAGGGAACATTTTACAAGGTTGTTGGATACCCTTCTCTTTGGGATAAAATATTTTATACTTGACATTTTTATTGTTTCAAGTTTTATTTCCACTGAATTTTTATAAAAGAATAATGTATTACTTTCTTATACATTCTTGTAAATTTTTATACTCAAATAAATAAGATTATATATACTTTAAGGGATAATATTTCCTAAGTAAACTTTTTATTATGTTTCTTTTCAGGAACTGTATTTCAAGAACCTAAACAAGTTTTTATTATAGAACTATTGTAGGGTTTGTGAATTCACTTTATTTCACTTTGTTAAAAATAAATTTCCTTAGCTTAAAAATAAATTTTTTTAAACATACAATTCACCCCTTGTATTATGACATCTAATGTACATATATATCTTTATTATAATTCTATAGTTTCTGAGGAATCCAATGGTGAATATAGTGATGAGGGTTCGAGTTATGAAAGTAAAAAAATTGATATGGTTGTGAGTATTAGGATTCAAAAAATCATGATGGAAACGTTGAAGAGGTTCATGCTTCCATGATTCTTTATAAGGATTTTATCATTTGTAGATATGAGTAGAGAGAACATTCTATGAGGGGGAAATACCCAGGAGATACTCTGATAGGGATTGAAAATTATGAGTCCGATGATGGTGAAAATAACCAAGGATGTCGAACTGATCATGGTATAATTCATATATATATTACAAAAAAATGTTCCTAAGGGATCATTGGATGAACAGATTTTTGAGGTAGGACAATTGAATTCTTTTCCTTCTAATGTTTCTACAGATGATTATTGACATGAGCAGACTGCCTTACCTTGATAAGAGAGGATACCATCTCATCCTAATCCTCACTCTCATCATCCTAGCTATGTAACTAAATAGGATTCCTTTAGGGTAATAATATTATGATATATAAGTGGGATGAACTGATCCACACCTCTTCATGAGAACAAAATCAGTGATGATGATACCAGAAGGATGTTCAAATTAGTCATCTCTCATATCCAACCTAAGATAATTTTAGAAATGAAATAACTATAAATTGATAATAAGAAGTTGGATAATCATATAGAAGATACCATATCAATTATATAGGAGATAAAATTATGTTTTTTAGAAGGGCAGTTATTTCTTCTAGAGATATTGGAGTATATGTCCAAAGTTGGGTTTTCTGATTCTAGTGCCCGACCTCATTTTATTTTTAATGTTGATGAGGATTTGATTCTTTCAATTAATAGATTAGAAATACATATAATCTTGTGTTATCATTATATATATCATCAATAGGATCTTCTTCAGATATAGTAACACTGTGAAAAAATTTATAAGTGTTGGAACCATGGATGTTCAATGAAAGAATTGGAGTATTGTTTGTGTTTATTGTCAATTCTATTTCGAAGTATAGAATGATTCTTAGTAAAGTGATCATACAGTTCAATAAGATAACAGTATTGACGGTGGTGTCGTTTCCTAGTGTTTTCCAAATTTTGGGGCCTGAAAATCAGAAAATGAAGACAAGGATTGTTGGTTAAAGGAGGTGCGCGCAAAGAGGATGTGGTGCAAGAAAAAGGTGGGATGTACATGAAATATTTGAGTTGTGCGTAAAAAAAAGTGTGGTGCGCAAAATAGTAGAGTGAGGTCTTTCGCACAAGTAGTGTTTTAGAATCAGAGCGATGAAAAATGGAGAAGGCATGAGATGTGTGAAAAACATGGAGATGTGCAAGAAAAACTATACCTGCACAAAATTTTAGGAGCCAAACGAGAGGTTTTTCATGCCACAGGGGGTTTTGCATGTGGGAGTAAGAGACTCTTATAAATAAGAGGTGACCCCTAATTCCGTACGACTTAAGGCTGAGAGAATATACAAGTGATGATGCCCATAAAAGGTTCGCATAAAGGGAGTTGCTCGAAAAATTCCGAGTTGTGTAAAATATTCCAACTTGCATGAAAAAATCCGAAGTGCACGAATTATTCTTTCTTGCACGAAATATTCTGAGTTGGGAGAAAAATTCTGGCTTGCGCGAAAAATTCAGGGCTATGCGAAAATACCAGCTTGCGCCAAAAAGGCAGGGTTTCGCGTAAAAGTTCATGTTGAGCGAAAGGGTGTTGTTGCGTGAAATATTTTTTCGCGTGAAATGAAACTATTTCACGCCAAGGTGAGGTCTTAGGTGCAAAGGGTAGGTGTTTCACATAATTGTCAGTGAAACCAATTTTATCATTCTAATTATCTGGTTCAATGGTTCAATGCATTCAAGAGCATCATTTCAATACATCGATGCAGGAAGAGTCTCATGCTGAGAAGAGGCAAAGACTTCAATGTGATTCTATTGAATAGATCTTCACATCTATAAACTGATTGGGACTTCCCCAAAGGTAGTGAGCCAGGGGGAGTCAATGGGAGTGACATGAGGGGTGCAGGGATCTATCCTTGAACTTTTGTAAAGGCAGTTAGCCCGGCACAGTGTGACTATGACAAAATCTTGTAATCCATAAACTAGTAAAGAGTAGTGGATTTAGGTACGACCAACACACTGTCGGCATATGCTCCATGGACGTAGCCCTTTGTGGTGAATCAAGTAAAAGTACTATGTCAACTTCCTGCTTTCATTTGTTTTATATATCTAACAAGTTCCTACCAACGTGGGAACATAATCCTCAACATTAAAAAGGAAAACATGGACCCCCTGATTCACCCCTCTTCTCTCAGGATGTTCTGGGGTCCTTCAATAAGTTGGTTAGAGAATGTTTGAATTTGGATATGAGTGATATAGATACTATAACTAATGCAATTAAATATAATCTTTTAATAAATTTTATTATGAAAAAACTCAATTATCAATTTAAATTTCTTTCTGAGAATCATGGAATGCCTCATGTGACTTGGTCATTCATGGATTCAGAAGATAAACACATGTTTTTGGCCTCTCTTATTATGATTTTTGTGGAATAATATAAGGATTTCATCAAATAAATGGAATGAGGTTGGAAAATTATTATAGATTTTGTTCACTTGATGAATCCATTTATTTATTTTTCTAGAATTCAGTAGAGGCACCTCAGGTTATACCCTTCTCTACTATAACTTCGGGACCTTATTCAACAGTTATTCCCACACAGTTTCAAACATTTTTCATGACTCTAGTTGAGGCAGTTCAGAATCTCTAGCATATTATGATCCATAACTTCCTCAAACCACTCCTACATCCTCTACATCCACCCCTCGTCCCTCTAATAATTAAAAAAGTAAAATATCCATTAGTTTCTTCTATTCAATAAACATGTGGTGGTTCATATTCTTATTAGTTTTTTGTAGGGTATTTGTTTTCCTTTAATTAAATTTTGGGGTGTAACTTTTTACTTTTATATATAATTACAACTACATATTATGCCAATTTGAACGTTATTTTATTTTTTTATTTTAATAGTACTAAAAGGGGGATTATACTTGAATGGTATTTAAGATAGTAATTACAAAAACAAATGATTTGAAATTTTAACTAGAACATTCTTCATATTAATTTATATTTATCTTTGTATCTTTTTTATATACATGGTTTTAAATGCCATTATTTTGATCATTAGAATGGGGGAGATTGTTAAAACCAAGTTTTTTAAGGATCACAAATCATGTTGGTTATGTATCCAAACAGTTTAATATTTAATTATAACAAATCATTTTCTTGTAATATTATGAACAAATTTGAATAAGTGTTATCTATTGTTAGGTCAATATATTTAGTGTCTGTAATGGCATGAAATTTTCAAAATAGATCTACCACTAGAGACAACTACCACCTGGAGACATCTACCGCCTGGACACATCTACCACCATGGCACATCAACTACCAGAACACATATACCATTAGTTAATACATCCAAATTTATACATTTTTATCAATTGGAAGTTATACCATTGGATATATCTACCATAAACAAGATCTATTTTCATTCAGATCTACCTCAAGACATCTACCACTAGTCTTTACTACCATCAGAGATCTTTGACCAAAACTTTTCTACCATTACTATCCATATTAATTTAGAACATTATATTTCAATATCTATTCTAAAGATTTAAATTATTTCATCTACATATAGATTTAAAAATCATTATTCTTAAACTACTCCATTGATACATTATATAAAAATTCAAACATTTCAAATTTAGTATGCAGTATGAGGATTCAGGTTTAATTATCATTATTCTCCATCAGATAATTAGACCTAAAGCGATTTAAATTTGTAAGAACTCCCTCATTGCATATGGTGATACATGTATAGAAAACAAAAAATATCATGTTCTAAATCAGTGAAAACCCCTTATACAACTATGTGTGGATGGACTATGGACATCTATAGATTGAAAACACAAGGATTTTATTGAAATTCATTACACTCTGTTTTTCTAAAAATTATGTGGAACCTATTCGAGATCCTTCCAAAAGAGGATATATGCACCTATAGACATCTGAATCTATTCAGATCGAGCATCAATACGTTTTCCCATCTCTAATAACATTAACTTTATTTCTATGATTTCTATGTGATTTTTGTTTAGATTTACACAATTTATCTATAAAACATAGTCTCCCATACTAAACTGGAGATTTATCCCCACTCCCTCTCAAATCAATTCATTTGTATACCAAAAAAAACATTGAGATAGGTCATGTGTGACCAATACTTGTTTGTATCACACCTATAACTATGGAAGAGGGTTTGTTCTAGGAAAAACATAAGCGAAATTTTCTTTAAAACCATATCTAGGTTTTGGATTGAGTTTATTTTTTAATAAACTATTTAGAAGATGGTGATTTTCATGTGGAGGTGTTTAATTATTGGCTTGAGACTAAACCCCTTATTTAAATCTCCATTGTGTAATTTATTATGTTTTTTTTCTATATTAAAAGTGAAAACTATATCTAATTTAAAATATGTATCAAATATTTACTCTGAATGTTAATATTAAATTTTTTACATATAAAGTGTTTGATTATGTTATTTTTCTTCAACAACTAATGTGATTTGAAAGATTTTTTTAACTGAGCATTGATTCATCATTGAGAATATATTGAAAAATAAAACATTATATTGATGTGTTTTTGATTAAATAAGGGTTTCTATTTAATTTTTGGATTCATGTTTCAAGTCATTTTTATATATAAAATTTATTAGGAACTAAATTCACCCACATCTAGAGTTTTCCACTATAACCAAAATGTGGTGGGTTTATCTCTTGATAGCAACTCTTTTGCTAACCCCATTATCAGTGAGGTGAATTTATCTATGAGGGTTAATGTGGTTTCAGGTGGATCGATCCATCTAGTGAGTCTAAAGGCTGGGGTATCATAATATTTAGAAGCACTTCATATGGGACCAACCCATTCAAGGGTTTCATCAAAGGTTTTAGATCATTACATTATTATATAAATGTCAATGTTGTTAATGATGACATAAATCATAATACCTTTGACAAAGGATGATCTTGTAGAACCTACAATATTATTTTATATTAGAAATTTGTTGGGCACCTGAGATTACAAAATTCCTCCAGATTCTCCCACATTAATCATTTTACTTATATTGTTGAAGAGTCTAAAAATGGTTGATCTTTATTGATAGCATTGTGTTATTCCCATTTAGAATAGGAAGCAGATAATATCCAAATACTCAAGAGTTGGGTCCCTAAAAATTCATAGAGAGAGAGACATGAAGAATCTTATAAAGAATCGCATGGTACTAATATCTATCCTCAAGCATCCTCTAACTATGTAGCGGATGGCATAGTAGAAACAATCCTCAATAATAATGGGTAGAATTGTAGATTTTATAGGTGGTATCCACTAAAAAAATGAATTAAAACCTTGAAATAAAAGGATCACACCAAGATGCCAAGAACAATGACCACTTGGTCAGTAAGTAATGCAGCTGGATCAAGGATGAAATGAAATTCTCTAAGTAAATGGGATAATGGGCTTGTGTATTAGTGAAAATTATATGGTAGAGTAGAGATTATGTAAGAATATTCAACTATTTTTGACTTTTATGATAGTGTTAGTATTGACCACAAGGAACCCATGATGAAGGTTAAAAAGGGTTAGCTAAATAAGTTTAATTTTCTTATAGATGTTTTTGAAACTGATGAAGAGCTGGTTCTGATCTTGTACTCCAAGCAGGATAATGAAATAGAGAATATGGAGTTTGAGGCCTATACAATTGATTTTGAATTGATTAATTCTATAAGTCTTTAGGTTTCCATCAATAAGGATCTAATAACATGGATTTAATCCAATGAATATATTTTTCTCCATGTATTTCATGAACTGAAGATTAATATGGCGGTGCACGTCAAGGTTTGAGACTTGATGGAGATCCAATTTGTGAATATTATATAAATAGATTATGAGTTGAATAAATTCTAGGTTTATTGGATCCTTCAAAATATTAATGGTATTAAAAAATTTAAATTTATTTAAAATGTTGTGGAAATTCATTTTTCAACATAATCCAATGTTTTGTTATTGGATTCTTCAGGTTCCCACTATACCAAAAAAGAGTCTTTTATTTAATAATGAATAAAAAATATAATTTTGAGGTTGAGGCAAGTTCACATAGTATCTTATATTTTTAGAGTTGTTACTTTATTGTTAAACTTGCATTGGTGGATAGGTTAGGTTATCCATGAAACCTTAGCTCAGATTGGTCATGAAAAATAATAAATCAACCATATATATATATATATGGAGATCAATCTCCTATATACATGCAATTAAACCCTATACATTTATTCTATCCTTTGTTGATAGAGAGGTACACCAAATGAATTATGGTTATATTATTTTAATATTGGTTCATGGTCATCAAAAGAAATTTATCAGAGTATAGATAGGGTTATTAGATATGAGATTTGAGAGTATCAAAGACAGAGGATATTTAAAACCTATGAACCCGTAAACTTGCCAAACTAGTATTACTATAGTGGAATCTTATTTTACAAGGAGTAATTAGAGACTTATTTAATTTAATTATTTAGAATACCCTATATTCACGAGTCACATGCATTGTAGATAGAAAATTATTGGTAGACACAAGTATGGTATCTATCTATATCAAACATTGACCCATGTTTTTCTATTTATCATATTCATTATAGCCAATTGTTAATTCATATTAATTAAAATGTGAATGAAAACTAAAACACCATTCATCAATTTATTTGATATTGTTTATTGGATTAATAAGAATCAAAATATAGTTTAACTATATTATTGCACCACCACAAATCTACACTCCCAAATAGGATGCAAAAAATAGAAACATTAAATAAAATATTTGATTCAAGCTATTTATTCCCAAACATAACGATCATATTATTACATGACATAAAACAAATATATCATTACATACATCCCCAATAAATTTTTGGTTTCGATATTTAAGGAATTAGGAAAATCCATAAACTAATATAGCCTATGTCTTTATCAACTATTGCAAATTTTTTAAACTATATGAGAAACTACATATTCCATAAAGGGTCTTCATAAACTCCCAAATATTTATTACAGAATATATACTATTTGACATATCATGTGTAATATATTTCTTTATAACCTGGTGACATGGAAACATAAAAAGGGGTTGACTCAAATGCTCAATATTGGTAAAAAAGTGGTTAAAATAAAGATCATAAGTGATCATAAGATGAGTAAAACCTATATGGTAGGAATATAAAATAAAAAATAATCCAATAATTTAATGTATCCGATATCATAATATATTTTGGATAAAAATAGAAATGAAAAGATCAGATAGACAATAATTACATGTTCATTAGTGATGAAATGCATAATTCTATTCAACTAATTCAATCCCCTATGCTAAAGAATCATGATTATAGACTCCATGACCTTACCATCAAGGCTCTGTGGCTATGAAATTTTTTTTTGTGGAAACATACAATAAAACACTCAATATAATTTGTATCATAAGACCAATAAATTCATCAAGGGGCTATTGCGGTCCCCACTTGACATAAATTAATTCTAACTCACTAATCATATAAAGGAATGAATAATCTACATAATACATAAACATCATTCTTATGTAACCAATAAATATCTGAATAAGAATAATATGTATATGGATTTTTAATATTTCTTCAATCTATTAGGGGAATGGATTTCTAAGTAAGAATCCATCAAAATAAAATCTTATAAATTAAGGGTTCTTCCATTATGTCAATAATTTTACCAATAAATTTATTTATGGAATCTTGGCTAACACCCTTTAATCAAAGAAATGTTTTATTTAGTGTTTATAGAAAAAATTCAATGGATGTAAATGATTCGAGTAATAGAGAATGATTTTGAAAGGAAAAAAAGAAGTGATGGATTTCCATGAGTTTAATCCCCTTAAATAAAATATAATCTAATGATTTATAGGGTAATCTGTGAAATATTAAAACACTATAAAATTTAAAAAAGATGTTTATATGAATCAAATTTTAATGGCGAAAAACTGAGATACCAAAGCCCTAATAGAAATGGTAGTGAAAGAATCAAAAGAACATGAAGGAGATACCATGAAATTTAAATAGAACCTTAAATACCATAAATAATGACAGGTTCATGATATAACATATTAAAATTGGTAGTAGATATACAATAAAAAATAAAACACATTGTATAATAGGAAATATGTCTCATGGAATTTAAAAATGTGAAAAAGAAAACCCTTTAATGTAACATAATCATTTAGGTAAGAATAATTTGTTAATAATGTTATAAGGTAATGTTGAATAAAACCATAAATAAAAAGAAAATAACATAAAATTAATTTATTTTGAAGAATAATTAAAACTTGTAGCAATAGATTTAAATAAGAATGTTTTTAACTCAAGGGGAGAAAATTGAGTAAGAAAAAACCCTTACCATGTTTCCATGCATAGTTGAATCCACTAGAAAATATTGTACAAATAAATAATATTCTTAATCAAGTATTTCATAATTTTTTTCATATATATAGTTATATATATTTTAAAAAATTCATTTATTATTTTATTTTCTTCATTAATATTATTTAGTTATTGTATATTTTCAACATCGTATGTGAATAATATTCATTATTTTGAATTACTTTTGTAATACCATTCATGTTATTTATTCCTCTCCATAGTTAAACACTACAAAATAATAAAATATAATATAATTGGTGTTTTATAAATATTTATAATGTAATAATATCATTTTATGTCAGTTTCGATTACTATCCTTAAGGATAATATCGATGATGAGAATGTTTGAGTGTATTTTATGGAACCATCATTTATATATTAATTAATGGGTTTAATATTAATTTTATCATTTAATAAACAAAAGAAAATATTTTTTATCATGTATTTCTTATATTATTTGTTATTATGTTGTCATGTTCATCCATAATATTATATTATATCATTGTTCATGTAGGTGGTTAGACCGAACCAAACATGAATGTACAATAATTAATAGATTATTATGATTTTTAAAGTCATTTCATTTAGAATAATATTATTATATTTTAAGAATAATTAAAAAATTAGAAAATTTGTGGTTTCGAATCTAATTTCAAGGGCATTAAATAAATAATAAATAAACTGGATGTAATATATTATATGGTACTTCATGGAGGTGATAGCACATAAAATGAATGATTAACATTTTCATTTCTCAAAGAATGAGTGAGAAAGAATTTGAGTTATAATTTATCTATTTATAATCAAAATTATATTATATATGTCATAGTAATTTTTAATTTCATTATTATTACTATATAAAAGAAGTAGAGGAAAAAAATTAATGTCATCGCTTCATGGAGGCGGTAGTCTCCAAAACACAAGAATGAAAGTTTCAATTATATTAGTAAAAAAGGGGAAATATGGTTAGTAGTTATTACCTCGGATTAATAAAATTAATTTTTAAAAACTATTTTATTATTTATGATTTATAAAATTTTATTTTTCATATTAAGAATGAAATATAAAGACGGTAGGAAAAAGGTACTCACTTTGAGGACATAGGATTTCCCTTACAGGAATCATTGAAAATAGAGGTTTTAAGCTACTATATTGTAACCATAGTCTCAATAAAAATTAATAAGATTATATGGGAATAAAAAAGTTCATATATTTAAGAGGAATCTTAATTTTCATGGATGCCATGAAGGGTTGGTGATATTCCTCTTTTATAAGTAGTAAAAAAGATGTATTTTTAAATATTTCAACATAATATAATGAGAGAACTTGATTCACATGTCTAGAATACACCAAAATGTAAATTAGTATAGTGAGTTATGATATAAAATCAATAATTCCTCGAGAATCCATTTACACACATGTCCAAAACATGTTTCTAAGTCATTTACAAGCAATAGAAGTTGGAGCAATCATAGTACCCTAGAGATCAATCATTAGATTAGGATGTGTTCCACCATTGATTAAAAGTAGATCAACAATGATGATAGATTATGCTTCTGTGAGTTTGATGGTAGATAATGAATGGTAGTACATAGAGTGATACCGTGTTGAATAATAATGTAAGATGCTTCTACTATCAATGTGGAATGTGAGTCTATGATAGAATTTAGAAACTCCCAAAAATTTAGAAGATTCAATGATATGTATATTTAAATATATATATTCAAATCATAAACAAGATACTAAATATTTAAACAAGAGAGATAGAGAGGTTACCTCCCTCTATAAAAAATTGACATTCTGCCACTGAAAAAAGGATCGAAGGATTGGAGGACTGGGTAGAACAATCACTGCTCTTACTTACGCTATTCTCTACTACCTTTATTTATTATCTATTTTTAACATGAGATCTATCCATATTAAACCCATTACTTATTCTATAGTTGATGGGTATAATCCTTGATTGGTTGGGTGAATGGTAGGTGACATTAATTGTAATTCATTAGTCTAAGAACATTAATGGAAATTATGGATTTTGTTTCACTATTAAATGTCTTTCAGTATCTAATTTCTGAAATTAATTTTGATATATTTGTTTTTATGATTAATTTTTATTTTTATTACTATTGTATCTTAGAAAGGAATCATTGTGTCTTTCACACATTGGAATAAGAAATTTCCACACAATGAAATTTTGAGGATTATTTTTATTCTTCATCAAATTTAATCAAGCATGAAAAAGGGGATGTGATTCTATAACTATTCATTTAATCAAATAAAAAATATTTTAGAATCTATTATGAAGAGACCATGATATAATTTCCAGAGGGGAATAAAATCCTAACACCAGTCACTTTATTCTCATATTATTTACAATGATCCTTATTCTTTTTCTAATAGTCATATTGATTTATTGTTTACTTTTTCACAATGTCCACTTGGTTTAATACTAATACTACATTCCTCAGGGATAATAAAATATTCTCTTAGACACCCCGTGATAGGTACATGTGGGCCATTATATCTTAATCATGTTTAAAAATCAGATTCATATTTCTTAAATATTTTCTATGTAACTACATTAAAAAATTCAATAAAAAACATTTTTTAAATAAAATTCTTGTTTAAGGAATTTCATCGATCACATCATGTGAATCAAGATAGTTTACAACAAAAAAACCCAAAAAATTCAATATATATCAAAGATCAATTTTACCTCTCATGGATTTCAAATAATTAATTCCATAAATAAATAAATGGAATCGTAAGAACACATGAATTCCATGGTAAATCCCTTTGGATAGACAAAAATACCTTAAGAATTTTGAAAATCTCATTGCATTCAAAATCTAGTGATAGAAAAGATGAGATCTGTTCCTCAAAAACCTAGAAACATTAGAAACACCATCAATTCCCTAATAGACCCTATAGATTAGAGAATTATATCCCTTTAGTGTTCCCTCAAGACAGGGGGAATAGAGATCAAGAGGTAATCTATAAAGAATAGGATAATATGATATAAAAGCTAAACATACCTTAATGAGATCCACTAATAATGATGAAGGGTCAGTAAGGAATCAAACGGATTGTCCTCCATCGAATCATGTTGGGTATTTTTTAAACTAATTATGTGTTAGGATATGATTAGAGGTTAAAACAATTTTATTAATATAGGTAAATTTAAATATTAAGATCATTGGATATGGGTGAATAATTATGAAACACGGTTTAACAAACCATGATAAAACCTATTACTGCCCACAATCCACTGATTACAATGTTAGCCAAATGATTTGAAAAACTATGCTTAAGCTGTATGGAAACCACTAGACCAAATTAGTGAAGACCATCATGGATTAGAAATTATCCTCAATGTTTTCTATTTAGAAGAATAAAAAAATATGATTTAATTTTTGTATAAATTTTTAATACAATACACATTTATGTATCTGGTTAACCAAGACAAATAAACAAATTTATCCTTCAGGGATTGATTCCTTATAATCTTGTCAATGTAATTGATGGTAGACACTGAATTTTGGATATATGGGGTGAATCCTATAGACATATGATTAGATATAATTAATAAAGTAAAAAAATATATATAAAGAATATATATCAAATGTGAAATAACCAAACCAAAAGAAAACATCCAACAACTACATTAAAATTTCACATAAGGGCCATCAATAACATTACACCTAAAAAAACCCAAGGTCCATCTCATTTTGACCATATGCCACCTCAATCCCATCCTTCCATAAATTTAATATGATCAAGGAGATAAATCCTTTATGTGAGGTTCTTTGTTTTATCTATATGATATAATAGAAAAGATATAAATTATCAAAGTAAAAATGTATGGTGTGAGCACTAAATCTCATTATTATACCACCATTTAATCTATACAATTTATATACAAATTTATCCACTAGTTTCTATTTAATTTTATTTAATAAAAAATTTAATATAGAAATCATTTACTTTCTAAATATTCCCATTTAAAATATCCTTTGGAATTCATTTCAAAATCAATCCATATTGACTCAATCACAACAATATGAAAATAATATAGGAGGCATAGTCAATGGTAATCACCATGATTTCATGAATCAAAAATCTAGAGGTAGTAAAATTTAAAATATATAACCATGTAATGTATATGAAAATCACCAAGGGAGAAATTACAACACAAGGGTGAGCACAAATCAAACAACCCTGAAACACCATCAAACACAATGATAAAAAAGTATAGGTCTCAGTCCATTATAAATTTTTCCCCTAAAAACCATGACATTGAAGTAACCTCTCATAGTGTAAGATGACTCTAATAGGGAATGTTTTTGTTTTTATTTTCCCCTAACCTAATGGTTTTCAAAATATGATATTCTATGCACTTATATTTTCAGGAAAATTGTTAAACAATTTCTATGGATTTTTAATGGATTGAAATCTATATTTCCATGTAAATGATTAGTTATTAAAAACAAAGATAATTCTAATTGGGAAATTCTAATGAATTTTAATATTGTTTTTAATGATATATTTTTTTTGAATATTATTTTCTTAAATTTAATATATGTTTTAAATGATTTTCCAGAAAAATAATATGTCTGCCACATTCTAGCCTTCAACCACCATCCCACAAGCTATTTAGCCATCCCAAGGAAGGGGCCAGTTTGACAAAAAGGCCATAATGAGTGATTGATCAAGAGGAATGTTTTGATCTATATCGTGGGAAAGAACCTGCATTACATATTGATGGCATATTACCTTATGACCATGCATGTTAGAGAAAGACCATTTTGTCTGTCCTAGTGTATCAGGAGCCCATCCCCAAAGCAGGATTCTGTGCTATGATCACCATGCCTTGTTATGAAAAAAACTACACAACAATTGTAATTTATGATATGGGAAAAAAATTAAGTATTTAACTTTTCATCACAACAAAAATGGTTCCCAAATTGACCACTACCCTTCAGTGCCTTTCGCCTATCATTTTTTACTTCCATAGTATGCACTCGTCTTAGATGTCATGACAAACCTCTGTGGTGCTCGAGCTCGATCCAAGTTTCCACCCCATGTCCAGAACTCACCTGGGAAAAACCTAGCCATGGATAACTACTTCCTCCTTAAAGGACCTCATTGGAATTGTTTTCAATGAATAATATTATTTTTATGTTACATGAGATCAATCCGACCACTCTTAAGGTTGGATATCACATGTGAGGAACCAAAAAACCTTCATGAACTATTTCTACCACATGTGGGTTCTGATGATGAAGTAGATGCACCGATGGAATAGAAGCACATGATCTAATAATGTGAGGCTAGAGTTCTAGTACCATGGATGTTGTGATGGTAGATGATGAGATGTATCATTGAGGAGTGTCACATACTCAGACTATTGATAGTGTGACAGAAGTAATATTGAGGAATGGTAAAATATTTGATACCATGAATATTGATAGTATACAAGGAACTATCATTTAGCACCAATGAAAAATCATGGAAATGTTATTTCCATTAAAAATGGAGAAGTGGTAGATAAGTGATTATGTGGTGGAGGCCATAATGGTTGATGTGCAACATATGTTTTGTTTAGAATCAATGGTAGGGTAAGATGTGCTACCATGCAAGATCTACTGCTTCTCTCATGGAAGACCAAGGGAGAATATGGAATGGTATCACATGTTGTGATACTATATTAGAATAATAGTTTCTAATACTGTTTTGGACATGGTAGATGTTCCACAATGGTATATGAAGAACCAATGGTAGATTACATGCAACATAATATTGATATATGATTGTACCACAGAGACACCCTGGTAGATGATGTCGTGTCCCACCTTTGAGGAATAATAAATCTAAGTAAATTGTATATTATTCTACTTTGAGTTTGGATGTAGAAAAAGAATTGTAACACATGGAGTTACACAATAGTGAATAGTAATGGTAGATGCATCTACCATCACTGTTGGATGTGAGTCCATGATGTAATTTGGGAGGACTTGAAACATTATTTGATTAAATGTGGAATATCATTAAAAATATAAATTCAAATCTTCAACAAGATATTGAATATTTAAATGAGGGAGATAGAAAGGTTTTCTCTATCTATAAATTGAAGTCTTTCTACCACTAAAAAAGGATCGATTGATCAGAGGACTTGGGAGAACAACCACTACTTCTACTTAATCTACTTTCTACTACATTTATTTATCAATTTTTTTACCAGAAGATCTACCCATATTTAACTAATTATTTATTCTATGATGGATGGGTAGAATCATTTAGTGGTTTGGTTAAGGGTAGGTGACCCAAATTGTAATTCCTGAGTCTAGTAACTTTTATTGAATTATTTAATTTATTTTTTCTATTAAATGGTTTTCATTGTCTAATTTCAGAAATTAATTTGAATTCAAATGAGTTTATGATTAATTCTAATTTTAATTACATACTGGGTTAAGAAATATTTTCATCCCCTATTTTATTTCATATCATATTGATGTATTGGTTTAGAATCAAGTAGATAGTTTTTATTGATTACTAAACATGAGAGGGAGAACAATTGATCAAATTTGGATACTTGGGGATCCCAATACACGATTGGGAATTTCTTAGGTAGTTAAAAAATTAATAATTGTGTCTCTTAAACATTAGAATTGGGGTTTCCCCTGAAATGAAATTGTAAGGATTATTTTCATTCTTCATAAAATTCAATCAAGGAAAAAAATAGGGAAGCTATTTTGGAACAATACATTTAAATAATTTACTATGATTGGATAATATATTTTAAAATGTCCATGATAGCATTGAAATAGGGGAAGCCAAACTGAATCCCAATCAAATTTCTCTCATTTGATTTCAAAATACCCTTGTTCCTTGTCTGATAACCCTAGTGATTTTATTATTTACTTTTCACCATGAAAATAAGACTAATGAACTACCTATTAGGGAAAATTATTTTTTACTACTATTAATAGATTCTTTAGGGAAAATAATATATAGTTTTTCACACCCCACGATAGGTGCGTATGAAAACATGGAATTTTTTCTTGAGTTAGGTGTCATTCATACCAAAAAACTAAATGTCTAGGACCTCCAGTGAATAATTATTTTCATTTAACCCAGATATAGAGGGTGAATTGTTAATAATACATCATAAATTGAATAAATTTGAAAAAATAAATTAATAAAACATGAGTTATACCTCTAGTGATCACTCTGAGCCAATAATAATGGAATTAAATCCATAACAAACATTAAGGGATGTGTGTGACCCATAATTCTCAACCCAATAAAATTGATTTAACCAAACATGTGAAATTAAATGATTTTGAACCATGTGTCAATATGATTACTATACTAATAAAATTTCATTCCTTTATAGGATAAGGTCCCAAATTGAACATTCAAGAATTATGATTTGTACATTGAAGCATCAAGATAAGAGGATTTGATGAGCACTAAGTAATGTGGAGAAAATTCACCTTCTCATATAAGGGATATTTCAAAGAGTAGTTGTATAGCCTAAAACCCAGATATATCAATTATTGGTATGATCATCAAATATGTTTCAAACAAATATTCTTCTGAACCTCTCAGAGCACAAAATTAATAAATGAGATCTATACCATCTGATAAGAAATTGGAGAAACCCTCTATAAATTTTTTTATTGACTCAAAAATACATGTGAAAGAATTCTTAATAATTCACTGAAACACCACCACATTATATTAATCCTTTACCAAGGCCTTCTAGAAAATAAGAGAATCCTCTTGGATGCATCATCTGGAAGAGATTTTTTAAAAAATTTACCCATAAAAGACAAGAGCCTTAATGAGAAGATATCATATAATTCACAATATATTGGTCTAAGATGTACAAATACTACAGGTATTTTCAATGTAACAACTACTGACTCATCATGTTTAATTGAAACTAGACATGAAGAACTGAAAAGTTTAGAGAGAAATATATATGTGAAATAAGTGAATGAACAACCTTCCCCACCTCAGGTATGTGGTTTATATTCTTCCATTAACCATTAAAATGATCAATGTGATAATATATAGGTTACAGAGAGATTTTACATTTATCCCATCCATGATAGTTTCAAAAAAATAAACAATCGAGATTTGGGAAAACCCAAAAATTATTTTGAGGACAACAAAAATACGGTAGACCCTTTTCCAACATTAATATCAAAACCCCTCCATTCTAAAAATAGTTCAAGAAACAATGCTAATGACAATGATCTTTTCAACCACATTCTTTTAAAGAAATCCTTATAGAGAACCCTTATCTAATGAACCTATATAAGAAAAAAGGAAAGGAATAATGATTTTGGATCTAAAAAAATAGTGAATGATTTATTAAATAAATTTAAGAATCTCATGGACCTGTTGTCCAAAAACCATGGAAAACTACAATTATATACCATCCAAAACATGAAGGAGTGTGTGAGTCTGATCATCATGAGGAGTGGCAAGGGTATTTAGGAAACAAAATTCAAGATAGATCAATGTGAACTAGAATAAGCTAATTCTTGTAATTATAGATAGATTCTCTAAGAATTTCCCACTCAACCAAATATTATGAAAAAAAAGCCAGAAGAACCCAAGAAAATATTTAGAAAGGAAAGACCTGAAAACCCATTACAAAGGTAGAAAAGTGTGAAGAAGAATATTTACCTTCCATTACATTTGAGGATTACAAAATCAATGAAGATAGTGGAAGATAAACTCTAAATAGATATCCATTAAATATTTGAAAAAGTTGAAATTAACATTTCTCTCTTGAAATCCAGGTGGAAAATTCTTAAATATTCTAAATTTTTCAAGGATATTTGTACCAAAATAAAGAGGCTTGATGGGAATGAGAGGATAAACCTCGAGAGGATTGTCTTATAAATGATCACAACACTATTTCCCCAAAAAAATCAAGATCTTGGTACATTTTTCATTTCCTAATCAATGATTTAGTTGAAATTTATTGATACATTGTGAAATCTTGGTTCTTCCATTAATGTGATGTATCATTTTTTTCATCTATGAAAACATGATAACTTAATCCCAAAATTGTTATTTTCTAATAAGATAACAAAAAGAAAATTTTCAAGTAGGATTTTCAGAGGATGTGCTAGCAGGATTTGATGGTCTAATTTTACAAGATGACATTTATGTGCTCACCAAGGTGGAAGACAGTGCACAATGCCATTCACTCATCATATTGGGTGGACTATTTCTAAAAACATCCATTAATATCATTAATTTACATGAATGAACACGTTTAGTTATTATTGGAGGTGAAAAGGTGAACTTTAGAAGCCTTCACTCAAAGAGGAACACATAGAGGAACTAGTCCCTCTTAGACATTTCCCATGAATAAGGTATTAATCCCTTTGAAGATTCCAATATAATCTATGAATTTTATTCCTTAGGATATCATTTATGTATTCATAATACCAAAGAAAAGGTAATTACCTGTAAATATAGTAATTATTATTTCTTGTTAGAAGAAGAAATAACAACTTAATTATTTGATAATCTATTAGAGAAAGTTGAAGAAATAAGATAAAAATCAAATGATGAGATCCAAAAGAACAAGTTTAGATATTATTACCATAAAGTAATTATCTAAGATGTAAATAATGAATTGGTTTAAAAAGGAAAATTATTGGTGGTACATGATCCATATATCTCGTAGTCTAACTAGAATTGAACAATACTGGATAATGGTTTATGAAAGATGCAGAGGTAAGAAAATAATCATCCATGACCAATGGAAAGAAAGTTTTACATTAACAGGTAATATATGAACTAAATCTATTTCCAAATAGACATGATTTTTAAAAAGATCATATGAAAAAGCTTAAAATAAAGATATATGGATCAAGAAAACAAAGGGTAAATAATACACATAAAGGGAAGAGAGGAAAATTCCAAGGAGGCCACAAACCCTAAAAAAGGGAGGTTTTGTTTGTATCCAGACAACAAAAACACAAATATATACAACTTGGGATACAATATTGAAGAACAAAATATCCTGGATTTTTCAGGTGTTTTGGTAAGCAAGGATTCAAGTCCTTTTTTACTTGTTTAAAATACATTTACCAGGAATGATACAATGTCCTTGGGGGAGTTTAAGTGATCATATAAGGAAAATATCTTTGGGAAAACAAGTTGGGACTAATAATGAGTCATTACTTATTCTAGGTAAGGTAATATGTTTCAGGATAAACGAAATGAAAATTCATATTTGGATTCTAAAATAACAAATAATGTAAAGAAATAGTGTCTAGTAGTTTGTATATTTATGTTGATGTTGGAAAAAATTGGAAGAAGGTCATAGAATCAACCAAATTATGTGAAAGAAAGTGGATTTAGAAAGAGAAGGAAATTGTTCCACTATCAAGGGAGAAGAGATGAAAATGCTACATGGTAATCTACCACAAGAACTGATCAAGGCGCACAGAATTTTGTATCCCATCTACTGATTTATTTCCATGAGGTTAGGTCGAGTCAACGAAATTAATGAAAGTTTCTTCCCAGAGGAAACACAAGATTAATTATCTTTTTATAATTTAGGATTGTAGGATATAGTTTCCTATCCCCTTCACTAATTCGAACATTAATGGAATGGTTATTACACTGATATGATACATAATTGTCTTTATCAACATAAAATGATGACTTATTATTTGAGGGAACTTGATGATTCATATAAAAGAAATTTCCCTATAAATTTTAACGAATTGAATTTTTGAAATTCTTGTAGATTGATTTTTTATTTTTAGTCATGCCATGAGTTTCTATCCAAAATTATATATTCCAATATCGATAGGATTTCTAGACCAAATAAATTCTATATTAGCTTGAGCATATTTCATGATGGATCTTGGGACATGTCACCATCAAGAATATGCATTTGAACTTTTCAAAGATATGACTGAACCAAAACAAATGGAGTATGATTGATTATTTTTTACTTATAATCCATTTTCCATGACACCACATTATACATTAATCCTTTTTTATCCCATAGAGGCCATGAATGACCTTGTTAGGCATGATCGATATCTGTAGACATTTTTATCAATTACTACCCTCATCATAGTATTTTTCATGATATTTTAATGTTTTAGTGTGTGGTTGGAAATATTTATTGTGAATGTGATTCACGATTTTTTATGAAAAAAGTTTGGGGGTTAAAATTTTTGGTATTGCAAAAGATTATTGATTCATTGATTATTCATTATTGTCTTCCATTCATGGAAAAATGAAAAATGACAAAATAAATGACAAAATAGTAATGGGTTGTGGATTAGAAGAATAAAAATCACTATTAATAAATGTATGACTTTTATAATACGTTGAAAGGTGGTTCATAAGAGTTTTATTCTAATCCTGACTTTCTAAGAAGAAAAAAAAAGAAAAAGTTGTATGAAAAAAAAAGAGAAAAACTCAAGGTGGAAAGGTTGAATGAATGAATGAATGTTCAATAAAATAAATTGATTAAATTGACTGAATAAATTAAAATGATAATCTATTTTCAAAATTTATAAAGTAAAGTACATGGATAGGTTGTTTCAATGGAATTTGATAAATTGAATAAATGTTTTATATAGAATTTGAGAATTTGGTTTTAAATAAATAATCATTTTGTTTTATTAATTTTATATTTGAATAATGGTAAAAATTTTCAACTCATGAATTTAATGTTCAGATATTAGTATTGGGGATAATAATTGTTTAAGTGTTGTGGTATTTCTTTCACTTATATTATGACACAAAATTTTAAACACTTTCTGAGGATTTTGAGTAGATTTTATAAATACACCCATATAATTGATTGATTATATAAGACATGGGAAATTAAAACTACGAAATTAAAATTTATTTAAATGGGAGGTTTTAATGATTAATTTTATTGATGACTATTTTTTAAAATTTATTATGTGTGTTAAATGATTTGAAATTAAAAAAAAATAGCCTAGGCATGGACTGGACATCAAAAAATACCCCAAAATCCATTTAACCATCCCCATGGAGGGACCAACTATCCAAGTAGTGCTCCGGGAGAGCCTTATCAGGTGGAAGGTTGTGATTGGTCTGTCGGGAGGAACATGTAGTGCATAGGCTGAGCCTAAGACCATACATGCCCATTTGTGTCGGTACAAGCCCATTATGTGTGTTTGAAATTATACCAGGTGCCCATCCCTAGATTAGAAGTTTGAGTCATGATCCCCATTAATTATTATAAATAAATGTTACCAACCATTCTAATTTCTAATATGGGGTACCAATGAAGTCCGTCACTATTCATCATTACAAAAAGTAGTGATGTTTCATATTATTTCAATGATTTCCATTTTGGGACACAACCCTCAGCTAGTCGTTATTTTTTGACACTTCTCATTTATGAATACAACCATATTTAGTCATATAAGACACCATGATCAACCACCTGGGATCTCGATCTCATATAGAGTTTCCATTAGAAGTCCATAACTCACCTAGGAACAAACATGAATCATTATGGATGACTTATTCCAGCTCCGACGACCTCTGTGGAACCCTTTTTGACAAAGAATATGCTCTACATGTCATGGGATCTCGATCTATCCACTGTGAAGGCCGAACCACACATGTGGTGCATCAAAAAGCCATTATTCACTATTCCTACCACCTGTGAGTCATGACGATGAAGGATATGCATTGATGATATTATAGAAAAGGATGTGATACAATGATTCCTGAATGATAGTACTATAGATAATGTGATAGTAGATTATATGTTCTACTATTAAGGAAAAGTTAGTTCCCAGACTATGAATGGTGATTTGGAATCCCCATCAGGGAATGGTAAATGATGTGCTACAATCAACATCAACAACAAAAGAGAAAATAGCATTGAGCTTCAAAGGTAAATCATAGAAATGGTAGTACCATTTTAGATAGAGAAATAGTAAATAAATTCAACCATAGAGTAAGTATTGATAGTGGATGTCGAGTTGATGGTTTTTAGAGAACCAATAGTATGTTAGGACATGATACCATGCACATTCTACTGCCACTATGGTGGAAAACATGTGTAGAATATGGAATGGTAGTACATGTTGTAATACTATTGAGGAATGTTATATCCTACTACAATTGTGGAAACAATTGATGTCCCACAATGTTAAATGATACACCAACTATAGATTACATGCAAAAGAATATGGAGCCATGATAGTACCCTAGAGATACCCTAATAGTTGATGTTGTCTCTCACCATTGAGTAATATTAGATCAAATATGATTATAGATTATTATTCTGTGAGCCTAGTGGTACATACTGAATGGTATTACATGGAGTGATACTTTATGTAATTGTAAAGGTAGATGTTGTTACCGTCAGTGTGGAATATGATTCTATGCTGTAATTTGGAAACACTAGAAAATTTAGCAGATTCAATGGGAGGTATATATAAATATATATATATTCTTATCTTGAAAAAGATACTGAATATTTAAACAAGGTATATAGATAGGTTATCGACTTCTATAAATACATGTAATGTTTCCAATTAAAAATGATCAAAGGATCAAAGGATAGGGGAGAACAACCACTATTTCTTATTACTCTATCTTAGACTACTTTTATTTATTATCTATTTGTAGCATGATATCTTACCCTATTATTCCAAATATTTCTTCTATATTTTAAGAGTGCAGTCATTGAGTGGTTTGGTTAATTGGAGTTTACAATAATTATAATTCTTTAGTCGATGTACTTTTATTGAAATTATGGATTTCTTTTTCTGTTAAATGGATTTCGGTATCTGATTTCTGAAATTAATTTTGATAAAATTGTTTTTATGATTTATTTTAATTTCAATTACTACCTTGGTTAAGAAATATTTTATACCTCTATTTGGTTTGAAATCATATTGATTTATTCGTTTAGAATAACTTGAAGTATTTTTAGTTATTTCAATACATGTGAGGAATATACAATGATCTAATTTGGATACATGGGGATCAAAAAACCTAATTTGGTATTGAATAGGTAGCTCAAAAAGGAATCATTTTTTATTTCACACATTCTAATAATGAATTTCCATGTATAGAAATTGTGTGGATTATTTTCATTCTTCATCAAATTTAATCAAGGTTGAAAAATGGGATGCGATTTTAGAACCATTAATTTAATCAAATATTAATGATTGGAGAATATATTATGAAGAGGCCATGATAGAATTATAAGAGGGGAATCAAAACCTAACCCTAGTAAATTTATACTCATCTTATTTACAATTATCATAGTTTGTTATCTAATAGTTATAGTGATTTATTTTTTTTACATTTTCACCATTACCACATTAGTTTACTAATAATACTACATCCCTAAGGGATAATAAAATATCCTTTTACACACCCCATGACAGGTACATGTAAACTATTATATCTTCATCATCTTTATGAAATAATTTTCATATTTAATAAATATTTTCTAAATAAATACATTCCAAATTTTGATAAAAGCATTTTTTTAAATCAGATTCCTCTTTAAGTAATTTCATCGATCACATCCTGTGAATCAAGATAGTTTTAAAAAACATAATTTTATAAAACAATTCAATATATATCAAAGATAAAATTAACCTCTCATGGATTTTAAAAAATTATTTTTTAAATTAAAAAAAATGGAATCATATGAACACATGAATGCCATGGGAAAGTCCATTGGAGAGAGACACCTGCCTTAAGAATTTTGAAAAGCTCATTGCAATCTAAATCCAGAAAAAGAAAAGAGGATATCGGGTCCTTAAAAACATAGATCTAAGAGAAACACCATCAATTCCCTAATAGAACATCTATATTAGAAAATCACTTCCCTTAGTGTTCCCTCAAGATAAGGGGAATAGAGATAAAAATGTGATATATACATAATAGTATAATATGATAGAAAAAATAAACATACCTTTATGAGATCCACTAATAAAGATAAAGGACCAGTAAGAATCCAATGGATTTTCCTCCCAAGAATCATATAGGGGATGGTTTAAGATAATGATGGACTAGGAGATGATTAGAAGTCAAAACAATCATAGTAATATAGGTAAATTTAAAAATTAAGATGTTTGGATCTAGGTTCACAGTTAGGAAACACGGTTTAACTTACATGAACCACCCTTGTGTTGGACATGGTCCATGGATAACTAAGTTAGTCAAATGGTTTGAAAAACTATTCCTAAGACATGTGGAAATCATTTTACAAAATTTCAAACACCTGTATGGTTTTCATGGTGACTTACATGCTTTGATAAATCATGAAAAATGCCACTAGAATTCATATTTCCATTTTAAATGGTTACCATGTGGTTTGACTATCTATGTACCTTAACCATCCACCAAGCCTAATTTTCATTAATTTCAAAAATATCAACCTCAAAATCCCAAAAAAACTATAGAACCTCCAAAGAGAAAGACCGAAATTAGAACTAAAAGTACATTTTTCTGAGAAGTAATCATAATTATACCCACCATGAACAATTTAAATCCCAAGAAATTACTGAGAAATTGTACCTGAAAATAGATACCTCTATTGTTGGATCATTAATAACTCAAGGTCCCATATATCATGTTGTTCCCAACCATACTACCGTCTCATATGAATTAATAGGATTGTATTTCAATGAAACAACTTATCCTATTGGTCCACTATCTACACTAAACTTTCAACCAATGAGGTGTTAGGATTAATCTCAATGCCCTCCCACTCTATCACGTTTGAAAAATATAGATGTTATTTTTTGTTAAGAAACATGAAATAAAGTATGAATAAATTTAAAATTGTTATGTGTGTCTAGTTGATAAGGAACCTTATCGTGTCCCTACAAAATCTCAAATGGGAAAACCAAATGAGGTTCTAACTTACCTTTCCTCCCCAAACATCTCTGTACCAAATGAGTTGAAACATTGATAAAAACCAGATATCTCACCTAAACCACTAATGAATGATGATGCTGAACAACATGATATTTCTTGTGAATATGAGATATCACTAGAAAATTTATGATTGATTAAATGATTTTTTTTTCTCATAAATGATATTTTCTCTAACTAATTACTTTTTCTCCTAAAATATCCAAATATAGAGGAGATATGTAAGGTCTCCCATATAATCCCCCAAAAGGATATATACTAATTGAATAGTGATATGTATTTTTATAGGAAAAATCCAATAAGGAATTATGTTTCTACCTAGATCCACCAATGTCAACAATTCATGCCAGTAGCATTTCATCATTAATCTGGATGGATCACTTTGACTAGTAATCCATCTAGGGATGATAATTCATTCCCAACTTCAACTAGAAACCCATTACTATCTATAATCCACAACATAACTAGTATGTGAAATGAGGGTCCCTATCAAAAATTAAAGTGTTTAAAATCTATTATGTATGATAATCTATGACATATAAAATGTATCAATATCTTAAAACCTAATCATCTCTCTAATAAGTATTAAATGACCAAATTTCACGAGTTTCTAAAACAACACCAATATATAATCCTTAGAACATTGAGTCTATGATGTCCCAATGAATAAGTCCATGGATATCTCATTTTAATTTCATACTAGAATGGATAAATGTTACAACAAACTATTAGGTCTGCAATGGTTTTCCTTAATTCAATTACATGTTACACACCATGAAAAAAATTTGTAATCAATCATAATATTCCAAAAAACCAATAATGATGTCTCAACTCGTGATACATCTTATTATATTTAGGTTTTATAAACCAAATAGATTATTATCGATCCTCAAAAAATTTAAATCTCATGTCTAGTAGAATAATAAAACTACCTCAAAAGCACAATACACCATTTTATTATTTAAACCACTCACCCAGGTTCTCCCCGCCATAACGATTCCTACTAAAGTGATGAAACTCCACATCCTCTACATGTCCTATTGAATAAGATCGTTTGTAGAATATACCTCCAAAATAATATATAGGAACCTATTTGCCTCAACTCTCCCTTAATCTAAGAACATATAAATACAAAATCTCTTCAAGAACCACTATTATACAAATTTCATAACTTCCCGACTCAGTAGTTTCCTAATTAAAATGACCACATCCACATTCTCCTTCTTGATGTTTATGTAATATCAAAATAAAATGTCTTGAGGTACTCCACTCAGTATATTTTTATCAATTTGAGATCCCTATGAGTTAAAATATAGTTCATAATTTTATGTTCTAAATACACTATAAAAAAATCCTTGAAGAGGACGTTGTTCCAAGTCTTAAGTGTGTTTGTCATTACATCTAAATCAAAATCATGAGTGGGATAAATGTTATCATGGTGGAGTAATTGATGATATCCATAAGCTACCACATATATATCCTACATTATAAGAAAACCCAATCCCATAACTAAGGCATCACAATAAACATAATAACCAAAAAACATCTAAGGATGAATAATAAATGGATTTGAATATAATATCAATTTTATCTCCTCAAGATATATCTAGCACTGATAGGTCCAAATGAAATTCACACCCAAACAAGTAAACTCTATCATCAGAGATGAAATACTATAGAAGTCCCTGGAAAAGTTCTTGTAATAACAAACTAATCCGAAAAAACTACATATTTTAAAGTAATTCATGGGATTCTCCCAAGACACCACATCTAGAATGATTTCAGGATCCACTAAGAAACCTTTATCAAAGATCACATGACTCATAAATTTCAATTCTTGAATCAAAAATTGACCTTTGGATAACATTAAATACAAACGATTCTTTCTAAATATTTCAAGGATGGTATTCAAATGTTCAGTATGATGTCGTTATAATCTAAAATAAATAAGGATATCACACATGAAAAAAATAATGAAAAAATCCATGAATTTAGGAGAGATGACTCTGATTAAATCCACAAACACTATAGGATCATTTGTAAGGCCAAATGGAATGAAAAAATACTTATAATACACATACCATCTTCTGAACACCATTTTAAGAACATATTCCGCTCAAATAATATTTTGATGGTAGCCCAATCTTAGATAAATTTTCAAAAACCAATAGGCTCCATTGAGCTAGTAAAAAATATCATCAATCATTGGAAATAGATATTTGTTTCGAACCATTACATGGTTGAGTTTCTAATAATATACAAAAAGTCAAAGACTCCCATATTCCTTCTTTATAAAGGGTTCTCGAGATACCCAAGGTGAAACACTAGGTTCAACAAGTCCCATATACTCATGATCCTTAGGGTTATAGGTTCTATATAATGCAAAGGTATGGAAATTTGTCATGTCCTCAAAAGTAAGCCTATAAATTACTCAACTTCCCTTTGAGGTTGCAGCCCAAAAAAAATGTAATAAAAATAAATTAAGATACTTAACCACCACCATTGGAATAGGAACAATAATATGAAAAAATATCTGACAATTGGTATGAAATAATCACATTAGTAGGAGAAATGAGGCCCACTCCCCCAATCTGGGATACCACACCGAATTAAAAACATGAGCGGTTATAATAAAATAATGAAATTGTACCTGACGATGACAAACAATTATCTGGGATTCATATAAAATAATTTAATTCATGATAATGATAAGAACAATGATGTTAAGGTCATGTAAAAAAATTATCATATGGTCTTGTGGACAGAGACCATCACCTGACACTTGTAATGTTTAATACCTTGCTATGAATTCTTTCCTAAAGGAGTGTGATGAGTTATCATGAATGAAAAAATATACAAGCACACGAACAATTCCTAGATATGTTTTGAATATATGATGTAGTGAATTTCACCAGTACCAAAAAATACATGACCATAAAAGATGCAATAAACACCGTACCTCTTATGGTAGTTGGTCCTGCCTCTGTCTCCTCGGATGCATATTCTACAATATAGATATGTACTGCCTCATTCTATCATATCTTTTCAACTGGGGAATCACCCTTTGCATGAGGTTGAGATCCCACCCCATTTTATGCATCAGATATGAATTGAGATCCCTTGGTAATGGTGGATCCAAATCTACTTCCTAGGTATGTTTTATCATTGAAATGATGAAGATGTCTGGATTTTCAACAAGTACAGAACAACATGGGTCATACCTTAAAATCAGGTTTCAGGTATCCATTTTTTCAAATCTAATAACAAACCACCTAACGCATCTTTGAGGTTAATTTTTAACCCCCACCAAAACCTTTCCACAAGTCACCCCACTTCCTCTTTTGGTCAAAAAGTTAAATCTAGCTACCACCCACTATCAGTGATGATCAAATAATCCTTATTGGCCCAGCTATGTATGCCTCATCCATAGTTTCTTTGTCCAAAACCTTCTTTATGATGCTTAGGAACATAATAATTTTCAAATATTTAATATCTACACTCAAACATATCTCTAACACATACTTTTTGAGATACTCATTAGAAACAAGATCTAGTAAATAATTCACCAACTCAGCAAATTGAGTAGCATACTCCAGGAAAAAATGTTCTCCATTCTCCAAAACAATGAACTCCTATGCCTTTACCACTCTTAGTGTCGTAAGAAATAACTATTGATTAATGGACCTATTGAAAACAATTCTAGTGAGATCTTTTTGAAACTTGGATTGTACAAAAGACTCCCACCACTTCCTTCCTGGTCCTTCAAGAATTTTAGTGGTGAATGCAACCTTGTAGTTTTCCATAGTTTTCAAAAAGTGGTAAATCACCTCAATCCTTTTAATCCACTACTATGATTAATTATCTCCCTTTTTTCTTTAGAATATTCATGGATTATTCTTAGTAAATTATTATGTTTGGTCTACTCTTCATTTTAACTCAACTTTTGTTACTTGAACCATGGTTTAAACCATTCAAATTTTTATTTCCACTAATATCAAGTCAACAAGAGGATTTAAATTTGGGGATTTCTCCTTATATTCCTATCCAGTACTATAGGGTGTTTTAATGGGAGGATCCTTAATCTATAAAACGACTAAATAAACCTTTTTAACATAGAATTTTTTTTAACATAATCTAAATTCAGAGAACTGAATAAAAATTATAAAACTGAGAATGAAGATGCTTGAGAACACCAAAATTCCAGATGTGACATATGTTTTCCTAATAGTGATAAAGATAGGCACACTCACAAACCACCTCTTAAGTTTAAACAATTATATATATATAGTCCATCTATATCCCCATAAAACATAATAGTGATACTCATCCATCAGCATAAGATTCCATGTTAACTTATACCTTTAATACCAATTTTTAATAGAATAACTTGGATTAATCCGGAATGCCTCTTGAATTATCCAACCAGAAGGCCCATACCTTGTTCTTGATCACCATAGTCTGGAGACAAGTAGCATGTTATCATACAAAAAAACAAGACAATTATTTCACCCTAATACAAATATATGACAGGATGTGAACAAAAAATTAAAACAAAAGATATCTAGAACATATATCATCTTTCAAATAACTACACCAAAATATAAAATCCAAAAAATAGATAAAAATTTCTTAATAAAGAACAATAGCATAGTCAATAACATGGAACATGAAAATAACCCACTTGTTCATCTAAATGTGATTTCATGCCACCACCGTCACAACCTTCCAGAAAGGCAACACAAGCAAAGAGATATATAGACTGCATGAAGAACTTATCATTACTAGTATCTAAAAAACCAAGGATATAAGTAGACAAAAGAAAAAATTTTGTGTGATCACTATATCTCAATAGAAACCCACCAATGAATCAAATATATATATATATATATATATAACCATTAGTTATTTTTTAAATCCATTTTATAAATATTTCATAATGAAATCATTTAGTTTTGAAATAATTATATTAAAAATTATTTTATACTTACAAACTAAATCCATATTCAATAAATCAAAATAATATGACAAAAATACATGAGGAATAACCAAATTCAATAAATAAGTTTTCATGCATCCATAAATCCCGAAGAAATCCAATATAAAATACCAAACCACATAGTGTATCTATGAAGCACCAAGAGAACAATAAAAAAGGTTGTACACAACACAAACAACCATGAAACCCTATGAAAAATAATAATAACTAATGTCTAGGAACCTCGGTCCTTTGGAAAGGCTACCCATATAACCCAAGGCCTTTAGGATACCACTCATTGTGATAGATTTCTCTACTAAGGAATGTGTTTGTTTAGTTTTCCTCACAACCCAAGTTATTATCACTATTCTATTTTATCATCATAAAATTTATAAAATTAAATACATATTTCATATAAAATTCTCAAGGCAAGGGATTTGATTTTTAAGAAAGAAAAAAAATTAAAATCAAATTCATCATGGAGACATTTCATTGATCAAATCATGGGCATTAAGGGGGTTTTACAAAAAAACCAATTTTACAAAAATAATTCCATATAAATCAAACATTATTTTCACATATCTAGGATTAAAATACACAATTCCATAAATATAAATCAAAGGGAATCAAAATAACATGATCATTTCATTTGAAAACCAGAATGCCTGAGGGATTTATATATTTTTATTAATATTTAAAAATAAAATTTTTAGAGGTTGAAGGGTAACCTTTACATACTATATAATCCCAGAGAAACTAATCCTTAATAAATTTCCATTATAGGCCCAATGACTAGACATCCAACATCAATCATGACCTATATGATAATTTTCTGAACTAGAGAAATCGACATTCCAAGATGCTCAATAAAAAACCCAATGCATGAATGCATGGTCCTAGTACCGAGGGAAAATCCATACCCTCTCATTAATCCAAATATGAAATTATTGATTGAAGTTTCTCTTTGATCTGACCTCATCTTGGGACAACACCTCAGTATCTAAACAAAATTTTATGTTGTAAAAATGTATCTGATGAAGCTCATTCCACCATACTCCTTCACCATTGTGTTGCTTTCTCCATCCCACATGACCCCCACTAGAAGATAAACCACATGCCACTTTAACACCTCCCAACCATGCCATAGCCAAAAACCATTCTCATTTCACCCAACCGTCACCCAGAGTCTATCGAATCGGCTGATTGTATGATTGAATCGAACATGTCACCACCTTTCCTTCTCTGTGTTGTTTCCTAACCCAACTTCCATGCTTATATTGAAGAACGTATTTGAGGATACTCTTCATCCATGTCTCATAGCCGCCTACCAGCCCCTACTCCTTTCGTCTATCCTTAAAGCCTTCGAATAAACCCCCCCTGTTGTCTCCTCCTATGCCATAATGTGATGTCATACTAGTGGATTAACTGAACACTCATATCCCCTGTTGTATCCCAATAAATTCTAAAATAGAGAGTTACCATGATTTGAACCATGATTAAAATTAAGACATACTGGGTTTCCTTTAACACTATTATAGGACCCCATTACATTCAAAAACTAGTGTGAAAATGAAGGGACCATGTCCTCACAAATGAGATCCAAGATAAAAACTATGAAATATCTATCAAACCCTATAGATATATAAATTAATGACCTTTAGGATTTCATCAAGATAAGTGGATGTTAGAAAAACTGATGATCTTGAGAGAAATGGTCAAAATGAGATAATGGGAGAAAAGAGGAAAACTGAATGTACCGGGATGAGATCCTACGAAAATGATCAAGGATCACCATGTAATCAAAAAAAGATTCCCCTATATCATAATAAAGTGGTTGGTTAATGAAAATGAAGGATTATGAGTTGATTGATGGTGAAAATGACCAAGAAAATCATGGAAAATTTCAATTTTAAGATGTTCTGTTCTTGGATCATTTTAAGGATAAATGGTGTAACAAATCGTGCACCAACCATGCTTTATAATTTTTTTGTGGACAACCAAGTAACATTGTTTCTAGGATAAGTATTTAGGGGTTAATTAAATGTGAAACAAGTAATGGACCAAATTCCAAACACCCACTTGGTTTTCAAAGAGACTGGCATAATTTAAAAAACTATGAACAACTTCTCTAGAACACATATGACAATTTTTCATAGTAATTTTACGGGTTGACTAACCATGAACCAAAATCATGTGGTTATCCTATTTTCCCCAAAATTAAATACTTTTAAACATATGACTCTAGAAAACATCCTGAATATAAAACAAAAAAGATAATGGTAAAAACAAATGGTACATGTGGTCAAGAGGGCATCAGGCCCTTAGACCTCGATGGAGGATTGAAATCTGATTTTTTTGTAACCCCTTTTATATATCATATTCATAATGGTTCATCATTGTAGCGGTAAAATAACAAGTGAATTTAATTAAAATTGTGTTTTTTAAATTAATAATGTTTTTGAAAAAATGTTTTCTGTATCTTATAAATTGACATTGTCAATTTATCAACTATTAATCATATTTGAATATATGGATCAATATATAGATACATTTATTCATACATATTATTTTTTTAGCATGACATATCTTTAATATATGGTAAATAAGTATATTAATGCTAAATAGATTTAAATGAATATTATATTATATTATATTTTTTTGATGTGTAATTCAAATTATGACTCAAACATGGGTTATAAATTGAGCATCCAACCAACCATATAAGACATAAGAGGATTCCCAAGTCTATGTACAAAGGTTATTGGAGTTGTTTCCATTAGAAATGAAAAATTAAAATATATAATGAAAATGGAAAATTATGAAATAATTATTCTTGTTAGTTGACCAAACATTTTAAGATTGTTGATATTCTAGTGACGTTAGACACACATGAAAAATGTTGATAGGAATATTCAAAAAAATTACAAGTCAAGTTTATAGGTTGGATCAAGATTCCTACATTAGGATATTTAATAAATGTTATTCCACGTGAAAAAGATATATTGTCTTATAAAAGAAACATTCTACTGTTATAAACCCCAATGAATGATCATTATTGTGTTTTATGTATCCTATATGGTGATATATGATGGGAAAATTAGATCTTAAAAGTGATGGAATATGAAGTCATTGAAATAATCTATCTTGCATATTTTAGATATCGAATATAATTTAAACATGATAAAATGATTTTAGAATTACTATAATAATTATTAAAATAATTTAGAGTTTTCAAAGTGAATTAAATTTATGAGAATGCGGATAACTTATTTGAGGAGGCTCGATGTTTATTTGAAGAAAATTGGGATTTAATGTTCATTAGTTAGAGCTTTGAAAAATGGAAATAGAATTTAAGCAATGTATATTTGAAAAAATGGATTAAGAAATTATCATATTGATCAATCTATTTAAGAATAATTATCTATGTGATGAATATTTCTTCCAGGTATAATATATTTATGGAATCCATCAAGTAATTTATGAAAGTTAATAAAGTAATTAAATTTATGGGGCCACCACAAATGATAATTTATCTATATGGAGGATATTTTTGGTTCTAAATATGATATTTTGATGAATGGAAAATTAATTTATCTTGCACTAGAATATAATTGATAATGTAAAATAAGATATGTTCCCCATATAAAAAAATCATCCCCACTTGTGAATGTTGAGAAAGTAAAAAATCATACAGAAACATTGTGTAAGAAAATGTATCCACGCAGATGAAAATTAAAAATTAAATTCATCTTATTAGAAGTGAAGCATCATTGAGTAAGTAATTAATATATGAAGATTATATTTGTGGTGTATAATAATAGTTATCATTAATGATGTTTTACATTGTATAATTTGAAAATTTTATTCTAGATGAAATACTCATTATTCAGAGAATTAATTTTCTAAAGAAGAAATTTATATTTCTGATCACGTTGAAACCATTCATTCTTCTTCAAAATAACATAATGGTTTTTAAATATAGGATTCAATATTGGTGAAAAATTAATAACAACTTTATAAATTTCATGAGTTTTCAAATGAATTTCATGGGGTTTTAAGAATAATGAAGACGGCGTTATATTGATGTTTGGGTTATTATTAAATGTTTAATATATTTATAAACTAATCTGATTAAGTGAGATATTGATCATCTTAAATATAGAAAAGGATACCAAGAAGAGATAGAAGGATGGGAAGTTTCACATGTCTAAGATTATAATTCTTCAAGATTTTATAATTATGGAAATATGAAATCAACAAATTATTTAATGCATTTTGAATTCGTTCAATGGATTAGATATCACAATAGGACACAAGATTCAAGATTGAAAATGAATATTTTTTTTGATTTCCTATTTTTCAAATTTTTTGGACTTAATATAGATATATATATGTAATAATGAGAAGTAATGAAAATCCTAAATGGGAGATTATTTACTCCACATGTAAGGATGTTGGTACTATTTTCTATTGATCTTCGGAATTTGTTTTTATTTTCAATTGTATATTTTTCAGATGAAGAAACATATAAGCTATATATAGATGATCCTTGAAGATATATTTACCTGATAGAGAGTGAGAGTGAAAAATATTTTAGAATGAGAATATGTGTATTTTTCATACACCAATGAGTTGTGAATATTTAATGGTTGACTTAAAATAAATTTTAGATATATTTGGATAATATGTGAGGCTTGTGAATCTGAACATTTCATTCACATTGAAAACTCTGTATTTCAATTTTGGGAAATATGGGAGGACATTCATGAAATGTTTGGAGATAATATATGAATAATAAAAGACCATAAAAACTTAAATAAAGGTAAAAGCATGGATGAGAAACATTGATGAAATATGAGAGACGTGAACTTTTTTTTTCAAGTCACTATTATATTGAGGACGATGAAAAAGAAACCACTAAATACTATAGTGAGTAAGAGAGGAATAAAATACTATTTTAAAGTATAATATTATCCATGAATTGATACTAAAAGAATAAGAAAATATGACAATCATTCTAAGGTAATATTTAGTGAACTAAAGGAGTGACAACTAATAAAGACCAATATATAGGTGGATATATAGAATATCTTGTGGTTGTCAAAGAACTAATATTAAATTGGGTTTCAAGACAACCAAAACTGAACCAATGAGGTAGTTTTTTATTTTTTTTTTGAAGAAAGGTACACAATAATACTCCATCTTGTATGCTCTTGGAGTGGGATCTATGTTATTTGGTTAAGAATAATCCATGATATTAAAGAGATACTTATACCCTGGACAAAGATAATAATAATATTTGTCATTTTGGTTATATAACGTGTTATCATTTTCCATGGTAAATAATTTTCAACGGATGAATTATTTATGGCTTGTGAATATAAACAATTATGGATAGAGTGTTTGTGGCTAGGGTGTAAACCTAACCATGAATGGAGGATTGACTTTGGATATATACTAATATATGACTCTTTATAGTATATACTTTGTAGTTTTAGTTTATATGACCAAGTATGATAAGATGTGGGATATAACAAAAAACCATATAAATAATTATGTTCTTGTTCCATAACCTATTTTATTATTTATGTGAGGTTGTGTGACAGAATAGTGAGTGGATCAAGACTAATTATGTCGAGGTGGTTAAATTAAAAGAGAAATAATTTTTAAAAGGAGACCACTATTTGATCACTCCCCTCTATGCGGTACACCCAACATGGAGAACATTAATAAGTATCATAGAATAACCAGGATTCACTCTAAAATGATCCATATAAAGTGTATATTTGATATGTTTTAGGAGGACTCTCTAATAAATAAAACTTTATCTAGTTATATTGAATAATTAATGGGTGTTTTAGCCAATATAGTAAAAAATATGTTGAAGTAAGAGGAAAATAGGAGAATGAAAAATTAGGATAAATTCAATGACCGACATCTAGTTTAATCATCTCAATGTGGTATTTTATTATTATATTTAGAAGTTTTTTATGATCCTCTAGATTATTCTAGTAATGTTGGGCATAATCTGAGGAGTATGAGGGGGTAGAATAGTTAAAGACTTATTCTCTCATGTTGGAATGTATCGGAATAAGTTTCCAAAAAATGTGTTACCCCACAAACAGAACTTCTTCGAAGACATATTTGGAGAAAAATTATAGATATAATAATAGGTTAATGTGATTGAAAATGAATTGTTCAAAATGTATGTTATTGAAATTATCTCACTAATCATGTAAAATCTAAGGAAGAGACTCTCATAACATTCAGTTAAATATTTACATTAATTGATGAAGAAATGAAAATATTAGTTTTTTAGAATGTTGTGTTCAAGAGTATTACTGTTAAAGCATCCCAAGAATTTGATAAGTTATATAAATCATTATTGGATATCAAGGATTCCCAACTAGAAGTGAAGGTAAATTAATTATAAAATTTACTACATAAAATTCATAAGATGAATTAAGAATAAAATAAAAAGTAAAATTTAAATTGGGAAGGGATAGTAAATCCATTTTAAGATGATAAAAATATCTCAACGTGAAGTGTTTAGAGTTTAAAGTCGAGTAGAAATATCTAGAATCAAAACTCACTAAACATTCTTAAAGAGGTATGATGAGAACTAACACCACAAGTACTTTTTGGAAAAATATTACCTCTAGAGAGGCATACATATGTTGGAAAGGGAGATTCAAAAGTGTTGTAGTATCCAACTTAGACACATAGAAGTAGATCTACCAAAAACCAAACAGTTATTCATAGACTAAATCTATTTTGTCAAATATTGTTTGAAAAATTGAAATTATATTCATATGGGGGTGAAGAGAAGTTCTAAAATGACTAAAAAATAATCAATGGTATATGTGTGAATTTTGTTCGAGATTCATTCCAAAATTTATCCTAAAAGGTTGTGGATTTAGCCCAAAATCTACAGGAGTTAAAATATAGATAGATTGCACCAAAAAGTAATAGATTAAAATGTTTTGGAACATATTGGTGTTTTCAAAATTTTAGGCACATGGATGTTTATTTATTGTAAAATATATCATTTTATACATGTATTAGAATATCCAAATCATCTAGGAACATGGATAATAAATGCAATAAACCATCTATAAATATGTAAAAAACAAAAATGAAGAGAAGTATGCATACAAAAAACATTTTTGAATCATGTATAAATTTCTATTTATTTTTGAATATTGGTTGTAAATTAAATTTGAAATTACAATACAACATTTCCTGGTATTACTCATAGGATTATGACAAGAAAGTATCACCACATTATGTGGATTAGGTGAAAACATCTTTCTTGTTATATAATCCTATAAAGAAATATATGGTAATGTGACTCCCATGAAGACAACGAATATTTATAAATAAGTTTCAATATATTGTTGATTAAAAGATAAAAATAATCGTGGGAGGAAAGTAAAATCATTCTAGACACACACCTGAAATGTTTATGACTACTCATCCAAATGATATGAATACTTCGAAGAGTAAGAATAAATTATCACTATTTTGTTGTTCCAAACCAGTTCCTATTATGAAAAAGTACACACCCAAAAAGATGAAGTCCTTATTTTCCAAAGGGGTAAAATCATAAAAGTAAAAGGGGATTCAAGAATACAGAATAAAATACAATTTGGAGATAAAAAAATAAAAATATAGTTGGGTTGAGAAAAAGATATAAACCCCAGTGATATAACTAAATAAGAAATGGATTCTACCTTATTCCAAATTCAAATGTGCTCATTTTATAATGCTTTGGATAAAAGGGGAGCTTTGATATAGGACTGTGATTATTATACATCCATGAAGGTTGACTATCATGTTGGCTTGAAATTTTAGTTTGTATTTAGTCTATAATTTATATCAAGTTTCAAATGGTATCACAACTACGTGGATCATATTTTTTTAAGAGTAATACTATGATGATGTAGTGTAAGAAGCACCCCTTGATGGGGGATTAAAAATTTAAATGATTTCATATATTTATTATTAATTCATAAATATATAAATCTGGTATTCCCAAAAGATAATGAATAATGAGGTATGGTACTCACTATATGAACATTATTATGATTTATGATTATACTAATCAAAAATGGTGGGTGATTATCTAACAAACAGGGAGTGAAAATTCATGCACAAGAGTTGTTTTGAAGTGTTTTTTAAGGTTATAGAAGGATTAATATCATCTTTAAAATCCTTTATAAAATCACTATTGATGAATATTTTATTCTGGTCATCATAGAGAGATATTTATGTTTAGATTTTATTCATTGTTAAAAAAACTATTATTTTTTGCACTAGGCTAGCCCATGTAGACTTAGAGATGGATTATTGATTGCTTATTTCTATGAAATTTTTACTTCCTTCCTTCCCTAGATGAAATGATGAATCAGTATGTAAATATGTTTTCTTGAGGCAAAGTGGTGAAAATTTTGTACCCTCTCAGTAACCCAGACATTAAGGGGTTGAAAAATATTACCTCATTTTTATTTAATGTCAATTAGGGAGAGAAGGATCACATTTTATATGAGGAGAAATTTGGAATACATTAAAAAAATAGTGTGGGATATAGATGTTCCCTTTGGTTTTGACAAAGATGATTATTTATATTTTTCAATGTGAGATGTGGAAGTAAATTTATGATTGGAACATGGGTTATGTATTGATAATCCACGAAACCATTGATGTCATATCATGCTTCCCAAGCCTACTATTAAAGGAGAGTGGATTTTTTATCATTTGAAATTCAGAGTAAAATTATTTGATGGAAAAAAGAAAAAAGATAATAAAGGATGTTTGTGTTAAACCTAAATTTTAGACAATTGGGTAGTTGATAAACAAGTTAAAGAGAAGTGATTGAGGTAGAGAAGTACTATCTACAATAGTTAAAAGTAAAGTAGAAAAATTTGTTCAAGCTAGCTAAACCGAGAGATTAAAGAACTATTATTCTATGTGGAAAATCATGGGGGCATTTTTGAGAAATCATAATGGGGTGAGAAATCCAAAAAAGTTGATGATTTAAGTAATTCATTTCTCATGGATGAAGATTTGTGAAGGTTGAAGATGAGTATAAAAATGATGGTAGAAGAGTTCATGTAAATAATATATCTTGAGAATTATTGATTCTATAAGGATTTTGTTCTAGTTAAAATGAGTTTAGAATTATTATAATATTTCAAAATATTATTTGGAGTTATTATAAATAAATATAAGTTGATTGAGTATTATAAGAAACTGTTTAATGGTGCTTAAAATTTATTTGAATAAAATCTTGATTTACTATTTTTTATTTGGAATTCAAAAAAATGGAAAACAAAACTGAGCTAAAAAGAGTTGGAAAAATAGATAAGGAAATTATTTTAAAGTATTATACATGTAATAATATTAATCTAATAGCTGAATATTTGTTTCATGTGTATGATATTTTTTCCATCCCATATGGTATTTATGATAATTGACATATTAATTTTTCTTATTAGACCAATGCATAAATTAATTAAACTTCATAGATGTTTTATGTGCTACATGTATGATATTTAAAAAAAATATAAAAGGGGTATTTTTTATTCCATGTGATAATTGAGTTTTCATATGATGTTTTTCATTTCACATATGTATATAAATCCATGCCAGTAATAATTATCAAATTAAATCATCTAACATGTTCAACGCAAATGAAAATATAGTACATGGATGAAAATTGGAAAACTAAACTCATATATATGGAATTTAAGATTCATAACATAAGTAATTTCATCTATGTAGAGGATATTTATGGCTTTTAAGAATATTTCACAGGTATATTGTATTTATAAAGAAAAATCCTTGAATAATCTTTAGGATGAAAAAATATTGATTTCTACATTTAATTATCTAAATAAGAAATTATTATATTGGATGATACTGAATCCATTCATTCATATTCAAAACGTCATGAATATTTTGAAAACCATGAATCAATACATGTAAAATAATTAACAACTACATGTATTTCATGATTGAGTAAATGAATTTCATGGTTTTTCATGAATAATGAATATAGGGCCATGTTGAACATTTTAAGAACCTGGAGCTTCAGTTTTTGGTACGGATCTCTTTTACGGGCTTTTTAAGGAAAAATAGAGAATCTGGAAATTTTTAGAGTACACGGCGTGTACTTTATGAGTACATGTCGTCTAATCCTCGGTCACTCGAAGACGTGTGTTGGCTGAGACTGGGCCACACACACAGTGTGTAGGGGTGCCGTGGAGGCAGATTTTGGCAGAGTACAGAAAAACCCACTACACTCCGTGTACTTTAAGAGTACATGCTGTGTACATTTATTATTTCATTAATCAAACTAGGGTCGTGCCTAATGACTGTAAAATTCTTCTTCTCTGCTGCCGATTATTTTCCGAGCCACCGATCCATTACCGGTTGTCCGAATCAAACTCTGTCGATTGTAGAAGAATCACAGCGGTGAGTTCTTGGTTCTTATTTAGCCTCGTTTCCTGATTCTTCCTCTTGTGTAAGTTATCTGAGGTTGAGCATGTTAGACTTTTTTGCAGATATACTCCATTTTAGGCCGATTCACGGGCCAAAGTTCATGTAAATTGATCTTCGATGATCGAGGTAGGTGGTTTGTTTCCCTATGTTCAAGTTCTTTGAGTTTTGATTGAAAAAGTGTTGGATACCCATGTATCGGGTATCCCGGGTTTAGGATTTTGATCCAATTGTTTATCTTCCCTAGATTGATTTTTAGATTATGATGAATTTCTACTAATTTAGTCTTGGTTGAAGATTTTAGGATCACCCCATGGGTGTTTTCCTTCCATGTTTGGTTGTTTATCGTCGTTTGGCACCATTGCATGTGAGGCAACCCTATTGCAATTGTTAGTTTACTTTTTATCACTGATTGCATGTGTTTCCTGCTGTTTAAATGCTTTTGATGTATGGTAGCTATTATCCAAGTTGTTTTCTAACTTACTTAGGGCTATTGATAGTCTATTACGCATGACTGGACTGCTCAGGGATGTGTGACCCTGGTGTGGGAGATCAAAGAGGGAATAGATGATTAAGATCTTCCCTAGAGGGTCTGTTGGTTTTAGTTTCATATGTAGGACCTATGGGAATAGGACTTTGTGCTTCCCATTAGTGTTCTTAGTTTACCCATGCATCGAGACCACATGAGGAATTATACATAAGTGCTTCCTCATAGAGTCTATAGCTATCGTTGTAAGACCATAGGGGAATTGTTGTAAGAGCTTCCCAGAGTGTATGTGCCTTGGTTATTGAATGGACTATAGGGGTCTTCTAGTTTTAGCAACCTAGAGAGTCAGTGTGTATTCTTGATGGTTGGTTGTGACGAGTCCACCAAGCCAAAGAAGAATCTTGGGTTTTGTACTTCTTGTGTTAGGTAGTCTTTTTAGGTACCTTTTGTGTTAAATTCTTTACCATGGAATAGAAGGTTTTACTTGTTCTTCCTGGTTGTGCAATTAAATGAATGTGAATGGTAAGTGGTAGAATTGTTTTATGGATTTATTTACCATTAATTTTTCTATATCACTCACTAAAAGTAGGGAACAAATCGTGTGGTGGTTGAATACTGGGATTAGTCTCACACCCTGTTTGGGTCCTTCTTTTCAGCCCAAACAGATTATATTGTTGCTGGTATAATTAGGGTTTCTGGCCCTTCTACCTCAGGTACATGATTGATAGTCGGATCTGGAGAGCATGAGACTAGGCCTTGGCCCGCGATGCTTCTGGAGTTGCTATTTACATTTAGTACTTTGGTTTCTGTTGTATTTCATCATGTTGTTTTGCTTACTTCTTTTCAGAGATACATGTACCACTCTGTATCATTATTATATCAGACATTGCTTTTACTTTCAGTTTAGTTGTTGCATGCTATTTTCTGCTTCCTCTATTGTTTATGCTTATTCTTCCACTGCATACTTTACCAAATGAGAGCATAGTTTCCCCACTGACTCACCAAGGCCCTCACTACTAGTCGACAGCCTCTGGTGTTTGGGGAAACACGCTTGAGGTCATGTGGAGAACTGGGTATTGGGCACCAGTGGAAGGGCTCCAGATTCGGGTCGTTACAAAGTGGTATCAGAGGGAAGTTTTTTTCCTTTCTATTGTCGTAATGTTTTGCGATCATAGACAGAGACATGAAGAAATGGGTAGTTAGTACTTAACTGTGCCCAGGAGTAATTAACCCGTGTACAGGGAAAAGCTACACTACCTCGTAATTGCAATTTTCAGTTTTTGCAAGTCTTACAGTTTATTATATTTCATCGTTGGGTGATGCACATGTTTTGTGTTGTTACAGTTTATATGATTATGGTTCTATTTGGTTTCAACCCAATGAGATGAGGGTGTTCCATCTCATGCATCATATAGGCACTGGGTAGGAAATAACTTGTCATGCATTTTACCATGCCATCTAAGGTGCATTATAATTGCATGCTGTTGTGATAGATGTTGTGATAGATTATGAATTTCGTTGTGGTATTTGCTGAGATAGAAATACTTGTTGCACTTATAGAGTATTACTTCTTTTACAGCCTGTTTAGCATGGGCGCGAAGCTCTGGTCTTGGAGGTCTTATGGGCCCTCGAGGATCCGAATTTGGCGGATCATTGTATGTTATACTGTTTACTTATTGTATTCATTGTTATGATTCCAAGATTTGATTCGAGGGGAGTATGGGACCCCACGGATTGGAATTTGTCACATAGCTGATTGTTTTTCAGTGTTTCTGGAATTCAGAGCAGTTTCAGAGCTACTGCCCCAAAAAACCCAGAATACACGATGTGTACATTATTCATACACGCCGTGTAGTTTTTAAATCGTGTTACTATCTGTTTAAACAAAAACACGGGGTGTCAGATATTCTTTGGGGACACATCGTGTACTATAAGTATATGCTGCATCGTAGTCAACCGTGTACCTATTCGTCTCACTAACAACACAGGTCGGGGAAAATCGTGTAGTATACGCCATGTGTTATAAGAACACGTCGTGTAGGTTTCTTCTGGGTACCTAGCCGTGCCACAAACCACATGGGTCGGTGTTATCCATCATTATACACAACGTGTTTGTTCTGAACACACCGTGTAGTGGTCAGCTGTGTAGCCGGCCGTGTAACATACTACACGGGTCAATGAGCCTGTCTAGTACATGTCGTGTGTTATAAGAACACGTTGTGTAGTTTTCTCCTAGGTACACGGTCGTGTCACGAACAACACGGGTCAGTGTGATCTATCCTTATACACGCCGTGTTTGTTTGGAAAACGTCATATAAGGGGTTAGCCATGTGGCCTGCCATGTAACCTACTACACGGGTCGCCGAATCCTGGCTTGTACACGTCGTGTCCTTAGTGCACACGCCGTGTAGTTTAGATTTTGGAGGACCGTGTAGGTTAGTCGTGCAAAGAGACTCGGGCAGGGGAGTGGAGTCCAAGTACACGGAATGTTTTGGAAAAACACTTAGTGTAATCTGGAATGTTACATGACCAATGGTGGCGTAATTTCACGCTATGTAAATGGCTTTAACAAACATGTCGTGTTGTTTAAATACAAGCCGTGTAGTTCAGTTTTTCAAATTTAAGTGTTCCTCTCTACTGTGCCAATTTTGTACTCTTGTGCTTTCTGTTCTTGTTAATCCTAAATCTGGAGTGTGCTTTTGACCTTTTAGGGTTATGGCACTAAGGCGTCATCCTGTTACACGCCAGGAACCAGGCAGTGACCGTACGCCGGATACGACAGACCAGGGACTACCAGTAGTTCCGCCAATTGTTCCGGATATGGCACCTGTAGTGATTCCAGACACTGGTGTGGATGCTTAGTTTAGAGAGGGTTTCATGAGGTTCATGCATACCTTCAAGGGAGCTTAGAATCCTGCCCCGTCTATGGAATAGCTGACGTGAGTCTTCCAACAGCAACGTCCTCCCACTTTCATAGGGGATGGAGGACTTCAGGTTACAGAGTCATGGCTTGAAACCATGCTTTCCATCTTCAAGCATCTTGAGACACCCCCAGACAAAAGGGTGAAGCTCGTGACTTACATGCTGGGAGATTCTACCAAGAGATGGTGGGATGTAGTCTCACAGGCAGGGCACCAGCAGACTATGGCGTGGGAGGAATTCTAGCGTACGTTCTACAACTACTTTTATCCAGCGACAATGAGGGCCGACCGGGCCAGGGAGTTCATGAACCAGCAGCAGGGTACTCTTTCGTTTATGGAGTACTCCTCCTGCTTCACTAAGTAACTGTGTTTCGCTCTCCTTATGGGAAATGACGAGCTGTTTTTGGTGAGGAAGATTGAGGAAGGCCTCAAACCAAAGATTAGATCATAAGTGAACATTTTACAGTTGACTTTTATTACTCTGATAGTCAACCAAGAACTGATCACTGAAAGAAATCTGAGGAAGACTAGAGCTGTTGACCAGGGCAGTTCAGCATCCAAGGCTGATTCATATCATACTGATAGCAGGAAGTGCCATCGACAGTCTACTCGTGGTGAATCGAGGAAGCGAGGTATATCTTGTAGTAGACGATATCTTCCTTCTGGAAACCAGGTGGTGTGCTATCAGTGCAGAAAGAGCAGGCATAAGAAGCCCCGTTGCCTGAGAGATCCAGTGGAGTGCCGAGCTTGCGGTAAGATGGGTCATCTTCAGTGTTTTTGCAGGGTTCTTCTTCCAGTGGCTAGTGAAGGAGAATTTGTTTCTACCACTCATTCAGGAACAGGGTTACAAGTCCCGTAGCAGACTGGGGGCTGGAGTTCTTCAGGTCGTTCAGGCCAGGGTAGAGGTTGCGGACGCAGTGGTCAGGCTCAATGAGGATCAGATCAGGGATATCAGGCTACTACACAGGGCTGCGGTACTGTCCAGACGTTTGCAGTAGAGAAGATTCATCAGGATAAGGATCCTGGACCTTCCACAGTTCGATGTACGATCCTAGTAGCCTCTGCTTTATCTTCGTCACTTTTCGATACCGGATCTTTTCATAGCTTTATTTCTATGCACACTGTGGAGAGGCTTAGACTCACTATCCTTACTTTTGAGGATACATTGGCACTAGACACTCCTTTGAAACATTGAACTTCTAATGTGAGTCAGTGCAAGGAGTCCCCCTTGAGGTTGGTGGGTGTCACATCGTGTGGGATCTTTATGTCCTTGAGATGACAGGTTATGATTTCATTCTCAGAATGGACTAGCTAGTTCCTTTTTAGGCCTTTGTCGACTATTATCGACGCAGGGTATGTTTCACATCACCAAAGGGCGGGTCTTTTCTTCATAAGGGATAATGGGATGTTTAGGCAAGAAGAGCTAGACTAGAGCATCATGGGTTGGGCAGTTTTACAGACCAGATTTCTAGTTTATATCTGGATTATCAGGGGACCTCTCAGATGGACTTTCCTCCGGTAGTCGACCATTTTCCAGATGTCTTTCCATAAGACTTCTCAGGTTTGTCTCCGGAGCGTGAGGTAGACTTCTCGATTGATCTCGTGCCAGGAGCAGCACCAGTGTCCATTCCTCCTTATAGGATGGCTATGCCTGAGTTGCAAGAGCTCAAGAAGCAGTTACAGGAGTTGCAGGATAAGGGTTTTTTCTGACCCAGTACTTCCCCTTGGGGTTCACCTATGTTATTTGCGAAGAAGGAGGATGGAACCTTATGAATTTGCTTGAATTATCGGAAGTTGAACCAGTTGATAGTCAAGAAACGATATCTCTTGCTGAGGATTGATGATCTTTTTTATCGGCTTTGAGGAGCCCTGGTGTTCTTGAAGATCGACTTGAGATCCGTCTATCATCAGCTGCATGTTAGGACTTCAGATATACCTCTGACAGACTTCAGGAGTAGGTATGGCCTTTACGAGTACACGGTAATTCTGTTCAGCCTTACGAACGCGCCAGCGGTTTTCATGGAACTGATTAACCGAGTGTTCCATCCTTACTTGGATTCCTTCGTTGTGGTCTTTATGGGAAATATCTTGGTGTACTATCACACTCAACACGACCATGAACCCCATCTTGAGATTGTTTTGAGTACACTGAGGGAGAATCAACTATATTCTAACCTCTAAAGATTCCACTTTTGGATGGATAAGATTCACTTCCTAGGCCATTTCATCTCAGAGACAAGAGTATTAGTAGACCCAGAGAAGGTGAGAGCAGTAGTCACCTGGGAGAAGCCAAAGAATTTCTTCGAGGTACGTAGTTTCTTGGGACTGTCTGGTTACTACAGGCGGTTTATACAGGACTTCTCACGCCTAGAAGCACCGTTGATGGGATTGACTGAGAAGGGGGTGAAGTTTGTTTGGTCAGAAGCCCGTGACTCAGCCTTCCAGGAGCTGAAAGGGAGATTGACTTCAGCACCAGTTCTAGTTTTTCCAGAGCTGGGAAAGAGTTATACATTTTTCTATGATGCATCTGGCATCGGTCTTGGAGCATTTCTTATGTAGGAAGATCATGTTGTCGAATATTGATCTTTACAGTTGAGGCCACATGATAAGAACTATCCTACGCATGACTTGGAGTTGGCTGTTGTTGTTCATTCTTTGCATTGTTGGAGGCACTATCTTATGGGAGGTCATTTCATTGTATATACTGACCAAAATAGCTTCATGTATATCTTCACACAGCGTGACGTGAATCTGAGACAGCGGAGGTGGGTCGAATACCTACAATATTTCGACTTCTATCTTGCTTATACACCTAGGAAAGGAAATGTTGTGGCAGACGAACTGAGCAGGAGGACTCAGATTCAGGTAGTTCAAGAGGCCAGCAGTGAGTGGCAGCTCATGGCTCTGTTCTCTGAGATGCATCTAGAGGTGCATGACAGACAGGGTCAGACGGTTCTTTCTTCTGTAGCTGGTTCCTCTACCCTTTTTTATCGAGTTCGAATGAGGCAGCTATCAGACCCTGAAGGCCTAGTCCTATGGGAGGGTGTGTGATATGGAGACCCTACTCTGGGGTAGACAGTGGGAGATGACGAGGTGCTACGTTTTCATTGCTGTGTATGGGTTTCAGCAGACATACGTGAGGAGCTGATGCGGGAGTTTCATGCTTCAGCTTGAGCAGTTCATCCTGGTGTCACTAAAATGTACTAAGACTTGCACTGCCAGTATTGGTGGCCAGGTATGAAGAAGGATGTGGCTGGTTTTGTTATGCGGTGTTCCACCTGTCAGCAGGTGAAGGCAGAGTATCAGTGACTAGTAGGGCTTTTGCAGAAGTTACCCATTCATGTGTGGAAATGGAATGATGTCGCGATGGACTTCATGACCGGTTTACCGAGATCACCTCAAGGAAATGATGTGGTTTGGGTTGTAGTGGATAGTCTCATGAAGGTTTCACACTTCTTTCCGATCAAGGAGACCTTCAGTGTTGATGAGCTGGGATGGTTGTACATCCGAGAGATTGTACGTATGCCTAGAGTTCCACACTCCATTTTTTTCAGACAGGGATATGCGTTTTGCATCACACTTCTGGAAAGGGATACAAAGGGCATTGGGTACACAGGTACTTTTGAGTATAGAATACCATCCTCAGACTGATGGCCAATCTGAGTGTACAATCTAGGTGCTTGCGGATATGCTCCAAGCTTGCATTCTAGACTTTGGATGTTCTTGGGAGAAGCATATTCTTCTGGTGGAGTTCTCCTACAACAACATTTTTCAGGCGACTATTCAGATGGCACCTTACGAGGCTTTGTATGGTAGGCCATGCCGATCACCTTTATGCTGGCTAGAGGCAGGAGAGGTAGATTTTCTGGGACCTTGTCTTGTTCAGGAGACCTCAGAATAGATAGAGTTTATTCGGAAGAGGATGGTGACAGAACAGTCTCGACAGAAGTCTTATGCAGATCAGTAGATACGACCTCTAGAGTTCGAGGTCACGGATCAGGTATTCCTGCGTTTTGCACCGAGGTTGGGACACAAGAGGATTTGTAGATAGGGTAAGCTTTCACAGAGATACGCTGGCCCGTTTGAGGTTCTGGAGAGAGTCGGGCTGGTTGGTTACAGGTTGCAGTTACCATAGAGGTACCAGGCTATGCACGACATCTTTCATGTTTCTCAACTTCGATGATATTTCTCAGACCTGTCTCATGTTTTTCAACCCGAGGAGGTTGAGTTGGAGCAGGATACATCTTTCGAGGAGCATCCTATCAGGATTTTTGATCGTAGTGCAAAATTACTCCATGGCCGGTTTGTTCCACTAGTACCGGTGCTATGGCAGCATGGCCGTATACAAGACGAGACTTGGGAGAGGGAGGCTGATATGCGATCAATGTGGCCGTAGTTGTTAGAGGTTTCATTTTCTACGCCTTTCTAGGGAAATTCGGGGATGAATTTCTTTAAGGGGGGAAGTTTGTAAGAACCAGGAGCTTCGGTTTCAGGTACGGATCTCTTTTACGGGCTTTTTAAGGAAAAATGGAGAATTTGGAAATTTTAAGACTACACACCGTGTACTTTATGAGTACACGTCGTGTACTCCTCGCCCACTCGAAGTCGTGTGTTGGCCGAGACCGGGCCACACACATAGTGTGTAGGGGTGACGTGGAGGCCGATTTTGGCGGAGTACAGAAAAACCCACTAGAGTACATGCCGTGTACTTTAAGAGTACACGCCGTGTAATTTTTTTATTTCATTAATCGACCCAGGGTTGCGCCTAATGACCGTAAACGTCTTCTTCTCCGCCTAATCCTGTCTAGAACATCCAAGATGTCCGATTCAACTTCGATCCATCGATCTGTCACCGGTTGTCCGAATCAAACTCCGTTTATTGCAGAAGAATCACAGCAGTGAGTTCTTGGTTCTTCTTTAGCCTCGTTTCCTGGTTCTACCTCTCGTGTAAGTTATCTGAGGTTGAGAGTTTTAGACATTTTTTCAGATCTACTCCGTTCTAGGCCGATTCACGGGCCGAGGTTCAAGTATATCGATCTCCGAGGATCAAGGTAGGTGGTTTGTTGCCCTACGTTGAGGTTCTTTGAGTTTTGGTGGCAAAAGTGTCGGATACCCATGTATCGGGTATCCCGGGTTTAGGATTTTGATCCTATTGTTTATATGCCCTAGATTTATTATTATATTATGATGAATTGCTGCTGATTTATGCTTGGTTCCATGTTTGAGGATCACCCCATGTGTGTTTTCCTTCACTGTTCGGCTGTTTATTGTCGTTTGGAACCGTTTCCTGTGAGGCAACCCTATTGCAATTGTTAGTTTACTTGTTATCACTGATTGGTTGTGTTTCATTCTATTTAAATGATTTTGATGTATGGTAGCTATTAGACAAGTAGTTGATTAACTTACATAAGGCTGCTAATAGTCGATTGCACATGAATGTACTGCTTAGGGCTGTGAGAACTTGGTGCGGGAGATCGAAGAGGGAATGGAGGATTAAGTGCTTCCCTAGAGGGTCTGTTGGTTTTAATTTCGTATGCAGGACCTATGGTAATAGGACTTTGTGCTTACCAAGAGTTTTCTTAGTTTACCCACGCATCTGGACAACATGAGGAATTAGACTTAAGTGCTTCCTCAGAGAATCTGTAGCTATTGTTGCAAGACCATAGGGGAATTGTTGTAAGAGCTTCCCAAAGTGTATGTGCCTTGGTTGTTGACTAGATTATAGGGGTCTGGTAGTTTTAGCCACCCAGAGAGTCAGTGTGTATTCTTGATGGTTGGTTGTGACGAGTCCACCAAGCCAAAGAAGAAGCTTGGGGTTTGTACTGCTTGTTTTAGGTAGTCTTTTTAGATACCTATTGTGTTACTTTCTTTACCGTGGAATATAAGGTTTTACTTATTCTTCCGGGTTATATAATTAAATGAATGTGAATGGTAAGTGGTAGAATTGTTTTCTGCATTTATTTACCTTTACATTTGCTATATCCCTCACTGAAAGTAGGGCACAAATCTTGTGGTGGTTGCCTACTTGGATTAGTCTCACACCCTATTTAGGTTCTTCTTTTCGGCCCACATAGATTATATGGTTGCAGGTATAGGTAGGTATTTTGGCCCTTCTACCTCAGGTACTTGATTTCTAGTCGGATCTGGAGAGCATGAGACTGCGCCTTGGCCCACGATGTTGTTGGAGTTGCTGTTTACATTTAGTAATTTGGTTTCAGTTGTATTTCAGCATGTTTTTTTGCTTACTTCTTTTCATAGATACATATGCCATTCTGCATCATTATTATATCAGACATTTCTTTTACTTTCAGTTCATTTATTGCATGCTATTTACTACTTCCGCTATTGTTTATGCTTATTCTTCTGCTGCATACTTTACCAAATGAGGGAATAGTTTCCCCACTGACTCACCAAGGCCCTCACTTCTAGTCGGTAGCCTCTAGAATTTGGGGAAACGTGCTGGAGTTCATGTGGAAAACCGTGTATGGGGAACCAGTAGAAGGGCTCTGGATTCGGGTCGTTACAAACATCGAGATGTTCATTAATCTTCAAAATCATTATATACCAAGATGATCATGTGAGATTATGAAATTATTTACTGAGATAAATAATATCTATATGATATGTAAGGATTTTAATTTTCCAATGATTTAGATTAGAAGACATTGAAATTTCACATATCTGTAAATTGAAAATCAAAAAATAAGTTGATTCTTGTGCTAGTTATCAGTGTATTAAATATCACAAAAGAACATGTTATTAAAAATTGATGATTAACATTACATGGTTGAGCTTCTCTTTTTTGAACTGTATAGATTCATGAAGAATCTATACAAAAACTCATGAGAAGAAATGTAAAGATTAAATGAGATATAATGCACTCTGCATGCAATGATTCCACTCTTCTAGTTTATATAGCATGGGGAAATATTTAATAATATTTTTTATGTGGAATAATTTTATATTAAAAAAATGATAAGACAAGTATAGATATTCACTAAATCGATTTTCATCAGATAGAGAGAGATATATATTGAGAGAGATGAAGAATAAGAAGAAAGGTAGGAGTATTTATAATACAACTTTGTGTTAAGAATGGAAAGATGTTTATTTGATAAAAAATGGATATTTATGAGGATTATTTATAGGGATTGTGCATGAAAAATTTCAAACTACATACCTACTTTATATATCCAGTGTTGAAATGATGAAGGGACCATCAGGAAGTGGTGGGATCTTCTTTAACGAAAATGAGATACCTTTGAAAAATAATATAGAGGTGAAGACGAGGCGGAGAACCATTTGAGAAATTCTAGAACATTTAAGTGATCATGCCATGTAACTATTATCTTATGGAAGAAGAAGAAGGAAATGATGTGTGATGTAGTGAGGAAGAGAGTAATCCAATACTATTATGATGATTAAGATTGTTTTCATTGAAGATAATGGAAGAGGAAAATATGACCATCATTCTATGACTATTTTGAGTGAGATGAAGAGATTATAAATGAGCTAGAATGATTAGAATCTGAATCTATAAAATATATTTTCGATTTCCAATACATGATATTATAATGATTTTTGAGACCAGCATGAATGATTAGAATAGGATGTTTTTTATTTTCATTAAGAAAGGCACATGAGAATTCCATATCCTCGAGGATCTTAGAAGATGTTCACTATCATCTTGTGAAGAAGAAACTTGTATATTAAGGAAATCATTATTAATTTGGATAATTTTTACAAGAGTATTTTTAGTTGGGGTGTATAACTAGTTAATACTCTATGGGGAGCATAACCAATCAAGGAGGAATGTTCTATTATTGGGGTCTATAACCGATTGGGAAAGGAGTTTTGTTGGTTGGAATGTATAACAAGACATGAATAGAAGATTGACTAGTGGGTTTTATAACAAGTTGCTACTAATGAGATGTTATTTGGGTATATAACTAAGAAGTCACCTTTGTGACTCAGGAGACATTATAATCTTTAGATTATTATAGTATAGAATCCATATGTTCGAGTGTCTAACTAAATTTGGAAAAGACTATTTATTTTTATTTATAACACCCCAAGCATTCATAGTACATTTCACTTTGAATAATTCAATAGCTTGCATTGTACGCAACTTTGAGATTCTAACACACCGCAACCAATGAAACAAGCCGTTATGAATAGAAAACCCACTTTTTGAAATGTTACAAATTTTATCAATCAAAATGGACTTCATTTTGGGATTTAGAATATCAAAATTTTCTTAGAGTGAATTTTTGGTATTTTTCTGAAAAAATTCCATTTTTGATGAATAGTGAAAAAACATTGCGTTATTGGTTTAAACCGACTTTTTATTTAAATAATTAGTTGATTTATTTTAATTTATTTTTTGTAAAAATAGATACATAATACATATATATTTACAACATAATTCGTTGGAGTCATTTTATAATAATTTTAGATATATAAAATTATATCAAACAATTTACCGTCTTTTAGGCACCTCCTAGGAGGATTTGAAAATTTGTATATGACTTAATTTTACCGCTTCTGTGAGTTGAATTTGAAAAATTAGAGAGACACAGTTAGTATCAGTAAGTAAAATGTGTTTCATTAATATAAAAAAATTTATGTGAATAGTAACTTTTTACTTTTATTTACCACGGTTAAAAGTAAATAGTGTAATTATGGTAAAAATGATATTATAATTCCCTTAAAACATGTCCTAGTTCTATTGGATAAGTGTAATTCGACCAAACACAACCTTAGGGATAAAATCTGTTCCCCTTTGGTCCACTTGGATTAGATTAAGATATTTATTATTATTTTATTTAAAGAAGAGTTAAAAGAGTTTAAATCAATGTTTAATAACTAATCCATTTTTAATATAGGGTTATACATAAGATAAATTAGACTATAAATATTCATTATAAATACAAAAATACTTCCTACATAATTGTATTTTATTTATAATCTTTAGAAATTAAATAATTAAATTTATTTGTGACATAATGATGATGCAGTAATTACCATATTAATGAATGACTAAAATAATTGATATTATAAATATCCAAATTAATATAATTAGTGTATTTTATTGAATTAAATTAATTTTATAGGTTAGTATGACTTAATAGGGTTGATTAAATGATTTTTTTCAACGTAATAATGCTTTTATAAATTTAACAAAAACAAAATACGAAAAAGTGTCAAAATTGACATAAAAGAGTTTTTAAAATAAATATTATATTATTAATTTTTATTCTATTCCTAAAAATATATGGTTCGGCCAAAGGGCATAAAAAATATTATATATGTCATTAATTAACCACTTGAGGTTTTCATGGAAGTTTATAGTATGTTTATTAACCATATAAAATAAAAATACAAAGAGACATCGTAAATGTCAAACTATTTAACTAAGAGTGAAATCTTAAATACAATGTTAATATGATGACCTAAACTTATATAAAACCTATAGGTTGAATGTTTTTCGACCAATCCACACCATATCCTTTAAATAATTCATTTTAGACCCATTATAAACTAAAAATGATTTTATTATAAAATAATATTTCATGTTTTTTCTAAAGTTACAATCACCTCTCTTATAAAAGGGAACCTCCCCTTCTCTCAAATTCACACCTTCAATGCAATTTGGCTCATCCAACCCCTGTCCAAATCTCCTATCAACTATCCTTCCTTCATCATAGAGGCCTTCCTCTAGTCAAAAAGCCAAGACAAGGATCTCTTTTTATAAAATCAAAAATAATAACCCGAAGAAGAAGAGGTTAACCTACCCTCGACAAAGAAAAAGTACAAGGTAAGTGTTAATTTCAGAAACTCATTATTATCTGAGGTTGTTTTTATGTAAGTATCTAATGGGACCTCTTTATCATCCACATCCATGTTTCTTAAAAATTTATTCCAAAACATTTTTACTATTTACTAAAGTATGGGTTAAATTCATTTGTACCCTTGTTTTACTCTTTATAAAATGGTTTTAAAGGAATCTTTCCATTGTTTTCCAAACAAGGTACCTTATGACCTCTTCGACAAAATTAAGTTAAGAATTTTTTTTAACATATACAATGGTTGTGGCTATTTTCCACCATTATAACATCATCGAAGCTTCCCTTACATTCTTATAATATTATTTTCAAAATAAATGTTTTCTTTTATAATTATATGACTTTTAAATGATTTCCAAATATAAAGAGATATTTCTCTAAAAAATGTTTTCATTTCATCTATGTCAACATCCTTTGATGGATTGTAAGCTTATTTTAAGTTAATTAATTATGATACAATAATTCCATATTGTATTGATGGTTTTGTTATATGTTTGAATGTGGATGTGTTATTTGTTTACCATTCGTGGTTTATGGATAAAGTATTCACATTTAATATATTAGTTTTAATACAAATGTTTATGTTATGTTTAAAAATTTTCAAATGAGGAATGAATTGGACTTAGTAAGTGACGAGTGGAGCCCTATATATCTCCTTGATTCATTGGTAGGTCTCATGAGACAATCTAGTGTTTTGGCACAAGGCCTTGATAAAATCATATTTGTAATCTTGGAACAATTCCTTGACATTGTGGTTATAAAGTCTGGCATTATGCATTCCATCATTATGAAAGTGTCTATTGATATTTCATGTTATTATTTGACTAGTAGAATATCCATCAGAATAAGCAAATGGAATTATTTGATTTTATCTTTTCTATATAATGCACAAGTTCATGTTTAAAAGGATTTTTGTAGTCTTATATTTCCTTACATGTTTATGCTTATTTATTAATGTTTCGTCTATATTTTTATCCTTACTGAGCATCTGAGCTCACCCCATTCTATGTTTTATTTTTTCCAGGATGTGAAGAAGTATATTTTGACTGACATGTAGTTATATTATAAGGGATATGAGTGTGGCCTATGAAGACTATGTTTTTGTAGTTTTTCATTTTATAATGTAATTTAAAACATATGAATGTACCTAGTATTTTTAGGGATACTAAACTAATTGGTCTTTCGAGACATGATATTTTGTGATCATGCCAATGTTATGTAATAATGCAATCACTCTAGGTAACTATGGTCCGGGAATTACAGTATCGAACCATATAAATCCTTGTGTTCTTATGATATTATTTATTTTATTATAAGTGTGATGATTTAGGACACATGAGTGAGTGGGTCGATACTGAAAAGTTCTAGGAGGTTAAATTGATATATAAGGAAATTGTAAAAGGAGAGAAATGATCCACCCCTCCCCTCTTAGTGGTCCATATAGCCTCTGGAACTTCACCAATAAAATATATGTAATCATTAGAGATGGTGTTGTCTCCAAATGTTTAAATTGAGGTTTCAAACTTTATTATATAAATTACTTAATGAATATAATGGTCAATGATTTGTTTGATAACTTTGGGAGTTATTATAAGATTGTTCATATAAATTAAGAATATAAGAATGTTTAAAAGGGAATATTATGTTATATAGTGAATGATTGGGTACTTATCTTATTGATAGATAGATAAATAAATTGGAATAATATTAAAATTACATGAATTAGTATACAATTTACCTTATTCATAATGGGCTAGGAAACAAAATTTCATTGAATTTTTAATCTTATTATATCTCCCTTTTGATGGGTACTGAACCCTAACATGTTATATTTATTTTTCTAAAATTTCAAGATTTTTCATGATACAGGTAAATAGGGATGGAATCTCTCTATGTCAGGGGTAAAATTTGATAATTGGTATTTATGTTGAATATTTTTTATGAAACATGTTGACTATTTATTTTGTTTATTCCTCCAGATTTACATTATGTCTGTATTTACTTTTGTAAATAACAATTAGATATAGGTGGTGTGGTGACTACCTACTTGTTAGGTCATACTCACACCCTACACAAGTTCAAATTTTCTTTGTACATAACCCTAGTGTATGGGAGATAATAGTGTGGATTTTTATGTTATATAGAAGCATTTGATATTTTAGATTAATGGACCAGGTGAATATATAGGGGTTGTCCGTAGTTATACTTTGAGGGATATTCCATGTATTGAGACATCTACTCTTCCTACCAAGTGTTTGTTTACTACACTTAACATGGGAATATGTATTCTATCTATTGAAAATGGTTTTTTGATATTAAATATCAATTTTGAGTATTCTATATTGGTTTATGAATTTCAACATATTATTTCAAATTTTCAAAATGTTTCCCTTCTTATTAAGATTCTACTAGAGAATAGTATATTAACACCCTACTACTCTAACATGGATTAGAAATGATAATTATGGTTCATTCCAAATATATATTATAATGAAATAAATTGATCACCCACATATGTGTTATTTAACCCTTGTTTTGTTCCCCACTCTCTGATTGTCTAGTGGATATCTTGATTTATTTTAGATACTTGATCCTATAATTTTCTTTTACATAGTTCATAGTCAATGAAATATTGTATCAAATACCACTTAAGGTTATACTGTATGGAATTATATATTATTAATGAGATATAATTATTGAGAAATGACATGTTACATAAAATTATTCTAGGGAAACACAATTATTGTAGGAGTTATAGAAACTAGGTGTATCCCAAGATATATTTTATTTTATCTTTGGGTTCATCCAACACTCTCAATTATCATGTATCATGTATAGTACTTGATCAGCAGGAACTAGAAGGGTATCATTCCATTTCACATACATTCATGTGTTTGATTATTTATACGATTATTTGGAATACTTTAATGATTCATATTAATTAGAACATTAACAACCAATAAATAAAGAATCTTCATTTATGTATTAATTATGAGTGCATTTATATAAATTCAAAATAAAGAAAAATGAATTATAATCCCTAATTATTTTTGTTATTAGATCATAGATTCTTTCTTTTAATTTAAATAGTTTTTACCCAAAAAATTTAAAGAGTAAATGTTTTTGAAAAAAATTAAATGTGAGAGAGTAGAGATGGTTAGAACCAAAATTTTATAAAGATGTTGTAAAATTCAAGTTTTATATTCAATGGAAATTATTTTAAAATTAATATCAATATCATTAAAAATATTCCTCCAAGATAATAAAATCATTACATGCATTAAGGTGTAGATGATAATACACCACAATATGTACATAGAGTTTACCCATAAGTCAACAAGGATCTTTGTAAATTACTCCAAGAATTTCGTCAAAGAGAAACTCAATGGTATCCTAAAACAGTAGTTATTATGATGTATTTATTATCATATTATCCCATGACATTATAAAGTTGTGTATCTCTTTAGGAAGTGGATTCTTGGATCAAGAAACATTATAATAAATTTAAAATCATAGAGACTATAAAAAACACTAGTCATATTATCCACATTCATGATTGAAAGGTGAAGCATAATAGTGGTTGGGTGTCATTTTTGAGGCTAATAATAACCAATTCATTACCAATAAGAGGTTTTTAGAAATATTATCTGGTAAATTTTAGCCAGACACCTTACATCGGGTAATGGATCTAGAGTTCATCATTTTTAATTATGGCATAATGACCATTACAAAATAAATACCTAATTTTGTATATTTAATTTATATCACTCAATAAATATTACAAATAAACTAACCCATGACTATAACACACCAAGATTTATTGAAATATTTCCTCTTAAATAAATTTTTTCTGCTTTACAGATTTCTTTACGCACAACACTATGTTTAAGCGAACCGCGATATACTCTTGAAATATTATTATTATATGTAATAGTTATAGATAGGATTTTGGATTTAATGATTTGAATAAGACAAAAAAAATAGAAAAACATTTTTATACATGTATAAAATTAATTCACTAGTTATCAATTGTTTAGAAATGAAAATAAAAAAATATGATGGTAAAAGGGGTGTTTTATGAAAAACTAATTTTATGTGCACAATGTGTGTTTATCTTAATAAATTAAATTAATTATTATTTATTACTGATTTTAATAAAAAATTTGAATAATGTATTAAATAAAAAATTTAACATTCATTTAATTGTTATTACTTAGAAAGGAATGAGAAACAATTTAATTTTATACATTTTTCTAAAAATTAGTTTTCATGGAATTTTATACAGTAATTTTAAAATGAAATTTTTCTACAAATAGGAATTTAATTTTATAATTTTTTTTCTAAATTTGGTATCATAATTTCCAAATTTGGTAATTTGGGCACCTTAAATTTTCTTCATTATGACTTTCAATCAAGGTAAAAATTTGTTGTTATGGTAAATGTTAAAAGGAATAACATGTGGCTAAACTAAAGTGATTGGAGTTAAAATGATTTAAAAATATTCAGAAATACTCTTTTTTGAATTTATATCAGTTCTATATCCTAATATATTATAACATTATTCAAATTGGATCCACTTCTTGATGAGTGTGACTTTATTTTGTTTTAATATTTTTAATAATCACAAGTATTACTCTCCCCTCACTTACAAAAGGGAACCTCATATCGTATATAATACTAACCACATGATCCATTTAGATAATTCAATATATACACAAATACTCTCTCAATAACATTATTCCTCACTATGAGTTATTGGTCTTTCAAAAATAGATATCTAATAACCTTTAAGGTTCTTTTCAAAAAGAGGACTCCTGAAGAATAATTATATATTCTAACCGATATTTTTCATGTTTTTTTCTTGCTAAACATTCTAAAAAAGTTCTTTAACCATATTAAAATAATGTAATGGGTATAACTACTATATATATATATATATATGTTTTTATTTTTATTTTATTTCAATTTCTATGTCCACACCATCTGTTAGAAAATTATAATGTCACTTGTGCGTACCTGTAGACTACCACCTCCATGAAGCGATGTAATTAATTTTTCATGAATTATTTATATGATAGGTCAAAAGAATATATTTATTGAAAATATTTCTAATATATATGATACAATTATGATTCATTAAAGGTGGATTATTATTTGCACTTCTGTTGTTTCATCAATCAAAAAGATAAAAGCATCACTTGTTTGTATATATAGACTATCATCTCCACAACATAATGTAAATTATATAACAAAATTATATCTATGTTTATAAAAATGAATATAATTAATAAATATGAAAATTAAATCGTGATTAAGATTCTATATATGGTTATACCAAGGTGAATTTTAAATTATTGGAACCATCACACTAAAACATTCATGGAAAATAGACCAGTTTTCACATGAATGTTAAATTTAATGAAACATCATTAATAATTGTAAAATTAGAAATTAGAATGGAATATTTTATTCTCTAAAATTTATTAATATTAATTTATTATAAATTTAAAATAAATCTAAATTTATGATATAGTTTCATAATAGCACATACGAATGAAGACTTGACTTGTGGTAATGGGGTTTCTTACAATCTCATTTCTTTTTAAGAGTCTATGTTAAATTTACATTAGAGGAAATTATATGATATTTATACTTTAAACTGAATAAAATTTAACTTAATCTATTTATTTGAGTAATTATCTTAAATTTGAACAATTTTATTCTCTTTTTTACTAAATATGTATGAGAAATAGTTTAATGAAAAGCTTCCTTTACTTCCATTATGGTCAAAAAATTTATTCTCAGATGTATTTCTCTAAAATATTTTTAATAATGTTATTTTCAACTATCCAATTATTATTTAAAGTAAGTTTGTATCATATTTAACATTCCTATAAAAATTTAAATGTAATATATTTTTCATATTCCAAACAAGGTATATCTGGAAATTTTACCAAAAGTGTAAATGGAATCAATTTTTTTACATTTATCACACGAATAGATTTTCCTACCATCATGAGCATTACTATATTTAGATAATACATTAAATATTACTATGTTTATTTACAAAAAAAATATTTCTCTCAATAATATAGATTCTTTTACATGAAGATACCAAAGAAGAAAGATAATTTCCACACTTTTCAATGAAATGATTAAATTCGATTTTAAATGTATTTTTTATCTATCTGTGCATAATGTGATGTATCTTATGATTAATTAAAGATATGATATAATGATATAATCCATGTTATTTCACTATATAGATTATCATTATTTTATGATAAAATGTTTAAGAAACTCCATTATTTTTAACAGGTTCTGCAATGATAAATTGATGAATGTTTGTTAAATATTATGGAATACATATATATGGTTTTTATTATGTAATGGTTGGGTTTTTTAAACCCATATAATTCATTGATAATTAATTTTTATCTTAGGAGATAATATGGAAAATAATTGGGAGTTAAACTAGTTCAGTAAGGGACTCTATCCATTATGAGGGATATGTTGTGGTTAATGTACATTCCTTTTATGAACCACTATGATGAATTAGTGGATATATCCTATGAAAAAACATGATATTATATAGTTAAATGACACAAACATAATTTTTCATGTGTTTAATGAAGGTTTTATAATTTAATACATTATAATAATGATTTTCATGATATTATGATTTATCACTTTAGTAGTTGATGTTTTATTCCCACACTATATTTTTGATTTTATTCAATAGATTTATCCTATTGGAATGATGTGGAAAAATGCAGTTAAATACCTCTTAAATGTATGTAAACTTGAACAACCAAATGAAATGGGAGAAGGAATAAAAATAATTATGATTATTCCTGATCATCTATTTGGAATTCTGGTCAACACCATAAACATAAGTGGGTGTCTGAATGCACTAAATATAAGAAAAATAGAATTTAAAAAATGTTTAAGTAATAATGACCATGGATGGAACACGTCCTATAATTCTATATTCCATAAATGTGTGAAAAAGTACCTATAAAAATGTTTCAAAGGAAGAAGAAGATATTTTATATCAAGGAAATAGAGTCATATAGAAAATAATTATTGAAGAAAACAAAGACTCCAATAGAGGGAAATGAAGTTCATCCTAAGAAACTTTTAATAGTTTAATTTCTTATATGTGGGGAAATTGGGAATTATCTAAGATAATCCCAAAATTATAAGGATAAATAAAATAATAAGGAATAGACTACACTCGGTCAATCACAGAAATGGATCACGATAGTAAAGAAAAAATTGTCTTCTACTCTAGATTTAGGGATTTAATGTTATTTTTCATGTTAATGTGCCCTATTAAAATCTTATTATTCACCATTTAATAGAATTTTATGGTATTTTTATCATTTATTAACTCTATTTATAAAAATATTATATCAATTACCTAGTAAGGGAAGTCAAATTTGTGATTTTGAATTATTTTATCACCATTTTTCTGTGTGAGGATGAATATAAACATATAATAAAAATTATTTAAATTGTAACGGAATTAATATCTATTCATGATTGATAATTATCTAAAATGGTTGGGGAAAATTAACATTTAAGATATACCTATTGTTTTTTAATATTATGATGCATTTCCAATGGTATTTCATAGTTTTCCACTGAATCATGATGCTGAGATTTCAATAGAACTCATATATGGTGATACACTTATCCAAAATAATTTATATTGAAATACCTTTTTGAGTTACAATAATTGAATAATAAGTTCTAGGATAATATTGATAATATATTCATATGACCAAGTGCTTCACTATGGTGTAAATATGTTGTTTTTTTGTAAAAATGAAAGACGTCATTACATTTGTTTTAATTAATTATCAAGAACATAACAAGATAAAAATTAAGAAAAAGTATACTCGACCCCATATTGATAACTTGTTTAATCAACTACATGGAACTCAATACTTTTTTAATAAATACCTTCGTGAATGTTCCCAGTCAAGATAATTGTATAACTGAGAGGGGGAGGTTGTGAATAAGTGATACTTTTTCTTTTATGTTTCCTTGAAACAACCTTTGTCTCCTATTAAATATTTAAATCCTAGATGGAAAAAATTCAAACACAAATGTATAAGAGGAAAAGAATTGACAAGGTTCATTATTTAATAAGAATATCTATATCCATGATATAGTTTGGAAATGATCCAATACCACATATTAAAATAGAAAATAATACTTGGAATACACCAAGTAGGATATTCCCTTTCACTCCTGTAGTAATACATAAGAAATATAATATTGAATTTACACCCTCTTATCATAAAGAGGGTAAAACTATGTTTTTGTAATAATACATGTTACATGTTCTTATTTTTCAATTCCAAAATGCATTCTTCATAAAGAAAATTATTCACTTTCTTATCCAAATGATAGTAAGAACTACAAAGAATATTGATGTATAATTCAGGCTGATTTCTTAGTGTGATTTACCCGCTCGGATCATTCAGATCCAATCTTCAAATACGATTTCCCAATTCGACAGAAAAAACATTGTCAGAATACAGTTTAGAAAATTTTGAACACTTTCTTCTTCCTTAGTCTGAAAATCCCAATCCCGTTATCCTGATCTGATTATCCAACAAGATATAGAGACCAGCCGAATATGGTGACATGCATAATATGATTGATAATTGAATATTATGATCACTGAATATGAATATCATTTTAATAACATTGCAATCTTATATCTTCTCCTTTCATGTCTCTCCATAAAAATTTCTTCAACAAAGTTCAATACAGAAAGTATCTTTCCATCTTTAGATTGCTAGAGCTTCTCTCTCATGAATAGTACATATATCATCAGTAGTCTATGAAAGTACAGTTTACTTCTTCATTTTATAGGAAATCCAATAATGGTTTTAGAGGGAATCATAAAAACATTCCCACTCAACAATATTACCTAAAATCTTGACTTCCCTTTAATTTAGGGTAAATTTATGACTTCTTTAACTCTTCTCGAATATTCTCAAATATTCTTCAATCTTTAACTCTTTTTTATACTTTCTATAAAAATTATAGTCTGATTTGGATTACCCAATATGATTTCTTCAATATGATGCTCAAAACCATTTTAGCATATAAATGAAGAAATAGCCTTTTTCACATACCTCAATCTGATTTTATTTCTTGGTTCTAGTTGTTGAATACAATTTCATCAATATGACCAGTAAGATGAATTGGTATCGTCTCATATAGATATTGACTCAGTTATAGGAAGGAAAACATATTATTCATATTCCAAGCTCCCCTTTGACAATACCTTTGATATTCTCCATTAACTCTCATGTTATCCCACTTAAATAGTAACCATAGATGATTCAATCACTTATACTTATTATTCACATCAGAAACATGAATCAACATTAAATTTGATACTATGGATCTCATTCAAATTGATAAAGAATTTTTTTTAAAAAAAATTAAGGTTTATATTTCTCTTCTAAATACGATTCCACTGAAAACCTCTTTCTCTTTTCCCACCAAATTCATTATCCGAAGATTTTTTCTATTTTATTTTTGTCTAACTCAAAACATTAAAATTCGGTATCTCACATTTTCCCCAACCCGTATTTTTTAATGATGTTTCCTTCTTCAAAAACATTAGATTTTATCATCATTTCCTTCAAGATATTGAATACATTGAAGACAAACATTAACATCATCAGTATTTCTATGGAATGTATTATAACATCCCATTCCTTCTTCAACACATTTTTTCTATTCCTATCTAGATATTATTAATTTGAATATGAGTGGAATCATAGACTTTACTGCCACATTCTTCCATAATGAATGTATCACATGTTTTTACCACTATATTATAATGTATGATAATTACAAAACAACAAAGCATTGTCACATTTGTTTTTGTCATAGTCATGAATACTTTGATTATCCCATTACGATCAAATCATCTATACCAGATCCAGAGTGAATATGATGACCATTTTACTCCAACAATATTCCTTCTAAATTTGATTGATCCTTTCATTCCAGATTTAGTGTGAATCTGATGAGGATTTTCATCTATTGAACTTATGTTGAATATGATGGGCCTTTTCAAGAAATTTGAGTCTGATTATATGAATTTGATGGCCAATATGAATTTCACAAAATAAAAAGTGTTGTGATTTTACATATCTACTTATACTTCCTTGCCAATAAAATACAACACATGAAAATAACCACCTTCCTCAGAAGATTGGTCCAAACAATCTCTTGATTTAGATTTTTTTCTTAACCAAGATTCATAAATCATTGAACATTATATCCTCAACCAATAGATTACCTATCAAAAATTTCAAGCCTATGTAAGATATACTACTGTAGGAAAAAAAATCATTGATTTAAAAACCATGTTATCTAGAAGTATTTATTATGAAGAATTTATTCATATTTCTTCTGTCGCTTTACTTTTTCAAATTTCCTCCTCACCTTTACTAGAATACAATAAATTATTTTCCTTTAACCACTTAATGAAATAGTTAGAATAGTCCACACCTAATAAAATTATAAATTCACTTATTACACATAACTCCATCATTTTACATTCATTTAAAAGCATATATTTAGGAAACAATTTAATTATCCCACTTGAAAATACCATGAAAAGGTAAGATGAGAGATGGAAAAAAACACATACCTCAACCTTATTGATAAAGAGGAGTAAATCCCATGTTAAACACCAATTTTAAAAAATATTCCTTTGTTAATGTTTTTGTGAAAATGTTAGAAACTTGTTCTCATGTTGGAATACAAACCATCTTTAATTTATTATTCTCCACATACTATTTGATGAAAAGATACTTGATATCATTATGTTTTGGAGAAGAATATTGAACTAGATCCCTAGTGATATTTATTTTACTTTTATTGTCACAACCCAAGAACAAGGTTATATTTACTTAAATAAGTAAGTATTTTTATTGATTTCACATCCACAAATGTTGAGTAGTGTCTTGAGTGGCGGCAGCATACTCAACATTATGTGTATTGAGAGTTACTATATTCTATTTTTTGAATGCCAAATAACACAATTATTTCCCAAAATAATACTCCACCATATGAGGATCTTATATCATCAACATTTCCTACACAATAAGCATCTGAAGAGCCAAACAAATCAATACTATCTGAGTAATCATACCTGATTCTGAATTTTTTTCCCATCAATGTATCTGCGAATATTTTTCCAGTAAGTAAATGATATTGTTTTAGAGAAATTCTAAATCATGTACATAAGGTAACAACATAAATAATCTCAAGTCTTAAGGAAGTCAAATACAACAAACATCTAACCAAATTCTGAAATTATTTTTGATCAACTTATTTTCCTTCTCCATCATTAATCATTATTGTTCCCACTATAATCAGTGTGGAAATAAGTTTTGAGTTTTCCATGATGAACATTTTAATAGAATCCTTAGAATTTTTTTCTTGAGAAAGAAAAATGTATTTAATCTTCTATTAAATTTGTAAACCAAGAAAGTATTTTATTTCCCCAAGCATGGACATCTCAAACAACATTTTCATTTCTTCAGAAAATCTTTCATAAAATCGTTCATCATTCCATGAAAAAATAATTTCATTAACATAAACCATTATCACAAGGGAGTACTCTTAACATTTCCTGAAGTAAATATTTCAATCCACTATTCCTTTATGGATACTCATTTTCCTTATGAAACTATCCAATTTGGAAAATCATGCTCTAGGGTCCTGTTTTAACCCGTTTTGGTCCCTCTTTAATCATCATACGTAACAATCATATTTCCAAATAATAAAGCAACAAGGTTATTCAACGTAATCTTCCACATCAAGATCAATATTCATGAATGCTAATTTAACATCACTATGATTGATCTTGTAACCTCATTGTGTAATTATAAAAAGAGAAAATTATGAATTTTTATAATCATTATAATGTAGAAATGTTTCCATAAAAATAAATACCTTTAAATTGTGAATACCCTTTACACACCTATGATTCATTGTTTATTATCAATTCTCCTTCTCCATTCAACATACTATGGAAAACCCACTTTGTACGAATAACTTTTTTATCTGGATTAGTTAGGAGTTCCCATGTATCATTTTTTACAATCAAATCCAACTCTTTATTCATGTTCTAAACCCATTATAGATACTCAAATTCTTCTTTCACATCATTCGTCTCCACTTTTGAATACAAAGATGTATGGGTAATGGAATTTGTTGTTCTTCTTGTTTGAAACTTCTAATATTGATCACGAGTAATATTATAAGCTTCCACTTGTTTCCCCATCGTAGGATGAGATTTTAGAGTATCTTAAACATTAATGGATATAAATGAGTCAGAATCCTCACCTTGAGTCGGATTACAACTGTGTGTATCCTAATCAGGATTTTTTTCCTTAAATTTCTCAACTTCCTTATCTGCTTGAGTATGTTTTTATTTATCATATCATTCAATTATATTTACATAAATAGAGTAAAATTATTATATTTTCAAATTTGATGAATCTATATCGTTTTATTTATAGAGCATAGCATTGAAAAATTCCATCTTAACCTTTCTGCTCAAACTTTCCAATGTTTCCAACTTTATTTTTTATAATTCATAGAATCCCAAAAATGCATAATTTTTTTTAACAATGGAGTTTATTCATAAAATAATTCATATGGAATCATATGAGATCTTTTCCTTTAGAAACATTTGTTTTGAATGTAAGCAATAGTACTCATGGACCCTCTAATAGTAATGAGGAATATCATGTTCAAGTAATATAATTCTTCCCATTTCCACCAAAATCCTATTCATTCTTTCAGCAACCCCATTTTTTTAGGTTTGTATGGGGAACTATACTCATGCATTATTTCATGATTCTCATGATAAATCTCAAATTATTTACTTCAATATTCACCACCAATGTCAGTTTTCATCTTTTTTAGAGAGTACTCATATTCCTTCTAATCTTTCCTTCTAAATATTTTAAAAAAATTCAATGATTCTGAATTTTGTTTTATATACATAACACAAGTAATGTGACTAAAATAATCAATGAATGTAATGAAGTACTTTTCTCCATTTTTTTATTGTTTTCTGATTTGCCCAACAATATCAAAATGAATTAGCTACAAGGGTGTTCTTCAACATATCTAATGTGTTTTATACAATGAGATTGTAATCTTTTCATTCTGAAATATATTACAAAATTAAAATATTATTCTTGGAAAATCAGAAATTTCTCAAAAAATATCTCATTTTGATAATATTTTCATGTTTCTATGACACATGTTTCCCCTAATTTTATACCATAATTTATTTTCTTCCACCATACTCATGTAACAAGAGTTTTTTTTATTTCACTAACCTGAAAAAAGTTTGCTTTTGTACATTAGCTTCTTGTGGCAATCATTCCATCTTCATCACATTTCAGAAAAAAAAAATACATATTTTATAACGATAACATTGTTACTCTCATAACACAATTGTGATACACTTGTAAAATTGTGTTTCTGCCCATAAACATACAATGTTTTCTTGGTTTTCATCTTTTCATTCACAATGATGGCTGACCCAACACCATTGATTTTCATGGATTCATCATTTCCAAATTTCATTGTTACTTCATTAAATAATTCCATGTACTTCAATAATTTAAAACATCTTATCATATGATAAGTACACCCACTATCGAGAATCCATAGTGATTATCCTAATGCAACTTTCAATACAGTTTCAAAAACAAGATATTTTTCTTATCCCTTTTTATTATTTACCCCCTGCTTCTCAGAATTGTTAAGAATCTTTTGTTATGCCAGTAAGAAAACAAGACATCCTTTTTCATGGTGTCCTGGTTTGTCACCTATTTCAGAAATACATTCCTAATGTTGGAATATATTTTAAATACTTACTCCATCCTTATTAGTTTTCATCAAAAAACCTTCTTGGACTTCTTTCTTTGAGGATATTGACTCCCCCTCAACCTATTCCTTTCATAACATATGGGATAGTATAAATATTTTTGGTTAAACCAACACATATTTTCTGTGTGTCCAAATCCACTGCAATACAAGAAATATCCATAGAAAGAGTTTTTTACTATGAAACATCCATACTTACAAGAATTTTTAATACGTTTCACATCAACCTTTTCCTCTTTTTTCTAACACACCAACCATTCTGTTATCAATTGGGGTCTTCCTTTTCTATTCACCTTTTTCACCTACAAAATATTTGGAAACATTTTTGGACTCAGGGTATTGTTAAACTTATGAATTCCCAACGTTGTTGTTCATGGACACATATATAACTTTTTCAGGTTCTTCTTTTCAGAAACAATTCCATCATTCTTCTCACCTTTTCAAGGTACCTCTTTTTGAACCTTATCCGATTTATCATTATGAGATCTTTCAAAAATATCACAGATAGAGTTTTAAACATTAATTCCCCAATTTAGATTTAAATAACATTTTTTGGAAAATTTCCAACTCTGTTTCTTTTTTATTCAACTTCACATTCAAATGCTGATTATAATTCTTTGGTTACTCCATAGATTTCTTCAGATCATCAATTTATTGTACCATCTTCACCTTCTCAACAAAAAAACATTCCTAACTTATTATTGAAGACCATTCATCTTATAACTTTTTGTTTCACTTCTCAAGCATTCTAATCATTTTCAGAAATTCTTTCAACTATTTTTTCAACTGATATCAATGTTGTGTTTCCACTACTAAAGAACAACATCTTTTAAATTATTCACCATTCAATACTATAATAAAATTATTCTCAGTACTATACTCAATTGAATTGTCAGATTTAGCACCACTACGGTCTTATTCCCCATCTTTAGAAAATAATTTTATTCTTTTAAATTTGATTAATTTTATATCATTCCATATGTAATACGATTTTCCATTATCCCCATGTTTTTTTCACAATTTTGTATCTTTATTTATTCTTTATAACTATCTTATTCTTTCTTTATTCAAGGAAAATTGGCCACAATGTGACCAATGACTCCACATTCAAAACATTTTAAGGGAATTTTCTCTTTGTATCTCCCAATACATCAAATAATTTTTTTTTGAAAATGAATAAAAAATGCCATGAATATTTTTAAATACCTCGTTTTTTGAATTTCAATCACGAGATACATCTTCAACAAGAGTTGTCTTTGACATTTATTTCTTAACATCCTTTAAAAATATTATTTATCCACTTTTTCCATTATTTTCATAGATTTCTCTCTTATGATTTCATATGTTATGAGTGTGCCATAAAAATCTTCATGATATAATATTTTATGTTCTCTGTCTACTAAAGAAAAATCATTTTCATCAAACATGTTAAGAATGGTTCTCAAGATCTTTTAAACTATTGTAGAGTCTTTTAACCTTACACTAAGAAATATGATAGTGATAAAAATGTCATTCACCCTAGTAAAGAAGTCCCCAATAGAAAAATACCCACCATTTTTTGAATCTTCATAATTTTTCCTATAGATTTGAATATTTTCCTTCATTACATTTGCATTGCCATCATATTTGTTTTTCAACTTGTACCATATACTTTTTTTTGTGAAAAAACATTTCACCCTTAAGAATTTACCTTAAGAATGTGATTCCAATATATAATTATTGTTCATTACATCATTCTAAATATTCTCCTTATCAATAGATGTAATGGGAAATGTATCATTAATTTTAGGAAAACCACCTATTGCAACTTCAAGAAAATAATATTAAATAGAAATAATATAAGGAAACATTTTATCTTTCCAGATTTGATAATTCATTCCATAGAAAACTGGAATACTTTTACTTTTCACCCAATTATAATTACCTATAAAAATCCATTTAATGATTTTGTAATGAAAAGAAAAGGGAACCTTTGTCTCTGATATGAGTTGAAAGTTCCCAGTCAGGATAATTGTTTCACTAATAGGGATAGGTGGAGGATCATTGATACTTTTTATTTTATTTTTTCAGGAAAAAACATTTTCCACCTATTAATGATTTAAATACCTAGAAAAAATAATTCAAACACAAATCCATAGGAACAATGAATTTACATGGTTCATTATTCAATAATAAAAGATATTCCCATGGTATGGTTTGAAATTGATTAAATACGACACAATCCACTAGAAAACAATCCTTTGAATATGCTAAATAGGATATGACTGTTCACTTTTGTTGAACTATGTAAAAAATCATATAGTGTCTATGTACCCTCATATAACCAATAGGTTAAAAATAATTCTATGTAACAACACTTGTTCCCTGTGATTCTTTTTTAATTCCAAAAATTTATTCGTATGAAAAAAATTATTCACTTTCATACCTAGAAGATGGTAAGAACTCTAAAAAATGATGTAGAATTCACTCCAATTTCTCAGTCTGATTTTTACACTCTAATTTATCAGATCTGATATTCAAATCTGGTTTCCCAATCTGATAAAAATAACTTAGTCAGAATATGGTTGAGACAATTCATAACATTTCCTTCTTCCTTAGTCTGAAAATCCCAATACAGAATGCCTGATCCTATTATCCTACGAAATATGGTGACCAACCAAATATAATGAAAAATAGAATATGATAGACATTAGAATATGATGATAACTGAATATTATGATTAGATGAATAACATTACAATATTTTGTCTTCTCATTTCACTTATCTCATTCAAATCATCTCAAACAAAGCTCAGTATAGATAACATATTTATCTTATGAGAATGTAGGAGATTCCTTGTCATGAATAGTACATCCTTCTTCAGTAGTCAGTGAAATTACAAATTACTTATCCCTTTAATATTTAACCCAAAAATGGTTTTTTTAGGAAACTCACAAACATTCATGCTCAAATAAATCACCCAAAATAATGATTTCCCTTGAATTTCTGGTGTATTTATTATTTCATCAACTCTTCTTGAATCTTCTTGAATTTTCTAAAAACATCAACACTTCTTCAGCCATTATTGTGTAAACCCAGTCCAATTATAATTACCCAAAATGATTTCTTCAATATAGTGTGTCGAACCATTTTAACATATAAATGAAGAAATACACTTCTTCTCAAACATCATTCTCATTCTGTTTCTTTATTCCAACTGCTAAATAATATTTCTTCAATATAATAATCAAGATGAATTAGTATCATCTTGGATGGATCATGACCCAGTTAGAGGAAAAAAATATATATTATTCATATTTCAAGATCCCCTTGGAGAATAAAATTGGCCATCTCATTTAACTCTTCTCTAGATCCATTTAAATAATGAACACATATTATTGAATCACTTACACATCTTCTTCATTTCAAAAATACAAATCAGAATTACCTCAAATTTGATAGCTCTTGACATAATTTATAATGAAAACATTTTAATGAAAATCAAGGTTCATCTTTCACTTCTAAATACGTTACCAAAGAAAACCTATTTCAATTTTCCCATTAACATCATTCTCTAATGATTTATTTCTTTTTTATTTTTGTCTGACTAATAACCAGCACCTTCAGTTTCTCAAATTTTTCAAAATCCATCCTTTCATATCAACTTTCTTAATTCATAAATATAATCTTGTATCAGAATTTTTTTAATACATTGATTAAATTGAAGACCAGCTTTTACATTGTCTATATTTCTAATGAATGTATTGGAACATCCCTTTCCTTCTCCAACACTTTTTTTCTCCTCCCATCAGGATACTATAAACCTATATATGATTGGAAACATATCTTTTACTCCCCCATTATTTCATCAAGCTTTCATCATAGGTTTTTACCACTAACCAACCATTTATGGTAATTCTGAAATAGTAATGCATTGTCACATTTGATTCAATGTAGTCATACGGACTCTGATTCTCTTATAATGATAAAATATATCATTCTAGATCAAGAGTGAATCCAATGATAATTTATTTACAATAATCTTCTTTCTCAATAAGATAGATCCTTTCATTCCAGATTTAGTGTGAACTTGATGAGAGTTTTCTTCTAGCCAGCTTCTATTGAATATGATGACCCTTTCCAAGGATTGTGAGTCTGAATCTCCAGATATTATGGTCATTTTGAATTTCACCAAAAAAAAGTGATGTTATTTTTCTATTATCCATAGCATACAATGACAAAAAAACACATTGAAACCACATTCTTCATTATCTTGTTCCTGATACATAATTCTCTATATCATCAATTTGGTGTCAATAAAAAGGATATATCCAACAGAACCTTCTATATGTGGTATGGTCATTATGATTGTATAGTGTTTCCCTTCAGAATTACCAATTCACCCTATCTTCATAGATAAACTACAAAAAATCATTATATATTTTATAGATTAGTTCATGGTGGTATTTATAGAGGATTTTATTATATATTTCAAGAAAAGGAAGATAATGATGATCATTTCAAGACTGTTTTTGATGGAGGATAAGTTTCATGCCAATTGAAACTAGTGTGTATTCTAGTAACATAAATTTTCATTTTTAAGTCATATAATCTCATGTAATGTAATTTATTTGGATCATTTAATGATAAAAATTTATTAATAAGTGTCCTATAACAAACACATTGATAAAGATCTATATTTTTATTTGGTGGGTAGGATAACATAGATTCTATGATATTTTATCACTACTATAAAATATAATAACTGAGATGACATGGATGGGATTAATGTTTATTTTGACTAATTTATGAGAAGAAAATTTCAAGGAACCAGAATAGAAGGTTGGTAAGTACTCCTTTACCCACACTACCCAATATCAGTGATCAGTTTATGATCTATAGTGATAAATAAAATATATGATTTGGAGATATACACATGTAGAATGAAAAGGTGATTTTTTATTCCTCACACAAATTATAATTTTATGAGTAAAATTACCCAAATCATGATCTGTAGTAAAATTTAGTACTTTATTTTATTAAAAATATCGATGAATTATATTTATGGGTAATGAGTTTGGTATATATAATAATCATAAAATATTTAATTATATATTCACATATATATTTTAGTATAAAAAATGGGATCCTTTAATTTGATTAAATATTACAACTTCTGAATACATTTCCACCAATGGAAGATGAAAAAGGTTACTCGTTCCCTGAGAAGAATGGGTGATGATAGGTTTAAATGAAAATTATTGAATTTTATCTAATAATTATGGATTTATATTGGGTGTACATTGAAATCATATGAAAGGGAGAAAGATTTGATCTTTATCAAATAAATGTTCAACCATCTCTCTATGTGAGGATTAAAGAGGAACATGAGGATGACATGGAACTATAGAAGAAGGTAATGAGTATTCCCACATTCAACCATGATTTTGAAGGAATTTCAAGATTTATTGAACCAATTATGTGTCCCATTAAAACAATATTTTAAAAGGAATTATTATATGAATCTCATAGTTTTCCACACTATTCATCCTTCACTTGTAAAGATGTATAACAATATGAAATATTATTTTCGTAGTGGGAAACATTAAAGGGGATATTATAGAGTATATTACTCTATACTTTGTATTCTAATAAGTTAAGGATGAGGGAAAAATATCTAATTGGATATTACGAACATTACCCATACTTTTTTGATAATGATAAATCGTCAACAGGGATTTATTCATTGGATTCTCCCAAACTTATAAAGGTAACAATGTTAGAAAACTAGAACATTAAATTTCTATATGAGAATATTTCTATTTTGAACATCTCACCAGGATATATATTAATGTATAGGTAAGGTTATGTAGAGTAAAACACTCAATCGTATCTGATCATGATTTGAGGTTTACCTTGATGTTGTAGGGAAGTGATTATCAATCATTCAATACAGAGTTAAATAATAACACTGCATATCATCCTCAGATTTATGGTCATACTAAGACGATGATTAAAATAGAAGAAGATATATTAAGTGAATTTTCTATAGATTATTGAGGTGAATGAGATCAACAGTATACTCTGTTTTTGTTTCCTTGAAATAATATATTTAACTTGAGAACTCAAATGGATCCTTATGAAGCCCTCTATAGTAGGAAGTGAAACACATGAATGTGTTCGAACAAATTCATATAATGCTAGATATTATAACATGATATTGTTGAATAAATTGTATATAAGTTAAGAGATATTGAACAACACATCATAGAATTTAAGAGTTGACAAAAAATTTATGATGGAAATTATTAGTGAGATTTAGAATTTGAAGATGGTGACATGCATTCATGTGAATATATCCTTGGATGTGGGTTATGAATTTATAAATAATAGAAATATGAGACCCTATTATCTTGTTACATTTTAAATTTTTTATATTATTGGGATTATTTCATATCTTTTAGAGATATAAAATCAAACATCAACTATATGATGTGAACCATGTATCTCTCATAAGGAAATAAATATTTGAACCTTTACATGTACATAACTATGATTTATTACCTCAAAAACATGATATCTATTATGTTTAAGAATTAGTGGATAATATGGATCAAATAGAGATATTTTTGGGGAACATGAAAACTCACCTGGTCAATGTTTTTTTCTGAAACGATAAATTTGAAAAGGCTATGTGTGAACCATAAGTTGTGATGAGGAAGATTTATCTTCAGTTATTTTTAATGTAGTGGTGAAATTTCATGGGAGATATTGTTATAAGGGGGGAAAATTTTATACATTTATATTTTAGGATATATTTATTTTTAATAAATTTATTGTATTTGATATCATTCATTAAACACAATATTTAGTATAAATGGGCCGCTATACCACTAAAATATTAATAATAAATGTAACTGTCATCATCAATTCCTTTGAATGGAGGGAATGAATAGTAATATATAAATAATGAGAAATTACTTTTCCATATGTATAAAATTTAATCATTGGTTTTCATTTGGTTATAAATAAAAAATCATGTAAAGGAAAAAGACTTGTTTTTTTTAAAAAACCCGATTTTATGCACACAATGTATTTTTCTGTTAAGAAATTTAATTAATATCTATTAATGAAATATTTTAAAGAAATTTTTAGATTATATATTCAATAAAATAGTTTATCAATAATTTCATGGTAATTACTAAGAAATGAATGAAAATAAATTCAGTTTCATACTTGAAAAAACAATTTTCAAAAAAAAATGTGGCGTTCTGCATGATTATTTTATAAAAAATATCCACCACAGCTACTAGAAATAATGGCATTTGCGACGGGGCATTTGCATCGGGATCCCGTCTCTAATAGGCTTTTGCGACGGGGGCCCGTCGCAAAAAGCCCGTTGCGGAAAACGGCGTCACAACAACAATTATTTGCGACGGGCCTATCGCAAAAGGTATTATTGGCAATGGTGATCCTTCCCGTTGTAAATATTATTCCGTATATTTGCAAAAACTTTTTAAAATAGTAATTGCGACGAGCCCGTCGCAATTACTATTTTTTTTAAAAAATCCAAATATTAATAAATTATTTTAATGAATATAATAATAATACTATTTGTGACGAGCATAGTATCCCATTGCAAATACTATAAAAAAATTATTAATAAATTATTTTAATTAATATAATAATAATCCAATTATAATTCAAAAATAATAAAATATTAATAAAAGATTTTAATTAATATAATAATAGAATTATAATTCACAAATAAAAATAATAAATTATTAATAAATTATCATAATTAATATAATAATAATAGAATTATAATTCAAAAATAAAAAATAATAAAATATTAATAAATAATTTTAATTATTATAATAATAGAATTATAATTCAAAAATAAAAATAATAAATTAATAATAAATTATTTTAATTAATATAATAATAATAGAATTATAATTCACAAATAAAAAATAATTGAATATTAATAAATTATTTTAATTAATATAATAATATTAGAATTATAATTCATAAATAAAAAAATATTAATAAGTTATTTTAATTAATATAAAAATAATAGAATTCTTTTACATTCAAATATTAAAATAATTCAAATATTACAAAAAATATAATTAAATTATAATATTATAAAATTTTAATATATATATAATTTAATATTATAAAATATAAATAATATTATTCTTCATATTAATATTTTTATTTCAAAATATAATATTAATAATATTTTATAATAAGACAGAAACTACGAATAGAAAAAAAATCACATTTTGATTTAACAAACATTATAACATAAAAACAAACTCTAATCTGAAGGAGGGGGGAGGGGGGAGGGGGGAGGTGGATCTGTAGATGCTGGTAGAGAAAACTCCATCCCTAAAGCATGAGTGAGTCGGCGCATGTACCCTATCTGCTCCTACTACTGCTACTACCACCGACTCATCTGCTCCTCGTACAGCTGCTGCTGGCGTCGACGCTCCTCCTCATGCTGCTACTACTGCTGATGGATCTGCTCCTGCTCCTGTTGGAGACTCTCTATCAGTGCAGTCTGAGATCGCAACTGATCCTCATATTGTGTAGCAGAAGAAGATGCACGAGCTCCTCTCAAGCTAGACGCCGACATCGCAGCACTGCCATAATAATCTCCGGGAGTCAGTCGAGAGCTGATACCAACTACCCGGCCCTTCTCAAAGGCATACTGGGTGGCCTACATCTATGCTGCCTCATCAAACTGACGTCCAGTGGTCTGATCTAATGACTCGGCCTGACTCTCAGGCCGGGTCTGTGACGTTGCGGCCTCATATGACTCCTATAGTTGCAATTTAATATTAAAATTGTGAATATATTATATGCAGTTAATTTTTAAACATGAAAACAAATAATACTAACCACGATGTGACGCTGACGATCAACTCTGAGCTCCCCAGTAGCAAGATCACTATACATCATCCGATATACGTCGTACTCCGTAATATCGGGGTGCTCAAGAGCCTATAAGAATAAAAAATAAACTGTTAATATTTATAGTTATATAAAATATTTATAAATAATGTACGTACCAAGTGCTGTCTATGAGTACTGAAAGTACGACTCCCAGCTCGATGAGTGACCTCCTGTCTCCCCTGATTCGGCCTCCCTACTGATGATCTCCTCTAAAAGAAATCACTCAACCAGTGCGCACAGAATCCACCAGATAAATGGTATGAAATGTACTCTGGTCGGTGTGCTCTACATGACTCGTCAAAATCTGACAATCCAACTTTCTTCGCGGCAAGTTTTCTTAAATTGTGCAAAAACTGATGAAAGCGATCACGCATAGCCACCTCCCATGCCTCGTGGATGGCGTCACGCATGGTATCCTCGATCAGATACCATAAACCCTACAAATAAATCAATATATCAAGTTAGAAATGAAATAATTTTTAAAATAAAAATTATTTATTTACGTACGTACCAACCAATGGACAAACATGGCCTGGTGCACATCAATGGGAATCTCCTTCCATGTGGTCCAAGGCTGAGAGAAATAGTTGCGCAAAATAGCACTCCCCTGTCCGACTGCTATATGCGGAAAACTGGAAAAATAATAATCATTTATTATGTGAATAGATTAATGAAATCTTAGTCAAATCCACAGGATATCACACATGTTATAACACCTCCGTGTGTGTGGATCAAACCCAAGATGTGGACGTCGCTCGGGGACGGGGTAAGGAATCATCAATCGTGCAAGATCGCGCCCCCTCCATGTACCCCCTGGAGCGCCTGCAGGATGAGGGTCATCTGTCAGTAACTCATCAGCATCGAAAGGCAGGTCAGCATCCGCCAACTCACGAAATGTTTTGTCATCCATTTGAAACAGAAAATGTTAATGTTGTTAGCAAATAATTGATAATTACTATTATATATACATATATATTAGTTATGATTTTATATAACTACCATTGAATTCTATCAATATTCTTCTTCATAATCATCTTCATATATGTCAATGTCATCTCTATATTCCTCCTCAACACCATCGATATCTATTCGAGTTCCAGTTGCTTCATCTCTTACCATTTCAAATTCATATGTGACATCATTAATATCATCGTCTTCACTGACTCTTAAATGTGGGGTGTCGTCATCGATACTCATGTCTCTTTGTAAAAAAGATTGATTTTAAGTACTCTCTTGAAAAACATCAATTCATTGCACATCAGTGAAAGAACATTCACTTTGACTAAACTGATTGTCTTGAATTTTGATTTTTATTATACTCCACCAATCAGTCAAGTCTCTTGATGTAGCACAGTACTTTGCGTAATATTCATGATGTGCCTGTTGAGCCAATAAGAATGGTTCATTTACTGCGAGAACACTTTTACATTTAATATCAATGATTCCATGAGTCGGATGAACACGCACGCCTCTCTCTGTATCCAACCACTGACATTTGAACATGGTTATGTATTGTTGTCCAAGATAACAGAGTTCAATGATTTCATCAAGTATGCCATAAAATTCAACTTCATTTTCTTGATGATGAGATCCTCTCAAGCTTACTCCACTGTTCGTTGTTTTTTTATTCCCCATATGCATGTGTGTGAAATCTAAATCCATTCACCACATATGAATTATAAGTTTTAACAAGTTTGGAAGGTGGGTTACTCAATATACACAGTCGTTTGTCAATTTTATCAGCATGTCGAGACACCTGAATTTTTTTGAAATAATTATCAATATAGTAAACTATATATTGAATGAGTTGCTAAAAGATAAAGAATTTATGTTACCAGTTTTTGAAACCACTGAGAGAAATTTTTCTGTCGGCATTCTTCAAGAGCACCTGCTGTAATTTGTGGAATTTGTTTCATGATATGATTATCATACAACCTATAAAAAACAAATTTATTTACTGTAACATAAATGATAGAATAAGTGATATAAACACTTATAGTACAAATGATGTCATATATTCACAGTTGAGCAGAACATACGTATGAGCTCTATGATGTTCATCATCTGAAAGCCAGCATTCATAAACTCCACCAAAACCAAGCTCTGCCTGGTTGAAAACAGATAATTGATTATCTATTTCATCAATATTCCTCTCGTTCCATCCCATTCGGTTCTATTTTGAAGGATACTCAGATTCAAAATAATGGGAGCAGAAAAAAGATATTTCCTCTTGCAAATAAGCTTCTGCAATAGATCTATCAACAGATGCTTTGTTACATACTTTTCTTTTCAATTTTTGCATGAATCTTTCAAATGGGTACATCCATCGAAACTGTACTGGACCTCCACATTTGGCTTCATATGAAAAATGTAACATCAAATGTTCCATTGAGTCGAAGAAATACGGTGGAAATGTTTTTTCCAGTTTACATATAATTACAACAACACCTTCTTCAAGTTTGCATAGAGCATCATAATCTACTATAGCCGGAAAAATTTTCCAAAAAAAATGTGACATGTCTATTATGGAATCATAAATCATAGAATTCAACAGACCTCTAAATCAAATGGGTATAATTCCTTCCATTATTACATGACAATCATGACTTTTTAATCCAGTAATATGACCATTCTTTACACATCTACCCAAATTGGAAGCACAGCCATCGGGAAGTCTCAAATCTGCAATACACTGACAAAATAATAAATGGTTTTCTTTTGACAGTGTATAAGCTTCTTTTGGTTTCAGTAACCTTTATTTTCTGACATTCTCAAACAGTTCCAGTTCTAGATGCCTGCAAATTTGGGCAGGATCTAAACGTGAATTTACATTGTCTTTTCTCTTTCCTGGTGTATCCAAAACTATATAAAACAAATTATCAAAACAGTTATTCTCAATATTCATGACATCCAACATGTGGTGGACCAACAAATCAAACCAATATGGAAAATCCAAAAATATGCTACGTTTAATCCAATTGTGTTCTTTCCCAAAACCAGAAATTTTCTGTTGGTTTATTGTGGGACCAAAAGTGATGGGAGGTAATGAAAATAAAACTGATTTTAACTCCAAACCTGATAGAATTTTTCGAGGACCATCCCTTTCAACTGTTCCTTTTCTGAAATGAGATCTGTTTCTGCGAAAAGGATGATCAGCTGGAAGAAATCTGTGATGACAGTCAAAATAACAAGGTTTCTTTCCATGAATGAGCATAAATGATTTGTTCTCTCCCATACAGTAAAGACATGATTTCTGACCATGTGTACTCCAGCCAAATAATATCCCATAAGCTGGGAAGTCACTAATTGTCCACATCAATGCTGCTCTGAGTATAAAATTTTGTTTCGTAGCAACATCATATGTACTGACACCAGTACTCCACAATAAACTTAATTCATCATTCAATGGTTTCAAATAAACATCAATATTCTTCTTCGGATGTCCTGGAATTAGTAAAGTCAAAAAGATATATGGCTCCTTCATCAACATCCATGGAGGTAAATTGTACGGAGTTAAAAAAACAGGCCAACATGAATATTGACTACCATAAGATCTGAACGGATAGAAACCATCAGTGGAAAGGCCTAGTTGAACATTTCTAGCTTCTAAAGCAAAGGATGGATGCACTCTATCAAAATGTTTCCATGAATCACCATCGGCTGGATGATTCAAGCTTTTATCAGTTGAAATATTCACTTTATGCCATGACATCATTGTCACTGTATTCTTAGACATGAATAAACGCTAATGTCTGGATGCAAGCGGAAAATATCTCAACTGTTTTACAGGAATCAAACCAGACTTCCCATGTTTCCCTTCTTTATATCTCAGTTTCCCGCATGTGGGACAACTATACAACGACTCATTTTCCACAGAATATAAAATGTAGTCATTTGAACATTCATGAATCTTCTGACAAGTAAGTCCCAAATTTTGAACCAGCCTCTTACTCTGATAGTAATTTGTAGGCAAAACATTTCCTTCGGGTAACAGTGTTTTAATCAAAGAAAATATCTGGTCAAAACTGGTGTTTGACATTCCGTTATCTGATTTGATATCCATAAATTTTGCAACTGCTTCTTATTTTCTCATCCTGCATCTAGGATATAATGCATCCTTAGCAGACCTCAACAACTCATAAAATTCAGATGGTGCCAACTCAGGATTTGAAGCTATATCAGTCGGAGTTTCTGTATGTTGAACAGATGAACCTGCAACATCATGTACTAAATCTTGAAACCGGGATGGATCTAGAATTAAGTTGGTATCACCTACTCTAGAACTGCGTTCACCGTGTTGATACCAAAAAACATGATCTGGTTGAAAACCAAAATGCAAGAGATGTCCCCCCACTTTGTCAAACGTGACAAACGTTCTCAATGCACATTTTCTACAAGGGAAATTTATTTTTCCTTCTGACACAAATTCTGGATTTGATGCCATAAATGATAAAAAAGTCTCCACACCCTCTATATATACTGGATTTAAACCAGAACTATTTGGATTTCTATGTTGATTTATCCATATTCGGTCATCTAATAATGACTATTGATGACCTTGTTGTTCTATATTTTTCTATAAAATATAAAAGCATTACTGGTTTTGAATAATTTGTTAAAAAAAACAATCAAGCAAGGATAATTATAGAGTTTACATCAGAAACAACTGATGTAAACTTTTTATTGATATAGACCTAAAAATTGACCCTTTAAGAATTGAATATATTGAGAATAAAGAAAAACCTGTTATAAATTTTGATAATTTTAATATTATAAAGATTTTTTTATTATTTTAATAATACTAATATTATTTTTTCATAAATATTAATTATATAATAATAACATTATTACATTATTAGTATATTTTATTATTAATATTAAAATAATATAATTTTCTATATTATATACAATTCTCCTTTCATCTGTGTGTTTAACATTGAAACGCACGGCTGATTATCGCCTATCGACCGGTCAGAGTTCCGGTGCTCTGCTAATGTGTATAGCAGCACTCGGGTCGAATCCTTGGCGATGATACTTTGTAGTAGTCGTTTGTTTTTAGTTGATTGTATTTTGATTAGGGGGGTTTGTTGCAGAGCTTAATTGAAATGATTGATTGACTATAATTGATTTAACAAATTGATAAATATTGGGGTGAGTTCATTATTAGGGAGTTAAGCTTGTGATATCCTTGAGCTTTGCTTTATATTGCATTTAAATTAACACCCACTTCACAAGTTGACGTCGATTACAATTCCTAACTGTTAAAGCTTTAATCCAAGCCTTAACTTAACTAGGATTCTATAATCAATCAGTAATTGTTTATGGTAGTGTATTTATGGTTCCAATAATCGATGGAAACCACAAGCTAAACAAAATATGTCATTAATCCATGACATATTAAGTCCAACATACACAATGTTAAATTAACGAATACTCATCGAGAAAATACTCTCAATCACTTAAGATCCCTAAATTTTGACTCACCCCAATGAGATATTTACTCAGACATTTGGGTGTTTAATAGTCTGGTTATAATACTTATGATTATAAATTAAGAATAGAAGAAAAATAAAGGGATTAGAAAAGAGTGGTACGTTGAACACACACAGACGAACAATGATGATAATTAAAAACAGATTTTCGATTGAATGAGGAAGCAAAAGAAGGGAAGGGGATTCAACTAAATTTAAACTATTTTAATAACATTAATATTAAAATACAGAAGGTGTAGGATAATAAGATATATTGAAGAAGAAACTTGAATTAAAACAGAATTACAAAAGAAAGGACTTACAAAATTACAAAAATGAAGAACACAAAAGTAAGTGAAAACAAAGAGAGGAGGAAAAGTCTCTCAAGTGAAAACTTCAGTATGTCAGGTCCTCTTAAGATTTTTTCAAGGCTTTGGTCTTTCAAATATGATATCCTATCTTCTGAAATGCAAACCCCTCTCAAGGAGATAAGGGGAGAGTATTTATAGCCCAAGGAGTTGACTGTTTGCATTCCCAATCTGTCTCTCCACTTGCATAGCCAATTTGGCTATTCAGACAGCCGAATCATCAAATATCTCCTTCTTAAAAGTTGTAGAAAAGAATTTTGGCCGACTACTCTCAAACATTGAGTCATTTTGACCTAAGGAGAAAAAGTTATGGCCGGTTGGTTAAACAAAGCTAAACTGTCCATTTCAATCCAGTCTTTTTGAAGTCCATTATGTGAAAGGTTTTTGAATATTAAGATGCCTTCAAATCCGAATAGTTTCTTCAAAAAAGTCGGCCTCCTATATCTCCTCTTTCACACTACAAAATATCAGCTCTATTTAATTCTTACATCATTATATATGTCATGCATACTATACTGATTTTAATTCTCGTACAGAATGGTGGGCTGGACTTCAAAGCTTTATTTGGAACCCTTGTACTTGGATTTGGGCCTTGAAATTTTTATCCAAGATGACATTTTATGTCCCCCGTATTATGGAGGAGAGTTAATGTTTTTGGACTTCTGGATTGAGCCCAGTAAATCAATCTTCAAGGCTGGTCCAGTTTGTTCATAGATTCTTTGGTCTTGTTTGTGAGGACCATATGACCCTTCAAATTGCAGAATTGGCTCATGGTACCTTCTAATTAAATGTTATATATTTAAGGGAGAATCTTACAAAACAATAACCAAACAATTTGGATTCTTATAGTTGAAGTTATTATTAAAACATTAAACTAACACAATTGGACTACTTCTAAAAATGCTCAAAAATTATACTTAATATTAAAACATTAATATTTCACACAAATTATGAAAATTTCATATAAAATAAGTAAATGGTGAATATAATAAGTCATAAAAATATTAATAACATCAACTCCCCCACACTTATCTTTGTGCATGTCCTCATGTGCAACAAATATAAAAACATGACAAAATCATTTTTACTAACCAACAGATATTAAAATTTTGTTTTCTCCAATCAGGGGAGGTTTAGACTATTTCACTCATCCATTTTGAAATCCACCACAAGTTGTTACAGAAACAATGTTCCAAAACTAATTCATTTTTCCATGCTCAAATTTATAAATGGAGAATGTGGACACTCAAAACTCACACCTCTCATGATGATAAAATTTATTTGTGGAGGTTCACTCTTTCACCAACCAAAAGTGAAAATATTAGAGTTTGAAAAGAGATCTCAGCTTCCAATCCCTATCCAAAGTACATAAGAATCAAGAGGTCTTTTTGAGGGGTTTTTTGTGGCTATGGGATGGTAGGAATATAATGTCCAAGAGAGAGAATAAGAGGGTTAAAATACCAACATAGAAAAACAATGCACAGTTTTTTGAAATAAACGATGGAAGGAAATGAAAACACATATTTACAAGGGAATGATTGTGTGAATAAAGACACATTAGAGAAATAAAATATGAAGGTGTTGAGAAGATGAAATATTTACAAACCACCAAACTTCTCCTAATGATATAATAATATATTGCAAGTGTTCTTTTTTTCCTTTTTTTTCTTTGTTTTTTCGAAATTTGACCTTGAAACAGATCTCCCACTCATATCCCAACCCAGGTTTGATCTCCTCAGGACACTAATTGTAATAGTTATAACAATATAAAAGGTTGACGAAGAGTGATTTTTGACCTACCCAAGACACAACCCATTTGTTTATTTTTGTTTTGATTTTGATTTTATTTTGAATTTTTTTTAACACTTTTCAATATCATTTGTACAATACATTCACTGAACAAAAACCTACCCCCACACTAAAATGGATGCTTGCCTCAAGCATATGATAACACAGAAGAAATTAAGGAAATGATACCCAAAAATGAAATCCAGTCCCCCCCACACTTAAATTTCAAAAACTTATGCAATGAAAATCCATTTTGATATTGGTTGGGATAAGGTATTGGGCTTGTAATGTGGCTATCAAAGAAAAGGTTTTCATAGGCTTGAATGGGCTTTAAAAAGGAGGATTAATGTAAGGGAAATGGGAGGATATTTGGCTATTGTGATTTTCATGTGGTTCAGAAAATGGCTCTATCATATTAATGCACACTAAGGCAGGAAATTTAGCTCGAAGGTCTACAAACTCAAGACTCACAAATGGGGGTGAAAACACACATTTTGAAAAGATGGCCATAGGTGTCCTTGGAATTAAATCAATTGTTTGTTCTCACGGTTTGGGAAAAAAAATTTCCAAATAAAAAATTGAGCATTCAAAATTTGTTAATTTTGACACAAAATTCATTATCCAAAGTCATGATGAAAATACAAAATTCTTGAGATGAAAACATGTCTGTTAACTCCCCAAAATGGTTGGACAAAATTTCAAAACTCGATGGTGAGTAAGCATCACTCTTTTTTTTGTAATTTTTTTAAGAAATTGTGTTTTTTTGGTTTTATTTTAGTTTTTAAGGTTTTTTTTAAATACACACCCACACAAAAAAGATAAAAAGAAAGTATTTCATGAATAAAGTGGTAAAAAATGAAAGAGATAGGAAGAATAAGAAAGAGGTAGAGAGAGGAAGAGATAGAGAGAGAGTTAAAGGGAAAGAGGTGCCCCCTGGTTTGGATTTTGTGGGTTTCCATCTCCATCTAGTGGTGGGTCAGCTAGAGAATTTGGGGATTCGGTGGAAGTCGAGGTGGTTCCAGGACAGTGGGAAGTTACCTGAAAAATAAAATTCATTATTCATCTAATGAAAATCTAAAAAGAAATTGAAATTTCATAAATGTAAAAGAAAACATGGGTTGCCTCCCAAGAAGTGCTGCATTTATTTGTCTACAGCTTGACAATTGCAGTGGACTACCTAGAGTCTGACGGTGGCCATCGTATTTTCTCAACTCCAGTGTGCTTCTAGAAAAACTTTTTCTTTGGGAGGCCTGATGATTCGTTGGATAATTTCTTCTCATCCTTGTTGGTTTTCTTGCAATTCAATGGGGTTGGAAAGAGAATATTTCTATCCTCACTTTGTTCTTCAACCTGAGGAATGATTTTATCCATAAAGTGATGGTTTTCTATTCTTGGAAATTCAGGAAGATGGCTCAATTCTGATGGTTCATTTATGTAAGGATCATATAACAGAAAAGCAGAGTATGAGATCCCAATTGTTTTTTACTCATTTATTTCATCACTTACCAATGTAAAGTAATGAGGATCAGTGGAGTCATAAGACTGAATAAAATTTTCAATATCCTTTATTTCAATGTTTTTCACCAAAGAATGGTAAATTACAACCTCACCAGTGATCACTTTATTAATTAGGGTACAAATATCACAAACCTCACTACCATCAGGACAATATAAACACATTGGTTCAAGGTTCACTTCACATATAACAGAATTTTCAGAATCATGGATAGGAAAGGATGAATGTGGGATAATCTAATCTGAATCAACAAATGAGCATTCTAGTTCATTTTCCTCATTACCATCCATGTTGGAGAATTGGAGGTCAGAGGTGAGATTAGATTCCAAAGAGTTTTCAAGATCCTTTAGATCAATGGAGTTTTCATTTGTAATGTCAACATCAATTTCACCATTAATCACTTGGTTAATGAGGATGAAATATTCACAAAATCCTCTATTAGTAGAACATGAAGAACATGATGGATTAGGATTCAACACACTCTCAGAAGGAGTTTTAGAAACATGGATAGAGAATACATATTGATTCTCTAATGGGTATCGCATGGATTGAAAAATATTGAACATGACCATTTGGTCCCCAAATTCCATGGATAAGATGCCAGCATGGACATCAATTTTGGTTTTAGATGTCATAAGGAATGGTCTTCCTAGAATTAGAGGAGATTTTCAAGAAGTTGTCTCACCTTCCAAGTCAAGGACATAGAAATCAGTAGGGAAGATAAGATCATTGACTCGGACAAGGACATACTCAATTATTCCCCCAGGACTGGCTGTGCTTCGATTGGATAACTGAATGACAACACCTGTTGGGTGCAAGGGACCTAGACCAAGGTTGGAGAATATGGATTTGGGCATGACATTAATTGAGGATCCTAGGTCTATGAGTGCATCATCAATGTTGGAACTTCCAATTTGGCATGGGACTGTAAAGGTCCCTGGATCTTTGCACTTTATGGGAATAGACTGCTGGGTGGAAACATTTTCAAAGCTCCTAAGTTTCCTCTTGTGGGTTCTCAATTACTTAAGAAATTTGGCATACTTAGGAACTTGTTTTATGAAATCTAAGAGGGTAATGTTGACTTCAACACGTCTAAACATGTCGAGCATTTCAGGATCAGGTTCAAAGGACTTCCTTGGTTTAGAAACGTCTTGAGGAAAAGGAATTGGATTCCTAAGTGGAATGGAAGGAGGTGATGGAATGGATTCAGATTCCTTTTCAATTTTCTTTTTATTTTCATTTTCTAGGTCAACATTCAAAGGAGGGTTTGAGGATTTATCTTGAGGCATAGAAAGTTTCTTTCCTGATCTAAGTGAAATTGCACTTACATTACCCTTGGGGTTGGGTAATGGTTGAGCTGGGAGTTGGGAAAATTTTGATTGTTGTTGCTGGCTCAGGTGGGATGCAAGTGGACCTATTTGAGTTTCAATGTTTTTAAGGCTAGAACGGGTGAAGGAGGCAAGATCTTCCACTACACATTCCCATGGTTTCTTGGAAGAAGAGGCTTGTCCCAGATTGGGATTACCTTGATTTTGGTTCTTGGGAAAGCGATTGTATTGGTTTTGGAATTGGGAAGGCTCACTAGGATAAAGGAATCCAGGAGGAGGATTGTTCCTTTGAGGTTGAGGAACAAAAGTATAAGGTTGATGGAAGTTACCACCACCATGAATATATTGAAATTGGTTTGCATTTTGATGAGGGAATTGATGAGGATGAGATATTGGATTACCATACCTAAGGCCTTGGTTAAAGGAAGAAGAGAAGGGCTCAGAGTGAGGTAGGTTGAAGTTTCTAACAAACTGACCTGATTGTTGAGGGTTGGGGTTCCGCTGAGTGTATGCTGCATTGAGATCCATTGGTCCGGATGAATCAGATTGATCCTCTTGAAGTTGTGGACATGTGTCTGTTGGATGAGCTGGGGAGCTACAGATTCCACAATTCTTGATAGGTCCAGGGAATAGTGACTGTGGAGAAGATGAGGTTGGGGCCTTGGTAGCCACCGCTAGTTGACGCACAAGACCTGTAAGTTCACTCATCCACTCAGTCATATTTTTAGGCTCTATGGATTGATTATCTTGGGCCTGTTTGACTTGAGCATGTGCTCGAGTATGGAATTGGTGTGTGTTTGCAGCCATGTTACTTATGAGATCTCTTGCAGCTGCAGGAGTTTTATCAACAAGAGCACCGCCACTTGTGGCATCTATGAGAGTTCTCTCCATATCCAATAACCCCTCATAGAAGTATTGGATCAAGAGTTGGTTAGAGATTTGATGATGTGGGTAGGTTGCAACAAGCTTTTTGAACCTCTCCCAGTACTCATGGAGTGATTCACTTGGGAATTGACGGATACCACTTATTTCCTTTCGGATAGAAGTAGTACGAGAAGCAGGAAAGAATTTCTCTAAGAAAATCCGCTTCATGTCATTCCATGTAGTTATGGAACTAGGAGGGAGGTAGTAGAGCCATGACTTGTCATAGTCAGCTAGGGAGAAAGGGAATGCTCGGAGTTTGATTTGTTCTTCAGAAACCCCTTGAGGATTCATGGTAGAGCACACCACCTGGAACTCTTTAAGGTGAAGATGTGGATCCTCACCGGCTAGCCCATGGAAATAAGGTAGAAGATGAATCAAACCTGATTTGAGTTTGAATTCAGCCTCTATGTTTGGATATTGAATACCAAGGGGTTGGTAATTCATATCAGGGGCAGTAAGTTCTTTCAATGTTTGTTCTATAGGATTGTCCATATCGAATTCAATTGGTATGGAAATGATTGGTTCTTGGGTGATTTGGTTATCCCTAATGGTCCTCCTAAGTCGACGAAGAGTTCTATCAATTTCAGGTTCAAACAAATATGAGGGATTTTTTGGGAGGCTACGGGGCATTCAGAGAGATTTAGAAAGGATGAGGAAGGAAATTTTTTCTTTTTATTTTTTCAGTTTATGATTTTTAAGAGGAAGACGGGTTTTTCTTTGTGTTTTATTTCATTTTTTTTAATTTTTTTTTGTTTTTTTTACAATAACCAGAAACTAATGACTACATAAAGCACCATCCCTGACAATGGAACCATTTGAAATGCGCGGCCGATTGTCGCCTATCGACCGGTCAATGTTCCGGTGCTCTGCTAATGTGTATTGCAGCACTCGGGTCGAATACTCGGCGATGATACTTTGTAGTAGTCGTTTGTTTTTAGTTGATTGTATTTTTATTAGGGGGGTTTGTTGCAGAGCTTAATTGAAATGATTGATTGACTATAATTGATTTAACAAATTGATAAATATTGGGGTGAGTTCATTATTAGGGAGTTAATCTTGTGATATCCCTGAGCATTGCTTTATATTGCATTTAAATTAACACCCACTTCACAAGTTGACGTCGATTAGAATTCCTAAGTGTTAAAGCTTTAATCAAAGCCTTAACTTAACTAGGATTCTAAAATCAATCAGTACTTGTTTACGGTAGTGTATTTATGGTTCCAATAATCAATGGAAACAACATTCTAAACAAAATATGTCATTAATCCATGACATATTAAGTCCAACATACACAATGTTAAATTAACAAATACTCATCGAGAAAATACTCTCAATCACTTAACATCCCAAAATTTTGACTCACCCCAATGAGATATTTACTCAGACATTTGGGTGTTTAATATTCTGGTTATAATACTTATGATGATAAATTACGAATAGAAGAAAAAGAAAGGGATTAGAAAAGAGTGGTACGTTGAACACACACACACGAACAATGATGATAATTAAAAACAGATTTTTGATTGAATGAGGAAGAAATAGAAGGGAAGGGGATTCAACTGAATTTAAACTATTTTAATAACATTAATATTAAAATACAGAAGTTGGAGGATAATAAGAGATATAGAAGAAGAAACTTGCATTAAAACAGAATTACAAAAGAAAGGACTTACAAAATTACAAAAATGAAGAACACAAAAGTAAGTGAAAACAAAGAGAGGAGGAAAGGTCTCTCAAGTGAAAACTTGAGTATGGCAGGTCCTCCCAAGCCTTTTTAAAGGCTTTGGTCGTTCCAATATGATATTCTATCTTCTGAAATGCCAACCCCTATCAAGGAGAGAAGGGGAGAGTATTTATAGCCCAAGGAGTGGACTGTTTTCATTCCCAATCTGTCCCTCCACTTGCATCGCCAATTTGGCTATTCAGACAGCCGAATATTCAAATATCTCCTCCTTCAAAGTTGTAGAAAATAATGTTGGCCGACTACTCTAAAAATTTGGAGTCATTCTGATGTAAGGAGAAAAAGTTATGGCCAGTTGGTTAAACAAAGTTAAACTATCCATTTCAATCCAGTCTTTTTGAAGTCCGTAATGTGAAAGGGTTTTTGAATATTAATATACCTTCAAATCCGAATGGTGTCTTGGACAAAGTCGGCCGTCAATATCTCCGCTTTCACACTGCAAAATCTCAGCTCGATCATATGGTTACATCATGAGATATGTCATGCATACTATACTGATTTTAATTCTCTAACAGAATGGTGGGATGGACTTCAAAGATTTATTTGGGCCCCTTGTACTTGGATTTGGTCCTTGAAATTTTTATCCAAGATGACATGTAGTGTCCCCCGAATTAGATTTGAGAGTTAATGTTTTAGGACTTATGGATTGAGCCCAGTAAATCAATCTTCAAGGCTGCTCCAGTTTGTTCACAGATTATTTGGTCTTGTTTTTGAGGACCATATGACCAATAAAATGGCAGAATTGGCTCATAGTACCTTCTATTTAAATGTTGTATATTTAAAGGAGAATCCTACAAAACAAGAACTACACAATTTAGATCAGTATAGTGACAGTTATTATTAAAACATTAAACTGACTCAATTGGACTACTTCTAAAAATGCTCAAAAATTATACATAATATTAAAACATTAATAATTCACACAAATTATGCACATTTCATATAAAATAAGTAAATGTGGAATATAATAAGTCATGAAAATATTAATAACATCAAACATTTTGTCTCCACATGTAATATTTGAATTCATTTTCACCTCTCCATTGGTGATTAAGTTGATTATTTTGAAAAATAATGCAAATATTACATGTGGAGAAATAAAACACACAGATGAAAGGAGAATTGTATATAATATAGATAATTATATTATTTTAATATTAATAATAAAATATACTAATAATGTAATAATGTTATTATTCCTAATTATTGATAATTATTCCTAATTATTGGTAATTATTCCTAATTATTGGTAATCATTCCTAATTATTGGTAAATATTGGTAAATATTGGTAATTATTGGTAATTATTACTAATTATTGGTAATTATTAGTAATTATTGCTAATTATTCCTCATTATTGGTAATTATTCCTTATTATTGGTAATTATTCCTAATTATTGGTAATTATTGTTAATTATTGGTAATTATTGGTAATTATTGGTAATTATTCCTAATTATTGGTAATTGTTGGTAATTATTGGGTTTTATTGGTAATTATTCCAAATTATTGGTAATTATTCCTAATTATTAGTAATTATTTCTAATTATTCGTAATTATTCTTAATTATTGATAATTATTCCTAATTATTGGTAATTATTCCTAACTATTGGTAACTATTCCTAATTATTACTAATTATTACTAATTATTCTTAATTATTGGTAATTATTCCAAATTATTACGAATTATTACTAATTATTGGTAATTATTACTAATTATTACTAATTATTGGTAATTATTGGTAATTATTGGTAATTATTACTAATTAATGGTAATTATTGGAAATTATTTGTAATTATTGGTAATTATTACTAATTATTACTATTACTAATTATTACTAATTATTACTAATTATTACTAATTATTAATAATTATTGGTAATTATTGGTAATTATTGGTAATTATTTGTAATTATAACTAGTTGTTGTTATTTATTGGTAATTATTACTAATTTTTGGTAATTATTACTAATTATTGGTAATTATTACTAATTATTGGTAATTATTACTAATTATTGGTAATTATTACTAATTACTGGTAATTATTGGTAATTATTGTTAATTATTACTAATTATTAGTAATTATTGGTAATTAATGGTAATTATTACTAATTAATGGTAATTATTGGTAATTAATTCTAATTAATCGTAATTATTGGTATTTATTTCTTAATTATTACTACTTATTGGTAATTATTACTAATTATTGGTAATTATTACTAATTATTACTAATTATTGGTAATTATTACTAATTATTGGTAATTATTACTAATTATTGATAATTATTACTAATTATTGGTAATTATTGTTAATTATTTCTAATTATTACTAATTATTGGTAATTATTACTAATTATTGGTAATTATTACAAATTATTAGTAATTATTGGTAATTATTGGTAATTATTACTAATTATTGGTAATTATTGGTAATTATTTCTAATTATTACTAATTATTGGTAATTATTACTAATTATTGGTAATTATTATTAATTATTAGTAATTATTGATAATTATTGGTAATTATAACTAATTATTGGTAATTATTACTAATTATTGCTAATTATTACTAATTATTGGTAATTATTGGTTATTATTGGTAATTATTACGAATTATTACTAATTATTGGTAATTATTTCTAATTATTACTAATTATTAGTAATTATTATTAATTATTACTAATTATTGGTAATTATTGGTAATTATTTCTAATTATTACTAATCATTGGTAATTATTACTAATTATTACTAATTATTGGTAATTAGTGATAATTATTACCAATTATTACTAATTATTGATAATTATTGGTAATTATTACTAATTATGGATAATTATTGGCAATTATTACTAATTATTGCTAATTATTAGTAATTATTGGTAATTATTACCAATTATTGCTAATTATTGGTAATTATTACTAATTATTACTAATTATTTGTAATTATTGGTAATTATTACTAATTATTCCTAATTATTGGAAATTATTTCTAATTATTACTATTTATTACTAATTATTACTATTTATTACTAATTATTGGTAATTATTACTAATTATTGGAAATTATTTCTAATTATTCCTAATTATTTGTAATTATTGGTAATTATTACTAATTATTGGTAATCATTACGAATTATTACTAATTATTGGTAATTATTGGTAATTATTGGTAATTATTACAAATTATAGGTAATTATACCTAATTATTGGTAATTATTCCTAATTATTGGTAATTATTCCTAATTATTGGTAATTATTCCTAATTATTGGAAATTATTCCTAATTATTGGTAATTATTCCTAATTTGTGGTAATTATTCCTAATTATTGGTAAATATTGACAATTATTTGCAATTATTGGAAAATATTGGTAATTATTGGAACAAATATTGACAAATATTGGCAATTATTGAATATTGGGAATTATTATTAATTATTACTAATTATTAGTAATTTTTAGTAATTATTGGTAATTATTATAAATCATTACTAATTAATGTTAATTATTTCTAATTATTATTAATTAATTCAAATTAATTTTAATTTTTCATAATTACTGCTAATTAATTGTAATTACAGCTAAATATTTTAAATTAATTAGTGTTTAATTGTCGCTAATTACTATTAATTATTAATACTTATTCATAATTATTTCTAATTAGAAATCAGAAAAAAAAAATCTAAAAATTTAAACTAAATAAATAGAATAAATAAAATAAATATTAAATTAAAATTTGGATAAAAACCTTAAACTTGATGTCAATGTCGAGCCGTTGTAATTGTAGAACACCACCAACTGAATCCTCGAAGTCGAAAAAAAAAATTTACCACGGAAAATCGTAAAAGATTCAGAGCGGAAAAAATAGAACGGTTGAGAGTTGAGAGTGAGAAAATTGTAATTGTAGGCAGTAATTATAGGTTAAATTAATTGCGACGGGACCCATCACAAATAACCCTGACCGCATTTAATTATGGGCGGCATTAAAACGGTTATTTGCGACGGGCCCCGTCGCAAATAACCCCTGCCGCTAAGGTATTTGCGACGGGCCTGCAGGCCCGTCGCAAATAACTCTGACCGCATTTAATTATGGGCGGCATTAAAACAGTTATTTGCGACGGGTCCCGTCGCATATAATTCCTGCCGCCTGGGTATTTGCGACAGGACTGCAGTCCCATCGCAAATAGTCTTTAACCGCCGCCAGTTGTTTGCGACAGGGTTCTATCCCCGTCGCAAATAAACTTCGCGCGGTTTGGCGCGCATTTCACGCCAAACTATTTGTGACGGGTAAAAAACCCGTCACAAATAACAGATTATTTGCGACGGGAATAGTTGCACGTCGCAAATACTCCTTTGCGAAAGGTATTTGCGACGGGAATACTTCCCGTCGCAAATACCCCGTCGCTATTAACCATTTTTCCCGTAGTGCACTTAAATAAATTGATTTTTATAAAATGGTTTCTATATATGGAACCATTATATCAAAAAATTTCAATTATTCCACTTTTACTTTTTGTCATAGTGAATAATAAGTGGGGTAAAAATTTATTACTAAGGTAATGTTTATGTCGGTTAAAAGGGGGTTAACACAAAGACATAAGAGTCTGAATGACCTAAAAATATGTCTATATTAAATTGGATTAATAAATAATATCATATATCATAATATCTTCAAATATGAGCCAATTTGGATCTACATTCTTATCATAGTGACTTTATTAAATTTCAATTTTCCTAATAATTATAATTGTGACACTCCCCCCACTTATAGAATGGAACCTCCTCTCATATTTTCTATATAACACATGTGACACAATTATATTTGAAAAGAATAAATTTGTATTTAATATCATATGGGGCCTGAAACATGGAGCTTAGACAACCGAAAAAATATGTTTCTTTAAATTCAATCACTTCGATATATTGAGGAACATAGAACACTAAGGCTAAATAAACCAAATATAATATACCATTATGAGATAGACATTAAAATTTTGGGTTTGAATATTACTAACAAAATTTTAAAAATTATGGTAATATTTTGATTATAAATAAATGTCACGACCCGCCCTCGGGGCCTGTGCCGTGACTACCCCAAGCTCGCCTCCCATAGTCCAGGAGATGGCGACTAGCACCAAGGCGTAATTCTCGATAAAAAGGGAAGGCACTGCTTTTATGAAGTAAACAAACACACAGAGTAAGTAAGTGGAAGTAAACAGTAAGTAAACAGGGTACAAGTAAGTGCAGAAAACAAATGGGCCAGAATACAAACCCAAACTGAAAGAAAAGTACAACTGAAAAAGGGAGTAGAGCAACAGAAAAGTAAAGCCGCAACGTCGAGCCATCCACTGGAAGTCCCACCTGAAGGGTGGGTACAGATAGCCCCCACAGCTCCTTGGGTCCAGCCGTCCGCTCCGTGTACGTCCCGCCCAGTGGTCCACCTCCATGTACCGACCTGCTCTGCAAGGCTCAACCACGATCAGCGTTGTCTGTCGTCTGCAACCAACACAACGTAGTGCGGGCGTAGCCCGTGCAGGGGTGAGTATACGCTACTCAGTAGGGACCCCAAGACCCCCGAAGGTCTCCCTGAATCCACAAAGGATACACCACAATGAAAAGATACAATCACAAAGTAACATCCAACACTATTTAGGTATATGCCCATACATATACCCAAGTCATTAGTCCAGTTCGGCTCCAACATCCGAGCCCAAGTTTGATCATGTACACACAGGATAGCACAACCAATCCACACAGGATAACACAACTCAAATCCACAATTCAATCATATCTAAGATAATGATTGAAAGTCAAGACTCACCTCAAACCAGGATTTAATCATGATGTCGAAACCATAGATGCTGGGGAAACTCCTCCTCTATCAAGTACAGTGAGTCTGCCGCTACAACCAAGTGCTTCCCATTAACCTTGGACTGCGGTAGTACTCCACCTGTCGAGTACTGTGGGCCTGCTACTACAACCATGTGCTTCCCACCATGGGTCTGCCGCTACAACCAAGTGCCCCCCCTCATAGCCTCCAAAGGTACTCCTTCTATTGAGTACCGTGGGTCTGACGCTACAACCAAGCGCTCCTCCACCGTGGGTCTGCCACTACAACCAAGCGCACCCCCTCATAGCCTCCAGAGGTAATCCTTCTGTTGAGTACTGTGGGTCTGCCGCTACAACCAAGCGCTCCTCCGTCGTGGGTCTGCTGCTACAACTAAGCGCTCCACCTCATAGCCTCCAGAGGTACTCCTTCTGTTGAGTACCGTGAGTCTGCCTCTACAACCAAGTGCTCCTCCGCCGTGGGTCTGTCGCTACAACCATGCGCTCCCTACTGGACTATCTGAAACACACCGAGTCGATCGATCAACAGTCGTCAAGTCTCATCCATCACTAGGGTTTCCACACATAGCATGCTCGTTCCTGGAGGGTCCACTCCATGATCCAATAGGTCGATACTCCAAGTATCACAAAGTTGCACGAAAAAGTTTCTCAAAGGACCTCCTCTTCATAGGGGTCTCAACGCAACAGACGACGCGTCAATCAGACGCCCAGTCTGTGAGTTATCATCCTCTTCGTCCTAGGGGCCCAGTTGGATTCATGTGCGAACCAACCTGGCCATATCTCAACTGTACCCCGAACTCTCATAGGGTATACTCCTAGGAACCGTTTCTCAATGTGATCACCAATGCCACTGATGGTTCGTCAAACGGACGTTCGGTCGGTAAGTTATCAGCATTTCCGTTCTAGGGGCCTGGTTGGATTTAGGGTTCAATCTAACCCGGCCACTATCCAATTGCGTCCAAAAATCAGGCGAAGTATTCCAAAAGTTCTGTCTCATCAAGAGGAATCCAACAATGTCGACGGCACGTCAATCGGATATCGGAAGCTCATGTTATAAGTGTTTCCGCTCCGAGGGCCCGGTTGGTTTTGTGTACGAACCAACCCGGCAGAACCCAAAGTTCTTAGAAACCTTGAGTGTAATATATTGTAATGACTCTCTCGATCCCAGGATCGCATCACAGCAGACGGTGCATCGATCGGAGGTCCACAGCCAATGTTATGGACAAAAGACTGAAAGAGGTCCGAAAATGGGGGTTTTTAGCCCGGACCGACCCGGCTCGAGACCCCTTGGGTCGGCCCGAACCTGGTCGACCCGACCCGGGTCTGGGTCCGGCCCGCATGGGCATGGCCCGGCCTGGCTGGTGTGGCCCGGACCGGCCTAGGAACGGCCCGGCCTGGCCTGGGCGCGGCCCACCCCGGCCTGGGTGGCCCGGCCCAGCATAGGCTGCTCGGCACAGCGCACTGGCAGTTCGCTGGCCAGCTCAATGTAACCGAGCTGGGCGGTCAAGGGGGGGGGGGGGGGGGTTCGGCTATCCCCATGTTCAAAAAATGCGACCCCATGTGGGGAGATGCTGTTGTTCACCCCACCAGGGGTTACGAACCCCGGTTCCTCCCCTGACCGGTCAGGCCGCTCCGGCCGGCCGGCTACTGCCGCCACTGGACCGGCTGGTCTCGTCCCCCTGCTCCGAAGCCGGTGGCCAGAAACCGGCCACCACTCCCTGCTCTGCCATGGCCTATGGCCGCGGCGTTGGTCCGTCCGGAGGTCGGCATTCTTCATCGGCGGCAGTGCATTCTTCGCGTTCTTCGACGAAGAAGAACAACTTCAAGCCTTTAGAAAATTCTTCCAAGCCTCTCTCAACAAGCTCACAACCATAATAAATTAAGTGTTTGTCTTATTTTATTTCCCATTCCAAGTGTTTCAAAATTAAAAAACGAATCCATCAATTAATTGAATTAATTGAAACGTTTAAACCTCCCTATTAAAAGAGGTGTTTCATAACAGGTGAAAGCAAGGGTTGAATTTCATTTAAAGGGGGTGCGGGTGCATTACTTAATTAAAGGAGGTGGTTGAAAAAGGTGGTGATCGTGTGGCCCCACCCCACAAATATCCTACCTAGTGGAGTATGATATAGTGGGTCCCACTCCAATCACTTAGCTTAGGTTAAACAACATTAAATAAAATAAAAATCGGCCACTCCATTTTTATTTTATTCCTTTACTTAACCCAAAAATTTAATAACCACACCTGAGAAAACACAACTCCAGAAAAGGTGTTTCTAAGCAATAACCGGAACAGTTATTCCATCAGTGCCCTCAGAATTCGATTCCAAGCACCGGTTTAAAAGTTAGAAAAACCCGCTTGTTCATTTACTGAACGTACCCAAGCCAAACTTCGAAAAACGATTACGGGCACACCGGGCCTCAGAATCAGGTGCCGTCAGAAACTGTGTTCTTGTAAAATCCAAAAGAAAATTAAGAAAAAATATTTCCCTTGAATTTTACGGGACTTTACACTACTCCCACCTTAGGGCTTTACGTCCCCGTAAAGTTATAACACAACTAGGGAAACCAAAGTGGTACTGAGCATGCATCTGAGCCTTCCGATCCCATGTTCTCTCCTGGAGGTTCCCGTACTGCCAGTGAATGCGCACCCAAGGAATCGACCATCTTTGTAAGATCTGCTCCTGTCGATCCTCGATCCCCATTGAAACCTCCGTGAATGTGTCCCCATTGTCAAAGTCCAGCTCCCCATTATTTATGACATGCGACGGGTTGTGCACGTATCTCCTCAGCTGAGATGTGTGGAAGACGTCGTGCACCCGGTGTAACTGAGGTGGATGGGTCAAGCGGTAAACCACCTGGCCTACCCTGTTGAGAACCTAGAAGGGTCCAATGAAGTGCGGAGACAACTTTCCACCCCAGCCAAAAGTCTGTAACTCACGTCGAGGTGAGACCCGTAGGGAAACGTGGTCGCCATCCGCGAACTCTCATGGTCTCCGCCTCCTATCAGCACAAGAATTTTGTTGGCTCCGAGCTGTCCTCTTCCGCTCTTGGATGACTTGGACCTTTTCTGGTCCTACAAGAGTTGCTGAGATTTTTTCTTTGCCGATAAGAGAAATCTGGTCTCATACCCTAGATGAACCACGTTCTTCACCTAATACAGTTAATCCCGACATGTATGATACTAATCCATACCAAGGATGATGTCGTAAGGCCTCGACGCTACTACCAAGAGATCCAACCATTACTCTCGCCTCCAAGGGTTGAGTCACACTGTCGGCATCAGTGTGTGGTCACCAGGTCTCCTCCAGTAGGTATCTCAAAGTGAGGGTCAATTCAGTGGATTTTAAACCGGAACCTCTTAGTAACAACATAAAGAGAGGAAAAGAACTTAAACGCCACAAAGAAGGTGTCTTTTATTACTGCAGCTCAAAGTACAAAGACACAAAGCTTTTACAAACAAACATCAACAAAGATTGAATCAACATGAACAAAAGCCTCCAGGTATAGAGCTAGTCCCACTCCTGTCCATATGCTCCAGGAACTCCATGATCGTAGGCCTCAGCTGCCTGAAGCTGAGCTCTCCCATGTCCACCTGTTCCCTGCGGTCGGGGTGGACCACCTGGTGGTGGTGGTGGCAACACCTCGAAGCGTCGTCCACCTCCAGCTTCACGGCCAGCTCCTCTACCAAGGTCTCGTGCTCCATGCGGTCCGCCTCGATCGAACTTCTACCTCTTCTTGGGAGGTCCTTCGTTTATCTGTTGATCATCTATATGGCGGGTCGGATAGTCACGTTCCATGTGACCAACCCTACCACAGGTGTAACATTATCCGCTCATGGTAAGTCGTTCTCCTCCCCGGGTGCCTCGTACAAACGATCATGTGTCACGCGGTCGACCACCTGTAGGTCTAGTCCTTTGGGATCTCTACGTCATCTGTCTACTGCCCGCTGCGGAAGACTCTGCCGCATGTCGGCTAGTGGTGGGTCCTGCTGCTGGAGACTGCTCAGTAAGGAAACTCTCCACTAGGAGGGCTCGCTCCGACACACCAGTCTGCGTCGGGATTCTGTGAGAAACAACTGAAGCTCTGATCTCTTGCCTGAGCCCCGGCCTGAAGGTTCGGGCCCTGAAGAATGGGTCCCATACCATGTCCGTGGAATAGCGCGAGAGATCAGTAAAACTCACCGAGTACTGGGCCACGGTCATGCTGTCATGGCACAGTTGTAGTAGCTCTTGGATGCGCACTGCACGGAGGGTGGCTGGGAAGAACTCTGAGCGTAAGATGCTCTCAAAGTCCGTTTAGAGGAGAGACACCTCTTCGTGCACCTAGAGCATCAAGCTCCACCATATTCCTACTACTGTGTGCAGGAGACTCGCTTCAAGGATCACCATGAGGTCTGCTGGTGTCCCTACCAAATGGAAACCTCATACAACTACCTCCAGCCAATCCCCGGCTGCCTGAGGGTCCGTCTCCCCATGGAACCTGGGTAGTCGCTGACGCTGAAACTCATGCAGTGCACTAAGGAGACAAGCACCATCAGCGTCTGGGGCTGGTAGCATCGGTGGCTCGGCGGGTAGAGGTACCACCGGTGCCTCTGCTGTCAAAGGGCCCTGCACCGAGGCCTCGTTGCTCAGTGGGCTGTCGTCACGCACAACGCTCAGAACCCTAGCTGGCTACCGTCGTGGGGCCATCCTAAAAAGAAACAGGTGTGTCACGGTCAAACAATATACCTAGTGAGCTGACATAAGTAATCACAAAGAAAACTTTTAAAACACACACTCAATCAATGTTTCCGTGCATTCAGTCAGAAATCAGAAGTCAGGGTCCTGGTGTACAGATACATCGGCCGCCGCAAAATCACTCGACTCCCTAGACTGATTAACCACACTCAATACCCTTAACACTATTACTTCATATGGAAGAATGATCAGAGTCCAGAGTTCTTCGGTATAAACGAACTCCTCTGATACCAATTTGTCACGACCCACCCTCAGGGCCTGTGTCGTGACAACCCCAAGCCCGCCTCTCATAGGCCAGGGGCTGGCGACTAGCACCAAGGCATAATTCCTGATAAAAAGGGAAGGCATTGCCATTATGAAGTAAACAAACACACAAAGTACGTAAGCAGAAGTAAACACTAAGTAAACATAGTACAAGTAAGTGCGAAAACAAATGGGCCAGAATACAAACCCAAACTGAAAGTAAAGTACAACTGAAAAACAGAGTACATTAAATGAAAAGTAAAGCTGCAATGTCGAGCCGTCCACTGGAAGTCACACCTGAAGGGTGGGTATATATAGCCTCTATAGTTCCACGGGTACAGTTGTCCACTCCTTGTACGTCCCGCCCCGTGGTCCACCTCCAAGTACCGACCTACTCCGCAAGCCTCAACCATGATCAGCATTGTCCGTCGTCTCCAACCAACACAACGTAGTGCGGGCGTAGCCCGTGCAGGGGTGAGTATACGCTACTCAGTAGGGACCCCGAGACCCCCGATGGTCTCCCTATATCCACAAAGGATAAACCACAGAGAAAATATACAATCACTAAGTAACATCCAACACTACTTAGGTGTATGCCCATACATATACCCAAGTCATTAGTCTAGTTCAGCTCCAATATCCGAGCCCAAGTTTGATCACGACCACACAGGATAGCACAACCAATCCACACAGGATAACACAACTCAAATCCACATGTCAATCATATCGAAGATAATGATTGAAAGTCAAGAATCAGCTCAAACGAGAATTTAATCATGATTTTGAAACCATAGCTGCTGGGGAAACTCCTCCTCTATCGAGTATAGTGAGGCTGCCTCTACAACCAAGCACTTCCCATTAACCCTGGACTACTGTAGTACTCCACCTGTCGAGTACTTTGGGCATGATGCTACAACCAAGCGCTTCCCACCATGGGTCTGCCTCTACAACCAAGTGCTCCCCCTCATAGCCTCCATAGGTACTCCTTCTGTTGAGTATCGTGGGTCTGCTGCTACAACCAAGCGCTCCTCCACCGTGGTTCTTCCACTACAACCAAGCACTCCCCCTTATAGCTTCTAGATTTACTCCTTCTGTTGAGTACCGCGGGTCTGCCGCTACAACTAAGCGCTCCTCCGCCGTGGGTCTTCCGCTACAACCAAGCGCTCCCCCTCATAGCCTCCATAGGTACTCCTTCTGTTGAGTACCGTGGTTCTGATGCTACAACCAAGCACTCCTCCGCCGTGGGAGCGCGTCAATCAGACGCCCGGTTTCGTCCCAGGGGCCCGGTTGGTTTCGTGTGCGAACCAACCCGACCGTATCTCAACTGTACCCTGAACTCTCATAGGGTATACTCATAGTTACCGTTTCTCTACGTGATCACCAACGCCGCTGACGGTTCGTCAAACAGATGTCCGGTCGGTAAGTTATCATCTTTTCCATTCCAGGGGCCCGGTTGGATTTCAGGTTCAATCCAACCCAGCCACTATCAAACTGTGTCCAAAACTCAAGAAAAGTATTCCAAAAGTTCCGTCTCATCAAGAGGAGTCCAATCAAGTCGACGACACGTCAATCCGACATCCGGAGCTCAAGTTATAAGTGTTTCCGCTCCTAGGGCTCGGTTGGTTTTGTATACGAACCAACCCGACCAAACCCAATGTTCTTCGAAACCTTGAGTGTAATATACCGTAACGACCGTCTCGATCTATGGATCGAATCACAGCTGACAGTGTGTCGATCAAAGGTCCGCAACCCATGTTATGGACAAAAAACCGAAAGTGGTCCAAAAATGGGGGTTTGGGGCCCAGACCGACCCGACCCGAGACCCCCTGGGTCGGCCGGAACTGGGTCGACCCGACCCGGGTCCGGGTCCGGCTCTCTTGGGCGCGGCCTGGCCCGGCTGGTGCAACCCGGCCCGGCCTAGGCGGCCCGGCCCGGCACGCTGGCGGTCCGCCGGCCAGCTCGGTGTAACCGAGCTCGCCGGTCTAGGGGGGGCGGTTGCCCTCCTGTTCAAAAAAATGAAGCCCCACACGGGGGCCGCTGCTGTTCGCCCAGCCGGGGGTTACGAACCCCCGGCTCCTCCCCTGATCGGCCGGCCCACTCCGGCCGGCCGACCGGTCCCGTCCCCCTGCTCCGACGCCGGCGGCAGGAAACTGGCCGCCGCTCCCTGCTCCGTCGCGCCCCTCTGCCGCGGCCCCGCTCTAGCCGCAGTGTTTTCATGATTCTCTGGCACAGCGCGACGGCGTTGTGACCTTGTTCGACTTCAACGGCACCGCCCGACGGTGCCGCACGACGGCGCCGCACGTCCTTGCCGCATGATCCCGCGCGGTGTGACGACACCGCGCCATCTCTGTTCCAAACCACAACAAGGTTAATTAACAGAATCAAGGGAGGAGGGTCGGTCGTGTTTGTGCGGTCCGGCCCCCTCCCGTTAATTGATAGCAAGCGGTCCAATTGAAATGAGGAACGACGACACAAGAATTCACGAATAAAAACAATAAATCACCTACCTCGTCGAATTCGTTGAGCGAAGGTTCATCGCGGATTTTATCGTCGCGGAAGAAGGTGTCGCAGAAGGAGAGGTTCGTTGGTGTTGCGGTACATGGCGTCGTGTCGTCGATCTCCGAGGAAGGCGTCTCTCACCGTCGTTTGTCATCGGAGGTTAGCGTTCTTCGTCGGCGGCGGTGTTTTCTTCGCGCTCTTCGACAAAGAAGGAGAACTTCAAGCCTTGAGCAAATTCTTCCAAGCCTCTCTCAACAAGCTCACAACCATAATAAAATAAGTGTTTGTCTTATTTTATTTCCAATGCCAAGCATTTCGAAATTCAAAAACAAATCCATCAATTAATTGAATTAATTTGAAATGTTTAAACCACCCTATTAAAAGAGGCGTTTCATAACAGATAAAATCAAGGGTTGACTTTCATTTAAAAGGGGGTGTGGGTGCATTACTTAATTAAAGGAGGGGGGTTAAAAAAGTTGGAGCTCGTGTGGGCCCCACCCCTCAAATATCCTACCTAGTGGAGTAGGATATAGTGGGTCCCACTCCAATCACTTAGCTTAGTTTAAACAACATTAAATTAAATAAAAATCGGCCGCACCATTTTTAATTTATTCCTTTACTTAACCTAAAAATTTAATAACCACACTCGAGAAAACGCAACTTCAGAACGGTGTTTCTAAGCAATTACTGGCGCTGCAATTACATTGGTGCCCTCGTAATTCGATTCCGAGCACCGGTTTAAAAGTTAGGAAAACTCGATCATTCATTTACTGAACGCACCCGAGCCAAACTTCAGAAAATGATTCTGGGCACACCAGGCCACGAAATCAGGTGCCGTCAGAAACCGCAATCTTGTAAAATCAAAAAAAAATGAAGAAAAAAAATTTCCCTTAAATTTTACGATTATTTACAATAAAATAGTAATCATTTAAATGAAATATAAATGTTTTCTAAAAATTGTATTTTAAAAAAAAATGGTTTAGTTGTGCTTCACGCACATAATTTAAAAATGATTATTTTTTTCCACTTTTAGAAATTATATTTTAAAAAATTAAATTTAATTTTGAATTAAATATATAAAAATTATCTTATTGTGAATTTTTTGGATTATTTATGAAAATTTCCACATTATATTAAATATTAAAAAATACAAATTTTTATTGAAAGCTGACGTTTAGTTTAGATAATTTAAAAGGTTAAATTATATTTCAAATTTAAATTAATGTAAAATTAGTTAAATAATATTAAAATTTAATTAATTTAAGATGTTTTTGTAATTTTAATATATATTTTTTATATTAAAACCTTATATACATATGGGAATTTCCTTTTTGGAACCCCATTTTTTGTCTCGTCAGTGGGTATAATTTTAAATTGGATTATAACACTTCTATGAGTATAATTTGGATAAATGAGTTAAATATTTGGATTTATAATAATTTATATTATCTAAAATGTTGAACATAATTTTTTACCATTAACAATAGTAATCTTTTTTTAAAATAATTACCACATTTAAGGAAGAAGTTGATTTATTAAGGGTTAACGCGAGACGATATGCGTTAATAATTGCTTCAAACATGTCCAAAACACATTAGATGACCCTATTAAACCTTATTACCTATAAATATCTAGAATATCCCATTATTAATGAATTAATCATGATATTACTTTGGTGTAATTGATTCTTTTCAAATATTTTATGTATTTCCTCTCTCCCACTTATAACAGACGCCCCTTATCCTCCCCTCTTCCACTTCCAAATATTTTTTTTCAGACAATACATACCCAAATAACATAATTACTCATAGAAAAACATCCAATATTTCTTGGGTTGATTATAAGTCCAACCTTGGAAGGTATTTGGTGCAAACCTAAAGATGTTTTCCAAAGAAGAGGTACCATTCTTAAACAAGCGTTTTTATTTTCTTTATTCTTCCACCTTATTAAAATATAATTAACCCATTATTATATAATAACATCAGTATATTAATTATAATTATATGTTATTATTTTAAGGGCATTACCTATATGGATATCCTCATCTAGAAAATTTTAAATGAAACCGTGGATCAAGCGTACGTCAGTCTAATGCCTCACGAATCGATGTAATTCGTTTTATATCACCACCATTAATGTAAGGATATAATGATAGATTTTATACATTAATATTATATTTATGCTATAATTATACATTATTAATTATAATATCACATATATATATATATTATTACAATATCTATCATTTAAATATGATAATGTCGCTCGGGTGTATTCAGACTACCTCCTGCGAAGCGATGTTATTCATTTTTCACAGACGCTTTTCATGGAATTTAATACGGATTAATTTAGTTAATATATATGATATATATATATATATATAATTATATTTATTATTTAAAATTAATATATCACAACAGTCCATGACCTATAACGCATTAAGTAAATGTTAACATTGATCTTGTGTACGTACGCCCTACTGTCCCCATTAAGCGATGTGATATTCTACATGATCAAATTTCAATAATTATTATTAAAATATAGATAATAAGAAATAATATTAATAAATTTATTATCATTTTATAGATTATTTATCTATATAACATACCATTAACTGGAAATTTCATTAAAAGATCATGAGAAAATAAGGCAATTAACACCTGAAACAATTTAAATAATGAATGATCATAAAAAATGGGTGATAAGATATTATAATAGGATAACAATTGATAATGTAAATATGAATAAAATTTAATTATAAATATTATCACAATTAAGACCATTATATATGTGTTTAATGTCTTTCTAACCAAAAAGAAGAGTGAGGTAAGGGACTTCATCTCAATTTCCCTTCATTGAGGTTTATTGAAATGTTTTGCACCTAATTTCTTTTATATAGAGTATATAATAACCCTTTTACAATTAATATCATGATTAAATAATAATTCAGGGTGTTTTATGTTCTATTTTTAATTATTTCAACCATGGTGATTTGACTTAAAAATTACCAAGGGGAGAAAATTATCATAACCCCATTTTATTTCATTGGATTACCTAACTTCTTCATTATCTTTGATATTAAATGATTATATGGGTAATAAATTTTAAATTTATTATCTTTTATTACCACTTTTTTTTTAATATTTAAATTTGATACCCATAATTGATTCATTGATTAATTCTCACTTTAACATTATGGTCATTAATGGGATTTATTTCACAATCTCATTTTAATCAGGATAGTTTATGCTTGAATTTACATTTAAGGAAATTATTTTAAAATTGGATAATAAAACCATTTCATTCAATTCTAATCTATTTATTAATTATGTTTTCAATTAATAGTATAAATTTTTCCTTTCATTGATACTTATTATTTTTTAGAAAATGTTTTTATAAAATTCCAGATTCATTTCTCTATTCATTCAAAAATCATTTTCTTATAATTATAGTTTTCCAAAAATGCTTTCAATATTTTTTGAAACTATTAAAAATGACTTATTTTTAATTATTTAATATTTTTTAATGGAATCTTTATGTCATTTCCAAAACAAGGCCCATTTGGATTTTATAGAAAAATTGAAAGGAATCAATTCATTAATGTGTACGAGATGAACAGAATTTCCAGAAATCATGACCACTCAATGTTTTAAATTATAGTTTATAAGAATCAAAGGATATTTTTTAGGAATAATAATTTCATTTTTTCTGTAAAACATTAGTTTTGAAAGTAAATTTTCTAGGTGAAAATGATATTTTTCTCAATAATGTTCTTAAATATTTTTCTGCGGTATTTCTATTCATCAATGACAAATACCCTTTATTTAAAATATAATACACCAAGATTATGTTGTATTATAAATATACTTATAATTTTTAAAGACGATTTGTGATCATTTTGACCAAGGAACGTATTGAAATTATGACTCTTAGTTTATTTTTTTTATAATTAACTTTCCCTTAAAATATTCAATTTCCAATGATTAGTGGTCATTAAATTTCCCCTAAATATACATAATATTTAAATTATGTTTATTTCTTAAACCGTATATCATTTTTACATATAGTTTTATAAATTGAATGTTATTTTTAATCTAGGTAAAATTGATAATTTTGTATTCTTTGATCAATACTGAAATATTATGGTAAAGAATATTGTTCATGAATTAAATATATTATTTTATATATAAGGAATCATTTGGACATTCAGCGATGGGTTGGACCCATATCTATATATCTCATTGATTCCTTAGTAATCTCATGAGGTTAATTAGTATTATAGTAATAAATGGGGTTTTACCCAAATTATTAAACTGTGTCATTCATGGTCTTGATAGTACAAGTATTATAATGACATAGATCATAATGTTAAATAATTAATAGTTTCATTAAATAGTAATTTAATTATTACTATCCATGTTATTTTCTTAAATCTATTATAATTGGATGCATTTTATTCTTTTTTGTTGATTAAATGGAATGTGTTTTCAATTATTTACCTTTCTATACTTACAATTAGTTATCTATTCATGAGAGTAATATTTTCGAATTTCATGCGTGATATGTTATTTACATTTCCATATTGATTATTCATTATCTTTTCATGATATTAAATTTATATAAATTGAATTTGGGTTTATTTTTTTACCATTCCATATTGATTATTCTTATCTAATCATAATAAAAAGTTATCAATTAAATTGTCTATGTGTTTTGATATGTTCCATTCTAAATTGGTTATTCCATATTGATTATTTTTTATTTACTAATTATAAATTCTATATTACAAAACTCCTACTGATAATTTGATGTCACCCTTATTTTCTTTCCTTTCTCTGGAATCCTGGAATTTTACTATGAATGATATGTAAAGATTTTCTAGAGGGAATAATGAAATTCATGAAAAAAATATGTTGTAATTTTTATATTCATATTTAATCTCGGAATCAAGTCTATATCTAGTTAACCAAGGCTACTAACTAATTTTAGACTTCAGGATTTGATTCATTGTATCTTATTCTAATTTAATAATGTCGACTATCACTCCAAGTTATGGGATTCCAGGTTGTTTACATTTTATATTAGAGGAAGTTTAGTATAATCCTTATGAACTATATTAATGAGAAAATATATTAGTGAAAAAAACCATATGACATAATTGGTGGATTTGTATAGAATAACATCTTGATTATTTGGAAAGGTAGATAGTATGTGATGTTTCTTGCCAAAACATCCCTTTTTGGATGTTATATGAGGAATTGGTTCTGGTAAAAATGAACCTAGGGGTAATAACATTAAAAAGGAATGTTGGGATTGACTAAAGAACTATCTTTTACACAAAAAAGTATTGACTAAACACCTGGTTTGAAACTCCATGAGGTTATTTTTTTTGGATAATTCATATTTTCTTTATAAACCGTTACGAAGTATTCAAATAGATGATGATAATGAATGACCTAGGTTAAACCTATGGTGTATTAGATTGAAAATAAGGTTTCATGATTAAGATATCCTATAATTGATTATTTAGTTTTACCATTGTGATTATTGTTTCTTATAATTCTCTTTTTTTTTATTTTAGTCAATGGCTTGAACCCAAAGGAATTATATTAATACAGAATATGAAGGAAAATGTGGTCATTATGAGAAACCAATTGAGACTATAGTAGGAGTGAATGATATCGTGAGAATTCCTAATCATTTATCACCAAAAAATGATTAATAACCAATACATTCACCAAATCTTGGTCCCACCAATAATGATAAATATAGTGTTCTATAAGAGTTCATGTGTTGGATACCATAGAGGAAAGAAGGATCAATTTCTATCATGTCATAAATGTGGAAATATAACCTTATGAATGTGTCTCAATGGGTTGGAAAAATTTCTTATATGTGGAAAAGAAGGTCACAAGTTATTGAATTATACATAAAAAAGAAATAGTACTACGGATGGAAATAAATTTCATCCTTGGGATCCATTTATATTTCATTTTCTTAAATGTGGGAACCTTGAAAGTATCCAAGTCAATTAAATTTTTTAATGGTTTACTCCTAGAAAATGTAAGGACATATGTCGGAATAAAATGGTTGAATTATTTCTTGGATTCTATAAATATATTATAGAATTATTTTTTCCCATTGTATATTGGCTATGAGAATCATGAAGAATCTATGTATTTTGCTAATTTTGGAAGAATATATTTCTTAATTAACATTTTATGTGTGGAGAACCTTTTGGATTTTTGAGTTTATGATCGATCATAACTTCATAGTCTTAAAAACCCCTTTATAGGTTTTATGTGATGAGTTTCTACCAATATTGGGGATATTTTCGGACACATTTATAGAAATATAACCCATTGGTTTGGTATATATTTTAGTAAAAAAAAATTTTGAGGAAGAATGGATTTACATTTTTTGACTTAATATTAAAGGTATTGGTAATCATAATTTTCTATCTTATATTTCATATTAAATTAATCTTGGGACATCAAAATTTGGGAACATTATAGGAATTATATTAATATTTTTTTTGTAAAAAGGATAACCCATATGCTGAGTGAAAACCCAATGCATCTGGAAATGGACGGGTCTGGAAACCATAACTGAAGGGTGATAAGAGTTTAATGCCTACAGCTGGCCTTTGAATATTTTTTTAATAAGTAAATATTTTTAGTTAAATGATTTTATGAATAAATATTAATGATAAACCACTGGTGTAACTGTTGATGTTTAGAGATTATTGTGATATATTGGACAACTTGTTCTAACCATATTGGTTTTGGAAAATAGTTATAGTTATATAGAAAGAATTGTCACCCCTATATATATCTTAAAATCCATTAAAATTAAATTTTAGTGCTTTAGGGAAAAAATCATTTTTAGAAATTTAGTTCATGGAGTTTGTGATGAATAAGATATTTTATCGAGACACAAACAATGGATGGAATTGTACTTATTAAATAGAAGGATATAAAGTAAGCATATTTCAATATATTTATAGATAGAAAAATAATTACTCAAATTTAGGACAAGGGCCTTGAGAAAAAAAAATTATCCAATTACCTTCATACATGATAGATCAAACGGCCTATTAAATCATCATATTTTTATTGTTTTGAGTTCCTTAACATTCAATTGATCATTCAATTTATTATGACCAATAACCGTGATTAGTCACTATAATTATTTAAGATTTTCATTCATGTAAAAATATTCACTTGAATCCAATGTTATCCTACTTGTAAACCATGTTATGTGTTATTCTAGATGACCTCCATATTTCTTATTATCTCTTATCAAGAGGATTCTTTGTTTACCTTTTTATAATGTTAGTTTTTCAATAATGTAATTTCCAAATGTCATACCATTGATTACCAATATCATGTTTATATTGTGAGGATAAAATTTATTAAAGGTGGAGAAATTGTAACACCCTAATATTTTAAGAGAAAGAAATTTTATTTGATATTGTATGTGATATGCAACACCGATCTTAAACAACCTACAAAATATATTTCTTTAAGTTTATTCTCTTATATAGAATGTGTCCCCATTACTAAATGAACTGTAATATAGTGAATTGTTATAATCTAGTTTATAAATTTTAGGGTATGGATATTAATAACTAAATTATGAAAATTATGTTTTCTAATTTGAAAAAAATAATAATTTTTTTAAAAAATAAATGGTTTTTGAAAAATTGTTTTTTTAATGGTTTAATAACACTTTTCCCACATAATTTAAAATTTAATTTTTAATATTTTTGAAATTTTAGTCTAAAAAAAATCATTTTCAAAATTAGAATGTCACAATTATCAATGGCATAATTTTATTAATTTATCTAAAAGGGTTTATTTTTCAAAGAGTGGTGAATCTTTAGATTTTTATTTAAAACCACATTTTCATTTAAATAATTTACAAGGTTAAATTATATTTTAAATGGATATAAGGAAAAATTAGTTAAACTATAGTACAAATTAACTAATTTAGGAAATTTTAACCAATTTAATATTGATTTTTATAGTAAAACCTTATATACTTATGTGAATTTTTTCTAAAGATACATGCTTTTTCATCGCATCTACAAGTATAATTTAAAATAGAATTCAACCAATTGTGTGAAATTTTCTTGAAAAAATGGATTTATATTTTGAATAAGAATAATTTATATTATCGGTCAAGTTTGACTTTTTTCACCATTACTAATAGTAAACCTAGTAAAAATTAATTACCGTGGTTTAGGTAAAGACTAATTTACTGGAGATTAAACTATAAATATATTGGTATTGAGAGACCAAAAACATTTCTAGAAACCATTTAATATCCATATTTATACCTCTTAACCTACATGGTTAGGTAATTACAGATTTTATGGGCTTTCTTCATTATAAAAACAAGGGTGTAAATGATTATTTTGAAAAATTCGATTGGTGTCCTCTCCCCACTTAAAAAAGGCAACCTATTCTCCTCCATACCTATAACATCAAAAGCCATTTAATTTTGTAAATACATACTCATATAAATTCCTTGATCCATTCCAAATATCTTATAACTCCTCTTTGATCATAAATCTAGCCTAGGAAGGCTTTGGTGAAAACCGAAAGATGTTGTTCAAAAAAGAGGTAATGTTCTTAGAAGAGTGTTTTTTCATTATTTGAACTTCCAACTCATTAAAATATTATTAAACCAATATTATATTATAAACACATTATATTATATATAATTTCATGTTATTATTTAGTTTTCATTTCCAATAAACATATCCTCTTAAAAAAATGGGAAACAAAACTGTTGATTGTGTGTATGATAGACTACAACCTTACGAACTGATTTAACTCATTTTCCATCACCACATTTCATGGTTGGATATAATGGTGAATTTAATAAAATTATATTATATTTATGATATTATTATTGTTATTTAATTTTAATATTACATATACCATCTTACTTTTAATGTTTATATAATACGATAACATCGTTCGTGTGTACGGAGGACTACCGCCTCATGAAGCGATGTGATTCATTTTTCACTTTTGATCTACAAAGAAAGTAATAAGTATAAATTTAGTATATATATGTGATATAAATGAAATTATATTGATTGTATAAAATTAATATATCATATAATTTCTTAACCTCTCACCCATTAAGAAAATTATAAGGTCACTCATGAGTACGTACGGCCTACAGTCTCTATGAAGCGATGCGATCCATTATCTATGTTCAAATTTCGATAATGGTTCTAAAAATGTATATAATAAAAAAATAATCTTTATAATATTATTTTAATTATGGATATTATATATCTATATCCTGTAAAAAATAACTAGATCATTTATTACAAAACTGGCACGACTGGACAAGGCAATTAACACCCAAAAAAATAAAAATAATGAAATATCATTAAAAACAGGTGATAATATGTTATAATTAGACTATATATGGAATTATAAATATGAATATTATTCTAGTATAAATTAATAACAATATTCGAACAATTATATATTATTTTAAATCACATTAAACAAAAAATAAGCATGTGGTAAGGGACTTCATCTTAATTTCCCCTCAATGAGGCAAATTGAAATTTTATGCTCTTAATTTCATTTATATGGTGTATATACTCCAAAATGGATATTAAATATCATGATTAATTAATAACTTATGGAATTTTTTGTTCTAAATTTTGTTATTTCATTTAAGTATAACTTACTTAAAAGTTACAAATAGGTAAAGAATTTTGATACTCAAGTTCATTTCATTAGGTTATATTACTTCTTTGTTGTCTTCAATATTATAATATTATGAATGTACTTAATTTTGATTATATAATGTGGTATTTTAAATTATTTTATGTTGAATTATATTTGATACACACAATTGATTCATTGATTAATTCTCACATAAATGTTACGATCTTTGTGAGGGTTTTTTCTCAATTTGAGTATAATATAGATTATTTATGTTGAATTTACATTGAAAGAAATTATTTTATAGTGGATAATAATTGTTCTTATTTTCTTATAATCTGGTTATTAATGATTCATTCCAGTAATAATACCAGTTTCCCTCTCATTGGTACTCATAATTGTTAACAAAATTCTTTTAATAAAATTCAACTTCATTTATCTCTTCGTTCAAAAATACTTTTCATTTAAACTCCATGTTTTCCAAATATGATTTCAAAAATATTTTTAACCTTTTAAATGTTATTTATTTTTACTTTTTACCAAATATTATTAATGGAATATTCTTTTCATTTTCATACAAGTCTCATTTACCTTTTATCGAAAAATTTAATGGAATATTTGTTCTAATGTGTAGAACATGAAAAGAATTTCTATTCCTCATGAACACTATATGTTTTAATTCTTATTTTATAAGATTCAAAAGTAATTTTAAATTAATATTATATAAAAAATTAGGATCCTTTAGATTAAAATGATTATTTTTAATATGAAAATCTTATTTTCCTCATTAATTTTTTTGAACATCATTTTAATGGTATTTCCATTTGTCAATTAAAGAAACCATTTATTTTACTTATAATCCACTAATAATATATTCTATTAATAATGAACTTATTCTTTATTAGGATATTTTATAATCAGTTTGACCTTATAATGTATTTGTATTCACATTATTAATTAATTATTGTAGTCATTAACTTTACCTTGAAAAATCCACTTTCCTACGATAACATAAAATTAAATTTCACCAAAATATCCATATTATTTATCATGGATAAGTTTTTTAATTAAAATATTTTTCCTTTTAAAATATTGGGTTCTACAATGAAATTTATTTTTTTATCTAGGGAAATATTGTTGAATCTATATTCCTTAGTAAATAATGATATTTTATGACAAGACACATTGTTCATGAATTAAATCTATTATTTAATATATGAGGAATACTTTGGGCATGAAGTGATAGGTAAAGAAAAAAAATTATATAGCCCATTGATGCATCGATTTTCTCATGAGGTGAACCACTAAGATTATATTTAATGGGTTTTCTCCTACTGTTTTAAATATTCTTGTGAAATATCTTAACAATTGAGATATCAAGATCTATGAGATCATGAAATCCAATAAAGAATAATTTACATTATTAATAAATAATTTATTATTATCCTTGAGATGTTTTCGATGATATTTTCTTAGGATGTATTTCATTCATTATTATCGGTTGATCATCATGTGTTTTCTATTATTTACCTTTTCATATTAATTAATCCATAATTAATCATGATAGATAGGATATTTAAATGGAATATTTTTTTAGTTATTTACCTTTCGATATTGGTTATTACATATCTATTCATGATAGTAATGTTATTTAAATAGAATTCCAATTTATTAATTTACCATTCCATGTTAATTATTCTTTTATAATCATTATTGTTATGTTTTTAATTAAATTAAATGTGTGTTAAGATATTTACCTTTATATATTGATCATTCAATTTTAATTATTATTTATTTAATAATGAAAACTTTTTTACATAAATCTTATTGTGCATTTGATCTCTCTCTAATTTTTCTTCCTTTCCTTAGAATACAGGAAGTGTACTATAATTTATATGTATGGATATGCCAGAGGGAATGATGGTATTATTGAAAAGAATTATTTTTTAATTTTTAAATTCAAATTTAATATGGGACTCATGTATATATCTAGTTTACCATGACTAATAAACAATTCATTCATTCGTTATGTGATTCATTATATCTTATACTAATGTAATAAAGGTGTTATCGGCTCTAAGTTACTAGATTCAGGGTCAGTACACTAGATAATCACTTTATCAAGATAAAAATATTCCAAAATAATCTCTATATATACTTATTCATGATCTTTATTTTATGTTCTTCCAAAAGTCCCATATAAGAATCCTTAATGTTATTTTCAAAGGATACATGAAGAATAGATATATATTCTTACTAAACTTTTCCCAAATTATCTCTTCTTAAACCTTATCAAAATTTTATTTAACCATATTAACATGATGTAATCAATATCATTATAATTATATGATTATTTTATGTTCATGGTATAAATTTTTTCAATCTCTTTCCCTATCATTGTAAAATGATAATTCCACTTGTGAATACGTGTGGACTACCACCTCCATAATGCAGTGTGATTGTTATTCCTTTTTAGTTTTTACATGTATGACCATAGGGATATATTAAATGAATATATATATGATATCTATGATATAATTAATACTATTTTGTGGTGAATTATTGTTTACTATTCTTTTGTTTCATCCACCAAAAAGCTAAAACATCACGTTTGCGTATGTACGGACTACCGTCTCCATGTAGTGATGTAATTAATGTCTCTTCAAAACATTAAAATAATGGTTATAAAAGTGTATATTATGAATAAATATAATAATTTAAATATTATTAAAATTATATATATGATTAAATCATAACCAAGGTTTAAGGATCAGAATGGTCAGAAAAAAAGTTGCATAGAAAATAGACCCTTTTTCAAAAGAATGATAATTTTAATGAATTGTTTTAATAATTGGGTAATTTTTACTTAAAATAGAATTTTATATTATATGAAAAGTAGGAATCCATTTTTTATAGATATATACAAAATCTATATTTATTATATAGTATCATAAATGTGTGTATAAATGAATACATGACCCGATGTAAGGGGTTATGTTACAATCTCATTTATTTTCAGAATTATATATGTGAAATTTACAATGGTGGAAATTATATGATACTAATACTTTTAGGCCCATATACTATATTTTCTTCAATTTATTTATATACTTTACCATTATTGGTACTATTTTATATTGACATTATTTCCTCTTCGGTCAGTGAACTTTTTCTTCCATGTATGTTTTCATTAAAATGTGTTTATGTATGTTCATTTATATGATAAATTTATTATTTAAATTAATTTTTTACTATATTTTATTGAAACATATTTTTTTAAAAGTAATTTAGTTTTAATTATTCTTATTAAGTAATTTTTAAATTTTTATAAAAATGGTTGAATTAATAATTTTTGCAACCTTTAAAGCATGAACATATTTTTATACCATCACGATTATTCTAGGAATTGAAAATTTATTTACTTGTTTTCAAGTTTATTTTTAATGAATATATTGTTCTAAATATTTTGAATGTTTTTAGTATTAATGATATCAAAGGAGATGGATATTATCAATTCTTGTGATTTATTAATGACGATTCCATAATCTTATGACTCATTTTGATTTGAAATGTAAGGACTTATGGTAATACTCATGATTTAGGATATATAAAATAGGGTCTGAACATTTTATGTTATAAAAATGATCACATTACCTTAGGACTATGTTATTCATTCATATGCTCATTTATTGTTATTTATCTTGTTTACACTTACTCAGCATATGAGCTCACCCTTTTTTGATTTCCCCTTGGTTATGAAGAATGGTATTAAGTATGAAATATCTATAAATGTTACTATGAGAGAATAAATCTATGGGGTATCATTATGTTATTTTATAAAATAAGTTTATTATGTGACTATTTTAAATGATATTAAACCTTTATGGTCCTATACCATGTTTACTATGATATATATTGAATATAAATATAAAATGATGATATATAAATGTATGTTATGCTCAAGATGCCTTAGATACAAATTGATAGTGTTAGAAATGATGAAGTTACTAAACCTAAGCTATTCATCCCTGTAATATAAAGGTTTTTTACTTGATGTAAGAGTCTATAGTGTCATCATGGAGAGACTATACCCTCATTTCAATGCTTGAAATAATTTTGGTAATAATAAGAATTTCATAGATACAGATAAAGGAAGAAAAAAAATTATCTCTTGTGATAATTAAAACATAAACATCATATATTTTAAAAAATGAGAGTTATATAAATATAAGATGATTCATACATAAAAAAGATTCCCCATTGGAAGATATTATGTATCATGATACAAAAAATGAAAAATAGTACAAAATTGTGAATGAATACAAAACATTTACTAAGTACTTGTTTATTCAGGACTCCCATTCTCCACCCAAGAAGTATTAATAAACCATAATTCATTTGGCCTTTTCACTTATCGTAATATAAAACAATAATTTCTACTCAATAACCTATGGTTGTTCATGTAGGGGTTGAGTAAAACTATAACACTCCAACTACATTAATCAATTTCCAATGGTTATTTGATTTTAATGGTTAAATATGGATATATATATATATATATAAATCATAGGATCCAATAGTTTTTTAGACTCAAGAAACTAGACACAAAAAATAATATTACATTAATTTGAAAAATATAAGGATATTATTTGATAACATGAAAATTTATTGTATGAAATTTTTTAAAGGCCAAAAATTATTATTTTTATTTCTAGATAATCCCTATTTTATCTAGGTTGAGACGGAACGCTTAAATGACCCAGACGTCCAGATGTACAAATACTAAAGTACATGGACCATAAGTTTAGGGGAATTATCTCTTTTACAAAACATTTAACCTTGAATACACTTTAACAATACCACCACATCACCTCTTTTGATCTGTATTAGCTCCTTCACATTGTGTTGCTACCATCTTGTAGTGAACTTGTGTTAATGCATAAGATAATAGAATGTCTTCCATATCCCTAATTAAATCCTATATTTGGTTGTATCCATATGGTCATATGTTCTACTATGATACATCAATATGGGGTTCCCCCCAGTATGATAGGGTATATTCTGCCTCATGCCGTGGAAGGACATGTGGCCCATAGACGAGAATATTTTGGATTATTGGCTTTATAGACTAAAGGCCTAGTACCGGAACGATGAGATATTTTTTTATCCCAATTGATCAAATAATATGAATAATACTAATCCTACAGTTATTTCTATAGTAATAGATTTCATGCCCCAAGAAATTCTCCCATCTCTATATTTTATCCTAACTCATATAGATGTTGGATTACAATGTTTTCCACTTATGGCTATGGGAATTTTTGAGCATTTTATTGTCTTATGAAGGTATTATAACGATTTTGAATGATGATATATCATTGATAATACAATAAATTTTTGAATATAATTTAGTATAACAAAATTTCAAATTTCAATGAAAATGAATTGGATATATTGAAAAAAAGGAAGACAAAGGATAATAATCTTTAATTTGATATAATAATGGGATTGTAAAAGGCTATAGTGAGAGGGAATAAGTAATGTTTCATTAAATATATATTAAATGGATTACTATTTTAAGGAATTTAAACCATATAATCATATGAAATATAATTTTTATATAAATTTTAATAATTGGATTGGAATGGAAAATTAATGTTGAGGATTGATAACCCTTACATAGCATGATAGCTTTGTAAATCTTGATAAGGGTATCATTGCACCAAAATAACACATTTGAGAGTCTTTTTAGAGTGTTATAATGATATGAAATTTTTTTACAATTGATTTATAGTGGGGAGGAATGGTAGCATTGGTGGGTATTTATAGAAAATGATGGGGATTTTTATTAAATTCTAAACATGATTTAGATTTTAGGTTATTAAAAAAAAGAAAATAATAGGCCATTAAATTGTTTTAGATAATGGTTTTTGATATCTAATTAATCTTTTTTGGATTTAAATTATTTAAAAACCAAAACCCCTATAAAATGTACTATTTTGAATGTGGAAAATATTCTTGTTAATAATGAATTTCTTTTTAAATTTTAAAATATACATTAAAATTATTGAAGATTATTTATATGTATGGGAAATTAATTTTATTAAATTAATGTTGATAATTTTAATTAATACTCCCTTGTTTCATAGAGAAAGGGATTTTAGGATTTATTACATCATTTTATGCCAATATTATATCACAATTACGACCATATACACATATCGTTTTTTAATTTTTACCCGATAATTCAACTCTCCCAATAAATTATGAAAAAAATTCAGCATTGGATAATTTAAATTAGCTAATTTAAAATTGAAATCCAATTTATCTAATTAATTTTCCAAATTTCATAAATTTAGTATTAAAATAAAATACTTATTTATCAATGAATACTAAATTTTATAACCTGATCATATTTCTAAACCTTTGAAATACTACATATGAAAGCATAAAATTATTTAACAATATATATACAAATAAATTTTATTATTTAGAAATCTTTTATGAATGTAAATTTTTTTTGCAATTTTTTTAATTCATAATATATATTTATTTTAATAAAAAATTAAGTTTTCTGTAAAGGAAAAGTCAATATTATCTTATTAATCCTATAATCATGTGCATTTTCTTCTTTTATATAAGGTTTATACATGAAATTTAAGGATAGGTGTAACCACTATTTAATTTAAAAATGAATTTAAACCATAACACTACATATAACCTGTATACATAACCTCTAATCACACTATAATAACCCCTATTGTTGAGGTAGGAAATGGTTTTACTTGCATGGTGTGGTTTGACCAATGCTATTCTGGTTGAATTTTCCCAAACATGAGCATATCTAGAAGATGATTCCACTCTATCCTCATTTTTTCATGTTATTCATATTTTTTTCAAGGGAAAATCGAAGTACTGCTACCTTATTCCTACAATTAGATAAATGAACATTATTTGGTATGTTATTATTATTCAAAGAAATTATTACACCCTTATGTTCCAATCAACTATTTTCATTACCATCAATATATACTAATCCCAAAGGTGAATTTTAATTATAATTCCCAAAAATCATAATTCCCATGGGTTTTAATGCATAATGGTCATAATTAAACTTCCATATTTATAGTTAATTCCAAAAAATCATCTAAACCAATCCTTTAAATCAAACACCTCATTTTAAGTTATTTTAATATATCGATTTTTTTGGAATGTATTATCTTTCTTTAATACAATTATAATTATAAAAATGACGTATATTGGATAATAGGGTCCCAGTAACATAAATTTGTATATGAATTATTTATTTTTACGTATTTTATATTAAAAAAATTTAGGTACCAATAAATTTGTATGTCAAATATATAATTTATTTAATTATAATAAAATATTAGTTTGTATTATTAGGATTTCTATAGGTTTTATATTCTCCTCCACTTATAAAATTTTCCCTCAAAATAATAATTCAATCCCCAAACAAATTTGGGGAAGCCGTTATAAATTCATTCTCTGTCTCCCATGAAACCTCTTATAACATTGGATTCCACTAAAGAAATTTCATACGATAATATATTTGTTTCCACAACACTATCTCTCTCATACATAGAATCTGAATATGCACTTCTTTATGTGAAAAGTCTGGTTCCAACTAAACTTTATCATTTATCATAACGTTGTAAGTGTTTGACATATACTTCCTTATAAGTGATATATGGAATAAGTCATTCACTTGAGATAGGTTTGGTGGTATAAAAAATAGTATGCCATAATACCTACCATCTCTAATATTTCAAATAAACCGATGTTATCTTGGATTGAAATCCATTTCATTTATAATATTATAACACTTTTCAACAGAGATATCCTCTAGATGATATAGTCTCTAAAAAGGAATTCTAGATCCTTTAGTTGTATGAAAAAAAAAATCTCTCCACATTGGGTTACCTCAGTATGATTTTAGATTAATTTAACCACCTTTAATATCTCTTACAAACTGTATGGACCCTATAACATCCTTTCTCCAACATCATCCCAACATGTTGGATCCTAACATCTCTTTCCATATAAGGATTATAGTTATTCTATTTAAATGAGGGTGTGGGAGCTATTTTTTTTATGAAAACTATACTAGATGTAAATACTAATCCCAACATCATTGGAAGTCAAGATAACATGACCTTATAATATCTTCCTATGTTTGGATTCTCATTTTATACTACCCATACATTTTGGGGTGATAGGATATACTAAGGATAAGATCTATATATAAATATTTTGGGTAATTAACCCAAAATTTTGATGTAAAACTTTAGTCATGATCAGAAACTATATATAAGGGTGTTTCAAGAAGTTTCAAAATGTTATTTATATACATCCTATAAAGATGGTCTAGAGGGAAATCACATTGAATTGTAAGTAAATGAGGAGACATTATAAGTTGATCCAACATGACCCGTATTGGATTATTCCCGTTGGATTTACTTGTAATTGTAGTGAAAAAATATATTGTAATATTATCGCACCTCCACTGTGTTATATGTATTGGTTTTATAACACCCTTAGGAATTTTTATTACAACCTTTTAACTATTGGCATAATAAAAATTGTTCAGTGTGATCTCAAATATCCCACTTCTTATTTTCCCATTATACTTATTCCTAAATATCCCTATAATTATTCTTGTAAATAAGAGATATAAATAAATTTTAACAGTGAGATTTATCCTGAAAATCATTCTTTATTTTTGAATTGATGAAATACATAAACTCCTAAATAACCATAAAATTACATCATCACCAATATTAATGTCTAGTAATTTTCCATTCCTCATGTCCAAAACATTATTTGGTAAGGCCTTACCATTGAGCTAGGATTTCCTAATCCTCTATAATAAAAAAATGTTAGGCAATTACAAAGAATAATAATGATGTTTTCCCTTCAATTATAACATCCATGTTCATCCTTACTAAATCCATGAGTATTGGATCATTCTAAACCATCATCATGGATAACATAACATGGTCTTTTCTACTCAGTGCATCAACAAAATGTTTTAGTTTCACATGATGATAATGTATAAGAAAATTATAATCCTTTTTTAGTTCCAACCATCTATATTTCCTCATATTAATATCTTTTTAGTAGAGTTTCATTTCAAAATCATTTATTAGTGTATATCTTGCATATATATATCCATTGAGATAATATTTCCATATAATTAGAGAAAATATCATTAAAGATAACTTCAAGTCATGTTTTTGATAATTCAACTCACTTGGATTCAACTTTTGAGATACATAAGTAACCACTCTATCAATATACATTAGAACACATCAAATACCTTTCCTTGATGTATCGCCATAAATTAAAAACCCTTATTTACTAGATTGAAGAGTATATTAAAGTTAATTTAATAATTTACTCTTACATTCCAAAAAAATATATATTCACATTATTTTACCATGTGAATATGACCCTATTATGAGTTAAATTGGTTATTTAATTAGATAAATGAGGGATGTTTTGAAAAATCCTCTGATAGTATTCCGATATGCCAAAGATACTATGTATTTCTATTGTGGTTGATGCTCTTAGAAATTCAATGAAATAAATTACTTTTAAATGGTTAATATAGATACCATGCTTAGATACAATATGTTGATGAAATTAAACTACATGAAGACAATATTTACATATACTATATTTCCCATAAAAATATTTATTTCAACACCTCAAGATGAAATAATAAATCAGTTTAATGGTCATCGAAAATCATAGTGTATATAAGAAAAAAATATATTAATACAAACAAAAAAATGTAAAGAAAATAATTTAATACACAATTTATAATGTAGATAAAAATAGACAGAGAATTTATTATCCCAAAAAGAATTATTATGATTCATAATGATGATACCTCAAATGAAATGTTATCATTAGGTTATTATCCCTCTTAACCATGAACATATGATAGCTATAAGGAATATTTATATTTGAGAAGTATTAATCCCCATGAATTTAATCAAATATGTCTTCAAAATAAGGAAATAGTTACAAATTTTTATAGTAATTCAATTTTTTTACTATAATTATGGAAACATAAAATTGATCTATCAATTTTCATAATTAATAAAATGGGTTATACTTACGGTGAAACACTTGGATTAATTAAACACTTGTCACATAAGTATTGTAATTGATTTTTTAAATAAAATAACTCCTTTGTATATGTTCTATTGGGAGGATTACACATAATATTTTATCTAAGATATTATTAATAGAGAATTCAATATGTCAATCAGAAGGCAATAGAGGAAATTCACTAAGAAATAAATAAATATAATTATGTATAATTGATATATATTTTATTCCCAAAACCACTTTACCCTTCAATGATTTTATATCATCAATATCATCCCCATATAATTCATTAACCTGGGCTAACAATGGTGGTTCAATAAAAAATTAGGAAAAACAATCTTCGTTTCAAAAAAAAGATATTTGATACTTTCCTTATTAATTATATGTTCATTAACCTTATAATAGATTGTTTATTTATAATTAAAAGATAATCCATCACCATGATTACATAAAAATCCACAATCTATATGTTTATTAGAGTCAAATATATACAACTCCAATTCATTCTAATTTTAATTTCTTGATATATCTTAATTAAAATTATTGTACCTCTCAAAGTAATAATTGTTAAATCACTCCTTATTGCATATATGGTGATAGAATATTCATACAAAACATCAATGATACAAATGAGTGTGTAGTAATATAATAAAACAATATGTTATCTAACTTGAATTATAAAATCAATGTAACTTTAATCGCATCATATTGAATATAAAATTCAACCTTTCTTATTGAAAAATATCAACCATGATATATAGTTTCTTTAGGGGATAATTCCCATGGTTCTTATGGAATTAATTAGATTACTACCTCCATCACACAATAGTTGATGAATTTCACCATCATTACTTCCATATTTCCTTTTCACTGAAGATATTGAAGAACATTCTCTCTATGTTTAAATCATGAACCCAAACAATTTAAGAAAGTGTATATGTGTTTATTCCCACATTCATAACATATTGTGAGATCTAATATTCTCATTGATTACTTAATTGTTATTTTTTCCACTTGGTTGTCAAAAATAATCACCCTATGAGGTTTTATTTTACCAATGAATGGTTTTGAAAACTCATTCTCAACATTGTTAACACTTTCTGTAATATAATCATGCATCAAAATGTTTTATATACTGATCATCTTCTAAGAAATAGATTTAAAAAGTGAAAGAGACATTCAATATTATTTTCCATATTGAATAGATAATCCATATAATAACTAGATAATTTTATGAAATTCACTTTGTAACCAACTATTGTTTATAAATAATTCTATTTGAAATATAATAATTTCCCTTTTTATCTCATGAAATTCCTCATGAAGAAAATATATTTTAAAAAATAAAATTAAATGACATCCACAACATGTATTTTATCTCATTTACCTTCTCTGAATTTGTTATAGCGGACCACCATTTTTTAGAATCTCCCCTCAAATGATACATATCCATCATAACATTCTTACTTCTTTGTACACCCAAATTATTTAAATATCTTCTCTAAGGACTTAATATATTGATCCTCCACCATGAGAATAGTTGTCCCCCTGAATGATAAATGATTCTTCCACTTAATAAGATCTAAACAATTTGATCCTTGTAAACATGCAATAGGTTTCCCTATAAAGTATAGTTTATTTTTCATAATCTATGTCAATTTCCCTAGGATAGTAATAAATTATTCATCAACAACGTTAACTCCATTATCTTGATTATCCATACAATACTCAAATTGTGCTCCACTACTGGATTAGTTTCTGGTTCTTATAATAGGTAAATTATCTAGGAAATAGAATATACATAATTAGTTCATCAATAACACTATGAATTTTAAATTATGAAATCTATAAAAATTATTTGAATGTCTGAATGTTTTGTCATATATACAAGTTATCTAACATTTTTTTGACATATTATTCTGATGGGTTCTTATAAACATTGATTTGATACAAATTGTAACCCTATGACTCTAAAAACATAAAGTTAGTGGTTATTTTACTACATTTTTATGAAATACATGGATCACAGGATCCAACATTTTAATTGAATAAGTTAACAAGATACATAAATAAATATTAGAATAATCTTAAAATTGTAGATATATCTTATAAAGTCATGAAATCATAATTATTTCTCATTTACAATCATTATTCCACATATTTTAATCCAATTGGTTTCCTAGGGAAATGGAAAATAATGTAATTGTGTGTGATCATATGCCAAGTATTCATGTAGCATATAATGGATGCCATCATTCCTAGGCCTGGAATAAATAATAATGGGGGATTTATTAAATTTCAGAACAAATGGAAGGGTGAACATAATTTACATTTGATTTTATCATAAAAAATATGTACATTGATAGGAATAAATTATTTCATAGTAATTTAATGTGTAAATTTAATCATCATAAACTTACCATCACATCCATGTTCCAAGACATCAAACATTAAGGGATAAGGAATTCACCATTTACCAAATCTAATTTTTCTCTTTGGACCCATCAATGCTTCAAGGGGATATATAATTTCGATCCCCACTAGTCACATAATAATTCCAAGGAATCCATCATATGAATATAATGAATGAAAAATAAAAATAAAAATATTCCATAAGGAACCTCAAACATTTTCATGTTTATATAGTGAATAGTAATTCATATAGAAATAATAGATTTATGGATTATCTATATTTCCCCCTTCAGTGAAATAATATGGCTATATAAGTGAACACCCAACTATAGGAATACTAAAAATAAAATGGAATGTATCCATATCAAAGGAATGAGAAAATGGTAATAGTGTGTGGTACATTCATATTATAGGGATATTAATTGGGAAATTATCATTGTTTATGATTTCTAAAGATCATGAGAAACACACAATGCATATCCCCCATGTGTGTAAAATCAAGTGTACAGTTCGGCCCACATTTTTTTCACTGAGTTAATATCAAGTTAATACCAATCCAACATTTTCCATGGTTATTACCCCAGGGTGCAAATGTTCCAGAGACAACACCCACTTGATTGTGTCTAGACAGGGATGTTATTGTAAGGAATAAAAAAGTCCTTTACCAAATTCTAGGAAACATTATGGATTTTGTAAAGTATGTGAATTATAATATATTATTAATTTAGTAAAATGAGGTAGAATAATAACATCACATTGATAATACATTATGTATTTTATTATAACTGATTCTTATAGAATTTTCCATTATAAGGGAAAAAATTGGAAATACTAAAAACATACATAAATAAAAATGTTTGGAAGCCTTCTATATAATTACATATTCGTAAAAGGATATAACAATAAATAAAAACTAATCATATAATAATAAAATATAAAATGGATGATAATACCCTGTAATTAGAAGGTTTGATGAATATTTCATGGAATTTGGAATGGAATTATTAGAAAAATATTTCAATTGAAAAAGGAAAGAAGGTGATTGAAAAGCCCTACATAAAAGGATAGTTTTTTAAAGGTTGATAAAGGTATCTTAAAAACCAATAACCTCACTAGAGAGAAAATTAATAGAGAGAATGAGTGGTAATTAATCATCAATGTCTTTGTAGTGGAGTATGAGTGGTAATTATCTAAGGGTTTTGCAAACATATGTGGGTATTTATTTAAAATGAGGAGAATTTGTTTATTAATTTTTAAACAAAGGCTTTGGACACTAGGTTATAAAAAATAAAAAACAATTATCATTCGAATGGATTTATCCCTTAGTTTTTAAAATCATAGGAATTGTTTTTGGGTTTAAATTATTTAATTTCTAAACCCCTTTTTAAATATATATTTTTTGATTTGTAAAAGATTCTTTTTCCTTAAATAATTATTTTTAAAAACCTAAAAAATAATTTAGGTTGTTTAATAATATTTATATGTTGGGAAATTTAATGTTAATACTTTAAAATAAATATTTTAATTAATAATCATTTTTTCCATGAAATCCTTTTTATTTTTTATTATATTTATTTAATCCATTATGATGTCCTAATCTCTATTATATATAGATACCATATTTTTATTTTTACCAAAATATAGGATTTCCATAAAAAAATATTAAATATACACCATTGGATAATTTTTATGTGATAATTTAAAAAAAAATCAATTTCATTAAAATAATTTCATAAATATGATAAATTAATTCATTAAATAAGTACTTATTTAGAAAAGATTACTAATATTTATCACATGATCTGATTTCTAAAACTTAGTGAAATGTTATATGATTTTATAAAATTATTTTAGAATTTATATATGAATAAATAATTTTATCTAAAACATTTTTATTAATATAATAAATTTATTTCATATTTACAAATTTATCACAAAATATTTATTTTAATATAAAATTATATTTTATCTGTATCAAAAAATATATATCATCATTTTAATCATTTAAACATGTAACTTTGTTATTTTATTTAAAGCTGATACATAAAAATATTGGACCAGTGCAATAATTAAATAATTTATAATTTAATTTACACCCTAGAACAACATAAGGACTAGATACATAACCCCTTATCAAACTAGAATAATATCTAATTGTGAGGTGTGCATGGTGCTACTTTCCTGGGGAGGTTAGGCCAATATTGATCAGGTGGTGATTTATACTACCTTAAAAATATCCCCATATGATTCCACTAAATCATCAACTATTCATTTTTTTCATGGGCTTGGTTAGGGTAGAACCCTTGTGATTATTCTTCCTTCCCATACTCAAATAATTGAACATTATATGTAATTTTTATACTGGTCAAGGATATAGTTCCTCCCATCTAAACTAATTAACTCTTATAATTTTCATTAATATAAATGACTAAAAAATGAAACTTTTCATGGTAATTCCTATTTAACATAATTCACAAAAAGTATAATATCTAATAGTAAGATTTTACATTTCTCATTTACTCTTACTTACTATAATTTAATCTAAAACAATCCCATGAATTATACCTATGATTTTCAATTCCTCAAAATTTATCAATTTTTTGGCTTGTATTTTTTGTATTTAGTAACATCCTTATTATAACCTTGATTCTTATTTTTAGGATAGTTCTATAGTTGAGTGGTCCTCAGATAAAGCACCACATGCACACATTTGGGGTATAAAATCTTGCGTGTAGCTTCCAGCCCACCATTTTGGGTCCAGTTTTTTCCCATCCCATACAAATACATGATAATGAAATCAATAAGTTTTTACATTTTGTAGATGTATTAGAGATAGATGAGCACTCATCACACAGGGGGTTATAGCATCTTATAATAGTGGGACATGCATATGTAATTGGATATCATGGACGGATATAATGATCAGAGGGATGGTGGTGTGGGCTTGGATAGGGCTCATATGTATGGTACTTTGTAATAGTTATAGTACAATATGATAAGGGACATTAAGGCCTATATCATGGACCTATAGGCCTTGGTATGACAAGATAGATGATTGTCCTTTATGGGTATTTTATGCTAGAAAATGACCATGTATTGGTATAAATATATTATGCCTCTAGTCCACTTTACGATGTGACAAATATATCCAATGGGTTCCTTCTAATACTAGGGAGGAAGGAAGAGGTCTGACCAATAGGGTGCCTAGGTAGTGTATGTGTGTTTTATTTCTTATTTTGTAACCTCTTAACTGTGGAAATTAAGTGATGTATATTGAGGAATATTGGATAAGTTTTTATTGTAATTGGAATATTTTTTATCTATTTTAATTCATTTTTCATTGTTCATAATAAATTTATAACTCTAATTTGTAATATATTTCATTATAATAAATCATTATTACGAATTACCATAATTTCTCAGGTATTATGAAAACATAGTAGGACACTACGAATAATGTTTATAAACATATGTAGTCCCAGTAATACTTCCTGATTATGTGTGTAATATACAAGTAAATAAAAAATTAACCACTAAAAAATCATCAATACTTAGGTTCTCAGGTAACACCAAAGGTCAATCATACCTTTGTTTCCTAGTGTTGGATGTCTTGGTTCATATAAACCAATATATGAAAATATTTATAGTAAATACAGGATGTTGTACACCCTACCTTTAAATAGTCTTCTCAAATCAAGGGGGGGGGGAATGCATCCTAGGTGAGAATAATCTCAACATAGTATGTAGTAGTTCATACCACCTAGAAATCATCTCATCATATTCAAGGAAAGTGTGTCCCACCTAATGATGGTCTAAACAAAAGGTGGTAGTGCATCATGCATGTAAATTGTCTCACCATGACAGGGGTTCGTGTATCCCACCTTAGAATTGTCTCAACACATAAGGGGGAATTTCTTCCTTCCTTGATATAATCTAGTCATATTAAGGGATGTGATTCTCACAAGGAAATGGTGTCAACTCAAAAAGGGAATTTAATGTGACTTGGAAATAGAATCATCATATCAGGGGTAGTGTTCCCCACCTGAGAATCACTTCACCAAATAGTGGGTAATGCTTCTTACATGTAAATAGCCTTGAAATATCAAATGGTAGTGCATACCCCCTAAGAATGTTATCAATATAACAACGATAATTCATTCCATCTATAAATCTCATTAGACATTAATTTCATTTATTTAATTAAATCAAGAACCCATCATAGGTATGACAGTGGATCCCAGGTAGCATCAAAGACATCCCTATTCATTTATTAGATCACAAATTAGTATAGAGAACCCCTTGATTCAACACTTTAAAATCACAACTTTTATGCTCATATTGGGACCACCTTTCATGGTGTCATAATGGGTAATAATAAATCTCATCAATGGACATTAACACCAAAATAAGTAATTTGTTTCATGTAAACAATTAAATACATTTGATAGGGTTTTAGGTCAACATATAGTAAGTCGACATGACCACACATCACATTCATCATGAAAGTTCGACGACATTGGGGGATTGTGCATATTACAAAAAATTTATATTTTTAGAATACCAATCATATGTTATCAACCACTAATTTAAGTAAAAAATGATATAAAATGGAAATGTTGATAAAAACACTTACCTACTGATTAAATAGCTTAAATTTTCCTAATGAATCTTGTTAGTGAAATAAACATATAAAAGTAAATCTCAAAAGGAGATCCATAGCTCTATATCATTTTAGGAATGAGTTATGCTTGATTATTCTAAGAAATATAAGATAAATAACCAATGGAAATGAAAGGGAATGAACGAGGTGCAAACATGGAGGGCCTTATTTAGTGTAAGGGGGGATATGGGGTCTCTGGGGGTTAAAATAATAATTTCATTTTAGTAATTATCAAAATTTGTAGTCATTTGTTAAGACACACAGTTAGAATGTGGCATTCTAAACCATGAACAAACCATGAAGATAACATTTTCTATGGGAACTTTCACCCCACACTGTTAATTCACATGGTTTCGGTAACTATATGTCCATGTATATGATTTATTATAGGGTTATCATGTAATATCATTGTGGTTTACAATGTTTAAATAATTTTTCACTAGGACTTTCCCCCCTACATGGATGTGAGTTCATTTATCACTTACTACGTTCTTAATATGTGCCCTGACCAACAATATCAAATTTTATAATTTTAGGTCCGTAACTCCCTAAACATTCCTATAATCATTTCAACACCCCATAATCACTTCCCTCATGATTTAATTGGGGAAAGATACAATATTAGGTAAAAAATTAATCATAAACACACTTTAAGAAGGTTTGGGGTTTTACAACCTCTCCACAATATAGTATTTTTTCATCAAGATATAATCTCGAACATCACTGATCACTATTGATGAATAAATTTGGACTATAATGATTCATGTAAAAAACACTCCCCCATAAATCCTCCATGATATAGCTTTATTTACACCATAGTGATACGAGCGGAAACAAACTTCCATGATGAGTATTCTTAAAATTATCTACTGTCTGAACAGGAAATTTATATATGTTTAATTTTTCTCATGTACAATGTCATTAGTATCAATAACATGAGATATATCAGGATAATTTCACTAATTTTATGTTATGTGCAAGTAATCAAGCATAAATCTCAAATGTTGTGGGAGATCCAATCAATGTTACACTAAAATGATCCTCTCTCTGATATCTGTCAAAGATAGGGACCATCTTGACTTTCAAAATTTCATTTATAATCACCCACTCTAGAATAGTAGTGAAAGGTAAAATATAAGGTAAATATGATGAATGGTCCTAGGGAATATATAATTCCATAATACTAAAAAGAATGATATAAATGATGAATTAATGTTGTTATATAGAATTAAAATGATAGAATTGGTGCATGAAGTGTTAACAATGTTAAATACCAAACTATGTTATAGAGTAGGATCATTCTGAAAAGATATCAAAGGGAATTAAATTGTTCCATTTATTGAAAAGATTATGTCATAAAGAAAATGGTTTCTTTTAGACATTTATACATGATGACAAAAATCATTATATTCTTTCTTAAGGGATATAACAACCACTACACTATTCTCAATATTGTTCAGTAATAATTTTGTGTAATAATGAGAAATGAAGGTGATCGTGTTGTTAATAACTGGATAACCTATTTATTACCCAAAAATATCCATTAATCAGATTATAAAAATCATTCAATAAATTTTATATAATAGGTAGAAAAGTTCATAATAACACTATTTGTTTTTCCTCCTATAAATGAATTTTGAAAAAAAATGATATAAATGAAATAGAAATTTCTTAGAAGAATAAACTAAAGTCAATAATTAATTAATTAAGATTATAAATTTAATTATAGCACTAAAAACATCATATCCTCAAAGAATATAATAAAATTACTATCATTCATTTACAAGAAGTTCCATGAGTATAAATAATTGTGATTCCGAAAAATAAAAATCTATGAGAAATAGATGATCTTATCTATCAAGCTGATGTCTCTCTATTTCTATGTATTTTCTTCATATTCAACCTCCTCTTTCTCAATGAAGCTCTCAGTTATACTCCCAATGAAATCTATTACTCTATTATAAATTTACTTGTAGAATCATTTGATAGTTCATGTTAGTTCTAGAAAATACTTTAATGGAATACTAATCACTTGCATAATTTACAAATTTCACTATTAGTAATATTTTTATAAATAAAACTCTCCATTATTCATTTACTATTTGGTATTTTAAAATCCCACATGACAACTAGTAACAATACTCTAACGATTTGACTCCCTATAAGTTAATACTTCCTTCCAATTATTTAAGATATCACCTAAATCATCATGTATAGTATTCTCCATGTACATGAAGACTATCCTTAATAGTATAGTATCACGGTCCACATAGGCAGTACTAATATTCACCAACCAAAATTATTCTCTAATGTTTTGATGAGTAATCCATGGAAACTCCAATAAATATTACATTGAATTATTTCAATTCCCTATACATCTTGAAACATAGAGTATTGGTCTAAGACCATCCAATAAACACTGAATTCATATAGTTCCACTGATATGAAACAGTTTATATAATTCAATCATCAAAACATTATCAAACAGGATCTAAATGAAATAGTGAGGCTTGATTGAGGTTCTCAGCCTCATCTTAATGAAGGTTGTATAAGATCCCATTAAATTATAAAATCTAGTTTCTTTTTCATTGAAAAATATCACATGACTAAACCATTATATTCAATGAAGCATATCATCACTCACCACACTTGAGTCATCCAACATCCTCAAAACTACCGCATTAGAAAAGATTTGTTCTCCCACCAATGTCTTGAACAATTGAATCCTATAAAAAAACTAACAAATACTGCTTTTTGTTAATCTTAGATCAACTTCATCCAAATTACAAGAAATGAATTATGATTAATTTATATCCCCTCCTAAAACAAATGAACATAATCATTATGCTTATTTATATTTTTACATCATGTTAGATCTTCTCGAATTGCACCTAAACTCATCTAGATTAGATAAATGTTATATATTTCTTCCCTTAAGAAGTCAAGCTTCATTAAACCCAAATCAAATCCTCCAATTCATTATTATTATCACTAGTGAATAAATAATAATATCAACCTTGGGAATTTTTTTTATCGATTTATATCTTGATTTCCTTATTCACTCGAAGCCATAGCTCTAGAAATTCTTCTTTTCTCAAAATAAGGTCATCCAAGGTCCTTTAAAGCTTCATTCAGTTCTGGTGAAAATCCCTTAAATAATCTCATAAATCCCTTGGCCTGTTTATGGTTTTGGATTAAAATGGTCTTATGTTCCTCATACACAATTCCTCCATCCATCGACTCATTTATAGGAGAACTCATACATGTAATCTATACTTTTGATGTTGAAAACTATACAATTTTACACTTATAAAAGATAACCCATATGAAACTTGTGTAATGATTTATACAACCAGATGAATTACTCTATTATATATCAATTAAATTCACTATTATGCCACTTTATTTCACTCATAAGAATTATATGTATCACTTTTACTAAGTAGCTACATTTTGGTCATAAGAAACAGAATTTATAGAAAAAATTCAGTACTTTTTCAAATTGTTTTTAATTTAAAATATAATGAATTAAATGTAAATAAAATAAATTCTGATTGAACAAGAACCACCAAATATCATCAATTGAAATAATAAAAAGTTCCAACAAAAATATAATCAAAATACAAACATGTGTTGTTGAGAAATTATTTCCAAATCCATAACTAAACAAAACACATTAATAATATAATTCCCATCATAATTTCACCATATAAAAGAAAAAAATTTATTATTTAACATATATAAATTCAGTACATATAATATAAACACCATAATTGATAAATCCACATTTGACCCAATTAATTAATTAATTATATTTTTTTCAGAAATTCATCACGATTTTAAAATATTTTTCAATTAAAGAACATTTTTTCTTCCCAAAAAATATAATTTAAATTAAAATATGTGGAAAAATTGTATGAAAAAATTTACACATAAAATTTACCCATAAATAATACATTTATTATCATAATTAAACCAATTCATCAAATTCAAATGAAGAAAATTAATTTAAAAAATAAATGATTTATATTATTAATCATGTATTGATTTTCAAAATTGTTTTACACCATTGGATTTATAAGGTATGCTAGAATGTTTTCCCTCTATAATATACAATTATTTTACCAAAATATATTTTATTATTTTTAAATGGTGATAAAAGTTTAAAATTATGAAAGGATTTGGACCAACATAACATTTCATCAGTCATTTCTCAAAACATCTCTTTTTCCCCTAGGTGAAAAAACACCTATATTTAGAAAACAACATAATTAGAAATGATTGAATGGATGGGTGAGGATGATAATTAAAATACATATAATTAAATCATCTTACAAGTTAATCCTTAAAATAAAATGATTAATGAGGATTATGAATTTATTTTTAGAATAACTGAATGAAATGCTTATTAGTTCTAATCTAATCACAAAATTTTGATCCAATTAAAAAAATATTACTACATAGATTTAACCCAAAAAAATATTTTCAAGGGAAAAATGAAAATATGATACAAAATAAAATTAATAGAATAATATAAATGATTAAACTATTAAATGTGAAAAAAATCTCTATTTCATGATCAATTTTCACCCATTGGAAATGAAAACTAAGGCATAAAAGTTCATTTAAAAAAATTGTGGTTATTATGATGTGTTTTTCTTAAAATAATGATTAAAAAACAAGTGACCCCTAATATACACATAATACTCATAATTTTTCCCAATATTTAACCTCATGGAGAATGAATTGTTTTTAATATTTTATGTCTAAATAGATTTTGAATCATAGTAGTCGAATAGATTGTTCAAAGGCATTGCAAGAAAATTATAACATCATATTTTCCACATAGCATAGATTAAAGGATAATTTATATCATGTATTGTAACATAAATATAGAGACTATATAAAAAATTATGAGAAAATACTATAGTCCCAAAAAAGGTACATTCCCAAATAAGATGTTAAAAAATATTTCTAAATTAGAATAGAAAAAGGAATTAAAGGGAATAAATTTTACAAATAAATACATAAAAAAGTTTCAGTAACCAGTGAGAATTTACTAAATATTTCACTAATAATCTATACATTAAAAATATTTTATATGAATTTAATTTCAAAAAAAAAATTATAGTTTTCATAATTGATGGAGAAATAAATCTAACTAAATAGAAACTCCCTAGATAATGATAATTTTCTAATTTATGTTCATTCAAAACACTCCCCTTATTTTTTCCAGAGAGTATCAATTATTTTTACCCAATGTTAACATCTATAGCATGAAATAAAATAAAATTAAATGAAACTATAATAGTATAATCTCTTAAGTTAATGAAACTAAAGATTATATTTAAGGTAAAATAAATCTATATTGCTATAAAATATTTCTCATAGTATTCTTTGAAAACCCATTTTATTTTTATTCTAATGGTTTTTAAATTATGCATCTACAAGTGGTTCATAATAGATTGATGCGATTTAAAAAAACCTGGGATGTTAAGAAATAACATTCATGGTAATTAATGAATTTAATGGTCTCTCATATTATTATATTGAATAAAAACACACAATTTTCATTAAATCACTTAGGACTCATCTCAACCAAAAATATCTATAACCATTTATAAAAATAAAAACAATTTACATTTTGGACCAAAAAAATTATAATATATATGGAATATCATAATAATAGCATGTTTAACAATGAATTTACCAATAAACAACCGAACATTTAAATAGTCTCCAAAAATTCTAAAAGAGTTCAAATAAATTTCTAGGGTACTATATAAAGATTTTAAAACTTATTCATAATTGTTTTCATCAGAATAGATTAATGTATGTTACGAACCCAAAAATAAATTCTATAAATAAACATGTCATGACCCAACTTCACCAATATGATGAAATGGACAGAAAACTAGCAGACCCTTCCCTTTAAAGTTGAAGGAGAGATAATGGTCCCCGAGTCCCACCATCAATAGGCCTTAGAGTGGTGACTAGAACCAAGGGTATAGAATCTCGCATAAAATATAATGCATTACACTTATTTATTTATTAAAATTGGGAGATATTATAGTATATCCCAAACAACTTCAAAAACTACAAGTTAGAGAAAATCCATAAATATCCATCCCAATATGCATGTTTGAAATAAACTCATACAAAGTACAAGAAAACTCTGATGAAAAGTACCAAATAAAGAAAAATAAGAATACAAAAAGACCCAACTTCTGAGCTAATAAGGTTTGGAATGGTTCTCAAAGTCATCTTGGAAACCATAAAATAGATTTATATACATTGGGTGACTATACTGGTATACTCATCAGGGAAAACCAAAAGATCTTGTGTAAAAGTGGGGATGAATTTTATTACCCCATGAGAATATTTATGTAACCAACACTCATAACAAGGAAAACTATCCACCCAGCCTCACTATGGCACACTCACCAAATAAAACAAGTTACATAAACTAATAGTAATATTACATTGATATTTGGGTACCCCACACCGCTTTCCCACTGGTTATTGAAGACATCTGACGTGTACCCCCCCCCCCACCACTTTAACTACAGTCCCACTGTCACCCCAAAAACATCCTTACGGGCCACCACAACCATGCATCTGGTCTGTAGACACCAGGACCACCACAAACATGCATCCCACCTACAGACACCTAGTCCACCACATCCATACATAACCACGCATGCAGACACCTGGGCTAGAACAACTAATGCCACGCCTGAAGACACCTCGCCCTCATCCCAAAGACACTTCCGAAACAAACCTTCCTACACACACCTATGCCAACCACCACAACATACCTCGACTAAAGATTCATGGGCTATAATACACCTTTGTCTATCACATCCTGATCCAAGATTCTTGGGATACCTGGGAGAGTGAGTAGAAAAATAGGTAATAACTAGCCACTCATTGGAATGTTGGAAAAAACACCCTCCCCCAAGGAATGGGGGTGTTTGGCTTGAAGTGTTCAACAAGGGTGGCGTGCGTATAAGAATCAAAAAAATAAACATTTTTCATATAGTTAATCAAAAACTCAAACCAAACTAAGGGATCTGAATCCCAACCACCCTCATTACTATTCCTATATGAACACACACACAACAACCACAACCAAAGCATAAACCATTACTAGAAAATAGATACCCCATTGTACCTGTTAGAATTTTAATTTTCAAGTGATTACATTTAAAATATTCATTCAATATCGGGAAACTATAAGACATATCCACAAACCAAGACAACAACTAAAAGAAAACAGCTAAATAGCAACTTAATCATTCACACCCGGTTCTCTTATAATATCACCACAACAAAAGGGATCTGTGATATCCCTACAAGTAATAGAACCAAAAAATACCCCACACATAGGTAAAAATCCAAAAACCAAAAATCTAATAATAATATCTCCCATCCCCATCCACAACACCCCACAAGCACACACAAGAGAAATCGTACAAATTACAAGAATAAAGCAAGGACGTTTCCAGATTTTTCTACACCATTCATTATGTTTCTTCTTTTAATTTTGTCAACTAGGGTGGTAACACAAGGATTATTATTCATTGGGAATCATTTTTTTCAACCAAATTTATGTGATTAACCAGTTTCAATGTTACAACCATTCAATAACATGTTTATTCATGTAACGACCCAACGGTTTTTTCAATGGAAATTACCTTCTTATAAATATGTCATAAAATCACATGAAAACACAACATAATGAACTAATAAGTGATAAGTGACCTTTAAACACTATTTTTTCACTTCTGTGTTTGAAATTTCAGAAATATGACATACATGGTTGCAATTAGTAAGTTATTAGGAGTCTGATCAGAAAAACATAATTTTTAGTGAATAGTAACCCACCCTTAGGAATAGTAACATTCCCTTATGAATAATAATGTACCCTAATTAGTATTAACTGTACCTATGATAATATATAAATAATATTCAAGTTGAAATTATGATATATATCTATTTTAGAAAAAATGAATGGATGTTTTAAAACAAGTTTTTGATAACAAATTATGATATTAATTAAATAATAAAATAATCATATTTAGAAAATTATTTATGACAAATGGACTTATTTTTTGGATTCTACATTTTGAAAAATGGTTAGGGTTAATTTTTTAGATTTTTCTGAAATTGTTGAATTTTTGATGAATAGTAAAATACGATAATTTACAATAAATTCTAAAAAAGGATTTATTGGGACATTGATGATGATCTGTTGATGTAAGCCAAAATTTTTCAAATTAAAATGAATTTATTACTATTATTTCTAATTTATCATTACTTTTTTTGGACTTGAGAGAAAAATAATAAACTAATGATTATAATACTGTGAAAACCCTACTCTCCTCTACTACAACCCCCCCCCCCCCACTCCCTATTCTATTCACTACTCTCAGGCCTTGGCCTTTGCCAATATTCTTCCAAAATCTCTCCCGAAGATACTCCCCCATGTCCAAAATCCCATATCATCTTCAAAATATCATAACATCTCCCATTAAGAGGTTCTCAAAAGAGGATGTCTCAAGAAGTAAATTCCTCATTCCAATTCCTTCATTTCTATTAATTTCTTTTCTTTTGGTTTCTTTCATCACCTCCCTTCATCAAAATACTAAGATAACTCTAATAACATACACGTACTAGAATTTTTTTATGCTAATTGGGTATTTCATTATCTTTTATCCTTTACCCACATTTTATTTGAATGAAATAAAAGCACCATTTGAGATGTGCTAATTTAGCACAATCAAGGACAATAGTTTATCAACTTCTATTATCATCTTTAATTTTTTTTCATGAAACCATTTGTGTTATGATTGAACCATATTATCTTATATATAATATATTCTGTTTTTGGTGTGGTAATTCTTTTCTACAAATAGTATTATGTTATAAAGAAAAACATATCCTTTGTAATCAAACCCACTGATTAACAAAAACGGTTGTCACTATGGTTTTATATAATAATTCAACTTCACTATGAGTAACCAAATTAAATATAAAATCATGTAATCTCCTGGATTTCCACTAATATAATATAACTTCTATTCTGGACAACCACTTTCTTCATAAAGGTTTATCTAAACATGAATATAAATGAATCGGTAATTAAAACCAAGTAAACAAACGAGCCCGAACAATGAAATTGATCCTCATAACCAATCAAAACGGTTATAAATGAACATAAAATAATTATACTAAACCAATTACATATAGAATAGGTTCTAGAATTATTTATTAATAAACATAATTTTTTTATTCAGGTTTTTAATAACAAGTGGATAACACCAACAGATATAGGGTAAGGGATCCTCTCCATTTCACTCTTAATCAAGATTTTCCTCTATCCAATGACTTTTAATGTGTAATACCAAATTATGGGGTATGTTTTCGCACCTCCCCATACTTCCCTCATGATGTATTAGTGATTAGAACCCCCTTTTATCTCTCATAAATCCTTCTTAGGTACACCCGACACCATGCCGATAAATAGTAACAGATTATTCTTGAACCTTCTTTGTTCTTTCAAGTTGTATTATCATTATTTATATAAAAATGGATTTATATTATCTATTTATGTACATATTCTAAATGATGTACAGTTTTACAAAACTCATTTATGAATACCCCTTTATTACTCTCCTTTTATAATATATATGTTTTTAAAATATTCCCTCCTTAGAACATTCAGATAAGCAAGCCTGTTTTAACGGAACTTCCCAAATTTTAACCCAATTTCAAGTGCACTCAATCCCCTATTTTAATCTAAAATTTTCATTATAAAAATCATCTTGTTATTATGAAATCCTTATTGGTTCAATTCTAGTTTTATATAAACTATTATCCTCTTTTCTATTTTAATATCTCTATAGTATTTTCCTTAAAACTGTAAAAAAATTGTTTTAATGCTAATGTTTCTCAAATACATTGCTTATATGTTGTCAATTCTATTTGACACCACTTACCATGTTATATGCCTATTTTACAGAATTAATTTCCATGTATGTTTTAATCCTTTTATTTCATGGACACTTTCCAGATATGATCATTGGTTATGCTTTATGTCCTGATTTTGGCACCCAATTATTTCAATGGGTTCCCACATGTTTTTGTATGGATGTTTATGTTTGATTATTTATGTGGTAATAATATTTATGTGGAAAGTAAATTCATGAAATTTTTGAGATGGTTCCGCTAAGATAGTGCTCCAATTCATTGGGTAAAGTTAATTCTCATGAGATGAGATGTGAAACGGGATTGGTAATTAGCCTTGACCCATACTAAAATGGGAAATGGGATTGGAGGTTAGCATTGACCCATACTAAAATGGGAAATAGGATTGGTGGTTAGCCTTGACCAATACTAAAGACTTGTTTTATGATTCTTCCATATTTATATGATTCAATGTTTATTTGATCCCATGCTTAAATGATATTATTTCTTATGTTCCATGCATTTGATTTCATTATTTTGTGCCTCCTAACTCATATTCTATTGATGTATCCTTGTATTATTTCCCTTACTTGGATTTTTAGCTCATCCCTTTGCTCATGTGTTCCCCAGGGCACCCTATTCAGATGTAAGGGCTCGAAGAAAGTTAGGAGCTCTTTTGGAGATTAAATAAAGAATTGTATTTCAGCCCCATTTTTTATGTTTTATATACCTAGTCTTCCAAGACACTAGACATAACGATCCTTGTCTTCTAGTCTGATGTGTAATTATTCATAAAATAATGTAATGGTATTTGTAAAAGTTTTGGGTAACTATAATATAGAAAAAAATAGTTCCTTTATTGCGCAAGAAGGGACCACCAATGACCACTATTTTCAGTTGGAATAAGCCCATACAATTCGCAACATATAAGATTATATAAAAGAGAAAAAAACATCACCATAAAACACACGCCTTCATTATTTAATTTCTATTTATTATCTTAGTAATGTTTGGTTTCATCCATGTCCTGAGGGAAACATTTTTATACCCACCATGCACGATACACAGTAAAGAGAGATGAAGGGAAAACCCTACTTGGATTATCAATGATTGATGTTTTCTCCTCGTGCCAAGAACTCGGGATGTGTGAATTATAGATGAAGAACTCCAAGGACTCCAAGGTTGAGTGGCCAAGGCTCTAGCACAGGCACAAGATTTGTTTTAGAAATAGGGACTACAAGCGCCCTATGGAAAATAAACGGACCAAAGAAGAATAATATTTAGGTGTGATAAAAGGCATGATCCTGAAGTTACAAGATATGAAATATCGAAGAGCATAAAAAGGAATATTGTGGTTTCACCAAGCGGTTGGGATGTTATACATGATCAAATTAATTATGATTTAATAATTATCCTTAGAGACGGTGAAGATAGACCATCAGACGGATGTGATTTAAAGTATATTCTTTAAATGGAGAAAATATGTTAGAGGGGATAACTGGAAACACAGAAAAGGTGTGACATGAGGTCTCCCCACCGTTAGAGGATATAAGATTCCATTTATGGCCTTAAATGTCCAAAACATCTTTGAAACAGGTATTAAAACTTAACAGTCATTAGGGAAAAACCATGGGAAAGAACTTTGACCCTCTATGTTGGCACCTTTCGGGTGGGACCCTAATAGGTGACACCACAGTGACACCCTACCAACGACACTGGCATCCTCCTCACTCACCGATGGGGTCCAATACACCCCAAAAACCAGAATTTCATAAAGTAATAGGTCAAGGAGGTTCCAAGAAATTACATCATATACCTCTAAAATTATCCTCATCTTCTAGAATTCCAAGGTAAACTCAAAAAAAAAGAGGGGTTCGAACAACCACCTCGCAAGATACCTCTCAGGGACAATCCACCCAAGAGTTGTTCAAAATCTTGAACAAGCCTCGATACCTAAGAAAATATCCCCCTCATCTCTCTCCTGAAAAACTGGGGAAACACTAAGGCTTTACAAGGACACCTCCTCAACATCCTACAAAAACTTCTCCTTCATAATCATGAACTGTAGAAGCACTACTACCCCTTACCCCCAAGAAACCACACCGAAAAATAATGGTCACCCAATCCACATTAACAGATTAGGAGTCACTTATCCCATATCAATATACTATCCAATTTTGGCGGCACTAACTCATATTCACTAGTTTAATCACATCCACCTAAATGTTTATTGATTCGGGATTATGTCCTCCCATCCCCAAAGTGAGGACTTTACAAAAATTCAGAGAATAAGGAAAAAAACCCATCTCATAGAAAACAGTTAATCATTACATCATAGCAAGGCACAATGAAAATAAAAGATCAAAGCTCAAAATAGATAGGGGTACAGGGCATGCATTTTAGCCTCCCATTCCCAGGTACACTCCGCAAGGCCACAATGACTCCACAATACATGAACCAAGGGAATAGTCTACCCACGAAGCACCTTCTCTTAAGGACCCTTGATCCTTAATGGTTTCTCCATGACTCTTGCATCATCCTTGATATTTTTTTCTCCTCAATTAAGATATGAGGATCATTACGTAGATACTTACAGTGCTGAGACACATAAAAGACATCGTGGATTCTCTATAGCGGTGATTGTAGTTCCAACTGATAAGCGAATTAACCTACTCGATGCAACACTTCAGAAGGTCTAACGAACCTGGGAAAAATCTTACTTCCACTACAGAACCTCCCTTTCCCACACCGAGTGGAGACCATTAATAACACATGGTCCCAAACCTCAAACTCCAATGGTCTTCTCCAATGATCAGCATAAGGCTTCTTCTGGTCCTGAGCCTCTTTCGTCCTCTCATGCACTAGATGGACCTTCTCTGTCATGCTCTACACTCTCTTTGGCAAAGAACACCCACTTTACAAACCCTGGTTTAGCACATGAGAGAATGACACGAACATCCATACAATTCTTCTAACAACTCCATACCAATAGTAGAGTGATATCTATTGTTGTAAGAAAACTCTACTAGAGGAAAGTGTCATAACCACAACCATTCGATGCCCAAAACACATTCCTGTATCATACCTCTAATGTCTAGATTAGCCTCTCTGTCTGCTCATATGTATGGGGGTGGAAGGAAGTGTTAGGGCATTTCTAGGTGCAAGAAGCACGTTTCAATCCCTTCTAGACTCGTGAGGTCAATAGAGCATTCCGATCCGAGACACTGGACCTCAGAACTCCATGAAATTGCACCAACTCATCCACATACCTCTTTTCTAAGGCATCTACTACAATAAAAAAAAATTGATTTCTAGAAAGTGAGCTAATTTCTTCAGCCAATCTATCACTACCCAGATAGATTCAAACCCTCCTTGAACCCTAGGTAATCCTGTGATAAAATCTGTTGAGATGTCATCCCACATCCACTCTAGGGCATCTAAAGGCAACAACAGACCTCCCGAAACATAGTTCGTAGCCTTCACTTGCTGGCACATGAGGTACTTTTCCACAAACTCTGCCACTTCCCATTTCACCTCAGGACACCAAAAATGACCCCTCAACCCTCTAAAAATCATGGAAACTCCTAGGTGTACATCCAGGGGTGAGTTATGGAACTCACAAGGATCATCCTGGTGCATCTTCTCTAGGACAAACAACTTCCCGCAAAACAAACATCTAATTATAACCTTCCTCCGACAACCCTTCTAGACCATTTCCCTAGTCAACCCGATCACACAACACTTCACTCTCTGAGTCTCCCCACTGATCCACCTACACCTTACACAATATAAAGGACTACACTGTCATCTGAAACAGAAAACCTCTACCACATTCCACCCATGTATCTAGGTGTAAGGTCGTCAACTCATCCATCACCTTTCAAGAATCCACATATTCCTGAATATCCCCCCTCTTTGACTTCCTTGTCAAGGCATCGACCAAAATGTTACCCTTAACATCAGTGAAAGATATCTTGAAGTCATGTACTCAAGATAATCTACCCACCTTCTCTGTCTAAAGTTCAGGTCCCACTGGATAAAGATACTCCTCAATCTCTTGTGATATGTGAAGACCAGAAAAGGGCTCCCTAATGTGGTAATTCAACCATAAATTCAACATGAAAAATACTACTACAAGTTATAGGTCATGGGTGGCATAGTTTCTCTCATGAGGACATAACTGCCTAAGCCCATAAGAGATCACTCCATAGAGATAAATTATCACACATGCCAAGCCTAGCACAGAATCATCATAGAACACTTAAAATGTTACCCCTTCTTCTGGAAACCTCAACATCAGGGCCCTGACCAGCTTCCCCTTTAGAAAACTGAAGGCTACCAGGAACATCTCACTCTAATTGAAAGAATGGTATTTCTTGGTCAAGGATATCAAAGGAGCTGCAACTTGAGAGAATTCAGGTACAAAGCTCATATAAAATCCTGCCAGAACCATGAAACTATGAACCTCAGTCACATTTTTTGGTGCGACCCAAGAAACAACTGCTTCATCCTTTGACAGATATACCACAACCCCTTGCTGAGACACCATGTTTCTAAGAAATTTCTCTTATCGTGTCCTGAAATAACACTTGGACAACTTCTCAAATAGGTCTTAGTGTCAAAAGACTTCCAAAACAATCCTCAGATTCTCGGCGTGAACCTCCTATGATCTTGAGTAGATGATGATGTCGTTAAAAAAACATGACTATGAATTAGTCCTGATACTCACAGAAGATAGAGTTCTTGAGCCCCATGAACACAACTGGTGTGTTTGTAATGCCGAATGACATCACCACAAAATTAATGTGACCATATATTCACCTAAGGTATTCTTTGAGATTTTACCCTCCTTCAACCTCAACTAGTGATATCCTGACCACATTTAGTTCTTAGAGAACCACCATGCTCCCTTAAACTGGTCAAAAAGTTCTTCGATCCTTGGGGGGGATGGTTCTTGACCAACATCTGATTCAGTCTTCAATAGTCTATACATATCCTGACACCTTCATCTAACTTCTTTAATAATAAGACTAGAGCACCCCATTGTGGCATGCTCGGTTAGAAAAAACCCTTCTTACTGAGGTCATTAACATGGATCCGCAAATCCCACAACTCAAGAGGTAGCATCCAATAGGGATCCATTGAAATAGGATGGGCACCGGGTTTTAATTCTATCCCGAACTCAACATCACATCAAGGGGGTAAATTCACGACCCTTTCAGGGAAGAAATCTAGGAACTAACTGACCATCCCCGGGACTTCCACAAGCTATGTGTCTGATAACTCCATAGATAGCTCAGCTAACAAAGAAAGAATGTGCTCCACTCACTTTATTCCCTCCTAGAAACCCTACTTTCCAATGAAAAGTACATGCTATCCACCCATATTTTAGAACATGACCCCTCTCCAGAAGCAGTTTATAATAGCGTTAATATGAAATATCCATTCGATATCTAGGATGATATCGTATGGAAACATTCGTTGTAGAAGGAGATCTCTACTGGATGGATGAGGCCCCAACATCAATCTGTATTTTCTACAAACATCAAACAAGATAGTCTGACCTCCAACTAGCGGACTTAGCTCTAGGGGAATGGAGAGTCTCTCTACATCTAAAACTAAGGCATGGGATTGACCGGGTGAAATGAAGGAGTGTGAAGCTCCAGAATTAATCAATTCATAGGAAAGATTACTAAACAAGTTGATCGTACATTGAACGACCTCCGGACCTACTGGAACTGCAAACTATATGGAGTGAAACTACCAATTCCATGATACTATAACCCTTGGCTATCATTTTCCTCCTTGACTACTCCCTAGTCGAGGTCCCCGAGGATCACCCTGAGGTCATCCTCCTCTGGCACCACAAACTCTCAGAAAAGCGGGAGCTTGTTGTCCCTACTTCTACTACTGAGAAGGCATGGCTCGAATCTACTGTTGTAGAGGTGGGCACTGAACATTCCCTCCCTGTTGTACTACACTCAGTCTGGTCACTGATTCGAAAGATTCTCATGGATTCCACAGATGATGTCTCTCGGTCCTTGGCCCGCAGAGAGTGGGTGAGGATTGTGAGGCCAAAACTAGAACTGATAAGGACTACTCCCTGTCGGAAAAAACCTGGAAGGCCCTGATGATGGACGCCTACTACTGACAGCCTTCCCTTTTGGTGAACCCACCTAGCTCCCCTCTATTTCCGCACCTCTTAGCGTGTTCATCATCTCCACCACATTTTCCTTCTTTTGAACCTCCAAGTACGCCAGTAGAGTGAAGGGAGTAACAATATACTGAAGAGAAGGTCAGAGTTCCACCTCCAAATGTCTCACCTGAGACTCCTCATCCGAAAATAGGTCCAGAGAAAAATGAAGGAGATCCTTGAACATGATCCCCAACTCCCTCACTGACATACCCCCCTTCATGAGGGAGAATAACTCCTGCCTCTTCTCAGCTTTCATCGTAGAAGAAAGGAATTCTACCCAGAACTCCTTCTCAAAGTCAGTCCCAAAAACCATAGTCTCCATCCTCACTTTTAGGTAGATCATCCAACACTAATACGCTTCTCCCCTCACATGACTATCTAGCAACTGAACCCAATACTCTCTCAGATCATGAATCATGTTAATGGTGTTCGCCAGCTCCTCAAACCATAACCATGTCTACAACTCTGAAAAAATTCCCCCATACTTCCACAGGGTATGCCATTATAAAGAATGTAGAATTTGCTTCCACTTTTCATCATCTTCCTCTCATTAAATCCTCCGTTTATCGACCATATGAGCCTCTTGGGACTCGATCACCCACACTACTCATGGACGTCATCTGAGTTTCATATCTATAAGGTAAACAATCAATCCCTAAGCCCGTGTAGTGTAGAAAATTCCTTTTAAATTTTGATTATTATTATTAATTCCCTAAACACCCAAGACACAAAATAACACAAGTCATCAGGATGCATGTTCCTTTCATAGGGTCTCTACCCCGAAATCAATGTATCCTCACATGTTCATTCGATAGGCTCATAGTCATTGTATCAGATCACATGGGGGGCTAAAATTCTATGTCTTAGATGGACTTATGTGGCCCATTTCACATACCAAGATTTCCTAACACTATTTCCCTACCATGCCATGAAATCATCAATATTCCTAACCCCAAACTCCATCCTATCTATCTACCATTACATTTGATACCATTATATCTTGACACACCTTTTCCAAGATGAGTAAAAGGACAAAAAACTTCCAGACCCATCCTTCTTCTAGTTGAAGGAGAGATAATGGCCCCCAAGTCCCGCCTTCAATAGGCGTCGAAGTAGTGACTAGAACCAAGGGTATAGAATCTCATATAAAATGGAAGAAATCACCCTTTTATATTCATTAAGATTAGAAGATAATATGGAAGATCCCAAAGAAATAAAAATGCTGAAATTAAGAGTAATGCAAAAAAAAATCAAATGACACATGCATTTTCAAAATAAACTAATAGAAAGTACATGAAAAAAAATGATCAAAAGTTATAATTAAAGAAAATAAATAAAGAAAAATGTCCTAACGTCCGAGATAGTAAGGTCCAACACGGTCCCCAAAGTCCTCCTAGAATCCATAAATAAGTTTTATATACAGATATTGAGTATACAGGTATACTCATTTGGGAAAACCAATAGCTCTCATGCACAAGTGTGGAGGCATTCTAATTCCCCGTGAGAAATTAAAGGTAACCAAAACACATGTCAAGGAAAACTATCCACCAAAACTTACCAAGGAACACTCCCAAAATAATTAAATTTAGGTAAAATAATAGTAAAAGAACATTTATATTTGGGTAACCCTCACTACTTTCTCAGTGGTTATTGAAGACATACTACATGTCAGACCTACCCCACCATTTTAACTGCAGTCCCACTACTACCACAACAAAAACCTTATGGGCCACTATAACCACGCATTCCACCCACAGAAAACTAGGCCACCACAACCATACGTAACCACGCCCACAGACACCTAGGACAGAATAACTACCACCTCACCAGAAGACACTTAGGCCTCATCCTGATGATACTTCGGAAATAAACCTGCCCAGACACACCTAGGCTAACAACCACAACAAACCAGGACAAAAGTTTCTTAGGATATAATAGTCCTAAGTCCATCTCAACCTACCCGAAGAATCTTGGGATACTCGGGAAAGGGATCAGAAAAAGAGCTAATAACTAGCCACTCATAGGAATGTTGGGGAAGACACCATCCACCATGAAATGGGGGTGTTCGTCCTAAAGTGCTCAATGTGGGTGGGGATCATATAAGAAACACAAAAACATAACATTTTATATATAGGTAATAAAACACTCATCCCAACCTAAGGGGTCTGAAGCACAACCACCCTCGTTACTATTCCTATATGCATGCACACACATAACAGCCAAAACCAGAGCACAACCCATTTCTCAAAAACAAAACCCCCATTGTACTCGTTCTTGTTATCATGTTCATGTGATTACATTTAAAATATTCATTCAATATCAGGAAAGTAATAGAAATAATTGGAACCCAATACAACAACTGAAGTAAAACAACCAAGCAACCACTTAAGCATTCACACCCAATTCTCTTGTAAAGTCACTATAAAAAAGGGACCCGTGAGATCCCTCAAAGTACTAGAACCAATCCAAGACCCAAAAAATAGACATATATCCACAAACCAACTACTGAACAAAAGGAGATACAATCCCCATCCACATCACCCCACAAGTATCAATGAGATAAACCACACATATTACCAGAACAAGAAAAGAAATTTTCCTGATTTTTTCACACTATTAATTAAGTTTCTTCCTTTTGTTTGGTTAACCGAGGTGGACACACAATGATTCATATTCATTGGGAATCCATTTTATCATCTAACTTTATCTGATTAACCATTTTCCTTGTTACATCAATGCAATCACAAGTTTATACATAAAATCATAGGTTTATTATTGTGCAATAAAGGACCACCAACAAAAAAAATTAGTGGCCATAAGCCCAAACAATTCACATTGAATAAGATAAAATAAAAGAGTGCAGCAACATCACAATCAAACACACCCCTTCATTCATTAAATAACTTTTATTATATTTGTGTGGTTTGATTTCATCCACGTCCTAAGGGAAACTTTTTCATACCCGCCCCACATGATACACAAAAAATAGAGAAAAATGAAAAAACCCTACCTTGATGATCAATGATAAAAAATTTCTCCTCGTGCCAAGAACTGGGGTTTCACGACTTGCAGAGGAAGAACTCCAAGGACACCAAGGTTGAGTGAAAAAGGCTCCAGCATGGGTGCATGATTCGTCTCTGAAAGAGGGACTCTATGCCCACTAAAGAAAAGAAAAGGAAAATGGAATAAGAATATATATGTGCGACAAAAGGTATGATCCAAGAGTTACGGGATATGAAATATTGAAGCGCATAAAAATAGGATTGTGGTTTTACCATGCGGTTGGGTGGTTTCACAAGATTAAGTTAATTCAGATTTAATAATTCTCTTGGATGACTGTGAAGATAGTCCAGTGGACGACTATGAGTTGATGGTTATCCTGTAAATGGAGAAAAAATGTAAGAGGGGTGAGATGGAATATGAAAAAGGTGTGACATGGGGCCACCCCACTATTAGAGGATTTCAGAAACCATTTATGTGATTAGATGACCATAAACCAATTTAAAAGAGGTAATAAAACTTAAAAGGTGAGTTATAGAAAAACTAGGGGAAAGAACCCCCCAGACTCCACGTTGGCACCTTTCCGGTGCGACATCAATCAGTGTCGCCAATATGTGACACCACGGTGACACCCTGCCACTGACACTGACACCATCCTCACTCACTGATGGGGTCCACGACACCCCAAACACTAGAATTGGACAAATTAAAAGGTCAAGGAGGGTTTGGGCCATTCCAAAACATCAATAATATTATAAATGTTCAATTAATTTCTCCCACCCTTTATTTTAAACATTCAGTAGGTTTCAAAATAATCAAAAAAACATGAATTATATTCCCCCATCATTTAGGGAAGACTACAATTTTTTTTTTAAATAACACATTGTGCATAAGCATTTTACATTGACATATCACATATATGCTTCCTGTATACATTGATAATTTCATGTAAAGAAGTTATAACCACTATTATAATAGTCTTCTACCACAAAAATTTTAAAAATTGAATATTTATATCAACTAAAACTAAATATCTAATTCACTAGTAAAAATAGTGACCATATTCATCAATTAAAATTACAATTAAATTCATAATTTAACAACTTATATAAAATGTAATTGCATCCATGTGTGGATGTATCCCTATAGTTTAGTTCCTAAAATCATCCACTACTATCTTGAATTATATATCCTAGTTTCTAGAAAAAATTATCCTCTTTGCATAGAGATGGGTGAGTCGTCTTTTATTCAAAAATATATCTAACCACTTCTTTTGTGATCATACTAAAAATACTCTGTAATTAAAGTACCTATAAAAGAAAACATTTAACATTATGTTCAATAGTTTCCTTTAATGAAAGATTAAAATAGGTTTAAGGTGATAAGGGAATGGATTTTATTCTCTAATATAGTGATCGATAATGTTCTTTAGTGTGAAAAGCTAGATGTAACTTCTATAACTATGTTAGAGGCCAAATAATTACAGCTAAGAGCCATGAGAATAGTCCTGAGGTGAGAAACGTTTATTTCAGGAATAAGGAATCTATGAAAATATTTTGTTTTTTAAAATCATAGAAATTGTGTTATTGAATTAAATTAAATTAAGGGTTTTCTCTCGAGTATCCCTTGATTTGAAATCTCCAATTGGAAGCTCCAAAAGTATCAAAAAATTCCAATGAGGGGTGTGATTTCATATTATGCAACAACTAAATTCCAATTTACAATTTATTTTAATTCAATAATAAGTTATATAGAGTTTATAAGATCTAATAGAAAAGAAAAACCCTTAAACATTTCGAAATACACTTTAAAACACCCATTAAAAGTTATAGAAATCTTATTGCCAATTTTGGAAATTAATCTAGAATTAAAATATTTCTATAAACCATGAATCGAAAGAAAAATATGGGAATTTTCTAAATGAATACCCAAATTCAAATATCCATACACTACATTTGATACTACTAATTAAAAAAATGATATAATAATATGATTTCATTAATCCATTTTGGGAGTAGGTTTCACAAATTCAGTTTGAATAAGTTTTAGAGTAGATAAAGGTTATCCAAAATCCTCATCAATTATTATCTCATATTCATAATCAAATTAATCTAACATAGCTCTATAATAATTTCAACTATTATTTCTTCCAATTTAGTGACCAATGGAAACTATTTTTCTAAAAAAAAATCAATGTGTTCCATTTTGACTAACATTAAAACAAAATCCAAAAGCAGTTGAATATCCACTTCATTTTCACGATTTGGTGGTGTGGGTTTCCCTTCCATTATAAGGAATCTAATCTTATCCTATTTATGATCCATTTTTTAAACAATATTAAAACATAGATTTTTCCATCATTGAATTTCTATTTGAGTTTCTTCAAATATATTATATTTTGAGTTCCAATTTCATTATAATTAATCACTCATTTCACACATCGACATCATTTTATATGTTCATTCCATAAACATTGAAATTATACATTTAAAAAATCTTAAAAATTTTATTCCTCCACTGATCACCACTTCTAACATATTTTCATTTAAATTATTAAATAAGAAGAATTTATAAATAAAAAATTTTGATTTATTCGTATCTTCTCATTCTAGATCAATAAAAATATTCCAAGACTATTCATCATTATGATATTCTAGAAAAATACATTATTATTTTTTCTAAATAATAGCACTCATCATAATTTTCCCACCATAAAAAATATTGTAATATATTTCTGAACAGAATTTCTTGATTAAGAAATTATATAAAATAATCACTTAGGCTACCTCATATATCACTAAAACACTCCACATTTATTTTAATGAATATAGGGATAAAATGCATAAATATTGTACACTAAGGATTATCTATCCAATGCATTTTATTTTTTAAAATATATGATTAAATTAATATAGTCTCAAATTAGTATAACCAAACCAATTTCAGGGAATTATATAGAAAGACACAATTTTTATTATAGTTTATTGTAAATTTCGATCAGAAACAAGAAAAAAATATTTATATTTTTTATATTTTAATATATTTTTAAAAAAATTACAAGACAGTTAGTTCCACCCTTCACATCCAATTGAGAAATTTTTTTATCAAACCATATTTTATCAATAAGATCAAAAATTAATTTATAATCCTCTTAAAATAGCTTAGATGTGATGTATTGAACCTAAGGGAAGGAGTTTGAATTGGAATATTTATTATTTAGTTATAATTTAGTGTAAATAAGGATTAAAATGTTGAATAAATTGTTATGGAAGATCTTTATTGATGAAATTAGTGTATATGATGTTAATAGTGTTAAAGACTAAACATATATTTCAGATAAGGGAAATGCTAAATAGAATTAAAAAAAATCTTGATGTGTATTTAAATTAATGGAATTCAATATATTGAAATGGATTTCTATATTAAATGAAAAAATAATCATATAAATATTTATTTTCCTTACTAAACATTGTTTTTGTAGTGGTGAGAAAATAAGGGGATCAAGTTATCAATAGTGGAATAAACTATGGTTTAACCGTGATCGTTTATTCAACTAGTTAAAAACCAAATTATTTAATTTACTGTAATAAGTAAAAATGTTCCAAACTATCCCAAAATTGGTTTTCCTCTATTAATTCTTTATAAAAATACAAAATTATAAAATAAAGGTCTATGAATATTGAATTATAGTAAAATAGTTTGGAATTGAGTACAAAAATTGTATTAAAAAACTGAACAACCATATCACATTAATGAATTAAAGTACAATTCTAGATTTTTGTTACAAGTAGTCCTATATGAAAACATAATGAGATCTGGATTATTAAAATGAGAAGAGAAATATAGGATATTATTAGTCGAGTTAACATCCTTCTCTCTACACTTTATCTTTTAACATCCCTCTCTCATTGAATCACCATAGTCGAGTTAATTTCATTATAATTTCATTGTCGATCATTATTATCTCAATATAAAACTTATTTATTTTTTTAGTCTTTTAAAATTTCATGTACAGTTAGACGTAATATGAAATAGTTTTGAATCATTTTTGTTTTATCTCAAAAGAAAATTCCTATGGGAATTAATAGATTTTATTAGACAGCTCACTCTAAGTAAATTCCAATAATCTTTATATTTATGGAAACATGGTGTACATGGGAACAACTAATATTTAGAGTGCCAGTCTATTCTATGATGTTTCAAAGAAAAAACTTTAAAAACTCTTATAATAATGACTTTTAATTCTTTCTATACCTTTTACCTCTTCAAAACAACATTGTTGGTCCATTATCCTTTAGTCGGCACTTTCTTTACTCGGTTTCATTCAAATGACTTAGTTAATGGTTTTTAATCCTCAAATCATCATCAAACAAGATCCAAATGTATTTATGAGGATCATTAAGTCTCTCTTCTTTGTCTTTGTGATATTCATATGATCCCCCATTCAATCATGAAAGAAGAGATATTTGTCTCCATTAAAACTCACCTGATTCATCCTTTATCTTTAATAAATCATATTGTTAAGCACCATGTGAGAATTCCCCTTTATCCTCTCAATTATAACATTTTAAATGATTGATTCCCTAACCATAGTTTTGAATTTAGAAACCCTACAACAAAACTGATGAACACATCTTCATCTTTATCTTTGATTAACTTCATCCAAATTACCAAGAACTAAGCCATGACCAGTTGTCATCCTCTTATAACACAAAAATAATAATTCACAATGATCAGATATTTTTTCCATTCAATTTTGTATTTTATAGTTCCACATGATCTCATAAATATTCAATCTTGGGTATTCTATACATTCCCTCAAGAGGTAGAGCATTAATCAAATTGTATTAACTCCTCTAGTTTATAGTGATTACCATTGCTAAAATATCTTCAAGAATTGACTAGTTGTCCTTTTTACTCAAATCATATTCTTGATTTCCTTTCTCCCTTCAATCCAAAGGTTGAGTTGATCTTAACTATTTAAAAAAAATCTCAAACAAGGTCCTCACATGATTTAGTTGATATTGGTGATAATCCCTTCAATAAACTCATCAATCTCACTATCCTTTGGTGAGATTAGTTTCAAATGGAATTATTTTACTCATATACAATTTATTCCACTACTAAATTATATACAGTAGAACTCATACATGGATTTTACCTATAAAACGTTAATCATTTTATGATTTAACACATATGAAATATGAATCATATAAAGTTGGTTCAATGAAGCATACATAGTGATATATGTTGATATTCACTATACCCATACACTACTTCATTTTAATCATAGACAATATTTTTTTCACCCATAAATAGTAGTTTCATTTGACTCAAACATAACTATATTCTAGTAATAAATTAAATAATTTATAAAAATACAATCAAAATGATATTTAAAGAATTTATGGTAAAAAACAAAATAAAATTGAAAAGCATCACCAAGGCTTTTCAATTGAAATTAGATAATTTTTATGTCAATGAATATTCAACATAAAATCATGGAATGTTGAAATATAAATTCTAAATATATACCCATAAAAAAAACATCAAAAATATCATTTAAATAATAATTTAACCATATAACCAACAAAAAAAATTCTATGAAAATCCAAAAATTAAATGCACACAATATTTACATTAGACATTTAAAATAAACAATTTTATAAAACTATTAAATTAATTAAATATTTTTAAAAAATTATATTTATTCGAAATACTTATCAATTAAAGAACCCCTCAAAATCAAAAATAATACAATTTCAATGAAAATATGTGATAGACATGTAATAAAATAAATCACAACCCCCCCCCCCCACATACCTAGGTTAAAACATCATCTAGATAAGAACATGTTGATGTAGTATCCTTGGTGATACTCGTAAGAATACTCAGCTACCCACCTCAAACTCAAGTTATTAACATCGACAGTTATAGTACAACCTCTTCCTATTTTTAGTGTTATAAAAACACTTCCTTATCCAATGGATATGCTCTAATGTTACATTCATGAGGTTTAGTCTAGATATTTATGACTCGCTTCCCACTAGTCAATATAGAGGTGAATGACATGACCTACCATATAGTGCCTGAAATGATTCCATCTCAATCAAATCTAGATAACTATTATTGTAGTATAACCCTATTAAAGACTTGTATTTCTCTATAGAACAACCAAAATCTAAGACACATTACCTCAACATATCCTTTATAATTAGGATAGCATGATCTATCTACCCACCAGTTTGGGGTGGTACATAGTGCACAGATACCCCTAGGTACCTAAAACCATTCGTAATCCCTTCAATAATTATGATGTAAACTGGGGTTCCCTATTTGAAATGGCACTAGGAGTTATATTATTTATGATAATATATATCCTAAACATATATATAAAACATCTAATTATGTTATAAGGTCTCCAAGATTGATAAGAAGTGTTAATATTAGTTATCTCATCCACGATCAGTCATATGAAATCAATAAACTAGGGTTTCCTCAGCAACACCATATCAAAATATATGTTCACCGCATCCCATTTCCACTAAATAAAGGATAAGAGTTGTATAATACTTATGTACCACTAAACTTTGGCCTCCACCGACTGACAGGGGTAGTACCACATGTTAAACCCTATTATATCCATTTTCATCCCCTACCTCAAATAATACCATCATACATCATGATACATATTAATTAACCCTAGATGTACCTCCGACTTTGGGGTGTGTGAGTCAATCATTATCTGTTGATGTGTACTCACAAAAACCACACAAAAAAACCTCAAACCTGAAGAACCTCATCACCATCAAGGGTCCAATATGGTGGTGGATCCCTTCTTTACATACATTCCCCCATGATTTTTCATTCAGAATATGACATCTAACTCATCTTCACCCTATAGATAAGTAAATATGTGATAAATTGAGATTCCATGGACACCTAACACTAGTACTCATAGATTTGAAGATGCTTCTAATAAAATGGTCATCAGCTACCACTCACTCCAAGACACTTTCAAAACCTGGGTCAGAGTCTTTCAAATCAAATAATCAACAATGACATTTCCCCAATCATGGGTATACACTGAATAAAAATAAAAAAAATGTAAGTAATTAGTCTTCCACATTGTTAAAGGTTAAGGTCATGCTCTAATAAAATATAAATTGGAATAATATTGTTGGTATATGTCATGATCATCTCACCAAATTGATATTTCTTCCATAATTTCATAGAATATACCTTGATATATAACTTTAATTCAGGGATCAGATTATTATTATCATATGGCCTCAATTAGCCTTCCCCAAAACAACCAAATGACCATACTACATAAATAATACTAGAAGAGAGATTATTGAGGAATCACTACATAATGTATACCCCCTTCCTGGATGGGGAAAGTTAAAGATCAAATATATAGTTAATGTATGAATAATCTCATGAAAATATATTTCAAAAGAAACAGACAAAAAAATTTCACTTCTCTCATGCTAATTTCTTTTAATGGGGTTTCTAGGTGTGAGAAGTATCAAATAAACCCCCAGTAATATCCAGAAAAACTTAATATGATATGTATTTAAAAAATGGTTATATAACCATCCCAAGAAACCACTAATATGTTATTTTTAGGGTCTATTGATATTCTATTCATAGATATAACATTCACTAAGAAGTGTTCATGTTTGATCCAAAACTATCACTTTAAGATATTTTCTTTGAGATGGTGGTCCTAAAGTGTGATTAAAACAATCTCCATGTGATGAATGTGATCCTCTAACATATAGTAAACAATAATATCATCTAAAAAAATCCCATAAAGGATTCCTAAAATTGGAGCAATACATGATTCATTTGATCCAAGAATACCATGTGTACATTCATCATACCAAAAGCATCACCAAGAAACTCGTATAGGCTATATGGGATCCTAAAAGTGGTGCAAGGTATGTCTAAAGGTCTTACCAATGGATTATGATAACACGATTTCAAATTGGTCTTAGAGAAAACACAAGTTCCTCTAAGCTAATCAATCAAATTTTCATTTTTTGAATATGGACTCTAGTTTTAACAATTAATTTTTTTCAACTTTTGAATAACCACACACCACCACAAAAAAAGATCAATTTTCATGAAGAATAAGACTGAATCACCCTAAGGATATGAACTCATATATATGAATACCTTTGACTCTTGGTCATCCAACTGATCATTTCGCTCATATATCCCTAAAGGATCTATCCTTTAAGGTGGAATAGAAATAAGATTTTTAATTATTGGAAGATTGATATTAAAATTTACCCCACTCTCAGGAAACAACCCCAAGAACACTTTAGTAAAAACACCCTTACACTACATAACAACATGAGGGAATAAATAATACTATATGTTCTCATCCTTCAACATGAGGTTAGAAATATAATCTATAACCCAATCCAAAAATAAGATGATAAGGTCCTATAAAATAGTTTAAAGGTCCCAAACTTCTAAATGCAAATATATAGCAGCATAAAGAGATATTAATGAAACATGTATATAGTAGTAGTTAATGTGTTCTTTGTATGGTACTAACTATTCCATTAAAATAATTAAGTACAAAGTAGTCATCTCCAACATGAAAGGATCCTATAGGAATTTATAGCTACCAACAAAAAGGGTTCATTCACTACATCAATAAATTCCATCACACCAAACCCATAATGGAATTTCAATAGACATCACTCTATTTATTCATTCTATAGTTTAGCCAAATCCATCCATGAATTAATAAGAAATTATTGAGGACAAGGCTCCTATATAAAACAAGTCACATACTGGAGTTGAATCCAATAATATCATACCACATATGGTGGTCTAACAGCCTGTTTAGTAGGGGTAGGTTAAAATACACGAAACTAGCCTATCCAATAACCCTTGGCTCTTTAATATATACCTGATGAACTACTACTCAATTATTATTTTTTACCCTTCCCCAAGGAAATAATCCTCCACCCTGACCTGAATAGATGGTATAAATCCATCTACCAGCTTATCAAGGCCTAACCGATCCCACACTAGAATTGTATAGTTATCTAGATCCCATTTCACTAGGAAACTATTGATCATTCCTAAAAAACCCCTAACAGTGTCCCATTCTACCACATGATCAACACACGACTTTAGACTGATTTCACTATGAATGAATGTGTTCTGGCATACCATGCCTAAACATTTATTTATTTTTATTTTTTTCTAGAATGTCCTAGAAATAGATTAACAGGGGATAAAAAAATAAAGGACACAGAAGACCATGTGGGACTAAAAAAGTGAATACCAAGGTCATCCCCTCTAACAATGTTCACCACCTCAGGATTAAAAGAATCCAATATAGAAAACAAGATTAGATGATAATGTTGAGTATCCATTTAATTAATTAAATAATCAACTTTATCCTTCTGTTTCCATGTATGAAAGACTTACGTAGAGTTGTTAATAATACTTATACACCTTTAAATGAGATAGGAAATTTTCTGTGGAACAAGATCAATCCCCTAATACTACAATGAGGGGAGAGATATAATGACCCCCTGATTCCCACATTCTATAGGCCATGGGTTTGAAACAACATTTATAGTATAGAAATCCCATAAAATGAGATTTATTACCATATATAATATTGTTGGATCAAGATATAAGATGAATCAACCACAATTAAATCCACAGAATAATGTAAAAGAAACCATAACCATCTGAAAATGTATGTATAAATAAAACTGATTAAAATAAAAGTCTCGAAAGTAAATACCCAAAACTAAAGCTAAAACATTGACACAACTTCTATCCAAAGGTCTAAGATTTTATTGTCTGGCATGGTCCAGGTAATCCTCTTGGAAATTGAAAAACACTTTTATATACATACAGTGAGAATACATGTTTAATATGTAGGAAAACCAATGCCTCTCATGCACATGTGAAAGAAGCATACCAATTCACTCATGAGAAAATAGAAAAACCAATATCACCTAAATAGGTTAAAAATCCATCTTATCCTCACCAAGGAATTATCACCAAATAATGCATGTTAGGTACAGTAACATAAGAATAATCATATTGATAAAGGGTACTTTACACCACTTTCCCACTAGTATGATACTGTCACACCCCAACACCATATTTCATGGCACTACCATCTCTTCTAATAAATACAAAGTCCCATAAGCATGGTCACATCACATCATGCTCAGAAACACCTGGGATCACCGCCCACAAGCCCAACCACAACACGTCTCACCCGAAAACACATGGTCCATAAATCGTCCAAAACCATAACAAGAGTAGTAGGTTGTCATAAACATGAAGGATATAAACCTCATTTCATAATCCTAACACGAATGAACCCCAATATAATCCACATAAACCCATCTCATTCCACTTGTAGATACATTGTCTTCATCACCTATCACTAGAAGACATTGGGTCTTTCCGTCCCACAAGCATGACAACACCACATCCATCAGCCACACATTGCTTCAAAAACACACATCGATACTCCACATGTTCAACCACAAATCAAAAAACATGAAAACCCATCTTATATATTTAATAAAGGGTATTTTATCACATTACACATTAGTTTTTGAGTGTAATCACACAAACCATAATCCTTAGGAAACCGTATCATTATCCGAATATAAGTGGTCAACCACTTTTTATTTTTTCGTTGATATAAGAAAAATCAAAACATACATACCTATCACAACACATCATCCCATACAAAAAAATCCCATAATGGCCCCAATTTCTAGTGGGGAATCAAGCATGTACAATCAACTATATCAAAATAATACCGAAGTTGTAAAAACATATGTATAATTCCACCTTTAAACTCTTTAATTTTAATTAGTTAATTCATTATCATTGATTAAGACATAACATACATATCCATTAGACAAATAAGAGTAAACCCCTTTTTCATGACACACATTAAAGATAAATGAGGGATTCCATAACTCAAATAGCTTTGCTGACTCGTAACACACTATATGGTGAAGAAGAAATTCCCACAAACCAAAACTCCAACACAAGATCATAGATATACCTAAAACTCCTTAATGGATCATCAGTATACAACCCCAATCACACCCCAAAACAAAACTACATCACTGTAGTAGGTTCCCAAAAGAAGAATAGGAGAAAACCTCCCAGATGGGAGAAGAACTTATCAGATATTTCCAATATCGATCAACCAGAATCAGCTAATTGAAGTGAGAGGAAAAGGGTTATAGTATCCCCCTAAATTATATTGGGATCAAAAAAATGAGTGGGAGGAGAATTAATAGGAATGATAATAAATGGCTAGGAAAAAAACTTATGAACTAGAAACCTGCAGATTTCACATCATATAGAAATTACATAGTGGGTAATACTCTTATTTCTAAAATTTACCATCTTTCGCTAAATTTTCTGGTCCCTCGACATTTATTTTAATAAAAATAATGAATTTCACTTACAGGATTTGTAATACATTTCATCAGTTCCCCATCATCCTAATTCACAATTCGTGAACCATCAATCTTTATAAGCTTTGAACCACCATTAAACATCGTGTAAACAATACATGATGTGTATTTATTATAGAAACTCTTCTTCACCTACAAACACCAGGGAACCCCCTCAAGATTCCTCTGAAACACCTCTAATTCCCAATAATAGCAATGGAGTGGCCGAGAGATGCATCATCCATTACATTAGATACCTCTCAAATGATTCTCACCCTCAAGAATCCAAAACCAAGACCAGAAGGAAATGGTTTTTTGACAAACACCCCATCAAATACATCTCTAGGATCTCATCATACAATAAATTCTACCAACAGTCCAATATTCCAATCAAAATGTCTACAAAAACCTCATAAATCATCACCTCTACACAACCAAATCACCACAACCATCTAAACCCCACACATTCCATACCAACTATCAGAATATCCAATAATCCATACTCCCCTGAACATAGGAATCAGGGAATTCTATCCTTCAGGTAAAGATAATATCCTCTCTTTGTGACACAGACTCACCTACATGGGATTTATTACATCAAAGTATAATGAATCTCGATTAAAAATTATGTCCTCCCCTTTTCAAATTTCATAACTTCATCACACATAGCACAATAGTAAAAACAACACATCTCATGACACAAAAATATCCAAAAATCACATCCATAAGAAAAATAGCTCTATGAAAAACTCAAATCAGCATTGAGCATAAGGAATTCATCAGCATATATCACCCCCATTTAATATACTCTAGGACACCACACCATCACAACACATGAACCAAGAGAAGGGTTAGTCCTTACAATACATTCTCCTTGTGATCCTCGATCACTAATGGCCACTCCACCAACATCACATCATCATTGATATCCCAATCTACCCAATCAATGACATGAGAGTAATTTTTATGATCCTGATGAAGCTATGAGACGTGGAAGACATCATGTAACTTCTTCATCCCTGTTGGAAACACCTACTAATATTCCACCCATCCAACTCACCCCAACACATCAAAGAGCCCAATAAACCTGACAGAAAGCATACTTCCTATGCTAAACCTCCACCACCCACATCATGGGGAAACAGTCAAGAACACGTGGTCCCCATCATCAAACTATAAGGCTATCCTTTTATTATTTGTATTATACTTCTATTTTTCTTGCACTATCATCCTATCATTAAAATCTGAACCTTCTTTGATATGTTTTACACCAAATCATGTCCAAGATTCACTGCCTCCCCAACCTCTATCCAACACAACAAGGAACAACATGGTATCCCATACAAAGCCTCAAATGGGGCCACAAAAATCATAGATTGATAAATATTATTGTACTCAAACTTAACCAATGGCAGTTTTTGTTCCTATGATCCAAAAAGCCCAAAACACACACCCTCAAAATATCCTCTATTTTCTTTATGGTCTGCTCAACCTTGTCATCCATCTAATTGTAGAAACTATATATGAGGTATAACAAGGTGCCAAAATCATAATGTAATATCCTCTTGTCATGATAGGTAAAAATGTGCATCCCGGTTAGAGACAATTTTCCACGAAAATTCATGGAACCATGCAACATAATCCACTTAATTCTTGTCCAAATCAACCAATGCACCTTACTACCTGATCTGTAAGAAGTGGGAAATTTTTTTCAACTGATTCATGATCATCCAGATAGTATCACATTATCCCTTTTCATGGGGTAACCTTTTGAAGAGATCATTTATTATGTCATCCTATTTCTACTAAAAAACTTCCAAGGGATAAAAAAACCACCAAGAACATGGTGCTCATCCTTTACCTACTACCAAACCAAAAACCTCACAACAAACTTTTCCACCACATAATTCATACTCATCTCCCAAAACAGAATCATGAAACAATGGTTCATATTGAAAATTCAAAGGTGTATACCTAAATTTGATCTATAAAACTCACAAAGGACTCCATCGTGTGTCACTACAGGAACATACATCCTCGCCTGCAATAATATCTGGTTATATCAATCCTAAAACAATCCCCATAGAGAATCACCATGGCTAACATGATCATGTTATACATATTCATTTGAGTCTCCCTACTAAGAATCATCCACCTACTACATCAATTAACAAGTCATCATCATTAGAAACAAAAAAACTCTACCATTATTCACACCTTTATCTAAGTGAATGGATTCCAATTCCTCGAGGGCTATCCAATAATCCCCAGAATCATGAACAATATATTTCACGATGGATTAGTAGATCTAAAAATCATATTCCTAAATAATCTCTATCCACCACTACTTCCACAAATTTGGATCATTCCAAAAAATGATAAACATAAAATTCTTGTGATCAATGAAGACCAAAAACCCATCCCCATTAAGATAAGGACACCACAACATTTGCATGAACACAAATTCTACTTGCGATAGATCATGGGTGGAATAGTTTCACTCATGGGTGCATAACTACATAGAACCATTATAGATCTATCTATATTACACATAAACTCATATCCCAATCCTAGACAGGAAGAATAACAAAACACCTAAAACATCACACCTTCATTAGGAAACCGAAGCATTATAGTAGTAACCAACTTCCACTTTAGGTAACTGAAGAGTTCCTAGAATATATCATTCCACAAAAATCCCAGTCCTTTTTGGTCAATGCTATTAATGTTTCTACAACCCGAGATAAATTAGGCACAAAAATCCAATAATAACCTATAATACCATGAAAAAAACAAATCACTTTCATGTTATTTGGTAATTCCAATAAAAACTGCCACAAATTTTGACCACTTTACTATCACACCATGCTGAGACACCACATTCATGAGGAAACTCACCTCTCATCTCTAAAACATAAATTTGGATAACATTGAATAACATTGGTGGTGTCATGGGACCTATTACACGTCTCTAAGATTATTTACATGCTACTACTATGACATTGAGTAGACCAAGACATCAATGATGAATATAATGAAGAAATGTTCTAAGAACTCATGGAACATGGTGTTCACAATCCCTATGAACACTAATGGTCCATTCATAACATCAAACGATATGAATATAAACTCAAATATCTCATACCATCAACCAAATGGAGTCATTTTTATATCAACCCCCTTCATCCTCAACTGGTGATATCCATATAACCATTTGATGTTAGAAAACCAACTCTCCCATTTCTACTATTTGTAAATATCATATATTCTAAAAGAGGGAAATGGTTCATGACCCTAACTTGATTAAACATCCAGTAGTCAATATACAGCCCCAAACTACCATCTACCATCTTGGAGTCATTTGAAAAACCCATACCGACACACTATACTAGATTAAACCCTTACATATTAGAAAATCAATTTTAATCCTCAACTACCACAACTCAAAAGTTTTCACCTAATAAAGATCACCCAGAATCATAGAAGCCCAAGGTTAGAAGTCTATCTTGAACTCGGTATCATGTGGAAGAGGTAACATCACATCACCCTCAGGAAAAACCACTAGAAACTCTATAATGACTCTAGGGAATCAAATTTTCTAGTTTCCACTGACTCTAAGAAATATTTTCCATCACGAAAAGAAGGGGCTCAACATGCTGACCTCCCACCTAACAACTCTGCACACCAATAAAGACCACACATTGGACATCCACATATGAGAAAAATAATCTCTTAGAAAATTATTTGATAATATAATGCACAAAATTAATCTAATAAATACTTATGAGGATATTTTTTCCCAATTGTAGTAATAAAAGATCTCCATGGGACTGATGTGGCCCCATCATCAGTCTTCACCCATAAAACACATCAAATAAGCTGGTATAGCCTCCAACTAGTGTATTAAACAATTGGGGAATGAAAATACCCTATTTTTATAGTTGAAACATGGAATATATTGGGTGATGAAAAAATTTTGATGCTCCTAAATCGAAAGAAGACAAAACAAGGGTTCTAAACAAACAGATCGTACCTCAGACAATCCCTATCTCTTCTAGCACTACTACCTCCATTGCTAGAAACTAACCTTACCTAGCTCTTATACATCTATAATGATGACCACCCACATGACCATTCTCGGTTGAGGTACCTAAACAGAAGGAACATCCTGAGCTAGAACTCTGATTTCTCCATCCCCCCTTAGCATAGCATAACCTTACTGCCCCTGATGCTAAAATGGTCTCACTAGAAACTGGTGCTGAGTCTGGCTTTGATCATGTACACCTCAACCAAAATTAGATTTATAGACCACTAAGCACCTTCTATGATGATGGAAACAATCACTAATGACAAATAATACTAGTATAAATCTCATAGGAAGAGCTTGAAAACCACTGGCCCCAGAAGTTTGAAAAAAGGAGGTGATGAGGTTGACTTCCTACTCATCAAAACATCAAAGTTCCAGGTGTCTGAGACCAACCAATCATAACTATTATCCTTGAGGATCCCTTATAGTTCCCCTATCATGGAAAACTTCTTGATGAGTGCATCCATTTTATCACTTATACCTTATTCTATACCTCTAGATATGTTGGAAATGAAAAGTTAGTGATTGTATATTCGATGGATAGAGAGAATGACTCTTCAAGAAGCCTCGCATGAGACTCCTCATTTGGAAAACCATATAGGGAGTAACATAGAAGGTCCCTAAACATTAATACTAACTCCCAAACTGATTTAATCTCATTATGAAGAGAAACCATCCCATATATCTTCACTTCCATAATGGTCAATGGGAGTAAATCTTCCCAAAACTAATTTTTAAGTCCATCCACAATGAATTTTCCTCCTTTATATAGTACCCATGATTTCTACTATGTTACCATTTCCTTATTCTTTTAATTTTTTTAATGTGTATTGGTTTATTATTGTAGAATTTTGGAATCATTGAAGTTGTATTTTTGGCTAAAGGGGATGCGCACGAGCTGTGGACGGTTTGTGTAAATCGTGCGACAATCCTTGGAGAAATCGTGTGCACTAGTAGATCATGGAAAAAATATTCATCATGGTGTACGCATGGTTAGTGAGACTGTGTAAGTAAGAAATGAAAGGGTATACTGAATACAGTATCTATGTAATGGTTAGTACACATTTTTTTAACCACACGGTCAAACTGGGCATATAGTCAAATCTAGATCCTAAAAATGGGGATCTGACTCATTTTTGGCTCTACCTACCACTTTTTTTCTCCAATGCACCCCTAATTCAGGTTTCCTCTCCATATATAGTCGTATAACCTCTACCAAGATAATTGGAGTTAATTCGGATCCTTATCTTGGTTTTTTCACACCCAATTCATGTGGTAAGCATTCGTTTTTCCGTGTTCTTATCAAGTCTTCTTAGACCTACATTGATCTGATTCTCCTCTCTTCTTGGATTCATAGATCTACACCCATTTTGGGTAATTATATGTTTATGGATAAAAAATAAGTTTAGTTTTGGCCATTATATTTCTAGGAGATGAGTGATAAGGTGGTTTCTTGGAGAATAAAACCAGTTTATATAGCATTATTTGTTCGAGTTTTGTTTTCACTAAAATGATTGAGGTAGGTGGATTCACTCTCGAATCATCAGGATAAAATTGATTATAATTCTTTAAAATTGATTTAACTGTGTGAAATTTATTGTGAATTGGTAGTTTAATAATGGTTAGAAACCCTATTGAGTGATGGTTTGTGAAATCATGGAAAATTGGTATTTTGGATAAAGTGATTTTAATCATGATTTTATAATGTGGATTTTAAAATGGAAATTTTCTAGAATTGGGTCACATGTATTTTATTCAAATGTAATCAATAAATGTAATGTCTTATTCAAATGAAATCATTTTTTTTATTTGGATTGCTTAATGTTTTTCAATAAAAGAGTGGGTTTGTTGAATTAGTTGAACAAACTTGGTTTTGGCATTAGTTTAGGATGGGTTTTTAGTGTGGGTTCATATGAATTAGTATGGATAATGGTTAGTTGTATCCCTCATCATTAGTGGGGTGGTTAAGGGTTAGGGATATCTCCCATTGAAATAGATGGGTGTGTTCATGTGCATCAGGACAGATAAGGGTTTGCAGTCTCCCCATCATTAGTGGGATGGATAAGGGTTAAGGTTCTCCCCTATCAAAATGGTTGGGTGTGTTTATGTTCATATGGTATGGATAAGGGTCCAGAGTCTCCCCCATAATTAGTGGGATTGATAAGTGTTAGGTATCTCCCTCATAAAATTGGTCCACTAAGTGACAGCTTTGAGGAAGGATAGATCACACATGATAACTATTGGGATTTTCTTATTTCAAGTATGTGAGGGTGTGTTGTGAACCATGGAATGGTTATCCCAAACAAAATTGAGAATTGGATTTAAATCCTTGTTTTGTTTCTTTTCTAGAAATATAACATGCGGGCAAATTGGATTAAACAGAACGTATTTTCCGTGGTTGCAAATGGTTTGGGAACTTTTTTATATTTAAATATAATTTTTTGGGAAATTCATTATATAAACTTATTTATATAAATGTTTCGAATCTTTCTATCCTAGTTTCATGATTAGGGACGTGATTGGGGAAATCCTATTGAGTTTTAAACTCACCCCTACTTTGTCACTTCTATGTATTTTCATATTTCTTATTCTGGGACAAGGTAAATTTTAAGGTATCACACATTTTTAGAACCACTTCACGATTCTCTGGCAGTTGGTGATGTTGGAGCATAGAGCTTGTGAATCATAGAGACTTATGGTCATCCTGGGTGACTTTGGTCATACTTTCACTATTTAATTTGATTTCTTTATTTTCTTCTATCATAGTGCACTTTGGTGGGGTTTTGATATAAATGAATATGTGGTGTGGTCTTTATTTATTCATGCATTATATAGTGATGGTTTGGAAATGCATGTGGGTTAGTGGTTGGTTTTCATAAAGAGTAAATCATCCCCCACTTGTCTTGAAACCCTTTTGCATTTATTTCAATCCTTTATAATCTTTGGGATGTCACCTAAGGCCTATTAATGATTCACTGTATTCTCAAGACAATGAAAAAAAGAGGGTAATTATAAATGTTAATTGCTTATTTGGTCTCTGCCTAACAAGTAGTCTCCAGTTACTCAGTTATGGAGTAGAATTCACCCATGTCTATTTCATTGTATTGTATCTTATAATGGAGTAGGATTGTCAAAACATGAAATGTATATCATAAATGGATGTATCAAACCCTTCTGTGATGAACATAATGGTACCAGGGTGTTGGGTACATAAGTATTGTAGAGACACTTATAGGATTTGGAAATCTCTTTGTCATTGGTTTAACCAATGAGAGGAGCATGCCATGCATTATTGGAATGAATTTCCACTAGGAGTGCATATATCATTTGGATTACTAATTTATGTGGTGAAAAACTATTGATTTTTGAATGGTATGATTTTTTTCCTATGAATGTATTTGACAAAGTACATTAAACTGGTATTTTGAAAATGGTTTGATTTTCAAAAATCAACTAGAATGTTTCCAAAAATGGTTGAACATGAATGTGGATGGTTTTGGAAATAAATGTTGTGATTGATGATTTGATATAATTTTAAATTCTTATCCATCAGTTACAAGAGAGTGAGACTTACAGAGGTTGTTATGTGTTTAGAAAATGGAACCCAGTAGGATTCATAGAAACCAACTGGAGAAAGCTGTAGAGAACATGGTTGCACCTAAACCACATTTGAACCAAGAACTAGTTTAGAGTATCCTCTTTTCATTCCAAGCTATCAATATGGGTTGCCAGAGGAATGATCCAGGACATGTGGATCATACCATCAAATTCATGATGTATAATCCACCCAACATTTTGGGTGATTATGAACCCTAAAAAGAGAAGGTGTGGCTGAGTAAGATGAATCATATCTTCAATTTCATCAGCACACCATTAAAGCTAAAATTCAAGCTAGTGAATTATATGCTTGTGGATATTTCATGAAAGTGTTGGGACCTAGTGGTGTACGATAAACTGGATGAAGGGATTTCTTAGGAGGACTGTGAAAAAAAATTCCAAAAATTCTATCATAACATGATCAAGATCCATAAAATGAAGGACTTATTTAGTAGGAATCAAGAAAATATCTATATCATAGAATATGTGGCTAAATTCATGATTTTTTAATGCTTTGTGCTAGAAGTTGTGGCATGTGGATCCTTGAATGAACACATCTTCGAATCAGGGATAAGGCATAATATTCGATCGAAGATTGTGGTGCTTTGTATTTCAGACTATACAGAGATGGTGAACAGAGCAACAATGGAGGAATGTGATATCTCTGGAGCTCTGGGAGGAGGTGGTATGATGATTCTTATGGGAAATTGTGGCAACTCGAATGATGGGAGCATACAGAAGAGAGACATATATTTCCAAAGATGGAGTGGTAATGAAAATCAAATGGCTAGGTCAGTGAACCTTCCTCCATGACCCAAAAGTAAACCAGGCTACTTCCAATGTGGTTCTCTTGACCACATGAGGTGAGAGAGAATGGAACAACCTAGATAATTCCAAAACCACAATAAAATGGGGGTATCTTCAGTCATGTTATCATAGTTCTCTATGCTCAGGTGCTCGAGACACTTCTCATGTGTCACAAGCACCCAATGCTTCAACAGGGCGAGGACAGAAGAATCAGTCTTGTATGCAGAGTAGTGCTAGCCATAGTGATTCGATGAATATGATGACTCCTCAACAAGGTAAATCCCAACAAGGGAATAAAGAGTCGAGTGCAGTGACGAAGAAATTGTATGGAGCTGATTTGATGTTTGTAGATGATCAGGTCAGAACATCTATAGTGAGAGGTAAGATTCTTTTTAATTCTACCATTGTGAAAGTGCTATTTGATACTGTTTCATCGCATTCCTTCATTGTTTCTTATGTTTTTGGTTTGATATGTTTAAAACTAGAAATGATTCTTTCTATGATAAAACCAAAAAATCCTCTCAGGGAAAGAGAGTGTGGAGCCTTCCTATGTAGAGCATGTTCTATAAGTATTTATGGAGCTCATCTAAAATGAGACTTCTTAGGGTTGGACATGGATTAAAATGATACAATCCTAGGTATGTATTCGTTGAAAACATTTAAGGATCACATAGACTATTATAGGACTGTGAGTTTTATGATTGAAGATAACGATGGGCATTTCTTTAGATGATAAAGGGCTATAAAGGAAGGTGCAACGTGATTTTTGGCACCAGTGGTGGGATGATATCTTATATGTTTGTGAAATTGACTTTGGAATTGATGGAATATATTGAAGAAAATAGTTCTCTAGCAATTGTGAATCAATTTCTTGAGGTCTTTTTGAAGAACATCCCAAGGTTACAACGTCTCAAGATAGTATAGTTTATGATTGATACCCTTATGATAAATTTTCCTATTTCCCTTCCAACATGTTGGTTGGAAAAAACGTATTTAAGGGAATTGAATGCATAGTTAGAGGAGCTGGAATGAAAAGGTTTCATATGGACAAGTACGTCTTTTTGGGTATCACCAGTCTTGTTCATGAATAAAGAAGACAGAACACTTTGAATGTGCATTGTCTATCATAATTTTATCCAATTTACGATAAAGAACATGTATCCACTTCCACTCATTCATGATCTATTTGACTAAATTATGGGAGCTTAGTGGTTCTATATGATTGACTTGTGATTTGAATATCGCCAATTGTGGGTTGGAAAGTAAGAAATATCAAAGATAGCTTTGAGAAAAAGATATGGCCACTAAGAATATGTATTAATGCCTATTGGTATTACGAATTCACGAAAAGTATTTATGGAATTGATTAATCAGATATTTCAGGGATATTTTTATTCTTTTGTTGTGGTGTTTATGGGAGAAATTTTTGAATATTCAATGATAGTGGCAGAGCATGAAGAACACCTAGATACAGTGTTGAAAATCATAAAGGATCACTATTTGTATTTAATGTTATCTAAGTGTGACTTATTGATACAAAAGTTATGATTTATTGGCCATGTGATTTATGAAAAAGGTGTTTTAGTGGATATAGAGAAAATAGAAGCTATTATCTCTTTGAAACTATCGAAGAATTTCATTGATATATGATGTTTTATTAATCTAGCTGGTTATTAAAATCACTTTTACGTGAATTCTCATGACTATCTTCACTAATTAAAAATTTGAAAAAGAATAATTCTCCATTCTATAGGACCAAGGAATGCGAGAAATATTTCCATGAGATGGAAGTTTCCCTTACATTATCACCCATATTGATTTTTTTCAGAATCTAGATAGGGGTTTGCGGTGTATTGTGACGCTTTGGGATCAAGGTTTGGCTGTGTTCTCATTCAAGGAGACCATGTTTTTTCTTATAGTTCAGCGAAGTTTAGGGTTCAAGAGAATAATTTCCCAACAGAAGATTTGGAGTTAGCTGTGGTCATTAATGATTTTATGACTTGGATCCATTATCTCCTTGGGGATAAATTCCCGGTGTTCACTGATAACAAGAGATTGAAGAAAATTTTCTGACAATGGGATTTGAATTTGAGACAAAGGATATGTATGGAGAATCTACTAATGTTTGAATATGACTTAATGTATAAATTGGGAAAATGGAATTTTGGGGCAGGTGAATTAAGAAGATAGTACTTCAGTTAGTTGGCAAAAGAATCATCACATGTGTGGTAGTTGATGTTTTTATTAGCTGATATTCATGTGGAATATGAAGAAATATGTGTTTTTTTGGTTTTATTTTTAGTTAATGTAGTCCCTGGTTTGGTAATGATTGTTAAAGGGAAACAAACATCTGATTTATAAATCATGGTTATGAGTTCAAAACACAATGGTGGGGAGACCATTGAGGGCTTGAAGCATGATGGGAGTTTGGTTTTACGGTTCATTGTTGGATAGTTATACCTACATACTATTAGGACTAAATCATTCATGCTTACCACCATTAGATATAGGATATACATTTAGGTATACTTAAGATGTTTATAGTATTGATGGCACATTGTTGGTTGAGAAGCATGGAAAATAATGTGGATGAGTTATTCTCATGGTTCATAAGATTTCAGCAAATTAAGGAAGATCAATAGAGACCAGTGGGTATGTTGAAGTCATTACCTACTCATGTATGGAAATGAGAGAATATCGGGATGGATTTCTTACATATCTGCAAAGAATGGTTCGAAAACATGATGGAATATAGGTGATAGTGGATCGACATACTATGTTCACCTATTTCATCCATATTCCTGAAACTCGTATGGTGGAGGATTTATCCAAAATCTATATTCAAGAATATTTCAAGTGAAATGGAATAATTTTTTGGATATTCTTAGACATAGATCCAAGCTTCACATCTCATTTCTATAAATCCTTACAGATATCCCCTGGGACTCAATTGACTAATAGTATGGCATATAATCCTCAAATAGAATGGAAATCTGAAAGAACGATAAATACGTTGCGATACATGTTGTGGGAATGTGTAATGGATTTTGGTGGCACACAGGAGGATCATATACCCTTAGTTGAGTTCTCATTTAATTACTTTTATCAAGCCTCAATACAGATGGCTCCATTTGAAACATTGTATGGGAGTCCTTATCATTCTCTACTATAATGGTTGGAAACAAAGGATACATCACTATCTGGATTAAGCCTTGTCCAATAAACAATAGAGAAGAATCCGTTGATTAGAAGGAGGATGGAGAATGATCAGAGTCATCAGAAACCTTATGTGGATCCTCATCGAGGTACTTTGTGAATTTCTTTTAGTGATAATATTTTCTTGAGGATTTCTCCAAGGCCTTGAAATCCTCATTTCATAATGAAGGTATAGTTATCTTCTTGACAAATAGAACATTTTTAGATTCTAGAACAGGTTGGAGGGGTGGTATATTGGTTGGAATTATAAGAACAGTTCAGTTGGGTGCATAGAGTGTTCCATGTATCTCAGTTGAAAAAGTATGAGCCTGATCCAAACCATGTGATTATATGGGATAACGTTGACCTAGATCTGGATTCATCCTTTGAACATATCTCACTACGTATTTTTTATAGGAAAGAGAATTTATTGAAGGGAAAAATCATAATCCTATTGCAGGTTTTGTTGCAGCATGGTCAGATTCAGGAAGAGACTTGGGAGCCCAAGAAGGAAATGAATGATCAATGCCTCGAACTCTTTCGTGGAGAAGATGTTTTTATATATTCCAAGGAAAAAAAGTCCAATGTTTGGGTGAATTTAGTACCCTAAATTTATAGTATGTAATCCTTTCCTTGTTCTTTTAATGTTTTTATAGTGTAAGGGTATCAAATGGGATAGTTTTGTAAACATTTGAAGAGTTTGTTGGGGTAAAGGGGATGCGCATGGGCTACACATGGTTTGTCTAAATCTTATTAAAATCTATGGAGAAACTATGCAAACTTGAAGATCATGGATAGAAGCATCGTCTCAGTGTACACACGTTTAGGTAAACAGGTCATGGAGGTTGTCTGAGAGTTTCATTAGAGTAGTAGATAACGAATTTTTAGCGTAGGGTATGCCTAACCATGCAGTGTAACCATGCATAGAGTCAAATCAAAATCCTAAAAAAGGGGATCTTTCTTTTTTTCCTAACAACATTGTTTTTTTTCATATGTGCCCTTAACTTGACATTTCTCTCCATTTAAGGTTGTATAACCTCTCCCATGTGAATAGCAGTCAATCTAGATCCTTCCCTGTGTGTTTTCAAGCCTGATTCATATGGTAAGCATTCATTTCTCCTCATTCTTGTCACGTCTTCTTAGATCTACTCTGATATAATCCACCTCTCTTCTTGGTTTCTCAAATATATTCCTGTTACAGTTTGATATATTTTTCTAGATAACAAATAAGTTGAATTTTTTCCTTGATATTTCTAGGAGAAGAAATCTAAGGTAGTTGTCTAGAAAATCAACCCGGTTTCAAGATCATTATTCATTAGTGTTCTGTTTTTTCCAAAACAATCATGGTAGGTGGATTCACTATAAAATCCTCTTGATATAACTAATTGGAATGCTATTAGTTTTTTTTATTTCTATATTTTTTTTTCTTTGGTTTTTTAATAATAGTTAAAAACCCTCTTGAGTTGTGATTTGTAAAAACAAGGAAAATTTGTGTTTTGGATAAAGTACTATGATTCATGATTTCAAAATGTGGATTTCAAAATGGGAATTTTCTTCAATTATGTCACATGGATTTGATTTCGAATTTTTCAATAAAAGGAATGTTTTATTTTGATGAAATGGTTCTTTTGATTTTGTTTTCTTAATGGTTTTCTGTAAAATAATGTGTTTATAGAATTAGTTGAACACATTTTCTTTTGGCACGTGGTTTTAGTGTGTGTTCATATGCATCAGAATGGATAATGGTCATGAGTCTCTGCCATCATTTGATGTATGGATAAGTGTTAGGGTTATCACCTCTTAAAATGACTTGGTGTGTTCATGTGCATCTGGATAGATAAGGGTCATGAGTCTCCCCCATCATTAGTGGGATAGATAAGGGTTAGGTATCTCCCCAGTTAAATTGATCCAATAAGTGATGGCCAAGTGGAAGGATAGCTAACCGCTCATGATAATAGGGAATTCATGTTGCATGCATCTGTGGGTGTGTTATGAACCATGGAATGGTTATGCCAAAAACAATAGAATTGGTTTTAAAGACTTTTTTGGTTTTTTTTATGGAAATATAACTTTCTAGAAATGGGTTTAAACGACACTCATTTTCCTTGGTTTCAAATATATTTGGATCTTTTTTATATTTAGTTATAAACTATTTATAGAAATTTCTTATGTAAATTGGTTTATATAAATGTTTCTAAACTTTCTATCAAATTTTCATGAGTAGTTAAGTCATTGGGGAAATACTATTGATTTTTATACTCACACATACTTTGGCACTTTGGTGATTTTTCAGATTTCATATTCAGAGACATGGAAAAAAGTAAAGTATCACATGTTTTTAGCACCACTTCATAATACTTGGGCTGATTGTGATTTTGGAGCATGGAGCATGTGGTGAATGGTGACGTAGGGTCATTATTAATTACTTAAGTTTTTTCCACTGTTTACTTTGATGATTAGTTTATCTTCCAAAGTAGTTCACTTTTGTGTGGTTTTGATATAAATGAAGAATTGGTGTTGTATTTCATTTATTCAAGCATCATATAGAGATGGGTTGGTTGCTCTTGTTGGTCAGTGGTTGGTATTATTAAGGGATAAATCATCCCCCTATTATCTTGAAACACTTTGGAATTTATTTCCATCCTTTGGTGTCTTGGGGATGTCGCCTAAGGCCTAGTAATGATTCATTGTATTCTCAAGACAAGGATAAAAAGTTGGTCATTTAATTCCTCTCACCCAGATATAACATCCACCACTGATGAAAGACTACCATCATATGACTAACATCTAATGGGAACCAATACTCAATCTGGGGTAGGATCAAACTAAAAGAGATATTGAGCTTCTTTGTCCATCTCTCTTTCTCCACATCTGAATCAATTTCTTCATGCTTACCCCAACGAATGTCACCAAAATGAATGAAAGTCCTCTTCCAATCATCATCATACTATCTGGATCAAACATATGGTTATTAATAGGATCATCTTGATAAACCTCAACTACCTGAGCCACACATGAATAAAGAACAAGATCTGTAGCTGAAAGAAAAACAAGAACTTCCTAATCCTGGTAGTATGGAATTTTATTTAGATTCATTTTAATTCAATTTTTTAATTTTAACCTTTCCAAAAACCCAATTAAAATAATAACACAAGTTATCTGGAGGAATGTACCTCACCTAGCTCTCTATCCTGCAAACAAGTCCACCTCACTTGGTTGTTCAATAAGCTCAAATTCCATGATGTCGATCATGGGGGGACCCTAAAATCGTTTTCCCTAGCCGGTCTCCCTTCCCTATGTCATGAACCGAGGTCAAATGACACTATTTTTATACCAAACCATGAAATCATCATTCTACCTAACTCCAAAATACATCCTATATCTCAACCATCCTATCTGATACCACTATTTGATGAACCCGCCCTCCAATGATACCATAATGAAGGGAAAAATATATTGACCCCTGAGTCTCGCATCCAATAGGACTCGAGTTGGGGACTAGAATTGATGGTATATGAATCTCACGAAATTTGAGGAATTACCCTCTATTAAAATGTATGGTTGGGGGGTAAAATGAAAATCTAAAAAATAACTATGGAATGATACAAAAGAAACCAAAACCATCCTATAATTCATGTATAAAAAATATAGATAAATGTTTTCCAATTAAATACCAAAAGGAAAAGTTGAATCAGCGATACAGAATACATCCAAAGGTATAATCTAGTAATTTCCAACATAATCCACATAGTCCTCCTGGAAACCAAAAAATATTATATACATAGGGCTGGAATACATGTAAAATTACTGGGAAAACTGATTTCTCACATGCACATGTCCAAGAAGCATAATAATGCACTTGTGAAAAAATAGCAGAACCAACAACACCTAAATAGGTCAACTATCCATCACAGCCTCACCAAGGAATGCCAACCAAATAACACAATCCATTTATGGTTATATAATAAGATGCATATCGATAAAGGGTACCACACATCACTTTACCGCATGTATGTCGCTTTCACCCACCAATTTTGTACATCCCCATGCTTTCACATCTTACGAATAATACACTCCCCTATAATCACGTTCACATCACATCACTATAGTAAATTTATTGGCTCACCACCCTACAAGAATGGACACATTACATCTCTCCCAAAAAACACATGGGCCACAACACATCCACAACCATAACTAGATTAGTAGGGTATATTGAACATGAAGGACACCAACCTCATGACATACTCCTATGATGCATTAACCCCACTATAAGCCACATTATACCATATGATGCCACCTACAAAATACATGGTTACATCACATATCTCTTGAAGACACTTGGGCTCACCACCCCACATGAATGGCCACACCACACCCATCATCCCCACATCACATCACAACCAGACATCACTGCCCCATAAGCACGATCACACATCACTACAAGTGAAATACAATTTTGAGGATTTATAAAAGGTGGTTTTATCATACTACACCTTATTTGAGGGGTGTTATCATAGATTCTATAATCATTGGGAAAGAATTTTATTAGCCAAATATAATTGGTTATCCAATTTTTATATTAGGGCGATATCACAACAATCATAATAGATACAATAGTCACAAGACATATCATCTAGTGGGAAAAATCCCTCAACTCCCGCAATTTTCACTATGTATCAAGACACTACAATCTATTATATCCCCACAATATTAAAGCTATAAAATCATGAAAAAATTCCCATGTTCCACTTCTATTTCACTTAGCCAATTATTTATCATTTATTAAGAGAAAATCCATATATCTAATATCTAAAAAGAGTAATCCCTCCCTCCTAATACATATTAAAGAGAAATGATGTATTCTTTACCTCAAAGAGCTTTGTCGAATTGTTGCACATTGTAAGGTGAATAAGAAATTCCCGTAAACCACAATCGCACCCTGAGATCATGGATAAACATACACCATATCAATATATCATAAAAGAAAAACCCAAAACACATCCCCAAATAGAAACATCATCCCCATTGTGTGTCCCCAAAATAATAAAATGAGAGAAACCCCAAGAGGGGAGAAGAACATACCAAGAATTTCCAATAGTGATCAACTGAAATTGACAGATCGAAGAGGGAGGAAGATGGATAGAGGATCCCTCAATGATTCTTATGTATTTAAAAAATTATAGAGAGGGGGGGTTTAAATGAGAAAAATAATCTAATAATGAATTTAAAAGCTACAAACCTGCCACATTCACGTCATGTAACAATTTCACGATGTATATTGCTCAGGTTAGAAAATATCGCATATTTCACAAAAAAAATCAGTCTCATCAGAATTTATTTAATACAAATAATGAATTAAACTTAGTATAATATTAATCAATATCATGGTTTCGCCCTATACCCAATTTAAAATCCATTAGCTATCTAACTTAATAAGCCATGAACCACCTTTACACGTTGTGTAAACAACACACTATTTCTATTTCTTACAGAGAATCTGTTGCACCTCCAACCACCATGGAACATCCTCAATCCTCCTTTGAAACACCCAAACTCCCAAAAACAATCATTTAATGGGTTGTTAATGCATGATCCATTACACCACCTTTGTGTGAGCCCTCAAAAGATCACTTCCCACTACTTGACAACCAACATCTTGTCCCATCATCAAAATTATCCCTCCTTGAATATCATGATTCTCTTAGATTCCTTAGACTATCAAAGGCCTAAATCACCACCTATGAAACAATATGCAAGATGAAATATTTTAACTTTTACTCATTCCTCATAAATTATCCTGTCCTCATTATTTATCACTCTAGTTATCTCATCACATTCCAATATAATAGAAAAAAAATATAGGTCTGTGATGTGGTTGACATAGTCCTTCACTAACATACCTCAAAGATCGAGGTGCATAAAATGAATATCCTTTATCCCCTAAGGGTCTCCAAAAATAAATTATCAAATATCAGGGTTTATAATTCCTTCTATTTTAGCCCCATGTGTTAGTCTTCATAGACCATGGCATTCCACTAGAACTTCTCTAGAACACAAAACATATAACCTTCTTACTTCACCCTCCTCTTTAATGGTGACTTTAGATTATCGAAAAACATTTGGATGGAATAAATGTATAACTTAGATTCAAATGGTACTCTATCATTAGAATCTAATTTACGATTATGGAACTAAAAATTTCTTGTTTGCTCCGAAATCAAAAGTGAAAATATGTGCAACTTTATCCAATGGATGCACAACATACTATAGGATCTCAAAGAGCTGAATAGCTATTACCAATACTGGAACTATAAGAGGTTCTAGGATATATTCTAGTTGTAAATTATCACCCCCACACAACTTTAACCCCACATATGGTCTCTGTGGAAACATCTCTATAATTCTAATAACACTTATCCATAAAAATTTCCATAAAAATTCCCAGAATGACTATTTGAAGGAAAAAAACACAAGAATAGTTCCATGATACCTAATACACCACATAATATGATAAAATAATAACTTGGTCTCTTATCCAATACCTTTAACCCGAAAACATGGTGAACATAATATATATATATATATATGATCCCCAAGAATTTATTTCATTAAACTTTTAATAAGAGTTTCAAAACTATTATTTAGTTTAATAAAATTTAAATTGAAATTTATCGAAAAAACACATTATAATTTATAATTGAAACATTATTTAACTAATGACATATATTAAATATGATATGAAACCATAGATAAATTTTCCAAAATTATTTGAGCATCTGTTAGAGAATATTCCACCAAAAATTAATATGGGAAAACACCATATAAGTTTATGCATTCAATTTAAATAATCAAACCATTATTATAATGAAGTTTACCAAAGATAGGTAAAAACACAAATGAAATGTGAATCATATATGCCTACCATGATGCATGATAACATGCCCTATTGTCATTTCATCCAAGATATAAATTCGAATAAATTGTGAATTCTAAAATAAAGTGTATAAAATGAAGTGAAAAATGTAAACTATAATAAATAAAACCAAGAATATCAATCCATTCATGGGTGAAATTTCTTTCTCACACATGTGGGTTAACTAATCTAAGGAAAATTTCAATATAATGTTTGGAAAATGTATAATCTATTATCTACCTTTTCCAAATAGTAAGATAAAAGAAAATATTATTTAATACAACAATGTAATGTCTCAATCCTATTACTACATGATAGTTACTAGGAAAATGATGTTACTAGAATTGTGGAGTGCCAAGATACACACCAAGAGGTGGTGACTAGTAGTGAGGGACTAGGGTGTAATAATTGAGAGACTATATCATCATTTTATGGAAATAAATAATAGTAGATAAAATATTAATATAATACATCAAGATAAATAATGAAAATATACATCACAACAAGTTCTAACAGTAACATACATATCCAACGCAATAACAAAATCAAGGTCGTACAATAGTCAAGTGATTCATGCATAAAACAGATTCCCTAAGGGTTCACTATCTATACTAAGGTCCCAAAAATAATCAAAAGAATAAAATTTGAAAATAATTCAAAACTGGTTCATATTCCAAGCAAGGAAAAACTTACATACTCCACCATATAAATCTGTGTCAACCATAAATCTTTGGGGCCAACTATTTTTCCTCATCTTAATCCACGATGTTTGAATAAGTATAGAAGGGAGAATTAGTATGGTGTGAGTACAGATCTGTAGCCCACCACCAACAATATTTATAAAAATATCCAGTCTGATTAAGAGTTTATGTTGATGTTCATAACAAATAAGATAAACAAAAAACACAAATAAAATAAATTATTGATCATCAGGTTCTAATGCGACACCCACTATACACCATAACTACTTTGTACAGTTCTGAATGTCCTCGATCATGTTACCCACCATCACGAAATAATTCTATTACATCAAGGATAAATATTAGTTTGTTCCATATTGAAATATTTTCAGTATATTAGTGTGTAATTCATCCCAAATAAGAATAGTTCCAACACCATAATGGTATTTCATCCTACTAAAAATAGTTCTTAGTATATATTAGGGAAGTATGTCCAACTTGAAGATGGTATGAACATAACAGGGTAAATGTATCCCAATTGGAAGGAGTCTCATCACATCATGAGGGAAGTGTATCCAACCTAAAAATGATTTCAACATAACTAGGGTTTTTCACCCTGACTAAAAACAATTTTTTCATAACAAGGGGCTAGGGGTCCCACCTAAGATTTATGTCAATAAAATTAATGGAGGTGCATACCTCCTATAAATAGTATCATGATATCGGGACACATTATGTCCCACCAAAGAATGGTCACAACACAATAGGGTGTAGTTAAACGCATCCAAAATAGTCTCAACATATTAGTGGTGGTACTTCCCAGTTGAAATTGGTTTCCACACAATAGGAGTAGTTCATCCTACCTGGCCATCCCATTATTTATTCAATGTTTTAAAATTATATAGTTAATAACCTATAGAAGGAATCATAGTGAATACTAAGAAGAATCCTTTGTGTCTATATTTACCTATTTTATCACTAATTCTACTAGGGGACCCCATGAGCCAACACATTAAATCCCCAAATTTTATGGTCATATGTAACCCACCTATCATGAGTATAGATGGTCGTGTAAACATTCACATCAATGACAACTCACATCCTAATATTGAATTTATTGGATGAAAATAAAACATATAAAGCATTTTAGAGAGTTTTGGGTCAATGTGTAGTAGTTTGGAGAGACCACACATCACATGAATTAAAAATAGAGTAATACATTAAATGATAATGTGAAAAACACATATATTAGGTTCTTAGAAGAAGTCATTCTGAGTAATGGAAACTAGTTCCTGATAAAATGATGGAAAATATACTAGTAGATAAAAAATATGAAATATATAATAAATAGATGAAATCAATATGACATTTATATGTATATAACTAAATAGAGAAAGGCTATGTATAGAATGATAAACATACCAATTTATCACCAAAGGAATGAACAATGATTCTTTTCAAATAAATAAAAGATAAATGACAAAGGAAAAGGAAAGGGAAGGATGGGGAATGTACTATTAGGTTTTTGTCTATTATGAGGTAGAAAATGGGATTTATGGGTGTTAAAAATGAAAACCAAATTTTTAATAAATTTCAAAATTTTACATTACATGGTTGACCACATAGTTTTCCAAAATTAATGCCAATAATACAGTTCCCACTATCTTGGGAATATAACACCCAAAAAGGTTAGTCTGTATTGTTTGGTAATCTATGAACCTCCAATATGACCAGTTATGTAATTTATATATGATTTTTCATGGTTTCCTTTTATTGAAAACATATTATGATTAACTATGTTCTAGTCCTTTAACTTACTACATGATTGTCTACACCATTAACGCTATTAGTAAACCCTAACCTATAACTTCAAATTTATAATTTTTGGCCTCCAACTCCAGATATAGTCCCATAACCATTTCATATTCATTTAATAACATCAATTGTAAATTAAATAAATAAATATACAAGACTAGGAAAAAATTAAAATAGAAAAACATATCATTAATGTCGATGTTTTTACACATGAGTATATGGAAATGAAATTTAAGAAGGTTTTGAACGACTGACAATTGAATCATGTTATGTGCTTTAATTATGAAAAACCAATAATGTAGTTAATAAGGGTTTTTTATACTAGGAAGATGTCTAATATAGGATTAGGTAATTGTAGCCTATTACATTTGTGTAATATAGGAGATAGTAATTCTGTTGGACAGAAGTGATATTGGTAATAGATTAATAGAGGTGGTTGTCTCCATAGAAGTGCCTTTATCACCAAGATCATAGAGATGACCTATTGAGTATATTTTTTTGTGGGTATTAATGACAGAATAAGAATTATTTCAACTACATATAGAATCAATTACATTAATTTGTTTAGTATATCCATTAATATAGGATTTTTAAAATGAATGTATAAAAAATAATTGTGTAGTGAATGTAGAAAACCATGATATCATAAACTAAGTCATCTAAAAAATATACTAGATATCGTTTACAATAATCTATAAGAAAATTTTTGGAGATTTATATTATTTCAAAAAATATTTCATGATTATTTCTCCATGTAATATATTATTACCACCTCAGTACCAGCTCAAGGAATGAGGGAAGAAGTATTCATTGGAGAAATTTTCTATCGATGGGGGAGAGTGACTCTATATAGTGAGAATTACTATTTTAGTATCCTATCATTTAGTATGTAAATTATTTGATATAGGTTATTCACACTATTTTATCTATAATTAATTTTCATCTCTTCTTGGGCTTAAAGTGTAAATATATATTTTATTTTTGAGTATTGAAAACACATGGAAAACGGATATAGTAAACCAAATATGTCCTTATTGTGATTTATTATTTGTTTTTAGGCATTTCAAGGATTTTATTCTTTTGAAAGTAATGTATTTTCATATTATATTGGGAATCAACATACTCTCCCAAGAGAGATAGTGTTTCAAGGTATTCAAGTAGAACATGATCTTAGAAATATGGGAGAAAGTTTATATAAAAAATAATTATGATTCTAGGAGATATTAATGCTGATGAATTATAATTTTTTTCCATAAGTAGTAAACCATTAGCCCCAAGTTTCCCTTGATAATATCAAAAAATTTCTTCCAAAATGATAACAATAGATTAATATCGATTTATTTCCTAGAAGTAAAACAATATATAAGTATTTATTTTAATATAACCAACATAGTTACATGAATTTAAGACTATGTTAGGGGATATTAAATAAAAATTAGTTATCATATTGGTCACTTCTACCTTGGATAAATAAATTATTTTTAAAAATCATACTGATGAGATTTTATGTCTCTATATAGAAACATAAATTCTGAACTATATATTGATAAGGAATCATAACACACTACCTAGAATTGATGATCCCTATGATTATTCAGGGGGTGGATTTCTATGTCGACATATTCGAATCAACTTAGATACATTGCGGAAATGGACACTAAAAACTAGGCTATAAAAATACACCTTCAAGATTTGAGAATCCAACTTAACGATGAATGATATTTTTAAATCTAGTATCTCACTTTATCTTAGAATGGTGGAATCTATGATATAATTGAATTCCCCATCAAATATGTTATAAATTATAATTTTTTATTAGCTTACAAGATGTTATAACTATTTCTTAATGATTAATATAATATAAAATCTCTAACAAACACTTTAATAATGAAATTATATAATTTTTTATCATTTTATTGATTTGAAGTGTCACTTAATGAGATAAATAAATGGTCAAATTGAACATAAATTCAAACATTATCTTTTCCTGGTGATGGATTTGAGATAAATAGGGATACATCTTTAGGAAGTCTCAGTTGTGTTCTTATGAAATATAATCTTTTAGTAAGATATTTTTCCTAATAAATATAAATTCCTAATTGGAACTACCATTACCATGATTTATAATTATCCATGGTTTATTGTGACATAAAATATTTGGTATATTACATATCTTGTTTGTATTTTGTTGTAATTACGGACCATGAGTGTCAAAACTATAACTTTTCATAGTGGGATATGATCTTGAGGGACCTTTGTTGGGTCAGATATTTAAACAAATTTTATTTTGATATTCAATAATAATTTGGGTATTTTAATGTTGATACTAATGTTATAAGAAGTGAAAGTCACCAACAAATGGTACATAAAACAATGTATGAGTTTAGGATGATTTCTATAAAGGATTAACTCTACATGGATGTGATTAAGTAATGGGGAGGGATATATTTATACCATATTGACCTTATTTCATGAATTATGGAGCACATAAAAAAAATTTAAATTATTATATAATGATTTTGTTTTTATGTTTTATGCACTTGATGGTTGATATATCCTTGAAAAATGATTTTGTATATTTTTTATACTTCACTGGAATATTTGGCGTACCCATTGGAATGAAAGAAAATGCAATTAATTAATGTAAATTTTCTATATGGGTTAAAAATCCTAGTGTCATAAATATTTATAGTGGTACTCATAAATAATTCTATGGGATAGTATAAAAATGATATTGTATGGTTTTTCAAAAAATTCATACCTTTTCAAAATGTAAAACCAAAAACATCCTGAACTATATGTGAATTTCATCCAAATCTTTTATTGATATAAAAGTTGAAAAAAATAACTATGTAATTTGTAACTTATCATCAGTGTACTTCTACATAATGATATTTGTTTAGGGTGATTATAAATCATCTCTCTTAGAAATATAAAAATTTTCCAATCAATTAAGGATTTTATATTTACAGTCAAGGTATATTATATGACATATATAATTTGAACCTACATGGTGTACTTGATGGTACCATTCTTGATAAAGAACAAAGATTTACATCTTGGTTCTTCAATGGGTAGTAATTTTATTTGGGTTCTTATGTAAATATGAGAATCGATTTTCACCCAAAAATTGATATCCCATCCAAAAAAAAACCATTCTTATTTTATTGGATTTTTTTTAAAAATATATTCTTGATTTTAGTAGCCAGATGGGGGATCATGGAAATTTTTTATAATCATTTTCTAATAAAATTTATTGATCATTATCCATATGGTTACTTTCAAGGCCCTCAAAATTAGTCATTTTCATTCTCCACTTTGTTGAAAAACTATTAGTAAATAATCTATGATTAGGCCTAATGTTTTCATAGATATGAATTAACATCTAGAATTTAGTCATAAATTACTATAGATGATTAAATATTAATAAAATTACTATGTAAAATGTGGATGATTACCCTTGTAATTATAATTGTTTGACAACATTTCCATTTAGATTTAATTATGATTAGGTCACTCGTGAATGGGAAAGAAATGGAAGTTATCTCCATGATTTTTTAGATATTTTGAAGTAATATAATTAATTTCAGATACTACTTATCGGGTTTATTTACATATAATGTTTAGTAATATATATAATACCCTTAGTGTTTCTCAACTGACGATATATTTACCTGATCTTATGCACACGATCTATTTTGAATATATTGATCTTGAAGATAATATGTCCTATATAGAGAAACATGTATGTATAGTATATCAGACAAAAAAAATATTAGGTTAGGTGATTCATCAATTAGATGGAAATATGATAAGATCCAAGATGAAATATAGGAAATGGATTCTAGGATAAATAATTGGTGGCTAGAATTGTTCCCTCGTGAAGATAAAAGAATCTTCTCATAAAAAAATATTCTTTAGGGTAGATATTTTGTAAAGGACCCCATCTTTATGGGTTGGTATTACCTTAGAATATCAATATTTTAATTCCTTTTTGTGTGTTATTTTTTAATTTAAATAGGTTTCTAAGTTTATTTATCAATATGTACCAAGGATTTGAAGGGACCAAGATTATGAGATAATTTTACATACAATTTGGACATGCATTGGTTATTTGGAGGTACTTTAGGGGTGAAAAGCTACATCCAATTCCTCTCAATAACTATTTGATCGTGTATAGGTAGTAGATAGAGGTATATATTTCTTTAAATTTGTGTGTAAATGTTTCTTTAAAATTAATAATTACTCTCTTAAATACTAGTTATTTTAGGATTCATCTAAATTTTAAGTCCCTAGGGAATCCTACAATTGATCCCTTATAAATTCTTACATCATTTACCAATACACAATAAAACCATGTGTATATTGCTTTAATATTGTTAGGGGAGCTCATATTTTGTTAGATAATGGTACGATCTCCCTCTTATCAACTCTTTATTTTTCATTTCATTGGGATTTTTGGTTTAATATCTTTTTCCGTAATTCAAGTTCTTCTGAATAGCAGGGATTAATTTGGATTCCTCTCCATCAAACTACTATGGATGTTATTCATATATGTGACTAATATAAAGCTTTATTATTACCTTCTATATTTCCTATTCCCTGATGGAAATAGTTAATTCTCCTAAATTACCTATTTTAATTTTTATCTAATTGTTTTTTGGGGCCACACCATCTCATTCTAGACCTTTACGTAGTATTTTATACATATTTGTGTTGATTCCCCCCTCTTTGTCATCCATGTTGGTAGTGGTTATATATCTTTGTTTATATTTTTTCCCTTCATTTAATTCATTATATGTTTTATATGGTTCCAAATATTAAACAATAGATGAAATCTTATAAATTGTTTCCTTTCCATCATAGTTTAAATACAATTTTTAACCATTATTAAATGCCTTACATGAGATATGAAGAAAATAATGGACTATATTTGATATTATAATAGAATTATAACCAATGATTTATGAATATGATAATGTTAGAAATTTTTTATTGTGTTATATAAAGAATAAGAAATTAATCCCCCAACTTATGGATATATTTATAAAATGATATTGGATCTCAAAAAACTGAAATATTTTTCCAGACACTAATTAATAAAGGGGAATTCTATAATAATTCCCAAATTTTTATACACAGCACCCTTTCTCTTAGGGTGAGTATTACACCCCAACTTTCTCAATTTGTTTTTCTTAGATATTATGCTCAGGCTTGAAGAAGGTAAGTATGTACATACAATCCATGTGTTATGTGTATTAGTTAAAATAGCAATTGATATTAGATATCCTCGATAATGAATATTGGGTTTTATTCTAGTTAATATTTTTCATTTCATTGTTTGTGTATAGAAATTAGTTTAAGATATGTAAATATGTATGGGTAGTAATTTCTTACTGGATATATGATATTCCTAGAAATTACATGTCCCAATTTAGGAGGGTATGTGGACACTATTTAATATATTCTTTGTAAATTCAATACCTTGGAGAATTAGAGTTAGTACATTAGAGATTTAATTTGGAGTGGAAACTTTTAATGTTTTGGATGGAGAAACCGGATGAATATTTAGAGGTTATTACCAATTATTCTTATAGGGATATTCCACCTATGGTGCAATCTCTTTAATATATCTATTATTTTTTCCTCACATTACGTTGGAATTTCTATTTTTTGGACTATTATATGTTTTTTGGTGTTTTTGAATGTTTCTGAGTACATCATATTAGTTTATTAAAGTTCAAATAGTCTCTTAAGATAATAGATTTATTTCATTAACACACTTTTTTGTGGGTAGATAGGTTAGGTACACCATAAAACATTATCTTGGCTAGGTCATGCCCAAGATAAAATGATCCAAATATATATATATACATATAAAAAAAGGTGGAAAAATACCACATATTAGTTATTTAACCCATGTTGTTTATTCTATCCTCTAGTGATTATTAGTTGTTTCTTTTTTGTAGTATCGAGGTGGTTTGGTTCTGTTTAGTTATTTCAGTCATGGTATTTGAAGGGTTACTATAGGAGAAAGCTATTGGTATGACAAATATTAAAAACCATAGCCCTTACACCCCAATAAATAATAGGACTTAGGATATTCAAAATATTCTAACAAAGGGATTGCTTGAATAAGGTCCTAGTATTTGGGGGGTGAGGTTTTGTTCATGTAGGCCCATTGGTTGTGTGAGTCAGTTGGTTTATTGTAACCCCTCAATGACAACATAGGATATTATCTCGCTTACAATTATTAATAACAAAATAATATTAATAATAGTTAATATATTATAATTTTTATTAGTAACATTAACAATAATAAGAATAAGAATAAGAATAATAATATTATTATTATTACTACTATTAATGGTAATGTATATATTCATAAAGGTTCTGAATTTGGAATAAAAAATATCATACTAAAAAATTTTAAAAATATAAAAGATAATTATGTTTACAACATGATATTATAAAAAAATGTATAGTCATATCTACAAATATTTGAGAAATATAGTACCTTAAAATCAAATTATAGATTGAACACCCATCTTGTCTCCATTTGTTCCATTTCCCTTTTAAAACACAAATCAATAATATAGTCTTCTTTAAATAAAAGTGAAATGGTTACTTGAATTTTGTTAATGAAATTAATTCATTCCACCCATTCATGATATATTTTATATTGAAAAAAACTAGAACGAATACTAATCATATCATTAAAAAAAATTGAATTAGATTTGGTCCATATTTTACCCCACATAGATATTTTATCATGAATCATGGAATATATAAAATCTTATAACGTAACATAAATTAACATAGAATAAAAATTAAAATAATAAAATTATCCCTTGATGAATCCTCTCCCATTATAGAAATTTACCCCACAACTAGTTTTACCAGGTGCTCTAACAAAAAACACATTGATATTAAAATTAACCCATGATGAAATGTGTGAAATACATCTATTAAACATGAATATAATAGTCATTTCAACTATCCCTTCGATGCCAAAATAATGAACAATAATTCAGTCCACAATATAATTGTTTATGCTTTTATTATATATCTTTTTAGCTAAGATGAAATATCTATAAATATAGGATGTGATGTTATTGAAAGTTAATAGTTTTTATTTTATATTTGAACTGATTCCTATATATCTATATATAGTGAAAGAATGATACTGTAACATTAGTAAGTAATCCGTGAATTTGATCACTAAAATGGTTAGTTAGTTATACCATTAAAATATAATCAGTATCTCTTACAGTCATGTTATATTTTAAAAATTGTTAATATATATCAAGATTATATGAGTTAATATAAAAGGGATGAAATGTTGAGTTATATATTTTATATTTTCCACTTGAAAATAATTATAATAAAAGATAATAATTACCATATTTTTAGAGGGAATCATATATAGGAAGTCTATCACTCCAATTCTTCTAAATTATTAATGGTTATATAGGAGGTATGTGCATATCTATATATAAATTCATCCACATTAGAAAATCATTATTCTTACCCCAAATAAAAATTTTATGTATTTTAGTTTTTTGTGGACTCATCAATTTATGATACCATAACATATCGTCATTATTCATAAAAAGACACCCATTTATGTTTTTAATGAAATATTAATATAAGAATGAAACAAAATAATTTATTTTAGCAATTACAATAGAGATATTTAACCTACTTGGAACTCATGGAATGTACCAATTATTATTTTTTGGATAATACAATGAGTAAGTAGTGGAAGAAGTTATATAATAGTTCCAGATAAAAACTATCTTGAGTTTCATATGAGAAAATCATCATCATCGTCATCATGAAAATGTTTATTAAAATTAAAATAGGATAAAGCACAGAAAGCATCACAAGGATTTCCCCAGACCTCCTACTCTCGAAGCAGGGAGCTAAGGAGGTATGAAATAGTGAAGACCAAGGTAATACCCTCTAATCATGTTGACCCCCTCATGCTTAAATCTAGAAAAAGTATGAAAAATCCATAATTTGGGCTTGAAATGACCTTAGATTCCATGTGGCCAACAACCTTGTTTCCCTCCCACAATGTGTGAACCACTTTGAGTTTTCTACCAAGTTAATGCTGACAGTTCCTGATGAAATCAGTGATCATCCAGGGAGTGACGCCATGTTCAAGTAGGGACTTGTGCACCAGTGATGAGTCAGCTGCCACTTCTGTGATGATCAAATTTTTCTAGCAGCATAAGAAGAGCCTGTAATACAACACCAGGGCCTCTGCCTGTAAGGATGTTCCAGGATCCAGTCTTATAGTAACAGCCAAGTACACTGACCCACCACTTTCATGCACCCCCCCCCCCTCATCGCATTATACAGTGAGCACATGAACCAACGATGTGGAGTTTTAACCCTCTAATTCTAGGATTTTGACGAACCCATTTGCCCCTATTCCTGCTGATCGAGGGCACCTCCAGGTCCCTTGATTGAAACTGTATGAGAGAAGGTACATCCCTCCAGGTTCAAACCACCATTTCCAAGTCACTTAAATAATTTTTTTTCTAGACAATTATAGCTTGGGGCGAGGTGTTGATACCCACCTATCTCACCTTGTACCTCACCATAAAAATACACCAGAATCCCACATGCAACAACATTGTAAATGCCCATCATTCTGGACCACTACCTCTAGAATTATGGTACCGACCATCCAAAAAGGAGAGGTCATCCATGCTGGGATTTAATATAGCATTGGAGCCCCCAAAATAGTTCCAAACCTCTTGTTCTCATTCTTTTTCAAAAAATCAGTGATCCGCACATTCATCACTATGAGTTTTTCAGTACAAAAATCATGAATCCATGTTAACCCCACACCTCATTACATTCTCATTAGTGAGGATAGCTTTGGTCTGAAATCTCTAAGTGAGAGAATTGAATTTTTAGGTATATATTAAACCCATAGAACCCCATTTCATGTGTCCGCAGTTTCTTGAATTTGCTCCATGGAAACCCGACACAAGTCCTTTATCATGAAGGACCCCTAGAGGGATGGGGTGAAGACATAAATGTTTGGGTTTAATGTTAGTTCAATGATATTGAATAGCTCTTGATGATCCCTTTCCAGAACTACTTTGATAAAGGATGGAAAGGACCAGGCCTCTCTAAAGGTGATGTTGGTTACAGGGAACCCTAAAAATCTGATGATGGTGTCATACCGGTTTTGGTTCTGAAATGATAATTATCATCTCCTAATGATCCATTGAGAGTGCAGACGGAGGATGGAGAGAAGAGGATCTATCATTGTGAAAATGGACGATGCATGGCCCTTCACTAGAGCCTGGTTCCCTGAAGAATAGATGTGGATGATCTTCCACCATAAAGTGAATTGTTCTAGGATACCCCATACTAATCTTCCATGCATGTAGTTAATAGAGTCTTCCAGGATAATAATATTAATAACTCCTTCATGAACCAACCTTTCCATATTACTCCATGGGGTCTAGTATTTACTTCTAAAGGAAAGGGGGTCCCAGATGAATCTAGAAAAGATTCTATCAATGTTTTTAGTAATTCCTTTAAGGTCAATGGTAGTTCAAATACCATGCACCAAAGTCTCCCAGATTATTTTGTCATCTAGCGTGATCTGTCCCTCGAAAGATAGGTACATGTTATTCCAGTTCAGTACCCAGTCGGTAATCCTGGTGAGCAGGTTGTCGAAGTCACCAATCCAAATTCTACCCATCAGAATGGGGTTTTCCAAGTATTATATGGGGAAATCTCCAATCTACATGTCTAGTTTGAGGATCACATAATAAATGAACGTGGAGGTGCACCTATTTGAAATGAAAAAGATTCTCTGGTTGTTGTTGATGACCTGCCCACTCCACTGTATATACTCCTCCAACACATTTTTCAGTCCACAAAAAGATCTACATGAGGGATTTCTAAATATAATGGAATAATCTGCAAACATGATATGAGACAGTGCAGGGAGGATCAATTTTCTATAATATGGTAGAATATCACTAGTAATAGTACTATAGTGAATAAGATGGCTAAGCACGTCCTAGAAAAAAATGAACAGGCTCGGAGAAATTGGATCCCCTACTGTAACCCGCGAGTAGCCTTGAAGAATCATTATGATTTATCCATGAAAGTAACTGAAATCCAGGAGGAGCTAACGCAATGAAATATGATACTAATTTTCCCAATAGAAAACCCTATACCTCGAGGCACCTTGTTAATGAATCTCCACTCCACCTGATCGCATGCCTTGTTCATGTCGAGTTATATAGCTATATTAGACCCACAGTCTTTGATGTTTATATCAAAAGATGTTTCTTGATCCAGGGATATGGATTTTGGAATTGATCATCCCTTAACAAAATCATGTTTTTCCAACGATGCCCACCGAGGTATGTGAATGGCCAACCTGGAGTTCATAATGGTAGCCCAGATTTTATAGTGTACGTTGCACATGCTTTTCAGTCGGTAGTGCATGATAGAATAAGGGTTCTTGGATTTTAGAAGAGGAACCATTGAAGTGGAACTAGAGACCCAAGGTAAGATCCCTCCTCAGAAGAGATCATTCATTACCACCACTAAGTCCTCTTTCACAATGTCCCATGAAGATCTATAAAAAGAACTAGGAATTCCATCTAGACCTACAACACTCTCAAGGTCCCAATTCATCATGGTGTTCTGAATCTCTTCCTCACCCGGTATAGCATCCAGGATTTCATTGTCCCTGTCCTAGACTAAAGAGGGAATAATGGTGAACAAGTCTGTTTCCTCCGCAAGGTACCCATTTGGCATGCGTTAATTGGGGAAAGAAATAAGTTCTTTGAAAAAGGTGTTGGCCAGGCTACCTACCACGTTCCTGTCATATGTGTAGGATCCATCCTCCATGATAATATTTTGTTTAATCAAGCACCTCCTCTCCTTGATGCAAGCTTGAAAATATGAGTTCTTATTATCTCCCTCTTTAATCCATTTGATCTTCAACCCTCCCTAGCCTGTCATTATTATTTCAATATCATGTCCGCAAGAATATCTGTTTTCCCAAGAGATCATAAAAAATCAATTCGTCCCACATGTCTTCAAGGATCCTCTCAAGATCATCAACTACCTTAATGTTGATCTCTAACTCATCATAAAGTGGGTGAAGATCTTTCGACCATATATGAAGAATCAATTTTTATCTCCTTAGCTTATTATGAAATGTTATCCATGTGTGCCACTGGATCGGAAAATTCAAAGTGTCCCGAATCTGGTCCTAGTATCCTGATTTTCATGTCCAAAACTGACTGAAGTAGAAGGGATCGTTCCAAGATTGCACATAATCTAGAGATATTAGGAGGGGGAGTGGTCCGAAATTCCATGAATGAAATGAGTAACCTTTTAGCTGGAGAAGGTAGAGATGTCTAGAAAGTTTCCCAGGAACCTATCCAACAGGATCAATGTGCGATGGTTCCCTCTTTGGTTATTACACTTTGTAAATTGGTAACCAATGTAGCCAAGGCCCAACAGACCCTTCCCTATCATGAAATGATTGAATTCAAGGCTGGAATTACTGGGAAATGGACCCCTGCCCTTGCGCTCCTCCATATCCGCAGCAACGTTTAAATTTCCCCTACTAACCACAACTCCAAACCAAGATCGAAACTGTTGAGATCATTCCACAGACCCTCTCCATGAATGTGATCCCAACTCCCATAAATAAAGGAGACAAAAATAGAGTTTAGGTCACTGGACATCATGGTAGTAATGAAATTTTCTCTATCTTGAATCAGATCCACTACATAGTTCCTATGATAGAAAATCTAGATCTGCCTATTGACAGGGTCTACATCCATGTATCCATGTAACCCGAAAATTCAAGAGAAATCCCCGATCATTTAAGGAGGCTGTTTGTTCTCAAGAATAATCACAACTGTGGCATTGTGTTTGGAGATTTTAGATGTCAAGAAGTATATCTTTACCCGGGCACCTACCCCCATGAATTCCATAAGAGAAGATTAATCATTTATGAAAGAGTGTCTTGGGTTTGGCTCCAGAACTCATTGCCTTGAGAAAATGAGAAAAGTATATCTCTTTTTAATTCCTCAATTTGGATCTAATACATACTCCATATGCATTGGAAGAACATACTGTTGGAGAAAGTAGGTTCTCATGGTATAAGCTATTGGCTATACAATCCGAGAAATATGAGAGGAAGAAATAATAAAGAGGAAGAAAAATTGGAACATAACACAAATGAGCTTTCATGATTTTTCACAATTTCCCACTTGAAATTTCATACGACAATTACATCAATTTATAGACCCACAACATTAAAAGCATAGCATTTATGTTGGTACAAAGAAATACCAAAAAATTAAATATAGAAAATCTATGATGGTATAAGGAAAGACCAAAATATTAAATGCAGAGCATTTATGACAGTAAAAAAGATACCAAAAATTAAATACATAATATTAAACACATTCAAAGAGAATAAATGGAGGTGGACCTATGGAAGAAAAAAAATGTGCAAGTAATAAATGACGTCATGGGCAGCTTTGAATCGTGGTTTTGGTTTGCAATTCCAACACTCCCCTTTAAACCAAAACTGGCTTCATTCTGAGCATCGTTCTAAATTTTGTGAATACATATGTCGGTAATGCCTTTGGGAAAATATCCACCAGGATCATTCTTCTTGATGTAAACTGCATGCTCATATGGACATTTGGTGAAGCCGTTCTCTCGAAGATAGCTGTCAATGCGTGCATTCCAAGCACGAGCAGCCTGCTTCAACCCATAAATATATTTCATCAGTCGATACACTTTGTCTTCCTCCCCTTGCATAACAAAGCCTTCAGGCTGGTCTACATAGACCTCTTCTTCTAGAATTCCATTCAAGAATTTAGACTTCACATCCAATTGGTAGATCATCCAACCCTTTCCTACGAGCCTTGCCTTGTAGCGATCAATTTCACCATCAGCATTCCGCTTGATCTTGTAAACCCATTTGACACCAATGGTTTTTTGGCTATTAGGAAGTGTGGTCAGCTCCCATGTGTCATATTTCTCTATGGAACAAATTTCATCTCTCATATCAATTCTCCAATATTCTTCCCTCATGGCTTCTTGAAATGTCAGAGGCTCATGATCTGCATACAGACAAAAAAGATTTACCTCTTCTGTTTTCTCATAAATGTCTCTTTAGATTTTCATTTTTATGGGAGCCATGGGTGAGGATGAGATCGAAAAATTTTGATGTGATGGAGTCCTTTCTGGAGTGATGGAATGTCCTCCTGGACTCTTGTGTACTGATGATGTTCCCGGAGAAGGTGTTGCTGGCGTTTGCTCCTGATGATCATGCCTTTCTTCATGATCTTCTGTTTCAACTGGAATCTCTTTGTTTGGTTCTTCATCATTCCATTTACAAGTTTCTTCCTCACTAAATACCACATCTATACTCACCACTAATTTATTGGTTAGTGGTTTGAAGATCTTATAGGCTTTAGACTCTTTACTATAGCCGATGAAGATTCACTTTTCACCACGATCATCAAGCTTCCTTCTTCTCATTTCTAGAACTTGAGCGTAGGCAACACACCAGAAGATTCTTAGGTGTTCTAAGCTCGGTTTGTAGCCACTCCATGCCTCTTGTGGTGTCATGTTTCTGATGCTCTTAGTTGGACACCAATTGAGCATATAGGCAGTACATGCCACTTCTTCCACCCAGAAGTTCTTTAGCAAGCCTTTCTCCTTCAGCATGGTCCTCGTCACGTCGAGGATGGTGCGGTTCTTCCTTTCTATGATGCCATTCTACTATGGCATGTAGGCAGCAGTATATTGTTTTTTGATGCCTTGTTCCATGCAAGAATCTTTAAATGAATTTGAAGTGTATTCCCCACCTCTGTCAGATCTGAGAACTTTGATTCTAAAACCACTTTCAGCTTCAACACGGGATTTGAATATTTTAAAGATCACGCACGCAGAATAATTTTCGTTAATACAATACACCCAGAGTTTCCTGCTAAAATCATCAATGAAGGTAATTAAATACCTATTACCTCCAAGTCAGGGTGTTTCAAGCGGTCCGCAGATATCAGTGTGAAATAACTGAAGTGGTTCATTTTCTCTTCTAGACATTCCACTTGGGAATGATTTCCTTTGTTGCTTGTCGAGTGTACATGCCTCACACACATGATTTGGAACATCAATCGTCGGCAATCCGTGCACCATGCTTGATGAGGATATAAGTTTAAGACTGCTATAATGCAGATGTCCAAATCGTAGATGCCGTCTCCATGAGTCATTCTTCATGAGTCCCAAGAGACACTCCTCGGAATTTGTATTGATTCGCAGTGGAAACTTGCGATTAATCACCATTTGGACTTGAGCAACAAGTCTCCTGTGAGCGTCCCTTATAGACAAAGAGGAATTATCCATGTGTATAACATACCTCTTCTCATGGAGTTGGTCGAGACTAATGATATTGTTTTTCATGTTTGGTATATAATAAACATTAGAGATGTAATTTGGGTCACCATTCTTCAGATAGATTTTGATTTTACCTTTACCTCTCACGGGTACCTTGGATGAGTCGTCAAAACTCATGTCGCCACAAACTTCTTTGGTGAGTTCCTAGAACAGTTGTTTGTTACCACTCATGTCATTGCTTGCACCCGTGTCCAGATACCATACATCGAGGTTTTGACATGTATTTTCTTGTGCCAAGAGGAGTGTGGTACCTTCTTCATCATGAGATGTTTCATAATAGTTGGCTCATTCATCGTGATCCACATTTCTCCAATAATCAGAAGCATAATGGACAAATTTCATACAGTTGTGGAATTGAATGTTCTTTACATTTCCACGACCACGCGTGAATTGTTCTCCACCATTCCCTCTTCCACGAAATCTGGTAGGATTTTGTTGCTTTTTTTGATGGCTTGGATAATATCCACGCCCTCTTCCTCTTTCATGATGACCGCCTCATTGCGTGTGGCCATTCTTTTGTTCTTGTATAGTCAACTTGGACTCCAAGGCATGCTCTATTGTTGAACCGATATTCTTTTGCATCTGCTGCTCATTCACTTGCAACGACCCCATCAGTTCTTCAATGGATGGTTTCTCCAAATATTTTGATTCTTCAATTGCCACAACCACATGCTCAAACTTGGTTGTGAGAGATTGAAGTGATTTTTTGATAACTCGAATGTCCTCCACTTTTTCACCATTCCTTTTCAAATTGATAAAAATAAAAATAAATCTTGTGAAATAATCGGAGATGCTCTCACCTTCTTTCATGTACGACGCTTCAAATTCCACTCTTAATGTTTGAAGACGTACCAGCTTCACTCGATCAACACCTTTGAAGATAGTGGCAAGGGTAACCCAACTTGATTGCCTGATGTTGCTTTGGAAATATTTTCGAACGTTGACTCATCCAACCCTTGATAGAGGAGGAAAAATGCCTTGTTGTCTTTCTCTATTTGATTTTTTAGGGCCATATTTTCTTTCATTCGTGAAGGCAGCTTCTTCCGACATAGTGGGTACAACATACCCATCGGTAAAGATATCCCATAATTCTTGTGACCCGAATAACTCCTTCATTTGGATGCACCACCTTTCATAGTTTTCCTTAGACATCTTTGGAAATTGCGGCTGGATTGAGGCCATCTTAAAAAAATTGGAGGATCTTGGTAACTGCCTCCAATACGAGTTTGCTGTCTATACAAGCCGAGAAATATGAGAGGAAGAAATAATGAAGAGGAAGAAAAATTGTCACACAACACAAAGGAGATTTCATGCTTTTTCACAATTTCACACTTGAAATTTCAGACGACAATTACATCAATTTATAGACCCACAAAATTAAATGCATAGCATTTATGTTGGTACAAAGAAAGACCAAAAAATTAAATATAGAGTATCTATAACGGTACAAGGAAAGACCAAAATAATAAATACAGAGCATTTATGACAGTACAAAAGATACCAAATATTAAATACGGAATATTAAACTCATTCAAAGAGAATAAATGGACGTGGACCCATGGAAGAAAAAAAATGTGCAAGTAATAAATGACGTCGTGGGAAGCTTTGAATCGTGGTTTTGGTTTGCAATTCCAACATAAGACACTGGGATCAAACCAGTTACCTGTGAGGGAAGAAACACCTTACCTCTTGGAAGGAACCTCCCGTGGTGAAAGGATAACTGGTCCCATGAGTGGGTCCAAGGAAAGAGGATGAGTGTTATGATCATAGGGAGAGTCTAGTGTTGTAGAGATGAGGACTAGAGCCCTTCTAGTGGTATGAGAAGCACTACCAGGGAAGGCTATGCTAGGGGGAGCTAAAGATAAGGTACCCGAATAACTAGAGGCTAGAGTACGAACCACTATATTCTTAATAACTCCAAGGGGTCTAAAGAAAATAACGGCAAGATACTAGAAAGAAAATATCTGGATTGGTGCACGATACCTTAGAACACCGGGAGTTATGCCCCGACAAGACGCTGCAACATCCCCTCAAAGAGGCCCTAGGTACACCATAAGTTCTGTCCCCGGAGGAGGATCCATAGGAGCTTCACAGATAGGCGGACCCAGCGCAGAGACCGCTCCAATTGGATGAGAACTTAAGGGCTTTCTAAAACACAACCCCCTCATCGCTGGAGAAAAGAGACTCCCAACATGGCGCCTGTGATGACAAACGTGCATTGAATGACCCTAAAGAAGATAGTGCAGGCAAAAAATAGGTAAAATAGGGTAGGTGATATCCTAGATCCAACTGAATGAGTCCACCACTTTTAGTTCAAGTTGGTCAGGCACAGGGGAAGTTAGATACAATTACACTCATAGTTGAGCCATTGAGGAGGAAGAGTCACTCCTTGTACTAGAATCTGAGCAAAGATAACCCATGAGAGAGACTCCAATATCTTTTAGGAATCCCTCATTCTGGATGGGTAGGGGAAACCCAATGAGGTGGATACAGATAGCTGCTATTGAACATTCCTTACCACTAGAAGCCTCTATAGACCAACGGGATAAACTAAAGAGAAAATGGTCAAAAGATCATGGGAACTTACACCAAGCATGAATGAAGTCCCTCCCAGAAGGTAACATTATGATGAAAAAGTTCCTGTAAAGCTGTGACACAAGCACTTGAGGACCGAGCCCCCATGAGTGAACAAAACGTTGTAATACTGAAACGTAGGTTTTTTCCACCCAAACGGGCTACCAAAGTCCAACGCAAGAACGAATGCACCTCCATGAAGTCCATCACGGTGATATACATCATGACGCGCTGACCCACCCATGTAGACTGAGCCTACATCAGGATCGCCCTAAAGCACAAAGGAGGATGGGAAGAGATGAAAAGACTGGTCGTGAATGAAGGATAGGGGACCTAGGAGAGTAGCTAGTGAGGTCCTCTACTATTGGGGATGATTCTTGAGAGGGGTGAAAGGGAGAGCCTACATGACTGATCCCCAGAGCAGCTGGAGCTGACGACGACCAAGGGGAATGATCCCCTGAGATGAAATAAGGATTCCACAAGGAATAGAGGCACCGTGAGCCATAGGGAGTTACCGCTGAGGACGGAAGAGTCGGTTGAGATAGGGAAGAGGAGGGCGTAATGGTTGAAAAAATTTCAAAAAAATTCTGAGCGTGCTACGCATTCTCTATGCCAGGGGGAAAGGCCATGTTCATTTTCTAGGATTGTCAATTATTTTGTATGAGAAAAGATTGATTTCTGATAGTAGGTGAGAAAAAAAAAATAAAAATAAAAGTAATTTAATAAAATTTGGATGAAAATATACTTATAAAAACTAGAATATTCATCCTTAATATTCATATGATTCTAAATGTTATATTAGATAAGTTTCAAGTTAAAAATATAACATTTTTAACTCAAATTCCTCCCATTCTATGAGTATCAATGTTTTTCCCATGAGATAATTACTAATTTTTTCTTATATACAAATCTAGTAAAGATAATGATTCTAATTTGGGCCTCCATTATCTTGATAAGGCACCATGACAATTAAATAATGAAGGTATAAAAAAATAAGATGTAATGACCAAATTGAGAGAGAAAAATCTACCTACCTATGATCAATATTTTTTTTCCAACTATATAGCTGATTGAAAATTTTTAAATAAATTTCCACTAAATTGTATGTCATTAATCTACCCAATAGGATATCCCCCTCAATAATCCTAATTATGAAGCCCTTGTTTTACATTTATATGTTATGTGTTATTTATTTTTCAAAATGATGTGAACCATTTCCTAAAAATAATTTAATATTTTCATAAAATGATAACCTTCCTAGACATTTCATAATAATGATCATGAATACCTCTAATAATTATAAGGCTCTTATCATATACCTAACATAATATGGGAATAAAATCAACAAACATTAAGGTTTTAGGAATATAATATTTTTCAAATCCGTAACAAGTGTAGTAGAATCCCAATTAATAGAACTATGAATCAATCCACTGATGTAATATTTAACAATTAAAAAAATAAAGGAAAATATTACACCCCAAACCCATAATCCAAAATATGAAAGAAAACATTTCATCTTGAGACACTAGTTATATACCTACTGATGAAACCCAATTTTAACCACACACAATTACAGAAAAAAAAATATTATGTTTATTCATATACATACCTAATACCATCATCGGTTTTTTATTTAGAAAATTTTGTAATCCATTACTAAAAATCTATTTCCTTCTCACCCAATAGAAAATTTTCATATTATGAAAAGATTTTTTTAATTTATAATAATCCTTCAATATATCCTAATAAATTCTCTATGCCTGATACCCTTCTAGGTATATCATATGATTCACTATTCCTTATAACCTATGGAAATGGGAATATATGAAGGGTGATATTAAACACTATGTATCGTATCATAAATCGAGATCAATCATATTAGAAACATGACATGATTGATAAGTCAAGATGAAATGATAATCAAATTATTCTATATAACTAATCAAATTATATATAATTATACCCATGTATAAAAAATAATTTTGGATAGAAATAACCGGTTTCATAGTGATGGAATGCATAATTTTATACAATATAATCCCACCATCATGGCCTCAGTCGGGACATCGTTCATACCATGAACACCTCATCCATGAAATAATAAAAAAAATGATTAGGTGTACACTAAACACCCAAACTAGTTTTTCAAATGAACCATAAAAATTCATCATGGTTATATCAAATATCATATCTCACCCACCGCTTACTATATCTAATTCATTTTCCATATGAAATGAATGAAGATGAAATAAAATTCATAATCAGTAAAATTTAGTAGAAAACATTCATATTTTAAACTATAATAATAATTTGAAATATTTCCCAAATTGGTATTAAATATATCTTAGAATTCAATAATTAATATTATAAAACTATCAAGTTTAAAAACATGTTAATATTTTCCCATCAATAAACAAACTGTATTTCTTGGTAAACACCACAAATATGATTTATATAAAATCGGGAGTTTACACTATATGCAGTAATGAGTATAAAAGAAAGTGAATTAAATAAGTGATGTGGAATAAATCCATGATAATAAATAACATAGACAAAAAATGAGACATATATAGTAAAATGAATGATAGAGAGCGTTAAAGAACATGTTAATAAGAATATTATTGAATTGAGAATATTAATTGAGAATAAAATATGGTATAATTACATATGGGATGAAAAAAATACAATCATGTCATTAGATATGAATTAATTTAAGTAAAAAAATATTTCTTCTATGAAATAGAGAGGAAAATATAGGTAAATATTTAGAAAAGAATGATCGTAAAACTTTTGAAACATTGTTTTTAAAATGAAGTTATAAACCTCATCCAAAAATCATTTTACAATTAATCAAATTGACATTAGAATCATTATTTTAAAAATAATTTTAAAAAAGGAATGTTAAAAAGAAACTATGATTATGTGACAAAATGGTTAGGGGATGATAAAATATATATATAAGAAAAAGGAAAACACTTTTCAAAAACCATTACAAAAATAGTAAATTTTATTTAAATATAAAATGAAAAAATTACTAAAATATATTGAATAGGTATTAAGTTGATAAACCATAAAAACATATACACGAGTATAGAAATAAAGAATAATCATGATGAAAGGAAAACCCCCTCATTCAAAAATTTCTTAATAAGTGTTTCTTTCCATAGCCATTTATATATAAAAATAGGTTATAGGGAAAACATTGAAAATAATAATCTAAAAAGAATGATTAAAAAGGAATGTTTTGAGATCAATTGACTTTTAAGATATTTATTTGTACGTAAAAGACAATTTGTGATGAAAAATAATGAATATGGATATGGTAAAAAAAATATTCCTGACCAAAAAAGATAAATGAGGAGGAATTTTCTTGTAAAATAACATTTACTGGATTTGAGAACTAAAGAGAGGAAAAATGGAAAAACAAATTAAAACAAATATATGATAAATTTACAAGAAAATATATGGTGTTTTTATGAAAATAACATTTAATATGTCCCAAATAAAATTGAATCAGGAATAATCAAGATAAAAGTGACATTGTAAAAATACCATTACTGAATAAATATTATTTAAATAAAGAAAAAATGAATGAGAACATGGATCAGAACATTAAATACCCTTAATAGAGTACAATTAAAGATATATTATGTCAAAACGGAATTCTATATACCATTTGAATGGAAATAGCTGCATAATATAATATATGTATAAATTTAGTGTGATTGAGACAAAAAACCTTAATTGGGATTCCCGCTTCATCAAATTCTTTTCAAACTAAAAAAAATAAATTTATATTTATTATTTATCTATATCAGATCTATAGTATCTCTATATTTCTATATATCATTTATTTATACCTTCTTTCTATATAAGTCATCATAATTCATTATTAAAATTGATTATTTTAGTTGTAACTGTTATGCTTCTCATGCATGTATTAATTTGGTTGTTCGAGTCCTTAAGCCTTGGTTATGGTTTAGTTATACCAAAAAAGTTAATAAATTCATATATATCATAATTATATATAAAATAAACTTTTCTTAGAATCCATTCATGGTGGTGATGAAAAAAGGAATGCATCGAAGTATATAGGTAGTAATCCACACATTCACATAAAAAAGTGTTTTCATTTTACAATGGGTGGAAAGAATGGAAGATTGAAAATAATTTATTCTTATATAATAAAAATTATTATTTAATAAATATACTATATATTCACTATATAAATATCTAACACCATACATAAGAGGTGGTGTTGAAAAATGTAATATATCACTTCCTAGAGGTGGTAGTCTACACATACGAATGAGCGCCACTTTCAATTTTTATTGGATATAAATTAGATATAAAATGGTTATTTGATAAACATAATAACATATTTTTATATTCTATATATATATATAATCATATTAGTTCCAATATAATATATTCTAAATAGTTATTAAAATAAATAAACATGAAATAAAACTATTAAAACCTTTAACTCTTCTGTGCATATCCACCTCTATCTTACACCTCAATCCTTCATTGTTTGGTCATTTGATGATACCAAGACATATAGTACATGGGGAGGAGAGTTGAGGAGTGATTTGGGTATATATTTTTTAAATATAATGAGTGAAAAGTGTGTGAATTATTCAGGATATGAGGTTCCCTTTTATAAGTGAGTGGAGTGGCACCCTTTAAATATCAAAATAATTTAAATATATTAAATATCATTATCTTATATTCTAGAAGAAAGAATATTTTATTAAGATAAGTTTAGGGGTGGTCAAAATCCACATAACCAATAAATTTGGGACAAATTTTATTTATAATTTTGGCATTATCTCTTATGTTAACCCACTTTTTATAACCTTTAAAACATACCATGTTGACAAACTACTACCATGCTAAATATTATTTATAACAAAAAAATTGAATTGGAAATTATTATATAATTCTAATATTCATGTTAAAAATAGTAAATACATCTTACGTGATTCAATTTATTGGTCTTCTACAGAAAAATTTTAATATTAGTATGCCAAATGGTAAAAAAATAGATCATTTATTAGAATGAAACATCACATAGGTTCTAAAATGTTAAAATATGGTTATTCAATACAAAATATAATTTATAAATAAATTATTTTCTTCTTTCAATTCATATTTGGTTGATAAAAAAGTTTTATAAACTTTTAATTAATTATTATATCACGATGATGTCTTAAAAGTGAGGATATTTGTAAAAGCATCAATTTTCACTATTCAACTAAAAATCATATATTTTATAAAAATTGAAAAAAACCATAAATTAATTTTAAATTTATAATCTAAAAAATTATGTTAATTTAATTAAATTATAATTATAAAATACAAAATTAACATTTTAAAGGAAATTATTAAATTCAAAGAGGAAAATGTTTTATTGAATTATGAAATTATGAAATTTTAATTATTCTAAACGCTAATTCATATTAATGTTTACGTGAGTGTTGTAAAAAATTATATTTTAAATTTATTATGTATAATTATATAAAAATTAAATTTAAACATAAAAATGGATATTTTTCTAACACCAGTATGTACAACTACCATAAATACAACAACTACCTATCCAACAACAATATCCTATTCATATATATATATCCATAATCTGTTCATTAAAAATAATTCTTTTTAAAAAAATTCATCCATCTAAACATGATTATTTGAATTATAATTATATTCAATGTTTTTATAGTTATATTTGAGGTCATGATCTTTATGGATAACCTATAAGATAATGATTTTTTGTCTAGGGAATTTTTTATAGGAATATTTATTTACTCCAGTTATATATTTTGTATTGTTGTTTCATATAGAAACCACATAATGTAATCATGTTCATCTTTTATTGTAACTTTTTAACTCAATAAAATAGATAATAGTTTTTTATGTTGTTTTTATCACTTGTTATTGTATTTTCTATTGTGATTTAAAAGAGAATACCTACAAAAATATTAGGGTGTTACACTCCCCCCCTTAAGTAAATTATGTCTTTTGAATTTCAATTTGTTTTTACCAAAATGAATTTATCCTAACATAGGATTAATCACATATATATATATATATTATATCTTGATAACTAATTCATATGTTACTACTAGTAAGGTTATAATTTATTAGAAAAATGCTCATAAACCATGTCTGTACCATTATGAGACTCATACTTAGGAATGAATTTTACAAAATCTTACTATAATAGCTAATCAATGTTTTCCTAATAATACTCAATAATTTATATTCTTCTTGATTGAGTGAGAGGAATATCTTTTCAATAATGAAATATAATTTTATAAAATAAATTTTTCTGATTTCATTTTATTCTATAAGAACAATTTTATCTTTCAATTGTGTTTCGATTAGATATCCACCTATAATTTATATGATATTCTTAATAAAAAATATCCATGAGGAATTTTTCATTCCTTAAGAAGTAAAATAAAATTTTAATTCACCATATGACCTAAAAAATGGTGACATGGTTTTTTCTATATATATTAATTTATTAGAACCAAAATGGTTAGTAGAATATATGATAATACCCAATGTTCTTGTTAAATCATTTTATAAATAACTAAATCCTAAAACTCTTCAAAATATTCTTGATCAAATTTTAACCCTACGAAAACTATCAGAAAACTTTTGTCACTTATTTTTCCAAAAATTAACTCAACCTTTATCTCAGAAATTATTGAACCTTAATAATAATTAAAAATATTCCCTAAATCATTTAAATATATGCTCATAGAAATATATATATATATATATATATATATATATATATCCACTCTAAAATAACCAGAATCACCTTGATATTGGATTACTATTCAGTTCTCATAGATTTTCTTACTACTCAACTTATATCATTAATATTTATTAACCCATTTTAGTCATTAAGCATTAGCTTATTCATAAAATACATAAAACATATTAAAATAATTTATAATGGTTCATATATAGTATGTGAATTAATCACAAAATTTCCCCCTATAAGTGTCAAACATGGTGTATAGTTTGGACAACTTTTATACACTAGGTGAAGATGACATTAAAACCAAACCAAAAAATTTCATGTATATTTAATCTTGGTTCATATGTTCCAAATCCTGTAATAACTTACTTATATCTAGAATCTAGAGTTATTTATAAGAAACTAGACAGTCTTTACCTTAAATAAATATTAGAGTGTTTCCCTATATTTATATTTTTCACTCTAGTGTTCATAAATTCTTTCTCAACCTAAAACATAAATAATATAAAATCCAATAGAAATTAATATTACCATAATATTAAATCACAAATTGACATGAATAAGTATTTATACCTTAATCATCTCACATGATCTTTTTAATCATCTAAAAATGTTTTCAGGCCAGCCTTTAAAAAGGGTATATGTGCCTTTAGAACATATGACCTACCATAACCTTATTATCCCATTATTTTTACACAACATTAAACTTATCATCGTCCAATAACCTTGTAACCATGAAATTTACCAAAACCATTCCTTGAAACCAACTATATTTCCCCAAACCTATGCTACAAGATTTGGTGCTAAAAATGCAATCATAACAAACATAAAAAATACCTACTAATAAGAAAAAAAATTGATTGTATATAATTAAAAAATCAAAAGAATTTATTGATTCAATTACACACCCAAGAAAGTTTTTGGTTTTATATTTAGATAATTATGAAAATCATTACATAAAAATGATGTCATTCTCACTAAATAAATATTTTCAAATTATAACATTATTTTATTATTCTATAATAATTCTTCATAATTACGAATAAAATTCTATCTCAAATATACCTTTTTGGATATATGATATGTATTCTTCTTCATCATAACCTGGGGAAATTGAAACATAAGATGGGTGAGCTCAAACACTCAACAAGTGTAGTGTATATAGAGGTCATTCAGATAATAAATAAGGAATGAATAATATGGAAAGATTAAATGATAATAAAATAATTTCATAAAACTAATGACATGAGATTAAAATATATAAATGCATTAAAACAATCATATGGATACCAATAATTGATTTTATACTAATGGAATGGATAATAATGGACATTATAAAACTACCATTAAATTCTTAAACAAGAAATTATTCAAATTTTTAATCTCTATAGTAAGAAAAAATAAATAATTTTTTATGAATATAAAAATACCCATGATAGTTTTAATAGTGAGATATACTGAACCCTAAAGGGAATATTTAATATCAGGACCCATCTGCCACATACTCGGTCAAATTCATTTATTATAAAAAATAATTAGTAATAAATACATTACATAATAAAAATGACATTGAATTAAACATCCATATTGGAAACTAACATACCAAATTTTAATATTTCCCAATTATTTTTTCAACATTTCATAAAATTAAATAATCATACATCTAAAATTAGTAAGTATTTGGATTTTTATTGCTTCCCCAGTCATTAAACAAGTTTTTTTTTTCAATTTAAACACCCCAATATGATTGATAAAAAATGAGGTATTTACACCTTATGTATTAATGATAATATTACTAAGTCAATGATAGTTGTTTTTTGGAATTTATTGATGATAATAAATAACATGGACATGGAGGAGAAATATATATCCAAATGTGAGACAAAGAGTGGAATATAAAATATTTATATATAAAGGATCTATCTGAGGATATTAATGGATCAAAAAAATGTACAAATTAGTATCAGATGAATTAAGACCACAAACTCATTATAAATTATTTTATTGAGGTAAATTCAAGACATTTTACAATTAAAGTGGAAAATGAAAATGTAAAATTAAAAATAACTTTCATTAAACATTTTTATCTTCGTCATTAAATTGAAGTAATAAACCACATCTAAAACAATTTTTAAAAGGTTTAATAGATAAAATTAAAACATTAGTTATACAATTATTTTCATCGATGTAATGTTGAAAAGAAACTATTATACATTGAGAAAATGTATATTAGATGAAATTTATAAACATAAGTAAAATAAAAACCTTTTTCAAAACATCTATGAAATGAATAAACATTAATTTTAAAACAAAATTAATTTTTTTAAGAATAATGGGAATAGATGTTACATTATAGAACCATAAAACATGTAAATGAATCTATGTTAGAAATATTTTTAATGATGGTGGGAAAATATATTCATGTAAAAAATTATTAAAAAGAGATTTTTTAACACTTTTTTGGAAAGTCAAAAATTAATTATACATAAAACCTTAATAAGATTCAATTAAAATATTAAAAAAGAAATTAAATGTTAATAAAAATTTAATTTTAAGAATCTTTTGATGTATAAAAAAATATTTCAAGAAAAATACAGAATATGGACATGGAATAAATAATTTCTCTACCAAAAAAGAGAAATGAGGTAATCTTTTCTTATAAATAAACATTCAATGGATTTGAGTACTATTGAGAAGAAAAATATAATAAATACATGGAAAAATAAATTTATAAATTACAATAAAATATATATTTTTTAATATATAAATAAAATTGAATTTATTCTAATTAAAATTGAAGAATAAATATTCGAGATAAAAGTGCGATTTCAAAATAAACTATTACAGATTTCATTAATTTTGAACAAAAATAACTTGAAATATGTAAAATAAAATATAAAATTAAATTAAATAAATAATATATTGATATTATATTTCAAATACTTATTTTGTATAATATATAAATGAAAATAGGTGCATAATATAATATATGTCACAATGGAGTATAATTATGATTAAAAAAATATTACATTGGATTCCTTCTTACTCAAATGTGTCCCAAAATCATATGAAATAAATTTAAATTTTTTATTACTTTATATTGGATCCATTTTATATCTATCATAATATATATCAATTATTCATAACTTATTTTACCTATGTTTTCATAACTCTTTGATAAAAATGATTATTTTGGTGTTAAATATTATATCTGTCATTTATGTTTTGATTCGGTGGTTATGGTCCTCGCACCTTGGGAAATGATTCATTATATAAAAAAATTTATTGATGTAATATATATCCTATTTTTACGTTAAATACATCTTTAAAACTGTTTATGTCAGTGGTGTTGAAAAACGGGATACATTGCATAGTTGTGGTGGTGGTCTTCATGTACACATAAGTGATGTTTTCATTTTTCAATTGACGTGTTGAAAGGTAGTTATAAATTTATTCATCTTTAAATGATAATATGTATATTATAAAAAACATAAATATTCACTAAATATAGATTTTGAACCATTCATATGAGGTCGTAATGAAATATGTCGCTTCAGGATGGAGGTAATCCACACATGCGCACATTAAACGCTTTCATTTTACTCGTGATAAAAAATAGATTGAAAGTGGTCATTAAATGAAAATAATAACTTTTAATCATATTAATTATACTTATTATAATTATATTATAAGTGAAATAATATATTCATAAAGAGGTGGAAGAAGAAATAATAATGAAAGAACTTAGTTAAGAATTTTACCTCTTTCTTGGATATCATCCTTTGAGTTACACATTAAGCCTTATTAGATTGTTTTTATTGTGAAAAAAGGACCCCTAGGACATGGTTTTGATATTTTTGAAGTGATTTAGTCAATATTGGAAGATCTATGGTGCTATGATTTTTTTGAATAATTGAGTATAGGAGATTCTCATTTATATGTGAGAGGAATAATACCCGAGTTAATATTAAGAACTTTTAAATATAATAAATTTCATTCTTATATATAGTGGACCAAAATATATAATTTATTAAAATTTAGAGGTAGATGTTTGGAATCCACTAAAATAATCAAACTGGTGCATGTTTTTGTTATAGTTATGGCCTTATCTCCTAGGTTAACCCTCTTTTTTTCCCTTTTATAGTTCACTCTGGTGAAACACTTTTACCATGGTAACAATTCACGATGACTAAAAAATGAAATGTTAATAATTTTAAAAATTGAATATTATGATTCCATATATGTATTACATTTTACATGATTCAATTTAAAGTGTTTTTAAAGATTGATTTTAATATAAAAATTTAAAATTTGATGAAAACACTTTTTTAGAAAAATGGATTTATAAGACTCAAACAAAATTTACCCTATTATTATGTAAAGAATTTAATCTAATGAAATTTATTAATTTATTAATAAATTTAATATATTTATCTTTCTTTAAAATCTATCCAAAAATAAAAAATACTTTTAATTAGCTAATTTATGAATATGGTAAAAATAGTTATTTTTTTGAATAAAACATAATCAGGGTTCTAAAATGGGAAACATGGGATTCAAAATTCAAAATAATATTTTAAAATACATTATTTCAATATATGAATAAATATTTAGTCAGGAAAAATCTTTAATTAGCTTTTCATTCATTAATATACCATGATGGCGTATTAAATGTGACGATATTTGTAAAGACTATGTTTTCACGATTTAGCTAAAAAATATTATAAAAGTAAAAATTTAACCCTCAGCTAATTTTCAAATGTTGAATTCAAAAATGATGTTAGTATCATAAAATTAAAATTATAAAACATATAAATTTATCTATTAAATGAAAATATACAATTATAAGAAAAATAGTTTTTATACGAAATTAACCTTGTTAAATTTTAATTGTTTTTAACCACATTTCATATTAATAATTTCATGACTATTGTGAATTATATTATTTATAATATATTATCATAAATTATATAAAAATTAGTTTCAAATATATATAATGATTATTTATCAAATAATTATATATACAATGGTAACAGATCAAATGATTATATGTACAATGGATATATTCCATTCGTATATTTATATTTACATTCCCCACTTTAATGTATTCATCATAATAATTTACATCCCTTTATACATTTATTTTAATTTTATAATTATTTTATTTGTTTCTATCATTTTAGTCAGGGTTCTGATCATTAGAGATAATGATGAGGATAATTATTTTATGTTCTTGGTAATTTTGTATACATGTTCATTTACTCCAATATTACAATTTATAATGTCCTTTAATGTTGAAACTACATAAAATTTTGGTGTTCATTATTCATTATAATATTTCACCTAAACTAAATGTATCATGGTTATTTTTAGTTCTATATTGCATATATCATAATTTATAGTATATAATAGTTTTATTTAAACGAAAATACATACAAAAAGAATGGGGTGAATAATTCATCCACACTTAAATAAATTACATCTTTGAAATTTTAATTTTTCTCGCCAAAATGAATGCATCCTAAAATAGGTGTAACATCAATTATATATTTTATATTTATAATAAATTCCTAAGTCACTACTATGAAGCTTAGTATTTCATAAATAAATGTTCTTAAAACCATGTATATTCCATTATTTAAATCATACTTATGAATGAGTTTTTTAAAATAATACCTTAATTGATGTATGATATATTCCACATAAGGATCGATAGATTTATGTTGCACATCCTTGATCTAGAGAAATTATTTTACAATCAAGATAGATAATATAATAAAATAGACATAAATTGTTTCTTTATATTCCATAAGATAAATATTTTCTATAAGTTGTGTTTTGATTATTTTTTCACTTCTATATCATTTCATATTGTAAATAAATAATAATCTTGATGAATTTTTAATGATTGATGAACTAAATAGTATTGTTAATGGAATATAAGAACCAAAAAGGATGATAGTTTAATTTTATTTCTTCTATAAGATTACTAAAACAAAAATAGTTATCACGTCTTATGATAAAACCCAGAGATCAACTTAAATCATTATATAAATAATAAAACCCTTAAAATAATTGATATTTGAATAATTGAATATGAATTCGAATAGAAATAATAAATATTGTCCCATATTCTTCTAAAAAATAAATATTTATCTCATAAATTATTAAACTACAATAATCATTAAAAATAATCCAAAAATCATATAAAATATATTCTCATAGAAATATTTAAATCCATCACAAAATATACTCAACCAGTTTTACATCTAATTAATCTTAAATCCTCATCATTCTATACACTACTAAAATTATGTGATGAATATCAAATTACCGAGTACCCTCATTAAACATTATTACAGTCATTAAATCCACAAAAATATAATCGAGTCCACAATAATGGTTCCTAGAGAGTATGTGAATTAACCAAAGAATATCCCTCATGAGTGTCAATCTTAGGGTACAGTTAGGACCACATTATTTCCAACATGTGAATATAATTTTAGTACTCAAATGAGATTTTTTAGTGTTATTACACCTAGGTGAATTTGTTCTAGAGCTAAAGTCCTCTTGTTTGTATCCAAACATGGATGTTATTTCTCGAAACCCAAAAACTATTCAGTTTACAAAAAATTAAAGGATGGTTTCCTATATCTAGAATTATTGTTCGGGTATTCATTAATGATTTCTTATCAATATCCTTAAACAACAAAAAATACCTTGTCAATTAATATTTCCTTAACATTAAATAAAATATGAAGCTAAAAGGTTATCTATACCTCTATGATTTCTCATACTCTAATTAATCATCTTAAAATATAGTAATAAAATACATGAAAAAGGATATATATCCCATTTAACTTATAAAAAAATATATCCTTATTAAAACATCGTGAAATCCATAAAACATAATTTTAACTCATCGGATAGCACCCTAACCACTAATGTTATCTAAAACCTACATTGAAAAACTTTCTAATTCCCCAAAAATATACTCTTGAATATGAAACTAAAATAAAAAGTAATGCTCCAAAATTATAATCATAGGTTAATAGATTTATATAATTCTAAAAAACAAACATAAAAAAACTCATATCATTCTCACTAAATGAACTTTTATCACATTATATCCAATTTTCTTATTCTGTAATATGTCTTCAATATCTTCTGAAAAATTCTCCACACGTGATAACCTTAATGATATACTATATGTTTTATTTATATTCATGTATTTGCGAGTAGAAGCATAATAAATATGAGATCAAATTTTTAGTAAGGGAATATTACAATGACCGCTATCATAGAATAAATATGGGATGAATAACATGAAAAGAATAATGGATAATCAAAATATTCCATATAAAAAGTCACATGAGTTTGAAATATATTCAAGTATAATAAAATTAAAATGTGTTGTAATAAATAATTTTATAGTGATGGAATACCTAATTTCGAATATTATAATATTATTATTAAGGACTCAATTAATAAATTATACATACCTTTAAGGGATCCATAAATAATTCATAAATAATTATTTAGTAATGCACTAAAAAAATATTCTAGTTTGTATCATGAGATCAAATAATGCATCAATGGGACATCTAATATCAGTCCTCACCCATCACTTACTAATTCCAATGTATTTTTCATATGATATGAATGAGTAAGTGGTACAATGCACGATCAACATGACACAATAATTAATTTTGGTATTTTAAACTACCCTATAGAATGTAAATTTTTCCATAATATATATTCAACCTAACTTCTCAATCCATTATTATCTTTATTGAACTAATAATCATATATATTGTCAATATTTCAGGATTCAAAAAATGAGGTATCATTCTAAGTAAAACACCCAATATGGATAATTTAAATTATGGTGTTTATAGTATATATAATAATGAGTATATAACTAAGTCAGTAAAATATGTGATTTAGAATACAACGATCATAATAAATAATATGGGCATGAAGTGTAAATATATAGTCATATGAGAGATAAGTAGTAACAGAGAACATATATATAAAGAAGTGATTGAACTGAGAAAATTACTTGAGTGAAAAATAAGGTTCAAATCATTATTATACGAAAAAAGACTATTAATTCATCAAAAATGAAATCATTGAAGTAAGGACAAGTCTTTTGATAATTAGACAGGGGAATGAAAGTGAATATTTAAAAAGAAAATTCTTAAAACTTTTGAAAATCTATCAGAAAAATGAAGTTATAAAACACTTTCCAAACTCTTTTAAAAGGTTCCAAAAATAATTCAAAAAATTATTTATAACATATTTTAAAAAATGTAATGTTGAAAATAAAATATTCTTATTTTAGAAAATATGAAGTGGAAGATATAATTATTTCCAAATAAAAGGAAAAACCTTTTTGAAACCTTTAAAAAAATACCATTATCTTTTAATATAAAATTTTAATTTTCCTAGAATAAAGGGATTATATATTACCTTCAAAATATATAAGATGTGTAATGTAGTCAAGAAACAGAAGAATTGTTTTGATGGTGGAAAAAAGATACTCATAGCACACTTTTTTAGGAATGAAATAAAATATATTTATAGAAAACCATAAAATATTGCTTTAAATTTATGGTATAGAAATTATATCTTAACAGAAATTTACTTTTATGAAATCATTGAGGTATATGAAATAAAATTAATGAATTAAATTAATAAATATAGACATTAAATGAAATTATTCTTGACCAAAAAGGTGACATAAGGTCTATTTTTCTTATAAAGAACCATTGAGTTAATTTAGTACCAAATAGATGGAAAATGGAATAAATGCCTAAAACAATTAATCAAAGTAGTAGTAATATATAGGGTTTAATATATAATGACCATTAAATTTTCCCTAGTGACAACTGAAAAACAAACAATCCTAGTAAAAGTGAGATTGTAAAATATAACACTTACAGATTTAATTACATTTGAATCCAAACCCATTTAAAGAGAAAATATGAATAAGAAATTTAAATACCATTAAAAAATATAAATTAGTGATAAAATATATAAGGGTTAATTATATGGACCATATAAATAATTTTAGTTGGATATTATAACATATGCATCATTGGTGTTGAATTGAGACAAAAACACATGCCTTGTGTTCCGACTAGAATATACACATTCTAAAATAAAATATAAAAAATTTATATTTAATATTTCTCGATATTAGATCTGTAATAAATCTATATTTTTGGATATTACTTATTCATAAGTTATTTATATGTAATTACTTTTAATTCTTTGACAAAATTGATTTATTAGGCACTAACTCTTCGGTTTCTCAAACATGTTTTAATTCAACGATTCTATTAAAGCATCATTTTTTATGGTTTTATTACTCAATAATTTTAATAATTTCATATATATAATAATTATATATTAAATACACTTTTATAACCATACATTTAATATGGTAATGAAAAAACGGTATACACTTCTTTGTGGATGCAGTAGTACACATGTATACAGAGACGATGTTTTCATTTTACAGTGTATGGAAGGTGAGGAAGGCATTAAATATTTTATATTTAAATAATAATAATAATAATTCTATAAATATCATATATATTCATCCAATACACATTTATAAACATCCATATGAGAGATTGAAGAAAAATGTAAGACATCACTTCATGGAGGTGGTGGTCCGTAATTACGCCCGAGCGACACTTTTATTTTTCATTATTTAGAATGATGACAGAAAATGGTCATTAAATGAACATAATATCATTGTAAAATATTAATTATACACATTTAATAATTTTAAAATGAATATAATTGATTCAAAAGATGTCAAAAAATAATGAAACTTAAAAAAACATAGTTAAGGCTAGGATATCTTCCTTCGATGTCCTCCTTTGGATTACATCTTAGTCAATATTAATTTAACCTTTTTCTAAGAAAATTATTTCTAAGATGTATGGAGGAGATTTGTGGGGTTATTTGGGTATATCATGGTGAAGATAAGTTTCTCAAAAAGTGTGACGATTTTAGGAGAGGAGTTTCGCTTTTATAAGTGAGGGGATTTACACCCATTTAAATATTGAGGACATTAACATATAATAAATTTAATTGTCTTGTAAAATGAAACAAAAATAGCCAATTTTTTTATATATTTTGGGGGTGGGTTATAATAAACAAAAAAATCACATTGTGTCATGTTTTAGTTATAAATGTGGCCTTATATCTTTGGTCAACTAACTTTTTTTACTCCATTAACCCTTTCCATGGTTTCAAAATTTTATCATGGTAACTATTCATTGGGGAAAAAATATGAAATTTACATTATTACATAATATTGATATGTGAGTCAAAATATGGATTCAATTTTAGAAAATTCAATTTCTCAATGTGGTATAAATTAATTTTAATGTATTTAAAAAAATTCAATGAAAATTAGTTTAAAAATGTGTTTTAAGCCTAAAAATGATTTTACACCAAAATTTTAAACAAAATTGATTTTCATGAAATTTATTGTATTATTGAAACACTTAGGATATTTATGTGATAATAAAACCAATTGAAACACCTAATTTTTCCATCTAACTACATAATTAAATAAAAGGATTAAATATTATTCATTTATTAGATTAAAACATTACCTAAGTTCTATAATGTCAAACATTAGTTTGTAAATTCCAAATAATATTTTTAAATTCTTAGATTAACTCCTTAAATGTATATTTTATTTATAATATGGTTTTATAAACATTTAGGTCATTTTTATGTCATGATGATGTCTCAAAAGTAATGATATTTGATAAAATTGTATTTTTCAATATTCACCCTAAAATCAACCATTTTAGAAAAAAAAATCCCCCCAATGATAATTTGGACACGATGAATTAAAAAAATAATATCATCAAATTTAAAATTTAAAATAAAAAAATTATTTTAAATGATATTATTAAATATTAATAAAATAACATTTATAAAAAAATAGTCATTTTATATTTTTATTATTTCTAACCCTAATTCATATTAAAAAAATTCTAAGTGTTGTGAAGTATATTATTTATAATTTGTTATCATAAATTACATACTTATTGGATTTAAATATTCCTAATTACTAATCATCTAATTGATATTTATAAATATACAACAACCATAAATCCAACGACCATATAACCGAAAACTATATTTGATATATATATATATATATATTTATAGTATTCACTAAAATAATCTAATCAATTTATAGCTCAATAACAGTCTATTATATCTCAAATTCTTTTATTTGTTTACATATATTTACTTGGCATGGGGATCTTTATGGTGACCCTTGAGGAAAATTATTTTATTTTCACGCTATTTTTATATACATTTAATTTCCTCCACATTTAGTTTTTTTAATTTTGTTTCACATTGTAAGGAAATAATGTATTAGTGTTCATCTTTAATTATAAAATAACATCTTAATAAAATGTATCATGGTTCATTTTTTTGATGTTTTTTTTATTTGACATTATCATAAATTCTAGTTTTATATAAGGGTAATTCCTACCAGAATCTAAGGGATTTATATTATCCCCCTTAAATAATTTATGTCCTCATAATTTTAATTTTTCGTGACAAATTTAATGTATCATGACATAATTATAATCACAGTTGTAGAATTTATCTTGATAATTAATTCCTAGGTTACTTCTAGGAAGTTAATTATTTCCAAAATAGATGTTTCTAAAACCATTTATACATCATTATATGACTCACACTAATGATTTAATTTCAAAAAAGAATATCTTAGTAGACTAGGAATAAATTCCCTATAATATTTGATAGATTTATCTACCCCATACTTGATTTTTAGGAATTATTTACCCATCTATATAGAGAAGATGAGATAATATACTAAATTAAAGTATTTCATTTATATAATAACGGTTTTATTCATAGGTAGTTTTTTCTATTAGGTTTCCTCCTCTACATAATATCATATTATAAATGAAAAATAAAATGATGATTTTTCCTAAAGCAATTAATGAAACTTGTAATGAATCATAATATCAAAAAATAGTGTGAAAATATTTTTACCTATCACTATACATTTAATGAAATAAAATATTTAACCAAACTTAAGATACTACCCAATGTTAAACATTAATCATTAAAAAAACAGAAAACCCTTGAAATCATCAAAATATCCTATAAAATTTCAAAACAAAATTAAAAAATCAGAAATATATTGTAAAATATTCTTTAGAAAATAAACATACCTTTATCTTAGATATTATTAACCAAAAAAATAATTAAAAATATTAACAAAAATAATTTTTAATTTATGCCCATATAAATATTTAAATCCATCTCAAAATTACTTAAATCCGACTAACATCCAAATAATCTTCAGTCCTGGATATCATTCACACTACTAAATTAATATTACAAAAAAATAACCCATTGAACCCCTTAAACATTACTTTATTAATCAAATCCATAAAATTATATTCAAATCCATCATAATGTTTTAAATAATCTATGTGAAATAACTAAAACATTTATCATGGGAGTGTAAAACTAGGTTTTTAGTTGGGAAATCTTTTTTGAACCAATTGAAGATGATTTAATACCCAGATAACCCTCTTCATGGTAAAAACTATTACTTTTATTTGTTATGGAGCCTGTTTCCAGTTGTTTGTATCTTGATAGGATATTTATTACATGGAAACCACACACTATTTACCCAAATTTTATGAATGTCTTCTATACTTACATTTATCCCTAGGGTTTTCAATAATGATTTCACATACTAATCACTAAACAATATAATGTATGATATCACTTAATATTTCATCCACATTAAATCACATACAAACCTAAGGTTTATCTATACCTCAAATGTCTCACAAACTCTTGTTATTAATCTTAAAATCTAGTCCCACTAGGCCAAAAAAATTGTATATATTTTCATTAACTTATGGTCAAACTAAACCATATTATACCATGATGACATTAAAATAATTTAATTTATTATCTTCTAATAACATTATAACCAATAATATTATCAAAACACTACATTGATTCAAATTGTTACGCATCGTACATGTACTTCAGGATATGGTGTTAAACTTGTAATCATTACAAAGTCTCTAGATACCAAGAAATGATATATATATTTAACCATACATAATTACAAAATAAAAATTATTTTTTGATTTACTTATATGGCCAAGACCATTTTAGATTTAATGGTATAGAGAAATAAAAAAACATTGCATAACACAACCCATAACATTCTCACATAATGAATTTTTAACCATATATATATATTCTTATTCCATAATAAGTCTTTAACATATACAAAATAAATAAATAAACATGATATTCTTATCATTATATCATATGTGTTACTCTTATTCATATCCTAAGGAAATATAAATATAATAATGGTGAGATCAAATTCTTAGTAAAGGTAGATTACATTAAGAGTAATCATTGAATAAAAAAATAATGGATTATATGGAAAGAATAAATGATAATAAAATAAATCCATATAAATAATCACATGAGTTTGATATATATCCCTCGGTAAAAACATACATATGGACCAAAATGACTAATTTCCTAGTGGTGGAATGTCTAATGTCAGACATCATAATCCTACCTTTAAGGCCTCAATCAAGATATCATACATACTGTTAAGGCCACAACTAAGATATCATAAATATTTTTGTAAGAATACACTCTGCACACAATCTAGTTTGTCTCCTGAGACCTAGATATGCATCAAATTTTTGACAAATATCAGGCCCCACCCATCATTTAATAATTATCATGCATTTATCATATAAAAGTAATGAATAAAAAAACAATCCAAAATCAATATGGCTGAGTAATAAAAATACACATTGGAAACCACTATATGAAATATCCATATTTTCCTAGAATATATTTAACATTCATTAGAAGTCAAGTCTCATATGTATAATATAATAAAGTATATAAGTTGTTAATGTTTCGCTAATAAATACAAGAGATGTCATTCTTAGTAAACACCACAAATTTGGTTCACATAAACTCTGGTGTTCCCACTATATAGTGTAATATATATATGACTAATTAAAGGATATAAGTAATGTGGAATACATCAATGGTAAAAATTAACATATACATTAAATAGAACATTATATATAAATGAGATATGAAGAGAGATATATAACATACTCACAAGGATGTAATTGAAGTGAGAATATTATTTTAGCTCAAAATAAGGTATAAGTTAGTATGGGTTAGAATAACGCAAAAAATTAATCAGAAATAGATGGATAAAAGTAAAGAAATGAATTTATGGAATTATAGAAAAAATTATATATGAAACATTAAAAATAACATGCATTAATCATTTATAGTTTTTTTGTTAAAAGAATTCGATGAAACATATCCGAAAGACGTTTAAAATTTTCCTAAAGTAACTTCTAATTATTTTTATATAATTTTAATAAAATTTAATCATGATAAGAAACTATTATTTTGTGAGTAAATGTGGTGTGGAGGATCAAATATACATATGTCAAAAAGAACACAATTTTCAAGAAATTTATTAAAATAACACTATTTTATTTTAATATAAAAATGAGAAATTCCAAGAATAATTGGAATATATATTAATTTTGAATAATTGTATTGACTAGGGGAAAATATGTTCATTAATAATTTATTTTAAAAAATTATTTTTATAATATTTTTAGAATTCAATAAATAACTTGTACAAAAAAACTGTAAAACATTACATTGAAACATTTTAGTTGATTTTAGTATTTTATATAAATTAAATTTTAATAAATAATAGGTTTATATAATATAAAATTATTTGAGATAAATAAATAATATAGATGTAGATGGAAAATATTTTTTACCCACAATGGGAAATGTAGTCGACTATTGTAACAAAGATACCTATAGTGGATTTGAGTACTAAAGTGATAGAAAATAGATTGAATACTTTTAAAACATAATATAAATAAATCTTGAATAAAATATATTTTATTTAATGGATAAAAAACAAAAAAAAATATCCCTAATGGAAATTGAATATATCAAACCTGATAAAAGTGATATTGTAATATAAATCAATATATATTTAAAAAAATTAATTCCAAATCCATAGAAAAATAAAATAAGAATAAAAACATTAAATATCATAAATAAAGATGAATTAATAATATAATATATCAAAATTACAGTATAAACACCATATAAATGAAAATATGTGCATAATATAATATTTTCCGGAATATAAAGAAATTGAGATTAAAAACACTTGGATTTATTCTTAATCAAACAAGTTTTGAAATCCTATAAAAGAGTGTTATATTTATTATTCATCTATATCATGTCTCTATAATATGAATCTTTCTATAAATAATTCATTGAAAACTTCTTTTTATCTATTTACTTATTATTATATGTTAAAATAAATTATTTTAGTATCAATTATTCTGTTTCTCAGGAATATTTTGATTTTAAAAAATATTATTTCTTTCTCCATGACTATGATTTCATGAACTAAAAACTGTTGAATAGGAAATATATATTTTATTTATACATCAAATTCAATTTAAAAATCATCTATGCTAGGTGGTGATGAAAAATGGGATACATCACTTCGTGGAGGTGGTAGTCTGCACGTACACTCAAATGTTTTTTTAGAAGATAAAAATAAAGGATGGTAAAATATCATTTATCTTCCCAGAATAATAATTATTTTATACATTATATATATATTAATTAAGTTAATCATTATAAATATCTATATGAGGTTGAATTCGGCATATATGGATGTGTGAAACTCTCATTTCTCAATGGATTGAATGAAGATATAAAATAGTGATTCTAGCACTATAACAAAATTTAAGAATATTTTTTAAAAAATATTTAATAATATAATGATATATATAATAGATTTACAAGTTTTTTAAAAATTAATATATTTTATATCACTCTATTAAGACCTTTACCACTTAGTTGGATATCCTCCTTTGATAAACACCTTAGTTCTTCTTAGTTTTGTATTTTGGTGATATTATTGCCTATATAATGTTGTGAGGGGAGTTTGGAAGTTATTGTTTTATATATTTTTCCAAATAAGAGGATTAATATTTTTTAAATATATTATTATAGGATAATACCTTTTACAAATGAGTGGAGTATCACCCTTGTAAATGTTTTGAATCATTTAATATAATAATACCCATTTTGATGTAAAATGATATTAAAATAACTGATATATGGTGATAAGTTGTTGTAGGTTCTTAATCAACACAGAATATTAAAGTGGTACAAGTTTTAGTAAAAAAAATTCCAAAAATCTTAGGTTAACACCCCTTTTAACACATTTATCGCTTGTCGTTATAAAAAACTTTTACCATAGAAACCAATCATTTTGACTAAATATTGGAATGATAATTATTTGATAATTTGAATATTATAAATCTATATATGGATTGTATTTTACATGATTCAATTTCCATAAGGGATAAAAATTAATTTTAATATATGTACAAAAAATGAAACTAAAAACATTATTTTTAGAAAAAATGACTTTTTGAGTCTAAAATGATTTTACAGTAAAAGTACATATTGAATTCATTATAATAAGATAAATTGGTTTATTAATAATTAACGTAGAGTTATATGACTTTAAAATCATTCCAAAAGATAACGTTACATTGTAATTATTTAGTAAATGTAAAGGTACAATAATAGTTATTTTGTTTGATTAAAACATCAATTAAGTTCTAAAATGTTACACATGTGTTTCCAAATTAAAAATAATACTTTAAAATACCTTATTTGACTAATTAAATAAATATTTTTTTCAAAAAAATGTTTATCAAATTTTACATCCTTATTATATCATGTTGATATCTTTAAAGTGACAATATTTCTGAAAACATTATTTTCCACAATTCACTTAAAAATTTAACATTTTGGAAAAATAAAAAAAACTACCCTAATCTAATTTAATAATGAAGAATTATAAAATTAATTCTTTTCAAATATTTTGAGCCATGTTATAGGAAAATATATCTTTTAAATGAACACATTAAATATAAATAATAATATATTCTATAAAAAATGCCCTTTTAAAATATTATTTTTTATCAACCCTAATTTATATTAATAATTACATGAGAGTTGTGAATTATATTTTTTTTAATTTATTATTAACCATTACATACCAATTATATTTAAACATACAAACTAAATTTTTATCTAATGGATATATATACAATGACCATAAATTCAATGGGAATATACCCAAAAACCATATTCCATTCATATATTTATACTTACTTGATTCTATAAAATATTCCCATCATTCATTTACTTCCCTATAAACAAGTATATAATATTTCTAATTCTACGTCCTAATTACATATTGGCTGTCAAGGGTATGATCTTCATGGAGAACCACAAGGATCATGAGTTTATGTCCATTTTATTTTTAAAAACAAGTGGAATTAACCTACATATAATTTTTTGTGTTTCATATTGAAAACAAGAAAAAAAAATTAGTGTTCATTTTTAATTGTATTTTTTTATCTTCATAAAATATACCATAGTTCTTTTTAGATTGATGTCACATTTATCATCAGATACCGTAAAAAATAATTTTATTTTATGAATAATACATACTAAAATCATTGTTTATTACAATAGACATGAGACCACATTACCATACACCCTTGGATCATTAAATGTGCTTTATTTATGTTTCATTACTTAAATTATATAGACCAGTTCAATAATGAATTTTAGAGATAATGCCAATAAATATCCTAGGGAAGCCATATTTTCAAAGAATATTATAAATAAAATTCCCGTAATGGGCTCGAAAACCCATGCATATATATCAATCCCTATGGTAACCTTTCCCTTCATAGAACATTTTTAAAGAAAATTGATTCCCTCTATAATAGTTTAAATTAAATATGGTATTTAAATACATGTTATGAATAGAATTTGATCATGGGAGATAATATCATTATCAATATCACCATGCCATAAATCTAGAGCATTCCCATTGATTTTGGGGAGGGTATTACTGAATGCTATAGTATTTACATAGTAGATATCAAGAACCCACTCTAACATTATAATATAAAACTAAAAAATGAATAATCACTATTGTTCATAAATTAATTGATAAAAAACACCTTTCCAACATATTATATATCTATGTGAATTGTTACCCTAGAAATCATGAAAAATGTATTTTTAAGTCCATATACACCAACCATTTAATCAAGATTTAGGGAAAATATAGCTAATTTAACTTTATATGCAATGTATATTTCAAAAAGAAGAATTATTTTCCAAGTGACTCACGCGGATAGGGATGAAATTTGAAAATGATTTGTAATGTTATTCAAAATTAGGATCATTGATGTATGATTCAAAATAATTTACTTGATAATTCCAAATCCACTATATTTATAATAAATAATGTCAGTCATAATAATAGTTTAATTGTATATATTTATCTTTATTTTTTTATATCAGAAATCAAATGACCTGGAATTTTGTTCTCCCACTTTCAACCACATTAGGATGATTTTCTCTCTGATAATTTTATATTATATATTAATCATTTGAAAAATACAACATTTTGGTGGAATCTCCTCATCATTAAGAAGGTGGGGATAAATACATTTATTCTTTATCACTTTCATTTTCACCTCAAAATTTTTATCTTTGTTTAAAATTAAAAATAATTCTATTTTCTCTACACTATAATAGAATATCTAGTTTTTCTCACTATTGAAGAGATCCTTTGAAAAAAATACCAGAATCAAAATTATTTTATCCCCTCATCACAACATCCCTATAGTCATCATATTTGATTATATAAAATTTAAAATTGAAAGTTAATATGATATATTTATACATTATTTAATGATAAAATAATATATTTATTATCTAAATGAATCCTAGTGGGTGAAATGGAAAAAAAAATTGAACAGTGAAAATAACAATCAGATATAGATAAAAAGGAATATTTGTTTATTCAACCCTTCATCCCATTAAGTGTTCTCCCTATCCAAATGAATATAATATTTCTATCATAATATCATTTATTTACAAATATTTTAAATATTTAAGAATCATTAATGAGGAAGAATTTTTAGAGGAACAAAAAAATTTATCCAATCGAAATAATATAGAATTAAAATTATGCATCACAAGAAATATATAGTCATTAGAAAAATAAATTTATAAATTCATGAGTTACCTTCTTAGAATATTTTAAGTTCTATCATAAAAAATAATGGTAAAAATGAATTATAATCATGTTATAAACATATAGTGAATTGTTAAGAGCTACAAAGTTTTTCAATGAAATCCATATTATTATATACATAGACCATAAGGGGCTCCACAAAAATATCTGTTAAATTTTGCGATGTATAGGGGTATATATACTTATCCCATTCGAATGAAAAAATTTAAAAATATCACCATAGGTTCATCATTCAAAAAAATTATCATTTTGTGGGTGAAAATGAATTCTATATAGGATGAGTTATTTTTATAATATTAATCTATTGAAAATTTTAAAAAAATAATAAATTTTTAGAATATGTTACCTTATCCTTGGTAATATTTTTATTATTCTTCTATGAGTAATTTTTTTGAAGTTGTCTTTCACCCTCTCTTAGGGTCCTTTCTTTTATCAACAACATATAATTATATCTCAATGTTATCATTATACACCTTATCTATTTTTAGCTTATTATTCCAAGAAATTGATAGTAAATTCACCCAATGAGTCATTGAGGAGTTGAAATTTTTTAATTGAATCAGTAGGAATGACAATCTAATTACCCAAAATATTTTTTTTTTCAATATTACATTCTTGAGGATTCAAGGTTTAATCTATCATAGTAATTATGTTTAACAAGTTAAACCTCAGAACCATGAAGAACTTTACTTGGTGTTTTATCATTCACATAATCACAACTAATATTTGTTTTCCTCATATTCCACCTTAGAGTGTTATTGGTGAGACATTTTCCTAGTATTACAAGAATAATCCCCATCACCCAGAGTATTTCCATCCTACAGATGATGATTTTATATGACTTTAATGAGGGGTTAGTAAACTTGTTCTTATTTAAAATTATATTATATATATATATATTGGAATCATGAGAACAAATATGAAATTCATGGTATTGGATCTTCATAACGTTATATAGATCTAAAACACATGAAACATTCCCAATTTTTCTTAAATATACCAAATGGTAGTTTATTTTTCATTTTGAAAACTCATGATTATATTATAATTAAGGGTCTCAAAATCATTAATAAAAATCATATAAACAATTTTTAATCCTAATACGTAATTCCAATCATTAGAATTAAATTTAAAGAAATCAAACACACTCATAGATTATTATGGAGAGGAAAAAATATTCTGAAACATTGATTTACATGATGCTACAGAATGTTTATAAGATAAATTGAAGATATACAATTTTTCTGTTTTTCCAAATACTCAATCATTGAAAACTTTTGAACTTGTTAACAATATAAACCTACATTCTTCTTCATAACATTTCAAAATCGTTAGTTTAATTCTTTTATATGTTATATTTTAATTTTTTTCTACGTAATCAATTCATTCTTCACTAAAAAGAGATAAAATTAAACACTGGAAGATTTATTGAATGTTTAATTAAGGTAGCATGTATGATACAATATTAGATTAAAAAGATTTCAATTATGGAAAAAACTAACGAAACCAAAAAATATTCATAAACATAAAACTAGGGCACTTACAACAACTAAAACATAATAAAAGAAAAAACAATGGAAAAGAATAATTTTCCAATACCTGTGATATTAATAATAATTTAACATCATATTAGTGAATTATTTGAATCCTTAAAATTATTCAAACACATATTTTATTTTTCAAAATGATTCTACAATTCATGTTTAAGTTATTTATCAAAAGATTCATCATTTAATAAAAATAGGTTGATTTAAAATATTTTCATTAATTTAATAGTATCATTTTTTTCAAAAACATCTAAATGGATAGAAATGTTTTAATATTATAAGTAAGTTAGAGAGAAAATTAGTTAAATTTTTTCCATGGATTTAAAAGTAAATATTTAATTTATTTATATTTCACATGATCAATGGATAAGGTCCACTAATTCTATTTACATATTTATGGATATAAAATTTGAAATACTAAATAAAGAAACTATTTGTATATTTTAGCTGATTTTTAGATATTTATTCCTACATGGATTATTTTCCAATCCACTAATTTTCTAAAGCTTCTACATGAGTCTTACCTAAAATAAATAGAAATAATATTATATATTGATAAGTGTGGAAACATGGATATAATATTATAATATATAATAACATATCGTTTTTTTATTAGTAAATGAATTACATTTTTTAATTATAGAGTATATGTGTGTATGCCTTTAATTGTAATAAATTCTATGGAAAAATAGATTGAGAAGTAATAAATGCAATAAAACAATGAACTACTAAAATAACACATAAAATTATAAAAAAAGTATCCAACATATAAAAAAACCACAAGTGTATAATCACTCACTCAATGGAACTATTATTCTTGGTCCAATTTTATTATCCTTAATGAATTATATTGAAGCTCAATGAATAGGTTATTCTTTTGTATAATAGAGATAAATCCAAGTAAGTGATACATTGTATGTTCATACAACTTTCATTATCTTTACATCATTACATTTTAAAAAATAAAAAAATATTATAATTAGAAAAATATATTTAAGGATAAAGTGTTTAAAAATTTTCAAATCAAACTATTAAAAATATTTTAAATAGAAAAACCATTTGAACATTAAATTAACAAAAATTCAAAGGTAGAAAAAAATTATTATAAAGGATCATAAATAGAAACACTCAATTATTGAGGAAAGTTATCTAATTTGGGAAAATGAAAACTAAAATTCAATGATTTCCTTGGATTTTCTGTAAAGAGGCATTCGATGATTTTAATAGATAAATTTTTCCAATAAATTTTTTCATTATCTTTGTAACATTGAAATAAAATGAATATACATGAATGGATTGATTAATCATGATTACCCATCACAGAATAGTTATAGGGAATCATTTTTTATTTAACTATAGGATCTAAGGATCAATATGATTGAGATTTGGACAAAGATCAATAATTTTTAGAATATCTTACTTTTTAATATTGAATAAAGACATAACGATGATATCATATTATGGTTTCATTGATCTTCACCTTATTTTACCAATCTATTAATCATCTATAACATAAAGAATCATAAAATTTGGTGTATTATTCCCTAAAATTTTTAAATACTCCTAATTTGTATAAAAAATTTACATTTACATGATTAGCTAGTACACATTTGGAAAATATTTTTTTACCACTATTTGTGATTTTTGATGGTATTCATAAATTAAATGATAATTTATCATTAATTTATCCATATATATAAAATGCACAATCATCACTATTTAACCATCTCTAAAAAATTATATTCTAATAAAAATTACAAAAAGTTCATATAATTTTATATAACAAATAAAAAATTTATCATAAAGAAATAAATTTTACTAACATAAAATTGAGTTATTCTCATGCCACTCTAATAGAAAAATTTCTATATCTTTTAATAGAATTATGTGTAGACATGGGATAAAAATTCTCAACTAGTGATGGGATTTTTATTTCTAATTATTTATATATTATATTACTTGTTTTTTATGCATGGATATGAATATTCTTTTAAAAGTAAGATCTCAAGTTCCAATGTATAAACCATTAACAATACTGAAGGGAACCCTTTATGCCACATGAAATTTTTTCTAGCACCTAAAAAATTATAAAATTATAAATAACATTACTATCAACTAATTTTACAGATGTAATGGATAATAATAATTTTATATAGAATGAATAATAATAATAAATGTTCTATAATATTATATAAAAAGAATAACGAAAAAATAAATAGAGATCCATTCACGTAAGACATTTAATTTTATTTGCACTTGTGAGAAATAACTTCCTCAACTTATTTAGTATAAGGCATAATTCATAAAACATATAATAAAAATCAACTAAATATTATAGTAATTATCTCTGAATATTTTGTTCTAATAATAGATGTTATGGTTATCCTAATACAATAATGATAAAATTAAGATACAACAAATACATGTGTAAGTTTTTAGGAATAATATGGATATTAAATAAAAAATTATCTCACACAACCTCTCATTGGGATGAATATAATAATCTATTACACACATTCAACCTCTACATGGGCTGAGTATAGTGATTTCCCTAACATATATTTTTTTCCAACTAATTTTAAATTTTTGATCACTCGCGCAGCTCTGTGGAAGATTCTCCCATCACACTACCATTGCTGTTAATTTTTCAAAAAAATAAGAAATATATATATATATATATATATCAGTTAAGACATATATTTTGGATTAGAAACACATCAAATATAATGTCAACTAAATTTAGGTCCATAATTCAGCTATGGGGGAAACCAAAAAACCTCCTGCACCTGTGACATTTCTCTTGAAAATAAAACATTATAGGTTGTTATAATTGATTACACTCTTAGTAAAAAATTAATCTTATTATATCCATATATTATAGAACACTATCATTATATTAAAAAAATTACGGGCTTCTTATGTATATTATAGTCATTTTTTAGCATAACATCATCATATAGTTTGGATTGAACTTTTAAATTCCTTATAGGATGTAATTCATATCAGTTCCACTGAATGATAAACATTATACACTTAATAATTTGACCACTCATCCTTGTTAACTTGATAAATAATTCCTATATCATTTTTCAGTATAAAAATTTATTAAACTATCCTAGGTGGGGATTCTTTACACTTCTCTTCAGTGGGAGTACCTTCGAAAATCCTTATCTTACACTCATCCAAGAAGAAAATAAATTTATCTCTCCAGGATTTTACATCATGTGTATATTTAATCCCTTAAAAATCATATGTATCACCATATAATATGATATTTTAGGCATAATTATAGGGAAATTTTGATTCCTATGTATTTATGAAAAAAGGGAACTTTTTCATCCTTTCTATCTTTTTATTCAGTATTTTATTATTTACATTGATTATTATAAACATGACTAAAAACACTTACATTTAAAACTATCAGATATGTATAATAATGTTTTAGAATCTTTAAAAAGTAGACATTGTGTTTTCAGTGTATCCTATTAAATAGTGTCCATGGCTTCATTTTTTAATATCAAAATTATCATTCATGAATGTGAAACTACATTCATATTTCATTTTCATATATTAATCAACTTTTGTAGTGTTAGTGTATTATGACATGGATTAATTCAGTATTACTACATTATGAGATTTTTCTTTCATTGATAATATTTTAAGTCTCAACTAAACCATATCAGGAATCTCATGAGACTTCATGTTGAATAACATCTCTCATCATGATCTCAAAATGATAATAGTAGGAATGATTCAATTCAATGAGGTATGCTGTAATTGGAATACAGAAACCCATAATTAAGATTGAAGATGGTTTCTTATGATTAGTGCACAACGAATCATCACATTCTTCCTAGTTTTTTTTATATTTGTGAATTCCATGAATTAAAATGTGAATAATTTCAGGGTCACCAAGTACCACATTGGACTGTAGTAGGGATGAGAGCTTCTTAATAATAAATAATTCACATTAAACAATGAAATAACTTATTTCTAGTGTTGGTTCTCACTTCTAGCCTCTAATTCAACCCCACACATGAGATTCCAAGAAAAACTTCAAGCATGAATTTCAAAATTCTCTATACTAAAAATATGCACCATGTTTGAAAGATAACTCACTAATGATCTTTGATTTGGATAGTCTTGGTAGGGTATTCCCCAGTCATGTCCTTATTTCACACTAGGAATCTTTTTGGATGGAATAGGTGAGGATTTGCCAATTTTTACTTGATCATATACTATTACCTTTCCAAAATAATATATGAAGGCCCTCATGTCATGTACATCTAATAACCTTCCTAAAAAGTCTTGATTTATTCTTCTTTTTCTTAAAATAATCAACTCTATCAATCATATTCGAAATATTTTTTTATAATCCCAAATTCTCAAGATATCATCCATTTGAAGATAATTATTCAAAGACTCTAAAAGAATATTCTTATTCAATACATTATTTTTTTGTAAACAATGTGTTATTAGAAAATTCCTTCAGCATATGTCTTTAGAAATAATATAAATTCAATAATCATCATATATTACATGCTACTATGTCATGAATATTTTCCATTGTATTAGAATCATTCAAATATTTTTATATAAGATTTATCCACAAATTCCATTTCTATTTAACATTTAATTACCTAAAAAACACCATATTTAATCAACAACACTCATTGGAATCCTCATAAATACCATGGTCATCCGTATATATAAAAAATAGAGACATAAATCATTGTATCATCAATATCCCCCATTGTTTTTGTTCTCAATTACTATAAGTACCTTTATATCAATATATGTAAATTATATCCATTTTCATTTCCCACATATTGATAAAAAATATAATGGTGCTTATAGGGGATTAAAATAACTTCTCTTCAAACAGCTTCTATATTCACAACAAATTTTTAATTCATCTCGAATTAATTAAAAGAAGGTTTAAAATAATTATCTTATAAAACTATGTGTGTCATGATAAATAAAATAAAATTATTTGTGGGATATTATAATGTAAAAAACTAGATGGGTAACAAAGGAATACCAAATATTCCTCAAACACACATTTAAGTGATACAAGTCTCAATTAAACACATTAGGGACCATTCAATTTAGATTAATCAAAATGATTTGAATCTAAAATAATGTCAAGAAACACATAAAATTAATTTCAATGAATTAATATTCCCTACCCCCTTTTCATTTCATCCCTATCAAACCACACAACCCTATAGTTTACATACCAGATATAAAATTTGATAACATGAAAGTGTCATTAGAGTAACTCATTCTTTAATTCACTGTGGGATTTCAAGATTTCATTATTACGAAATGGTAATAATTTGGTAGATCATCCTCATTATGGTTTATCTAATTCAAGTACATTACTACTCCATAAATAAGGAAGTAATTTATAATGGTTTATAATATCCTTAAACTGATGTTCAACTATCATTAGGCCAAATCCATCAATTTAATAAATGCGTTTTTATAAAAATTCCATCATATGTTCATATACTTTATCTTAAAAATCACATAAAATGAATTCAATCACAGGTTATATATTTTCAACTTTTAGAGAAACATCCTTGATTTCTACTTTATTTTAAACTTCTATATCATTCATTAAAAATCACCCTCACTTAAATTTAGGATTTTATATCCATAACCAAGGGTGATATAATTTAAACCCACAAATTTACAATGATATTATCTCAAAAACCTTCAAAAAATAATATTTTTATTTTCATGAAACTTTCAGATAGATTATCATCATTATATTTACTCATCTCCCCCTCAAAGGGATACTCTTAGTTTTCTTAATTAAGTTGTATCACTTTACCAAGATATAATTAAATGTCTTCAATGATGAGAGTGTTCCTTAATATAAAAATAAAATACTTTACTAAATCTTCAATATTGATTCCATCTTTTTCTTTTAATTTGTTTTAATCAGGTCGTTAAAATGTCACTTGCCTACTTACCTCACCAAAAATTACATGTTTTGAATGAACATAGGTATCATTCAATGATTAAGGGAATAAAATGTAACTCTATGTTCCTAAATGTGAACAATAAGATTGATAAGGTTTTATTAAACTAGATTCCATTTTCAATCTATCCTTAATGCCTCTATGAATGGTATTTCATTGTATTTTTTCATTGGGAAGTATTAATGATTTTATAATTCCCTATTATCTCGTTTTAAAATATGCACGTTAAACATTTTCTATAGATATTTTTTATCCATAGTTGATTTACCCTTTTCATTACTCTTTCCCAACATTTCTTCTTGAGTTTGACGTATAATCATACAATTATTCTCATTATGACTAGATAGTTTACACCTTCTAAAATTATTTCTAAAAAACTCTTAGTTCATCATTTCTAGAAAACTTCTCATTAAATTATATTTCCTTTTTATGTGGAATTAATATAAAAACCAATGATTGATGAACATAGAAATGACATCCCTTTTTTCAAATACTTTTAGTTCATCAATCATTGGTTGTTATATTAATTCCATATAAAAAGGAATTATTATTTCTAAAAAAACTCTTAGTTCATCAATCATTGGTTGTTATATTAATTCCACATAAAAAGGAAATATTATTTCTAAAAAACTCTTAGTTCATCATTTCTAGAAAACTTCTCATTAAATTATATTTCCTTTTTATGTGGAATTAATATAACAACCAATGATTGATGAACATAGAAATGACATCCCTTTTTTCAAATACTTTTACACAAAATAAAGTTTCACAATGACCTTATTATTTTATCACCTTTGGAATCTTAGAAAAAATTGCTTCAATCATGGTGAAATATCTTTAATTATTACCATAAAGATATTCCCCCTTAGTCATTCTACATAACTACATTCTGTCATAACATGGAGAATTGAAAAATTAGAAAGGTTTAATCTCAAATGCATAGTAAGGGTAAATAAAATAAATATGTTATAATATCATTAAAATAAGGGTATGATAATGTGATCATGATCATTAAAATATCATACCCTGTATATCAAAGATCACAAACATGAATCAGGACATAATGATATGTAGTTCATAGGACATGAATCATAAAGAAATAAAAAGAATAATTCATGAATGAATAATATAGTAATAAGACATTTAATTGTGTTATACACAAGAAAATATAATAAACTTGTGTTAAGGTTGTCTTCTAAAACTTTCTTACCATGTTAGTCTTGGACTGAAAACTGATGTACCTGCTTCTGGATTGGGATTCCCTCCCATGTCTTCTCTTATTTTGGGCTTGGGATGCCCTCATGTATACCCTTTAAGCTCATAAAATATTTATCATTACCCAATTCATTAAATTGAGATATAGGTCTCACTCATCACATAATTAAAACATAAAAAAAATTCTCCATAAGAACATAAATGATTATTCATATCAGAAACCATGAAATTAAATGGGTTTCATAAACATCATTAAATCATAACATAACCCATGGATAGAAATGAGTTTCATAAATATCATTAAATTATAAAACTAAATAAACCATTGGAATATTTGAGATATCATCCTTCAAAAATATCCCCACTAAATCATATATATGATTTTAGATATGACTTGTGAATATTTCTTGAGGAAAATATCCATTATTTGAAAACATTTTCATTTCATAAAGTGATGTATAATTTTAAAAGAAAACATTTTATTTGAAAATAAAAATTTTAATCATATAAGGTAAGTATCATGTCATTATTTATTAATTAAAGAATAAAAATACATTTATTCCTTATAAGTTTAAACAAAATTCTTCTCAGACTTTTTTCAAAAAAGTCAAAAAAGTACTTTGTTTGAAAAATGACCAAAGTGATTCCATTCATTCCATTTAGAAAAAAAAATAAAACATGTGTAAAAATAAATTCAAATATTTATATTAGGATTCTAAAACCATTTTGAAAACTTTTTTAGAAAATATCAATGTTGAAGATAAATAATCCCCAATGGATATTTAAAATGAGATAATCCAAAATATTGATGAGCATGTGAAATAAGTACTCATTACATTAAAATTAGTAGAATTGTATTCCACAAGAATGAAAGAAAATTATATGGATATATTAATACTATATTGTTCTAGATAAGACTCATAAAATTCATTTATGAGAAGTACATACCCCATGTAGAAGAAACAAGTAGTTTATATGGTGTGTGTCCCAACGAAATAAAAGTGAGACACAAATTATTTACTACTTGAGTAAAATTATAATTATGAACCCCATGAAAGAAAAAAAATAAATTAAATATTTTCATATAATTAAATAAATAATTTTAGTGATATAATATGTGATATGTCAGTATTTAAACTACACAAAAGAAGCCACCGGACAATAAGGCATGTATCTAATAGAAATTAAAATTGAGATAAAATTCAATTACCTTAAGTCTTGAATTTTTTCGTACATGTTAAAACCTCTATAATAATAAATATAAGTTTATTATACATATACCATAGAACCATATTCATATAATAAATTCCAGATATGATTTACATATGTCTTTTTATTATTCTTTTATTAACAATTCCATGTTAATGTTATGTCTCGGGTAATAACAACTTTGTATTTCTTTCATGTTTTGACTTGTTATCCTTGGTCCTCTTATATAAGTCATGATTTCACCATATATAGAGTTATAATAATGATATAAATAGAATATTCATATTCATTATATATTTATTCTTGGTGATTCAAAATATTTGGAGATGGAATGTAAAATACAATGTTCATCGAAACAGTAGGTCGTACTTACACATGAATGCTATTTTCATTTTCTTGTCGAGTTAAAATAAAGGAAAGTAAATGAAATATTATTATTCAATAATAATTTTTATTTAATATATAACATATTTATTAATAAAATTGATCATTTTACTATCCATGTAATATAGGTGAATAAAAAATCACATCATATTGTGGATAAGGTATGCCATACGTACGCTTGAGCGAAGTTATAATTTTACCAAAATATTATATTGTAAAATGGTACATATGATATTATAATTCTATAAATATAATTATATATTAAATATATTGTATAATCTTCATAATTCTCACTCATAAAATAAGGTGGTGGAAAATTAATTGTATCATTATGTGTAGAAGGTAAGTTGTCGGTATGCACGAGTGATAGTTTACATTTTTTATATGATGGGAATTTTAATATAAAATGGTCTTTTTATAATAATAATAACATCTAGGAATATTGATGATGACGAAGTTATTATTTTATGATATATATATATATATATATATATCTCATTGATTTATAGGAGGTATAGAAGAGTAGAAAAAAGAGAATGATTGGTTAGAGTGATTACCTTTTCTTCGGAACAACTCCTTTAGATATCCTCTAATGGACTCTAGATTTGGTTCTTTGGGATGAAGTAAACCTCTATATTCTATCTAGGGAATTATATAAGTTAAATTGGTGGGTAATGGATGGTATTTAAGGATCAAATTGATGTAAAAAATGAGGGAGGATGTTCCCTTTTATAATTGTGGTGCGGGGCACATTAAGAGACTCTTAAAATATTAAATTAATATAAATTAATTTTCAATTAAAATGACTAAAATGTAATTTATTTAAAAGATAAGATAATTTTAATTTTAATTCCTCCCATAAAATTAAAATTTGGTAATATTTTATTATTTTTTAATCTTTATCTATTTGTTTTAATCCTTATTTTACCCTTTCAACTCTTACCATGACATAAATTATATAATAATTTGTGGGTTAATATAATTAACATAACATGCCAAATGAAAAATAAATGAGTCATTTATTAAATTCTTGGACCTATCCAAAATAGTTGGAAAATATTTGATTTTTATAAATTTTATATCATTTAATAATATATTATTTATTTTAAAATATATTTGACATCAATTTTAATACAATTCCTCACTTGACTTTTTCAAAATATCCTAAAAAATGATATCATCAAAAAAAACGCATGTAAATAGTAATTATCAAGTAAAAGTCTTCCAGATAATTCTTTTATGATATCAATTATAACAAATTATATTTATTTTAATATGTTTCATATCATTTGTTTAATATTTTCGTTAATTAAATAATTACTACATCATCATTGAATAAGCCTTTAAAGTATTTATTTATTTCCAAAAAATTATAATCAATATTATTATTAAAATAATAATATTTCAAATTCATATTTATATTTGATTTTATCTTCTATATAACCCTATATTAAATATGATATAGTTATCATAGATATGAGAATGACACCTTTAACTTTTTTAAAAAAAAATATAATAAATGTCTTACTCTCATCTATGTTTCATAAAAAGGTTTTAATTTCGACAAAAATATGATTTGGTCATTACCCATTCATCCAATATAATTATAAAAACATTTAGGGTAATTTTATAATATTTATAATATTGTTTTTCCCTTAAATTACGGGATTTAATGTTTACCGCATTAATAAAAAATTTACTAAAGTGACTATTCATAATGTCCAAAAATAAAAAAAAACTATTTACATAATATGGACCATATGAATCGAAATATTGAATCCATTTTTAAAAATTAATAACATAGAAGATGTAGTAATTAACACAACTAGAAAATTTACCTATGGCCATGTTTTGAAATCTTGGTCGTAGGCCCAAAAACCGCGACAATAGCATATGACCATAGTTTTCTGAAACCATGGATATAAGGGCCTATTGCCACAGTTTAAACTGTGGTAGTAGGATCTACTTACATGGTTAAAAACATGGAAATATACCCCCTAATTCCACAGTTTAACCGTGACACTAGGGCCCTACATCCACGGTTAAAACCCTTGCAGTATAATTCATTTGGTATAAAAAACTAATTCAATCCCCTAGATGGACTACCCCTTGCACCCACCTGCACCCCCATGACCCCTAGAGAACCCCCTTTCACCCCCATGCCCCCTGGAAAACCCCCTTTCACCCTCTTGAACACCCCTTAGACAGACCCCTTGCACCCCATGGACAACCCCCTTGCACCCTATTGAACACCCCGTGCAAACCCTGCCCCCCTGGAAAGACCCCGTGCACCCCCTTCCCCCCATGTCTCTACAGAAATAGCTTGTATAATAATAAAATGAAAATTCATTTGTATTGATATAAACATCACTTTCAGTATATGAAAATAGCATGATATTCACCCAACAAGATCAAAATAACACATGAAAGTAGTGACAAATACACATAGCATGGATTATGAATTTAAGAGGAATGAAGAGGGAAGAAATGTAAATGAGGCAGAATACTCCCCTGAGTGACAGCTTCCAATCCCAAGACTCTCTACTCTATCTTTGTTGAAAAAATCTAGTATAAATATTGAATCACCTGTAAACCAGGAAATAGTAGCCTATTAGAATCTTATTCCCAAATATATTATAGTTAAAACCAGTAGCAAACTCCGGATTTAGAAATTATAATTCATCTTGACACTGCACATGAATATAACTAATTAAAATCCAAATCGAATTTCAACAAATAAAACATGTAATGTGTCCATCAAAACTTTCAAATGATATCTACATGGCATAAATCATGCACATTCCCAAAATACCATAATATTAATTTCAAACAAATATAATATCTACAAGTTAAGCATGGAGAGAAGTAAAAAAATTTAGGGAGTTTATAATAAAAAACATAATTTACAATTTGATCATCATTCAGTATTCCAATTCACATTTTCCAGTCCCCCCTGCCCCAGCCCCATCATTCCAATAACTATGGAGATGCTGAGAATATCGACATTCATAAGATCCTGATATCCTTGTGTGTTTGAAGAGGTACTTGACACACCTTAAAAAATAAGCAACACGTCCTATATATACTAAGGAAATACAAATAGTTTGGTTGTTGTTGGTTTTATAAGAACTAAATAGTAACTCTGAAAACTAATCAGTGAATCACATGAAGAAGATCTCACAAAACCATCTTGGTAATGCGATAGTAAGAAGGAACCCGCCGACAAACCATAGTCCCAGGATGGTGATCCCGCAGACATATCTACTGTCTCACAAAAGAGATACCTGAAAGACACTGGGTCTTTCGAAGAGGTGAAAGGGAACTCACGTACACACCATATGTTAGGAAAAGCATTTATGCAGAACATCTTTTGATCACACGGTGTTCTTGAGATCCTGTGAAGCATCTGTTTGTTTATGCGAGGATGTTTGGTGATCCACACATGGGGTCACATGAAGGTAGTCAACAGATCACATAACATTGCTTATTTCATGTGCTTTCATGATAAACTGAAGAAAAAAAAGAAGATAATGGTTGCATGCAACCCATCCTACCCAGAAAATCCATGCAAGCATAATTTATATACCCAAAACAAGACATTAAATAACACATAAAGTAATAGAACATATAAAAAAGTGTGTTATTGTTTCAGATTCCATTCAACCCATACCCCCCTTCACCCTACACTACCCCCTGCACACCTGACCCCCCCCCCCCCCCCGAACACCCCCATGCCACCCCTGGACAACCCCTTGCACCCCCACCCACCCTGCAATATCCCACCCCCTCCCCCTGCACCCCCACACCCCCTACCTCCCCCCCTACCTACCCCCCTACACACTTCCCCCTTGCCCCCATCACACTACCCCCTACACACTACCCCCTGCCCCTGCACACTGCCACCCACCCCCCTACACACTGCCCTCACCCCCTTCCCCCCTGCCCCTACACACTGCCCCAGCCCCCTACACACTACCACCCTACACACTTCCCCCTCCACACTTCTCACACCCCCTGCCCCCCCCCCCTCCCTGCCCCGTGCACACTGACCCCCACTCCCCCTGCCCCTCCCCCTCCCTGCCCCCTGCACCACTGCGCCCCACCCTGCCCCCTTCAACCCATGCCCCTTGCCCCCCCCCCACACCCCCCCGCCCCGGCCCCCCTGCGCACTGCCCCCCTTTCCCCCCACACTACCCCCCCCCCCATCCCTGCACCCTGCACACTTCCCCCTAGCTCCCCTACCTTCACTGCCTGCCCCCTTTCCCCCAACCCCCCCAAAGAGAAAAATTTTATTTATTTTAGATTAAAAATTTAAACATCCATCTTCATCAACTACAACACCAGATGAATTAAGAAAAAAATGAAGGTGAAAAAGCCCATTATCTATCAAAATCCATTAATGCAAACAGATTGAAACTAATTTGAAATATTCTATAAACACACAACATATAGTAAATGAATATAGAAACAAAGAATAAAAATAACACATGATATCAGTGACAAATAAAATCAACATGCATTTTGAATTTAAGTAAAAAGAAGAGGGTGAAAAGTTGATGAGGTATAATACTCCCCTGAGTGATAGCTTCCAATCCCAATACTCTTTACTCTTTATATTAGTTGAACAAATCAGGTATAAAAATTGAATCACCTATAAACTAGGAAATAACAGCCTATTAGAATCTTATTCCCATATATACAATAGTTGAAACCAACACCAAACTCCGGATTTAGAAATTATAATTCAGCTTGATAGTGCACATGAATATAACTAATTAAAATTCAAATAGAATATCAATAAAAAAACATATAATGTAGCCATCAGAAATTGAAAATGATATCAGTGTGGAATAAAGCATTCACATTACTAGAATTCCAGTCCCCCCTTTAGTTCCCCACCCCCACTGCTAGTTCCCCACCTTGCACCCCCACCCCCTGCTAGTTCACCCCACCCCTTGCACCCCCTCACCCTACCAGTCCCCCTGCCCATGTCAGTCCCCCCCTTTCCTCCACCTTGCACACCCTCCCCCTGCGAGTCCCCCACCCCCTGCCCCTGCTAGTCCCCCCTGCCCCTGCCCCACCCCCTTGCACCCCACCACTTGCACCCCCACCTTGCCAGTCCCCCTACCCCCGGCCAGTCCCCCCCCCTCCCCCATACCACCCCCCCCCCCCCCGCTCATGGCCATTCCCTGCCCCCTACCCTCCCCCTTGCACCCTCTCCCCCTACCCTCACTCTTGCACCCCCTTCCCCTACCAGTCCCCCACCCCTGCCCCCTTTCACCAAGAACTACAAAGCAAAGATTTTTTCTTTCATCGTCACTAGCATGGAATAAAAAAAATTGAAAACAATATTTAACATTTATTATTGTATATTATCAAGGTGCGCATTATTACATGATAGGGAAGCATATGGCCCATATCTACTATAACTTTAGAGATTCTCCTGCGCAGCTCTCAAAAACATCAGATAGATGTGAAGTTCCATCAAACTGTATGGAAAACAGTAGCATAAATACCTGAAATTCATCATTGAAAATTTAAAATGGGATTTGAGGCTAATAATACTTGGCTCTAGTGTACCAGCAAGGCTGGTCTCCCCGAGGAAAATGTCAGCCTATAGAAACAGATAATATAATAAGCTAAGATGTATACAACCCTATATTTCACCTGTCAATGTCAATTCTGAACCTCAAACTACCGAACCCAATTCATTATAACTTCTATATTTTTCTTGCTAAATGAAAGCTCAATTTCATTTCCATATACATCGTTGTCCCACGAAAATTAATTCTTCTGCTTTTGGAGCTCACTGAAGTGTTCTTTTCCTTTTTTAGATGTTCTTGTACCCAACCCCTGGTACACAAATTTCAAAAAAAAAAAACAATTCGGAAATGATTCTTGATTGTGTTATTATAGGAATAAATATCGATTATATAACATTTTATGTGAATTGAATCCAAATCCCCCCTGCACCCCCCCCCCCCTACCCACACCCCCCTCCCCCCCCCCCCCCCACCACCTACTCACCCCAACCCCCTACTTGCCCCCCACCCCCTGATAGTCCCCCCACCCCCTGCTAGTCCCCCCCCTCCCCCTGCACAAACATGCAGTATACAAACACACCATACACATACACCTGCAACGAATTACAAAAACCATTGCAGCATCTCATTTACACATAAATGAAAAACAACTAATACATATAAAATTGAAATTTTATACACAATGAAAAAAAATGATAGATACAAAAACAGTCAATAATGTTGCTCCAAAATGTCATCTGAATCCTCTTCATCATCAGCACTGATATCAACAACATCAACGTGTGTACCACCATCAGCAGCATCATCATCATCATCAGCATCTTCACCCTCTCCACCATCAGCAGCATCTTCAACATCTCCACCATCAACAACATATTCAGCTACACAATCATCGTGATCCTCATACATCGATCCCAAACTCAATAAACATCCATCCACTATTACTGCACCCTCTGGAGGAAGTGAATATCATATAGCTGATATCAACTTGAACAATTGTTCATTTTATTTTTTCCGCATCTTTTTAGACTCTTGTATAACTTCTAACTTTACTGTCTCAATGGAATCATTTAATTGTTCTTCGGTAACCATTCCAGTAATATTTCTAGAGGATTCAATAACTAATGACAAATATTTAGATGACATGATTTTCTTTCCGGGTTTACAACGAACTCTTCCACTGTGATCATTGCCAAGAACCTAATGTAAGTAATTGTTTTGTCCAAATGTGTCAGGTTCCTTTTCCATTAGAGCTTGAAGATCATCTTATAAAAGGGTTTTTTCCATTTCAATAGATATTCAATGAAAATCCCATTGAAATGCTCATATGTGTTAAGAGTAAAATGCCTACAACCTCCTTTTTTGATGAAATATAGACCAAAACATAAGTAGTGTATTTCCTTTTATATTATTTATAATACTTTTAAGAGTTGGTTTATCTTATATAAGTACCTTGGGATGCTGTTTGGGTTTATAGATATAATAGTAGTGGTTATGGACCTATTTGAGAGTCTAAACCTTATCAAGAATTGAATGGATTTCAGATGTCCTTTTTAAACCTTATCAATAATTGATCTTATTATATTATCATTAAGAATACTAATGATAGTGGAAGATAAGGTATTTTCCTATATAATACCATAAGAACAAGTGATATAATTGACTCAATCATTCTCATTTTCTATGAGAAAAACATAACTCATATATTATTTAATGAATACAACTGTATACTAATAGCTAAAAATTTAAAAACATTCTTATAATTTCTTCCTGTGTTGTCTAATTCATAGAAGTTCCATCTTTTTTTCCTACTTGAACAAAACAATAATGATCAGGGAACACCTCCCTCAAAATTTAATTCCCATTTATACAAGAAAATTTTATATAAATCAATGAAAAAATAAATGTATATTCAATGATAAATCATATATTACTTGTGACATTTCATGATCTGGCAGTGTAGTTCACCCCAGAGTATGATTATATATCATGGTGTCTTTATTTCTTATGTTTATTTTAGATGAATCCTATTAGTAAAAAAATATAAACTAGCCTTTCAACAAGTAAAAAGGGATAAAAATCATCTTTTCATGTTAATAATTTAACGAGTACAATATATAACTGAAATAACAAAGTCTGGAAAATAAAACCGAACACAATCACTTCTAATAAAATCATCCTCTATTGAAAACTATGGTTACTAAAAAAAGGAATTTCTTAAAAAGATTATGATTTTTAATTACCGTGAATGAGGGACAACTCTAATATGAAATTAATTCTATGTATTGTAAAATTTGGCATTCATTGAATACTGGTTCATTTTCAAGAGGAGTACCTCTTCTTTTTTTCAAGCCAACATGCAGGTCATGCTTGTAGGCCCACCAAATCTCCCCTAGTTCCATTAACATAGCTCTCTTAGCGTGGAGACCATTTGGAAAGTTATAGAAAAGCTGAATATTCAAACTAATTTATCAATAATACTTTATAATGAATGTGCAAACTAATTTTAAAAAATATATTTCCCAAATTTCTGCCCACGCCTTGTCTTTTATTTCTTGTTCATCTTTTCACCACTCGATTGGTTGAACTGGCACAATATTGCTATGTCTGCTGAGTGTCCCCATTAAACTCCGCAATTCATTACCATTTTCTTCAATAATTTCCATTTCCTTGTTATAATAAACCATAATTTTAATATGTATATTCCACACTTTATGCATCTTTGTGAGACCATATATTTTTGTAGAAGAGGGTCTTGAAAAAAGAAGAAAATATTTTACACATATATATATGAAAATTAAAAAACATATTATAAATTTGATTAATTTTTAAACACTTACTAGTTTCACTATTTGTTGTTCCTTGATCATGAACATTATGCTGAGGGGAGTAACTAGAGAAGTGTCCTCCATAGTAGACTGTGGATGTTAAGGTTGGGTAGGAGGGTATAGGTATATGGGGGGAATAACCAATGGAGGTGTACCCTCCATAGAAGACAGTGTATGCTGAGGTTGGGTAGGAGGATATGGGTATACATGATGCATAACCAATGCAGGATTACCCTGTACAGATGAAGGTGGATATGTGTGAAAAGGTTGAGGGATAAAAGGATATGGACTACCCTACATGGTTATATGAGGAAATGGATTAAAAGAATGTTCTCCCATGTATGTATAGGAATATATGTGGGGCCATAATGGGAGGAAACCGTCCCGGTGACTATAGAGCCATGGACTATGAGGCACTACATGTAAGGGGGCTTCATGTAGGGTCGGTCCTATACTCTGGAGTGCATGAACCATCTTCAGTGAATGCAAGTTTTCCCCTCAGTTATTCATGTTCATAATAAATAATATTTTTTGGAAAGTTTATACATAATAAATAAATAAATAAATAAAGGGTTCACTGGAACATTCATATTTTTCAGGCCAACATCTCTAAGTTAGAGATCTTTTTCCTCCATTTTTTTCTCTAAACCTCCTCATAAGACATAATTATCAAGAAATGCCAAAAGTGATATCAAAATTTTCAAAATATAACACAGAATTAAATAACTATAAAGATGACAAAAAATCATATTATTTTTCAAAACATTACATCTTCTATTAAGTTTTTTTAATTATGTTGTTTAATCGCTAAATGAAAACACTACAAAACAAAAGAAGCTGATACTTTAAAATTTTAAAAAACACGCACCAGGTCAGAATAATATAATCGAAGTACTTTGAAACATGAAACACTATGCATTATCTATTATAATTTCCAGTTCACAATCCATTCTCACAATTGAATCATCTGTATCATCAAATGATATATTTTACTAAATACCGACCGGTTCATCCAAATAATCACCATCCTCCAATCCTTCATCGAAAATGTGTCTAGGAATAACATCAACAATAACACCAAATTGTGGATTTAAAGGTTCATTTACTTAAAATAATTGTATATCTTGTGATGCAAGAATATAAGGCTCGTCTGTTCATAGCTGACATTTCATATCAATCAATCTAAAACCGCAATTATCTATAAAAAAGCCTTGTTGTGTAATTGAATCAAACCACTTGCATTTCATCATAGCTACATGACCATATTCATAGTAATCTAATAAAAAATTCTCTCAACAACCCCATAATATGAAATTTTTTCTAATTGAGGTTGTTCGTATGATGCACTAGCATAACAATTCGTTGTAGCGCTTATCTTGACACAGTCATACTGTGTTTCCATATTCGTTGCACAACTATTTATAATGAATGTAAAACCATTTACAACCACTACTTTACAATCACAAACCACATTGTTCGGAAAAAACAACAATGCCCTTATTTTATCAGATACATCATCCATCAGTAAACTTTGGACCTGAAATATATCAACAATTAATATTGAACAACTACAAACGATTTGGTAATGTAAACAAAAGAATTTGTTACCATTGAATTCATTCAAGTAGGAAATTCTTTGTTGTGTAATTGCTCTCGCCTATGAATAGATAAAGAGCGATGTGATCTTTTTATAATCTCACTATGTTCTATATAAATATAAAAATTTAATGATGGTAGGAACTATAAAAAAATAACCAACAAAAATATATATATTTATAATTTTACTTACTTGATGTAATCCTCAACCACACCACTATTAAATAATACCGTACCATGAGCCATTTTCCACTCATCCCTATTCAAAGTACCTAACTTTTATGATCAGGATATCCCTCCAGTTTGAGGCAGTGACAAAAATTTTGGCTCAATGGTATCATATTCCTCATCTTCAGTTCCCATGGGATGATTAGATCTAGTGGTGACATTAGGAAAATACATTGAACAAAAATCCATGCATTCCTATGATAAATAACCTTTCACAATAGATCCTTCAGGATGATTATTATTTCTCACATGAGATTGCAATGTAAACATCATCCTTTCTATTGGATACATCTAGAGATTAGAAACCGGACCACCAAAAATAACTTCTCTTGGATGATGCATGGTTAGATATAACATACATTTAAAAAATAATGGGCGGAATATTTTCTCCAAGTCACAAAGAATTATCGGTGTGTATTTTTGTAGTTTTTCACAACACTTTGGTTCAATAATTTAGTACAAAGATCTCGATAAAAGTGACATAATCTAATAACAATTAACCTGACCTTATGTGATAGTAAATGTCGAATGGAAATTGGAATCAATTCATGCAACAAGACGTGGTAATCATGGGGTTTGAGGGAAATTAGTTTCACATCTAGTCTATTCACTCATTTTGAAATGTTACTTGAATAACCATGTAGAACAATTAAACTTTCCAAGACATGAAGAAATAGTTTTTTGACAGCATTTGTCATCAAAAAACAAGAAAAAGGTACATTCCACTAATTCTTACCAATTATCTCAGGTTGAAGTCTTGGTTTTATACCCCAATCCATTAAATCATGATGTGGGCACAAATCAACTTTTTTATTTACCTTTACATTTAAATGTTTTACAAGTAACATTTCACGCACATTTTTTTCAATATGCATTACATCCAAGAATTGATGTAGTAAATTTGATGACCGATACGGAAGCTCATAGAATATACATTTCTATCTCCAATTATTGTTGCAATTGAAAGGAACATTCTTTAGCTTGTTGGAATTTAATTGACCCTTTCCAAGAAAAATATTCAAACTATCAAGTTCTTTAAGGATTCCACTCACTGAAATTCATTGAGGTATTTCATCTGCCTATATGGAATTATCATACTATCTTTGATTTTTTCTGTATGGATGATCCATTTGTAGAAATTTTCGATGCACTATGAAGCTAAAAGTTCGTTGAAACATTAATATCCTAGAATGTGTATTATTCATACATATAGGGTAAGATAATCTCCCCTTGGTACTCCAACCATACATCATTCCATATGTAGGGAAATCATTTGTTGTCCATAATAATGTTACATGACACATAAAGTAATCCTTTCTAAATGCATCATATGTCCGCACACCAACAGTCCAAATCTCCTTCAACTCATCTATTAATGGTTTCAAATATATATCGACATCATTTCTAAGATCATTGTGTCTAGAAATCAGTATACTCATGATAGTAACTGGATTTTTCATACCCATCCAAGATGGAAAATTATAAATATGAATGCAAATAGGGCAAGTACTATACGCGGTATGTATCTGCTTAAATGGGTTGAAACCATCACATGAAGTTCCCAATATAACATTATATCGGTCGGATATAAAATCAGGATGTAACCTATCAAACTTCTTCTATGCTAACCGGTCAACAGGATGAACTATATCATCATTATCCTTATTTATTTCATCTTGATTCCATATCATATTCATAGCCATTTGTTTAGATATAAAAAGTTTCTAAAGTCTAGGAATCAATAGAAAGTGCCACATCACTTTCTATAGTACACAAGATTGTGTTCCATCTTTATTAGTCTTCCATCTCAATGTACCACACTGTTTTCACTCATTTAACTCGACATTATCCTTCCAGAATAGACAATAATCTTTAGGGAATGCGTGGATTTTCATACTTGAAAATCCAAATTTTTCGACCAACATTGATTCCATATAATCATTTTCAGGAATACATGAATCATCAGGTAGTAATTACTTAAAAAGAGTAAATAAATAGTCGATAACAGTATTACAAAATCCATATATTGTTTTCCCATGAGATGGTCTCATTAAAAACTATATTTTGGTCATTTTTCCACATGACTGGTAAACTGGGGTATTCACGTCTTCTAACAACTTTCTAACACGCTCAACATCATCATTATTATCATTAGAAAAAAACTTTGTTCCCATATTCATTTCCTCATCAACTACTCTAGAAGAAGTTTTGGCTTGAGAAGCAAATGGAAACAGATTGGAAATCAAAATTTCCATTCCGATCCTTTCAGCTGAATCAAATTCATTCTCCATTTGAGATTTTTCTCCATTGTAATACCAAACATAATATCCTTTTTGAAAACCATTTTAGTGATTTTGTAACTTACATCCCCACGTGTTAACCATGGTCTTCCAATGCAATCAAAACATTGTTATTAAATCAATCCACCGTCTGAACCATTTTTGAATGCGAAATCCGAAAAATATTCCAACACCTTTTGAAACTCATCAGTGATCTGATCAACATTATATATCCCTCTTCTATCCATTATAATATAAATAAACACATAGTTAGTAAAAATTTTATTGTAAATAACAACATTTAAATTCATTCATGCTTAATAAAAGTAATATATTGACTCATTCATAGGCTTCTATTCCTTACAAGATTATTAATAAACATAAGTAAATGTTCATGCTAAATGAATCAACTATAACAATATCATTTACTAAAGTATATGAGATCTCTAAATAATAATCATATAAGAACTATACCCATATCCACTAATTATTATTTATGTTATATTAAGAGAATACATAATGAAATCTCTTACTATCAATCATTACACCATGATTGGTCAACATTGGGTTTCTAGCAAGTTCATATATTTCTAGATATTGGTAAATATTCTAAATGAATCAATCATAATCATCAGTGATTTACATTATCTAAAAATAAGATAATAAAATATATTATATACTAAAATACATGAGATACACGGGGAGGTAACATTTTTCATCCAAATGAAAATATAATAATACGTACAAAGGGTATCATTCTTAGATACTCATATAGTATAAAATGAATCAATCTTGGATTCATGTGCAATGAATCATATTACAATGACACAATTAGAGTAGAGGGGAAGGGGCTGGGAAGGGTGGGAGGGGCTGGGTAGGGGCGGTGGGTAGGGGGGAGGGGGAGGGGCTGGGCAAGGGGGAGGGGGCAGGGGCTGGGCATGGGGGCTCGACATGGTGGATGAGGGAGGGGCTCGGCAGGGGGGGCTCGACAGGGTGGAGGGGGAGGGGTTGGGCTGGGGGTGTAGGTTGGAGGGGGAGGGGGACGGCCTAGGTAGGGGGAGGGTGCTGGTGGGGGAGGGGTAAATTCTAGATCCAGTAATTCAATGTTATTTGAATCTAAAATATTTATGTGGTTTAGTGAATGCTGAAAAAGAAGAAATTAGTGCAACTATATTTGACATATATTCATGCAATTCGAAATAGAGACATGAGAAAGTTTGAAACTATTATTCAAGATAGAATAATTTATATGATCTGCGTAAAATAGCGATAAGACCCAAAACAAATGGTTATAAAGATATGGAGTGGTAAATTTTAGATCCATTAATTAATATAAATTTGAATCCAAATTATTCATGTGGTTTAGTGAATGCTAAAAAGAAGAAACTGGTGCTGCTGTATTTGATATATATTCATGCAGTTCTAAATATAGACAAGTGGAAGCTTGCCAGTATTATTCAAGATAGAATAATTTATCTTTTAAATATTGGAAGGTTGTTCTTTTTTGAAGATTGTAAGGTTTTATTACTACTCTATAATGAAGTTCAATTTTAGTAAATATTTATCTATCTTAGATTCGTATTCTATTTCTAAAAAGACTACATTTCTATGTGTGGACCTTAAACCATCTAGAACAATTTATCACTCTACTTTGGTAACTAGAGTGTGATTTATTTGGCCTAGATATTAGTGTTTTATGTAAGGATGAATCACATCAACCGAAAGTACCATTATATCATAATATTTCTTGAATATAGATTGTTAGGGTTATATAAGATAGTTTGATGGTGGATTATTGAATATATGTTCACAAAAACATTAGTCCATGTGAGAATGTGACAATATTATGCCTTAATTGGGAATGGGGGAATAGATTAAATAATGAATAAGAGCATTAAATATTGTAGAAGTATGGTGGGTGATGTTTTCAATTGTTTTTGAGGATACCATGAATCCCTTGAAGTAGTCTTTTGGATGAAAAGTGTTGGTACTTGTAATGAATGTACTCAAAATATAGAAATTAACCCAAAATGATAAATTTCTAAGGACTCTTTTGTTTTACAGGAGAAATGGATGTAGGATTCGTTTGGGTGGTAGTGAGGTTTCTAAAAGATTGTGAAATTTTATGGATGCCAGCTTAGTTGTAATATCCTTTAGAAATTTTCTAAAACAAGGTAATATATTTCCTATCGTTTCCTTTTTCACTTCATCTGTATCCTGATACAAATAATTATTAAATTTTTCTAGACATTTTTAGATTCTCTATAATGCTTTAAAATATTCTGGAATGCGTTCAAAACTTCTTCACAAAGATATAACGATATTTATCATTATAACTCTATGTAACTAAATCATTAGAAAGTGAAGCATTGAATATAATATCATTGTGTCATCAAATGTTAGTTCTCAAGTATACCTAATGTAATAATTTTTCTAAATTTATTGTCATAGAAAGTGATGCTTTGAAATTAAAATCTATTAAAGTAAGGGAGAATCAAAATGAAGAAAATATTTACACTATGTCTATCATGGATAGAGGAATGTGTGTGGAATCTTCTTCTATAAGAAGAACCCAACTAGTGATAAAAGAATACCAAAAACAACATGCTCTAAAATATAAAAATTATAAACAACATGTTGTTAAGAATAGAATATTTAAGTTTTCTGGATAATGATGGTAGTGTAATAGGTTTAGGAATTTTTCATTAGATTGCTAGTATAATCCAGCAATACTTGAAGCACTAATGAGAAAAATTTCAAAGGGGTCATGCTAGAGAAAAAGAAAAATCCATAGTTTGAAAAGAATTTCTCTACATCAAACCGATTTGGAATGCTTGAAAAAATATATGATGTTTTCAATGGTTGTGGTCACATAAGTGATGCATGTTCATATCAAACTTATAAATTCTGTAAATTTCATAAATAAAAAGTCTATTACAAAAAACACTTAGAAACAGATTAATAATTATAGAATAGTAAATAGAAACATAATAATTCCATAATAATAAATAGATAATAGAATAGTAAATAGATTAAACCATGAATATCAGAATACCATATTAATTATGATAATGATATTGAAATATAAACCATGAAATTCCAGTGAATAATAGTTGACAGGATACCAATCAACAAACAGGAACCTCAAAATAGTTGAAAATAACCAAAAAAATCCTCGGGTGAACTCCTCCTTCAATTTCAAACTCCTAAATCAGAATGAATACTGAAAACTCCTCCTTCAAACATAAGGGAGCCATAAAATAGGTTAACAATATTGAAAATAGAAGGAATAATGCAAATAGGATCCATAAAAAAATAATGAAGTAAAATGGTTTGGCCAACGCACCAAATGGAAGAGTAACGCCTGAAGAATCGATTTACCTAATGGAGGAGTAATGCCCAAATTGAGGAGTAATGTACGAATGGAGGCAGAGCACCTGAATAGAGGAGAGTAAAGCATTAACTGATGCACTGAATGGAGACACGGGTGAGGGAAAGTGGAACCACGAGTGGAGAGGCTGCAAATGGAGAAGTCGCACTGTGAATGAAGGAATCATAGTGAGAGATGGAGGAACCAAAGCTTGTGAGGAAAAAGGAGAGAAAATTATCTAGTTGGGTGAGGATTGGACAAAAGCTGCAAAGAAGATGAGAATGGTTTCAAGGGAGAGTTGACAAGAGAGATAGGAAATCCGTGAGCGAGAGAGGAATTTTCATGGCTAAAGACACTATTTTTTTAATAACCATGGTGGAATCATTGGATGTAGCAATGGTTTACAAAACTATGGCTATATCTTTAATTTCTATTAGTGTAATTTAAAAATAATCTTTTTGAAGAGGTAAGAAAAAGGGTTATTAATGTTAAAGCATGCAAAACATTGAAAATTTTTTATATCTAAATTCATTGTAAAATTGATTAAAATGACCTAAAACTAATTTAATGATATAAAATAATCAATTTATACTTTAAAACCAAACATAAATAAAATTTAACTCTATAATCTATTTAGATTATAAGGATATTTTCAAATAAAAATATAATATTTTTTTCACAATTCATCAAAACATGAAACATATCTAAAAATATCAAAATTTAAACCAATGTAAATTTTTTATATTGTGATTTCAAAGAATAATTTTATTTTATCAAATAGAATATATAAAATCATTAAAAAGTTTATTTGAAATCAGTTCACTATTTAAAAGTGATAAAATTACCCTTTTTGAAAAATATAAGTTCTTGTGCATAATATTGGGCTGGATATTATCTAATACATATAAATTTTATTAGATGAATATAAATAATATTTTATTAAATATATAAAATATATATTTCATTAATATCACTCACTAATTGTTATTAATTTAATTTGTTAAGAAAAAATTACTTTGGGAGTATAAATATAAAATAATATCCTTTTCAATAAATTAGTATATATTTTCATTTCAAATTAATTGTCCACAAATGAATTAATATTATGAACTTTATATTTTCATGTGTTTTTAATACTATTCATAACTTATAATTTTACACCAAGGTTATCTCTTATAATAATATTTCAATGATATATTATTGTTTGGTAAAACTCAGTCTTGCCTGTAATGAAAGCTATAAAAAGAACTCAACATTGTGTGTAACAAAAGACAAGTATATTGTTGTATAGATCTCAAACTAATATTGGTGTTTACTATAGAACAATCTTGACTTGGTGTTGTGTATAACTCAAGCCAAACTTAGTGTTTTTCATATTACAAAATCTATATTAATTATACTGTGAAATGAAAAATATCAAAAATATTAAATTAATAAAAAAACATTCCAAAAAATATCATGTTGTTACAATAAAATCCTCTTATTTATATTTAAAATATTATTCCTCATTTACTTTAGCTCTTTCTATCTGATCAATCAAAATACCTATGAACTCTTTCATAAATTGATGAATTTCCATTGAATTACAAATAGCTTCTTCACGTTATTTGTGTTACCCTTTAGGGAAACGTCAACACTTCACCTCTAGGGATGTTTTCTATCATGAAAACAATTCTTTTTTATTATTCTTGGATTTAATTGATTCTTTTCTTTAGATTTATCCATTAAAGACTTTTTAGTATCTTATATTCTCCTAAGGTAGACTCTTTTACCTTGTTACTTAATGGTCATTTTATCTATTTACTATATGATTGATAGTGATGGGTATTCACTAGAGGTCCTCATTATTGTGATCAACCTTCTATCAATAATCATTTAAATTCTTCATGTTAAAATGCGTGTTCTTAGTGGGAAGGCGTTCCTTTTTTAAAACAATTTCTTTATGAAAAGTATTCTTCATTATATTTTTCTTCTCCCCCTTAGTTGTGTACCTCCATAGATTGTATAATATAACATTTTCTGCCAAAATTTGAAATAATTATTCTTAAATATCTAAAAACACCTATATTATTTAATAAAACACATTCTTTTATTTATAGATATAATCTAGACAAACTAATCCATATGATAGGATTGGGTAGATGTTATACTCATTTGAGAAATTCTAGAGTGGTAGTTTTTCTTCGATATACCAACAAACACTTTTGAATAATTTTTAGATTTATTGGAATTTTTATCAACACAAATTATTCAAATGTTTTGGAACAAACACATTCACAAGTGAAAACATTATAGAAAAAATATATATTGGGAAAACATTTTACATTTTTCAAAAATATTAATGTAGATTAATCTTTAAATGATATTAAGATCTAATATCTATAAGGCTTATTACTTTTAGAGACAATATTCTTATCCACTATTTGTATGGTAGAAACACTATTCTATATTTTTTATGAATGTTCAATGTGAATATATTTCAATTTTGTTAATTTCACCTGAAGTTAAATATTCGTTATGTTGAGGGAGTTCCTATAATCTTAAATCAATCTCATCCATTCTTCCCAATATATTTTAAAATTATCAATATATTTATCATTCCATTCTATTATATCATATATGTGATTAACAAGTTACTTGAAATTCTTCGCATTTATTTATAATTTTGAATCATTGATATTTATAGTTGTTTTTTATAGCTTTTCCAAAGCATGGGTTACATATTCAAGAACAAATTCTATTACTTTTTTCTCAGAATTATCAATTTTTTTTTATTTTTGAAACTAATTCATTCCATATAAAAGTGTTATATATTTTAAATATTATTAAACAAATTCAATTTATAATTGTTCCTTTTGAATTTATTTCATAGCTTATCCTTTAATTTATTAATTTATTCTTGAATATGTATATTGAAATCAAGATACTCATTAAAATAAAAATATATATATGAAACCACTTCATCAGTAATTATCATTATATAAATTTTAATTAGGTACTTCCCTCAATTGAGTTTCGATAGATATGGAATATTTATTACATGTAGAAAGGGGTAAATAGTTAATGATAGGTGAAACAATCAGTAAGTCCTCTTGAATAAATTCACTTCGATTTGTGTGGACCCTTAAGACAGAAATCCACTGGAGGTGAATTATATTTTACCACATTCATTAATGAATATATTGTAATTATAATAGTTAAATTCTGGATACACTATTCATATACAGTAGCAAATTTCAATATAATTAGGAAAAAATTAGAAAGAGAGAATGGGGTTAACATCAAGAAATAGGGAACTGATAATGAGAAATAATACACTGGAAATGAATTTGAATCCAATATTGGAAAGTGTGGGATTAAAAATGAACCCCCCCCCCACTACAGGTCACAATAGAATTGTGTTACTGAGATAATGAATAGGAACATTTTGGAAATGTGGATAAAATTCTTTATGGGATTGAAATATCAATGTTATTTTAGGGGGAAGTAGTTTTCATCGTTATGCATATTCAAAATTGATGCTTATGTTGAGAAAATTTAAATGTATAATCATATGAGATTGTTTCATGGAAAAATTTAAATGGTTATCCATGTAAAAGGTCCATGACTACCAAGGACTATAAGGATTTGGTTATTCTATCATTACATGCTTTTACATTAGGTTCACCACTTTTTTTCCTATGATAGTTCTTGCGGCTAGATAATTGATCTTGGATGGTTGAATGTGTTTCAAAATCTATCATTTTGGGTTTACAATTTTTTAATATTCCATATATACTCCCAATAGTTTCAAAATCCAAAACTGAGTACACACATGCTTCTCTATGGAAGGTGGTCAATTGGGGTTTTAGACATAATGGCTATTAAAAACTCACATTGGCTGAGAGTATGGGAGTTCAGAATCATCACACCATTTGGAGAGGATATTTCACACTACAAAACTCTATTATAGTTTTAATATATGTTCGGTAAGCTCTTCCTGATCTTGATATGGTAATGGTTATCCTAATAAAATGATCAAGTTCTGAATAATTCCATGTGTAAATGAGGGGGGTCTATTGATGAGTCAGTATGTTTGTATCTGAGGTTATTTATCTATTTCCCATTATTTATTAGAAATGGGTAGATACAAATATTTTGAATCCATGGGATAAGAAACTCTATTTTTTACAACCATCCAGGGATGAAATTAATATCTCAAGGATGGTTTTAATGATTTATAAGGTGTCCTATATATCCTTCTTATGATAGAAACAAAACCCACATAGTTCATTAAAACATGCAGTTTAGAAAAATGATGAAAGCATATATATACGAGTGAACTTGGTAACCAGGTATCAAGATAAAGCCTCAGAAAAGGCATCCTACATATCTTTGATATGAAAATAATTAGAGTCCTCAGAGTTTGATCAAACCCCAAGGACTTACACCAAGGTGGATGACCTTGTCTGTGGAAGTCATATCATGCAACTGAATTGGCCATACATACTTAGGTTACCCAATCTATTTTGATTTATGATGTGAATGATATGATCATTTAAAATCCCTAAGACCATGTGATCCTAATTTTGTGTACAAAATAAGTGAATATAGGTGATCAATATCATCACATATGGATACCTGAATTACATACTAGGGAAATCCTAATTAGGTGATTGATATGGAACTCAGAATTTTGGAAGGTGTCCCACCTATCCTCATTATGGCAGTAATCATATTCCTCAATGTTTATTAATTTTCTCAATCTGATGGTTGATAAGGAATTATGAATGAACAAATATGAGTGTTTGGGTCCCATGGGTTTCAAAGTATGAGATATGGGGGGATATACCCTGATGTAGGTGACCATTTGAGCTTAAGAATTTGGAAATTGTTATACATGTATTATTTATAGACAGAATTTGAGTTCAAATAGTATATTTGGTGACATGCCTACTAGACAAGGTTATCATGTCCTAGGACATCTTCTTGACATGTCCTAATTGTCTACCAAACATGTCTTAATTGAATTCTTGGCATGTAAGGGGTTCATGTATGAAATATTTTAGGATTTCATAAAATAACCTAGTTTCCCTCATGAAACTTTAAAAGATAATAGAATGATCCTATTGTCTTTTCTGGAAGACATCACATGATCTCTTCAGACATGTCAGGATCAAGTCTCATGACCTAGATGTCATGTAGAAAGGATATCTTAAGGCCTGGATGTAATTTTTAGAGGGCATCACAAGACCCAGATGAAATGTATGGAGGGCGTATCATGATGTGGCTGACAAGTCTCATGGGTGTCAGCAGACCTGCATGACAAGTGTAGATGGTGTCACAAGATTTTGCTGACATGTCTGGGAGACATATCATGATCTGGAAGAGTTTTCTTGAGGACATTGTGAGGCATGGATGATGTGCCTTGGTGTCACCTCATAACATGGAAAACTTTTCTTGAAGATATCGCAAGATTTGGCTGGCATGCTAGGAGGACTACTCAAGACTATGGTGGCATTCCTGGAGGGCATCACATGACTTTCTTGACCTGTACAATAGAAATTTAATTATACAAATGGAATTTCATAGAAGTTTCACAAGACATGGGTGACATTCTCTTGGTTACTATATGATCTAGGTAGGTCATTTAGAGAACCTTAATTTAAACATATCTATATTAATATAATTCTCCCATATTCATCAGATATTTTTGAAAATGTGATTCACTGTGTTTCCAAAATTACAATATTTTATGTTTTATTTTACCCAATTGACAAGTGGGACCTCCATCACATAATTTTTTTGATATGGAAGAAATACTTCACATGATCAATAGAGCGATGACATGAAAAACGTGTTCGTTCCATGTCAACCCCTATGTTATTCCATATATTTTACCTTGTGGAAACTATTTTTTATTATGTGACTGGTCATTCTGGGATGTCCACTCTTATTCTTCCACGTAGAAATCCACCTGGGATTATTTTTTATTTAAGGGGATGGATTTATAGGCCTCACCGCCCAGTTATACTATTCTATTAATGGTGCATATATCTTAAATATGAGATGGATTAAGTAGATGGATTTTGGTATCACATGATTCTCATGATATTTTTATGATTTATCCATGGATCCACATAATAAAAGAGATTTTGATAAAGTTCCAATGTCCCAATGTTAAATGGGCCACATCCAATAAAATGGATTTCTCTTAACCATGTAACATGTCAAAGAGCATTCAAAAGGTCGGGCCGACATTTCATTTAGTATTCATAAGATAAAAATGTATGTGAAGTCTTTCCCATGGTCAACGATTACTTTTCTAGGATTCTTCATGAGACTATGATGGCTTATCAAGGTTGCCTCCATGAGATCATGCTGACATGTTTAGGGGTGTTTGTATGATCATGATAGATTTTTGAGGGGGCCTCAAGTGTTCAATAGTGGCTATCTGAAGCATAAAACCCTTTTCATGTAAAGTCCAATTTATCCTCCCTTCATGAGAAGCTTATAAATTTTCCCTTTTCCCTCATTTTACAAGGATAGGATATCCCACGAAGTCATGTGAGCATTGTCTAGGAAAATTACTCTCCTTTTTTGTGATGCATTGTGTGACCAATGATGGATCCCCTGATGAAGTGAGATAATTTAAATAGACAACTATTCTTTTTTTCTATTGAGTTGAAGAGCCATCAGAAAATAGAATGAACATGTTTTAGACCCTTCAAATGATGATGGTGACTTGAAATGATGATTTTGTACGATAAGGTGGAAATGTCGCTAGGTTCATTGTGAGGTCTTGAAGATCGCATGAACACATCACATGATGGTCAACATAAGTCTCCCTCATATGAGGCTTCCTCTTTTATCCAACCCTATTTTATAAATTTTTTAGGTGATAGTTAGACATCCATTGGTTGACAATTCATATGATTAAGAGATCTCATGTGGTATCCATTTCACAATCATCAATGCTTTCTAGTATACCATCCCAATAATAAGAAGGCCTTCTAAAGGGGGTCCAAATAATCAAAAGAATATCATACAAAGTGAATGATCCATTCACATGACCTCTCAATGTTTATTCCATCACATGTCCTTTTAAACTTTACGTGATCTATGTGAGCCAACCTCCTTATCTTACATTTCCTTTCATAGAAAAAAATACCCACAATTTGTGTATTTTATCAATTCTATATTTTCTGAAGCTCATATTATAGGTGTCGACAAATTCCCTTCCTCAGAAGCAATGTACATGGGGATGAGGAATCGGTTTTGAGGAGAGTAAATTTCTTCCTAGTTCTTTGGTACTATTGTCGATCAGTGTCATGGGATATGTTTTGTTTATAATATGACCTTTGGTGTTCCATGGAGAACAAAATACATATAAAAGTGAAGGATGGATCATTTCACTAGTGAATACGAATCTCTAGAGTTAGCATGATTATTTTTTTCATGTGATCCCTTCACACAATCACATTAAAAAATCCCATTCATAATAATTCTCCACGTGAAGTGATTGTAATATCAATTTTTCAAGACTACTTCATGAGAACTATTTTGTGAGATCTCGTTGCATGCTCATGCTACATTACTACTTTATCCCAGAACTTCTTTGAAGCAATCATGAATCATTTCTCAGTATTATATTGAATCTAAACCTTGATCCTTGGATCTATGTTCGTCTTCTTGGTTTCTCGTGATCTTCTGGCTCAGTCACTTGATCCATTGGCCATCATACAATTCCTATGACCATCTTAAGGTAAAAACATCATGAGTCTCATAATAGATTACACAATCATGAGATACTCCATGGGTTATGAGATTTGTGATTCCCCTTTAGGTGATGTGGTTCACGAGACCGGTATTGGGTCATGAGATTATGAATCCCTTTGTGGTTCATTCAATTCATATGATACTACCAGAGTCATGAAACTCTTTTGGAAGGATTTATCACTCATCATACATGTGTTTAATTATTTTTTATAGATGTATTATTATTTCAATACCCCATCCACTACAATTATCTAGGGGGACATGGATTATAGGAATCATAACACTAATCCTTGGTATCTTATATACTCAGACAATGATGTTCTAAAGAGGCTTCTCTCATTTGAACGTCAAACATAACCCTTGTAATGATGAATTCCATTATATATAATCGGTTTAACAGATGATGTTTCATTCCATCACCTAAACAAAACATTCAAACATTGTTGTTTCCTCCTCCCTGAATTACATTCAAATGAAAATTTCTAAATATTTTCAATTGAACATGATAAAGTCCCTGATGTCATCCTAAATGTTGATAAACTCACCTTATGGTATGTACATTTAGGATTTTTCACACTGTATGATTGATCAAACTTATTCAAGCATATTTTTGTACTCCTAGAATAATATACAATTTTGATAGAGCATTAAATGGAACAACAACCTGGGGACAATTTTTTCAGATGAATGGTTGTGTCCGTTTTTTGTTAGATAGTGATATTCAGAATTCCCCAATTAGATACATGTTATTCACCTTTATGAGGCCATATGAATTTATTTGTTCATTTTATTCCTTCATTAGGATCTTATTAGAAACATAATTACTCATTCATTCCCTGGAACAAATTCGTTTTATATATCCCATTGTGAAACATGAATCAGACTTTAGGGTATCTATTGACTAGGTAGGATATCCCCCCTTGGGGGGGACAATAAGTTCCTTCCATTCATGGATTTCTAGGATTCCCCTGCACAAAATCTAGTCTTGGAAAGGTACATTCTTAACATTGGTAATGATAAATTTAAAAAGGAGATAAATACTCACTCACTCATCTCCTTTAAGTAATGGATGGACATCTTTATTTTCCATAGAGAAGCTCAATCAACAGTTATCTGACCTCCATGGTGCCCTTCCCAATTGGTTTATGATAGCATAGGCACATATACGGTGATCATTGATGCTGGGGAGTATACCAAATGGGGATAATAGGTGAGACTATAGATATCCCTGAGTCTTAGGATGTATGGTTTCATATCCATTTTTTTTTTGAATTCGAAAATTTTCCCAACCAGTGACACTCTCTAGGAAATTTGAGTGAGCATGATAATAATGGACTATCGCTTAGAAGAGGGGTAGCCACTTAAATTTTATAAGCATATTCATGATCTCCTCTACTGACTTGTGGAAAATATTTTGAATGGAATCATTTTCAATGTGATCTATGACAATATATAGTTTTTATTTTCATAGATATGGGAGAAATCCAATGCTTTAAATACAATAACAAGAATGATATGCCTAACACCTCATTTACTCCAAGGTTGTTGAATATTTATATGGTTGTGATGTGAATCTATGCCTTAATGAGTTCATTATCTTGTTGCGCCAATCTGATCAATTTGATTTTATTCATTATCCAACTTTGATAGGGCCAATTGTTCATTGTGGAAATGGATCTCTTGTTGAATGGTCATAAAAAATATTCCTTCAAGATGGGGTCCTCACGGCCCATGTGAACATGTTGATTATTTTCAAGAAATATTCCCTATACCATTTCACCCTCCAATTAAATTTCATTCAAAGGTTTTCTCCTCTTCCCTCAACTAGTGTGTAGGGAAAATGACAACCTTGGATTATCCAACAATTTTGGATTATATTCACCCATGAAGAAAAAGCCACTAAGATCAATCTATTACCTTTTTTTGAACCTATAATTATGACTTACAATTATCCTAGGATTGAATGGATGCATACTCAAGTGGTGTGCTAGATATGCTGGTCCATTAGGTGGAAAAACCATATTCTTCGCTGAACCCATTGTATATAGAAATAATTGATTTCATTCAAGATTGTGGTGATTCTTTGAGGTCGAATACTCATCCCAATGATGAAAATCTCATTCGTGGGGCCAAATTTATTAATAAAGATGTCACTTCAATACAAATGATGGATAACGAATCATTTGATAGAAGAAAACATGAGACTTCCCCTCATTTTTCTTCATCAACTCATCCAATAATTCTCCATTCATAACTAACTACATTGTAGTCTGAGTGGACCAAGAATGATGTAGACTAATATTACAGTAGATTCACACCTTGATCACTGAGACTCCCCTAGAAAAACCTCATCACCAAGAAGAGCAGTATCACTGTAGCGCCCTCGATATCAATTGAGTAACACTTTCTTTTGGTTTTTTAAAAATATAATGTTTTTGGGTTATATTTTGGAGGGTTTGGACGAATTTTAGTATTTTTAGGTCTTTTCTAAAGGTTCATAGTTTGAGATCAATTTTTGGAAACCCTACAACTCCTACAGGTAACCTTGTAGATTGGGACAAGGGGATAATGGGTTGGCACGTTGTTATGCACATGGTTTGTCCAAACTATGCAGACAACCAGAAGAAAAATTAAATGTGGGATAGAGGGATTTTTCAGGGTTGGTTTATAGTTTCTCTAACTATGGAGGCCAACCCTACGGGGTGGACATTGAGACATAGGCTAGTTCATGATTGACATATATTTTTCCAAACTATTTGACACATCATGAACATTTTAAAACAAATATTGTAAAATGTAGATCTTATTTGAGATTAACATTAAACCCATTTTTTCACTTCATTTTGGCCCTATCATAAGAATTATTCCACCCATATTCTCTAGAATCATTCCCAAACAACATGAATGCAATCCGAACACATTTATTTTTTGCATTGAAGCTCAATACACATAGTAAGTCTTTATTTATGGTAGTTTTCATGGTTTTTCATAGATCTTCATTATTCCCTCAATCAATTTCATAGATCTAGTATTATTTGGATAGATCCATTGTTTTTTATTATAATAATTTTTATATATGTCATTATTGATCTTAAGGCAGGTGATTTAAGGTGGGTTTTTAGAGATTCAACATGGATTTTTAGAATTTTTATGTTGTTCTTCATTTTCATCATAATTCCCGAAGTAGTTGTCCTCACTCTCGACTCCCCATATTATAAATTTATGTCTTAGTTTAGATTGGTTAAATTTAATAAAATTGATTATGATATTTAGTTGAAAATCGTGGTTGAAACCATCTTTATTGATGGTTTAAATATTTTTTGTAGTCTGTGGATTTAGTGGAACTTATTTTTGTTAAGTGAATTTTTTTCTTGATTTTAAAATGTTGATTTTAAATTATAAAATTATAGGTTTTATGAAAATGGGTTCTTATAATGTTTTTTAAAAAATAATGGATTTATTGAAATGGATTGAAAGGGTTGTTTTGAAATGGTTTTGGCATATGTGGTTGGTGTGAGTTCATGATTTTGATGTGACCAAGAATATGGAGCATGTACCATTGGGGTATAAAGGGACATGACCCCAAATAAGGGGTGTGTGTCATTCGGGAACAAGGATATTGGATACTTCATGATGACATAGTGAATGGATGAAAAATGGGTCATGGGTTGCAAAATTTCCGAGATGCATGCTTGTGTTAGTGTGTGGATGAATCATGGGATGGGTATGCCAAAAAGTAAATTTTAATTGATTTGATGCAATAAATGTTTTCTGTCCCTTAGAAATTTTTTGAATGAAAACAGTTTTGGTATGAATCTGGTTAGATTTTTTTAAAATTTTGAAACTATTATAAAAAGTTTTATAATAATTTTTTACATGATTATTCTATAATGTTTTACACTACTGGAATGAGTGGTGAATTCCTTTTTGGAAAAAATAATTATTTTTATTAATCGCTATATCTTTAGCATGTTGGTTCTTTTATATATGTTTTTTTACTAAGAAATATGTATTAGTAATGCATCACACTTCATTAGTGGTGCTTCATGATAGTTGGGAATGGAGTTGGTGTTGGATCTTGGAGTCATTTCATTGCAGTCATTGGAGTTTTTTGTTGGTTTTTTCCACATTGTAATTTTTTGTTAATTTTATTACATTGTGGTACTCTATTGTATTTTGGTTTTTATATTAATGGTTTAACTTTGAATTTTTTTACATTATTATCATGCATCATGTAGTATTAATTTTTATATGGTATGTTTGGTTGGTTTTTATAATTCTAAAACGTAAAATCGTCCTCCCAATTTTATTGAGCCCACTGGAATTTATTTTCAGCCATTGGCCTATTTGGGATGTCGCTTAAGGCCAAGTATCCATTCCACCTTGTCCAAAGAAAATGAGGATGGGTGGGATGTTACATGTGGTATCATATATTTCGGTCCTTAACATTCAAAAGATATCGTTCATAATCAGTCCAAATCATTTTGGAAAGTTTTTTTGGTGGTTGATCATTGAGTTGAAAGTCATTATGGTTAGTCTTTATGTTACAATTTTATAAAGGAGTAGGATTGTCAGGAAATGAAATTCATAGCATAAAGACATAGCTAACCATTATACCCTAAACTTAAAGAGATAAGTTCTTTGGGTACATAAGTATTTTGGAGACACTTATAGAAATTGGAATATCATTTTCCCGGGTGTAGACAATGAGATGAGCATGACAAGAATTATTGAAATTACATCACTTTAGGAGTAAATATTTCATTCAGAGTAATGATATATGATTTAATGCAAAAATTATTATTTTTGAATAACGTTTAAATTGTTTTCAAGTGGGATATTTTGAAAAAATCCATGATTTTATTATTTTAAAAGTGGTTTGATTTTCAAAATTATGGTGAAATTTTCAAAAATGATTGAACATGGAAAATATTGAAATCTAGAAAGAATTATTGTGATTGCATGCTGTGGTAGAATTTGAAATTTTAATGCCTACAGTTTCTAGAGAGTGAGACTTATAGTGTTGTTTTGTTTATAGGAAATGTAACTCGGTTGACACTGTAGAATCCAAATGGAGTTAGCTATTGAGAATTTGGTTTCACCTAATCCATAGATGAACCAGAAGCTAGTTCATTGTATTTTCCATGATTTTCAAGATATGTACATAGGGAACTGAAGTAATGAACCATTTAAAGTCATTCATTCCATTCTGTTTCAGAAGCCGAATCCACCAATATTTCGGTGTGATTTGGAACCAAAGAAGGAAGTTTTGTGGATGAATATGATTAATTGAATCTTCAATTTCCATTGAACACCAGTAGAGATAAATGTCAAGTTGGTGACATAGATGCTACATGATTTTGATCAACAGAGGTGGTATTTACTAGTTCATGATAAATTCGACATTGGGCTTTCATGGGAGTATTTTGAAGAAATGTTCAAAAAAAATTATATCCTTATATGTTCAAAATCTATAAAACAAAATAATTCTTTACTATGAATAAAGATATCCTCACAGTGATAGAGTATGCAGCCAAATTATTGAATTTGGTCATCTTTCCACCCAAATATTCTTCTAGTTCATCCTTAAAGGAACAAATTTTTTAATAAAGGATGAATCATAAGATTTGTTCAATGATTTTTCTACAATTTATAGAAAATTATATGAATATGTTCAAAAAAGAGATGATGGAAGAAAGGGACATATCATGAGGTTTGGGTGGAAGAAGAATTTTGATAAATATGGAAAATGGAGGTATGTCTAATATCGGTAGCTATAAAAAGAGGGGGACCTATATCCATGGTATTAGAATTAATCAGAATCAGATGGCTAGATCAGAAAATATTAATCTATGTCCGAAGACTAAATAATGATGTTTCCAATGTGGTTGTTTTTACTACATTAAGTGAGAGTGTACGAAACCAAATAGGTAATATCACAATTGAAATTATATGGGGAAAATTCAATGAAATGGTCGCAGTTCCCTAAATTCAGGTATTCAGGATAGTTCTCATGTGATATAGACTTTGTATGCTTCGATAGGATGAGGTTAGCAGAATCACTCTCTTTATTGGAAGAGAGCTATCCATGGTGATTATATAAATACCATGAATCCTTATAAATGTAAATATCAACAAGGAAATAGGGGGAAACATGTGGAAAATATGCATGTATATGGAACTAAAAAAGTCATTATGGATGATTAATCTAGACCATCAATGTTTCGAGGTACGATTCTATTAAATTTTACCAATATTCAATATTTTTCTTATAATAGTGCATACTATTTATTTTTTATTCTTGTGATGTTTATTTTTTAAGCTTAAATGTTGAGATTATGCCTTCTTTGTACAAACAGAATACTCATTTTGGTCAAATAAAATTTCAAACTGTATGTGTAGAGAGTGTTTTATAACAGTTGATAGAGATGATTTGATATCTGATTTCTCCATGCATAAGATTTATGTCTATGTCATAATACTAGGAATGGACTTGTTTACTATGTTCAAGGATTACATCGAATGTAATACAAGAATAGTTTGTTTCATGACTAGTGATGTTGTCAGCTATCTCATTAGACTGGACTAGAATATAAATGCAGGTGCAACAAGATTGTTGGCACCAGCAGTTGGAAATATATCATACCAGTTAGGAGTTTTTACATTGATATCAATGGAAAACATTTAAAATAGCGGTTTTCTTGGATTTTTAGCAATTTTCTAATGTTTCCCATAAAAATTACATAGTGTTTCCACTCATAAGTATAGTATAGTTTACAGTTCATCTCCTTCAAGGGAAAAGTCCAATTTCACATCTGTCTTATCTAATGGAACCAATATAATTGTGGGAATTGAAAGGGATATTTGAAGAGATGGAAATAAAAAGGTTAATTTTTTAGAGAACATATCATTGGGAAGAACCATTATTGTTTTTCATGAATTCAGATTGAATTCTTCGGCTATGAGTGAATTATCGTAAGATTAACGAAGATAAAATAAAGATTCAAGATCCACATCCACAAAATTGATGTTCTATTTGATCAATATATGGGACCTTAGTGTTACTTAAGATTGACTTGTGCTTAGGATATTAACAATTGTGAGTTTCGAAGGAAGATAATCCAAAAACATCTTCCAAGAGTAGATATGGATATTATGAGTACTTGGTTATACATTACGGTCTTACAAATGCACCAGCAGTATTAATGGATTTGATGAATTTGATATTTCAAAGGTATCATGATTCTTTTTTGGGGGTGTTTTTGGATGAAATACTTTTTTTATCCAAGGATAAGGGTTAATCATGTGAAAAAGTTTGAGATAGTGTTGGGAATATTGAGAGATCAATGGGGGTATGAAAAACTATCAAAGGGCATTTTCTGGATATAAGAGGTATGTTTCCTTGGCCATGTAATTCCTAAATTTTTTTTTTATGTGGATCAAAAAAAAGATAGTTGTCACGAACCAACCTGGGTCTACACTTAACTGATCACCCGAGCCAGTCCATGACATGTCCCGAGAGGCGTTCCAGATCTTTCCAAGCTAGAGAAAAGCTCCAGGGTATCAATAGAGGAAAATTGGGAATGATTTCTCCTAGAGAAAATAAATAAAGCAGCAGAAAGAAAATATACCAACACAAAGTGAATAGACAAACATAAAAGAAACAACGGCCAACAAAAAACTAACCTGACCACGACCAAAACTCCGTGTGATCTTGAAATTCACACTCCAAACTAGAACCATGTATTGACCACAACGAACATGCTCGAGTCAAACCATAAAAAACTAAAAAAAGGAAAACACTATAGGTGTGAGTATTAAAATGTAGTAGGTGTTCCCAACCAACTATTCCCAATGAACTAACTTTAAATAAAGAATTTACTAATTCTAGGTTTGAACTAAATTATAGAAAATATGGGTTTCCACATGCACACTTTCATTTCTAAAACAAGTAATGGTATATTGCCCTTCTTAATTTAGAAACAAGTTTAATGTTTGAAAGAAACAAGATCATTGTATTTTAAAACATTTATGTGAACAATTTAGATATCCAAATATTAGTTGATAGTCAAGAGTAAAAACACAAACAACACACAACACGCACTAAGGGAAATGGAAAAAGTGGCACACAAGGGTCAACAACCGAACTAGACCTCTCAATTGTCCACCATGTACAAATAAACACTAAAGGAAACATGGGTCGAACCTAGGAACATGTGAAGAATCCAGAACATCCAATACATGTAACTCATCCTGAAGGCAAGCCTACTCTCAATGTTGTCATATCGCTCAAACACTCAGTATCGCCCTGCCTGGATTATCTGAGGGGCCAAACCCCCTAGCCAAGTATAATATGTACTAAGGGACACTAGAAAGTGCATAACCTAAACAATTTCAATGATCATTCTTGGGAGATTCACTTACTATTCCAGGATCACATGTCAACACATGTAATAAAAAGGATATGAATCAAAAAAGTCAATCAAGTAACCATTCACACTACATAAACATCACACACAACTCACAAAACCAATGTACACAAAAGAATCACCCCTGAGTCACCTTAAAGAAAGTATTCCAAAATAATTTATTTTATCAAAGTGCCAAACATGCCTTAACCAACTTTAATGGAAAACCTCATTTCTCAAGAGAACCAAAACACTTGTTCCTGCATCCGAAGAATTCATTTATCATCAAACCAGAACTACACTTAAAATTCTGTGAATTATGTTCAAAGGCCAAATGGGAATTCTTTCACTATTGTGCATCAATTCACCATGATAATATTTCATGTGACCTGTATAAAATAAAAAACTCTTTTTACATCAAGTAATTATTCCAAAATTAAATTTTATAATACTATTTATCTTTCATTAAAATTAATAAAACATCTAGAAATTAAAAAATTCTAAATTTTAAGGTTAGTGTAGTGGGGTACCTACCTCAACACATAGCTCGAACATGACACCACGACACGCCTCGCACAGGCGCACAAGCATGCGCAAGCCGATGATTGCGGTAATGCGGGGTTACCCCACCAACGCGTTGCAATAAATGCACAACAACAAAGTTACATAAACACGGACTTAAAACAATTAATATAAAGAAACAACACAAACACCACCTCAACATGCTTCTGAAACACGACTCGCACCATCAACACTATTTACTAAACCCCTTTAAAAACCACAAAGTGTTTACAAAAACCAAAAAACACAAAAATAACTCACTATACATTTTAAAGATCCGACAAAACATTTTAAGAAAACACATAGAGTGCACAACCTGACAAAAGAGCATGGAACAATGAGATCCACACTTAAAAACATGTCTGCCTAAAAACATTTTCAAAATCAGGCTCGCAACACCCATATTATTTAATAAATAATTTAAAAATTTATAAAACAATTTTAATTAGAATATCGCGGCTTTAAACACATGAATACAACTCGAGCATCATTTAATAAATTCTAAAGACTTTGAACTACGAGGAAGGGATAGTGGTACTAATTAGGCCTTTACATGTAAAACCCATCAAATTCAGACCATAACCTTAAACAAAATAATTGTGCAGGCAACATGAATTCACATAAAGAGGGTTCAAAATATCAAACACAACTAAATTATTTTAAAAACTCAATTTACATGAAGATAATTAATTAGATCATATAATAAACTTAATTAATTAAAATTTAAGCACTAGAAATAAACAACATAACAATGTATTTTTAATGATGGAGGAGAGTGCAAGGGGGTTCCTACCTCAACCATGGATGGACCTCCCAAAGTCGGTGCAAAACCACATTTGCACTGCAACTGCAGCAATGAGAACCCAAAAACACCCTACGAAATAAGTTTGACACACAAAAGTTATGATTTAATCTAAAACTAACAAACCCTAAATCATGGATAACAAAAATAATAATAATAACATACCACAAGGGGATGTTTGCAGCGGAGTGACACTGGGGTGTAGGGGTTCGCCGTGGCCTGTTCGAAGGGAAGGGGGAAAGTAGCGCTATGTAGGCGAAGCAGGAGGGTGATTTATGAAGAATGGAGGTTAGGTGTTGTTTGGGTGTGGCGTGCTGGAGGACGCAGGTAGGAGGCGGAAGCGTTGAGGGTGGCAGCTGGACCCGTGCGAGGTGGCTGGAGGGTGCGGTGTAGAACTAAAAGCACGTAGACTGGGAGGCACAGGAGGTTCTTGCTGTGACTGTTAGAGGGGGCTCCAGGACAAGGGGATCCGACTGGGTGAGTCAGGTAGGAGGCATGGGAGGAGGCTTTCAATGAATGAGTGCTGATGCAGGGGGATCCATGGTGCTACATCTGGCGTGTGAGTCCGGTGGGAGGGCTCTAGAAGGGGAGCGGAGTGATGGACAGTGTAGGCAGCTAGTGCGGCCTGAGGGTGCAGGGTAGGAAATACGAAGGACATCAACTGGGTAGGAGAAGAAAACATTGGCGTATGGAGGGTTGGATGTGCTATAGCGGAAGGAGAAAGAGGCGGGTAGGGGTGGTGGTGTGAGAGAAAAAAATTAAACAGGTCAAATTTGATTAGGGTTAGTAGAAAGTAAAATAAAAATAAACAAAAATAAAACAAAAACCAATAATTTAAATAGAATAAACATTTCACTCTTAAAATAACACATCAAAATAATAAGAAGAATACTGGTAATAATAATAATAATAACTTTAAACTATGATAATAATAATAATGACAATAATGATTACAATATTACTAATGCACCTAATAATAAAACAACTTTGATAATAATAATAGTAAATGATGAAAATTAAAATTTTAACCTCAAAAACTCTTTAATAATTTTAATAACATTAATGGAATTTTATAATTATAATTATAATAATGATAATAAATCTTTAATTACAATAATAATAATAAAAATAATAATAATAATAACAATAAATCCTTAACAATAATAATACTAACATGAACATTAATAATTATACCAATTAAAATATAAATGATAAGAATACCAAGTTTACGTTATTAATAATAATAATGTCATTAACAATAATAGAAATTTTCAAATAACTCAATAAACTACAAAAGTTTCTCATTTTAATTTTGTTTCCAAAGACAGGCAAATCATGTTTATTCCTAGGAGAAGCCACGAGGGTTTTCCAAAACATGCTCCGCCCTTGCGTCCAGCGACGTCAACTCAAAATGTGCATTTTTTTGACAAAACTCAAAAATCTTGTTCGAAACTCTACCCAAACATTGCAAATTATTTTAAAAGGAAATGGAAATTATTAAAATAACCAAAAAAATGAGTCAAGGTGTGACAATTCTCCCCACCATAACGCTTTCTGCCCTTATAAAGCCACAACAGGATTTAGACCCAATGATAAAACGTATCAAATATTTCCCACCTACAAAAGTTTAAGTGCCTCCGGTTGATCAATCCAAACATACACCGAAAACCCATGACACACAACTCATCCTTAAAACATGATCAACTTAACCATCACCAAGAAGAACCCAAACCATCTTGCTCAACCAAGGAATGAATGAACTTAAACTACCTCCAACACTTATTCCCATAATATTTGTCCAAAAAATTGTTGGGTGTACTCCAATCCAAATGTTTACTCAAGAGGATGAATTTAGGATTAGGTGGTTCCACATGAGATCACCCACCACCAAAAAATACAAGAAAATAAACTCTGATACTAAAAATGGTAGGATGAAATTGACTCCCCACCATAAGTATTGATGAGATTAATCGAACTTGAAAGCTTTCCACATGGACCCGAAACCCCACCACAAGGGTAGGGGAGGGAAGGGCCCAACCAATCAAGCATCAAAACTACCATCACTGCAACCTCAATAATGTCACAACCTCAGAAAAACACAAACCATGCCACACCAAAGATCAATATTAAACCAAGGCCCTTCTTCACTGCTAGGGTTCTCCTGACTACGCGCCAACATCACTACAGGGCCTATGGCTAGGGCACTGATGATTGAAGAATCTCCTACCTCGTAGTCAGGCTTCATAAATTCCCAAACATAACACACAAAAGAATGTAACCAAACACACTTCCAATAAAATAAAAGTTTCAAAGAGGCTCAACCACAACAATTCATACATCTGAAAGAAAAAAACACTACAAAATGCTAAAGAGATGATTACTACATCCAAGAAACACTACAAAGAGAAAACCACAAACTTGTCCCCAAACATCGCCCTACTCTTGCTGAATGTCTGAGATTTCCTTCGACGATCCAAGTCTAGCTTCAGCGTGCTTATTGGAAATACCATAGTAGAATCACTACAAGTGACCCCAACGTCCACATGTGTGGCAGGGTCTTGGAGCTCTCATGCATGTCGGCCTCTTGTGACCCCACCTACCACCCTGGTGATAGATCATGACATTATGTTGTGAAGAAGATGACTGATGGTCTGATGGTCTCTTGATCCCCCTACTAGCATGACCAGCATCAAGTCACTTCCCATTTTTCTTATCACCATCCTCTATATTTCTTCCCAAACCTGGAGGATTTACCACCTCAAGTCCTCCTACTAACCCAGTTTCATCCAAAAATGTTTTCCCCACAACATCTGAGAAGGTGATTAGGTTGAGCTCTGCCACTTTTGACTACAGTTCAAGTTGGGGTCCCGTCTCAAATTTCCAAGCTTTCCTGGAATCATTTGCAACAAACCCCTAATCATATATAACTAGGTATATGAAATGATGATTGAAATCAAGTACATATTCAATGCCCTGCTAAAGACAACACAATTCATAATCTTCCTAAACGTGGCCAACTCTGAGAAATATTATTGGATGAATGACAACTTAAAGAACTCCCATGTTAGATCTTCCTGAGGCTTATTCTGAGACACGTACTTCCACCATTTCCAGGTTGGACCTTCAAGCATAATGGTATCCAAATTCACCTTCAATGACTCAGGAAACCCAATGAAACTGAAGTTTCTCTCAATCGTCTGCAACTACTCCTCTGCCTCATGTGGATCGGCTTGATCACAAAACAGGGGAGGATTCAACTTTTGGAATTCTAGAGCACAGTCTATAGGTTGATCAACTAGAGGATTTGTTAAGGACACACCAATCAAAGATTCACCTTGGGCATCCATCGAACCTTCATGGGGGAAACACTAAGGAACTAGAAAACAAAGAGAATGATCAAAACATGGCCATTTCCGTTTCAAATTATACTTTCCAAAAATTCCAAAATAAAACTTCTAAAAAACAACTTTTTTTAAGTAAAGGAGACCCCAACAATCTTCAAGGAAAACTAGTGTTGATGGGTGACTCGGACATATCTGTGGCGGCCATATGCCAGTCACACCACCATCACAAGAAGCACTCTAGGGTAATGTCCCTGGCTCTACATGGCTTTCCAGACCATGCGAGCTCCCAGAGGTCACATTCTCGTCTCCCCTTTCATTTCCCAATACCAAACAAACAATAAGAATCAAGATATATAAAAACTAGAACATCCCATGGAACCCGAGGTTCGGAACAAGAAAGGGTTCATGAAGTCTTTCCCATTACTACACCTCAGATCCCAACAATTATACACCTTTTACCATGACAACCCCAAATAAAAATGGGTGCTATGAAAAACAAGTTCCGCTCAAGATCCGACCTCCTCTGATACCATTTTTTCATGAACCAACCTGGGTCGACCCTAAACTGATCACCTGAGATAGTCTACAACATGGCCCGAGAGGCATTCCTGATCCTCCTAGGGTGGAAACAAGCATCAGGGTATTAATAGAGGAAAATTGGGAACAATTTCTCCCAATGAAAATAAATAAAAAATCAGAAAGAAAATAGACCAACACAGAGTGAATAAACAACACGTATAATAAAGAACAACTAGCAACAACAAACTAACCAGACCACGACCAAAACTCCACGTGATATTGATAATCACTCTCCAAAACACAACCGATTCTCACCCACGATGAACAAACTTGAGTCAAATCGGCAACAAAACAAAAAAACAAAAAAAATACTATAGGCATGAGTATTAAAACTTAGTAGGTGTGCCCAAAAAACTATTCCCAATGCACGAACATTAAATAAAGAATTTACTAAATACAGGTTTGAACTAAATTATAGAAAATATGGCTTTCCATATGCACACGTTCGTTTCTAAAACAAGTAATTGTCCACTTCCCTTCTTAATTTAAAAACAAGTTTAATGTTTGAAAGAAACATGTGCATTTTATTTTAAAACATTTTTGTGAACAATTTGGAAATCCAAATTTTAGTTGTTAGTCAAGAGTAAAAACACACTCAACACACAACACACACTAAGGGAAAAGGAAAAAGTGTCACACAGGGGGTAGCAACCGAACTAGATCTCTCAATCATCTGCCACTTACAAATAAACACTAAAGGAAACATGGGTCAAACCTATGAACTTGTGAACAATACAAAACGTGTCATACATGTTACTCATCCTGAAGGCATGCCTACTCTGGATGACTTCATAACTCCCAAACGCTCGGTATCACCCTACCTGGCCTAACTGAGGGGCTCGATCCCCTAGCAGAGTATAATCTGTACTAAGGGCCACTAGCTAGTGCGTAATCTAAATTAGTGCAACAATCGTTCTTAGAAGATACACTTACTATACCAGGTTCCTGTGTCAAAACCTGTACTAAAAAGGGGATGAATCAACAATGTCAATTAAGAAACCAGTCCCACTTCACAAACATCAAAAACAACTCACACAACGAACATACACAAAAGAATCACCCCTGAGTCACCTCAAAGAATGTTTTCAAAAACAATTTATTTTATCAAAGTGCCATACGGGCCTTTACCAAATTTAAAGAAAACCATCATTTCTCAAGATAACCAAAACACTTTTTCACGCATCTGAAGAATTCATTTATCATCAAACCAAATCCACACATGAAATTATGTGAATTATGTTCAAAGGAAAAACAATCATTCTTTCACTATTTTGTGTCAATTCAACAGGATAATATTTCAAGTGATGTGTATAAAACAATAAATTGTTTTTACATCAAGTAATTATTCCAAAATAAAATTATCTAATACTATTTCTATTTCATTAAAAGTAATAAAATATCACACAAATAATAAATTCTAAATTTAAAGGCGAGTGTAGTGGGGGACCTACCTCAACTCGATGCTCGAACATGACAATGCGACGTGCATCGCACATGTGAACAAGCACATGTAATCCGATGATAGATGTAACGTGGGGTTACCCCGCCAACGCGCTATAATAAATGAACAACAACAAAGGTATATAAACACGGACTTAAAACAAATCAAATAAAAAAATAGCACAAACACCACCTCGACATGCTTCCAAAACACAACTCGCACCATCAACACTATTTACTAAACCCCTTTAAAAACCATAATGTTTTTACAAAAACCACACAATTCCAATATAACTCACTATACATTTTAAAGATCTGATATACCATTTTTTGAAAACACTTAGAGTGCACAACCTGACAAAAGCGCACGACACGATGAGATCAACATTTAAAAACACATGTCCCTAAATAGATTTTTAAAACCGGGCTCACAACACCCATATTATTTAATAAATCATCTATAAATTTATGAAAAAAATTTAAATAGTATATCGCGGCTTTAACCACATGAATCCAACTCAAGCATCATTTTATATATACGAAAAACCTTAAACAATGAGCAAGGACCAGTGGGACTAATTAGACCTTTTCATGCAAAACCCGTCAAATTCATACCATAATATTAAACAAAATAATTATGAACACAACATGAATTCATATAAATAGGGTGAAAATTATTACACCCCAAGCATCCACAGTACACTTCTCTTTGAATAATACAATAGCGTGTGTTGTACGCAACATCAAGTTCTAACACACCACAACCAATCAAACTAGCAGTTATAAATAATAACACCCACTTTTTGAAATATTATAAATTTTATCACTCAAAATGGACTTCATTTTTGGATTCATAGAATCAAAATTGTCTTAGGGTGAGTTTTGGTTATTTTTCTAAAAACATCAATTTTTGATGAATAGTGAAAAACACTGAGTTATAGTTTAAAACCGAATTTTTATTTAGATAATTATTTATTTTAATTAAAATTATTTTAGCTCAAAATATATACATAATACCTATATAATTTAAATTTAATTCATTGGATTCAGTTTATAATAATTTTAGTTATATAAAAATTTTATTGAACTTTTTTCTTTCTTTTACGCACCATATAGGAGCATTAGAAAATTTACATAAAACATAATTTTAGCCCTTCTGTGAGTTGAATTTCAAAAATACAATAGAAATGGTTGATATAAATAAGTAAAATTTTGTTCAATAAGATGAAAATAATTTTGGTGAATAGTAACTTTTGACTTCTATTTATCATGGTTAAAAGTAAATAGGGTAAGTAAGGGTAAAAATGATATTATTATTACCCTAACACATGTCATAATTCTATTGGATAAGTATAATTCGACTAAAAAAACCTTAGGAACAAAATATGAACCTCTTTGGTCATCTTGGATTAGATTAGGACATTTATTATAATTTTATTTAAAGAAGAGTTAAAAGAGATAAATTCAATGGTTAATAACTAAACCATTTTTAATATAGGGTTACACACAATATAAATTCGACTATAAATATTAATTAAAAAGATAAAACTATTTCCTATATAATTGTATTTTATTTTTAGTTTTTAGAAATTATATAATTAAATATATTTATGACACAATGATGATGCAGTAATTACCGAATTAATGAAAGATTAAAATAGTTGATATTATAAATATCCAAATAAATATAATTTGAGACTTTTAATCAATTACACTAATCTTATTGGTTAATTTGACATTTTAGTGTTGATTAAATGTATTTAGGTAGAAGTAATAAAGTTTTTAGGACTTTAAAAAAAATCAATTATTAAATAATGTCAAATTTGACATAAATGAGTTTTTAAAACAAATATAATATTATTGGTTGATATAAGAATCATAAATATCTAAGGTTCGCCAAAAATACTTATATAATGATAGTTGTGTCATTAATGAACCACTTGGGGTTCTCTTGTAAGTTTATATTATGTTTATTAACCATATAATATAAAAATACAAAGAGACATGGTAAATGTCAAACTATTTAACTAAGAGTTAAATCTAAACAATATGGTTAATATAGTGACTCAAACCTGAATAAAACCAATTTATTGACCATTTTGTGACCCATAACCACTTTATACTTTGAATAATTTCTTTTTTAGACATTAGAAACCGAAAATGATTTTATTATAAATAATATTTCTACCTTTTCCTAAGGTGCCCCTCACCCCTCTTATAAAAGGGCACTTCTCCTTCTCTCTAATTCACACCTTCAAAGCCAGTTGGCTCAGCCAACCCCTGCCCAAATACCCTATAAATTTTCCTCCCTTCATCCTAGTGGACATACTTTAGTCATAAAGCCATCCTATAGAGACATTTTGATCAAATCAAAAGGAAGAACCCGAAGAAGAGGTAAATATCTCACCACCTCTTTCATGTTTTTTCTTCTTCCACTTATTCTTTCCTTGTTGTTTCCATTATAAAATAATAACTCCAATATCTTTTATATAATGTGATCTTATTATAAATATGGTTCAAATATATTCATTATTCTATCCATCCATCGAATGACATGTCACTATACATGCGTACGTACAGTTTACCATCTCCACGTGGTGGTGTAGTTGTTATTCAATACATTACTATTCAGATTGGTATAATAATGATGTATAAATGATGTTAATAATTAATATCAAATGATAATTATTCTTTATATATGATATAAAATCCAATTATATATGATTTTAATATCAAAGAATGATATTGTCGCTCGTGCGTACATATGAATTACCGTCTCCACGAACACAGTGAGATTCATTCTCCATCATATCCATTCAAGACTAATTTTTAATTAGATTATTACAAATATTGTTTAAAGACTTAATATCATTCTGAATATGAATAAGATACATCCTATCCATAAAAAACATAACATACATAATAAATAATATAAAGGAAAACGAATCAGTTTACACCCAAAACGACGATAATACTAAAATATTATTAAAAAGGCAATATTAAAAGATCATATATGATATCATATTAATGTATATGATTATTTTATAATTCAATAACAATTAGTTTACAATTATAAATAAGGATAACCTACCCTCGACCAAGGTAAAGTACAAAGTAAGGGTTAATTTCACAGTCTCTTTATTATCCGAGGTTGTTTTTACGTATGTATCTATTGGGACCTCTTTATCATGCACATCTATGTTTATTAAAAATGTACTCCAAAACATTTTTACTATTTAATAGATGGTGGTTTTAAGTCATTTATACCCTTGTTTGACTTTTTATTAAATGGTTTGAAAGGAATCTTTCCGTCGTTTTCCAAAAAAGGCACCTTATGCCCTTTTCGAAAAAATTAAGGTAAGAATGTTTTGTAACATATATGTTGTGTGCGGATATTTTACACTATTATAACATCGTCAAAGCTTTCCATACAAGCTTATAATAATAGTTTCAAAATAAATGTTTTCTTTTTAATTATGTTACTCTTAAATGATTTCAAAATATAAAGGGATATTTTTATAAAAAAGGGTTTTGATTTCATCTATGTCAACATCCTTTGATGGAGTTTAAGAATATTTGAAGTTGATTTATAATGATACCAAACTTCTATATTGTAATGATGGTTTTTTGATATGTATGACTATGGATGTGTTATTTTTATACCATTCATGGTTTATGGATGAAGTATTTAAATTCTGTATACTAATTTTAATATGAATGTTTTTGTTATGTTTAAAACTTTTCATGTGAGGAATGCATTGGACTTATTATGTGACCAGTGGAGCCCCCTATAGCTCCTCAATGCATCAGTAGGTCTCATGAGGCAAACTAATTTCTGGGCACAAGGCCTTGACAAAATATTATTTGTAGTCTTGGTACAAGGCCTCGACTATGTGGTTATGAAGTCTAGAATTGTGCATTCCATCAATATGAAAGTGGCTATTGATATTGAATGTGATTATTCGAATAGTATAATATCCATGTGTGTAAGTAAATGGAATTATTTTGATCTATATTTTCCATATTATGATGATTTTTATGTTAAAAAAGATATTGTTTTAGTTTTATACATTTCCTTAAATGTTTATGCTTATTTATGAATGTGTCGGCTATATTGTTATCCTTAATGATCATCTGATCTCACACCTTTCTATGTTTTATTTTTTCCAAGATGTGAAGATGTTTATTATGAATGACCTGAAGGGATATTCTATGGGATCTCAGTGTTGTCTATGGAAACAATGTTGTTGCAATTTTCCATTTTATGATGTAATGTAAACCTTATGAGTGTATCTAGTACTTCCAAGTCTACTAAACTAATCGGTCTTTCAAGACTTGATCTTTTGGGATCATGCCAATGATACATAATAATGCACCTACTCTAGGATTCTGGGGTTAGGTCATTACACAATATATCAAACACAACTACATTATTTTAAAACTCAATTTACACCAAACTAATTAATTAGATCATATAATAAACATAAATTATAAAACTTTAAGCACTAAAAAAACAAGAAAACAATATATTTTTAATGCTGGAGGAGAGTGAAAGGGGGGTTCCAACCTCAACCTTGGATAAACCTCCCAAAACTGGTGCAAAACCTCATTTACACTGCAACCGCACCAATGAGAACCTAAGAACACACTTTGGAATATCTTCGACACACCAATGTTATGATTTAATCTGCAACTAACAAAACGTAAACCATAGAGAACACCAAAATAAGAAAAACATACCATAAGGGGAGGTGTGCAGTGGAGTGAGGCTGAGGTGTAGGGGTTTGTTGTGGCCAATTCGAAGGGAACGGGGCGTGAAACAATGTGTAGGTGAAGAAGGAGGGTGATTGCCGGAGAAGGGATGTCAGGCATGGGTTGGTTGTGGCATGATGGAGGTCGCATGTAGGAGGCGGAAGCATGAAGGGTGGATGTTGGATCTGTACCAGGTGGCTGGAGGGTGCGGGGAATCACTGCAAGCACACAGACAGGGAGGCATGGGCGGTGCTAGCTATGACTGATGGAAGGGGCGCCGAGATAGGGGGATCTGTCCAGGGGAGTTAGGTAGGAGGCGTCGGAGGCGGCTAGCATGGAAGGAGCATAGATGCAGGGGGGATCCATGGTGCCGCATCTGGCATGTGAGGCCTGCGAGTGGGCTCCAGTAGGGGAGCGGCGTACTGGCTAGAGCAGGCGGCTGGTGTGGCCTGAGGGTATAGGGTAGGAAATGCGGAGGACAACAACTGGGCAGGAGAAGAAAACATCGGGGTATGGAGGGTTGGATGCACTGTAGTGGAAGGAGAAAGTAGTGGGTATGGGGTGGTGGCGTGAGAGAAAAAATAAATAAATAAGGTGGCATAGGATTAGGGTTAGCATAAAATAAAATAAAAATAAAAAAATAAAACAAAAACCAATAATTGAGATAGAGTAAACATTTATCTATAAAAATAACTCATAAAAATAATAAGAATAATACTGATAATAATATTAATAATAATAACTTCAATCTATGATAATAATAATACTGACGATAATGGAAATAATATTACTAATACACCTAATAATGAAACAACTTTGATAATAATAATAATAATAAATGATAAAAATAATAATTTTAACCACAAAAATTCCATAATAATTTAAATAACATTAATCGATTATTTTTATAATAATAATAATAATAATTCTTTAATTACAATAACAATAACAATTATTGTTATTATAAAAATAAATACTTATCAATAATAATACTAATATGAACATTAATAATTATACTGATAAAAATATAAATAATAAGAATACCCAGTTCACATTATTAATAATAATAATGTCATTAACAACAATAGAAATTTTTAAATAAAACAATAAATTAAAAAAGTATCTCATTTGAATTTTTTTCTGAAGGTAGGATGATCATTATGATGCTTAGGCGAATCCGCATGGGGTTTCCAAAATGCGGTCCTCCCATTCGTCCAGTGACATCAACTCAAAATGCACATTTTTTTGACAAAACTCAAAACTCTCATTCAAAACTGAACCCAAACTTTGACAATTATTTGAAATGGAAAATGGAATTATTAAAAGGACCAAAAACATGATTCAATGTGTGACAATAATGTATTTTATCTCTCATAAACCACCATGGAATGTTTTTGATAAACTTATTTTCCTTGGTTTTGATAGTTATTATCGATGAATTTTTCATGATTTCTCCTTACAATCTTCCCCGATGATAGCTTTTATATAGAATAGTATGAAATTAAAATAGAACATGTAATTTAAATGGAATTTTCATGTTCATAATTTTCTTCTTACATCAGCACTCATCATGATCATACTGGAATCAGGACAAGGGTATGTACTGTATCGTGATGCTTTGGGATCTACATTGAGATGTGTTCTCATGTTGGGAGATCATGTTGTTTCTTATGTTTAAAGATAATTATCGTGGATTTAAAAGAACTAACCAAAACACAATTTTATTTTATCTTCCATAGTCCATGATTTTAATACTTATCATCATTACCTATTTGGTGAGAAATTCATTTTGTTTATAGATCATAAGATCATGGATCGTATTTTATCACAGAGATACTTGAACCTTAGAAAAAGAAGATAGATGGAGTATCTCCAAGTCTGTGAAATTGATTTTATTTATACATATTGGAAAGGAAATATGATAAAATATGCATTAAGAAAAAATTCATATGATCATATGGAAAAAAAGAAGATTTCAATCAGTGGCAGTTGATATCAGTCCTGTTGAAATGCACATGGAATGTGAAGAATGATGTGATGTTTCAATTTACCTTTTAGTTTTTTTGTTCCTAATTTGGTAGAGATTGTTAAAGAGGCACAAACGTATGATTCTGAATGTGTTTTTATGAGGTCAAAACTCATTGGGGGGGAGACCATTTAGGGATGGAAGTTGGATGGGTGATAAATTTTGAGGTTTCGAGATCAGATGGTCAAACCTTTTTCTTGGCAGGAACAACTTCTTCATGCTTAACACCATTCAAGCTGGGTTGGTCATCCTATAATAAATAAGATATATAAGGTAGTGAATGCATAGTTTTAATGGATTATCATGAAAAAAAGGTGGATGATATTTTTCAAGATGATTAAATTATCATCAAGTTAATGTAGTGCATCATTGACCAACAGGTATGTTGCAGTCATTACATATTCCTGTGTAAAAATGGGAGCAGATAATTATTGATTTTTTAACCAGTATCCCAAGAATGGTTAGGAAAAACGATGCTAAATGGGTGATAGTGAATCCATCCCCAAATTCATCACATTTCATTCCTATTCATAAATCTTATAGTCTAGAGGAGTTTTCAACAATCCATATCTGAGAAGTGGTAAAGAGGCATGATGTACTAGTTTTGATAGTATCAGACAGAGCTCAGAGGTTTACATCTCATTTTTATAAATCCATACATAATTACCTTGGTACTTAGTTGACTATTAGTATGGAATATCACCCTTAGATGAATATATAATCCTGATTTAAAATAAAATCATTGGAAGACATGTTCTGGGCTTGTTTAATGGATTTCGGTTCATGGGAAGAGCCCATATTATTAGTTGAGTACTCATATATGAATAGTTATCAGGACTCAATACATATGCCTCCATTTGATGAAATTTTTTGGAGTCCTTATCATTCTATACATTGGTGGGTGGAAAAAAGTGATTCCTCAAAAGATGGATTGATCCATGTCCAAAAAATAAAAGATAATATTTAGTTGATCAAGAAATAGATGGAGATGAAAATGGGTCATCAAAAATCATATGAGGATCAGCATCGATGGACATCTTCATTCAAGGTGTGGTACCATGTGTTCTTGAGGATCTCTCCAAGGATTGTACATCATCATTTTTTAAATCATAGAATGTAAAATCCTAGATAAAAACCCCTTTTAAAATACTAAAATGGGTTGGTGAGGTGGAATATCGATTGGCTTTACGACCATGGTTCAGTGTAGTGCGTAATGTGTTTCATTTATCTCAGTTAAATGTTTCTGCCAAATCATAAACTTGTTATACAATGGTATCATGTTTTCCTAGACTTGGTTGATTCATTGGTGCACATGCCAGTGCAGATTGTGGAAAAGAAATAGGAAGAGATTTGTGGAAAAAGAATCAGTCTAGTGCAGGTTGGGTGGCAACATGGTCAGATTATAGAAGAGACTTCAGAATGAGAGAATGAAATGATCGATCAATGTCCTGAACTCTTTTGGTACAGTAGGGGTTTTATAATTTATAGAGGACTTAAATGCTAATTATGGGGTAATGTAGCACACTCGATTTCTACTAAGTAACTTTATTTTATTCTTTTTATGTATGTAAAGTGTTTGGGTGATGTTTGGGAGGGTTTGGAATACTTTTGGACTATTTTTGGGGATTTTCTAAATGTGAATGGTTTTATAATGACTAGTGTAAAACATAAAACTTCTTCCAAAAATTGTGCACATCAAAAAATTGTCTAATGAGCTAGGGCATGATTATGGGAACCGCTTGGCCAAACTGTGCAGAAACCTAGGAGAAACTGTTCAAAGTGGGAAATAGAGATTTCTCACGATTGGAGTGTGTTTTTTCTATCTATGTTAGTCAATAGTGTGGGGTGATCCTTGAGTTAGAGGCTGGTGTATAGTTATAATAAGTTTTTCCAAATTGTTTGACTAATCAAGCATCGTTTAAAAACAAGATCCTAAAAAAGTGAATTTTCGCGAGGATAAAATTTAAACCCCTCATTTTAGCTCTATTTGGTTCCTTACATGAGAATTCATCATCCCAATGGTTTTGGAACCTTTCCACATTGAATACAAATAAATTCAGAGGCATTTCTTGGTGTGTTGAAGCCTAATTCCCATGGTAAGTTTTTTTATGGTAGTTTTCTGGGTTTTTCATAGATCTCTATTCGTTCATCTCTCAGTTTCCTAGATCAAGTCCATTAAGGATAGATATAATGTTTTTTTGAGGAATATTATCATTATATTTTGTTGTTTTCGGTTTTAGGGGAAGATATCTAAAGAAGTTTTTTGGAGACTCTACCTAGGTTTGTGGGTATTTTTGTGTTGTTCTTCATTTTCAACATAATTCTTAAGGTAGGTGTCTTGACACTCAACTCCTCTTATTATTTCATAAAGTCTTAGATTCAAATTGGTTAAATTTATTGAAATTGATTGTAAAATTATTGTACAATGCATGATATAAACCTTATTTATTTATGGTTTATGTATTTTTTGGATATTGTGGATTTTGTGTAAATTAGTTATGAAAGTGAATTGTTTTTTTATTTTAAAATGTTGATTTAAAAATGATTATTATAAAATATGGCTATGTTGGATTTATAAAAATGGTTTTTAGAATGGTTTTGAACAAAATAATAGATTTATTGTAAGGTATTTAAAGGGTTTTCTTGATATTGTGTTGGCATACATGGTTGGTGCGAGTTAATGCTTTAAACATGACCCTGAATAAGGGATGTGTACCATTGGGTTAAAAAGTTACATAACCATTGATAAAGGGATTGTTTCATTGTTGAATATGGATATTTGACACTACATGATTACTTATTGGGTAGATGTTAAACCATTTATGACTAAGGAAGTTTTATTCAAGCATGCATGTGTAGGTGAGTGGGTGAATCATGGGATGGGAATGCCAAAAATGAAATGTGAATTGGTTTAATGGAACAATTGTTTACTTTCCATGTGAATTATTATAATATGGAGACAATTTTGGTGTAAATATTCTTGGTTTTGATATAAATTTTGAATCTATTTTAAATCATTTTTTATAAAATTCTTTACATAATGGTGATAACTTGTGCTATCCTTGTGGAATGAGTAGGGAAGTCATTTTGGGAAAACCTATTGAGTTGCATTACTCACCCCTAATATAGAAATTGTGTACATTTAGACATGTTTTTTATCTGTAAATAGGTAATATTAAATCATCACACTTCTTTAACAGTGCTTCATGATACTTGGGCATGGATTTGGTGTTGGAGTTTGGAGATATATCATTGGAGTATTTAGATTTTCGGTTGGTTTTTTTTCCACTATGTACTTTGATGTTAGTTATCTTCAATTGTGGTACTCTCCTAAAGTTCGGTTATGATATCAGTGGTTTTACATTGATTTTTTTTTAAATTTTTATCATGAAATATGTAGTAATCATTTTTTTATGCTATGTCTTTTTGGTTATTTATTTCTCAAATGGAAAATCATCCCGCATTTGTTTTGAAGCCCTTGGAAATTATTACCTAACTTTGGAATCTTGGGGATTTCTCTTAAAGACAAAATCCAATTTTCCCACAAACAAATCCAATGAGGAGGGGAATGATCTTATAGTCACTGAATCTTTCATTATTTTGGGGGGTGGATTTGATCCGAAGTTATTGTATGATGTCCTGAAAAAATGTTTTCTGAGCCAGAAACAACTGGCTAGCATGGAGGGGGGCGTACGCAATTTTGATGATGGGACTCCACTTGCCAAAATAATAAGGGAATCATTATAGGTTATATACTGGAGTCATCAGATAATATCTCTATTGCAAACCCATATGGATTCTTTGGCCACACAGATAATGAGACATGAGGAGATCATAACTTGCTCAAAGTTTCATATTTTTTCATCATAATCCTCAATGAAAACTAATGAAAAAAGTGTGTTTGAGTTTTCCAATAATATCAAGACACTTTTTTCCTGGGAATCATTAAAGGAAGTTGGGTTGGAATCACTTAAAAACTCAATCGATGCTTCTCTTCAAACTCTGGATGACTTGGTGAACTCAAATGATGGGATTTTATAGTAGTCTAATCACAAATGTTTTTTAATGGAATATTCAAAGAGAATCCAAAATATATAGATTCCTCTTTTTTGTGCTACTTATCATTGAATATGATTTAAAAATTTTATTTTCATTCAGGATGTTCCAAACATTTCATTCATTTGATGTCCCATAGATCGATAATGATATCCATCCTTTATATAATATCAATTAAACCCACATGCCTGTATTTTAATGATTAAATCAGATTAGGTTTTTCTTGTGGAATTCTCATTAATTTCCACTAACAATATATTCCTCATTGATGTACCTTCTCTTGTTATCCATATATAACATAATTTATAAAATCATAATTTGGGTAAAAGATATGTCTAAGAGAGTGAAGAATCATTATTTTCTAATGTTAGTGGACAAATCAAGCATATCTTGATTTTTTGGGAAATTTTTTGGTCCATATAATATTTGTATTCATTTTATTATATTTCCCTGACATTTTTCAATGCTTCATATAGGGGAAGACTTAGTGGGTTCAGACATGGAGTTTTCCTAAGATTCCCTCGTTCTGGTTTTTGACCTAACATCTTTTTGGCCCTTTACATCTATGAATGATCAATATTTTCCTAAATAAAAAAAGTGAATATACTGCGAGCATAGAATTGAATTTTTTTCTAGGGTTTCCTAAACAGGTTTTTAACTTGGAAGGTGATGTTTCTATATTTATTGACTATTTTATGGCATTGATAACTGGACCATTCTTATAGTTTAGGGTCTTTTATATTGAAACAGTTACTATTTTAGTTTAGTTCATTCTAGATCAGGCCTTTTATCGTTTTATTTTAGGGTCATTTTTCTTGGAAATTTTATTGATATAGTCTCGGGTTTTTTTATCTCAGACCTTCTACTACGTGTATTATAATATTTTCGAAGTAATGTTCTCTATGTAGTTTAATGTCATGAGGTAAGGATGAATTCCATTAATTTTAATGTCATGCATTAATGACGTCTTCCCATTAGTTTAATGTCATGAAATAAGGATGTGAAATGCCATAGAGTAAAAATTATTGCTACCATGACATGCCTGATGAATATGTAATGGGGAATACATATCAGAGATATCCCAAAATCCCATAGGGAAATGAGTTCACCCATGGTGTTTCCAATTCTCAGGAGGATTAGATTTCTTTTACTACGAGGAGATGCATCTATTTGGTGTGTCACATTCCCTTATAGATGAGCCCATATATCTTAAATGCTTGGTCAAGCAAAGAGGATCACTACTCTTTTCCAAGGGCCATAAAATATCGATGACCATAATATTGGTTATGGGATAAAAATTATGTAATATGATTCCACCTGGATAGTTTCAATATTGGTGGTATAGTTCATAACACCAATGTTTGAGAAGATGAGTATATATTTGGGTAGTCATGATCGATATTTCCCAAAACACCCTAACGTGTTGGATTCAGTAACCGTGTTTCCAAGGATCACGAGGACTAGAGTTGCTTTCCTATAAGGAGGAGATGCATCTATTTAGTGTCTAACAAAAAATTATTCAAGATCCAATTGGGATTACTTGAATAGTTAAGATAATATGACCACAATATTTTACAATGTTCATGATCTATTTTTTATGACCCAAACATCTGGGTTATGAAGTTGGATATGAAGAAAAAACTATCTTGGAAAGGCTTTATGACCCTAGGATTATTCAAATTTTTTTCAGGAGGCTCGGGCACTATGTCATGTTCCTTCAAGTCATGTCGTGCAGGATTAAAAATTGTTCAGGAATATATCACCTCATTCATTCTTTGATAAAATTAATAAAACATGATGAAGTAACATTGAGGATGTGGAATCCACTTGAATAATCTAGTTATTGGGGTTGTAAATTGTGGTCCAATGTTCTTAGTTCATGTCTATGATGCCTTCACTAGGGAATTCCACCATAAGTGTTATCATTTTCTGATGGTGAATGGTACCCAACATTCCCACTATCCAATGGCCAGAGGTATTTTCACTTATTCTTAGTTGTTTTATCCTTTATAAAAATCGGATAATGGGATTTCATCCTCTCCTTCAGTGGAAGACTCCTTAGAAACATTCAACTAGTCAAAGTATCCCTTAATGATTAATACATATTTCTGGAACTTGTTCATGGTGCCATCATTTTGTGGACACCTATTAATTACGTTTCACCAATCTAGACATTCCAAAGGTTCAGGTTAGGATAGCAAGCCTCGGTCAAGGGAGTAGTCATGTTGAGCATCGCTGGCACGTCTGAACACTGAAACATTGGAACACTTATATTATTCGTCATTAGAGGTATTCTCAAGGGCTTAGAAACACGAGGCTTCCCATGTATATCACATGATATCTTATTCTAGAGGAATGTATCCTAGGTTTTCCTCATCCTCCCATGTATAATAGGAGGTATGTCATGTGTTTAAAGTCTAGTGGAGAATGATCAGACTGATCAGATCACTTATGAAAGTGGATCAGAAAGAAACATCCCTAAAAGGGATTACATAGAAGGTTTACCAAATGTGTGGATTAGAAATCCCAGTGAAGACGGATCCTAGAGTTGTTTTTACCATAATGGGATGGTTTCACACTGTGAAGTCTAATCTAAACACCACTACGTGTGGATTAGGGAAGGTGGGCCCTGATGAGGGCCTTATGGATCACATTACAAGGGAAGATATTTAAAAGACTATCTGAGGAATCATTCATCGTCAATTCCCCCTTTAGTCATGTGTGATCAAAGACTCTCTAAGGAAGGACTCGCCTTCAATCCCCACTATAGAATTTCAATGGTAACCTAAAGCTCGTTAAGGAAGCACCCAATGTCAATTCCTCCTATGGCCTCATAACATAACTATATACACTCTGATGGAACACTCAACATCAATTACCCCTATGTTCTCACAACGTGATAATTATAACAGACACTCTAGGAAAGCCCTCAACATCAACTTCACATAAGGTCTCACTAGACATGGTTCCCACAACACCATGTAAGAAATTGTGTAGAAATGTTAATCATCTTCCAAATTAAACTTCATGAACTACTTTGATAAACACACTACAATATATCATAGCATGTCGGATAAAAATCACTCCACCCAACAATACTAGGCATGGGAAGCAAGTAGCAGCCTAACATACAAGGCTAGACCAAATGCTCAAAACAAACATACATGGGAAAAACATCTATAGAATGGCAGAGATAACCCTATTCTCCAAATTTACCTTTATCTAATCAAACATGGCATAACAGGAAAATAAAAGGGCCAAAACCACAAACACACAATACCCAGAACGAGGGTATTGGGCACTTTTTCACATATGACTCAAAGAATAACTACGGAAAGGCACAAAAAACCTACCTCGGCATGGTGAGATCAATATAAATGAACCTTTTGCCTTGAATTTCCCTATAACTCCGTATATCTACAGAAACACTTAAAAGGTTCAATCGTGGATAACTCGTGAGATAGGGGAGATCAAGAGATGTAGTTCTAGAAGAAGGAAGAACTCACCGAGGAGATTATAATGCAATTGACATAGGTTGATTCAGAGAATGGAGAGTGATTTAGGGGATCCGAGACGATATGTGTCCGTATGGATGCTCTTGGATGAAATAGGTCGAGAAGAAGTGTTTTTTTTCTGTCAGACACGACCCCAGTCCGTCTAATGAAAAAAAGTCCTACGCGTGTTCTTTAAAGGTACACGATGTGTACCTTCCTTTTCTAGCCTCCGCTTTAGGAGGTATCCTGGTCACCACACATGGTCTTGTGCCTGGCCATTACCCGGCCCACACATGGACACCCACGGCAATAGGGTACATGGCATGTACATAAAGTACACGGCGTGTACTCCTGAAATTTATAGAAACTCCTCTTTTTCTCAAAAATAACAAGTAAAGAAAAACATACCTAAAAAAAGATTTGTTTTCTTACAATCTTCCCCTATTAAATAAATTCATCCCCGAATTTAATTATCAAGACGACGTAGAATACGAAACCTCGAGTAGCTCCAGCCACTCTGATCGTACATCTGCCTCCCTCTCCCAAGTCTCATCCTATACCCGCCCATGATTCCATAGAACTCGTACTAGAGGAATAGACCAGCCATAGATAACCTTCACACTTAGATCAACAATCCGAATATGATTCTCCTCGAAGGATGCATCCACATCTAACTAAACCTCCTCGGGTTGGAAAACATGATATAGGTCTGATAAGTAATGTTGAAGATAAGAAACGTAGAAGACATCATGCATAGCCCAGTACCTTTGAGGTAACTGCAACCAATAGGAAACTAACCTGAATCTCTCCAGCACCTCAAAAAGTCTTACATTCTATGGTGAAAGCTTAACTTGCCTCCAATTCCTCCTATGTCCCAACCTCAATATGACATATAGAAAACCCGGATGTCCAACCTCGAACTCCAGAGGTTATCTCGGTCGATTAGCATAAGACTTCTGTCATGACTGTGTAATATCCATCCTCTTCTGAATCAAATCTATCTACTCTATGGTCTCCGAGACAAGTCGAGTTCCCAGCATAGTTGCCTCTCCAACCTCTAGCCATCATAAGGGTGATCAGCATGGAATACCTTACAAGGCCTCATATGGTTCCATCTGAATAGTGTCTTGAAAACAGTTATTGTAGGAAAACCTTATAAGAACTATGTGCTTCTCCCAAGAACCACCAAGATACAGGACGCATGGTTGAAGCATGTCCTCAAGCACCTGAATCATATGCTCAGACTGCCCATCTGTATGGGGATGGTATGTTGTAATCCGAAGTACCTATGTACCCATAGACATATGTAATCCCTGCCAAACCTGAGATGTAAAACATGCATATCTATATGAAAAATGAAGTGTAGAAATCCATGTAAATACAAAATCTCTCATATGTACAACCTACCCAACTCATCAACACATAAGGTCTTCTTAATCGGAAAGAAGTGGGAAACCTTCATGAGTCTATCAATAAAAATCCATACTATATCATTCCCTCAAGGTGATCTCGGCAAAAATTTCATGAAATCCATCGCAACATCATTACACTTCCACTCGGGAATGGGTAACTGCTGTAAAATCCCTACTAGTTGTTGGTGCTCCGCCTTCACTTGCTGACAGGTGGAACACCTCATGATGAAACCAGAAACATCTCCCTCCATACCTGGCCACCAATTCTAATGGTGCAGATCTCGATACATCTTGGTAACACCAGGATGAACTAACCAAACTGAGGAATGAAAGTCTCGTATCAGCTTCTCGCATATGTCTGCTAGTACCCACACGCGTCTATAAAAATGCAAGATCTCATCCATGCCTACTACCCATCCCGGAATAGGGTCCTCTCCTGAAACACTCTCTTGTAGGACTATGCCTTCAGAATCTAATAGCTGCCTCATTCGCACTCGATGAAGTAGAGTAGAGGTCACAGATACAGAAAAAAGAAACGTCTTCCCCTGACTGTCTTTCACCTCCAAATACATCTCAGATAATAGATCTATAAGCTACCACTCACTGTTTTCCTCATGAAATGCTTGAATCTGATTCGTCCTACTCAACACATCAGCCACAATGTTTTTTTTTCAAGAATTTAGGCTATCTCAATGTAAAAGGGATGAATTTACCAATCCCCCCTTCGTTGACTCAAATTCAGATCACACTGAGTGAAGATATACATGAGACATTGGTGGTCGGTGAAAACCACAAAAATCTCTCCCAAAAGATAATGTCTCCAACAGCGTAAATCGTGAGAAACTACAGCCACCTCAAGATCATGTGTTGGGTAGTTCCTCAAATATGGCCTCAATTGCCGAGACTCGTACGCAACGACTCCTTATCCCTACATAATCACTACTCCAAGCCTGATAGGTTATGCATCATAGAATACAGTATAGCTCTTTCCCAGCTCTGGAAACACTAGTATCAGTTCTGATGTCAACCTCCCATTCAGCTACTGAAAAGATAACTCACAAGGATCTCCCCAAAAGTACTTCACAACCTTTTTATTTAGGCCCTTCAGCGACACTGCTAAGCATGAAAAGTCATGTATAAAATGTCTATAGTAACCAGACAGCCCTAGAAAACTTCTTACCTCAAAGACGTTCTTTGGATGCTCCCAATAAACTACTACTCTCACTTTCTCTGGATCTATTGATAATCTTGTCTTTGAGATAACATGACCCAATAAGTGAATCTGGTCTATCCAAAAGTGGAATTTTGTGAGCGTTTCATATAATTGATTCTCTATCAGTGTACTCAAAATGATCTCAAGATGTGAGGCATGGTCATGTCGAGTGTGAGAGTACACCATGATATCATCCACAAATACTACCACAAATGAATCCAAGTATGGATGGAACACTCGGTTCGTTAGTTCCATGAAGACTGCAGGCACGTTCGTGAGACCGAATGGAATAACCACATACTCGAATAGACCATACCTACTCTGGAAGGCTGTAAGAGGTATATCAGATGGTCTAATATACAATTGATGGTAATCGGATCTCATGGAGATCTTTGTGAACAACTGAGCTCCTCAAAGATGATCAAAGAGATCATAAATCCTCAGTAAGAGATATCAGTTCATGACCATAAACTAGTACAAATTCTAATAATACACAAAAACTATGAGGGTATCTTCCACCTTCTTCGCGAATAGAACAGGTGAACCCCAATGAGAAGTACTGGGTCCGATGAAACCCTTTTCCTGAAACTCCTCCAACTGCTTCTCAAGCATCTTCAACTTTGTTGTAGCCGTCCTATAGGGAGGAATGGTCACTAATGTCACTTATGGAGCAAGATCAATAGAAAATTCCACTTCTCGCTCTAGAGGTAAAATTGAAAATTCCTCTAGAAAGACATCCCTACAACAATCCACCACTGGAGGAATGTTCAGCTGTGAAGTCCTCTGGTCATGCAGATATAGACTAGAAATCTGTGCTGTAACTCTTCCCAACCCATGATGCTCGGGTCCCACTCAACTCGCCTGAACATCCCATTCGTCCTTATGATGAAATGATTCACCTTATTGTGATGTAAAACTTGGCCTATGGTGATAGAAGTCGACAAAAACTTGGAAGGGAACTATCCAATCCATTTCGAGAATGATATCATAACACGTCATCTCTAGGACATAGAGGTCCCCAAATAAGTGATACCCACCAACCTCTAGATGGAACTCCTCGCACTGTCATACACCTGTCATTATTTTCCCCAACGGAGTTTCTAACATTAATGTACCAGTAAAATAAAGGATACAGAACTCAAGGCTCTCCACCACCACACTAGATATAAAGCTACGGGATGCCCCTGTATCGAAAAGACAATAAGCTAAAACTAAGGAAACTCGGATCGTACCACTAAATGTAGAGGGTATGGGATCCTACTCATGTTGGTTCTGCTACACTATAAAAGTTTGACCTACACTATTCCCATGTGACCCGACTTTCCCACTCTGAGCTGATCCACCTTGATCTTGGTAAAATCCTGGTGACTGGCTACCACGGCCGCGAACTGCCCCTCAACCTGAACGGACTGAAGTACTCTAGCTCTTAGACTGGTGAGAAACGGGTGGTGGTAATCCGGAATGAGGATTCATAGAAAAACACTTGTCACCAGCTGCTAGTGAGAATATATGACAGAAGTGCTGAAGATGGCCCATCTTGCTGCAAGATCGGCACTCCACTAAGTCAATCGGGAAATGTGGAATGGTATGTTATACCTTCCCGCACTAGTATCATACCACCTAGATACTTAAATGTGCATCCCTTCTACTCATATATCCACATGTAGAATCCCGGTGGTGCTACCTAGTATCAGCTATAGAAACACTAACTCTGGATGCGGAACCGCCCTGGCTCACAGCTGCAGATTCCCTCAGTTTGCACACTGTGATCAGCACATGGTTGACTATTGATGTGATGGAATTCAACCTGAAGATGTTCACCTGAGCCCGAATGTCTTTCCTGATACCATCCTCAAACATCCATACCAAGAATAACTCATCACCTCTAGGAAAGGGTGTAAATCACTACAACTCTATGAAGCGAGAAGAATACTCTATAACTGAATGAGTACCCTGCTCCAAACTCATGAACTCTCAGGCTTGATTGGCACTCAAAGTCCCTGGGTAGAAAAAGTTGTAGAAGTTATGCTAAAACTCCTCCCAAGCCATAACCTCATGGCGTCCTGCAGGTGAGTTCACATCCACCATCTCTTGGTGGAAACCCGAAGCATATACATATCAAGCTTGACCCTCCTCTCTGGAGGCATCTCAAGATGCTTGGGGATCATCAGTATGGCCTCAATCCATGACTCTACATCCTGGGTTCCTCCATCCCCTGAGAAATTGGGAGGATGAAACTGTTGAAAAACCCGAGTTAGCTCTACTATAGAAGGGGTTGGATGTGGTGATCCCCAAAAGGTATGGATCATCCTAAAAAATCCCTCTTGGAACTGTACGACGACACCTACATCCGGGATAACAACTGGTGACAAGACGAGAATGACTAGGAGATCTTCTTGTGGTCCCTAATCTACCATTTCTTATGTCTGATCACTACCCTACAACAAACATAAAATGGGAGGCCGTCTTGGTGGAATGAAATTTCATGGGCAAGCATACAGCTTAGATCAAAATTATCATGAGAAAAAAAATTAGAAATGTATGAAGGGAATGTGAGAAAGGAATCATTCAAGTTATTAGAAACATGGATACACAGAATTTATATCCAATACACGGCATGTTCCCTTAATCCTCCAAATGGGCATGTTTTTTTGTCAACCCATGACGTGTAAAACCCCATACACGTGGTTGTTGTCCTCACACATGGAGTGTACTTGAATCCTCTTCCCCATCCCAAGTTCTTCAACATGGAACAACGACAAGGTTCTCCTAGAACAAGTATACATAGTGTGTTAGTGCCAGACACAGCGTGTACAAGATGAACTTCTTTGACACGTGTTGTTAGTTACACGACCGGTTACATGGCTGATTCTACACAACATTTTTGTTCAGGACACAACATGTAATAGAATGATTTCACTAACCCATGTTGTGTAGTACATGGTCGGATACATGGGTTACATTAAATAGCGTGTATAATATTGGAATGGATTGTATAACTTGTGTTTTATCCATCCATGTTTTTAGTCACCCGGTGGACACATGGTCTACCAAACACGGTGTGTTCCCCCAAAGCTTTCCCAACCCCATGTCTCTAACCACACATCCAGTGACACAGTTAATGACTAAACAACATGTACATATAGTACATGACGTGTACTTAGGAAAAATAGTTCCATCTCGAACAGAAGGACTCATGGCATGTATTCATCATTATAGGTCGTGTATTCTGGGTTCATCTAGATAGTAATCCTCAGAAACTACTCAAGAACCTATATACCACTAAAAACATTAAGGTGTCAAATTATGATCCATGAGGGCCCATAATCCTTGCGAATCAAATATTTGCATCTTATACAAGTCATTTTCAAGCATAACAGTGTAATGATCCACCAAATTCCGATCGATGAGGACCAATAACACCTCAAGAACCACAGATTGGATTTCATTCAAACGAAACCTTATACAATTCAATAACCTTTCAAAAAAAAAAGGTATTCTATCAAGACATCTATCTGAAAGGCATTCATATCAAGCACAACCTCTATCATAAAAACATGCAATCACTAATGCACCCTAAATGGAAAGGTAGGAATGCATGACATGTGATTTCTAACAAGTTCTTATATAATGCATCATATGGAATATCCTCACCTCATTGGGTTGAAACATAAACACTACCTTAATAATATCAATGATAAAAGAACAAAACATGTGAATCACCCAATGGTGAAATCAAAACAACTATAAGATTTCAAAACCATACAAATCTAAATAAAGAGGTAAATTGGCTTTTCCATGTACATGGGTTAGCTACTCCTGGGAAAAGCTAATTTCCAAGAACCTACTTTCTTCATATCCCTGGATATAGGCTCCAAATAGTATGTCATGAAAAATAGAATTCCTTTGATACAAATTTGTAACATCCTGGTTCCGGGAGCCACCAAGAGGTACCCAATACCCGGTTGGCCACATGGCCTCAAGAACATTTCCCCAAACGCCAGAGGCTGCCAACTAGTAGCAAAGGTCGTGGGTGTGATAGCAGGGAAACTATTCCCTAATTGGAAGTGTAACAAAGTGGAAGTAAAACTGATAGCAATAGAAGAAGTAGTAAAACATGAAATAAGTAAACAATAGAACTAATAAAAAACTGGAGCACAGAGATATATATAAATAATGCATGATACATATATCTAGGAAAGCATCCAAACAAATCACAATGCTAGAATATAGTACTAAACCAAAGTACAAAATTAAACTAAAGTAAATAGCTTCACATCATCGCAAGCCTAAGCTTGGTCCGCCGTTCCCCAGCTTCACAGAAACCAAGTACATGAAGTAGATGAGAGCTTTCCCTTATCTATAATTGTGGCAATATAATATATTTAGCCCCCAAAGCATGACCCAAATAGTTTGTGAGACTAATCCCAGTAGGTAACCACCAAAAAATCTGTGCCTAACAATCAGTGAATATATATGGCAGGAAATAAGAAAAAAGATGCAGTGAACATAGAAGTAATAAAAAGTAAACAGTCCTACAGTTTAATTTACAAACATTTACCTTTAAGTATTTAATGAACCGAAAAAATACAAGCAACCCTATGGGACCTCTTTCTCACATTACAAGAAAAGATATAACAAATACTCTTTGAGGAATCACTCACCGTCAATTCCATATTTAGTCAAGTGTGATCAAAGACTCTCTGAGGAACCGCTCACCATCAATTCCTCCTATGGACTTTTAACCATATCCTACAGGAACACTGAGGAACCAATCAATGTCAATTCTTCTTATAGCCTCATAACGTAACTATAGACACTCTAATAGAGCACTCAACATCAATTTACCCTATGGTCTCAAAACGTGATAATTATAATAGACACTCTAGGAAATCCCTCAATGTCATCTTCCCCTATGGTCTCACTACACCAGGTTCACACATCCCCATGTAAGAGATTGTACACAAATGATAATTAGAAACTAAATTAATCCTTAAGAACTACTTGGATAAAAAAACTAAAACATATCATATCATGTCAGATAATAATCACTTCACCCAACAATACTAGGCATGGAAAGCAAGAAGCAGCCTAACTGGTAAGGCTAAACCAAACGGTCAAAATCACGCAAACATGGGTAAAACATCTATATCATGGAAGAGATAACCCTATTATCAAAAATTGACCTTTATCCAATCAAACATGTAATAATATCCAAATAAAAGGGCTGAAACCATAAACACACAATACTCCGAACAAGGGTATTGGGAACGTTTTCAAATATAACGCAAAGATTAACTACAGAAAGGCACAAACCAACTACCTTAGCATTGTGAGATCGATATATGTGAACCTTGGGCCTTGAATCTTCCTAGAACGTATTATATCAACAAAAAGACTTAAAATGATCAATTGTGGATAACTCGTGAGAGAAAAGAAATCAGGAGATGAAGTTCAAGATGAAGGAAAATCACACTATGGCGATTCCAACGCAATCGATGGTGGTCGATTCATAGAACGGATGGCGAGTCAGGGCTCGAATAAATACATTACCATATGGATGTTCTTGGAAGAAATATGTCGAGAAGAAGTGTGTTATGTTGGTCAGACGCCACCCTAGTCCTTTTAATGAAAAAAAGAAAGTACACGGCGTGTTATTTAAAAGTACACAATGTGTACTTGCCTTTTCTGGCATCTGATTTAGGTGGTCTGCAGTTCACCACACACAACCATGTGCCCATCCATTACACGGCCCACACACCGTCACCTGAGGCAACTGGGTACACGATATGTACATAGAGTACACGGTGTGTACTCCTTAAATTTCTAGAAACTCTTCATTTTCTCAAAAACAAATAGAAAAGAAAAATGTACCTGAAAATAAGATCTGTGTTCATATAATCATGCATGTGTGTGTTGGAAAATATTTGTGATATAGACTGAAATTTGGACATCTCATCACATTGTTGATGTGATTCCTTGATTGAGTTTGGTTCTTACATCAATGATATTTTATTGATTCTGAGCGGTTGCTGGTAATTATTATTATCGATAAATCAAATCCTATGTTGTAACCTTTTATGAAATTACATAACACATTGGTTTCATTGTGTATAAATCAAGGAATCAATTATCCTTCCCATTCCCTTGAGAATGATAAAGGATTGAGCATCACAGGACACTTACACAGGTTGATCACAATTTCTCCAACCAGTTTCTCTCACATAGTATTATAGTTTCAATTTCAATATTTAATAATCAAAAACAAAGTTCTATAAAACCACATTCCCCCATTAAATTTCATAATCAGAACCTCATTTTGGAATTAATTATCTATGGCTTCATCAAGAGACAACCTAGTGTTTCTGCTATAGTGTATAAATTCTGTTTAAAAATAAACATCTAATTTGACACGCTCGACAGCACGATCATATTTTGGCACTTTTTTAAGGTATTAAAGATCATTTTATCTTCTTTATTTCATTTTTTTTATTTATTTTACTTCTTAATGAGTAATCCATTCATTTTCCCAACACTTGATTTATTGTTTTTGTTTAGGGTTTTTGTCGTTATTTTTGTTATTTTTGTCTGTTTTCTCTCTCTCTGTCTTCTTCTTCTCTCTCTCTCTCTATAATTCTGCATTATAAAACTCTCATTTATTTCCCCCTTTAATTTATTATTTTTTTAATTTCATTAATATTCTAAAAAATCTAAAAAAATCAAAAAAAACCACAACAAATAATCAATCAATCAAACTGGACATCATTGTTCTAGGACAAGATCTGGTAAAAACACTACTTGAATTTGACCCTAAAATTGAAAATTCACTTCACACAAAAAATTAAGGCCTCTTATGAAGGTCAATAAACTAACACTGAGAAACCCCTTGGGGAACCACAAGTATTCATAAACCAATCAAAAATTGAATCCCATCAAATTGAAGAAAATATGGCTGCAAATAATAGAACCCTAAAAAAACGGACCACCCCGGATGTGGAGTACCAACTTGCGTATATCCAATATCCTGAGGAAGGATCCAACATTGAGTTTTTATTAGACCTCATCCACCTGATTTCCAAATTCCATGGTCTTCCTGGTGAGGACCCTCACAAACATCTCAAAGAGTTCATGTAGTGTGATCCACCATGAAAACCCAAAATGTTTCTGAGGACCTAATTATGTTTAGGGCCTTCCCTTTCTCTCATTATGGTGTAGAAAATCGGTGGATATACTATCTTACTATCATAATTGGGGGCTGGAATGACCTTAAAGTAGTCTTTCGAAAGAATTTATTCCCTACCTCCCAAACTGCATCAATTAGGAAAGAAATATGTGATATTTGGAAATCACAATGAGAGACCCTTCATGAATACTAGGAGAGATACAAAAGACTTTTCTCAAGCTTCCCCCACCACCAAATTAGTGAAAAAATATTAATCCAATAATTCTTTGAGGGATTTATACCCATGGATCATGGAATGATATATCCTATAGCTGGTGGTTCCCTTGTTTATAAATATCCTTCCACTGCTCATGACTTAATAGCCAATATGGATCAAAATGAACTTCAATTTAGTGCACGAAATATTTCACCAACCCAAGGAGTTCAAGAGGTAAGTCATTCATATCTAGAACAAAAGTTAGATAAAAATATTGATGAGATTCATAGCATTTTAAGGCTATCACAAGTACAAGATGACTCACAATCTTATATTGTTCCATTATATTGTGGTCTTTGTTCTAACAATACTCATTTTTCTAACTAGTTCCCACAACTTAGTGATTTATCTGTGTCTTGTGTAGTATTTTTCCTAGGGATTCTATTACAACAAGAACCCTCGTTCTTGAAATAACTATTCCTTACAATTACAAACTCTGGGTGGAAAGCACAAACACAATACCAACAAGGAAGAAACTTGAGTTACCCTAAACAGAATAGGTATCAACAAGTCCAAGGATGAAACCTTATTCTCCTTAAACTTATCAAAACAATCATCCTCCTCCTCAAAAATATAAACCAATCCTTGAGGATATAGTGAAGAAAATGGAATCCAAGAACCTCCAGTTCTAACAGACCACACAATCAGTTATTCCAAACCTAAAAAATCAAGTGGTACAATTTTAAAACACCATTGGTGAGATAAAGATGCAAGGTTCTAGACAATTACATTCCCAACCCATTTCCAATCCAAATGATCAAGGTAATGTTTATTCAATAACACTTCGTAGTGGTAAGGAATTTTCAACGTCTGATGATTCTATCCAACAGGTATGTCCCCCTCTTGAAAACACTCCTTCTCTACCCATAAAATATTCTAATTAAAAAAATAAAAAATAAAAAGGGTAATAAAATTATCATTGATGATTCAAATGAAAAATCAATTCTTGAGATTTTCCCCCCAAATACTCTCTAAATATTTAAAGAATTTTGATAGTGACATTGATAAAGAAATAATGGAGACATTTAGAAAAAGTTTATGTTAATGTTCTTTTATTGGATACAGTCAAGAAAAGTCCCCGATTTTCAAGAAAATTTAAAAAAATTGCACCCCTAGAAGAAGGATTAAGGGGAATGAGAGAGTCAACATGGGAAGGAAAGAATAATCCTTGATTTAAAGAACAATACCAACTATATGCAAAAATTTGTTATCATTCGCAATATGGTGTACCATAGAGATGACCTTATTTCCTGATACTATGATATGTTTTGGTTCTTCCATTAATGTAATTCCTCACTCCGTGGATAATTCTCTATAGGTTGGAGAGATTCAACCAATAAGAATTGTCATGAAACATTGCAAATGAATTACTACGCATCTAATAGGAGTGATTGATGATGTCTTTATAAGATGGAATAATCTCATATTCATCACTGATTTCTACATTCTTGGGAAAAAATATACCTGATCACAAGGAAATTGTCCTCTCATACTGGGGAGGCCATTCCTCAAAATAGCAAAGACGATCATTAATGTTCAAAATGGTTCGATGTCCATGGAGTTCAATACGGAAAAGGTAATTCTCAACATCCTTGATGCAATGATACAACATGTTGAAGAGAACATCAGTCTTCCTGTATATTCAATGGAAGTTATTTCTAACAAGACACACACAAAACTCTCTCCTCAAGCCATACTCTGACTCATTTTCCACTTCTCCACCCATAAATGATTAGAGTTTTGAGTAATGTTTTAAGTGTTGTGTGGGTTATGAAAATTGTAGTGTTTGTCCAATGATTGATGAGGGTTTTCATTCTAAGGTACCTATGATCATCAATGATTCTGAAAATATCACTTCCATAGATTCTCTTTCCTTAGAGAATAAACATGAGAAGATAGACAGTTTGATTGACCTCACTCCCCCTAAATCCCCTCCTTCAATCCAAAAACCAATGGTGTTGGAACTTAAACAAAATACTTTAATTTAATATATGCATATCTTGAGGATATTGACAAATTTCCCACAATTATTTCCAATAAACTATCTCCACATTAAGAATCAAAAAATTTCAACCCTTTGAGAGAGTGTAGAAATTTGATATTATGGACATTGGGTGATCATCCTGGGATTATCCCATCTATTTGTATGCACTATATACTTTTATATGATGATGTTAAACTTGTAATAGAACCTCAATGCTGGTTGAATCCCACACTCCTTGAAGTAAAAAAAAATTTAAAGTTAATAAATTACTTTCTATTGGGATAATTTATCTTATATCTAATAGTAAATGGGTTAACCCCATACAAATTGTGATGAAAATATTGGAATAGTTCTCGTGTCAGATTAAAGAAAACAATTTTTTCCAACATGTGTGCAAAACCGATGGTGAGTCTGTATTGACTACCACCAAATGAATCAAGCCACACAGTAGGACCACTTTCCACAACATTTCATTGAACAAATGTCAGAATGATTAGATGGTAAGTACCATTATTGTTTTCTTGATGGATATTTGGGTTATTTGCAAATCTATATAGCCCTTGAGGATCACGAAAATACAAAATTTACCTATCCATTCGACACATTTACATACAGAAGGATGACTTTTAGTCTATGTAATGCTCCTGGTACTTTTCATCAATAAATGTTGAGTATTTTTCTGAGTACCTTGAGGGTTGTATATAAGTATTTATAGATTATTTCATGGTATATGGTTCTTATTTTGATGAGTGTTTAGAATACCTAGGTTTTTTCCTCCACCTCTGCATTGAAAAATATCATGTTTTAAATTAGGAGAAATTCCATTTTAGGGTTGAGTGGGGGATAGTTTTTGGTAATGTCATTTTAAATAAGTTAATTAAAGTTGATAAATTGAAAATTGAACTAATTTAATGCTTCACATATCCAAAATGTGTTCATGAGGTGTGATATTTCTTGGGTTATGTAGGTTTTTACTGCCGATTCAATAAAGACATTAGTCAAATCGCACTTCAATTGTCCCTATTATTACAAAAAGATTATGAGTTTTTTTATAAAACTTTTAAGGATGTACTCAATTCACTAAAAAGGAGTTTCACATCAACTCCCATCATCCAACCACTATGGTTGGGTGTCTCCTTTGATATTATGTATGATGCCTCTAACTTCGAAGTAGGGGTAGTTTTATTACAAAGGGTTGAGAAGGCTCCTCGTGTCATTGTGTATGCCTCACATACCCTTGACCCTGCCTAGGTAAACTACAAAACCACTAAAAAACAACTACTTTATATTGTGTTTTCCATTGAAAAAAATAGTTCATATCTTCTTGGGTAAAAAGTATTTTTCTTTTCTAATAATTTTTCCCTTCATTTTCTCCTATATAAACATGAAGCTAACCCCACCTCATACGGTGGATGCTCCTCCCCCCAAGAGTTTGAAAATGAGATTAGAGATAAGATGGGAGTATACAATGTTTTATCTAGCCACATTAGTACTATTTGTCCACCACTATATCATCATGTTTACTCATCCCTCCCCATTGGAGAATTCATTCCTCACGAGAACCTTTGTGATGTTGTTCACCTTAACCCATGTTATGTGAACATTGTGAATTTTCAAGAAACATATAGGGTCCCCACTGATTTCATCACTTCCCATTCAAAGACACATAAACATGATTCTAAATTGTATATTTGGGATGACCCCTATTTGTGGAGAATTTGTAGTGACCATGTAGTTCGTCAGTGTGTCCCTGATCATGAGTTCACCACTATTTTGACATTCTTCCACACATTGAATTGTGGAGGCCACATTGGCTTTCAACGTACAGCTCAAAAGTTCCATGAATCTGAACATTATTGGCCAACATTGTATAGTTATGCCCATATATTTTTCAACTCATGTAGTCATTTTCAATTCACAAGAAATATCTTCTAGAGGAATGAATTGCCCCAACAACCCATGTTATTCAGATAAATTTTTGAGGCATGGGGCATTGACTTCAAGGGGCCTTTTAAAAATTCATTTAGCTTTGTTTATATATTATTGGTTGTGTAATACGTGTCTAAATGGGTGAAATAAAAGGCTACAAGGACCAATAACTCTCGAATTATTACTAATTTTGTTAGGTCCAAGATATTCAGTAGGTTTGGCTTGCTGAGATTCATCATTAGTGGTCTGGGTTCACATTTTTTGCAATTGAAAATGAAAAAATTTCATCCTAGGTATGGGTTTGATCATAATGTCTCCACTTCATATCAACCCCAAACTAATGGACAAGCAGAAATCTCAAATTGGGAAGTTAATAGAATCTTGAAAAAACTAGTATAACCCAACAGGAAAGATTGATGTTTTCACTTTGATAATACACTTTGGGCGTACTTTATAACTTTTAAAACCCCAATGGGAATGCCACCATATAGAATTGTATTTTGAAAGTCTTTTCACCTCCCAGTGGAGGTACAACACCATGCATATTGGGGTTTCAAACAATTTAATATGATTATTTGAAATGTAGGTGAGCATAGGAAGATGCAGATTCAAGAGTTGAAAGAAATTAGACAAGATGCATATGAGAACACCCAAATATATAAAGAGAAGACAAAGTCTCTCCATGATAGCATGATTCCTCAATCTAAGTTCCATATTGGCGAGAAGGTCCTCATGTTTAATTACATGATAAATCTCCACCCACTTAAGATTCATTCCCATTGTCTTAGTACTTATAATGTTACTTAGGTTTACCCTTTTGGTGAAATATATAATTTACATTAGTAGAGTGGAATAAGTCTTACCATCAATGGGTAGTGACTTAAAACCTTTTATAAGGATTTTCCAAAAACCTCAGTGGAGGAAATCCACCTTCTAGAAGCAACATACAAGTGAACCAAACTAGGTTTTATCCTTCCCTCTAACATTCTCTATTATTTTAGTGAGGACACGGCACATTCTAGGTGGGGGGTGGATACATTCCTGGGTTTATTTGTATTTTCATCATCTTTCTTTTATCTTCTCATCTTCACCTTATTTATGGTATTTTCATTATGCCCCATCTTCCTAGGTTTGTTAAGATTTTCATCATCTTTCTTATTTCTTCTATTTTTCACCTTCTTTATGGTATTTTTACTCCTCCCCCCACTTATGATCACTAATTCATTGAACATAGTGAAAATCAATGTTGAATTTTTTTATTACAGGTTGTTTTAACATTTGATGAAAATGTGTATCCTTTATGGAATGAATATTTCTATGAATTTAACATCAAGGACTGATTTTAGTGAATTGGTTTTCTATCAATGATATAAATGGTTGCATCATTATGAAACCTTTGAGATGATTGATTCCCCTTGTTTGAGTAGATTTTGGGTAAAATGTGTCACTAATATCTCTACACATTTTTTCACCAAACAACATTGTGTGAATATTTATTTCTTAATATAAGGTAAATATATGTTAGGTTAAAATATTTTAATCTTAAAATGATATTTCCATACATTCGTTCTATATCCAATATGTTTCATTATTGTACCGGATTGACCTATGTGTGTGTACCTGATATCTGACTATTGTATGCCCTAAAATAAAAAAAATAAAAAAATAAAAAATGGTTTATGTATTGGGAAGGTCAAAAACCACTCGTCCTAAACCTTTAATATTCTTATAACTATTAAAATTAGTGTCATGAGGAGATCAAAAAAGGTTTGAGAAATTAGTGTGAGATTTGTTCCCAATTAAACTTCTAAAAAAATAATAAATTGGGGGAGGGATGAAATGTGAAACATATTGGGATATCTAGGTCAGGACCTTATGGTTTGAATTTCGAGAATGAATAAGTGAGTGGATCTTGAAATATGATTTCAAATGATGTTGGGTAGGTTCGGTGGAAAAAAATTATTTAAGATGAAAAATATTAAAATAATTGATATTTATGGGATAGAAAGTGAAAATAATATAATAGAATGTTTTTCACACACACACACACACAGAGTTAGTGGAATAGTTGAAGTTTTAATCCCATTCTCAATTTTGAATAATGAATATCTTTTAATTTCATTGTAATATGAATCATGAGTCATCTTTTTCAATTTTTATTCTGAAGAACTCCTTGGTGTGGTTTGTGAACTGATCACATTACATTAATGAATTTAAATTTCTTCAATTCATAAATCTTAATGATGTTGTGAATATATACATGCATTATTATTTTTGATATGTGACTTTTCCCATGAGTTCAAATGTTTAGGTGTGGGGGTGTGATCGTATAGCGATTCACTATTCAATTCCACCCTTACACAACTATTTTAAACTAGTTTTGTAATGAAAATTACAAATACAATAATAAATTTCACTTCATGTTAGATTCAATTAATTAATTTTTATCACTATTTTATAGGTCAATTTTACTATTTTCAGTGTTTACATTGTAGGAGGAGGTGATTTGGAAAGCCCGGGATGGAATTCAAGCAAAATGGGCCAAACTGTGCGAGAGCCCTTGAATGCATGTGTAAATTATTATATAATGTGAACAATATGTGAATCCAATTAGTGAAAACGGTTGTTTTAATGAAAAACATGTAGGGTAAATATATCTAGAAGGTCATGGTTCCCAATTCTCCCATTTGGAGGCCCAAAATAGGCCCACAATGTGAAGAAATTCTGGGCGGTCTAGATATGACCAACCTTCTATATTTGGGCCATAACATGGGCCTATAAAATCCAATTGGTAATAGTAAAACCTACATATACTTCTAACTAGAAGTTGTACCTATCCAATTAATTTCATAAAAATTGAATGCATTTTGGTCATCCAACCAACCAGATAAAGAGGGATTAAAAATTATTCCTTGAATAGTGACCTAGACCTTTAGATACTTGACCACTTTTGGTAGAAACTTTTGATGTAATGTTCCATAAAATAACTCTTCCCCCACATTCCATAATGTGGAAAGACCAGGGGTAAGAGTGTTTCTAATTATGTAGCTTTCATCATCCATTATCTTCCTCTTCTTCATCTTGTACTTCTAAGCTTCTTAGTGATGAACTCAGGGGGTGTACGTACATATAATCTCAAGATCAATACTTGAAATATTCATAAGGTAATTGAATTTCTAGGATTTTTGTCTATTGTTATTAATTTCAACTTTTTTCTTTTTTTATTCTAGTTTTATATAATACAAATCAAAGTAACATGAATCCTCATGCTTCCATGCATAAATCAAATCTTATGATGATTTCAGTGTGGTTGCATTTTCTCTCACCTCCTCTCTTTCAGGGGTGTGATTATGGATGGTATCGTTTGATTAAATCCCAAATGTATAATGCATTATTATGAATTTCTAGGTTGATTTGTTTTTATATAGTCCCAAACCTAGAAATATCATCATGTTATTGATGTGATGCGTTGATTGAGTTCAATTGTAACATTAGTGAAATTTTATTGATTCTGAGAAGTCGTCGGTAATTAGCATCATTGATCGATAAAATCCTATGTGGTAACATAGTAAAAAATTACATACCATAATGGTTTCATTTTGGATAAATCTAGGAAACAATTTTCCTTCCCATTCCATTAAGAGAAATTATTAATTGAGCATCAAGGGACACTTACCCGGGTTGATCACGATTTCTTAAACCAGTTTCTCTCACTTAGTAATATAGTTTCAACTTGTATTTTTAATAATAAAAAAACATGTTCTATAAAACCCCATTCCGCTTTTTAATTTCATAATCAGAACCAAATTTTGGAATTAATGATCAACGTCTTCGTCAAGAGATGACTTATTGTTGCTACTATACTGCTGAAATTCTAGTTAAAATAAATATCTAATTTGATGCACTTCAGAACATGATCAAATTTTGGTGCCCTTTCCGGGGATCTAAGATCATTTTTATTCTTTATTTAATTTTATTCATTTATTTTAACTCTTAATTAGTAATCCTGTCAATATTTCACCCCCCCCTGTTTTATTGTTTTTGTTTTGGGTTTTTCTTTGTTATTTTGTTTTTGTTTTTGTGTGTCTTCTCTCTCTCCATCTCTCTCTATTATTCTCTATCTATTTATCCCTCGAATTTTATAGTAAAACATTATTTTTTAGTTCCTAATTTAATTTCATAAGTGTTTTTATTTAATTCATATTCCATAAAAATATAAAAAAACAACAAAATACAATCAGCCAATAAAACTCGACATCATTGTTGCATGACAAGTTCTGGTAAAGAAACACTACTTGAATTTGAACCTGAAATTGAAAAACCACTTCAGACACAAATCAAGGCTTCTAGAGAAGGTAAATAAAATAATAATGCGAAATCCATTTTTGAACATCATTTGTTCAGAAACCAATCAAAAATTGAACCTAATAAAATGCATGAAAACATGGTTGTAAATAGTCAAACCTTAAAATAACTGACCACTGTGGATGTGGAGTACCAACTTTCATACATCCAATTTCTCGAGGAAGTAGCCAACATTGAGTTGAGATCAGTACTCATCCCCCCACTTCCCAAATTACATGGTCTTCCTGTTGAGGACCCTCACAAACAACTCTAAGCATTTTACATAGTGTTCTCCATCATAAAACCCCAAAATGTATCTGAGGACACAATTATGTTTAGGGAATTCCCTTTTATCAATTTATGGTGTATCCAATGACTGGATATACTATCTACCTATCACTGTTGGGGGATAGAATGACCTAAAACGACTCTTTCTAGAGATGTTCTTCCCTACCTCCCAAACTGCATCAATTAGGAAAGAAAAATGTGGCATTAGGAACTTACAAGGATAGACCCTTCATGAATACTGGGAGAGATTTGAAAGAAATTTCTCAAGCTGATCCCACCACTAGACTAGGGAAAAACTATCAATCCAATACTTCTATTAGGGACTTATCCTCATGGATCATGGAAGGATTGATGCTATCGGTGTGGTTCCCTTGTTGATAGAATTCCTTCCGCTGCTAGTGACTTGATAGAAAATATGGCTCAAAATGCCCAATAATTTGGTACATGAGCTATTGAAGCAACACGAGGAGCTCATTAGGTAAGTAATTCATCTCTAGAAAAAAGGTAGAGAAAAATATTGATGAGATTAGTACCCTTCTAAGGCAATTATATCAAGTACAAGGTAACTCAAAATCTCCTCATGTTCCATTACATTGTAGTAATTATTTGGACAATACTCATTTTCTTGACCAGTGCCCACAACATCAGGATTCATATAAGTCTTGTGTAGAATTTTTCCCAAGTAATATATTCCAACAAGAACCCCCATTCAAGAAAGAACCATTCATGCCAAATACAGTCCCTGGGTGGAAAGCACAACCACAATACCATCAAGGAGGAAATTTGAGCTACCCTAAACATAAATTGTATCAACAAGGACAAAGTATCCAACCTTCTTATCCTTCAACTTATCAAAACAATAATCCACCTCCTCCAAAATGTGAATTATGCCTCAAAGATAAGGTGAATAAAATGGAATGCCGAAACCTCCAGTTCTAACAAACCACACATTCGGCTATTCAAGACCTACGAACTCAAGTGGGACAATTGGTGAAAACCATTAGTGAGGTAAAGATGCATGGTTCTGAACAATTACCTTCCCAACCCATTGATTATCCCAAAAATAAAGGTAGTATTTTTCCAATAACATTTTGTAGCGGAAAGGATGTATCAACTTATAATGATTCTACACAACAGATATGTCTCCCCTACAGAAAACACTCTTTCTCCACCATAAAAGATTCTAATGAAGAAAAAAAGGGTAATCAAATTATCATTGATGATTCAAATGAAAAAGCGATTCCACTTCCTTTACCCCAATACTCTCTAAATCTAAGAAAAAATTTTATAATGAGATTGATAATGATATAATGGATACATTTAAAAAATGTTCAAGTTAATATTCCATTTTTGGATGCAGTCAATAAAATTCCTCATTATGCCAAATTTCTTAAAGAACATTTCACCCATATATGAAGGCTGAAGGGAATGGGAGAGTCAACTTGGTAAAGAATGTATGAGCCTTGATTCAACTATAAATTAAATCTAAATGGAAGGATTCAGGCACATTCATGATACCATGTACCAGAGATGATAAATTCTTATCTGATTCTATTCTATATTTAGGTGATTTTAGTAATGTAATTCCTCACTTCGTGTATACTTCTCTATAGGTTTGAGAGCTTCAAAAAATAGGGATTTTCATGAAACATGCCAACCGAAGTACTACGCATCCAATAAGAGTGAATGAGGATGTCCTTGTAAGAGTGAATGATCTCATTTTCCCTACTGATTTCTACATTCTAGATATGTATAATACCCGAACCCAAGGAAATGATCCTCTCATAATTGGGAGTCCATTCCTTAAAATAGTAAAGATGAACATTAATTTTTACAATGGTAATTTTTCCATGGATTTTGGGGGATAAAAGGTAAATTTTAACATCAATGATGCAATGAAACATCCTATTGAAGAGAACTCTAGTATTCTTATATATTCAATGGAAGTGATCTCTAATGACACACACACACAAAACTATCCTCAACCCATACTCTGACTCATTTTCTCATTCGTCGCTATTGGATAATTGTAGAGACCCGAAGGTTGACGTACATATATATTACATTACTTTTGCGAAATACATAATACATAACAAAAAAAGACACATAAGGACAGTAATAGTTTAGTGTCTTTGGAAACTTGGAACGTAATCTTTTAATCATGGTGAAAGATCTTCAACATCTCCCATAAAGATCTTCCACTTTTTGTTTCCTTACCTAAAACCTTTCATTTAATCCTAGGGGAAAATAAAACATAAAAAGGGTGAGATCAAATGCTCAGTAAGGGTAAGCATGGATAAAATAAAACATACCATATACATTTGAACTTAAAAACATGAACATAATGTTTAATCATCAAAATCTTGAGCAACAATTTAAAACTTGGAAGTACATAAGGCATAGATCATAATGGAACATAAATCATGATATCATAGCATGGGAATAAAACATGTAATTGTGGCATCCATTAAGCACATGTAATGATTTCCATAGTAGCCAAGGCATTGCTTCCAAGACCATATTAGTGGACAAATTCCATTTCTAAATCGAGTTCACTCCTCGTTCTAGTCCTGTAATACTGAACCGGATTAACTTACCATTCCAGCCATGTCTATCTCATGGGATATAAATCTTTACCCAATGAGTTGGAGGGAGATATAGGTCCCACCCATCTAATAATGAAATCATTCTTACTTGTGACACAAAATAAACTTAAAACATTCATCATAACCCAAAGAATAAAATGGGTTTCATAAACATCATCCCATCATTTCATAATCCATATAAAACAAATGGATATCATTTCATCATAAGAAAAGTGAACCATGTAAATCATAGAGACATTAAACATGAAACATACACATATGAAATAATGTAGTCTTAGATGGAAAATGGTTTTGATAAAACATTTGAAATGAATTCTTGAGGAAAATATCCTTTTTTCTTCAAAATCAATTTCTTTTCAAAAAATTTCATGCAATTTTAAAATAAAGAGATTTTGTTTAAAATAGTCATGAAATATTTTGGAGTAAGCTTCATTAAAATAAGGCTTTATAAATCCATAAAAATCTATTCATGCCGTATAAGTTAAAAAAACATTCTTCTCGTACTTTTGCCGGAAAAGACAAAAAGTACCTCATAAAAGAAAGATTCCATACATACCATGTAGTCAAAGTAAAAAATGGGTCAAAATGACTTTAAAAATACATGAAAACACTATTAGAAAACATGTACTTGGATGATAACAATATCCCCAGAAAATACTTACAAATAAACAATCTCGGATAAGAACGAGATTGGAAAGGTTATCGCTTACCTTAGGTCTGATATGCTTCATATGTTTCCAAAACTCCTGTATAATGATTTAAATAATTTCATTGACTTATTACAAAATCATATTGATTGTTATTATATCATATATGTTTCACTTATGACTTTATATTACCCGTTCTTTTGTAAATTTCATGTTAAAGCAGCGTTTTGGGTAAAATCATTTCATTTATCGTATGTGTTTCGACTTGTCTTTCTTGATATTATTACTTATATCCTAATTTAGATAATTCCAGAATTTAAAACATGATTTATATATATTATATATTCATCATATACATATATATATATTATAGATCCATAAAAGGAATGAAATACACCGTTCATGGAGACGGTAGGCCGTACGTACGCATGAACGCTGTTTTCGTTTCCTTATTGAATTGAATGAAACTAAATAGATGGAATACATATATATATATATACATAAATACACTATCATTATTATTTAATATATTTAATTATTATTCATTATATAAACTTTATGGTCATTAATGTATGGTTAACATGGAGAATGAATCTCATCGCGTCATGGAGACGGTAGTCCGTACGTACGCACGAGCGATGGTATCGTTCCCATAATTATTGAATATAATTGGAGTGGATGATATAATATATAAGATTCAGTATGATGTTATTATAACCATATATAGCTATTATTTACAACATTATACCCATCCATGTAAAGTGTTGGTGGAAAAACAGATTTCACCACGGCGTGGAGACAGTATTCTGTACGTACGCACGCGTGGTGATTTCGCTTTCTGTAGGATAGATAGACAGTGAAACAGGGTTGTTTAATACTTATAATAACATATTAGTATATGATTTATAATTATTTTATTACATTACAATGAAAAAACTAAAGAAGAATAAGTGGAAGAAGAAATAAAGTAGAAAGAATCGGTAACAGACATTACCTCTTCTTTGAAGCGCCTCTTTGAGACCTCCTCTTAGGGCACTAAAATTGGTATTTTAAGAAGCCCAGGACCTCTAGGATGTTTCTAGGGAAGTTGAGAAGAGAATTTGGTAAGTTTTTTCCGATATTGAAGGCTCAAAATGGTGTGAATAGAAGAGGGAAGGGGTTCCCTTTTATAAGGGAGGAGAGGGGCACCTTTGGAATAACTAAAAATATTATTTTATTATAAAGTCATATTCGGTTTTGATAGATCTAAATTGATTTTTTTAGAAGATAAGGTGGGTATGAGTATAAATAATCTCATAAAATAGAGTTTAGAAAAGTTTAGGTTTCTATTTTAACCTTATCATTTAGATTTAACTTTAAGATAAATAATTTTACTTTTACCGTGTCTTCTTGTTTTCTTACACTATAAGGTTAATAAACTTACTATAAAAAGCCAAAAGAACCCCAAGTGGTTAATTATTAATATATATATCCTCATCTAAGTCATTTGTCCTAACCTTAGATTTTTAGAAAAAATATAACAATTAATAATATTGTATTTGTTTTAAAAACTATTTTATGTCAATTTTGACACTATTTGGTACATGATTTTTGTGAAAGTAATAACAGCATGATTAGTACAAAAAAAGTTACTTAAATCAATAATAACATGTCATATTAACCTATAAAATTAGTTTAATTCATAAAAAGTCTAAAATTACATTTATTTGGATATTTATAATATCAATTATTTTAATATTTCATTATTTAGGTAATTACTGCATCACCATTGTGTCATATATAACATAAATTATTTAATGTCTAAAAATTATAAATAAAATACCATTAGGTAGTAAATATTTTTATCTTTATAATTAATATTTATAGTAGAATTTATCTTATGTATAACCTTATATTAAAAATGCTTTAGTTATTAAACTTTGATATTAACTATTTTAACCCTTTTTTAAATAAATTAATAATAAATGTCCAAATCTAATCCAAGTGGGCCTAAATGGTCATATTTTATTCCTAAGGTTGTTTTTGGTCGAATTAAACTTATCCAATAGAATTAGGAAATGTGTTATGGTAATAATAATATCATTTTTACCCTTAATTACCCTATTTACTTTTAAGTGTGGTAAAAAAAAGTAAAAAGGTACTATTCACCAAAAATTATCTTCATCTCATTTAACCACATTTTAGTCCTTGATATTAACCATGTCTATAAGATTTTTGAAATTCAATTCATAGAAGTGGTAAATTTTCATTTAAATGAAAAATTCAGTTTTTTTACTACCACTAAGTGGTATCACTATTCATCGAAAATTGCAGTTTTTCAGAAAAATACCAAAAATTCAGCCTAAGAATTATTTGATTTTCTGAATTCAAAATTTATGTCTATTTTCGCATATTCAAAACATAGAAGTGGCGTTAATTAATTTTCAAATTAATTCCCATTATCAAAACAAATAGCGTGTTTTTTTAAGAAATAATAACTATCAAAAGATTGATACTTGTTTATATCCAATTTCAAAGTGAAATTAATTCCAATGAACAACATTAGATTAAATGGTAAAAATATATTCTAATTAAACTTTAAAACCAATTAAAAAGATAATATAACCATATAAATTATTGCGATGAAAAAAGTTGTTTTTAATTAAAATATAGATTGTTTTTACTATTCATTAAAATATGAAAGTTATCAAAATAATATGAAAAATTTATCCAAAGAAAATTTTTATATCATGATTCCAAAGAAGAATTTTATTTTGTCAAATTGAACTTATATACATTTCAAAAAAAATATTTAAAGTGTGTGCGACATCAAAAGGTGGAAAAACTACATTTTTTTTAAAATACTTATTTTACTCGAAAAATTGATTTTGTTCTCATACCATGTTCTAGAAAATGTTTAAGATTAATAATAATGTTATAAAATTCAATATTTAGTTGATACTATTCATAACGGGTAGTTCATATAACATATCGTTGTTTAGCAAAACTCAGTATTGCGTACAACACAGGCTGTCAAGGAAGGTCGCGATTGCATGTAATGAAAGCCAAGTCATGGATATGTGTTGTGCAAGCTTCTTTTGGTGTAGCGTACAACACAAGACATTAATGAAATTAAAAAGAATATTTTTCATAAAATCTCGAGGTGTTACATTCTACCCCCCTTAAAATGAATTTCTCCCTTGAAATTCGTCGGGGTTGTAAATGGTTTACTACTCGAAAGTTTCTTTAATAGAATCCCATATCGTAAAAAGGAATACCAAAACTTGGCTTTAAAAACTAAAGTATGAAATGTAACGGTTAACCAAATTAACTCAACACTGGGTTTCCATGTAGGAGAACATAGGTGAAAATATGGATATGGAAGAAAAATCTAACCATCAAGTTCTGATGTAGAGTGGTGGAGAACATGGATATGAAAAATCTAACAATCACAAAGCCATAAATTTGTGACGATCTAAGGTACCATCTGATTCATCGGATATAAGAGCACTAGGACAACATTTTTTGTTTTCAAGATCATTTCCTTAAAGTTGATGAAATTGGATTTAGAATAAATACTTTCATGATTTTGGTACATTCTCACCGTTGGTCGTTCTTTGGACAATTTCCACTTCATCTCTTAAAGAAATGAAGTTGAATTTGTCATTCGTGATGTGTTAGCAGATCATGTGATAGAATGATGGGTCATTCCATCTGTCTCAAACAAAAGGTTAGAAAAGTTATCAAAAATACCTAAGTCCATCTATAGTGATATTAATCATATATGGTTCCAAAAATGGACTTATACTTCATATATCATACTGATTAATATAATAAAACTAGTTTCTACTAAACAGGGACTTCCTGTAGGCTAGTGGTAGGCGATAAAGTCCAGTCGCACTTCGGTTGTGGGTTCGATTCCCACAGCCTTGTCCGACGCGATGGGATGTCGCCCATCCAACAGGTTGTCCTTTTTCTGAAACTACATTACTATAACATCCAATAAATAATATCTAAAAAAGTTATATCCTTAAGCAATACTAACTTATGTCCAACATAATCCATTCCAATCTTTAGGCTTATCGAAAATAATTCGGTCCAAGCTCATAGTATAAAGAAAATTATTACTTGAAATGTCAGATAACAATCATGTCAATGCCATCATTTATCCTCCATATATCATAAGATATATCTTGTTGGTCAAATTAAAAATATGTGAATACATTAATCATGTATTCTCTTGAAGAATGAATACCCATTCAACCTTAGTGAAAACATGAATGTTGTTAAATTTTAACACTCTCCACATACCAAAATCCCAAAAATTCTATATACTCATACCATGATATCACTTAGTCCTTATATCAATCTTGAGCTCATGAATACAATAAAACATCCCATTATCTTATTATCCCTTCATTATGCACATACCATATACTTCCTAAAAATATCTGAATAACCTTTCATGGTTACCGGTACCATTAAACATATACTTTCAAATACTATAAGAAAAACAATTGTTTAACAATCCTTAGATGATTCTTTATTCAATATTACCATTAACTATACAACATAACTCTTGATAAACATACAATCATTCCACTACCTTCTTAAACAACTGAATGAGCTTCAACACTTTTTTTATCTCATATATCATTTGTAGTATCCTCATCGTCATCCACAGAAATACTACCCATATGACCATGCTGATTCTCTTCATGAGATTTTCCCTTAGGGCATTGGTTTTCATAATGCCCATACATTCCACATTTAAAACATCTAATCATTTTTGATGTCATAACAATACCATTATCCTTGTCTACGGTGTCAACTGAACCTTTTCCTTTGCACATACTGGCTTTGTGTCCTTCTTTTCCACACCCAAAGCATCTTCCAGTTCCTTTGAAACTTTCTCCATGATTCCTCTTCCCACATGATTTACATGAGGTGAATTGAACTTTATTTCCTCTATGATCATCATGAAACTTCATCTTTCTCTTATTAGTTGAGTCGGGATACTTACCAAAGTTGAGATTGTTGATCATATTATGAGATTGCTGATTAGGCATAATAATGATGTTTGGACTTCCAAATCCCATTTCATTTGGTTTCTCACGAAAAATATCATTACATTGTCCACCATATCCTCCATTATCTTGAATCTTCCTGTTTCCAGCCATTTTCTAAAACACAAAAAGAATAGTGTGAGAGGAAAAAATCATGCTAGGGAAAACAATATAGTAAAGTGGGAGTACCCTCAATATCTAACGTCTTATGTTAAATTATAAGATCGTTACTATAGTTTTAGGACTATATCCTCTATGTATACTTATCCTTAGGGACATCCCTAGACATACCTTAGAAATGTCTCTAGGGATCTCACTAACGTTTTTGCATCCTAGTTTCCAAAGTTTGACTAAAACTTTCCTCTAATACCAACTGTAGAGACCCGAAGCTTTACGTACATAGATATTACATTACTTTTGCGGAATACATAATAAATAACAAAAACAGACACACAAGGACCGTAATAGTTTAGTGTCCTTGGAAACTTGGAACGTAAAATTATAATCGTGGTGAACGATCTTCAACATCTCCCATAAAGATCTTCCAATTTTTGTTTTCTTACCTAAAACCGTTCTTTTAATCCTGGGGGAAAATAAAACATAAAAATAGTGAGCTCAAATGCTCAGTAAGGGTAAGCATGGATAAAATAAAACATACCATATACATTTGAACCTAAAAACATGAACATAATGTTTAAACATCAAAATCTTGAGCAACGACTTAAAACATGGAAGTACATAAGGAATAGATCATAATGGAACATAAATCATGATAAGATAGCATGGGAATAAAACATGTAATTGTGGAATCCATTAAGCACATGTAATGATTTCCATAGTAGCCAAGGCATTGCTGCTAAGACCATCTTAGTGGACAAAGTCCCTTTCTGAATCGAGTTCACTCCTCGTTCCGGTCCTGTAATACTGAATCGGATTAACTTACCTTTCCATCCATGTCTATCTCATGAGATATAGATCTTTTCCTAATGCATTTGAGGGATATATAGGTCCCACCTATCTCATAATGAAATCATTTTTACTTATTCCATAAAATAAACATAAAACATTCATCATAACCCAAAGAATAAAATGGGTTTCATAAACATCATCCAATCATTTCATAATCCATATAAACTAAATGGATATCATTTCATCATAATAAAATTGAACCATTTAAATCATAGAGACATTAAACTTGAAAAATACACATATGAAATAATGTAGTCTTAGATGGAAAATGGTTTTGATAAAACATTTGAAATGAATTCTTGAGGAAAATATCCTTCATCTTCAAAATCAATTTCTTTTCAAAAAACATAATTCAATTTTAAAAGAAAGAGATTTTTTTTAAAATAGTCATGAAATATTTTGGAGGAAGATTCATGAAAATAAGTCTTTATAAAACCGTAAAAATCCATTCATTCTATATAAGTTAAAAAAACATTCTTCTCGTACTTTTGCAGGAAAAGACAAAAAGTACCTCGTAAAAGAAAGATTCCATACATACCATGTAGTAAAAGTCAAAAATGGGTAAAAAGGACTGTAAACGTACATGAAAACACTTTTAGAAAACATTGATTTGGATGATAACAATATCCCTAAAAAATACTTAGGAATAAACAATCTCGGATAAGAACGAGATTGGAAAGGTTATCCCTTACCTTAGGTCCGATATGCTTCATATGTTTCCGAACCTCCTTTATAATGATTTAAATAATGTCATTGAATTATTATAGAATCATATTCATTGTTATGATATCATATATGTTTCACTTATGAATTTATATTACCTGTTCTTTTGTAAATTCCATGTTAATGCAGCGTTTTAGGTAAAATCATTTCATTTATCGTATGTGTTTCGACTTGTCATTCTTGATATTATTACATATATCCTGATTTACATAATCCCATAATGTAAAACATGATTTATATAAAATATATATTCATCATATACATATATATATTATATATCGATAAAAGGAATGAAATACACCGTTCATGGAGAAGGTAGGTCGTACGTACGCATGAACGTTGTTTTCGTTTCCTTATTGAATTGAATAAAAATAAATAGATTACATACATATATATATATATATATACATAAATAAAGTAGAATTATTATTTCATATATTTCATTATTATTGATTATATAAAAATTATGATCATTCATGTATGGTTAACATGGAGAATGAATCTCATCGCGTCGTGGAGACGGTAGTCCGTACGTACGCACGAGTGATGATATCGTTCCAATAATTATTGAATAGAATTGGAGTGGATGGTATAATATATCAGATTTAGTATGATGTTATAATAACCATATATAGATATTATTTACACCATTATACCCATCCATGTAAGGTGTTGGTTGAAAAACAGATTTCACCACGGCGTGGAGACGGTATTCCATACGTACGCACGCGTGGTGATTTCGTTTTCCATAGGATTGATAGATGGTGAAATAGGGTCGTTTAATACTTATAATAACATATAATTAAATTATTTATACTGATTTTACTACTTCATAATGAAACAACTAAATAAGAAGAAGTTGAAGAAGAAATAAAGTTGAAGAAATCGGTAACGGACATTACCTCTTCTTTGAAGCGCCTCTTTGAGACCTCATCTTAGGGCACTAAAATTGGTCTTTGAAGAATAACAGGACCTATAGTATGTTCCTAGGGAAGTGTAGAAGAGAATTTTTCAGGGGATGGCCGATCTTGAAGGCTCAAAATGGTGTGAAGAGAAGAGGGAAGGGGTGCCCTTTTATAAGAGAGGAGAGGGGCACCTTTTGAATAACTAGAAATATTATTTTATTATAAAGTCATATTAGGTTTTTAATATCTCAAAATTGATTTATTTTGAATATAAGGAGGGTATGGGTCTAAATAATCTCATAAAATATAATTTAGACAAGTTTAGGTTTCTATTTTAACCATATCATTTAGATTTATGTTTAAGATAAATAATTTTACTTTTACCGTGTCTTCATGTTTTCTTACAGTATAAGGTCAATAAACATACTATAACAAGCCAAACGAACCCCAAGTGGTTCATTATTAATATATATATCCTTATATAAGTCATTTGGCCGAAAATTAGATTTTTAGGAATAAAATAACAATTAATAATATAATATTTGTTTTAAAAACTATTTTATGTCAATTTTGACACTATTTGGTACTTGATTTTTTTTGAAAATCATAACAGCATGATTAGTTCGAATAAAGTTACATAAATCAATAATAAAATTTTATATTAACCTATAAAATTAGTTTAATTCATAAAAAGTCTCAAATTACATTTATTTGGGTATTTATAATATCAATTATTTTAATATTTCATTATTTAGGTAATTACTGCATCACCATTTTGTCACATATAACATAAATTATTTAATGTATAAAATTTATAAATAAAATACCATTAGGTAGGAAATATTTTTATCTTTCTAATGAATATTCATAGTTAAATTTATCTTATGTATAACTCTATATTAAAAATGATTTAGTTATTAAACTTTGATTTTAACTATTTTAACCCTTCTTTAAATAAATTAATAATAAATGTCCAAATCTAATCCATGTGGGCCTAAATGGTCATATGTTATTCATAAGGTTGTTTTTGGTCTAATTAAACTTATACAATAGAATTAGGACATGTTTTAGGGTAATAATAATATCATTTTTACCCTTAATTACCCTATTTACTTTTAACAGTGGTAAAAAAAGTAAAAAGTTACTATTCACCAAAAATTATTTTCATCTCATTGAAACAAATTTTAGTCCTTTATATTAACCATGTCTCTCGTATTTTTGATATTCAATTCAAAGAAGTGGTAAAATTTCATTTAAATGAAAAAGTCAGTTTTTTTAACTACCACTAAGTGGTATCACTATTCATCAAAAATTGCTGTTTTTTAGAAAAATACCAAAAATTCTGCCTAAGCATTATTTGATATTCCGAATTCAAAATTGATGTCTATTTTGAAAAATTCAAAACATAGAAGTGGCATTAATTAATTTTAAAATTAATTCCCGTTATCAAAACAAATAGCGTGTTTTTTAAGAAACAATAACTATCAAAAGATTAATACTTGTTTATATCCAATTTCAATGTGAAATTAATTACAATGACCAACATTGGATTAAATGGTAAAAATATATTCTAATTACACTTTAAACCCAATTAAAAATATAATCTAACCATATAAATTATTGCGATGAAAAAAGTTGTTTTTAATTAAAATATAGCATGTTTTTACTATTCATTAAAATATGAAAGTTATCAGAATAATATGAAAATTTTATCCAAAGTAAATTTTTATATCTTTATTCCAAATAAGAATTTTATTTTGTCAAATTTAACTTATATACATGTCAAAAACAATATTTAAAGTGGGTGCGCTATCAAAAGGCGGCAAAACTACATTTTTGAAAAATACTTATTTTACTCGAAAAATTGATTTTGTTCTCATACCATGTTCTATAAAATGTGTAAGAGGAATAATAATGTTATAAAATTCAAAATTTAGTTAATACTATTCATAACGGGTAGTTCATATAACAAATCATTGTTTAGCGAAACTCAGTATTGCGTACAACACACGCTATCAAGGAAGGTCGTGATTGCATGTAATGCAAGCCAAGTCAGGGATGCGTGTTGTGCAATCTTCTTTTGGTGTCGCGTACAACACAAGACATTAATGAAATTAAAAATAAAATTTTTCATAAAATCTCAGGTTGTTATAATAATTTCAGTTTTGATTCATGTTTTTAGTGTTGTGTTAGATCTGGAAAATGTAAATTGTGTGCTTTGATTGATGAGTGGGATCATTCTGAGGTACCCATGACCGTTGATGATTCTGAAAAGATCATGTCCATAGATTCTCTTTCCTTAGAGAATAAACATGAGTAGATAGACTGATTCATGGACCTCACTCCCCCTAAACCACCTCCTTCAATCCAAAAACCAATGGTGATGGAACTTAAAAAAACTAATTCTAATTTAAAATATGCATATCTTGAGGGTATTGACCAATTTCCCATCATTATTTCCAATAATCTCTCATCCCAACATGATACAAAACAGTTCAACCATTTAAGAGAGTGAGAAAAGGCGATAGTATGGAAATTGGATGGAATTCCTGGGATTAGCTCATATATTTGTATGCACCATATACTTTTGGATGATGAGGCTATGATCATAAGACAATCTCAACGCCGGTTTGATCTTAGTATCCATGAAGTGGTAAAATTGGATGTTATTAAATAACTCTCTTCTAGGGTCACTTATCCTATATCTGATAGTAAATGGGTTAGCCTAGTGAAATTTTTATCGAAAAAAAGGAATAATAGTTGTGTGAAATGAAAATAATGAATTGGTAAAACACGTGTGAAAAATAGTTGGTGAGTCTATATTAACTACTGTGGACTAAATCAAGCCACACAGAAGGACCACATTCCTCTACCTTTAATTGACCAAATCTTAGAAAAAAATTTCCGGTATTTCCCCTTATTATTTATATGATGGATATTTGGGTTTTTTCCCAAAATATATTTCCCCTTATGATCAAGAAAAGAAAGCATTTACTTATCCATTTAACACATTTGCATACCGAAGTATGCATTTAAGTCTATATAATGCTCCAGGTACTTTCCAGCGATGTAATTTGTGTATTTTTTCACAGTACCATGAGAGTTTCATGGAAGTATTTATTGATGATTTCACAGTATATAGTTCTTCTTTTGATGATTTTTTGGAACACCTAGGTTCTATCTTCTCTCACTGCATTGAAAAAGATCTTGGTTTAAATATTGACAAATTTTATTTCATGGTTTAGCGGGGTATAGTTCTTGAGAATGTTATTTAAAATAATAGAAATGAAGTTGATTAATCTAAAATTTAATTAATTTCATCCTTTCTATATTCAAAATTTGTTCATGAGATGAGAACTATCTTAGGTTATGTCAGTTTCTAAAACTGATTCATTAAAGACTTTAGTAAAATCACACTTCCATTATCGCAGTTTCTACGAAAAGATTCTGACTTTTTGTTTGATAAAAATTGTGAGGATTTATTAAATTCACTACAAATGAGTCTCACATCACCTCCCATCATCCAACAAATATGGTGGGTTCTCCCCTTCATACGTATGTGTGATTCCACTAACTTTTCATTTGGGGTAGTTTTAACACAAAGGGTTGAGAAGGATCCTCATGTCATTGCATATGCCTCGCGTACCCTTGACCCTACCCAGGTAAACTACAAAATAACTAAAAAATAACTTCTTTCTATTTTTTTCCTTGGAAAAATTTTGGTCATATATTCTTGGGTGAAAAGTCATTTTCTTTTCTGATCATGCTACCCTTCATTTTCTCCTAATGAAACCTGAAGCTAACCCCCACCTTATACGGTGGATGCTCTCCCTCCAAGAGTTTTACCATGAGATTAGAGATAATAAGGGAGTACAAAATGTTTTAGTTGACCACATTAGTAGGATTTATCCGCCACTAGACCACCATGTTGAAGCATCCATCAACATTAGATAATTAATTCCTTATGAGAACCATTGTGATATTGTGGACCTTACCCCCGGTATGCGAACATTATGAATTTTCAAGCAACATCTAGGGTCCCCACTAATTTCAGCACTTTTCAATCCCATAGACATAAATATTATTCTCTGTGGTGTATTTGGGAAGACCAAAATTTATGGAGAATTTTTTGTGACCATGTAATTCATTAGTGTGTCCCTGACCATGAGTTCACCACTGTTTTGACCTTCTAACACACTTTGGCTTATGGGGGCTACTTTGGCTCTCAACATATGGCTCGAAAGGTCCTTGACTCAGGACTTCATTTTCCAACATTGTATAGGTATTCCCATATATTCTAAAAGTCATGTAGTCATTGTCAATTCACAAGGATAATCCCCAAGAGGAATGAAATTCTACAATATCCCATGTTATTCTTGAAATTTTTGCTGCATGGGGCATTGACTTCATGGGGCCTTTTCCAAATTCTTTTGGATTTGTGTACATATTAATGGTTGTGGACTACATGTCTAAATGGGTTGAAGAAAAGGCTACTACCAATGATGACTCTCTATTTGTTGTTGATTTTGTAAGGTTCCAGATTTTCAGTAGGTTTTGCACGCCTAGATTCATCATTACTGATCAGGGTTCACATTTTTGCAATCAAAACATGAAAAATTTGCTTCATATGTATAGGGTTGAAAAAGATTCTCCACTTCATATCACCACCAAAATAACGGACAATAGGAAATCACAAATCATAAAGTTAAGAGAATCTTGGAAAAAATGATAGCACCCAATAGGATGGATTGGTGTTTGCGCTTGGATGATGCACATTGGGCGTACCATATAGCTTTTAAAACCCCAATTGGAATGTCACCGTATAGAATTGTTTTTGGAAAGGCCTCTCAACTCCTGGTGGAGGTAGAACAATATGCATATTGGTCTTTTAAATAGTGTAATATGAACCTTTCAGATGTAGGTGAGCATAAAAAGGTGCAGATTCAAGTGTTGGAAGAAATTAGACATGATGCATATGAGAACTCCCATATATATAAAGAGAAGAAAAAGGAAATCCATGATATCATGATTCATCAGCAGACATTCCATATTGGTGATAAGGTCCTCATTTAAAAATCTAGGATAAAGCTCCACCCAGTTATGCTTAATTCCAGATTGATCAGTCCATAAAATATTACTAATTTCTACACTTTTGGGGAAAACAAATTTTACATGAGGAGAGTGAAACAATTTTTACCATCAATGGACATAAACTTAAACACTTCTATGAGTATTTTAAAAAGAATATGTTGAAGTAAATCCACCTTCCAGAAGAAATAAACTTGTAAAACACATTAGGTTTTATCCATCATTCTCACATTCTTGATTATTTCAGTGAGGACACTCTACATTCTAGGTGTGTGTGGGGGGGAGGGGTGGATACATTCTTGGGTTCTTGGGATTTTCATCATCTTTCTTATTTCTTTATCTTTTCTACTTCTTTATGATATTTTCAATTTTTCCCATATTCCTAGGTTGATTATGATTTCCATAATCTTTCTTCTTTCTTGTATTTTTTCCCTTCATTATGGTATTTTTACACCCCCCCTTATGGTCACCAAGTCATGGAACTTAGTGAAAATTCGTGTTAAAAGTTTTCATTCTTTGATGTTATAACATTTAATTAATACTTTTTTCTATTATGGAATGAATACTTGAATGAATTTAACATCAGTGAATGATTTTTGGTGAATTGGTTTTCTTTCAATGATATAAATGGTTTTATATCTATGAAACCATTGAGATTATTGATGCCCCTTGTGTGAGTAGTTTTGTAAAAACTGTGTCACTAATATCTCCACACATTTTTGCACCAGACCAAAATGTGTGAATATTTATTAATTAATAGAAGGTAAATATATGTTAGTTATGTCTTTTTCAGATTAAAATGATATTTCCAAACATTTTTTCCTTATCCCATCTATTTAATTACTGTACTAGGTTGACCAATTTGTGTGTACCTAATGTCAGACTATTGTACTCCCTCAAAAATAAAAAAATAAAAAAAATTGGGTTACGTATTGGGAAGGTTAAAAACCACCCCTCTCCGACCATTGATCTTGTTATAACTATTATAATTAGTGTCGTGAGGAGATCAAACAAAGGTTGAGAGATGAGTGTGAGATATGTTCTTAATGTAACTTCTAAAAAACAAAAATATTAAATGAGGGGAGTGATGAAATGTGTCATATATGGGTATATCTAAGTTAGGATCTTAGGGTTTGACTTTTGGGAATGCATAAGTGAGTGGGTCGTGAAATATGATTGTAAAGGATATAGGGAAGGTTCAGTGGACAAAATTATATAATCTGAAAAACGTTAAAATAACCTATATTTATTGGATAGAAAGTGGAAATAATAGCATAGAATGGTTTTCACACACACACATGGTGAATTAGTGGAATGGTTGACTTTTTAATTCCTTGATCAATTTGGTATCATGAATCTCATTTAATTTCATTTTGATATGATTTATGAGACATAATATTCCATTTTCATTAGGAAGAACTCCTTGGTGTGGATTGTGCATTGATCACATTACATTAATGAATTTAAATTTTCTCAAATGATAAATCTTAATGATGTTCAGAATATATACATGCCTCATTTTTTTTGATATTTGATATTTTCCAGGAGTGCAAATGTTTAGGTGTGGGGGTGTGATCGCGTAGCAATTCACTATTCAAATCTACCCTTACACCACTATTTTAAACGGGTTTTTAACGAATATTCCAAATACATTAATAAATTTGACATCATATTTTATTCAATTAACTAATTTTTATAACTATTTAAAGGGGAAATTTTACTGGTTTTGGTGTTTGAATTGTAGGAGGAGGTGATTTGGAGATCCCGTGATAGAATTCAAGAAAAATGGGACAAACTGTCTGAGATCCCAAGCATGCATGTGGAAATTAACATATAATATTGATAATACATGCATAAAATTGGTATTAAAATTGGATTATTAATGAAAAGAAATGTGGGATACACTTCTGTAGAAGATCATGGAGCCCAATTCGTCCATTTAGAGGCCCAAAATAGGCCCCCAATGTGTAGAAATTCTGGGAATTCCATATTGGATCACCCTTCTATATTTGGGTCATAACTCAGACCTATGAGATCCAATTATAAATATTCCACATTATATGGACATATAACTTGATGTATCATATCTGCACCAAATTTCATTACAATTGAACACATATTTTTCAGTTATCTAGCCGGATAAAGAATGATTAAAAATTCGTCCTTTATTAGCCACCTAGCCTTTCCGATACTTGACCACATATTGTGAATATTATAAAGTAATGTTCGTTAAAATCACTATTACCCCTCATTATTTCATGTGTAACGACCATGGGTAATGGTAAGTTGAATTAGATAGCTTTCTTCATCCATTTTATCCCTCTTCTTCATCATGTAATTCTAAGATTATTAGTGATCAACTCAGGGGATGTTTATTGTCGTAATCTCAAGATCAATACTTCTAATATTCACAAGGTAATTGAATTTCCTATTTTGTTTTATATTTTTCTTCATTTAAACATTTTTATTTTGTGCTTCTTATGGTTTGATATAATAAAAATTAAATGAATAAGAATCATCATTCTTCTATTCTTAAATTAGATCTTGTGATGATTTGAGTGACATGGACTCTTCTCTATCATCTTCTCTTTCATGGGTGTTCTTATGGATGGTATCATTTTATTAAATAAATAAGGTATAACCAATTATTATTCATGTTTCTCTTGATGAATATTTGTGATATAGACCAAAATTTGGAAATCTCATCACATTGTTGATGTGATGCCTTGATTGAGTTAGGTTCTTTCATCGACGATATTTTATTGATTGTAAGCAGTCGCCAGTAATTAATATCATTGATCGATCAAATACTAGGTGGTAACCATGTAATATTATAAATACCATATTGGTTTTAGTGTGTATAATTCAAGGAATCAATGATTTCTCCCATTCCCTTGAGAGTTATGACATATTGAACATCAAGGGACACTTACCTAGGTTGATCATGATTTCTCCAAACAGTTTCTCTCACTTAGTAATATAGTTTCAATTTAAATTTTTAATAATCAAAACACATGTTCTATAAAACCACATTACAATTTCTTAATTTCATAATCAGAACCTCATTTTAGAATTAATGATCTAAGGATCCTTCGAGAGATGACATAGGGTTGCTGCTATACTGTAGAAATTTTAGTTAAAAATTAACTTATAATTTGAGGCGCTCAACGATATGATCAATGGTTAGCTGCATGTGTACTTCAAATAGAATCAATGGGTTGGATGGTTCCTATGCATGGTTATCTTAACATGTTCTACAAGGAGAAGCAATGGTATGGATGGGTATTATGCATGGTTAGCTTCCCATGTGCTATAAAGATAATCAGTGGGATGAATGGGGATTATGCATGGTTAGCTGCCTATGTGTTGTAGAGAGAAGAAAATGGATTAATTGGGTTTATGCATGGTTAACTGCAAATGTGTTGATATGACCCCACTATGACAAGGGTGAGGTGATGTATTAGATGTATGGGGATTAGGCATGGTCAACTACCCATTTTAATGGTTTGATTCCACCGGGATGTGGTGGCTCAGGAAAGAATCAGGATGGATGATGGAGGGTTGAATGAAGTGGAATGAGTGAATGATATGGAACCAATGTGAAGATGGTTATTTTGGACTTGAACCTCTGGAAGGTTTACTATATATCCTAACTAGTTGTAAACCAATGTACATGTAGTTTTGATATGGGTGTTGGTTTTTACACATGGTTAGCTTCATAATGAAAATTGAAAATGTGGTTGGGGCTTAGGCCTGGTTAGCCACCCGAGTAGACCAGAAGGAGAGGTGACCTCTTGGTGGGGAATGATCCTCCAGAGATATAGAAGATCAAAGGAAAGGTCAGGAAGGGAATGGATGATGGTGGAAACATATATCTAGGTGGTTCACCCCCTAGGAGGATGGCACCATGGTTTTCCATTGTTATGAATTAAAACTCATAGGGTATTACTACATACCCTATCTAGAATACATGGATCAAACCCCACATACTTCAGGAGTTAGGGTCATGGGGAATACATGTGGTAATCTGCCCATATATAGGTGGAAGAAAGGTCTTACTCGATGATGGATGCTTGAATAAATATATCGATCACTACAAACCTCAATAACCATGTGTTTCATGATAAGTCTGAGAAAAAATAAGAAGTATTAGACCAAATTGTCATGTTAAAAAAGATGCATCAGCAAGAGATGGAGGGGTATTACACATTAAGATGGCCCAAGGATATAATGAACAAGACTTAATCCATGGGTAGAGGCCCGAATAGGTGGTCTTAGGCATATGTGGAGAATTCATAAGGTTCACGTGGTGAAAAAGAATGATGGTAGAGGGATATGAGAGGGCTCCAATGCCCATTTACTCTCTGATCCTCCTAGGAATTCTATGTATGCAGAAATCACATTTTAACGTCATATGTTGAGGAACCTGGTGATAGATAGTTGAGAATCTTGTAGCTCAGATGATGAAGAGTCACTTCTAACCTCTTGGACATACATAACTAGTACCAACCCACACATTGGGAAGGGAAGGGACCAATAATGACCAATAGGAGACAGGTGTAGGAGTTCTCAATCAATGGGTCCATGTTAGCGTAGATATGTGAAGAAGAAATAGATGGTAGCATACCTATGTAGAAAATCATTAGACAGATAAACACAAATAAAATGCTCCATGAGGGACCAAGAAATCACTACATGGAATCATGTAGGGCGACATAGAAGAGGTTCTAGCGAAGAAGGGGGCCTCACTAGAAAGGTTCTTCATGAAGCTCAACTGATTCACAGTGGTTAAAAGCCTCACAAATGTAGTATCGCCATGAAGTAGGGTGATCTTGCCGAGGAATAGAGGTATGAGTTATTAGAGGAGTTATTTGAAAAGGAATAATTCTTTGTGATGCTTCAAGAACCCAAGAGAGACTTTCCCCATCCTGAGGGGAATAGGACTTCGTGAAGGTCATCCCTACCATAGGTAGGGGAAAACTGGAACAACAAAAAAGGGTTTTCATAGTTATCTAATACATTAGGTTGTTCAATTTTATCTGGGGTTTGGGGTGATTAGGAGTTTCGCAAAAAAAGAGATTGGAAGGTGAGAGATCATATTAACAATGGTTGGGAGGGGATTGAGAAAACTCCTTATAGGGAAAGGGCTATTGTGAGGCTCAGATGTGTGTTATAGAGAAAAAATTCTCTATGGGATGAGTCATGGAGCTCATCAGACTTGCAGAGGACATCGTCAACTTCATTCACAATAGTCATGGGGTTCATCAGACACATATTTCCATCCATCAACTTTCTTGGTGGCAGTAGCGGGGCTCATCCGACTCGTAGTGCCTTCCTTCACCTCCTCACACGTTCGTAGGGACAAGGTGAAACATGAAGATGCTTTGCGAGGCAGAACCCTTTGATGATATTTGGGACGGTTTAGCTTGTATTTCATATCAACCAGCTATGGTATTTCTCGATTTTTTAATGGGAAATTATTTCAGTTCCAATAGGTTATTAGTGGTGATATGGGACAATCATGTCAAGGATAAACCAAAAAACTATAAGGTGTGGAGTTCCACCATGCTGGATTCAGGATAAAAAAGAGCAGAAACCCATTTTCTTCAAGATAATGACACATTTGGTGGATTTAAAGAGGCTGGTATACAAGAACCAGATGAACACATTCATTGCCTAATCAAGGGTCTCATTAATCCAGGTTTCCTTTTCGGAGGGCCATGGAATGTTTGTGGTGACATGAGGAGCCGAAATCATGAATTATGATTTATGGAAAACATAATTCTCAATAAGTGTTCGATCACCCTAAAAGATGTCCCATCACCCAGTGAACATATTATCATAGTGAGAAGATATAAAAATCCATTAATCTAACTTCTTTCTAGACCATAGGTTCTAAAAAGCATGGATCAACTTTTACAAGGGACATAAAGTGGACCCCATGATTTTGATGCCTGGTTCATTATGATTTAGATTTTCCCAAACTCTGGAGATATAGATTTCATCAAGAAGAAACATTAATTTTTTTCTCATTTCACCATTTACAGGTTTTTTATACTTATGCGTTTTATATCCTTTTTGTTAGTAGTTTAGGGGATTGAAATTTAGATCATAAAATATTAATGTTTTAAGATCATATATCTTTGACCAAAGTTCATGTGGTATAAGGTAAATATGCAAGTCGACTAATTATGAAGGGAATGTGAGACAATAACCTAATTAATATACCCAAGGTCAATAGCACTCAGACATATTTTTTTGAGGGTACTGAAAACTTTTTAAATCAGGACTCGAGGTTCTTTGAACATGAGTAATGATATTGAACAATAATGTTGAGGAAGAAACAAAATACTCTAGGGTGTAGAGTTAGGCTACATTGAAGTCAAAGATCATAAGGCTCAAAGAACCCTTTTACATGTTATGATGTATTTGGTTGATGGTCATGGGATTATAATCACAAACCAAGGGTAGAAATGAATGGTCAAACTAAGGGTCCTACAAAGTTGGTTGTCCCTTTCTAATGAAAATTAAAGGTATGAGGTAGACAGAGATTCGCAATAGATGAAGTGTGATTCACAGGTTGAGGTGTTTAAAAGATGTCAATGGAACCCATACTCTGGTTGATTCGGTTCAAGCTCATGTGGTCATTTGATAAGGAATGATGATGGGTGATGGAATGCACATATTAACATCATATATTGGGGATGTATTTGTGATGCGGTTTAAATGTCCTGAAACCAAGATGTTTTCCTTTCAATTAAACGTCATGGGGTGAGGATGTCTTCCATGTAATTTTAAAATATATCTAAATGATTTAAATATTCTTTGTAGTTTATATAATTTCTACTAGGAAACAAGTATTTTCTAAAGTTTAATGTCTTCCTTCTAGGATATAATCGTGCAATGAAGTTTAAATTCCAACTTCCAGAACATAAGTATGCTTTGCAGTATAAATTATTTCTTCTAGAACATGACCCTGAATATGAGATATGTATATGTTGTGTTAGCTAGAGTGACTTTATAGGTTTCCTAAGATCAAGTGATCAATTCCCTTCTTGCGAAAGAAGTGGAAAGTGGGAAATAAAATGAGCCACACAAGAGTGGTCTCAGATATATTGATGCATAATTATGGACCATATGTAGTTAGTTGTGTATTTTTGTTATTTAATATGTTGTTGTTAAACCCATGATTATAGTTTTAGGAGTTTTTACCAATCTGGTATTGATAAGAATAAATCCACACCACGTTCTTTCATAGAAGATCCCTCTGTAGGCCTAACCTATACACAGGGAGGGGGAATTTTTTAAATTATGTCTGGACCCTTGATTGGAAATCTGAGCATCACTGTATATTCAGGGATGGAAGAATTCAATCCACTAATAGTTATTGAATGTTAAACTCTCCACACAGGTATGCCCCATACACATAGGGGTGAATTTATCCCAATTATTATTGCACATAGACCCAATATTGGAGATTTGGGAACCACTACATATCATATGATTGTACTAATCAATCCATATATAGTTCATGAATGGTAAACTCTCCACACAGGTCCTACATATATGAATAAGGGGTATCATTCCTATTTACTATTCCAGATGTACCTTGGATTGGATATCAAATCATCTCTACCTATCATATGATGAATGGAATCTACCCACATGGAGTTATTAAATGAAAAAATCTTCATGATGGTCGGACCCATATGTAGAGGGGTAATTTTTATCTAGATTAATTTAGATAGACCCATTAATGGATATTTGAGGATCACTATGTATCTTGTGATGATAGGAATCAAGCCAAAAATAGTTCTTGATTGGGATACTCTCCACAAAGTCCTGACCCATACATTGAGGGGGGAATTATTATTGTTGAGTATTGTAGCAGGACCAAGAATTGGAGTTCCAGGTGTCACTATGTATCCTACGATGGTAGGATAAAGGCACACATAGTTCATGAACTGGAATATTTCCATGCATGTCTCAACTATATGAGGAGGGGAAATTGTCCCCAATGATTATGATTGTTGGTCCCTACTGTGGAGAGATTGGAATTATTATGTGTCTTATGATGACAAGAATAAATCCACGTGTATCTCTTGGATAGAAAGCTCCCCAAATTGGTCTGACCTATACGTAGAGGGGGTATTGTTCCCCTTAATTGTTGTGGTTGTACCAAAGATTTGGAAACTAGGAGTCACTATGTGTCCATTGATGATTGAAATGACTCCACCCATAGTCATTAAATATTAATCACTTAACATTGGTTTAACCCATACGTAGAGGGAGCCACTGTTCCAATTTATTGTTTCAATGTGACCCATGATTCGAGATCCATGCATCACTATGTATCCTGTTATGATAAAAATTAACCCAAAATTAGTTCTTGAATATGCGTATAGTGGGAGACCAACACTGAGGATAGGGGTCCTATCAGGTGAGTTCCATGGGAATGAGGAGGTTTATGTCATTAAAGAGATATAAACCATGCATTTTACCATCTTGCGATAATGAATCATGGTGTGTATTTTAAGGTCTGAAATCTAGGACCATACTATCCCTATCAAGAAATTATGTGTGTTAGTTATTATAGGAAACCATTATTGAAATTACTAAACACATGTGGTGTATTATTTGTGTGAGAAACAAGGAATGTAAAAGGTTTCTTCCATGAGATTAGGGAAATTAATCAACTAAAGGGGAATTTTTTATCATGTGGTGGCTAGGCCAAGATATTAGATCTAAGAATCCCTATGTATCTCATTAGAGTGATAATCACACCATACATACTTCTAGAAAATTATGTAGTTTAACATCATGCGAAAAGGATTTCATCCATATATTTTAACTGTCACACTGTAAGATTTCATAGTATGTTATCTCATTAAAGTAATTCAATAGCTTGCTCTACACGCATCACCAAGTTCAAGAACACCACAAAATACCAAACTAGTTGTTTGAAAATCGGTTATGAATAGTATTTACCAAATTTTGAATTATATATATATCCTATATAATTTTAACATTCAACTTTTTTGTTTCTTAGACATAATATATAGACAAATTCATTTTTTAGATAAAAAAAGTATTTTTCAAAAAATACATTTTCCCACCTTTTAATGGAAAACCCTTTTTTAATCCAATATGTGAAACTTTTATATATTCAATTTAGGGAAATTAAAATAATCTTTAGAATAGGGTCATAAAAATTTAGTTTGGATAAGTTTTTGGTACATTTCCGATAACTTTCATATTTTATTGAATAGTGAAAAATTCTAAATTTTAATTGAAAACAACTTTTTTAATTGAAATAATTATAGTGTAAAATTATGATATTGATTGGTTTTAAAGTAAAATTAGATTATTTTTTATCATTTAATATAATTTAGGTCACTATAAGTAATTTTACATTTAAATTTGACAAAAACACAAGAAAATGTTTTGATAGTTTTTACATTTTAAAAAGTTGCCTTTTGGTTTTGACATGGAGAATTAATTTTAAATTAATTAATGCAACATATATGTTTTTTAATTTGGAAAAATAGACTTCATTTTGGAATTAGGTTTATCAAAATTAGCCTGGGGTGAATTTTTTTCTGAAAACATTCAATTTTTGATGAATAGTTAAAAACACTACGTTTTTTTAAAACAGACTTTATATATAATTAATTATTTACTTTATTTAATGTTTTTTTAAATCTAAATAGATACATAATAACTATATTATTCCGATTTAAATAATTGGCATCATTTTATAATAATATTAGATATATAAATTTTATTGAATTTTTTAACGTCTTTTACCCACCTTTTAGGCACATTTACAAATTTGCACAAAACATAATTTTTCCAATTCTATGAATTGAATTTCCAAAATCTGAGAGACATGGTTGACATTAATAAGTAAAATTTGGTCCAATGGGATGAAAATATTTTTTTGTGAATAGTAACTTTTGAATTTTATTTACCACTGTTAAAAGTAAATAGGGTAATTACTGATAAAAATGATATTATAATTACCCCAACACATGTCCTATTTCTATTTGATAATTTTATTTCGACAAAAATCAAATTTAAGAATAAAATATTACCATTTTTTATTCACTTGGATTATATTGGGACATTTATTGTTATTTTATTTAAAGAAGAGTTAAAAGTGGTAAATTCAAAATATAATAACTAAAACATTTTTAATATGGGGTTATACATAAGATAATTTATACTATAGATATTAATTATAAAGATAAAAGTATTTCCTATATCATGGTATTTTATTTATAATTTTTAGGCATTAAATAAATAAATATATTTATGACACAATGATGATGCAGTAATTAACTTGTTAATGGAAAATTAAAATAATTGATATTATAAATATCAATAAAAACATATATTGATACTTTTTATGTATTCCAAAAATTATCTAGGTTATCATGACAGGTTCGGGTTAATTTAATTTAATTTTTTAGAAGTAATCAAGTCTTTTTGACTTTCAAATAAATAAAATAAAAAATAGTGTCAAAATTGACATAAATGAATTTGTAAAACAAATACTATATTATTAAATGATTTAATAATACGACAAATATAAGGATCAAAAAAAGGACTTATATAATGATATATTTATCATTAATGAACCTCTTTAGTTTCTCCTGTAATTTTATAGTATGTTTATTAATCATGTAATATAAAAATACAAGATGACATGGTAAAAGTTAAACTATATAACTAAGAGTTAAATCTAAATGATAAGGTTAATATGGTGACCTAAACATGTCTAAAACATATTGGTTGAATGAATTTAGACCCATCCCCACCTAATCCTTAAAATAAATCCATTTTGAGCCATTTGAAACCGAAATTTATTTTAAAATAAAATAATATTTCAATTTTTTCCTAAAGTGACCATCACCTCTCTTATAAAAGTGTACTTCCCCTTCTCTAAAAATCACAAATCCAAAGCCATTTGGCTCTTCCAACCCCAGCCCAATTATCCCCTCAAATACCCTCACTCCAATCTAGTGGCATTACTTCGATCCAAAGCCAACCTAAAGATCCCTTTTGATAAAATCAAAAGAAATCACCCCAAGAAGAGGTAATAATTTCATCACCTCTATCAATGTTCTTTTCATCTTCCACTTCCTCTTTATTTTTTTACATACCAAAATAATAACTCCAGTACCATCTAAATACTTTAATGTTATTATTAATTTGGTACAACCATATTCATTATCCTATACACCGTATGAATGACAAAGTCACCATACGTGCGTACGTATGACTTACCGTCTCCACATCGTGGTGTAGTATGTTAATAAACACTACATTATTTGGATGGGTGTAATAATGAGTATAATTGATGTTAATAATAAATATAACATGTCAATAACTCTGTATATATGATATATCATCTAATTACATACGATTTCACCACAAATAAAATGGTATTGTCTCTCATGCGTACGTACGAATTACCATCTCCACAAATGCAATGAGATTCATTTCTCCACTGTAACCATTCAAGAATAATTTTCATTTTATGGTTAAAAAAAGTTTTTTAGAACTTTATATCATTTGGGATATAAATCAAATATATCCTATCCATAAAAAACATGACTTATGTAACAAAACATATAATGGAAAATGAATCAATTATCACCCCAAATAATTATACTACTAAAATATTATTAACAAAGAAATATTATAAGATCATCTATGATATCATATTTATGTATGTGGTTCTTTTATAATTTAATAACAATGATTTATATATTCAAGAGTTTAACCTACCCTCTACTATAGAAATGTACAAGGTAAGGGTTAATTCCTCAATCTCATTATTATCTGAGATTGTTTATATGTCTGTATTTACAGGGACACATTTATTATCCATGTCCATGTTTCAAAAATGAGTTTTATAAAGGATTATTTTTAAGGTATCCTTACCTAAAACATCATTTTAAATTTTTTAAATATTTATTCTTCTAAATAATTCTCATTAATTTCTATGTTTTCAAAATGGTTTTAAGGATTTATTTATATGGACATGAATGTTTTAAAATTTGAATTCCATTCAAAAGTTTCAAAGTGGTTTGGGACCCTTTGATTCAAAAATATTTTTTAAATGCCTTATTTTAAAAATTGTGTGACTTTAAAATGTATTCAGGAAAAAAGGATATTTACTCAATGTGTTTTACTAATCATTTTTAACAATGTCTACATCCTTTTTGGATATTATTCTTGATTGAGGTTGATTTATTATAAACAAAATCTTCAATATTATATTGAATTACTTATGATATGTTTGATAGTTAATCTGCTATTTTTATATCATTCATGATTTATGGTCAAAGTATTGAAATTTCATATTCTAGTTTTATTATTAATTTTTATGCTATGTTTCAACATTTTCATATGAGGAATGCATTGAACTTAGTAAGTGACGGGTAGGGACCGATATAGCTCCTCGATTTATTCATAGGTCCCATGAGAAAAATTCATGTCTTGGTATAAAGCCTTGACAAAAAATTGTATTTGTAGTCTGGGCACGAGGCCTGGACTATGTGGTTATGATGTCTAGAATTATGCATTCCCTAATTATGAACTTAGTTATTACATGTGATTATTCGACTAGTAGAATATCTGTGTGCATGTTTATATGGTAATGATAGATTCATTTTTTCCATATTATTTTCAATATTATGTTTATATGGGATTTTTTTTACTTCAAATATTGCGTTAAAAGTTTATAGCCTCTGCTAAATTATTTGCTCTTATTGAGCTTATGAGCTCACCCTTTATTTTGTTTTATTCTCCTAGGTTCCCAAAAAGTGTATTATGATTTATATATAGATTTAAGCTAGAAGAATAATGTAATTCTCAAAGGATTGTTTATGTTATGTGTGAATTTTTAATGTAGTGTTCATGTATGTAATCTATTTTCCAAGACTGCTAAACATATCAGTTCTTTGGGACTTGATTCCTTGTAATCAAGCCAATGTATTAAAGTAATGAACCGGCTCTGGGCTTCTAGGTTCTGGGTGTTACATTTGGTATCAGAGGATGTTTAGTACAAACCGTGGAAACTAGATTTAGAAAAACTCTGATTAGATAACATTACCCAAAGATAGAATTTGAGGATTAGTATAAAAGAACTTCATAGAATTTTGGTAATTTAGTGATTTTGTGAGTTTTCACAGCAATGCATCCATGCCTAGATACGAGAAAGTAGAGGAGGCTCTAGAAAATATGTACCTAGGAGTGAAAACTATAACTATGAGTTTTTTTCATGACCTGGGGTATCTTGGTACATGAAAATGGACCTTGTTTCACTCTTGGTTACAACACTCCTGAGGGATATGCTTAGGATAATTTACATTTTCATTAAAACCCATTATGAAGGATTTATAAGTAAATGTTTTCTCGAAGAAAACATTTTTTTATGATTATGGATTATATGCATAAAATATTTACTTTCTGTATTTTATTAGTTTTTATTTATTAATTTTAATTCATAAACTAACATAGTGTGTTCCATTGTTTAGAAATGTTGCCCATTAGAAGGAATGAGAACACCAGAAATGTGCATGAGCCAAAGAGTAAGAAGGATCATATCTTTCATGGTCTTAAAACAACATTTAGAAGGGAAATAGTGGACCACATATTCTCATCATATGAATAAATAGTTTCATGTGTCAATAATATAAGTAATGAATTCTCGGAGTTCTATGGCTTTGAAGGGATACCAGAGGAGAAAAGGATAGTAGAGAGAAAGATGGATAAATGGAATGAGGGAAAGAATTATTTTCCCATATCTGATAACTGTGGAAAGAATCACTTTGGTAAATTGTTGAAGGTAATGGGAGTTAGTTATAAGTGTGGAGAAAAATGACACCATGTATGTGATTGCAAAGGTAAGAAAAAGGTTTGAAATGTATAGTGCTTCTTTTTCAAGGAGTTGGGAAACTACGCGAATCAATGTCTAAATCTTCAAATTATGCCCCAAATGATGCTATTGGATAATAATCAAGTTATGATACTACCACATATGAAAAGGAATTACTAGCGTTCTTATGTTTTTATTAAATAATAATTCCATTTGAGTGTTGTATCAATGATGTACTGGTTATATGAATTATGGAAATAAATAAGGATTGTACTCCAGTACTATTTCATTAAGGATTTGAGATTTTATGGTTTGAAGAAAAGTGACTCAATAACAAGTTAAATTTAATGGAAAATACATGGTTGTAGAAAAGATAAACCATAATATGCTTCTGATATTTTGGTAGTGATTTGGGAATAAGATATGATTGATTTGGTTGAATTATATTTGATATTCTTGACTACCTTGAAACTAATTAATTGTTTGTTTTTCCATCATTGTTGGAGTTTTCAACATTTTCTAAATATATAGAGTATATCCAGTATTCTATAAAAAATAAGGGAGCATGAGTGTAATCAATAAGGTTTTATGGTAATTCTGGGTGTTACCATGTTTTAAAAGAATACATGATGAAGGCATTCACATGTCATTACGTGGAAAAAAAGATCTTCATTATGTTTACCTTCCTTATAAATTTTGGACTATGAGCTTGGGCACAAGTATTTTGGATAAGTCTAATAGTATGTATGAATTTAGTTGGACATTGGATACTATTGTTTAAAGATAAAACATTTCATAAGATTTTTTTTTGGATTGTTATAAAAAGGACATCCTAGAGGTCGGGAGACAACTTGTCGCCTATGGCAAGGCCGCAAGACATGAACCTGCTACCGAAGGGAAACAAGGGTGCATCACCTACCACTGACCTATATCATGTCCTTGTTTGTATAATGTAGTTTTTAAAAAAAATCTGACTAATGAATTATAAATTCATTACTTTTGAAACCCTATATGGTAAGGATAAATAGAATTTGTTTTAATTTTATTATCTTTTGGAGTGAAAGATGAGTTTGTGGTAAGAATTAGTTGAATGATGAAACACTATTTGTCAAGTATATTTTTTTCTCTTGTTCTATGATGAAATTTATTCTTAAACTTTAAGGAAGGAATATTGAAATAGAAAAATGTGTTATCCAAATACCTTACGTTTTGTTGACCCGATGATATTTTTAATCATCATAGATTAATGGATTTGAGGCCCTCAATTTTACACTTGTCTGTGATTGATGACTTCAATCACTCCCTATAAATAATTACATTTTTCCTCAAATTATGTTTCTTTAATTTCCATCAATGTTCTCCTAATCTAGATTCTAATTTTGTTGTGAATTTTCATTTCTCTTTCCCTTTTATTAATACTAAATTTTATTAACCCTATTTCTAATGTGGGTTTTACACAAACATATTTTCTATTTTAAACCTCTTATTTTCAAAAAAAAAATTCAAACTGAGAGGGAACAATTTATTTAAGTAAGGTAGAATGTAACACCCCATGATTTCATTATACACTATCTCTTTAAAGTAATTCAATAGCTTGCGCTACACACAATAATGAGTTCGAGCGCACCACGGCTTACCAAACTAGCCAATCGAAAAGCAATTATGAATTGTATTAACCATATGTTGAATTTTATATATATCCTATAAAATTCTAACAATAATGTTTTGTGTTTCTTAGACAAAATATAAGGACAAATTTAATTTTCCGATAAAAGAATTATTTCTCAAATAATTATGTTGTTCCACCTTTTAATAGATAACCCTTTTTAAATCCAATATTTGACACTTTTATATATTAAATTTCATGATATTAATATCTTATTTAGAGGTGGGACTTAAAAAATTTATATTTGATAAATTTTTGGTACTTTTCTGATAACGTTCATATTTTTATGAATAGTTAAAAATACTAAATTTTAATTGAAAAAAAAAATTTAATAGAAAAAATTTATAGTGTTAAATTATTCTTTTGAGTGGTTTTAATGTATAATTAGATTATATTTTTATCTTTTAATATAATTTAGGTAATTATAAGTAATTTAAAATTTAAATTGGACATAAACACATGTCAATCTTTTAATAGTTTTTACTTTTTAAAAACCTACTTTTTGGTTTTGACAACGAGAATTAATTTTAAATTAATTAATGCAAAATATATGTTTTTAATTTGGTAAAATAAGCTTCATTTTTGACTTAGTAATATAAAAATTATCTTAGAGTGAATTTTTTGTATTATTCTGAAAACATTCAATTTTTGATGAATAGTGAAAAACACTATGTTTTTGTTTAATACTGACTTTTTATTTAGATAATTATATATTTTATTTAAATTTATTTTAGGTCAAAATATATACATAATACCTATATTAGTCCAATATAATTCATTTGAGACATTTTATTATAAGATTAGATATATAAACTTTTATTAATCTTTTTAACGTCTTTAACCCACCTTCTAGGCACATTTACATATTTGCAGAAAACATAATTTTAGCGCTTATGTGAATTGAATTTCAAAAAATCCAAGAGATATGGTTTATATCAGTAAGTAAAATTTGGTTCAATAGGATGAAAATAATTATTGGTGAATAGTAACTTTTGAATTTTATTTACCATGGTTAAAAGAAAATAAGGTATTTAAAGGTAAAAATGATATTATAATTATCCCAACACATGTCCTGATTCTATTGGATAAGTTTATTTAGACCAAAATCAACCTTAGGAATAATATATGATCCTTTTTTATTCAATTGGATTAGATTAGAAAATTTATTGTTATTTTTTTTAAAGAAGAGTTAAAAGTGTTAAATTCAAAATTTAATAACTACAATATTTTTAATATAGGGTTATACATAAGATAATTTAGAATATAAATATACGTTATAAATCTAAAAATATTTCCTACATAATGGTATCTTATTTATAATTTTTATAAATTAAATAATTAAATATATTTATGACACAATTATGATGGAGAAATTACCTTATGAATGGATGATTAAAATAATTGATATTATATATATCAAAATAAACATAAATTGAGAATTTTGATGCATTAAACTAATTTTATAGGTTAATATGACATGTTATGGTTGATTTAATTTATTATTTTGAAAGTAATCGTGTTGTTTTGACTTTCAAAAAAACCAAATAATAAATTGTGTGAAAATTGACATAAATGATATTTTTAATACAAATACTATACTATTAAATGATATAATAATCCTAAAAATATATGGTTCGGCAAAATAACAAATATAATGATAGATATGTCATAAATGAACCTATTTAGGTTCCCTTGTCAATTTATAGTATGTTTATTAACCATGTAATATAAAAATAGAAGACGACATGGTAAAAGTTAAATTATTTACCAAAGAGTTAAATCTAAAAGATAAGGTTAATATCATGACCAAAAATTCAATAAAACCTATTTGTTGAGAGAATTTCGACCCATACCCACCTTAGACTCGAAATAAATCAATTTAGGTCCATTATAAACCAAATTTTAATTTATAATAAAATAATATTCATGATTTTCCTAAAGTGACCATCACCTCTCTTATAAAAGGGTACTTTCCCTTCCCTCAAAATAACAACTTCAAAGCTATTTGGATCGGCCATAACCTTATCAAATATCCTCCCAACTACCATCACTTCAATATAGTGGCCTTAAATCGATCATAATCCAACCTAAAGAGACCTTTTGATCAAATAAAAATAAAGCACCCGGAGAAGAGGTAATAATTACATCACATCTTTGAAAGTAATTTTCTTCTTCCACTTCCTCTTTCTTTGTTGTTTCCATACCAAAATAATAACTCCAGTACCTTCTACATACTTTTATGTTATTATTAATATGTTACAACCATATTCATTATTCTATCCATCCTATGAATGACAATGTCACCATACATGCGTATGTATGGCTTACCGTCTCCACGTCGTGGTGTAGTTTGTCATTCAACACTTCATTTTTTGGATGGGTGTAATAATGAGTATAATTGATGTCAATGATAAATATAACATTTCAATGATTCTGTATATATGATATAACATCCAATTACATACGATTTGACCCCCAATATAATCATAAGGTCGCTCGTACGTACGTAAGGATTACCATCTCCACGAATGATATGTGATTCATTTCTCCATCGTAACCATTCAAGAATAATTTTAATTTTATTATTAAAAGTATTGTTTATGAACTTTATATAATTATGGATATGAATCAAATAAATCCTATCCAAAATAATTATGACTTACATAACAAAACATATAAAGGAAAACGAATCAGTCCATACCCAAAACAATGATACTAATGAAATATTTTTAACAAAGAAATATTTGAAGATAATCTATGATATAATATTTATGTATTTGGTTCTTGTATAATTTAATAAGAATGATTTAACTATTATACAAGAGTTTAACCAACCCTCGACTAAGGAAAAGTACAAGGTTAGGGTTAATTCCCCAATCTCATTGTTATTTGGGATTGTTTATGTGTAGGTTTTTGCTGGGGCATATTAATTATCCACGTCCATGTTTCATAAATGTTTTTTAAAATTGATTATTTTTAGGGAACAATTTAACTAAAAAATCATGTTAAATGTTTTAAATATTTATTATTATATATCCTTATCATTAATGTCCATGTTTTCAAAATGGATTTAAGTATTTATTTATATGAACATGAATGTTTTAAAATCACAATTTATTTCAAAAGTATAAAAGTGGTATGGGACACATTGATTAAAAAATATATATTAAATTTCTTCATTTAAAATTTGTTTTACTTTTAAATTTCTTCATGAAAAATGGATATTTCTCTCAAAGAGTTTTACTAATCATTTTTAACTATGTCAACATCCTTTTTGGATATTATTCTCATTTGAGGTGGATTTATTATAAACACAATATTCAAAATTTAATTGAATGAGATATGATATGTTTGACTGTGAATGTGAAATTTTTAAACCATTATGGATTTATGGTTAATGTATTGACATTTAATATGCTAGTTTTAATACGATTGTTTTTGTTATGTTTCAAAATTTTCATATGAGGAATGTATTGGACTATTTAAATTAACAGTGGATCCCGCTATAGCTCCTCGATGCATCGGTAGGTCTCAGGAGACAAATTAGTGTCTTAGAACAAGGCCTTCATAAAAAATTTATATGTAGTCTTGGCATGAGGCCTTGAAAAAGTGGTTATGTGGTCAGGAATTATTCATTACCTCATTATGAAAATAGTTATTACATGTGATTATTCTACTAGTAGAATATCTATGTGAATGTTTATATGTTAATGTTAGATTTATTTTTTCCATATTATTTTCAAGATTATGTTTAAAGAGGCTTTGTTTTTACTAAAAAACTTGCCTTAAAATTTTATAGCTTCCACTATATTATTTACCCTTACTCAGCATCTGTGATCACCCCTATCTTAAGTTTTATTTACCTAGGATTCCAAGAAGTGTATTATAATTTCAATATAGGTTTATGCTATAAGAATAATATAATTATCAAAGGATTATTTATGTTGTGTATGAATGTGTAATGAAACGTTCATGTATGTAATATATTTTCCTAGGCTGCTAAACTGATCGGTCCTTTGGAACATGATTCCTTGTAATCATGACAATGTATTAAAATAATACACCAACTTCGGGCTTCTAGGGTCAGGTCATTACATTACCATCATATGGTAAATATGAAGGTAATATACATGAGAAGAGGAATATTGTGTCCCATCCAAAGAATGGAGTGTTGGGTTTCAATACATATCTTATAATATAATGATAAAGAAACACGTATTTCATTAAAAATAATTTTATTTAACGTCATATGGTATGGACATCATCCGTGTAGTTTAACATCATGTAGTAAGGATGGAGGTTACTCAACATTAAAAAGAAGTAATAAACATGTTGACATAGTATGATGTCTTTTGACTTGATATATATATTGTGGAAAGACCCATGATTTTTGATATGTGCATCACTTCATATCCTATGATGATAGGAATCAAGACACAATTAGTTATTGGTAGATATTCCCTATGTATATCTTACACTCACACATGGATGTGGGTACTTCATTTATCTTTTATACAGATCTACCTCTTTTGTGGTAAATATTTAGTGAGAAAATGTTTCCCATGTATTTTAAAGTCATGTGGTGAGGAATCCTTTCATACAGTTTCACATCATGTAGTCAGGATGTCATCTATGTAATTTAACATCATGTTGTCGAGATGTTTTATATAGTTTAACATCATGGAAATAGGATGAGATATTCCATTCAATTTAAATTCCTTCTATTAAGACCAAATTTTTATAGTTTGACATCATATAGTTAAGAAGTGAGATGATGTGTAGAGTATCGTATTGCTATTAAGACCTTTTCGGTATATTATAACACCATTTTGATAGGATTTGAGACACTTTGTAGTTTAACATCTTACTATGAAGACCTTTTCTATAGAGTTTAACATCATGTGGTTAGGATGTGAGAAACTGTGATGTTTTTTATTTTGCTTCCAGGACCATTTTAGTATAGTTTAATGTCATTTGGACAAGAAATGAGATTTTTTTTGTTTAACATATTGAATCCAGGGACATTTCTGTGTAGTTTAATATCATGTTATCAAGATGTGAGATTATGTGATGTATACCATCTTACTGATAGGATATTTTACATAATGTTTGACATCATTTGGATAGGACATGAGATGTTGTGTGGTCTAATTTATTTCTACAATGACCTTTTTCATGATGTTTAGCATCATGTGGTCAGGACTTGAGACACTGAAGAGTTTACCCTTATTTTTTCAATAAATATTTCATAGAGTTTAAATTCATGTGGATAGGACATGAGGCTCTATGAAGTTAAATGTCAAGATAATGGGATCATTCATGTACAGTTTAACGTCACGTGGTCATGACGTATTGTGCAGTTTAATGCCATCCGACCAGGATGAGAATAATGCTATATGGAAACTAGGAAATGTACTTCTTAAGAAACCTCACATTAATAGGGTGTTTAAAACATTCCCCATTCATTGTGTAAATCAATTAAGATCCATTTTTATTGACCTTATGAATGATATAAGGCCCATCCCATTTGGGTTCTAAATTTATAGGATTCTTTCCTAGTATCATTGGAGTTATAAGTGATAATACAAGTTCTTATTGAAGGAATGAAAAAGTATAACCTTTTTACTAAAGGCTCGGGAGATCCAATTCTGAATGAATTCAATGTAGTACAATGTACACAACATGTTATCATTGATCCACTCTAATTCATCTAGCCACTTTTGTGATTTCTCATCATTTGAGAGTCTTCCATTGGAAATATATGTATAGTGAGGGTAACTATTCATCTTTTGGAAAAATTGCATTAGTTTCGTATGACAATGAATACAGATTTTATTTTTTAGAAATATGTGTGGTGGAACAGTTGACCCATAATACATGCAAGGGATTGTCTGTCTAGGACATCATGTACTTATTCACAATCTGATGGAGTACTTTTAACATATTTTAATTTAAGGCCTCTATTTTCCTATTTTCTACTTCATGATAGAGGGATGTATGGTTGGACAGGATGTTTTACTCTTGGTACAATTTCCACAACATAGTAGAATATAAGTTGGCATCATTTTCGATCAGCATTATATAAGGTACTCTGAATTTGGTAATGATATTGGAATTTCGGAATATGATGATATTCTTCATCAATAATTAATTGAGGGGTATTGTCTCAAATTATTTGGAAAATAAGTCAGTATTAGTAAGTATGTACTTAAACTACTTATCCATCACTAGAGGATATGTCCCCACAACATAAATTTCCCTTATGGTAAATGACCATGAATATTTTGATGTATGTAAAATTATGGGGGTTTATGGATGATGGTTTCATGAATATGACATTCCTTACATTTCTTGGTGAATTCTACAATGTCTTGTATCATTTTTTTTCTAGTAGTAATATAGCCAATTGATTAGGTGGGAGATATTATTCCTTGACTGATGAGAACCGCATGGAATTACACAATTATAATGGAAGACTCTATTTTTGTTATGCATCTATCGATTATTCCATCGATTATTCATTTTTTGAGTTATTTTTTATCATTTGGCCCATCCCGGAGGGTAAATATTTCTTCTCGGCATAGAATTGATTCCCTTATGGATCGGTTTATCGAGAGGGACCCATTTTGAAGATAATAAATTACATAAGCCATATATCTAGAGGTGGAAATTGGTTCATAAAACTCTAGGGTGGTGTTAACCTGATTGATTTCATCAATGTTGTAGACAATGATCGATGACAACATCCTTCACTCCATGTTGATGAAGAACACCTCATCCTGATCAAATTTTTCAAAACTATGTTTGTATTAGCCTGTGAATCAGCATGAGTTCTTTCTGATTGGTGGGAAAATAGAAATGTGGGTTGAAAAGGAAAATATGTTATTAATCATTTGACATATCCATTTAGAGGGTCCAATTCATAATATTTTAATTTCATATTCACCATTGATCTTCTTTATCACTAGTTTTGAATCCCCTTTGATATTTGGATAGGATATATATAGTTATAGGGCTAGTTCAAAGCTATCAATCTTGGTTTGGTATTTAGACTTTTTATTTTTAATTCCACCAAAAAGTGAGAAAGAGTTGGTATTAATTTATTTGGGTGGAGAAAAAATACAATCACTAAGACATCCCAATTTATCTTTGGGGTTATCATCCTTTTGATAATATTACTTTAGGAGTCACCAACAACATTCTTCTCCCATGTTTGGGGAGTTTCATGGGAATAAAAAACATCCTCATATAGATGTTCAGTGTCCACTAGTGTACTTTATGTGAATGGATGTTCTACAGAGAAATCATCAAGGGCCTTTCCTTTCAATACCTCTTATGACACGAACTAGATGTCATGCTTCCATATAGTAACATCCCATTAGCAAACACATCCTTTCAACATACTATGAACAAGGATATACTTCAGTGGTTCAATACAAGAGACCAATTGGAATTCATTGTTATGTATGTAATGAATCATATTTTTCACTACAAAGATGAGCATGAAGTTGTCCTCTCAACATTAGAATATTGGTTCTAGGTACCAAGAATCATTTAGATTAGGTAAAAGACACAATTATTCTTCCCTTCATTGCTTTTCTATATGCGGAGATTGCCATGTGATCATTCCAAAGTGGCCACATACAAGATGAGTGGCTTTCCTTTGACTGGAGGAATCAGGAATAGTTGGTGAAATAGGTACTGATTTAGAATCTTGAATGTTTTTTGGACATCTTCATCCCATAGTTAGGTGACTCCCTTATTCATTAGATTGATGAAGGGGAGTGATTTTATGATCAGATTGTAAATGAAATTTTAATAATAAGTGTGGTGACCACGGAGTCCCCTCAGTTCATTAACTTTATGCGAGGGTGAAATTGGTAGGATTTCACTAGTATTTTTAGTATCAATGTCGATTTCATAGTGGAATACCCCAATGCCAATGAATTTCCATAATATTACCCGGAAATCACATTTCATAGAATTCATCTTATGATTTTTCTACAAAAACTTTTTGAATAATGTTTCAATGTCCTTGAAGTGATCAAATCTCTATGGATATTTGAATTTATTATCATCAATATAACATTCTTCTATCCATCCCAATAATGTAATAAATACTTAATTCATGGTGTGTTGATAATTATTTCCAGCATTCTTTAATCCAAAGTTCATGACATAATAGCAAAAGATCCCTGAGCGTACTGTAAAGGTGGTGGCTTCCTCATTTTCCGGGGCAATTTTTATTTCATTATACCTTGAATAACCATCCTTAAAGTAGAGGAAATTTATCATATAATTTTCATCCATCAATAGTTGTGAAATTGAAAATAGGAAATCGGATTTTGGTTAGTGTAGATTAAGGTCTCAAAAATTGTTGTCAAACCTAATCTACCCATTTTTTCCTAATAGAGACAATTTCAGAGAGCTATCTTGGGTTTTTAACCTCCCAGACAAAGTTGGATTTTATTATTTGGTCAAATTAAAACTCTACATTAGTAGAATGAGAGGAGTACATCATCCTGGACGCCTTCTTGAAACCTTGATTGTCATCGTGTAAGCTGAGATGGTGTGTGGCCACATCATGATTCAGTCTGGGAACTTCTATATAACTCCAAGGGAACCCATATTGATGTTAATTTAGAAATAAAATGTATATATAATGCTTCTCAAGATACATTGATGAACTATTAAAAGTAGGAAACAAGTCTTCTTTTATCCCTATATTTTCATACCTAAGTTCATCGATGGTGGTGGAGATTCCTTCGTTAAATACAATGAGAAATTTCTCGAGGTCATCCTCTTTTTCTTCCATATCTAAGTATGTGTAGGAATTTTAAGAAGAGTTAGGAAATATAAGGGTATCTCTATCATTATCATATTGAGAAAGGTTGTGGGAAGATATATTTTATTCCCCTTCTTCTGTAGTCATTATAGATAGATTCTAAAGATGATTTAATTCCTTTTAATAGTCACTTGGGATAGGATGAGCCTAAACATCTAGGAGTATGTCTACTTTTTAAATCAGTTTTATGGATAGCACATTGTTTCTATCAAGTATATTCCATATATTTGTAGGGGTGGTCCCCAAACCTTGAGGGTTGTTACCTACATGTTATCATCCACCATTTCTTTTTTTAATTCCCTTTTGTTGAAACCTTCATCACCATATATGACTTCACAAGAGTCGAAGGGAGTGTTTTCTCCATTTAGAATTATGACCTTTACATAGATTGGGTATTTCAAACACTGATGAAATTTAAAAGGCACTACCATGTGGTGGTGATTCCAAGTCATATAAGTAAGAAACTATATGCATTTTTTAATAGATAACCTTGAACTAAATATTAAATGTGAGGTCCTAGAAATAATCTCTGATCTTGATCATCCTGAGAGTTCTCTGATCACTATTATCATACACTTGAATGGATAAATATATAAGAGATAAATATCCATTTCCCTGTCCTAAACAACAAATTGTCTAAATCTTGATGAGTTTGATCTCAAATCCATTTTTAATCAGATCCCTTCATATTTCGTCAATTTCGTGTTTTTTCAAAACATATAGGGGTTTGATGTGTCCCTGGATGGCCTCTTATTTATGTTATTCTGTTATGAAGAAGAAAACATAAAATTATGATGGAAAAGCCTCCAATCAATATACCTCGGGTAAAGTGGATTTTGTATTTAATTTATGTGGACTTTTGAGAGATAGGATGTGTTCTTATTTATATTTTTTTTAATGATGTAGTGCACCCATGATTGAGAGCTTAGTTGGGAAAACTGCAAAATATTTCTGAATTTATTACTTCTGGGCCAAAGGTCCACACATCATAAGGTGATGTTTCTCCTTAATATGAAGTTCTGTAGATGAGGTATTTGAGGTAGACAAACCTGATTCTTATGCTAGCATTGATGGAGGATCTTCTTCTAGTGAAACAGGTCATATCAGCCTTCCTCATTTTCTGGGATGATCAGACAATAGTACCCCCACCAGTTGGTCATGTAAGATGACAAATCTTGTTTGACCACTAGACAATTTTAGGACACAACTATGCTTTTATTGGTATTTTAGGCGTGATTTCCCCTCATTCTAAACTGAATGTATTTCGTATTTGGGGATGTGACCCAAATATTGTCTCATACCATGCATATTTTGTCCCATGTATCCTCTGGTCCTACACTATTGGTATCCGCCTCCCGGTTAGGCATGGGGAACTCATAATCAGGAGAATATTCATCATCAGAGAAGTGTTATACCAAGTGTATTATCTTAATAGAACTAAATATTGGATCTTTATAAAATGATTTTTCTATTTGGTAGGGTGTTTAATGTTCTTCTAATGTTGTAGGAATGAAGTTTCCAAGAGTCATAGCTAGCATCAATGATGAATAAGACTCTTCCTCTTCTGTCTCTATTTGTGTAAGATGGTTATGTCACCCTCTAGGAGGTGTATTTGTTGTCACCTCCCTTTGTTATAGATCAGTTATGGGTTTTTAAGGATATTCTCTTAGGGTCGCATGATCTTGGTTAACTTTTTTTGGGTCATCCAATCGTCAAAATTCTACCCACATCCAATTGAATATTATTTGTAATCACCTTCTTTGTCTGAATTAGAAATAGTTACAAATGTCATTTATTCCAGTGAGTGTTCTAATATCACCTAAATAGAATCATCTATTATTTAGAGAACATCATTTAATATGAACTATTCTTGGATGTTGTGACCCAACATCCTATTTAATGGGAAATAGTTGGGAAGATAATTGAGGTTGGCCTCATCGGGTTTCCAGGGTTTTGTTATCTTGGGTATGTTATTTTCCATAGATACAAGGAAATATCTAGAGAAATGGTCATTCTGGAAGGAGTATCCTTTATTCATCAATTCCTCAAATCATGAGTGATCTTAATCTATTTTTTTGTTATGGCCGAGGTTATTTTGTTATTGTTTCTTTTCGATAGGAGGAGTTGGGAGATTTGGGGCCTACCTAGGAACTTCAAATGGAACTACTACTATTTTGAGGGAAATAGTTCCTATATATATCCTACCAATCCTTTTTAGCAGTTTTGAGGGCATGAGTTAAGACTAATCTCTTGTCCATTAAATGAAATCATCTTGACATTGTGTCATTTTTTAATCTCTTAGAATCCTCTTGTACACTTCATCAAAATCAGGGGTGGCTGTACTCATTCCAAATATTTTCCTCACATATTTCCCAAAATTTCACCATTTAGAGAGGGATTATTTGTGAATAGGTTTAACCTTTCCATCTGGATATGAAGTCAAACATGCAATTATTTTTTTAATTTTTGATATTTTTTGGTTAGAAATTTTTATTTTCCTTAGAAAGGAGATAAACTAGTAATGTAATTAAAATAAAAGGACTTCCAATCATTCAAAAAATATTTCTCAAAGAATACTATACCAAATAATATTTGGACCTATTAGAGTATGTACAAAACGCATCATCATCGTCGCCTCCTACTAATATTCAGGGCCCATCATCAGACCACATATAGACCCAAAGTGTGTGAGATGCTATTTTTCATCTCCCATTCTTTCAAACATGAATAAGGTAGGATTTTTGAAATTGGGTTAGAAAAATGTGTCACCCACAAATTCGGGATAAGGATTCTTAACGGGTTTCATCAGTGTGTGTCACTTCTCCATGGATTCCACTCAAGAATCCAGGGAAATAATGGAATTGAGAAGTTTTGCAGGTAATACTTTCTAGGAAGTCTCCATCTATAGGGAGAAGGTGGGTCTTTATATGGGGGAACCATTTTCATCTCTCATTAATTTTTGATCCGTTATAATACTGAATGATCTTCCTATAGAGGGAGAGGATGTCTCAATAATGGAGGGATTTCTTGATCATTTTCAACTCCTCCATTAGTATAGATTGAATTCATAGATCTGGAGAGTGTGTGACACTAAAATATCTCTCTTGTATGAGTATCAACACTTTCCTTATTTATTGGAGGAGGTATATTAATCTTTGCTTGAAGAGGATACCCATTGGATATGTTTCCCCTTTGTATCTCCTTGTTGATTTGTCTGAGATTTTCTATCACATTATCATATATGTGCCAACCACTACTGTATGGAAGGAATTTGGGATATTATAGGTGATCAGTGGGATATAACCATTTCTTTCCCTTTATCATTAATAGTGTTCCAATTTAGAGATAGAAACTTAAAATTCAGAGGTTCCAGGTTTAGGATTCTTCTCCAGTTCAGTGTATGTGTAGACTTAGTTCTTGAATCCAAATCAGCCTACTCTCAGGGTATATTTTTGTTATTATGTCTATTTTCATTTGTATCTTGACCAACATCTTCTATTGTGTTGATGGTGATAATTGAAAAACATTTATTTGGCAGTGGAAGTATTCACATTAGTATCAATGGAAAAAGGTGACTCTACACTTCTTGCATCAGGGTCATTTTTTGACCTAGGGGAATATTGGACATTTTTTCTTAATGAACCTTGTGGGATTTGAATGCCATTACCCTATGTTTCTCCCATATCAACATGTGAACAATGACTATAAGAGAGTTTTTTATCATGTTTTTTGAATTGGACCTGAATAAAAATCCATTGTCTTGCATCTGAAAAAATAGAAGGGTTGTTCACCGTCAATATTACCTCCAAACCTAGAGAAGACTTATTACCTACATAGTGATGATGATGATAATAATTCCTCCAGCCCTATAGGTTGGGGACTCTTGGGCACCATAATTAGAATTTTCTGATCCTGTTGTTCAGGATTTGATTATACTTGTCAAGGATTTGATGACTCATGAGATTTGAATTGAGATAAAAATCATACATCCCTATGGGATGGGGTTGATCTGGAACCACCAATAATTTTTCTTGGATCCCCTCAAGGTGTGGAAAACATGTTGATGGTTATTGAGATAAAACATTTACCCTAAACAATAGGCTAGGTTTGGTTTTTTGTTGTTTCTAATATGTATTAAATCCTATTATGGATTTATGATCAATGCTATGGAGGTAGTGAAAATTATTTCCCTACCCTGGTGGTCTTAGTTTGCTCCTGAATGGATGTTATGACAATTGCTATTATGACTCTTCTGATTGGGTGCAGTTGTGCTCGTCTATGAGATGGGTTCAATGGAAGCCCATGATGGGATTAATTTTATATGTGATGTTTTTATGTTGTCCACGACGTCATCTTATGTGTCTGGAATGAATTCCCTTTATTTTTAGGGTCCTTGTTCAAATATCTATTTGTGGCCCTCTCCTCCATTTATGATGTATTGGAATCAATAAAGTATGGAATTCAATCATAATGACCAAATGGATTTAGTGTTAACCGGTCCACTAATTTCACCAAAGGCTACAAAATTATAGGAAATCGTATTAGGGGTGTTATTTTGTTTTAGGGGTGTGGTTATTTGTAACGCTTCATAATTTCCCCATCCATGGATATGGAAACATGATGAGTCTTCAACGATCAACTGTCGATGTGTTGTGATGAAATGGGGGAAAGCATGTTATAGATTGGAATTTTGTTTTTCTAGTTCCTAGTCTTGGAACATGGAGATAAAATCCATATCTAGTTGACAATATAGTATATTGAGTGTTTTGGATGTGACCCTAATATCATGGATAAGGGAGGTTTCTAGCCTTTAACCACCAATGAGTTGCCTATATATTTTGGTGTAGATTGGGAATTCACAATCTAGATCTTTAGGGATCTCAAAGGAAAATTGGAGAGGGGTCAGAACATTGATGGGAGGTTTTTTCTGGATAACTCTATCCATATATCAGTGGTGACCTCCTATACATCAGACTTATGCGCTTACACCAAGTCAGACCATAGAAGTCTCTTCTTGGGGTCGCCTGCTGACCATGGTGAAGTCTTTCTGGAAGTTGGTGGGAACTATATAGTGTTGACCCAAGAGTTTTTAGAACCTCTCTATATTATGTAGTTTATGTTTTTACCACCTCATTATATGTAAGGGTTTGGTAAAGGGGAGGATTTCATTGTCTGAGGGAGATATCACTGTGGGGAGGTTTATCATAATGATTATCAAGAGTAAAGTCCACATGATCCATATGCACACTATCCCGAAGATTATTATCATGGTAATGATCACATAATTTTTTGGTTTTAGTGTCAACATACCCTTGTGGTGTTTCATATATACTAAAAATAACATCAAGGACACTGGCATTGAGCTTGTTAGGATTATGAGCCTCATTCTCTGTCTGTTCAGAATATGCTGACCAGACTTTTAGGGTTGTGAAGGGATATGAGCCAACTATATGATGGAAATCAGAATATCTTGATAATTGTCTGGTGTTGTGGGAATAATCTCTTACTGCAGAGAATCTATGGGATTATCCCAATGCAATTATTCATTATCGGAAAGAATATGAGCATGCATGTGGGTGGTTTCCAAAATATATCGGTCAACCATTACTGAAGATATTATATGATCTCGGTCTAAATATAAATTCTACACCAAAATATTCTAATATACCATTAAATTGGGAGAATATATATAAAACTCATCATGTATTGCCTCTAAAAGATGTAGGTTCCATTGTTCATTGGCATAAGTAGGGATATAAGACTGACATCCATTAGCTACTGGAATATGCCATACTTCTTCACTTATAGAAATATGAGCCTATATCGAAGTGTGTTTCCCTCTCACATTGTCAACCCAAATTGTAATAGGAATAATATTATAGTCTGCTTCCTTCTGGGTATGTTTTCAGTCTTTTTCCATAGAAATATGGGTTTATCCCATGGGCTGTTCTAATCTCACTTTCTTAGGCCCAATTGGAATGAGAATATAGGCCCTGTCTATAGCCTTTTGAGTACGGAGCTAGTCTTATTTTGACATTAATGTGTACTTTTCACATGTAATTTACTACTCTCACATGGTGAGACCCAGTTGGAATGGTAGTATGAGGCCATTTTGGTGCCTCTTCCTTTACCAGAATATGCCGATAATCCACCTGGATAGAAACAATAACTTTTGAGTTCATTAGAGAAACCACATTTTCACACTTATTAGAGTGTTTTTCTTCCCTATCTATAAGGATAGTAATATTTTCATGTCTCTATATCTATATTAGTTCTGGAATATCTCAGTGGGGTTATTAAAATGTTTCTAGAATGTAGTTACATTATATCAAAGTATATGCCGAAACGTAGGACTACACATTTTCTATCTCAAATATTTACTGGTAGATGTCTTTGATTAATGAGGGGATACAATCCTAATTCTATCCTCATTGTTCCATCGGAATATTCCCTTGGGATTCTTGCATGTGGGAAGGGATATGATGACCCCCCATTCTTTTTATAGTAATATTCCCATAAACATTATCTGAGTGAGAAAGGATTGAGTATTCTAGATAGATACCACTATCTTATGTTTGTGGTCTTCATCAATATAAGTAGGGATATGAGCCCACTCCCAATTTTATTATTCTTTCCACACCCTACAAGAAATCCTTGGTTCCTTGACATGAGTGTTAGAGATAGAAATGGGTTAGGTGGTTCCCTCAGAAGGTGATTTAGGGGAATCAGCAGGATGGTGTTGGAGACAGTGGTGAATAGGATCCCTCCATGGAGGCTACTAGACTAGAATGGATACATAGTTGACTCCATTATCCATATTCATAGGATACAAAAGGTGGTGTTTATTGTGATCTAGGGATAATTCTACAAATATATTAGCAGTGAAAATGAGTTCCACTGGTCTTCATTCATATTTTCTTGGATGATACAGAATCATCGGTTTTCGGCATCTAGAGACCCTCGTTAGAATCCCCAAGGGTTGGGATCATACAATGTCTGTGGTATTCATATAAAATTGCATTTTATATTCGATGTTGATGGTTTTTTGTGGGTGTGGATGTTTTGTGATTAGAAAAGTTTGTTTTCGTACTGGATTATCTAGAACAGTCACTCGATAAGGACATGATCTTGGGTCGGGTGGTGTGTGAGAGATAAATATCTAAAGTCACCAAGAAAATAAGGAACATGGTCATCAATCAGTTCATCATCACCAACATGATATGTTCTCAATCAGATATTCATAGGTAACATAATTTGCTTTTCTTATTCCCAGCATTTCAATTTTTGTCATGTGGAGTTTTCATGGTGAGAATTCCCTATTTCATGGGAAGCTTGATTACATTGTATTTTATATCAGGCTTGCAATATTCATTTATCTAGAAGGTGAAAAATGAAATTTCTCGATTCATGGTCAACCGACCATTTTCAATATTTGAGAGAATAACTTCCAGTTCAAGATTTTTGTTTCATGGAATGATTTATATGGTTCTATGAGTACATGAAACATGATGATGAATGAAAATAATGATTTAGTTATTCTATCATTACATGCTTTTCACAATGGGTCTTCCACTTTTGATTCCTCTAAAGGATATTGGGGACAGATGATTGATTTTTGGGGTTGATGTGTTTCACAACCTTTCACATCCAGTTTACCATTTATTAATCTTCCATTGAAACTCCCAATGGTTCCCAGATCCATAACTAAGTACTAACCTACTTTATAAAGGAAGGCTCTAAATTAAGGAATCCTACCCAACAGTAATTTCAAACTCACATTATCATATAGGATGGGAGGTCCAACTCTTCACACCCATTTGGGGGGGGGGACTATTACCTACACCAGGACTCTCTTATGGATTTAATATATGTTCATGAATATATTACTAATCCCTATACATTAGCAATTTCACTAATAAAATGATCAACTGTTGAGTCCTTACATGTGTATGGGGTCAATTGATGAGTAAGTCTATATGTATCTGAGGTTCTTTAGTTGTTTCCTAATATTTCATAACAATGGCTAGTTATTATATTTTTAATCCATGCGAATAGGCACTCTAGAGTTTACTGTTATCCAGTGAGGTAATTAATATCATGAGGATGAGATTGAACCATTATAGGGTTTCCTTTGTATCCTTCTTATGAAATTAATCAAAACCCATATAGTTCATTGATTCCATGCATTTTATCATCATGTTAAAAAGACATATATGAGGTCACTTAGTCACTAGGGTTGAATCTTGATCCTTTGTAATCTATCTTATTTATCATGAATAAGAAACGAATTAGGTTATTGAATGTTGGATCGTTCCCCTGGGATTTACCATGAGTTGGATTATTTTATATGGGAAGTCATACCATGCCACAAAATGGGGTTCACTCATTGAGGTTTCCCTATCTTGGTTGAATCATGATGCAAATGATTTGATCACTGAAAATCCCAAAACACTCATGATCCATGATTAGTGTGAGAAAAAAGGGATGAAAAAGGACCAGTCTCATTGTGGATGGATATGAGACTTATGCACTAGGATGGACCTTAATTTTAGTCTGATATTGGGAATGGGCCTTTGGAAGGCGTCTTTTGAATACTAGTTGGGAATGAATCAGATTCATCATAGTTTAGTTATTTTCTCAATCTTCTAGTGGATGATAAAAAATGAAATAACACATGGGAGAGTTTGGGTCCTATGGGTTTGAATATATAAAATATGGGGGTACTTACACTGGTGTAGATGCTCATTTGATATTAGGTCATAGCAAGGCATCCTATATATCTTTTTTATAAAATTAATCAATGTTTTTTAGTATATTTGTGGATATTACCAAATATATCCACTGGATAAGATTATCATGTCCATGGATGTCTTCTTTATATGTCCTAATTGTCTACCTAACTTGTTCTGGGTGCCTATATAAAATTTCAGAGGATCTCTAAACATGCCTTAGTTTCCTTCCTAACAAGTCCAATGACAATCGCATTATCCTAATGTATATTGTGGAGAAATTGCATAATCTATATGGAATTTCAATGATGAAGTCACATGATCAAGGATGAAATATATGTAGGGTGTTGAGTGACCTAGATGATGTGTAGAATTGTTGTCAAGAGGCCCAGATGACATGTCTAAAGGGTAGAAAAAGAACTGACTAACATGTTTGGAGGGTTCCTCATGACCTATCTAACATGTATCGATGGAGTTGCAGGATTTGAGAGACATGTCTGCAGGGGGTCACATGATTTGGCTATGATATCTGGGGGTACATCTCATGATCTGGCTGACTTAACAGGAGGACTTCCAAAGACCTAGATGAGTGGCCCTGGTGCCGCTACATAGCTTGGGTAAAATTTCTAGAGAAAATCACAATATTTTATTGGTAATCATGGAGGAATACTAAAAAATATTGTGGCATTCCCATAGCATATATCATAACTTTCTTGACATGTCCAAGGGACATCACATGATCCTAATGGCAGGTTCAAGGGTTGTCTCATGACTTGGGTGACATTCCCTTTTGTTGTCACATGATTTGGTTAGGTAATGAGAATATTGTAATTATTAGTGCATCTGTCTTCACAAAAGTATCCAAAATTATTCATTCTTTATTTCATATGTTTTTCATGGACTTTCAATTATTAGCTTATTTTAGGTTTTGCATGACCCAATCGGCATATGGTACCTCCATCGCATAATCTGTAAGACATGTTATAATTCCTTGAAATGATCTATTGATTGATCATGCATAGATCATATTCATACCGCAAGATCCCTTAGATCATTACATAGATTTTACATGGATGAATACCTCTCCAATCGCATGATTTAATAGTATGAGAAGTCTTCTCCTACTCTCCATTTTTTCAGCCTCCCTTTGTGTGTTTTTTATTAGTGGTAGGGATTTATAGGCCTCACTGTCCTAGTTATATATCACCTTGGATGTCACATATCTCATAAATTAGAGATGGAGTCTGTGGATAGATTTTGGTATCAGGTGCTTCACGTTGTCCTCCACAAGTTCATCCGTGGTGCCACATGATGACAACAAACACAGGAATGTTCAACAATTTTAAGGTATACTAGACCCCAACAAATCAAAGGGATTATTCATAACCATGTTGACTTGTCTAAGAGATTTCACATGGTTGGTTTGATATGTATAGGATTCTTCATGAGAACTGGATGCCTATGGGAAAGATTTTGGCATGGTCAATGATGTCTTATATGGGTTTCTTTACTAGACTACGGAAGCTTTTCAAGGGCACCTTTTTTAGGCAAGGATGGCATGTAAACGGGTCTTTACATGATCATGATGTCTTTTCAAGGGTGCCTCACTTGATCAATGTTGATAACCCAAGGTATATAACCCCTTTTTTGTGGATTCAAACATATCTTACCATTACAATAATCTTCCATCTTTTCCCCTTTTATTGATTTCCTCATTTTAAAAGGATATGATATATAGTTATGTCATGTGAGTGTTTTTGGGGAAAGTCATTATTTTGTCATGTGGTGCATCATGTGACCAATGTTAGACCTCACGATGATGCATAATAATTATCACAGAAAACTCTTCTAATTTTATTTATATTTTAAGGGGAATAAAATAATAAAATTGATTTGTTCGAAAATATTCGCACTATTAAGGTGAAATGATATCATGATTTTGTGTGACAAGGTTGATATGTCACCAGATGATTTTGAGGTCTTACAGATCGTATGAGCACACTGTATAGAGGTCGATGTAACTCGCCCTCGTAAGAGGCTTCCACATATCTCCCACAATATTTTATAAGGGGTTTTGTTTGATTTTTAGGTGTCTTTCGGCTGTCACATTTTATGATTGGGAGTGATCAACTGTAATCCTTTTCATGATCATAAATTCATGTTCAGATGCCTTCACAAGAATTGGGAGGCTTTTAAAATGGGATACACATGATCAAAAGCATATCAAATGTCATGCGTGATCCATTCTCATGATCATTCAATGGTCATGTTATCTAGTGTCCTTTCAAAGGTTACATGAAAAATGTGAGTTTCCCACATTCTCTTACATTGTATTGTGGATAAAATAAAACCCATGCTTTGGGAACTTATTCTATTCTAGATATTATGATGCTCATTTGGAGGTAGTCAATAGTAATGTTGTATCATTAGAATAAATGATGGAACTAATTTTAAGTCATTAGTAGTACTTAACTAATTCAGATCAATGGCTTGAAATAATTAGTGTTAGATGAATGATCTGATGAGGGTTATTTCTTGGATACATATTTAATGGGAATGAATATAGATGGTGGAATAAAAAATGGTTAAGAGTGGTAATGTCAAAAATTTTTAAAATCGACCAATGAATTAGGATTTTTATGCAGTATCTTGTGAAAAAGATAATGAAAACAACATGTATATTTTTTTGTGAGATCACTTAACTACAATATAATGTTTGGAAAAATTCTGGAGGTGATGACCCTGATCACACTGATGTTGAAGAAGAGGATTATTATAATATTAAAAATAATTATAAAAAGATATGGAAATATTTGATTGTAGATAATATTAGTGGGAGTCAATATGTACTAGTATATACAAGAATATGGTTTCATAACAAGAATTAAACTTTAATAATCTCTCAAGTTGATCAACATTCAATGGATGGATACTTTTACAAAAACAAAAAGATTGAAACTATGGATGTGGATCAAAATCAAATTGAGAAGAATACCACTTGAGACATTTTTTCAAGACATATTGACAAAATGATCATTGGAAATAAGTGGGTATTTAGAAATAAGTTAGATGATCAAGGAAAAGTAATCATTAATAAATCCATAATTCTGTGAAATGGGTATTCTCAAGTTGAAGGGGTTTATTTTAAAGATGTCTTTGCACAAGTTTTATGGTAGGAGGATTTAAGAATTTTTTTAGTTATAGATGCTTAAAAAAATAATAAAATTTCTCTAATGTATTTAAAATATGCCTTTTCTGAATAATGATCTCTATGAAGATGTTTATATGGAGAAACTAGAAGTCTTTTTACTTGAAAATGATGAAAGAAGAGTGTGAAAATTGAATAAGGATCTTCATGGAATGAAACAGTCTCCATGGGCATGGTTTTCATGAATGGGAAAATACATTAATGAATTAAGATTCATCAAATACAAAGAAGAATTCAACATATATATCAAAAAATAATTAAAATTAGACTTATATTAATTGTGTGTGTTTATGATATTATTGTTACAGTTGATCATGAGAATTACATTAAAGAGTTTTTTTACCAAATAAAAAAATAGTTTGAGATGTACATTATAATGGACTTAAGGTACCTCATAGGATTACATGTAAAATTATAATAAAACAATACATTTTTATCCTAAGAAAAACATTCTATTTAACTTCTAATTATTGATGAAATTGAAGAATTAAATCCAATAACTCTACCCATTAAAGGAAGACTAAATCCATCAAAATATATAGTTGAAAAGAGTGGAAATATAATAAATTTAAGAAACATTATTTTAATATTACTATATCATAGAGCCTCATTAACAATAAATTTTTATGTTGTGAGTCTTTGTTGAAGTTATCAAAGTGACCTGATAGAATAAAATATTACTAATGCTAAAATGGTTCTGAGGTATTTCAAAGAGACTATAATATATAGACTTATTTATAAGAAGGTAAATATATTGAATTTATGAGGGATTAAATATGTAAATTGTTCTAGTGATTTTGTTGATAGAATCTCCACTTCATATGGCATTTTCCTCTTGGAAGATTCTTTAAATAGATATCAATGTGAGAAATAGAATTCAGACAAACAGAGTACTAATGAAGAAAAATTCCATACTACTACTTTTTCCTAAAATCAAATTCTTTGGAAGAAGGAAGAAATTAATGAGTTTAGGGTAAAAATTGATAAACCTATCAGAATTTATTATGAAAATCAGAGTGTTGTTGATCTCTATAAACATCTTTTATAATACTAAAGGCCCAATCCCATTGATATCAGATATCATTGCAATAAAGAGAACATGGCCAGTTGAGACATCAAATTGGGATTCAATTCAACATATGACCAATTGGCCAATATATCCACCAGGGTTTTACCTAAGGATAGATTTGAGTACTAGAGGCTAAAAAATGGTCTCTCAACCCTCCCAAATTATTAAAAAAATTGGATGAAAACCCCCATATATCTTTGGATTATTTTTTTCAAAGGGGGAAAATGTTACATCAAATCTAATGAAGGAACACATTCTCCCTATCCTTTATATCTAGAGGATGTTCATATATCATAAAAGGGAGATTATTAGAGTAGTTAATTCCCACATTAGAAGGGGGATAATTAAGGTGGGGAGTATCTTTTCACTTGGACAAATTGTTTCTTGTCACATAGGCATGGTGTTCTCTAAAAAATACTACTCTAATATATATTATGGTGTCTGGATGTTTTTATTTTGAAAAATGATATGATTTATTGAATCTTAAACGAGTTATTAAGGATGAATTAATTTTTTTGAAATTATATACAATGGGGAATGTTTAAAGTCCCATCGATTTGTTGAATTTATTTTCTATGTTTTAAACCTTAAATCAAAGTGTGATGATTGTTTGAAATGATCCTTAATTGAATTGAAGACATGTGTTAGCTAATGAAGGCGATTTGTCTACAAATTAAATAATAAGTGTTTATGTTGATGGAAAGGGATGGAAGTTGGATAAATAGGTTCTAAGATAATTTTAGTGAGGTATAGAATAAAATATATCCTCATAGAAAATTCAGCTACACAGTCTAATCTATGTATCTGATTCTATGTAATAGTAGAAAAAAATTGTTGACTTGTTCTACATAAGAGAATTAGGTCTTTAATATAGCAGAATGAACAATATAGAATTTTTTTTTACATATTTTACTAATTCATATAGCTGAATGATTCACCTTTCAAAATTATTCATCTATCTAAATATTATGATATAGCCAATTTGTACCATTTAGACAATGAGAACCACATAACCTATTTCTATTATGTAACTAAAGTCAATAAGGTAGGAGATTTCAATCCATGTATGGGATTATATGGCATGTATTTTTTTTCATCGATCTACTTTTCACCTGACATCCATGTATAATATTTTGGGCAACATACAAACTAATATTATTTTGGTTTCCAAAATTCAAATATTATGAGGATTAAATTATATCATAGGATTTTATAAGTAAAATATTCATTGACACAACATTATGATCGATTATGTGTTCATGATAGAAGTTCAAACTGAAGAAAGACTAGTTTATAGTAGTTTCTACTAGATGATGAAAGATTCATTCAATAAGATGGAGGTGCACAAAGTGATGCTAAATGTTATCATGGACATGGGATTTTTTAATGTGTTTAAAAATGTGTATTTTGGGATACTGAGAATATTATAGTTGTGTGTCATAGAATGATAGAAGAAAAAATTATTTTGGTAATTTTATTGACAAAATGTGCATGTGGATATTTATATTTTTCATGAAATATTGAAAGGGTCCTATGTAGATCAATACAGCTGGAGTTATTAATGATTATTTGAATAATCATTTAACTGATTTTGAATGATTTAATATGGAAAAATATCACTACCAAATACCATGGAGTTTGTAAATATCATTATAAATATATTCTTATGGTGGTGAATGAAAATTTGTGTGGGTGTTTTGTGGATTTACTATTATATTAATGAAGTAGAAGAAGAGGATGTTTCAGACATCACACTAGTTTTGTTTATTATAAGCTTGAGGGAACATGATTATACTATTGTTAATCGGGATGCATATTTCTTGAAAGAAAGATGATTAGATTGTGCATGCTTTCTCCCATGAACATGTTGTTCTTCTTGAATTGATAAGTGGAATCCTAGGCTACTTCTAGTCAAATACAATTGTTCCATCAATTGATGACCATATAGAAAAGGATATAAATATGATGCTAAAGAATCATAAGATTAGTGAATACCTAATTTATAATAATAGTGGAAGGATTATATTTCAAGAACATGAAGTTTTTTTAAACAATTCAATGCATTTTGGTAAATGCAATTGGATAATTCTTACCTGAACCTTTTGTACAAATTTCTGGGCCATGTAATCACTACAATTCTATAGATATAAGAAAATATTTTTACTCAACAATAGTTGAACATGAAAAGTAGTAGGGTCTAACATCAAGGGAAAACATTGTAAAATTTATAGTTTGATTCTCCCTCTTACATATTGATGCATACGAGGGAACACGGGTTTCTGAAGTCTAAAATCACCACCTTAACTAGTCACATGAGTTCATTTCTAAAAGAATATTTTTTAAAAGAAACTAGTTACTAATGAACCCCCTTATCAGTAGTATCTCAAGTTATCTGATCTATACTAGAAGTCATAGGAATAATACTGTTTGTTTTTTATTACATAATATTATTTGGTAAAAGTTATTTCCTATGTATAGTTTGAAATAACATTAAAGAAATGTCTCATAAAATTAAATTTCTAAGATTATTCAATGTAACATTACAAGGCATGTTTTTCTCAAATCATACAAACAAACAATATTGTGTGTGCATTTTCCATATCTTGTTGGAGGTATTCAGTTTTAGGTCAATATGTTGGATTTTGTTCATCACTATTTGATTTCACCACAATTCACTTTTTCATTTTCACCCTTACACCACTTTTCTAATCTTATTTTATATTGAAAATTATAAAATTAATAACAAATTTAATTCCATGTTTGAATATTTTATTATGTGTTTATCACTATAAAAAAAGTAAATGTTACTTTTTTTATGATTCAATTGCAGGAGGAGGTGATTTGGATGGCCCATGATGATGTCTAAGATAAATGGACCAAACTGCAAAAGATCCATGCACACTATTGGACCCATCCACTCACTTATCCTAAAATGTGCATTAAAATGGTCTAAAATGTTATTGGATAGTCGAAATTTCATTAGGATATATTTCATCCAATGAAACCCAAGACACATTCGGCCATCTTGTGGCCTGACTCACATGAATAGTATAGCACACTGAATATGCACGAAGTGAAAAGTGGTGTGTTGTGATCTGTCCATATCTCAGGTTCTAGTTGTCTAAATTGTGCCACACATTCGATGGAGACATCCAATAGGTGGTTCTACAAATTTTTTATTTTCTCCAAATGGATATAAAGCTGTATGGAGGTCGAAACCCAAGTGACAAGTGGTTTTAATAAATATGTTTTCTCATAACCACCTTCCCATTTTCTTATAAAATGGCACCTTGGGATCCCCATTTGTATGTTTGACCAGGAGGAAAATATTGGATATTTCGGAGTCCCAAAGGAGACCTCTCCCCATCTAAGAATTTAGGGGGACCCCTATCATCATAGGGGGGTCAAAAATGAAGAATGAGTTTCACACGAGCATTCTCCTACTCTCGATGGAGAGCTAAACGATGGACGATCATTTTGAAGGAGAAACACATACTTTGGAGGGAGTTACATAACATGATACTATACAGGTTTTTTATAATTTTTGTTTGGATTATTTCACTTATGTTTTATCTAAACATGTTTCTCCTCTGAATTCATTTCATGGGTTTAATTAAGTGAACTGCTTTTCATTTCAACACTGATTGGGTTGAAATTTCATGTGGGTAACTTGGGTATTTCCAATTGGGAAGAACAAGAATACTCTTTCCCTCAAACATAAAAAAGATATTAGTATGATTTAGTAGCCATTAATCTATTCATGAAGTCCAAACCTTGACAACACGGCTGTAGTGCCAATGTTTGGTACATTTTGCAATGTTTTGAGGGTTAAGAGGGGAATCAAGATCTTAACAACCCTCAACCAAAGAATTAAACAAATCATGTGAAATTTTGGGAACAATGAACTATAAAATATTTGTAGTGAACTTGATTTTATCTAATTATCTCATAATTATAAAACCGAACTTTTATTTATCAACTATTAAACTCTTTAAATCAATTCATTTTTCTTAAAACAGTTTTCAAACCACCCCCACATTTGTTCTTCTTATTAAAAATTCTGAATAAAAAACCACCAACGCTCCTTGAGAGACAACCAAATGTATTTCTTAGACAAAAAAATCATATTTATATCACTCTCAATTTAACTTTTCATGATAACAAATTAAAATTTTGTCACTTTTTCCAAGGATCCCTTTGGTTTTAGTGAATATTTTTTATACATTTTTTGTAATATTTGTGAATATTTATTTGTATTATCTTTACCTTTCCATATATATTTGTGTTCTGATTTATTTATTCTATAAGATATGTGCATGAAACGTTATACTTTAGGATACTTACCACCTTTCGAACCCAAACAGGAGAGGATCCTACTTCAGCGACCCCGAGATACACAAGACAACCTTTTGAAGGAGGACACACCACTACTTGAGACTTTTCTAAACTCATTTTCTTAAGGAAGAAAATCAGAACCATAAATTAATGTGTTTAAAATGGATTAAAAAAATAGAACACTAAAATAATTAACCTCACCATATGTTGATATCCAACCCACTTACATTCAAATGCATAGGGAGGCACCCAATTTTGAACTAAAATATGGTTTAACTCATTTATTACCAAGATTCGATGGACTTGGTGGAGAAGATCAACACAAGAATCTTAAAGAATCGCATACTGTGTGTTCTACATTAAAACCTTCTAATGTGTATAAATAAAAGGTAATTCTCATATCATTACCACTTTTATTGGAATACATAGCAAAAGACTGACTTTAGTATGTTAATTCACCAATTAGAGGTTGGGCAAACGTGAAATGTCTTTTTCTTGAAAAATATTTTCCAGCCTCTTGAACTGAAACTGTAAAGAACGAAATATGTGGTATAAGGAAATATCAAGGGGAAACATTAAATGAATATTGGGAACACTTTAAAAGGTTTTGTTCGAGCTATCCACACCACCAAATAAGTGATCAACTTTTAATTGAGTATTTTTAATAAGGATTAATTCCAATTGACCGAAATATGATTGATGCTTCTACAGGAGGTGAACTAGTTGATGAAACCCCAATCGTTTCTAGTACCTTAATTGAGAACCAGGCACATAACAATAAACAATTGGTTTTAAGGTCCAATGTACCCATTTGAGGTGTCCATGAGGTGAAATTTACTGAATTCAACAAGAATGTGGACACGATGTTCGAATAGGTAAGTACCCTTCTTCATCGACATTATCTTTCCCAAGGGAAATCCCATTATCCTCCTCCCATCCATTGTGGTACATGTTCTTCTGACACCCACTACTCTGATCAATTCCCCCATCTAAGTGAAACTTCATAGAGTTGTGAGGAAATCATTCTAGGATACCCCTAACACTAACCCTTTGGTAAAGTACCATAATATCACTCCAATATTGGGTGGAAAGACAACCAATCCTATAGTAAATGGGGGTATTCAAACCAAACTCAACAACCATGGAAGTAACCAGGGTAGAGGAGTCATCCACCACCACCTAGAAATCCTCAACCATAACAAAGGTCATTCCAAAAAACCCTCCAAAACATGATCCTATCTTAGTAGTGATAACAAAATAAATGGATTCCAACAATATAAAATTAGAAAAAACTGCCCAAGCTTCCATAAAATATGTAAAAACCCAATTAGGCCAATTTTCTACCTCAGTGGGGGAAATCAAAAGCCTGGGGTTGGGTAAACTACCTTCCCCACCAGTAGATCACGCCAGAGATAAATGAAATGTTAATACCATCACCCTTCAGAGTGGAAAAAAATTTAAATTCCAAATGACCGCTCCACTAGAGTCATCCCCTCTGAAGGAAACGACCATCCCAACTACTAGAAATGATCCAAATTAGGTAGAACCTTTTCTTGAGAGAATCCCCTCCAAAAGAAAGAGTGTATCTATTGATGAGTCACCTATCCCAACAATCCCTCTTCCATTTCCAGAAAAAGACACCCAACATAGAAGAAAAATGAAACTTAACTTGATACGAAATTTTAGAGACTTCCAAAAAGTGTAGGTAAAAATTCCCTTGATAGATGTTGTGAAAACAATTCCAAGATATACCATGTTTCTAAAGGAGATTTGTACTCACCGAAGGAAACTTCGAGGTAAGGAGAAGGTGAGCTTGGTGAGGAATGATTCGACATTGATAGATCCATCAATTCCCACCAATTGTGATGATCCAAGAACATTCTCAATTCCATTCACCATAGGGGAGTATTATTTTTCTAATGCTATGCTTGATTTAGGTGCTTCTATAAATGTGATTCCTCACACCATTGTCTCAACATTGTTGGGTGGGGAACTGAAGCCCGCTGAAATTATTTTTCAACTGGAGAGCTGGAGTATCACACACCCCTCTACTGTGTTAGTGGATGTTCTTCTGATGGTTCAAAATTTAATTTTTCCGGCTGACTTTTATTTTCTTAAAACGGAGGATGATGTGACGAATAGACACGCCCCAATTTTATTGGGGAGACCCTTATTGAAAACCACCAAAACCATAATTAATGTCCACAATGGTATATTATCTATGGAGTTTGTTGGTGACATTTTACACTTCAATATTATTTATTCCATGAATTATCCCTCAAAAGATCATTCCACTCTCTCTGTAAATTCAATATATATACTCGCTTACCCTGAAAAAACTTCTTTCCATTCCCCCGATTCGCTTTCTTGAGTTTTCATCCTTGATTGAATTTCATGGTAATGAATCCTGCATTGATTGTTGCAGTGGTCAAAAAAAGTGGTATGCATGTTTATTGATAAATGATTTCTTGAAGACAGAGGATCCAATGGCCATTTATGATACTGCTAATGTTGTAAAAGATCGTTCTTCATTGGAGGATGATACCATTGAGTAGTTAGATGATATCAGTGACCTCCCACTTTTACACACACATCAATCAATAAAAAATCCCGCTAAATTGGAATTAAAACAACTTCCTCAAGATTTTAAATATTCCTATCTTGAGAATGGAAACAATATCCCTTTAATCATTTCTAGTTCACTCCCTCCTGGGGATGAATTGCAACTGCTTGAACTTTTGAGGGAGTATAAACAAGAATTGGGATGGAAACTTGCTGACATTCTTGGTATTATCCCATCAATTTTTACAAATAATATTTTATTAAATAATGAGGATAAACCAATGAGGTTGTCACACCATCGACTAAACCCAATCCTCCTAGAAGTTGTGAAAAAAGAGGTAAAAAATTATTGGCTTGTAGAATCATTTACCCCATATCTGATAGCCAATGGGTCAGTCCTGCTCAAGTAGTTCCAAAAACAACTATCATTACAGTAATCAAAAATAAAAACAATGAATTGGTTCTAAATCATGTATAGAACAGTTTGCGTGTCTTCATAGACTATCGTCAACTAAACCAACACACTAAGAAAGACCAATTCTGTTTTCCATTCATTGACTAATTGCTAGAGAGGCTGGTGGTAAGTCTTACTAGTATTTCCTTGATGGGTATTATAGAAACATTTAGATCCATATTTCCCCTAGGATTATAAAGATACAACCTTCACTTTCCCCTTTAGCACATTTGCATATAGGAGGACTCCATTAGGTCTATGCAATCCTATGCGTACTTTATAATGATGTATGGTTAGTACTTCTTCGTTTTACCTTGAGAATGTCATGGATGTTTTCATGGATGTAACACCCGAGACTTTTATTCTATATAAATCATCAAAGTAATATTTTTCTACACACAACACTTTCTTGGATTGCTTTACACGAAATCGTTACCTTCCTTGATAGCTTGCGTCGTACGCAATACCGAGTTTCACTAAACAATGATATGCTAATAAAATATTATTAAAACTAGCCATTATGAATAGTAATAACCACTTTTTGAAATTTTATAAATTTGATTTTTCAAAATGGAATTCATTTTTGGATTTGGAATATCGAAATTATCCAAGGGTGAAATTTTGGTATTTTTCTGAAAACTTTCAATTTTTGATGAACAGTGAAACCACTAAGTGGTAGTTAAAAAACTGAATTTTTCATAAAACTTAATTTTAACGCATCTGTGAGTGGAATTTCTAAAATCCGAGAGACACGGTTGATGTTAGTAAGTAAAATGTGGTTCAATGAGATGAAAATAATTTTTGGTGAACAGTAACTTTTTACTTTTATTTACCACGGTTAAAAGTAAATAGGGTAATTAAGGGTAAAAATGATATTATTATTACCCTAACACATGTCTTAATTCTATTGGATAAGTGTAATTCGACCAAAAACAAACTTAGGAATAAAACATGACCATTTATGCCCACTTTGATTAGATTAGGACATTTATTATTAATTTATTTAAAGAAGGGTTAAAATAGTTAAAATCGAAGTTTAATAAGTAAATAATTTTTAATATAAGGTTATATATAATATAAATTCGACTATAAATATTAATTAGAAATCTAAAAAGATTTCCTACATAATGGTATTTTATTTGTAATTTTTAGACATTAAATAATGTAATTTATTTATGACACAAAGATGATGCAGTAATTATCTTATTAATGAAATATTGACATAATTGATGTTATAAATACCCAAATAAATGTAATTTGAGACTTTTTATGAATTAAACTAATTTTATAGGTTAATAGGACATGTTAGTATTGAGTTAATTAACTTTTTCGAACTAATAATTCTGTTATGATTTTCACAAAAATCAATTACAAAATAGTTTCAAAATTGACATAAAATAGTTTTTAAAACAAATATTATATTTTTAATTGTTATTTTATTCCTAAAAATATAAGGTTCGGTCAAATGACTTAGATAAGGTTATATATATTAATAATATACAACTTGGGGTTCGTTTGGATTGTTATAGTAAGTTTATTAACCTTATAGTGTAAGAACACAAGAAGACACGGTAAAAGTAAAATTATTTAACTTAATGTTAAATCTAAATGATAAGGTCAAAATAGGAACATAAACTTGTCTAAATTCTATTGGATGATAGTATTTAGACCCATACCCACCTTAGTGTCTAAATAAATCAATTTGGTGCTATTTAAAACCGAATTTGGCTTTATAATAAAATAATATTTTTAGTTATTCCAAAGGTGCCCCTCTCCTCCCTTATAAAAGGGCACCTCCTCCCTCTCTTCCTCACACCACTTTGAGCCTTCAAGCTCGGCAAAAACCTGCAAATTTCTCCTCTCCACTTCCCTAGAGAAATCCTAGAGGTCATGGTCTTCTTCAAAGACCAATTTTAGTGCCCTAAAAGGAGGTCTCAAAGAAGCACTTCAAAGAAGAGGTAATGTCCGTTACCGATTCTTTCATCTTTATTTCTTCTTCCACTTCTTCTTCTTTAGTTGTTTCATTATGAAGTAATAACCTCAGTATCACTCATATACTGATATGTTATTATAATTATGAAACAACCCTATTTCACAATCTATCCATCCTATGGAAAATGAAATCACCGCGCGTGCATACGTACGGAATACCGTCTCCACGCCGTGGTGTAATCTACTTTCTACCACCACCTTACTTGGATGGGTATAATGGTTTAAATAACGACTATATATGATTATTGTAAAGTGATATTGATTCTGAAATAGTATACATACACTCCAATACAATTCCATGATCATGGGAACGATATCATCGCTCGTACGTACGTACGAAATACCGTCTCCATGATGTGATGTGACTCGTTCTACATGATCTTCATTGCATAATGATTATATAAATGAATTGAATGAATTAATATGATATATATTACACTAATAACATTCTGGAAATGAGGTATCTATAACATAAAGAGAAGAATAAGAATTTATTCGACAAAACACGCATAAGAACAAAAAGTAATAAACACCCGAATAACAAGTTATAATGAAGTATTACTAATAAGAAGCTAAGAATATGACCATATATGATATCATAACAATAATTATGATTCTAGAATAAGTCAATAACATTATTTTAATCATTATACAGGATGTTCGGACACTTACGAGGCAAATCGGACCTAAGGTAAGGGAAATATCACAATCTCATTTTTATCCGAGATTGTTTATACTTTGAAATTTACTGGGGTGTATTTTATCATCCACATCCATTTTTCCTCAATATGTAATATTATTTACATCCACCTACAATTGTTTAAATCCAATTTTACCCTTCGGTGAGTTTTTAGTAAATGATATGAAAGGAATCTTTTGTCGTTTTTCGTATGAGGTACTTTTTGACTTTTCCGAAAAAAGTACGAAGAATGTTTTTTTAACTTATACGGCATGAATGGATTTTTAAAACATTATTTACAAGAAGCTTCCTTTACAAGTTTTAAATTTTATTTTTAGTCATCTTCTTTTAGTTTATAATTTTATGACATGTTAAGAAAGGAAAAGTGTTTTTGAAGCAGAAAGGATATTTTCCTCAAGAATGGAGTTCAAGTGTTTTATCAAAATTATTTTACATCTAAGATAATAAAGGGTTCTTTTTTTATCCCTATTATTACATTGATTTGATTATGTTGTGATGGAATTATATTTTTATGAATTCCTTTATCTTATATGAATTGTTTTATGATGTCACGATGTTTAAGATTCCCATTTTTATTACATGGGTTATGCTATGATGTATGGTTTTCTGATTTTGTGGCACACAGAAGAATGGTATCATTATGAGATGGATGGGACCTATATCTCCCTCTAATGAATTGGGTAAAGATTTTATATCTCATGAGATAGACATGGCTAGAAAGGCAGGTTAAACCGGTTCAGTGAAACCGGACTGAAACGAGGAGTGAACTCGGTTTAGAAGTGGACTTTGTCCACTAAGATAGTCTTGGCAATGAGTCTTGACTAAAAAGAAATGATTCTCAATGATTATGTGTGTATGCCACAAAATTTCATGTTTTAAGTTATGATTATTGGGATTACATTTCACTACTATTATTTATCCCATGTTATAAAATTATGATCTCTTTTACAGGTTAAGATTTCCAAAAGTTATGTGCTTATGTATATGATATGATTGATATTTCTTTTCTTTACCATTACTGAGCATTTGAGCTCACCCTTTTGTATGTTTTATTTCCCCAGGTCAAGTAGAAGGTTATTAAGTAGAATATTCCAAAAAGGGACTCTAGATATGATGAAATAAATGGGAGGCAAAGTAGATTCTTTATGAACTAGTTGTTTATGCTTTCCAGTTTCTAAAGACACTATACCTATACGGTCCTTTCATGGTTTAGTTATATGTTTTAATAAGTGTGCTTCAATTTTGAAGTAATAACAATGTATGTAAAGTATGGGTCATTATAGTTGGTATCAGAGGAAAGGTATAGTCAACCTTTGGAAACTAGGATGTGAAAGCCTTAGTAAGAACCCTAAGGATAATTCTAAGCATAGAACACAATCTTAGTGTTTTATAAATGATCATGAATAACCTAGGATAAGACCTTAAGTGTGAAATTTTATTCTTGATTATATGGTTTTCCTATTATAATTAGTGTTGATCACACTATTCTTCTTGGTTTTAGTCAATGGCTGGAACCCGAAGGAACCGTGTTAATGAGGTATGCGACGGGCAATGCAATGATTGTCCCCTAGAGCAAGCAAACGTTATGGGATCCGGAATGAAAAATCTTGTAGCCATTCTCACACAACTTTCTCAAGCAATGAATCATGCAGGACTTCCAAACGAGCAAAGGAAGGAGCAACATTCCGTTGAATTTTTTATGAGGCGGTGTCCACCTTCTTTCAGCGGGTCTACTGATCCATTAGTTGCTAAACAATGGATTAGTACTACTGAAAAGATATTTCCAGTTCTTCAATGTTCTGAACATGATAAAGTCATCCTAGCAGTGTATTGTTTGGAAGGAGATGATGATCAATGGTGGAATATTATTAAGAATACGAGGCAAAGGGATGAAATTGAGTCCATGGAATGGTATGAGTTAAAGAACTTGTTTTTCAATAAGTACTTCCCTTGTATTCTCCGAACAAAGATGGAGAAAGAGTTTCTTTAACTGAAGCAAAAGGATGATGAATCTGTTGGTACTTATGAAGCAAATTTTACAATACTTGCAAGGTGCGCTTCTGGTATTATTATCCAACCTGAGAGTAAGAACGATCGATTCTTTAGTGACTTAAAACCAAGTATTCGAAGGGAGTTATCCATAAGGGACTTCAATAGCTACGAGGAAATCGTTCGATGTGCTCTAAAAGTAGAGATGGAGATTGTAGTAACCCATCAGTCATATGGGTTTGATAAGAAGAGGAAAATGGAATTCAAAGGAAAATCTAAAGAGCACACTGAAAAGAAGATGAGCTTTCCCTTATGCTCAAAGTGTGGAAAGAAACATGGAGGGAGTAGTCTTAAAGGGACAAGTAAATGTTTCAAATGTGGAAAGGAAGGTCATCGGGCATTTGAATGCCACAATGATGGGAAGAAGATGTCTAATGATGAAAACAAAAGAAGTTATAAACAGAATGACCCTACTACACTTCAATGTTTCAAGTGCAAGGAGATGGGGAATTATTCCAATCAATTCCCAAATCCAAGGGTTGATGATGATGGTCGACGTCAACAAACTCTTAAGGCTAAAGACAAAGGAAAGTCAAATGCAATTTCTATCATCAATGTGGAGTATGATAACGATGTGGTGAAAGGTACACTTACCATCCACTCTAAAGTAGCAAATTTTTTATTTGATTCTGGATCCACCCACTCCTTTATTTCTGATGAATTTTCTAAGGATATCACCATATTATATCAACAGTTAGATGTTGAGTTAGTTGTGACAACCCCTAATGGCACAACAGTCGCATCAAAAGTTTATAATTCTTCTCCGATTGAATTTTGTGGGAAAGTGATTCCTAGAAATCTTGTGATCCTTGCTATAGTGGAATTTGATGTGATTCTTGGAATGGATTGGCTTTCTCTACATGGAGCTCATATCAATTGCCAAAGAAGGGAAGTCACATTTCATATTCCAGATCAATCTATGATCGTCTATCGATGCAAGGATGAACATAACCTTCCAGTTGAAATTTATTCCATGTTTTGGGTATTGATTCCACTAAATGAAGGTTTTTTATCTCAAATGGTTAGTGAGAAACTCACAATTAAGAATATGCCCATTGTACGGGAGTTTGATGATGTCTTTCCGGAGGAATTACTGGGTATTCCACCGAATCATGAAGTTGAGTTTTCAATAGAACTCATACCGGATGCTTTGCCTATTTCAAAGACACCTTATAGAATGGCCCCAATTGAGTTGCAGGAATTGAAGAAGCAACTCCAAGAGAATCTTGATAAGGGGTTCATACGCCCTAGTGCGTCACCTTGGGGAGCACCTGTTCTGTTTGTTAAGAATAAAGATGGATCAATGAGACTCTGCATTGATTATCGAGAACTTAACAAGATCACTATCAAGAACAAATATCCTCTCCCATGCATTGATGACCTATTTGACGAAATACGCGGATCTCGATACTTTTCCAAGATTGATCTTCATTCAGGGTATCATCAATTAAGGGTCAAAAGGGAGGATATACCAAAGACGGCTTTCCGTACAAGGTATGGACACTATGAGTTTATAGTGATGCCATTTGGTCTTACTAATGCCCCTACTATCTTCATGGATCTAACTAATAGATTCTTTAGAGACTATCTTGATCAATTTGTGGTAGTCTTTATAGACGATATTCTTGTCTATTCAAAGAGCAATGAAGACCATGAAGATCACTTGAGAATTATATTGAAGACCCTGAGAAAGGAGAAGCTTTATGCCAAATTTACCAAGTGTGAATTTTGGATTCAAAAAGTTTCCTTTTTGGGTCACATAATCACAAAAGAGGGGATATCTGTGGATCCAGCAAAAACAGAGGTTATCGAAAGATGGTCGAGACCAACAACAGTAACTGAGATCCGAAGTTTTCTTGGTTTGGCGGGATATTATCGATCTTTTGTAAATTATTTTTCACGATTATCTAATCCACTCACCAAGTTGACTCGGAAAGGATTTAAGTTTTTTTGGATGGAGGAATGTGAAGAGAATTTCAAGGAGTTGAAAAGAAGGTTATCCAGTGCACCTGTGCTCACACTGCCTTGTAGTGGAGAAAGGTTTGTGATCTACAGTGATGCATCCAAGAAGGGTTTGGGGTGTGTTCTTATGAAAAATGATATGGTGATAACTTATTCCCCACGACAGTTGAAAATACATGAGCAAAATTACCCAACTCATGATTTAGAGTTAGCTGCGGCAATATTTGCATTAAAGATTTGGAGGCATTACCTTTATGGTGAGAGGTGTGATATTTATACTGATCATAAAAGTGTAAAGTATATTTTCACACAAAAGGAGCTGAATATGTGCCAAAGAAGATGGTTGGAGCTAATTAAGGATTACGACTGCTCAATTCATTACCACCCTGTGAAAGCAAACAAGGTGGCAGATGCATTAAGTCGACAAGATCATGCTAGTTTATCCATGATGAGGATCACAAAAGATCCAATATTTATTTATTTAAAAAGGATAGATCTTGGAATTATAATGAAAGGGGAAAATCGTATCTTTCTCAAATGAATGTTCAACCATCTATACATGTGAAGATTAAAGAGGCACAGAAAGAAGATGTCGAGTTACAAAAGGAGGTGAGAAATGTTCCTGAATTCAACCTTGATTGTGATGGGATAATAAAGTTCAGGAATCGGGTTTGTGTTCCTCCCATCTCCGAATTAAAGAATTAGCTGCTGGATTAGGCTCATAGTTCTTCATTCTCTATTCATCCTAGAAGCACGAAGATGTATAGGGACCTGAAAGAGTACTTCTGGTGAGATGGCATGAAAAGAGATGTTGCTGAATATGTCTCTCGATGCTTGGTTTTTCAACAAGTTAAAGCTGAGAGACAGAAGTCTAAGGGGATGTTACAACCATTACCCATACATGAATGGAAATGGGAAAACATCACTATGGACTTTGTCACAGGACTTCCTAAAACGTCCAAAGGCAATAATTCTATCTGGGTCATAGTGGATCGTCTTACAAAGTATGCACACTTCATTCCTATTAGAGAGGATTTCTCTCTAGATCAGCTTGCCAGGATATATGTAAAGGAAGTGGTAATATTTCATGGAGTACCACTTTCTATTATATCTGATCGGGATCCGAGATTTACTTCGAAGTTCTGGCGAAGTCTTCAGCATACTCTGGATACAGAGTTGAGTTTCATCACTGCTTATCATCCTCAGACAGACGGTCAGTCTGAGAGAACAATTCAAACTCTAGAATATATGTTGAGAGCTTGCTCTATGGATTTCAAAGTTGGTTGGGATCAACACCTACCTTTTGTGGAATTTTCATATAATAATAGCTTTCACTCAAGTATTCAGATGGCTCCTTATGAAGCTCTCTATGGAAAGAAATGCATGAATCCAACTTGCTGGGATGAAGTTGGGGAAAGAAAGCTATTAGGACCCGATCTCATTGATGAAATGGCATAAAAGGCCAGATCTATTCAACAACACATAAGAGAACCTCAGAGTCGATAGAAAAGTTATGCCGACAACCGAAGAAAAAACCTAGAGTTTGAAGTAGGTGATAAAGTGTTCTTACGAATATCTCCCTAGAAGAGGGTCATGAGATTTGGAAAGAAGGCGAAGTTGAGCCCTAGATATATCGGTCCTTTCGAAATACTGGATCGTGTTGGGAAGGTAGCTTACCAATTGGTGCTTCCACCGAATCTCTCTCAAGTTCAAGATGTGTTCCATGTATCTCTCCTGAGAAAGTACATACCTGATCCTTCACATGTACTCAGCTCAGAAGTTTTACCGCTGGAGCAGGATCTTTCTTATGAAGAACAGCCGATAGAGATTCTGGATCATAGCGGAAAAGTCCTACAAAACAAGACCACTCGATTGGTGAAAATTTTATGGAGGAACCACCAATTAGAAGAAGCTACATGGGAGCTTAAGGATATGATGAGGGAGAGGTATCCTCATCTGTTTGTTACAAAGTGACGAATTTCGAGAGCGAAATTCATTTTAAGGGGGGTAGAATGTAACACCCGAGACTTTTATGTTATATAAATCATAAAAGGAATCTTTTTTCTACACACAACACTTGCTTGGCTTGCTTTACACGAAATCGCGACCTTCCTCAATAGCTTGTGTCGTACGCAATACCGAGTTTCACTAAACAATGATATGCTAATAAAATATTATTAAAACTAGCCGTTATGAATAGTAATAACCACTTTTTGAAATTTTATAAATTTTATTTTTCAAAATGGACTTCATTTTTGGATTCGGAATATCGAAATTATCCTAGGGTGAAATTTTGGTATTTTTCTGAAAACTTTCAATTTTTGATGAATAGTGAAACCACTAAGTGGTATTTAAAAAACTGAATTTTTCATAAAACATAATGTTACCGCTTATGTGAGTGGAATTTCAAAAATCCGAGAGATACGGTTGATGTCAGTAAGTAAAATGTGGTTCAATGAGATGAAAATAATTTTTGGTGAATAGTAACTTTTTACTTTTATTTACCACAGTTAAAAGTAAATAGGGTAATTAAGGGTAAAATGATATTATTATTACCCTAACACATGTCCTAATTCTATTGGATAAGTGTAATTCGACCAAAAACAAACTTAGTAATAAAATATTACCATTTAGGCCCACATGGATTAGATTAGGACATTTATTATTTATTTATTTAAAGAAGGGTTAAAATAGTTAAAATCAAAGTTTAATAAGTAAATAATTTTTAATATAAGGTTACATATAAGATAAATTCTACCATAAACATTCATTAGAATTCTAAAAAGATTTCCTACATAATGGTATTTTATTTTTAATTTTTAGACATTAAATAATTTAATTTATTTATGACACAAAGATGATGCAGTAATTATCTTATTAGTGAAATATTGACATAATTGATGTTATAAATACCCAAATAAATGTAATTTGAGACTTATAATGAATTCCACTAATTTTATAGCTTAATATGACATGTTATTACTGATTTAATTAACTTTTTTCTAACTAATAATTCTGTTATGATTTTCACAAAAATCAATTACTAAATAGTGTCAAAATTGACATAAAATAGTTTTTAAAACAAATATTATATTATTAATTGTTATTTTATTCCTAAAAATATAAGGTTCGGCCAAATGACTTAGATAAGGTTTTATATATTAATAATAAACAACTTGGGGTTCGTTTGGATTGTTATAGTAAGTTTATTAACCTTATAGTGTAAGAACACAAGGAGACACGGTAAAAGTAAAATTATTTATCTTAATGTTAAATCTAAATGATAAGGTCAAAATAGGAACCTAAACTTGTCTAAATTATATTTGATGAGATGATTTCGACCCATTCCCACCTTAGCTTCTAAATAAATCAATTTGGAGCTATTTAAAACCGAATATTTCTTTATAATAAAATAATATTTTTAGTTATTCCAAAGGTGCCCTTCTCCTCCCTTATAAAAGGGCACCTCCTACCTCTCTCCCTCACACCACTTTGAGCCTTCAAGCTCGACCAACCCCTGACACTTTCTCCTCTCCACTTCCCTAGAGACATCCTAGAGGTGATGGTCTTCTTCAAAGACCAATTTTGGTGCCCTAAAAGGAGGTCTCAAAGAAGCACTTCAAAGAAGAGGTAATGTCCGTTACCGATTCTTTCATTTTTATTTCTTCTTCCAATTATTCTTCTTTAGTTGTTTCATTATTAAGTAATAACATCAGTATCACTAATATAATTATATTTTATTATAAGTATGAAACAACCCTATTTCACCATCTATCCATCCTACGGAAAATGAAATCACCGCGCGTGCGTACGTACGGAATACCGTCTCCACGCCGTGGTGTAATCTACTTTCCACCACCACCTTAATTGTATTGGTATAATGGTGTAAATAATGACTAAATATGATTATTTTAAAGTGATATTGATTCTGAAATAGTATACATACACTCCAATACAATTCCATGATCATGGGAATGATATCATCACTCGTGCGTACGTACGGAATACCGTCTCCACGATGTGATGCGACTCGTTCTACATGATATTCATTGCATAATTATTATATAAATGAATTGAATGAATTGAATGAATTAATATGATATATATTACACTAATAAAATTCTGGAAATGAGGTATCTATAACCTAAAGAGAAGAATAATAATTTATTTGACAAAACACGCATAAGAACAAAAAGTAATAAACACCCGAATAACAAGTTGTAATGAAGTATTACTAATAAGAAGCTAAGAATATGACCATATATGATATCATAACAATAATTATGATTCTTTAATAAGTCAATAACATTATTTAAATCATTATACAGGAGGTTCGGACACTTACGAGGCAAATCGGACCTAAGGTAAGGGAAATATCACAATCTCATTTTTATCCGAGATTGTTTATACTTTGAAATTTACTAGGGTGTATTTTATCATCCACATCCATTTTTCCTCAATATGTAATATTATTTCCATCCACCTACAATTTTTTAAATCCAATTTTACCCTTAGGTGAGTTTTTAGTAAAGGATATGAAAGGAATCTTTTGTCATTTTTCGTACGAGGTACTTTTTGACTTTTCCGAAAAAAGTGTGAAGAATGTTTTTTTAACTTATACGGAATGAATGGATTTTTAAAAAATTATTTCCAATAAGATTACTTTACATGTTTTCAAGTTTATTTTTAATCAAATTCTTTTAGTTTATAATTTTACGACATGTGAAGAAAGGAAAAGTGTTTTTGAAGCAGAAAGGATATTTTCCTCAAGAATGGAGTTCATGTGTTTTATCAAAATTATTTTCCATATAAGTTAATAAAGGGTTATGTTTTTATCCCTATTATTACATTGATTTGATTATGTTGTGATGGAATTATATTTTTATGAATTTCTTTATCTTATATGAATTGTTTTATGATGTCACGATGTTTAAGATTCCCATTTTTATTACATGGGTTATGCTATGATGTATGGTTTTCTGATTTTGTGGCACACTTAAGAATGGTATCATTATGAGAAGGGTGGGACCTATATCTCCCTCCAATGCATTGGGTAAAGATTTTATATCTCATTAGATAGACATGGCTGGAACGGCAGGTTAAACTAGTTCAGTGAAACAGGACTGAAACGAGGAGTGAACTCGGTTCAGAAGTGGAATTTGTCCACTAAGATAGTCTTGGTGTAACGCCCCGACCCCAGCTACCCAGAGCCGGTGCATTACTTCGTAACATTGGAATGATCACAAAAGATCAAGTCTCAAAAGACCGATTAGTTTAGTATCCTTGGAAACACTAGATACATTCATAAATGTTACATTACATCACAAAGTGAAAAACTATAATAACATAGTCTCCATAGTCCACACTTCTATCCTCTTCGTACTATCCCTGCAGGTCATTCATAAAATACTTCTTCACATCCTGGAAAATATTAAAACATTGAAAGGGGTGAGCTCGGATGCTCAGTAAGGTTAACAATATAGCGGAAGCTCTCATAAACAAACATTAACATTTAAGGCAATGTATAACTAAAACAAAAGCCTTTTAAACTTGAACTTCAACATAATATGGCAAAAGTAAAATGAGATAATGTCATTCACTTCATCACATGGATATTCTACTGGTCTAATAATCACATGCAATATCAATAACCACTTTCATAATGATGGAATGCATAATGCCAGACTATCATAACCACGTAGTCAAGGCCTCGTGCCAAGAACACAAATAAGATTTTGTCAAGGCCTCGTGCCAAGACACTAGTTTGTCTCATGAGTCCTGCCTATGCATCGAGGAGCTATAGCGGGCTCCACCCGTCACTTATTAAGTCCAATGCATTCCTCATATTAATAGGTTTAAACATATCATAAACCATAACATAATCGTATCACATAAAACATGCATAAAGGAAACATAACATTTCCACATTTCAATCACAAGATATCAATACAACACATCGATATAATAAAAATGCTTTCAAAACCATTTTCAAAACCAAAATAAAAGAAAGTTAAAACTTTGTATTTATTTTTCATTAAAAAATGATGGCTTGTAGAGGAAGCCGAAACTCAAATAATGGTCACGGCGGCGGAGAAGTCGTTGTCGCCGCATAAGTACGGAAATAAAAACATTCCCTTTTTGTCGTTTAGTAAAACACTTCGTATAAAAAAAATTCCTTTTGAATAAACGTAAAAGTCAAAGGGGTTTATAAACCATATAAAAGAAAGTTGTGTATAAAACCAAATATGCCTCAATGAAAGGGGATTGAGACGAAGTCCTTAAAAAGATAATTTTTTTTAAATAAAGTACATCTATAATGTGTATTCACTATAAGTACACATAAATAATGTAAAAATACAAGATAGGACATAATAATATCATGACATAATTTGAAAGTAGAAGATTAACCCAAAGAATAGAAATTGGGTTAAGAAGTTCCCTTACCTCGTGTCTGACTTGACTCAACCATTCTTTAACCTCCTGAATAATAAACTAGAGTTAATATATACCTTATTAAGAACCATTTTCAATTTCATTATCCTTATTATATCACTTTTTACAATGATATGAACATTATGTAATTATTTAAGTTAATAACGGTCGTTTTTTCGATCTTTGGTACTTGAGTCAACAATAAACTTCTTATAATTACAAGTTGTTTATGTGGTAGAATATCCATTATCTCCAACATTATATTCATGATTTATATGTCATATATATCTTATATATCCAGTATATACATTCATTTATAATATTACGTAACATTTAGAGGTAAGAAATGAAATGCACCGTTCATGGAGACGGTAAGCCGTACGTACGCATGAACGCTACTTTCATTTCAATTTCATATTTAATGGAATGAAATCATAATGATATAAATGTATAATATAATTCCAGTATAATATAGTGTATAATACCATTTACTCCATCCTTTATACATCCCACATATGGCATTAACGATTCAAATCACTTTGAGGGGGCGGTAGTCCGCACTTCCTAAAATGAAATTATCGCGTTTTACCCATAATGGAAATCATAAATTATGCCATAAATGAGAAATACAGAAGCATAATTAAAACATAAACATATTATATATCATATATAAAAATAGTGACATATTAATGGCCACCTTTGAAGGTGTTATATGAGTGTTGAACAATCATCGTTTCGTGAGGCAGAAATTCGCCATCCACAGAAACTGTATGTTCTTTAACCATTAGATGTAGGTGTGTGTAAGTGTAGCTAGAATCCTTCTTATAAAAACATCCTAGTATATTGAGGATACTGGTGTTGTTACAAAAGAAATGAATAAAAAGATTTTAGGGGGTTGGAGAAGAAATATAAAACAAAACAACATTAGAGAAGACATTACCTCAAAATCGGGTAACTCTTTTTGATTTGAGCCAAAGGCTTCCTTGGGAAGAGTTCTGCCCAAAGTGTGGCTTCTAGGAGTAAGAGGGGGATGTTGGGAGAGTATTTGGGCAGAGGTTGGCCGAGCCAAATGGATTGAAAGTGTAAATGAGGTGGGAGAGGTGTGGGCCTTTTATAAGTGGTGAGGAGGGGATCTTTTGGAAAGATTGAAATGTTACATTATTATACAATGCTTTTCGGATTCTAAAGGTCCCACACTTATATAATTCGTGGCTAAGGGGATAAGGGTTCGAAATATCTTCATCCAATAGGCTTTGGACAAGTGTAAGCCTTGGATGTTGCATTAACTTCTCATTTTATTTAAATCGTTAAATAATGAGGTCATCGCCGCATCATAATGATGTCATAAATAATTTAATTTATTTAATGTATAAAAATTATAAAAAAAATACTATGATGTAGGAAATATTTTTATCTTTCTAATGAATATTTATAATCAAAATATGGACTTGTGTAACCCCACTTAAAAACTGTTTTAGTAAAACAACTCATGTTTGTGTCAATTTAATTTTAACATTAAATAAATATATATTAATGTCATTTTCCAACTAAAGTGGCTCCATGGGGTCCCCAAGTTGACCCATGGGTTTTCTTGGTCGTCCATGACTCATCCAATAGGAGTAGGACAAGTGTCATGCTCATATCATATTATTAAAACATTATTTGTACCTTAAACTACACTAATTACCTCTAATCGCGATTAAGAACTTAAAAGTTACTATTCACCAAAAATTTATTTTAATCTCATTGAACCACATTTTACTTCTTAATGACAACCATGTATGTCGGATTTTTGAAAATCAAATCACAGAAGTGGTAATATTTCATTTAAATGAAAAATCAGTTATTTAACTACCACTTAGTGGTTTCACTATTCATCAAAAATTGAAGTTTTTCAGAACAAAGCCAAAATTTCACCCTAAGCTATAATTGATATTCAGAATTCAAAAATTATGTCTATTTTACAAAATTCCAAACATATAAGTTGCATTAATTAATTTTATAATTAATTCCCGCTGTCACAACAAATAGCGTGTTTTAAGAAACAATTTATATCAAAAGATTGGAAATTGTTTATGTCCAATTTCAATGTTAAATTAATTCTAATGACCACCATTGGATAAAATGGTAAAAATATATTCTAATTATAATTTAAAACCACTAAATAGTATAATTTATCACAATAAATTATTTTTATTAAAAAAGTTGTTTTAATTATTTTTCACTATTCATAAAAAAATCGGAAGTTCTCAGAAAGTTACAAAAAATTCAACTTACGATAATTTCGATATTACGAATACAAAAATGAAGTCCATTTTGAAATATAAAATTTTTATAATTTTAAAAAGTGGTTATTACTATTCATAACGGCTACTTTGATTAGTCGCGGTGTTTTAGAACTCGAAGTTGCGTACAATGCAAGCAATTGCATTATTGAATGAGAAGCGTATCGTGGAAGCTCGGGGTGTTACATTCTCCCCTCCTTCAATAAATTGCGTCCTCTCAATTTGAAATTTTTCTTTGAAAATAAAAGGTTGAAAAGAGAAAATACCTTTGAGGATAACCCATATCGGAAATAAGGTTAATAAATATATAACATTTAAAGAAAGCAAGATAAGTAGAAAGGTCACCCGATATAGCCCATTCTAGGATTCTATGAAAATATGGATATGGAGGAGAAAAAAACCATCAAGGTCTGATAGAGAGTTATAGAAAACAGGATTAGGAGAAAGTTTAACCACAAGAAAATTACAAACTTGTGATTGGTTAAACGGTCATTGAATCCCCAGTTGGAAAAGTTAACCGACAACATTTTTGTTTTAAGTTACCTTTTATAATGTTGAGGAATTTATTTAGGAGATTTACTAAGAACGTAAGGGAATATACATACTTGTTATGTATACTTTCATTCGTTAATAAATTTTTACCACAAACCCAACTTTTACTCCAAATGGTAACGGAACTCAAAAATATTCTATTCATCCTAATTGTATAAGGTTCCAAATGTTAACACATACCATTTAGATTAGTAAAACTATTTTGTAATAACCAGGGACTTCCTGTAGGCTAGTGGTAGGAAATAAAGGCTTGTCGCACTATAGTTGTGGGTTCGATTCCTGCAGCTTTGTCCGACGCGACGGGTTATTCCCCACCCTGCAGGTTGTCCTTTTCCTAAAACTATAGTATCATAATATTCCAAAAATAATCTTCATAAATTTTTTAACCTTAAACATTACTTATCCAAAGATCAACTTAATCCACTCCAACCTTTATAGTTATCCAAAATACCTCTGTCCAGACTTTCTCTAAAAGGTCTCTTAATTCCAAAATCAATTTATCAGATTCCCCAAACAAAGTAAAGTTTCTCTTATTGTCACATACTAAAAATATGATTACCTTAATCATATTAAAACCTTACTGAAACAACAAGTACTGCAGTACAATCCTCATATATATATCACATTATTATAATAACCAGAATATAATCCTTGAGTCCAAAAGCACCAATACATTAATTATTCTACTTCAACTGTAGTCACAGCATAAGATTGGCCTTGATCCCTTGGCCTTTTCTGAGGTAAGTTTCCTTGACGCTTAGGACATTCATTTGCATAATGCCCCATTTCCCTACAATTGTAGCATTCAACTTTGACAGCCTCTTTCTTTCCCTTGCTATCACGAGCCTGGTGACCCTTTTCTCCACATTTATAAGAAACTCCCATTCCTTTTAGGCACGTACCAGGGTGATTCTTCCCACAATTATCACATAATGGAAAATCCTTCATTCCCTTTTTCCCTTTTTCTGTCTCTTGTTCCACCGTTCTCTTCTTCTCTTGCTTTACTTTGTTGTCATAAGTCTTAGAGAATTCTTTTTCTGTCTTGATAGCACACGATACAATATCTTCGTATGATGAGAAGGATTGTGATACTAATGATCGACGAAGAAATGGTTTTAACCCATCAAAGAAATGATCAATCTTACTCCTTGGGTTACGTATATAATCGGCAGTATTCCTCGCTAACCTTGTAAAGTTAACCTCATACTTTGCGACATTCTCATCCTCCTTCTGCCTCAGACTCAGAAATTGCCTTTCCATATCTGCTCGATGGTCACGAGGAAATTATTTTTCTAAGAAAAGCTCTTTGAACTCCCTCCATTCCATATTTGATACATCATCATCTTCCTTTGTGTTTTGAATCAGCGACCACCACTGTTCGGCATCTCCAGTGAGGCGGTAAACTGCCATGACAACCTTCCCCCTTTCACTACTCCCCAAGGCATGGAATATTTTCTCTAAGGAATTTATCCATTGCTCAGCTACTATAGGATTTGTACTCCCATTGAAGGTTGGTGGTTGTTTCCTCATGAAGCGGTCTAACATTGATCCTCCACGTTGCGGATCAGGGTGCTTCATACGAGTAAGGTTATTATTCATAACCTGAGTGAGTTGTCCCAGTATGGTAATAAGTTTATCAGCACCAGTTGTATCTCCAGATCCACAATAATTATCTTGAGCAGGAGGGCAATCCCTACACGAAGTGCGTGCATTGATACGGTTTCCATTCCTTCCACTAGGCGCCATTTCTAAACAATGGCATAAACTATATTAGTTTATAAATCAAAATACATAATTCCATACTTGTAAGATACTTAACATAAATTGATCTATTTATGGATATAATCCATAAAAATGTTTTCATTGAGGAAATATATACTCATAAACCCTTCATAATGATTTGTAAAGAAAATGAGAGTTATCCTAAGCATATCCCCCGGGAGTGTCGTAACCAAGAGTGCAGCAAGGCCCGTTGTCGTGCACCAGTTCCCATTCGAGTCTAGCTCAAAGTGGTGTTTTTGGGTTTTACCCCTAGGAACATCTGTGCCAGAGCCGCCTCTACCTGCTCGTATCCAGACAGGGATGTATTTCTCGGAAAACTCACAAAATCTCTACAATACCAAAATTCTAGGAAGTTCTTCTATACTAATCCTCAAAGTTCATCTTAGGTCTACGTGCTCTAATCAGAGTTTATCTAAATCTAGCTTCCAAGGTTTGTACTAAACTTCCTCTGATACCAACAGTAACGCCCCGACCCCAGCTACCCAGAGCCGGTGGATTACTTCGTAACATTGGCATGATCACAAAAGATCAAGTCTCGAAAGACCGATTAGTTTAGTAGCCTTGGAAACACTAGATACATTCATAAATGTTACATTACATCACAAAGTGAAAAACTATAATAACATAGTCTCCATAGTCCACACTTCTATCCTCTTCGGACTATCCCTACAGGTCATTCATAAAATACTTCTTCACATCCTGGAAAATATTAAAACATTGAAAGGGGTGAGCTCGGATGCTCAGTAAGGTTAACAATATAGCGGAAGCTTTCATAAACAAACATTAACATTTAAGGCAATGTATAACTAAAACAAAAGCCTTTTAAACTTGAACTTCAACATAATATGGCAAAAGTAAAATGAGATAATGCCATTCACTTCTTCACATGGATATTCTACTAGTCGAATAATCACATGCAATATCAATAACCACTTTCATAATGATGGAATGCATAATTCCAGACTATCATAACCACGTAGTCAAGGCCTCGTGCCAAGACCACAAATAAGATTTTGTCAAGGCCTCGTGCCAAGACACTAGTTTGTCTCATGAGACCTGCCGATGCATCGAGGAGCTATAGCGGGCTCCACCCGTCACTTATTAAGTCCAATGCATTCCTCATATGAATAGGTTTAAACATATCATAAACCATAACATAATCGTATCACATAAAACATGCATAAAGGAAACATAACCTTTTCCACATTTCAATCACAAGATATGAATACAACACATCGATATAATAAAAAGTCTTTCAAAACCATTTTCAAAACCAAAATAAAAGAAAGTTAAAACTTTGAATTTATTTTTCATTAAAAAAAATGATGGCTTGTAGAGGAAGCCGAAACTCAAATAATGGTCACGGCGGCAGAGAAGTCATTGTCGCCGCATAAGTACGGAAATAAAAACATTCCCTTTTTTTCGTTTAGTAAAACGCTTCGTATAAAAAAGATTCCTTTTGAATAAACGTAAAAGTCAAAGGGGTTTATACACCGTATAAAAGAATGTTGTGTATAAAACCAAATATGCCTCAATGAAAGGGGATTGAGACGAAGTCCTTAAAAAGATCATTTTTTTTAAATAAAGTATATCTATAATGTTTATTCACTATAAGTACACATAAATAATGTAAAAATACAAGATAGGACATAATAATATCATGACATAATTTGAAAGTAGAAGATTAACCCAAAGAATAGAAATTGGGTTAAGAAGTTCCCTTACCTCGTGTCTGACTTGACTCAACCGTTCTTTAACCTCATGAATAATAAACTAGAGTTAATATATACCTTATTAAGAACCATTTTCAATTTCATTATCCTTATTATATCACTTTTTACAATGATATGAACATTATGTAATTATTTAAGTTAATAACGGTCATTTTGTCGATCTTTGGTACTTGAGTCAACAATAAACTTCTTATAATTACAAGTTGTTTATGTGGTAGAATATCCATTATCTCCAGAATTATATTCATGATTTATATGTCATATATATCTTATATATCCAGTATATACATTCATTTATAATATTACGTAACATTTAGAGGTAAGAAATGAAATGCACCGTTCATGGAGACGGTAAGCCGTACGTACGCATGAACGCTACTTTCATTTCAATTTCAAATTTAATGGAACGAAATCATAATGATATAAATGTATAATATAATTCCAGTATAATATAGTGTATAATACCATTTACTCCATCCTTTATACATCCCACATATGGCATTAACGATTCAAATCACTTTGAGGGGGCGGTAGTCCGCACTTCCTAAAATGAAATTATCGCGTTTTACCCATAATGGAAATCATAAAGTATGCCATAAATGAGAAATACAGAAGCATAATTAAAACATAAACATATTATATATCATATATAAAAATAGTGACATCTTAATGTCCACCTTTGAATGTGTTATATGAGTGTTGAACAATCATCGTTTCGTGAGGCAGAAATTCGCCATCCACAGAAACCGTATGTTCTTTAACCATTAGATGTAGGTGTGTGTAAGTGTAGCTCGAATACTTCTTATAACAACATCCTAGTATATTTAGGATACTGGTTTTGTTACAAAAGAAATGAATAAAAAGAGTTTAGGGGGTTGGAGAAGAAAAATAAAACAAAACAACATTAGAGAATACATTACCTCAAAATCGGGTAACTCTTTTTGATTTGAGCCAAAGGCTTACTTGGGAAGAGTTCTGCCCAAATTGAGGCTTCTAGGAGTAATAGGGGGATGTTGGGAGAGTATTTGGGCAGAGGTTGGCCGAGCCAAATGGCTTGAAAGTGTAAATGAGGTGGGAGATGTGGGGGCCTTTTATAAGTGGAGAGGAGGGGATCTTTTGGAAAGATTGAAATTTTACATTATTATACAATTCTTTTCGGATTCTAAAGGTCCCACACTTATATAATTCGTGTCTAAGGTGATAATGGTTCGAACTCTCTTCATCCAATAGGCTTTGGACAAGTGTAAGCCTTGGATTTTGCATTATCTTCTCATTTTATTTAAATCGTTAAATAATGAGGTCATCGCCGCATCATAATGATGTCATACATAATTTAATTTATTTAATGTCTAAAAATCATAATGATGTCACTATTTATGGATCCTCTTTTGACGAATGTTTTTGTAGACTTGGTTTAGTCCTACATTTTTGTATTGAAAAGAATCATGTATTAAATTTTTAAAAATTCTATTTCAAGGTGTGACAAGGTATTGTTTTGGGGCATGACCTTTTTGGGGATGGTATCCAAGTAGATAAATCAAAATTGGATTTCATTTATTCATTATCATTCCTAAAAAATGTACTGTATGTGCGGTCTTTCCGAGGTCATTCTGGATTTTACAGTCGTTTCATTAGTGACTTTAGTAATATTGCACTCCCACTCTCTCGGTTACTCCAAAAAGAAAAAAATTGTTTTTGATGAAGAATTTGAGGAATCTTTTAATAAGATAAAATGGAGTTTCACGTCACCCCTAGTAATCCAACCACCTCGGTGGGATTTTCCATTTGAGCTCATGTGTGACACCTCAAACTATGTAGTTGGGGAAGTCTTACCACAATAGGTTGATCGATATGCACATTTCAGTGCCTATGACTCACGTACACTAGACTCTACCCAAGAAAACTAAACCACAACTGAAAATGTATTTATTTTTATTGTGTTTGCCTTGGATAAATTCAGGTTGTATCTTTTAGGGTCCAAAGTGATTGTTTTCTCAGAACCTACATCCCTTCGGTATCTCCATATGAAACCTGAAGCCAAACCATGTCTCATTAGCTGGATTCTCCTCCGTTATGAATTAAATTTAGAAATTATAAATAAAAAATGAGGGAAGAATTTGGTGGCTGACCATATCAGTCAGATTCAAACATCATCAAACATTGACTCATCCCATTGTATTACCATAAATGAGATTTTTCCTAATGAGCAACTATAACGAGTGAAAGATTCTATTCCTTAGTATGCTGAAATGGTAAATTTTTTGGTATCATCTTCCATTCCTATTGATTTCAACAAAAACTAGTCCGACCATCTAAAACATGATTCCTTTGGTACATTTGGGATGGACCCTGCCTTTGGGGCACCTGTATTGATCATGTCCTCGAGAATTTTGTTCATGATAGAGAGTTTTTTGTTCGACCTTAGGTTCTGCCACACTCTTGCTTGTGGGGGATACTTTGGTCCCCAACAGACTACTCACAAGGTCGTCGATTCGGGTCTCTTTTGTCCCAAATTGTTTCGGGATTCCCATGACTACTATAAATCTTTTCCTCGCTATCAAATAATGGGTAATATATATAAAAGGATTGATATTACAATAAAACCCTTTCTCTTCCATGACATTTTCAATGTATGGGGAATTGACTTTATGAGACCATTCCCCAATTAATTTGGCAACATGTACATTCTATTAGAAGTGGATTATGTCTCCAAGTGGGTAGAGGCATGATCTATAAGGATAGATTATTGTTATGCAGTTTTTAAATTTTTGAGAACCCAAATTTTATGTAGGATTGGCTTACCTAGGTTCTCGATCAGTGACCAGGGTTCTCATTTCTGCAACCGAACAATGCAATAACTTTTGCGACGTTATGGGGTCATTCATAGAGTGTCTATTGCATATCACTCATTGACCAATGGTCAATCCGATGTGTCAAATAGAGAGGTAAAATTGATTCGATATAAAATGGTTTGACCAAATAGAAATGATTGGATTCTTCGACTTGATGATTGAATATGGGTATACTGTACTGCTTTCAAAACTCCCATTGGAATGACACCCAATCAACTTTTGTTTGGAAATAGTTGTCACCTACCTATTGAGATTGAGCATCGGGCCTACTAGGCCATCAAACAATGCAACTCTAATCTTTCTAGTGCAGGTTCTCAAAGGAATCTTCAAATTCAGGAGATAGAGGAAATGAGAAGAGGTGCATATGAGAACTCCAGGACTTATAATGAGAGAACCAAGGCAGCCCACGACCCTCTCATACTTCATCGTTAGTTCATCATTAGGCTGAATGTCCTCCTCTATAATGCAAGGCTGAAGTTGCATCTAGGTAAGCTTTTTTCCTACTAGTTTGGACCATACACTGTTACTAACTTCTATCCATTTGTTGTTGTCCAGGTTCAAAATGAAGAAACCAGGAAAACCTTTACAATTAATGGGCGGTGACTAAAGAACATCCATGAAACCTTTCCAGATTCCCTGATGGAAGAACTCCATGTTCAAGAAGTTTTCTATGAATTACACCCACTGGGTTTTATCCCTCCTTCATGAATTTTATTTTTATAGTGACGACACTAAAAACTCTAGGTGTGGAGGTATGGGTATATTCATAGGTTAGTTAGAAATTTTCATCATCTTTCTTATTTTTCTTTTTTTATATTTCTGAATAATATTGTAACATTCCCCCTTTCTCTCCCACTCACCTTTGTGACATAATATAAATTTTTTGTCCCACTTTATCAAGTAAAATGATGATCTATTAATCATGGAAGTTATAACATATACATGTTGAATGTTTGTATTTCATATTTTTTTAACATTCAAAAAATCCCTGATGCAATGTGAATTTCAGCAAGAATTCAAAACTATGGTTTGACTTTCATTTGAAATTTAGTTCTTTTTCAATGATATAAACGGTGGAATAATTTTGAAACCTTTGAGAAAAATAGTTCCCTTTTTGAGAATTGTTTAAAGGAAAATTGTGTCCCTTAATCTCTCCATAGATTTTTTTCACCCAAACATAATGTGTGAAAACTTATTACTTAATGGAAAGTAAATATAATTTAGGTCGATTTTTATCTACTTTACAAAAGCATTTTTCAATTTGTTTATTCCTTATCCGATCTATTTCATTACTGTACCAGATTGACCCATGTGTGTGTACCTGTTATCCGACTGTTGTATTACCTAAAAAATAAAAATAAAATAAAAAGGGTTATATATTGGGCATGTAAAAAACCACCCTTCCTCGACCTTTGATATAGTTATAACTATTAAAATTACTATTGTGAAGATATCAAACATGGGTTGGGAGAATTATGTGAGATTTTTTCCAAGTGCAACTTTTGAAAAATTAATAAATGAGGGGAGTGAAGAAATGTACAACATATGGGGATATCTAGGTTGGGTGCTTATGGTTTGACTTCTGGTAATGCTTAAGTGAGTGGGTCTTGAAATTTTATTGCAAAGGTTGTGGGGCATGTTCGGTGGAATGGATCTTATAAGTAGACAATTATTAAAATGACTTATATTTACTCAATAAAAACTGGAAATAATATCATGAAATGGTTGTCACACAAACACGTGGAGAATTAGTGACATGATTAAATTTTGAATTATTTTATTTGGTTGGTATAATTTAACTCATGGAATTTCATTTGGATGCAATTTTTGAGACGTCTTTTTCAATGATCAATGAGATTAACTCCACAGTGTGATTTTAATTGATCACATTTCTATAAAGAATTAATTTTTCAATGAATGTTGAATATTTATGAAGATAGAAATATCTAGATGACTAAAATTTTGAATTATGACTTTTCCCAGTAGTGAAAATTTTTAGGTGAAGGGGTATGATCGCACCATGATTCACTGTTTCATTTTCACCCTTACACCATTGTGCTAAACTTATTTTATATTGAAAATTATAAAATTAAAAAAATTGTATTCCATGTTGGAATAATTTATTTTTTGTTTATCAATGTTTAAAAGTGAAATATTACTTGTTTTGATGATTCCATTGTAGGAGGGGGTGATTTGGAGGGCCCATGATGATGTCCAAGAAAAATGGGCCAAACTGCACAAGATCCATGCACACAAGTGGACTCATCCACACACTGCTCCTGAACAGAGCATCCAACGAGGCTATGATTTTGTGGGAAGGTCAAAAATTAATTAGGCTAAATTTCATTTGGAGGAACCCAAGACTCATTGGCCATCTGGTGGTCCAACTGACTTGATCTGTCCAGCACACTGAATCAGCACGATTTCAAAAGTTGTGTGTTGTGGGATGTCCTTATCTCTTGTTCTAGTTTTTCAAATTGTGCTAAACATTTGGTGGATACATACAATAAGTAAGGATAAAACCTTTTAATTTTATCCAAAGAGATATATGGATTTCTAGAGATCAAAAACCATGTTACTAGTGGTTTTAAGAAATCTGTGTGCTCATAACCACCTTCCCATTTTCCTATAAAATAGCACCTTGGGATCCACTGTAACACCCCAGGTAAATAAAGAATAGACATTTCCATATTTATCCATATTTGTGAATAAAATATTTAAATGACTTTAAAGGGGACGCTATGCTCGATGGCGTACCCAACACGCAACAACGACTTTCTTGGGAATCTTACGTTGCACTCTAATAATAAAATAATATTATTTTAAATGGTAGTTAACATGTAGCCATTGTAATGGCGGGAATGGATAAAAATAACTAAAATATGATTATATATGTTTTTAAATGTTTTTACATTTATCCAATAAAAGATAATGGCTTAAAATACGGAAAGAATTCAATTTTAGGCGTATATGCCCTAGTTTTCACTAAAGGTTCACTTATCGTCTTTTAATGGAGAACAATCATTAAATATAGTTTTGATCACCCTTATACATTCTTTTGGACCAAATAAAACTCTTCTTAAGAATCGGGACACCAAAATTTACTTTGTGTAAATTTTTGGTATCTTTCTGATAAAGTTCATTTTTTTAATGAATAGTGTAAAATGTTGTATTTTAATTCAAAACCACTTTTTAATCTAATTTATTTATATGATTAGATTATCTTTTGAATTAGTTTTAAAGTGAAATTAGAATATATTTTTACCATTTAATCCAATGGTGGTCATTGGAATTAATTTCACTTTGAAATTAGACTTAAACTGGTGTCAATCTTTTGATACTTATTGTTTTATAAAAACACGCACTTTGCTCTGACAGCGGGAATTAATTATTAAATTAATTAATGTGACTTATATGTTTTGAATTTTGTAAAATAGACTTCATTTTTGAATTCGGAACATCAAAAATAGCTTAGGGTGAATTTTTGGTAATTTTCTGAAAAACTTCATTTTTTGATGAATAGTGAAACCACTAAGTGGTAATTATAAAAGCTGATTTTTCGTTTAAATTAAATTTTACCACTTATGTGTTTTGAATTTCAAAAATCCGACATACATGGTTGTCATTAAGAAGTAAAATGTGGTTCAACGGGATAAAAATAATTTTTTGGTGAATAGTAACTTATTATGTTTTTAATCGCGTTTAGTGGTAATTAGTGTAGTTTAAGGTAAAAATAATGCTTTAATAAAATGAAATGAACTTGACACATGTCCCAACCTCATTGTTTGTGTCATGGCCGACCATGACAAGCCATGGGTCAACTTGGGGACCCCATGGATCCACTTTTGTTGGGAAATGACATAAATTACTTTTTATTTAATGTTAAAGTGAAAATGACACAAACATAATATGTTTTACGAAAACAATTTTTAAGTGGGGTTATACAAGTCCATATTTTGATTATAAATAGTCATTGGAAAGATAAAACGATTTCCTATATCATAGTATTTTGTTTATAATTTTTAGACATTAAAGAAATTAAATTATTTATGACATAATAATGATGCAGCGATGACATCATTATTTGACGATTTAATTAAAATGGAAAGATAATGAAAAATATACAACCTACACATGGCCAAAACCAATTGGATGAGTGGATTTCGATTCCTTATCACCTTATCCAAGAATTATATCAATGTGGGACCTTTTGAAACCGAAACACATTTTCAAATAATGTAATATTTCTTTACTTTCCAAAAGTGCCCCTCCTCTCCTCTTATAAAAGGCCCCCACCTCTACCTCATTCCACACACTTCTAAAGACTTTGTCTCGGCCAACCCCTGCCCATTTTCTCTCTCCACATCCCTATCCTCATCCTAGAGGATTCCCTTTGGGCAGAATCCTTTCAAAGGAAGCCTTTAGGCTCAAATCAAAAGGAGTTACACTTTTAAAGGTAATTCATTCTCTCATGTTCATTTGTTTCATTTTGCTTCTCCAACCCCCTAAACTCTTTTTATTTACTTCTTTTGTAACAACAACAGTATCTTAAATATACTAGGATGTTGTTATAAGATTTATTAGAGCTACACTCTCATACAACTACATCAAATGGTTAAAGAACATACGGTTTCCGTGGATGGTGAAATTCTGCCTCCCGAAACGATGATTGTTCAATACTCATTTAACACCTTCGAAGGTGGACATTATGATGTAACCATTTTTATATATGATATATAATATGTTTATGTTTTATTTATGCTTCTGTATTTTTCATTTTTGTCTTACCTTTATGGCTTCCATTATGGGTATACGCGATATCTTCATTTAAGGAAGTGCGGACTACCGCCCCCTCAAAGTGATTTGATTCGTTAAATACCATATGTGGGACATATAAAGGATGGAACAATGATATTATATATGATATTATACTGGAATTATAATATACCTTTATATAATTATGATTCCATTCTATAAAATACAAAATAGAAATGAAAGTAGCGTTCATGCGTACGTACGGCTTACCGTCTCCATGAACGGTGCATTTCATTTCTTACCTCTAAATGATTATGTAATATTATAAATGCATGTATGTACTGGATATATATGACATATATGATATCTACATCATGAATACCATTCTGGATATAATGAACCTTTGACCAAATTAACAACATGTAAGTGTAAGAAGTCTATTTTTGACTTAAGAACCAAATACTGACAAAATGAACATTATTAACTTAACTGATTACATGATGTTCATAACATGGTATAAAAGGAATAATGAACTTGAAAAAGATTCATAAGAAAGTAGAGATTAACTCAAGTTTATTATTCAGGAGATTAAAGAACGATCGAGTCAAGTCGGACCCGAGGTAAGGGATCCTACAACTCTCTTTCTTTATAAGTACACTCTTTTATGTCATTTCTTTTAAGCTCATATTTCTTATGATTGGGATGTTCTTTTATATTACTACTACTGTAATTTTTTTGTTCATGTGATGAGAGACCCTATTATCTCTCATCAATCCATTTTGGAAGTTTTGAGTGGCGCCGTTAGGCTGCCGAATTTTCGTAAGAGATCTAACCTCTCTCTTTCTTTTTAAGTACTCTCCTTTGTGTCACTTATTTTAAGCTCCTCTTTGTAATGTTGGGGGATGTTCTTTTATATTCCTCTTGCTGTACATTTTATTGTAATGTTATGAGATACCCTATTTGATCTCATCAATCCATATTCGGAAGTTTTATGTGGCGCCGTTAGGCTGCCGAGTTTTCGTAAGGGATTTTTCATCTCACTTTTATTCTCGTGAGATTTATGCTACATTTGCCACAAATTCCATTGAGTGGTGTATGTACTGTCCATTAGTCTACTCTTTGTGTAATATAATTTCATTTATGAGTATTTACATCAATGATCTATTGTCCTTCTTTCATGGGGTGTATGTTTTGAAAGATACCCAAGTCGGTAAGGGAACCTTTCACCCTCCTCTTTTTTAAAAGACTTCTTTTGTTGGGTATTTTAATTTACATATTGTTATGTTGGGATATGTTCTCATATATCCTTATTGATGTAAATTTTATGTCCAAGTGATGATATACACTTTTTATCTCTCATCAACTCATTTTGATGTGATGCCGTTAGGCTGTCAAGGGAACTTTTTAACCCAATTTCGATTTCTTTGGGTTCAACATGTAGTCATTGAATATGTCATCCATTGAATATATGTGAATGTCCTTTTATTGTTTTACACTTAATATCCACTTATATTGGGTGTATTTATATTTGTCACACATATTTTTGAGATTGATTTGTCCTTAATTTAAGGATACCTTCTTTATAAGTGATTTCATCACATTTGACATTTCTATTGAGGGTTCATTGTTGTTATGCACCAATTCACTCTAATATGGTGTATATACTTTCCTTTGGAGTATTATATCATGAATCCATTTATTCTCATGATATTATAAAGTTTTGACTAAATGTTATTCCACAACTATTGTATTCAAGTGTCTCTAATTTTGGTAAAACCCCTTTTACCAGAATATCGTTTTAAATGTTTTAATTATTTGTTCTTATTAATATCCATGTTTTCAAAATGGTTTTAAGGATTTATTTATATGGATATTAATGGTTTAAAATGTTAAAAGCTTCAAGGTGGTATGGGACTTCGTCTCAATCTCCTTTCGTTGAGGCATATTTTATTTTATACACAACTTTCTTTTATACGGTGTATAAACCCCTTTGACTTTTACGTTTATTCAAAAGGAATATTTTTATACGAAGCGTTTACTAAACGACAAAAGGGAATGTTTTTGTCGTACGTATGCGGCGACAACGACTTCTCCGCCGTCGTAACCGTTATTTGAGTTTCGGCTTCCTCTACAAGCCATACCATCTTTTTTTAAAAGAAAAATAAATACCATGTTTTACTTTGGTATTGAAAATGGTTTTCATAATGTTTTTATTATATCAATGTGTTGTATTGATATCTCGTGATTGAAATGTGGAAATTTTATGTTTCCTTTATGCATGTTTTATGTGATATGATTATGTTATGGTTCTTGGGCATTATTATGAAGACGGGTGGTTCCGTGATAAACTAAGGGCGGGTGAGCCCGTTATAGCTCTCCAATGCATTGGGTAACGCGAAGGATTGAAACGTTAAGGTTTCTCCGAAGAGATTTAGGGAATATACTGTGATGGGTATTCCAAACGTAACCAAGAGGGTTACTCCCTACGTAAGAATGTTATGAATGCCTCAAGTTACCTTTATGTCTTATGATTTCTATGATTTATTCATGGTTTTATGAGGTATGTTAAAGTGCCTTTGTTTTATGGGTAAAGTATGATTTCATTCTTATGTATATATGAACTCATGTTTCCTTTCCATATTTTTATAACTCTTACTGAGCTTTTTATGCTCATCCCAAGTTTTTGAAATGTTTTTTTCAGGTCAAGGGAAAGGTACATGATAAGATGATAGAGTCAAGGATGTGTTAAGAAAGAATCCATGTTTTATTTTCAATATGTTTCCGTTGATGGGAAGAATGGATACTGTCTTTTATGTAACCACTTTGTTTAAATGTGAAATGTAATGCAAGTTTCATGATCTAATTCTCTAAAACTCTAAACTTGAAAAGATCCTCAATGTGTAATCTTGTAATAACTCAAGATTAAGTAAGGTTTAAGGCTGGGGCCTTATAGTTGGTATCAAAGGTCGGTTTAGATAACTTTAGAGGTTAGGGTATTCTTTAAGCATAAGTGACATTACCATAATGGTTAGGATTTCAGAAAGAGTCCTAGTTTTAGATAAAGTGAATGAGTAAGTATATCTTAGTGTTTATCTTACTCATTAGTACATGATGGTTTTGTTGATATACTCACACTGACATTTCTGTTTTTAGTGAATGGCTAGATCTCGCAGGCACCAAAGTGACAATTGGATTAAAGGAAACTGTGGTGGATCTATGATTATGATACTAGGTAAAATGGAGGATTCAATGAGGAAACTCATGGTTGTTCTAAACCAACTATCAAGGAGTCATGATCAACCACTTCAACCTTGGTGAGTTCTCTAGTGCATCATGTACGAGATGGCCAACTCGATGTGGACATTCAGGTAATAATTATTAAGGTAACCATTAGGGTTTATATGATCCTTACTTTTGAGGTAATTATGGGTTATTATATGTTCTGATGGAAAATGAAAGGCATGAGATAAACTTGAGGTTAAAATATGTTATGATCATTTTTGAAGATTTTATCTCGTTTTGGGGAATGTTTTGAGAATTATATAGTTTTGAAAAAAGGACAACACGCAGACCGTGTGACAACCCGTCGCGTCAGACAAAGCTGCGAGAATCGAACCCACAACCAAAGTGCGACTGGTATTTATCGCCTACCACTGGACTACGTGAAGTCCCTGGTTAGTTTGACTGATTCATTCTAGTTATATGATTTTATGAATTAAGAGTAAGTTGATTTTAGGTTACTTATAAAAATGATTAACCTATCATGGAGGATATGTGATTAGGTTAATTACTTTTCAATACGAGACTTTAGGAGCAACTAATGTTGTTTGGAGATAAATGTTACGATTTAACTTGGAAGACTATGTGACTAAATCCTTCAAATATTTGGGTTTCAATCTTATATTGGTTTACTTTGAAGAATTTTATGGACAAATTGTTTATCGGATGGTCCTCGTTGAACTTTGGGTTTTGTTGGACAAATTTTGGAGATTAAGAATAGATTTTCTTTTTATAAGGGGTTATCCTTTTCTGGATTATCTGATCTTGTACTAACCTTTTTGGTTTTGGTTCTGGTTAAAGCCTAAAGACATTGGATGTACATAGTTCTCTTTTGCGGATTAGGTGATCCTCTAGAAGTTGATTATAGTACTCTTAGTGCGAACAAGTCTCCCTAAATACTCGTCTTTTGGAAAAAAAATATGAGTTTGATTAAGGAATCTAGTAAAAGTTGAAAGTAAACATGATAAGTGATTATGTTTCCTTATGAATAAATTCCTCAATAAAAAGTAACTTAAAACAAAAATGTTGTCTATTAACTTTTCCTACTGGGGAATCGAATACTGTTTAACCCATCACAAGTTTGTGATTTTCTCGTGGTTAACTTTCTCCTAAATGTGTTTTCTATCACTCTCCATCAGAACATGACCCTTTGTTTTTTCCTCCATGTCCATATTTTCATACTTGGAATCCTAGTATGGGTTAACTCGGGTGACCTTTGTACTTATCTTTCTTTATTTTAAAGTGTTTGTTTTACCGACTTTTGTTCCGATGTGAGACTTTCAAGGATGTTTCCAAGCGCAATTTTAAAATTGTGAGGACACAATTCCCAAAAGGGGGGAAGGATGTAACACCCCAGGTAAATAAAGAATAGACATTTCCATATTTATCCATATTTGTGAATAAAATATTTAAATGACTTTAAAGGGGACGCTATGCTCGATGGCGTACCCAACACGCAACAACGACTTTCTTGGGAATCTTACGTTGCACTCTAATAATAAAATAATATTATTTTAAATGGTAGTTAACATGTAGCCGTTGTAATGGCGGGAATGGATAAAAATAACTAAAATATGATTATATATGTTTTTAAATGTTTTTACATTTATCCAATAAAAGATAATGGCTTAAAATACGGAAAGAATTCAATTTTAGGCGTATATGCCCTAGTTTTCACTAAAGGTTCACTTATCGTCTTTTAATGGAGAACAATCATTAAATATAGTTTTGATCACCCTTATACATTCTTTTGGACCAAATAAAACTCTTCTTAAGAATCGGGACACCAAAATTTACTTTGTGTAAATTTTTGGTATCTTTCTGATAAAGTTCATTTTTTTAATGAATAGTGTAAAATGTTGTATTTTAATTCAAAACCTCTTTTTAATCTAATTTATTTATATGATTAGATTATCTTTTGAATTAGTTTTAAAGTGAAATTAGAATATATTTTTACCATTTAATCCAATGGTGGTCATTGGAATTAATTTCACTTTGAAATTAGACTTAAACTGGTGTCAATCTTTTGATACTTATTGTTTTATAAAAACACGCACTTTGCTCTGACAGCGGGAATTAATTATTAAATTAATTAATGTGACTTATATGTTTTGAATTTTGTAAAATAGACTTCATTTTTGAATTCGGAACATCAAAAATAGCTTAGGGTGAATTTTTGGTAATTTTCTGAAAAACATCATTTTTTGATGAATAGTGAAACCACTAAGTGGTAATTATAAAAGCTGATTTTTCGTTTAAATTAAATTTTACCACTTATGTGTTTTGAATTTCAAAAATCCGACATACATGGTTGTCATTAAGAAGTAAAATGTGGTTCAACGGGATAAAAATAATTTTTTGGTGAATAGTAACTTATTATGTTTTTAATCGCGTTTAGTGGTAATTAGTGTAGTTTAAGGTAAAAATAATGCTTTAATAAAATGAAATGAACTTGACACATGTCCCAACCTCATTGTTTGTGTCATGGCCGACCATGACAAGCCATGGGTCAACTTGGGGACCCCATGGATCCACTTTTGTTGGGAAATGACATAAATTACTTTTTATTTAATGTTAAAGTGAAAATGACACAAACATAATATGTTTTACGAAACAAATTTTTAAGTGGGGTTATACAAGTCCATATTTTGATTATAAATAGTCATTGGAAAGATAAAACGATTTCCTATATCATAGTATTTTGTTTATAATTTTTAGACATTAAAGAAATTAAATTATTTATGACATAATAATGATGCAGCGATGACATCATTATTTGACGATTTAATTAAAATGGAAAGATAATGAAAAATATACAACCTACACATGGCCAAAACCAATTGGATGAGTGGATTTCGATTCCTTATCACCTTATCCAAGAATTATATCAATGTGGGACCTTTTGAAACCGAAACACATTTTCAAATAATGTAATATTTCTTTACTTTCCAAAAGTGCCCCTCCTCTCCTCTTATAAAAGGCCCCCACCTCTACCTCATTCCACACACTTCTAAAGACTTTGGCTCGGCCAACCCCTGCCCATTTTCTCTCTCCACATCCCTATCCTCATCCTAGAGGATTCCCTTTGGGCAGAATCCTTTCAAAGGAAGCCTTTAGGCTCAAATCAAAAGGAGTTACACTTTTAAAGGTAATTCATTCTCTCATGTTCATTTGTTTCATTTTGCTTCTCCAACCCCCTAAAATCTTTTTATTTACTTCTTTTGTAACAACAACAGTATCTTAAATATACTAGGATGTTGTTATAAGATTTATTCGAGCTACACTCTCATACAACTACATCAAATGGTTAAAGAACATACGGTTTCCGTGGATGGTGAAATTCTGCCTCCCGAAACGATGATTGTTCAATACTCATTTAACACCTTCGAAGGTGGCCATTATGATGTAACCATTTTTATATATGATATATAATATGTTTATGTTTTATTTATGCTTCTTTATTTTTCATTTTTGTCTTACCTTTATGGCTTCCATTATGGGTATACGCGATATCTTCATTTAAGGAAGTGCGGACTACCGCCCCCTCAAAGTGATTTGATTCGTTAAATACCATATGTGGGACATATAAAGGATGGAACAATGATATTATATATGATATTATACTGGAATTATAATATACCTTTATATAATTATGATTCCATTCTATAAAATACAAAATAGAAATGAAAGTAGCGTTCATGCGTACGTACGGCTTACCGTCTCCATGAACGGTGCATTTCATTTCTTACCTCTAAATGATTATGTAATATTATAAATGCATGTATGTACTGGATATATATGACATATATGATATCTACATCATGAATACCATTCTGGATATAATGAACCTTTGACCAAATTAACAACATGTAAGTGTAAGAAGTCTATTTTTGACTTAAGAACCAAATACCGACAAAATGAACATTATTAACTTAACTGATTACATGATGTTCATAACATGGTATAAAAGGAATAATGAACTTGAAAAAGATTCATAAGAAAGTAGAGATTAACTCAAGTTTATTATTCAGGAGATTAAAGAACGATCGAGTCAAGTCGGACCCGAGGTAAGGGATCCTACAACTCTCTTTCTTTATAAGTACACTCTTTTATGTCAATTCTTTTAAGCTCATATTTCTTATGATTGGGATGTTCTTTTATATTACTACTACTGTAATTTTTTTGTTCATGTGATGAGAGACCCTATTATCTCTCATCAATCCATTTTGGAAGTTTTGAGTGGCGCCGTTAGGCTGCCGAATTTTCGTAAGAGATCTAACCTCTCTCTTTCTTTTTAAGTACTCTCCTTTGTGTCACTTATTTTAAGCTCCTCTTTGTAATGTTGGGGGATGTTCTTTTATATTCCTCTTGCTGTACATTTTATTGTAATGTTATGAGATACCCTATTTGATCTCATCAATCCATATTCGGAAGTTTTATGTGGCGCCGTTAGGCTGCCGAGTTTTCGTAAGGGATTTTTCATCTCACTTTTATTCTCGTGAGATTTATGCTACATTTGCCACAAATTCCATTGAGTGGTGTATGTACTGTCCATTAGTCTACTCTTTGTGTAATATAATTTCATTTATGAGTATTTACATCAATGATCTATTGTCCTTCTTTCATGGGGTGTATGTTTTGAAAGATACCCAAGTCGGTAAGGGAACCTTTCACCCTCCTCTTTTTTAAAAGACTTCTTTTGTTGGGTATTTTAATTTACATATTGTTATGTTGGGATATGTTCTCATATATCCTTATTGATGTAAATTTTATGTCCAAGTGATGATATACACTTTTTATCTCTCATCAACTCATTTTGATGTGATGCCGTTAGGCTGTCAAGGGAACTTTTTAACCCAATTTCGATTTCTTTGGGTTCAACATGTAGTCATTGAATATGTCATCCATTGAATATATGTGAATGTACTTTTATTGTTTTACACTTAATATCCACTTATATTGGGTGTATTTATATTTGTCACACATATTTTTGAGATTGATTTGTCCTTAATTTAAGGATACCTTCTTTATAAGTGATTTCATCACATTTGACATTTCTATTGAGGGTTCATTGTTGTTATGCACCAATTCACTCTAATATGGTGTATATACTTTCCTTTGGAGTATTATATCATGAATCCATTTATTCTCATGATATTATAAAGTTTTGACTAAATGTTATTCCACAACTATTGTATTCAAGTGTCTCTAATTTTGGTAAAACCCCTTTTACCAGAATATCGTTTTAAATGTTTTAATTATTTGTTCTTATTAATATCCATGTTTTCAAAATGGTTTTAAGGATTTATTTATATGGATATTAATGGTTTAAAATGTTAAAAGCTTCAAGGTGGTATGGGACTTCGTCTCAATCTCCTTTCGTTGAGGCATATTTTATTTTATACACAACTTTCTTTTATACGGTGTATAAACCCCTTTGACTTTTACGTTTATTCAAAAGGAATATTTTTATACGAAGCGTTTAATAAACGACAAAAGGGAATGTTTTTGTCGTACGTATGCGGCGACAACGACTTCTCCGCCGTCGTAACCGTTATTTGAGTTTCGGCTTCCTCTACAAGCCATACCATCTTTTTTTAAAAGAAAAATAAATACCATGTTTTACTTTGGTATTGAAAATGGTTTTCATAATGTTTTTATTATATCAATGTGTTTTATTGATATCTCGTGATTGAAATGTGGAAATTTTATGTTTCCTTTATGCATGTTTTATGTGATATGATTATGTTATGGTTCTTGGGCATTATTATGAAGACGGGTGGTTCCGTGATAAACTAAGGGCGGGTGAGCCCGTTATAGCTCTCCAATGCATTGGGTAACGCGAAGGATTGAAACGTTAAGGTTTCTCCGAAGAGATTTAGGGAATATACTGTGATGGGTATTCCAAACGTAACCAAGAGGGTTACTCCCTACGTAAGAATGTTATGAATGCCTCAAGTTACCTTTATGTCTTATGATTTCTATGATTTATTCATTGTTTTATGAGGTATGTTAAAGTGCCTTTGTTTTATGGGTAAAGTATGATTTCATTCTTATGTATATATGAACTCATGTTTCCTTTCCATATTTTTATAACTCTTACTGAGCTTTTTATGCTCATCCCAAGTTTTTGAAATGTTTTTTTCAGGTCAAGGGAAAGGTACATGATAAGATGATAGAGTCAAGGATGTGTTAAGAAAGAATCCATGTTTTATTTTCAATATGTTTCCGTTGATGGGAAGAATGGATACTGTCTTTTATGTAACCACTTTGTTTAAATGTGAAATGTAATGCAAGTTTCATGATCTAATTCTCTAAAACTCTAAACTTGAAAAGATCCTCAATGTGTAATCTTGTAATAACTCAAGATTAAGTAAGGTTTAAGGCTGGGGCCTTATAGTTGGTATCAAAGGTCGGTTTAGATAACTTTAGAGGTTAGGGTATTCTTTAAGCATAAGTGACATTACCATAATGGTTAGGATTTCAGAAAGAGTCCTAGTTTTAGATAAAGTGAATGAGTAAGTATATCTTAGTGTTTATCTTACTCATTAGTACATGATGGTTTTGTTGATATACTCACACTGACATTTCTGTTTTTAGTGAATGGCTAGATCTCGCAGGCACCAAAGTGACAATTGGATTAAAGGAAACTGTGGTGGATCTATGATTATGATACTAGGTAAAATGGAGGATTCAATGAGGAAACTCATGGTTGTTCTAAACCAACTATCAAGGAGTCATGATCAACCACTTCAACCTTGGTGAGTTCTCTAGTGCATCATGTACGAGATGGCCAACTCGATGTGGAAATTCAGGTAATAATTATTAAGGTAACCATTAGGGTTTATATGATCCTTACTTTTGAGGTAATTATGGGTTATTATATGTTCTGATGGAAAATGAAAGGCATGAGATAAACTTGAGGTTAAAATATGTTATGATCATTTTTGAAGATTTTATCTCGTTTTGGGGAATGTTTTGAGAATTATATAGTTTTGAAAAAAGGACAACACGCAGACCGTGTGACAACCCGTCGCGTCAGACAAAGCTGCGAGAATCGAACCCACAACCAAAGTGCGACTGGTATTTATCGCCTACCACTGGACTACGTGAAGTCCCTGGTTAGTTTGACTGATTCATTCTAGTTATATGATTTTATGAATTAAGAGTAAGTTGATTTTAGGTTACTTATAAAAATGATTAACCTATCATGGAGGATATGTGATTAGGTTAATTACTTTTCAATACGAGACTTTAGGAGCAACTAATGTTGTTTGGAGATAAATGTTACGATTTAACATGGAAGACTATGTGACTAAATCCTTCAAATATTTGGGTTTCAATCTTATATTGGTTTACTTTGAAGAATTTTATGGACAAATTGTTTATCGGATGGTCCTCGTTGAACTTTGGGTTTTGTTGGACAAATTTTGGAGATTAAGAATAGATTTTCTTTTTATAAGGGGTTATCCTTTTCTGGATTATCTGATCTTGTACTAACCTTTTTGGTTTTGGTTCTGGTTAAAGCCTAAAGACATTGGATGTACATAGTTCTCTTTTGCGGATTAGGTGATCCTCTAGAAGTTGATTATAGTACTCTTAGTGCGAACAAGTCTCCCTAAATACTCGTCTTTTGGAAAAAAAATATGAGTTTGATTAAGGAATCTAGTAAAAGTTGAAAGTAAACATGATAAGTGATTATGTTTCCTTATGAATAAATTCCTCAATAAAAAGTAACTTAAAACAAAAATGTTGTCTATTAACTTTTCCTACTGGGGAATCGAATACTGTTTAACCCATCACAAGTTTGTGATTTTCTCGTGGTTAACTTTCTCCTAAATGTGTTTTCTATCACTCTCCATCAGAACATGACCCTTTGTTTTTTCCTCCATGTCCATATTTTCATACTTGGAATCCTAGTATGGGTTAACTCGGGTGACCTTTGTACTTATCTTTCTTTATTTTAAAGTGTTTGTTTTACCGACTTTTGTTCCGATGTGAGACTTTCAAGGATGTTTCCAAGCGCAATTTTAAAATTGTGAGGACACAATTCCCAAAAGGGGGGAAGGATGTAACACCCCAGGTAAATAAAGAATAGACATTTCCATATTTATCCATATTTGTGAATAAAATATTTAAATGACTTTAAAGGGGACGCTATGCTCGATGGCGTACCCAACACGCAACAACGGCTTTCTTGGGAATCTTACGTTGCACTCTAATAATAAAATAATATTATTTTAAATGGTAGTTAACATGTAGCCGTTGTAATGGCGGGAATGGATAAAAATAACTAAAATATGATTATATATGTTTTTAAATGTTTTTACATTTATCCAATAAAAGATAATGGCTTAAAATACGGAAAGAATTCAATTTTAGGCGTATATGCCCTAGTTTTCACTAAAGGTTCACTTATCGTCTTTTAATGGAGAACAATCATTAAATATAGTTTTGATCACCCTTATACATTCTTTTGGACCAAATAAAACTCTTCTTAAGAATCGGGACACCAAAATTTACTTTGTGTAAATTTTTGGTATCTTTCTGATAAAGTTCATTTTTTTAATGAATAGTGTAAAATGTTGTATTTTAATTCAAAACCTCTTTTTAATCTAATTTATTTATATGATTAGATTATCTTTTGAATTAGTTTTAAAGTGAAATTAGAATATATTTTTACCATTTAATCCAATGGTGGTCATTGGAATTAATTTCACTTTGAAATTAGACTTAAACTGGTGTCAATCTTTTGATACTTATTGTTTTATAAAAACACGCACTTTGCTCTGACAGCGGGAATTAATTATTAAATTAATTAATGTGACTTATATGTTTTGAATTTTGTAAAATAGACTTCATTTTTGAATTCGGAACATCAAAAATAGCTTAGGGTGAATTTTTGGTAATTTTCTGAAAAACATCATTTTTTGATGAATAGTGAAACCACTAAGTGGTAATTATAAAAGCTGATTTTTCGTTTAAATTAAATTTTACCACTTATGTGTTTTGAATTTCAAAAATCCGACATACATGGTTGTCATTAAGAAGTAAAATGTGGTTCAACGGGATAAAAATAATTTTTTGGTGAATAGTAACTTATTATGTTTTTAATCGCGTTTAGTGGTAATTAGTGTAGTTTAAGGTAAAAATAATGCTTTAATAAAATGAAATGAACTTGACACATGTCCCAACCTCATTGTTTGTGTCATGGCCGACCATGACAAGCCATGGGTCAACTTGGGGACCCCATGGATCCACTTTTGTTGGGAAATGACATAAATTACTTTTTATTTAATGTTAAAGTGAAAATGACACAAACATAATATGTTTTACGAAAACAATTTTTAAGTGGGGTTATACAAGTCCATATTTTGATTATAAATAGTCATTGGAAAGATAAAACGATTTCCTATATCATAGTATTTTGTTTATAATTTTTAGACATTAAAGAAATTAAATTATTTATGACATAATAATGATGCAGCGATGACATCATTATTTGACGATTTAATTAAAATGGAAAGATAATGAAAAATATACAACCTACACATGGCCAAAACCAATTGGATGAGTGGATTTCGATTCCTTATCACCTTATCCAAGAATTATATCAATGTGGGACCTTTTGAAACTGAAACACATTTTCAAATAATGTAATATTTCTTTACTTTCCAAAAGTGCCCCTCCTCTCCTCTTATAAAAGGCCCCCACCTCTACCTCATTCCACACACTTCTAAAGACTTTGGCTCGGCCAACCCCTGCCCATTTTCTCTCTCCACATCCCTATCCTCATCCTAGAGGATTCCCTTTGGGCATAATCCTTTCAAAGGAAGCCTTTAGGCTCAAATCAAAAGGAGTTACACTTTTAAAGGTAATTCATTCTCTCATGTTCATTTGTTTCATTTTGCTTCTCCAACCCCCTAAAATCTTTTTATTTACTTCTTTTGTAACAACAACAGTATCTTAAATATACTAGGATGTTGTTATAAGATTTATTCGAGCTACACTCTCATACAACTACATCAAATGGTTAAAGAACATACGGTTTCCGTGGATGGTGAAATTCTGCCTCCCGAAACGATGATTGTTCAATACTCATTTAACACCTTCGAAGGTGGCCATTATGATGTAACCATTTTTATATATGATATATAATATGTTTATGTTTTATTTATGCTTCTTTATTTTTCATTTTTGTCTTACCTTTATGGCTTCCATTATGGGTATACGCGATATCTTCATTTAAGGAAGTGCGGACTACCGCCCCCTCAAAGTGATTTGATTCGTTAAATACCATATGTGGGACATATAAAGGATGGAACAATGATATTATATATGATATTATACTGGAATTATAATATACCTTTATATAATTATGATTCCATTCTATAAAATACAAAATAGAAATGAAAGTAGCGTTCATGCGTACGTACGGCTTACCGTCTCCATGAACGGTGCATTTCATTTCTTACCTCTAAATGATTATGTAATATTATAAATGCATGTATGTACTGGATATATATGACATATATGATATCTACATCATGAATACCATTCTGGATATAATGAACCTTTGACCAAATTAACAACATGTAAGTGTAAGAAGTCTATTTTTGACTTAAGAACCAAATACCGACAAAATGAACATTATTAACTTAACTGATTACATGATGTTCATAACATGGTATAAAAGGAATAATGAACTTGAAAAAGATTCATAAGAAAGTAGAGATTAACTCAAGTTTATTATTCAGGAGATTAAAGAACGATCGAGTCAAGTCGGACCCGAGGTAAGGGATCCTACAACTCTCTTTCTTTATAAGTACACTCTTTTATGTCATTTCTTTTAAGCTCATATTTCTTATGATTGGGATGTTCTTTTATATTACTACTACTGTAATTTTTTTGTTCATGTGATGAGAGACCCTATTATCTCTCATCAATCCATTTTGGAAGTTTTGAGTGGCGCCGTTAGGCTGCCGAATTTTCGTAAGAGATCTAACCTCTCTCTTTCTTTTTAAGTACTCTCCTTTGTGTCACTTATTTTAAGCTCCTCTTTGTAATGTTGGGGGATGTTCTTTTATATTCCTCTTGCTGTACATTTTATTGTAATGTTATGAGATACCCTATTTGATCTCATCAATCCATATTCGGAAGTTTTATGTGGCGCCGTTAGGCTGCCGAGTTTTCGTAAGGGATTTTTCATCTCACTTTTATTCTCGTGAGATTTATGCTACATTTGCCACAAATTCCATTGAGTGGTGTATGTACTGTCCATTAGTCTACTCTTTGTGTAATATAATTTCATTTATGAGTATTTACATCAATGATCTATTGTCCTTCTTTCATGGGGTGTATGTTTTGAAAGATACCCAAGTCGGTAAGGGAACCTTTCACCCTCCTCTTTTTTAAAAGACTTCTTTTGTTGGGTATTTTAATTTACATATTGTTATGTTGGGATATGTTCTCATATATCCTTATTGATGTAAATTTTATGTCCAAGTGATGATATACACTTTTTATCTCTCATCAACTCATTTTGATGTGATGCCGTTAGGCTGTCAAGGGAACTTTTTAACCCAATTTCGATTTCTTTGGGTTCAACATGTAGTCATTGAATATGTCATCCATTGAATATATGTGAATGTCCTTTTATTGTTTTACACTTAATATCCACTTATATTGGGTGTATTTATATTTGTCACACATATTTTTGAGATTGATTTGTCCTTAATTTAAGGATACCTTCTTTATAAGTGATTTCATCACATTTGACATTTCTATTGAGGGTTCATTGTTGTTATGCACCAATTCACTCTAATATGGTGTATATACTTTCCTTTGGAGTATTATATCATGAATCCATTTATTCTCATGATATTATAAAGTTTTGACTAAATGTTATTCCACAACTATTGTATTCAAGTGTCTCTAATTTTGGTAAAACCCCTTTTACCAGAATATCGTTTTAAATGTTTTAATTATTTGTTCTTATTAATATCCATGTTTTCAAAATGGTTTTAAGGATTTATTTATATGGATATTAATGGTTTAAAATGTTAAAAGCTTCAAGGTGGTATGGGACTTCGTCTCAATCTCCTTTCGTTGAGGCATATTTTATTTTATACACAACTTTCTTTTATACGGTGTATAAACCCCTTTGACTTTTACGTTTATTCAAAAGGAATATTTTTATACGAAGCGTTTACTAAACGACAAAAGGGAATGTTTTTGTCGTACGTATGCGGCGACAACGACTTCTCCGCCGTCGTAACCGTTATTTGAGTTTCGGCTTCCTCTACAAGCCATACCATCTTTTTTTAAAAGAAAAATAAATACCATGTTTTACTTTGGTATTGAAAATGGTTTTCATAATGTTTTTATTATATCAATGTGTTGTATTGATATCTCGTGATTGAAATGTGGAAATTTTATGTTTCCTTTATGCATGTTTTATGTGATATGATTATGTTATGGTTCTTGGGCATTATTATGAAGACGGGTGGTTCCGTGATAAACTAAGGGCGGGTGAGCCCGTTATAGCTCTCCAATGCATTGGGTAACGCGAAGGATTGAAACGTTAAGGTTTCTCCGAAGAGATTTAGGGAATATACTGTGATGGGTATTCCAAACGTAACCAAGAGGGTTACTCCCTACGTAAGAATGTTATGAATGCCTCAAGTTACCTTTATGTCTTATGATTTCTATGATTTATTCATGGTTTTATGAGGTATGTTAAAGTGCCTTTGTTTTATGGGTAAAGTATGATTTCATTCTTATGTATATATGAACTCATGTTTCCTTTCCATATTTTTATAACTCTTACTGAGCTTTTTATGCTCATCCCAAGTTTTTGAAATGTTTTTTTCAGGTCAAGGGAAAGGTACATGATAAGATGATAGAGTCAAGGATGTGTTAAGAAAGAATCCATGTTTTATTTTCAATATGTTTCCGTTGATGGGAAGAATGGATACTGTCTTTTATGTAACCACTTTGTTTAAATGTGAAATGTAATGCAAGTTTCATGATCTAATTCTATAAAACTCTAAACTTGAAAAGATCCTCAATGTGTAATCTTGTAATAACTCAAGATTAAGTAAGGTTTAAGGCTGGGGCCTTATATCCACATTTGTAAGTATGACCAGGAGACAAAGATTTGGTAATTTGGAGACCCAAAGGAGTCATCTCCTCACCCAAGAAGTTCAATAGACCCCTATCATTAGTGGGTAATCAGCCACTATAACCTAAATCACCTTTAGCGGTGGTCTTTTAGCAGCGGTTTACAAAACTGCAGTCAAACCTTTCCATAAAATGATTTAGCGGTGGTTTATTAAAAACTGCCATGAAAACCATTTAATTTTCTACAGTGGCGACACTCCCCCCACCCAATCTGAGCTGAGACACTTCCCTGAAACCCGCAATGCTTCTCCCCCGACAAGCCCCCACCCTAGCTCCACTCCCCTCTCGTACCGCCGGTGACCTTTCCGCTCATCGCTATTAACCCCCCTTCTCCCCCCGACACCCGCGACACCACCTTTCCCCCCGACCCCATCAAGTTCGTACCACAGGTCGGCTCCCCTCCCCTGCCGCCAATGGGTTTTAAAGTCATAGGTATTGTTTTTCATATTTTTTTTGGATCCTTCAGTGAATAGGGTTATAGAAATATGCAACCCTTTTGTGTGTATAAACATGTCTTGGAAGAGGTTATTGTTCATTCATGATTCATAAATATTCACCTTTTTCTTTTTGGATTTTGATGCAAATTCTGTTTAATTATGAACATAGATTGTACCACCAAGTGATGACTTGGGTCAAGGGGATGAGTTTCTAATCCTGATTTTGGGTTATTAATTTGGTCCTAATTAGATTCGGGATACATTAGGTTAGTTAAATAGCTACCAGAGGGGAAGTTTTAGTGAATTTTATTGGTGTGTGATTTCATGATCTAGATGTGTACTATAGTGTGAGTTTTTTCACTGGTCATATGTATCTTATTCACTATTTTTTAGCATCACTGTTATTGTATATAAACTGTGAGATAACTTGTTTTTATTATAGTATCATGTGTAGGAAGTCTTTGGTTGACGGACTACTGGGTGTACATACTCACACCCCGCATATGCTTCTTGGTGCATATGAGTTTTACATGGTATACGTAAAGGGAAGACCTCTTAATTCTATAGATGAGCACCTTGATTTTGTGGTTATTGGGGATAGAGTTAGGATATTAGAGATATTAGTGGTTTGTAGCTTAGTTTAGTGCCATGTTTGGATCCCTATTCTCCCTTTTTAAGTCTTTTGTCTTATAGACTTATTTGATGATATTTTTGTTTATTGTATCTCTAATTATTATTAACATTATATATTATTATAGTTTGATTTTCCTTTCTCATGAATCATATTTATATTTTACCATTATATTTATTCTACTAAAGGTTATGTATTTTAAGGGTAAATCATCCCCCAATAATATTATTAACCCAAGGTGTTCATTTCCAACCTTTAGTGTTTGTGGGACGGACTAAGGATAGTTGCATTCCAATATTATCTAAGGTGATCAGTTGAGGTCGTGATATTACAAATGATATCAGTTTGTTCTGATCTTCTAGTTATGAAGATAGGTATGGATATAGGATGTTTTAGGACTTTAAATATATGGTTTAAAAAGGAATATATAACCTCTTTATACTAATATTCACGTTACCAAGGTGGACTGAGTATTAAAAGTGTTTTCTCTTCAACATCATGGGTTTAGCCAATGAAAGCTATGTATCAACAATATTAAAAAGACTTAACAACATAAATTCATCATTCACATGATATTTTCATGGGTTGTTATTTTGCAAATTTTCCATTTTTATTATGCTTGTGTATTATTTCACACTGTAAAACCATTAAATAAAGTGTTTGGTGGTGACTAAGTAATGATTTTAAGAACATCGACTGTTGTTATAGTAAAAAATACCACTGGTTAGAAGAACTATAAATTAGCAGGATTGTGATACTTGGAATGTGGTTCCACCTAAACCATAAGTAAATTAGTAACTATTAATAAGAATAGTGAAACATTTTTGGGTAGTGGAAAATAAAAAATTGGAATGAGGAACGACATTATATGGATCAATCATTAGAATTTAAAAGGAAAATTCTGCCAATATTATAGGGTGACATGGGACCTAAATATTCAAAGTCATGGCTAGGTTGGATAAAGGGGATATTTTATTTTCTTGGAACTATAGATGGTACTAAATTAAATATTATAGTGTGCATACTCAAAGTAATATCATGAAAATGGTGAGACAGAGTCATCTATGTTATTGTTGATCAATACCTTACCTTAGATAGATTTGAGGGTTTTTTTAACAAAAATTATACCTACATACCTTTTATGTATTAAGAAAAATATATTTTTTATCTTAATCATAGTGATATATCAGGTATGTAATATAGAGCCCAATTTTCATACCTTCCTCACTTTGTACTGGAAGTGGCATCAAGTTAATCTCTCAAATGATGTGTGTTCGAGTTTGTTCTATGACTTAAGAATAACTCTACGGTTTTCATGTTTTTTATTAACAATTTCATTGAGATTTAGAATAACATGATGGTAGAAAAAGTGTACATTATAGGTAATATTAGTGGAGGGAACACCATTTTCTACATGAGCATAGGTGGAAACTCCGGTAGTGAAAATAAGTATAGAAGGAAAAATTGTCCCTAGGCTAGAAAATCACCTGATAACCAATCCACAAGGTTAGTTTACTATTATCCACTTCAAAATAATTAGTTTGGTGAATTCCAATATGTCTCTTTGGATCACTTAAAAATGGAATTTATAATAGTCCTTTGAGAATTTGACAAATATGGCTGAATATGACATCTCAAATGTTTCTATACTTATCCTCTAAATTCAAAATGTGGAAATGGTTTTAATCTAACTCAATCCTCTCCTGATCAACTAACATTATATCATCATATTATTTTTCATCCACAAAATTGATTAATTTATAGTGATTCCAAGATTAACCCCAACATCCCAGCAAGCCCTATCTCAGCATGGGGGCATGAATTATAAAAGAGGGGATAAATGATAAATATTTAGGGATAATAAAGCTATATAAAATTAATAATGGGTTCCCTTAATAGTGTGAGGTTAAATTAGTATTTATTTAACCATAATTTATGTATTACTTGACACTAGTGTTTCCAACTATTTTATTTAGTATCATGTGAAAAATCAAATAAGGTTATCTGTCGAAATTATGCATCATTTCATTGGTAGAATGTTTGAACTTTCACCATGGATACTGCTAAATTCCCTCCTTGTTATTAGTTCTTTTAGATGATGAACCTTTCATTAACTTCTCAAATTTAGATTACAAGGCCTCTTACCTTCCTTTTGTGAAATATTACTAGGTTGTTTTTTACTTAAAATATTATTTAACTTTTTCGTAAGGATAATTTTTATTTATTCACTACCTTTTTGGCCTTATTTTCTTATTCAATTAATATATATGTTGATATGAACATGGGACAATCCTATGAATACTACTTCTTTATACATCAGACACATTTTTAAAATTTCCAATTATTTTTTATGTATACATGTTTCTCTTAACCTATGAATGTTTCTTCTTCATATCTGGATTTATATCGCTTATAATTGGATTCCTTTCTAATTTTTCATTTCACGGTCTATTCCAATAATCTAATTCACAATAAATTTATTTGTCACAACACCAACATTGATTCATAACCCATGATCATCTTATTTAATTCGAATAATGACATTTGGTCCTGTTTATAACTTGTTTAGATTTTTAAGGAAAACCAACATCCTTAATTTTCTTATCCGCCATAGCTAAGGTGGAATATTCCATCAAACATTTCAAAATCCATACATGCACCTAATTTTTTCCCTATCCACACCCTTCATAAAAATAGATTTACCAAATTAGTACGAGATGGTATGGATGGTACCTCTTCCTTATTAGTGGTCTAATTATACTAAATTTAGTGCTTGATATACCATTGTTATAAAACAGATTCAATATGACACCATTGATTCTCATAGTTAAGGCTTAGAAACCTCTTTTTATTCTAGAATAATCCCTTTTTTATGGAATTCTAGATTCAACAAGTGACTTTACATCATCATGATACTTCTAGATCAATTTTTGAAGATAAAAAAGTGGTTTATTAACACCAATTGATGAGTCATGATCAGCGATGACACATTTTGATCATATTTTATATCAAATGAGACTTGAAATAATTATGAAATCACATATTTCATGCATTTTTTGGATTTAATCAGAACTTCCTTTAGCTTAATAACATTTACTTTATTATCACATCCACCCCAAGGATCATATCTCCCCCTAAATTTTGGGCCACTTCAAAAAATGGTTATAATTATTTAATTTAATGGGATAGGTGAACCTCCAACATTATTATGTTGAGTAATGTGGTTGGACTTTTTTCACTCACCCTAATCTCTCAATTTAATTCTAATTCTTTTTTGTGGTACTATATTAGATGACACCACTAGTGGGTGGTCTACCATATGTATTGATATAAGAAAACCTTATGTAACATATTTATATATATTTTAAACTAGAATATTTGAATGTCTTTCCCTATTTAGTAATTGTTATGTGTTTTAATTTTTTTAATATTTTGTAGGCACATTGTGATATACATAGATAAAAGTTGGATCAAATTACCAATGAACAAACCTTAGTATATTAAGGGTTTGAATGAGCATTTAGATTTTTCAATTTCCAATCGATCTGCTGAAGGGAGAATAATATTTCCATGTCCTAAATGTAAATTTAGATTATGGTTGAAGATAGATTATGTTTATGAACATTTAATATTTAATCAATTCCCTAATCAATATTTGTGTTCGATTTTGTACGAAGAATCAAACGTTACAGAAAGGTTGAGCACTGATGTCAATCCACAGAATGACCTCCCAACTTCATCGACAATGGAAAATGAAATTAAAACATTATAAATGATGCATTCGGCACTGCAAGAGACCACCATCAACATCAAAACATATCAGAACAACCAGATGAGGGTGCTACAAATAGAAACGAGACAAGTGATGTTTTTGAGACTGTAACACAACCAGATCAAGATTGTAACATATCATTGGATCCTCTTCTTGATTATATAGAGAAAAATTTAATATAAAACATCACCGAGGAAAATTTGTTTCATGATTTGTTGACGATGGAAATCAAGATTTTTATAGTGGGTGTTTTAAATATTCAAAGATTTATTTTCTGCAGAAGTTGTACCATATCAAATGTCTATGTGGAATTACAAATAAGGCAATGTCCATGATATTGGAAATGATTCGTGATGAATTTCTGAAAGCAAAAATCCCCATTTCTTTTTATGATATTAAAAAAGTTGTTAACATACTTGGTCTGAATTATACAAAAATACATGCATGTCCCAATGATTGTATGCTTTATTGAGAATAGGATTCAAGTAGAAAGAATTGAAAAAAAAAGTTATTCTTCTAGATGGTAGTAAAAGGGTGATGTTGGAAGTCTGAATCAACATAATTTCATGGAGAAGAAGAAAAGGAACACACCATCAATGTTTTTTCATTACTTTCCTTTGAAGCCTCAATTGCAATGATTATTAATTTCATCGAAAACTAATGAACACATGAAGTGGCATTCTGTAGATAATAAAAATGATGGGTTAATGAGACATCCATGATATTTACAATCATGGAAGAAATTTGATTCATTACATCCAGATTTCTCAGTTGATCCTAGGAATGTTTGATTGGGGTTGGCTGCCGATGGATTCAACCCATTTGGACTTTGAGTACCAGTTATAACATTTAGCCAGTTTTTATGATCCCTTACAATCTATCTCTGTGGATGTGTATGAAAAAAACATATTTTATCATTTTGATGATTATTCATAGAAATAAAATGCCTGGAAATGATATTTATGTATACTTTCAGCCTTTTATTGATGAATTGTAGGATTTATGGAGCAACGGTTTTGAGACATTTGATGGTTCTTCTAAAACAATGATCACAATGCATGATGCTTTAATGAGTACCATTAGTGACTTCCTGGGCGTGGGAATTTATCTGGTTGGAACAATTACATAGGTTTGGCTTATCTAGTTTGTACCTTTGATTTTGATCCTAAATAGCTACCACATAGTAGAAAATGGTGCTTCTTGGGCCATCAAAGATTTATTGATGCATCCCATATATTTCGGCTGAACAGATCCAAATTTAATGGTTTCATTGATCTTAGAACACCTCCAAAGTTGTTAACTGGTTCTGAAATATTGACACAACTTGAAAATGTTGAAATAAAATTTGGGAAGGTTCATCATTTGAATGATAGCGGAAAACGGGTCCGAAGTGTGTCGTCAAGAGAAATCAGAACGCAAAAATGGAAGGAAAAAAGTGTATTCATCACACTTCTATATTGGGAATTTAATTTGTTGCGGAATAATATTGATTTGATGCAAATTGAGAAGAATGTCTATGACAATTTGATTTTTACATTACTTAATGAGCATGGAATGTCAAAAGATCATCTCAATGCTCACAAAGACTTACAAGTAATTAACATAAAACTTGATCTTTGTCCAGATGAGAATGAAAAGTATGCTCCAACAATTTTTTCAATGAAAAATAGGGATAAAGATACATTCCTTCTAATTTTAACAAATGTGAAGGTATCTGATGGGTATTCGAGTAACATCTTGAGGTGTGTTGACTGGAATAATCGTAAGGTACATGTATTGAAAAATCACTATGCACAAATTTTTTTACAATAGTTACTACCATTGGAATTGTGTACATTATTACATGAAAAAGATACTGATGTTGTACTCCAATTCATCACATTTTTCAAGAAATTATGTGAGAAATCTCTACATCTATTTCATCTTGAAAACCTCTAGAATAGGTTTTTATTGACCCTTTGTGAAATGGATATGATCTTTCCTCCATTGTTTTTTACTATCATGATGCATTTAACTATGAATTTTGTTGAGGAAGCTAAATTAGGAGTCCCCATTCATTATCGATGGATGTATCAAATTGAGAGGTATTTTATTTATATGTTTTTCAGTTATGTAAACAATTTTTGGCTTTTAAATAAATGCATAATTATGATTATTTTATTTCATAGATATCTTGGGCATTTGAAAGCATACGTGAGAAATAAAGCTTAACCAGAAGGCTCTATTGCTGGAGGTTATTTGGATGAGGAGTGTCTTGAATTTTTTCCAGACACTTGGATGATACTGAGAAAATATTTAATCAATTTGGACATGTTTAGGACACATCTACTCAATCTCAAGAACATCAGGAATCAAAAATATTTCCTTCTATTGGCTGATCAGTTGGGAGGACCTCAAATGTGACGCTGACAGAATTTGAATTATTATAGGGACATAGACATGTGCTTCTGAATAGTGAGATTGCAGATCAATTTATTGAAGAGTTGAGGATACAAACAAAGAGATGAATGAGATCCCGAACACAAAATGAGAATGTTATAATGAAATTTGTGAATAAAGAGCTTGTAGAATGGGTTTCATGACATGTAAGTTCATAAATATTTAAATAAATATGAATATTATTTTGACACATACATTTTGTATATATAATAAATTATATTTCTTTTTTTAGATCAGTATTATCGATACTCAACCAGAGCTATCAAAAGATTTGAAGTTTCTTGCTAGAGGTCCTATAAAACAAGTTATAAAGTTTGACGCTTACAATGTGAATGGATTTAGATTTCGTTCAGTTGATTGAGAAGTGGATTGAAAACATAGAATCATGGTATATTTACATTTGCTGAAGTGGGATACTATAGAAAGCTTCTTGATATTATTGAATTAAACTACCACAGGCATGTTTATATTGTTTTATTCAAATTCAATTAGTTCTATATTATCAGAGGTGTTAAAATAGATTCCTTGAAATTTAATTTTGTGAACTTCTCTCACTTGATGGATGTTGGTGATCATGAACTACCTGATTCATATATCTTATCATCACAATAAAAAATGGTATATTATGTGAATGATGTTGTGGATGAAGGGTTTAATGTAGTTTCTCATGTAATAGAAAAATATTTGTGTGATATGGGTGATGAAGTGGAATATTTGACCTCTGAAATTGAATCTCATCAACAACAAGAAGCAAAATTATTTTTCCATCGTGATATTGAAAATATTAGTCTAGGAGGGTTGAATGAAGTGGATGATGTAATGGAGTAAGAAAATGACATGATTGAAGGGGAAAATGATTGTATGTACATTTATTTATTCATTTAGAAACCACTTATTTTATTTGTGCAGTCATTCACTATCATTGTTATATATATTTCGTTTGTTAGTATTGAGAACTATTATAATTTTTAAATTTTTTTCAGCATAATTTTTTTGAAATATATATTCTGAACTTAGTTTTATTTTATTAAATGATAGGAATGCCAAAGAGGAAGTTGTACACTATTTTATCTACTACTGCGACAGATGACGATCCATCAGTCTACCTCCCCACGACATCTGAGCCACCAGTTGCCTACACCCCCTACACCATCTCCCCTTACACTATCTCTCACACCCTATGTGGGTGTCTCATTAGAGGATGAGTCATCGAATCTCCCTTAAGAAGCCTCTACAGTGGGGTGGCAGCACGCCCATTCCAGTTCATCAAAAGCATATTGGAGGGTCACTATCATAGGTAAAAATTTTAATATAAATAATTTTATTTCATTTTTTATACTAATTGTTTTCTTAATGAAGTTGAAAAAAATGCAACCATAGAGAAAAAAATAAAAAGTTCATATGTTTGTAATATGAATGGTGAGAAGATAGTCATGTCATTTGATTCATTTGGGGTCCCTATGGACGACTCTGTGGGGTTACTTGGATAGATTCTTGTCCAACTAGAAGCGGAGCCCATTTCCCAACCTATTTCATATAATTATTGGATAAATATGCCGCCATGTTGGAAAAATGAAGTTTTTGATTCCCAAATAATGGTAATTTTAATACATTATGGTTTAATTGAATGTCATGTTACAAATATGTTCAAAATTAATTTTTGTATACATATGTTCTTTGAATTTAGAGTTGCTGATGTGATAGCACGAATGTGGACATTAAAAATCATGGAAATAAATGGAATGACTTAAAATGGAGATTGTGGTGGGATTTTAACGATACTTCATTGACCTTGAAATAAATGTATGAGAATCTACCTAGTGGGGTACCAAAATAACCATGGATAGTTTTTGTCGATAGACATCGTGATCATAAGAAAATGGGATTGAAATATATATTATGACATTATCCTCATTTTACATTTATACCTATATATGAAGAGGAGATGACATTGAACACATTACTGTTAAATTGCATTTTATTTATTTCAGGATCTCTCAAGACAGAATGCATCAAACCGGGATAAGCAAATCATCCCTCACACTACGGGGTCAAAAATATTTTCTAGAAGTCGAATGACTCTGGTAATATTTTCATTAATTTAAGTATTTATAAGAAAATATTATCTATTTAATATATTAAATTGTTGATTTATCTTTGCATAATGAAGTCATGGAGTTTAGGGTATGAAGCATCCCGAACTGAAGTGTGGTTGAATGTTCACAAAAAATCAGATGGAAGTTTTGTTACTAAGCCTACAAAAGAAGTTGGGGTATGTAGTCAATTTTTTATCATAATAAATTATTATGAGTTTTTACTATGTTAATATATATTTATATTTGATTTATAGGTAACAATTCAAGAACTATGGGATGTCAATCCTAGGTAGTCCTACTCAGTCTCCCTGAATGAACTTGTTGCTAAAGTCCTTGGGAAGCAACATCCTGGTAGAGTGTGCGGGATGGGTTTTGGACCTATACCATCTGAGGTCTTTAGCAGGCCACCAAGGATTCCAGTTGCATCTACTCCTGATTATAGTCAGTCTGTACCTGAAGATGCTCAGAGGGAGATTTCTTCTCTATGAACCACAGTTCAAGACCAGGGGGCTCAGATATCTACTTTTCAGAAAGCGATGAGTGATATATATCAGTAGATGAGCAGATATTCCCCTGGTGTTAGTGCATCGACTGTTGATAAGCAGGTAAATCAAAAAATATCAAAATCAATTAGTTTTTAAACATTTATTGGTTTTAAGTTTAAATATAAATCTGAAATAGTATTTATTTTTCAATATAATGTTCTTACAGGTGATAGAAGGAATCGGAGATGGAGGTGGAGAGGGTGACGATACGTGTTCATCATCGGACCATGAGTAGTTGTATTGTTGATGTGTTGGACAAATATGGGAACAGTTGGTTTGTATATGTATCCTGTGTGGCACATAGTTTCCTTTTCTGCATTTTGTTGATGTCTAATGTTTCCTTTCATGTCTTGATTTCTCGAGTGGGGTATAAACCATATATGTTTATTATTTATTGGGAACAGTTAGCTTGTATATGTAGCATTGGTGTTGGTAATTATAATTTCTATCATTGGTGTGGGAGGCGAGGATACATGGGGAGACTGTGTGATAGTAATCAAGTTGAGTGTTGATATGGAAGTAGGATGAGCCATCTACAAGATTTTTGTAGAGTATACAGTGAATGAGTGTCTATAATAATTCCACATTTAAGAGTGGGGAAATCAGCTTCATGTTGGTAAGGGAGATATTTTTTGGCCAGTGGATCAGTCTGAAGTGGTGGTCATGGTCAAAGCATTCAGACACAGGACTTACATCACTAGCACAGAGGACCTTCTCAAGGTATCTAGGCTATATATTAGGACCACATATCAGTATAATTATATAATGTGAGACCAATATGTGAGGAACAGAGTGTTGGACCTTTTATATTGAGAGGTACTATTTTCGTAGCTTCCACTTTAGTATCTAATTTTTTTGATATAGGTGCTTCTCATTCCATCATATTTGTGCATTTTGTGGAGATCCTTGGGCACGATATTCAGTTTTCTTATAAAGTGATGACACTCAAAACATTGTTGGGGATTTGATAAGAGAATTTATGTTAGTTTAGGGAGTGGACCTTGATATAAGTGGGTGTCACCTCATATGGGACCTTGTTTTCCTCGAGATGATGATTTTGACATCATTCTTGGGATGGAATGGTTGTTCCCCTACTATGCTTACATTGATTGTTATCGCCAATGGGTGTCATTCACATCACCATAGGGTGGGTTTTTTATTCACATGGGTGAATAAGATGTATGAGAAAGATGATATGGACTCGAGCATCATGGGTAGGGTGTGATGATAGACTAAATTACTTGATTATATCTAGAGCATAATGAAGGCATAGGAAAAATTTACATGCCAACAAGGCTCATAGAATCTAAACCCGGTCATGGGAATCCCTGTTGTAGAGTTACCAAACAATTCATTTCCTATGTTCTCATAATAGATGTAGAGGCAAGATGTTGTTGAATAATTAATGATGATATAGTCAAACAAATTAACTTTGTAACATAAGTTCATACATGATTTTATGTCAGTAGTTCCTCTCTGTGAATTTTTGATTTATATTACTAAAGGATGTGCTTTCTTCTTATACATGGAATATCTTTTTATTCTCTATATATATTACAAATTTTATTTTTTTCCAAAATAAATATTCATATATGTGCTTATTTTCTAGTATACATTACCAGTTTTCACATATATAGAAAGTAATTGTGACATGACTACTGTATGCACTGTTTTTCCACTATGCATTACTAGTACTCACTTTTATAGAATATAATTCCATTCTTGTATGAACCTATTTCCAAAGAATACATTTTTGGAAAAAAATCAATTTTTTAATTTGAAAGTGTAATTGATTGATCGTGTCATGCAAATTCATAGGTTGGGTGGTAGTTCTTTATAACCTAGTGGTTAGAGAAACAAAATAATGTGTCAAATCAGATGTTCATTAAGGGTAAACATGAGAGATATCAATTGATAATAATTTGAAAGCATAAGATAACAATAATAATATGAGAGAATAATAAAACAATTGTGAATAACATACACAATTCATCATATATTACATGTGGGATGTATGTTGATATTAATTATTATATCAGGGTTGGAACTAGTATGAATGGAATAGGTTGAACCTAGTTTTGGCATTATTTTCATGAAATATGACACAAATTCTTCTTTATAATTTTGTTTAAAGGTATAATGGCCATGTGATATGTTTATATGTATTCTGTTACTGAAATATTCATTTGATTGTGCTTAGTTAAGCATATCTTTTCATATTGACTAGTATGTATTCTGTAAGACTATTCGTATTCCTAGAATGGTTTTTTTAGGGAACTAGTGCAGGGGATGCAGAGTTGCTATTTTTTTCCTAGATCATCTTTTAACAGTGGTTTTAACCACTGCTAGATAAAGACATTTTTCTCTTAGCAGAAGTTAAAACCATCGCTACAGTGTCCCACCATCCGGGGGTATTCCACGACGGTTTTGATTATTTTAGAGACACTTTTCCGGTGAAGGGTGTTTTTTATTTGTGTCTGTTATAACAGCCGCAAATAAAAGACATCCACTGGATGTAAAACCGCCTATAAAATAACCCAAACTACCGTGAAATGAGCAAACTATGAAGATTAATTTAAACCATCGCTAAACAGATATATCCTCCGCTAATAGTTTCTTAACACGCAACTTAGCGGTGGTTTCTTAAAACCACTTCTAATAGGTTATTTTACTATAGTGAACAATGAAGAAGGAATTCCACCAAAGTATTTTCTTCCTCTTGATGGAGAGATAAATGGTGGATGATCATTTCGATGGAGCTACACATACTTGGAAGGGAGTTTTGGCACTTGATACTTGACTGGTTTTGTATAATTTGTGTGTGGATTATTTCACTTATGTTTTATATAAACATCTTTCACCTCTGAATTCATTTCATGGGTTTAATTATGTGAACCACTTTTCATTTCCACACTGATTGGGTTGAAATTTCAAGTGGGAAACTCGGGTTGTTCTGATTGGGAAACACAAGGATCCAATTTATCTCACACATACAGAAGATATTAGTATTCTTTTTTATCCATTAATCTATTCTTGAAGTCCAAACCTTGACAACACAATTGATGTTTCAAAGGTTGTTACTTTGTGCACCATTTTGAGGGGCAAGAGGGGAATCAAGATCTTGACAACCATCAACCAAAAAATTAAACAAAACCATGTGAAATTTTCATAACAATGAACTATCTAATATGTGTAGTGAACTTGAAGTGATCTCATTATCCCATATTTCTAAAGAACCACTTTTATTAATCTATTATTTAACTCTTTAAATCAAGTTATTTTCTTAAAAGTGTTTTCAAACCACCCCCTCTATTGTTCTTCATATTAAAAATTCACAATATAAAACCACTAACTCTCCTTGAGAGACAACATAGGGTCTTCTATAGACTAAAAAATCTTCTATAAATAACTATCAATTTTACGTGTCATGACAACACATTCACTATTCAAATTAAATTATGATTATAGGATGTGGATGTGACCTTGAGTCACAAAAAAATGATTATATAGTGTTTCAAGTCAAATTGGAATTATATAATGTCTCATTTACTCGCCACTATAATATTTTTCCTATATCATTTGTCTTATGATATTTTATTGTATTATATTATTTAATTTTTTAGTAATGCATCATGGGACATTTCACAACAACCATACTTCACCAATTATAAAAATAATTCCATAAGATATAACATCTGTGTGTTTCTATTTTAATTTATCAATTCTCATCAATATTATCTCCAATTTTAATTTTACACCAAATCCATAGATAATAAATTTTAATCCACTTATCAAACTCCCATGTGAAGTTTCCTTTTAAATATATCACAATTATTACTTTAGAGTGGGAGAAAAAATAAACAATTTTAATTAGTGAATCTCCATGTGTATTCAGTGATATTTTAATAAATATACATGGCCTGATCTCTTTTTTGGGATTCACTTAAACCCCCTTAGCTAAGGTAATGCCTCCATGTTCATAATTATATTTGGCTTCATAAAATTATATAATATTTCACATGAACTTGATAAATATTCTATAATTAAAATTAATTAAAGATATGTCATGCTTCATTATATTTTGGACATTACCTAAATTTTCTTCTATCATTGAATTCTATCTTATCATTTAAAAAAATATTGAAGTTGAAATTCCCCATTTAGAGGTCTGATCCCAATGCATGTATCATTATTTATCCCCCCCTGAAAATTATCTCATCATCTAAATGGATCAAAAGTATTAGTCTATTGAAATTAAATAAGATATACAGTCATTCACATGGACATAGATATTGTGGTACAAACAATTAATCATTTTTCCTCCATGTAGAGATTTTCATCTCTATAAAATAGACCTCAAATAATAAATGAAGATTCTTCTTACCTAAAAAAACTTCATTTCTGTTGATTTATTCACCTCCAAAAAATAGAGAGAGGTCGAACTAAAGTTGTTCACACATGAAATCCCTTACATATATTTCTTCACACCCTCATGTAACTTCAATTGTCCACAGTGGATGCATGTTTTATTATAACAATATGATTAAATTGTTTCTAATCTATTTCCATTTCAACCCTAAATTTCCTAAGCTATAGGTGGTCATAATACTATTTCACATATTACAGTTCATTATAAAGAATTTTTTCACTCTCATTGGGAACGAAAACATATATATGTGGTTGTGGAATGTTCTCTCTCTATCTTATAGTGGTGATGATGATGTTTAGTTGATCAACCATGCCAAAAATAATGAGGCATGGGACAATGACAACATTGGAATTTAATTAGAGGGAATGCCCAACTCAGTAGAGGGATGACACCATATTTGTAACTATGTGTAATGGTTGGGTGTTTCTGCATCTCACCTAGAAAATATCATGGTTTAACAACTTAAAAACCCAGCATATTCCATCAATGGATTTAAATAATGCTCATGGGAATCGAAGGATCCCAACTTCCCTCAGGCCTAACCCCCCAGTGAGACTCTCATATTGCATGAACATGGCCAATGTGTATCAGTATATCCCTTCTTCTACTCACCATGCATGACCTAAGAATACTCTTTCCACTTGAGAGTTTCTTTCCATAAGGGTTTCATGGTCAGTTTCCCCTCACGGGGAGGGTATGTAGCTTTCTCCCATTGGTTGAGGTTTGTCCCATGTTAGACTATATTTTTAGTTTCTAAACAAAAATACCTATGTTTAAATAATAACTTTAAAAAAAATATATTTTTCATATCCAATTATAAAAAATTAATGATTAATAAAAACTAATATATAGCTATGAAAAATTTAAAATATATTAATTATTGGTAAATTGTTTTAAAAAATATGCATAAATATTTTGACTTATCAAATCCCCCAAACGTACGAAATTTGTTTCCTCAAGAATTGAACAAAAATATTAATTAAAAAGGGAATGCATTCTACAAACAGTTAAATGAATGATAAATGACATCAAAGAAAATCATTAGGGAAGGAATAATTTTCAATTGTAATGTATGAAAAATGAATCCAACTCCAAAAAAGTTAACAATATATTTGATCTTCCACATTGAATATTGATCATAGTTCCACTTTCATCCATTCAGTCCAATCAATTTATTATTATTAAAATTTTCATGTTTTGATTAACCTCATAATGATTTTCCTCCTCTCATCACTCAATGAAAATAAGTCATTGGAGTTTTTATCATTCTTTAATTACATGTACAATTATTTTTAACTTTAATATGATATAAATTCCCCACTTTGTGGAGACAAAAATCACTAATGATAAAAAGGGAATAGAAATTAGTGTCATATAACATTGATTATAATGGGTAGGTAGGTATTTATGTTTGAAAACTATTGGGATCAAAAGGAGGATTAACTATTAAATTGTATTCATGATAATTAAAAGTAAAGTATAATGAATGTATCCATAAAAATAACAACACCCCACTCCCCAAACTCAATATGAGGTCAAGATGCCTTAAAGAGTAATTATTGAATTACACCCTTTTGATTTTTTTAGAAATTAATATTTGTACAATATCACATCCCCAACCCCACAACAAATGATAAATATCATTGGTCAATAATTTGTGATATATGACCATCTTAAATACACAAACATTGTTTTCTTTTTTCCTTCTTTTCATAATAACTAAATTTTTTCATTTTTTTCAATGATGTATCACAATGGAGTATAATGAAATAAAATCTTGAACCTTTTCCCAATAACAAATGAAAACACCACTGACAACTTATCCTCATTCACATCCTATTCCACTATGTAATACCTCTCATCCACACTTAAATATTAAATAATCAATAAAACTACTTGAGTAAGGGTTTTAATGGATAAAATTGTCTTGTAATGTGGCTCATTCCTACCAAAAGTAATTCATAGATTATAAAGGGTTGAGTAGGATCAATATAGAGTTAGGTCCAAATTACAATGGTGAAATAATAAAAATTCAATCAAATTAAAAGGGAATTTTTAAAATCATAGATTTTAAAATATCAAATGAATCTTCCACTTGGTAACATTTCCCTATATAAATTAAATTTTCTATTAGAAATATATGAAATATTAGTTCTAGAAACCACATAGAAATTGGAAAATATAATAAAGATTTAATCACTCATTTAATGTGTAATAATATAAATAAATACACATAATCTTTTAAAATTCAAAGAGTGAAAGATGGTATGCAAATTTCGTCGACATGTGACTAAAAAATCATGATTCACTGAACAAAAATTCCTTTTCTAACAGTAATAATTTTATTTCATCAATAGGAAAATTAAAACATAGAATCATGAGATTCCTAAATATTTTACTATCATATAAAAAAAAGTTAAAATCTAAGTGTGGTGTATCAAATTTCTCATTTAAAAATAAAATAGATTTTTTAAAAAAAGGTAGTATAAATTAATATTGAATTTGAATTTTTATCCCCATTTGAAATTATCCTCTTCCCTTTTCTAATATCTCTTACTTCATAAAGTCCTTGTGCTGTGAATAGTCATTGGTATGATAACCAAATTCAAATAGTGAAAGTGCTGACCATTCTCATGAATATTCATAAATATAAGTGGATTACATGCCAAAATCCAAAACTAGTTCCAAAACACTTAATTCCAAAATACAATACATCTCAATATCCTAGAAAGCATAGAAAATTCAGTTTACCTCCCAAAAGTTCTTTGGTTTGGGTTGTTTAGCTCGACCATACCTCTTTAAATTCAAGTTATTGAGGGTAGGAAAGAGGTTTCCAAATCAGGATTGATTAATTGTCATAGATATAACTCCACAAAAACTATGGTTATTCACTATTTTTTCAAACTTATATTTTCTCCTACTCTCAAAAAAATTGGTCAACATATAGAGGAAAAATTCAGTGATGTTTGTTTATTGTTGAAAACTCAAATGCGAGCTCTAGGACATCCCAAACTTGTTGGAATTCATTGATTTTTTTCTGGAAAATATTTAATCCTCTATTTTCTATCATTTATTGGATTTAATTCACTTTTCATCCTTTTATAGGCTCTTTCTTTCATCTCATTAGTAGATTATTCATTTCTTTTTTCATTGACAACAACATCTTCTATTCCATGCTAGCTTCCTTCTCCCAGATCAACTTTTTTCTATGTAAATTGTTTATTGTATTATTTATGGTAAATTTCACCTCTTCACAAAATACTCTTAAGAAAAATTCCACATATTAAATATCAATCAATGTACATAGAGTAGCTAGGAATGGTCCTCACAAGCATATTATGGACTTCTCCTCATCCATTTTCATCACATCAAAATCCATTTGGAAGTAGAAGTTTTACACATTATCTATGATATCATAGAGTAATCCACATCGAATTCCAACTATTTTATATTAAAATTGAAGTAAAACTCAAAATTTCTTCATCTCCTCTAATCCAAATCACTTTAATGAAGTGTATGTAATTATAGAGACTCTGTATTTTCATACATATATGTTTCATATTATTAGATGAATATTCAGTACATAACATTTTTATGCACTAAAGAATCCTATAGGTCTATTATAATTGGAAACATGGACCCATAAACAACTAGTTCATCAATTTCTCCAATTATGTTCATCATCATTAGGGATCTTCTCAAAGATATTATTCTTAAAACCTTTCTACATAACCCGAGGAATGGATATATAATAAAGGGTGATATATGATGCTCAGTAAAGGTAATAAAGGGATATATCAATGATCACATAGTTATAAAATACAAGTATGAGAAAGTTAATATAAAATTTTAAAAAAATACTATTCTTATCATAGATCAAAATATTGAGTCATGGAATAATGCTTGGAAGTTCCTAAGTTAAGAACCATAAAGGAATCAAAAAATATGATCCTTCGGGTCATAACATTAGAATAAGACATAAATTTGTGGCCTAAACATCAAGAATTATTTCTTTAATAGTCAAGGATCACTACAGGACTATCATAGTGGATTGGGTTCACTCTCCAACCCATCAAAGTAGTTAAGGTTCAATCCAATAACTATCATAGTTGATAACAAACATACTATCATAGTGGATAGATTCTTTTACTGAAGTAGAATCACTTCCCATTCTTTTCCTATCTTTTTCTTGAGATATTAATCATGTCCCAATGCATTGGAGGGTTATATAATTTTGGTCCCATCCATCTTCATTTATTACATGACCATCATAGTTTGTTATAATGTAACCACCATCCTTGGTTTATAAAATAACAACATTCTTTGGTTATAATGTAACCACCATCCATGGTTTATAGTATAACCACCCATCAAATAATGAAAACCTAAAAATCTGTTACAAAAGATCATAAATACTTCATCATATCGTCACATCATAACTCATGAAAATGAAAAGGATTTGATAAAAAACTCATCAAATCATCATATCATAACCCATGAAAATCAATGGGTTTCATAACAAATTCATCATCATAATCATAAACCATCCAAATACAGAATAAGGATGTTACACTAGTATCATATCCCCATTAAAGAATCTATAACATAAAAAAATTCTAATTATAGGGAAAACTATTTTCAAAGATATCATAGAACATGTATTGAAGTAAATAACCTATGTATTTTGAAAATTAAAATTTTAAAACAAAATAACAAAAAACATTATGAAAATTTTTTTATTTACAAATATACACAAAAAAAATAAAGGAATCATTAAATAATTTAGTGGTTATGATGTTAGAAAATTCTGTTCATGCAGTACAAGTTAAAATAAAACACTCCTTTCACAATTTGGTAAAAAGACTAAAATATACATTGTTTCAGAAAATGACAAGAAAATTTATTTTAAACCATTTTATAAAAAGTTAATCATGGTTAAAAATTCATATTAGTAATTTAGTTTAGAATAACAAAAAACTAATATAAAAATTTTAAGAAAACATGGTCATGATAGAAAAAGGATTTTTAAACGAAGACAGAAATAAAGTCTCTTTTCCTTAGAAAATTTTCTTATATATTGAGTACATAAACAGGAAAAAATAAAAGTAAACAAATTTAATATCAAGTTAAAACTTGAGAATATAAAAATTATGGAGTTTATTGAGAGATATATCATAATTATTAATCATTAGAAGCATAACAATAACAATCTTGATAAACTATGAGATTGTAACATTAAACACTTACTAAATTGGTAAATTTGGAATCATAAGTACCTTGAAAAAAACCACAAGTGGATATAAAAATAATTATCAGTTTCATATTAATAATCATAATATACTATCATTGTCAGTATATAAACCACATGAAAGAAAAATTTAGTGTATATCGAAGGTGTCCCATAAAAATAAAAGTAAGATGAAAATAAATTACTAATTTGTAACTCTTGAATAATAATAACCATAAATAAATAATATAAAATTAAACATTAAATATAATTAAAATAAATATATTCATTATATAAAATTTTAATGTTTCATTATATACACCATAAAAAAGAAACGAGTGCTAAATAAGTCATATATCTTCTAAAAATAAAAGAGTACCTAGAAGTCCCGTACATTAAGTCTTAACTTCATTCATACATGATTTAACCATATATATTCTAAAAATTGGTTTATTATACATATTTTATAGAACAATAATATTATATATCACGAAATATGATTTATTTATAACCTTTTATCACCCATTTTTCAACAATTCATTATTAAAATCATTTTTTCGATTATAATTGCATGATTTTTCGTGTTTGATTTCGTTAAGTAGTTTCTGTCCATTTAATTTTATCATAGATCAATAATCTTTAATATTTTGACAATGATATAAATAATATATATATTTATTATATATTTATTATTAGTAATGCATAAAATTTAGAGATAGTAAATGAATTAGACCATTCATGGAGATGGTAGATTGTACGTATTCATGAACGTTGCTTCCATTTTCTAAAAGGATAGAGAGAAAGAAAAATAAATATTAATTAAGGTTTATGGAATCATTTACATATCATATATATCATATTTATTTATTAAATATATCCTTATTACAATCCATGTAAAAATAAAATGAAAAACATATCACAAGGCTTCACGGAGATGGTAGTTTACACCTTTTCACAGGCAATGTTATTATTTTCCCATGGAATGGATGGTAATAAATTAGATGTGATATTATAATCCAATAAGTATAAATATTTCAAATATATATATATAGATACTAAATTTTTCATTCTCTATGGCTTTGATTGTATGTGATGGAAAACAAATTACATCAATTTGTGAGGCAGTAGTCCACCAAACACTCGATTGATGATTTCATTTTGGATTTGATAGGGGAGGATATAGATATAGGATACAAAATTAACATTATAAAATAAATGTATATGTTAGATAATTATTTATTACATCATCATTGTATAATAATATTTTAAATAGGTGGTAGATAAATGAAATAAAAGCGCAGTGTCAATAACAATACCTATTCCTCCGAAAACCTCATTAGATTGGCACAAAAATAATTCATAGGAGGGTTTTCTAATAAAATTAAATATTCTAGGAAATAGTGAGTGAATGAAGGAAAGGATTTTTTGTGACACCTCGAGCATCCATGGTACACTTCTCTTTGAATAATACAATAACTTGCGTTGTACACAATTTCAAGTTCTAGCACACCACGACCAACCGAACTAGCCGTTATGAATAGTAATACCCACTTTTTTAATCTTTATAAATTTTATTTATCAAAATGGAATACATTTTTGGATTCAGAATATCAAAATTATCTTAGGACCAATTTTTGGTATTTCCTTGAAAACATTCAATTTTTTATGAATAGTGAAAAGCACTACGTTATTGTTTAAAACATACATTTTATTTAAATAATTATTTATTTTATCTAAATTTATTTTAAGTGAAAATAGTTACATAATAACTATATTAGTTCAATGTAATTCATTGAAGTTAATTTATAATAAAATTAGATGTATAAAATTTTATTGATTTTTTAATGTATTTTACCCACCTTCTTGGCATGTTAGATAATTTTCATGGAATATAATTTTACTACTACTGTGAATTGAATTTAAAAAATCCGAGAGACACAATTGTTATCAGTATTTAAAATAAGGTTCAATAAGTTGAAAATAATTTTTGGTGAATAGTAACTTTTGACTTTTATTTACCACGGTTAAATGTACATAGGGTAATTAACAGTAAAAATGATATTATAATTACCGTAACACATATTCTAATTATATTAGATAATTGTATTTAAACCAAAATCAAAATAAAGAATAAAATATGATCATTTTTCCCACTTTTATTAGATTATTACATTTATTATTAGTTTATTTAAAAAAGCATTAAAAGTGTTAAATTCAACGTTTAATAAAAAAAAATTTAATATAGGGTTATAAATAAGATAAATACGACTATAAATATTCATTATAATTTTAAAAATAATTCCTACATAATAGTCTTTTATTTATAATTTTTAGACGTTACATAAATAAATTTATTTATGAAATAATGATGATGTAGTAATTAACTTATTAATGAAAGATTAATATAATGGATATTATAAATATCCAAATAAATATAAATTTAGAGTTTTAATGAATTCCACTAATTTTATAGGTTAATATGGCATGTTAGGGTTGATTAAAAAAATTGGTTCAAATTAATAAAGTTTTTATGACTTTAACAAACACCAAATACTAAACAGTGTCAAAATTGAGATAAATGAGTTTTTAAAAGAAATATTATCTTATTAATTGATATAATATTCCTAAAAATCTAAGGTCTGGAAAAAGGAATTATATAAGGTTATATATATCAATAATGAACCACTTCGGGTTCTGTAGGATTATTATAGTATGTTTTTTAACAATTTATTATAATAATAAAGGATTACATGCTAAAAGTTAAACTGTATAACTAAGAGTTAAATCTAAAAGATAAGGTTAATATGGTGACATAAACCTTTTTAAAACCTATTGGCTGAGATTTTTTGTGACCCATACCCACCTTAGCTCTGTAATTAATCTTTTTGGATCCATTATAAACTGAATATGATTTTATAATAAAATAAAATTTTAATCTTTTCCTAAAGTGACCCTCACCTCTCTTATAAAAGGGTACTTCCCCTTCTCTCAAAAACACACCTCCAATGCGATTCGGCTCGGCCAACCCCTTCTAAAATATTCTCCCAACTACCCTCACATCAACCTAGACGCCTTAATTTGATTAGAAATCTAACCTATGGTACCCTTTTGATCAAATCAAAAGGAAGCACCAGAAGAAGAGGTAACAATTTCATCACCTCTTTCAAAGTTATTTTTTTCTTCCACTCCCCCTTTCTTTGTTATTTTCATAACAAAATAATAACTCTAGTACCATATACATATTGTGATGTTATTATAAATATGGAAAAACCATATTCATTAATCTATCCATCCTATAAATGACAAATTCACCATACGTGTGTATGAATGGATTACCATCTCCAAGTCATGGTGTAGTTTTTTATTCAACACTTCATTATTTGGATAGTTATAATAATGTGTATATTTGATGAAATTGATAAATTTAACATGTTAATTATTCTATATATATGATATACCATCCAATTACATATAATTTTATTATCAATAGAATAGTATTGTCACTCGTGTGTACGTACGGATTATTGTCTCCACGAATGCGATGAGATTCATTCTCCATCGTAACCATTCTAGAATAATTTTCATTGTATGTTTTAAAATAATTTTTTAGAACTTAATATCATTCTGTATATGAATCAAATACATCCTATCAATAACAATCATGAATTATATAACAAAACACTTAAAGTAAAAGTAATCTGTTAACAGCCAAAACAATGATACTACTAAAATATTATTAACAAAACAAAATTATAAGATCATATATGATATAATACATATGTGGTTCTTTTATAATTTAATAATAATTATTTAACTATTATAAAATAGGTTAGCATACCCTTGACTAAGGAAAAAGTACAATTTAAGGGTTGATTTTACAATCTCTTCATTATCTGAGGTTGTTTATATGTAAGTATCTACTGGGACCTCTTTATAATCCACATCGGTGTTTCTTAAAAATGTATTTCAAATCATTTTTACTATTTACCTGACTATGGGTTAATTTCATTTATACCCCTGTTTAACTTTTTATAAAATGGTTTCAAATAAATCTTTCCGTTGATTTCCAAACAAGGTAATTTATGACCTTTTCGACAATTTAAGGTAAGATTGTTTTTTTAACTTATACGTTGGGTATGGCTATTTTCTGCTATTATAACACCTCTGAAGCTTCTTTTACAAGATTATAATAATACTTTAAAAATAAATGTTTTCTTTTGTAATTACATGACTTCTAAATGATTTCAAAATATAAAGTAATATTTCTCTCAAATTGTTTTGATCTCATCTATGTCAACATCATTTAATGGATTTTACACTTTTTTAAAGTTAATTTATTATGATACAATATTCCATATTTAATTAAATATTTTTTGATATGTTTGACTCTAGAAGTGTTATTTTTATACCCATCATGGTTTATGGTAAATGACTTAACATTTCGTATTCTAGTTTTAATATGAATTTTTATGTTATGTTTCAAACCTTTCTTATGAGGAATGCATTGGTCTTATTAAGTGATGGGTAGATCCCGCTATAGCTTTTCGATTTATCGGTAGGTATCATAAGTCAAACTACTATATTGGCACAAGGCCTTGAACAAATATTATTTTTAGTCTTTGCATGAGGCCTTGAATATGTGGTTATGATGTCCGACATTATTCATTACATCATTATGAAATTTGAAATTGATAGTGCATGTAATTATTTGACTAGTAGAATATCCATGTGAATAAGTAAATGGAATGATTTGATTTATCTTTTCAATATTATACTGAAGTTTATTTTTAAAAGTATTTTGTTTTGGTTTTATACATTGCATTAAATGTTTGTGCTTATTTATGATAGCTTTCGCTATATTGTTATCCTTACTGAGTATCTGAGCTCACCCCTTTCTATGTTTTATTTTTCCCTAGATGTGAAGAAGTATATTACGATTAACCTTCAAGAATAGGCTAAGGGATATGATTGTGTTCAAAGGGGACACATTGTTGTTGTTTTTTCATTTCATGATGTAATGTAAAACTTATATATGAATCTAGTACTTCCAGGGCTACTAAACTAATCATTATTTGATATTAGATCTCTAGTGATCATGCCAATGCTATGTAATAATGCCCCGAATTTGGGTAACTAGGGTCAGAGTTTTACAGTTGGTATCATAGGAAGTTTAGTACAAACCTTGGAAACTAGATTTAGAAAAACTCTAACAAGAGAACATTACCCTAAGATAAACTTTGAGGATTAGTATAGATGATCTTCCAAGAATTTTGGTAATTTAGAGATTTTGTGAATTTTCCATGAAATAAATCACTGTATGGATACGAGAAATTTGAGGTGTCTCTGGAATAGATGTACCTAAGAGTGAAAACTCTAACAAAGAGTTTCGGGATATACCTAAGGTATTCTGGTACACGACAGTGGGCCTCACTGCACTCTTGGTTACGACACTCCTGGGGGATATGCGGAGGATAATTTACATTTTCTTTACAAAACATTATTAAGGATTTATGAGTAAATAATTCATCAACAATGAAATTTTTATGATTATGGATTATATCCATAAAATTTTCAATTTATGTTAAGTGTTTTACAAGTTTGAAATTATGTATTGAGATTCATAAACTAATCTAGCGTATGCCATTATTTTGAAATGGCACCTAGTATAAGTAATGGAAACCATATCAATGCACATAATAAATGTAGTGACTGCCCTCCTACTCAAGATAATTATAATGGAGATGGTTATACAACTTGTGAAGATTAGCTTATAACCATACTAGGAAAACCCACTTCGGTTATGAATTATAACCATACCCGTATGTGGAACCGTTATACACAACGTGGAGGATCAATCCTAGAATTCTTCATGAGGCAACAGCCACCAACATTCAATGGGACTGCAAATCCCTTTCTAGCTGAGAAATAGATAAGTTCCTTAGAAAAAATATTGCAAACTTTGGGGAGTAGCAAAAGGGAAAATGTTTTCATGGAAGTTTATCTCCTCTCAGGAGATTTAGATCAATGGTGTTCATTAATTCAAAAACACAAAGGAGGATGAAGAAGTATCTTGTATGGAATAAAGGAAATTTAAAGAGCTTTTCTTATAAATATACTTTCCCCGTGTTCATCGATCATATATAGAAAGACAATTTTTGAGTCTAAGGAAATAGGAGGATGATAATTTCATAAAGTATGAGGATAACATTAAAAGTTTAGTAAGGCATGCTACTGATTATATATGTAACCCAAGGAGTAACATTGATTTATTCTTTGATGGGTTAAACCTATTTCTCCTTCGCGAATTTGTCTTACAATCCTTCTCATCATATGAAGATGTAGTCTCATGTGCTATCAAGATAGAAAACAAATTCTCTATGCCATATGACTTTAAAGGAAAGAAAGAGAATTATAGATCTACTGAACACTCGAGAAATGGAAATAAGGGGAAGAATGGAAAAGTTGAATTTTCATCCTCTAGTAAATGTGGGAAGAAAACCCCTAGTACTTGACTGAAGGGAATGGGAGTCTATTACAAGTGTGGTGAAAAAGGCCACCAAGCTCTTGATTGCCAAGGGAAGAAAGAGTTTGTCAAGGTCAAATGCTACAATTGTAGAGAAATGGGGCATTATGAAAATTAATTTCCTAAGCGCCAAGAAACTTTACCTCAAAAAATGAAAAGGGAGAAATGAAAACATTATGTGATCACTACTACTGAGTTTGAAGCTCCGAATAATGTGGTGTAAGGTAATTTAATGACTTCCTAAATGTTAACCAATGATTTATTTTATTTTGGATCATCGCAATGTTTCATATCTTCCTAGTTTTCTATAAAAATTAGATATTTCCAATTTGATTTATCAAAGTATTTGTCAGGAAAAACTCTTAAGATAAGTATCATTGCAACAATGTTTTGTCAATTAGTTCCCATTAGGGAATATAAATGTGCTTTCTCTACATATTTCATCATCATACCCTTGATTTAATTTCATATAATCCATGTTATGGATTGGATTTCAGTCCATGATGTGAAAATCTATTGTAAGAAGAAAGAGGTTACAATTTTTGATGATGATAAAGAGTACCTTATCTTTAGAGAAAAAACATCACCATCTGATTCTTATCTATATCCACCCCCATTAGCTCTACTAAATTCAATTATTGGGGAGGAAGAGAGTTAAATAACTATGTGTGAGGAAAGGAGGGTTCAAATAGAGGACGTACCTATTGTGCAAGAATATGTTTATGTCTTTCTAGATGATTTACCTAGGAATCCTACAGAATAAGAAATTGAGTTTTCCATTGATGTAATTCCTGGTTCAAGGCCCATATCCAAGACCTCTTAGAGAAGGACACTATGGAATTAGTGGAAATAAAGAAACAACTAGAGTAATTTAGTAATAAAGGATTTATTTGAGCTAGTGTTTCTCCATGGGGATCCCCTATTCTTTTAGTTAAGAAGAATGTTGGATCTATGAGGTTGTGCATTGACTATAGGGAGATCAGTGCTTTAACAATAAATAACAATTATCACATGCCTCACATTGATGATTTATCCGATCAAATTCATGGAGCTCAATATTTTTCAATGATTGACCTTCAATCTGAATATCATCAGTTTTGTGCGAAGAAGGAAGACATTACAAAGACCGCATTTCATACCAGATATGGACATTACGAGTTTAATGTAATGACTTTTGGACTGACTAAAAAACCCTATGTTTTCATGGATCTAATTAATAGGGTTTTCAAGGAATATCTTTATGACTTTGTAGTGGAATTTATTGATGATATCTTGGTATACTCCAAAAGCTACAGAGATCATGGAAATTTCTTGCACATTATTCTAAATACCCTTAAAAGATATGAATTATATGGAAAGTTCTACAACTGTGAATTCTGGCTTCAGAAGATTTCTTTTCTGGGCCATATTGTATCTTAGGAAGGATTCTCTGTTGATCCTTCAAAGACCAAGGCAATCCAAGAATGGAAAATACCAACAACTATAATCGAGCTACGCAGATTTATTGGTTTAGTAGGTTATTATTGGCACTTCGTCCTGAATTTTTTTCCGATTGGATAACCCATTAACCAAGCTCACACGTGAGGGGGTTAAATTTGATTGGAAAAAATAGTTTGAATAATTTTTTTAAGAATTGATGAAATGATTTGTCAATGCATCTATATTGACTATACCATTGGGGAATGATGGGTTTGTTATTTATAGTGATGTTTTAAGGAAATGACTTCGTTGTTTCCTTATGCAGAATGATATAATTATTTCTTATGAATCATGACTGATAAAAATTCATGAACAAAACTATCCCACTCATGATCTGGAGTTAGCAGCTATAATAGTTTCTTTGAAGATATGAAGACACTATCTATATAGTGAAAAATGTGAGATTTATACTTATCACAAGATTTTAAAGTATATTTTCTCACAACAAGAACTCAACATAAGGAAAAGGCGATGGCTCATGCTACTCAAGGATTATGATTGCACTATACACTACCACTTGGGGAAGGAATATAAGGTAAAACATGCTTTGAGTATAAAATATCATGGAGTTTGGAAAAAGATGAGAGTTTAAGGGGATCTTACATTCATGGATTTAGTAAATATGGATATGGGAATAATCATGGATGGTGAAACATCAATACTTTTTCCAATGGTTTCTAATCCTTATTTACTATAAAGGTTAAAAAGTTCTCTGACTAAGGATGAGGAGTTTCAAAAGAAAATTAAATTCGTTAATGATGGGATATTGATCGATTATGTATATGAATATGGAATTTTGAAATTTGGGAAGAGACTTTGTGTTCCTCATATACTAGATTTAGAAAGGGAATTATTGGATGATTTTCATAGCTCTAATTTCTCTATAAACCCTGGTAGTAGTAAAATGTATATCAATTTGAAGGAATATTTTTGGTGGGACTACATGAAGTGAAAGATTTCCGATTATGTGTCAATATGTACGGTTTGTGAATAGGTGAAGGCTGGAATAAAAAATCTTATAGGAGTCATGCAACCTCTTCCCATACCTAAGTGGAAATGGGATGATATTACGATGGACTTTGTCATGGGGATACCATAGACTCTTAGAAGGAATGATTGAGTATGGGTCATTGTTGATCATCTTAAATAGTCATCATATTTTCTTGCTATAAGAGAATATTTTCAACATGAAAGATTAGAAAGGCTATATATTAATGAATTTGTAAGACTTCATGGTGTACCCCTATCGATTGTTTCTGATCTTGATCCCCATATTTTACATCAAAAATCTAGAAAAGTCTTCAGAAATCCCTAGATATTGAGGTTCATTTAGAAACTACCTACCACACTCATACTGATAGACAATCAGAACGAACTATTCAAACATTAGATGATATGTTGAGATCTTCCTCACTTTACTTTGAAGGTATGTGGGATCAGTATTTACCAATGGTAGAATTTTCCTATAACAATTGCATCCATTCAGGTTTTCTGATGGAACCATATGAAGCAATATATGGAAAGAGATGACGCCCACAAACTTGTTTGTATTATGTTGGTGAATGAAAACTCGAAGGCCCAGAACTTGTTGAGGAAACAATGTAAAAGGTGAATATTATCTAAACCCACATCAAAGAAGCTCAAAGTATGAAAAAGAGCTATGCCGATAACCGAAGGAAGGATTTGGAATTTCAAGTAAGAGATCATGTTTTCTGGAAGGTATCTCACGAAAGGGAGTTGTACATTTAGATAATAAGGTTAAATTAAGTCATAGGTACATAGGATATTTCAAAATTCTATAACTAATTGGAGTTGTAGATTACTGTTTGGTAATGCCTCCAAGTCTCTCCATAGTTCATGATGTGTTCCACATATCACTGATGAAAAAATAAATTCCTGACCCAATGCATGAACTCACCTATGAATAAATAGAACTAGAACCAGATTTATCTTATGGTAAAGGTCCTATAAAGATTCTTGCTACTAGATAAAAAGTTTTGAGAAACCAAATGACTCTTATGGCAAAAGTTTTATAGAGAAACCATAAGATGGAAGAGGTGACATTGGAACCTGAGGAACTTATTATGAAGAACCACCCAAATCTTTTTACGTTGTATTATTTTAGAAATTTTGAGGATGAAACTATTTGGATGTAATAATGTAACACCCCAAACATCCACAATACACTACTCTTTGAATAATACAATAGCATGCGTTGTACGCAATTTTGAGTTCTTACACACCACGACCAACCAAACTAGCAGTTATGAATATTAATAACAACTTTTTTAATTTTTATAAACATTATTTATCAAAATTGACTTCATTTTTGGATTCAAAATATCAAAATTAACTTAGGGCCACTTTTTGGTATTTTTTGGAAAACATTCAATTTTGGATGAATAGTGAAAGATACTGCGTTATTGTTTAAAACATAAATTTTATTTAAATAATTATTTATTTTTATCTAAATTTATTTTGACTCAAAATAGATACATAATACTTATATTAGTTAAATGTTATTTATTAATGTCATTTTATAATAAAATTAGATGTATACAATTTTATTGAATTTTTAACGTATTTTACACACCTTCTAGACACGTTAGCAAATTTTCATAAAACACAATTTTACCACTTATTTGAATTGAATTTCAAAAATTAGAGAGACAAAGTTGATATCAATAAGTAAAATGTGGTTCAATAAGATGAAAATTATTTATGGTGGATAGTAACTTTTGATTTTATTTGCTGGTGTTAAAAGTAAATAGGGTAATTAAAGGTAAAAATGATATTATTATTACCCTAACAGATTTCCTAATTCTATTGGATAAGTTTATTTCGACCAAAACAAAATTTAGGAATAAAATATGATTCTTTTGGTCCACATGGATTAGATTAGGATATTTATTATTATTTTATTTAAAGTAGAGTTAAAAGTGTTAAATTCAAAGTTTAATAACTAATCCATTTTTAATATAGGGTTATACATACAATAAATTCGACTATAAATATTCATTAGAAATCTAAAAAAACTTCCTACAAAATTTTATTTTTTTTATAATTTCTAGACATTAAATAATTAAAATTATTTATGACACAATGATAATGCAGCAATTATCCTATTAATGAAAGATTAAAATAATTTATATTATAAATATCCAAATAAATGTAAATTGAGACTTCTGATATATTACACTAATTTTAAAGGTTAATATTACAGTTTAGTGTTGATTAAATATTTTCTTTGGCGTAATAAAGTTGTTATGACTTTAACAATAAACAAATACTAAATAGTTTCAAAACTAACATAAATGAGTTTTTAAATCAAATACTATATTATTAATTGAAATAATATTCCTAAAACTCTAAGGATCATCCAAAGGTCTTAGATAAGTTTATATATATAAATAATGAACCACTTCGGGTTCTCTTGTCTTTTTATAGTATGTTTATTAACAATTTATTCTAATAATACAACAATACATGGTAAAAGTTAAACAATTTAACTAGGAGTTAAATCTGAAGGATAAGCAAAATATTGAGACCTAAACCAATAGAAAACCTATTGATTTAGAGGATTTCAACTCATCCCCACCTTATACTCTAAATTAATTCTTTTGAACCATTATAAACCAAATATTATTGTATAATAAAATAATATTATCAGCTTTTCCTAAAGTTACCCTCACCAGTCTTATAAATGGGTACTTCACCTTCTCTCAAAACCACATAAAAAACCCCATTTAGATCACCAAAACCTACTCAATTATCCTCCCAAATATCCTAAATTCAACCTAGATGCCTTACTTTGATCATAATGCCAACCTATGGATCCCTTTTGATAAAATCAAAATGAAGCATCCAAAGAAGAGGTAATAATTTCATCACCTTTTCCAAAGTTCTTTTCTTCTTCTACTGCCTATTTCTTTGTTATTTCCAACCCAAAATAATAACTCCATAACCTTATACATACTATGATGTTATAATAAATATGTAACAACCATATTAAATATTTTATCCATCCTATAAATGACCAAGTCACCATACGTGCGTACGAATGGATTACCGTCTCCACATCATGGTGTAGTATGTTATTCAACACTTAATTATTTGGATGGGTATAATAATTATTATATTTGTGTAAATAATAAATATAAAATGTTAGTAATTCTATATATATTATATACCATCCAATTACATATGATTTTACTATCAATAGAACGGTATTGTTGCCCGTATGTACGTACAAATTACCGTCTCCAAGAACGCGATGAGATTCATTCCCCATCGTAACCATTCTAGATTTATTTTCATTTTATGATTAAAAATAATGTTTATGAACTTAATAACATTTTTGATATGAATCAAATACATCATATACATAACAAACATAACTTATGTAACAAAATATATAAAGTAAAATGAATCAGTTAACACCTGAAACAATGATACTACTAAAATATTATTAAAAAAGATATGTTAGACGATCATATATGATATAATATTTATGTGGTTCATGTATAATTTAATAAAAATGATTTAAATATTATATATAAGGTTAAAATATCCTCGACCAAGTAAAATCACAAGGTAAGGGTTAATTTTCCAATCTCTTCATTATCTGAGGTTGTTTATACGTAAGTATCTACTGGGACATCTTGATCATCCTCATCTATGATTCATAAAAATGTATTTCAAATCATTTTTACTATTTACCAGACTATGATTTAAATCTATTTATACCCGTGTTCTTATTTTTTTTAAAATGTTTTTAATGGAATCTTTCTGTTATTTTTCAAACAATGTACTTTTTGACCTTTTGACAATTTAAGGTGAGAATGTTTTTTAACTTATACGGCAGGTTCAGCTATTTTCCACCATTATAACACCTTCAAATATTTAATAAATGAATATAATAATATTTTCAAAATAAATGTTTTCTTTTATAATTAGATGACTTCTAAATGAATTCAAAAAATAGAGTGATATTTCTCTCAAATAGTTTTGATTTCATCTATGTCAACATCCTTTGGTGGATTTTACACTTGTTTGAAGTCGATTTATTATGATACAATCTCCCATATTGTATTGAAGGTTTTGTGATATGTTTGACTATGGATGTTTTTATACCATTCATGGTTTATTGTTAAAGTATTAACATTACATATGCTAGTTTTAATATGAATGTTTATGTTATGTTTCAACCTTTTTAAATGAGAAATGCATTCGACTTGTTAAGTGATGTGTGGAGCCCACTATAGCTTCTCGATGCATAGTTTTGTCTCACGAGACAAGATAGTGTCTTTGAAAATGTCAATGACAAAATATTATTTGTATTTTTGGCACAAGGCCTAGAGTATGTGTTTATGATGTCCTGCATTATGCATTACATCATTATTAAATTGGCTATTGATATTTCGTGTGATTATTAAACATGTTGAATATCCATGTGAATAAGTAAACGAAATTATTTGATTTATCATTACCATATTATTCTAAAGTTTATGTTCAAATGGCTTTTTTTATACTTATACATTGACTTAAATGTTTATTCTTAGTTATGATTGTTTCCTTTATATTGTTATCTTTACTGAGCATCTGAGCACACCCCTTTCTATGTTTTATTTTTCCGAGGATGCAAAGAAGTATATTACAATTAACATGTAGGAATAGGATAAAGGATACGAATGTGTTCAAAGGGGACACAATGTTGTTGTTTTTTCATTTCATGATGAAATGTAAAACTTATGTATGTATCTAGTACTTCTAAGGCCACTAAGCTAATCTGTCTTTCAAGATAATATCTTTTGTGATCATGCCAATGTTATTTAATAATTCACTGACTCTGGGTAACTAACTTCAGGGAGATAAATTTTTTTAGGTATTGTATGAACCCATATGATTTGTAATCATTAATTGGAGAGTACAGTGGGTGTCTTTTTATATGTTGTGGAGAGGATGCACTTATAATTATTGAAAGAAAAAAAAATAACCACATTCGAAAAATTCAAAAAGGATCAAAAATGGATCATTATAGAACCATATATGATATAAGGTCAATGTATGGTTAGTTAATTTGTAATATAAAAATATTAGGTTATTTTAACCCTTATCTTTTTATTTTAACCCCTTGTAATGCCATTCTATCTTTAACCAACTTAATCATTTTTACAGTTTTTACAATTTATTTTTAATAAATATTATATTGATATTATTATATAATGATAATTATGATTATTCAAAATATGTAATGAATTTTTAAAAATTCAATTCATATAAGTGAAATAATTTAATTTTAAAATTAAACCCACGGATGTAGAGAAAAAGTAGTTTTCCAAAGAGAACATTTTTATAAGTAGAAAAATTTGTTATATCATAATTTAATATGTAAATGATTCCAATGACCTAAATTAGATTAAAAATATTATAATAAAATATGTTTTTCTTTAAAAACATTTTTAAAAAAGATATAACTTTTTAAATGATTTAAATGAAAATTTAGTTTTTAAAATTAATCATAATAAATCAATATTAATTGAAAATTAATCTTATCATAAAATTCTAAAAAATGAATCTATATAAAATGTGACATATGGAATGAAAAAAATTAATTTTTTCAAATAAATATCATAAAATCAGATGAATTTAGTTATATTATTTTCTTAGAAAATCATAATAAGCCATCTTTAGGGGAAAAGCCTTTTTAAATCATTCGAATACTAAACTATAAAACATTATTTCATTATCTAAAATCTATATATATATTTTAAATATATATTCATTTCTATTAATAGCTCTAATTATAATTTCAAGGTTATAATGATCATTTTTAAATATTAATATTAATATTATATTTTTGGTTTGTTGAAACACAGTGTTGCATGTAATAGAAGCTATCGAAGAAATAATAATTTATTTGGAAAAAATATTTATTTTATAAAAACATAGGGTGTTACAGTGTAACCCCTAAATATAATTTCCCATTATAAAGTCCATGACTCTGGTATAAGCAACTAAGGATACATGTACCTCATTACATACTTAAGTTCCCACATAGCTTCCTAAAATTTTTAGTTTCACCACAAAACATTAACCAAGTGAGTGGTATTGTTTCATAGAACATTCTGCATAAGATCCAAAAATATCCATTGGTTGTTTCTCATAAGAATTATCTAGATCCATCGGTATGACCTTTGATTTTGAAACATGAGATGGATCAGTTATGTACTTTATTAGGGGAGATATATGGAACAAATCGTGAACATGAGAGAGGTTCGGTGGAACCTAGAAGATATAAGTTACAGTTCCCATTCAATCAAGAATATGAAAAAAGAAAATATTCCTAGGGATCATATTTTCCCTTATTCCCAAATCTCATAACCTTTTTCAATAGATAAATTATTAGAAACACCTTATCCAACACTTCTAACTCCAAATATCTCTAATGACTGTCAGCATAACTTTTTTGTGTACTCCATGATGCCTTGATATATAGTTGAATTCATTTAACATTCTCCAAAATTGATTGCACATACTTAGGAACTAGTTTAATTCTTTCTATAAATTTATCTCGATATTTTTGGAGTTCTACACTCTTTCCTATATTGGTCTTCATAAGGTTTTATTTGAAATCTCGAGTAAAATCTACTATTGTATCAAAACTCAACTAGAAGAAGGTATAGACCCAAACCACCTTTGAAGTGTATAGAAAAAGATCTCATAGTATACTTATAATTTGGATTGTTCTCTCATAATTACAATATTTCTGAGGATTATACATAGTGGTGAAACTCAACACTGTATCAAGATCTGGTTAAATACTTTTCTAGAACATCAAGGAAAACCATAGATCCATATAAAAATAAAATAAAATGTGGTACTCCACACAACATTACCATTTCCATAATATATATGCTGAAAAGATGGTTAAGAGAGAAGTATTATTTGATAACAATAATTTTTTCTACCTTTGTAAGGTGATAAAGTATAACCCATACATAATTTTTTCCATTAAATGATTTGTGGAGTCTAACGAAAAAATTCCATTGTGATGTGTTCCCATTTCCATTCCAGTATAGATAATGGTTGTAACATCCCTTTATACTTAGTCTCTCATACTTAACTTTTTTTCATACCATGAATAAAGAAACAAACTCTAATGTAACCCACTTAATGTTTCCAAATAAACTAATCTTTAAAATCTATATATATCATCATGCATCTAGGAAGAATATAGAACGAAGTAATATGAGATTAATACAACAAATTTTTTAAATATGTAATGGATGTGAGACATACATAATTCTTGAACCTTATCATTCCATAAAAATCATGGTTGAAATAAAGTACATTTATCAGCTTCTTCTATAGTTGTACATCATCCATTTACACATCTTTAATCTTAACTTGGATAGATGGTCGAGCACCCATTTCAAAAAAAAATTAGTTATTTCCCATTGCTTCAAGATTTATATATTCATCATTTGAACATATAGAAATATCATTTCTTTCATGATCCAAATTATAGAAAATCTAGCATGATCTTATCGACATAGAGCATATGACACCTTGTTTTATTTCCTAGAGTGGAAATATATTCTACTGTCATAGTCTTTAATCATCTCCAACCATCTTCTTTGGACATATTCTATTCATTTATTGTGAATATATACTATAAATATATATAAACTATATATATATATCACCTTTATTCAAAAGGATAAAGCCTCTATATCTTTATTGAAAAAAATAATATATCCCATTCCAAATCATGAGTAGGGTAATTTTTATCATGAACCATCAATTGGAATGACTTATGAGCTATCACCAAATTATTCTACAATAAAACAGATCCCAATAACTCTATTGATGCTTCATTATAGATTAAAAACCCTTCTCCATTATAGGGTGATGTAAGAAAATGTTCACTGACCATCATTCTTGTCACTTTCTTGAAATTTTATTCACATTATTATCTCTAAATGAACTTACCTACCTTTTAAGTAAACTTGGTGAGTTTATTAGTCACTCCGAAGAAATGTTCCACAAAGTGATGATAATATCCATCTAAACCATGAAACTATGGATCTCAGTCATACTGTGTGGTATGGGATAACATTCAATAACGAATGTCTTGGAAGGGTCTATTTATATTCCCAAACTTGAGATTATGTGACCCAAGAATGAAACATTTCACAGAAAAAATTCACACTTATTAAATTTCTTATAAATCATCTCTTTTCTTAGGGAATTCAATACAATAATAAAGTGATATTCATACTCTTCCTTTCACTCTGAATATTTAATAATATCATCAATATAGGCTACCACAAACTGATCAAGGTAATTTATAATGACTATATTCATTAAATATATAATGATATTAGGGATATTAGTGTGACCAAATGGAATCAATATGAATTAATAGTGTCCATACATTTTACGTAATGATTTAATGGGTATATCTTCCTTCTCGACCATCAATTAATGATATATAGAAGTAATCTAAATCGTGAAAATGTATTTATCACCACATAGTTGATAAAACCATCCTTAAATATGTGGTAGAAGATACATGTTATTTACTCTGATCATGTTCAATTCCTAGAAATCAATACAAAGTCGCATCCAGGAATATTCATTTTTAATAAAAATAACCTTTCAACCCCATGGTGATACACTTGTATAAATGAGTAATTTTTTGATACTCTTTTGGATTTTCCTCTTCGATTCCAGTAACTCAATTGGGTCTATTCTATAGATATTATTTGAAGTGTTGCACCAGTTATGAGTTCTATTGATAACTCAACTTCATGATTCAATGGTAGATTAGGAAACTCTTCCAAAAGGTCAACAAAAAACTCCCACACAATATGAATTTCATCTATTTAGAGTTTCACCCCAACCATCAATGATAACAACCCTTTTAAATATGAATGAATTAATGTGATCTACATCATATGTTCATATTTATCGTCACACTGATAGAGAATAATTGGATAGTTTGAATAGAAATGTGACATTTGATGCTTGGAAATTTATTTGGTATTTATTTATAGAAATTGTATTTGTTTCTAATCAATAATAAAATTAAATCAGACAGATAATAACTAGATCAACAAGAAGAACTTTCACACGAACTCCAATTAGACAAGAATCAAAAACATGAGATGTGATCATTATACTAGTATGGGTTTGCAATGCTAATTTAATATCTAATTGTCAAGGATTGGAACATATATTCCATTATACATTTCATGATATAAAGGAATTCAAATTACTAAGATCAATATGATAATTTTATATATGATCATACCAATTACAAGTAGAAAATAATCATTCTATCCTAAATCCCATACTGAAACCAAAATGGTTTGATAGACCATTAAACATCCTTAATCAGAATGATCAATCATATAATCATGAAAGATAATTCATAGAATGCCTAAATCATATTACCCTCTATTTAATTTTTGTTACGTTAGGTTTTATATAGGTCAGTCATGATCATCTCTAATTAAAATCCTTCATGATGGTTTGTTAGGAGTTTGTGATTATCCAAAACATGTCCCTTGGGAGTTTCAAACCTGGTGTTTAGAAATGTAAACTACTATAAAATAAAGTTATACCCATGGTTTAGGAAAAAATCATGGGTATAGGTCTCCCCTATACCCATGGTTTTCAAAAAATAGTGGGTATGTTTCTTAGTTTAAACTTATACACACAGTTTAGGGAAAAATGTTGGTATATTGTTAAGTCCATGATCTATACCCATAGATTTTTGAAAAACCATGGTTATAGGGTTTGGTTCTAAAACTATACCAATGGATCATCAAAAAACCATGGGTATAATTCATCCTATTTATAGCCATGATTTTTGTAAACCATGTCTATATCTTTGTTATGTAAGCGTGGGAAACAAATTCCGCCCAAAATATATATTTACAATTTTTTCAACCAATATCTCTTATTTAAATACATATACATATATATATATATAATTAAATATATATTTTTATAGTAATAATCATATGTGGTGTAGTGGGTAGGAACGTAGACTCTATAGTGGTATTTCAGGGATCGAATCTAGCGGGATGTATTTTTTGATTCCTATAGTTATAGATTTAGATCCTTGTGTATAGTAATATTAACATGGTTGAATACACTTATTTCCATGGTTCATAACTGTGGCCATAAAAATTTCAAACTCTAGGTATAGAATATAGATATACTAATGGATTAGCCCCCCCCCCCAGTTTTATGGTCTATACCCAAGGGTCCAAAACATGGGTATAGGGTTGTTTTCTAGTAATAGAGCATTCTAATGAACTAGATGATGATAGAATCAAATCCCAATTCACCCATTTAGTAGTTATCAACACTAGGTAAAACTATGATATAGACACATCAAATTACAATTCCATACATTTATTTATTTTTTTGGAAACCAGAAACTCTATCCTTCACAAAAAATTCCATGACATTTTCTTATACTTTTACGTATCTTGGAATTATCCCAATGATTCTCACAAATGTTTTCATATATTAGTTTTAAAGGTTAACTAAACCTTACTATGATACCTACTATAGAAACATAGGAATTTAATTCATTGATATTACATCTTATTAGATGAATATTAATTTCATAATTTTTTTATACATGTCATAATAATATAGGTCTAGTATCATTGGAAACATATACAATTAAAAAACAAGTTCATAAAAGTATACCATTAATTATTTTAATGAGCACTCATATTAGTGATTATTTTCCTAAAACCATTTCCTATAACATGGAAAAGGGAATCATTAGAATGGGTGAGATCTGATTCTTAATAATTTTAAACATGGGAGATATCAGTGAACACATAAGAATAACCTGATAATAAGGGTATGAGAACAAGAACATAACAATAGAAAATCATACTCAGAATATCATGGATCAAAATATTCAGTTAGGCATAATGCTTGGTAGTTCCTAAGTCATGATCGATAAAGGAGTCAATGATCATGCATGATAAGAGCATAAAATTGTCATAATATAAATATATGTGGAATAAAAAAAGGGAATCATTTCATTAATAGTCGAGGCTCACCTCAATGACTATCATTATGGAGTGGGTTCACTCCCAAAACCATCTTAGTTTCGATGGTTCACACCCATGACTATCATAATAGACATAGAGCCTTACTAAACTAGATTCACTTCCCATTCCATCCCTATTAATATAATGACATATCTATCATTACCTAATTCTTTGGAGATCTATATAATTCCATGCCCACCCATCCCCAGTTATAACGTGACCACCATCCTTGGACAAAATGTAACCACTTTCATTTGATAATAATGTTACCACCATCCTTGGTTTTAAAATAATCACCATAATTGGTTTAAAATGGAACCACCCATCACATAATGAAAACCATACATATGTGTTCTACAAGGTTGTAATACATTCATCATTTCATCAAATCATAACCCATGAAAAGGAGACAAGATTTATAAACATCTCATTAATTTTTTATATCATAAAAAATTAAAATAAATAGTTTTCTTAAAAAATTTCATCATCATTATAATAAACCACCCAAATGTAGAATAAGGATGGTACTCTTGTATCATATCCACATTAATTATTATGTAACATCAAATATTCTATCTTAGATTGAAAATGATTTGTAAAAAAATATCTCAGAACATTTCATGAGGAAAATAACCTATTCATTTTGAAAATACACTTTTTAAAACAAAATATTCAAAAAAATTATGAGAATATTTTTATTTCAAAATAATCTAAGAATATTATAAATTATGTTTTAAAACATTATGTTGATATGAAACTTGAATATTTCATTCATTCCATATAAGTTAAAAGAAAACATTCATTTCACCCTTTGGTTATATTAAATAAATTACCTAGTTTTAGAAAATAAAAAGAATATTATTTTTAATCCATTAGGTAAAAATTAAACATGTTTAAGAAATTATTAAAAAAATTATCATAGAATTTTTCAAACTATATTTAAAACGTTTTTTGAAAATAAGTACATAAAAGAAAAAATATTTTCATACAAAGAGTTAAAAAATGTCTGGTTTTCTTAAAAACAATCTTTTGATATGTTGAGTTCATAAATAGGTGAAAATAAAAAAACATGTATATTCTATAAATAACCATAGGATTTGGAAATTCACGACTTTAATGAGAGATAAATCATTATATTTTTTCACCAGAATCATATCAATAATTAATCCTGATAAAGGGTGAGATTGTAACATAAAACCCCTTTCTATTTGGTATCTTTTGAATCATAATCCACATGAAATAATAAAATTATATTTATTTTTAAATACCAATAAAATTAATAATAATTATCATAAAATACATTAATATAATTATATACACCACACAAAGGAAACAAGTGATGTGAATAAGGAATGTGTCCCATATAACTAAAAGTGAGACAAAAATCCTTTACCACTTTAGTAACATTGGGTCATAAGACCAATTAAATAATGACATAAAATGATTCTTTAAATATCATTAAAATATAATGATTCATAATATAAAATTTAAATGGGGTAGGATAAACACAAAAATAAATAAATGAGTGGTAAATATAGTATATGTCTCTCAGAAATAAAAGAGAGACTAGAAATCCCTAATCTTAAGTCTTGAATTCCTCTATACATGTTTAAACCAACTATTTAATAAATATAGATTTATTATACATATTTTAAAAAACTATAATCATATATATTATACCATATATGATTTAATTATAACCTTTTATCATCCACTTGTTAACAATTTATTGTTTAAATCACATTTTGGGTAATAATTGCATCCCTTTTCATGTGTGATTCAGTTTACTAGTTTCTTTCCATTTAATTTTATCATTGTTCCATAATATAAATAATGATATAAATGATATAAATTTCATATATATTCATTATATATGAATTTATAGTAATCCATTAAATATAGGGATTGAAAAATTAATTACACTAGTCATGGAAATGGTAGGGCGTACGTACACCTAAATGTTATTTCCATTTTCTCCAAGGATGGAATGAAACAAAGATAAATATTAAATAAACATTAAAAAAATTATATATAATATATGTTATATATATATATATATTAAATAAATCTGTCCATATTACCATCATTGTAAAAATAAAATTAAAACTGTACCACATTTTTTCATGGAGGTGGTACTCTATAGGAATGCATGAGAGATGTTATCATTTTCAAAAGGATTATAAGGTAAGAATTCATATATGTTATTATACTTAAATAAGTATAAATATTCCATAAATATAATATATAACAATTTATTCTATCATCACATACATGCATGAGAGGTGGTGATGGAAAACAAATTAAATTGGTTCATGATGCGGTAGTCCGCCATACACATGATCGATGTTTTTGTTTCCAATTTTATAGAGGAGTAGATGGATATAGGGTATTAAATTAATATAACATAATAAATGTATATGATAGATACTTATGTTATTATATCAACATTTTTGAACAATATTTCAATTATGTGGAAGACGAAATAAAATAAAAATTCTCGATTAAGAATGATACCAATTATTCAGAAAACTTCATCATATTAGTATATAAGTAATTAATTGGATTGTTTCATAATCAAATTAAGGAATCTAGGAAGTGGGGAATAAATTAATGAAGGGATATAGGAAAAAAATTTCATTTGAAAAAGGATTTGTGAGTGTGGAGAGGATAAGAGTGGGGTTGGCTTTTTTATAAGTGGGGGAGAGGACACGTAGGAAATTTATGAAAAGAAAAAGGTACACCCATGTTTTACACATGAAAAAACGCTCCAAAATGGATAATTTTCAATCTTTATATGATATAAGGTCAAAATATGGAAATAAAATTAGAATTAGACAAAAAAATTATATAATTTCCACCTTTATATCTTTAGTTTATCCTCTGATAATATCGTTTTAACCTTAAAAACTGTAATTATGTTTTACTATTTTAACAATTCATTTTGAAAAACCAAGTATGTTATAATTATTATATAATATGAATTAATATCAATTCAAAAATAGAATCCATATTTCCATAATCAATTCATATTAGTTATTGAATTTAATTTAAAATTAAACCCACAGTTGTGATGAAAAAGTGGGTTCTTAAAGAGAAGATATTCATATGTATAAAATGTTTTTGTATCAAATTTTAACATAAAAATAATTTCAATAACCTAAATTAGATTAATAATAATATAATTGATGTCACAAACTAAGATGGAGTGAAATCTATCCTAACACCCAACCTGACTTGTGGTATAGCTCGAAGGGAGTTCTCGATCCCCATGGGGTGGAAACTAGTTCCTGGTAATCAACATTATATTTTTATAATTATTTCACCTATTTAAAGAAGCATAAATAACCAAAAAACATGATATCAATAAATATAAAAATCCAAAAAAGGCCCAAAAATTTCTATATTCAAGGTTTACAATTTAAACAAATCTAAATAATAGTATGATGGAATGAAAAACACAAAACATCCCAAAAACCTCCATTAAGCATAAGGGGAATCACCCTCAAGCCACCACCACCAATACCATAAACATGCAAAACACTAAAAATCCAAACCACTGACATCTCCATGTATCATCATTCCTTTACCAGGGTCTTATATAACAAGGTCTATATATACCCAAAGGTGTATATTGGGTGTGATCCAAATGCCAATAGGATTCCACCAAAAATAAAGGACTCAAAGATTCAAAATTAGAAGACAATTTAACATGACAATTTACGTAAAAGAATTTGAAACATTTTTAAGGAAACATTTTACAAAAAAACGTTTTCAGCAAAACACATATAAAGGTAAAATTTATAAAGTAAAAATGTACTAAAATAAACATTCTTTAAAATAAAATGCACTTAAGGTACACCAAATGACGATGGTTTGAACCACATCACAAAAGTCACATGTCACATAAGAGCACCATGGGTAAATTTATAGGGGTAATCTAGCTTGAGTGAGAAAATAAAACCGTATACCTCGGTAAAATGTGGTATAGTTACAACAATCATTTTTCTCCTCATCCATGATCCACTAAATAATAGAAACATCCAAAATTCCAGTGGTGATTTATCGTCATCATAGGTTAGTTATTGATGAAATCTTCAATCCATCTATGTGAAACTGGGCCAAGCCACTTCTGTATCACTAGCACACTTGTTTTTCCTACCCACCTATATACCTAAGATTCCATTTGTGTTCATATTAACATGTCACATATAACACTATTTTCCATCAACAAAACCACTTTCCATTTTACAAACACAAAAAATCCTTTCAAAAACATTTACCAAAACATAAGAAATTCATAAATCCCCATATCAAAAAACACATGAAAATAACACAATTAATTACAACCATGTACATGTTCCAATCCCCTTTAAATTTCACACATAATCCATGTATAAATTATAAAATCCTATCCATAATTTACATACTTTACAATTCTTATGGAAAGGTTAAAAATAAAACCAAACATGAAAAAATAACCGATTTTCCATTAAAAATTTACATTCATATACGTTCACACCATAAGTTCTTTTGAAAACCTATTGTTCACCATCCACAAAAGTCATAAAACAATTTCAAGAAACACTACCATAAATCCAATACATAACATGACCATTTTTATTTATAAATTCAACTTTTATTTTATTTGGATCATAAAAACCCTTCCAAAACAAGTTTGACACCTCATAAGAAATTCATATATCACATTTATGGAGTCAAAAAAGAATATCAAAAACATCTAAAAAGGTTAGATCTTGGAACCACCTACCTTAAGAGTAGAAACTTCTTGAAATTGATGTGAAACCTTAACTGCACCACCACAAGACCCTAGCAAGGAATGGTCGAAAACTAAACCAAAATATTGAACCCTAGAAAACAAGATTCAACCATAAATCGACCTCCCAAACCACATAATAAATAAAAGCTCATAAAATAAGGGGGAAACCCAAGAAAAGCGGTGGAAATAAAATGAGTAGGGACTTACTTGAATATTCATTGGAGTTTCTATGTTAAATTAACCAAGAGATGGGATTCCAAGGGATCCAAGAGAAATAGAGGGAGGCTCCTACGGATGAGAATCTCTAATTGGGTAGTGAGAGGAGGATTTAGGCTAAAAACCTGAGAGGACACAAAGATCATTTTCAAATTTTTAATGACCTAGACATTGCACAGGGTTTTCCCACACAGTTTACCGAAAAATGCAGAAATTTTGCACCTCACATAGTCCAAGAATCACATGCCACATGGTTATCCCACATGGTCTACAAACCATGAGATAACCATGTGTTTTCCACCATCCCGAAACAATAATTGGAATCATAGATACCTGTTCATAGTGCATGGTGTCCCATAACCTTGCAAAAACCATGCGCCATATACTCCCAAGAACAAAATATATATTGTTTCACCAAAAACACATTGGGAACCCCTTGGAAAAAAATTAATATAAAAAATAAACAAAATAATACCCCCAAAAATTCAAACCCATCACACCCAAAACTGGAGAGAATAACAAAGACCCGAAAGAAAACCAGAACCAATGATAAAGAAAAAACCTTGGTGGGAAAGTTCTCTTCAGCAGAATGCTTTCTACCCCTAGAAATCCACAAAAAAGGTATGATCCAAAAATTAAAATTGATATTCCTACATAGCTAAAGGATATTCCCATTAAAATAAGATTAGAAGAAAACAATAACCCCACAACTAGAAACCAAGATTCATACATTTGAACTAAGGAGGCCATAATGGACACCCCACCACAACGGTTTCTCCCCCCCCCCCCTCGTAGAAAGCTACCAAACATCATGTTTATTGATAAAAAAGGAATCCTCATAACAGTATTATCCATCCTCTCAAGCCACTAGCTCAATAGACATTACCAACTGATACTCATACCTCTTACTTGAAATGAACAAAAAAACCCAAACTGCATATCCAGTAACACCTCCAAAACTTTTCTTCAACAAAACTAGTAAGAACACTTCCACTCCAACACTTACTCATGGTAGGAACTCAACATTAGATAGATCCAAATGAGGATACAGTCTGTCGAACCTACAATAAAAACTAAATAGAATTATCACCACAAGGAGGCTCAAATGGGCTCCCCACTATTTAAATTGAACGAACACCGACATACTATAGAATAAATCTCAATAAGACCCACGGAAGGGTCTCCCCACCATAAGAAAAAAACTAATTTAACAAACCAGTATGGACCAAAAACAAAAACTGAATAACCCCTCCACAAGGGGTAGAAAGCTGGATGAGTGAAACACCAATCCAAGAGATAATCTCTAACTGAAACCAAATTATGAAGACCAACTACATAAGGATAACCAACCAATTATCCACATCAAGAAATATCAATTAATTTAATTTCAATGACATAAGAATACTAAGTCTCCTCACAATCAATGGGGACGTTTCAAACCACATGGGTCATAATGATAAAAAGAAGCCTTCATATCACTTCTCACAAATGGTTCCACTCATAGATTAAATAACTACTCAAAATCCAAATTATTGTCCCTTACACTATTGGGGTTCCTAAGTATAACTCCGAGGAATATTGATGGAGTTGTGATGTTTGAAGAATATCCTCCCTCACATCAAAAATGTGATAAATCTTGATCATAATAATTTCATTTGGTTTCAACAGTGCCAAAATAATATTCCTTGTGAAACCAAAAGGACACCACACACCATTCCATGTGTAACCAAAAGGACACCACACACCATTAAACTCCCTTCACCTAAACATGGATCTTCCACTAAGGTAGGGACATAGAGAATGAACATTAATCATCCCTTTTCACCTTGAAAAGAAATTATGGGAACAATAAAACATAAAAGGTACCTCAATATTATCAGAGAAATTTTAAATTCCCATAAGTTAGGCTTAATTTTATTAAAAATGATTTTCTTGAAAGACTACAAAATAACCAATTTAGCATTTGACGGAAAAAACAACACCAAAAAATAATACCAAATATCACCATTATAAAAAGAGAATCATTATAAAGGAGGGGAATTTAAACTGATCCCCAAACAGCACACTTTCTCTAGAAAAGGACATGATGACTACTCATGAGTGGACCATCAATAATAAAGGTGGATAACTCCATCTTTATCAAATCAAATAACTCAAGGAAACTAAAACTTATTTCAAGATTTTTCATCCACTCTTCTTCCTTAAAAGGATTTTCTTGAGCAGAAAAGATAGGAAGATTCAACATATGTAACTCAAGAAGGCAGTCAATGGGTTGATCAATTAGAGGGTATGTTGATGGTGAACATCCCAAGGCCACACTTCGAATACTCATATAACATTATTGGGTAATAAAATATCCATTAAAAAAATCAAAGAATTAATCAAACTAATCCATCAACCAAGACATATCACAAAAGATCTCTAAAAACAAAAAGGGAACCAACTCTAAGGCTTCCCAGAACATTTTTCAAATGAACTCACTAGCCACATTCTCCAAACCAACTCATCAACAAGAACAAAAACATAAAAATCATTCAAACAAAAAGTTTTCTCAAATATAAAACTTTCACATGCATCATTTTAAAATCACAAAAAGAAACACAACATAAGAATTGGTTATCTGAACATCACACCTTCTCATAAAAGAACATTTGAAAAGGAAACATGATTTGGGGGTTGTACCCCCACCATTTGTATTCCATGGATCCTCACATATGCATATTCTCATACCATATTATGAACACATCACATCAAGTCAATTTGGTCACTCATGTAATGATTCTATTATACATCTACATTTCCCATTTATCCATGCATGCGATCACTCATGGAAATACCAAAGGTCAAAATAAAACCATTCAATTTTCAAAAAAAAATCCACCAAATCTATTTTTCACTTTCAATTTAATTCCCAATTCAAAAATTTATAAAACCATTAAAAACTTCACTCACCACCGATTAGAAATCACATTCAAATCCCACATATAAAATCTTTTCATCTTTATCAAGATAAAAACCCATGGATTCCATCCAAATATCTAATTAATCTATTTTTAAAATATTTTCATCAGCACAGCAAAACTCATTCCACCAAATATCATTTTATTAAAACTACCTACTTCACCTATGATACAATTTTCCAAACCTTTTTAAAAATAAATTTGTGTTTCTGAAAAACCAATTTTAATAAGCTAGAAGCCATGATTACAAGAACTTAGTTTTCAATAAACTCAATCCCACCTTACCCAAAATTACTTTTACCAAAAATCCACTATTATAAATTCCTCTATGAAATGATTCTAAAAAATAATTTTCCAGCTCTCTAAAAGAAAACCATTTTTAATTTAAAATCCAATAATCTCAATTTCAATGGAATGATTTTCAATACAATTCTTAGAACCCAAGAAGACACATGAAAATTCAAAAAGGGAAAACTGGTATAGATGGGTGACTTGGTCATATGGTTGGCAGGCATACGCAAATTACACCACCATTATAGAGATTATTATAGGATTATTTACCTAGATACATATGACTCTCTAGGCCCTACAAGCTCAATAACACCATTGAGAAAACTACCTTTTCATTTCCCAAACACAAAATAATCTGAAAGAACAAAGTCACACAAATAAAAACAAACTTTCCATTACAAATCTAGTCTCACAACTAGGTAGGGTGGCCATGAACACTACTCATAACCAAAACAGTAAGCCTTGATATTCCTAGATCTGGTCTATCCCGACTCTTCCCCAAATAACATGACCCAAAAAGATAATGACCAACTCTAATACCATTTTTTCATGAAACAAGAAAGAGTTCCATAGAACCCAACACCTTACTCAGCCCAAGGCATGGCCTGAAGGGAGTTCCTAATCACCATGGGGTGGAAACTAGTGCTTGGGTATAAAATTTAACTTTTGGGAATGATTTAACATATTTAGAAAGTAATAAATGTCTAAAAAATTAACAAGAAAACAATAAATAACTATATTCAAACAAGTACAAAAAAAATTTGGAATCAAGGTTTACAATTTAAACAAAACTCAAAAATACTAAAATAGAAATTAAAACAGAAAAAATCACAAAAAAATCCACACAATATATGGGGCATCACCCTCATTCCATCACCACCAATACTAGCTACATGTGAAACACTAGAAACCTAAACCACCGATATATCCAGAAATCATCTTCCCTTTTCCTAGGTCATACATAATAGGTTCTACATATTCCCAAAGGTGTATGTTGGGATTGAGCCAAATTCTAGTAGTATTCCATGGAAAAACGGTTCTATGAGAAAACATTAGCAGAAAATTTAACAAGCTAATCTATGTAAAAGCCTTTGAAACATTTTTAGGTAAACATTATAAGAAAACCCATTTTCTGCACAAAACAATTGAAGGTAACATTTAAAAAGAAAACATTTACAAAAATAAACTTTCTTTAAATTGAGATATACTAAAGGTCCACCATATTCTGAGGGTTGGCACCGCATCACATAAGTCTCAGGTCAAAATAGAGCTCTATGGGTAAATCCCTTGGGGTTATCTAGCTCAAGTGAGACACTAGAACCCCATCCCATAATGAAACGTGGAATAATAAAAACAACTATATGCATCCTTGAGCATGATTTACTAGATAGGAGAAAAATCCAAAATTCCAGTGGCAACTATTATCATCGTTGTTTAATTTGAGTTGTAATCATCAATCTGGAAATGTAAAACTAGGACGAGCCACTTCCGTATCACTAGAGCACTAATTCTAGACTGCCCACCTAGATACCCGAGATTCCCTTTATGCTCAAATTCATGTTCACATGTCATATTTAACACTATTTAACGTCAACCAAAAAATTTATATTTTACACAAACAAAAACCACATTCATGTACATTTACCACCAATTATGCAATTCATAAATCCTCATTTATCAATACACAATAAAAACAAAAAATTAACTCTAACCATGTCCATGGGCCATTCCACATTAAATTTATCACAAAAACCACGTTCACATTAAAACATGTTCTGCATCATTTACATACTTCACAATTCATATTAAAAGGTAAAAACAAGAACTAACATGCCAAAATAACCCAATTTCCATTAAAACCCACTTTTAAACGCATTCATAACCAATTTTCCAATGAAAACTCATTCTGCACCTTCCAAACAAGGCATAAAACCCTTTCAAGAAACACTACCATAATTCTTATGCAAAACATAACCATTTTTCTTTAGAAATTCCACTTTCATGATATGTGTTTCATAAAAAACCCTTCAAAAACATGTTTACCACCTCATATTAAATTCATATAACCCATTTATTAATTCCAACAAGAATATCAAATTCATCAAAATATGTTAGAGCATGGAACCACCTACCTCAAGTGTAGAAACTTCCATAAATTTGGGTAAAATTGCAACTGCACCACAACCCGTCCCTAGAAAGGGAATTTTGAAAACCAAACATCAATGTTTTACCCTAATGAATGATATTCAACCCTAAATCAACCACCCAAACCGCGTGAGAAAGAAAACCCCAAATAAGAGGATGAGAAATTATAGAAAAGGGAGAAATCATAGAAGGTGGGACTTACATGAACATTCAGGGGAGTTTCCATGTAAAATCCACCAAGATAAAGAATCCCAAGGGAGCCTAGAGAAGGGAGGGAGGTGCATAGGTCCAAGAAGCTCTAATTGGGGAGAGAGATGTGGATTTGGACTAAACAACTAAGATGACACAATGGTCACTTTCAAATTTTTAATGACAGGGACATCGTACACAGTTTTACCACATGATTTATCAAAATGTACAACAAATTTGCTCTACTCATTGTCCAAGAGGCACATGCCACTTGGTTAGCCCGCACGGTCTACAAACCGTGCACTAATCATGTGTTATCCATTGTTGAAAAACAACAATTCACAGAATAGTTACCTGGGAAGGTCACACTATATCCCCTAATAGTGTGAAAACCATGGGTCACCTAATTAAAAGACCAAAATATCCAATTTCATCAAATACACATGGCGGACCCATGTGAAAAAGAAAATATCAAAACTAATAAAAAAACAAAAAACCAGAAATTCAAACCTGTCACTCCTGGAACATGAGAGAAAAACCAAGACCCAGAAGAGGACCAGAACCATGGATGAAAACAAAAAACCTAGGTGTGACAATTAACCACACCATAATTCTTTCTTCCCACTAAAATCCAAAAAATGTTTTGATAAAAAATTGATATTCCTCCATATATAAAGTAGATTCTCATCAACATCAAACTATATGAAAACAAGAACACCCAAAAAAGAAACAGATATTCACAAGTTTGAACATGGGAGGCCATAATGGACTCTCCACCATAACACCTTCATCCCCCCCCAACAGAAAGCTACAACACCTCCATTTAGTTGATTGAAAGAAAAATAATCCTCACAACTGTATAATCCAGCTTCTAAATCCAAGAGAACTTAAAAAATTACCATACTAAACTCATACCTCTTACCTAAAACAAAGAAATATCCCAAACCACTTCCCTAAAAATACCTTCTCATTCTTGCTTCAACAAAACTGGTATGAAAAATCCCACCCCAATTCTTTCTAAATGGATGAACATTGTATTAGATAGTTCTAAGAGAAAATACCCTCGGTCAAATCAACACTAGAAACTTAATGAAATTATCACCATGGGGAGGCCCTAATAGACTCCCCACCATTTAAAATAAACTACCAATGACTTACTCCAAAAGAAATATCGATGAGACACACAGAGGGTATTCTGACCCTAAGAACCATCAAATTTAACCAACTAGTTGGGAAAAACAAGAACTAACAAACCTATTTACTAGGGGTAGAAAACCAGATGAGGGAAACACCAACCCAAGTGATGATCCATAACTGAAACCAATTCATAGAGGCCAACTACATAGGGATAACGAAACATGAATCCACATATAGAAAGCTCAATTACATGAATTTCAATAATGCAAGACTTCTCTGACTCCTTGAAATTAATGATTTTTTTTAAACCACATGGGTTACAACGAGAAAATGAGGCCTCTATATATCTTCTCACAAATGGGGTGATTAAAGATGGATCATCTACTAAAAAATATTAAATTGTATCTATTACTCGTGATGAAGACAAAATCTAGATCGAGGACCCTCACACCCATATACTTCTTGGGTTAGCTTCACTTCAAGGCCTATGGAAGGAACCTTGATTTTTGAAGAATTTATTACCTCAAAGGTAGAAGTTGAAAATTTTTTACTCGACACTTTACTTTGGTTTCATGAGCACCCACAAAACATTACATGTTAAACCAAAAGGGAACCACACATCATGGAACTCCATTCACCAAATAATCATGCTTCCACTGAGACATGGACTTAGGAGATGCACACTCATTATCTATTTTTACTATGAAAGAGAAACAATGGGATCAAGAACTCATAGAAGACCCATTCATCAAATCGTAAAAAATTGCAATTCCAAAATAAAAGAACACTTTTATTAAAATAAAAGTTATTAGAAGACTCCATAACATCTAATTTTTCATTTGAAAGAAAACATGAAATAATAAATATGATACAAAACACAAGCATTAAAAATAGAGAATAAATAAAAAGGAGTAGACTTTAATAAAAGCCCTGAAAAACACACTATCTCTAAAAACAGACACGATGACTTCTCATGACTATACCTTCAAGCATAAAGGTGGAGAAATCATCCTTTAAATAATCAGAAAACTCAAGGAAACTAAAGTATATATTAACAATCACTATCCCCTCTTGCGCTTCAATGGGATTCCCATGGTTGCAAAAGATCAAAATATTAAACTTATAAAACACAATAAAGATGTATATGGGTTGATCAACTGGAGGTTCTTCTGACAGTGAACCACCCATGGATGCACATTAAATACTCATAGAACAATATTGGGTGAATACACTAGATAATCAAGAAAAACAATGACTCAATCAAAATAATAAATCCACCAAAATTCATCACAAATTAGAATAAAACACACAAAGGGTACCAACTCAAAGGTTTCCTAAAACATTTTTCAAAAGATTGAACAATATCATGACCCATCCCCTAGGGCCCATGTCATGAATACCCCAAGACCTCCTTTTATAGGCCAAGGGCTCGTGACTAGCACCAGAAAGGAATATCCCTAAAACCGAAAGGCATTGAATTTAGACCTGTAAAATCACATAGTCTAGTACGCAACAAGATGCAACCATGAAGTAAATTTCTGTAGTAAAAGAGTGTTGAACGTAAAGGGGGACAGAATACAAGCCCAACTAGAAAATTATAAGTACAAATGAAATGTAAAAATACAAATTAAATGTACAAAAAAACTTCTGGGTTTTCCACTGAGGATCCTACCCGAAAGGAAGTTACAACTCATGATCAGTAGTTCTTGCATCACGTCACGCCAAATGGTCCACCTACGAGTAACGCCCAATCCTGGATCCCTCAACCTTGATCAACGTTGTATGTCGTCTGCACAAGACACAATAAGGTGTGGGCATATCCCGTACATGGGTGTGTATAATGATACTCAGTAGGGACCTCGAGACCCCGAAGGTCTCCCAGAGATCCACAATGAAAAATACCACAAAGCAAGACCTCAAACTCAAGAAATAAGAGATAGACATAAAAACTACTTAAAAATATGCCCATACATATACCAAAGTTATCAATATATACCCATATCACACATTAGAGAAGAATACCATAAAGGTAACACCACAAAGTTGGAAGAACCACACAGGTAACACCACGAAGATAGAAGTACCACACAGGTAACCCAACAAAGACAACACCATGAAGGTAGAATTACCACACAGGTAACACCACAAAAATAGAAGTACCACATAGGTGACACCACAAATATATCATCATGAAGGTATAAGACTCATCTCAAATCAGGTATAACTTAAGTACAAAAGTACAGATTATTAGTCATAAGGCTAGCTCATCTTATTCTATAAAGAAGCACTGTTGTTGACCCAAACATGATCAATAGGTACTAACCCCCGCTGACCCACATAGGATCTGACCCACACAAGATCTATATGCGCTGACCCACATAGTATCGCTGAGCGCTAACCCACCTAGGATCTAATACAAGCAAACCCACAAAGGATTGATAGATTCTGACCCACACATGATCGATGTTCTTTCTTTATGTTACAACCTCCCATCAGATTTATAGCACTCAGTGCGCTCTAGTACCATAGAATGTGCCCCAAGAGATATCGCTCATACCTTTAATTCCAATAATCACCAAAATAATCCAAAGGGCCTCCATGTCATACGGTTCCCAGCGCAATAGACGATGTGTCAATCGGACGCACGGTCTGCAAGTTATAAGTGTTTTAGTTCTTGAGGGCCTCATTGGATTCAAGTTAAATCCAAACCAGACATACTCCAAGTGTTTTCAATTCTCAAGTTGAGTACACCAAAAGTACTACCTCGATCCAAGGATCCCAACTCCGTAGATGGTTCATCAAACGGACATATGGTTCTCATGTTATGGCCCTTCAAGTGTTTCTGGGTCCGGTTGGGCCTGGGTCCAGTATGACTGGGTCGGGCCAACCAGGCCTAACCTGATTTGGAGTGGTCTGTGGCGGGCTCGGCCCACTGGTCCACGGCCCAGCTCGGCCCACAAGGGGGCACATCCAAGCCCACTAGGGGGCGCCCCGACCCCTAAGGGGGCAGCCCGACCTATAGAGGCACGGCCCGCATGGGGGCACGACCCACCGGGCGCGGCCTGCATGGGGGCACGACCTGCCGGGCGTGCTACCCACTGGATAAGAGGCCCGACCACTTGATTCATGACCCATAAGAGGCACGACCCATGGTCTGCCCAAGCTTGCACGGGGGGGGGGGGGGGGGGGGGGGGGGTTTCCACATGTTTTAAAACCGAAGCGGCAGCACCTAAGGGTGCTCCCAAGTCTACCCGGACCTGCTGTGGGTTCCACCGCCACGGCTGTTGAGTCGCGGACCACATCCTCTAGCGGTGCTGGTATGCTGCATCCTCCCTCACGGCCCGTTGGTGCCAGCCGCCACCTTTGTCCCTGCCGGCGTCTGTCACCTTTACCACCGCGTCGGCAGTCTTCCACAGAGAACGCATGTGAAAAACAAGTTTGTGGAGGATTCAGGTCATGTTCGTTAGGCCCGTGCCCCCCACATCAGCTCGAAAACGTGAGGGAGTATTAATGGATTCAACAATCATGTTGAAAAATAACAAAATTTAACCGTACCCCAAGAACTATGGAGAAATTCATGTGGTTGAGGAAGTGAGTCGGCGTTCACTATCCCCACAACTATCCTCCAACGACGTCGCTTGATCGTCGATCTTCAGTTCGGGGTTTCAGTGTCCCTCATCACCGCCCACCAGAACCGGCTTTGTCCTCCATGGGTTTGGTGTCTCAGCACTTTTTCAGGACTTCGTTTCTTGGTGAAGCATTAAGGACACCTATTCCCAACCTCCATATAAATAGAAGAGGGGGAGGGTTTGCAACGTTCATGTAATTAATAGAGGCTCATTAATTAAGAACCTTTCTAATTCCCCAATAGTGAAGTTACTTATAATTGAAATGTCAAGACATTTATTGGATTGACACGTCGCTTGACCCACGATGCCACTTTTCTGTAGGAGGAAAAGATAAAAGAGAAAATAAAAACTAACTAAGTTATTTTTATTATTCTTTTAAAAGTCCCAAAACATAAATTTTTCTCCAGACCTACTACAGTCAAAGTGAATCCTCCCTTAAGAGAATCATGGCGTTGCGGATTCAATGGTTCCCCCGGATTTTTATTCTAATCACCGGTTCAAATGATATAAAACTTCGCTCGTGCATTTACAAAATGTACCAAAACAATGCTCAGAAATTTATTCCGGGAGCATTGGGCCTCGGAATCGTGCTCTGTCAATTTTCACAGGCTCGTAATAATTCTATATAATTAAAAAAAATTACATGGAAAATCCAAGTCTTTAAAAAATAACCACTATCTTAATACAGACTCATCAATAAGAACTAAAACATAAAACACCATTCCAAAAAATGTTCTCAAATTCAAAAACCCCCCACATACTATTTTTAAATCACAAAACGACACCCTACACAACCATCAGTTATTATAACATCACACCTTATCATAAAAGAACCATTGAAAATAAAACAATCTTGGTGGGTTTTTCCCCCACAATTGGTATTCCATGGAGCCTAAAAAAATATTCGCATTCCATACAAGGCACCCATAACTTCGTGTCAATCTTGGAACTCTTCCAATATTTCCATTATCCATCCACATCTCACATTTATCCTTTCATTCAATCACAAATGGAAATACCAAATTTCAAAATAAAACCTTTCCATTTTCCATAACAAACATCCACCCAAGCTCTTTCAAACATTCAATTTAATTCCCATGTCAAATATTCATCAATATTTTCAAAATCTCACTCACTATTGAGTCTAAATCCCATTAAAATCAAACATATCAAATCATGTCAACTTTTTTAAAATAAAATCCCATGGATTCCATCCAAAAAAATAAAATTCATCCCATTTTAAAAAAAATTCTGCAACACAACAAAACCCATTCCACCAAATCCAATTTTTTTAAAACTAAATTATTCTCAATTAAAAATAGTTTCCAATAATTTTCCAAAATAAAATAATATTTCCAAAAAAATAAATAATCTTTAAGTGTTCATTACAAAAAAATAGTATTTAATAAACTCATTCCCACCATACCCAAAAATACTTTTACCAAAAGGCCACTTTCTAAAGGCCTTCTTTGAATTGATTATGAAAATTCATTTTATATCATTATAAAACAAAAAAATCCAATTTAAAATCCAATTTCTAAAATTCGAATGAAAGGGGTTTCAATAAAATTCTTAGATCCTTGGAAGACACATGAAAATTCAAAAAGGGAAAACTAGTACAGAATAGTGACTTTTCGGTAATGTTTGAAGCCATATGCTAATATCACTCCCATAACAAATATTATTCTTGGACCATGTCCACTGGTCAACATAGCTTTCGAAGACAAGTGAGATCACTGAGACCACTGAACCAACTCTCTTTTCTTTTTCTAAACACAAAAAATCCATCAAGAACCAAGTGACCCCAATAAAACATGACATCCCATGGAAACCCGAGTCCCTCCATGAGGGATACTGTCCAGGGACATTACTTGTAACTAGAACATCAAGAACAAATAGTCATAGATCTATGATATCCCAACAGTACCCAAAATATTGTGAACCAAAAAAGATTTTCACCTACTCTGATATGATATTTTCATGATCCAAGCTGGAGTTCCATCTAATCTGACATCCGACCAGGACCATGGCTTGTCCCGAAGGGCGTTCAGGATTTCTAGGGGTAGGAAACATGTTGATGGGTATCAAAACTAAGTTTTTGGAATGATTTCACCCATTTAGAGAAGAATAAATGGCCAAAAAAATAAACAAGATAATAATAAATAACCAATTCCAAAAAGGACCAACAATTTTCATATTCATGGTTTACAGATTAAACAAAACCCATAAATAATACAACTGAATGGAAAACACAAAATGTCCCAAAACTTCTATGAAACATAAGGTAAATCACCATATAGAAACTACCCCTAATACCAAAAATATGGGAAACACTACAAACCCGAACCACTGAAATCTCCATGAATCATCTTACCTTTTCCAAGGTCATACAAAACAAGGTTTACCTAAACCAAAATGTGAATATAGGGTGTGAAAAAAAATCGAAGTAGGATGCCACCCAAAATAAAGCTCTTCATTATACAACATTAAAAGAAAATGTGACATTCTGATTTATATAAGAACCTTTGAAACATTTTTATGGAACATTTTATGAAAAACCATTTTAAGCACAACACTTTTAACAGTTATATTTAAAAAAGATACTTTTATTAAAATAAACATTCTTTAAAATGAAATACACTCAAGGTCCACTGTATTCTGATTGTTCTCACCACATCACAGAAGTCTCATGTCACAAGAGAGTGTCATTGTAAAACCCTTAGGGGTAATCTTACTCGAGTGATACACTATAACCTCATACATTAGTAAAAAATGATATGGTAAACACAACCTTCATTGTCTCATGAACGAGCCACTAGAAAGGAGAAACATATAAAATTCCAATAGTTATTGATCATCCTCATAGTTTAGTTATTGTTTTAATTTTCAATCTAGAAATGTGAAACTAGGACAATCCACTTCCCTATCACTATTGTACTAGTTCTAGCTTGCCAACCAAGATACCAGGGATTACCTTTGTGCTAAAATTCATGTTCACATGTCACATATAACCCCATTTTCCATCAACCAAAACACTTCCAATTTTACCCAAAAAAAAACCGCTTTCAAATACATTTACCACCACTTTCAAAATTCAAGAATCCTCAGATGGAATACCGCAAGAAAAGTACACAATTAATGCGAACCATGTCCATGGTTCAAGCCCCTTTCAATTTCAAACATAAACAATGTTAAATTTAAAACAATATTTGTGTAATTAAAATAATTCACAATTCATATTAAAAGCAGAACCACAAGATCCAACATGCCAAAATAATCTATTTTTAATTAACACACACTTTCAAACATATTCTCACCATAAGTTACTTTAGAAACACATTCCACACCATCCACACAATGAAAATACACTTTCAAGAAAAAATACCACAAATATTATATAAAACATAACTTTTTTTATTTATGAATTACCCTTTCATTATAGTTTCATCATAAAAACCCCTCAAAAACATGTTCCACACCTCATAAGAAATTCATATAACACATTTATGAAGTTTAACAAGCATATGTAAATCATCTAAAAATGTTATAACATTAAACCACCTACATCAAGGGTAGAAATTTTTGGAAATTAGTAAGAAACCAAAACAGAACCACAAAAGACCCTAGTAATGAAATATCAAACACTAAACGTCAATATTGGACACTAAATAACTACATTGAACCATAAATCATCCAACCAAACCACTAGAGGTACAAAAACCCAAAGAAGAAGCTGAGAAACCCTAGAAAATAAGGGTAAATCGAAGGACGAGGGAATTACATGACAATTCAATGGAGTTTCTATGCCAAATCCTACAAGATAAGGGAGACCAAAGGATCCTAGATGATTATATAGAGGTTCCTAGGGACAAAAAGCTCGAATGGGGTTTGAGAGTGGTGGATTTAGGGTAAAACCCTAAGGGGACACAATGGTTATTTTAACAATATTAATGACCCAGATCTCGTGCATAGTTTTCACACACATTTTACCAAAAAATGTGGAAACCATGTGCTTATCACTATCCAAGAGGCACATTCTTCAGGGTTAGCCAGCACAGTCTACAAATCGTACAGTAATAGTGCTTTAGCCACTGTCTCGAAACAACACTTGGTCTCATGGTTACCTGGGTAGGTCACAGGGTTTCCCCTAATCATGCAAAAATGATGAGCCACCTGCTTCCAAGACCAAAATCTATACTTTTCACCAAAAACTCATGGGTAACCCAAGGGTCAAAATCAACAAAAAATCTACAAAAAATAATACCCCAAAAATTCAAACCCGTCACACTCCGAACTCGAGAGAAAAACAAAGACCCAAAAGATAACCATAACTAAGGATAAAAACAAAAATATGGGTGTGATAACTAAAACAATTTTACTTTAAATTTTTTAAAAATTGATATGTTACTTTTTAAATTCATTAAGTGAAAATGATGTTTTTAATTCAATTCTGTTTTTCACTATTCTTTGAAAAAAATTATCTTTTCAAAAAAATTCTAAAAAATCATTCTAACATGATTATGATATAATGATTTAGAATATAAAGGATATTTTTTCAAATATATTACATAATAGGGGTAGAAATTTTTTATATTAATTTCTTACAAAACTCAGAAAAAACTATTTTTTAAAAAAATGCATTTCTTAAATATATAGACATTACTGGAAAAATATATTTTATTTTTCTAAATCCTTTATAATTATTTTTTAAATATAGTTATCACTATAAATACCACTAATTTTAATATATTTTTTATAAAAATCATTTATAAATAATAATATTGTAGTATATATGGGTTTGTTAAAACACAGTTTTTCATGTAACAAAATCTATCACATAATATTTTTTTTAAATCATTGGGTGTCATGGAAATTATATTTATTATTTATCATAATTCACACAAATAAATTAAAATATCTTTAGAACAAATATAAATCGGAATTTAAAATATATCTAGATCACTTTACTTCTTAGTTGGATTATATAAACCAATGTTCTGAACTCTCCCATGAATGGAATAGTCCATAAATCATTAAGCATCCACTTTTTGGAAACATGATCAACCAAGAACTTTTGATAGGTGATATTGTTGGAAAATGTTTTATAAAAATAAATATTGATATGAAGCTTCTTAAATATCTATAGAAAAGTTTCTCATGGTTCAAATAATTTATCTTTCCATGCTCTTCCTATAAAAGGGTGGTCCTAGTTGATATGAGGGTGGTTCTTCTTCAATTACCATGTAATTCACTCCATTTTCATTCCTATTTATTCTTTCCTTACATTTACTTAATATTTTAGCTTATCTGAGATTTTTTCATTATGTCTTTAGATATTTCTTATCTAGGATGGTCTTGAGTGGTCTTTCTACTCCTCAAGGTGATAACATTCATCTCACCATGTCAAGGGACTTCAGTATGACCAGGTACAACTCATCTAGTTATATCGTTGAGTTAGGTAGAAATATTTCTTACTAGAATTTCTAGATTCATCACAGAAGCTATTTTATTTTTTTAATATTATCTTAATTAAATGATATATTACCCTTGATTCTTTAAATATTTTATCAATTCATTTAGATAATCCCTTATAGTTTTCATGGAAGTGTTCAAAGTCTGCTTTAAATTTTTTATTAGACATGTTATAAAGGGTCATGTTTTTTGAATTTGAAAACCCTGTGTCCTTGGATTAAATTCATAGTCATGATTTGGTTGTTGTTGTTGAAAATTTCATTATTCTTACATGTAACTCTAATTATTAAAATCATGATATTTATTATCTTCACAGTGCATACCTATGGGATATTTACTATCCATCATAACATCTAATTTTATAGACGTTGAATATATTTGTGTAACTGCCCAACTATTGTCCACCATATTCACAGTCATTTTATATCCTATATTATTATTCCATTAAAAATAATTGCTATAAATTTGTTACAAAAAACCCAAAACACTCCACTGGTGACTTTTTCATCTATGATCTTATAGTGGAATTTTCTTGAATTGATTGATTACCATATGATAAACCCTTATAAAATGTCTAAATTAGTAACCATGTTTCCATGGCATTGTGAGTAGATCATCTAGTCAAACTCATGAAAATTTATTAGGAACTATATAATGATTTTTCATTATTTTTATCAATGATTAAAATATATACACATAAATATAGACATGGGTGAGGGACAATTGGGGTTATTAAATTACTCACTAAATCCTCCCATATGGTGATAGAGTGTGGGGTTAGACATTGTATCCACTTATGATCCATATCTTTATGTGTTAATTTGAATATCCATTTCCTTACCACATCACTTGTCTCATTATTGAACTGAAATGTTAAAAAAAATTAGAAAACCCCAATGTGGCCATTGTGGTCTTCCTTTGGTAGCCATGTGTATTGAATATAATTTGATAACAATGAGATAATTTTTGAATTGATTACGAACTATTTTCCATTGACTGGTGGGATGAGAATACTTGGATGGACCCCCACATTTGAGAGTCTTCTATAATTTATTAGAGCATGAAACCATGATCTTCTTCATTAGAACTATTGTTGTTCTTCTAGTCAGGTCCTTGGAAGGGTTCTATTTCATCCATTTCATCCATTACTTCTTATTTTTTAACATCACATTCCTTCAAAGGGTCTTTTCAATCAGCAGATTGAATTTGTGTACTTATATTTTTACCCCAACTCAAGTAGTAATGCACTGATGATGTACCAAAAAACACTACATGACAGAACCAATTCTAAAAGAGGGAAAAAATGTAATGTCTTAAAAATTATATGCATCATTAGAGATCATTCCCTAATAGAAGAACTAGAAAAATTAATTAGAGATAAATAATATTTGGAAATTGAATAATTATTTTAAACATAGTTATGGTGGAAAATATAATGATTAACTATATATGTTAACAAATATATTATTTGTGATATTATAAATATTTAATTGGGAAATCATAGATATAATATATAATAAGACTTACATAGAAATATTGACTAACTTATGTTATTGTAAACCCTCTTAAAACATGGGAATGTGATTTTAAGAATGTTTTACTAAAATAATGGGTTTTTATCTAATGATGTATTAGAACATTGTTTAAAATTTTATTTATTTATTGATCCCAAACAAAAAAAAGGGTCATGTTGTATATTGTTAGAGGAATATATCTACATTGTTCCTTATATAGGGTTGATGTTGCTTCCACATGTCTTATTTAAATTTTTATTGGGGAATACTAAATTTGGATGAGCATCTTGGAACCTGATGGATTCCATAAAAATTTAATTTCAAATTTAAAATGTATTTTTGAATTTGAAATTGTGAAATATGAATGGATATTATGTTGAAAGATTTGTATTTTTTTGTAATGGATACTAAACAATCGATGATCCTTTTGACATCATAAGATATACAGAATGATTCAATTTGTGAAAATAATTTTTGTAGTATTTAATTGAGAAATTATGAGGTGATATAAATTTTTATTATTATTTTTATGTTGTGAATACTGGATTCATAATATAATTACTAATGTATTTGATAATTCATTTATTTAAAATAAAATAATTTGTTTATTTGAATTTTCACATAACGTTTTTAACTTGATAAATATGAAAATTAAAGGTATTTTCTATCTCAATATGAATATATGTAAAGAGGAATTTGGTATTACATAATAAATAATGAATTTTCAGAAATTGAATAAAATTATTGTTTTAATAGCTACTTTGTTAATTGGATGTTATTGTTCAAACTATGAAATAGTGAGTCAGGGATGATGTGGTGATATGGATGATGAGATATGGTCATAGGAATATAAATGAGGAAATAGGAGTGATAATGATGTTCAGGATAGTTATTGATGATGTGGATAGTCTAGGTGAACGATATATAGTAAGGGTTTACATTAAGAATATATTTACACTGATAGGTTTTATGAGTTAATTTATTACTGATATTTATTTCATTCAGAGATGCATTAGAATACACTATTTAAATAAATGTATTTGAATTTTAGGGAACGAAATTGTAGAGTAATTTATATGATCAATTTCATTTTTGTAGAATTTTTTAGACTTATAAGAGAAAATCAAAGGTGGAATTTAGTGATGTATTGTTGAAAATGTGATAACTCAGTAGGGATTATAATGAGGCATGTGTTCTTATCAACTTTTGAGTTTCTGGATTATTTTTATTCCTTTTCTTGGTCTTCTTGTTTATGAAATACCCACATTATGTTTATTTTAGATATTAGCGTTAGTTTGATTCTTTATTGGGTATTTTTCAATCTAGATTTAAATAATTTAAATTTTTATTCTTAAGATATTTTAATTTTAATACAATTGGGGATGGTCAGCACCCTATGGAATATTAGATTCCTGGTTTGGTAGTCACTCCCAAACTTTTTTTAAGTTTATAAAGGCTATTGATGGGTTCAGAACAAGATATATTAATGCTAGATTAAATTTTTTTGATGGATTTTGGAGTAGAAACTAGGGATTATTTCATGGGTTTATAATGTTTCAATAATACACAAGCCTAATATTAGAGTAGGATTTAGAAACTATATAAGAATACATGTGTGTCCTAAAACTATAAGAAAATATTTTGATCTCCAATGGAATATTATTAGTTGAATGGTTTATTCTCTATTTTGTAGTTATACAAGTTTATATTCTTTAACCAGATGATATCAATTCTTAATGATTGTTTATAGGGTGAATTTATTTTATATATTTTTTAAAGATCGTATGATCTTGTAAATTGAACCTTCCAGACTATCCTTTTGATAAAATACCTTTTATCTCTTGAATTACCATTCATGTTCATTAAATCCCTATGTTAAAAGACAATATGGTTCAAGAACCATATAAATCAATTTTTTCCAAGTCTATACTTGAATGCTACAAAGAAATGGAGAGTTAACATGTAATATTTTCAATTTTAGAATTTATCAAATTATGAAGCATTATCTTTTAAAAATATGAAATAGTGGTTAAATAATGTAGTGATTCCCATTAAACTTAGTTAAGTATTCGAGGAACATAAGATTCACTTGGTGGAGGTATTATTGTATGGAGTGATAGAAATGTAGTGGACATTATTCCTTAGTGATTGTGACATTTTTATAATGAAGTGGATTATATTTTAGGACTCATTTTTGGAAGAGCTATTGATTGTAACACCTTAAATAGAGATCTCAAAAGTGATTTTGAATATCTGGTAGAATAACTAAAGAAATTTAGAGTCTAGAGTAATTCAATTGACATTATAATGATATTTCATGGATTTTTATGAAGATAAAGAGTAAAGAGACCATAATTTTGAGGTTTGACTCTAACTATAGATTAGATCCCATTTTCCTAAAGTCTAATTTTTTCCTTACAATTATGGATTGAAAAATTGATATTTGTTGTCAATGCAAGAAATCCTTGGATTGTCTTATAGTGGGACCTAAGATAAGGATAATTTTTAGTTCAATGATTTTATCCATATTTTGAGAGATTTTTTATGATAATCATATCTTAATATTTTATATGAATTCACAAATATTTTTTCTGTTTTTTAACATCTCTAATGTGATTTAATACAAGTGTATTATCATTGGACATATACCCTAAAATATAAATATTAATATGGTAAAATATCTACATCACAGTTAGTGTATTGGAATGATTATTTTATCACACATCATGGTGTTATATTAAATGATATAAGATATCATTATAATACTAATCTAACAAAAATTATTTTATAATTTTCCTGTAACGTATTATGTAATTGGGTATTAATGATTATGATAATGCTAATGGAGTTGAAAAATCACTTAATATATATGTCACCTACTGTAAAGGTTTCAAGGGATATAGATTACAATATTTATTTTTTTATTTCATATAAAATGGATAAAATAAATTATAACTCCCTTTTATAGTAAATTAGTTCAACATAAAGGATTTGAGGTCCATTATATCAGATATAGGATCTTATTATCAGTCAACTCGAAACTCACTCTTGTTCTTCTTCTCCTTTTCCAAAGGGAGACACTCATACATAAAAAATATTCATTAAGATAATTTTGTTGTTAGAGGATATATAAATGGGTTCTAGATATCTATAGTTATGACTACATCATTTTACAAATAGAGATTCTATCATCAACCTTAGTGATCATGAATGAATGGATATCAATAGTAAAATATAAATGGTTTACATTTCAAATAAATTTTAATGTTTTATCTCATTATAGATCTTATGGATAATTTTTAGGTTTGTATCTAACATCTTTTTAGAATATAGATTTAATATGAAATAATTTTAGGATACCATTACATGATGCTAAAAGATTATAATATTTATTTTACATTATTTTCATTTAATTGTGTGTATTTTTCATTTTATATAATTTCTATGTATGTTAAAAAATTCACCAGTTGTGTTAATTTTATTGATAAACTATGTGTCCATGCCATATATTGATCATTTTTAGTGACACTTATTAATGATAATTTGGATTACTTGAAGATAAAGGAGGGATATCCTAAGAAATTATAAATAGTTTTGGAATTTCTTCACCAATATTAGTTATAAAATATTATATATTAGTGTTAATTTCGAGAAAGGGAAGTTCATTTTTTTACATGAAATTTCATTAGGTGGAGTCTTTATAGATCCAGATATAGATTAAAGTGGTCATTTAATAGTGACTTACAGAATTGAGGTCTATGGTTTTCTAAACATAGATTGTTATTATCAGAGATTTTAAAAAATTTCTATAGAATTACAACACCCTTACCAGCGTTGATGAAGAATAGCCATGATTTCTTTTGGAATCCAAAAATATAGTCTCTTTTATTATTCATAAAGGAGAGTTGACTAGTGAACCCATTATTCATTAAAATGAAGAAGTGATTTTATTATATTTATTAAGATAATTTACATAATGGATTTGTGTGTTTCATAAAATAATAGATAGAAGTCATATTTTTCTATCTAGGTATTTAGGGCCTCATGCAACTTATTATATAACCCATGATCAATATTTTTCAGATATTTTATTCATTTTTATGTTTTGGAAATACTTAATTTTATAGTGAATGATTTAATGTTTACACTAACCATAAGAGTTAATGGTAAAGAAATATAGATGGAAATAGAATTTTTTATTCGAGGTTCACTACATTTATAATGGATTTTTATTTTGAAATTACCTACACATTGGAGAAAGAAAATATGGTGGATGGTCCATTGATCTAAAAGACACACTACTAAAAATTAAGGCCATAGCCATAGTTTGAAATTGTGGCTATAAGACCAAAAACTGTGGCTATAGGTTATTTCCACTGTTCAAGGGGTCGGGGATGGTATTGGCATGACATTAGGGGAAGAATTATAGCCATAGTTTTAAACCGTGGCTAAATTCCTAGAGCCGCGGTTGAAACCATGGTTGTAGACCTATTTCCACATTGTAAACAATGGCTATAGCCCTTTATCCACGGTTTGAAAGGATTGTAGAACATTAAGACACATAGGGCCTTTTACCACTGTTCAAAACCATGGCTACATGGATATAGCCACTGTTTAAACCCATGTAAATAGACCTACAACCATGTTTTAAATCTATGGCTATAAGACTTACCATTTCATAAAGAAAACACACACATATCCCCCCCTTGAACACCCTCGCTACACCCCCATGCCCCCCGGATAGCCCCCCATCCCCCCATACCCCCTAGACAACCCCTTTACACCCCCTGGACTACCCCCTTGCACCCCCCCCCCACACCCCAAGCCCCCTTGGACAGCCCCCTTGCACACTCTGGACCACCCCCTTGCACCCCATTGATGGCCCCTTTTACCCACTTGAACACCCCCTACACCCCCATTCCCCCTAAGAAGCCCCCTTGCACCCCCTGGAGATCCCCCTTTCACCACCTTGAACAACCCCCTGCACCCCATGCCCCCTGGACTTCTCCTTTTCACCCCCCGGACAGCCCCTTGCACCCCCTTGAACAACCCCACCTACACCCACCATAACCCCCTGGACAGCCCCCTATCACCCCCCTTGACAACCCCCTTGAACACCCCCATGCCCCCTAGATAACCCATTTCACCCCTTGGACACCCCCCCCCCCTCCTTGAGAACACCCCTTCTACCGCCATGCCCCCTAGACATCCCCCTTGCACCCCTAGGATAGCCCCCTTGAACCCCCTTGAACACCCCATGTACCCCCATGACCCTGACCCACCCTCCTGGAAACCCCCTCAAACCCGGACACCCATCCCTTATAGACACCCCCCCCCATCCCCCTACACACCCATTCCCCTTTGCACTCCCTCCTAGACACCCCCCTTGAAAACCCTATACAACAACCTTACCCCTTGAACACCCCTAGCACCCCCCTGGTAGCCACCTTGCACCCCCTTGCACCCCCTGTAGTAGTCAACCCCCTTTCACCCCCACCCCTTCAGTATCCCACTACTGAAAAACCCACTGGAAAACCCTCGACCCCCTCCTAAATACCCATCCCACCTGGACACCCCCTCACTCCTAGATACCCCCTGGACACCCCCCACCTGGACACCCCCTCCCACCTAGATTCCCCCTGGACACCCCCACCTCTTGGACACCCCCTTTGCACCCCCTTAGACAGCACCCTCTAACACCCATCTACACACCCATTCCCACTTGCACCCCCCCCCCCACCCCTTGTACAACCACCTTTCACCCCCTTGAACACCCCCTTTCACACCCATGACCCCTCCTGGACACCCCTGGAAGATAATAATATCACAATGAGATTACAAGTCCATGTTATTCTGTAAAAAATGTTGATCAATGAAATAATTACAATAAATAAATTACTTTTGTAGTGGGTTGTTGAATTTGAAGAACTAGAAAATACAAATACCTGAAATTTAGTTAAGAAAATTTATGAGAAAATAATTTTATAAATGTATTGTATAATAATTTTTATGTATATAAATTTAAATTTCAATAGGTCAAATATTTACTAATCTATATAAAAAATGATTTTTTTCTACAATAAGGAAATTAATGTAAAAAATATAGAATATAATTTCACAAGATATATGCATGTAACAAAATTGCGCTATCAATTGTCCAAAAAATATCTAGAAAAATTAAAATACATTTGGTGATTAGATAATATGTATACTATTTCAGGAAAATTAAATTGAAATAGGTGACCTGTGAATTTAAAAGGGAAAGATGGAAGAGTTAAATCAAACTTGTAAGCCCAAGGAAAAGGTAAATCAATGATTTAAGTTGTGATCAATCACCACAATAAATAATAATCAAATAACCTTTGATTTTATTTCTATCAAAAACATTTATGTAAAACAATATAGAATTCAAAATATATTTACATAAAAACAATCATGAATCTGTATTGACAGAAAAATGGAGGCCTATATTACTTCCCACTTACAGTTATCCCACAACGCCCATGTATAATACCCCCTTCACATTTCATCTGTGTGAAGACCAAAAACATTATCTAGCATATATAGTAACATGTAAATGGAATATTACCAAATTATAAAAGTCATTAATTTTGTAAGGTACTTAGTAAGGTATTAGGTTCTTTTTTAATCCTTCAAAACATTCTAAACTGAAATGAATATGTCATTTAGATCATTAGTCCCTACAAAAAAATGTACCATGAACATGCATAGTAATTTCTTTAATATAACTAAAATAATATAGTTAATAATGGAAGAAAATTGGATAGATTTTGGTTTTATACTCTAATTGATAACACTGTAAAAAATTCTTATGAAAGTTACGGTTTTGTTGAAAACTTATTCCACATGTGATGCAAACATTTCTTCATAAAACCTTCATGCTATAGATAATTGAGATCACATCAAACAACATGAACCAAAAATAAGGGGTATTTTTTTGCTGACCAAAATTAACAAAGTTAAGTATGTCAAACTCAATTTATTGTAACCATACTATCATGAAATACATGAATCAAATTTTTTTTGTTAAAAAATTCAATTGAACATAATGTTAGTCTTTAAAAACCATCCACTCCAAGCTTTATCTCAATTAAATGACTAAGAAATGTAGTAAAATTAACTCTTAAGTGAAAAAATGGTACTTGAATGCTATCAGGCCTCTATTTGATCCACCATTTTCTTTCTTCTTTTTCATATTTACCATTTTTCTTCCATTGTATTGATATTTATTTTCACTTTCTAGTAAGGATATATTTTAGCACTTATGGAAAAAATATAATCCTATTAATTACCATAAAAGAACATTAATAATAGTTATTTTTGTAAATTTGGATATAGAAGTCACGGAGACCTGAGTTCTCATCTTCATTTCAACTTCCCCTACTATTTTTCAAATTGAATAGTATCTAAATTGATTATACCAAGATAAAAATAAAATTCAAATGGAGACATTCACATTGCCATATATTTCACATGTTGATTTATAGAAATGTATTCATTACTTTCATATTACTGAAAGAGGTTTCATAACATTTAAAAAATCAGTTCTGGAAAGGTTGATAGGAAAAAAATTCAATAGGTTTCATGATAGCCAGCAATGCTTATGAGGAAATCAACTTGAAAGTGATTCCAAGAAGTTGAAATATTTTTATTTCAATGTAGTTTTTAGATAGATACAAATCGATGAAGATCAGTTCATCAATCTGCATTGAATATCCCTATAATAAAAAATAGTACATCATAAAGTAAGGCATGAATAAGAAACCCTATTAAACTGATCCAAACTAAATTTATTGAATTTGATGAGTAATAGAGATCTCTTGAGTACATTAATACTGAACCATCCCTTCAGCAATTTACTGAACAATGCTGATTCCAAGTCATAGAAATCATCATCTTCAAATTCTACCAACAGAATGCCAACAGAATGTCATCATTATCTTCAATCCCCAACATCATTCGGGCCCCCCTCACTGAATTCTTTGAGGAAAGATCGGTTTTGTAACCACTTGAGATATTCATTAGATTTTATCTGATTGGGATGATTCTTGAAAAGCGGCAGTGTCGTGGCAGCATCAACATCATGAGAAGCGCAATTAAAATCGATTTATATATGGAAACAACATCGGTCGGGATAAAGAGGAGGTGGGGAGTCTGCTGTGAACTGTGTTAGCTGGGAAGAGGAGAGGTGGTGTGGATTTGAATCATCAAGGAGGAGGGTTTTGAGAGAGAGGTCAATGGTATGGAGGAGGGTCTTCAGGGAGGAGGGTCTTCGGGGAGGAGTGTTGCATCATTTATTTCAAGTGTCGACTGGGAGGAGGGTCATGGATAAAGTCGAGTCGGAGGAGGAGCCCGATGAATATCGAGAAAAAAATGAGATGGCCAGTTTTTTTAATGGAATCGTGGCTATAAACTGGCTATTGTTGTGAACATATAAAACCATGCCTATAGACATGTTTCTATATCTTAAATTTCTTGTAGTGACTTATAGTGATGTTTCATTGGAATCTAGTATAGAGTTCATAATTAATAAGAATCATAATTCATTTAATTTTTACGTAGATGATGTTATTGGTGGAAGTTAATTATATAAAATGTTAATTCATTTTTACTTATATAGTAAGAGGGATATTCCCTTCTAAGAAACTGTAATGTAGAGGTATGGAGAAGTAAGGTAATTAATGGATATGATATTGATAGTTATAAAGTGTTTGGTGGAATTTTGGTCATTAATATAACAAAATATGTATATTCCTCAATGGATGGAGGAATATATTTTAATAATTTTCATTGATCACTTTTATAGTAACTCTATATATTGAATAAAATTATAATAATTTGATGATGATTTTTTTCAATGGTAAAAAAAAGTAAGAACTGAGTTTTTATACAAATATCTCAAATCCAAATGTCTACCACAGTTTTAAAAAGTCCATTTCTAAACCAGAGAGTATTAAAATGGATGTGGGAGAACATTTCCTTATATTTTGTGACTACATTTACTCATATATTGAGTGGGAATGACATTATATGTTTAATTTTATGTTTTAAGATGATGTTATCCCATTTCATTATGTATTATGGAATATATCATAGAGGGTAGTTTGATATGAATTTAAATAGAAAGGATATAGAATATATATTCAGTAAAAAGGTAAAAAATAGAGTATGACCCTCCATTAACTTTACATATATGAAGGGGTTACCAAATGTTTTTGATACCCTTTTTTCAATGTCACCACATTCCACCAATAGATTAATCGTTAATTTCAGTAGATGATTGACTCACTAAATGAAATATTAATAAATGCATCAATATTATGGTGGATCATAGGTTGACTATTTATCACTAGTTGAGTTTTGTTATAAAATTTAAATCACACATCTATATGAATGGATCTATTTGAGGTGTTGCATGAAATAAAAATATAATAACATCATCAATTGTTAATGTTATTGAAGAGTTTACTATTGGACCCTATTGGGTAAAATATATTATAGAAATTTTATAGATGATCCAAGAGTATATGGGGACACTATGAATTCATTGAATGTCATATGTTGATTGGAAGAGTTTCCCATTCAGTTTTTATATTGGTGATTGTGTGTTCATGTAGATTTTAGTCATTTATAGATAATACATATTTGGGTAGGGGAGAACTGACAAAATCTATCCTACTAGGTCTATGTTTGGTATAGTGGTAAGCCATCTGTGGTACCCCATTCCCACCTCAAAGAGGTTAGAATATGGTGACTAGAACTAAGTAGGAATAACAGTAAATATGGGATGACTTAGTCTATATCAACCTACAATATACACATATCTCTAATGCATAACATAGATAGTAAAACCAATCGAATATATATGAACAACTAAAATATATATAACACATGCATGAAGATACAAAATTAAGTACAATTATACAAGGGAATATGAAAAAGAATATATACACCTGACAATACTCTATGATTAACTAGAAAAATCTCTATAAAGATCCTCCTTACTATGTATACTCCTGGATCAATCTCTAGCAGCAGCAGTCACTACTACCATCACGAACCACCATTCTATATCATATCTTAACAACAGTCACTAGAATTTATCTCTAATTAAAACAACCCATCTATATGTCCACAAAGACCACCTTCTAAACCTAATATCATTTTCATAGGCCCAAAACATGTGGGAACATGGACTATAATGATTTTTGTATAAATATACTTAGTAGGACATCCCAAAAAAATAAAGGAATGAAAAAAAATATTTAATATAAGAAACCATGGTATGAGAGGGTGACCAAGGGTATAAAAAAAGGGATCCTTATATCCTTATCCACTATAATCCTTAGGGACACAAATAAGTCTTGATTTTTTCAACTATAATCAGAATGGGTCCTAACTCAAGAGAAACTAGATATGATTAGAGAACTGGAACTCCATACCTGTATGAAGTCAATAACAATGTTGTACATCACATCTCAGAGAAAACTAGGAGGTTATTAAGGTGACACAAGTATCAATGTTTCTAACCTACCCATCCTTTCAAACTTCTATTTCACCATTATAACCCATAAAGGAAGACTCGTCCATCACAAAGCTATATATTCTAGTTGATGGGGAATCACGCCCTATCCTCCAAAATTGTTGATACTATACGTCCATTCTAAAACCCTATAGGGTAACCTTCACCATGAATTGGAATAGATATTAGTCAAGACTGTAATAACCCTTACTTTTATAACTATCCATATTGTGAGTAAACCCACATAACCTAACAAAATTTATATTGGGGGACCCATCTATGTTGAGGGAAAAAATAGATTAATGGGGTAACCAACCACAATGGAAAAAGTAATCTCCATAGATTGATGACTTAAGCCCTGAGTAGAAAAAAAACAAGTGGGGTGGTATCAGACTCTTCTAATAGATGGTGGAGGACTTGGTCCTTGTAAGAATTTAGAGAGTACTAATTCCATGTCCACTAGGATGAATTATACAACAGGTATATGGTGGAGTACCATATTTTTGGATGAATACATTTAAAATATTCCTTGAAACAATGTTTCACTTGAAATTTACCAACCCTATGAATGATATTATCATAATTCATGATCCCCATCATCAGACCTATAGAGTTTAATCTTAAATATTTTATATCACATCATGTATTGCATCATATTCCAATTGTATTATGATCAATGTTGAAAAATGACCAAGATATGATTTTTTTCTAAAATAGGGACATGATGGAATCATTGAAAAAACACAGATAAATTGTGAAGGTGGTCCATGTAGCAGCCCCAAGGTGCACCACATGGCATGATTGGTGGGGAAGGGTGTGTTCATCTAGGGGATTTACACCCACACTTATTGTGGAACCCACCCCCATCCCCAGATCAAGTATGATGGACACATATTTCTTTAGTTTCCCAATCTAGCACGTGGCCAGGTAGCTTTGGTCATGAATTAGGTCCCCCGCTAGGTTGTGTTCCTAGTGGGAATGGTTTAGATTCACTTTCCCACCATCCTTGTGGAATGATGGATTCCATTTGATCTCAGGAATATTAGAAAGAGGAGGGAATTAACAAGTCACCTCACCCCATCTCTTATATCTACATAGTAGTAACTCATATGGTTTTTACCTCACTATAATGTCAAATGAAACCATGTCTAACCTCTAGAAACATTAATTACTTTATCACCCTAGACCCATTTCCATTATTGATCATTCACACATTAGTGTCTCCTCACATGATTGTAAGATATCAACGCTTCACCCCAGTATCCTTCGTCCACACCGTTGTGCAGACTTTTAGGTATATACCCTTTGTTTCATGACACACCATGAAAACATCATAAAAATACCAAAGGGATGAAGGTCTCTTTTCATTACCATTAAAATAGAAGTGATGGATGTAGATATATACAGAGATATTGAATGTTATAGAAATAGAAATTTGTCCCCTCAGTCCCCAATGATCTTCCATAGAGACTAAAAAATCATAAATAATGATATTTGGGGAATGATTCATATTTATTTTATGTTCCATGGAATAGGGATTATGATTATAGGAATGGGAATATGATAAACCAGAATTTGAGTTGAGAAAATTGAAGAAATAACTCACCTTGATTAAATCACGAAGTACATGAGTTTTAATTCATAAATCTAGAACAAAATTCATAAGGAATTAATAAATTAAAATAGAAATTACCAAACACACTTTTCATTGATCATTGAGGAAGTTTTCATCTGTGTCTGGTGTGATTGGTGAAACTGATGAAGAATTGTTTGATGTAATTCATTCCTCAGTCTTGTAGATTCTTTATGTCTAAAAAATATCTACATCCCTTTAAATCCCACTATATAACCTTCCCTATCTACTTTTATAATTAAAATTCATATGTTATTTTACTCTATAGTTATAGAAAATGAGGTTTATAGAGATAAACCTAATTTTTTGGGGTGTATTATTAAAATACTCATCATCAGGGTCATTCCAAATAATTGGTAATGACAACTCAAATTACTTCACTTTGGGTATATTTTAACTCAATGAAATGATTGAATCTTCCATCTAAGTCATTCACTAGGAGGAATATCATTATTACATTTAATAAAAGTGCATGGATTAAAAATAATATATTTCCATTAATATTTTATTACCAAGGCTCTGCAACTCCCACAACACTACATCGACTCATTAACCTAACACAAAAATTATATTAAAAACATTTAAATGGTTTAGATAACAAAATTATAAATCACAACATCATGCCCACTTTAAAGAAATATGTTTACCTAAAAGGAAAAACATGGTTTCCTCACAAAGTAAGTTTACAAAACAACCTCATTCGAAAAAAACAAACCATCGTTGGGACATCCTTCATCATCGAAGGCTTAAATTATCTAAAAACCTGGTTCATCACCATATTATACGGGAACACCCCCTATAATCACCAAAATAATAAAATCTATCTCACCTAAATCAATAAACTTAATAGATACACATGAATACTTTATGTGGGTATTTGTAATCCTCTAGACCCATTACCACTCCTCATCTGAAGGTCACCATACCACATGGGGTTATATGAAACCTTCACCCACAGACATCATTAGGAGAATGTTTTATTACAAAGGATATCCCTGTTAGGATCCCTCCAATACAACCATTTAATGAATGTTCTAAATGGTAGTTTATTTAAGATAACTCTTCCACACCAAACTAAAAAATGAATCATGTCACCATGATTTTTCACTAACACTAGGAGAGTTGCATAAATGTATACAGAACTGATCCATTATCAATTCCACTATCATCTACTAACCCCATGACACAACTACGAATGTCTATATCTCAAGGACTATAGGAAAAAATGGTCATTATTTCTCAATATATTTACAATAATCCCTGGGAATTAATTTTTTTATTGATCACTAATATGTTCACACCCACCATCATATATAGATTGTTTGTGTGATCGTCAATCCATCAGTAAATATATTAACAAGAACCCAAAAAACAATAGAAAACTCATCCATCTACTGAGAATCATGCCTTATATCATATTTTGTCCCAATCCTCTATAATAAAAAGTGGATGGTTTAGTATATTTAAATAACTCTGCACTATCAGCTCAAGATCCTAGGATAATACTTACCAAACTATAACAATTAAAACCACAAATTCGTGTGGAAATACTATCCACCACCAAAAATTAATGATGATATTTGATGGGTACATTTTAAATGATCCAACACACATACCACATTAAGGGTTGTACTCAAATGGGGTAGTCTATATATAGGATATTTATCCAAATATTCAATTATAACGCTATGATAAAACCATTATCTTTTTGGGAAGTAGTGGAAATAATTCTCACCCTCATGAAAATACTATAAGTTCATTTCCATATAATTCCTACTCATACATGACAAATATGTCAAAATCCCTACCATGGAAATCTCTCACACATGATAAGATTGTAGGGCTATCACTATCAAATGAAGGTAAGTAAATTCTTCTACCTCCAAGAAAGATTCAACCATTTTGAAGCAACCTACTAAAGATCTTCCTTCATCTACTAGACAAAAAGTCACCTAAATCATTTTTTACCCTTCTAATAAATGTTTGGAGACATTGATATCATAAAATATTATGGTTTCACCTTCACTAATACTAAAAATTAAATTATGAACCCAATTGTTAGTATATGAAACTTTAAAAATCAATTTCTATAATCACTGTAAGATTAAAATATTTCATTTAATTATTTATTACCTCCTAAACAAACTAATACCATGGAGGATTTGGTCTTGGAGATTCATAAAATTCAAAAAAAAAATAATCATCCCACTCATCCATCACATAAAAATCAATCTGTAAGATGAAATTTGATCCATATGTTGGTCTGTAATCAAGGGATAACAATGTGTTTTCCATTGGAAGCATTCACACATTTCCTCACATTAATAGTAAGTGAATTATCCTTAATTCATGTGGAGAATAATATAATTATTAAAATATAATGGTATGTGAGCTATAACTTCAATAGGGGATGTAATATCCACTTACCATTTTTTTAGTAATGGGTAATCAGTCTATACCATGTCAGGTAGCATGGGATTCCATGTCTGTTTTGAAGGATTCTTTTGATGGAGCTCTTCCACCTCTATGGAGAATATCACTTCACTAAAAGGGAGATTGAAATTATTGTCACCATCAGTTTAAACACTCAAGCAATATTAGATATGGGAAAGGGTTCCACTAAAATCTCTAACTTCTGATCTTATTATGTAGAAATAATACCATCGACATACACAATCAACATTTAGGATCCATGATGTAAAGACTTGAATAATAATAAAAATAGACTATGTTAACCCCTAACTTTATCTATCCATCATGTACATTATCCTTGAACTCTAATTATTAATATATCATGTTTTATAAGAACTAACAAAGGGTAGTTATTTTTGGGAGTGGATCTAAAAATATCAATCTCCATATTCCCCTATACCAACCACATCCCAACCAAAAATACTCCTTACTATAACACTGGATTCAATAGAAAAATATGTGATCACAATGTTATATTTATCATGGATATTTTTTGTTTCCTGATAATATAAAATCAAGTTGATAAATATTCTTCTAGTGTATCCACCTTAACCCTTGATCGTAATAAATTACACTATAAATATTATCCAGAGAACACCTCATAATGTTTATATGAATTGATTCATATTCAAACATAATTATACCACCCTACATAGTTCCCAAAATATATAGATAACATTCCATCCAGAATAATGGTTCAAAATTCTAATGATGGATGAGTAGTCCTATCATGAGTTTGACAAAAAAATCATCCACCAATGGATCACTTTCCCGTGAGTGAGCTCAATGAATGATTCACCATTTTGTCAGTGAAAGTAAAACCACAATAAAAAATTTATTATTTGACTCCATAAAACCATTATTTTAGAGGACCTTTCTCTACTAAAAAATATAGGATAACACCATTATTGTAACACAAAGATTATATCCACTCTAAATGTTTACATGTCCAACTCAATAGTAACAACCATCTATTATTCAAGAATAATTTTCACTAAGCATAAAGTGGAGAGAAACTGAATTTTAACATCAGGTGAGAATGTTTCTCAAACAAGTCTAAAAAACACCTCAATGCCCACTAATTATTGGTGAGATGCATTACTATAATAACTAGTTCTCCAAGACCCTTCCTCTTCAAATGGGATCAATATTAGACAGAATAAACCATTATGTTTTGTAGTGAACCTATAAGTATTAAAGAATATATAGATATTTTGACATGGGATGGATGAGTAAATTCATAAAAGACCATCATATAATGCACTTACCAACATTATTGTAACTCATAGTTTATTTCTTAATGATCTAGGTTGAATAAAATGTTTTCAATGTTTTGGTGAAAGGATACTCTAGCCACCATACCAACAATAGTGACCCTAGTTTGATAAATAAACATAAGACCTTCATAATATTAATACCCTAAATCCACAAACTATTTCATACATTAGTAATAATATCTAAAATTAATCCTTAAATCTAAACAGCATTAATTTAACTCTGGCATGACTCGATGCACTAGGGACCTACGTGAGCTAGTATTATGTCAAATGTGCCACCATAATCTCAATTCCAATGGGCCATAGGATGGTGACTAGAACCAAGTTGGCATAACAAACAATATGGTATGCCTTATATTATACCAAACATCAATAGAAACATATCTCCAACGCATAAAAATGACTAATAATAATAGCCAAAAATATGTAAACAACTGAATTGTATAAAACACATACAAGATAAAAAAAACATGTATAGTTCCACATATTCAAATTCCCAAGAAACATTTCATCTAACAAGCCTTTAAATATAATAATCACAAGACTCTAAAAAGCCCATTATTGTTGTTTTTAAACAAAAATTAGTATCTATACATAATATCACTATTTCTATCTCTAACCACAATACATTATCATGTGTCACCAAGAATCACTAGGAAAAAACATCTATCACTCCACTCTAGATCCACATCCCCCATTTCCATATCTGAACCTTGTGTTTTGTGAATAGAAACAATATGGGTTGTAACATGTCTTATTTATGTGTTTTTATAATCCTACTCAATAGGACACCCAAAATACAAAACAAAATTAAAATGATATCAGTCACCTCCAAACTACATGTATGAGAGGGTATCATTGAAGATGATAATAATGGAGCCAAATCTACTCAACCAATATAATTCCCATGTATATATATAATTTTAAGGCACATAGACTATTTTCCTCATGGATTATAACTTATGAAAAAATAAATGTATTCATAGAATCATAAACCCAACAACGTTTAAATTAAATGACCCATATATATATTTTATACTAAAGGAAACCCAAGGGTTATTAAAGAGTCAAATGCCTTGATGTATCTAATATACCTAACCTATATAACATCCAAAACACCATTGGAAACCATAAAGGGGGACTCACCCATTACTAGTATGTTCTTCAATCAAGGGGGTACATTACCCTATCAGCTACAAAAACTGAGATAGTAAAACTATTTTATAAACCTATTGGGGAGACCGTACCTTTATCAAGGATATATGTTGGTCAAGAGAGTACTAATAACTACAACCATATCAACCCATGTAATTATTACATGAACAATACCTCACATTAATCATAGTATTGGACCCATTCCTTACTAGGGAAGAAGATTCAGTCATGGGATAGTTGACCCCAATATAGAAATAAATCTCAATAAATAGAGGACCAAATACTTAAGTAGTATAAAATTGGTGAAAGAGTACTAAATTTTATAAATAGTGTGTGGGGTACCCAAAAATAATCATAAGAAATGGATTTATAACAGCACTTAAATATCTAGGTATCATTTCCCAATTATGTTTGGGATTTCAAAACAACAGTAAGAATATGAGGAACCAATTCTATATCAATAAAATGCCACCATAGGAGAACTGATCATGAGAAATTATTATTCATGAAACCTAATCTACAACATTGGACATAAGGAGATAAATCCCAAACCATTATATATATAACATTTTAGAAAACATCTAATAAACTAATTGGTCATGACATTGTGTTCTATTTTAAAAATTATCAAGATATAAAATTTATTTTCCATAAAACGAAAGACCCCAAGAAATTAGCGAAAAAGACCCAAAACTGGAGATAGAATGATATGAGAAGACCCTTCAGAATTCCTTGTAAAAATCTATGAGGTGGAGGGTTCACCCTGATGTGTTTATGTTTCCCCATACATGGGGTAGTGCATGGGTTACTTGTCCCTATGCATATTGTACATCCCACCATTTTTACCAGGTCAGGTCAAGAAAACATGGCTTAGTATGATCAGCTTCTTGTATATGTGGTAGAGAAAACTATGTTGTGCACTGATACATGCACCACTTAACCCAATAGAGTTAAACAAACATGCCCCACACACCTACAACATGACAGTTGGGCTTCCACATGACCTTGGGGGATCAGATATTTGGGAGTGACCGTGTTTCCACACCTAGTCCCATCACACATTATAAAAACATCCCATGTGTCTTCCACCTACCTAAAATACTAAGAACTACCATGGTGAGTCTCTATCCAATCATTAAAACCCAAAAACATATATCTTTTATAACTACTAATTTATCCCACATTGTGGCTTCCAAATTCTAATTCTCCATCATCATGATGTGGTACTTCCTCTTATTATCCTTCCACTAAAGGTTATTCCCCTCCACCTCCTTAATGATTCTTTCCCTTCATTCCATGTCACCTCATTCAAGACACTATATCATAGACTCAATGATCCCCACACTTTCACTATTAGCATAATAAAGATAGAGTGGGAGATATGGGGATCAATTGGGAAATTTTTCACCATGTTTGCCACTGATCCACCTTCAAAGCCACAAAAACACAATGAAAATGTTATTTAAAATATAATTATACCTATAATTTTTATTCATTTTTTATGATGAACCACATAATGATGATATGACAAAATGTTTTTGGTGATTGAGAAATTTTAATAAAAAATACGCTTCATTCAATCATCAAGGATTGGAGTTTTCATTTCAAAATCTAGAAAATGATTCCAAAATAAGGGAGAAACATAATATAACATATCCATAAGTGATGTTAGATTCATCATTTATTAATTTTTCATCGTTATTGTGCTTGAAAAGTGATTTTTATTATAATTTATGTGGAATTATTCTATTCTTTTATCTCATGGTTTTTCTAGATCTCCAAAATCTATAGATCCATATAGACCTCTCCAGAAATACATCATTCTATCTTGCTCTAATTCTTGGGTTTATGGTTTACAAAACTATAATTTAATATAATATATTTTAACTAAATAAACCATAGTTTTTTTTGGTATTTTATTAATTTTCCTACAATCAAGTTCAATTTTGGGGTTGCTAGTGTGAGAAGAAATTGTATCTCTCCATTGGTAAAAAACTCATTCCAAACTCAACATTAGTCTCAAATTTTCTATATGAGGTTTTTATTAAATGAAAATAATTATTCTCCTTAACACACATGTGAAGACAAAAAATAATATATTTTGATTTAAATATTATTACCAAGACATTGTAATTCCAGCAACTTAGAACCAGCTCAATGAATAATCTCAAATATGGTATTGTAAATGTTTTAAATGTTTGTATCACCAAAATTTGGGCCACTATAATTGGCATTTACATGGGGTAATTAAAATATTTTGATGGTCCAAAAAACATTATTAAAGGATCATATTATATAGCACTCCCACATTCATTATAATGAGTTCATGATTTTTTTTCATGTATTATGTTTTTATATTTACTAACAAGATATGTCAAAATTAATTTACTAGGGTGAACTTGATATTAAGAAGGATTCAATGTTCATAGAACTTCCCATGGAAAAAATAGGTTCTGTAATAATATGTCCATACATTTTTATGATTTCTATGTAAATATGGAGTCCAAGATGAGGTCACATATTAAAGTGATTCACATGTAAAAGATCAATATAATGCATAATATTGAATTTGGAAATTCATAAAATTTCGATCAATGTGGTATGGTTAGGAACTTTTTGGGAGAATTTTTTTTAGTGTTATATATAATGATGAATTGTGTTCATGATGGTTTCTTTATTAATTGTATATTTATATCCATTTAATTTTCAAGGATATGAATTTATTAATAATATATAAAGAAGAAACCTTGACATTTGATGTTTCTAAGTATATGAAATTCTAAAAGTTATTTTCATTATTTCTAGACATTATTAATAAAAAATAAAATTTATTCTCTTATATTAAATTTTGAGAAATCCATTTGAGTCATAAAAAATTGTTTTCATTTTTGTATAAATTTGGAATATTTTCGTGTTAGTTATATTTTTTGATAATTCCAAATTTTAATAAAATTTATTTAAATTATTATTTTTTCATATATTTATTTATTTATTAAATTTCATTAGATCAAGTGTAGTGTTTTATTTATAATTGGTGATATAGTGGATTTGGAATAAAGATGAAATTTAATATGATCAACTGTTAATATCTTTTCTAGTCATGAATTATTAACCCTTTAAATATGGGAATCCATATATTTAATTAAAAATAGAATTATATTTCAGAAAATACAATTATTTTAAAAAAAAAATGTAATTAAAAGAGTATTTTTTTTCTTTTTCATAAATGGGTGTGCCTTTGACATATTATCTCATTTTTAATATGTGGTAGAAATAAATGAGTTAGCTATTGTCTAAAAATTAATCTGAATGATGATGATTAATGTAAGTAAAATAAGAGGGTAAAGGACAGATATCATCATGGTATTGAGGTATGTTACATAGAATAATCACTTACCTTAAATTTTTTTTTGAAATTATCATGGTTTTTCTTTTGGGGTGGGTAATAAATCATTATAAACTAAGCTAAATTATTGATGAATTTAAGATAGGAGTACATTGGAGATATTTTAATGAGATTTTAGAAATTAAAATATAATAAAAATATATTAATGAAGGAGGATAATTCATTGTAATAAAGGGATGTTTTTTCAAATATAAATGTTATTGGAAAATAAATTATATAATGAATATATTAGTATTGGGACCACCTTATGTATAAGGTTGTATTTGTTGTCAATAGTTGTCAATGACGATCAAAATGAAGGAGATCAAGAAGTGCTCCAATGAAATGGAAGAATGGAAATTCAGATGATTTTTGTATGGATCCTAAATTGAATGAACTTGTGTCAAAGGTGACACATTGTTTACAACAGTGGATAATGGTGAGGTATAATCCATCTAAGTTAGATTCAAGAAGAATGAGGATTTGATGAAGACCATGCAATTCTCCATGATTGCATGAGAACCATGCAAGCTCCTACTTGAAGAATTGAATCATATGTTTTTCATGAAGTAGAGAGTGATGGCTGAAGAAGAAGAGTAGTCGAAGAAGGAAAATCATAGAAAAGAAGCATGAAGGTTACGACTGAAGCAGATATTGAAGGTGGTGTTGTTTCCCAGTGTTTGCCAATTTGTTGGTCCTCAAAATTGGAAAATGAAGACATAGGTTGTTGGAAAAAGGTAGTGCATGCAAAAAGGAAGTGGATTGAAAAATATCGGGTGGTGGGCACAAAAAATTATGGTTCGTGAAAAAAACAGCGTGTTTGCACGAAAAATAGCAGCATGCGTGAAAAATAGAGTGGTACGCGAAATAGCGGAGCAAGTTTTTTTGTGCAAGAGGTGTTTTGAGTCAGAATGTCGAAAAATGGAAAAAATCAGAGCTGCGTGAAAAAGCCAGAGAAATGTGTGGATAAATGTTGTGTGCGAAATAGCTGGGTAAGTTTTTCTCCCAATTCGGGACTCGGATCAGAAACACTGAAAATTAGAAAAGGCAAGAGGTGCGCGAAAAATCTGAGATGTTTGTGCCATGTGCTTGGAAAATAAAACGTCTGTGTGAAAAAATGGTTGTGTGCAAAATGTGGGTTTGAAGTTCTACACATAAGAGGGGATTCATGTTCAGAATGATGAAAAATGGTGAAGTCATAAGATTCGGGAAAAACCAAGGCGGTGCGTGAGAATAAAAGGACGGTGCACGTAATTCAAAGAACTGAGAGAAAGTTTTACTTATAGGAAGGGATTTTACGTGCAGGATCAAAAATGCCTATAAATATGAGGTGAACCCCTCTCATTCTGATCGGCATTACACTTAGACAAATCTAGAGCTCTAGAACGCAGAAAAATTGAGGTATAGAGTGTTGCGCAAAAAGAAGAAGGGTTGCGTGAAAAAGGAGGTGTTGTGTGAAAAAGGGAAGTTTTGCGTGAAAAAGAAGAGTTTCGCGAAAATCCTTTTTCGTGACAAAAGGAATTTTAACGCCCAAGGTTTGAATTTTATGCGCAAGAAACTGGGAAGGGTGAATGAAAAAATTGGGGGTCCCGCAGGCCTTTGGTAGGTGCTTAGCACCCTCGAAGCGGCTTCGCAAATAAAGGAGTACAGTGAACCATTCGTTTTTATGAAGAGAAGTTGCACTGGACACACATGACTGGTGTTTAACTCCATCGTTGTTCTTTGAAAAGAGAAGAAGAATGATTCATGCAACTAAACTTGTATATTCACAAAAAGACAGAAATATAACGATACACTCAGTTGCCGATATTGGGAATTACTGGAAGAGAAAAAGGAGATTTAATGCATTCAGTTATTGCACTAAAGTAGAAGATTGAATAAAAAAGAGCATCAACTCACGGCTATGATGCAAGCATTGTCTCATGCTGAACAGGATACAAAGACTTCTATGTTTATATATTGAAGAGACCATCATGTCTATAAACTGAGTGGGACTTTACCAAAGGCAGTGAGCTAGGGGGAGTCAACAGGAGTGACCCGAGGGACGCAGTGAGCTATCCCTAAAATTTTCTAAAGGCAGTGAGCCTGGGACAGTGTGACTGTGCCCAAACCATTGTAATCCACAACTAGTGAAGAATAGTGGAATTAGGTATGACCGGAAACCTGTTGGCATATACTCCTTTGACGTAGCCCTTAGTGGTGATCCAAGTAAAAGTGTTGTGTCAACTCATTGCATGTTAATGTTTGATTGTTGATCATATCCATCAAACAGGATTTGGAAGTTCCTACCAACGTAGGGACAAGATGTATCACATAGAGAGAAAAATTTGACACCCTGATTCACCCCTCCCCTCTCAGGGTGTCCCAGGGTCCTACAATTAGAAGAGGGATGATCTTGTTTAAAGGGAGAGAATTTTTATGTGAAGATTAATGATTTAAAAATGAATTATAGTTATATTCTAAAACATGAATATTATTTTTATTTATGGAGTAATATAAAAATGTAATGTTATGAATAATTATATGTGAAGTCTGGGATATTATATATGATATTATTTATAGAATCATATTATCAAAAAAAATATTGGAAACCCTTGTTAAACATGTGATTGTGTTTTTGAGAAATTCTAATTAAAACAAATGTATATATTATTGAAGATGTGGTAGAAGTGGGAATACAATTTTTGGAATGGGATCCATGTGATATAGTAGTATAGGAATACATTTAACCTTCTTCTTATATAGGGGTTATGTATTTTTCAAACAATTCATGCCAATTTGGTTGGGGGCATACTAAATTAGCATTGGGGTCTTATCTCCCAGTGGTTTCTATCAACATTTTTCTTAATCATTTAGAATGATGATTTCATTTATAAAGATTATTCGAGGAGAGAGATTATGATAAAAATTTAATTTTAATTTGAAATTATTTATGATGTTATTGTGAATCATTTAAATTAAAAAGATATAATAAATGATTAATGTTTTGAAAATTCATTTCCCATGACTTAAGTTAATAGGTAATTTGTAAAAGGAATGTATATGAGAATTTATACAATATAGAGGTATGATATTATGATTTATGGATTTTTTAATTATTAATTGATTTATATAAAAATAAATTTAATCCTTTGAATTATGTTATTGATGATTTTATATGATAGTGATGTGATATGAAGGGATATTGTATTACCAAAGGATGATGTGTTATGTATGGACTTAGTATTCACTAAATAATTTTTTATTCCTAAAACTTGTATGATTGTCATTGTTTTAGTTATACAACTACATATTAGTTTTCATTTTGGTTGTATTATTCTTTAATGTAGTTATTGTTATTACAGTATCAGTTGTGACTAATTATTGTTGTTATAGATATAAGTCCCAAGGGACACATATATTTATTTTTCATTACTTTTATTATTTAAATATAACATCTCACAACAATCACACAATCCTTGAAATGTAAATTTTCAGTGTGTTTGAGGATTATCTACATAAGAAATACACTCGGTAAACATATGAACATTCTCCCATAATGAATCACCACTGGAATCCCTTTTAGTCTTACCCTAACTTATAATCACCATAATGACCTAGGTAATGGAAACAAAATAAAATATGTGAACTTAAATTCTCTTTAAGGGTAAACATAAGTGATAAAAATTAATGATCATAAGACAAAATAAGATTGGCATATGGGTGTAATAATTTTACATGAAATTAATATAAGATAATCAAACCGAACATATCATAGATCAAAAATTATTATTCATGGAATATGGATTGGAATAGAATAAGACATAAATTATATGAATGTGGAAAAATTATTTAATAAACATTAACCATTATATCATAAAATAACAATATCTTAGGAATGTGGTAAAAATATTAGCATTGGGAACATCACCATAGCGATATATACAGTTGCACCCAAAATTACAATAAACTAAATTTTTCCTTCGTATACAAGTCTTATGAGATATAAATAATTAACCGATGTAGTGGAGGGAAATATAGGACCCACTTATCAATTATTCATACATATGTGTCCCACTTGAAATAAATCTATCATTATATCCTGAAGAACCCATGAAAATAAAATGGGTTTTATTGATTACATTATATGAAACCCATGGAAAGTAATTGGGTGTCATTTCAAATTCAAATGGATTAACATATAAAAATAATTTAAGTTTCCACCAATAATTATAACATTATAAACACATAAAAAATGGGTATCCAAAGAAAATTAAAATAATTATATGTGAATAACATTCAATTAAGATAATGGTGTACATAGTATTTTCATCATATATATAAATGGTATATAGTTTAGTAAATAATATCCATAATAAATCAATGTATGGACTCTATGTGAACACTCTTAAATAAAAATAAAGAAATATTGAGTGTTCATATTATAAATTCATTGGAATAAAAATAATTTTTATAAATAGTGTATGATTACTCAATAAAAAAAGTAGTGAATGATTTCTATGAGATTAATCCCTCAAAATAGTATAAGTGACATTATTGGGTAATTTATAAAAATAAATTTTCAAGGAAATGAATCTTCTTTAGATAAATTGTAAAATTTAAGTGATATAGTAATATTTTTTTTAAAAAAATGTGTTTAACATTGTCGTAAATGAAGAAGATATAGGTCATTTTAGAATTTAATTTTCAAAATTGTGAAGTGAAAAAATTAGAAAACTTTTAATTTTGAAATGAATCGGTAATATTTGAGCTATGAAAATATAAGAAGGTTATTTTAAATAAATGTATAGTGGAATGTTAAACAAACAATCAAGGAAGGAAAATAATTCTAATATTTTAAAAAGAATCTTTATTGAAACCACCATTATAAAAAAGGGAAAATTAAAATTTATTCTGAGAAGAGGAAATTAGAAATTTTATGTTTGAATTAGATAAAACATAATTTGGTTTCAAAACATAATGGATAACATGGGTGTGAAGGGGAAAATATGGACATGAATGAGAAACCATCATCAAAGATGATTGGAATTATTCTTAACAATGATATTATTTTTGAGAAAACAATTATTTAAGGTAAAATCATTGAATTTAAAATTAATTTCTCGATAGAGAGGAAAATAAGTTACTATAAATAAATCATGGGGTGAAAGTAACTAATTTTGGAATAAATAAGTTCAAGAAAGAGTATTATAATTCAACAAAGTAATTAGAGTTAACAAAATCTCTACAGTAATGGTATCGTGAGAATAAAATGATTATAAGAGGGTTACAATTATATGGAAATTTTAGTATCATGAAATGAAATGAATTAAACATACCAAAAGTTAATTATTAAGGATATACAACAAATAATGTAACATATGGTGCACAATATCAAACATCTCTACTAGAATTCAAAATACAGACAAATAACCCCTATATCCTCGTTATCTTTTGAATTGAAATCCCATAATTGATGGAAAATGATTTGGAATTTTGAACTACTTATATATCATGAAAAAATAGAATAAAATAATCCATAACCAATATATATATATACCACCAAATGAAAACATGTGGTGAATACACATCATTTCTAAATGAAGAATAAATTTTATTTAAACACCCTTACCCTGTCTTATCGCTTACTTGATCGCTAGCCAAACATTGTTGATTATGAGAATAATTGTAACACCCTGATATTTTTGGGAAATATTTATCTATAAATAAATATAATTTCATTGATAGATTGTGTTACATGCATCCTCGAGATTAAATGAACCATGATATACTATTAAAATATTATTATTTGACCATTGTATCCTAGTCATTGGATTATATGGTATGAATAAGACTAAATAAATTATGAAAAACTTATAGTTATATATATATATATATAATAATTTTGTTATAAATTGATTATAATAGACAATACAAATAATTTAAAATAAAAAATAAATATTTTTCTAAAAAACTATTTTTTTGCACGCAATGTATTTTATCATCAAAAATTAAATTTATTACCATTGGTGGATTATTGTAATAAACTATATAAATTATATATAAAATAATGATTAATAATATTAAATAATTTTTTTCTAAGCATGAGATAGTAATAAACATTTTTTATAATTAAAAATGTATTTTTCTAAAAACCAATTTTGATGTGTGTTTCACACTTATTTAAAAATTAATTTATTTAACTTTTATAAATTAAATTTAATAAAATGGATTACATAATTGGAATCATGGGGTAAAAATTTGGTAAATAGTTCTATTTTATTGTTGGTAAATACTAATAGAAACTATGGTAAAATTTATCACCTCAGTACAGGGTAAAGCGGGTAAATATTTATTAAAAATAACTGATAAAGACATAATATTAATGAAAATTATTATTGTATGAATTTAATTCAATACATATCTTGTTAGTATATCTGATCTAAAAATTCCTTTTTTATTTCAAAATATCCAGTTTAAGGATAAGAGGAGGCCAAAGTTACAGACATAAAACATCACCAGGCAGGAATCAAAGTTTCAAACTACAGAATATAACCAGTTGCCAAATTTTAATTTCAAAATCAACACAAAATTCAATGTCTACCTCGATTCAGGAGTTGCTAGTGTCTGCTAGAGTCGCTTTTTTTCCATCATCCATCAACAGCATTGGTAATACACCATCGTTGTCACCACCCATCACCAATCACCGGTGAGGAAGCCGCCGGGATCCATCATAATCAATGATAATCACCAGCATCGTTGTCGAAAACACACAGCTTGAAGCATCACCATTGTAGACCAACAAACCACCATCATAGCATCCACTATCTTCCAGGTCGCACCTCTTGAGACATCAACCATAACTCAAACCACACTATCCCAAAACCTCACAAGGATCCAACGCACCAGACTGACCTGGCTTGGCGAGAAGGAGCTAGAGTCCAGAGCAGAGTTTTTAATGGGAATCCCCAATCAGGGATGAGCGATCTTCGAGTGGACCACAAACTACACACTTCAGAAACACCATTGTCGTCACACCAAGAAAATCCATCCAACCAGAAAAGCTGAAACATGAAACGAAAGATCAAAATAAAACCATTGGGAAATCACATCAAAGATGAACAGAACCAAAAGAGAAGAAAAAAACCAATGTGAACGCTCAAAAATAGTATAAATCCACCACGAAGAGAGGTAGAGCTAAAGACTTGGACATTGAGGAATAAAAAATTGAAACAAGGTAAAACCCCAAAACAAGCAGAAGAAGGGAAGAGTCGGGCAAGGCCTCAGTAGCAAAACTTGACCATGAACCCCAACACATCCCAAACTACCATGATGAATGCTGAACAGGACCAGAAATAGAGTCCATCATGACATATCCGGTCGGAAGAGTAGCCAAGATTCATGGTCGAAGTTCCGAAAACCTTAGACAGAAGCCCATAAAAGGAAATAATGGAAAAGAGATGGTCCACTCACCATCGAAGAATCACACCTGAAGCCAAGGACATTGAAAGAGAAAGTACCATCAGAGAGGAAGATCTCGAGGAGGACCCGATGACATAAAGGAAGCAAAAGCAAAGGTGTCAAAGGAGACAGAAATAGAGGCCGAGAGGGACACAAACAATTATTCAATGAATATTAATATCATTTTTTACATAATGAAATTATATTAAAGATGGTGTTTTATTTATATTTATTGGTATTATATAATTAACTTTAATTCTAACACAATTCCAAAACAGTATCTTTCCAATTAATTGAAAAATGTAATAAATTTTAATAAAAGTATTAAAAGTGATATAATTTGGGTAATCTATAGTGTTATATGAATTTTATTGTTTTATATGATATATTAATATATTGGTAAAATATTATATTTTCAATTAAACATTTTACTTATTTCAAGTCCCATTGAATAAACTAAATCAAAATTGAAAGTAATGATATTTTATCAAAATTATATTTTATAAATTATTTAAAAATAATTGAAATATTTAGTTAAAATAGGTGGATATAATATGGTCGAAAAATTAAAAAATTGAACATTTATGGGAAATTTTTATACCTATAAGTAAAAATTAAAACCCTTTAATATTGAAAAAATTGATACTGTGGTTAAAATAGAAAATGGCTAACTAAGGATGAATGAAAAATATAAGGTTTAAAATGACATCAAACATGCCTAAATTATATTTTTTGATGTTATTAAAATCCTATCCTACGTTATCTTCAATTACATATCAATTTTGAGGTATTTTATTGAGAATTAATTTATTATATTACAATCATTTGGGAAATGTGAAATTTACCTCTCACCTAAATTATAAAAGGGAACATGATCCCTCACGTATTTACACAAAATTAATAATTCTATATATACACAAATCTATAAATTTATCCTATAAAAGTACCTATACATATCCTATTAGTTCTTTTATTCTGAAATAGCAACCTTAGATCATTTTAGAGGAGATCAAATGGAGTCATTTAAAACAAAAGAGGTAATCGCCTTAACAGATCACTGACTTTTCTAATTTTCTTGACCACTTCAAAATCTATGGTATTTATCATAAAATAATAAATTATGTATAATAAATATTAATAAATTTAATTATGATTATGGAAACACCATTATCTACCCTCTTTCCACCCAACCTAGAAGTGAATGTACTGCTCGTGCGTACTTACGGCTTACCATCTTCAAATAGTGATACTTTTCATTTTTCATTGCTATATTTCATGGATGAGTATTTTAATGCGTTTAGTATTTATATAGTATATTATTGAAATAATTATAATTCTAGAAATAAAAAATCAAATCTACCTTTTTTCCTCCCAAACTGTTGGAAAATGAAAATGTTGTACCTGTATTCTAGTGAAATACAATCTCCATGAAGTAATGTGGCTCATTTTTTTGTTTCAATTTTACTCAGGTTTTAAATAAGATATATTTAATGAATATATATGATTTATATAACATGATAATGATTATGTAAGGATTAATTATTATTTACCTTCCTTTCATTCCATCATCAAGATATGAAAACAACATTTGTGTCTATGTATGGCCAGCGGTCTCCATGAATAGTGAAATTTTTTATATATCTAAATTTTATGGATGAATCATAATATATATATAAAGGATATATATGATATTTATATCAAAATTAATATTTTATTTATTATGGAAACTATAATGTCTCAAAATTTCGGTATAAATTATTTTTTAATTATATAGAATTATTTCGAGAATGTGAAATTTGACAACACTTGATTTCGAGGCCCGGACTGCATAGAATGATCAGTCAAAATATGATAAGATTTAAAAAACATGTGTGAGGGTTTTTCCTGAAAAACAATAATAACTCTTAAATGGGTGTCTGGATCAGAAATATGAGGGCACCTTTGGGTTTACAATGGACGGTTTACCCAAGGCGCGACTTAAGTTTCGTCTGCGCAGGCCTCTAGAGAGGAATCCCGAAAATCGAATAACCGTAAAAAATAATAAAATAAAATTATTTTATTTTTCAAATTCTTATGACTCACTAATGGAGACTCGGATAAGAAATCGGATACCACCACTGAACTCTTGAGGGTCTTCTTTCCATTGGTATATCCTAACATCAGCCGACACTGGCCAATAGTAGAAGTTATTTTTTGGTTGTAAATAAAATAATTAAGTAACAATTATTTTATTGTAAAATCCTTATAACTCATAAATGGTAACTCAGATTGAATATCCGAGATTACCGTTGAGCTCATGAAGGCATGTTTCCCTTAGGTGGAGCCTAACCTTGACCGGAGCGGGTTAAGGGTGACTATTAAAAATTTTTGAACTTTTTTTAAGATACGTTCAGTAAATGTGTGATAGGGGATATCTATATTTTGTATCGGTACTCAAACTTAAAATATAAGGGCACTTTTGAATTTGCAGCATTGGGATTCACTTAGGAAAATCCTGACTTTGTTTAAGAAGGGGCAGACGGGAAAATTAATTTTTCGTACTTTTTGAAAAAAATAATAAAATAAATCTTTGAGTTATTTTATTCTCTTCCCAAAAATGAGTGATAGATAGTGGTTCTAAACTGTAACGTCAGTCATTAAATAAGATAAATTTATTGACTTCATCATCTCGTTGTGTAACCGAATCACTCATGGTTTAATTGGTTCATTAATTTTGATTCATCAATGAATCATAATAATGAACCAATGTGGGGGTTATTTTCTTTTATTTAATCAAACCATCAGCATGGGATTTGAGAACCCACGAGAGAAACCTCTGATGAAACGCCGAATAATTTACTCTCCAACGATGAATGGTGGATGAATGAAGACCTTTGGGGGATATCGATTTGGATATTGATGAGAAAAGTCGAACAACAACGAACGTGAATCTTCTCATTCTTCTGCAACATCGTTTCCAGGTAGAGGGTTTAAATGATTTATATGTTTAATATCCCTCTTTCCCCATTAATTTATAATATGACAAGTGTGGATCAACCAACCAATGGGTTGATCCACATTTCGGTCATTATTGCAGGAGTTTGATGTGGGGTTTCTTTATGGGTTTTTAGTTATTATTATTCATCCCTGTAATTAAGCGCAAATGCGAAGGGATCAGGACAATCCGAACAAGGCCCAAACCCTCCGTCAAACATGGTATTGTTTTATTCGTCATGGGAAACTGGGAAACCTAGCGCCATGCAAAAACAGAGGGCCGCACAATGAAGGAGACGTCGCAAGAGGCCTCTAGGCACAGACAAGAAGAAAATTTGACCAATAGAGTTTCACCGGTGGAATGAAGAAGCACCGCCGACACGCCCCCACCGGCATGGCAGCACTGGAGACCAGTGGCGGTGGCTAGATCTTGATAGCCATGAGAGGGTGGTGGCACCCATAGGTGTCGCGACGGACAGGGGGCGTCTATCCATCACTGTCCGCGTTGATGGTAGGTGGCGTGCCTTAGAGGAGGCGCCACAACTTCAGTAGTGATGGTGGCGAACCATCTTCTGCGGGTCCTACTCGAGACCAGTCAGCTGGGAGGGCAGCGCAAACCTGGCGTCGCCAGTTTGAGAATCTGAACGGACCACATCCATTCAGGAGGGCAGTAGATCCTTCGCCTACCTGGCAGGCCTCACCTAACCGGGTGGGCCGAGACAGTTCCACGACCCAACAGGCGACCCTGTAGATGAACAGGCCGGATCAGGCCCAGACAGATTGGGCTGGGCCCAGCCTGCTAGGGCCAGGCCCAGACCAGGTCGGGTCGGGTAAGACCAGACCTAGACCTAATCTGATGTACTTTCTCTTGAAGGTAAATAACTTCTAAATCGTCGTTCTTTTGACAAGCCGTTTGTAGTTCTAGAACCCTTTGGACAAGGTAGATCTTTTCAGATACATTAGTTGGGTTTTGGAGAAAGTTTGAGTATGGCTGGTTTGGATCGAACTCGAATCCAATTGGGCCCTCGGTACTAAAATGCTTATAACATACATACCAGGCATCTGATTGACCCACCGTCTATTATGTTGGAACCCTTAAGACATTGTGGTTGTTCTGGTTACTTCTTTATAAGACATTGTGGGGGCTAAAATACGAATTGTTTCTTGAGGAGAAGAATCTATGGAACTCAAGCATATAAAGTGTGGGAATCTTGTGGCTGAGTGTCAAGAGAAGAGTGACCCCTTTATAGATCACCAGTAGAGGTACCCTTTGTGGATCAAAGACTTCTGATCCTATGTGGATTGAAATCTTATGTCCTTATGTGGATCAACAGTAACACGACCCAAAGAGGAAAATCCTTAGATCGTCCCATCCTGGCTCTGTGACTTTCGACCCTGTGTGGATCGATGACTTACAACCCTGTGTGGATTAACAGTAGCATGATCTAACGAAGACCAGCCTTAGATCGGCCTATCAGGGATCAGAAACTTATAACCCTTTTTGGATCGATAACTAGCGTCCCTGTGTGGATCAACAGTAGTGTGACCCGATGAGGATCATCCTTAGAGTGGCCCATCGTGAATCAATGACTTACGACCTTTTTGAATCGATGACTTATGACCCTGTTTGGATCCCTAATAGAACGAATTCTTCATGGATCAGTAGTGGAACTACTCAATGGAATAATATTATTTAACATTATGACTAATAATATTCATTCTTATTATTTAAGTCATATACCTTATGTAAGTTGTCTTTTACTTTGTTCTTTGTGATTGAGATCACACCTTTTGGTTTTCCCTTTTTTAATTCTAGGAGACCTTGAGGGGTATCAAGGTCCCTACTGGTTATTGTTATAATCACCCTTGCATGGGCTTCACCCACACCGTGTTTTGTCTTGTGCAGACAATAGAAAACTTGACTGTGATTTGGGGAGCTAGGACTAGACAATGCATAGAGGTGGTTGGTAGATGTGTTGAGGTGAAATGACGACTAACGATGAGTTGTACCAACCCTTCAAGACTGATTCTGGGAGGATGACCTCTGGAGCACGTTTTTCCTTTTTTTTGTACTTCCTTTTTAGTTGGGTTTGTATAGTTCCCCTTTTTCATTCAGTTTGCACTTTTACTATCAATAGTTAAAATTATTTTGTTTTCTTTTCTTGTGTACCTATTCTATGTGTGTATTGGTTTAAAGGAAATGCCTTCAATTTTTGGTAATTTCCTTTCTAGTGATAGTCGAAAAACCCCGACCTATAGAAGGCGGGTTTGGGGTAGTCATGGAATGGGCCCTGAGGGATGGGTCATGACAATGTGGTATCTAAGGGTGGTCTGTTCTACCAGAATAAAAAAGAATCTATGTTTTCAATGAAGGAATAGAGTTATGTGTCTTGAGTTCAGATTAATTTTTGGGGAGTTTTGTTTTGGTGTGGTTGCCGAAGCATCCATACACTAAGACCCTGAATTTTGATTTCCAAATCGGTACAAAAAAAACACTAGTTTCATGTGTTTTGAAAATGTTTTTTCTCTTCATCACTTTTGAGTCATCTAACCAGGTATAACTTAATGACCTTGGTTAATCTTCATATTCTTTCAAGATGCATCCATGTAGATTTTTTTCCAGGATTCCAATTTGTGACCATGATGATAGTCCACAGAGTGATGAGGCTTCTGTACAAGGATTGTTGCCCAATATGATACCTTCAGGCGGTGTCCCTACTATACCACTACATGTTGGTCTGTAGTTATTATCAGTGCTTCTAGTAGAGGACACATATAGGCTCAGTTACTTACATGAGTTTCAGTGACAGATACCCATCGGGTTCTAAGGCGATCCCAACTCACAGGCGGTTAACGACTGGCCTAAGGTGGTGACTGAGATTCCATCTAGCCAAGGCACCATTTGATCCATTGGTGGTCCCAACAGTGAGAATTCTATGTGGATCATCAAGGGAATGGTATGGTTTAGATTACCCCTATTTTAAAATTAGGTGACTTTTCTGTGGATAGATCTTTATAACCTTCCTTAGTGAAGGGGGTCTTTTTCTATAAAAAGATAAGGGGTGTGTGTTCCCAAGATCTTCTATAGCATCGATTGGATGGTGTGTCAGTAGCTATGTATTCTTCAAGGCCTACCAACCAAGAAGGTACTTGATGAATACAATACAACCAGTGCTTCAGTGCTCAGACCTCCATGTGAGATGTGTTTAGGGAAATCTGAGCCATCACTATTCCTTTGTGCATTTCTACTTATGTTAGGTTATAGAGAGAACCTTTTAGGGTTGAATGTTCTTGGCTGAGTAGATACATACAATAAAATTCATCAGTGGGAAAATAGAAAATCATCCTCAGTCTCTGAGACTTGGATGCATAAAATGTTTTAGGAAGAGGAAGTGATAGGAAAAGATGAGTCTATAGGGAAACAAATGTGGAAGGGGAGATAAGAGAGCAGCAAGAGGTGGTATACATTTAGACATGTTACAACCACCACCCAAATGTGGCCCCACCAGGCTCGAGGTATGGTTTGTGTCAACTACTAGCAGTCATGTTAATAAGCACAAGTACTAATAATTCATTCTTATAACGAATCTAGTTCATGAACTAGAGTTTCTGGTTAAACCATTGACTTGACCCTTACATCTGGAGATACCTATTGGAGGAAACTTGATAGTCACAATTTTTTGGACTGTGTTATCTGACCCTTGAGGTGAGAGTTTCAATTGGAACCTCTTGGTGGCAATGTCGAGGACCTACGACATTAGTTTGGTTATGGACTAGTCATCCATAGTTCACGATCAGATTTATTGTTTTAGTGAAAACGATTTGGTATATATATAGAGTTGGAATAGTGTTTTCCTTGGATGGTGAAAAATGAAACCCATGAAGCACTGGATAAACTCATGCATAAGAGGGTGCAGCTGGACACTCTTGAGTCAGCCAACCTTACCCTCACAAGAACAGGTGTATTGAGTTTTCTGTTCCCAATAATAGAGGTAGAGTGTGAGAAAATTCTATCAAATGATGTTTCCAGAATTACCTCCCCATGGGGAGAGGGACTTATACTTTGTCTTGTACCCCAGGACAACATTGATATCTACATCTGCATATCAGATTGCTCCTGTGGAAATCTGAGAGCTGAGATTATAGTTGAAGGACTTGTAGATTAAGTTCTTAGTGAGACCCATTGTTTGAGGTTATCTGTGGATTATTTTCACCTTAACCTAGTGTCCATAGAGAATTGGTACCCACTACCAAAGCGTTGATGAGAATATCAATTAGTTAAAAGGGGAAGCCTTTCATGTGGATAGAAAGGTTCCTATAGTCCTTACAATAGTTAAGAAAGTGGTGTTGGCTATAGTTCCTCCAGGACTACGACATTGTGATAGTCTGTACTCCTAGGAAGGGGAACATGGTCGAAGATGCACTAAGTAGGAGGTATAGTTTACATCTGCTGAGTGAGGTGACAGAGTAACTAGCCACAATATAGATATCCTTCATGGATTGTGATGGAGCATCATACCTCCAGTCTATGACTATCACTCCCACACTCTTAAAGCATGTTAGGGAGGTGAATCTTGTGGATGTTGACTACAAGGCTTGACATGCTCAGATATCCATAGTACTTTCTCCAGATGGATTTTAGATAGGTGGGGAGCACGTAATCCTTTTCAGAGGAAGCACCATGGTACTAGTTACTCTATGAGAGGAGGTGTTGAGGGAATTTCATACATTCCCTTTGGAGGTACATCTTGGTGTGGTGAAGATGTACTTAGACCTCTGATGCCAGTACTGGTTGTTAGGGATGTAGGAAGAAGTGGTAGAGTTTGTTTCACGATGCCTCACTTTTCAGCATGTGCAAGCTAAGCATAAGGTTCTAGAATGATTGAGCACAAATTTTACCCCCAGAAAGATGGTCATACAGAGCGGGCCATACACACCATGGAGGTCACAATACAAGAATGTGTCCTAGATTTTGGTTACAGTTGGGAGGACCACCTACCACTAGTAGAGTTTGTGTATAGTAATATCTATCACTACATCATTGGCATGACACAATTTGATGCCTTGTATAGGCAAGTTTGAAGATCACCCCTACGCTACATAGACATAGGGGATTCATTAATCATGGGTCTAGAGATGGTACGAGATAACACTAAGAAGATACAGATCATCCAGGAGTGGATAAGTCCAACACAGAGTAGGTAGAAATCTTATGGTGTTAAGAGACGGTGACCCTTGGAGTTTGAGGATGGTGATAATGTTTTCCTTTAGGTCTCACCCAAAAAAGGATTAAAAATATTTGGCCAGGGTAGCAAGCTATAATGGGGGATGATTAGACCTTTTCAGATTCTCAGTAGAGTTGTAGAGGTGGCTTACTGCCTATCTTTTCCCTACTGATGCACCAGGTGCATAATGTTTTCATTGCGTTGTAGCTGAGAAGGTACGTGCATGATCTATCACACGTCATCGACTTTGGTGATCTGTACATTGGAATTGGGGGTCTGTTTACATATTTCTCAGTAGAGATAGTGGATCTACAAAAGCAGGTCCCTCCTAGAAAATCGATTCTTCCTGTGCACATTCGGTGGCAGCATGGGAATCTCTAGGAGAGCACAGGGGAGCGAGAGGCTCAGATTCATGCTCAGTACCCCCACTTGTCTGATCTTCCTTTATTTTGGATTTCGTAGACGTAATTACCTAATGTGGGGTTAATGTAATGTCCCATAACTTTTGTATAATTTCTTTTAATTATATGAAATTATTTCAAGACCATAAAATTCGACGGCACTTGATTTCGAGGCCCAGTGTGCATGGAATGATACCTTGAGTGACAGATGGTCGAACCATAGTGTATCTTCAAGCATTAAATAAGAGACATTTAATGACTTGATCCCCGCATTGTGTAACCACAATGCTCATGGTTTAATTGGATAATTAATTAGGATCTATTAATGATTCATAATAATGAACCAACGTGGGGGTTAATTTCTTTTATTTAATCAATCCATTGGCATGGGATTTGGTAACCCATGAGAAGAACCTCTGATGAAACGCCAAAAATATTCCTCTCTGTGAAGAATGGTGGATAGATGATGATCGTTGGGGGAAATTGATATGGAGATCATCGAGAAATGTCGAACGAAAATGAACATGAATCTTCTCCTTTATCTGTAACACCATTTTCAGGTAGGGGGTTTAAATGATTTACGTGTTCAATATCCCTCTTTCCCCATTCTTGTATAATAATAAGATCGTGGAACCACTAACCAATGGTTTGATCTAAAATTTGTTCTTTATTGCATGTGGTTGATGCAGGGTCTCTTTATGGGGTTTTTTAAGGATTATTATTCTTCCCTGTGGTTAAGCGCTAACATGGAGGGTGCTGGAAAATACCAACAAGGCCCGAATCCTCCACTGAACTTTGTTTTGTTTCTTTCTTCATGGGAAACCAAAAAACCCTGCGGCACGACAAAACCGAGGGTGACACAGTGAAGGTGGCATCGTAGGAGCCCCATAAGCATAGATGGAGAGGGAATCGGACCACCAGATCTTCACCAGGGGCATGCAGAATCACTGTCGGTGCAGCACCACCGACGTCAGTGACTGGTGGCAGCAACTGACACTCACTGGTCACGAGAGGGATGTGGTGCCCACAAGCATCGTAGTGGAAAGGGGGCAGCCCACTATCGTCGGCCGCGTCGAAGGCTGGGGGCGTGTTGCGGTGGTGGTGGACCTGCGTCTACAGGTCCCTCCCTAGACTGGTCCACCGGACTGGTCCTCTAAAAGGATGGCGCCATCCTAGCTCCACAGGTTGGAGAACCCAAACGGACCACATCATTCCGGTAGGGGAGAGGACCCCGTGACTAGCTGGCAGGCCATGCCCAACCAGCGGGCTGCGCCCTTCCAGTGTAGCGAGCTGGTCCTGCGGCCCGGCCGACCTCACCCAGTGGAGTGGGTCGGGGCGATCCCATAGCCCAGAAGGCCGGACCGGGCCCATCCATCATGGGTTGGGTAAAGACCAGGTCGGGTCAGGTTTCCCAACCGGGTCGAACTACACCCATACCCTGTCTGACCCAGTTTCGCTTTAAGACCCATAACTTCTAAACCGAATGTTCGTTTGATGAACCTTATTAGGCACTGAAACCCTTAGTAAGAGGAGTTCCTTTGGATATATTTCACTTAGGGTTTGGATAATGTTGGAGTATGGCCGGGTTGGATCGAACTCGAATCCCATCGGGCCATTGGTACTCAAATTCTTATAACTTACAGACTCGGTGTTTGATTGAGGCACCATCTGTTGCATTGGAACCCTTAAGACATGGAGATCCTTTTGGTTACTTTTTCATGAGACTTAGGGGAAGTCAAAATATGACCATTGGGTTGAGGAGAGTAATCTACGAAACTCAACCGTACCAAGTGCAGGAATCATGTGGCTAACTTTCAAGATAAGAGAGACACCATTTTGGATGGGCATAAGAGAGACCCTTTGAGGAACAATGAATTACAAACCTATGTGGATCGATGAATTGAGAAACTATGTTAATCAGTAGTAGCATGACCCAATGAGGACCAGCATAAGAGCATCCCATAATGGATCAGTGACTTACGACACTGTGTGGATCGATGACGTACGACCCTATGTGGATCATCATTAGCTCGACCCGATGAGGACCAGCCTTAGAGTAGCCTGTCATGGATCAGAGACATATGACCCTATGTGTATCATAAATTTACAAACCTATGTGGATCAGCAGTAGCACGACCCAATGAGGACTAGCCTTAGAGTATCCCATAGTATATCAACAACTTACGACCCTATCTGGATCGACGATTATGACCCTGTATGGATCAGCATTAGAATGAATTTTTTGTTGTTCAGCAGTGTCACTTATTAATAGAATAAAATTATTTAGCTTTACAACTAATCATCATTATTCATGTTATTTATGTTATATAACTTGTGCGATCTTTATTTTACTTTTTACTTTGTGATTGAGATCATGCTTTGTGGTTTTTACTTTGAGGAATTATAGGAGACCTTTGGGGGTCTCGGGGTCCCTACTGTGTATTTTTATACATACCCTTGAATGGGTTTCACCCACACCCTGTTGTGTCTTGTGCAGTTAATGGACATATTGACTGAGATTTGTGGAGCCAGGACAAGGTGGTGCTCAAAGGTGATTACTAAACGTGGTGAGAAATAGTGACGAAAGATGAAAATCTGTACCTACCCTTCTGGTAGGATTCTTGGCGGATGACCTACAGATCATGTTTTCCCCTTTTTTGTACTTACTTTTAAATAGGGGTTGTATAATGGCCCTTTTACTTTTATTTAACACTTTTACTATCATCAGTTCTTCTTCATGGTTTGATTTTATTGTGTACCTAGTTTTTGTGAGTATAGGTTTAAATGAAATTCCTTCCCTTTTTGGGAAATTCCTTTCTAGTGCAAGTCTCCAACCCCTGTCCTATAGAAGGAATGCATGGGGTAGTCATGACATGGGCCCCAGAAGACGGGTCGTAGTAAAAACATAATAAATATTATAGGATTATAAGTACTAAAATGAAATACTCATGATAGGTGAAATAGTTAACACCCAGAAATAACAATTTTAATAAGGAATTATTGATAAAAGGGGTTTAGAATAGTATAAATAGATTATAAATGATATTATATATATTAAAATGATTTTAGTATAGAATTTTAATAAATATTAATTTATTATATAGGAGGATATAGTTATTTCAAATCATGTGAATTTGGGGTAAGGGTTTTATGTCACAATCTCATTATTTATCAGGATTGTTTATGATTATACATCTGATGATGAAGTATTATAATATACCTCTCAGGAAATGTTTAATTTTATTATCCTATTGTTATATATTTAAATTACATAATTATATTTCATTTTCCTCATATTAAGTACATAATATACTAAAAATATGATTTTAAGGAAAACCAAATTTTTTTCTCTTTTTGATCAAAGAATTTTTCTTTCAATATCAATGTTTTTAGAAAAAATTCATATAAGGTTTTAAAATTTTGAAAATTATTTTCTAAATTTATTTTTAAACTTTTTTTATTTTTTTTAATTAATCTTCTTTTTCTAAATGGGATGCATGTTTCAATTTTAAAAAAATTAAAAATGAATGTTCTGTTTTAACATATATGACATTAACAAATCTTTCCACTATCAAGACCACTCAATGCATTGTGGATTATTTCAAATCATACCATGGTTATTTTAAAATACGTTTTTCCCATAATATTTTAGAAATTTTTATATTTGATGATGTCTTTTACAAATAGAAACCCCTTTTAGAAAACATGTTTTTAAAATATTTCTAATCAAAGAGAGGGTAATGTTGGGATTTATTAAAAAATTCATAACTATCTTATATAAAAATGAGTAGAAAATTGTACCAATACATGATTATATAGTGAGATAACAGAGGAGAAGGAAACACATGAGTATTTTTAAGATATGGAGCATAATATTTCATCAATGCAAGAGAAAACATAAACAATTTTGAAATGTTATGAGAGGGTCTCCTTAAAATATTATAACTTGGTAACTTGGGATCATACCCCATTTAATAGAAGAAAATTACTTGAATCCTATAATATATTGAAAATATTTAGATTCATGATATGTAAAATGGAATTAATACACCTTGAAAAAAGAGTTTTGGTGCATAACAAAACATGACTCTCAATGATGGAAAATTGAGACAAAACTATTTAACAGATTTGGTAACTTTTGAAACATAAACCCATGAAAGAAGGATCATAAAATGGATATTTTAATACTCATAAATTTAATTATAAGATACATAGAACAAAATAAATGTTATTACATACAACATAAAAAAAGAAAATAGTGGCAAACATAGCTTGTATCTCACAGAAATTAAAAGTGAGATGAAATCCCCTTACATTGTGTCTTGACTCACATCGTACTCATTCAAACCACCTATATAATGAATATTAATTTTTTATACATCATTTACATAACAATATTATTATATCCAATACCATATATATTTTTATTACAACCATATATTTTCCACTATTTACAGTCCTATATTATGGTTTCCCTTTGTGTAATATTTGCTTTATTCAATGCATATTTTTCAATTTGTTATATATTTGGTGTTTATACATTATATCATGATTTACAGGATGTAAAAATTGATATAAATATCATTTATATATAGTTTTTGTGTAATATAATAATAAATAGTATATAAAATTATGAAATTTAATACACCATTCATGGAGATTGTAGGTCGTACGTACTCATGAATGCTATTCTCATTTAATTTTCATGTTGATAGAAAGAACATAAAAGACATATATGTAAATATATATATATATCATTAATAATTTAGCATTATGATATCATATATGTCATATATATTCACTAAATACATCCTTAATACAATCCATGAAGTGTATGAATGAATCATATCACTTTAAGGGGGAGGTAGTCAACAATTCCCCAAACACAATTATTATAATAACACCAAATTGAAAGTAAAAAAGATATGAGTTGAAAAAGGAATAAATAATCTTACATACATAATAAATATAATATATGACATTTATAAATAGAGTGTCAATCATAATGGCCACAACTATTAGTGGTAAAGAAAAAATGAAAAATCATTTTTTTCGTGAGGCAATAGTTCACTGTACATAAATATAGTACGTTCAATATTCATTAGTGGAATAATTTGAGTGGATGGATAGAGAAGTAATATATAGGAAATTAGGTTGAGAGTATATGTTACATCTTAATCAGGTAACTTTTTTTGGTTTTTTCCAAAAGGTTTATTTGAAAGGATTTTTTGGCCAAAAGAAGTCTTAAAGGTCTCTAGAAGGGATGTTGGGAGGCTAATTTGTCAGATATTGTTAGAATCTATACGTTTTTATAGGTTTGAGGAATGGGAATAGGTGGTGGCCTTTTATAGGGAAGGAAAATGACTCACGTGGATTTTTTTGGAAAAACATTTGATGTGTACATGTTCTAACATAACAAAATTCACACCAAACCAAAAAAAACATAATAATTAAAGGTTTATGGATAAACTATAGACAGAAAATTGGTGTTGGATGTGTTTCTAGGTCTTTTTGGGTCTTATATTTAAGGTTTAGTACAATGTTAAACTAATTTTTCTCTTAACCGACGTAATTAATTTTTATCACTTTCAATAATATTTGTTGTAGTTTTTTTTTGAGATTACAAAACATTATAAATTAATATTATTAAAAATATGGAATCCATTTTTCCGTATTAAAATCCTATAAGTGGAAAAAATTAATTAAAAATTAATCATGCTGATGCGATAACACTCTGGGTTTTTAATGTAAAAACATCCAAATGTTTGCTAAATTTGTATTTCTAATTCAAAATTGAAATTTCTATCAATAACCTAAATTGTATAAATTGTTAAAAATATTTTCTAAATAAAATATTAATATTTTTTAAAAAATAAATTATCCTTATAAATAAATTAGATGAAGAGGAATTTTTGAAATAAAACCCAGTATTTTTAACTATTCAATAAAAGATTTATCGTTACATAAAAATACCAAATATATATCCTTAAATAATTTTTATCTTTCACTTTCAAAGATAAATTTTATTTTGAGATCTTAAATCTATAAAATTTCCAAAAATTGGATTTAAAATGGGTTTTTTATTAAAAGGTTGTAAAACTACCTTTATAAAAATATATTTATATACATTAAATTGGTTTTATTCTTATATTATATCTATCAAATCTATTGGATGAATATAAAATAAATTTTATTGAATATATTACATATTTATTACAATAATATTACATACCAATTCTAATTAATTTAATTTACCAGGATAAAAGAGCTTTGTGACTATAATAATATTTTCCCTTACATTCAATCATTTTTCATATTATTTCAAATTAATTGGTGACCTACGAATTCATCTTATATTTATATAAACCATGTATTTTCCTAATTTATATAATAATATTTCATATCCATCAACTTAACTGTTACTTTATATTTCATTATAACATTATTTTTTGTTATATTTTATCATTAGGTTACACTCAATCTTGTGTGTTACGCTTGTAATCATGAAAGGTCAATCTTACTTGTAATGTACGCTAACCCTATTGTTACATGTAATGATTTCCAATTTGGAATTGTCTGTAGCATAGTCCAAGCTGGTTCCATGTGAATGGAATGTTTGACGTAGTGAAAAGAAATTTTCAATGTTGCGTGAAGTGAAAAATATCAACAGATTAAATTTATTTGAAAACACTTACAAAATTTTGAGGTGTTACATTATACCCCCTTAAAATGAATATCACCCTTGAAATTCCTATAGGTTATCAAAATATGAATAATTTAAAGCTTTATTCATTGAACCCCACATCATGAAAATGAATATTAAAAAATCACATAAAAAGGAAAATTTGGAACCATAACGATTACCCAAAGTAACATATAACTTGGTTTCCACATAAGAGAACATAGGTTGGGAGTGAAGATTAGACCTGAATGAAAAGCATAAATATTTATAGGGATTTATTCAGATCATAAATCACAAACAAGTGAATAATAAATGGAAAGTTGATCGCCTCAAATTGATAAATCTGCGATGATTCTAGAATCCATTGGGTTAACAAAATTTAAGGTATTAGGACACCATTTTTTGGATCACTACCAAATCATTGAATAATTATTGATAAATTTATATAAAAACATTTTCATTCATTGGTTTTTCTTTGAAAAAATTGTAATACATCCCATACATCATGTAATGAATGTACAAAAATTTACATTGATGCATAAATCACTAAAATATACTTTTAACTGATCTTAAGGCCCAAAAAACAATGAAAAGTCTATCTTTTTAGCTCTTAAAATCAACATGCATTGATCTATAAACATAAAAAGTAACACTAATAGTTCATCATAAATAATTATTCCTTAAAAATATATATATACATTAACTATGACATTGCATAGGCTAGTGGTAGGCATGAAATCATTATCATCCATCAGTCATGGGTCCAATACTCGTGGCCTTTCCAGACATGATTGGGAGTCACCTAGCATACATGATGTTCTTTTCTAAACAACATGAATATAATTTACAAAATATATAATATGGACATAATTAAAATAATGTTAACAAAAAAATACCCTTTTAACCAACGTTTTCAATAATAACTCACTGCACAAATACCTCCTTCGGAGTTTCTATTAATCATTTCATGAATGGTTAACTGTATTACCCTTCTTAAAGATGAACATCTGAAACATTTAAAAGGAAATAAATAAATTATATTAACATTGATTCACATGTATATCACAAAGTCTATCTTGGTTGTACCATTCCAAACATGTGAATAATCATGTAATGTATTCTCTTGAAACATGGTTATAACCTGAATTACCATAAATCCTTTTTGAAAACACACATTCTTCTTTATTCTGAATTATATTGGATCTATTAATTAAATAAAAAATGTAGTAAACCTCCTCAGTTATTTCATAGACAACTTTTCAACAAGTCTTCACTTAGTTCCAAGGTAATCAATACAATATTATTTACTAATTCATGTCCCATGTATCATTATCTATAGAACATTATCTTAATATAAAAAAAACATATTAAGGGGTACCTTCACATAGTTAAAAAATAACATTGTAATTAAATCACTTCACCAATCTAAGATAAAATTATAAATATTGATCAAAAACATAAGTAGAACAATACATGTTTATTCCATCATTAAAACCTTTATTAATTCATCGTTAATCCAAAAAAATGCTACCTAATATTATTACATAATACCTCTTTACATTCACATTTCATCAACTACCTTGTTATCATCCACAATGTAACCATTACATCCACCACCTTCCGGATTCTCTTCAACAAAATTCCTCTTGGGACATTGACTTGCATACTGAAAACTTTCCCCATAAATAAAACAATTATCATTAGATGGTGTCTTAGGGAGGCCAGTATTCTCATTCATTTCGTTTACCAAGATTTCCATTTTTCTATTGTACTCACTTTATTTGAGTCCTTATTTTCCACTGTCAAAACATCTTGTTATTCTTCTATGACATTCACATAGGTGAATCTTTCCAAAGTGTAGAATAAAATTAAAGTTAATCTTATTTCCCCCATGGTCTCCATTACTAAAACTCTCAGCAAACTCTTTCTTTCTTTTCCATGGTGAGTCTGATAGTTGTTTAAGGTAAACATTGTTAATCATGTTTCATGAAAACTGATTAGGAATTATCACAACATCTTTCACTCCATAGATAATCCCACTTGACTTCTCGTCATAAAATATTCTATCAGTTTCAACATTAATCAAGTTCCTTTCAGGTCCCACCATTGACTAAACTAGATTTATAGTGTGAGCATAGATGAATTCCAAATAGTCATGACTATAATTACTTATAGTATGTCTAAATCATTACACCTTACATAATATATGACACCCTAGGTTAATCAAATTTTATTAATAGAAAAAATATATTTAAATCCTTCATAATGGTTCATGAAGAGTTTGTGAACTCCCAAAGCATATCCCCCCAGAGTGTTAAACTAGGTGTGCAGGAAGACCCATTTTCATGTACCAGATTACCCTAAGTAAGGCTTGGTACACATTTTTTGAGTTGTTACCCCTATGTATATCTGTTTCTAATCAAAATCCACTTGTATTATCCAAAGAGGGGTGTATTTTTAGGAAACCACTCACTATATCCACTACCAAAATTGTATGGAATTTCACTAAATGTTAATTCATCCTTATAATTATCCTTAGAGACAACCCTAGACAAGTCCTTATAAATATACCTAGAAATATCACTAATGTTTTCTCATCCTATTTTCAAAAGGTTAACTATACATTTTCTCTGATACCAACTATAACGATCCATGATTTTTATAAATTGACATTACATTACATTTTGGAATATATAAAACATTATAAAAATATAGATTCACAAAGACTATAATTTTTCAAGAGCCTTCGGAAACATGGAAATATAAACACTAGAACATAATTGAGATACATTATCTTCAAATAATTTCTTCACAACTAGAACCCTTATAAGACAAATCATACATATTACATATTTTCATATAATGGGGAAGGAAACATAAAAAATGGGTGAGCTCAAGTGCTCAGTTAGGGTAAACATGGGAGACATGCAAGAATAAACATGAGCATAGTTGTGTGAGAACATGATCAAAACATTAGAAGATTACACCCTGCATATTAAATATAATAAACATGAATCATGAAATATATCTTGGCAGTTTGTGAGACATGAATCTTAATGAAATCGGGGACATAGGCCATGAAATCAAAACATTGTAATAAAACCTAGAATTCTGGAAAACACACAAGCATATAATGATTTCCATAGTATCTAAGTAATTGTCTCCAATTCCACCTTAGTAGTCATGGTTCACTCCCAAGTCCATCTTAGTAGCATGAGTTAACTCCTCATACCATATTAGTAGAAATGGTTCACTCTCATGGACATCTTAGTATTCAATGTTCTTTAGAAAGACCATATTAGTGGAAAAGTTCCTTTAATAAACCAGGTAAACCCTCATTCCATCAATGTATTACTGAACCAAGTGAACCCATGTTCTATTCTTATATTACTGCACCGAGTAAAACATCATTCCATCCTAATTTATCTCATGAGATATAAATCTTTATCCTATGAATTAGAGGGAGATTTTGGTCCCACCCATCTCATTATGAAATTATACATTCATGTGCCACAAGATCATAAATAAACATATCATAACCCATTAAATGAACTGGGTATCATAAACAATTAAACATATCATAACCTGTGGAAAAATTTTCATGTTTCATAATCATTTCAAAAAAAATATCCCATGAAAAAGAAAAATAATTCATAGACATATAACCCATTAAGGATAAATGGATTTCATAATGACCATGACATTATGCACAACTCATTCAACAAAAATATATGAATGGAACTAATAAATTTTTTTATAAAAGTCAATGAGTAACATAAACAGATTTCATCTTAGATGGTAAACAATTTTGAAATGACTCGCTAAAACATTTCTAGAGGAAAATATCCTTTCTTTATTGAAAAGGCATTTTTAATTCATAAAACCATTTGAAAATTATTATCCTCTAAAATAGTTTTAAAAACATATAAAGAATTCTTGAAATCATTTTGAAAATATTTTTGATTAAATACATATAAAATTAGTTTCAAAACCTTTTAAAAACATTTTCTTTGAAAATACTTTGAAACTATTAATGAAAACATGAAAATGTATTGAAAACACTTTTACATGAAATCATATGAATTAATCTGAAAATGTTTTAAAAAACATTTATTTGAAAATACTTTGAAAAATTATAAATAAAGCTTGAAATCATTTTGAAAACAATTTTCTTTGAAATCCTGTATGATAAGTTTGAAAAATATTTAAAAACTATTTTTAATGAGAAATAATTTTAAAATTTATTTCATAAATATTAACCATTTACAAATGAAAATGAACCATAAATGAAATGACATTAGGTAAATCCATACATGTCATACGATGTAAAAAGGATAGAAAAAAGCCTTATTCGAAAAGTGACAAAAAGATTCCCATAAAGAGATCGGTAAAAGAAAAAATGGGTAAAAACTATTTTTGAGACATTAGAATAATGGTATACTATTCTTGGAAACCATTTTTAAAAAACATGGTTGTGATTATATTTTTGAATGAGGATAGGATAAAGCCATGCTTTCTTTGAAAGACAGTCTTAACTACTATATGTACCAAACTGTAGAAAATGGTACCAATAAATGAGTATATTTTTAAATAAAATAGTAGAAGGAACTCGTGATTTTTTTTTGATAGATGGATCATAATATTTCATCAAATAAAACATAACCATAAAAAATCTCATCAAGTGGTGAGATTATCTTAGTAAACTCTTATAACATGGTTACTTGGGAACATACACCACGTACGAAAATAAAAATACCTAAAGCATAAAATTTCATGAAAATATTGAGATTCATAACATGTAAAATGGATGTATATACTCCTTGAAAAAAAAATTATATGCATAACAAAACATGGGTCTCAAATAAGGAAAATTTAGACAAAACTATTTTAGCAATTTGGTAACTTTTGAAATTAAACCCCATGAAAGAAGGGTCGTAAAATAGATACATGAGTAACCATATATATATATATGTATAATATACATATAATACTATCATCATCATTACATACACTACAAAAAAAAGAGTGGCGAACATAGCTTGTATCTCATAGAAATTAAAGGTGAGAATAAATCCCCTTACCTTGCGTCATGACTCCTGTCGTACTCATTCAAACAACCTATATAATAAATATAAATTTACTATAAATCATTTAATGAACAAAATTATTATATCCAATTCCATATATGGATTTATTACAACCATATATTACCCTCTTTTTTATAATCCTATATTAACGTTTCATTTCGGGTAATATTTGCAATATTCTTCGCATGTTTCTTAATTTGCAATATATTCTGTATTTATACTTTAAATCATGATTTATAGGATGTGAACTATGTTATAAATATAATTTATATATAGTATGTGTGTAATATAATAATATATAGAATATATAAGTATTAAATTAAACACACCATTCATAGAGGCGGTAGGTCATACGTACGCATGAAAGTTATTCCCATTAAATTGTTGTATTGAAAGAAAGAATATAAAATAAATATATGTATATATATATATATGTATTATTTTTACAGAAACATTATGAAATATTATATAACATATATATTCACTAAGATAATCCTTAATACAATCCATAGAGAGTATTAATGAATCATATAGATTTATTGGGGCGGTAGTCCACACTTCCTCAAACGAAATTATCATAATAACACAAAATGGAATGTAAAAAATATGTGTGTTGAAAAATGAATAAAAAAGCTTAAAGAAATAAAAAATATGATATATGAAATATATAAATATATTTTCTGTCATAATGGACATTATGGTTGGTGGTAAATGAAAAATGGAAAATCATCATTTCGTAAGGCAGTAGTTCGCTAAACACTGAAATAATATGTTATATATCCATTATATGGAGGTGAGTGTATGTTTAGGTCAAATTATTATCATAAAAAATCATATTATGTTTAGTATACTGGTGTACAGATACAGAAATCAAATAAATAGTGTAGAGGTGTGGAGAAAGATAATTGAGGAATAGAGCTTGAGAGAAGATGTTACATCTTAATCGGGTAACTCTTTTTGGTTTGTTCCATAAGGATTAATTGAGAGGATATCTACCCAAATATATTATTCAATGTTTAGGGGATTAATTTATTGGGTCTACATGTGTTTATATTTTCCAAACCTAAATGGTTTGAGAGGTGTGAGGAATGGGTAGTGGTGGTGGAATTTTATATTGATGGAAATCCCTCACTTGAATGTTTTGGAAAAAAGTTAGGTGTTCACATATTCTTACCTAAAAGAGACATTAAAAACAAATAAACTAAACAATTAAAGTTTTAGTGATGAAATATGGACTTAAAATGGGTTTTTACATGTGTCTAGGTCGTTTTGGGTCTTATATTTAAGGTTTAGTACTTTATTTACAAAACTTTTCTCTTAACTAATCTAATTAATTTTATTCAATTTCAATAATATTTTGAAATAGAAAACAAATTATACCGTATTAAACATTATAAATAATTATTATTCCAAATATGGAAGAAATTTTTCAAAATTTTAATCACAAAAGTGGTATAAATTAATTTAAAATTAATCCCCTTGACATGACGGTACTGTAGGTTTTTAAAGTAAAAACGTCCAAAAGTATTATTTGTTTTTATATCAAGTTTCAATGTAAAATTGGTTAAAATGACATAAATATGATTAATTTTTAAATATATTATCTAACCGAAATATTAAACCATTTAGAAATATAATTGACCTTTTTAAATAAATTATCTGAAAACGCCATTTTGAAATAAAATCAAGTATATTTAACTATTCATTAAAGATGAAACCTTACATAAAAATAAAAAAAATGTATCTAAAAATTATTTTTATGTTTTTATTTCAAATATTTTGTTTGTTCTTATATATTGAACCTATAAAATTTCCAAAAAACATTCTTTAAAATGGGTTCTCCATTAAAAATTGGAAAAACTACCTTTATAAAAAAATATATTTTTATGCATAAAATTGGGTTTGTTCTTATATTATCTCTATAGAAACTATTTAATGAATATAAAAAATATTTTACAGAATATATAAAATATTTATTACATTAACATCAGTAGCCAATTTTAATTAATATTATTTACTAGGTTAAAATAGCTCTACGACTATAATAATATTTTACTTTATATTCAATGGGTTTTTATATTCATTTCTAATTAATTAGAGACCAATGAATTCTTATTATATTTTTTTAAACAACATATTTTCATAATTTAGTTAATACTATTTCATATACATCTTAAAGTCTGTGATATATTCCATTATAATAATATTTTTAATAATATATTATAGTTAGGTGTCACACAGTCTTTCGTTTTATGTAAGACATCAAAGAAGGTCAATATTGCGTGTAATGTAGGATAACTGTGTTGTTACATGTAACATACACTAAGTTCGGATTACGTATAACATACGATGAGACAAATACATGTAATTGAATGTTTGACTTAGTGAAAATCTATTTTTAGTGTTTCATGAAGTAAAAATATCAAAAGATTAAACTAATTTGAAATTTTTTTTACAAAATCTAAGGGTGCTACATTCATGACTAAGGAATATATCGGTTGACTTTATTTGAGGGGTAAGTGATAAGATCTTGTCCACTGGATACCACTGGAATATGTTTTTAGGCTTTTTCAATGAAAGTGGGGATATTATCCCACTTTTAAATGTCTATATTTTTCCACACCCGATGTGTCTTCTTTAGGGCCTATTCCTAACCATTGAATTTGTCAATGTGTTGGGTGGTTCCTCCATCATGTGACTGAGGGGTTCTAGTTGGATGAAGTTGGTGAAATAATTTGGAAGGATCCCTATATAGAAAATCCTAAATCATAATGGAGCAGCAGTTGACTCCTTGATCCACATTCATTAGATACTAAAGTTGTTGATTGTCACATTCTGTGAATAAGCTCTTCAAGAGAGTGGTAGTGGAAATAAGCATCACTGTTCTTACTGTATATTTTTTTAGATGATTTTTACCATTAATTTTTAGTATTTGGAGACCCTTTCATGCAGCCTCATGGGTTGGTATCATAACTTGTCGATGGTACTCCTGAAAAATTACATTTTCCACCCGAAACTGAAGATTTTGGGAGGGTGAGGTCATTCATTGACTCATTTGGGTTGAAACTATAGCTGGTTTTATATAATAGTTATTATATGAGTACATGATGTCAGGACGAGTGTTTTTTGTGAGATCAATATATATAGTCATAAAGACAATATGGAATAGTGTCACATATCAATGCATCTTCACAAGCATGATACGTGCTAAATCAGATATGCTTGGGTGACACAATTGTCATTTAGTATTCCTTGTTAAGACATTCAACACACAAGGACTTGAAAAAGTGAGGATGGACTTATTTCATTCGAACCACAATTACATTTTTTCAAACAATCATTTTTATTATTTGAGATATTCATGTCAAGGTCAAAAAAAATTCATTCTAAAGGATGACTGATGGTTGTATCCCAATGGTTTATTATGCATTGTATGGTGTATGTATAATCATTCACATGGGGTTCACCATTTCTATCTTTCATAGAAACTACAAATGGATCCCACGTCCTTAAATGAGTACGGAACTACTTTCCAAATGCAGGTGGTCCTTAGGGGTTTTAGAACTAATTGAACATAAGAATTCAAATTGGTCAAGGGGATGGGATTTTGGGCTCATCACACCCTTTTAAGGAGAATTATTGTCTACTCTATTACTCTCTTACATATTTATGATATGTTTGTGAACCTCTTCCTAATCTCAATACTAAATAGGTTACCCTAAAAAGAGATCAAATTATGAATCCTTACATGTATTAAGGGTTTCTATTAAAGATTCTATTTTTTTGTATTCAAGGTTCTTTATATATTCATGGTTATTTATTATTAATGAGTATCTACATATATTTTTAAGTCATTTGACCTGGTACCCTACTCTTAACTGGTATCCAGGGAGGTGATTAATATTTTGGGGATGGGATTGAACCTTTATGAAGTGTCCTATGTATCTTGGTGAAAACATGAATCATACCCCACATAGTTTATTGAACTTATGCAGTTTAACTTCATTAGAAAGGGAAATATATGAGCGTAAATAGGTAATAGGTATTTCAGTTCTAGACTAAAGATGGTTTCCTATGTGTCCTATTTATATTAGGAATCATATTCATCATAGACCAATCATGCCCTTAGGACCTACCCTGTGGTGGATTCCGTTGTATAAGGGAAGTAATGTAATTCCATTAAATGTGGATTACACCGTGAGATTATCCTAGCTAGAGGAGTCTCATGATGAGAATGATATGACCATTTCAAATATGTAATCGCATGTGGTCCATACATGGTGTTGGAAATGAGGGATAGTAAATAATATGTATCACTGTTTATGGAGGTGGGACTTATGCACTCGGGTAGCCCTTATAGGATATTTAATATGAGGCTTGGGCATTTGGAAGTTGTCCAATGTATCTTGGTTATAGAAGGAATCAAAATTCTTGTAGTTCATTTTATTGTTCTTTCCAATGATTCAGAAGGGATAAATTTGAAAAAGTGGGAGAGATTGGTCTCAAAGGGTTAGAATGTCTGAGACATGGAGGGTTACACTGATGTGGATTCCCATTTGAGATCAGTACTTAGGAAGGAATCGTATAAATCCTGATTATGTAAGGAAAAAAAATTCATCATAGTTTGGTTACATTCTCAACCCAATGGTGGAAAAGAAATAATTATTAAATGATGGGATATATTAGGTCTTGATGCCTTGAATGTAGAAGACATGGAGGGATCTACACCAAGGTGGATTCCCATTGTAGTTTGGACCTTAAGTAGGTTTTCTACATATCCTTGTTATAGCAGTATGTAGACATATCATTGTTTAGTTTAATTCTCATTCAGTAGATGGATGAGGCAAGAAGATGAACCAATGTGATAGTTTAGGTCCATTGGTTTGAGTGTCAGATACCTAGAGGGACCTACTTGGAGGTGGATTCCATTTACAGATCAGGTCTTAGTAAGGCACCCAACAAATCCTAGTTAGATAGGAATTAGAGTCCTCTTAATTTAGTTGGGGGTATTCCCAAATTAATCCACTAGAAAAGTTTATCATGTATCAAAACGTCTTCTTAACATGTCTTGATTGTCTACATAACCTTTTTTAGGAGTCCTAGACATGTATCAGTTTTCTAGAGTACACCATCAAATTAAATCACATGATTTAGATAATTTTAATTAATGAAGACACATAATCTAAATGGACTATCAATATGGCATCAAATTATCAAAGATGGCATGTCTAGATGGTGCTGCATGACCTAGTTTACAAGTCTAGTGGGTGTCCCATGACCTAACTGAATTGACCAAGGGACATTGCAAGGCATGAATTACTTTTCTTGATTTCATTTCGTGATATGATAGAATTTTCTTAGGGATATCACATAATATGGCATAATTTTCAAGAGAGTGTTGTTTGATCTGTTTTAATTTTCTGAAAGAAATCGTATGATCATGTCTAGCATCACCAGAGGACTTCTCATGATCATGTATGACTTGTCTGAAGTACATCTCATGATCGAGGCTAACATGTCTGGAGGACACCAGATTATCTAGATGATTTTTTCTAAGGGCTTCATGAAACATGGCTAACATACCCTCGTGTTGTCGCATAACTTGAATGAAATGTCTATAATAAATCACAAGATTTTCTTGGAAAGCCTAAAACACTTTTCAAGACATGGGTGGGATACTCAGAGGGTGTCACATGACCTTCTTGACATGTTAAGGAGAAATTTCCTAACCTAAATGGCATATCAAAGAGTTACGACATGACTTGGATGGCATTCCATGTGTTGTTTTATGATATGGTTAGGTCATGAGAAGTGAATAAAGATCAATATATACATCGTCAAAAAATTCTTCCATATTTTATAATCTATTATTCAAGAATATATTTCATATGCTTCTTCTGGTTTGTTCTGTTTTATCTTATTTTAGGTTTTACATGACCCAGATGACATCCATGACTTCCATCCCATAATCCAACTAACATGATTCAAGTCCCTTGTATGATCTGTAGAGTGGTTATGCAAATAAAATATGCATTCCACATGACCCCTTAGGTCATTCCATGAATTTTACCTAGCAGAAGACCTATTTTATCATGTGATTGGATGCTCCGAGAACTATGTTCTTATTCTCCCATATAGCAGTCACATGTGGTCTCTCACCCACTGTGTGTGTTGGATCATTTTTTGTCTTAGGGGGAGGTATTTATAGGCCTCACAACATTATTTATATGCTTCCTTGCATGTAACATGTCTCGTAAATGTGATATGGAGTCAGTGGATGGATTCTAGTTTAATGTTCTTGGCCTGATCTTATTATGAGTCATCCATGGTGCCTAATGATGAAAATGACCGTGAGAATGTTCCTTTTTCACCATGTTTATGAGTCCCTAACTGATCAAAGGGATTTTTAAAAAGTATGTGGACATGTCAAGGAGCCTTCCAAATGTCTGACTAAAAGTTCTAGGGGTCCTTAAGAGATCAGGATGTTTTTGGAAAGGCCTTCTGGCTATCGAATATTAATCATCAAGGGAATTCTATGAGAATAAGGTGGATTGTCATGGGAGCCTATGCAATTTCAATATGTCATGTCGAGGGGTCACACTATATCTATCTATCATGTCATGGGGGGACCATGTGATCAATGGTGGTCAACTGTGGTGTATAACCCCTCTCATGTGATCTCTATTTAATAGTGCCTTCATGATAAGCTTTTGTTTCCCATCTCTTTATCTACTGCCTTTTTTATAAGTATAATGGATCTCTTGAATTTTTGTGACTATTTTTTAGGACAATAACACTCCTTATATACAATGCATCACATGGTCAGTAATGCATCTCATGGTTATGCATGAACATTTCCCTAGAAAATCCTTATAGTTTCTTTTAGAGCTGAAGGGGCCACATGTAATTGATCGACATGACTAAGACCCTTCGTACGATAAAGGTGACATGCCAACATACTCTTTCATGACATGTTGGTCATGATTCAAGGTGATTTATGAATAATTTATGATTACTTGATCATATTTCATAAACTATAAATGAATATTCATTTTACAAACATTATTTGAAAAAGGGTTTGGGTGATTATCAGGAATCTATCAATTGAAAATTCACATGATCGAAAGAGATTTTCTGGAATCCTTCACATGATCAGTGATTTTCATAGATTCCTTTAAAATAACAAGAGGGGTTTATTATAGGGTCCCCTCAATATCATATATAGATCATTCACAATGTATGATAAATTCTCTTGACCTTCCAAAATTCATGAAAGCATATTTCCTTCAGTAGGTTACATGATCCACATGATTTATCCACCTTCCCCACATTTATTTTTAAGGTAATGTAATACCCATGCTTTGATTATTTCTTCCCTTCAAGATTTTACACTACTCCTTTGGTGGGTGTCAACAAGTATTCACATAAAAATGATTTATTTTTAAAAATTATAAAAAAATCACAATAATCTAATTTTGACCTGATGAAATCCAAAATGATGCAAATTTTACCAAAATGGAATTTTTAAAACTTATAAAATAATCATTTAAGTAAAAAATAAAATATCTAAATAAAAACTTCATTTATTGGGAAATGAACTTTGTATAACTTTTTTCATTCTGAATCCTATTTTGAATGCATTTATAATTTAATATAATATTTTTATTTATCAAAGGTTTTATTATTATTACATTTTCTTAATAATATTAATATAAAATTTCATGAATCATTTTAGTTATATATTTCATGGAAGACAAACTATCGACACAGTGTTTATTTAAATGGAATTTATATAGTAAAATCAGGGGGTGTAAGATTATCCCCTTATAAATAAATTTTATTATATAAATTTTAATTGCTACTCACTAATGAAATAATTATGGGAGATTGTAAAATATAAATGACCCATGATTATATTTTTAATGAGGTGTAAAACATAGTAAAAATGATAAATCTTGGAAGAATTTCATTTTCATTCAAAATTAACAAATATTTAAACCATTTATATAAATTATGATTCATTGTGTGTTATAGACATAATTGTTTCTAGTGTAATTAATTTTAAAATGAAGATCAGAAGTCACCCCATTTATATTGTTTATTTTGGAGGATAAAAAGTTTTTCAAATCACATCCATGGGTCGATTCAATGAATAATAAGGTTAATAATGTCTTGCAATTATTTTTTCCATGCACAAAGTGATAAATTGGATGAGAAAATTAAGATAAACGATATATAGTTATATGTGATTGTAGAATTTGAATATAATGTTTTGAAATATCATTTCAATTTTTTTTCATAAAACCATAGGAAAAGATTTTATGTATGTTATTGGAATAAGTGTTGTGGTTTAGTATTTTCAAAACAATTGTCCAATAAGAGAAATACATATGTTGTTTGAAGTTCACCATCAATTGGATGACAATAAAGGGTTTTAAGGCCTTTGTACATATATTCCATTATAAAAACATGACAAATACCTATATGGTATTCTCCAAAATGAGTAATATAGGATAGTTGGGTTCTTAAAATATGATCAATTTTTTCCCATGATCCTGCGTGATATAGAAGTTTAGAAGAGGTTTGGGGTATGTTGAAATGATTAATTTATGTATGTTTAATATTTTAAATGGTTTTCAAATCCCATGTGCTAGATTTAAAAATTATTACTACAATAATATCCTCTTTGTGGACAAGGTTGGTTGTAGGTGAGCACCGCCAATATATCTCATAAGAGAATTTTTATTTCACTAGTATATAATCATGATCCACTTAAATGGTAGTGATTTCTTGGGTTCATGAATTCTCTCATGATCTATGATTTTTTTGATTTCTATCATCCTAATTCTTCCTTGGATTGGGGAATCGATTTTAATAATGCCCAATTTCATGGAATTTGAAGCATTGAACCATCAAATTCATCACATTGATTACATTCTTCATTAAATTTTTATAATTACTATAATTAAGGGAAACACTTAACCAAGTTACAAAATTTATATTTCCTTTTAGACAATCCCTTATGTGTTTCTTCAAACATTATTGACATGTATAAATTTTAATCTTCTGTCATTCATCATCTTCATAATTTGAACTAATAAAAAACTACATAATTGCCTTATTTCATGTTATCATATGTTTTGGAAAGACTTAATTAGTTATTAATAACACTAGATAGTTGAGTGAGTATAATAAGATGTTTTTCAACACTAGATTCTATATCATTTGGATGTTCATTATGAAAATTTCAACATTATCCATTATATACATTGATTACTTCTTTACCCTAACACTAGATATTATTACCACCAAAATTTTTATCATGAGTGATTAAATAATAATATAATTATCATTAATAATCTCATAGAAAACTCAAAAATGAAAATCATTACTCTCTAAAACCCCTAGATTAGATTTTAGTTCAATCTGTGTCACTATTAGTTAAATATTGGTTTCATTAGGTTAGGTTCTCTTATACTTCATATCCTAATCCCATAAAATTTTGTACCAAATTTATCATAACCTTTATTACAATATAATAAACCCAAAAATCATTGAAATTTTTTCTCTCAATGTTCAAAATACTCTTTATCCATGAATGTTAATATCAATTAATATGTACCACAACTCTTAAATCTCTATGTTTTTATCTATGTTACCCAAGTAAGTTTTATTCGGGTTTTAACAAAAATATATCCATATCATTCATAATAATTCATAAACAAAATTTGAATTAACCCAATCATATCCCCAAGTTTTTCTAGATAGGTGTGTGGTCGTTTTACTACTCATCATGCATTATGTGAATATCCAGTTGTTACTCAACTCGCCTATTTCATGTTGATTAGTCCTAAGTGATTATAGTCCACATTATCATCCAATTTATAGTATTTATATAGGGATCTAATTTTTAAGACAACTATATACAAAAAACATCATCAAATTTCATTATTTTATACTTCACTTAATCTTATCCCATAGATATATACCATATGTTTTCATTATATTTTTCTCATCCTAATATCCAAAAATTACTAAACTAAACATAAAAAATTAATAATCTAATATTAAAAAATAATTAAAGCATAATATGACACCAACTATAGAGACCCAAGATAAACCTATAATTATTTTACATCACTTTTATAAGTTAGGAATTTCATCTCAAAAAAATCACACAATCACATAAACATAAAGGTTTGGTGATTATGATGACCAACTACAGAAGATACCTTGTATATCATACTTGTAAATATTATTTCATTATTGAGACCCACTAGACTACCATATATACTTTTTATAAGTTATAATTTTCTTTATATATTGGGAATGGAATCATAATAATAGAGTGAGCTCAAATGCTTAGTATGCGAAAACATAAGTGATAAAAATAAAATTTCAAAAGTGAGAATAATAAGATCATGTGGGTATAAAAGAGGAACATGGAATTAACCTAAAATTATATTACTCAAACATGAATAGATCACAATTCATGAGTAATTGTAGAAGTCTTTGTATGAAATAACACTTAAATCAAAAGTTTGTGGAATATTTGGTCAAAATACATGATCCATGATAGAATAACATTATGATACCTTAGATATGTTGCACCAAAATTAGCATAGGTAAATCACCTTCATAATACACACACTTGCACCCACTCTTTTTAGAAACTAATTTGTTCCCAAATATACATGTATCATTAGATATAAAAATTTATCCAATGCAATGGAAGATTATTTTGGACATCACCTTTTAATCATCCATATACATATATGTACCAGTTAAAATTTGTCATTTATCATATCATAATGAACTCATGGAAATAATATGGGTTCAATTCATCATATCAAAAAATGAATGTAATAAAATTTGGTTTCATATCATTTTAAAAAGGATTCAAAAATTTAAATCATTTAATATTCCATCAATAATAATAACATGATAAACCCGTGGAAAAACAATGGGTGTCTAAATATAGTAAATAAAATTATTGGAGAATACCCATCAATTACTATGATTAGGTCTGGGTTATTTAAATAATATAGATAAAATTTATATCATTTAATAAATAAATTTCCTAATCAATCGATGAAATTAATCATGGTGAACACCCTTCAATTAATGGAAGGATATATATAGTGTTCATAATAGGAGGGGATTGGAAAAAAATAATTATAATACACATTTTTGGATTAAGTAAGAAAAAACATTAAAGGATAACCTTGAGATCAATACCTAAAAATTGTAACATAAAGTTAATAGAGTAATTAATGTAAAGTTATTCAAAAGAAATGTATCTCTTTGAGATAATTAAGACAATATAATATACATTTAAAAATATGTTTTAGGAAAAACATTTATAAAATTATCATTAAAGATAACGTTATGAGTCATTTTTCAAAGTCAATTCTGAAATGGTGAAGTGAAATTTTTTGAAATATTTTTTATTTAAAAATAGTCATAAATAATTGAGCCTTTAAAATATATAAATTCTATTTCATGGAAATTTTTAGTGTAAGATAAAAAAACGATCATGGAAGGAAAATTATTCTAAAATTTTAAAATATCTTTATTAAAAAACACATCATAATAAGGGATAAAAAGTGTACTTTTAGAAATTTGAAAAGATAAATGGTAAGGTCACATGAGATAACAAATAATCGGGTTTACATATATAAATAAGAACATTTTTTGGAAGGGTAAAATCTCGATATGGATGAAAAACCATCGTTAAAGAGGACGATAATTATTTGTAACATTGAAATACTTATTACGGTAGAGATCATTCTCGGTAAAATATTTTAATTTAAATTTAATTTTATGAAAAAAGGAAAATAAATTACCATAAAATAAAATCTTGGGGTGGAAGGAACCAATATTGAATGAAATAAGTTCATGCAGAAGTATTATAACTCATTGAGAGAGTTGAGTTAAAAAACCCTTATGGTAATAATTACATAAAAATAAAATGAACATAAGAGTGTTTCCATGAAGTAGAAATTTAAATGTAAGAACAAAAAATAAAATCATTAAAATTTAATGTAATAAATAATTTAATAAACCGTATAAAATAAAATATGATGTGTAATACCAAATATGTCTCATGGAATTGAAAATAGAGACAAATAAACTCTACATCGACGTTATCTACCAAATTTAAATATAATGAAAGGTATAATTTCATATGTATTTTAAATTCCTTATATATCATGAAAAATAATTATCAAATAAATATATAACCAATATATAGACCATAAAAATGTAATCTGTTCCGAATACATAATATATCTCTATGAAGCAAATTTGAATGCAAAAACCCTTACATTGTATTTATTATTAATCAATCACTGTTATGACCTCATATACTGTAAAAAAACAGGTAATTATATAATAAATATTTTTATATGTATTATTATATATTAATTAACAGAGACAATATGTTCAATATCATATATGATAAATCTAGTATTATGGTTAAAAACATTTTTTTCTAGAAAAATAGTTTTACCGCCTTTTGATAGAGAACCCATTTTAAATATAGTTTTGGGAATTTAATAAGTTATATTTAAAAAAAAATTCTTCTTATTTGAAAGTGGGACATCAAAATTTATTTTGGTTATTTTTTTTATTTTTTTAATAATTTTCATATTTTAATGAATAGTATCAAATACAACATTTTAATTCAAAAAAACTTTTTCACCAATTTTATTTATATAGATAGATTTTAATTTTAATTGGTTTTAATTTATAATTATATATTTTTTAATTTAATCCAATTTAGATAATTGGAATCAATTCCACAATGCAAATTCATATAAAAACTCTGTGAGATTTTGAACGTTTTATTTTAAAAATATGTTTTCTCATTCCATCAATGGAAATAATTTTTTATTAAATTTTGAAAATTGTGTGTTTAAATTTTTTAATAATAGTTTGAATACTTTTAATAATATGTTTAAAATTATTTAAATTGGTCCCTTTTATTTTTTTACATTATAAACGGTGACTTTAGTAATATTTCTATTTCCACAGTTAAGGTTAAATCTAGTAATTAAATGTAAAAATAAAATTATAAAAATTATAAAACCACCATAACCGTTGTCATAATTTTATTGTATGAGTGTATTTAGGCCAAAATAAACCTTTTTCTGAAGTTATATCCTTTTTAATCTACCTGGTTGTCAATAATACATTTATAATATTATATTCAAAGAGAATGCAAATTTTTTCACACTGATGTTTTTAACAAGTAGAGTATTTTTAATATGGGGTGATATAGGGGATATATTTTACTAAAAATATTTTTTAGAAAGATAAAAAAATTTATCTACATCAGGAAAGATTTAATATAAATTTTTAAGAAACATATAATTAAATTAAATGGTGACATAATGATGATGCAGTAGTTTCATAAATAATGAATGATTCAAATAAATGATATTATAAATATTAAAATAAATATTATTTGACATAATTTATTCCATACATGAATTTTTTTTATGAATATTACATGTTATATATGAAATAATTTAGTTTTTTCAAAGATGTAAATTTGTTATGATATTTTTTAAAAAGTCAGTAAATGAATAGTGTCAAAATTGACACTAATGGTATTTTAAAGTATAAAATATTTTATTAAATGATATATAATTTATAAAGATCAATGATTTGGAAAACTAGTTGGAATATTTCTTATAATGTGATAAATGACTCTTTTAATTTTCATTTGGAATCTTATGGTAATTATATTAACCATCAAAGTGAAAATTACTTGATAAAACGGTAAGAGCTAAAAAGGATGAAAACAAAACGATAAGCCTTAAAAAATATTAAAAACATTTATAATTATAATTTAATGATTTTATTTAGATCCATTTTCATACATGATTTGAAATAAATCACTTTGGACCCATTTTTAATTGAATATTAATTTACATTAATTTAATATTTTTATGAATTCCAAGAGTGCCTCTCTCCTCTCCTATATATGGTCACCCATTCATCTATTTTATTCACACTTTAAAACCATTTTGGTTCATAACAAATATGCCTAAATACTTTTCTTGAATCCCTCTTCACATTATAGAGGCCTTTTGTAGGCATAACACCCTTCCTAAATGTGTTATGGTGTTAATCATAGGTGAACATCAAAAGAAGATGTATCGTTTCTATTTAAGTGTTTCTATATTATTAATTATTCATATTTCTTAAAATATAATTAATCCATGATGAGATAATAAATCAAGTTTCCTCAATATAGTGAGATTTTATTTTGTGAATATCATCAACTAAATATATCTCTAATTCTATCAAATAGAAAAAGAATTAATCATTTGGGCATATGTGTGAACTATCACCTCCACAAAGAGATATAATTAGTTTTCCTAACCATCTCTTAAAAACGGTTATAATGATGTAATTTATGTTTATATGTCATATTCATAACATAATTATCATTATAATTGAATAATATATCAATTATGTTCTTACTTTCCATGCACATAAAAATGATAACGTCATTGGTGATTATGTGTAAACTATCACCTCCATGGGGCGATGTGATTCATTTTTAATCACCACGTAACATGGATAATATATATCTATATATTAATATTTAAATTAATAATATTAGATTAATGATTTCATTTTATTTCTATAAATATAAAATATTACTTACATTCTTTCCATAACGATCAATGAAATATGAATAAATCTACTCATGCATACGTATAACCTATCATCTCCCTGATTATAAAAGTGTTCATTTTTCATAACCAAACATAATGGTTTTATTTAAAAGTATAATTTAAGTATTTATGCTATTATTTATTCATTAATATTTGTCGATGGAATATCAGAAAATGAACACTTTTGACTATGGACATCATACAAAATCCATTTTTTACTCATATAACAAATATCATTAAAAAGTCCAATGTGACCACAAATTAATAATTAATTGTTATAATATGATAATAAGTTAAATAAAATGAATAATAAACTTTAAAAAATTTATAATTCAATTAAATAATTAACCTATTTTTATTATTTAGGATGATAAAGAACATTCGTGAAGAATCAAACTCGACTTATGGGAATTCATCTCAATCCCCTTCAGTTGGGAAAATTTTTATGTTTTACTAAGAACTTATTTTTAAGGTGTATAAAACACCCATTGAAATTTAAGTTCATTCAATGGGTTTCAAAATGAATCTCTATATACACAGTGTTTTAATTTCTTTACAAATGAAAAAATTAATGTTCTTTTTTAACGTATATTGTCATAGTGACTTCTCCACAGTCATGACCGTAATTTGATATTTAGATTCCTCTATAAGACATAATGTTCTTAAATGAAAAATAAGTCACTTGTTCCCTTTTTGGGTATTTTCATATTGAATTTTTTTTTTTTGAAATGGAATGATTATTTCAATATCTATAAATAATTTCTTTTTATTTCAAATGAAATTTTATGTGTGAAATGATATAAATTACAATATTTTATGTGATTTGATTATATAATGGTGCTTGGAAATTTTACTGGTGGTTATGGGATAAACCAAGGATGGGTGGTTCTGTGACAATCCATGGATGGGTGGTCACATTATAACTAAAAATTAATTGGGAATGGAGCTTGACCATTTGGTTATTCATTTTTTTAAGAGTGATATGTGTAGAAGTTAACCACATGGTTATTCCGTTGGAGCATAATTATTTCCCAATTAAATTTTATTTGTTATATTTTCCGTATATGTGTTTTATGGTAATATTATAATCACAAAAAGGGTAATATATGAGTTATTTTAAGAATATTATTTACTAATTCTTAAATGTGACATGTATTACTTAATGATAAATTATTCATGGTTTACACGTCTTCACAAGACTAATTGTTTTCCTTCTTTGTGTATCCCTTACTAAGATTTTTATGCTCATTCCATGTTTAAAAAAATAGATTATTTGATGGATAATATAGACAAGGATGGGATCATTGGAAATTTTGTGACAATTGAACATGATAATAAACCATGTTACATTTTAAATGTTTTTTTGTGTAAAAAATGGATTGTGAGTAGAAGTGTCTACATTGTAATTTTTGAGTTGTTTTGTATAAATTATGGGCCAATTCTCTAAAACTTTAAACCTGAAAATATATTCAAATGAGAATCTTGTAAAATTCATGACTTAACTCAAGATTATCTAATGTTTAAAAGTGGGGGCCCTATAGTTGGTATCAGAGGTCAATTCAGAAAACATTAGATGTTAGGATAATATTAATAACTTACACATAATAGATTTTCCATTATTTTTAAGTTATGATTTAATAGAATTTGAATATTACCATGTTACTTTGTCTATGATATTTCTATTTAGAATGGATTTCTACAGAGAAAAAGGGGAACCTGTGCTGGGAAGGAATCAAGAGGGAAAAATCCTTTCAAATCAGCATCTTAAGATGGTCAGAATCAGAATTGAGTGGTTTTTTCAGTGATGGGTTCATTAACTCAGGTGATAAATTCTGTTGATATCCATGTAAGAGAAAAATATCATCTAACATAGAGGAACATGAGGATAGTAAATCATTGGATGAGACAAAGTCCCACATCATTCCGAGGATCATTTGACCCTATGATAACCAAAGAATTGATTAAATCCCTATAAATGATATCGGGCTTCATTGGTTGTTCGGAGCACCAAATGGAAACACTTGTAATTTATTGTTTTGAAGGTGAAGTAGATCGGTGGTGGACAATTGATAAAAATATCAGATGATGTGAATGGATTGATTTGATGAAATGGGATGAATTTAAGAATATATTCCTTAAGAAAAAATTTCATAAGGATGTTATACATAGGATAGAAAAGAAATTGTTGGAATTAAGAAAAAAAAAGAGGAATATTAAATGGTTGCATATAAAAAAAATTCACATATTTGGCAATGAAAATCAAAAATGTTATCTAGGATCTTGACAAAAATACAAATCAGTTTTACTCAGGATTAATACTGAGATGTGAAAGGGAATTAACTCCATGTGAGTTAAAAAGAAATGATAAGTTTTATGATGTTCTGAGAAGGTATAAATAGAGTTTTCTAATGGTCAGGAATATTGTGAGAGATATAAAAAGAAGAGATCTAGTTGGCAAGAAATAGGAAATAATTCATTAAAGAAGTTTGCAGGAATGAAAAATAAATTTCAATCTTGTGATAAGTGTGTTAAAAACAACCCTATAGAATGTCTTTCAAGGTCTGGGAAGTGCTTACGGTGTGGTAATACTTGTCATATTGTTCATTAATATAAGGGATATGATCATACAAGTAATTAAAATCTAGAATTAAGATGTTTTATTTGCAATGATTTAGGTCATTATGTCAATGTGTGTCCAATGTTTATTACCCAAGGTGGAAACCCTCAAAATCAGAAGCATAAGGTTGTGGAAATATATTTTACTACTACATTGGTTGATGTGGGAAAATCAAATGAATTGGTTTCAAGTATGTTATAGGTTTTTTCATTTTATGTTTATACTATGTTTGACTTTGAATCTTCACATTCATTCATTTCTGAGATTATTGGAGGAAATTTGAAAATATCAACTGATGATTTTTATATAGAACTTTTGGTAAAAACTCTGAGTGAAATAATTAAAGAAACAAAGATTTACATAAATATTACTATTATCATTCATGTAATTTTATTTCCTTCAAATCTTATTGATCTTCCCATGGTGGAGTTTGATATAATTTTGGGAATGGATTAGATTTCATTTTATCATGCTAAAATATAATGAAAAATTAATAACGTTTTATTCAATGTTTTAATACCTTTTATAACATAACAAGATGTAGAGAGATTGATTAAAGATGTTAGTGAACGTTATCTAGCTCATCTTTTTTTTAAATAATGAAATAGTTTTGATAAGTGGCTTTCAAATAGTGAATAAATATACAGATGTTGTTCGGGATGAATTGTCTTGTGTAGTTAATGATGAAGAGGATGAATTTAATTTTTCTCCAGACTATGATGCAAAGCCAAATTATAAACCCCCTTATCGAATAGATCAAGTAGAAAAGTTTGAATTGAAGAAATTGTTATAATAATTTCTTGATAAAGGATTCATTCGACCCAGCACTACACCATGGGTTGCTTCCATTTTATTTGTGAAAAATAAGGACGATTCAATGAGACTTTTCATTGATTATAGTTTCATGAATAAGATCACTATTAAGAACAAATATTTTATACATCATATAAATGATTGGTCTGATTACCTCTAAGAAGCTCATTATTTTTGGAAGACTGATTTGTTGTTTGGGTATAATCAACAGAAGGTGAAGTAGGATGACATTCCAAAGACTACATTCTGAATGAGATATGGGAATTATGAGTTTTTGGTAATGTCCTTTGGGTTATCAAATGCACCTTATGTATTTATGAATCACAATAATAGAGTATTTGATTAGTTTTTTAGTCATTTTATTTTTGTATTTATTGATGATATTTTGGTATACTCTAAAATACAGAAGGAACATGAATGTCACTAAAGGATTGTTTTGAAAACCATAAGAGAAAATTACATATATAGAAAGTTTAGTATGTTTAAATTTTAGATGAATCAAATTTCATTCTTTGGACATTTTATTTCCTAAGATGGTATAATTATTGACCCTTCTAAAACAAAAAATGTTGAAGATTGGCCAAGAACTACCATTTTCACAAAAATTTGTTTTTTCATAGATTAGAAGGTTATTACCGAGGGTTTTATTAAAACTTTTCTTGGCTATCTAGCCCACTAAAAATGTTAAAACATAAGAGATTAAAGTTAATCTGGAAAAAATAATGCAATTATTGTCTTCAAGAACTGAAAAGAAGATTGGTAAATGCTCTGGTTTTGGACATTCCTTCTAGATTTTGTGACTTTTTTGTTTCTACAGAAATGATTTTTCAAAATGAATTGGTTGTGTCCAAATTCAGAATGATTTAAAAATTATTTATTCTTCACATAAAATAAAACCACTTGATTTAATTACAATACACATGATTTTTAATTAAATCCTATTGTTTTTTCATTAAAAATATGGAGGAATTATTTGAATGATGTAAATTATGAATTATATACCGATCACTAAAGTTTGAAATATATAGTCACTCAAGAAGAATTAAATATAACAAGGAGGAGATGGCAGGATCTATTGAAGGATTGTGATTTCATGATTCATTACCATCTAAGAAAAAATCATGTTAATTGGCCAATGCTTTGAGTCTAAAATGTAATACTACATTAACAATGATAATTTTAGAACATTTCTCATTGGTTAATGAGTTTATGAATTGTGGCATGGAAGTTGTTGGTGCTGGAAATTCCTCTATTTTTTGTTTCATGTGTTAATGCAATCATCTCAATCATATAGAATTATTCTCATATAGAAGGAAGTAATTGAGATGCAAAAGAATTTATAATTGGTCCAAAAGGTTAAGTTTCCTGAATTTAACATTTATAATGATTGTGTTATGAGTTTTGGGATGAGATTATGTGTTCCTTGTGATTCAACGTAAAAGAAGTATTTGTTAAATGAATCTCATAGTTCTCTATTTTCAGTTCATCAGGGAGACAATAACGTGTACAAAAGACTTTGGGAGTATTAATGGTGGGATGGAATGAAAAGTGATATTTTTTAATTTACCCTGAGATGTTTGACTTGTCAATAGTTTAAAGTAGAACAAAAATTTTCCAAGGGGATACTTTTTCCCTATTCAACTCTATAGTGGAAATGTAAAAATATTTCCATGGATTTCACATTGGGATTACCAAAGAATTCGCTAGGTAATAACGTGATTTGAGTTATTTTTGATCCACTAACTAAATATTCTAATTTTATTTCTCTTTGAGACACTTTATCTGTTGATAAAATTTCTATGTTGTTTATTAAAGAGATAGAAAAGTTAAATGGAGTTCCCCTCTCTATTGTATATGATCATGATCCCATGTTCATTTCTAACTTTTGTAAATAAATTTATATGTTCTTGGGTACTAAATTAAATTTCTATATAGATTTTCATCCTCAATCATATGGATAGTCATAATGATCAATTTATATGTGATATGATATGATACGTGCATATTCAATGGATTACCAAGGATTTTGGGATCAATATATTTCATTGGATTGAGTTTTTTTATAAAATAAGTTCAATCTAGTATATAGATGACACCATTTGAGGCATTATATGAGTAGCAGTATCGACCTATGACATTTTTGGATGATCTATGTGATATAAAGTTGATTAGACCCGAATTGATAGCGGAAATGGGAAGGAAATTCAAATTTATCCCAGGGCACACAAGGATAGCCTAGAGCAGGAATAAAAGTTATGTTCATAAATAGAGCAAGGATCTATATTTCAAGGTAGTATGTCATGTATTTCTCAAAGTTTTTTCCATGGAAAATTGTAATTCATTTTCGTAAGAAGGGGAAGCTATGTCCACTGTTCATTAGGAACTATGAAATCATGTATAAATTTGGAGAAGTTGCATACTGAATGTCTTTTCCCCTGAGTTTATCCTAGTTACACAATTTTTTTCAATTTTCAATTTTAAGAAATTATATTCCAAATCTATCACATGTTTTGAGTCTATAAGTAGTTATGTTGGATGATAATATTTCATAGGAGGAACAGCTAGTCGAGGTTCTTAACTGCAGAGATAAATTGGTAAATAATAAGGGGGATCATAAAGATAACTTTTTATGGAAAACCCAAATGGATGAAGAGTAAACATGGAAATCTAAAAGTGCTATGATGGAAAGGTATCCCCAAATTTTTAATAACTTAATAAAATTGGGAAAACACAATTTCCAAAAGGGATTAAGAATGTAACAACCTAGGAAATGATAGAATAATTATTTTCATATGTATTAATATATAGTAATTAAAATATATAATATGTTCAATAATGTATATAATAAATCTTTTTTTATGGTTAAAAACATTGTTTCTCTAAAAAACACTTTTACAAACTTTTAATGGATAACCCAATAAAAACATAGTTTTTTACAATTTCATAAGTTCTGTAGGAAAGATTAAACAACTCTCATTAAATTCGGACATAAAAATTTACTTTTTTTGAATTTATGGTATTTTTTTATAAATTTTATATTTTAATGAAAAAGTGAAAATACTGCATTTTAATTAAAGAATGCTTTTTGGTCTTATTTATTTATACTATTAAATTATCATTTTAACTAGTTTTATAGTATAATTGGATAATGATTAAATATTTTAATCCAATTTAGGTCATTTGAAACAATTTCAAATTAATATTAAATATAAAAACATTGTGATATTTTGAATATTTTTACATTAAAAACGTGTTTCCTCATTCTGTCAACATGAATAATTTTTAATTAATTTATTCCAAATTTTAGATTTTAATTTTTAAAATTGTATTTATTATTTGAAATCATAATTTGAAAATTTCCTAAATATATCCCTTTTTATTTTTGAACATTATGAATAGTAACATTAGTAATATATCTATTGTCACTGTTAAGGGTTAATCTGGAAATTTGAGGTAAATATATTATTACTGATATAATATCACCCTAACACTTGTCCTAATTTCATTGTATGAGTTTATTTATTCCAAAAAATCCTTTTCCTGATGTTATATCCTTTGGAAACAACTTGTGTGTGAATAAAACATTTATAATATAATATTCAAAGAGTATACAAATTTTGTCACAACATTGTTTTTAACAGGTAATGTATTTTTAATATGGGGTAATACAGGAGATTTATTCAACTAATGTTATTCTTTATAAAATTAATATTTTTTCTATATCATGTTAATTTATTTATAATTTTTAGAAAATAAATAATTAAATTGAACGGTGAAAAAATAATGATGTAGTATTATCTTAAATAATCAAAGAATCAAATAAATGATATTATAAATATAAAAATAAATATAATTTGACACTATTGATTTCATACATGAATTTTATGGATTAAATATACATGTTATTTATGATTTAATATAGTTTTTTCGAATAAGTAAATGTTTTATGATATTTTGTTTAAAAAAATAAATTAATAGTCTCAAAAATGACAGTAATTGTATTTTAAAATATAAAATATTTTTAAAAAAAATATAAATTTTCTAAAAATCAAAAACTCATCCAAATAATTGGGATAAGTCCTTTAATGTAATAAATTTTTATTTTATTGTTCTTTTTTAATGTTATGGTAATTATATTAACCATCAAATTGTAAATTACTAGATAAAATGGTGAGAGTTTAAAAGGGTTAAAACAAAAATATAATGATTAAAAAATACACACAACGTGTCTAATTTGTTTTTTATGTTTGTATATTAATCCATAATCATATTATCTTTTAAAAAATCACTTTGGAAACATATTTAATATAAAATTGATTTATATTAATTTAATATTTAGAATAATTTCAAGAATGCCCCTCTCCTCTCCAATATTAGGGAACCCATTATTCTCTTTTCATTACACTTCAAAACCATTTTGGTTTGGCCAAGATATACCTAAATCGCTTCTTAGAATCCCTAAACACATTTTAGAGGGCTTATTTTAGAAAGAAAACCTTCATTATAGGTGTTAAGATGTTAATCGAAGGTGATCATATGAATAAGAGATATCATTTTTATTAAAGAGTTTCTATTTTATTTTTTCTTCCTCTTATATAAAATATTATTCACCCATGATGAAATAAAAACTATAGTATGATAAAAATACTAAGATGTTATTATGTTAATATCATCACAATAATCTACCTCCAATTCCATAAAATTTGAATATAATTAATCATCCCTATGTACGTGTGAACTATCCCCTCCACAAAGAGATATATTTTTTCTTCCATAACCATTTATCAAGATGGTTTACAATGATGAAATTAATTTTTTTTTATGTGATATTAATGACATATATAACATTATAATAGAATTATATATCAATTACATTCTTACTTTCCATGCACATAAAAATGATAACATCGTCTGTGCATACGTATAAACTATCTCCTCTACGAAGCAATGTCATTAATTTTTAGTCACCGAATCACTTAGATAATATATATATAAGTATATTTAAATTTAAATATTATATTAATAAATTTATTATCATTCAGGGAGGATAAAATAATACTTAATTCATTTCCATAACTATCAATGAAAAATGGACAACGTTACTCAGGCGTACATATGACTTGTCATCTCCGTTATTATAATGTTATTCTTTTTTCATAAACATACATAATTTTTTGATTAAAATGTATAATATATTTAATAATTTTATCATTATTGTAGGAATATTATTTTGGATATTGTGAACTACTAACCAGTTTTGACTGAAGGCATCATACCAAAGACATTTTGGACTCATATAACAAATATCATCAAAACATCGAATATGAACGTAAATAATTAATCAATTATTATAACATGGTAGTAAGTCATATAAATGGAATAATAATATTTAAAAAGGTACTCAATAATGTAAATTATTTTACTATGTTTATTATTCAGGAAGAAAAAGTTCATTCATGGTGGATCAGACCCGGGGTAAGGGACTTCGTATCAATTCCCTTCCATTGAGACATATGTTGATGTTATAATACCACATTGTTTTAAAGTTGTATAAAACCCCATTTAATATTAATTTAATTCAATGTTTTTCAAAAATGAATCATTATAAATATAGTGATTTACATTATATACAAATGTTAAAATTAATTTCCTTTTTTTAATATATACGGTGAAAATGATTTCTCCACCACCATGAATGTTATTGGATGTTTGGATTCCTCTACAAGACTTAATGTTTTTAAAAGAAAAATAAATCACTTATTTACTTTTCTGGGTATTTTGGTATTGAAAATGGTTTTGAAAAAGGAATGATTATTTCAATATCTTGAAATTATTTCATTTTATTGCAAAGGAAATTTTTTGAGTGCAATGATGAAAATTGAAATCTTTTATATGTTAGGATAATATAATGGTACATGTAAATTTATTGGGTTGTTACATGATAACCCAAGGATGGGTGGTTCCATGACAAAAAATGGTTGGATAGTCATGTTATAACCTCCAATTAATTGGGTATGGAAGTTGACCATATGGTTATTCCATTTTGTAAGAGTGAAATGTATTGAGTTCAACCGCATGGTTGTTCGATTTATGTATAATTATCTCCAAATTTAAATATGTTATATATAATTTCCATTGGTTTTATGGAAATCTTATGATTACAAAAAGGTTTGTATATGTTTTTTTTAAGAATATTATTTACTACTTCTTAAAGGTGACAATTATTACTTTATTATAATGTATTCATGGTTTACATGTTTTCATAAGACTAACAGTTCCCCATATTTTTGTTTTCCTTATTGATATTTTTATACTAATTCGATGTTTTAAAAAAAATCACAGGATTTAAGTGAGATAAGAGACAATTATAGGATCAAGGGAAAAGTTGTGATGATTGAACATAAAAACAAACCTTGATTCATTTCAATAGATTTTTTTTGTGAAAAAAAGCATTATAGTTATTAGATGTGCCTACTTTGTAATTTTTGAGTTGTTATGTATTAATTATAGTCTTATTATCTAAAACTCTAAACCTGAAAAGGTCCCCAAATGAGAGGAATGTAAAATTATTAACTTAACTCAATATTATGTAATGTTTTAAGGTAGGTTCCTTATATATATATATCAACATTACAATAACAATAACATATTTAAAATTTTATTAAAATATATTACCTTTTATATAGTTTATTATTATTATTTATTACAAATATATTAGTTAGTTAAATATTATTTTTATCATCCTATGTAATAATATTTGATTTCTTGTTTCATAGTAGTTTTGTAAGGGTGCTTTAAATCCTTATTTTTTAATAAAAAGTTCACTATTAAAAGGGTATCAAAGTTACTCGAATCATGGTGTTTCAAATATTTATCATATCCTATTTTCATTTGGATAATGATAAGGGTTTGATTTATGATAATGGATATTATGAAGAACAATTTTTGACCTTCTTAACTACAAAATATTATATATTAATAAATATATTAAATATCAATAAAACTTATCAAGAATCAATAAATAATTGTAAATAAGTTATTATTATAGGATACTATATTTATATAATATTCCATATTTATTCATGATATAAATAATATTAAATTATTCACATAGGTGGTAAAACCGACCCAAAGAAAATTGTATTATACTGAATTAATGAGGAAAGAATTGATTTTTATAATAGAAATATAATATTTTAAAAAGAATAAAATTTAAATAAATTCTATATATTGTTATTAAAATTATTATTCGAGCCATCCATGAATGATGTTGTTGAAAAATTAAATTCTCCATTCATGGGGGTAGTAGTCTGCACAAACCCATGATCAACATTTCTATTTCTCAACAAATGGTATGGATTGATGGTATATGATAAATTATAATTTAAAAATATAATTATGAGATATCATAGAGATTTAATATCTAAATCCACACTTTTTACCACCCATTAGAGGTGGTGATGAAAAATGAACACATCGCTTTGTGGAGGCAGTAGTCCACACATATGCAAGATCAATTTTGTTTTGTTTTTTCTAGTATATGTAATGGATTGAATAATGGTTTCTAAAATAATATAATAAAATTTATGTATATTAATAATTTTCATTTCATTATAGTTTGGTGAATAATTTTTTTTGTAATTGGAATATTAAAATAAAAAACTATGCTGTACGAAATACTCACATTGAATGATTATGATTTCTCATGGAAATCTGCATCGAAATTGACATATTAGGCTAAATAATTTACACCAAAATATTAAGAACATGGTGTGAAAACTAGGAGGTTAAAATATATTATTTGACAATGTAACTTCATAAGAATAGGTGTATCAAGAATTCATGTAATTGATCCCCTTATATAAGTGAAAATAAATATAATTCTATAAGTACACATTACATTTCAATAATAGAATATCACCATTCAAGGTTAAATGGAACAAAATGTAAAAGATAATGGATTTTAGGTTGATATAGAATTGATCATTCCTCAAAAAAATTTAAAAATATGTTTTTAACATATTATGAGTTATTTGGAATTTGATTTTTATAGTTTACAATTTTATTTTATACCATGGTAACCAGTTTCTAAATAAGTAATTTATGATTATCTAAAAACATAAGATTATTCCAATTAAAAAATTATATTATAAATCAAAATTTAGACTTGATATTTTCTTAATCAATTTATAAATATTATAAAATTAAATTTTAAAGTAAAATGTAAAATATATTGAAAAATAGATTTGAACAAAAAATATTGTTTTAGATATCACATGTTCTTAATCTTATTCAGTATTTATTACCAATTTAATGAGTTTATATTTATTTATATATATGTATAGAAAATATATTAGAGTAATATTTAGAGGGTATAAATTTATTTGATTATATAAAAATTACTAATTAAACACAAAATAATTTATTGACAACAACAATTATACCATTATCACAGTAATTAACATTAATCCTAGTAATCATAAATTGATTCTAAAATAATTAATTAATAAGAAAAATTTTATCTATAATACTAAATCCATCATTTTGAATTTAATTTCAACAAGTGAAAAAAATTAATTTTTATTATAAGCGAATAAAATTTTCTTTTAAAATAAAATATTACATATTCTTACGAGAGGTTAAACATGGGTTTTATAAATTCATCATAGTATTTATGAATAATATATTTTACTATATAAAAATATTTTATTTATCATGAAAATTTTTTCATATGTTTTTTATTTATTATTACTTCTTGATATACTCATAAGCACAAGTAAAAGTTGTATTTTATACTATTCACCTAAAAATTATTTATTTTTAAAAATTCCAAAAAAATACACCCTATGTTAATGAAGAAATTATGAATTAAAAATTAATTTCATTTAAAAAATGTAAAATTATAAAATATATAAATTAATCTAACAATTAAAATTTAAATATATTAATAAAAATTACTTTTATGGAAAAATTCCATTTTAGATAATTTATTTGATCATAATTATATGTTTTTAATTTAAAATTGATTGAAATAATTATATTTACTATGGTTTTTATTATAAATAAATTTTATAAATAATATTCATCTAATATCTCTTCCCACGTTTTATTTTAGTGTTGTTTGTGAAAAAACTACCGATGTAGAGTATATTAGAAGGAAAATTATAATGTAAAATCTAGGGGTGTTAAGATAGATATTAAATTTTTATTGGTTTCAATAATGATGTAATATAGATGAATATAGAATGTTGTGGTGATATTTATAAAATATGTTTTGTGATAATGAGGTAGAAAATAGGGATTGGTGATAAGGGTGGTTGAGGTTAACATGTTATAGGGGGTTTTATATGTAATATGATTCCCTAAATAGTTTTTGTTCATAAATTGATTAATAATATATGTGTAATTAACGAATGAAATATAATTATTCATTCACATCGATATGTAGGTTTTTAGTTGGGGAATATAGAAATTATAATCATATTCACACCCCTAGTTTTATGTAATATTTTTTAAAATTACAAAAATTGTCGAAGGTGTTGTTGGGTGACATTAAATCAAGAATGAGGTAATATAGATGGGTGTAGTATTAATTTTATTTTATTGTCCTATTTTGATATATTGAATTGTTATTTTTATTTTATGAATGGATTTTTATTTGTGATATAAGTATTTTTATTTTCATTTCAGATATTAAGGTTTATTTAATGGTTTCTAGTTGATTTGGTTATGGTTTTAAATAAATATAACTTAAATACCTACCATATTAATATTTTAATACTCATTGTTCATATATCCACCCCTTGGCCTATTGATGGTGGGTTTTAGGGTCCGTTCATGATCTCTTTGTTGGCTATGGATATTTCCTAGTAGGGCCAGGTCAAGTCATATAACCAATGAATTTTTTATTTATTATTAGTGATAAATTAGGAATAAATTATATATTTATAAATTAAATGACATTGTTTTGGTGAAGAAATCATGTAACACATATACTCATAATATTTCATAATTAAAATCAACGTTAAACAAAAGTGAGGTAGCTATTTAATTTTATGGACACTAGTATGACATACAATATGTCAACGGGCACTTCTTTATTTATTTTCCACATTCCAAAAGTAGAATTTAGCATATATTTAGAATGTATAGATTTTTTATGTATTTTATTGGGGATTCTATTGTTCAGAATCACCATTGGATAATATATCATGTTATTTTTTTATGTGAGGCCATCATTAACCACATGAGATAAAATTATCATGCATTTGAGATTACTTATTTTTATTTTTAATTGAAGTGTTACATTTTTTCAAGTCATCATGGCTATTGTGTTTTATGTATCAACTACAATTATACATTATATATTTCTTTAATACCCATTATCATGAGTGTCATTTATCTTGGACTATGTCTGTATATGTTTTTGAGATTCATTAAATTATCACATAGAAAATTAGTTTTGTCTCATTAATGGTAAGTAATATATTTTATATATGTATATAAAATATTATTAATATAATATTATATGTTTAAATTAATTTTACCAATTATTTTTTCATTAATATATATTCAGTTACAATATTTTCTATTTATTTTTTATTTTTTAGGATTGTGTATCTATATAATCATCCTTTCTTCATGGAGGATTATACATTTGAATCCTTTTATAAATAATTGTTTAGGAGATTTTAAATTCTAATTAGACTTATCATAATGCTGTAATATTTTAAATGAAATACGAATAGGTATGTCATGAATGTGAATGGGGGTGTTAATATTTAATTCTTGTTCGAGAAAATGAGTGGAAAAAAAATATTTCCATTATTGGGAGCACTGAGAGGGTCATGGCCCGACCCAACAGGGCTCAAGCCACGACTCCCAAAACCCACCTCCATAGGCGAACTACAAGCATCCAATTCCAAGCCCCATTTAGTCGAGTTGTAATAGAGTGGTATCATATCAGGTTCCACTTTGGGAATCAAGCCGTGAGATTGGTTTGGGTTTCATAACATCAGTGTTATGATGTTTTAAGTTTGTATTTTATATCGGGGACTCTAGTTCTGGTACGGATAGCCCACGTATCCATACACCAGGACTCTGATAACCTACCTTTTTACTCGGTAAATTAGGTCACTAGTCTCTAGGGAAGGAATGTGCACACATCATTTAGGACTGGGTTTTGTGTTTTTCATGTCCTTTTTGAGTCAGCTTCATAGATGCACTCTTTGACCGTGGTGCATCTTGAATTTGCTTCATAATGTTTCCATGATGATATAGATTGAGGGTTCCATAGATGGGTTGGGTGTAAGACCTAATTTGTGATGATGGATGCCAAATGTGGCTTGGTCCCGAAGCAGGTTCTCTTCTGATTTGGCAGCTTGTGAAGCCGCCATCCAAGAGGCGGCATGTTGACCAAAATATAAGGGTTCAGGTAGCTACATCCAGTCAGACAAAGCTATGAATGGTTATTTTGGTGTTGGTTTTGTTCTACATATCTTTTAAAAAATGAGGCAGAGGGATCTTTCCCCCACTGAGGAGCATTTTTGTGACGCGATGAAAACCATGAGGGCGAGTTAGTGTCACATAAAAAGGACAGTATCGAGCTATGGTGGTTGAGTCCCTTTGAATTTTGTACATAATGCATGGAAGCGTTGTAACGACCTGAAATTTTGAATAAATCTTGTTTCCTAATTTTTTGCGTTATTTTATTTTTGATACTCAACAAAACTGTTTCATTTGATAACATGAGTATAATTAAAATGAGATCGTTGGGTTTTGACTGATTATATGACCATTGGTCAATATGACCACTAGAAACTAAACGTTTTGATTATTGTCTCTAAATACAAGTAATTTTGGTTAATTAATATAGAAAAAAGATTCAATGACCTCACCCAGTAGTCTTGGACCGATCAAAGCCCATCTAACAGAACTTGGGAAGGAGGTAGCACCACTAGGCTTTGCTCTGGACCAAACCCAAGCCGAACTTCATCGTGTGAAGTTAGAACGGAATCGCCTTTGTGAGAAATTCAAACTAATAGAAATTACTACTTGTGCGATGTTGGCCGAGCCTCCCTCGGATTCTCTCACATTAGCACACCTTACAATTAGGTCCTATATTGGTGTGATAAGGGGCTATGTAAGGAGACCGTAACTGCCTTGTGTAATCCTTTGTTTTAAATAAAAATTTCAATTTCTTCTTATGATGAAGTTTATGAATTTTTAAATGACCGGATAAATATAGTATGCATATTTTTGATGAATATTATAAAAAGGATATTTTAAAAATGTTTATGTAAACCTTAAATAATTAAAAATTTGTAATGATTTTCAAAAAATGGTCTTCTACAATTATGTTCAGTACAAAATTTTGAGTCTAATATGATCAACTTATATTTTGATGAATAGTAAATTATGAATAGTGATTTTATGCTTAGGATTAGTAATGTGACCAAATGGATTAGTAATTTCACTCAAAGAAAGTTTTAATATAATTTAGACACCTAGATTAAGTAATGTGATTCAATAAAACGGGTAAATAACGGTTTCATAAATTATTATTCAAGTATTAGTTTTTTCTAGTGAATAGTGTTTTTTGATTAAAAATTAAATTAAAAATATTTAGAAAATTATTTTTATAAAATGGATTTCATTTTTGAACTCAGAGCGTCGATATTATGTTAAGGTAATTTTTGGGGTGTTTTCTGAAAAAAATGAATTTTCGGTGAATAGTGTATTTATTTAAAAATTAAACTAAAAATATTTAGAAAATTATTTTTATAAATAGGAGTTAATTTTCGAAATCAGAGCATTGACATTTGGTTAAGGTGAAATTTTGGGATTTTTCTGAGAAAAATGAATTTTCAGTGAATAGTAAAAATACAGTTTTAGGGTTTCAGTATGTTTAATGACATCATAACTATGTCATGATGATTTCATGAGATATTTTATGGGTTGGACGACCAAAGGTGATGAATTATTGTATTTGGGGCCCCATGTGGCCTAACTTCGTGGGAAATATCTTGGGAGAGCACATGGTTTTTAGTAACCCACTTATGAGGTGTCCCTTGGCCATTAATGCCTTGTCCCCTCACATTCCCTAAAAATTCCAAGCCATTATCTCATCCATTGAACTACAAAATCATTTTCAACGAAGTTATGGTCTCATTACCTCCCAAGTAGTCCTCCCAAGGTGCCCCCAATCCCTCAAGGTCCAAACCTTTGAGTTTTAAAAGTTACGTTTTAAGGTAAGGGATCTGACCCCCTCTCTTTCTTTTCAAGTGATCTCTTTTATGTCATTTATTTTATGATCCATCTTCTTATGTTGGAGGATGTTATTTTATATTCGTTATACTGTCCTTTTTATGTTCATATTATGAGAGACCCCCTCTTACTCTCATCATTTCATTTTATGAAAGTTTAAGTGGCGCCGTTCGGCTGCCGAAATTTTTGTAACGGATTCTTTCACCCTTCTCATTTTCAAGTTCTATTTTCTTATCAAGTCTTTCAAGTTCCTTTTTATTATGTTTGGGTATTATCTATATATCTATCATACTGATATTTTATGATTATATGATGAGATACCCCATTTGATCTCTTCAATTCAGTATTTTGATGTTTTAAGTGGCGTCGTTAGGCTGCCGAATTTTTAAGTGGTTCTTTCACCATTCTCGTTTTGAAGTTCTACTTTCATGTAAAGTCTTTAAATTTACTTTTTATTATGTTTGGGTATGATATATATATATCTATCATACTGATATTTTATTATCATATGATTAGAGACCCCATTTGATCTCTTCAATTTAGTATTTTGAAATTTTAAGTGGTGCTGTTAGGCTGCCGAATTTTTAAGAGGTTCTTTCACCCTTCTCGTTTTGAAGTTCTACTTTCATGTCAAGTCTTTCAAGTTCCTTTTTATTATGTTGGGTTATGATCTCTATATCTATCATACTGATCTTTTATTATCATATGATGAGAAACCCCATTTGATCTCTTCAATTCATTATTTTGAAGTTTTTAGTGGCATCATTAGGCTGCCGAATTTTTAAGAGGTTCTTTCACCCTTCTCGTTTTGAAGTTCTACTTTCATGTAAAGTCTTTCAAGTTGCTTTTTATTATGTTTGGGTATGATCTCTATATCTATCATACTGATCTTTTATGATCATATTATGAGATACCCCATTTGATCTATTCAATTCAGTATTTTGAAGTTTTAAGTGACACCGTTAGGCTGCCGAATTTTCATAAGAGAAATCTTATTTTTATCTTCCTTTAATGTTCTTCATTTCATATGGTAAATCATTCAAATTTCATTACCATGTTCATATATCCTTCATATTCTTTCCCTCTACTGTTTTATGGATCATTTATGAGTGTGTTACCCATGTCCCCTCTCTTTTCAATGTTCTCTAAAACCCCAAAACATAGCTGTTATGCTGCAAAATTTTCGTCTCAAAATGTCACTCTCTTTTCTCAAAATTATTTTATGTTATAAAGTGAATACTCAAAGATCTTATTCCTATAGTGGTATTCACATATATACCAAAATTTTATATTTTAAATTCTGGGATTTACATACATGAGACCCTCTCTCCCCTTCCGTGGGTTTTAAAGTGACGTAAAGATCATGTCTTTAAAGCAGTTTTTAAAACATTATGATTACGAAATGAAACCCATTTATTTTATGCTATATGGGTTATTTATGAAATGTTTGATGATGATATATGTGGATCACATTATAATAAAGGCAAATTTATGGGTGCTCCCTGATAGCGCTCCAATGCATTGGGTAATGATGTAACCACTAGAGATTACAATTTTCACGATATCTTGGTGAATAACCTTGGTAATTTTCAAATGAAACCTTGGGGATGGACCTTGGTGATATGTTCATGATTTTATATGTTAACTGATGTAGCCACATCTTCAAGTTATGAAAAATGTTATTTTTATTATGATATATCTCATGATTTCTTTCTCATGCCTTAAAGTTCTTTTCATGACCTTATTGAAGTATCTCAAGTTCACATGTTAAATGTTTCTCTTGTTTCCCTTACTGGGCCTTCTGCTCACCCTTTCTTTTGATGTATGTACCCAGGTTATGAGATGCAGTAATGAACCTAGGATGAACATGAGGAGAATCCTTTCAAGTGTTTAAGAAGAATGTTTTATGTTTTCATGTTTTATGTTCCTGGTTTCCAAGACACTACACCTTAAAGATCCTCGGTTTTGTAAAATGTAATGAAAGTTTATGTGATAAAAAGGCGGGATGCTATAGTTGGTATCAAAGGATGGTTTAGTTATTTTTGGAATTTAGGATATGAAAACATTAGGAAGAACCCTATAGAAAAGTTTATATATAGGGAATCTTCTTGGTATTTTGGTGAGTATTGAGTAATGGGTTGCCAAGAAAATACATCCCTGTCTGGATACGAGCAGGTAGAGGTGGCTCTGGCACATATGTACATAGGGGTAAAACCTGAAAACACCTCTTTGAGCTAGACTCAAACGGGAACTGGTACACGACAACGGGCCTTGTTTCACTCTTGGTTACGACACTCCCGGGGGATATGCTTTGGTAAATTCATAAGCTTAGTATGAACCACTGTTAAAGGAACAAAGATAAAATAAAATAAAGATTCTCATAATAATATATGATCATGGATAACCTATATGGGAACCTAGGGGATCAAAATTTAGGGTATACTTTTCTTCTAAAAGTTATCCTTATATGCTTTAAGTTCATTTTCATGATTATTGGCTAAGTATTTATGTCCCAAATTATACTTTCTCTTCTTAGTTAATTGTGGGAAATGGAAGAACATGTCCCAACAACCAATGTGATATAAAATGTGACGATTGTTGTATTAATATGACAGAGATGATTAGGGTATTAAAAAATGATTATTATTTTGGAAGACGTTCACTATTTTGGGGACCCTATATGATCGAGGTAAATATATTACTATGGTATTTTCTATGAGGAGTAAAGGTTGACTTATATTTTGAAGAATCAATGAATTTAAGGTGAACTTATAGTAATTTAGGTTACTTATTGAAATGATTATCCTATCTTGGGGTAAATATGTTTAGGTTAGTTACTTTTTTATAAGATGTTAGGAGTGGTTGATGTTGTTTGGAGATGAACAATGAAGTTTATTTTGGAAGACTATGTTATCAAATCGTTCTTGTATTTGGGTTTCAATCTTAGTTTGGTTTATTTTGAGGAATTTTAAGAACTGTTGTTTATGGAATGGTCAATGATGAAATTTGGGTAGTACCATGGAACCTTGAAGATTTAAAAGTAGTTTCCCTTCCCATGGGAATCTTTCTTTTTGAAGAGTTGTTTTATCTTACCCTTTATGTTTTTAGGATAATGTTTAAAGATAGAAGAAATTGATATTTAATCTTTTGTCGATTAAGTGACGCTCAAGATGATGATTCTTGTGTTTTGATGAGACCAAGTAGTTTTGAATTCTCATCATTTAGAGAAAATATTAGTTTTGGTAGAAACTTATTAAAGGATGAAACTCTACTGGAAGGTAGGTATATTTCCTTATGTTTTTATTCTATGTAGTAAATGAATTCCTTAAAATTATTAAAAGAAACTTAAAACAAAAATTTTGTTGGTTTACGTTTCCTACTAGGTAATCAAAGACCGTTTACACACATCGTAAGTTTGGGATTTTCTTATGGTTAACTTTATCCTAATCATGTTTTCTATCACTCTCCCCCAAAACTTGACCCTTTATTTTTTCTTCCATATCCATGTTTTCCTCCATGGAATCCTAGTATGGGTTAACTCGGGTGACCTTTGTACTTCCCTTTCTTTCTTTTAAAGTAATAGTTTTTCTGACTCCTTTTCTGATGTGGGACTTTCAATGAAATTTCAAAACCCAATTTTAAAAAATTACGAGGATGCAATTTCTTAAGGGGGGAAGATTGTAACGACCTGAAATTTTGAATAAATCTTGTTTCCTAATTTTTTTTGTTATTTTATTTTTTATACTCAACAAAACTGTTTCATTTGATAACATGAGTATAATTAAAATGAGACCGTTGGGTTTGGACTTATTATATGACCATTGTTCAATATGACCACATGAAACTAAACATTTTGATTATTGTTTCTAAATAAGAGTAATCTTGGTTAATTAATATAGAAAGAAGATTCAATGACCTCACCCAGTAGTCTTGGACCAATTGAAGCCCATCTAACAGAACTTGGGAAGGAGGTAGCACCACTGGGCTTTTATCTGGACCAAACCCAAGACTAACTTCATTGTGTGAAGCTATTACAGAATCGCCTATGCGAAAAGTTCAAACTGATAGAAATTACTACTCGTGCGATGTTGGTCGAGCCTCCCTCAGATTCTCTCACCTTAGCACACCTTACACTTAGGTCCTATGCTGGTGTTATAAGGGGCTATGTAAGGAGACTGTAACTGCCTTGTGTAATCCTTTGTTTTAAATAAAAATTTCGATTTCTTCTTATGATGAATTTTATGAATTTTCAAATGACCAGATAAATATAGTATGTATATTTTTGATGAATTTTAGAAAAAGGAAATTTTAAAAATGTTTATGTAAACCTTAAATAATTAAAAATGTGTATAGATTTTCAAAAAATGGTCTTCTACAATTATGTTCAGTACGAAATTTGGAGTCTAATAAGATCAACATAAATTTTGATGAATAGTAAATAATGAATAGTGATTTTATTCTTAGGATTAGTAATGTGACCAAATGGATTAGTAATTTCGCTCAAAGAAAGTTTTAATATAATTTAGACACCTAGATTAAGTAATGTGATTCAATAAAATTGGTAAATAACGGTTTCATAAATTATTAATCAAGCATTAGTTTTTTAGAGTGAATAGTGTTTTTTGATTAAAAATTAAATTAAAAATATTTAGAAAATTATTTTTATAGAATGGATTTCATTTTTGAACTCAGAGCATCGATATTATGTTAAGGTAATTTTTGGGGTTTGTTTTGAAAAAAATGAATTTTCGGTGAATAGTGTATTTATTTAAAAATTAAATTAAAAATATTTAGAAAATTATTTTTATAAAATGGATTTCATTTTTTAAATCAGAGCATTGATATTTGGTTAAGGTGAAATTTGGGGATTTTTCTGAGAAAGTTGAATTTTCAGTGAATAGTAAAAATACAGTTTTAGGGTTTCGGTATGTTTAATGACATCATAACTGTGTCATGATGATGTCATGAGATATTTTATGGGTTGGCCGACCAAAGGTGATGAAGTATTGTATTGGGGGCCCCATGTGGTCTAACTTCATGGGAAATATCTTGGGAGAGCACATGGTTTTGAGAAACCCACTTATGAGGTGTCCCTTGGCCATTAATGCCTTATCCCCTCACTTTCCCTATAAATACCAAGCCATTCTCTCATCCTTTGGACTCCAAAATCATTCTCAACGAAGTTCTGGTCTCCTTACCTCCCAAGGAGTCCTCCCAATGTTCCCCCAAGCCCTCAAGGTCCAAACCTTTGAGTTTTAAGAGTTACCTTTTAAGGTAAGGGATCCGACCCCCTCTCTTTCTTTTCAAGTGATCTCTTTTATGTCATTTCTTTTATGATCCATGTTCTTATGTTGGAGGATGTTATTTTATATTAATTATACTGTCCTTTTAATGTTCATATGATGAGAGACCCTCTCTTACTCTCATCATTTCATTTTATGAAAGTTTAAGTGGTGTCGTTAGGCTGCCGAAATTTTTGTAACGGATTCTTTCACCCTTCTCATTTTCAAGTTCTATTTTCTTGTCAAGTCTTTTAAGTTATTTTTTATTATGTTGGGGTATTATCTCTATATATATCATACTCATCTTTTATGATCATATGATTAGAGACACCATTTTATCTCTTCCATTCAGAATTTTTAAGTTTTAAGTGGCGCTATTAGGCTGCCGAATTTTTAAGTGGTTCTTTCACCATTCTCATTTTGAAGTTCTACTTTCATGTCAAGTCTTTCAAGTTACTTTTTATTATGTTGGGTTATGATATCTATATATATCATACTGATATTTTATGATAATATGATGAGAGACCCCATTTTATCTCTTCAATTCAGTATTTTGATGTTTTAAGTGGCGTCGTTAGGCTGCCGAATTTTTAAGAGGTTCTTTCACCCTTCTCGTTTTCAAGTTTTACTTTCATGTCAAGTCTTTCAAGTTCCTTTTTATTATGTTGGGGTATGATCTCTATATCTATCATACTGATCTTTTATGATCATATAATGATATACCCCATTTGATCTCTTCAATTCATTATTTTGAATTTTTAAGTGGCACCGTTAGGCTGCCGAATATTTAAGAGGTTCTTTCACCCTTCTCGTTTTGAAGTTCTACTTTCATGTAAAGTCTTTCAAGTTTCTTTTTATTATGTTGGGATATTATTTCTATATCTATCATACTGATATTTTATGATCATATGATGAGATACCCCATTTGATCTTTTCAATTTAGTATTTTGAAGTTTTAAGTGACGCCGTTAGGCTGCCGATTTTCATAAAAGAAATCTTATTTTTATCTTCCTTTCATGTTCTTCATTTCATATGGTACATCTTTCAAATTTCATTACCATGTTCATATATACTTCATATTATGTCCCTCTACTGTTTTATGGATCATTTATGAGTGGGTGACCCATGTCCCCTCTCTTTTCAATGTTCTCTAAAACCCCGAAACATAGCTGTTATGCTGCAAAATTTTCATCTCAAAATGCCTCCCTCTTTTCTCAAAATTATTTTATGTTATAAAGTGAATACTAAAAGCTCTTATTTATATAGTGGTATTCACATATATATCAAAATTTTCTATTTTAAATTCTGGGATTTATATACATGAGACCCGCTCTCCCCTTCAGTGGGTTTTAAAGTGACGTAAAGATCATATCTTTAAAGCAGTTTTGAAAACATTATGATTACGAAATGAAACCCATTTATTTTATGCTATATGGGTTATTTATGAAATTTTTTATGATGATATATGTGGATCACATGATAATAAAGGAAAATTTAAGGGTGCTCCCTAATATCTCTCCAATGTATTGGGTAATGATGTAACCCCTAGAGATTACAATTTTCACGATATCTTGGTGAATAACCTTGGTAATTTTTGAATGACACCTTAGGGATGGACCGTGGTGATATGTTCATGATTGTATATGTTAAATGATGTAGCCACATCTTCAAGTTATGAAAAATGTTATTTTTATTATGATATATCTCATGATTTCTTTCTCATGCCTTAAAGTTCTTTTCATGACCTTATTGAAGTATCTCAAGTTCACATGTTAAATGTTTCTCTTGTTTCCCTTACTGGGCCTTCTGCTCAGCCTTTCTTTTGATGTATGTCCCCAGGTTATGAGATGTAGTAATGAACCTAGGATGAACATGAGAAGAACCCTTTCAAGTGTTTAAGAATAATGTTTTATGTTTTCATGTTGTATGTTCCTGGTTTCCAAGACACTAAACCTTAAAGATCCTCAGTTTTGTAAAATGTAATGAAAGTTTATGTGATAAAAAGGTAGGATGCTATAAGCGTGTTGGTATCCGAGCACCCAGTAAGGCCCAATTTTAGTTTATGGGGAGGCCTATGTCGTTTGTTGCTTCCATCGCGTTCCTGGAGTCTACTTGTTTTTTGGGATGCTTGAGAAGGTAGTGATGTGGTTTATTGGGGATTTGAATTCATATGAAGGATGCACACTTCCCCTACTGAGGACCGTCCCTGTGGTGTAGTCCAAAAATGTGTGGGCCAGTCACTACTGCCCAAAGTGGATAGTTTTGAGGTGCATTGGCTGGTTTACCTCAACCTGTGAGTTCAAGGTCAGTTTCATGTGTTGGAGGTAGTTTTGTAAGGGCTTGTAAGACCCAGTGTATACACTTGGGAATCCCTATTTATTTTCATAGGTGGTAGAGATGTTTTCTTTGTGATGTTTTGGTTTTGTTATGAGGTCTCACGTAACGAGATATCCATTGGGTGATGAAGTTTCCTTGAGGTAGGGAGTACAAAAACCATTTGAGGTTAGGTGTTGGCTCTAGCCACATGGCGAGAATGGGTGATAAGGTTGTATTTTCATTTTTAGTGTGTTGGTGTTGTGGTTCTTCTTGGTGTGTGTTTGTTACAGCACATGAACCTCTGGTAAGCTCATTGACATGTGAATCTCAGTAGGGAGCTAATTCCCTTTCCCTTTTTCCTAGGCCTTTACATTTTAGGGATAAAAAGGCATAAGGTTGGGAGGATGTACCGACATGTGTATTTACCTGTCATAATTTGGAATATTACTATGAATAATTACATATATAGGAGCAGAGATGGCGGTCAATTCTGAGGCCCGATGGGCATGGAATAAATTTTATAAAAATATTAAGTATTTTTATACTATTTACGTGGAAGAAATGGGCTTTCTCTCAAATGGTAGATCAAATCAAAAATTTGAGGCCACTGTTGTGTCTAGAGCATGTGGTTTTCCATAGGTGGGGTATAACTTTTGTCAGTATAGGACTTCTGCAGAAAAGGCCACGGAGGGTGAAACCATAAATAAATTAATTAAATAAAATTATTTTGTTTCAGATGATTCCTCAAATAACACTTGAATGGGGGGTCAGATTTGGAATCTGAGTCTATTGTTGGGTTTATAGTGGGGTGTTTTACCTAGCCGCGACATAAAGTGAGATGGTGCGGATGATTTGGTTCCTACTACCATTGGTGGCCATTTTTTGTTGTTTTCTATAAATAAGAGGTTGAGAATATGAGAAAGAGTTTGGATCATTACCTCCAATGGACCGAAGAGGTCATCCTCTCCTTTAAAATAGAATATCAACGTTAGATTCATGACGAATCATGATGAAACTTTAGATCATAGCAGATCATAGTGAAGAGAATGCAATAGCGGATCCACAATCTAGGTAGGCTCCTTCTTTCAGATTACTCTTATACTTGATCAATGTTTTATTGTCATTTTTGATTCATTTTTATTTTTGATACTTTGACAGTCTCTATTGATGGCCAAACTAAGAGTGACCATCATCCGATTGAGTTTTTTATTGTGTATACTTCATGTTCTTTGTCTGTTCATTGTTGTTCTTCGTTTTATACTTTTGGATTGACGAAAGGACCTCCAAACGTTGAGCGGAGAACGAATATGTGAAGTTTGTGATTCAAGGGTCACATATCTATGATGATTTCATGTTTTCAACACCGAATTAGGTGTGAAAGTGAGAAAGAGATCTATCAACATTTCAACATTTCAAAACTGTGAAAATTATTTGAGCGGAGGCATGGTCTATGATGTACTCATCCCAAGGATCACAGATCTTATCCCAGATCAAATTTTTGACCACTAGGGGTGTTCATGGTGGTCTGCGATAGACATGTGGTGGCCTTCGGCGGAAGTTGGTGGCATCAACATACTGTCTTTTGGCGGCTGCTGCGAAGCGCCGCTCGGCGGTGGCGGCGCCTCCTCGTGGAGGATCCACGACCTGGTCATCCGTGGCGGTAAAAATTAGGTGCACGTGGGGAATGTTGTTGGGTGAGTGGTGCTATCCGAGCCAAAGGAATAGCATGGATCAGACCATCCAGGGCATGTCGGCCTAGGTGATGCAGACCGGCCCGAGCAGGCCGGTCCAACCAGTTCAGGCCCAATCTGGTTGGGAAACCATCAAATGCCCATTTCATTCACACCAGGCATCAATTTGACCCTTCGTCTATAAAAATGTGAACCTTTCATTGAGATTTTAATTTTGTGTTCTTTTTTAGGATGTGATGTCTAGGTTCGTGTTACGGTCCCTATATTGACCCATTTGGTCTCTTTCAAAGAAATGTGCCTTTTTCGCCGAGTGTTTGTTTGGGACGAATGAGTAGTTGATATTGTGTTTTTTTAAGAGGATTGCAATGGATAAATCCTTTTGATGTGTTCCGGGATCCAGGAATGGGCCTCAACATGACCAGTTTGGGCTTTTTATGGTGAATATTACATCTTTCACTGTTTTTCCATTTAGGGTGAGTAAATAGCCTATTCTATGTGTTTTTTCATGTAGAACGTGATGGTGGAATCTGTTAAAAATATTGGGAAACAAGGTGGTTTTAATCTATCTATGACCATGTAGAGTAGTTCAAGGATGATGTTGGTTATTGGTGGTCTATGAAGAGAGATGTTGGGTTAGGTACTCCTCTATGGCACTAGGGATTGAGTTTCCCTTACCTCTCATATTAGGTAGGGATGGGTCTCCCCACTCCATGGGAACATGATCATTACCTTTGTGTAGTTTCCACTGGGGTAGTTACTTCCCCAATGGAAAAGGGTGTAGTTTCCCCATTATGTTCCTACAGTTAGATTGCTCCCCTACCATGATAGGGCATGAGATCTCCAATCTCATTCGATTGTAGAGTCGGTACTACCATACCATATCAGGGTGTGATTCCTCTAGGCTCAATGTAGTGATCATATTCTGTGGGTACATGCTCACATTACTTGTAGTGGTTTTCCCCAAACAAGGGTGCGAGCTCACGTTCCCCATTGTTATGCCCCCTAATCATGGGTGAGAGATCATATTTATCAATTTGGTGCTCCCCTACTGTTGGTGCGGGCTCACGTCTCTCGTATTACGGCTCCCCTACCATTGGTGTCGTCTCACATTTTAGAGAGTGGTTCTCCCCTTCTGTGTTAGGGTACTGGATCATATTTCATAGGGTGGAACTCCCCTAACATAACATGGCACAGGTTCACACCTATGGAGTAGTGGTCCCCCATATGTGAGTTACAACAGCAAGTGGTCCCCTCTGCTATTTACGTGTGATTCCAAGTTAGGTGTTAGAACTTACTCGATGTACTGAGGTGTAGGCCCCTCCAGATAAGAGTGACATTAGTTTCGTTGTTGGATTAGGAGTTAGTACTCCCTCGACAATGGGGTAGTGGTGAGGAGTGAGACTCTCTAAAGTTGTTTCAACCCTATGCAGGGCACAAGTCACCTTTGGTGGAATCACTCTGTTCAGTGTCGGATGGGATGTTGAGTTTGGATCATCGAATTCAAGATATCGATACATTTCTCTTTCATTTTTCAAGCTATTAGTGATGGCTTCGATCTTGTTGTTTTCTATTAGGTTGGTACCTCATGAGACTATGTGATTGTTTCTGTGGAACCTCAAATCGTTTAGCATGGACAATATATAGTTAGGACCATGAGACTTTGAGCAATGTATATCTGGGGATATTCGGTGAGTCCCTATGGTCTTTGTCATTTTATTGACTTTCTAGGGACATATATATGACTAGTTTGTATTAACGGAGTATGGTATTAAGATGGATCTTCTCTATCATTTGTGTTCCCTCGAGATGGGTTGAGTTAATTGATTCCTATAAGTTTCTCTCTTTTCATTAGGGTTTTTTGGGGAACCTATTGAGTATTTTTATACTCACCCATGCATGGTATTTTACATCACGTGTCTTGTGTATTCTACAGACCACATGTCCTTCGACAGAGTCCAAGTTGGACCTCGAACAGACCAAGCATAGTAATTAGACTAGCTAGGGTTTTCAATGGAACATGGACAAGGAGATTATTGGTGGTTGTTTAATAGAAATCCTCTCTTTCAGTTATGTTTGGATACTTTTTTAGTATTCTTTAGATTGGGCCCTATTTTTTCCATTTCTTAATTTCTACTGTACTCCAGTTTGGGATAGTTGAATGCATGCATTTCTTTTCAGTTTTTATATATCCCTACACTGTTTCATGGAGGTGAATGTGGGCGTGTGCATACAAGTACTTTAGGCTAAGTCATCCTTAGGTGTGATATCCTACTCGACACTAGACTCTATCCTCTGGGCTATGGAGTTGGGCTTGGGGAGTAACGACTCAAGCCCTGTTGGTCGGGTTGGGATATGGAGAGTTAATTCAAAAATCAAATATGATTTTATCTTGAAATTGATATCATTTAGTGGTAAAATCATGGATAATATTGTAAATGTGAATAATGTAATAATGATATGAATACTTTGTTAATTAACTTAGAATGTTGAATAATTAATATTTAAAACAAGTATTGTGACCCCAAATAGAGAAGTGGATTGTGGTGAAAATATAAAAGTTGGGAATGATGGATGAAAAATCAAAAGTATATTCAATTGATAGTTGGTATTTGAAATTGAATTTTATAATTAATGTTTATATATTTTTCTAGGAAACAAATCTTATAGTATAATGTTTTATTGTATGATGAATTATGACCCCCTAACAATTCCTAAATAAATATATATAAATAATTAATTTATTTCCTAAAAATGAAATTTTTATTTTATTTATTTATTAAAATAAATATTAGTGTATGAATTCATGGATGTATAGTAATACATACCTATCCATTATATTGGAAAAATTCCTATTTAAAAATTTTGAAATTATATTGTAAACCCTGCACGTTAGTTGATCTATATACAAAATGTATCAAACTTGATTATTCCTCCATTATAAATTTCGGGCCTTCAATTAGTAAATTGAAGGGATAAAATTTGTATTTAGATAAATTTGAGAGAGTTGGGATATATGAAAGTGGTAGATGTTTGTAAACATCAAATTAACAAAATTATAAGTAATATTTATTTTTATAGTTTTTATTAAGGTTTTTAGGTGATATAATGGAATTTTCTATCTTTTCTCCTATCAAATTCTACCTTTAGGAAGAAAAAACATCATTCCCTTATCCACTCCAATTTAATTATATCTCATATCCACTTCCCTGGATAATGGATCCTTATATTTGTTTTATGATCATAGACTCCTCCTATATTTTTTATTCTATCACCTATTTTCATTTAATTTTAGTATGTGTATCCTCCCATGATTTTAAAAATAATGAATTCAATAGAGGACAAACAATCCCTACAACGTGTTGGTCTTTTTTATAGGAATTATTCAGGATTTCCAATATGAAGAAAATATTCATCTTTGAAATATTGGTTGGTGTTATATAGATTCCAAATGTGTTATATTTAATTTAGGGATATTCTATAACATTATGGTAGATAATTTAATTTATAATTTAATTTATTATTATTTTTCTATAAATTTTTTGAAGTATATTTGGATAATATGATCGATATTTATTTTTATGGAAGATTACCAAGGTAAGTTAAAATACTTTTCATATATGATGTGAAACATTACTTTGTTCTATTAGGTCAATATAAGAAAAAAAATTCTAAATATATTTTTGTTATGATATATTATTATTTCTAGTTACTATTTATTGTTTAGGAGATTCATCTATTTTAACTAGGTTTTAGAGAATAACCATATTTTATAAATCAAGGGGAGTGTTTTAATGATATGTTTCTAGTTTTTGGGTTAGTTACAAACATTAAATATATGATTTTATTCATTTTCTAAAACTTTTTTCATGGACTTTATTTATTGGTATTTTTGGATTATTTGATGTGGAAAATTTTCTTGGTTGGGTTATTCTTATTCTTATAGAGGTAAAGTATGACATTGAAAGTGGTTTGGGGTGTATTCCATATTGATTTGTTGAGGGCATAAGAAATGATTTCCAAACATACTTCTTCAAAACAAGTATACTCTATTAAAGAAATAATTTTCAATATCTTGAATTTAATTATGTGGTAAACAAGTGTAATATTATATTATATTTTTTAGATAGGTTTTATTGTTTTTGTATATTGGAAATGGTGTTGGGATTGGAAATATTTTTAAATTTTGGTTCAGGGAGGTGTGAACACCGTTCACATTTCTCTATTTCATGAAGATACATGAATAGGGTTCACACGTCTTTATCTAATGATAAAGAAGAATGAAACCAATTCAATCTTCATTTAGGCATGACCTGAATCAAGAACCCCATTCAATATTCCTTTGAAATATTTAAAAAGAGGACAGGAACATGGTTCACACCTCCTTGTGAAAAAATTTATAAATAGAGGTCCTCCCACTCGATTTTATTTTTCGTTGACAATATTTTGTTGTGAAGCTCTTGTGGATTTAAATCTCAGTAAATTTTTACAGATTTTAAGAAGATAAAATTTCAATTTAAAAATTTCAATTGTATAATTGTTTTATTTTTATGGTTTATTTATTTAGTATTTATGGTAATATGAATACACAAATGTTTCTCATTTTATGATTTAATTTTTGTTTGAATTATTGTTCATTTTCATTTTTGGTAAAATAGAATGATTTCGTAAATTTAAATATGTTTTTTGCATAATTCAATTTTTTCTATAAAATATAATTTACATTTAATGAAATATTATTGTTTAAAAAATATTTTTTTTTAATTTAAATTTTGAATAAAAATATTTGAGTATATTTATATGTTTATATTATTGTACATTATATATAATGTAAAATAAATTTAAATTATAATATTTGATACACATAAGTAAAAAAAAAGAATCTACATAAATATTTTATAAAAAGTATATTCTGAATAATTATATACAATAAATTATTATAATATTATGTATCGTATTTAAATATATTTAAATATAAAATATATTTTTTGATATATATATATAATTTATTTTTTTTAATGGTACTTAAAAAGATCATTATTAATAATAATTTTAAATTAAAATATTTATAAATAAAAAAAATTCAAAAAAAATTGTATATATTATTATTATTTAAATTTTTGAAAGTATGAATAATTTAAAAACTGAATGTATACTTATCTATTTTTAATAAATTGAAAGTAACATAATTTAACTATATTTTAATGGGGTTTGATGTAAATATTACATTACATTTGTAAATAATATTTAACAAAATTTATTATTAATAATATTTTCAATAGTTATTTATATATGAATAATATTTGTATTTATGAAACTATAGTTGTTTGAAAAAGATTATATTATTATATTTTAAAATATTGACAAATAAGTATGATTATATTTAATTGTCTGTTTATTTATATGTTATATTGATTGAATATAATATTAGAAAATTTATAGATTTTTTATTTAAATTTTGAATATTTAGATTTGAATATATGTATATATATATATTATTTATTATATCTAAAATGAAATAAAATAAAATTATATTATTTGATAAAAATACGTTAGTAAATTTAATCATCATATATATATACACACATATTAAAAAAATTTATATTTTAGAATGTATAATTGTAGGATCATAATGGTAATCAGTTTACCTACAAGAGGGGTGGTGAAATTATTTTTTTAAAATAAAATCTTACATATTATATAACATATTTATAAAGTTAATTTAGACCAACCATTTTCCATTTTATATGATATTAATTGGACACACTTTTTTTGACACTTTATGAAATTATAATTTTGGAAAAATATTTCAATAAAATAAAAATTTTCATAAACATTCATAGTGGGGAAATATGAGTTGAAAAAACAAGTAACTTGAACTTTATAATGTATTTAATGGAAACATAATGAAAAATCCATAAATATATTTCCACTCATTAATATTATGAGTTAATGAATTTAATAACCATTAGTTTAGCTATCAAGAGTTTTATACAAAACCATAAATGTTTGTCTTCCTTCACCAAGGAATCCCCAAACACAAAGATGATCCAAAATTCTATTTCTATAGCATTTTGAACTCCTGATCAGAAATATTAGAATAACCTATGTCTTCTTATCCCTAGAATCCCTTGATCAGACACTAGAACTGAAAGACAATTAAAAACATAAAATATATTAAGGCATTTATAATCCTAATTAGGATCCTTGAGATAAAAAAATCTCTAAAGATTACAGTGGAATGTGAAAATAACAAGTTGTTATGAAATATTTTGAGTAACTTTTGATCATTGGTGATGAAAAATATTAAAAATATTATGTTACAAAATCATCCTACTCCATGAAAACTGCATCTATATATAGAAAAATCTCCAACAATCATATTCATCATTATTTGGAATTTGTTGTAATGGATTAAGATAAAGTCATAATTACTAGATAAGGTTCATTTGATCTTTTTCTCGAAAGGTGTTTTTAAGCACCGTTTTAATGATTTTTAAAATGTTCCACCTCGTACAATAATTTTAGTTCATCCAGAAAATATATAAGGTTTATCTATTTTAGCCTTGATAAATTATTTTCCGAAGATCATGCATGCCTCCATCCAATAATGTTTGTCTGGTATACATTATATAACATTGTATAGTGGGACATAGTTATACTCCATCTTGTGGAATTCACAATCCTCAATCCGATTTACATTGAAAGTTTTTGTTAGATGTACTATGTAAAAGTTCACCGAATATATATGTTTCCATCTGGTGTGGATTTGTTCAGAATACTTAAGATATGTCCATTCTGATTTTGTTCATTTGAAACCCTTGATCAATATTCTCTCTAACTTACAAAATTTATATGCTTTGAAAAATATATGTTTTTTGAAAAGTAGTAAGTAAGAATAAGTATTTATGAATGTTTTTGTGATTTTGAAAAAAATATTGTTAGAAAATGTTTAAAGTAAAATATTTAACTCAACAATCAACCCTTTTAAAAACCACAAAACAAAGATCCCAAATAAAAAACTAAATTCTACAAATCATTGAAAATACTTACTCGCCCTATCATACACATTTAATGAATTTTAAATGTTTATATCTTTCCCCATTTACCACCTTTAATTAATATCTCCCTATTTATAAAGAAAAAATTATCTAAAAAATTTATTTTGTTGTTAGTTTTTCTCAATATGTCTCCCCCATTGGTTTATTCAAAAAAAATATAAATGGTGGTATAATGTGTACCTAAAATGTTAGAGAAACACAAAATTTACACACACAAAAATTCTATATATATGATGAAACATTCATCCAAGTATGAAAAGATATTCATCCAAAGAAATTGAAAAACATCTATCTAAAATAAATATGGCTGAAATATTCATTCATTACATTTGCAGTGTCCCTCCCCAAGTGCCACTGAACCGGGACCCAAGAAAGTGGACCACAATACCTCAAGCGCATCTCCCCCTAACACCAGAGGATGGGGACTAGCAGTGAGGGCCTTGGGTGTGTCCATGGGGAAAATATTCCCTCATATGATATGTTACGACACATTGGTAAAAAATATATATTATGTAGGTTAATCATTTGAATAAACAGACAATAGAGGAAGCAACTAAATGACCTAAATAGAATAAATAATAACTGCAAAAGTTGAATAGTCATGATAAATACAATGATGATGTCAATATACGATTCCATCTAAAATAAGTGTGTTGGGGTATAGGGGAACCAACATGTACTACATGATAACCCAAACTGTCAAAAGGATATAAACTACTACACATAACATCATGCATAAGATCATTCATCTGCCACCAAAGCATCATCCTAAACAGCAAAGCAATCATGAATCAGAAGTAGATTGATTCACTTTATCCATGCCTGCAAGTGCTAAGTCCACATGAGTACCAAATGTCACCTGAGCAGGGAGTGACATATAATCTCAGTAGGTCGGTACCCACGATGCCTGGACCATTCTATTTTGTGTTGTAGATAAATATCAGTGTTCTAGATAAAATAAAACAATGCAGTTAAATAAATAAAATAACTCCAACTTGGTCCAGGTTCCCAAGCGAACTGTAAAGACCCGTAAATTTCATGGAAATTTTTTTTCATAATTTTCTTTGGAATTTTACAAGAACGCAGTTTCTGACGGCGCCTGATTCCGAGGCCCGGTGTGCTCGGAATCATTTTTCGAAGTTTGGTTCGGGTACGTTCAGTGAACGGACAAGCGGGTTTTTCTAACTTTTGAACCGGTGCCCGGAATCGAATTCTGAGGGCACCGATGAAATCGCAACGCCGGTATTCACTTAGAAATGCCTCTTTCGGAGTTGCGTTTGCTCGAGTGTGGTTTTTAATTTTCGGGCTTAAAGTTAAGAAATAAAATAATTTTGCGACAACTTTATTTTATTTCACTTAAGCCACTTGGAAGCCACTTGAAGCCACTTAAAGGCGTCTTGAACTGAGTTGAACCGGATAGGATGCTATCCAGAAATATCCTACCCCCTTGGTAGGATATTTGCGAGGTGGGGCCCGCACGAGCCCCGCTGTTTCTTTCCGCTAAGAAACGCACCCATGAAAACCCGTCTTAATAAAAGTCAACTGACGCGTTTCTTAAAATCTTAACAGACCATTTAATTGGGCGGTTTATTTCGTGAATTAAATGGGATGTTTCTTTCGTGAATTAAATGGGCTGTTTCTTTCGTTGAATTAATTCAACGAATTGATGGATCGTTTCTTAACCAGTTTTCAAATTCGTTGGCGTAATAATAAAATAAGACCAACCTTTTTCTTTTGGAGGATTACTCGTTGAGAAAGGATCCTTGAACCTTCAGCCTCCTTCGCGAAGAACGCGAAGAACGCCGAACCCGAAAATCGACGACACGACGCCGTGATCCGCGACGCCGACAACGTTCTTCTGCGATGTCTCTTCCTCCGCGACGGATCTTCGATCGGCTGCTTGAGTTCACCGACTCAACGCCGTGTTCCGCGACGACGCGACGATCTCCACCTTCCGCGACGAGCAGTTTCCACGAAGAACGCTCAAGCGCGACGACTCCGAGGTAGGGATTTTATATTTTTAAAATACCCCTCCTTATATTCCCGTGAACATTCTTTAAAAATTAAAAAACCGGAATCAAAGAAACAATTTTATTTTATTAAAATTGTTGGTTCATGTGTTGAACATTTTATTTTCTCCCGTTGATTATCTCTAACGCGGAGGGTGCGGGCCAAACGAACACGGCCCGACGACCCTCCGCCGTTCTTCGTTTTGTGCGGATTTGGCGAGCGACGACGGAATGTGCCGCAACGGATGTTTGATGATCCCGCAGTAAAGAACGGAACCCGGGCGGAACAACGGCGCAGACAGGAAGGAAAACGGGCCACCGGAGCGACTCTGGCGGCCCGCGGAAGCCGGTGGCGGCGCGGGTCGCCGACGCGGCGGCGCCGGCGGCCGGAGGCGGCGGCACCCCGCGGGTGTCCAGCGCGACACCCCGCGGGTGCCGCGGGGTTGTCACGCGGCACCCCGCGGATGTCCAGGGCGACACCCCTCGAGTGTCGCGGGGTTGTCACGCGGCACCCCGCGGGTGTCCAGGGCAGCACCCCGCGGGTGTCGCGGGGTTGTCACGCGGCACCACGCGGGTGTCTGGGGCGACACCCCGCGGGTGTCCAGGGCGGCACCCCGCGGGTGTCGCGGGGTTGTCACGCGGCGCGTCCGGCTGTCTGGCCGACACCCCGCGGGTGCCGCGGGGGTGTCACGCGTGGCGGCGGCTTTCCCCCGCGTCGGCCGCTCGGCCGCTCGGCCGTGCCAAGCCGGACAGGCCCTGGCCTGGCCGGGCCGGGCCAACCGGGTCGGACCCGACCCGGTTCGGGCCATCCAGGGGGGGGGGTCGGGCCGGGCCCGGACCCCCCGTCTTCGAACGACTTTCGTTCAAACGCCCGTAACTTGAGCTACGGGCCTCCAAACGACTCGCCGTCAGCGGAAACGCAATCCTTGGAGCGAGTCGGTCGTTTCGGTTTATCGCACTCAAAGTTTCGGAATACTTTGGGTTCGGCCGGGTTGGTTCGTACACGAAACCAACCGGGCCCTCGGAGCGGAAACGCTCATATCTTGAGCTACGAACGTCCGATTGACGTGCCGTCAGCTTTGTTAGTTTCCTCTTAGTGAGACGGATCTTTTGGCTCACTCCGCCCGAGGTTCGGACGCAAGTGGAGTATGGTCGGGTTGGTTTTGCCTTAAAAACCAACCGGGCCCCTGGGACGAAAAAGCCAATAACTCTCAGACCGGGCGTCCGATTGACGTGTCGTCTATTGCGTTGAGTTCCTCTTGATGAGACGGAACTTTTGGCATCCTCCACCCGAGTTTTGGATGCAGATGGATAGTGGCCGGGTTGGATCGCACTGAAATCCAACCGGGCCCCTGGAACGGAAAAGCTGATATCTTTCAGACCAGACGTCCGTTTGACGAACCGTCAGCGGCATTGGTGATCACGTTGAAAAAAGGTCCCTATGATTATACCCTGTGAGTGTTCGGGGTATAGTTGAGTTACGGCTGGATTGGTTCGCTCACGAAACAAACCGGGCCCCTGGGACGAAAAGGCTAATAACTCACAGACCGGGCGTCCGATTGACGTGTCGTCTGTTGCGTTGGGACCCCTATGACGAGGTGGTCCTTCGAGTTACTTCCTTGCGGGAATTTGTGATACTTGGAGTATCGACCAGTAGCTCGTGGAGAGGACCCTCCCGGAGACGAACGGGCGGAGCACGGAGACCGTGTAGCTGACTGAGACCTGACGACTGCTGATCGAACGACTCAGTGTGTGACAGAGGTGCGCTTGGTTGTAGCGGCACATAGGAGGGCTTGGTTGTAGCGGCAGACCCACGACAGAGGTGCGCTTGGTTGTAGCGGCACATGGGAGCGCTTGGTTGTAGCGGCAGACCCACGACAGAGGTGCGCTTGGTTGTAGCGGCACATGGGAGCGCTTGGTTGTAGCGGCAGACCCATGACAGTGGTGCGCTTGGTTGTAGCGGCACATGGGAGCGCTTTGTTGTATAGGCAGACCCACGACAGTGGTGCGCTTGGTTGTAGCGGCACATGGGAGCGCTTGGTTGTAGCGTCAGACCCACGACAGAGGTGCGCTTGGTTGTAGCGGCACATGGGAGCGCTTGGTTGTAGCGGCAGACCCACGACAGAGGTGTGCTTGGTTGTAGCGGCACATGGGAGCGCTTGGTGGTAGCGGGTGGCCCGCATTACTCGATAGGTGGAGTACTACAGCAGTCTTAAGTTAGTGGGCAGTACATCGGAGTTGTGACAGGACCACTGTACACTCCAGAGACGGAGCTCTTCAGCAGTTACGGTTTCGATGATGAAAATCCTGGTTTGAGCTGAGACTTTTGACCTTGTGTTTGCCTCGTGATTGAGATGGGTTACTTGATAACTTAGGTATATTTATGGGCATATATCTAAGTAGAGGTTATCTGTTGAGATCTTCTTGTGGTTATCTTTGTTGGTTTTAGTGAGACCTTGAGGGTCTCGGGGTCCCTACTGAGTATCGTTATACTCACCCCTGCACGGGCTATGCCCGTACTACGTTGTGTTGGTTGCAGATGACGGACAGCGTTGATCGTGGCTGAGGCTTGCAGAGCAGGACGGTACCTGGAGGTGGACCACTGGGCGGGACGTGCTCGGAGCGGACGGCGGGACCCGAGGAGCATTGGAGCTATCTGTACCCACCCTTCAGGTGGGATTTCTAGTGGACAGCTCGGTGTAGCGGGTTTTACTTTACAGTTGATGTTTTCCCTTTCGATTTGTACTTTACTTTCAGTTGGGTTTGTATACTGGCCCATTTACTTTTCCGCACTTCATTTGTACTCTGTTTTTACTTAGTGTTTACTTTTCCACTTGCTTACTCTGTGGTGCTTGTTTACTTTACAAAGACAATGCCTTCCCTTTTTACCGGGATTTTCGCCTTGGTGCTAGTCGCCAGCCCCTGGCCTATGGAAGGCGGGCTTGGGGTAGTCACGGCACGGGCCCCGAGGACGGGTCGTGACAAATTGGTATCATAGGTGGTCGGTTCTACCGGGGACTCTGGTCTTTCTTCTATGTGAAGCAATAGTGTTTAGCGTATTGGGTGTGGTTATCAGTCCAAGGAGTCCAGTGTTGGTGCGGCGGCCGACGTATCCGTACACCAGGACCCTGACTTCTGATTTCCGACTTGATTCATGAAAACATTGATTGCATGTGTGTTTCAAGTTTTCCTTGTGATTACTTGTGTCAGCCCACCAGGTATATTGTCCTGGCTGTGGCGCACCTGTTTCTTTCAGGATGGCCCCACGATGACAACCAGCTAGGATTCCGAGAGTGGAGCGTGATGACAGCCCACCGAGCGTCGAGGACTCGGTACATGGCCCTTTGATAGCTGAGGCACCGTCGGTACCTATACCCGCCGAGGCACCGATGCTACCAGCCCCAGTCGCTGACGATGCACGTCGCCTTAGTGCACTGCATGAGTTCCAGCGCCAGCGACCGCCCAGGTTCCGCAGGGATACGGACCCTCAGGCCGCCGAGGACTGGCTGGAGGCAGCTGTTCGGGTTTTCAGATTAGTGAGGACACCAGCAGACCTCATGGTGATCCTCGCAGCGAGTCTCCTGCACGCGGCAGCAGGCAGATGGTGGAGCTTGATGCTCCAGGTGCACGATGAGGCCTCCCTCATCTGGACGGACTTCGAGAGCCTCTTCCGCTCAGAGTTCGTCCCGGCCACCCTCCGTGCGGTGCGCATTCAGGAGCTTCTTCAGCTGCGGCAGGGCAGCTTGACGGTAGCCCAGTATGCGGTGAGGTTCACTGACCTTTCTCGCTACTCGACAGACATGGTACGGGACCCCTTCTTCCGGGCCCGGACCTTCGAGTAGGGATTGAGACACGAGATCAGGGCATCGCTGATCTCCCTCAGCATCCCGACCCAGGCAGGACTGCTAGAGAGAGCCCTTCTGTTCGAGAGCTTTCTGGCTGAGTCTACAGCGAGGCCTACCGCAGGGCGGCAGGTGGCGGATTCTTCGGCAGCAGGTAGCCGACGGATGAATAAGGGTTCCGGCAGACGACCTCGGGACACTGGCTCAGCAGTGCGGGGCACACAGTGCGAAGCCAGCCTTCCGAGAGGCAGACAGTGCTACTTGTGCGGCGGGCAGGGCCACATGGCTTGTGACTGCCTGACCCGCCGTACCGAGGAGCAGCAGATGGTGGAGGGGCCACCCAGGCAGAGGCAGAGGGTCGACCGTGGCGGTCCGCAGGGAGGAGGCGGACGAGGCAGAGGAGCTGGCCAAGCAGCAGGTGGTGGGCGACGCTTTGAGGCTCTGCCACCACCACCACCAGGTGGTCCACCCCGACCGCAGGGGACAAGAGGACATGGGAGAGCTCATCTTCAGGCAGTTGAGGCCTACGATCATGGGGCTCCGGGAGCAGATGGACAGTAGCGAGACTAGCTCCAGACTTGGAGACTTTTGTTCATGTTGCTTCTAGTTTTGTTGATGTATGTTTGTAGATGCTTTGTGTCTTTGTACTTGAGCTGCAGTAATAAAATACACCTTTTCTTGTGGCATTTACTTCCCTGTCCTCTCTTGTGTTGTTACTAAGAGGTTCCAGTTTTGACTGTTGACTTGACCCTCACTTGTGAGACATCTACTGGAGGAGACCCAGTTACCACACACTGATGCCGACAGTGTGACTCAACCCTTGGAGGTGAGAGTAACGGTTGGATCTCTTGGTAGTAGCGTCGAGGCCTTACGACGTCATCCTTGGTATGGATTAGTATCATCCATGTCGGGATTGACCGTATTAGGCGAAGAACTTGGTTCATCCAGGGGATGAGACCAGATTTCTCTTATCGGCACGGAAGAAATCATGGCAGCTCTAGTGGGACCAGAGGTGGTCCGGGCTACGATATAGAAGGTCCAGGTGAGCACATGGGAGCGGAAGGCTCAGATGCGTGCTCAGTACCGCCTTTGTATCCCTAGTTTGTGTTGAAGCTTTACGGGGACGTAAAGCCCTGTGGTGAGAGTAATGTAAAGACCCGTAAATTTCAAGGAAATTTTTTTCTTAATTTTCTTTGGAATTTTACAAGAACGCAGTTTCTGACGGCGCCTGATTCCGATGCCCGGTGTGCCCGAAATCATTTTCCGAAGTTTGGCTCGGGTACGTTCAGTGAACGGACGAGCGAGTTTTTCTAACTTTTGAACCGGTGCCCGGAATCGAATTCTGAGGGCACCGATGAAATCGCAGCGCCGGTATTCGCTTAGAAACGCCTCTTTCGGAGTTGCGTTTGCTCGGGTGTGGGTTTTAATTTTCGGGCTTAAAGTTAAGAAATAAAATAATTTTGCGACAACTTTATTTTATTTCACTTAAGCCACTTGGAAGCCACTTGAAGCCACTTAAAGGCGGCTTGAACTGAGTGGAACCGGATAGGATGCTATCCAGAAATATCCTACCCCCTTGGTAGGATATTTGCGAGGTGGGGCCCGCACGAGTCCCGCTGTTTCTTTCCACTAAGAAACGCACCCGTGAAAACCCGTCTTAAAAAAAGTCAACTGATGCGTTTCTTAAAATCTTAACAGACCATTTAATTGGGCTGTTTATTTCGTGAATTAAATGGGCTGGTTTTGCCTTAAAAACCAATCGGGCCCCTGGGACTAAAAAGCCAATAACTCTCAGACCGGGCGTCCGATTGACGCGCCGTCTATTGCGTTGAGTTCCTCTTGATGAGACGGAACTTTTGGCATCCTCCGCCCGAGTTTTAGATGCAGATGGATAGTGGCGGGGTTGGATCGCACTGAAATCCAACCGGGCCCCTGAAACGGAAAAGCTGATATCTTTCAGACGAGACGTCCGTTTGACGAACCGTCAGCGGAATTGGTGATCACATTGAAAAACGGTCCCTATGAGTATACCCTGTGAGTGTTCGGGGTATAGTTGAGTTACGGCCGGATTGGTTCGCTCACGAAACCAACCGGGCCCCTGGGACGAAAAGGCTAATAACTCACAGACCAGGCGTCCGATTGACACGCCGTCTGGTGCGTTGGGACCCCTATGACGAGGTGGTCCTTCGATTTACTTCCTTGCGAGACTTTTTGATACTTGGAGTATCGACCAGTAGCTCGTGGAGCGGACCCTCCCGGAGACGAGCGGGCGGAGCACGGAGACCGTGTAGCTGACTGAGGCCCGACGACTGCTGATCGAACGACTCGGTGTGTGACAGAGGTGCGCTTGGTTGTAGTGGCATATGAGAGCGCTTGGTTGTAGCGGCAGACCCACGACCGAGGTGCGCTTGTTTGTAGCGGCACATGAGAGCGCTTGGTTGTAGCGGCACATGAGAGCGCTTGGTTGTAGCGGCACATGGGAGCGCTTGGTTGTAGCGGCAGACCCACGACAGTGGTGCGCTTGGTTGTAGCGGCACATGGGAGCGCTTGGTTGTAGCGGCAGACCCACGACAGTGGTGCGCTTGGTTGTAGCGGCACATGGGAGCGCTTGGTTGTAGCGGCAGACCCACGACAGAGGTGCGCTTGGTTGTAGCGGCACATGGGAGCGCTTGGTTGTAGCGGGAGACCCACGACAGAGGTGCGCTTGGTTGTAGCGCCACATGGGAGCGCTTGGTGGTAGCGGATGGCCCGCATTACTCGATAGGTGGAGTACTACAGCAGTCTTAAGTTAGCGGGCAGTACCTCGGAGTTGTGACAGGACCACTGTACACTCCAGAGACGGAGCTCTTCAGCAGTTACGATTTCGATGATGAAAATCCTGGTTTGAGCTGAGACTTTTGACCTTGTGTTTGCCTCATGATTCAGATGGGTTACTTGATAACTTAGGTATATGTATGGAAATATATCTAAGTAGAGGTTATCTGTTGAGATCTTCTTGTGGTTATCTTTGTTGGTTTTAGTGAGACCTTGAGGGTCTCGGGGTCCCTACTGAGTATCGTTATACTCACCCCTGCACGGGCTATGCCCGCACTACGTTGTGTTGGTTGCAGACGACGGACAGCGTTGATCGTGGCTGAGGCTTGCAGAGCAGGACGGTACCTGGAGGTGGACCACTGGGCGGGACGTGCTCGGAGCGGACGGCGGGACCCGAGGAGCATTGGAGCTATCTGTACCCACCCTTCAGGTGGGATTTCCAGTGGACAGCTCGGTGTAGCGGCTTTTACTTTACAGTTGATGTTTTCCCTTTCGAGTTGTACTTTACTTTCAGTTGGGTTTGTATACTGGCCCATTTACTTTTCCGCACTTCATTTGTACTCTGTTTTTACTTAGTGTTTACTTTTCCGCTTGCTTACTCTGTGGTGCTTGTTTACTTTACAAAGGCAATGCCTTCCCTTTTTACCGGGATTTTTGCCTTGGTGCTAGTCGCCAGCCCCTGGCCTATGGAAGGCGGGCTTGGGGTAGTCACGGCACGGGCCCCGAGGACGGGTCGTGACACGAACACTTGTCCCGTAACACCTTCTTCGGCCTATAACAGGAGTCCGAATAATGTACCAGTGCAGAGAAGAATATTTATATAAGGAAAAAAAGTAAACACAACAAGTCAATAAAGCATACCCCCATGCTTTTTCTTTGGCTTGGGGTCTATTCCTCATGTCATCTTCAAGTGTTCTAATAGGAAAAAAATATGTATCATAAAAATATAAGCACGCTCTATACAATATTAATTAATGTATCTTATGCAATTCAAGAAGTTCAAGTATGTCTTTCAAATCTAGGGGTGGATTCTGAGCCTATCTATAGTGATCTAATCAGAATCATAGGTATTTCTATGGTACATCTTATGTAGTCCAATAACACCAAACTTTTCCAAGGTGATGCATAAGTAGTACCTGGTATCACTAGAGGCACGGTGACTTTGATTCCATCCCATGTATCTCACTAGAGGACCGAGTATCACCCATGTCAAGACATAAAAATATTTCAAATGGGTATATCCATTGTTTCTCCCCTAGGGAACCATTATCATTCATGATTATGTTCAATGGCCTGGGAATCCCTCGCCTGAAAAGAAAAAGAACTACCCATGACACGTTGGTTCATAACCCATCATGCACGATGAGTGTATCCAAGAGTGCTTAATATGAAACTCACATTCTCTCTCAGATTTTGTTAAGAGAAACAAGTATCCAAAGCACATCACATAGAATGACATATATTACAAGGCATTGCATTTACAATTGCAATCTATTTAATAAACACTTCAATTCCACATGCATACTATTTCATTAATCCAATAAGGTCAATCCAAAAACAATGACATATTTTATATAGAAATGGAATAAGAATTTATCAAGAGAAGTTAATAAGAGACAAGAATGTCATTTAAAGAACTGTATGTGATCACAAGAAATTTAATATAACAAGCTTAACATTTAATCAAGATTTTCAATTTAATACAAACGACAATTGAATGATTTATATAGTGAAGAAAAAATTCTAATAAGAGGAAAGAATGGGAAAGAGGCATACACAACATTATATAGTAATGTGAAAAGGTGTAAAAAACATGAATAAGCCTTTAAATGTATGTCATATTGTATTAAAAATGATATACAGAACTTGAGAAAAAAAATTCAAAACTTTCATGGGAAATTATAATTAAAGCGTGACATATGCAGTGAAATGTAATCATTTAAATCAACTTCCCAATAAAATAACACAAGTAATAAAAATTATCATAATGAAACATTAAGCATATTAAGGTTTACAGTGTTATGCATGGAACAATTAATTAATTAAGTGATGAATTGTCAAGGGGGGCCCTATTCAAGGTTCATTATTCATGATAAATCAATTAAAAAATTTACGACATTAAACCGAAGTGGAACACAACCTAAGTAATAAGGAAATATAGGCCAAAAAATTTATGCACAAAAAAAGAGGTGACTAAAGGAAAGGATAACACCATAAAATGGGTTTCACCATAAGAAAGGGTCCCTACGAACAGTAAAAAGAATCCTAATCAATTTAAAATATGATAAAATGATTCCCTAAAAGGTTACTATGAGAAACACAAAGGCACGATGTCAAGGGGTATCCAAGGAGAAGGAAACACCCCATTAATGAGTTTCTCCACATGTGGGGGTCACTATAGACACTGGAAAACAGTATGAATAATTTAATACCTGATATTTAGTTTTAATGGAAGGATCCCACAAGGGGAACAATGACGTTATTTTTAAAACACAATGAAACAATGTAAAAAGGGTGTAGACACCCAACCTCAATGTTATGGTACTCTACATATATTGGAACAAGATTTGATTCAATCTAAATTGGAATAAATCATTGGATTTATCGAAACCCCCAAAATAGATCACAAAACCATTCATGCCAAAATAATACAACAAGAAGTGGATGAACTAAGAGATGGAGGGGTGAAAAAGAGAGAGCTTACTTAGAGATTTAAAATGCTTCTGATGATAATGAAAACTGAAGAGATTTGAGGGGTGGAAGATCCATCCAAAAGGGATACATGGAGGAGAAGGGTGGAACGCCTCATGGGAGAGGGGAAAGAGAGGCATCCATGGAAGGAGGGAAATTAGGGAGGAAGGAGAGAAAAAAATAATGAAAAGAAAAAAGAGAAGGAAAAATAAGGAAGAGAAAATATAAGGGAACAAATGTAGGTAAAATAAAATTAAAAAAATTAAAAGTAATAAAAAAATAAAAATTTAACATAAAAATATATAACAAAATATTACATAACATAAAATATTATGATAAAATGATAATATAAAATAAAAATAAAATATAAAATCAATCAAAAATAAGTTAATAACCCTATTTAATTTTTCTATGCATGGGCCTAACACATGATTTAAATAACCGCATGAAAATAGTGTGTCTGCCCAATTGCTAGAACCTTCAATGGGTTGCATAGCTGTAAACCCTAGGGTACATGGTTCAAGAAAACCGCACAGCCCTGTCTTCATTCCATGTTTTCGGTGCACTGGACATAAAACGAGCCTTGGTAGCACTTGAGATCTCATTTATCCTCATACATTTGGTAAAGGGTAATTTTTATGTATTAAATTAAAATAATTAAATTTTATGCACCAAGGATAAAGTCGGGATGTTACATCCTCCCTTCTTTAAGACCGTTGGTCCCCAAGTTTCAATTTTTTGGGTAGTGTAATTTCATTTGAGAAATGTTTCACCCACTGTATATATATATATCAGCCACCTTCTCCCATGTCTTGTCCTGAACACATCAGTGCTACCATAAAACCCTATCTAGAGGAACTAGATTGCCTCAAAGAATATTTTTTCTATGATCAATGATACTAATGAGATACTCCTTGAAGTATGAATCCACCAAAAGCTCGATTTCATCAGAGTCAAATAGATTAGATGGGTCTGGATGATACTGTCAAATTTCAGAGATGTGGAAGACATCATGCATGGAATGATATATCTAAGGTAATAGAAACTGATTGGCTACCAGCACATCTATCACGATTATCATGAATGGACTGACATATCTAGGTGATAACTTCCCCTGTCTCTTGATTCGTCTATGACCCAACCTCGATGAAACAGATAGAAAGACCTGATATTCCACCACAAATTCTAGAGGTCTACAACGATGATCGATATAAAACTTCTTCCTCAAATAAGATGTAACCTTACCATGATGGATCATCTGGACTTGCTAAGAATTCTCCTAAACAAGATGAGGGCCCAGTTGAGATACCTCACTGGCCTCAAGCCAGAATAGAGTTAAACGACACTGTATACCATGAAGGGACTCAAACAGAACCATCTAAATTGATTCCTAAAAGATGTTATTATTGGAGAACACAACTTGATGAATATTTTTCTACCAAGAACATATGAAATCATGGATACATGATCCTATAATATCCTTTAACACCCATATGGTACACTCATATTACCCATCATTCTAAGGGTGAAATATAGTACTCAAAAGCACTAGTGAACCCAATGCTTTCTAAAACCCTTTCAAGAACCATGATGTGATGTAATTATATCAGTATTATATAATAGAATGAGGCAATCCATAAAGCATCACTATTTCCTAGATATATATCCTCTCTTACACAATAATATATAAGGCTTCCAAGATAGGTAGGAAGTTCCCAACATTGGCAAACCTATCAAGGTTCACCCATACTATATCACTAGCTCAATGAGATATTGGAAAGCATGTGAAAAAATTCATGGGGACATCATTCCATTTCCACTCAAGAATGGATAGAGGCTATAGAAGTCTAGCAGGTCAATGATGCTCTGCCTTCACATTCTGATAGGTGGAGCACTGAGTGATTAAACCCTCTATTTTCTTCTTTATAACTAGCCACCAATATTTGTGATTCATTTCTCTATACATCTTGGTAATACCTGGATAAACCACCCAAATAGAGGTATGTGATTCTTTCATCAACTCTTCCTATATATCTGGAGTCACCCATACAATGCCATAATAGAGGATGGTCTCACTACTATGAACAACACAACCAAGAGGCAGTTTATCACCTACGACACTTTCCTTAAAAACGAGTCCCTCTAGATCACATAGTTTTCACATTATAACACTCTCTAAATGAAAATACACCACTCCAAAAGATACTTTAACTACTTTCCCAAGTGGATCCTAAACTTCTCGATGAAACTCAGATTACATAGGCATCATCTTATACTCACTAATGGCTTCCTATATGGCCTGTGTCTGAGTCTTTCTACTCAATACATCAACGATAACATTACCCTTACAAGGGGTATAAGAAAGCTCAATGTCAAACGACTGTAGGTATTCCACCCACATGTGTTTCTTCAAATTAATGTCCCACTGTGTGGATAAATATTTCAAACATTTATGATTCATGAAAAAAATGAACCTATCACCTAAAAAATAGTGCCTCCAACATCACAGATCATAAACTATGGTGGCTAACTTGAGATCATGTGTGTGATAGTTCTATTAATGTGGCCTCAGATGAAGGGATCCATAAGCCATAAATTGATCACCTCACCTAGAAACTATACCCAATCTGATTCCGGAAGCATCACACTATAAATTATAACTTATTCCCAACTCCGGACGAATCAGAATCAGGGCTAAAGTAACTCTCTCCTTTAAATACTAAAAAACATACCCAAAAACATTATACTAGATGAATTATAAACCCTTCTTATTCAGGTCATATGGGGTGCTTCTATGTGGTAGAATTCCTGGATGAAATGTCTATAATAGCTAGTGATCCGTAAGAAGTTTTTTATGTCAAACTCATTCTTGGGTTGCTCCCAAGAAACCTCTGCACTCACCTTCTCTGGGTCAATCGATACGCCTACTTTTGATATGATATGACCGATGAAGTGAACCTTACTGATCCTAATGTGTCATTTTCTAAGCTTCTCTTATAGCTTGTTCTCTCTCAATGTACTCATCAAAACATCAAGATGATTGACATGATTTTGTTTAGATCATGAATACACTAATATGTTGTATATGAAGAATACCACAAAATGAATCACGGTATGGGTGGAAGACCCAATTCATCAGATCCCTGAAGACTGTCGGCATGTTCATCAGATCTAATGGCATAACAAAAAACTTGTAAAAGCTTTACCTACATCAGAATTTTGTATGTGGTATATTCAATGGTTGAACACGCACCTGATAATAGTCGAACCTTAGATCGATCTTGGTGAAAATAGTCTCTCCATAGTGTTGGTCAAAGAGGTCATCTATACGAGGAAACAAATACATATTCTTTACAGTAAGCTGGTTCAGTCGGTGGTAATCCACAAACAATATGAGGGTACCGTCCACATTATGGGTGAAGAGGACTCGTGAACCCCATGGAGACATGCTGGGTCTGACAAAACCCTTCACCTCAAGATCTTCAATATGGTTATTATGTTTATGGAGCTATATAGGTGAAACCCTATAAATACGAATGGAAAATGATTCCGCTCATGGAACTAGATCAATGGTAAACTCAACCACTCTCATAGGACTTGAGAAAAAAAATAATAATTGAATATATCCTTGAAAAAATCCACAATAGGAGGGAATTCCACTAACTATACTCCCTTATTTCTCATAAAGAGACTCTCTAACTGAGTTGTCACTATGCCAATCCCAAACTGCTTCGTTCTCGCTCGATCCGCTTTGATATCTAATTATCTTTTATGTACATATGTGCCTCTGTCAGGAGATGTGAAGGAAACTCGACGAAGATAAAAATCTACTCAGGCATGTTAAAGGATGATACAGTTCATACCAATAATGAAATCAAATATAGTCATCTTGAGGAAAATGAAATTCTAGAATAAAAGTTACTCCCCAATCTCTTAGGGGAACTCAAGGCACCATCATATGCCCTATTTTCTGACCCCTAATGGAGTATCAAGATACATAACACCATTGAAGTACTCCATGGAGGGACCCAGACTCTCAATAGTTGTAGTAGATATAAAAGAGTGTGAATCACCTGTATCAAAAGGGAAAAAACTATAGTAGAGGCTAGAAGGAGAGTACAACTAACCATAGATGGCCTTTGACTCTACTACACAAGTGATGGCTTCTCTACAAAAATTTATACTAACCACATCCCTGAGATTCCACCTAACATGTCTAAGCAGGTCCACTCTACCAAGATTAATGTTTTGAAGCTTCACTACCTCAGCCACAACCTCCACTACCTCAGCCTGATTGGCCGGTAGTAGACCAACTTCTATCTTGAAGAGGTTCCAGAGATGATGTACCAAATAGGGGAGAAGGTACGAATCCCCTACCTATAGATTATAGAGGGAAAGAATAGAAAAAGCATTGAAGGTGACCCATCTGGCCACAAGCTCAAAATTCCGTTGGGTTCCTCATGCACTAAAGGTTTTTATCGACAATCCTTCCACAATGATGACATATGATATAGATATCAGTGTGTGTCAACTAGCTAGAACCACTCCCATTTTCACCCTCGAAATGGCTCTTTCAAATTCCAGAAGAACCCTCACCCTTCCTCGAAACCTAACCGACCTGGCTCATAGGACCAGCAACTCTGAGTTTTCGTTATATAATATGGGACTGGTCCACTATATCTATAACAATTTTTAAAGGAAATATGTACCCCTATGAGTGGACAATAATACCAGATATCGTCCTCAAAATGCCACACTGTCATCAAATTGTCACCGATCAGAGATGAACCAAAATTATGGAGCTCTGTGAAGTGAAAAGAATACTCTAACACCATCATGGTTCCCTGCTAAAGATGAAAGAACTTGTGGGAGTGATCCTCCCTCAAGGTATGAAGGAATAAGTGATCATATAATGCCATCTAAAAGTATTCCCAAACCTTGTCTCAGTAATGCTCTGACTTAAAAACAACATCCCACCAACACTTTACAGAGTCACAAATCATATAGTAAGCAAGCTTAACCCCAAAATATTTAGGAATCTCATGGTGTTGTAAGATGGATATCAGATATTCTATACATGACTCTACAACATAAGAACCACCATCCCCTGAGATGGTGAGAGGATGTTGCTTCTGGATGTCTCGTTTAATCTCTGCCATAGTCAATCCATGCCTATGAGCACTATGAATAGACTACATGAACCTAAGAAAACAATCATGAAACTGAGCATCAGTTCCCATTGGAATATTAGTTGGAGGTTCCATAGTGGGAAATGTAGGATGTGATATATTTTTATTGGATCCCATCACATCTAGAGTTTTCTCATTAGCACTCTCTTGGTGCACAAGATGAGGATGTTGCGGTGGCATAATTTTTTAAATACCAAGCATGCATATCAGAAAATATATTATAAAAATAGTTAAAGAGGGATATGAAATAGTAAAAAAGGGACCATGTAAGGCCTCACTAAAATATGTCATATCATCTAGGGTAAATGATAAAATAGGATAGATACATAGGCTACCTATTTTCATTACACAACAGACATCCTGCTCTATGATCTGAGTCCAGATAAAAAGGAAAATCCCCCAAAGAATCATAGAGACAGACTGCCTACACCGCATTGTAAATATAAAGTCAATTAATGGTGTCATATTTCCATTTAAGGTGTTCATTTCATTTTAATTTCATTTATGTATTTAATTACCAGTTAAACTAATTGAATTAAGTGGATCACCATTCTAGATTATAAGGGCCCAAACACCTTGTTACCAGATTTAGATGTGAACTTAACCAAATTTATAACATCTTTCTAAAAGATAAATATGTACATTATTATATTTGTAACATATCATGAACTGTAGGACACAAAAAAACAAGGCACAACTACAATCACATGTAACATAGGAAATGAATGCTAACAATAAATATGGAATGGCATAATTCTTGTCACTTCAATTATTATAGATCATAATATGATTCATGTTATGAAATTCCCTCATATCATCGGTATTAAATAATATAAATCATCATCCCATTAATAACAATATCAATAACAGTAGAAAATAAGTGTGTCACCCAACAGTGAAGTCATATAAACCATAAAGGTAATAATCAATAAAGGAAATTCTCATCCCCTATAATTTGGGGTTCCCCTGTACATGGGTTTGCTACATCCAGGCACAGGGTAAATTCCAAATTCCTATGTCCTAGTCTCATGTCTTACCCAAATAGTATGAAAAAAAGGAAAATAATGATTTGATACCACATTGTAGCATCCCATCCCAAGTGCCACCGAACCAGGCCCCAAGACGTTGGACCACAAGACCTCATGCACATTTCCTCGAACGCTAGAGGATTCTGAATAGTAGCAAGGGCCTTGGTTGTGTCCATGGGAAGACTATTACCTCATAGGATATGGTATGACAGAATAGTAATCATTATATATTATGTAGTGGAAGCATAATAATTAAGAGACAATAGAATAATTAGATTAATGGCTGAAACAGATTAAATAATAACTATGGAAGTTGGGTAGTCATGAAAAATACCATGATGATGTCAATGGATGATACCATTGAAAATAAGTGTACATAGGTATAGGGGTAAAAGCTTGTACTACTTACTAACCAAAAATTTCAAAAGACCAAAAACTAAAACACAACATATCAAGCATAAGATCAATCCTTGACCTCCAATGCTCCATCATAAACAGCAAAGAAATCATGCATCAGAAGTGGAATTCTTCACATTATCCATACTTATGAGCCTAAAGTCTAATCAAGTACCAAATGACACCAGAGAAGGGTGTGAGATATACTCTTAGTAGGCAGGCAGCCAGGGTTCCTAGACCACTCAATTTCATTTTGTAGATAAATATCAGTGTGGTAGATAAAATAAAAGTAATCAGTTAAATAAATAAAATAACAGCAACTTGGTCTGAGTTCCCAAGCGGACACCCATCCCATACCACCTGCTTTAGCCTATGTTGGTAGTCTAAATAATGTACCATGGAACGACATAATATGTAATAAAGGACCAAACTAAACATGGAAATCCAAGAAGGCATACCCCCAAGCTTGTGTTTAGGCTTGGGGTTTATTTCTCATGTCATCATCTAGCGTGATAATAAGTGAGAAATATGTATCATAAAAATATCAGCAAGCTCTATGAAATATTAATTAACGCATCGAATAAAATTCAATAAGTTCTATAATGTCTATAAAATCCATTGTTGGAGTCTGATCTCATCCCTAGTGATCTAAGAAGAATCGCATGTGTCACTACGGTACATCTGATTTCATCCAATTCCACCAAGTGTGTCCCAGGTGATCCATAAGGTTTCTCTGGTGTCACTCGAGTCATAGTGACTCTGAGTTTGTCCCATGTATCACACTAGAAGACCATCCATGGCATGGTGTTTCCATATTTCCAATGGGTATCTACATGGTTGATCCCCTAGGGAACTAATATCACTCAGGAGTATGTTAAATCTTTTGGGAATCCCTCACATGGCATGACAAAGCATCGCACCTAGAGCGTCTGGTCAGAACCCATCGAGCAAGGAGAGTATATCCATTATTCCTTAAAATGGAACTCAATTTCTCTCTAAGACCATGTCAGGAGAAATAGGTAACCCAACCACATCACAAGGAATAGAATATATCCTCAGAAAAGTCATTTACAATTGGATGAAATCTAATAAACATTTCAATTCCACATTCTTACTATATAATTAAGATAATAAATTCAAGCCAACAACATTGGTTTATTTCTCATATCAATGCAATAAACATTTATCATGAAAAGGGTATAAGTGAAAAGAACTTCATATAAAAAAATTCTTGTCAAATCATGTAATTTATTAAACAAGCTTATAATTTTATCAATCATTTAAATTTAATCCAAACATCAATGGAAAAATTTATAGAGTAAGGAAAAAACATTTAATAAGATCCAATCATGAGAAAGAGGCATACACAACATTATATGGAACAGTGTAAAGGTATAAAAAAACTTGAATAAGAATTTAAATGTAAGGAATATTGTATTTAGAAGGAAATACAAAACCTAATAAAATAATTTAACAACATTCAAGGGAAATTATAATTAAAGTATGAAATATTAAATGAATTGTGAGCATTTAAATCTGTTACACATGAAACTAACACAAGGCACAAGGATAACTATAATGGAACTTTAAGTATATTACAGATTATGCTATTATGCATGGACCCATTAATTAATTAAGAAATGGATTATCAAGGGGTCCCAATTCAAGTTTCATTATTCATACTAAATCAATTAATAAATTTAGGACATTAAACCCATGTGGAATACCACCCAAGGTATATGAAAACATAGGCCAAAAATTTGTGTGCTCAAAAGGATGTGACCAAAGGAAAGGCGAACACCCTAAAATGGGATTCCCCTTAAGCAAGGGTCCCTAGGGACACTACATAGAAACTTAATCAATTTAATATGTGATACAAAGATTCACATGAAGGTTCTGACGAGAAGCACAAATACATAATGCTATGAGGTGTCCAAGGAAACACAAACACCACATGAATGGGTTTCATCACATGTGGGGGTCCATACATATAGATCAAAATAGTGTAAATAATTTAATACGTAGTATTTATCTTCGTATAATGGTTCCAATGAGTGGAAAAAAGAAGTATATTTAAAATATAATGAAATAATTGAAAAGGGAATAGGAACCCTAACTCCATGATGTGTTAATCTACATGTCTGGTAACAGGCTTTGATTTGACCTAAAATGGAAGAAATTGAAAGATTTAGCAAAACCCATAACATAGTAAACAAAATCTTCCATGAAAAAACAGTGAAAAGAAATTGATGAACTAAGAGATAGAGGATTGTGGAAGAGAGATCATACTGAGAGATTTTAATTCCTTTGGCGATAAAGAAAAAACATGATATTTTTTGGGTGAAATATCAATTTGAAGGGGATATGTGTAGGATAATAGTGGCATTACATGAGGCAGAGGGGAAGGAGGGGAATGTGTGGAAGGAGACAAAGGAGGGAGGAAGGAGGGAAAAAATAGAAAAGAAATAAAAGGAAAAATAAAGAAGAGAAATATAAAAGGAAAAAGAGAAGTTAAAAGAAAAGAAATAAAATAAAAGAAAATAAAATAAAATCAATAAAATTAAATAAAATAAAACAATAAATAATAAAATAAAGTTAAAATAAAATAAAATAAAAGTGATGGGCCCTATTTTATTTTATTTTGCATTGGGTGGAAACACGGTTTAAATAGCTACATGAAAATAGTGCCTTTTACTACATACCGGAACCCGCAGCAGGTCGCACAGGCCTACACCCTTGGTCACGTGGTTCCATAAAACCACATGACCTAGTCTTCCTTCCACGTTTTTAGTTTGTTGTACTTCAAACGAGCCCCATACACACCTGAGATATCTTTTATCCTTATACATTTTTTTAAAGGAAATTTTATGGTACTAATTTAAAAAAATTAAATGGTATGCACATTGGATAATGTTGGGATGCTACAATATAAAACAAATAAAATTTATTATTAAAATTAAATTTCAAGAGTTCAAAGAAAAGATCAGTCTTTCATCAATATTTTCTTAATAATAACTATAATTTTCTTGGAATCTTCATGAAACATATATGAATCACCATGTATAGAATTCATGTATTCCATCTATTCTCTAAGACCATAAACATTTCTTTTTAATTCCATCATCATAATAACATCTTCTTCTAGACATTGAGACATCCTTTTCTCATGCTCGAGCCTCAAAACTTATTCTTATAAAACTATGATTGTCTTCCTTTATTCGGTTACATCATAATATTGGTTCATGATAAGAGATTTAAGATTATCTATGTCTGTGGTACTTTCATTAAATTTTTAAGGTATATCTCTTACTAACTTCAAAACTGATTTTGAAGAATTCTACATTCCTAATGTCTTATCGTTATAAAATTTCATATCTCCCTTTGTATGTTTTATCCACCATACTATTTGTTTGATTTTTCTTTTCTTGCATCTTAATTTCCACAAAAAGCTTTAAACTCTACATCATTTTGAATAAATATCCATATATTTTGTTTCATTGAACTCTAAATTTCCAAAAAAAATGATGTTTTTTGGATGTATTTACTTTATGTGTGTATACCATTGAAATAATTAAGAGAAACATTCATCTTATTAAAAAATTTAATGAAATAATTCATTCTTATTTAAATTCATTGATTTATAATATTAGGTGATGAATGATTAGAATCAAATGAAACATATAGAATAAATAGTGTTGGGGGTCTAGAGGTTCCAACCTCATCTTTAGTTTCACCATATTTTTCATCTAAAATGTCCACTAAATGAATATTTTTATTGGAATCATATTTTTCTAATACATTGATCTGAGATTTTTTATCTTCGTCCTATTTTCAACCTTTTTCTCTGACCAAAAATTAAAAATCGGAAACCATTGAAGTATGGGTTGAAGTAGATATAGAAGATATAGCATCACTCACTTTGGCTTCAAAAAATTTCTTATACTCTATAGAAATATCTTCTTCCCTTGAATACTTTCCTTCCCAGATTTTTTAAGAACTTGTAAAACATCTGTTTCAAAATTTCATTCTGATTGAGAATTTTCTACATAAGGATATTTAAATTTCTCCTTTTCACTATAATGAGGATGTTATAATGTTTGAGGTTATTATCCATTTGATGGAACAGATGGATGAGTTACTGGTTGTACAATAGATTAAAGACAAATGGATGAAGGTTCCTAATGTTTTTCATCTTTATAACTTTCATGTAATTGCCAAAATATTTTGAAAAACATTCTTCAAAATTAAGATTCTGCATATTTATGTTTGACTGAAAATTAAATTTTTTATTATGCAAACACTTTTGAGGAAAAAGTGAGAAACCATATATGACGCCACAACTTCAAACTACCAAACCAACATGGAACAAAAGTTTAAGGCCAGACAACATCAAGCCTACAAAGAGGATACCCTACCCAGTATAAAAACAATAAGATCAGATTCCTTCTTCTCCTCGCTTCCGGCTAGCTGTCCTGTGCATGAATGCACGGGCCTGGTACCGATGGAAAAGTCATACCCTCTCAAACATCCAATTCCAGAGCAAATATTAGAAGAAACCCTCTGCTCTAAACCCCATCTGGAGAAACCCCTTGTGTGCCAGATGAAGAAACCCTCAAACCTCAAACCATATGGCCGCAGGATTCACAAACCCAAAAGTTCATTCCACCAATTCAACCAATTCAACCCATTCGACCCATTCAACCGAAAGCTCCACCATTAATACGAATTCAACAGAAATGGTAAAAAACACCAAAATCGATGGCAAAAAACACCAAAATTGGACCTCAGAGGAAAGACGTCGGACGCTGAGAGCTAGAACAAAAGACCCTCCCCCTCTGGCGCCACACCGGTGCCAGTGTCGAGCCAAGCCTGATTAGAAACTAGCCAAGGTGAAGCCTATGTCGCTGATGACAGACGCTCACCTGAGGAACCAGAGCCTCGCCGAGCCTTCTCCAAGCCGACGAAGCCTTCGTTGCCAACGTCGAGCCAAGATCCATCACCGAGATGCTCTCCTGATGAAGTCAGAGCCACGCCAGAGCCAAAACCAAGCCGATGCGCTAAAAAATGAAGTCGAGACCTCGCCTTAGCTGACGCCGAGCCGACACTCCAGTTCAAATGAAAACGGAATCCTTGCCGGTTCACCGAAGCCACACCACTGACGAGCAAGGCCCTGATGCCGACCTGCACCATGCCACACCGGAGGAGGAAAGGGGACGATCCGGAACAAAAAACCCTAGCCCGTGAGGTTGAAGGAGCACCGCCGCTCAGAGGCCTCGTGTTCAGATCTTCTATCATGCATATTTATGTTTATATTCTTTCTCTTTTTCTTCTTAAAAAAGTCTCATATAGTATACCTTATTTTTAGCTAAGTCCTCTACCTCATCCAATCTGAAACTAAGATCTCCAAGATTCTTCTCTTATTTCTTATTCATGAAAGATTTAAATTATTTTTCAAACATCTTTTCTTATTTATTTGGGGGAAATGTGGGAAAATATAAGGGGATTTTCACTTTTATAAAACTTTTTCTTTTTAGTTTTTAGTTTCTAAACCATATGTAGTTTTCCGGATTTGTTAATGCACTTATTTTGAGAAAGAACAAAAACAAGTTGCATCTTACAGATTGTTTCTTAACCAATGAAATAGGACTTCCCTTGGATAGAAGTTTATTTGTTTTTGATCTTTTTAACTTCCATGAAGATGACTATAAATATTTTCCTAAAACTCAAAAAAATAAGAATCTTCATTTTTATTATTCTGCACATGACATTATAAATGCATCGAAACCTAAACCTCACCTGGTTAACATTCACATGATGGAAAAGAATTCAAAAACATAAATATATTATACATTCATAGTATACCTATATTATTTCATAAGAATAAGAAAATTATGAATCCAAATTTCTAATATTCATTCCTCTTGAGAAATTTTGTGAAATTTTATCACATTATCATAATACATAAACAATGAAGTTTCAACATAAGATTTCTCAAAATTTTCTATATTTTCTAATAGCTTATGAGTTATCAAGTTATCTTTTCCTTCCAATGGTACTCCAACCATTCCATTTACTTGGGGAAATGTTAGCTTAAATAACTCTTCAAACAATGTAAATGTATCTAATTTAACCCCATATTTTTCACTAAAAAAGATAATATATAAAATTCTATATCTATTAATGGATAGTGATGATCAAAATCATCATTCTCAATATAGATACATTACCAAACATGAAAAATAATTTTATACTTTCGAATAGAGACATAATTGTTCAACCAAATTCATTCAATAATTAACGTTTTCTACATAACACTATTTAAAATATATTTTTTATATAATTTTTCTAAATGGAAAGATATAGGATACAAAAAAAACCACAAATAAATTGATATGTAAGAAACTTTAGGACAAGATTACTTGGCAGGAACAAGAAATGATGGAAAAGGTGTTGACCAACTATCACGACCCGCCTTCACCAAAGGGAGGGAAAGGTTAGCAGATTTCCAGGTCCTTCCTTCTTTAAGTTTAAGGAGAGATGATGACCCCTGAAACCCACCTTCAATAGGTCCCGGAGTGGTGACCAGCACCAAGGGTATAGAATCACACACTAAATGGAAGGCATTACCCTTTTTCATGTAACAGGATTGAGAGATAAGATGATGAAACCCAACAACACCAAAACTGATGGAAAATTAAAGCCAAAAGTAAACTATTCCCACATGCATGTTCAAAAGTAAAAGATACATGATACAAGAACTCGAAATATAAAGTACCAAAAGAAAGAAAAATGACAACAGCAACTGCCCCAAGGTCCTAGCTAGTATGGTTCAGCACGATCCCTGAAGTCCTCCTGGAAACCGGAAAGCAGTTTTATATACGTAGGGTGAGTATACTTGGTCGAACATAACCTCTCTTAATCTGATCTTCAATCTGAATTTGCAACTCCCGTAGCTCTAAAGGTGCCATGCGGTAAGGAGCCATCAAAATCGAATGAGCACCAGGTTGCAAGTCTATCCCAAACTTGATATCATGTCGAGGGGGTAGAGTCGTCACCTCCCGAGGAAAGATGTCCATAAACTCAATGAAGATTTATGGCACCTACACCATTTCAACATCTACTAACTCTACCAACAGCTCTGATAAAAAGGAGAGGAGGGGTTCCTCTCATCTGCTGCCCTCCTGACTGCTCCGCTCGCTGGTGAAAGTAACACATCGAACACCCAAGTGTTAGAACATAACCCTTCCTCAGAAGCAGTCAATGACAGAACACACAGAGAACAGCCAGTCGATGTATAGGATGACATCGAATGGATGTATCTGTAGCAGTAGTAGATCCATGACCGACTGATGTGGCCCTATCATCAGTCTACATCCTCGAAAAACATATAACAATTCAGTTTGACCTTCGACTGGTGTGCTCAGCACCAGGGGCGCGGGAAGTCTCTCGGCATCTAGACTCGAGGAACAGGCTGGACTGGGTGCAACAAAAGAGTGTGAAGCTCCGGTATCGAACAAGGAATAAGCAAGGGTGCTAAAAAAACTATTCGTACCTCGAACGACCTCTGGCCCTGCTGGAACCGCTGCCTCCGCGGCGTGCATCTTTCTATGCCCAGCTTCTTTACCCCTCGTCTGTCAGCCACCTCCCCAACCACACCCTTGTTGAGGTCCCTGAGGAGCGCCCTGAGTTCGGCCTCCTCTTGCAATGTCTGCCCTCGGAGGAGGGAGAGCTCACTACCCCTGCTGCTGCTGCTGGAAAGGCCTAGATGGAAGCTGCTGCAAGGGCTAGTGTTGGGCATGTCCGCCACTTCCATGTTTTACTCTGTCTGGGAACTGATTCCAGAGATGTCCATGGCTCCCACAGTAGTTCCAGTTCCGCTCCCCCGGTCCTCTCCCTTTCCCTTCAGTCCTAGGACCGAGGTGCTTCGTCTGTGGGAGCCATGGACATCTCCAGAATCAGTGCACGGACTGAGTACAGCACGGAGGTGGCGGACAGGCCCAGCACCAGCCCTAGCAGTAGCTTCCAGCTAGGCCTTTCCAGTAGCAGCAGTAGGGGCAGTGATCTCCCGCTCCTTCGAGGGAAGACGTTGCAGGAGGAGGCCAACCTCAGGGCGCTCCTAAGGGACCTCGACCAGGGCGTGGTCGGGGAGTTGGCTGACAGCAGAGGGGAAGAGAAGATGGGTGTGGACAGTTGCACACCGTGGTGGCAGTGGTTCCAGCAGGGTGGGAGGTCGTTCGAGGTACGATCAGTTTGTTTATCACCCTTACTTATGCCTTGTTCGATACCGGAGCTTCTCACTCCTTTGTTGCACCAAGTCTAGCCCGTGTCTTGGGTCTAGCTACCGAGAGACTTCCAGAGCCCCTTGTGCCGAGCACACCAGTTGGAGGTCATACCGACTTGTTATATGTTTTTTGAGGATGCAGACTAATGATAGGGCCACATCATTTGGTCAGGGATCTACTACTGCTACAGATACAACCATACGATATCATCCTAGACATCGATTGGTTGTTCTCTATGTGTGTCATCATCGACTGCTTCTGAGGAAGGGTTGTGTTCTCAGACTTGGGCGGCCGGTGTGTTACTTTTACCAGTGAGAAGAGCAGTCAGGAGGGCAGCAGACGAGAGGAACCCCTCCTCTCCTTGTTAGCCGAGCTATCAGTAGAGTCAGTAGATGCTGAAATGGTGGAGGTGCCAGAAATCGTCAGTGAGTTTATGGACGTCTTTCCTGAGGAGGTGAAAACTCTACCCCCTCGACATGATATCAATTTTGGGATAGAATTACAGCCTGGTGCTCATCTGATTTTGATGGCTCCTTACCGCAGTGCACCTTCGGAGCTACGGGAGTTGCGGATTCAGATTGACGATATGATGAAGAGGGGTTATGTTCGACCAAGTATACTCACCCTATGTATATAAAACTGCTTTCAAGTTTCCAGGAGGACTTCAGGGATCGTTCTGGACCATACAAGCTAGGACCTTGGGGCAGTTTCTGTTGTATTTTTTCTTTCTTTTGGTAATTTATCTTTGGAGTTATTGTATCATGCATCTTTTACTTTTGAACATTCATGTGGGAATGGTTTACTTTTGGATTTACTTTTCCTTAATTTTGGTTGTTGTTGGGTTTCATCATCTTATCTTCCAATCATATTAAAATAAAAAGGGTAATGACTTCCATTTAGTGTGTGATTCTATACCCTTGGTGCGGTTCGCCACTCCAGGACCTATTGAAGGCGGGTTTAGGGGGTCATTATCTCTCCTTCAACTTAAAGAAGGAAGGGCCTAGAAATCTGCTAACCTTTCCCTCTTTTGGTGAAGGTGGGTCCTGAAAAAATGGTATCAGAGGTAAGGGTTCGTTAGGTGTAAGCCTGCACAATTGGGAAATCATTAATCAGAGCATCATCGATCACACCCCTCCCATTCATTCTTTAGAATCCGTTTATTATCTTCCTTTAAGTTTGGTTCATCCAATTCTAAAGAAACAAAATCATACCCACCCCTCCTGATACATAGAAAGGAGAGACGAAGGGGAAAACCTACCTCATTGATCGACGATTGAAACTTCTCTTCACGTGCGAGTAACAGGGAATGCACGATTTTTAGGGGTGGGGCCTCAGGAACTCAAGCATGGGCAGAAAAAACAATGGGAGGGTGATCGAGAAAAAGAAACCCAGGGAGAACCCTTTAGTTTATAAGGGATGGGGACGATTGAGACAAGAATGCAAAACCGCGTAAGGAGCAGGGTCGTGGGTTGACCATGAGGCCCCACACGACATTAAAGGGTCCCCCGCCTTTAGGGCGGTTTAAACCGACGCACGCACTAGGATACCTCTTAAACATTTAATTAAATTCCATTTATGGGTGTTACTAGACTTTTAATACAATCATAAAGGGGTCAAAATAGGGTTTAAAACTCAATTTGCACAAAAAGGTGGCACTACTAGGGAAACCCGTGGGGTAGGTAAAATCCACCGGTAGCCGCGCTACCGGTAGGCTGCAGCGAATGGTAGCCGAGAGATACAGGTAGACTGCAGCTACCGGTAGACCGAGCTACCGGTAGGCCGAGCTACCGGTATGCCTGCTACCGGTAGGCTAAGGCTACCGGTAGGCCTACCGTTAAGGGGTCAAAACTTCACCGAGAAGCCTTATAACTTTCCCAGACTACCCAGAACACCCAACATCAGATTTTTACAAAGTAATGGACCCCCCCAAAACCCGGGCCATTACACCAACAACTCTTTATATTGTCTTGTGGAGGATATAGTTCATCTTCTCCTAGATCTAATGGCTCATATTAAAAATCCTTTCTAGAACCATATTTAATAATATTTCTTGAATGTATAAATATATTTACAAAACCCCAGAAGTTTTTATAAAATTTTTAAAATAGTTAATCAGTTGAAGATTTTTCTAAAAAGCATAAACATTTTGAAATCTAATAGTGAAGTTATAAAATGTAAAATTTATATAAAAAAAATTATAACAATTAATAGTAAATTATTATTATTAAAAGAACTCAATGAAATATTTAAACTTTACATGTGAATGTTTTTCTTGTGATTATATCTTCCTACTTTTCAAAAAAAACATTGTTGAAATATTTTTAGGAAATATTTATCTGGATACTTATTAGAAAAGTTTTTTATGATATTTTTTAAGAAAAGTTTTCAAAAAGACATTCTTTGAAAAAAAATCTGAAAAACGTTTTAGAAAAATTATGATTGTAGTTCATTAAAACATTATTTTTTTAAGGAATATAATTTTAAACAATAAAAATATGTCCATCCACTTTTTTGAGGAGTAAATTTACCATAATGAGATAGTTAATTAATATGTAGATACGAATGATCATTTATTCTGGCCATTCCTATATATTTTTAGTATATTAAAATCTATTGGAATTGATGGTTTCTATAAAATTTCATCATGTTGTTCTTTTATTCCAATGAATTGTAAAATAATATCTCCTTTTTATTGGGATCCAAAAGGAAATGGTATCTTATATTTATGTTCATTTATCATTAGGGATGTGATTTGTTTTATAATTCATGTTATGGCACTTGTTTCCAGACACAAAATATGGGTTTTAATGAAACTCATTCCAAAATCTATGAATATGTGTTGTGTCTAGAACACTTGAGCACAACTTCTTATAGCTTTTATATGTTCATATTTAATATATGAAAATGAAAAAACAATATTAAATTACCATGAATCAAAATAATATCCTAATAAATGAATATTACCATATGTACTTTTTTATACATTTTACATTCATAAAAGTCAGTATCTGACATAAAATTTTTCTGAAAAACATTTACATAAGTATAAAATTGAAAAAGATCCACGGTTACCTTAGGTTAACAAAAAATTTATTTTACATCTTTAATATGATACACTTTTATATTTTTGTGATATCTTGTAAATAATCATTTAGAAAACAAATTTTATTATTTACTAGATGTAAGATATAGTAAAATATAGATCATTCCTCTAAAAAGTATTTAATCAATTGGGTTACCAAATTCATCAATATCAATTATTTTTGGGGTGCTAATATGAGTAGTTATACTTTTAGTATTATCATATCCAAACATTTTAAGAAGGTATTTTGTATGATTTTTTTAGAGATATAAAAGTTCTTTCTGGTTTTTGAGAAATTTTAAATCCATGGAAAAAGATATTTCTACCATCATGATCATTTAAAACTCATATTCCATATGATCCATGGGAGAATCAGAAAAATATTTATTATTTTAGGAAAATATAATTCCACTGACATAAATTTGAACTGTTATGATATCTTTGATTTTTTAATATAAATTGTTGAATCGGTAGCTCCCTTATAATATATATTGTAATAAAAATATTTTTAATACAAAATACCAGTATCTTAAAGATTATTAAAATCTATAAAGTGCCTTAGTAGGTCTAAAAACATGATCTGGATATTTTGTGTCTTTAAAAACAGGTTGTTGTGCTACATAAACATTCTCTAATACATATCTTTTAAGGAATGAACACATCACATCCACTTGAAAATGTGTGATGTTATCAGTTATTTTATGTGCTCGATATATATAAATAGTGTCAACTCTATATACTTGAGAATATGTTTATTCATAGTTTATTCTTTCTTGTTGATTATAACCCTTTTCAATAAGTCTAACATTATTTATAATTGTTACTCTATTTTTATCACATTTATTTTGAAAGTCCCATTTAACATTGATTATATAAAATATTAATAATTTTAAACCAAATACAAAACATGATTCCTATTAAACACATTGAATTAAACCTGTTTATCATTTATAAAATTTTCAACACCTAAAGCCTCATTATAGGTCCTTGTTTCAATTCATGATAAAATTTGATAATGATTACATTTGTTTGTTATGGAAATTATTGTTATAATTTATTTTCCCATATCCACATTGATGTTATCACAAGGATGAATTCTTTTAATTCTATTATTTCTTAGATTTATAAAAGGCAGCGCTTTAAGAAAGATTGAATTTATTCATGAGGTAAAACATTTGAAATAGTATCTTCAGTTATTCTCTCATATACAGAAATTTATAAAATGGGCTAAAAATCATATTTTTAAAAACATGAAAAGATATAGTTTTGAGTTGTCTAAAAATAAAAGGATTAGTTTCATAAAATTTAACATGCACTATTTCTAAAATATTATGATTGTTTTTATTAAAAACTCTATAAATCTTCTATTTAGAAAATATCCTAGAAAAATTCCTTCATCTGATTTTTTTGCCAGTTTATGTAAATTATATTTAGTATTCGAAATGAATACATTGTATACAAAAACATTGAAGTATGCAAGTATTGGATTTTTTTCTCTCTTCAAATCATAAGGAGATATATTTTTAAAGACCCTGAAATTTCAAATAATTTTTTTTTCTTAAATACTTTGCAATTTTACGAGTACGCGGTTTCTGACGGCACTTGATTCCGAGGCCCGGTGTGCCCAGAATCAATTTCTGAAGTTTAACTCGGGTACGTTCAGTGAACAAACGAGCGGTTTTTTTCTATCTTTTGAACCGGTGTTCGGAATTGAAATATGAGGGCACCGATGAAACCGCAACACCGGTAATTGCTTAAGAGGACCTTTACCAAAGATGCGATTTCTCAGGAGGAGATGTTAAAAAAAATGTAGATTAAATGAAAAGTGAATAAATTTGTGGTACAAATTTTATTTCTTTTTCTAAGGTGGTTTTATCCTACATGGGGGAGTTTGGGTGGGACCCACTAGCATCCTAACTACCCATGTGAGGATAAATGTAAGGTGGGGCCCACACGATCCCCAACCTTTTCACTTTCTATAACCCCTTAACCCCTTGGAATTAAATGTGTAACCCTTCCACCTTCTCTCCCTCTCCCTCGTACCTCTTTCCAACACACATTAAACAATAAATTGAACCACTTCAATTAGTTAATGAGTGTTTTGAATTCATAAATTTTGAAATGCATGGCATAAACAATTAAAATAATGGGTTCCCTTATTTTAATTTGGGTTGGCTTGTTGTGTGGTAATTTGGGAAGAGAGCCTTGTGTGAAGGAAGAAGGAAGCTCCTCCATCATTGAAGAACATCATCCTCTCCACGAATAACGACACCTCTTCGACGTAGAGCACCAAATCCACGAATATCAATGATGCGCAATCCTCTTCTTCTCTCTGTGACAAAAAGAGGAGATGTCGCTTCCTCCTCGGATGCTCTCCATTAACATCTACGAATCCTTATCCTGTGACACCAACGTTCGACATCAATTATCAAGGTAGGAGTATGTTTGGATTGAGTTATTATTGGTTTTCCTTCCATGTTGTTGTTCCTCTTAAACCGCTTGTTATCGGACTAATGTGGAAGGGACCGTACCAAACTAACACGGTCTGATTCCTCCGTCGTTCTTGTGAATTTGTGGAATTCTTTGATTGTTCTTGAGCGGTGAATCAAGCTATTTTTTCAGAGCCAATCGAAGGCCTGAAAACATTGTAAATGGCCTGAGAGTGTTAGGGCGAAATAGAAGCGGAAGTTTCATAGAAATCGGATCATCGGAATGAAGAATGGACACCTCAGGAGGTGTGCTGGCCAGAGGCGTCGTTTCTAGAAAATTCCAAAATACATGGTGTGTCTTCCAGAAGCACACGCTGTGTAGTACAAGCGTACTGTGGCTTCTGTTTCGGACATTAGAAAAGTAGTACACGACATGTGACTCTAGACACACGGCGTGTACTCTCCACACTGTTTGACAGAGGATACTTCGATGGACATGGATACATTCCGGGAAAATACATGGACACAGATAGCAATACACAGCCAAGTAACACAGCGTGAATTCTCTTCATATAAGGCAGAAGCGGCTTCGCGAGGCTCGGCATGTAATCCAGGAGATACACGGACACTGGCAGAACCACACAGCCAAGAGGCACGGCGTGTACTACCTTTACTATGGCAGAAGCAGCTTTATGATGACTTGGCGTGTATTCCGAGAATACACGGAAATGGGGTGGAGTACACGGGCATGTAATCCACCACATGTCCAGGCATGGCCAGCACACATGGAACCGACCCTAGAGGTCTGGACATGGCGTGTAACCATACCACACGTCGTGTACTTACTTATCTACATGACCAGCCCTGCGACACGGGCCGTTTCACACGGGCAGTACCCGGTGACTGATGACATGGTGTGTATCGCTTACCTACATGCCGTGTACTTTAGGGAAATGGCTTGTTCATCTTGTTCTCCATGAATTAGGAACGTTTTTCTTGGTTTTTCCCCTGTAGTGTGGGATGGAACTACAGGATACATCAACTCTGGCCTTCGTGACAGTTGATGTATCGATCTTTGAATCGAGGAGCGGACCCTCCCGGAATCGAGTGTGCTGTGTGTGGGAACCCTAGAGCGGGCTGAGACTGCGATGATGATGGTGACTATACTTGGATCCTATGTGGGTTCGGCAGTGAGGATGACTGTACTTGGATCCTCCGTGGGTTCGGCAGTGATGACGACTGTACTTGGATCCCTCGTGGGTTTGGCAGCGATGGTTACTGTACTTGGATCCTACATGGGTTCGATAGGGATGACTTATGTACATGGATCCTACGTGGGTTCGGCTGGAGAGATGATTCAAAGGCTACATCTATCATATCCACCCCTCTTTGTGAGTAGTATACCTGTGTGAGATGAGTCTTGAATTTCAATCATTATCTTCGATATTATTGTCTTACTTTCATGTGTGGAATGAGTTATGCATTTCCTGTGTGGAATGGGTTGTACTTGGGCTTGTGAGTTGGAGCCGAACTGTAATTGATGACTTAGGTATATGTATGGGCATATACCAAAGTAGAGTTGGTTGATACTTTGTGATTGTATATTTCCTTTGTGGTTTATCCTTTGTGGATTCTAGGAGGCCTTCGAGTGTCTCGGGGTCCCTACTGAGTATCGTATACTCACCCCTACACAGGCTATGCCCACACTACGTTGTGTTGGTTGCAGACGATGGACAGCGCTGACCGTGGTTGAGGCTTGTAGAGCAGGACAGTATCCAGTGGTGAACTATGAGGCGGTACGTACACAGAGCGGACGGATGGATTTGAGGAGCTGAGGAGACCATTTGTACTCACCCTTCAGGTGGGATATCAGTAGGACGACTCAATGGTTGATGGTTTACTTTACTATAGTTGTTCTTTCTTTACTGTTGTACTGTAATTTCAGTTGGGTTTGTATTCTGGCCCATTTACTTTCCAGCACTTACTTTTGTACTCAGTTTACTTAGTGTTTACTTCATCTTGCGTACTCTTTTGTGTTTTATTTCTTATAAAATGGAAATTCCTTCCCTTTTTATCGGGATTTACGCCTTTTGTGCTAGTCGCCAGCCCCTGGCCTATGAAAGGTGGGCTTGGGGTAGTCACAGCATGGGCCCTAAAGATGGGTCGTGACAAAATTGGTATCAGAGGAGTTGGTTCTACCGCAGAACTTAGGGATCTGATATTTTCTTTCTGTAAAGAAATAGTGTTAAGTGTATTGAGTGTGGTTATTAGTTCAGGGAGTCCAGTGTTGGCGCGGAAGTCGACGTATCCATACACCAGGACACTGACTTCTGATTTCCAACTCAGTGCTTGAAAACACTGATTGCATGTGTGTTTCAAAAATTTTCTTTGTGATTACTTTGTGTCAGCTCATCAGGTATACTATATTAACCGTGGAGCACCTGTCTCTTTTCAGGATAGCCCCACGATGGCATCCAGCTAGGGTTCGTAGTAAAGTGTGAGATGCAGCCCACCGAGTGACGAGGCCTCGGTGCAAGGGCCTATTACAGCGAAGGCACCAGCGATACCTTTACCCGCTTGTCCACCGATACCACCAGCCCCAAAAGTGGAGGGTGCACGCCACCTAAGTGTGCTGCACGAGTTTCATTGACAGAGGCCATCCAAGTTCCATGGAGAGACGGACCCTAAGGCAGTCGAGGATTGGCTGGAGGTTGTTGTCCGAGTTTTCAGATTAGTAGGGACACCAGCTGACCTCATGGTGATCCTTGCGGCGAGTTTCCTACACACAGCAGCAGGTAGATGGTAGAGCATGATGCTCCAGGTGCATGACGAGGCATATTTAATATGGACGGACTTCAAGAATCTCTTCTTCTCGGAGTTTTTTCCAGCCACCCTCTGTGTAGTTCGCATCCAGGAGTTACTACAACTACGGCAGGGAAGTATGTCAGTATCCCAGTACTCGGTGAGATTTACCAACCTCTCGCGCTACTCCATGGATATGGTACATGACCCATTCTTCCGGACTCGGACCTTCGAGCAGGGACTGAGGCATGAGATCAGGGATTCGATGATCTCCCTCAGCATTCTGACGTAGGCATGAGTACTGGAGAGAGCCTTACTTGTGTAGAGCTTCCTTGCTAAGCCTACTCCAGCAGCGAGGCCTACCGCAGGGCAACACGTAGCGGAGTATTCTGCAGCTGGAAATAGATAGATGTTGCAGAGGTCCAAGCAGACCAGGACATCAGGTGGGCGACCTCAGGATACTGGTTCGGAGGTGTAGGGCACACGTAGCAGATCCAGTCATATGAGAGGTAGGAATTGCTATGCATGCAGCGGGCATGGCCACATGGATCATGACTGCTCAACCAACCATGTAGAGGAGAAAAAGATGGTTGAGGGACCACCCAGGCAGAGGCAGAGGTTTGACCGTGGTGGTCCGCAGGGAGCAGGCGGACGAGACAGAGGAGCTGGTCAAGCATTGGGTGGTGGGCGACGCTTTGAGGCTCCACCACCACCACCACCAGGAGGTCCACCCCGACCACAGGGAGCTGGCAGACAGAGGCAGGCTCAGCTTCAGGCAGTGAAGTCTTACGACCACGGCGCACTTGAGATGATTCGAGGTACTATCTGTGTCTACTCCACACTTGTTGTAGTTATTATAGACACAATAGCGAGTCATTATTTTATTTATGATGCCCTTGTTTGGAGCTCAGAGATTCCAACGGAGATGTTGGCTCGATCCTTACAGCTATAGACTCATACTAGATCAAACTTGACGATTACGCACTAATTCTGGCTATGTGAGCTTACTATAGGAGGCGAGAGCTTCGGCTGGGATCTTCTTTTAGCGGCGTTAAGGCCTTATGACGTCATCTTAGGAATGGATTGGTTATCAACAGTCCATGCTCAGATTGACTGTATTAGGCGCAAAGTGCGGTGTGTCCACACAAAAGGGAGCCTTTGTAGCACAGGATGGACTTACGCAGAGGAGAGGGCACCCGATCACACATTAGTTGGCTAGTATCATCCTCAGAGCAGTTGATGTGTGGAGTCCGAGTTTTCCTGTTGTGGTGGATCAGTATGCAGACGTTTTTTCTGACGAAGTTCCAGGACTACCTCCTCGTAGAGAGTTAGACTTATACATTGACATGTACCCTGGGACAGCCATAATATCTACTCCAGCAAATCAGATGGCACCCACTGAGATTCTTGAGCTATGGTTATAGTTGGAGGACTTTCAGGGCAAGGGATTCATCCGACCTAGTGTTTCACCCTGGGCGTCTCCTATTTTATTCGCCAAGAAGACATATGGGATCTTGCGACTGTGTGTCGAATACCATCTTCTGAATCAGGTGACCATAAAGAATAAGTACTCACTTCCTAGGATTGATGACCTCTTAGATCATCTCAAGGGAGCACGATGGTTCTCGAAGATAGACCTCAGGTCAGGCTATCACCAGCTCAGAGTTCGAGATGAGGATTTGTAGAAGACGACCTTCAGGTGTCGGTATGGCCACTATGAGTTCTTGGTTATTCCTTTCAGCGTAACCACTGCTCCAGAAGTGTTCATGAGTCTCATGAATAGGATCTTCCAGCCTTACCTCGATTTATTTGTCATAGTCTTCATCAACGACATATTGATTTACTCGACTACTGAGGAGGTGCACGCCTACCACTTGCGGGTTGTACTAGACACACTCTGAGAGCCCCAGCTTTATGGTAAGCTCTCAAAGTGTCAGTTCTAGATTCGAGTGGTCCACTTCTTGGGACACATCATCTATGAGGTGGGAGTTTCGGTGGATCCTGAGAAGATCAAGGCAGTACTAGCTTGGGAGCCACCCAGGAGCGTGATGGAGGTGCGAAGTTTCCTAGTTCTGGTTGGGTACTATCGGAGATTTGTGCCAGACTTCTCCAGAGTTGCAGCACCACTTTCATCTTTTAAGAAGAAGGGGAAACCATTTGTGTGGTCAGATAGATGTCAGTAGAGCTTCCAGTATATAAGGAAAATATTGACCAGTGCACCCATCTTGAGGCTACCAGAAGAGGGCATAGGGTACATAGTTTACTGTGATGCATCAGGGACCAGACTTGGGTGTGTCCGGATGCAGGAGCAGGTAGTGATCACTTATGGTTCACGACAGTTGAGGCATCACGAGTAGAACTACGCTACCCATGACCTGTTTTAGTATTAGTGGTATTTGCTTTGTAGATGTGGCGACACTATCTGATGGGCGAGTGCTTTGCAGTCTACTCTGACCACTAGAGTCTAAGGTATATCTTCTCGCAGAAGGACCTGAACCTAGGAAAGCGACGATGGATCGAGTTCCTCAAGGACTATGACTTTGAGATAGTCTATACTCATGGGAAGGGAAATGTAGTAGCTGATGCTATCAGTAGGAGATCGAGCATTCATCTACTTGGAGAGGTGACGGAGCAGTTAGCCGCTTTGCAGATGTTCTTCGTGGATAGAGATGGGGCAGCCTTCCTATAGTCCCTCACAGTCACTCCTCCACTACTTGAGTGGGTCATAGAGGCACAGCGTGGGGATGTTTATTGTGAGAAGCGATGTGCTCAGATTTCTACAGGGAAAGCACCTGATGGATTTTATGAAGGATAAGAGCACGTCATCCTCTTCAGGGGACGTACCATGGTACCATTTGCACTGTAGGAGGAAGTGTTGAGGGAGTTTCACACTTACCCTCTTGTGGTACATCTAGGAGTGGTGAAGATATACCAGGATATCAGATGATAGCACTGGTGGCCGGTTATTAAGAAGTTTGTGGCAGAGTTCGTTTCACGATGCCTCACCTGGAAGTAGGTGAAGGCAGAGCACCAGGTACCGATAGGCTTGGTGCATCCCTTAGAGGTCCCTGAGTGGAAGTGAGACGCAATATCCATGGATTTCGTGACATGGCTCCCATGTACTTCCAGAGGACATGACTCCATTTGGATTATCATATATCGAATCACCAAGTCGGCCCACTTCCTACCTATCCGAGAGCATGGATCAGTGGAGAGCTCGGGACGCCTCTAAGTTCAGGAGATTATTCGGCTTCATGGTGTGCCATCATCTATCATCTCCGATAGAGAAGCTCACTTTACATCCCGACTTTGGAAGGGGTTTCAGGAGGCTTTTGGGATATAGCTACGCCTGAGCACCGCATTTCATCCTCAGACGGATGGCCAGACAGAGAGGACCTTCAAACTCTCGAGGACATGCTCTGTGCATGTGTCCTTGACTTTGGTCACATTTGGGAGTATCACCTACCTTTGGTGGAGTTTGCGTACAACAATAACTACCACTCCACCATCGGGATGGCACCATACGAGGAATTGTACGGCCGACCATCCAGATCACCTTTGTGTTGGACTGACCCTGGGGATTCAGCACTTGTAGGACCAGAGATGGTCCAGGCTATGACGGACAAGGTGCAGATCATCCAGGAATGGATGAGGACTGTACAGAGCAGAAAGAAGTCTTATGCTGATAGGAGGCGGAGACCACTGGAGTTCAAGGATGGGGACCACATTTTCTTACAGGTCTCACCTCGACGTGGATTACAGATATTTGGCCGAGGCAACAAGTTATCTATGTGCTTCATCAGACCATTCAGGGTTCTCAACAGGATAGACGAGGTGTCATATCACCTGGACCTTCCACCTCAGTTGCACCGGGTGCAGGACGTCTTCCGCATATCTCAGCTAAGGAGATACGTGCACGACCTGACGCATATCATTGATCACGGGGAGATGGACATCGATGAAGGGACGAAATTTGTAGAGGTCCCGGTGGAGATTGAGGATCGACAGGAGCGGGTCCTACATGGATGGTCGATTCCTCTGGGGCACATTCGTTGGCATCACGGGAACCTCCAGGAGATCACATGGGAGCGGGAGGCTCAAGTGCGTGCACAGTACCCTCTTTTGTTTTCCTAGTTTATAATGTAGCTTTACGGGGAAGTAAATCCCTGAGGTGGGAGTAATGTAAAGACCCTGAAATTTCAAGGAAAATTATTTTCTTAAATACTTTGTAATTTTATGAGTACGCAATTTCTGATGGCACTTGATTTTGAGGTCCGGTGTTCCCGGAATCAATTTTCAAAGTTTTGCTCGGGTATGTTCAGTGAATGAAAGAGAGGGTTTTTCTATATTTTGAATCGGTGTTCAGAATTGAAATCTGAGGGCACCGATGAAACCGTAGTACCAGTAATTGCTTAAGAGGACCTTTATCGAAGATGTGATTTCTCGGGAGGAGATGTTAAAAAAATGTGGATTAAATGAAAAGTGAATAAATTTGTGGTAAAAATTTTATTTCTTTTTATAAGGTGGTTTTATCCAACATGGGGGAGTTAGGGTGGGACCCCCTAGTATCCTAACTACCCATGTGAGGATAAATGTACGGTGGGGCCCACACAAGCCCCAAACTTTTCACTTTCCATAACCCCTTAACCCCTTGGAATTAAATGTGTAACCCTTCCACCTTTTCTCTCTCTCTCTCATAACTCTTACCAACAAACATTAAACAATTAATTGAACCTCTTTAATTAGTTAATGAGTGTTTTGAATTCTTAAATTTTGAAATGCATGGCATAAATAGTTAAAATAAGGGGTGCCCTTATTTTAATTTGGGTTGGATTGTTGTGTGGGAATTTGGGAAGAGAGCCTTGATTGAAGGAAGAAGGAAGCTCCTCCATCGTTGAAGAACATCATCCTCTCCGAAAAGAACGACACCTCTTCGACATAGAGCACCTAATCCACGAATATCAATGATGCGCAATCCTCTTCTTCTCTCCGTGACAAAAAGATGATATGTCGCTTCCTCCTCGGACGCTCTCCGTTGACGTCTACGAATCCTTATCCCACGACGCAGACTTTTGACATCGATTATCAAGGTAGGGGTGTGTTTGGATTGAGTAATGATTGGTTTTCCTTCCATGTTCTTGTTCCTCTTAAACTGCTTGTTATCGGACTAATGCAGAAGGGACCGGACCAAACTAACAAGGTCTGATTCTTCCTCTGTTCTTGTGAATTTGTGGAATTATTCATCTTTTCTTTAGCGGTGAATCAAGATATGTTTTTTGAGACAATCGGAGGCCCGAACACATCATAAATGGCCTCAGAGCATCAGGGCGACCTAGAAGCAGAAGTTTCATAGAAATCGGATCATCGGAATAAAGAATGGACACCTCGGGAGGTGTGCTGGCCAGAGGTGTGGTTTCTGGAAAATTCCAGAATACACGGCGTGTCCTCCAGGAGCACACGACGTCTAGTACAAGTGTACTATGGCTTCCGTTTTGGACGTTAGAAAAGTAGTACATTGTGTGCGACTCTAGAAACACGACATGTACTCTACACACTGTTTGACAGAGGATACTTCGATGGGCATGGCGTGTATTCAGGGAAAATACACAGACACTGACAACAATACACGACCAAGTAATACAGCTGGTATTCTCTTCATATAATGGAAGAAGCGGCTTCGCGAGGCTCGGCGTGTAATCTGGGAGATACACGGACATGTGCAGAACCACATGGACAATAGGCACAGTGTGTACTACCCTCACTATGGAAGAAGCAGCTTCATGATGACTCGGTGTGTATTCTGAGAATACATGAACACGGGGTGGAGTACACGGGCATGTACTCCACCACACGTCCAGGCATGGCCAGCGCAAATGGAACCGACCCTAGTGGTCTGGACACAGCCTGTAACCATACCACACGTCATTTACTTACCTATCTACACGACCATCCCTACGACACGAGCCGTTTCACATGCGCAGTACCCGGTGACTGATGACACGGAGTGTATCGCTTACCTACACGTCGTATACTTTAGGGAAATCGCTTGGTCATCTTGTTCACCGTGACATGGGCACGTTTTTCATGGTTTTCCCTCTATGAGGTGGGATGGAACTACGGGATACATAAACTCTAGACTTCATGACATTTGATGTATCGATCTTTGACTTGAAGAGCGGATCCTCTTGGAATCAAGTGTGTTGTTTGCGGGAACCCTAGAGCTGGCAGCGACTGCGACGACGATGGCGATTGTACTTAGATCCTACGTGGGTTCGGAAGCGAGGACGACTGTACTTGGATCCTTCGTGGGTTAGGCAGCGATGAAGACTCTACTTGGATCCTACTTGGGTTCGGCAGTGATGGTTACTGTACTTGGATCCTACGTGGGTTTGGCAGTGAAGACCTCTGTACTTGGATCCTATGTGGGTTTGGTGGGGGAGATGATTCAGAGGCTACATCTATCATCTCCACCCCTCTTCATGAGTAGTATACCTGTGTGATATGAGTTTTGACTTTCAATCATTATCTTCGATATGGTTGTCTTGATTTCATTTGTGGACTAAGTTGTGAATTTCTTGTGTGGACTGGGTTGTACTTGGGCTCATGAGTTGGAGCTGAACTGAAATTGATGACTTAGGTATGTGTATGGGAATATACCTAAGTAGAGTTGGTTGATACTTTATTATTGTGTCTTTCCTTTTTGGTTTATCTTTTGGGGATTCTGGGAGACCTTCGGGGGTCTTGGGGTCCCTATTGAGTATCGTATACTCACCCCTATACGGGTTATGCCCGCACTACGTTGTGTTGGTTGCAGACGACGGACAGCGCTGATTGTGGTTGAGGATTGTAGAGAAGGATGGTATCTGGTTGTGGACTATCAGGCGGTACGTACATTGATCGGACTGATGGATTTGAAGAGCTGAGGAGACCATTTTTACCCACCCTTCAGGTGGGATATCCGGAGGACGACTCAGTGGTTGCTGGTTTACTTTACTGTAGTTGTTCTTTCTTTACTGTTGTACTGTACTTTCAGTTGGGTTTGTATTCCGGCCCATTTACTTTCCAACACTTACTTTTTTACTCAATTTACTTAGTGTTTACTTAATCTTGTGTACTCTGTTGTGTTTTATTACTTATAAAAATGCAATGCCTTCCATTTTTATTGGGATTTATGCCTTTGGTGCTAGTCACCAGCCCCTGACCTATGGAAGGCGGGCTTGGGGTAGTCACAGCACGGGCCCTGAGGACGGGTCGTGACAATATTGATAAATTTCATAAGTAAAACTCAATTTATAGTACATTGGATAGTATTAATTGCTTCATCTGAAAAAAAAAATTAGCAATTAGGTATTCACACAAAAAGGTTCTAGTATTAAATAAATAATTATATTTCTTCTTTCAATTACCTTATTTTATTGAGGTGTACTAAGTGATAATAAGTTGTGTATTATAAATTTTTTACTTCAAAAAGTCTCAAATTAGAAATTTAAAATTTTACCCCTTGATCGCTACAAATAACTTTAGTCATTTTTTAGATTGGCTACAAACATTTTAAAATATAAAATGGGTTATGTATTTTTTTTCTAGAAAATTGTCCCAAGTATATTTATTGTAGTCATAAACTAAAAATATACATTGTATTTATGACAAATACTTCCAATTTTGTTAGACTAAATAAATCCTTGTGAGCTAACTATAATGAATCATAAGTTGAAACATAACTAACTGATTTAAAACCTGACTTTTTAATCATTATAAATTGAAAAAAATCAAAAAAAAATGAAGAACTAAACCTATGATCTAGTATATCTCCAACATGTTATTTCATATAAAATTTGGATAATATTATAAAATTATAGCATCTTTACAATACATAAAAAATATTTAGCTTCCATTACTATAATGAAAGTTTCATAATGGATCCTAACATCTTTAAGGTTAAGTGTGTAAACATTCTCATTTCCGTTATAAGAATGAATAAACACAACATCAAAACTTTGAATATTACTTTTATTATTCCTAAAGTTGAGAAGATAACCTTCATCAAATAATTGAATTATGTTGTTGTGGTTTTTCTTAAGGAATAAAATAATTAAATCACTTCGAATAAAATATTTTCCAAGAAGAACAATATCACATATTTTTTATATTTCACCTTGATCATTATCACTAAAAGTGAATTTTCATCCATTCATTTTTACAATTATATGAATGAATTTCTTATTTACATTAGTATGATTAGAACACCCATTATCCATTTCCAAATGTTTTTGTTTTTTCTACTCGTATTATTTTATTTAAAATAAAATTTTAGGCATTTGGTACCAATTAATTTTTGGATCTCACATTATTATAAAAAACACTTCTGGAATCCATAAATGTCCAAATCTTTTATGTAGAACAATATCTAGATCCTTAGAGACATAATATCTACCAAATCCAAAAGACTAAATTTTATTACAAAAAAATTATCTTGTCCAATGTACACCACATAGAAGGTTTTTACAAAAGGGTAGATTTTAGGAAAAAAGAAATGATTTGAAAATGATGTTTTACATGAGTAAAACCAATCACAAAAGAATTTATATGAGGCCTTATTATTCTATAATGTTTGTAACAAAAGTTTCCTTATTTCATGAAATTTTTGATAATATTTTTTTAGAATAAACATATCATAAATTTTTTAACATAATATTTTTCCTCACTATTTGGGTTAGAATTAGATGTGACTAATTATTTTGAAAGATTAGAAATTTATTGGGAATGTTTTTAAATTCTAAAATTTTCTTTTGAATGATTGCCTTATAATTTATATATTTTTTTGAAACATTATTATATTTAATTAATAGTGAATTAGAAAATTGAGATACTTATTCAAAACTAGGTAAATTATTATCTTAAATACATGAATAGATTCTTATTCAAAAGATGTAAAATTCAATTCCTTATTTGGATTAGGATAATTAGAATTCAAAATAATGTTTTTTAAGGATTTAGAAGATACTTTATCCATGAAATGATCTTTTATGTTCATAATGTTTACATAAAAACCAATATTTTTTAGATCATCATTATTATATTCCAAAGAACTATTTGAAGAACTATTAGTTGATCTGTCACCCCCACATTCACACAAAGTCTCAAAAACATTCAGAATATTCTTTACATTTCTATAATAGAAATATTTAAATCATATGTCATTATTCTTTCTCTTCTATAGATAAATAAAATCATGTCTGATATGACCGGGCATTTTATACTCATATCATATCATCTCTTAAGATTCATTCTTTTCACCTTTTCTTTAGGATTATTCTTATAGTTGTATTGAAAATCCTTCAAACAAACTATATTTTTTAACCACTTAGAATGATTAACCAATTCCTTTTTTTTCTTAAGTAATAATCTCTATATAAATTTTTCCTTTATTATTCTATGAATATTTTGAATCTCTCATAGCTAATCTATCTTTCATACAAATATTTAATATAGAAGAAAAATATATTCCATTTTTTCTATTTTAGATTCTATTTTTAGCCTACCTTTATATTGTGTGAGATTTACAATAAGATTATCTAAACTCAATTTTTTCCAATTATTTTTATCGTATTAGGGTTTCCTCTTAGATTCCCATTGATTTGGAATTATATTAATAATTCTGACAAACCAAAATTTTATCAGTCTGATATTTATCACAAAAATATTGTAAACTATTCATTATTTTCCTAAATCATTGATGCATCTTAGAAATAGATTATACATGTAAAAAAAATAAAATGCTTGATAATAACATCTAATCATATCTTATACAATTACAATAACTTTGGTTATTTAAAAGTGAGTAACCTCATGATTTTTTCAAATACCATTATCTGCTTCATATGAATAAATTTTACTATATTTATTCCTTATTATATAACATAACTAAGTATATTTAACTAGACAATTAATTTTATATTTATAATTCTAATCATTAGTTGAACTAGAAAATTATTTTCTTCGAATAACATAGTTACCAGTTAAAGTTACCAAGTTATCAACTCAATAGTTGATTTAAAAAACTTCATTCAATCCCTCCTATATTCATAGTTAGATCCATCGAGGTTTTATGTACTGCTATGATTCATATATTCTAATGTACGAACATTTAAACCTTCCATCTTTAAGATACAAATATACAATTTCAACAATATAATGTTTGTGTGAATAGTTTTTAACAAATAGAGTCAAATGATAAATAATTTATCATTTGACAACAAATATAAAATATAAATGGTGGTAGAACCTACTATGATACCGAATATAGGGTTATAAGAGTAATTTTTACCCATAAGAGGGGGGGTGGTGAACTATAGTTTACAACATAAAAACTTATAATTTAAATAACATCATAATAAAAGTAATTTGAACAAACCTTTTTTCATTTTACCATAATTAATTATAATTTTTTTTTTAATACATTATAAATTATATTTATAAGAAAATTTTAAAATAAACAATAACATTCCAGAAAAATACACATCGGAAAAATATAACTTGTTAAAAAATTTAAATTAAAATTTTTAAATTAAGTTAGAAAAACATAGGGAAAACATTACAATAAAGACTTCAATTTGTTAGCCATAAGATTTAAGAAAATAAATAAGCTTAAATTTAGGTATTCATTGTTTTATAAAAAAAACTAATGGTATGTCTTCCTTCACTATGTAACCCCTCAATACAATGATCATAAAATTTTTTGTTTCCAAATCCTTACGAACCCTAAGTCAGAAAGATCAAAATTGTCTCTATATTCCTATCCTTTCAATCCCTTGATAAGAAAATATATCAAATTAAAAATTATGAAGTTAAAATATCTTGAAGAATTTACCATTCTCACATAGTTTCCTTATGAAAAAATTGTCTAATGAATATAATGGAGAGTGTGAGTAACAAGATGTTGTGAATGATTCGTAATAACTTCAAATTGTATCCAACTCAAAAGTATGAAAATTTTACATTGTAGAAGCTTACTCATCCTTGAATGTAGATTCTATTTAAAGGATAACCTATAATGTATATATACCTTGTTTGAAGCTGATTTCATGCTTGAAGTCAGCTTGTCACAGGAAATTGCTTCAATGAAGGATCCCTAGAAGGATCCATATTGATCATTCACACAACCTTCAAAATTATGTGTACTCTTCATTCAATGTAATTGATGTTCTAGCACAGTGTTTGGGTTGAGTCCTTCGATGTTGCGATGATCACCATGATCGATTGCCTTCAATCTATCGAAGGTCTGCCTAGGTTGACACTCATGAGAGGATTTATCCCTCTATAAGAAGGTAGGAGAGAGAATATCCTATTTCTAGAAAATGAATACTCCACCAAGATCTTTTTCTCTCTTACTTATATAGTGGGTGAGAATATTACCTGGAAAGGGTTCCCCGATGTCACACCCCATCCTCGGGGCCCGTGTCGTGACTACCCCAAGCCCGCCTTCCATAAGACAGGGGCTGGCGACTAGCACCAAAGGCATAAATCCCGATAATAGGGAAGGCATTGCCTTTATAAAAGTAAACATACACCACATAGTACAAGTGGAAGTAAAACACTAAATAAAACTAAAACAAGCTGTGCTGAAAGTAAAGGGGGGCGGAAATACAAGCACAACTGTAAAGTACAACTGGAACGGAAAAACAGCAACTGAAAAGTAAAACTGCATCCTCGAGCCGTCCACTGGAAGTCCCACCTGAAGGGTGGGTACAGATAGCCTCCACAACTCCTCAGATCCAGTCGTCCGCTCCGAGTATGTCCCATCCAGTGGACCACCTCCAGGTACCGTCCCGCTTCGCAAGCCCCAACCAAGGTCAGCGTTGTCCGTCGTCTGCAACCAACACAACGAAGTGCGGGCAAAGCCCGTGCAAGGGTGAGTATAATCTACTCAGTAGGGACCCCGAGACCCCCGATGGTCTCCCAAAATCAACAAAGGATAATCCAAAAAGGAAAGATACAATCATGAAGTAACATCCGACACTACTTAGGTATATGCCCATACATATACCTATGTTACCATTTCCAGTACGTTCCAACCTCCGAGCTCAAGCACAAACTAGTCTACACAGGAAAACAAATCATAATCCACACAGGATAGAACAACACAATCCACACAGGATAGAAATCAAGATTCAGCTCACACAGGTATACTTCTTCGAATGATGATAGAGATGATCACTGATCCATCTATGTTGTCGGACCCACAAAGGATCGATAGGTACTAACCCCCGCAATGACCCACAAAGGATTGATAGGAAACTAACCCCCGCAATGACCCACACAGGATCGGACCCACACAGGATCTGTAGGCGTTGGCTCACACAGAACCGCTGAGTGCTGACCCACACAGGATCGGACCCACACAGGATCGGTAGCACTGATCCACGTAGGATCGCTGAGTGCTGTAGTCGTCGCCGTCGAATCCACTGAGGATCTCTGCACAGTCGTCGTCGCAGTCACAGCCAGCTCTAGGGTTCCCGCACACAGCAAGCTCGTTCGGGAGGGTCCGCTACACGAGCCGAGAGGCTGATACATCAACTGACACATAGTCCAGAGTTGATGTATCCAAAAGTTCTGTATCGTCAACAGGAACTCAACGTCGCAGACGATGCGTCAATCAGACACTTGGTCTGAGAGTTATTGGCTTTTTCGTCCTAGGGGCCCGGTTGGTTTTAAGGCAAAACCAACCTGACTGTACTCCACCTACGTCCAAACCTCGGGCGGAGTATGCTAAAAGATCTGTCTCACTTAGATGAATCCAACAAGGTCGACAGCACGTCAATCGGACATCCAGAGCTCAAGTTATGAGCGTTTCCGCTCCGAGGGCCCGGTTGGTTTCGTGTACGAACCAACTTGGCCAAACCCAAAGTATTACGAAACCTTTAATGCGATATACCGAAACGACCATCTCGTTCCAAGGATCGCTACGCAACTAACGGTGCGTCGATCGGAGGTCTGTAGCCCAAGTTATGGGCAAAAGACCGAAGACGGTCCGAAAATGGGGGTTTCGGGCCCGGACCGACCCGGCCCGAGACCCCACCGGTCGGCCCATACCGGGTCGACCCGGCCCGGCATGGCCCGGCCAGAGACCCAGCGCGCTGGCGCGCGCAGCGCCAGTTGGGTCGGCCAAATGGCCAAGCCGTTCCGGCTCGCGGGGGGGGGGGGGGGGGGGGGGGCTGCCCCCCCGGTTTCCCTGTAACCGCGGCCCCATTAATGGGGCCGCTTGCTTGGTCGGCCGGGGGAATTAATTCCCCCGGTTTTTCCTTTGTCCGGTTGGCCCGCACTGGCCAGGCGGTTCTACCAACAATGACCAGCGATGGCCGGTCCTTCCTCCTTCGCCGACACCAGCGGCCCGGAACCGACCGCCGGTCACCCTACTCCACCGCGGCTTGGGACCGGCCGCGGCCTGGTTCGTCCAGCGCGGTGCGACGGCACTGCGCCCCTCCGCTGCAGCCCCGATCCGGCCGTGGTATTTTCAGGTTTCACCGATGCGTCATGACGGCGTCTCATCCTTGTATGATTTCGCGGCGCGGCGTGACGGCGCCGTGCATTTCTTGCCGCATGATCCCGCGCGGTGTGACGATACCGCGCCACTCCCATTTCAAACCAAAAAAGAATCCAACATGGAAAAAGGAGGTGGGTCGGCCGTCTTTGTGCGGTCCGGTCCCCTCTCATTAAACGATAGAAATTGGACATATTCACGAAGAATAAAAATTAAGGGAGTAATCTCGAACAAAATAAAATAAATCCCCTACCTCGAGCGTGGCTTGAACGAGGTTTTCGTCGTGGAGAAAAAGACGTCGCGTCGCGGTTCGGTGTCACGGAAAGAGGATTCGTAGACAAAGATGGAGATTTTCCGAGGATTCGTCGCGGAAGAACCGTCGCGGAAGAAGACGTTGTCGGCGTCGCGGTACACGGCGTCGCGTACTCGGTTTCTGAGAACTCAGCGTTCTTCGTCGGAGACCGATTCGTTCTTCACATTCTTCTTCATTGAAGAAGATGTTCTTCAAGACTCCCAAATCCTCCCAACGCGAGAAGACTCTAACCAAAAATAAAATAAGCCCAAGTCTTATTTTATAAACACAAGATAACAAAATTGAATTTAAAAAGTTTGAATTAATCCCACTTAATAAATTCAATCCAAGTTGTCATCATTAAAGGGTGAGTTGAGGGAGTTAGGAATTTGAAGGGGTGGGGTTTGTGTGGGCCCCACCAACCTCATAACCTCCCTTGGGAAGTTGGGTAGTTACCCAACTTCCACCCCAATCCTTTAAACCACTTAGAGAAAAATAAAAATTGTATAATAATTATAAATTAAACTTCCACAATTTTTATCATCTACTCTCGTGAAAACGCAACTCCGAAACAGGTGTTCCTAAGAAATTACCGGCGCTACGGTTCCATCGGTGGCCTCAAAATTCGATTCCGAGCACCGGTTCAAAAGTTAGAAATACCCGCTCATTCGTTCAGTGAACGTACCCGAGCTAAACTTCGGATTGAAATTCTGGGCACACTGGGCCTCGGAATCAAGTGCTGTCAGAAACTACGTTCTTGTAAAATCCCTAATAAAATTAAGAAAAAAAATTTTCCTTTAATTTTACGGGTCTTTACATTACTCCCACCTTAGGTCTTTATATCCTCGTAAAGATACAACGAAAACTAGGGAAACAAATGAGGGTGCTGAGCACGCATCTGAGCCTCCTGCTCCCAAGTGCTCTCTTGGAGGTTCCCGTGCTGCCATCTGATGCACACTAGAGGAGTCGACCATCCACGTAGGACCCACACCTGTCGATCCTCGATCTCCACTGGAACCTCCACAAAAGTCAACCCATCGTCAATGACTATCTCCCCATGGTCAATGATATGCGTCGAGTCATGCACGTATCTCCTCAGCTGAGACACGTGGAAAACGTCGTGAAGCCGGTGCAAATGAGGAGGTAGAGCCAGACGATAAGCCACCTCACCTATCCTGCTGAGGACCTAAAATGGTCTAATGAAGCATGGATACAACTTTCCGCCTCGGCCAAATCTCTGTATACCACGTCGAGGTGAGACCCGCAAGAATACGTGGTCGCCATCCTCAAACTCTAGTGGCCTCCACCTCCTGTCAGCATAAGACTTCTACCAGCTCTGAGCTATCCTCATCCACTTCTAGATGACCTGGACCTTCTCTGTCATGGCCTAGACCATCTTCGGTCCCACAAGTGCTGACTCCCCAGGTTCTGTCCAGCACAAAGGATATCTACAAGGTTGGCCGAACAATGCCTCGTATGGTGCCATCCCGATGGTGGAGTGGTAGCTGTTGTTGTACACGAACTCCACCAAGGGTAGGTGGTCCTCCCAGCTGCGACCAAAGTCTAGGACACATGCGCAGAGCATGTCCTCGAGAGTTTGAATGGTCCTCTCCGTCTGACCATCTGTCTGAGGGTGAAAGGCGGTGCTCAGACGTAGCTGCATCCCGAACGCCTCCTGCAACCCCTTCCAAAGTAGGGAAGTAAAGCGACCATCTCGATCAGAGATGATAGATGATGGCACACGGTGAAGTTGTACAATCTCTTGAATGTAGAGACACCCCAAGATCTCCACTGATCCCTGCTCTCTGATGGGTAAGAAGTGAGCCGACTTGGTGAGTCGGTCGACAATCACCCAAATGGAGTCGTGACCTCTGGAAGTGCATGGAAGTCCAGTCACAAAGTCCATAGATATCCCGTCCCACTTCCACTCTGGGACCTCCAAGGGCTGTACCAAGCCTGTTAGTACCTGATGCTCTACCTTCACCTGCTGGCAGATGGGGCATTTAGAAAAGAACTCTGCCACATCCTTCTTCATGCCTGACCACCAGTGCTGTCGTCTGAGATCCTGGTACATCTTCGCCACTCCAGGATGTACCGCCAAAGGGGAAGTGTGAAACTCTCTCAGAACCTCCTCTCGTAAAGAAACTGGTACCAAGGTACGTCCTTTGAAAAGGAAGTCATGCTCTACTCCAAAGGAGATACCATCTGGTTCCTGTCCTGAGGATATCTGTGCACGTCGCGTCTCACAGTCAGTGTCCCCATGTTGTGCCTCTCTAACTCACTGCAGTAGTGGAGGAGTGACTATGAGAGACTGAAGGAAAGTTTCCCCATCTCTATCCACGAAGGATATCTGCAAAGCGGATATCTGCTCTGTCGCCTCCTCAAGTAGCTGAATGTCGGTCCTCCTGCTGAGAGAATCGGCTACTACGTTCCCCTTCCCAGTAGTATAGACTATCTCAAAGTCATAGTCCTGGAGGAACTCGATCCATCGCCGCTGTCTCAGGTTCAGGTCCTTTTGAGAGAATATGTACCTGAGACTCTAATGGTCAGAATAGACTGTAAAGCGCTCGCCCATCAGATAGTGTCGACATGTCTTCAGAGCGAAGACCACTGCTGCTAACTTCAGGTCATGGGTAGTGTAGTTCTGCTCATGCGGTCTCAACTGACGTGATCCATAGGCGATCACGGCCCACTCCTGCATCAGGACACATCCGAGTCCGGTCCCTGATGCATCGCAGTAGACTACGTACCCTACTCCCTCCTCAGGCAACCTCAAGATAGGTGCGCTGGCCAATCTTTGTCTCAGCTCTTGGAAGCTCTGCTGACAACTGTCTGACCACACAAAGGTTTTCCCCTTCTTCGTAAGAGCTGAGAGTGGTGTCGCAACTCTAGAGAAGTCTATCACAAATCTTCGATAGTATCCAACTAGTCCCAAGAAACTCCGCACCTCCGTCACGCTCCTGGGTGGATTTCAAGATAGCATTGTCTCGATCTTCGCAGGATCCACCGCAACTCCCACCTCAGAGATGACATGTCCCAAGAAGTGGACCTTGCGTATCCAGAACTGACACTTCGAGAGCTTACCATAAAGCTGGTGCTCTCTGAGTGTGTCTAGTACAACCCGCAAGTGGTAGGCGTGCTCCTCCTCAGTCGTCGAGTAAATGAAAATGTCGTCAATGAAGACCATGAAAAATTGATCGAGGTATGGCTAAAAGATCCTGTTCATGTGGGCCATAAACACTGCTGGAGCATTGGTCACACCGAAGGGCATAACCAAGAACTCATAGTGGCCATACCGACACCTGAAGGCCGTCTTCTGCACGTCCTCATCTCAAACTCTGAGCTGATGATAGCCTGACCTGAGGTCTATCTTCGAGAACCACCGTGCTCCCTTGAGCTGATCAAAGAGGTCATCAATCCTCGGTAGCGGATACTTGTTCCTCACTATCACCTGGTTCAGGCGACGATAGTCGATACCAAGTCGCAAGCTCCCGTCCGCCTTCTTGGCGAACAAAATCGGGGAAGCCCAGGGTGAAACACTGGGTCGGATGAACCCCTTGCCCTGCAAGTCCTCCAACTGTACCCGTATCTCTTGAAGCTCGACGGGGACCATCTGATATGCTGGAGTCGATATTGGGGCTATCCCGAGGTACAGTTCAATATAAAAGTCTACCTCTCTACGAGGAGGTAGTCCTAGAACGTCATCGGGAAAGACGTCCACATACTGATCCACCACTGCAGGAAAACCAGGACTCCACACGTCAACTGCTCCTAGGATGAGGCTAGCCAACTGATGAGTGATGGGTTGTCCTCTCCTCTGCGAGAATCCATCCTGTGCTGCAAAGGCTCCCTTCTTGCCGGTGAAGGTGAACCTGCTCCCGTCGGTGCGTACACATCGCACCTTGCGCCTAATACAGTCGATCTGAGCATGGATTGTAGACAACCAATCCATGCCCAAGATGACGTCGTAAGGCATCAGCGCCGCTACAAGAAGATCCCAGCTGAAGCTCTCGCCTCCTAGAGTAAGCTCACACTGCCGGAACTAGTGCTTAATCGTCGAATCTTCTCCCGTAAGAGTCTCTAGCCGTAAGGATCGAGCCAATGGCTCTGTCGGAATCTCCGAGCTTCGAACAAGGGCAGCGGCTATGAAATAATGACTCGATCATGTGTCTAAAAGTACTACAGAAAGGGTGGAATAGACACAGATAGTACCTCGAATCATCTTGTACGCGTCGTAGTCGTAGGCCTCCACTGCCTGGAGTTGTGCCTGTCTCTGCCCTCTAGCTCCCTGTGGTCGGGGTGGACCTTCTGGTGGTTGTGTTGTTAAAGCCTCAAAGCGTCTCCCACCACCTGATGCACGGCCAGCTCCTCTGCCTCGTCCTCCTACTCCCTGCGGACCGCCACGGTCGACCCTCTGCCTCTGCCTCGGTGGTCCCTCAACCGTCTGCTACTCCTCGGCACGGCGGGCTGGGTAATCACGAGCCATGTGGCCCTGCCCGCCGCATGAGTAGAACTGCCTGCCTCTCGAAAGACTGGCTCTGCACTGTGTTCCCCGCACTGCTGAGCCAGTGTCCTGAGGTCGTCTTCCTGAAGGTCTCGGCGCTGGTGTAGACTCAATAAGAAATCTCTCGATCAAAAGGGCTCACTCCAGTACTCCTGTCTGAGTCGGAATGCTGAGGGAGATCAGTGATGCCCTGATCTCGTGTCTCAATCCCTGATCAAAGGTCTGGGCCCGAAAGAATGGGTCTCGTACCATGTCTTTCGAGTAGCACGAGAGATCGGTAAATCTCGCCGAGTACTGGACGACCGTCATTCTTCCCTGCCGCAGATGTAGAAGCTCCTGGATGCGCACCGCACGGAGGGTGGCTGGGACGAACTCCGAGCGGAAGAGTCCCTCAAAGTCTGTCCAGAGGAGGGATGCCTCATCGTGCACCTGGAGCATCAAGCTCCACCATCGACCTGCTTCTGCGTGCAGTAGGCTCGCTGCGAGGATCACCATGAGGTCTGATGGTGTCCTCACTAACCGGAAAACTCTCACCACTGCCTCCAGCCAGTCCTTGGCTGCCGGGGGTCCATCTCCCCACGGAACCTAGGCGGTCACTGGCCCTGGAACTCATGTAGTGCACTAGGCGACTTGCATCGTCAACGGTGGGGGCTGGAAGTATCAGTGGCTCGGCGGGTAGAGCTATCGCCAGTGCCTCAGCTGACAAAGGGCCCTGCACCGAGGCCTCGTCGCTCGGTGGGCTGTCGTCATGCACAACTCTCGGAACCCTAACTGGCTGTCGTCGTGGGGCCTTCCTGAAAAGGAAACAGGTGCGCCACGGTCAGAATAGTATACCTAGTGAGCTGATACAAAGTAATCAAAAAGAAAACTTGAAACACACATGCAATCAATGTTTTCGTGCATTAAGTCGGAAATCAGAAGTCAGGGTCCTGGTGTACGGATACGTCGGCCGCCGAACCAATACTGGACTCCCTGGACTGATAACCACACTCAATACGCTAAACACTATTGCTTCACATAAAAAAAAGATCAGAGTCCCAAGTTCTGCGGTAGAACCAAACTCCTCTGATACCAATTTGTCACGCCCCATCCTCGGGGCTCGTGCCGTGACTACCCCAAGCCCGCCTTCCATAGGCTAGGGGCAGGCAACGAGTACCAAAGGCGTAAATCCCAATAATAGGGAAGGCATTGCCTTTATAAAAGTAAACATACACCACAGAGTACAAAAGGAAGGAAAACACTAAATAAAACTGAAACAAGTTGTGCTAGAAGTAAAGGGGGCCGGAAATACAAGCCCAACTGTAAAGTACAACTGGAAAGGAAAAACAGCAACTGAAAAGTAAAACTGCAACCTCGAGCCGTCCACTGGAAGTCCCACCAGAAGGGTTGGTACAGATAGCCTCCACAACTCCTTGGATCCAGCCATCCGCTCCGAGTATGTCCCGTCCAGTGGTCCACCTCCAAGTACCATCCTGCTCCGCAAGCCCCAACCAAGGTCAGCGTTGTCCATCGTCTGCAACCAACACAACGAAGTGCGGGCAAAGCCCATGCAGGGGTGAGTATAAGCTACTCAGTAGGGACCCCGAGACCCCCGATGGTCTCCCAAAATCCACAATGGATAATCCAAAAAGGAAATATACAATCATGAAGTAACATCTGACACTACTTAGGTATATTCACATACATATACCTAAGTTACCATTTCCAGTACGCTCCTACCTCCGAGCTCAAGCACAAACTAGTCCACACAGGAAAACAATTCATAATCCACACAGGATAGAACAACACAATCCACACAGGATAGCATTCAAGAATCATCTCACATAGGTATACTTCTTCGAATGATGATAGAGATGATCACTGATCCATCTAAGTCGTCAGACGCACAAAGGATCGATAGGTAGTAACCCCCACAATGACCCACAAAGGATCGATAGGAAACTAACCCCCGCAATGACCCACAAAGGATATGTAGGCACTGGCTCATATAGAACCGCTGAGCGCTGACCCACACAGGATCGGACCCACACAGGATCGGTAGCACTGATCCACGTAGGATCGCAGAGTGTTGTAGTCGTCGCCGTCGAATCCACTGAGGATCTTTGCACAGTCGTCGTCGCAGTCACAGCCAGCTCTAGGGTTCCCGCACACAAAAAGCTCGTTCGGGAGGGTCCGCTCCACGAGCCGAGAGGCTGATACATCAACTGAAACATAGTCCAGAGTTGATGTATCCAAAAGTTCCGTATCGTCAACAGGAACTCAACGTCGTAGACGGCGCGTCAATCAGACGCCCGGTCTGAGAGTTATTGGTTTTTTTGTCCCAGAGGCCCGGTTGGTTTTTAAGGAAAAACCAACCTGACCGTACTACACCTACGTCCAAACCAAGGGCGGATTATGCTAAAAGATCCATCTCACTTTGAGGAATCCAACAAGGTCGACGGCACATCAATCGGACGTCCGGAGCTCAAGTTATGAGTGTTTCCGCTCCGAGGGCCCAGTTTGTTTCGTGTACGAACCAACTCAGCCGAACCCAAAGTATTCTGAAACCTTGAGTGCGATATACCAAAATGACCGTCTTGTTCCATGTATCTCTACGCAATGGATGGTATGTCGATCGGAGGTCCGTAGCCCAAGTTATGGGAAAAAGACTGAAGACGGCCCGAAAACGGGGGTTTCGGAATCGGACCAACCCGGCCCGAGACCCCCCTGGTCGGCCCAAACCGGGTCGACCCGACCCGAGTCAGGGTCAACCTGGCCTGGGTCTAGGTCGACCCGGCCGAGCGCGGCCCGGCCCGGCTGACTGCGGCCTGGCCCGGCCGGCGACTCGGCGCGCTGGCGCGCGCGGCGCCGGCTGGCTCGGCCAAACGGTCGAGTCGTTCTGGCTCGCGCGGGGGGTGGGGGCTGCCCTCCCGGTTTCCCTGTAACCGCGGCCCCATTAATGGGGCCTCTTTCTTGGCCGTCTGGGGGAATTAATTCCCCCGGTTTTCCCTTTGTCTGGTCAGCCCGCACCGGCCGGCCGGTTCTGCCAACAAGGACCGGTGACGGCCGGTCCTTCCTCCTTCACCGACACCGGTGGCTCGGAACCGGCCGCCGGTCACCCTGCTCCGCCGCGGCCCGGGACCGGCCGCGGCCTGGTTCGTCCGGCGCGGTGCGACGGCACCGCGCCCCTCCGCCGCGGCCCCGCTCCGGCCGCGGTATTTTCGGGTTTCACCGACGCGGCGCGGCGCGACGGCGCCGCGCATTTCTTGCCGCACGATCCTGTGCGGTGCAACGGTACCGCGCCACTCCCATTTCAAACCACAAAAGAATCCAACATGGAAAAAGAAGGTGGGTTGGCCATCTTTGTGTGGTCTGGCCCCCTCTCGTTAAACGATAGCAATTGGACATATTCACGAAGAATAAAAATTAAGGGAGTAATCTCGAACAAAATAAAATTAATCCCCTACCTCGAGCGTGGCTTGAACGAGGTTTTTGTTGCGGAGAAAAAGACGTCGCGTCGCGGTTCGGTGTTGCGGAAAGAGAATTCGTAGATGAAGATGGAGATTGTTCGAGGATTCGTCGTGGAAGAACCGTCGCGGAAGAATACGTCGTCGGCGTCGCAGTACACGGCGTCGCGTACTCAGTTTCTGAGAACTCGGTGTTCTTCATCGGAGACCGATTCGTTCTTCACGTTCTTCATCGTTGAAGAAGATGTTCTTCAAGCCTCTCAAATCCTCCCAACGTGACAAGACTCTAACCAAAAATAAAATAATCCCAAATCTTATTTTATTAACACAAGATAAGAAAATTGAATTTCAAAAGTTAGAATTAATCCCACTTAATTAATTCAAGCCAAGTTGTCATCATTAAAGGGTGAGTTGAGGGAGTTAGTAATTTGAAGGGGTGGGGTTCGTGTGGGCCCCACCAACCTCATAACCTCCCTTAGGATGTTGGGTAGTTACCCAACTTCCACCCCAAGCCTTTAAACCACTTAGAGAAAAATAAAAATGGTAGAATAATTATAAATTAAACTTCCACAATTTTTATCATCTACTCTCGTGAAAACGCAACTCCGGAACAGGTGTTCCTAATCAATTACTGGCACTACGGCTCCATCGGTGCCCTCGGAATTCGATTCCGAGCACCTGTTCAAAAGTTATAATTACCCGCTCGTTCGTTCACTGAACGTACCCGAGCTAAACTTCGGATACAAATTCCGGGCACACCGGGCCTCGGAATCAAGTGCCGTGAGAAACTGCATCCTTGTAAAATCCCTAAGAAAATTAAGAAAAAAAAATTCCTTGAATTTTACGGGTCTTTACACCTGACCCCCTGAAATGAAAATGCCCACTAAATAAGCAATAAATAATATTGATGAACTAAACAATGTAGTTAATATTATTTATTATTTTATCACTTTCCTATAATATATATAAAATATATCAAGTGATAAACCTGAGTCATTAACGCGACTCATAATTCTTACTTAATATTAAATGAACTTGGAATATTAAAATAATATTTGATTGAATAATATGTTCTCAGATTAATATAAATTTTAAATAATTTTAATAAATAACTTCAATACCAATTATTCTTTTCTTGAATAAAAGTTAATTGATTTATTTATCAGTGATCAAAAATCTAGACAACAGTTGGACCTTGTTGTGGGACCCACCATGTCCAATATACCAATTCAACTTAATAGTGAAGATTCTTGAATACACTATTATGTCTGACCCTCTAGGCCCTTATCTCGATAACAGTGCATAGAATCCATAGACTAAGAGATGAGTCTAGAATCCCATCAAGGCCCCTAAAGAGATAAGGAATGTCCTAGAAATGACATCTAACCTATGGACATGTAAAGTGTAACATAATATCTTTTCCATTTATATCTAATAAATTAATACACACACTTGTGTCATCACCCTTTTATTAAATTATTTATTTTCTAATATAGCTATAGGGATTTAACCTTAACTACATTTTCCAAATACTTATGAATGTATTACCATCCTTATCAAAAATTCCTAAGATATATGACTTCCTCAACCCAAAAGTGACAAATCCTTTCTTGACCATTCAACCAATGCCATACCACCAATGATGCACCCAACAGATCTACCTCACCAAGATTTTATTACCATGTTTTTTCATTGTATCAAAGTACTGGACAAAATGGTACACACTAATAATGATAAAAATTTAGGAGAAAAATACATAGTTTTGTATATTAGAACAAGCAATGACACCCAAAACATGGGGTGTTCATGTTGGAGGGTCTGCCCTTATGATCTCACTACTAGATATCACCAAGTGAGAACTTCATAATAAGATGTCTCAATGCTTATGAGACCCCAACACTTAATAGTCAGATGTATTTTGTTTCCAGTTAGTAAGATGTATCTAGACCATATATTTTTTATTTTTTATTAATCTCATGGTATATCTACGTTCTCATCATAGCTTGGGATCTACTATAACCTTTTGATAGAACAATTAATATTTGGAAATCACCATTAAATAATGGATATAGAAATATCTACCATATAATGGTAAGAATACATCACCTATATCTCACTATATACATGATATGGTAATCAAAATAACATTTCATGTTGGGTTGAGGGAACCCACAAATACAACAATACCATTTCCACTATATACAACTTGCCAATGAAACCTATTAGATATCACATGATAAATATCATGTTTTTACAGTGTAATGGCTTTAGGGGCTGGGTCTTCCACATTTCCATTGCATGGATATTCTTCTATGTGCAACCTTTCATCATTGAGTAAAACATCTCAAGAGATGGAAACCCTGAGTATATATCTTTTTGTTCACTGTCATAACATGAAATCTTGGCTCGTATAAGTAAATTAATTATCATCATGACAATAATTTACTTACTAGATGTGACTCAAAGAATTGAAACAAAAAACATTGCTTTTATTAAATGAATCTTAGCTTCCTTTGAAGCTTCAATGTACTCAGTTTTGTAGGTATGGCTACCACTATATTTCTAGATATATTCTTTCTAACTAACTTAGATTGACTGTAATACTAGACCAAATTGATCCAAATGAAGAAAATATTTTTTCATATCATTAATAGAACCCCTTTCTCTCTATATATGAGTTACATATTTTTGGTACCATCCCATGTACAATCTAATATTTTTGACTGTTTCGTTGCAATTCTCTCTGAAACAACTGATATTTTACTAATATATAGTATATCATTACAATATCAATTCATATACATATCATTCCCTACATGATTGATCCATAACAAAATATTATGGAATTAAATCACAACAGAAAATCTTTTTATGACTTTGCATGTCTAATTTGAAGATATTTATTCCAAGTTACAGTGAAAAAAATTATCCTCTTGAATTGTTCAAACATATATTTTTCAATACCATGTTACTATATGTTTTATTGAATTGATCCAAGAAACAATTAGATATACCTCAATAGATCATGTTCCCTAGAACATAAGTTCCTACATTAATTCAATAACTGGAGAATTACATTCATCCTAGTCTTAACTATCTGCAAGACAAATATTGGTTTTCCATATGTTGTTGAACATATCAAAAAAACTATGGGGATCCCACTAACCTCTAGTAGACACATGGAAAACATTCATTCAAAATAAATACTCTAATATCTCGTTGATTACTTTAATCCTAAACTGGATTTTAGTAACTTCCAACCTGTATTATCAATCTGTGGTGTCTCCAACAATTTTGGGTTGTATTATATAGACACCTTCCATGAAATTTGGTCTTTCCATCCAATTGAAAATCAAATGATCTCAGAAATTAAGGTATGATAGGTAAAATTTTAAGGGATTTAGGCATAATGACTTAGTATAACCTATCATGACTTAATAGATTCATTTTTATACCACCCATTTATCATCTCACTTGAATACCCACCACAATATTAAATTTATAAGACCCTCCTATTTTTGATACAAAGAATCCATTATAGAATTTTAATTGACCATGTCAATTTTCTCTTGTTTTAATATACTGGATACTTATAATAATTTTTATTCTTAATGAATAATGTATCACTGAACAAGGTGAATATTAAACCATCACAATGGTTTTATCTTTCCTATACAGTATGTGTCTCTAGAACATTCATGTTCCACATGCACTTATGGAATTTGTTCCTATGCCAACTAATTGTTCATATCAAGCATTGAATAATCCTAAGTCAATCTACCTCTCACAATCTTTAATAGAGATGTGTAACCGTATATAGATATGTTTTATATCACTTTACTACAACTTTTATATATTAGGGATTAATTTAATATCCTAATAAACTAGTAGGATAATTAATTAGATACACAATGTGTTTAGATTGATTCAAGTTTTATTATATTCTAACAAAATATTTGCATCCAAACACTTGTCATATAAAATTATGGATTTCCATCATACTATGACTCATATGATATCAATTTTTTATTTATAGATGACATATGGTTATGGGATTTTGCCTTTGTTTTCAAGTCATGTCTTGAAATATAATAGAAATTTCCGAAAGTTCCAACATAAATACTACTTACATCATGACTCTTAGGTATATAATGTGAATTTAGGAATTGCTCCAGGCTACATTTTATTGATCAATGTTAACATGTATGAGTTATCATCAATCCTTCCTATTAACATCAATGTCATGCTATAAATAAGGTAATGTGCGTTTAAGAATTCTTCCACGCTACATTATATTATTCGATAATGCCTGGTCAAGAAATTATTCATCATTATATCCCAAATAAAATCATATCTTTTGACCATACATATAAGTTATAATAACATTACTCAAAGAACATAAAGTAATCTAACGAAGAACATTTATTTCTAGCAAACCCATGGAATATTTCCTGCTCTATAGTTGAACTAACTCCGAAATATTTGTGGCACACCTTTATTTCTAAAGTGTTATTTTCTGAAACAAAATATATCAATTATACCAAAGGTGTTTATATCTACTGAGTTTGAATACCATACTAGGTTTATCCTTTACACCCACGTTTAGTTTTTCCTAATAATGAATTATCTTTCCACATCTAGGGATATATGTCTTAAATTTTTAGGTTCATAATGTATTGACTATGAATCAAGTACAACTTAACTATTTGTTTTATGTGATATACCACATAAAACATTCATTCATAAACATAGAATAATGTCTTTGAGTGTCCAGTGGACACATGAGATAAATGTTTTGGTTATACTCAAAAATAGTATGAATTGAATAATTAATATGGAAATTAAAACTTATGTGTTTCTCACAAGTGACATAGGAATCACCCTTTCTCAGCGGATTAGAGAACACACCTTACTTCTTATAATGTTTCAAAACATTCATGGTTAATATATTTAAATACACATGAGTGAATGGAATATTGTATTTAATCCACAAGAATTATGTAAGAAAAAAACTTATAATTGATGAATATTCATTGAAGAAAAAGCGGGTACTTGATTATTCAATTCTATTCATTGAATTTAAACATCCCTAAATTAATTTCTTATTATACAATGTAAATAACCTCATGTTTAATAAAAAAACATCATTTAAATTAGGGAAAATGAGAATGTGTCTTTTTCATTATACAAGCCATTGGAATTTTCTCTTTTCCATTCAATTTGTTTTCCATAAAAATTAACGATTAATTTGTCTGTTATATTCTTATTTACTTGGTGAACCTTACATAAATTGGTAATGAAGTGTTTAGTCTGTACCTATTTGTTTTGTTACCCATTATGAAACCAAAATAATTGGGTGAAAAGATATGAGAACGGTATCCATTGAAAGATCATAATATGCCTTTCCATTTACACATAACCAGTGTAATTATTGTATTTTCATATCTTACTTCACTCTATCCTCAGATGACTCTCCGATACGAGACAACATGTTAAATAATATATGTCCGGATGTTTTAACAACAATGAACACTAGAAATTGATGATATCATTATGAAATAATCAATATATGCTTTCTACATGAGACTCCTATAATAATTTTTACAACCTCACTTGGAGAATTGTCTTAATAGGTATAGGGATACCAGAACCTTGAATTTCTTATAAAGTAGCAGTGTACGAAATTTACTATACAACACATGGAAATTCATGGTAGTTTGGAAATTTACATTGTCCAATATTTATCACGGTTTATTAGAGGTACTATTTCCCATTTTATAAAAAAATAAAATTTATTAAACAATATTATTTGTCAAGATTTCCGATTTATACCATATTGTTTAATTATATCATTAAATGTCTCCCACTATTTTTATTAAATTATAGGAACCCTCTCTACAAGAATCAGAATACATTTTTTCTTGATTATTCTAATGGAAATGATCCTTGAGCCTCTGCTCATAGTCTAAAAGCAATGGCTATGACACTACTCTGAGTGTTCAGAGTAGGCCTTTAAAAGGACAAACATATTAACTTGTGGTTCTTAGATCTATTGAGTGAAGTCCCAGCTTCTAAAATCATAACATGATTTTCTCAATGAATACCCCTAAAATGATAGCAAAATATCTATAGATAATCTATACTACTACTTTAGTAAATTGAATCCACCACTCTCATAAGAACTTCCTAGTAGTAATAGGCACTCTCATCTTGGGCATGACGATCTCCCCAAACACATAGTTTTGTTCAAATTTCAATAATGGATGGTGGTTAACAAACTAAATTTTATGTAATGGTTTTTGTATTTTTTTTCTATGAAAATGTGATCAATTTCTGTTAATCTTATTCATTCCATGTTTTCACACTCACAAATGAACATTAATATAGAAAACATTCCTCACTTCATTATGTATTTTATTCCTTATTATTTTATTTGTTTTCCCACTGTTATAAAATACATAAAATAATAAATAAAAGAATTAAGGAAATATACTACGTGACAAGTATTGTGAATCTAAAATGACCTAGGGGAATCATACATGAGTCATATCTTAACTCCTTATGTAGGTCATTTCCATCCAATATATATGTTACTCGACCGGAGTAATGCCTCGTATTGGAGGGGTCCACATCACGTCTGGAGTACCACATATTCTTGGTAGGGTCCATGTCATGTATCGGCTTCGTCAAAGCGAACGACCTCTTCTTGGTGGGATGCATGACGTACATCGTCTTCATCAATTGTACGAAATACTCACGCACAGGCGAGGGGGAATTTGGGTACAATGTACAAACGATAACATGGATATGCATGCCCTTATATATGTCAACCAAAAATAAATGATGATGTGGATACAATAATAATTAATTATAATTATTGCACATAGTGAAAATAATTAATTAAATAAAGGAAAACAAACACAATTTGGGTCAAGTGCTCAAGACCGGTCGGTAAAATTTTATCACGGTAAAATTAAATTGCAATAAATTATTGTGTGAAGGTAATTAAACTAAATTAAGTTAATTGATTAAATTCAAGTAATTTAAATTTATCATTCCCATATTAATTTAATTTTAATTTCTAAAAATAAATTTACAAATTAATTTAATTTAATTCCAATGTGAAATTACATTATCCCTAGATAACAATTTTTAAAAGAAAAAAAAATATTATTTATATTATTTTAATACTAAAATTAAATTCATTAAATAAATATATTTTTATTATTTTAATTAACTAACTAGGATCCAAAATACCATGCAATCCCAAAGTGGGTCATGTTGTACTTATAAAAACATGTTTTGGGCCGTGCAATGATCATGAAGGTCTATTATGGGCAAGGTAGGTCCGCCCAAATCGTTCTGGATTGGACCAAACTTCAGGGACCATTTTCATGAATAACCAAATTGACCTGAACCCGTTATAGGGTACCGCATGCCTAATGGCCCTCATGTAAGAAATAGTTTAAAATAAAAATAATTTCATAAAAAATGTTGATGAATAATAATTTATAAACATTCAAAACCACTAACTTGAAACATAAAAATGTTCCAAGTGCGTTTTATTGAAAGAGTATAAAATAAAAATTATAAGACCAATATGAATAAAACATTCAATAAAGATTAAACATATAAGAAATAGTTGAAAATAAAAACTATATCATAAAAAATATTGATGAAAAATAATTTATAAGTTTTTTAAACCACCAAATTGAAACATAAAAATGTTTCAAGTACGTGGAATTAAAAGCACATAAAATAAACACTTTAAGACCAATATGAATGAACTTAAAATATGGATTAAACATAGAAGAAATAGTTGAAATTAAAATAATTTCTTAAAAAATCATGATGTAAAATAATTTATGAGCTTTTAAAACCACCAACATTATACATAAAAACCTTTCAAGTACATGGATTTGAAAGCCTATAGAATAAAAACAATAAGACCAATATAATTGAAAATTAAAACATGGATTAAACATATAAGAAATACTTAATAATTAATTATTTAATTAGTAATATAATTATTAATTATATAATTATTATTTAATTACTAATATCATTACTAATTATATCATTATTAATTAGTAATTTAATTATTAATTATAAAATAATTAATTAGTAATATAATTATTAATTATATAATAATTAATTAGTTAATTTTTAATATAATTATTTATTTTATAATAATTAATTATTTAATTAGTAGGGCCATTTTTAATTATATTGTTATCAATTAGTTAATTAGTAAATTATTAATATAATAATATTTATAATTATTAATTATATTTATTAAATATAAATAATTAATAATTAATTATATAATAGTAAATTTTTAAATTAGCAATATAATTATTAATTATGTAATAAATAATTAGTTATTTAGTAATATAATTTTTAATTATAATTATAATTATTAATTTTATTACGAATTAACAATTTAATTATAATATAATTAATTATTAATAATTAATAATTATATTGGTAATTAACTAATTAATTAATATATTACTAATTATAATTACTAATTATATTACTAATTAAATAATTATTTATTATATTAATAGTAATTATATTTCTCATTATCTAATGAATTATTGTATAATTAATAATTAATGATTATAAATTAAAAATTATATTTAAAAAATATAATTAATATTTATATTAATAATTAACCAATTAATTATTATATAATTAATAATCACTTATTATAATTAATAATCATATTAGTAATTATAATAAATAATGATATTACTACATAACTAATCATTTATTATATAATTAATAATTATATTACTAATTAACCAATTAATTATTATATAATTAACAATTATAATGAAATATTATATTACTAATTAATTATTTATTTATTTTATAATTAATAATTATATTAAAAAGAAACTAAATAATTATTGTATAAAAAAAATAATTAATAATTATAATTAATTAATATATTATAGAATAAAAAATTTATTATTATATAATAAATAATAAATAATTATAATAAATAATTATATTACTAATTATCTAATTAATTAGTATATAATTAATAATTAATAATTATAATTAATTATTATAATTATTAATTATATTACTAATTAACTAATTAATTATCATCTAATAATTATTTTAATAATTTACTTTTAAATTATTATATAACTATATTACTAATTAAATAATTAATTATAGTATATTAGTAATTATTAATTATTAATTTTATAAATTATTAACTAATTAATAATTATATTACAAATTATTTACTATTTCATCTATGTTTAATCCTTGTTTTAAATTTCATTTTTATTGGTCTTATAGTTTTTATTTTATAGTCTTTCAAATCCACGTACATGAAACATTTTTGAGTTTCAAGTTGGTGGTTTTGAAAGAATATAAATTATTTTTCATTAACATTTTTTACGAAATTATTTTTATTTTCAACTATTTATTAAATGTTTAATCAATATTTTACATTTCATTCATATTGGTCTTATAGTTTTTATTTTATAGACTTTCAAAGACACGTACTTAAAACATTTTTGAGTGTCAAGTGGATGGATTTGAAAGCTTATAAATTATTATTCATCATCATTTTTTACCAAATTCATTTTATTTTCAACTATTTCTTATATCTTTAATTCATTTTTTATGTTTAATTCGTATTGGTCTTATAGTTGGTATTTTATAGACATTCAAATACAAGTACTTGAAACATTTTTAAGCTTCATGTTCGTGGTTTTGAAAGCATATAAATTATTATTCATCAACATTTTTTACAAAATTTAATTTATATTCAACTATTTCTTATATTTATAATCCATGTTTTATGTTTTATTTATATTGGTCTTATAGTTTGTATTTTATAGACTTCAAAGTCATTTACATGAAACAAAATCTTACATTGGAAATGCAGAATGTTCTGCACAGGAAATGGAGAAACTGAATCCCACATCAGAACTGTAGAATGATTTCCAAGAAAACTCTCTTATAAAAGAGAGCCCTGGGTGGGGTTTTCTGTCAGAATCCAGACTACTATATTGGCAGTACTTCTGGATATTAGATAGTCGATAAATTCTACTGAATTTTTTTTATATTTATATTTAATCAAAAAAATAAAATAAAAATAAAAATATTAAAAATAACAAAAAATTAAAAATTAAAACATTCTCTAGGATGTGTGAACGGATTTCACGCATCGTTCATAAATTTTACAAAGGATGTGTGAACCCCATTCACTCTTCTTGGGGAGGGAAGATGTGTAAATGGGGTTCACGCATCTCCTTACCCATTTTTTATCCTTTGAAAAACATTCTTAAGCCTATAATATTAGTATTTAAATAAAATAATAATAATCATTAAGAATATAAATTAACTTTCATTATATTATATTAAAAAAACTATCAACATTACCGGTGGAAAAAAGGTCGACCATAAAACACTATTACAACCATATTTTATGGTTGGGATAGTTTTGGATAACTGGAATCAACCAATAGCATTATGTTATGATATGATAACATATATAAACATATATTTTAATTAAAATTTAGTACCTTTAAATTACAAATTAATCTATATTAAAAAAACTTAAGGACCATAACATGGTCATTTGAAATTGGATTAACGTGGTCTATTCTGTTGGGATAGAATTCAAACCCTTTTTATAAATTTAAAACAAATTAAAATTTATTAGCTCGGATCATTTATGCTCTCACTCTAATACCAATTTTAGGCACTGATGTTGAAGTTGAATCCATTGGGTAGGAAATTTTAAAAAATTTCATTTTCAGAATGATGCGACTTGTCATCTTCGATGATCTAAACTCTACTATGGTCTGAGGTTCTTGTATAAATTAAATTGATCAAAAAGATAAAATGTACAAAAACAATGTCCGAAAATGAAGTCACGCTCAATGAAATCTTGTCATAGGTGATCACTACATGAAGGATCCTTAAAAGGATCCCTCTAGATAATCTACTTGCACATCAAAAATCACCATTCTCATCGTTCGACATAATATAGGTGAAAGCATAGAAATATGACGATTCCTACAACATCATGATGATCACCCTGATTTTTTGCCTTCGATTTATCAAAGGCCTACACGGATCAGCACTCATGGGAGTATGTTTCCCTCTTAAGGGTGGTATGAGAGAGAATATCTCATTCCTAGTATATGAATAGTTTTCCAAGAGATTCTTCTCTTCTGCTAATATAGTGGGTGAAAAGATTACCCAGAAAGGGTTCCCCAGTCCCTAGAATTAAATGCTCACTAAATAATCAATAAATAGTATGAATGAGTTATACAATTTCATTAAATTATTTATTATTTTATCACCTACCTATACTATATATAAAATATGTTGCGTGATAAACATGAGTCCTTAACTTGACTCATAATTCCTAATTTATATTAAAAGAAACTGAAATATTAAAATAATACATATTCGAATAATATTTTCTCGTAATTACCTAACTTGTAAATATATTTTATAAATAAATTCAATACTAATTATTATTTAAATTAATAATAATTTATTTATTTATTTATCGGTGATCGATAACCAGGAAAACACTCAGACCCCGTTGTGGGTCCCACCATGTCCAATATACAACTTCCAATAAATAAGGAATATTATTGAATACAATATTGTGTGTGACCATCTATAACTTTATCTTGATAGCATGAAATAGAATCCACATACCATGAGATTAGTATTACAACCCATCAACGCCTCTAAAGAGATAAGGGAAGTCATTGCAATAACAACCAACCTACAAACATGGAATATGTAATATAATTTCATTTTCATTCATATCTCATAATGAGGGATGCAAACTTGTGTCAACTCCCTTTTCATACATTATTATTTTTTGATCTAACAGGACAGATTTACCCTCGATCATCTTGGCCAAGGTATTGTGAGGTTACTACCATCCCGATCAAAAAGGCCTAAGATATATTACTTCCTCAGCCCAAATGTGACACATCCTTTCTTGATAATTCAACCATGATCATACCAACAATGACAAACTCAACTCAAGATACCACACCATGATTTTATTATCATGATTCCTACGATGCATCAATGTGCTAGATCAAATGATACACACTAGTAGTGATCTCAAGTTATAATATCAATAAATATGTTCATATATTAGAACAACCTATGAGATCCAAAACATGTGTTGTTCCTATTGGTGGGTCTGTCCTTATTATCCCACTACTAGTGATCACCAATTTTGAAATTCATGAGAAGAAGTATCAATGATTTTGAGAAACCAACACCTGATATCTAGAAATATACTTTTTCCAGTTAGTAAAACGTATCTAAACCATAGTATCTTTATTTAATATTAATATCATGGTATCTTGAGGTTCTCAGTATAGCATGAGGACTACTAAAACCTTTTAATACAACCATTTTTCTTTAGGAATTACTATAAAATAATATACTAAAAAATATATACATTATAATGGTAAGTATACATCATGTATATCTCGCTGTATACATTATATGGTAATAAATAGTACTGTTCAAGTTGGGTCTAGGGAACCCATCATTACAATATCTTTATTCGAGATAATATACACATTTATCAGGTTTTTAGACTGTTTCTCTGATTTCATTCATTCCTACCCAAATCTTATGTCGATACCAGACAAAGAGTTCTCTATAGGGCTTAGTTAGGCGTTCTATTACTTTTCCCTTTAATAATTAATGTCTAAAACTTCTTTCATTGGGACACTTTCCATCCCTTCCACATGTTTCCCTTTAAATGTGCCATCATTAACATATCCACTTAATCCTTAATCTAGATATGTTACAAGGAAATGAACTATGTTGGAGGTTGATTAATTCAACCAAAACCACCAGAAGTGTGCGTTCAATTAAATTCATATAGAACCCATGCATTTCATGTGTAACAAAACAACCATTTTTGTGTTTTGGTCTTATCACATTATAGATGAATTCTATAGATGAATAAATTGAATTGTTAAATGACTTGTACACTTGGAATTATGATAATTTACATCTTTTCCTGAATACTATTATTTCCCTTGATCACTCTATTTTAGGTGTGGTATGTCATGAACAAGTCTTTGATTCCTTTTGGAATGAAATGAGAAAAATCATAGGATACCACCTGATTCATTATTGTGAATTCCATGTGTTAAACCTAACATGGAATAGGTCAATGTCTTATACTCATGAATGCCTCAACATAATGTCGATGATTCACCTATTACTCTAGAAATTAGAATTTCTTGGATGAGCTCCCAGGATTTGGTTTGATTCCCTCAGACATGGAATGCCTAAAATCTTCTCCTTGGATTGCAATCAATTCTATCCCAATTTTACCTGGGAATTTTTCCTCATGCTTGGTTAGAAACCTTTAGGTGTTAAATTCCAAGGGATTATGGCGGACCCTAGAACACCCTATGATGGGAGGGGTGAATCGGGGTGTGTCTATTTTCTTTAAATGAGTCAAATATTGTCCCCACATTGGTAGGAACCCATTAATATTTTTTGATGGAAATGTAAAATTATGAAGCACCAAAATATATAAAAAGTAACATAACATGGTAGTTTTTTACTTCTCTCTCTACTAATGTATTGTACACTGAGCATACCCTGACAGTTTTTCTATCATACTAGAATCCACTAAGCATATTATAGATATTATGGATTACAATTTTATAGACACAGTCACAGCATGTCATTCCCACTACCTTAATACAAATGTTAGGGAAAACATGCTTCCTCTCTTAGATCATTCCCTTCGACTCCCTCTTTGTCAGTTCCATCATATAAGTCTTACTAGATTTATCAAATTAAAGGCCAAATCAATATATCGATCACATATGTCTTATTACTTGACTAGCATGAGACTCTTCTAGAAATATAGTTCTGAATTGAGTCACTTGTATGCACTGTTCAATCAAACCCGATGTTCAAAAACTGAACGCTGTGAAACTCTTTCTCTTGTGAATTTTTTTTTAAGTTGTGTAAAAATTGGATCTTCTAGGAAACTTTTTCACTTACATGAAACTCCTTAGTAATATACTTTTCACAAGACCGAATCACGCATCTCTATTCTGCAAAACATTTCATGCATAGAAGTCTTCTTCACACACCTCTTTCATGAAAAAGTGGTTGTAGATATTTGTTGAGAGTTTTACTTATAGTGTGGAGGTAGCAACCTACATACAGAGACTGCTAGCCCTGTGCACAAATCTCTTGCATGCTATCCACCATAGATGAAAATTTCTGGTTTACTGAGATTTAACATTTTAACATCGTATTTATCATGAAACTCAATCTATATTTTACAGGTGTAATCAACATTGATCTTCACGCAATTTAAAAACTTGTGTGAAACACTTTCTATAGAAATATTTTGATGTTATGGTCTTGAATCTCTCCTTATATGTAAAACTCTAGAAGCCTCCTTTATCATTATATGATAGGATGAAATGTTAAATACATGATAAACCCATTATGTATTGATAACAAACATAAAATACCATCCATTTATAACTTTTAAAACCCATTGGTTCCATCAGTTTAACCCTTGAATTAAACTCAACCCAAATGGAAAAAACATCACGGTTGTTCACTACGAGTTGGATCAACATCCAAAAGTCATAGATTCCATCAAACATACATAGATACCATTTGGTTCTTTAAATGAATTATTTGGAAATTTTCATAAGTGACTTGGATTAATTAAAGGGTCATATTGTCATAGACAACCTACTTAGGATGAATCAAGTAGGGTTAGAAAGGTATCCAATGAAAAACCCAAGTGGATACAATTTTGGTTTATTTAACTGCTTTTATTTATTATACTTAAACATTGCTACATCTTATATACACAAAGTCGATTTTCATTAGATTCCATTTTTTGTGGATGACTAAATTTTACTCACATCCTTTTTGGGCCAACGATTGGTACCCAAATAGAATTTATGGATGCAGGTAAGGATAAAGGGAAGTGAACATCTTAGGATGCTTGATTTCATTTTGGTATGGGATCTTGGGAGAAGATGGTTGAGAAAGTGCTTGATATTCCCAGGGAGATACTTATTTTTGGTCTTTTATTTCCTATTTTGTTTACTTTACTATTTATTTAGAATGCTATCATATCTACATGTTTCATGTTTTCTAATTATCATGACATAATCTATATATAATTCTATTTACGTATCATATATAGTATTATTATCTGGATGGATTATTTTTGTTATATAATTACTTCCACTTATTTATTTACCATTGTCATTCACTATGAAAATTTTGATATAATTTCCATGCCATAAAACTATACACGTTCATTATTAGTCGGTGTCTTTTAGCTTATAGAGAGGCTCTATTAAGGCCTTGTGTCCAACAAGACTAGTCAGTTGTGTGTGAATCGGGATCAGGAAATCACAATCATCTTCTCTCATGTGAGGCATCATATGAAGTTGTAGTCAAGCACCGATGCGATTCAGAATTGAAGGCACTATTGAGTGGAATCCATGATTATTAAGTTCTTGGATTCTAGAAGTATTTTTTGATGTGGGACTCCATATATTCAATCTATGACACAAGAAAATTAACTATGATATAAGGTCAATTCAATGGAATATTTTTTATGTTCATTTCCACTATAAATTTTGAGGGGTCCATGATGTGGAGATATATTATGAATTGTTTCAGTAAAGGGATAGATCCCCATGTTTTAGTGACACCTTGCATCATGAATTCATTAAATTTAACAAAGTTTTTGATTTTTGTGATTTTATATCCAATATGTGGTTATGAATCAACTAGAAAGGACCACACCATAGGTGGTCAGGTGTGTTTAATGGTAGTAAAGAAGATTATTTGGAGATCATGTGCATAATGAATGCTAACTATGTTTTTTGATCTGGAAAATAATAGGTGGGCACTCCACAAAGAGACACATGACAACTAGAAAAATTTATTGATCCCATTTTTTGCATCATTTTGGATGATTTTATACTATAGTACATGTAGATAAGGATAGAATTGAACCATAGAATATCAAACCACAGCCCAACCGATTAGTTCATTGGAATGTTAATATTAAAGTTTGTGCTCAAAATTTGAAGCCTTCAATTGAAATTAAATGTTCCTTAACCACCATATTTAAATTAGGTTGACACATAGTATGTACTGGTTGATTTATGCTAACACATGGATTGAATAAAAGAATTTATATTTTCCACAACCACGCATATTAGTCAAGTAGAGAGAAAAAAATATAGTTTTGACATAGACAAAATTGTAGCAGGTAATCTAGAGAGGATCTTATATGAGAGTGGATAATTTATCAGAATGATAGAATATTAAATAGAAAGTAGGAGGAGTAATTTCATAGAGCATCAACTCACTGTAAATCCATAAAATAATATTAAATACATAGATGATGGAAAGTGTTTATTCTCATAATCAACTTATAAAGAAGATAAAGTTTGTTATGAATAGTGAAATGAGTTCTTTTTTTATGAGTGTTAGGGAGCACCCTAAAATTGTATAAAAAATTAGTTAGGAGGGTCAGTGAAATTGATCAACTATGTAAACCAAAATAAGCATTTTGATCTAGTGTTTTGGTGCCCAACACATCATCGATATCATTCTCCTTAGACTATCCTAGTGAGGGTGATCCGAGTAAAAATCATTGTGTTCTATATATCAATTTTACTTATCACTTTTAGAGAGAAATTGAATGCGAGAGATGATTGTTCCACATATAGTGATAAAAACCCATTATCATGGTAAAAAGTTCATAAAATCTATGCCACCTAGATTCACCCCCATGGGTAATCACTTTTGATATGGGACCAACCACTGGTCATAGAAAATTATTTTTTGGGTGATGTTATCTCTATCAGAAACATAGTGGCGGCATCGGCTGTAAATCATAAAGGTATTCCAATATTTGAAGGAAATAACTTCTATCTATGGAAATAAAAACGCATCACAGCTTTAGGCCATTGTGGATGGATGTTTTCATAGAATCTATTCAGGAAATAATAGAAATTATAGAGTGTGGGGATTTATCTGAAAGAGACCACAAGGAGATAAATATGTATGTGATGGAAATAAATGATTCATGGGGATATATGGAAAATCCTACATACACTAAGATAATGTTTTAAAAAACCCCACATGGTTGGTTTGAAAAAATCATGAATATTTGTAAAGGACATTCTGACATTCAAGAAGAAAAAATGAAAGTGATGTGGAATAAATTCAAAGACTCGATGATGATCATGGCCAAAACTGTTAATGCATTCATTTATAGTCTAAATTCTCTTAATGAATTCATGTGTAGAATTAGAAAAAATACTGATTATGTTAATATTGTAAAAATAATATTGATAAAACTACCTCAAAGGTTCAATGAAATTGTGTTTTTTCTTGATTACAAGGACACAAAATAAGTATATCGGGATAGAAATCATAGTACACTTATCCTATATTAAATGATAAATAATGTTAATGTATCCAGGCTAAAGGATAATTCACAAGAGGTTCAATTCAAGGAAATGAAGAAACATTCTGTTATAGAAGGCCTAGATAAATATGATGTTAGTGAAGTAATCGATTTCTATTCATATTACCTTTTGAGGGGGAAGAATTCAAAGGCAATATTCCAAATTATTGTTTTTGATGTGGTAAGGTTATAAATCTTACTCAAAAGTGCGTAATAAATATTCAAGATAATGATGATGGTAAATGATTTATGAAGAAAACACTTAAAGTTAAAAAAGGAGGAAAACTCATGATATATTATTCTTGATGAAAAATATGTTATCTCATGAAGGTGAAAGTTTATATGAGTTTTAATCAGATAAATTTTAGTTTTATAGGGATATTAGTAAATAATAATTTTTGGATATGATTTATTTAACATAATAGGATTTATAGAAAGTAGAAATTCCCAACCTTTTTAAATTTTTGAGTTTGGTGTGTGGACCAACATTAGTTTAACAATTAAAACCCTATTTTTAAGAGTTTGAAAACGTCAATGTGTTTTTTAGATGGGTTTTAGGTCATGGAATGTGGTTTAAGAGTTTTAATGGGTTTTTGTAGTGTTAATCTCTGAAAAACTAGTTTAACGAAAAGGAAAAAAGAGTAACAGGGTTGGATCACGATCTGCATAACCATGTGGCATAAACCATACAACCTATTTTAAAAGGGGTACGGTATTATTTAACCAAGTTCCCCTTTGGATAATCCAAATGGGATGAATGCAGCACTTCATAAATGGTACGCATGGTAGGTGAATGGTCTGGTAAAACCACTAGGCCAAACTGTGCGACCTATTTGAAAAGTTTGACCCTATGGATAGTGAGTGTACATTGATGGATCATGGTTTTCCAAATCATTAGACATAACCATTTTCCTCTTTAAAAAGTGGGAAATTAACCATTTTCTCTTCCTCATTTAATATGATTTAACCTCTCTTTTCATATTTTTCATTTGTGGATAACCTTTAGTAGGGAGGTGATCCTATTTTTTCCCTCTCCTTATGCACACATGAACCTCATCCCAGTTGTTGGAGACTCTTCAAGTGCATCCACGAGACCCAAGTTCAAATTTGGGTGAGGAATATTTTTAGGGTATTGGAGAAGTACTGTATTATTACTATAGAAGGTACTGTAACAGGTACTATTTTGAATTGTAGTAGTCAGAACCATACATTTGATTTGACCTTTGTGCCACTGGTTTGTCCCTTGGGGTCCTTAAGGCAATCTCCCACCCATGGCCTTTGGGATAGTAAGGGTTTTGGGGAACCTCAAGGCCTTCAGGCCACCTCAAGGACTTTGGGCCACCCCATAGCCTTTGGGCCACCTGAAGGGTAAATGCAGACTCAATAAGGAACATGCTCCAGATGAGGATTTAGAGAACGAACATTCACCGGAGCAGGGAAAACTGTATTTGGATGAATGAGAGGGTATAGAAATTGCAATCAGTACCAGGCCTATGCACCTCTGAACATGCCAGAGAATCGACCAGTCATGTGATGGTGGAGTGCTTCATAACGAGATAGATACTGGGGAGGGGTTGTTCCAAGTAGTGTATGAGATGGTTCTATCATTGTCCCTCTGAGACCATTGGGTTGTGTATTGTGTCTCAAACCCTATGGGCTTTTAAGGGTCCCCCCTCAGCCCTTAAAAATGGGATTATCCAGTACTAAATAAAAATATAATGCATTTGGGTCATTCAGGCTAAGCCTCTCCCTAGGCATTGGTCTCATACATTCTTTTTTGCTCTGATTCATGATCTGTAAGGTGCATTAGAATCATAGTGGTAAGGCCTCAATCTAATATTTTTCTTTATTCTTTTATTATGCTATTTAGAATGATATTTCCATGTGAGAACATTTTCCCTATTTTCTCAATGTCTGTCTAAAATCCTTTCTCTCATTTTAGATTGAATTTGAGTCTTATATCCAATGTATGAGTACCTATGAGTATAAGTAATGTGTTTATTAAGTTTCTCTCTAAAAATATGGGTGTTATGGGGTACATAAATAAATATTCATGTTGGGTTGTCTGAGAGAGGTCATTAATTAATTAATTCTTGTCTTTAATTTAAATAGTTGATGTTATGGGATACCGTTGAGAATGTCTTAGTCTATTCATATATCCTAAGACAAGTAAGATACTTTTGACCATTTAGGAAGGTTATATCGGGTGGTTTATTTTAAATTTATTATATATTATATGATTTCATGGTTCCATTAGAATGTTTCATGCATTTCTTGAGGTCCTATGGAGTTTTCGATCACAAATACTGAGATTACATTGTTTGTAAAGATGAGGGAATGACCCAAGATAAATGGGGTGAAGTTGATCACCATGTTGAGGAAACATGGTCATCCAGATCAAGGAAACAATGTTTTTAACTAAAGGGTATGACACATGTGACTTGATATGGAGTTGACCATTAGGATTCAACCACATGGTCTCATGAGGCATGGGTTCTAGATGGTGTAGATTAAGTATCTTTGGTGATTGTCACTCATCGTTGTTTTATGATGTTCCATTGGTGTCTTGTGCACATAGATACGACTCAGTTTACAGGATGTTGACCACTCATTGAGGGTGGAGTCCTCCAATGATATTTCTGATTAGGATATGATGTTTACCATTGATTATGGAGGAGGGGATCATCGTAAAAAGACACATTGATGGTGTTTTTTCATCAAGTTATGTTGTTGAGACCATCAGTTGGTTGATGGGACTCACTGTTATGTTTGAGGCTTTTGGGCCAAGATCATTGTAGGATGTACATCATCATACTTTGTGAAGTTGGGATATTGTTCTAATAGTGATTATTTATTTATTTTTATGATGGATATTTTCATTCCTAGGTATTTCTAGTGGTTGATCCAATAGTGACTTTTGAGTGGTGTTCTGAGTGACCTAGGACAAGTATTGATGTGATTTTCATTTGGATGCTAGTTAGTTTATTGAGTGAGCATGAGGTGTAAGATTTCATGAGGTTCTAGTGATATATTTATAAAGGCACCTGAGGTTTCTCTATGTTGATATTACTTAAAGAACACCTAGGAATAAATCCATGGGTCTGTACCACTATAAATATATTTTTGTGGAAATGTTATGTATGAAAATATATATTTAGAGAAATGTGTTCAAGGATATAACAGAATTGGATAAAGCAGGTAAATTCTCACTTATAGATGTTGAGAATATGTGGAGTGAGTTGACATTATTATAAAGTTTTGTGTTGCTACTATTTATTTAGGTATGAATACACTATATAATTAGGGATGTAAGATAGGAACTAATTGGTGGTGGAAAATTGAGTTCATTCTCACATCTAGCATGGGACCCTCAAGATGCATATACACTGTATGGTTTTGAGATCATGTAATGGATTAGGCTCAAAAGTTAGACCTTAATGAACTGGTTTGTACTAATTTTTCATGGTTTGGATGGTATTTGACCATGTGGTTCCTCGACATTGAGTTATACATTTTTTTGGGATTTGTATAAATATAATTATATGGATACCCATGGGAGACTATTCTTTTCTATTTTATGTATGCACATTAATGTTATTGCATGAGTACTTGTCAAAAAATGGTATTATGATTTGGTATTATTATTAATATTATTGAATATTCTTCTATTATAATTTTTGTATTGCTTCAACTGAGTTATGGTCCTTCATCCACTATGTTATATACACATGGACCCTAATTATTATCAACACCATAGGGTATAGTCTCCCCATTATCACCTAATAAAATACTCACTTCCAATCATCGCACATTGGTTTAGGTTGATTCATTTTTAAGGCATAGTGTAAAATTGTCCGGGATTATGGTTTAAGTGAAAAACTAGGTCGGGGTGCTACAAATGGAATCATAGGTGTTTCTTTTCTTTTCGGTCTTAATATTTGGGATATGGTCAACCAGATTTTTGGATGTCGTTATAACTAGGTTAAGGTATTTTGTTTGGGTGTTTATATCCTCATACACAGGTTATATAATGAGTTTATAATGACGGTAATTTTATGTTATGTTTTGTGCTTTTACAGTTGATTGATTTACTCCTCGAGTTGTGAACTTGGGTGTGATGTTATTAGATTATAATATTTTTACCCTTGGTCATGTATGACAAGGGGGTGTATTTAAGCATCATCGTTGGAACTTAGGCTCATATGATGTGATATTGTGTAGGTATTTTTCATTGTTAACCTATAATGTGATAAGAGGGGTTGAGCTATTTAAATTGTCAATAAAAATCTAAATGGTGTTTTCCGGCTTAGACTTTTTAGTGGAATTCTACTCACCCAGCACATGTATGTGGTTCTTAATGAGATTTGTATTTGATACTATATTTATATAGTATGTATCATCTCAACTATATTATGGGTATGCATAGATAAATAAAGGGGATAGTTGTTTAAAGCGTCAAAAATGATAAACAGTGTATTCCTTCTTAGCCTTTTAGTGGAATTCTACTAATCTAGACAAATTTTATGACATCTAATATGTATAATATATGATTCCTGACTTTGTTATGTTGAGACCAGGGTCCATGTGGTCATATTATATCTAATACCTGGCTCATATATTGGTAGGAAAGGGGGTATATGGATATATATCTTGTGATATGGGTGTGGTGGGTGAGTGTATTGGTGGTGAGATGCTCTTCTTGTTACAACTTTTTCTATCTACGATATATATGACTATTGTGGATATTTGACCATAGTGTATGGACATTAGCATGATGCATCCTAGAATGCTTCCAGTTGAGCATCAGGAGGGCAGAGATATGGTGTCACTAGGGCATGTAAGGGATGAGTATTACAGCCCTTGTCTTTATAACACATTAATTCACGATTCATTACATTACAGTACACATAATACAACAAAAAAGATCAATAAGTTTAGTGTACTAGGGTAACCAGGTAAATTAAATAATAACATAAAATAGGGGGTACATCACCATTATTTAAAATATCCTTAACATGCTTATAATATTCCATCATACATAAAATTTCATGGGATAACCTAGGTACATATAAAACAAATGGATGCACTATAAATCCTAGTAAGTGAATTAGCATGGAATAACATGAAAAAGTATTACATGTTAGAGAATACAAATTTGAATGGGACATAAAATGAATGAAAATAATGAACATGAACATAGAGTCATGATATGTCATGATAATATATAGGCTATAAGAGGGATGTAGTGAAAACATTAAAAATCACATCATAAAAATAAGTCAAGGCTAACTACCAAGACATCATAGCATGGTGGAAAAAGTACTATGATTGATTAGGTTCACTCCATAATTCCTTGCATGGTGTCTCATGAGACTAAAAATGTAACACCCCAAGGATTTATAATTAAGTTTAATATTGAATGCATGAAACACCGAGTCTCTACAAAATAACACATTGTTATAACAGAGCCAAGAAACATAATTTTTCCACTTCTCTGATTGGAATTTCAAAAAAAAATGACATACACGATTGAATTCAAGGTGATATTTTGAGTCTGATAGAATCAACCTAAAATTTGGTGAATAGTAACATACCCTTAGGAATTGTAACCTACCCTTTTAAATAGTAACATATCCTTATGAATAGTCACCTACCCTTATAAATAGTAATATACCCTTATGAATAGTAATGTTACCCTTATGATTAGTAACATGCCCTTATGAATAGTAATACACCCTTAGGAATAGTAATGTTACCGTTGTGAATAGTTATATGACCCTTATAAATAGAAACCTCACCGATGAAAGTATAGTTAAATGTTATGCACCTTATAAATAAAATAGAATACTTTATAAATTAATAATTATGTATTCTTATTTTTTGGAGTATTCAATATTTAATTGAAATTTTATAATTAATAAATTTTATTTTAAATAAATTTTAATTTCATAAAATTTATTCCAAAATAATTATTTTGTTTTTATCTGATTTTAGGATAATTTTATAAGACCATCGTTAAATTTTTAGAGTCGTAAAATTAGTTTTAAATTTAAAATGTGTATTTTTCAATTAAATAATGATTTAAATTAAAAATTAAATATCACATATTTAGAAAATTAATTTTTTAAAATGGAATTATTTTTTGGATTCTACCTGTCAAAAAATAGTTATGGTGAATTTTTTGGATTTTACTGAAATACTTCAATTTTGGTGAATAGTAAAATATGATAATTTATCGTATATATACATTTTATGATAAATAAACTATTCCTTAAATCATGGCTGATGTAAGCAACCATAAGTTCAAACGCACATGCACATATTAAAAATATTTTTTACAACAATCAATACTATTGCTGGTCTTGAGAAATATAATAAAATAATGATTAAAATATTAAGAAAACCCTCCTCTCATCCACTATAAATTCCACCTCTCCTTACCTCTTCTCTTCACTCCAATCAAGCGTTGTTCCTAGTACTAATTCTTCTCAAATCCCTCCCCAATATACTATTCCAAGTACATCAACCCTTGTTCTCATAAAAATTCGAAAACCTCTCCCCTAAAGAGGCTCTCAAGGAAGATAACTTCAAGAGGTAAATTCCTCTCTTCATTTATTTTATTTTCTTTGAAGTTATTTTCTTTTCTTTTCTATCCCCACATCCTTTCATAAATTTGTAATGATAACTCAAGTACCTTACATGTACAGAATTTTTTTATAATAAGGGAATCATTAATCATTATCTCTTTATTCCCCATATTTTCTACTATAAGTAAAAACACTGTCCGAGATGTGTCAATTTACCACATTCAAGGACGATGGGTTTTCAATTTCTATTAAAACCTTCAATTATGGTCCTGAAACCATTTCTTTTATGGTTAAAACGTATTATTATATATGTTCTATACCCTATTTAAGGCTCAATAATCCTTTTTTACAAGTGTTATTATGTTATAAATAAAATGAGTTCTCTGTAATCAAAACCCACAAATTAACCAAAACAGTTATCATTAAAGATATATATAATAATTAATCTTCAATCACAATAAAAAAATAAATTTTTATAACCCTATAATCTTATTTTTGTTAACTAATAACATAAAACATCAATTATGTAAAACCATTCTCATTTTACATGTTTATCAATAAATAAATATAAGTAAACCGATCATGAAAACCAAGGAAGAAAACACTCCCAAAATTGAATCTCTTAATCCATTGAATGGTCATGAATGAACCTAAAAAGGTTATACTAAATCAATTAAATTTATATTAGTTTCTGGAATTATTAATTAATGATCCTAAATTTGATCATTCAGGTCCTTAAAATCAAGTGAGGAAGACCTTCGGGCTTAATGTATGGGGTTTCTCATCTCCTTTTTAATTCTATGAGATTTAAATTATTTTACACTTAATTATTATATGTAGTGTATGTATGATTCCATTTGATATATAATATAATTATTCAATTTATATTTTTGGTATTAAATGATTCATTTGTTGATTATTAATTTTTGGTCATTCGATTTAATTGATTACAAAGTGGTAAGAGTTTTCTACCTAAACCTCTATTTTCATTCAGGTTTCTCTTATTCTCTACTCAGCTTAATGAAATTATTATTTAATCTTATATACTCATAAATTATATTTAAATTCTCTATTTATGTGTACCTATCTGGGTACTTCAATATTTTATGGGGAGTTAAATGTTTTAAAAAAATATTTCAAAAAATCTTCTGAAATGCATGTCTGATTCAAGGAACATCTCAAATTCTTACCTACTTTAAAGTTCACACTATAGTTTGTTTTAATCCATATTTATATTTCTAAAAAGACACATTTTAACATGAAAAAAAATTGGTTATTTTTTTGGTTTTATGAATGGAAACATGCCTTTTCAATCTAAAAACTCTTTAAGGAATTCCTTAAACAGCTCTAAAATGTTTTAATTCTAGACCTTCGTTAAAAACACTATTTACATGAATTCCCATAGATGGGATATAATTTAGGCCTAAAGTTTAATATATATGTAAATACCTTTTCTTTTATTGGATATACATGTTTTAAAACTATATTTATGGAAAATACAAATGATTTTCCAAAATAACTCTTCCTTCCAAAGTAAAATGGTTTTTTCTCACCTCACATTAACTTTTATGAGATATATTCCTTGTTCACCAATCATTCATTTCAGTGGTGTATGTAATACCCCTTGGTATATCATATAAATAGTCTCCTTATTCTCATGATACTCTAAGGGATTATGATATGAATGTGTAAAGGTGGTATGGGACACTTTGGAATGTTTAAGGATTATATCCTCAATAATTTTTCAATGGTATCATTTAAAAGTATCATTATTTATGTCAACATCCTTTGATAAATCCTTTAATTCATAGAGTTTTATCTATTATGATATAATCTATATAATATTTTGTTAAAGGGTTTCTTATTATTTTCTTGTGGATGTTATATCTTGATACCATTCACCATATCACTCCAAATAGTTATTCTTTATGTTTAATGACTGGGGAAAGATATTTACATTTCATATGTGAGTTTTAATTTGAATTTATCTGTTGTTTAGTAATATCCCCATTCACATGATGAATGAATTTGACTTATTATGTGATTGGTGGGGCCTTCTATATCCCTTCTATGCATCAGTATGTCTCATTAGACAAACAAGGTCTTGGCACATGACATTCACAAAAAGGTTATTTATGGTCTAGGAACAAGGCCTTGCAGATATGGTTATGATATCTGACATATGAAATTACCTCATTATGAAACCATTATTTTATTTCTCATGTTTTTATTTGACTAGTAGAATGCCCATGACTTTGTTTTTTAGGGAATTATTTATTCATCTCTTATTCCTACAATATTATGTCCAAGTATAATTTTTTAATTCATGTGTCTTTAGTTATTCACCTTGCTTAATGATTATGTTTATGATATCTTCCATTATTTTTTCTTTCCCTTAATGAGCGTTTGAGATCACCCCTTTCTAATGATTCATTTTCTCTGGACATGAAGAAATTAATTATGATCGACTTTTAGGGATAATCTTATAGTGTCGGTTGTTCCCAATGGAACATACTTGTTGTTTTTCATGTCAAGTTGTAATGTTAAAATTTTGTATGTATCTCATTTTCCAAAACATCTAAACTAATCATTCCTTCATGATTAATATTCCTTTTATATATTCCAATGAAATTTAATAATAAACTGTCTCTGGGAAACTGTGGTCGAGGTGTTATAATTTGTATAAGAGGAATATTAGTGGAAAACATGGGAACTAGATTTAGAAAACCTAAATTATAGACAAAAACCCTAAGATAGTTATTGAGGATAAGTATTCACGAACATCCTAGAATTTTGGTAAGTGAATATGTGGATATTTCTAGAAAATATATCCATGTCTGGATACTACAAGAGGACATGGTTCTGGCACAAATGTACCTAGGAGTGAAATCTCCAACAAGGAGTATCGGGCTTGACCCAGGGTATCCTGGTACATGGAAACGGGCCTTACTGCACACATGGTTTGACATTCCTCGTGGATATGCTTAGAAAAATTCCCATTTTTTCTTTACAAACCATTATGAAGAATTTATGCCCCCAAAGTAACCAAATTATATGATTCTAGGATTTATGAGGAAAATTGTTTTTCTATAACATGTTATAGTTATAGAAAGTTCACAATTTTATGAGCTAATATAGTTTATTGAATTGATTAAAAATGGGGCATGGTAGAAGGAATGAGAACTACACTAATTCACGTGATGTATGGAGTAATAAGGATCATATGTTTTATGGATTTAAGAAATAATTTTGAAGTAAGATTGTTTCCCATGTCTCCTCATCATATGAGGAGATAATATCACGTGTTAAAAATGTATATAATGTATTATATGAGTCCTATGGTTTTGATGGGAAGCAAGAGAAGGAGAGGGTGGTAGAAGAAAGAATGGATAAAGGGAAGCATAAAAGGGTAGTTTTTCAACATGTGGTACTTGTGGAAGGAAACACCCTGAATCCTACATAAAAGGAAAAGGAAGTTGTTACAATTGTAGAGAAAAGGTCCGTTATATTCATGATTGCATGGGTAAGAAGATGTTTTTAAATGTACAATGCTTCAAATACAAGGAAATGGGACACTATGCCAATCAATGTCCCAAGAGTAAAAGGAATATACCCAAAATGATGTTACTGCATAATTATCAATTCATGAAACTACTGTAGATGAATTGGAATGATTAATACACCTCATCAAGAATCGTGTAATTTGAATTTTTTATCAACAATGTACTAGTTATAAGAATTATGGAATATATGAGGATTTAATTGCAATACTATTTCATTAAGTATTTGAGGTTGTTTTATGAATTATAATAAGGATAATTTACTCAGTAGAAAAATAATATATTAGGGAAGTATTTGTTTGAGGGGAAGAAAACCCTAAATATATTCCCGATGATTAATATAATTATGAAGAAATGATTGATTTTCATAAGTAATAACTACTGCAAAACTAATTATTGACTTGTCTACAAGTGGTATATGATATCATTGATGGATTTTACCACATTAATAGACATAAGGAATATATCCAATAGCAAGTTTTACGATTAGTGAATGTTTCCAATAATATTTTATGGTAATTTGAGTTACTACCATATTTTAGGATGATACATGATTAAGATATTCACATGTTTGGAATGTAAAAATTTGGGCTACATCATGTTGATTAATGTCAAATAAGTTAGAAAATGCATTGAGCATGATGGATCGTAGAGTCCTAAACTAGATGAGGATTTCTAAGGACCCCATGTACAAGGATCTAGCAAGGTTTCATATGGGAATGATTCTAAAGTGTGGGATCATCATCTTTTGGAAATTTAAACCATTTATGAAATTGTTTAAGTTGATAATTGTATGAGGATTTAGAGTTTAATGTCGCTACCTGATGCAACCTATGCTAAGAGATAATTCATAGATAGTTCAAGGTACAAAAAAATGATATGATTGTGTTTATGATATAGAAAAGTATATTTATACTCTTATAGAGTGGAATAATTCTTCAACTCTAGAAAAAGAGTGCCTTAAACAATTTTTTTTTCATATTATAACATTTTTTAATGACTATAGTTTAAATTTTTGTGGTAATGATCTTTCATCTGAGCATGTTCTCTATCAATTTCCAACAAAACATGATGGTTTGATTATTCTTACATGAAAATGTTATTAAATTAGAATACATTGTTTTTTGGTTACTAATTTATTTCACTTTCCCTCTTATTAAGATGATATTTTTACAATATTTTTGATGTGGGTTTCCCACAAGGGAATATTCAATTATCAACCATTAACCTTGGAAATTTAATTTCAAAAATTTGAATTTAAAATTTTTGTAAGGAGGGGAAAATATAACACCCCAAGGATTTAAAAATAAGTTCAATGTTGAATTCATGAAACATTGAGTCTCTAAAAAACAATACTTTGTTATAATTGAGTAAATAAACATAATTTTTCTAATTCTGTGATTGGAATTTTGAAAAAAAAAACAAACACAGTTGCGTTCATGATGATATTTGGAGTCTGATAGAATCAACATGAATTTTGGTGAATAGTAACAAACCCTTAGGAATAGTAACCTACCCTTATTAATATGAATATATCCTTATGAATAGTAGCATTGCCCTTATAAATAGTAATATACTGTTATGAGTAGTAACCTACCCTTATGAATAATAATATACCCCTACGAAATGTAATGTTACCCTTATGAATAGTAATATAACCCTTATGAATAGTAACCTCACCCATGGAAGAATAAATAAAATTTAGGCACATTATAAACGAAATAGAATATTTTATAAATTAATAATTATGTATTGGTATTTTTGGGGGTATTAAATATTTAATTAAAATTTTATAATTAATAAATTTTATTTAAAAAATTTTATTTTCCTAAAATGTATTCTTAAACAATTATTTTATTTTCATATGATTTTTGGATAATTTTATGAGACCGTCATTAATTTTTCAGAGTTATGAAATTATATTTAAATTTAAAATCTGTATTTATCAATTAAATACAGACTTTATTTAAATATTAGATTTAACATATCTGGAATATTATTTTGATAAAATGGACTACATTTTTTGATTATACATATCAAAAAATGTTTACAGTTGTTTTTTAGAATTTTTCAAAAATACACGAATTTTTTGTGAATAGTAAAATATGATAATTTACCATATATATACATTTTAAGATAAATACAATGTTACTTGAATCATTAATGATGTATGAATCCCTATGTTTGAAATTACATGCACATATTACTATTATTTTTCACAAGAATTAATAAAATTTCTAGTCTTGAGAAAAATAATATAATAATGAATAAAATATTAAGAAACCCCTTTTTTCCTCCACTATAAATACCACTTCTCCTTACCTATTATCTTCACACCTCTCGAGCCTTTTTCATATTCCAAATTATGCTCAAATCCTTCCCCAATATCCTATAATACGTTAAATAGCCCTTCGTCTCATAAAAAGACAAAAACATCTCCCCTAAAGAGGCTCTCAATGAAGTTAACTTCAAGAGGTAAATTCCACATTTCATTTCTTTTATTTCATTTGAGGATCCATTCTTTTATTTTCTATCCCCAAATCCCTTAATACATATGTAATGATAACTCCATTACCTTACATTTAATGTAATGTTTTTATTATAAAGGAATAATTCTTCATCATCTCATCTTTAACCTTCTTTAATACTAGTAGTAAAAACACCATCTGAGATGTGTCAATTTACCACATTCAAGGATGATGGATTTTCAATTTCTAAGATCATATACAATTCTGGTCATGAAACCATTTTTTATGGTTGAACCACATTATTATATATGTACTATACTCTATTTATGGTTATGAAATACATCTGTACAAATGGTATTAAGTTATTAAGAAAAATGAGTTCGTCATAATAAAACCCCCCCACTAAACCGAAACAGTTATAATTAATGTTCTATATAATAATTCATCTTCACTCAAAATAACCATATGAATTTTTTAACAATTTAATATTATGGTTGTTCACTAATAACATTCAACTTCAATTTTGGACAACCATTCTCATTCTACATGTTTATTTTTACATAAATATAAGTAAGTCGTCCATGAAAACCATGGAAAAAAACTCTTCCAAAATTGAATCACTTAACCCATCGAAAGGTGATGAACAAACCTAATAATGTTACACTAAATCAATTAAATGTAGAATAGTTTTTGGAAATATTAAATAATGAACCTAAATTTGTTCATTCTAGTCATTAATATCATGTGAGGAACACCTTCGGACTTAATGTTTGGGGTTTCTCATCTAACTTTTAATTCCATGAGATTTCCATTGTTTGCCACTTATTTCTTGTATGTGTTGTTTTTTGTGGAAATTTGATATATAATATCTTGATTCTATTCATATTCAGGGTATTATGATATTCATTTGGTGATTGTTAATTTTGGGTCATTTGATTCAATTGATTACAAAGTGGTAAGGGTGTTCTACCCAAACCTCTATTTTCATTCGGGTTGCTCTTATTCTCTAATCACCTCAATGAAATTCTTATTTATTCTTCTTTATTCCTAATAAATTAGGTTTAAATGTTCAATATATGTTTACCAATCATAATAATTCTATATTTTATGGTTATTTACATGTTTTATATAAATCTTTCAAAAATTAATCTGAAATGCAACTTCGATTCAAGGAACTTCTCGATTTATTTCCTATTTGAAGTTCACTAAATAATTTGTTTTAATCCCAATTTATCTTTATAAAATCACACATTTTAACTTGAAAAATTCATTTTGGTTCATTATTATTTTTATGAATCAAAACATGCATTTTCGCATCAAAAACTCTTTAAGGAAATCCTTAAACCGCACAAAAATGTTTTAATTCAAAACCATCTTTAAAAACACTTTTTAAATGATTTCACTTTAGTGGGAAATAATTTATGGATAAAATATAATCTCGATATCATTCCCTTTTATTTTATAGGATTAATTGTTTAAACCAATATTTATTAAAAATACAAATTATTTTCCAAAATAACTCTCCTTTCCAAAGTAAAATGGATTTTTTCTTACCTCACTTTAACTTTTATGAGATATATGCCTTTTTAACCACTCATTCCTTGAATGTGGTATATATCAATCCCATTTTTATATCATATCAATAGTCTACTTATTCTCATGATATTGTAAGTAAATATGATTTGAATGTTTCAAGGTGGTATGGGACACTTTGGAATGTTTAAGGATTATAGCATTAATAATTTTTCAATGGTCTCATTTAAAAGTATCTTTATTTATGTAAAAATCCATTGTTGAATCTTTTATTTCATATAGGATTATATCCTATGATATCATCTATATAATATTTTGTTTAAGGGTTTTTGACTTGTTGGAATTTGGAAGTTCTATCTTGATACTATTTACCATATCTCTCAGAATGGTTAGTGATTATGTTTAATGACATGGGAAAGTTATTTACATTTCATATAATAGTTTCAATATGAATTTACATGTAGTTTATGTTAATCCACATTTATATAAGGAATTAATTAGACTTATTATGTAATGGTTTGGGTCGGCTATAGGCCCTCAATGCATCGGTGGGTCTCATAAGACTAACTATGTCTTAGCACGAGGCCTTGAAAAAATGGTTTTTTATGGTCTTGGCATGAGGCCTTGATAGTATGGTTATGATGTCCGACATATGAAATCCCCTAATTATGAAATTAGTATTTGATATATCATGTGGTTATTCCACTAGTATAATACCCATGACTATGTTTTTTATGGCATTATTTATTCAGCTCTTATTTCTTCCATATTATTTTCAATTATAATTTTTAAAGGCAAGTGTTTTTAGTTATTCGCCATGCATAATGATTATGTTTATGATATATTCCACTATTTTAACATACCCTTACTGACAATTTGAGATCACCCCTTTCTTATGTTTCATTTTCTCTGGACATGAAGAAGTGTATTATGATTGACTTTCAGGAATAATATTAGAGAGTCAGATGTTCCAATGGACCTTACATGTTGTTTTTCATGTCAAGTTGTATTGTTGAACTTATGTATGTATTTGTTTTTCCAAAACAATTAAACTACTCAGTCCATTAGGATTCTTATTCCCTATTTGTATTCCAATTCAATGTAATAAAGAACTAGATCTGGGAAAATGGGGTCGGGGTGTTTAAAAAAATTTACCCAATGAATTGGAGAACTATATAATTTTGGGTGCCCCTATCATTTTCATAACATTTACCTGCATATGTTGTCCACATAGATCATCATCATTAGATCATAATCTATAATATATAATTCCAAAATCAATGATTATGGGGTAAATACATGAAATTTCCCAAATAATGAGTATAGTAATGTGTAGGTGAATACCATTATGTGGAAATAGTGATTGTATTCACAAAAAGGAGATTAGGGTTTATTTCAGAAAATTGGGTGGAGTATGCCATCCCTTTTCACAGTGGGTATTTCATGTGTTCCCACATGAGGAGGTGGATAGTATATTTTCAAGGCTATGAAACCAATGAATTTTATTATAATCATGAGACACTTAGGTGGATATAAGATCACATGATCACTTCATTATAGATCTTTATTGTATTCACTTGATTAGTTCACATAATGTCTTTTCATTATTCTCCACATGATATAAAACCATGTGATGGAACATATTATATATAATATGAGATACACTCATTTTAATTGTTCTTCACATGAACCAATAATGATTTTCAACATATCTATGTTTGATCACACAATCCCCCATTGGAAAAAATCATGAAAACTACTGAATGGATCATGAGATGGGAGGATATAAATGATATATTCTTTACAAGATATATGTTTTCTATTTATCATGTGATGGAATCATGAAATTAAATTATGGATGCCAAAATTTCTTCATGAAACACTACTTCTTCTCATGATGGCATTATGACTATCACAATTTGGTCGATTAATCCATAGTACTTCTCATGATGGATTCATGTGATTTATATGATTGTATTCATGTGAAATTTTCTTTTTCACGCATTGAAGCATCATGTAAGAGGGGATTTGAATTCAATGATTCTATTCTTAAAAATACCACATACATTAGAGATGAAGATTGGATGCATGGTTTTTGTATGATCGAGTGTGTCTCGACTTGATTGCTGGGGATGGATAGTTTGTAGTTGTCATAAGTGTAAAAATATTTCATAAGTCAAAGTTTTAAGATGAAAATATCATAGAAATAATATGGCTCATAATGGATTGATCAAGAACTAGGGTTATCTCTGTATTTTATTAGTGTGGTAATAGTACCATCTAAAGGGGTCCTCCCACATCGAACTTGAAAACAGTTGTGGAATGCTTAATGAGTCTATCTTTGTTATCTAGTCATAAAGATAATACTAGTGTTTGGTATCTGGGGATCATTCAAAAATAGCCATCACAGGGGTAGAACGACACCATTTTTTGTCCCCAAAGCGACATATTTTATTTCTACTGCACGCCATTAGAATTCCAACACACACCAAGTGGGTTATATTCTTAGACACCACTTTCGTCTTTCTAGAAGGTCATGCTAGAACCCAGGCCTGGTTGACTAACTGCTATAAGAGCCTAGTATGATATGGCCTTCTAGCTAGCCATGAGTTTCCAATTTTTGTATGATCACACGTAGAATATAAATCTATGTAAAATTTGTGTCAAAAGTGGATAAATGTATTTTGAAATTATAAAATGAATCCTAATCCATTATTCCAAATAATTCCACCTTAAAACATTAATATATTCATGGAAAATATATAAGTATATTTTTCATGGGATTAAAACTTCTCAAATATCTAAATTCAAAGTTCAATAAACACATTTATTTGTGTAAAAAATTTTATTCTGTAGAATTGGATTCAATAAAAATGAATTGAATTGAATTCTAAGGTAAAATTTCTTTAGTTTTATGTATAAATGGATATATAAATATCTTTAATACCAAATAGTATGGTAGGATTTACCAAGGGGAGTGAATTGATGGATGTTTTTTATGTGTTATCAGGAGGAGAGTCTTGATCATGAGTGTTTCGAATGTCAATGTAGATAACCTCTAGATCATCAAGATAGATAATATTTTTGAGGAATTGGGTTTCCCAAAGAAATAAGATTGGCGTGAGGAACATATAGACTAAATTGGAAAAACCAAAAATCCTAGGAATAAAGGTGTAATGGGATAGAAAATAATTTACTATTGGATCTAGGATAAAGGGCCTTCAGGTCACTATGTATCACAAATAAATTGGAATCAATCCATGCATAGTTCTGAGGAAAAACTCCTATATAGATCAAGCTCATGCATATGGTATATAGGTTCAGGGATAAATTAATATATGATAAAATATACTTCATAGATCAATATCATATGTTTGAGTGGGGATTTAATCACTTTATGATAGAATCATAGGTACAGGCCCATGTCACAACATGGATGTATCATAGATTTAGATATTTTTCCACATTTCTGGCTACATAGAGAAAGCCACACTAAGTAGTTTAAGGTAATTTAAGATATACCAGGTCCCTGTTAGTTTCAATACATCAAAAGAATAGGTACCCTTAGATTGATCATAAGGAATATATATTTTCTAAAATCCTTTTCCTAGGCTAGTGGACCTAGATAGCATAGATCAATTTTTTCCAGGGCCAGATGATGCTTCTTAAAATATTTTTATCTCTATTTTCCACCACTGGATTTTTTCTATGTCATTAAGGGAGTGTCTTAGTGGGAAAGTAATTGGTTTTTTCTCTATACACTCTTTATGTGTATTCATCATGGCCGGTTTTACACCTTTTCCATTTCTATGTGCTCAATGTCTCCCAGATCAGATAATATGTGTATTCAAAGAGAAGAGACTTAACTTTTTTCCAGGGTTACCTTTCGATCTTACCAACCTATAAATCATTGTGTCTATTTCATTTAGATTTTTTTGGTCTTATACGTTAGACCAATGTAACTGATTTTTAGGTTCAAACAGCTTTAACAAAAAAATTCTATAGTTATGGTTTTTATAGTTCAAAGATATATTTTATATAGTTTATGGTCATATAGAAAATACATCCGTCTATTGTAGTTATGGGTTTTATATATTAGACCTTATTTTCATATAGTTTAGTGTTGTGTATAATAGACCTTCATTTTCTATAGTCTAGGGTTTTATAACTCAGAACTTATTTGAATTTAGTTTAGGGTTGTACATCTCAAACAATATTTTGATGTAATTTAAGGTAATTCAAATAAGACCTTATATGAATATAGCTTAGGGTTGTATAGATCAGTTCTTCTTTTATTATAGTTTAGGGTCATGTATCATGGAACTTCTTTGAATCTAGATGCCTAAAATACATAATAGGTTATGACGGATAAATATTTAGAAAGGACTCTGAAAACCTACTTCATTTCATTGAATTGTGATGGATAGATATTCATGAAGGGTTTTGAAACTCTACATTATAGATTAGATTATGAAGGATGAATATTCATGATGGTTTATTACAACATAAATCATTATATAAGGTTATGAATGTTTAATATTAATGAAGGGTTCTAAAACACTACATCCTTAATGAAGGTTACGAAGGATGAATATTCATGATGGTTTTTGAAAATCTGTATTCTTAATTAGATTATAAAATTTGGATATCCATGAAGGGTTTTAACACCCTACATCCTTGCGGAGATTATGAAGGATGAATATTCATGTAGGTTTCAGACACCATAAATCCCTATTTATGGTTATGAATGATGGATATTCATGAAGGGTTCTAAAACCCAACATCCTTACATATAATATTAATGATTGATATTCATTAAGGGTTCTAAAAATATATATCCTTGTTGAGAATATTAAGGATGGTTATTCTAGAATTGTTCTGATATCATGTGTCCTTACTACAATATCCCTTGATAGATCGTGACATAATTTCTTGGATATCAAATCCACATAGATATTTGGATTATATACCATTTAAATCATTCTTCATGGAGTTTTAATTAAAGATGATGAGGTGTGGGAAAATTATCTGGGATGCTCAAAAATAACTCTGAGGTAGTGAGTTCTACTATAATGTCTTCAGGGATCATAAGGATCAGAGGGCCCTTCTCACAAGGCCAAGTCACCTATAGGTAATAGGTCCAAGGTTTGTATGAATCTCTAACTATTACATGTTCAAATAGAGGGGAATTATCTCCATTTTTTTAAATGGAAAATTTATGGTGATTCAAACACCTGTATAGAGAAAATGGGTATGGAGAAAATACTATTCATGGTGGGTTCTGGAACCTTGAGAATAATTCATGAACTATCCCTAAATAAGGGTGGTATTCAGTTTTTGGGCTTGATGCTCAGACCCTATATCATGTGGTTTGGGTTTATGTTATATGGTCAACCAAAATGTTCGGGAATGATGTTTCACATTCTCGATTTGATAATGAGTATGATAGATGGTGGAATAAGATCAGGGATGTATAATCCACTTGAATATGATTGTATTGGGATTTTTATATCATGATCAAGGAATATCATAGTTAATGGGAATTAGAGATTGGTGGGTATAGGTCAGCCATTAGTAGAGATCGGAACTAGTATCACATGTAGTCAAGAAAATAACTTATGGGTTTAAGGGGAACTTTCCTTCGGAACTGAAACATCACATAGGAACAAAGTGGTTGGGAAGTGTGTTTTTAACTATTAAATCCATGGTATGTCCCTCTATAATGAATAGTACCTATTACTAATACATTATAGATAAGAAACAAGATAAATGGTTCAAGGCTATGGGGTTCTAGGATATGTGTGAGAATTTAATGAATTAGTGGCCATAAACTCAAAATTTAATTATATAAATTTTGTATAATGAAAAATTTATGCTCTATAAAGGTTCCAGCACCCTAAAATTTCAATCATCATATACTAATCATCTTATCATAGTGAGGGAATGTGAATAACAACTAATATAACAACTTCATAGACTATGTGGGTCCAGTGAGAATGGGTTGTCTTCTTCAGAGGTCATAGGACATGCCTCATGATTTTTATACCTTTAATGTATACTCAATATTTTACCAAAATTTTGGAGATGAAGAGATTATTGATAAGGTACTTTACTTTTTATCAGACCTCCCTTTGTGGGTCTTTATTCTGATAAGTTTTATTTCTCATTCAACATCAGTTTTGGGGCTTTTGGTTGGACAGAGTTTAAGGTCATTCAAATTTTACAAAAGTACATGCATTTTATTTTCATAAAGCAAATACCTGAACATTAATGGCCTATATTGTAGTTTAACATCATAGATCAAGGATGAAGTTCGTACAGTTTGACAACATGTATACTTTACATTAAGAAACGTCATGATAATTATATAGAGTATCTTTATAGACACCCTATATTGGTCGGGGGCATTCAAACATGGGAATTTTTTTCCCCATACAGTCTTATGGAGTGTTATCCATATGTTAGCCTCCTTTTGAAAAGATCAAGATCATTCACAAGTAGGAAACATGTAGATATGAATCATATGGTGGAAGAGTGATTTTGTATAACCGGACCTTTCTTAAGAAGTTTAAGTTATTCCAAGGTGGACCACGAGCTAAGGGAATATGTCATTTATAGGGTTGGTCTTCCCCTATGTTTACTTATAAACCACATTAGGGTAGAAATTAGGTCACAGTAAACTCTCTCAAAGAAATACCCTTGTATAGATATAGCTCCTACATAGGTGGGGGAGGACATTTTTTGTTTTTTTTAGCTGGGAAAAGATTGAATGACCTAGACATCACTACATATATTTTGAAAATAAAGATCAAGACACAAGTAGTTCTCATATGGATCCCCATATATATCAAACTCATGTGTGGGGAGGGGAATATTTTTAAGGCCATACACAATATTTTTGAGGCTTCTTCTTCACAGATCCATCTCATATGTATGAAATTATAATTAATTCCTACCTTTGTGCATATACATTTTGTAATCAATGTGTCACTTAAAAATTCCAAACACCATTTTAGGATGGATTTTTCTTAATTATATGGGAAGGATCGATGATGAATGATATAGTCATCACTATATATCCTATTTATATAATAATTAAGATATGCATAGTTCTTAAAGATAATTATACCTATCACATATTTGGATTATGTGTAGTAGAGATGATAAGGGTTTTCTCCTTGGGATATGGACATTAAATGAAGTGATAGGGACCAACACATCATGGTGAAAGGGTAATCATCATGATTTTTCCTTTTTATGATGACATTAATGGCTATGATCCTTTATCCCCCAGGTTTTATGTATGGGAAAGGAAACATGGTGTTATCCTTCATTGGAATTAGGTCTTGGAAAAAGATTAGGGGACCAGAGCATTACTATGTATCATGTGCAAATAGGAATCAAGTCATATGTATCTCTTACAATGAATAGTTTATTACACATATCATGTTCATGAATAGGGAATAGGCAGAAATGTTTTACATATTTTGGATGGGTCGATGATTGAAGGAATCAAGAATCACTATATATCATGAATGTCCCGGAACAATCGACACACGTTTTTTTTAAACTATACCTCACATAGATCTGACTCATATATAGGGTAGGTCGTATTTTATTTTCTCTTAGTTTTTTGGTTGGGCCCATTATTTGGTGACCTAGGTATTAATATGTATCATGTGAATGAAAGAATCAAGTCCCATGAAAATATTATTAGAGTTGTTGAAACCCGACCCAACCAAACCATGTTGGGTTGGGTTATACATGTGGTATGGTCGGGTCATGTTTGTTTTGGTCGAGTCAAGGTCAAGTTGAGTAGGTTCATGTGTTTGCAAAATTCTAACACAACCCAACCCAACTAACCCAAACATATCTTTATATAATAAATAATAACAAATAATTAATATTTATTGACAAATAATTAATAAAATATAAAAAATTTAATTTGAAATAATTACTAATAATTAATAATTTTGAATAATTATTATTACTAAATAATAAATACTAGCTACAAGAAATTTTTAATAATTAAAATTAAATAATAATTTTATATAAAAAAATAACATTAATATGACACCGTATTTACATTATATTGATGTTATATTTACATTATATTTACATTATATTTAAATTTTATATCTTTATATTTATGTTTTATAACATTATATAATATTCTATTCACATTATATAAATTTTTATTTACAATATATAGCTTTTCATTTACTCAAATAAAATGTTATATAACATAAATATAACATTAATTTTACATTATATAAAATTTTATTTATGTTATAAAATTTTATAAAATATTATATATATACATTATATTTATCAATCAATAATATTTTTTAGTTTTAATTTAATTAATAATTTGGAAGTTGTTTTGGTGTTTAATTACTATGCTTTTTTACTTGACCAGATCTGATCCAACCTGACCTGAACATTATTTATTGGGTTGGGTCCAATATATCTTTATACTCAACCCTAACTAACCCTTGGAAAATCCTTATTCTTGTAAAAAACATCATGAATAAGGCTAACCCATATGCTGGGAATATGGTGTGTTGTTTCTCTTACCAATATGTCTCACACATGCCAAAGACAAAGAAATGGATCTAGATTTCATGAGGGAAGAAAAACTCCTCGATTTGTGGTTCACTCTAAGAAATTTAAAATCATACAGGATGAACATTAACCTAATAGTTTAAAATCATACAAAAGGGATTATATCTATACAATTTAATGTATTGGGGTAAGGAAATCTGGTTTTATAAGGGTTTGATCCATAAACAAACTATGATGACCTTGACTTCACTAAATGAACAGTCAATCAGCGAGACAAGGTAGAGGAATTTTTAATTTTTGTGTGAAGATGGAGAGACTTCTTTATGAATTTGTTTTAACATTTTAGGGTTAGTCTAGAGTTAAAGTTGTAGACATCACTATGTGTATCAAACGAATGAAAAAAATTCGTACAAAGTCCTACTAAAACAACGTCCCTATACTAATCTATCCCATATACGGACAGATGGATTTCCAATAGTATGGATATGGCTCTCATGATATTTATGAGTCCAATAGGGTATATTAATATAAATAGTCTAATTTATTTAAGGATAGACCATATTCTGAGTAGTCTAATGTCACGCGACATAGAAATTATTGTGCAGTTTAACATCTTGTGACTATGATGTTTTCTAGATATGTAATGTCATTCAAGTAGGATTTTGGTGTATTGTGGTTTATGGTAATTGAATTGGGACCTGTGAATCTCATAGTTTATGGTCATGCGATGAGGATCTGGGTTTGGTATTAATTAAAACCTATGGATTGGTCCTGGATAGTTGATCCTAGGTATCATTATGTATCCGATCAAAAGGGGAAATATGCCACATATAATTCTAATATTGAATAACTATATATAAATAGCTGTTATGTAGGTAGGGGGAATTTTTTTATTATTGCTTGAGTTATCCTTTAATCTATATCTAGTGAAAGTGTTATCTATATAGATCAATCTCATACATGGGGGAAGGGAATTTTCAAATTCTATTATGGTATGGGGATTGAACATTTAACCCTAAAAAATAATTATGGATATGGACGATATATCCTTTCATGGACATAAATCTCATACAAGTAGTGGGTCACATAGTATGGCATGATCTATGTAGTTTTATTTCTTATTTGATATACCATATGATTTATAGTTTAACATCAAGCAACAAGAATATATGATGGATGATTTTTTACCACCATGCATATTTTACCAAACAGTATTGTTGAGAGGGATGACTAACTCAGTAAATTTGGGTCTTCATAGGATATGAATACCCTTTAATGAAAGGGTATAATATCAAAATGTTATAATCATTCATTGATAATGAGTATGATTCATGGATGTGTAACATCTAGGGTATCTAAATTACCTAGAAAAGTTGGGTTATGGGTAGTGTAAATCATAATCTATGATTACTTGAGTTAATGGGAGGTGTAGAAAAGTGGGTATAGGTTGACCATGGGTAATGGAAGAAGCCTTTTTATTATAAATTTAAGACAATAACTCATGGATTTAAGGGGGAACACTTCTTTGGGACCAAAAAATCCCCCAAGAAGAAGCTCACATGAATTTTTTTATTCATTAGTGAATCCTAGAAGAGTCCCTTTAGAATATATCAATCCCTCTTACCTATATACAATAGGGGGTGACCAAGAGTACATATGTTCGAGGTCCCATAAATGCTACACGAATATGTTCTCAATGTATGGTTGGTCTTAATTGAGAAATTAGAGGCGTGAACTTTGTTCATGGAGAATGTAATATTTAAGTAGGTTTTGATAACCGCAAAGCAAACTCCAATGTGTATTAAATACTTTTTTTGGGTGAAGTATAAGACTTGTGATTCTTGCATATAGAATTGTCATATGGGGTGATTTTTTCATCATGAAGAACTCATGTCATGCAGTTTAAAGTATTGCAATAATGATGGGGTCCCCTGTAATTAAATAATATTTATCTCAATCATGAATGTTAGAGCGGATTTTCAGGTTCCCTAAGATCACATGATTCATGTTCGATATGAGAAATAATGGTCTACTGGGAAATTGATTAAAAAACACTGGGAGGAATTACAAGGGACATGTTGGGGAATTCAAATTTCAGTATGAGAAGGGTTACTAACATTAATTTGGTTCATGTCAGGGAACAAAATTACAAGTAATGAAGGTCCATACTTGGGCCTATAATAGATAATCCATACATTACTATGTATCCCATGAACGTGGGAATAATTCATAATTAGTTCTTATATATGGTATCTATTTTGATCAGTCTCTTACAAAGGGATGGGGAATTTTGTTTTTTATATACATCTGGCTCATGTACAGTGAATTTACATTAAATGGATGTCCGAGGATAATAATGAGATAAATCTGACATGAATAATGTCTTGGTGTTGGGATTATATGAGACATCTTTATTCTCATGTAATGTTGTTAGAGAAAACATAGTATGAGCTGGTACACCCATACACATGAACATTCTAATAAGATTTGTCACATGCATAAAGGTGGGAGGAAATACATTAAAGGTGACCACTTGTTGTGAAGTTTAACATCATGAAACTGGGATGGGTAATATGATGACCTTTTCTCTATCTTGAGAAAAGAAAATTCTTATTATAATTGAGTAATGGGACAAACATCGAGACAAAGTTTGATAGCATTAAATTTTGGTGTAAAAATAAGTATCACTAATTATATACTCTAATAAGGATTCATGGTTGGGCCTAGGGTATATGTCCTAGACATCACTATATATCTCAAAATAATAATCATAAATCCACACTCAGTTCTTTGAAAAGATCCTCATACTGGTCTTACTCATATATGAGGAGAGTGGTTTTTCATTTTTCATAGATCTGGCTCTAATTTGGTGACATGATCTATAGGGTGGCCCACTCTATGATATTTTACGGACATTCAAGGTGGACCAAACATCATATATATTAATGTCATATGAAAATTATGTAGTGGTCCTATAGTTTAAGGTCATGCACTGAGGACCTAATTGATATGTAGATGTGGGTAATGTAACAAGGGCATAGATATTAATCCATACAATACCAAGATATTAATGATCCCTCTTGGAAATATAAAATGAATCATTTAATTAAATTAATATGTCAAGGATTATTATTTTATGTTTGGAGGGATCAATGTCAGAAACATAGATAAATATCTCATCGGGTAAAGGGGGACCTTTCCCCTAGGATCAAAATATTCCCTTAGCATAGTCTTAGAGGAATTGTGTTATTCACTAATGAATCCTAGTAGGTTCCATTAGGATTAGTTATTTACTATTACTAATATTTTTTATTGGAGAACCAAGAAAATATGTGATCAAATTCTATGAAATTCGAATATAATATACTCTTAACACATTGGGTGATTCAGATATAAAAAAGGGAATGCATGTTTTTTGTTTGAAAAAGGTTTTCCAAAAGATTTTGAATAGTTCATGGACAATCCATTATGCATTACAGATATATAAATTTGACCAAAGGATCACTAGTGTTTTCATTCCGAACATTGGACATGTTCAATAATCAAGATTGATTTTTAATGAATGTAAATTTGTTCTTCATGGGAGATGTACACTGAAAAAAGAAAGGGTACAGGAATAAATTTTAATAATAATGTTTTGACAATGAGTATGATGAACATATGTGAAAAAATGAGGTTATATGAATCTGGATGAATATTTGGGTTATGAGAAGTATAATTATATCCCAAGAATATCAGTGTTAATAAAAGGTATAGATCGGTGTGTATAGGTCGACTATTAGAAGTTAAGGAAGCTCATATCACACATATTTAAGATAATATATCATGGTTTTAAGGGGTACCTCTCCTCTAGTACTGATATACCCTATTAATAAGATCATAATAATTCTATCATTCTCTAGGGAATCCAATATAGGACCCTTCAGATTCATTTGTATCTATTACCAATACTATACATGGGAGAACCAAGATTTCGTGTGCTCAAAGTCCATGGAATTATAATGAAATAAGCACTCAAGGAAACAATTTTTATTTTATTAGACACAAGATGCATGAAGTTGGTTCAGGGATAGCATAATATTAATGAATGTTTTGATCACCATAAATGTTATTCCAATGTGTATTGACCAAATTTTCAGGGTTAATGGATAAAACATGAAAGTCTTGATTATAAAATCATTAGGAGGGATGATTTGAAAAATGTGAATACCTTATTTCATGTAGTTAAAAAAAATCAATAAGGATTTGTTTTTCTATATTTGAATAAAATATATCTTAGTCATGAAATTAAGGGTGTATTTCTATGTTCTCTAAGATCATATGATTCATTATCTCTATGAGAAATAAGATAACAATATGAATTTGATTACACTTCATCGGAGTGCATGACATGTAACTTGTGGGGATATTAAAATTTTAATATGGACTAGATTATCTACATGGATCTTAATATCATGGAGGGAAATTCTTGGAAGTGGTGAAAATTCATGGTTAGGCCAGAAATATAAGAACCAAATGACACTACATATCCCATGGAATGGGAATCATGCCACACGTAGTTCATGTATATGGTCCCTTATGTAGATTTGACTCTCATATATAGATGGGGGAACATCATTTTATTTACATATTTGGATCATATACATTAAATTACTAATGAAGTGATATCCTAGATCAAGAAAGAACAAAACCTATTGTGGATGGTGTTTCAGTGACAGGATGAAGGTTGGACTACTTTTCTCTACTATAGGGTTATTGGAGAAAACTCATTATGAGATGGAAATACCATACATTCAAAGCCTCTTATATAGACCTTGATTATATTTAAAATGGAATTCCTTTCAAATAAATAATGAATATGTTGTTCAGTTTATGATCCTTTCAAATGGATCACTATATGGTTTATATTTACACAATGTTGACTCAATATCTCTGAATGTTTAATGTCATGGAATCATGGTGTGTTTTATGCGTCTTATCATCATACATTAAGGATTTTTTTGTGTAGTTTTATTTCATGTGGTAAGGTTAAAATTTCTATGTTTAATGGCATGAAACTAATATGTTTTCACACAGTTTAATGTCATGTGGCTAGAACATTTTCATGTAGTTTAACATTATGCGACAACGATGTTTTCATGTAGTTTAACATTGTTCAACAAGGATTTATGTGTGAACTTTTATACCTATTAAAACAATATAATTCTCTTATCTTGGTCACCAGATGACCATGGTGAGTTGTTTCCAGTGATTTATGTGGATCTATATATGGTTAACACTGGTGTTTTAAGAACCACTCTATGCATAGGATCCTTGATAAGAGAAGGATTTCCTTATCTGGGAAACATATCATTATGGGGAGATTTTCCATGATAGATGTTAGGGGTGATATGTTGAGCCATAAATTATAATTCTTAGTCTTCCATTCATTTAGTTTTGGAAATCACAAAAACTTTCTTAAATATATGCTTTTCTAAATTTTTTAAACCCATGTATGTTAGAATGTTTTTGGAGAAAATGTATTCTCTTATCAAAATTTGATTAATTTCAAAGGAATTGTGAATATCAAATTTACATTATTAATTATGATTATCATAATGAGTATTTGTATGATATATCATACTCACCTTTATTAGTACAAAAAGATAGACATTCTATCATGACTATCGTAATGACAAAGTCTTAACAATCGGACAGATACCGGTACCAATATCATCGAATTTACTCATATATATTATCATATTGACATTTTTGAGGAAGTCCATTAGACTAACTTATGTTCATAATTTTATTCTTAATACTTATCTCTAAAGTAAGGAAAATGTTTACACTCCAATGGTGTAAACCAATACAATGTCAAACAGTCAGATATGCCTAATCATTATGAGATTTCAAGTTCCAAGTGTCCAAGTCATTGTTAAAACATAGGAAAATATGATTTTTGGGAGATTAAGTTGATTTTTTAATGGTTTCAGATAAATACTAGGTTATTTTGAAGATTTCGGAGTGGCAGATAGTAGGTTGATTTCATTCGCTCTCAAATTTTTTTCTAATATTACATTGCATGAAAAACTTATTCTAGGTTTCCTGTAATTCTTTAAAGATATTCATTCTATGGAATTCTAGTGAGGCTGAATACTTAAAAACATTTTTGTAATTGTGACTACGTCTGATCATTATAATGATTAAGAGATTTTGGGTTTTAGAAGATAGCGAATCTAACCCATCGGATCGAGGGCTACCATGGATAAGGATAAAAAGAATCCACTATTTAAATAAAGGGTTTGTGAGTATAGAAAGATAGATCCATTATTATCATCATATTGAGGGATTTTTTTTATAAGTAATGGCATACATTATTTTAAGATTAAAACAAGGGAAACATTCTTTATGGATTATTGACTACCTTACTCTTAAGGATAAAAGGGGCTCTTTTTAATATCTTGAAACTCATTCTTTCTTTTGTATGGTATTGTATTACTTGTTTCTTGAATGTTTATTTTCAGCTGCACATTTAATAGAAAGTGATTCATCGTATCCATCTTTGTATTCTATTTTGTTTTATCATATTTCCTTTGATTCGATACACATTCTGATTAATAAGATCCATCTTGAATTCAGTATTTTATCTTTGATAAATCAGAACAATTTTGATTATGATTTATGCATTATTTTAATCATGTTGTCTCTGATTATGATCTCTGTAATCAGACTGAGGGATGAGTCCAATTATATTCCATAAAGAGGTTTTGGTATTATTTAGTTTAAAACTTCAAAACTATGTTTTTAAAGTAAAATTCATACCCTCTTGTATGTTATCCACCTAGAGTAGATCATTCGGCCAAACAATTGGTATCAGAGAAGGATTATCCTACTCAAATACTTGTTGAGTTTCTAATTTCCATACTATTTCATGATTTGATTAATTTTATGACATAGAACTTTTCTTTGATCTTTCATTACGCTAATGTGTACCTATGGAAGAGAATTTTAGTATTTTTTTAGATATGGGTGGATGGAATATTGGATTAATAGATAATCTCAATCCGAACAGACCACCTATAATCTATGGTGATGACTACGAGTACTGGAGAGATTAGATGATGAATTTTGTTATCAATATTAGGGTTGATAATGTTTTCATGCACACTAGAGATTATAAAATTCATGATAAGTAAGTGACTGCTATTACTCATAAAGAAAAATAAAAAATATAAACTAACCTAAAGAGTAAGGAAACCATTATTATGTCTCATGAAAAGAAGCACTTATAGTCAAATATCATCATGTTAAGCTGCTAATAGTATTTTGAAAAATCTTGATGACACACATTTTAGAACATTAAAGGTTGTAGAGACTATGAGAGCTATGTTAAGATCGAATTATCAAGAATTTGATTTTCTTCCAAGATAATTTGTTTCCATGATGCACTAGATATTTATGAATGTCATAAATATATTACAATATATTAGATAGAAAAAATTAGATGGTGAGATCCTTGTGAAAGGATAATAGATATCATGCCCAATTAATGGGAATCTAAGAGTACTATTTTTTATGATACAGGGAAGTTAAATAATATTACTCTTGATGATATCATTGGTACCCTTATGCAGTATGAGGGAATATTAAAAATAGATTCTATGAAAAAAAAATAGAAAAATGGTGGTGTTGCCTTTGCTACAAAATCTACCTTACATCTTGATGTACAATCACCTAATAATGTTGTTAAATATTCATGGAAGAGGAAAGTGATTGATAAATATGATTCTAGTGCTTCCAAACATTTAGAGAGTGAATTAAAAAAACATTACCAGAAGTATAAACTAGATAGTTGGAAAGAAGGATTTTGAATAAAAATATAAAAAATGTCATAAGGATAGAAGTGACAAGGAAGATGAAGTCAATTTTCATGATTGTAAGAAAGAAGGAAACATCAAACCAGATTGTCCAAATCTGAAGATGATGAATAGAAAATATAAAATTTTAAATTAATACTAAAAATTATAACAAATCCGAAGGCAATAAATCACTAAAATCTGTTGAAACATGGAGTTCTAGTGGTGGTGAATCCCCTAAAAATTATTCTGATAATGAATGTTCTAGATAGAGAAACTTAGGTCTTTTTATTAATGTACCTAAAGTAAATCAACACTTCATGTATAAGGTACACAATACAAGAAACCATACTAATATGTCTTTAACTAAAAATATCATACTGAAAAGTTTTCAATAGATAAATCATCCCAAATAGAGATAAAATGGACAGTCTTGGTTGATGGTCTACTATAACCCATATCCCATTTTTTCATTTGGACATTCACAAAAGACTATTGAAAATGTCTATAGGGATATTATCCCACTTCCATGATGGTATGGGTACTGGTTGTAATACCCCTTTAGGATGTTTTCTCTCAACCTTCACATATTGACACACCAAGCACCAGGTAGTGTAGTTAGCACTATCCCTTTTCATGTTATCCAACCAATAATGATCACGAAGGTCCCTATATATTATCATGATTCCAAGATGTATAAAGTAAGAAGAGCTATGGGATTCTTGCATTATCTCCTTCTTTATTACCAAAATAGATGGAACACATTGCTTTGAAATAAATTTTAGTACACCTTATTGATGAATATTTAACTCAGGAAGCTTCCCATTCTTTATAGCCTCTAACATCGTCAATAATAAAGGACCCATTCCTTGATATTTCTTGATCTTCACTAGTAAAGATAGCTGAGAAATCATTTGGGATATGGTTTATGATGTACCTTCCCTTAAAATTCCAATGTACGGTTTTACTATGTCTTTAAACAAAGGATCTCTTTAAATCATCATCATTGAAAATAAAATAAGTTCTTTCCTACATAATGAATCAATTAATTTGTTTTCTCTTCCAGGATGATAAATAATTGAACAATCAAAGTGTTTGACATGTTCCATCCATATCCTTTATCTCATGTTCAATTACTTTTTCAAGAAAGTATACTTCAAACATTGTTGGTCTGTGTATAAATCACATTTCTACCCAAAAAGGATAATGATTTTATATCATCAGAGAAAAAACAACTATAGATTGATCTAGATCAAGAGTAGGATAGTTCTGCTCATGAGGCTTCAACTATCAAGATGCATAATCAATCACCGTGTCATTTTTCAGGAGGAAAAACCCAATCTCTTTAAGAAATGCATCTCTAAAAATAAATATTCCTGCTCTGGTAGAGGGTAGAGTTAATATAGGTGCAGTAACCAAACTCTTCTTCATCTTTGAGAATCTTTCTTGATACTCCTTTGTCAAGATGAACATGACACCTTTCCATGTTAACTTTGTAGTGGATTATAATGTCTTGAATTTCTTTTCACTAACCTTTTATAATATCATACTAAACTAAGGAAACTATGAATCTCTATTAATATTGTAGGATAAGGCCACTCCTATACAACCTTTGTCATTGTAGGGTCAAATGATATTTCCTCATTGGTTATAATGTACCCAAAAAAACTTTTTGTAACTAAAATTCAAATTTTCTGAACATTAAAAATAACCTCTCCTTCCTCAGAGTTTTAAATATAACTCTTAGATGATCCTCATGCCTCTCATGTAATTTAGAATATATAAAAATATCATCCATGAAAACTAGCACATAGTTATCAAGGTTTCCCTTAAATAGTCTATTAATCAAATCCATAAAAATAGCATGAGTATTAGTCAAGATGAAGGGCATAACAATAAACTCATAATTCCAATATCTTGTTCGAAAGTTGGTATTTGGAATATATTATTTCTTCACCCTCAATAAATGATAACTAGATTGACGATCAATCTTGGAGAATAATTGAGAACCACAAATTTGGTCAAATAAATTATCAATTCTTCAAAGAGGGTACTTATTCTTCACTATGATCCAGTTATGTTATCTATAATCAATTCATTGCTTCATTTATCGATTGTTCTTCTTCAAAAGGAGAACATGTTCTCTTTAATGATACACACTTGGTTAGTCAAAACCCTTTATCTAAAATATCTCAAAGTGGTTTCCTTAATTCTTATAGCTCCACATTTTCAGTTTTATATAGTTTTTTTAATATCTTCTTCAATCTAGGCATAAATTCAATGGAGATATCTACCAATATTTTTGGGGGAGGTTTAGGTAACTCCTCAAGAAATATGAAAATGTACTCCTAAATTATGGGGAAATTCTCTATTCATATACTTTCATTTCCTTCTTCATCTTCATCGATGATTTTAATAAAGATTGATATGGGTGGTGCTTCTAGATAATGCTTTGGTCGAGATATCTATCCTTTTAAAACAACTATAGGTAATCCATTCAAGACTAATGATATTTCATTACATATGTAGTTGATTTTAGAATTATACTTTGAGAGACAGTGCATTGCTAGTATAATGTCGAATTCCATCATGGAAATGGCTACTAGATTAGCGATGAGATTGTGGTAATTAAAGTGAATAATAGAGTTTCAATACAATATTGATGCCTTGATAATCCCTCTAAGAGCCTTGATTTATATATCTACTTCTAGTAGGTCAGATAATGATTCTACATTCATTGAATCTTGTATGAAATAAAGGAATTTCTTGAACTAGAATTGGACAATTTACTTACTAGCTTTGAGAGAACAATAAGAGTACCTTCCACCACAACATTCGGATCTTCATCTTCTGCCATCAAGATATAAAAAGAATTAGCTAGGTTGGTTTTCCTATGATAAGGATGATGGTGATTCCCTTACACTCCCTCATATTTGTATAATGATAGGAAAAGTGTCCAAGCTATCCACACATGAAGCATTGGACATCAGAAAAATCCTTTACTATATTTAATTTATTTTTTTATTGAAAACACGAGGCTTCACATCACTATGAAAGTTTCGAGAAATATGGTCATCTCATCCACACTTGTAACACTTCCCACTTCTGAGAAGGTATTTCCAGGAATGATTCATCCCACATTTTTTGCATGTTAAAAGTTTCACATCCTTTCATTCTCTTCCTTGGTCGAAGCTCCTCCAAAATATTGGCTAAATATCTTTTCTTTTTATTTGATTCGTGTTACCACTATTTCTCACCGAACACCATTTCAACTTTCAAAGAAATCCTCACAATATCCTCATTATTTTGGTAGTATCTGTTGGAAACATTATTCGATAGGTGAGGTCTTATTCCACTAAAGAATCTATCAACCATCCCATTAAGATTCATGAAAATGCAATATATGTAATGGAAAATTCTTGTGATGTTCATCTCGTAGCTTCCCACTGATTAATTTTTGTTGCGTATCAACTCTAGGAATTCCTTATCCATTTTCATTCAAATTGAATGGGAGATGTATTTTTTAAAAGGTTCCCCTAAACTCATCACACTTCATAGCTTCAACACCCACTAATGGCTTCATATTTTTTATCATCACCCACCACTAATCAACTTATACCTCTAAGTGATAAACGTACAAGGGGAAATTCTCTTATTCTTAAAAATGGTTTATATAAAAGATCATTTTGGTATAGCTTATACACTATTCATCAATCATTGAGTCAATAGATCCACTAAATTATGGTTGTTTTCGACACATAAAGGGGTCAACATGAAGTTGTTCCCTTCATGGTGAATTTGATATCTTATCTTGATTCATTTTATTTCACATAACTCAAGTCAGTTGATTCGCCATTCTCACGATGGTTTCCATTTTGGATTCCATCATAAGGATATCAGTGTCAGGTCTGTTGTGCTCACAATTTAATTAGTTTCTCCTATTTCCCTACATTTTCAAAAAGAAGAAATCCTTTGTGAGAAATGTGTTTTATTTAGTAATTTATTGTTCCGTTGGAACTTTTATTTTATATAAAATAATGATTAAAAATTTGCTACATTAAAAAAACACAATTTTTTATAAATCTATGTTAATAGTTTATAAAAATCTTATGATTAACCAAACATATCCACCAAGAGTGTCAAACCAGGAGTTCAGTGAGTCCCATTATTGTGTACCCAATTATGTAGAGTCAAGAACAACACACGATTTCAGAGTTTTTACACCTAGGTAAAATTATTCTAGAGCCACATCCAGTTGCTCGTATCCAAATAGTGATTTATTTGTTCAGAAAACACTTACATAATTTTTCTCCAAAATACTAGGATGTTCTCCTATATTTAAAACTTTTTCTATAGTTCTTCCAAAAGATTTAAAATCCTAATTTTCAAAACTAAATAAACTGTACATTGATGCCAACTATGGAATCATGCCTTTTTGTTAATTAACATTACATAGCATTTTACCAATAGAGGATATTTTTATGTATGGTGTCTTAGAAAAAAGGTTCGTAATACATAAAAACATAAACAATTACTCTATTACAATTGTAATAATTATTTAAGGATCATACAAAGTAAATTTATTTCATCTCATTACCTGGGGATATACATGAAAGTAAAGGGTGAGCATAAGACTTAGTAAGGGAAAACAAGGGAAATAGTTTACTTGGGATCTTGAAGAATATCAATAAGAAATTGAGGAAATACATAAAGGAATGAGAAATGGAAATAAATCCATATAATAATAATAATAATAATAACATGATTTATAACATGTAAATTTGGAAAAAAACATTTAATTGAGTCATTCATAAGCATATCACCATTGTTTATCACTGTGGTGTCATAAAAATTACCAAGGTTATTCACCAAGGTATCGTAAAACTTATCGTCTCTAGAGATTAAATTCATTACCCAATGCATTAGAGAACTGTGGGGGTGCACCCTTAATATTTATTAAATAATTTTATCAACATATATCATAATAAAACATTGTATAAATAACATGTGGAGAATAAATGAAATGGGTTCAATATGGAAGTCATTGTATTTTAGAAAGTGCTTCAAAACAAGATCATTTTTTCATTTTAAACCCATAGAAATAGAAAGAGGGTTTTATATATGTTAATAACAAAATAAAATTGATTATTTTGACATAAATTTAAATACTACTGGATAATAAATATGTTTTGGTGTTCACAACATAAAATAACACAATTTCTCGAGAAAAGATAAAAATTTTGAGAAGTAAAATCAGTAGTTTAACAAGTGTAAAATGTGGTATTAGAAAACATTAAGAAGAGATGAGAAAAAAGGGTATAACATTGATAAAATAATGTTAATATAGTAAATGGATATAATAAAATGGTCATAATAATGTGGTATTGGAATTTGAAAGACATACCTCATAAAAAGATAAGTTGAAAGGAAAAGAGAAGTTTATATTTCCCTTACCTTGAAGAGTGACTCCTGAAACTAAATTATCGAGAGCTAGGGGGATTGAGAACACCAAGGGATGAAACATTAGGAGGAAAAACATTCAAATATTCGTGTATAATTAATTTTTAATGAAATATAATGTAGATATGTGTGGGTATTTATAGCCAAAGTAGGGGAGTTCTGTATTAATTTCCTTGGACACCTCGGTAGTGGTATTTTGGAAAACATGGGATTGCCCATGGTATTTTCCCATGGTATTGGATACTTGAGACACCTAATAAATTATTTTAATCCAAAAGAGTAGAATATAATTTTATATTACATATTACATCATTATAATGTCATTACACATACCGAAAACTTCGAACTATATTTTTACTATTAACAGAATAACAAAAGTATTATATAAAATTCTCATAAATTAACCCTAACCTAATATTGATGTTTGGATTTAAAAAATGAAATTTATTTTATCATAATAATTCTCTAAATATGATAAATTTATCTTTTATCAATAAAAAAATTTATTTATTAAATATAATAAGGACATAAAATGCATAGTAAAATGCATAGTAAAATTTTCGACACTTGAAAAAAATAAAATTATTTTAACATTTGTAATTAAATACTAGTGTTTTTACAATTATATTTCATTACAATAATTATTAATAAAATGTTAGTTTAATATAATAATTCGTATGCCTCTTAAAAGTTCAATTTTTACTTGAAAAATCAATTTGTCAAATTCAATCTCAATTTTTAATCAAAACTTTTCTTAAAATGGAAATCATGATATAAGAATTTTATTTAAACAAGGGGATGAAATTTTAAGTTACTAGGGACTCAAGATATAACCCATTATAACATCCACAAATGACCCAAGGGTAAGGTATGCGATGGTGATAGACTCTTAGGGAGGCTCGAATAACATCACCTGAGTGGTAATTTCCACTAACTTGAACTTCATCCGTAGGTAATTTTGTTAAAGCTTAATATATAGAAAATCATCTTCAGATTAGTCAATAGTGAATCCTAGTATGAAACCTCCTTCCCAAGATCCAAAAAAATGGGCTTTATATGGAACGACTCTACTGGATGAGGCCATCGACTTCTATTTCTGCATTAATTAACAATTTTTAATTCTACTTATAAAAAATAATCATAATTATAAGAGTATAGTTTCTAACGACCATATCAATAAATAGTTATAATTGGAAAATGATCATATAACATTTGAAATCTAATGGTAACATTAATATATACATACTTTAGTGTTAATGAGATATATTTTTGTTGTGTAATAATATAATAGACTTTTTCAAGAAACAATTAACATTTAAAAATTTGTGTCTTTACAAATCTTATCTTTAATAGGTATGATTATTTTGTAAAATTATTTTTCATTATATATTATTTATTTTATTTTAAAATTTCTCTATTTTATTAATTAAATAAAGAAATTATGCGTAGTATTCTGAATATATTTTGTGTCTTTTCTGTTTCACATTTCTTTTCTTAAATGTTCTAGTTTTCATTATAGCTGATAAATGTCGGTAGTAAGTAGGATGTTGATAGTTATGGTCCATTACATTCTTCCGAAGGAATTAATGAAAGTTCTTAGTTTCAATGGAATGTTAAAATTTTAATAAATTATTATACTGCAATTTTGATTTATTATGTGTAGTTTTAATTTTTTTCTCTTTTTGGTTACAGTTAGTGAGATGACTTGGTCAGTTTCAGTTGACGAAATAATGGGGAGGTAGATATATCTAGTGGAGGTCATGACATGGATATATTTTGGGCATGGTTTTTTGTTGTACATATTTTATAAGTATATTAAAGCTGAATTTGTTGAATTAGATTGAGTTTTTGATGATTGTATGTTTGTATATGACTATGAAGGTATGATATATGTATGATGTGTTTATCTCATATTTATGTTTTAGTTTATTATATTTTTTTTTCTATTTATAATTTTTTATTTAAGTTGGTTAAAAGAATAAATTTTATTTACTAGCGGTTTAAGTAACCACTGCTAAAAGACACCACTACTAATATGCTATGTGATAGTTTCTTTTATTTTACTTATATTTTCCCTAGATATTTTTTTTTAAAAAATCTCCACTAAATAAACTACTAACCATATATATGTGGTCCAAAAACAAAACAGAAAAAATTCTCATAAATAAAAAAAAAACAACCACTAAATGACTAGGGACCATAAAATATGCATTGGATTTAATAACCATCACTATGATATTAAGAAATTGTTTAAGATTCCACTAGTTCATGAAAACCCAACCACTATAGGACCTTTTTGTAGTGAGAAGTGATAAATGTTTAGTAAATAGTTCAAATGATGAATATATTATTTCTTTTTATCCACATGAGAATGTTAATATTCTTATCTTAAAAGACCATAAGAGCTAAGACATACCTTGCCTTAGTGCAATGGAAGATCAATCATGGCTATGGCAAATAAGGTTAGAACATTGTAAACTTATAAACATATCTACTTTGACTAAGAAAATAATTTGAAAAGGATCTAATTGAACTTAGGTTTTATTATTAAAATGTCTGTGACCCTTTTCAATATGGTAAGCATCATATGACAAGATTTAAATATATTAGTGAAGTTTAAACATCTGATATTTTACAGTTTGTGCAAATAGACTTATTTGGTCCTATAAAAACTAGATGTATTGGGTGAAAATAAAATATTTATTCCTCTATTTTTTATTACACTGGATATACATGGGTTATATTATAACGAAGTATTCTAATGGTTTTTGTTATTTTAAAACTTTTGTTTCCAATGTAAAAAATGATAAAAACCTTCCCTTGATAACTATGTGTACTGAACATGGTGGAGAAATTTTAAATTTTTATTTTAAAACATTGTGTAGTAATAAAGTCATAGAATATAACTTTTCGACCCTATAACCCCCCCCCCATAAAAATGGTGCTCTTGAATGAATAAATAGAATTCTGTAAGAAATAAATATAACCATGCTGAGTGAATACTGAATTGCTAATAATTTTAGGGATTAAGCGGTTACTACTAAATGTTATTCTATAAATAATGTTTTAATTAGACCTTATTCTTAATAAAAATCCTTATGAGTTGCGGAAAATTAGAAAACCAAAATATTATTTCTTCAATGTTTTTGGTTGCATAGTATTTATCTTGAACTTGAAAGATAACTAACATAAATTTTCATCCAATTATGATGAAGAAATATTTTTATGTTATTCCACTACTTCAAAAAATATAGAGTTTTTAATAAAAAATCTTGTACATGTTATGTTTGATGAAATGGACCGTTTTCATTTTGAATAACCTTAATCAAAATAAATGGATTTTATTTCTAAAATTGCTTTCCAACCTTTGTTAGAAACTTCTTCTCATAAGGATGTAACTCACGAAATTGTTTTTATGTTTTTCCATATGATTATTTTCTAACTTATATTTATTAATATTCTTTTCAAAACCAAATAAGTCAGTTTTTTCTTAGTAATAATCATAGTGATGGTATCATTGGTGATGTAGATCATCCATTTAGGACTATAAGTTCCTTATGGAATGAAATTGAACATCTATCTTTCCTTTTCAAATTTTAACCTAACATTCTTCATGATGCATTAGGTGATGAGTATTTTATTAGGGATATGTAATATTAGCTCAAAGTTTTTTAGAGGAATAAAGGCTAGACATTAGTTGAACAACCTGATGAAACTTCTATAATTGGAATATAATGAGTTTTTAGAAAAATGATGTGATGAAAATGGGATATTGATTAGAAATAAACCTAGACTTATTGTTATAGATTATAATCAAAAATAAGGAAAAGACTATGAAGAAACCTAAGCATAAACATATAGACTTGTAGCTAGTCATATTCTATTAGCATTTTCAACATTATTTAATTTCATTATTTTTCAAATGGGGGTGAAATGTTCTTTTTCTTAATGTATTTGTTCAAGAGGATGTTTATATTGAACAATAGACTTTTTTGAAAATAAAAAACATATTGAATTTGTTTAAAAATTTACAAAAGATTTATGTGTCGTTAAAAAAGCCCCTATATGTTGGTTTAATAGGTTAACAAGATTATTATTACAGAAAAACGTTGTTAAGGGAGTTGTGGATCCAAAAAATTGTATAAAAGAAGATAACAAAAATACTATTATTGTAAAAATATATGATGATAAAATTATATTTGGATCAAGTCAAAAATCATTAACAAATCATTTTGTGGATCTTATGAAATATGAGTTTGAGATGAGTATGATGGGTGAGGTTACATATTTTCTTTATTTTCAAATCTCAAAAAAATCAGAAGGAACTTTTATATCCCAATATATGTATTTAAAATATCTTCTTAAAAAATTTCATATGACAATTCTAAATGTATTAATACTTTTATTGGTACCTTCAATACCCTTTATCTTGATGATACTGGGCAACCAATTGATCAAAATATTTTCAGTGGTATGATAGGATTTCAATGTTACTTAACATCTAGTCATCCATATTTATTTTTATCTATATTATTTTGTTAATTATATAAAGAAAATAAAAGTAAATCCCATTTAAAATTTTTAAAATGAATCTTTTGTTATCTTAATGGATTTATGTATTTTTATATTTTCTATTCCTCTTGAAATATTTTTGATATACAATGTTTTTATGATGATTACATTGGTTTTTGTATAATGGATTGGAAAAGCACACCCGGAATATTTCATTTGTTAGGATATTCTTTAGTTTCATGGACATGTAATAAAAAATACTCAATAGAACTTTCCATTATTGAATTTGAATATGTGGAAGCTGAATGTTTTTGTGCTCAAGTGTTGTAGATGAAACACACACTCAGAGACTATGGCTTGTGTTTTACTAAAATTCAAATACTATGTGATAATACTAGTTCCATTTCCTTAAGTATAAACCCAACACATCACACATGTTCTAAATATATATATATATATATATAATACACCATTTCCTTTGCGGTCACACTGTGAAAGGTTGTATCATTTTAAATTCATTTGAATTCAAGATCAACTTCATGAAATTTTTACAAAAAAATTCCTTCTAATAGATTTGTATACATTAAACAGAAGTTAGGAATAATCAATGTAATGTAATCATTCATATAAATTTATTTTTTACCCTTATACTTACATTAATATACTACTTTTTGTATGGTGACTATATATGTTTATTGTTAAAAAAACAACTTTTATAATTTTTCTATTGCTCTAAAAAATTTAATTTTTTAGTCTTATAGAGTTAAACTTTTCATAAAACATTTGGATATAGTTTTTTCAAATGGTTTTATAGACTTTAAAATAGTTATAAAAATATTTTTTTGATTTTAAAGCTATAAATTCAATGATAGTTAAGAATTGGCACCCCTGACAACTTATTACTAAGTCTTTTGACCAACTATGGGGTGCCATGTACTTTAACAAGTTGGATCTGTGCTTCGGCTATTATAAAGTAATAATTTCTGAAGGATATGAACATAAGAAAAGTTATATTCCTATAACTATCCAAAAACTATCATAATGAGTTTTCTGTTAAAAAAAATCTTAATTAGTTTTTGTACTTAAACTATTGTATTTATTATTTTTTTATCTTTTATAATTTTTTAATTTTCAAAAATCAAGAAAAAAATGTTATTCATACCGATGGATCTTCTCACAAAGAGATGTACTTATATATTCTTTTAATTTTTGAATTATTTCATTACAAATAGATTATATTTATTGTTTTAATATTTTAATTTTCATAAAAACATTGTTTATTGATAAATTTTTTTTAATGTTTTTCAAAATTATATTCATTCTCAATTTGATAAAAAATTTAGAACATCAAGAGTTCAATATTTATTTTAAACTATCTTCATATTAATGACTACCATTAGATTGAAGGACTATTATTATCAACCATTGGATTTTCATTGGAATTTGAACCGACACCCCAAGTACCTATATAAGGAGGGACATCTCTTATGTCCCACATCATTTGATTCTTTATTTTTTCCTCAGTTTCTACAGCCTATAAGTTCAATTGTCCAAAAAAAATTCTTATGGTTGATTAAAAAAATTTAGTTATGTATCTGATGGTATCTGTAAATGATTATAAGAAATGGTTTATATTTAGAGAATGGTTACCCGAAAGGTATATTTTGAGAAATAAGATTCTAGATTGAGAATTATGATTTATTTTAATGGTTGGGAATCTATTTTTGTTGAGAAATTATATAAGTATTATGATTTTTATTATCCTTATTTACTACACAACTCTTATATATCCTTTATGTTCATAAAATAATAAGGGATACAATAAAATTCCTTTAAAATTTATGGAAATAAGTCCAAGATATTGTGTAAGAGGATAATTTTGTAAAAATTCTTTTAGATAGAGAAGCCTACTATACATCCCATAGTTTTGTTGATAGACATAGATATGTCAAAAAAAAGTCGATGACTCTATCATTTCAAAGTATGAAAAAACAAGGAAGTCATCCCATCTGACATAAGAAAATCATTTTTTCACCATGTGGATGCAATGGTTTCAAATAATATGAAAAGGGGATTGTGACACTCTCAGTGTTTCTATTATTTTGGTATTTTATTTTCTCATCTACACGAGGAAGAAATATCTTCTATGATTCATCATTCATACCCTGAAAAATAATAAGACTATTTCTATAAAATCATATATCATTATGTTTTTGGTATTGATTATCAAATTGGTTATTAAGTGCATGATTTTTTTCAAGATTGTGAATAAATTTAATCCAATGAGGGAAAATATTTCATTCATCAGTGAGGATATGATTAATTATCTATGAATTGTATTCAATGAAAAGATAAAAGAAATTTATTGAGAAAGATGATGGTGCCACGGTAGAGGAAAAATCATCAAGGAATGTTGAGAAAATAGAAAATAAGAAGTAAATAAAAGAAGATAATTCCCCACCATTGAAGGAATAGAAACAAAAACAAGTTCCTAAAGAAGTTTTCTATAAGTGGATTAAAGACATATATATGAATAAATTAGGTGATCAAAAATTTATAATTTACCCTACTAAGGCCATGGGGTTGAGAATACAAGTTGTTGATATATCACAAGATGAATAAAATAATAAAAAGAAAGTGAAAAAGTTGGAAGAAGCTCATCTTTGTGAGATTTTGGTAAGAGGAGTGGAGAAAGAGTCTAAAAATATTGTTTTACCGTTTCTCTGATAGGTTGAGTGAATCCAGGATCCAGATTATATTATCATGAAACTTCAGTATTCCTTGTCAAATCCCCTTCTATTTTTGACAAAGGAAAAAAATATTGAGTAATAATCGGTTTCATATGTTCAAAAAAGTCCATTGAAACCAAAATAAGATCGAAAGGGTAACTTGAGAACAACAAGAAATCTGGGGTAGGAGCTAGATGAAATGTTATGGCGCCTTTAGTGGAAGTTGGTGGGCCAGGGATATTAAATGTTTTCATTGATGGGTCCACAGAACTTGTCAACACCGATGATCCGAGCCCTAGAAAGGGCCCGATGATCTCATGTAAATTGTATAGATCACAAAAAACAGAATACATACCTGTTGATATCTGAATCCATGGTCGATTGCAACTCATCGATGGTCATCATTTCTCTAAGGATACAAATAAGTAACCCCCTAGATCATCCACATGATCTTCAAAACCCCATAGGAGTGTCGATCGTCGAATTCCGGGTACTAGCGCAGTGATCCAACGACACCTTTGATGTCCCGAAAATCACCACATTGAGATGACTTTTATGCATGAGAGAGATCTTGGTTCGAACCCTTGGATCAAGTTATTATCTCTCTAGAGAGTGGGAGGAGAGAGATTATTTGAATTTAATCTATGAAATGAATGAATAGTGACAAGGAGTGAAAACCTCCATTGTATTTATAGTGGAGTTGGTAAATACCTGGTTGGGTTCCCCAACACCAATTTTTTTAACGTCCACTAAATAAATAATTTCAAAGAACTAAACTACATCAATATTATTTATTATTTTATCACATAACTATAATATATATAAAAGATATTACATGAATAAAATTGAGCCATTTAGCTAGACTTGATATCCTTTTTAATATTAAACGAACCTTGAATATTAAAATAATATTAGTTCGATTAATATTTTCTTGTATTTACTTTAATTGTAACAACATTAAATAAATTCAATCCAAAATATTCATAACATTAATATTAATGAATTTATTTAATTTTTTTTGTGATCAAAAACCTGGACTACACTCAAACCCCATGGTCATTCCCACCATGTCTATATACTTATTCAATTGAATTGGGAAGATTCTTGAATATTCTATTGTGTGTGACCCTCAAGGACCTTATCTCATTATAAGTTAATAAAATCCAGAAACCCAGAGTGGTGTCTAGAAACCCATCAAGGCCCAAAAATAGATAAGTATAGTCATAGTAATGACTACCATCCTTCGAACACTGACTGTGTACTATAATCTATTAGTCATTAAATATCTCATAAAGCATGATGCAAACATGATTCATCATCCTTTTCTTTGCTTTATTATTTGTTGATATATCTAAATTGATTTACCTTTCGACTGCTTTGGTCAAGGACTTATGAAGGTATCACTATCCTGATCAACCATTCCTGAGATATACAACTTTCTAAACATAGAAGAAAAAAAAATCCTTTCTTGACCATTCAACTAATGTCGTAGCTCCAACGATGAACCCAACACAAGCTACCTTGCCAGGATTTCAAAACCATTTTTTTTATTAGTGTTAAATTATGAAATCAACTGATTCTCATTGGTAATGGTCTCAAGTCAGGAGACCAATACTCATGTCCGTAGATAGGAATGACCAATGACACCCAAAACATGCGGTGTTCCTGTTAGCGGGTCTATCCTCATGATCTCACTACAAGAATTCACCAAGTGAGAAGTTCATGAGATGAAGTATCAATGATTATGATCCCCGGACACCTGATAGTCAAACATCAATTATGTCCAGACAGTAATATGTATCTAGACCATAAAACATATATTTAAGATTAATGTCATAGTATCTTGAGGTTCTCATTATAGCCTGGGATCTTCTATAACCTCTCGACATGAAAATTAATCTTTGGAAATTACCATTATATAGTGGATTCAGAAAAATCTACATTATAATGGTAATAATACATCAATTATAACAAACTATATAAATGATATGGTAATCAAAAGTACTGCATAGTTGGGTCTAGGGAACCCACTATTTCTACACTCCCACCTGCACTAGATCCATCTTGCTAACCAAAATTTGTAGAAAATCACATGATAAAAATCATTCTTCTACTGTGTAATAGATTTAATTTTTGGGCCTTCCATGTTTTCACTATGTGGCATATCTGTTGTATGTGACCTCATCTCCTTGAGTAAAACTTCTCAATATATGGTATCCTCAAGTAAATAACTATGGTTCATTGCCATAACTTGAAAACATGTCTAGTAATAATATCATAATTTACATTATGATAATATATTTATCACTAGATATTATTCGAATAAGTGTAATAAATTGTTGGATTTAACTACTTCTTGGTTGCCTTAGAAGCTGTAACGTACTCAATATTTGTAGGTATGGCTACCATCGGCTATTACGAGCTTGACTTGATCATCTCATGTGCCTAACTGTGATACTAGATCAAATTGATCTATGTATTTATAGTTTTTGTCGCACAATAACTAGTATACCTTCTTCTCCGTATACCAGGTACCTATCACTTGTACTCGCCGAAGTAAAAGATGATAGTTTTGATTGCTTCACCTACAGTGCTCTCAGATATAGTTGATACATGACAACTATAATGTATATCCAATAAATATCAATTATAGTACATAACATGGAATATGTGACTGATCCATCACTGAAGCTTATAGAACTCAATTCAAAACATTATTCTCATCCCATGTTCCGAACATGTCATCCTGAAGAGATTAAGCCATGTGACATTTGGAGAAATTCTGAACTTGAATTGTTCCAACTTGTATTTTTCTATACAATGTCACTTCATGTATGATTGACTAGGTCTAAGAAACCTTTATATCTACCTCAGTATATCCTATTACCCAGAACATAGGCTGCTAATTTTAGTTAATCATTTGGAGAATTACTTTTAACATAGTGTTATCTAACTACAATACCAAGACCTGTTTTCCACATGTTTCTAAAAATATTTTTTTGGAAAACTTTGGTGCTCCCACTAACATTTGGCAGACACTAGAAAAGATTCATTCAAAATGAATGCTCTAAGGTATTTTCTCTTAGTTTAATCCTGAATCGGATTCCAGTAACTTGAAACCTTCATTGGCATTCGATGGTGTCATCATCCCTTTCTAGTTGAATCCTATAGAAACCTTCCACTAAAGTTTATTTTGACATTCAATGTCTAATTAAATGATCTTATAAGTTAGCTATGACAACTAAAATTCTAATGGATTTATGCGTACTGACTTGGTATTACCAATCTAGTATTATTGGGACCAAGATTATACCATCCAAGTATCATCTCATTTGAATAACCACATTAGTATTCAATTTGTATGCCCCGTTGAATTTGATACATGGAATCTATTATTGAATTTTAATTGATCTTTTCAATCTTAGATAATTTCTAGATGCTGCTTCCTTGTAAGATTTATTATTCTTAGAGAATAATGCATCACCAATCGCGGTGAACTCAAAAATATCACCATGGTTTTCATTCTTACTACACGGTATGTGTCACTGGAACATTCTAGTTCTACATTCTCTTGTGGAACTTGTTCATATGCCAACCATTTTTGTATCTCAAGCATTGACTAAACCCAAGTCAATCATTCTCCCACTATCTCTAATAGAGTTGTGTACCCTTATATGTAAATTTATTCTATCACATGGCCACATCTTTTCAATATAAAGTATTTAAGTAATATCCTAATAATCTTTTAGGATATTTACTCTGATGCACCATGTGTTTAGCATGATTCATGTTTTTTAATATCTTTAAAAAACTCATTGAATCCTAACACATTATGTAAGAAATAATTTATTTTCATTATAATAGGACTTGTATGACATCCATTTGTCATTTTAGTTGGCATATTGGTTATGGGTTCACACTGTTATTTGCAAAGAACATCTTGAAATATGATGGGAGTTACTATAGTTGGTAACGTTGATACTACTTACATCATAACTCCTATGTATAAAATGTGAATTTTGGAATTCCTCCACACTACATTTTCTTTATCAATGTTAATATGTAAGACTCATTATTGATCTTCCTTATGAACAACAATATTGTTACATAGATAAGGTAACATGCGTTTATGAATTATGCCACACTACATTATCATGATCAAAGATTTAATAGTCCAGATATTCTTCCGCATACTGATCCAAAGCACATCATATCTTCTGACCATTAATATACTTCACTATTACATTACTCATTTTCTTAAAGGAATATTATGAAGTATATTTACATCTAGATTTACTTTGGAATAGTTCACACTCACTGGTTGAACTGACCCTAGATGCTTTGTGGCATACCTTTATTTCTAAGGGTTTCTTAGTCTAAACTAAAGACGCCAGTAATACCAAAATTACTTATCTATTCCAAGCCCAAATACAATACGATGTATATTCTTAATTTCCACATTTATTTTTAATTGAAAACAAAATATATCACCATAAATGGGTAAGTCTTACAATTTATATTCTTCATGTATTGCATTTGATTCAAGTACGTCTGAACTATTTGATGAGTATGTGAGACCACAAACAACATTCATTCTAAAAATCAGAATAATGTCTCATTATGACCAAAAGGGAATGTGATATAAATTTTATGTTTATACTCAACAACTTGTTCAATTTCAATAAATCTCCCGAAAAAAAGAAGTTATGTGTTTCTCACCACTGACTTATGAATCACCCTTTCTCTGCTACTTAGAGAAGACACCTTACTCTTAGTAATGGTTGTCTACTAACATTGTTATTTAATTTAAATACACATATGTTATTGGCATATTGTATTCAATAGCCATGAATTGTGTTACAAAAAAATATTTATATTTAAGATCATACCTGAACGAGAAGCGGGTACTTGCTTCTTGTATTTCAGTTCATTTCATTTTTAAACTTCCATAAATTTAATTTCATAATATGCTATGAAAATAAACACTTGTTAAATAACCAACCACTTTTCATTGAAGGAAATTATGATGGTTCCTTTTCCATAACATTCTATAAGCATTTTTCCTTGTCATTTAATATATTCTCCATAAGAACAAAAGGAGGTCCAATATTTAATATTCTTATTACTTGGTGAATGTTACCTTAAAGGTAATGAAGCACTTACTATATATCGTTCATTTGTATCCTTAAAAGAATATAGAGTAATTTGTTGTAAAATTCATAAGAATGGGATGCCCTAAAAAATTATGAAATTTCTTTCACTTCACACTACATGAATGAAATCATCACATTCAAATCATGATTTGTTTTCTTCCCGCAAGGATATTAGAGATGAGACTACATGTAACATCATCCATGTCATGATGAAACGACTACAACTTATATCAGACGTTGCTGAGGGTATTATGATAGTACCATATTATGCTTAATTAATGAGTGTCTTGTAAGCAATTTTATACCCTCACTTTCGGAGGTGGCTTAACAGGTAGGGACACTAGCACCTTGAATTTCTGATATAGTAAAAATGTGCCAAGCACCTATACTATACTTGTAATTTCATGTTGGTTTGGACATTAACTTTTTCCATTATTTATCATGGTTTTATTGTGGTATTAATTTCCATTCTCTACGAAAAAACTTTAGCTGATTAGTAGTTTTTATGTTGATTACCAAATCTAACATTACCGATCAATTAAATCACTAAAATGTCTCCCACTAATTTATCGAATTCTAGGAACCCTATATACTAGAATCATAATACTCTAACTTTTGAGTATTCTGGTGGAAAGGATCCCGGAACCTCCCTCATAGTCTACAAGCTATGGTTACGCCACTACTCGGAGGGTTCAAGGTAGGCTTTTGGATAGCCAACCACAATAACTCGCGGTTCCGTGATTTGTTGAGTGAAGTCCCAGCTTCTAAAATAATTTCTTGATTTACTCAATGCTTTCCACTAAAATGATAGAAAGTTAGCTATGAAATAACCTCAATACCACTTTATTTAAGTAGACTCATCACTTTAATTAGAACTCCTGGGTAGTAAGAGGCACACTCAGCTATGGCATCACCGAAACCCCCAAACACCTAGTTCTGTTCAAACATGAATGATGGACGGCTATTGAGACTTAATATTTCTTTGAGGGTTTTATGTTTTCCTCTTGATGAGTGTAATCCATTTATATTAATCGTTTTCATCTATGTTGTTGTTCTGACAACTGAACATTAATAGAAAAAATATATGGCACTTATTTATGAATTTTAATATCAATTATTTTATGTATTTATCCCGCTATTTATAAATTTATAAAATAATGAATAAATACATAAAGGTAAACTACTACCCGAATGGACTGGAGCATCTAAACGACCTAAGGGAATAATACCTGAGTAGAAGCTTAACTCATAATGATGCTTTCTCCAGGTCTTCTAATTTCTATTCTCTTCTGGAGTATTGTCCCGTCTTAGCGGGGTCCACATCATGTCTTGGAATATCACTTCATCTTGGTGGTGTCCACACCACTTCTTGCATCGTCTTCATCCGAAGTGCAAAAATACTCATGCATAGGCAAGGGGGCTGGGGTATAAATGCACATCATGTAAATAATGGGTGCACAAGCACATATACATTTTACCCGAAAAAGATGATTCATAGACGGTCATTTAATAATTTACAAACACCGCACACAGTTAAAACAATTAATTAAATAAAATCAAACATACACGGGTCGGTGCTTAGGACCAGTAAGCGAGTAAAAATAATGTGTGATAAAATTAAATTTCCTTAAGTACGAGGGTTATATAATTAAATAAAATTAATTAATAAATTCAAATAATATATTTATTTATTGGTCCACTAATTAATATAATTTTTATTCCAAAATTAAATTAAATTATGTCACGATTGCTAAAATAATTAACAAAAATTAATTTTAATTAATTTAATTTAGAAACTAAAATTAAATTAATTAAATTAATTATTTTTGATTAATTTAAATGGTCTATTCCCAAAACGTCACCGCACTGCCTGTGTGGGTAAGGACAAACCCGCATAGGGCAAAACTAGTTCGGGTCGATCTGCCCAAACCCATTCGGGGTGGGGTAGATCTGTCCTGACCATTTCGGGGCCGATTTTGCCCTACCAAAAATAACTTGTACCCAAAAGGTGTACCTCCATGACATAGACAAGAGGCGACAGTGCCTGAGCTATGACGACGAAGCGCTGGTCCGGCATCCATGAAAGAGGGTGCTATGGCGGCGCAGTGCTTAGGCGGGCCGACAGGGTGGCGACACTGCTACGGGATGGTTCTACTGCGGCAGAGGGTGGATGCCGGGTCACTGGGTGGGAAGGAGGTGGTTGTGGGGAGAAGACCACCAGGAAGGCTCTCTTCCATGGGAGACAGCGGAGAAGGGCGGTGGCCTCACTTAACCCCTACGAGAGGCCAGAGGCCGGGCAGTCAGAAGCTGGGGCCATGATGTGGGAGGAGTCCAGCTAGGAGTGGGGTGCCGTCAGATGTAGCGAGGGAAGTCCAGTGAAAGGAGGACACCAGAGGTTTGTTCGTAGGAGAGTCCAATAGAGCAGGGCGGTAGCTGTGTGGAGGCCGGCGTCCCAGGTTGTTGTGTAGAGGAGCGAGGGATGGGAGGTGGCCATGGCGGGTCTTAATGTTGCCGGTGTAGGTGGTGACAGGGGAAGGGGATGGCAGCACCGGGCCGCGGCCTTTGGTTGGAGCGGATCATATGAGGAGGAGTCTAGGAAGGTCGGGTGACAGTGCGGTGATGGATCAACAGCGGCCAACTGCGTGAGGAAGCCCGGGAGGAGGAGGAGTCCGCTCCTGGTGTGCATGGCATATCGAGGAAGGTGAAGTAGAGGGTCTGGTACAGTCACCTTTTTTTTTCTCTTTTCCCTCTGCGCTACCCCACCCTAACCCACTTGGGTTTTTTAGTTTTTTTGAAGTCTCCTCTTCCATTTTAAGTCTCTTCATCCTTTATTTTTATTTTCATTTACTTTCTAGGTCAAGTCCCCTTGCATTTAACATCTAGTTCACCCATCCTTTTTTTCATTTTGACCTCTTTTCAAGTCTACCCTTCCCTTTTAGAATAATCCAAAGGGTAATATTATCCTTTAAAATTAAATAATAATATAATTTTTATAATAAAATTATAATTTATTATTATTACATTATTATAATAATAAAATAATGATTTTTATAATAATAAAATTATTGTGAAAAATCATAAATTTGTCAAATTGTAATTTTCACACTATTGTAAACAAATCTTATTAACCCTAACCGATCTAATCATGATCGATTTTCAGTATGAATTAAAATTTCGTACCTGAGGTCTAACCGCAAATTCGATTCAATCCAAAAATTTAAAATGAACATAAATTGGATATTTTGCATCGGATCAACGTGTGGTTTGAACCGTTTGAACTGTATTTGAACCCTCAACATAATTATATGCAAAAAAAATTTATTTGGCCCATAGAATCTGTATGATTGCTCTGATACCACTGAAAGTTTTCGAGGCCCGTATCCGAAGCTGGTGGAGTAGGGAATTTAAAAAATTTCATAGATGGGTCAATGGAACTTGTCGACTCCGATGATCCAAGAACCAGTAAAATCCAAATGATCACACATAAACTGTAAAGAGCACCAAAACATAAATAAAAAACATACCTGTTGATATCTGAAGCCGCGATCAACTGCACCTTATTGATGGTGATCGTTGATCGAAGGATCCAAAGTAGGAACTCCCTAGATCATCCACACGCGCTTCAAAAACCTGTAGGAGTGTTGATCATTAAATTCCAAGTGTTATAATCGATATATGATGATGCCTTCAATGTACTGACGATCACCGCATCGAGACACCTTTGATGCTTGACAGAGATCTTGATCTAAACTCTTGGATCAAGAGCTTCTCCCTCAAGAGAATGTGAGGAGATAGATGCTCTGTATTTAATTCCATGAAATGAATGAATATTTACTAAGGGGGAAAACCTACCTTGTATTTATATTAGAGTTTTAAAATACCTGGTGGGGTTCACAGACCCCTGTTTATTTCAACATCCAATAAATAAATAATTTCGACGAACTAAACTACGTCAATATTATTTATTTTTTTATCTCATACATGTAATATATATATATATATATATATATATATAATATTTGGTGATTAAAACTTATCCATTTAACACAACTCAGTATCCCTCTTAATGTTAAACAAACCTTGAATATTAAAATTAATATTCTTTCCAATAATATTATCTCGTATTTACTAAACATGTTAATAAATTAAATAAATTCAATCCCAAATATTCATAACCTTAATATTAATGAATTTATTTAATTCCATTACTGATCGAAAAAATGGACAACACTCAGACACCGTGGTGGGGCCCACGATGTTCATATACATATTCAACTAAATAGGGATGATTCTTGAATATGCTATTATGTGTGACTCTCTTAAACCTTATCTCAATAGTAGTGAATAAAATCCATTGACCGAGGGAGGAGTCTAGCAACCCATCAAAGCCCCTAAAAAGATAAGGATAGTCATAGCAATGACTACTATCCTACGAACACAGACTGCGTACTTTAATCTCTTTGTAATTAAATATATCATAATGCAGGACACACACTTGTGTCATCATTCTTTTCTTTGATTTATTATTTGTTAATCTATCTGGATAGATTTACCTTTCTACTACTTTGGACGAAGACTTATGAAGGTATCACCATCTTGCTCAACCAGGCCTGATAAATACAACTTCCTAAACTTGGAAGTGAAATATCATTTCTTGACTATTCAACTAATGTCATACCGCCAACGACTCTCCCAACACAAGCTACCTCACCACGATTTCAATACCAGGGTTTTTGCCTTGCATCAAAGTAAACAATCAAATAATAGACATCGGTATCATTTCTTGACTATTCAACTAATGTCTTTCCACCAACGACTCTCCCAACACAAGCTACCTCACCACGATTTCAATACCAGGGTTTTTGCCTTGCATCAAAGTACACAATCAAATAATAGACATCGGTAATGGTCTCAGGCCAGGAGACCAATACATATTTCTGTAGAAAAGAACGACAAATGACATCCAAAACATGTGGTGTTCATATTAGCGGGTCTTTCCTCATGATCTAATTACTAGAGATCACTGAGTGTGAACTTCAAGAGAAGAAGCCTCAATGATTATGAGCACCCATCACCTGATAGTCAAAAATATACTATGTCCAGTCAGTAAGATATATATAGACCATAGAACATATATTGACGATTAATGTCATAGTATCTCGAGGTTATCATTATAGTCGGGTATCTTTTATAACCCCTCGACACGATAATTAATCTTTTGAAATTACCTTTTTATAATGGATTTAAAAAAATCTACACAATAATGGTAATGATACGTCATGTATAACTAAATGTATACATGATATAGTAATCAAAAGTACTGTGTAGTTGGGTATAGGGAACCCACAATTTCAACACTAGATAATGTTGTTGATGAATAATTTTAGGGGATATATAATTCGTTAAAAGAAAAAAACAGAGGTAAAGAACAATAAGGAAGTAAATATAAAGAAACATTTCAGGAATAAGTAGTATATGAAGTTGAATAATGAGTATATGTCGAAGTGGGTGATGAAGAAAAATGAAATGTTGATGAAGAAGAAACTCACACCAATAAAGAAATATTGAAATCTTCATCATGGGATATACCCTCCAATACTGATAAGGGTAGTAAATACCAATGTTCTAAAGAAGAATCACCATGATTAAAGGAATATAATTCCTCAGCAAAGAATGATGATGATCCTAATTCAAGGACTAATGTAAATGATAATGAAAAATGAAATAATAATGCAGATATTATAGAGTTATTTTATGATAAGTAATTTGGTAACAACCATGTTTATAAGAAGGTTTGAAAGGTTAATAAAGGAAAAGTAAGAGTTGATATTAAACAAATCATATTTAAGCCTCTTGAGGTTCAAAAAGAACAATCAGATTAAATACAAACAAGGATTGTGAAAGGAGTAGATTAAAATGTCCTCGATTTAAAAAATATTTAAGGAACAAATTTCGTATTTTCCTAGTATTTAAGTAATATGACATCTTATTATGGATATCCTATGTCAGAAATCATATTTTATTAAACTTCTAATAGAATTAGTGATCCATAATGAGTTATATTTTAATACTCTTCAAGAAATATTTGAAACTCAAAAAATATATAGTAATAACATGGTGAAATGTCCTCAGTATGTGGATGATATTCTAAAGTTACATGATGAGAAATTTGAAGATGTTAAAAATCAAATAAATTAATCTACAGAATCCTTTAGTTAGTTATCAAAATTCATGGATAGAATAGTGATGGTTTTGGAAAATTTTAGGGATACAAAAGATAAACATACTAAGGAAGTAAAACATGTTAATGGAAAAAACCCAATACGTACAGTTAGAGATTATGAGACTCAAATATTTTGAAAATAAATTTATTATATTGATGAATGAAAATAAAAAATATTCTAAAAAAATAAAAAATTTGGAATCCAAAGAATGGTTTTATGAAGAAAAGATTCAACAGTTTGAAATGGATTGAAAGGAGTTCAAGAATATAAAGACTTTTGTAAAAACTCTAATGATGAAATAATGATTATTTTCTTTTGAAACCTTGTTGTAATTATATTTCTTAGAAAATTGAATCATTTATTATGAATTAATAATTTTTTCATCCAATTACATTTTTTTTGAAAATTTCCCGATTCTGATTGGTTTAATGTTCATTCTATTTTTTTGGATGATTAGTTAATTCATCATATAGTTTCTTATATTATTTTCTTTATCAAATATTTCAAGAAACTTCTGAATATTTAATAATTGATTTTTAAAATCATAATGGGGATAATTTTATTGAAAGGGTGAGAATTTATTAAATAGGGTATAATTTCATAAATTAGAACAATGTTTTATCAAAGAGTGATTTTTATATAAAAATAGGGAAAATTTGATACAAGAAGGTAATTTTATATTAAGAGGGAGAATATAAACCTTAGTTGTATATTTTATACTAATGGGGAGTTAATCTTATTCAACATAATTATCTCCATCATATTCTAATTATTTATAAACTCAGGGGGATTTAGGGTTTAAATAATAATTATGAATATGAGGTACATAAAAAGAAATGTGATGTAATTTTTTCAATGTAATTTTTTCATTTAAATTTTGGTTTTTTTCATTCAAAAAGGGGGAGATTGTTGAGTCAAATGATATAGCTATTACTTTTCCATTCCATTAGTTTTGGAAATCAAAAACACTTTCTTAAATACCTATTTTAGTAAACCCTGTATCCAATGTATTCTATAATGTTTTTGTAGAAAACATATTATTTTACCATACATTCAATAAGTTAAAAAGAAATATGAAAATAAAAATTACATTCTTCATTAAAATTAATGTAATGAGTATGTTTTCAATATATGAGACTCACCATTATTAGTACTAGAAGTTAGAAATTCTGTCATGACTATCATAATGAAAAAGTTTTAACAATTGGACTGATATCGATATTGATAACATCATACTGACTCATAATAATTATTATATTAACATTGATAATGAATTCAATTATACTGACTTAAGCTTATAATCATATTCGAAAAACATATCGGAAAAGTAAGGAATCCTTTTACACTGTAATGGTGTAAACAAATATGATGTTGGACAATGAGTTATGTAAGATAATTATGAGCTATCAAGTAATATGAGTCCATGGTACTATGAAAAAATTGTAAAAATATGATCTTTGGGAGATCAAGATGAATGTTGGATGTTTTCATATAAATACCATGTCATTCCAAGAGTTCAGAGTTTCTGATAGTAGGTTTATTAGATTCTAAAATTTTTATGAAGAAAACATAGCATGAACATCTTGTTCATAGACTATAGTAATTATTTTGAGAGATTCATTCTATGGAAATCTTGTTTGGTTGTATTTTTAAGATTTGTTTTAATTGTAACTACATCTGATCATTGTAATGATTGAGGGATTCCTAGGATAGAATGATAGAGAATTTGAACTTTCATATTGAGGGATATAGTAGATAGGTAGATAGAGAATATGATCCCTATATCGATGGATTCCATGGATATGAAGATAGAGCCATTATGATCATCATATAGAAGGATTTCCTTAGTAAGGAAAGACAAATTTTATTTTAAGTATAATGAACGGGAAACCTTTAGTCCGGTTTATTGACTACCATATTCTTATAGACCAAAGAAGTTCTTTTTAATAACTTGACAGACACTATTTCTTTTCTATGTAATTGTATTACTTGATCATTACGTGTTTATTTTCCACTGCACGTTTAATAGAAATTTGTTCAATGTGTTTATATTTATATTTTGTTTTGGTTTATCATATTTACCTTGATTATGATACACGTTTCGATTTATCAGATCTATCTTGAATTTGATCTTTTAACACTCATAAATTAGAAAAATTTTGATTACGATTTATACTCTCTTTTAATAATATTTTCTCTGAATACAATATTTGTAATATGACTGAGGGCCGAGTCTGATTATATTTCATATAGAAGTTTCAGGTTTTTTAATTTAATACATTTAAACACAATTTTAAAAGTACAATTCAGTCTCTCTTGAAATTTAACAATATAGAGGTTATCTTTTGATCCAACATTGGATCACTGTAACCCATCTTCTTAAAATTATGTGGAGGACTATCAGGGTAGTTTTCTTCTTCTTCTTTGGATGAAGATTCAGTGGACCCCTAAGGCACTGCATATATGGATGGTATGTCCACAAGAATAATGGAATCATGTAGGATAAGAATATGAGAAACATACTATATCATATAAAAATATGTCATCCTACATCTTAGGGTTGAGTGGGATAATGATACTACTACATGGAAGTCATCCGAGTACGCTGATGATCATCAACTGGGGATATATGAGACCACTTTTGAAAAGCTTTTAGAGTATACCAGTGAGTTATTTATTGGTTGGGGGAATTTGTGTCTTCCTAGGGGTAGTTGTGGGAATATGTCAGTAAATCCCTAATGAAGAAGGGGTATGAAACTGATTCATATACACATTACCCAATGAAATATGATGATAAAACTCCAAAATGGGAGGAGGGATACGAGCCTCCTCTTGAAGAGCCTCTGAAGGATGCTGGTGCATTCCTTCATCAGTGATAGAAAATGAAACCGGTACTTGTAAACTATTTGAATATGTTGATTAGCTTTTCTAGATGGGATATGAGCTTTCCATGAGGTGATATCTAAACTGAGTTGTCAATCCTCGATTGGATCAGGGATATGAGCCCGATCCCACTACCCAATGGAATATTTTAGTCACTTTTTTGATAGGAATGTTCAACAATCCAAATATGATTTTAAAATTAGTTCGATGAACCCCAGTAGGAATGGGAATACGAGCCTAGGCCTACTTCACCATGTAATTATACTACAATATTCCTTCGACAATAATATGTTCCCATTATAAAGGGATTTTGAAAATAGGTTGATGAACCCATTTTAGAAAAAAATTATGAGCCTAGTCATATGCCTCATCCATCATCAAAATATGCATATAATCCTCCTAGATGGAAGCAAGAATATATGATTTCTATAAAGTTGTCATATGTTCATTTTGACATGATGATAAAGAAATTATGGTCGGAATATGTTCCTATCCCAATATTTTTATCATTATTAAAAGATACTAGTAAAGCTCCTCCATCGATGCCATAATAGATTGAAACTTCCTAAGAGAATGTACATGGATATATTTTTATACATTATAATCTACTAGGATATATTAGAATATATCTTTGATTGTATTGGGGATATATTCCCAGTATTTTTAACCTTTCTTCATCAAAATATGAAAACCATTTCTCATAATTACTAATTTTTAATTATAATGGTTTCTCAATCCCCCCCCCACTTTTAGTGTTCTCCTTATTAGGAGTTCAAAAAAATCATTCTCCATGGAATATATAAAATACAAAGATACATGTTTAGGCTTTAAGGAATATATCATTCTTTTACTGTCATCATGAGATTTATGACCACACTATTTTCCTTATGTGCCCCTGACATCTCTATTAGCAGGGGTGAAGGGATATAATTGGAGATCAGGATGTGGTGCCCTGATATTTATCAATTTTGAGCTACGACCTGAAGCACTGGGGGACATGGATAATGATGATGATACCCATATATTATATGAATCTTACTCTCTTGAAGACCTTATGAAAACTCCTGAGGTTGGTCGGTGTCAAGAGAACACCTGGTGATGGTTGGAAAATATGGGAAATTCCTCCATCCCTATGGGTTGGGGGTCATAAAAATATCAAAATTCCCCGGTCCATGTGGGTTGGGGTGAGGTTGAACAATGTATGGATTTCACCCAATGATGGGGGGGGGAAGAATATGAAAAATGACACATCCTTATGGGTTGGGGATCTTCACATCTTGGAGGAAATCTATGAGAGTGTGCTGATAAATCATCTTGGGGAATGGATACCAGATTCATTCCCACAATTATTTCCCAATGTTCCTTGTTCTCTCATTGGAGTTGTGTGACATGTTCTTCTATTGGAGTTTCATTATTATCCTTATGGGGACTAGATGTAGCTGTCATGATGACATCCTTCCCTTTATCAATAGTTGGGTGGGTGGATGATGATAAAAGTCTCAATGTGGACCTCAAATAAAAAATCTATTGTTTACATTTAACATATATTCCCTTAATATTTCTCATTAAAGCTTAAATAAGCATAAAAATTCTTTTTGTAGATGCAAGAAAGATAGTACTGAGCCCTTGTTCACCAATTATAAGGGTGGAAGATGATTCAACCCACTATGGATCAGTAGAGTGCCAAAGGGTACAATAATCCTCATCAAGAGTGCACTCATATAAATCTATTATAAATTCTTTAGATCATGTTTTTGTCATGTTTATATAGATATTGGTGGGATGGTTATCCTCTTCAATGAAGTATCTTGTTTTAAGGTTCAGTTATTGATGTACCATTTGGTGGTGCAAATATTGTTGTACCATTTTGTGGGATGACACAAGTATGGAATATGAGGTGTATGATCGGTGTGTTAGCTGGTTGTGCATAGTAGCATAGATTTTATAATGATGTTGGAATATGATGGAAGAATTGGTGATTCTATTTTAACTGTATGGAATCTAAAAAGTCTTAGGTAGGAAGCAAGACACCAGATCAGTGAAACATCTAATATAATAGTGCATGTCTGATCAATTTTTTCAGAATTAAAGGATATCAAATATGTCACCTTTTACATGTGATATGTCTAACACTTTAAAGGATTCCCATCATGTTATGTAGTTTTTTTACGTGGAACATGAAAAATAATATTCCCAAAAAAGAACTGGACAATCGATCTTTTTTACCCACAAATGGATTAACAGATTTGAAGGATTTGCATAAGGTTCATGATATTTGTTTTGACTGGATTCCTTAGACCAACACATGATCATGAGAGGCTTGGTATAGGTTCAGAATCATTTATGTCTACAAGGTTTATCTATGGAAACCACAAATTACTTCCATTACTATAAGGAGATATGGATCTGCCTTACAATGTAACATTCCATTAGGGTTTCCTTACAATGTCTCTAGGGATATCTCATTGGTTGATAGGATGTGAGTTAGGGTTATATCACCATATTGAGGGGAATTATTTCCTACTCTAGGACACTCTTGTAGATTTAATATAGGTTCATGAATCCATCCCAATCCATGACGTGGGATTGGTTACAATAGTGTTAATGACTTGATCAAAACCATGTGTTGATGACAACAAATTCATGTATCCCAAGGTCATCATTATTACCTTATCAATTTATGATTCACAAGATTATAGTCATTTTCAGGCATTTCGATTTAATTTCCATCCAGCGAGGTGGTTTGTGTTTTGTAATTAGGATTGAACCTCAGAGAGACATCCTACGTATCTTATAAAGACATGCATAAAATCCCATGTAGTTTATTTGATATCTTTGTCATGAGATGTAAAAAATGGATTCAAGAGTGGGTATTATGTACATGAAGCTGACCTAAGATATTTCATATAGAGTATGGAATTCACCTAGAATATGGTTGAGTGAGATGCCCATTTGTAATAATCTAGATACGGATCTCGTGCTTTAGGAAGGAATCCTATATATCTAGTTTATAATAGGAATTATTGTCCTCATAGTTCTATTTTTTATAAACCCACTAATAAATGGGGAAATATAATTAATAATCATGAGAATTATTTCCTCATAAATATTAGAATCTTTTTGGGATTTACACCAAGGTGGATTCCCACATTAGATCATCCAATAAATAAAATATGATCATGGACTCATGGTTCATGATAAAGTCAAAATGATAAATCATTAATTAATATGCATGGGGGAATAGATGGGGATTACATTAAAAAGGATTACCATGTATGAAACCATTACTCCACCTCTAAAAGATGAGGAAGGACAATAGACTCGTAAGATAATTTTGTCTCGTGTGTTAGAATAATTTTAATATTATGTGTCTTACACCAAAGTGGATTCCCATGTCACATATTCATTCATTATCCTTTGATAGATGAAGATATATAATCCTTAAAAATCTTTCTAATATTATTCTATGGTATAGAGTCCCTTTCATGGGGCATGGAATGAGAGAACACCCCCTTCCTTCATAAGGGTTAGCCTTGTTAAGGTTGAATGTCAAGAGGTACCTACATGGAAATGATGACATGTGTAAGGGATTTTGTGTGATCTGTCATCCATGTCCACTAGATATCACATGATCAAGCAAACACGTACAAGGGATTTTTCATGATCACATTGTCATTTTTGCATAATTTTCTTATGTGAATGCTTCTTATGAAGAATTTGTGGTCACATAATCTCATGACCTAAAGTGGGTCAAAAACTTATATGTGGCTACATGACATAAGGTGAACATATAGAGTTCTACATAGTGAAATGTGCATTAATCCATGGGTTATTAACCTTAGTCTATCATGAACACATCTTTGATAAAAGTGGTGCTCGTCCATGGGATCACAATTGTGCTACATAGACTGTGGGTGCATTGACAAGGGTCTCCAATCCATCTATATGGATAGAGTTCATACAATAAAGATATTCATACAAAAGGGTAACATGATCAAGGGAATATATCTTTGGCCATAAGATCAAAGGTTCATGAGGCCATATCATAATCCACAATGTCTATATAAATCATACAGAGGTGTCATGAGATAGGTGAGGAGTCATGGGATCACATAAAAGATTCACATGAGCTGATGTTTTCATGAAAAAACTGCATGAGGGAATCACATAAATTTCAAAAAATAATGTGATCCCATGAACTTAATGGATTCATGTGATGGGGTCCCATGATGGTATATCATGATTACTTGGATAATTTAATTGTAGTCATTAGCCGATTCTCCCTCTCCTCCATCTCTATTTATTGATTTTGTTAACCCTTATTTCCCTTTCACTCCATCATGTGTTATTTCAAATAGAAGGGAATGACTTATATTTGAAACGGGGGATGAGATTTCCACAACATTTCATGATGTGTTTGTCTTGTGTATCTACTTGAGATGGTGTCCATCTTATCATTTATGATTTTAAACCCTTAGTGTTCTTCATATTAATGTGACATCGAGGTGGATACATAATCACCTGGTCTAATCACGGGGGAGCATGTTCATCTTTTCCAGACCATTATTTTATGATGGCTTCACATGAGACTCCAAATGATACATGACCTCATAACGGTAACAAGGTGATCATATATAGGATCCTACAATTCTCTATGTTCTTTATGAAAATCCCCATTGATTTTCAATATTTTTTAGTTTTACCACATGAATCCTCAATAGAAAAATGCTTCACAATGGAAAAAGGGTTCACTTGATTGGAAGTTGTAAATGATGGATTGTTCATGAAATGGATATTACATGTTTCTCATGTGATTTCTTCATACAGTTCAATGAAGAATACTATTAAGTATTCATACGACAATTCTTGTTCTCACAATGTCTCAGTTATTATTGACATAAAATCATGTAATCCATTTTATTAATCGTGATGGATTCATTTGATTTTTGTGATCAAAATTATGTGAAAATTTCTTGTGAATAAATGAATGCATCATGTTTTAGATAATATTCATGAAATGATTATATTATTAGAAATTTCATATGCAATAAAGGAGGTTATTTTATGCATGGGTTTGTGATGATCGAGCTTGTCTCAGCATGATCGCTGCAGATGGATGATGTGTGGTTATTTCGTGTGAAGAAACACTTAACATGTTATATATTGAAGATAATTATATCAAAACAATTATAGGTACTTGGGGTTCATCCACTAGGACACTTTTACACATTCCCCACACACGGTGTATGCCCCAACCTTGCATAGTTTCCATGGAATCGTCTTGTATTCCTGGAAGATAAAATGCAACTGCTAATGCAGACCTTGTAGGAACTATAATCACACACATATTTCTCTATTATAGTAGGTTGTGATGGATCCTATGTATGGTTATGTTTACACCCTCATGACCCTTGGTTGATTTTGTTGGATATCTTCTAATGGTTGACCCATTTTCTAGATGAACACATTTGGAATAAAAATATGAGTAAAATTTGTTTCATAAGTAGATCAATGTATTGTACAATTATAAAATGAATCATAATCAATTATTATAAAGAAATCCACCTGAAATACTTAACTCCATTATGATAAATAAATCAATAATTTTTTCATGGGATTTACACTTCTCAGATCCTTGACAACATACCACATGGTACACATTTGTGGGTGTTAATAGTGGTATACATTGATATATATATAAAATGATGGATTTTAACCTATATTATTATACTAGTAATCAGAATTAATTGGTGGACTATATGGATGGATATTGGTAGGTTTGGTTAAAACAAAATATCTACCTCAAGAGGTGAGTTATACATGGGTAGAACATGTATTTCTTGGAAAATTAAGAAGAAATACTGCATATCATTAAACATCGTAAAAGTAGAGTTTTTTACGATGACTCTAGAATGTGCTATGTTGATATGGATGAAATAAATTTTTGGTGATATTTTTACTTATGTGTTATCTCTAATTCTGATTTTTTTAGAAATCTCTAGTGTTATAAACTTTAAAAAAAATTAAAAAACAATACTTGAGGATAAATCACATAGAAATAATAGAACATTTTCTAAATGGGAGGGTAGAGAAACAAGATGTATAGTTGGAGTATGTCTCTACTTGGGATCAATTTTATGATATCAAGGAAATGGATTTACCCAAAATATATTCTATATATCATTGGTTAGAACTTAGAGTTCAACCAAATCTCTCTCTTTAAATGGACTCAAAGGAGAGACCACCCCTCATTAGTATTTTCTTCTAGAATAGTTATATATTTTTCCCTAAACAAGAAATTCTTAAGCCTAAAGGAGGTTCTATTTTGGTTCATTAAAAAATGAGTTTATTGCATATCTTAGAGAAGTAATATGGACAATGGAGACTCTCATGAAAAAGGGGGAGAACTGCAACCACCCCTCAGGGGGAGTGTTTTTGATAAAAATTCTAGGGGTTGAAGGCTATATGTGATGGAAATGGAATTGAAGTTTCAAGGATTAAATTTTAAAGTGAAAAAATCTATTATCACATGAAAATTATATTATTTAAATATTTTTTCTCACATCGAGCATTATCTCAATAGATCATAGTGTTTATGATTAATGAATTGTTGGTGAAATTTTTCACGTAAAAATTATCAAAAAGTGGTTTTGGAGTGTTTTTTTATAAAATTACCTTATGGATTCCATTAGTGAATTGGTTATTCCTAATTTGTTTAGAATTTTCAATAAATACAATGGGGGTATTGTGGGAAAAATTCCCTTCATATTCTTATGTGGACTGTGTTGGATGAAAAATTGAATTAGGTTGTAACGATTAGGTGATGATTTGAATATTATTATAGAATCAAGTTAGTATTTTTTGATTATGGTGGAAAATAAATATATATAGAAGATAGACCCCACACTAAAGACACTGACTTTTACCATAGGATATGTTGGATTTGGGATATCGATGTTGCAGGGCAATCAGCTACACCATAGAGGGTATCATGGAAGACTACATAAGATGGTGTATATTCTATAAGATCCATTGTTTCACCATTGTAAAGGTTATAGGGTGAGAAAAATATAGACTATCCCACTCAAGTCCAGCACTCTAGTAGCCACCAGTCGGGCTGGTGGGTGAGCACTGGCACCACATAACTAAGCAAACTAGAAGTAGTGTTCATGTGAGAAACCATTCATATTGGAACTGTATCCTTTAATGGTGGGGTATGGAATATCATGATTGAAATGGTGCTGATACTCTCTTGTGTGAAAGAGTACGAGAGGCTGTATGTGAGAACTAGTGCCATTCAAAGGTGAAATAGTTTTTTAGTAACATTTGGGCATATTAAGTGATGGAATTCTATAGGATGTTTTGATATTAGAATTAATTCTTTTAAGATAGAAAAAAATCAAATAAACCATGGAATAGGGTCCATTCCCAGGAATTGGTATTGAATTTTGGTTCCCATGGTGAATTTTTGGGGTCTATGACATAGAGAGTCATTACATCATAGATCTCTAAAAGAAGAGATACACACACTATAGCTATTACTTGCAACATTATGTGTTAATATTTAAATGAAACTAGTATTTTATCGATATCATATCCTATATGTGGTTATTTATCATCTAGAGAGGACATTGTTGTACTTTTTTAGAAGTGTTTACAGGGAGTGAAGGAGATCATGTGTAGATCATGGGTGAAATAAAGGGTAATTTGATTTTTTGGATTTGGTAAACAATAGTTGGACACTCAATAGAAAGGCACACCATGAACCCAAAGATTGATTAATATAGTTTCTACATTATTTCAATTAATTCTACATAATAGTATATAAAGGGAAGTAGAATTATATACCGTATAAGATCTTACTATGCTACAACTAAGCAGTTTTAATGAAAGTCAATAACAACAATTTTCATCAAGTTATGAGGCCTTTGATTTGACTTAAATGGTCTTTAACCATAAAATTTATAATATTTTTACACATGTTATAGTCTTGAGAAGGAAGAGGAACTGTTTATTGATCCAAAACCTTAGATTGAAGCAATGAAATTTTATTCTCTATAATAGCACATAATAGTTTGGTAGAGAGACAAAGAATAATTTTGATTAGGAAATAATTATAGAAAGGATTCTAGATAATATCTTATAGGAAGAGATAATAATTTCCTAGTATACTGGATGGACTAAATAAAAATTCGAGGAATTTATATGATCTTAATCTCACAATATGGTCATCAAAATTATTCTAATGTGAAATGATATTTCTGGTGTTTATTCACATACTCATCTTATGATGAAGATTATGGTTTTCAAATAAGTATAGTAGTGATTTTTATTATGATCAGAGGTAGTGAGATTTGATTAATTTTATGAATAGTGAGTTCATAAGGTAAATGAGACTACCCTTCTTCATAAACTAAAATATGTATTATGCTCTAGTGTTTTAGTACATTAACACATCCTTTATTGAATTCACTTTGGACTATACTAGTGAGGGAGAACAATATAAGATTATATATCTACTCTATATCTTTTTCATCTATATATTATAGATATAATGTAATGGAGATATAGGATTGTTCCTCACAATGATAGAACATGATTTTCATTAAGGTATAATGATTATAACATCTATAATACCATGATTCACCCCTTAAATAAATCAAATAGAAAAGGTACCAACAATATCGTTGTATAAATATTATACTTGAGAAAGGTGTTGATCCAAAATACCTTTTACATTCATATATAAAGAGCTAAGAACACCATATAGTGTTTTTAATGGTACTCTCATACAGACCATTTGGCAATGGATGATATAAAGTGCTAAATCCATACTATATATTTAATGTATGTCCATATTTTCTCCAGAATATCGAGCTAAACCTAAAATCCTGAAAAATTATAATAGATTTCATTACTCCTTGCAACATTAAAACCCCATATTTAATATCCTAGAAAACTGATCAAGATGGAAATCATCTCTAATAGAAATAAAATTCACAGACTTCATAAGGGGATCGACAATAGCCCGAATAATATTATGGAATTTAATGGTTTTGGGGAGTCTGATGATGAAATTCATGGTGATGTTTTATCATTTTTATTTTTGTATGGGAAATGGTATTTACATCCCTTTAGAATTCTGTATCTCAACCATAACTTGATTTTATACCAGGCATCATGATACTTATTTTTCATTATCCATTTTCATGTTGTCCCACCGAAGTACACCCTGAGATTTCAATATATCATTGTATATATAGAATGGATCGAGAATGATAAAGTATAAGACTCATACAACAATTCCATATTCAAGTATTCTATTTATGATACACATACTTGGTAGTTAAACCAAATAATTCCATTACAATCATAGTGGAACTCAGGAACATTTCCCATCTTATTCAGTAGTTCCAAATCCTCCTTCTACACCCCTTTAATCCTCACATTGATGGATAATGGAACATTAATGTGAAAAATATATGATATAACCCACATCCACATGATTTAAAATATAGATTCAATAAATCAATTCATATTAGATCACATAAAATCCTCATAATAGACAAACTAGCATGGTCCTTGTTCTCGTAGTATTAACCACATTGTTAGCCTTCCAATTTAGTAGTGTAATGAGAATTCATAATCATTAATCAACACTAACCACACCCTTTGGTGCATATTCAACTCTTAATTATGGAATATGTAATTTATGATTATATTATCAATATATATATACATATCTCATCTTTAACCATATATATAATGATTTCATATATTTAATGAAAAAATTTCTGCTGCGAACTCTAAATAACGAGTCTTTTAATTTCCCTCATGAATTTTTAATTCATGAGAGGCATATTACATCCTCATATCTATCTATATATTAATATAACCTAGTAATTTAGTTTTTGGATTAAAAAATTTCAAAAATTATTCTCTACTGGGGGATAGTGTGAGTATAGGTTCACTGACTAATATTATATCTAGTTCCATGAAATTTTCCTCATGTTCATCTATACACAATAACATAGATCCATTTTAATTCAAATTTGTTTTTAGATTTTATTTCCCTGATAAATTTCTCCTAAATTATTGATAGTATAATTCCAACCAAAAAATAAGGATCTTGGATAATGCAATTTTTCTAGTACATTTATTAGTATCTTATGTGTTTGAGGGATCTAATGATATACCCTCACATGAGATAAAATGTCATAGTAATGGAACACTTAGATGCTAGAATTTATACTTGGTAAATTTCGCATACAACTTATCCTTCCTCAGGGCCTTCATATTAATTCTCAAATTATCTTCATGATCTATCTTTCTCATTGAATATATAATAAAATATTCTATAAAGAAGTCTATAGACTGATCAAGAAAATATATAAAGACTCTATTCACTAAATCAATGAAGTTAGATAGAGAATTAGTAAGTCAAAATGGAATCACAAAAAATACACAGTTTCCAAACCCCATAGAGATGGTAGTCATATATATTTACCCCCTTTTAACCATCAACTAATGATATCCTTATATAAGATCAATATTTGAGAAGAACATAGATCCTAGTAATTAATCGAATAGACAATAAGATAGGGAATAAGATACATATTCTTAATTTGGATATTGTTAAATTATCGATAATCAATATAAATATTCATATGCACATATTTCTTATTATGAAAAAGAATAGGTGCAACCCATGGTGACACACTAGGGAGTATAAATCCTTTCTCTCGATTCAATAGTTGTTTCTTCATTAATTATTGAAACTAAATTATGGACATTTTTTATCGAGTCTTTGAAATAGGTGTTGTATATGATATGAGTTCTATTGAAAACACAACTTCATGATTTGGGGGATGAATAAGAAATTATTTTGGAAATACATCAGACCGGAATATATTAATTTAATTGGAATATCATTAATGTTGGATTTCTCCCCAACCATTTGAGATAAATATCCCACATATATTTCTTTTAAGACCCCTAAAGTGGATGTAATTTCGATAATATGTCCATATACATCCTGACACTGACAAAAAATCAAAGATATATTCAAAATATCAAATGTGACATCCCTTTCTCAAAAAATGATATAGGATCAATTCTGTGACAACCTATATATTCCCAAAATCAAATCAATCTCATCTATTGGAAGAATTATCTCATTTTCTGAAAAAAAAAACTTTCCACCAAACTTCTATTAGATAATAGTAATAACACTTAGGTTAAATCATCATACCATTAGGAGTTTCACTAAAAGTTCATTGTCTAATCATTCAAGTGGTCCTGTACTACCCTTATAAAATTATTAAAATATTAAATAGTGGATGTAACTAGAATAAAATAAAACATTTTTAGTTTTAGAGTAGATGATTAGTATACCTTTCTTATAATCATTCTCTTATCCCACTTCCACTGTGACTAAAAAGGACTTCCCTTGATCATTTTATTATGCGGGGTTTTGAGGCTAGCCATCTTCATTGGCACTTAGATTATAGAATTGATTCACATAATGACTAATATCTGTGGGACTGAACCATTTAACTTCTTTAGTAAAAACCTAATTATCTTATGTTACATTTTCTTTCCTTTTCATCCCTCATCAATAGTCACTTGCTCCTTGACTATAATTTCCACACATGAATATCTTTCATGTTCCATTCAGAAAATTTCTCAAGTTTTTCCCCCACATTTTTGCAAACAAATGTGGTTTTAATTTCCATCCTACATGGTTTTTACCATTAGGATTTCCTTGATGCTAAATTTTTAGATTATTATAACAAACATAATAAGAATAATTGGAGTTCCCACTCTCCATTTCTTCTTTCACATCACATAGAAAAATTTCTCTACAGTTATTGAAGTCTCTTATGTATAATAAATTTCAAATACAATATTTTATATCTATAAGGAATCAATAAATTTTTCACAAAACATTGATCATAAATCATGAAACATACCATCAATATCTTGAAAACATTGTTTCATTGGAACTAATGGATTCATTACCTCAATGTTTCTACTCCACAAAGTCCCTTTTTAACTTGAGTATGAGGAGTTCAGGGATATTATTTACTAAAAAATACCACCTAGTATCTTTTCATCCCATGGAG